>SMMW01000636.1:4642500-7548444 GCA_004794655.1 Marisa cornuarietis
GTGTGTGTGTGTGTGTGTGTGTGTGTGTGTGTGTACAATAGTGTATACTTCTATGGGTGGGTGCGTGGGTGGGTGCGTGGGTGTGTGTGCGCGCGCGCGCGTTAGCACATGTTCTTTCTCACTTGAGTGTGTCCTTGTCGTGGCTTTAGTCATGTTCAGTCATGCCGTTTGGGATTTTCCACGGCAGTGATATCACCAGCAGATAATTACACCCCGTTTACTTTCTCACTCTATCATTTGATACCAAAATAAACGGTACTTTTCACAAAGTCCCACAAGCGTTTACAAGGCGACCTGAGCACTAGGTGAGCTAGGAAACCATGCACAGGTGTCAGGTCCTGTTCTGATCCTCTCTTGGGAGCACGTGAGTAACATGGACTCTTTTTTCCTTTCTGTGTGTGTGTGTGTGTGTGTGTTTGTATTTTCGTGTGCATAAAAATGTTAAAATAAAAAGCACACAGTATCACTAAAAGGGAACGAAATACCGAAGGAACGAAGGAAAACGAGAGTCAGGTAAAACGGGAAGTGACCTTTTAACCCTATCTCCATTACGTTCTCTGCGTCAGTGAACACATTGAGATCGTGAACGACTCTCCTTTCAACGGATCACATGCTTTGAAGCCAGAATACCTGGATGCAATATGTTTGCGGCTGTCTGTCGCTAAGTGGACATTAAAACCTCGGGTAGTCAACCTCAGTTGTGCTCATGGGCCGTTACCTGTCAGATGCATTCAACCGACAAAGCAAATATCGCCTTTTTAACAAGAATACAGTGAATTTGTTTAGCGCCATATCCGCTTTCCTGTGGAAGGCTCATGGGGCTTTATACAGAGAAAGCCAGATCAAATGTATGATATCAAGCAAGAAGCTGTTCCAACGTTTGCAACTCACTTGAAAAACTGTGGTCCAAGAATGAAATGTTTCTATCCACACCATAAGTTTAGCCATAAAACAATATGTTTTTTAAATTTTTAATTGTTTGTTTATTTGTCTGTCTGTTTGTTGGTCTTTCTGTCTGTCTGTTTGTTTGTTTGTTTGTTTTTCTGCTCATTGTGTTTCCTGAAAAACCGAAATGAGTTCTCAAGCTATCAAAAGAGAAGCAGTGCAAATCCACCGATGAAATAGTGTCAAGTTAACTGATCGTCAGATTTCAAAGATGATATTTTCACATATTAGGATGTGCAAGAGGTACAAAACTAAAGCTCTTTGTTCCGATCCACAAAGTCAGTATTAATCTGAAATAATAACAGATCTGTCTGTAACTGGAAATGAGGATCGGATTAATAATAAAAATGCTGGTGTATAAATAAAATTAAAGTTTATTAGCAAATGATAACCTCAAGAAAAGATCTTAATGTATTCATTTTTCTTGCTAAGAAAAGAACGAAAGCAGTGTTATAGCTTAAAGTAGAAGAAAGCACAAGACATCGAGTTGCTTTATAAAACGTCTCTCGTGAGAAGATATACAACTAGACGCACAGAAACAGTGCAACAAATCTACGAAAATTTTTCTAAAGAGTGCTGTTAAATCTACAAAGCTTATATATTTATACATTTTGCTCTCAAATGTCTCAAACAAACGAAACTTGTTACATTGACACACATGACAAACAGATCATAACTCCCTGACTTTAGACGTGATCAAATAAAGCTTTATAATGTTTCAAATAGCAACAAGGGTAATGAAAACGCACCAACATTACTATAACCGTTAATACATTAAAAAAAATTGCGAGAACGCGTTAGGTTTGATATACTGAGCCCCACATAGCCACAGCAACAGTTCTATGTACATGTAATCCATTTAAATTTTTTCCACATTTACTCTCGCTAGTGAGATGTTATCTATTTTTCTTATTATACATCGAGGTAAAGTATAAAGGTAATTTTCGTGCCGATCACAGAAACTGAGTTTTAATATTTTACTTTTATAACATCCACATCAAAATGAATTATTACAAAAGAAAGTTTTTAGTGTGTGCATTTATGTAACAAAAATTTTCAAAAATTAAGTCGCCAAAAATGCTATGTGCTCTCAAGTGATGAAATGCTGTAAGAACACTCCTGTATATGAGTTGAGACAGTCAGTGGCTTGTTTAGCTGTTATTTCGCTGAAATATATCAGTTAGAACAGGCAGGGACATATTTGTGCTGTAAGCTCACTCCTGTACATGAGTGAAGACAGTCAGTAACATATTCCTGCTCCCTGCATGTCGTCTGGCGGCCCGTCTATGGTGGCGGGACACACACGGGTTCGAGTTCTTTCTTGTCAAGTTGTGAACTGGAGACACCCGCTGGGTGCAGGTACCCATCGAAACTGCCACATGAAGCGACTTGCTTTATCGGGTTTCGGGTGGCTGTAGTCTCTTCTTGTTCACTGACGGAAATAGGCGGGTTCTGAACTCTAGACCTAGTGTTGTCGGTTAAACTCGCTGAACAAACATGAATTATTTTCAGTAAATACGACCACAAAGATCTTGTTGAAGAGTGGTTGTTAGTAAGAATATATAAAATAAATTAAATGTCTTCAATTTAACTATTTTACTATTTTATTTAAACAATAAAAAGTTTAAAGGAGAAAAACTCAAACGTTTCATGAGCTAAGTATAATATAGTATGACCCTCTTATCTGAACTAAGACAGATGAAAATGTATTTCCTCAGACAACCGTTAAGACAATACAATCACTTCCTTAATCGTTAAAAATACTGAAGCTGCTTTTGCCTTATAGAACTTAGAAAGAAAAAAAGGTAACACTTATAAGAAGAGGGAGCTTTTTCCCCTGAACTTCTCCTTGAGAGCAAGAGAAGCAGGAAACAATACATAGAGATAAAACATTAAACTGTGTTTTCACTTTATGTTTTTTGTTATTGAAATAGACATTCAGTGTACCTCGAGATTTTCTATGAGCCTTTGGGGGATCTGGAATTTCCTCATAAATGTCTCTTGCCTGGTCTTTGGTGACATTTAAGTCAAGTAAAGCTCCGTTTAGGTTCGCAAAAGCGATGTTTAGGTCTGGGTTGAGCTGTGGTTGGTCGTGTCTCCTACGGGCTGAAAAATAAAAACAAATGCTGATGATGCTGATAAACCAAAGAAAGACATTGTAATTTACAGAAAACAATAAAGAGAAAGAAAAATATAATGAATCGTACAACATTAATAAAGTTGAATATAGACAATACAGTACCATAAACTAAATACGGTGTCATACACTAATTACAGGATCATACACTAAATGTCCAGAGTGATGCCAATTTCTGAAACGCCTGAAGACAAAAAGAGCGATGAAGACATATTTAAGCAATGTGGTAAAACAGTTATAACTAATCCCACTACATATCTCTGTGATTACGTTTCTCATCCTGCCCTTTATCTTTTTTCTGTCTTTCCTACAGACAAGAGCACAAAATCAATCGTCAGTATCCAGCCTGCACGACAAATAACGAGAGAGACGGAGAAAAAGACGGTAAGTTATTTGAATGTAGTCAGTCACATCACCTGAAGCCAAAAACAGTCTAAAAGTTCTTTTTCCTCTTACATAAAAGAAATAAATTAAAAACGCGTTTTCAAAGGGATTAACTTTGTCTGTACATACGTCTGTATGTTCATCAGAATCTTTACCACATAGCTTTTACTCTTAGGAGCATTGGTTGCATTCTGATCTTCGAGGTAGCTACAAAGAATACCAGTCGTTAACAATCCTCGAGTACCGATAAAGTAGACTACGTGTTAAGAATCATCTACTTTATAGAGTAGACTAGTTCTTATCAATCACTGATAGACTAGTTCATTAATTTTCAAGGGTGTGCTGGAAATCATCACCCGCTTGGTATCGTAAAATCCGAACGAACAAAAGTTCTCAAGTTTCCGTCAGACTGTGTGATGGAGACTTCTAACAAGTGTTTTCAGATTCGTTGTGTGCACTGTGTGTCCTGCTTGTGCATCAGTGTTGTTACCTTTTATCCAGCAGACAATTCCTGTTGTTATTACTGTTGTTATGACAACCAGAGAAACACAGGTGGTGATAGTTATGATGAGGAGTTGGTTGTCTTTGTAAGGACCAACACTTTTCACGGCATCGGCCTTCAAGTCTTCACCTGTCAAACGTTTTTAGAGATTCATAAAAATTATTGGAACATCTGATACAGTCATCTAGAAAAGTCACACTCACACACAGATATATTTATATACACACTCAACCACACTCAGACACATATAAGGCCCCAGAGAAAGACATAAACTCTCTGACACATACATATAACCCACAATGCACACACACACACACACACACACACACACACACACACACACACACACACACATCTTACCCTGTTGTAGGCACACAGTAGTTGATTCCTCCAGTCCCGGGGGTTTTTCCAATGCATCAGCATTTTGAGCAGTTTTATCTTCGCTGGTTTTGATGTCTATAGCTGTAAATAGTGTCAAATGCAGTGTATACTCATCCATGTCTCGCTCTACAGTTAAAGTGTCAAAAAATATTTTCAGCACATGTTCACATGCACACCTGTCACCTTGCACCGTGTTCATCATGTCACGGTCACACACATCTATCTCACCTTGATGTCGGTCCTCAGTAATTGATTCTTGGTCGTCCTTGGGATGCGTTAGCAGCTCTGGGTCCGCATCTACAACAGTTATGAGAGATTTTAGCAAAATAGTGCATTCTAACCGTGGTTAAAACAGAAATTTTCAAGTGGATATTTCGCCAAATCTAAGAATGCTTAAATAACAGTATGAGCTAAAACTTTAACTGTAAAATTCTCTTATATAACTCTTGAAATGTTACAAACAGGGAAGAATACATACGAAAGGAGGTGCTAATTGATGAACAAAAACTTAGTACATTCACACCACAAGACTATATGATATCTCTGATGAGACAATGATGAGTGTTTTCTCTCCCCACAAGACCGTAATGAGTAACACTACATGACATTACGAGTGATATTATGAAGAGAAACGCCATGACAGACACACTTTGTCATCAATACATACCAGAGACACGAAGTGTGATCCTCTTTTCCTTTGTGGACAAACCATTTTCCCACCACCTCCACACGTACACCCCTTCATCACTTCTATTGACTCGTTTGAAGAACAACATGTTGTCATCGGTGGAGGGGCAGCGACACGCAGTGGACGTGTCCGAGAGAGTGCATGTCCCTGCCTTGAGACTAATTGTGCATTCATTGACATGGCGGCCATTTGTCTCCTTCATGACTAATATGAACAATTGTTCTGGAATCATTTCACATTTGTTCTTGTTGAGATGAAAGGCAAGTCTGACGGTGTTGTTTTCTTTGGCGTAAACAGTATTTTCGGAGATCTCTGGAAATTCTAGTAATGAACCTAAACAGAAAATTAGTTCAGAGACTGGTTATTGTGTCTGTCATATTGTTTGTCACCAAGAAAACATATGCCTAGACATTGTGTTTGCTGTATCAGAAATTTTGTGGCTTCAGGAGCCAAGATTAATGTGCGCTTCTCCATACACTCTAATTCCACTGAGTACCCGCCATTCTTAATAAAATATTAATTTTGCTGTGCTTCATATTGCGCGGGGTCACATGGGGTTTGCCTCCTGCAGGAAATCTATTCACAACGTGGAGAACTATCCGATGATTTTTAATGAAGAAGTCACAAAATTCCAAGTAATTTTTATAAGCTGTATCCACGACACACACTAGTAAAAATGAGTAACTTTGCACAATAGTCATGTTAAACGAGTTGGACAGTTATTGTGACTCTTGGTGTTTTGGAATGAACCAGATTTTCTTCGGCAATAGGAAAAACGTTATGAGAAAGGAGAAACAAACAAACACACTGATTACTTGTAGAAACAAACTTAACTGCTAATACCAAGACAGGGACAGGAAGGCCCAGAAACCTCCAGACTGAGATATCCGAAACTAAAGACTTAAGTACGAAAAACGAAGATCAAACTTAATATGAAGAGTAGAGGACGTGACGATAAATATTGACAATATTTAATGCAAACTGAGTCTACAGCTACAAGAGCCAACGTTATACTCACAAGGCTGCTGACAGTAAACTATTTCTTGCATTGCTGCAAGAATTATGCAAAAGTAGGAGCAGAAAGAAGTTCTCTCCATGTTGTGATGATAAAGACCCCAGTCGAGCTGATACGGACATTTAGCGACAAAGGGAAGCGGTAGGATATTCTAGTTTCATATGTCACCCAGATTTTATTCCATTTCATAAATAACAGAAACTAACAGCAAGTAACATGGGTAATTTTTTAAAGAGTTTTCTTCTGCTTTCAAGTGTGCATTGGGATAACTTACAGAAATTTTGACATATCTTGGTAATTTTAAAGATATTCTACAAGCCTTCAAGAATATTCCACCTAGTTTTATACTTTTAAATACCTCTTGAGTAGTGTGTACAGCAGGCAAAACAGAAAAATCGTCGTTTGCTGGCACGATTACTAATCGTGCCTTGAACAAAAGTTGTTTTTAAATTTTGTAACTGGCGGATGTATTTAGAAAGAGATCGAAATTTTCGGTGAGAGTGCACGCACAAGCATTAAACCTCGTTCATATGCTGTATCCCTTCTCCATTTTTTAATGCTTAAATGTTCTTAGTCCAATACGTTTTACTCCTCTGACTTATTTGTTATCCAAAATGATGAAGTCAATTTTGACTGGTCTTCATAATTATATATTTGTAACCATGTCTAGAACTCTACATGTATTATCATGACTTAAATCAAAGAATAATGACTCCATCAAGCAAGCAACTTCTCTCTCTAGCTCACTCACTCACACACACGCGCGAACGCACACACACACACAGATACGCAGTCCCCCTAATCTCTCTTTCTTCATAAAAAAATTTATTGATAGAAACAATACTATCACTACCACACTGTCCTCTCTTGCCTGTTCCCGAATGTTCTAAACGCGTCTTCCGATACAATTTTAAAAAATTGTAATATGGAATAATTAGATACACTGACATCAAAGCTGAACCCGACAAAAGGCCTTCATAGCGGTCCTTCCGGAAGCAAGTGAAAGTATGTCGCAAGTGTCTAGGCTCATTAGACGTCTTTAGTTTTGTTCATTAAGTGGAAGAATATAAATAATAATTTGTTTGGTGAGATGAGAAGCACTATGACTCATATCCCAAACTCACCCACGCAGTCGCTTTATTACTTCAGACTTTCTTCTGTGACTGTGAGCAGTCGTCACGATGAGGACTGCTGTCAAACTTACGATGATTTTTGTTCTACGATGGTTTTACCTCACTCCTGGACAAACTGCAGAGGGTGAGTTGATGGTGTATGAAAAGTTTTTATCTCTATAATAGTCTCTACGAAAATCATTAAAACAAGATGCGAGCAGGAATAATGTAGCAAACATTACAAATGATCAGGCAACATGTTTAAAGCTTCAGATAAGGCACTCCAATGTGTCTTTTGTAAATGTTTTAAATAACTTTTATTATCACCCAAGGTCTCTTCATTCTACAATAAGCACCTCGGGGTGGTCTATCAGAATTTATAACAAAGTAAGCAACATTTGCGAATATAAGCGTTATTTTGAAATCCCATAACTCTTTGTCCATTGTACTTCGTCAATATGTTAACTATTAACCGGAATCATAGTAATCACATAAAGAGTTTCTGATTAAAGAATTAATTCGACTCAAGTGAGATTGATGAAATATTTTCCATTCATCCAACTGTTCAATCACGTTTATATTTTATAGCTGTGTCAACACGCAATGCTCATGTCGTAGAGGTATCAACATGGAACATTTACATAATATAGATGTGTCAACATCGATGTTTACATGCTAGAGATGTGTCAACATCGATGTATACATGTTATAGATTTGTTAATATGCAATGCTTATATGTTATAGATGTGTCAACAGGCACTGATTGTATGTTATAGATATGTCAATATGCAATGTTTACATGTTATAGATGTGTCAACAGGCAATGCTTACATATTACAAATGTGTCAACATGCAATGCTTAAATGTTATAGGTGTGTCCAAATACAATGTTTATATGTTATAGATGTGTCAACATGCAATGCTACAGCAGCAGAACTGACAACAGAGGCTACTGTCACGTGTCTATTTCCTGTTGACATCACAAAGTCCAAACTAGGATTCCGAGTTCATCACTATCAGCATTATTTGAGTGAATCAGGCTAGTACATATTTCCACTAACATTATGGACAAGTTTGTTTCTTACAATTTACACTGTTTTACTTTTGCCTCTTTACATCTGTTCTTTGAAAATAAATGTCTGCATGTTATTCTCACCTAGTTACTCATTCTGTTTCTCTTTGACTTTACTTTTGATTTCCCCTTACGCTAGTTTTTTGGTGTATTTTATCTTAAAGATTGAAATTTATATAATTTAAATAATTAGCACTCACTATTCGTCGTTATGTCCTGTGCATCTATTCTTATGTATATGTTTACGTATAATAATATGTCTGTTTATATTTGTCTATAGTCGTTGTAGTAAGTTGTATGTGGACAAGTGGAATGCCGCAATACTGGGTGAAATCTGGTTATAAAGCGGGTGACTTGACATCGGAGAGTTTTACACTGAGAATACCACACTTCCTTCCAAATCATACTGGAGGTTATCTGTGTGACTTGGACGGCTACTACAACGAGAGCTGCACACTACATCAACGTTAGTACAAGTCCTCGTTATTATCAGAATTATCGTCAGAATAAAACTAAGACATTTATTTACTTATTTAATCCCAGTGCTAAGGACAGTGGACACAGTCTTTGGGAAATCCTCTTTGTCAGCTTCTCCGCGATAGATGTAATCTTCTCTCCAGAGGGAACATGTTCGATGCAAAAGTGTATAGTAATATACATAAAATACATCTCAACTATCAGCAGATATAATATAAAGTGTTTTAGGTATCTGTTGATTAAAATAAAAATAAAATGAAGTGGTCTTTAAATTATCTGTAACGTTTATATTTTGTTAAATTCTTATAGTCTACATTTTTAACTGCAGTTCCTAGTGTTCAACTGTCAATGACACCAGTATCTCCGTCTCATTTATTGTTATTTAGAGCACAGACCAAAAAAACCTAGATGTGTTTAGTAAGCAACTAAATTAGACTATGCCATCATTTTAGAAATTATGTACGTTTTCCCAAGTACAGTTACACCTCAAGTTCATCGTGATGGCCCCTATGAACGGCTCTAACATCAATAGCTACTTATTTACCCGCGAATTACAAATGAACAGTCATCCGATGCTATTTTATTGAACTGCTTAGCCATGTTAATTCAGGTACTACAATGTAGCTAATGAGCCTTATAGTTTTGTTCTCGTTTATCAATCAATAAAAAAGTGTCCACCTTTAAGAAAGAAAAAAACTAGAAACATTATCAGTAGTAGAATAACATTACTAAATACATAAAATTGTGCTGTGTTGAAAGTATAATCACTTTTTCCTGCACACAGTTGCAGGTACAAGAGGTTCCCAAGGGTTTGCCATCGTTTCAGCAGAGGCTGCACCTGCAGTGGTCGCACCTGCAACTGTTTTACTAATCGTTATCATCATCATCATCATCATCATCGCTTTTACACAATATCGCCTTCGGAGAAAGTAATTATTGCTGCTATCGCAAATGAAACTATGAAACTACATTTGATTTTTCTTATCAGTAAATAGTTGCATCTGTGTGTGTGTGCGTGCGTGCGTGCGTGCGTGCGTGCGTGCGTGTGTGTGTGTGTGTGTTCCTATGACGTTTTGATTACCATGGCTTGTATCTGAGTATTATTGTTTTTTACAGAAGACGCATGAATGATTCAAGAACGCCGGGTCAAGATAGGAATGACAACACGAACACGGATCAAAGGGAGGAACTGATTAATCAAAGGTTTCATTTGTATTTTTTTTTTTTAACCAAAAGTGGCTGTCAAAATCGTTTTACCAGGATCACGCCGTTAAAACTATACTTCCTACCCTAACGGCTCGAACCTAAACACGCTTTTTTATTTTTTAGCGAAGAGTGTGGGTCTGACAGACATCTCTCATCACTGAGATCCAGGGCTACTACAAGCTGCGAAACCTGCAGCAGACAGCTGTCAGCCTGTGAAGAGCATGGACAGCAAGCATCGTGAGAAACTTTCTTTAGTAGGAGGGAAGGGAAAGTTACTATTCTGTCTACTTCTTTGTCTGCTTGATTTCTGAGACTAAACTGTTTTTACGGAAACGGCTCTTGACATCTCTGGGTTGTTTTGCTCTCTATCTAAAGACATTCGTACATACTGGTTGAGACACAGATACAGACATGTGTGGTCGTAAACACATGAGAACTTAGTTAATTAAGCTTTGTAATTTTTGTAATTGCTAACTCTGGTATTCCTTTTCTAAAATGGATATGCACGCGGCAAACAAATTTTTAAAAATATTTGGTAGGAACGGAATAAATGAAATTCGCGGTAAACTAGAAAACTAAATAAAATTAGTTGTATTTTAAAATATACATGTGCTTATAAACGAAACAGAGGTTAGGATAATAACAACGATTTACTTCCTGTAAGAGATCGACCAAGAAGAAAAATGTCTTGTTCCTGTTTGATTTTAGACCCGGAAACTTTACAATATTTTCCTAGATTATGGCTTTTTCATCTTTGATTAAAAATTTGTGGGCTGTTTCTCTTACACGAAATTATTTATACATGTGTGCGTGTGGATATATATATATATATATAGAGAGAGAGAGACATCTGTATGTGTTTGTAGAAAAATGACAGGTGGATATTATCTCTTTCTCAGACTTGTGAGTACTTATGAAGTCTCGAGCACATCCCCAAAGAGTCTCTCCAAACACGCTGATGTCATTTCCGCCATCACTTCATTGTGGTAATACATAGTACTTCGTGTTTCTAGACCAATATAAACCTACTCAACAATTACAATCTTTTAAATGCGACACAAAAGTACAAAGAAACTAACCCACAATACTTCCCTTCGATGTTCCACAAAAAAATTTCACTCGCCTGTGTATTTGTATAAATGTGTGAGTATATTTTTATCCAGTAATTTCTTAAAAGTACTTCAAGGCAATTAATACAAATTTCACCTCACTCTCTTTACATCTTTAAGTTAAAAAGAATTTTTGATGTTTTTTTTCAGCACTGAAGTTGTGAAGCAAAACGCAGCGACGAAACTTTCCTGTCAGCTTGATGCTGATGGTTCTTTAAATCTTGTATGTGAGAGCGGTTTCTCTGGCCCAAGAGTTATTCCAGAACAAGAACCAGTAAGTTTCGGGCAACTAAAAAACCAGTCAGAATCTCCCTGTAGAATACGTGATGTAAATGAGTTACAGGAACAAACAAGCCCGTCTCCTGATAAAACCTGTTCTGTAAAATACAAGGAGAGTGAAGGAAAGACAAGGTATGACAAACCAAAGCCCCCCAAAAGCTACTAGTCTAATATACCAAAGAGTCTAATACATTAACAATAGTATTAATATACGTACAAAGCGTACATTATACTAAAATGTCTAAGGTACAAGAATACTGAAAACGCACCTCTTCCTTGAGCATTACTCCTAACACAGTCCACAATGCTAGTCCTTCTTAATCCCCCCCATCCCTTCCCTCTTGCTACTTTACCCATCTTTCTCGGCAGAATCACTATATTTCTCTGTTCCTGTTACTTGATGCCTTTTGTTTTCTGTTTCGTCGTCAGCACAGTTGCTTTCTTTCGTCCCCACGTCTCTTCCCCGTTTTAAGCGCTAAGAGCATGCTCTCTATGAGTGTGAATATGCGCTATAAAAATCTTCACTATTATTATTATTATTATTATTATTAATACAATAGCCTAATATCTTACCAAGACCAATCACAAGAATCTCATATATTTACGAAAAGTCTAATATGCTAACAAAGCTTTACAAACAGTAAGAGGGTCTTGATTATGATAGTCACAGATACAAAGATGGAGGAATAATATAAAACAAAGGTCAGCGTTAGAAAACTAATTATTTCTGTGAAACTGACTAGAAATAAATAAAACTTCATGCGTCTATTGTTACATGTTACTGTTTACAATGCGTGTTTGATTTCAGCATTGCTGTTCAAGAGAAAGTGACCGCGAATGTTCATATGAGAAACTTTGATTCAACACCTATGAATATCCTCACGAGATAGACAGGTAGACCGCGCCTTAAATTATGTTTAATATCGTTGCTATTTATCCCGAGACCTATCCCAGAGATGTTAAAAATGTGAAATTGCTCTATATGTTTATAACTTACAATTATCGACACACCTCCCTTATCTATTTATTTATTTATTTCCTTGGTGACCTGAGAGCGGGATAGATTAAGGGGAAGTAAACAGAAACCACGCGCTTGGACATGTACATGGAAACAGCTCGGTGATCTTCCCTTACTATCTAGCACTATGTAAATACCTAAATACTAAGGACAAATCACATAAAATCATATAAGAAGTCATCTAAAGAAATTCCTTTATAAAACTTACAGGTTTTCGTTAATAATAATAATAATAATGATGATGATGATGATAATAATAATAATAATAATAGTGAAGATTTTTATAGCGCATATTCACACTCATAGAGAGCATGCTCTTAGCGCTTAAAACGGGGAAGAGACAGGGCCGGCGCAAGGCTGTGTTGCGCCCTAGGCGAAAGACAAATACTGCACCCCCCTCCCTCCCAAAAAAAGTTGTACATTTAGGCTTAAGTCTGTTTTCTTAACTGAAATTTTAAACAACTATCATAGGCTTACATTAAAGATCACAAGGATGTAGGGACCCGTTTGTGCAATGAAAAGTTTTGCAAAAGGTTGTACCACCACTATCGCAACCCTTTGCATCCACACAATCAAAATAAGCATGATAAGAAATGAGGAAATAAAATGAAGGTAAAGAAAGAGACAAATTGTGTTAATAAACTATTTACAGCTCTATCACAGTGTATAAAAATCATGCAAACTTAACTTATCTCTCATGATGTCGGGGCTGAAGGACAGTATGCACTGTTCACTCTTGTACGCCTAAATCCAGTTCACAGATATA
Source organism: Marisa cornuarietis (assembly GCA_004794655.1). Lineage (NCBI taxonomy): Eukaryota > Metazoa > Mollusca > Gastropoda > Architaenioglossa > Ampullariidae > Marisa > Marisa cornuarietis. The sequence continues at coordinate 4,655,592 of SMMW01000636.1, forward strand.
GTCTTATAGAACAGTTCAGTTCACAGATCTTATATTAGACTTTTACTGATTCGACTTTGGAAGGATGATAGCTCCAAGCGCCCGAACAGACTATTACACATTACAAAGTAAATTCAAACAGCAGCACGAGATGTCTGCAGCCACTCAGTAAAGGTAGGTTTTTACAACATCCTGTGGGTTTTAAGTTTAAAGTTAAGACTACCTTTCCCTCCCTCCCCCCCTTTCTTGGTTGTCCAGCCCTGATAACGTGATCTGACTTCCTTTAAAGTAGTAGAGATTTATCTCTACCCTTCTTCGCTAACTCACCCACCCCATTTAGGTCCTTTCAATCTTTCTCTCCTCTCTCTTTCTCATCTCACGGACAACTATCAAGTAACATCGCACCACCTTCTTTGTCCAGTCTTCTAATCTGATCCGACTGGTCATTAACTGTGACAGATTTATCACTACCCTTTGGGCCTTTCCACCTAGCACCTCGGCAAGCGCTTTCAATCGTTCTCTTCTTTCTCATCTTACAGACGAACTAACAAGTAAAACCGCACTGACTACGTTTGGTGCTTAAAACTAGTGGAAAAGTGGTTTTCTACAAGAACTCATTACGAACAGAAGTGTTGGAATCCAGAAGTGTCAAAGAATGGCTTATTAAAATTAAATCTTTTTCGAGAATTTGCTCTCCAATTTGATCAATAACTTATAAGTAAGAACTACTTTTTGTCAAGAAAAACTACGTCTGTTTTTCAATGTCAGGCGTGCATCATACACACATGGATACTTGCGTGTCTACCAAATCAGACCTACACTTATGAGTAGGGGGATTTCAAACACTCGTGTAAAAGGTTTTATAGAGTGACGACTGACTGCACACTGATGGAGACAATAAATCTGTAGCACCTTGCTCTGGTCTTAGTTTGCTGTGTGGTCTAAAATTCAAGCTATCACAGCTTCTAGCATCTAGACCACCCTATCGCAGGTACCAGGTTCCCATCAAAGTCACACCTGACAGGTGGGCGGGGCGGTACAAAGGGAAAGTCGTCTAGATGCTAACAATACAAAGTTGTAAATCATGGTGGCAAGGCAGCTGGTCTCCGGCCTGATAGGGTTCGTTGAAAACTAGAGAAGTATATAGACTATAGTTTAACAGACATAAATCTCTTAATAACCAGTTTCAAATATTCTGTCAATAGAGAATAACAACAAGCTATCCTTTAAAACTGTAAACAAACAGACGCACTCTTAGATAATAAAAATAAACAAACATTACAATTTGACAACTAAATTAAATGTAATACACTCATTGAACCGAAAATAATTAATAATTAATAAGACAGTTAAATGTTCACAACCATGAGTCACAACAGTAAGTACAAGACTATAGGCCATCAGTGTCATCGCTGTACACAGCACTAAGGGGAAAACAGGTTCGTGACAGTGAATTAAATAAACTGATCTGAAATTTGATAATAAAAATAGAGATACTATAGAAACTTCAATTAAGTGACTCTGATATTTGTTTGCTAAAGGCTTTAACTAATACTCTTATTAACTAAGAACGCGATCGTGACATTAGCTAAGTTCCCTCGGGTTCAAAGTTCGTAACAAATATTGAGGATAAAACAGTTGTCATAACCAAAAAGAAACTCGTGTAGCAAACTCAAGTCAGTGTTGTTGTCCCTGATCTCAGCTGCAGTATTTTCAATGCATAGGTGCCGAACGTCTTCCAAAGTAGGATAGAAGAATAAAGGTGAGGTTGGTATCAGTGGAATGTGGTCCCATCCATTGTAGGGGTCCACCCTGACCAGCCCCCATCCACCAACACCGCCCTTCCCCAATCCCTCTGCTGTCTATCCACCGCCCCATCCGCCCTCTTCTCTCCCCCCCCCCCACTGGTTAGCTGGTCTCTTCAAGAGCGCCCTATATTGGGTTTTCCTGTACTATATGAACTGAGAAACTCGCGTGGTGAAGTCAACCTACAAGCAGAGGAAAAGCGTCCTGCTAATGTCATTCTGTAAAAATGATATTTTTCCCTAACACTTTTCATCACTTAAAAAAAAACAACATGAAACAGCAGGCCATTTTTTGCGCCCACTCAATGACTGCGCCACCAGCCCCCTTCCCCGCCCACCAACGCCGCCCCAAACCGGCGCCCTTCTGCCGCCTCCTCTCCGCCCTCTACTTCCCTGCTGGTTAGCTGGTCACTGCAAGTGCGCCCGGGAATAATAGGGTTTTCATGTGATACATGTACTGAGAAACTAGCGTGGTGGTCAGTCTACAAGCAGAGGAAAGGTGTCCTGCTAATGTCAATCTGTGAAAATGATATTTTTCTCTAAAATTATTCATCTTTAAAAAAAACAGCAGGCCATTTTTGCGCCCCCCTCCTGGCTGCGCCCTAAGCAACTGCCTAGTTTGCCTAATAGGTAGAAGCGGCCCTGGGAAGAGAGGTGAACGAAGTAGATACAGAACACAGGAGACGAAAGAAAACGACAGTACTGACGATGAAACAGAAAACAAAAGGCATCAAGTAACAGGAACAGAGAAATATAGTGATTCTGCCGAGAAAGATGGGTAAAGTAGCAAGAGGGAAGAGGGTGGGGGGAGGTAAGAAGGACACATTAAAGACACATCAAAATGCAGTTTATTGCAAAAACAATAGTAAGTTTAACTTGAGCAAAGCCCTGGAAAAGTTACTTTTTTACTTTCAGTCTAAGACACTTTGAGAAGCGTTGGTATATTTTCTATATTTCATATCGTAGGCTTTAAACAGAAAGACTAGGGGTTGAACTATTAAGCTATTTTTTTAATTTAATAAGGCGCTCTTTAGTCTAATAAATCCATATGTTGTGTTTCAGCATCAGCTTGAAGTAAACATGCAGCCTGGAGATGTTGCTCATTTCTGATGACAGTCGCTTAAAACCTTCTCTTCCTCATTACTCCTGTTAATATTATATTGCTGCTGTTTACATTACTAGTTGTATGAATGTCACAGATCTAGGTGAGGTCGAAGGTCTCATCCCGCGTGGAAGAATGAAAGAGCGTGAATGACGTCAGTTTGTCTGAATGCGTATGGATGATGGAAAAAAGATCTGTGACGTGTGTAGAGAATCTTGGGAAACAATGGAGAAGAGGCTGAAGGAGAATCGTTAGAGGAGTAAAATAAGAGAAGTCTAGAGATAGAGAAACATTTAAGAGAAAGAGCTGTTGAAGAAGAAGAATCGTTTGAGAAGGAGAATCATCAAAGGAGTAAAATAAGAGTGGACTAGAGATAATCTTGAGAAAATAACGGAGACGGAAGAAGAATGGTTGGAGAGAAAGAAAAGTTGGAGAGAAGAATCTCTTGAGGGGAATCGTTGGATGAAAAAGGAATGAGAAAGGAAACAGTGTGAATAGTTGTTAGAACGAGGTTAGGAATTCTCTTTTTTATATCTGTGTTATAATTGTTTTTTTATTTATTTATTTTCTTTTTCTAGTAAACGTTGTAGAACTGCACTGGCAAGTCTTTTTATTCTTTTGTGCGTAAGAAAACGTATTTGTCTGACACGTGCGTGTGATTGAAAGAGAGAGTGAGAGAGTCGAACGTCACGTGGTTGTGACAATGAATATTTGTGTATATTGAAGTAGTAATGAATAAATCTTTGTAGACAGTGCTAGTGGTGATGAATGTACCTGTGTACACATTACTAGTGGTGATATCTATATATATATATACATTTCTAGTGACGATGAATGAAGTGATGACGAATGAATCTTTGTACACAGGACTAGAGGTGATGAATATATATTTGTACACTGTACCAGTGCTGATGATGTATTTTATTCACTGTACAAATGGTGATGAATGTACGTGAACTTTACTCAAGACGTAGGTGGGCTTAGGTTTTTATTTTTAAAAAATTCGAATTCAACTACAGAGAAGACAGCTGTTGTTAAGAGCGAACAGTTTTGTTGTTAATCTCAAGTATTTTATATCATGGACGAAGACAAAATTAGTAAATAGTTCTTTTCGTGCTTGGGTTGTTCACTACCTCGTGAAGACAGGAAACACATTTAGGTCACGTTCATTAGAGATGCTAATTTTGGAGAGGAATAAAATATCTTAAGACCTCATAGCGTGGAGATAGCAAACATCCCTCTGAAAACCACAATGAGAACAGTCTGAGGGAGTCAAGGGTTTTTGGGAAATGACCCTAGCTGCGATATTGTACATACAACGGGATGTCCGTGTGTGTGTGTGTGTGTGTGTGTGTGTGTGTGTGTGTGTGTGTGCGTGTGCGGTTTTTTTGAGTTTGCATTAACATTTTAAAACGCAGAAATGTACATCATCTTGCAGAAATATACCGAAATATATATCTATATTTCTAAACCAAAGTAAACAGGTTTCCTGATTAAATATTTTTTGTCATTGTCAAGATGCGTATTATACAAGCTTTGGTAACATTTACAATAAAGTCGAGTACGGAGTGAGTTAGGGAATATACAATAGGAAGAAAAAAGGAAGGTGACATTGCAGCTGGAAGTGAGGTCAAGCAATGTGTGACCCAAACCCCAGTGTAGTGATTGTACTGAGGATCAGCAAGCCCTAGGGCAGTGTACACTAACAAGCATTTATTATAAACTTCCTATTGTGTGGGTCAGGATACTGGGTTGGCTTCCTGTGTTCGACGGTTTCGGTAACTTAGTGACTTTTGAACCCGTACGTTAGCCGCATTGTGAACATTAATGTCCGAAATCTTTATGGCTCAGGTTGACGGGTATTACAGTTTCCCATTTTGACAACCATTCAGTGGAATGATTTTGCGACAACACAAACCGGCAATGTAATGCTGGTAAAAATATAAAACACACGAAGAAGCAATCCATGGACACTCATTTCGCTAAATATGAGCAGAAAGAGGGAAGGGGTAGCAAACGAATAACAAGATTGACTGATTGTCAATTGATAATAAATGTCAGGATAACACAAATCTTATCTTTATAATAAATGCATCTATTTTTTTCAGTTAAGATAAGAATTATGTTATTCATGAATGTCTTCAGAATTTAAGGTTGGGAGGGCTCTCAGGGCTTTCAGGGCTCGAAACTTTCAGGGTTCTCAGGACTCTCAAGAGTCTCAGGGCTCTCAGGGTTCTCCAAGTTCTCCAGCGCCAAGGCTGTGTACCTGACGAGCAATTCCGCCTGTTTGTCAAAACACACGCTCACAGGGTGCAGGTACTCTTCAGAGCTCAATGGGGAGGGAAACTTGCCAATCGTTTTCTGGTCCGACATCTTTGTGTCTGGCGGGAGGATCTTCACATAGGATCTCATCGTGCGTGGCTGGGGGTCACTTTCGGGATTGTCTATGAAACAAAACCATCAATAGTGAACTTATTTAGAATTAAATAACGTAGTGGCAGGCATAAAAACTATGTAGACTGGTAGAGAGCACATGCTTTCATCACTGATTCCACGTCCAAGGCTGTGCTTCAAAGATGCTTGTGACTCAAGCTTATACTCATTTCTCTCTAACTTATACTCATGAAGCGCTTACATGATTTTAAAGGCACATTATACCTCTAGAGAATTTGCTCTGTTGCTTTCGATGGTCTGGGATTTCGTCATAAATGTCGCTTGCCTGTTCTCTGGGGTCTGCAGGGGGAGCGAGCGCTTGATGGCTGTCACGGAGGGTGCTGACTCCCCTTGCCTTGTGTACCTCACTGAGTCTTCTTTGACCTGCAGCAAATAACAGATGAACTTCATTTTTCAATTATGAAAACAGGAACTGATTCCCAATACAATGTGATAAAGAGAAAGGATTCTGAGAAAATACATGGTCGCACTGATTTTTATATAGCGAATGCTTGGTAAGACTATGATAGACTACACAGTGAAACATCTCCTTCTTCTCGCTGTATTGTTAGAATGTCACTCTTAGTTGTGAAAAAGAATAGCAAGATAATAAGACTGTGCTGAGCAGTTTATTATGTACGGATGAAGACACCTACATGTACGTTTATATGTGTTTAGCACTAGCGCTCGGTGTTTCTTTATTTCTTAGAGCGTGTTTATTTGTGGACGTTATGATGTGTGTCTTGCTGCAACAGCGCAGGTGAGTGAGAGAATATGATAGATAAAGAGATCAATCTAGACACACTGGAAGTTTTTACCTCTTACGATGTAGATCAAAGTGCCAATAATGGCCACTACTAGCACAACGCCGACTAAAATGCCGACGATGAAGATGATCAGTTTGATGTCCGGGCCGCTGTCAGAGTATTCTTGATGTACAGCGCGGGTCTTGGGAAGCACGCTGTCAGACTCTTGGTGTTTGGCGTCTGGACCCTCAGTCGTCTTGTCTCGCGATTGTTCGCCGTGCGAAACTGGAGTCAGAGGATATCTTCTATGCTCGTCTTCTGAAAATGTTGTAAATTTATCTCGAGACAGCTGGCCATCCGGGACTGGAGTCATTCGGTCTCGCGACCCGTCGCCATCTGGGACTGGAGTCACCTTGTCAGGCAAACGCTCGCCTTCTGGAACTGGAGACATCCTGTCTAGTGGCCTCTCGGCATCTGGGACTGGAGTCATCTTTTCTCTCGAAGGTTTGCCGTCTGGAACTGGAGTTGAAACCTGCGGTACTTGTGTAGCATTACTTCGTGGAATATTCTCCTCTCCTTGAAACAAAGATTTGTAGAAAATAATGCTGATGAATGATAAACATATATTTTATAATGAAATGTGTGTAAGAAAAACTTAGAAAAAAGCAGTTACACACTAAGAAGGTCTAATAGCAGTGTGGAATCTATCAACACCAACTCTGAAAATGTCTTCTAAGGGATATTTTTATATTATTATATTAGAGAACATGCGCCGTGTCAGTTATCGTTCTCAGCACGATTTTCATATTGAGGGACTGAAAGATAACAAATAGTGACTCTGTCCACTAGTTGTGCTCATACAGACATTTCAACACATGTTAACATTACAGACGCGTCAACGTGATAAGACACAAACGGTCTTGCATTTAAAGGTTTAGCAGGATGCAATTTCGTAACGATTGGTTTAAGCTCAGTGCAAGATAATATTTCCCCCAAAGTCTAAGTAAATATTATATTGCCATCTTCGAGGGTCGATACAAATATTACATTACACAGAAAGTCAACAACACGGAGGTCAGAATTGTTCATGGAGACAATAAAGTTTTAAGTCTCAGCCTGTGGGAGAGCTTTAACATACATCACAAGCAGTATCTATGTACAAACATGAGGTCACGAAGTTGACCTTTTGCGTGGCGATGCTTGAAGCCTCATTTCTCGGGAACGGAAGGGAACAATCAGCCGAATTTTGGAAAATATTATCTTGTGGTAAGCTTTACCACGTATTAGAAAATACTGCCCCCTATTACACCTTTAATAGCTCTTATCTTGACCAGTGACAGCTCGGTGAATGATATCATGACCGATATCGCAAGAGGAAGGAACACATTCACGTGGAGGTTAATGGCGGTAGCCTGTGGTCTGTGGTGTTATGTTAGATCTGTTTTGTAGGCTAGACATACAGTACTAACACTTGCAACTGCATACACAACTGTATGAACGAGAAAAACGCTTTAAGTTTCTGTCAGTTATATAATGTACTGTACGAAAGAAACAATTACTTCTAACCACGGGGGACAATGGTATGCACTACTTCCTATTCGTTCGCCTGTAGTTAGGTTTCCGTAGGTTTTCCGTTTTCTTCTTCCGCTTAAACTGTGACTATTCACAAGCACGTTCAGCTGCAGCCGGTTATGCAAGAACAGAGCTTATTTTCTTTGACAAGGAGACAACCTTTGTCCTTTCGTCTACCCTTATAAACACCCTAAGCACACACACACACACACACACACACACAAGCAAAGAGAGAATGATGTAAGGTGATAGAAAGGGTAACTAAATGGTTGTCTCTCTGTTTTTTCTGACACAGGAAGTATAATAAACGAGTATAATAAAAGTAGAAATGAAAGAAATGTGTTTACGACTACTTAAGGAAAACAACATATAATGACAATTTATGAGGCATTTATACATGTAAGCAATCAATCAGTGCTTCCAAGATTTCAGTAATAATTAATTATACATAGCTGGTCTTTTTAGTTTTGAATAACATTGCTACCATCCTCTTAGTAGCTTCGCAGGCTGTAAGGTTGTCTGAATGAAAGGGTGGATAAAGACGATATCAAGCTCTGACTTGTCGACCAGAGAGATCAGCGAGGGGACGGAACAATAGAAAGGGGAGAGACAGAGGGGTACAGTGGAGGTTGGCGGAAGGGAAAGATTGATAAGACAGAGAAGCTAGGAGGCATGTTCCTTTCAATGAGAGGGAATTTCCACCCAAGTAGAACAAGGAAGCAGCGGGGTTTCCGAAAGGTTAGCGAGCCGCACTGCTGGTGGTGACCCGAGTATCGTTGCAGTTTTGTGATTCACTTCGACTAAGGTAATCGTAGTACTTCCAGTCCTATATGCCATGATCGGAGTTTCCCCCAAAATGTCATTTCTTTCCCTGTTCCAGGTTCACTACGGGGTGTGCACACGTGAAGGTATGTACAAGCTCTCTTCTTACTTGCATGCTCTTTATTCACCATTACGATTGAAAGTAAAAACAAATCGAATTGACATTTTTAAGTACAGAGGAATCTGTAAGCGGCATCGATTCCTATCAAATGTTTATCATGAAAATTTTCTGACTTTAATTAACGCTGTCTTTAGTGTCCACCCGGACTAATCTAATATAAACCCTGGTATCACTCACAATGATTGCATAATTGGTATGGTGAGGCCTGGTGAGGGTGAAGAGTGCAAATGAGAGAAAGTGACATAAAGATTGCAGAGTTAAAAACCGAAGAAAGATCGATGTACAAGAATGTAATAAATACATACCAATAATACGAAGACTGATCTTCTTTTCGCTATCGCCCGAAAGCTGCTCACTCCATGTCCATGTATAATCGCCTTCATCAGCTTTAGTTACTCGTTTCAAGAACAACATTTTGCCGTCAGTCGAGGGGCAGTAACACGCCGAGGATGTATCTGAGAGGATGCATGTCCCTCCTTTCAGACGAATCCTGCAGACTTGAGTCACACGATTATTGACCTTTCTGGTGATTTTTATGTTAAACTCAGAAGGGACCGAGGAACAGCTTTTAGTGTTGAGACTAAAGTGAAGGCTGACACTTTCGTTCACTCTGGTCTGAACAGTGTCCTCAATGTCCTCAGAAAATTCCAGCACTGAGCCTGTACATAGAATAATTTAAAGCCCCTAAGCAATGGCTAAAATATCTGTGATGTCAAGTAAAGTAAATATGAACCACAGAACCTACTTAATTAAAAAAGCGACTTACGGGATGTAAACTAACTGGCAAGGTGCATGTGTATTAGTAACTGCAGTTTCTACCCGTTCATTCATGAATTCAAATACATCTAAGGAAGACTCATGCGTGCACCAAGAACATTTTCTCTAAAGGAGTTTCGCTGTATCTTTGCTACCAAAGTGACAAAATTGTTTGTAGAGAAAGTGAAGGTTTATAAATCTCTAAGGATTTACAAGTAGGAAGTAATGTTGCAGGAAGACATTAGCTTAAGATGATCTTGATGTTCGTAAAGCACGTCTTTAACTTGGATCATGAACTGAGAAAACTTAACACAATGATAATATGGTATTAATGTATATGCAAAATATTCTATGTTATTGCATTAAACACCAAAGTACTAGCGAGTCCTGCACAGTTTTGTATCTTTGTGGCTCACTCTCTTTCTCTCTCTCTCTCTCTCTCACACACACACAAATATATATATAGACATATACACACAGTTCAATGTATCTAGACGGAATTAAGTCACCAGCTATTCAGAGCTATGGCTAAATTCTCGTCAGAACTGATTTATATTTTGTCTTCCAATTTTATCGGAATGTGTTTGTATAAACAAAAATTACTGTGTTTTGTGGGAATAATTTTTTTTCGGTATTCTTTAACACTGATCATGTGAACGAAAAACAGCAGTAGCAGTAATAACTGGTAAAAAGATTTATCGAAGTAGTTAATAAACAGCAAGTACGGACGAACGGACGGAAAGACAATAAGAGAAACACAAAGAGTGTAGGATCACAAATAACCAGAGTCCGATGCCAATATAAAATAAGCTTTGTACAAAGTCAAACAAAATTATACCGAGAAAGTTGCAGTTTTATGTATAAAATGAACCTTTCATTGACAAGGGCTGATTTTTATGTACTTACATGTCAGCCTACAGTAAACAGTCCCTTGCATGATGACCAGAATCATGCAAACGTAGGAGTAGACGGACGTCCTCTCCATGTTGTGGCGATAAATCACTAATTACGACTGTAAAGTTCATGTAGATCGTTTAAATCCTTTGTCTCAAAAACACGACTGGGAAGGAGTCCAAGGACCCTACATTGCGCTGAGGAAACCTACATTTTTTAGTGTGGGGCAAGAAAATAGAATACAGTAGCTCTAGCCGTTGCTGCAGCAACAGCAACAACCATCTTTTTCTCGCGCGTGCATGCACACGCAACACACACACGCACGCACGCACACACACTCACTTACACACACACACACACACACACACACACACACACACACACACACACATGAAAAATTCTCTCAGGGATCTTAGTAGTAAAAGGAAAACAACCTAAATATTGCTGTGCAAGAAAACTTTTAACTCATATTAATATTTTTAAACAACTATTTAAAAACAACATTTCGACAATAACTATCTCTATGAATTTTCCTTTAAAATAACTATCTGATATCTGAACAATTCTAAGTACATAGTACATATATAAAAGTCGATTAAAAAATATATATGCATGTTTACTTCAGATTCTGAGTGCTTTGCACACTGTACAATGTACAAATCTTGTAGGCATTCTACAATTTAATACGTTATATTCAAAAGCAATCACATTTTTAAATAAATATGATTAGAAGATTTAAACTCAGAGCGAATCTTACTTGAGCAGAATAAGGCGCTTCAACGGAAACATTGACTGTCAAATCTGTGTCCTGCATTTGCTTTGCAAAAACCAGATACTGTAACCTTTTCCTGAGTTTAACTATTCATAAGCAGAGAATAGGTTCCGGGTAAGCAGGGCATCTCAATGTAATGACTTCTCTTCTCGTTGCTGCTGTTGCTGCTGCTGGTGCACTGTAAGATAATATCTGTCTTGTTGCGATGTTTGATAGATGTAGCTAGACCAGGAAACTGCTATTGTTCTTTCTGTTTGAAGTCCGTTTTCTCTGAACGTATCCTACTAACACTCTATCCACTCTGCTCTAAGATGCAAGTGTTACAAGAAATATGTAGCTGTGGTCAGACGAAGGATGTAATCGTTACTGCTTTTTTCCTATTGTCGCTGGCTGTCTCATTTCTAATGCAATATGTTTTGGTCCATGTCATCAGCCCAATCCACTCTATTGCTTAGTTCACAATTTTCTAAAACATATGTAAAAGAGCATAAGTGGGTGAAGTGGATGTGTTATTTCCTTTACTCAAGCAGAACGAATAAGTACTTTCACTCAGAGGGTCCTTCTGTAGAGTTTGCACATAACTTACTTTTCTTTCTTACAACTAGCCTGCTTTTTTTAACTCTCTTTCTCTTTTATTTTTCCGTTTCTAATTTGGGAAAACTGAGACATTTTAGGACGGAAAGAGAAACCCGAGTGACTCACTCTCCCCGTTTCATGCTGGTTTATTTAATGTCTGATGCTACTTGTGTTGTAGACTTTTTGTGAGGAGGAACAGCACAGGACAGGTAGTACTATGAGGGTTGCTATACTCCTGGCAATCATCGTTATACTGCAATGTTGTTGCCCGACTCCCGGACAGCTTACGGAGTGTGAGTAAATACACAGTAGTCTTTATTTATTCTGGGGTTTTTTTTGACAATTTATCAAACAGTTTGTTTAATGACAAAACACGTTCTGTGTTCTACATGTCACTTAACCATTATAATAAATAAACAATAGAATCAGCAAGCAGTGAGCGTTAGATTTTTTTGTTCAAGCTAGACTCTTGGGGAAAAACTGTTGATGTGTTTTGACTCATATTACATCATGTAGTAAGGGGGTCATTTACTGATAATCACAACTGCCGGCAACCAGGAAGGACATGGCCTCACATCACTGACTCACATATTTAACCTTTTGTTCTAAGTGCAGCTCAGTATTAGATTGCTTCCCTTCTCCCTCAAAATCAAAAAGTCGAGATGAAACTCCGAGCAAAGTTAATAATCACGTATGAAAGCGGAAAATATATAGTTTATAGTCCTCGTGAAAGGTGAAGTAAAATAAATAGGCAAGAAACATATCATCAGATAAATACATCTTAATATCAAACTTTATGTTGCAGCGAGTATAAGATTATTATATCTTGATATCAAACTTTATGTTGTAGCGAGAATAAGATGTTCTGCTCCAGCAGCAGAACTAACGAAGGAAGCTACTGTCACGTGTCTCTTACCTCATGACCTCAGCCAGAATAAAACAGACTTTACTGTCAGCCACAATCCGAGTGAGAGACAGCAAGAACAGGACAGAAATCACCATCAAATGAGTATGTCGTTTTTTTTATTATTTTTAATTGGTATTTTACGCCGAGCCAGCAACTATCATGCTATATCATGGCAAGGCAGTCAACCCTGTAAACAGATGCCACATGCAGAGAAAGAAAAGCATGCCTGAGACGAGAACTGAACCCAGGACAGCCAACTTTCACTGTATTGGTGACAGGCTGAGTATGTCGTGCACGCGTTTGCCTTCACTGACAATTTCTGTGCTTCTGAATTGTACTAGAAATATGATGATACTGTCTATGTTTTTTCTGTGTTCGAATCTTAACCCTACCTTTTTATTTTAATGTTTGTGTTTTGTGCAGTAAGCTACCTCTTTATCGGTAATCCATTCTTTCGCACACGTGATCGACTGGTCTGCATTTTGTATGTACGTTATGCAGTTATTATTGGGTCTTTGGCTGGTATCGTTAGTCATATTGCCAAGAATACACTAACAAGTATTATTAGCTAAGTTATCAGCAAATGTTAAACAGAGCAAGCGAATGTATAGAGCAATACGACAACAGAAGGTTGCATTGTGTCAGTATGTTGTAGTGTTTTTGTTATTCCCAGATCACGTGGCTGACTGTATGTGGGTCCGCGGGAAGCTGGACTGCACAATGGAAGCAGGTTATGAACGCGATGGTCTGGCCACACACAGTTTTACACTGAGAATACCGCACTTCCTTCAAAAGCACTCTGGGCAGTACTCCTGTCAAGTAGTTGGCTATGAATTCGAAATCTGTTCACTACATCCACGTACACGTAAGTAACCTTGTCACAGCCATCACCATGAACAGCAGCAGCAGCCGTAATTGTGGTCACGTGATATGCGACATTCCATGCGATATTCATAATATAAAAGGCGAAGTTGAGATGGGGCGGGGGTGGATCAGCGACTAGAGTGACCTGATAGAACTTTTCCCCCTTCCTATTTAGGCAGCGCATGTGAAAATTATCTGTTATTATGTACTTATATGGCTTGATCAACCTTTTGCAACTTCAACTAAAGTAATTCCGAATACGCTTTGTGTATTTACCCTGCCTTAGGAATTAATCCTACCACATACTTTTATTTTACTTAAATCCAAATCTCCAAATTCTATTCCCAGTTTCAACGATGAATCATCTTCATCTATGTTGTTTTACCCCGGGCTCTGTATTTATACAGCAGAAGGAAAGATTTCCTGATAAAGTAACATAAACCGTGACTGAGACATTGCGCTGTCACTATGGAGACAATATGTTTGTCCTTAAATTCCCCATTTTTATTCTTGACAACGACTTACCTACAGTCACATGGGTAAAGCAACATCCGCGAAGTGTGAACACCGCCTCATAACTACAGATATAACATACTTCCCCTTGATTTACCCACAACTTCGCCCTACCCTCGCTCCATAAGTACGTCCCATGCACGTCACGGAAGTCAAGTGAGATTTTAGCTGTTGGAAGGTGTGCGACTGACTTCTGACACTTTGCAAAGCAGTTTGGGGGAGGGATGTTAGTTAATTGGTCTTTTGCGCCATGTCATGACCTAAGGCTATCTCACGGCGAGGGAGAGGTGTTTAAATAGTAAACAGTAAATAAAAAGTCGTTCTATTTTACTGCGTCACGTGGCTGACATAAGGCACGTGACTGCTGCTTGCAGTTAACTGTATAGATATTTTGTCACTTCTCATTCGTGGACTCAAACCAAAACTATATGATTCTTTAATGCTGAATATCTTCCTATCTCCAAATTAATTAAATAATGAAATGAAGCAGTCAGTGCTAGTAAACTTTCTAGAGGTTTACGTGAATAACGAACAAAACCCCACATTCTACAGCTAGAAAGTGTTTTTTAACCACCTCTTAATATTAACTTCGAAGTCTGTAATATTTTTCTAAATTTGCGTGCTTGTTTATTGTATCTTTAATATGTGATCTCATTTAAATATAATGTCTGACTGTTATTTCAGAGCCTTTAACATCAGGCGAAATTGCAACGACTGAACAAGAAAAAATTCATTTACCAATTGATCATCTCTCAAGTAAGGGTGTGTGTGTGTGTGTGTGTGTGTGTGTGCGTGCGTGTGTGCGTGTGTGTGTTTGTGTTTGTGTTTGTGTGTGTGTTTGTGTGTGTGAGTGTGTATGTTGTGTGTGTGTGAGTGTGTATGAGTTCCATATCTAACCTGGATGTTTGGAAAGATTTGTTTGCGGAATCGGTGATTTCAACAGTGATTGGGAATTGTTTTTTCCCTACAGCATTGATTGCTGACCAAAATTGTCATTTTCAGGTGAGGGTACAAGAAGGACAGCAGAGGGCGAACAGTCTGTCACTAGTCTTCTCATTATAATAGTGTCTGCGACAGGAGCGGGTATCACCCTGGCATCTGTGTTTGTGATTGTCTATATCTTCTATAGATGGTAAGTCAACGGACCATGCTTATTTATGCTGAGGTTTATATTATTTATTAACGTTAATCTAAAGTGATCGTGATTATTAAATGCTGTCGTTTCTTGTTGGTTAAAATAAACTCGAACAACGTATTAAGCCTGCACACACACACACACACACACACACACACACACACACACACACACACACACACACACATATATATATATATACACACATACCTGTGGTGACTCGCATCCTCCAAATGCTTCTCTTTACGCTCATCTATTCATTCAACTGTCAAGCGGAATTCATAAAAACTGAGCTAAGGCTATGGAAAAGTTCAAAGTCAGGAAAGAATATTCGTTCCTTAGGATATTATTATGAGGAAAATGCCAACATTGTAATAACAGTAACTCTAGAGTAATTAATAATAGTGAAGATTTTTTATAACGCATATTCACACTCATGTTCACTTAATTGTTTATTGCATGGTCTCGTACAGTTACCACGTGAAGAAATCTGTACGAAAGACAGACGATATACAAATGGCGGAGACAGGAGGGCAAGAGAGTCAGAACTTTGAAGACGGTGGTCCGGGCGAGCGGATACCCACCCCTGAGACCAACAACGGGCAGCCCACTGATGTCACAACCAGCCTCTTGAGTGAAGCCGACAAGACTGAAGTTCGTCAGTGCAGCATCAGCATCCAGCAAGAACAGATTAATAGGTATGTAGATATAGGGCCCTTGTGAACAAACCACACAGTACAAAGTACCATTCGCAATAATTAATACCTTAAGGGTAACATTCTATTTTTTATTCTAGAACTAAATCTCTCGGTTGTAATATGTTTCTGTAAAATATCGTCATGACATTTTACCTTGACCATTTTATTTTTACATCCCACTGTCTATAAAAACATTGACATCTAGCAGCATAATACTTCGTTTCTACAAATGCTTAATCAACCCATCAAGCATTTTCTGTAAGTTAAGAAAAAAAAAGCTTGATTTTCTCATCAATAATATAAGTATACATTCAGAAATATCTGGAACACAGGATGACTTTTCTGACCGATATACCATTACTAAGATCGAAATTAATACACAAATATTGGAAGAATATGTTAAATTAAAGCGAAATATTTGATAACATCACTATATTTGAAAACTGTTTACGACAGCCAGTGCAGCCATGGACAAAACAAAGGACTTCTTTGTGCTTTCTCGAGACACTTATCAGCCCCGGATGGGTACATCCTGGTCGAGAATCATGGGAAATGTGGGAGTAATGATGTCAAGCTTAGTGTTCAAGAGAAAAATGTCTGTTGCGAAGGATGTCCAAAGATGAGAGAAAGCAAGGTTACCATAGACAACGATGATCTCAAGCTGGATGACGTCTCTGCAGACGACAGAATGTGCAGGTGAGTGTAACCACAAAGGTCTAGTGGGTGCAACTTTTATTTAATGACTTGGTAAAACGCAGTGCAAGCTACTATGTCCCCGTAACTCTTCTTTCCTGTACTGGAGATAGAGGCCAATAAACAAAAAGAGGTCTACTTTGTCTCGCCACGTTTGATTTTGACTAACATACTGTCCCAGCTCGACTTGCTGCAAGATTTACCATGAGATGTGTGTGTGTGTGTGTGTGTGTGTGTGTGTGTGTGTGTGTGTGTGTGTGTGTGTTTACGTGCCTGCCACTGTGTGTTTGGAATGTTGTGATCCTTCCATGTCAATGGCTTCGGCTCCTTTTGACGGCAAGACTTTATAATCAACGGGGTTGCGCAGACTCTAGGACCTTTGACCTTTGTTGATCAGTGAACACTGTGCTAATATTTATTCGTCGTTTCAATGTGACATGCTGTCTGCGGGACTTGGAGACAGCGTTTTCTGTGAAGGTGTTTATCTTGGCTGTACGTGTTTGATATATGGACTGCGGATTGTGGTCTTTGCTGTAAATGGACGGGAAACCAAGCATGGAGGACACTGTCTGACACATATTATGTCCCTTTGTAATGTCTTCACCTAATAACGACACTGCTTGCAATGAATAAAACCTAAACCTAAACCATGGAATGCAGATCGGAACTATTCCTTTGAATTCCTTCGACTGTGAAACAGAAACACAAGGTACAAGTCAAGTCTGATGAGCCAGTGTCTTTTACTCCCAAGATCATCACACCCTCACGTTTTTACACTTTTTTCTTTATACTTGTTGTCTTGTTTTTGAGCACATTGAGCTCCCTGATCAAAGAAGAAATGTGATATAATCAATCTTCTTTATTAGTAATAGTTTAAGTATGAGGCACAGCCACAGTTTCTCAAATCAGTGTTGTAGACAGTACAAGCCATTGTTTCAAACATGAGCATAACTTAGTTTCGCTAATCTTGATGAATAATCCTGTTCAGTTCTCGAGACGGAGGACGCCCACAAATACCACCATGCACAAAGAAAGAGTGGTGAAAGATTAAAGGTTGTGTAGAAATGTCCCATGAAGCTTTTACTTATCATATTTCAATACAAGATATTTAGATCATAGACTGTATTAATAATAAGCTATATAGCAGGAAGAAGATTTTTTTTTTATTATGCATAGCTTGCGGTTGTCCGATTCGCTTGCGTGGCCTGACAAACATTTACCATTTTCTTCTGAATTTTAGCGACGAACAAGCATGCACAAAAAAGGAGCAAGTGAACACAACAGGAAAGAATATCTCCTACTCGACATGTCTTGTGTGTCAAGAACAAATGAAGGCTCTTCACTGGGGACACGACATGAGTGGAGCTGATAAACCTGCTCACAAAGGTCACACAGTGTCAGAAGAGGCCAATGACTCGTATCACAATGATAAGGTAAAAATTCTACAACTCATACCAAAGACGGTCGTGGACATGAAAGATGTTAAAGATGGACAATCACAAAATATCTAAATATATACACAGTTTATTTCCATAAAACATGTTGTTTCCCTTGCCTCTACAGATCCTCGCCACAGTTCGTATACGAGAAGACTGTGAGCCCACACTGACTGCTGCGGCCTGTTGAAACTTTGCGTACGTGAATAAGGGCCTGGAGATTGGTGAATAAATATTATTTTATAAAACGACAGAGTCTCCACTGCCTGTATCAGATTTGTAGCGCATCACCACCAACATTGGTCTTATGGTAGAGATCACTGATACGTCACTCATGTGTCTATATTGCTGTCGGCTACAAAGGTTTAGCAAGACTTTAAATTGCATACATACTTATATATTTTTTAGATATGAGCAGCTACGCTAACAGGGTTCCTTGCTTTTGAAACCTGCTCTGTGTGTGTGTGTGTGTGTGTGTGTGTGTTTTTCACAGCGCTTTGACCCTGACTTTGATGATATAGAAAAGGGCTACAAAAATCCACTTTACTATTAATCTTTATATATGTAAAGGATACGATCTATTTTAAGTGGTCGTGAACAATAGGGTTATAACAGGAAGCAAAGCCTTAGTTTTTCGAATATTTCGTAACTTCTTCAGATCTATCAGGAAAACGTGTTTGCTGAGAGACGAATAAACTTTTGATTAAAAACTTTTTTTTTTACTTTTGTGTCCCATTTAACGAAAGTTGAAAAACATGGGAATCAACTCTATTTTCCACAACCACGTGTACACACATGGAATAAGACAGCATCGTCTCACACACTGATAACATCACAACCCAAGTGCAATGGCATATCAGGCGGCAGTAAAGTCTTTAACAAAATAGATGGAAACTGGTATTAGACACATCAAGAAGTTTCAACTTATTTTGAGTCCTTTAAACAATTAAATACTACTTTAGCTTACGTGTTATCGGTTTTGGTTGATTTTTGGGAAATAGAACTTCCCCAGAATATGAATATCAAAACAAAAAGACACAGTGTGAACACAAAATGTATAACCTCTTATAACCTAATAAATGCATGCGGTTTACAGGATTTAGTATGGCAAAAGTCTAAAATATAATAAAACCATCTTTCAGGAAACAGATGTAGGTGGTATAAACGAAATTACAAGTAACAAAATATATGCTGGAATACGAGAGGAAAGACTAAAAACATATAGGAAGACTTCACATTGAGAAATTACCGTACATTTCATAAACACAAAACACACGATAGCCTCCTGGGTGGTTCCACTCATTCCAAATGAACCCCCAAAAGCATGACATAACCTAACAGCAAAATAAAAAAAACAAACTTGGACAATGTCATGGTGTAGATCATGTCCACACTTATCACAAGCCATACGCTACCTCAGAAATATTTCGTGTGCAAAGAATTCGCTCACTACAGAAGAGGAAGAAACCGGTTTCTAATGTAACGATAGTAACGATGACAATATCGACAAAGCTCAAGACGACGACTGAGCTTCAAAGCGAATCTGGGTGATGACATCAACTGCTATTCATAACACAGGGGCTAATGAGCGGTCCCATCTGTGACAAGCAAGAAAAACATTCAACAACATCAGCAACCGGGTAAATTATTTTTAAAGTCAACTGGCGTTTTCAAGGACAGTAAATTTTTGTTTCCTATCTGGAAATCTTGCAGCTTGCATTTCTAACAGACATTACAGATTTTAATGAAAATAGAACAACAAACAAAAGAGAAATATTCTCGATTGCCATCTACATATTTACTTACACTTCTGTGTGTTTTATATCGTCATTAAACTGTCAAGTACACGTTCCACGTTTCTATTTTTTTTAAATAGATACTTCAAAAGATCAGTGTACCATGCATTACAATGAGTAATTTAATTAAGGAGACAATGGGAAAACAATACTATCTTCACACCAGACAATATTACCTGCAAACGTTTGTAGAAACAAAGCATCATACACCTGTCCATAGACTGAGCCTGAAGACTGTCTCACGAGATCAGCTCTGTCTTGTGACATAGGGGGTTGAAAGGTGGGGTCACACCACTCCTCTGGTGAGGGTGAATGATTAGTGTACAGGCTCACTGCAATCAGTGGCACATTAATCTGTCATTTACGACAAGAGTTTAGTTACATGTTTATGCTAAGTTTGCGTTTACTTCCTCCCACAGAAAAAGTCATTTCTTTTACTTAGGCGTGTGGAAATCACACAAGTTAAATGAATCAGTCACATACGTATAGGAAGTCAATCACACAAGTACAGTGCGAGGATATCACAAATTCTTTTCATGAAATTCAATAGACAAATTTAAACCTTTGACGTTTGTTGGCCTCTTTATCTTAAGACAATAGATCAAACAAAATGAACACAAAGGATTACTTTCAAAATTTTGAGTAAAAAAGCCATCATTGACTTCCTGATACTGTCTTGCAACTTGTTGCGCTTTTTGGCCTCGATCATGAGCCCCGCAGTCATCTAGCCATTCAGTAGGCGGAGGTGGTAAATTGAATGTGTTCCTGACTATATGAACACAAAGGAAAACACAGTAATATAAGAAAAATAAAATTAGAAAAAGTAGAAAAAGAGATGAAACAAGCAAGTAGGTTGCGTTGACAATCAAATATTCCGTAATTTGTTGAATTTCAGACATCAGAATATTGACACCAGTTATATTGTGAGCTATATACGTGGGGAAGAGTTAATGTCAATTATGTAACATCATACACAGAAACATTGACAGGCAGGCTTAGAATAAAGTCTGGTCAAACCGTTAAATTAAATTATGATTTTTTCACGTCGGATTTTCACGTCTTTGACTCTTGTGTTCTATTTTTATGGAGTCTGTAACTCATTAACAGAAGTGAGTAATAAAGTTATCAGCATCTTCTAACCTTTTAGTCATGCGGCTAGTATAAACCCAATGGCTGATTAACGAACCAAAATTCCTGGCGTGTATTCTGTTGACTTAACTGGTACATATGTCCTTTGTGATGTCAGCTATTCTTACAGTGTTTCAATAATAAACAAGAAATGAGTAAGATTGAATCTCGATAGTGTTCGGAAACTTGAAACTCTTCGTTAAACGAGCAAACATCGTAATATTAGTTTTGTAAGCAACCGGTCAACAAGCCTTTCGCCAACAAGGATGCGAGACTTAACACATTTACATCAGAAAGTTTTTAAAAGATACCGATTGAACTTTAAATAAAAGATAATGAGAAATGATACTATTTCACAAATGAAAACAGTTTCATTTGAACAAGCTTACTATCACTGAACCTTCACTACTGTCCATAAAGTGTTTCCGTCCTTATTCCTTGTCCTCAGCCGGCTACTTATTTACATATTTTGACTTGTTATTGTTTATGCCAACACATTGCCGACTCTTGTTAAAAACGAAGCCGTGAGAAAAAGGAAGTATATATGAATACATATTAGCTGACAAACTGCAGAAAAATTAATATCTCGATTTAGTCGTCCATGCTGCTTATTACAGGAAAATTAGTGTCACATGTCATCGACCCATGAAGTCATTTAGCGAACGGCGCTCTGAAGTATCTCAGTATACTCTAACTCGTTAAGGCGGCAAAGTATATAGATAAAACAAAGAAAAAGTATTATGTTTTATCTTTTAAATCATCTCATTCCTGTATTGTAGTGGCAATAGGTTGAAAACTGTCTAGACACATTGTGGCGATTTTTACAACTGGACTGTAGCGAGGCCTTGTCAGCCCAAGGGGAAAGAAGGACGCCTCCTAATGTTATCTTCCTTTTATACCCAGCTTCCACCCTTCAAACACCCACTCAGTCACTTGGCACGTCCACGTGCTCCCGCACAGGTAACTCCTCATCCGCGTGCGCAAACCAACAACCGACTACACAGTTACGAAACAATTCAAATGAATATTATTTCTAAAGAGATTGAACACGTAATCAAATAATGACATACATATCTTTCGTGGCGAATACTTATAGTATGCCATACATACATATGTGGAAACGCAAGGTTCCGTTGTTCAGACAAAAGTTTGCGGCTCTGTGAAATCACACTTGTACTCCCCTGGGACATGGTCAGTTTAGTCTTTCGCAGAGAGAAATGCCCATGTCACTCGGCTACCTCCTCCTGGAAGATTCGAAACCTGCCTTCTGAAGACGACGGGAAGTTGGGCCGGTGGTACGATGGAGTTGACCAACCACCGCCGGCAAAGGACTGTGGTGGTGAAACGGCGGACCAGCTTCGGAACTTCACTTCTTCACTCGTCGTCCGCAACAAGCTTCGGCAACACACTTTGCTTCTTTTTTGCCTCAACCAAACAATAAGTACCAGCAGGTGGCGATCCGAGTTTCGAGACAAACGGAGCTGTCTTCTTCACACCTGCTGCCTATGGGACCGTTATCTTTGTCGAAGTACGAGACGAGGTACGACAGACTCTCTCTCTCTTACTCTCGGACATCGACTAAAGCTATCCTCTAAAGCCCTTTACCGTTAAAATCTGCGTTTTTCTCTAATGCTATAGTTAGCTTCAAAATGAAGTCATTTGGTATTTTCATGACTAAGAGTTCCATTCACTCTCTCTCTCTCTCTCTCTGCCTCCTCTCTCTTTCTCCTTCTTCCTATCTATTAACTTTCTGTGCTTTGTTCTGGCCTGGACACGACTGGTTCGTGACACACAGTTCAAATAGCAGGACTCGCAAGAATTGGCTGTTTGTGTAGGTTTCTCTCACACATGCAAAAAGAGAGCCCAAGGCAAACTAGAAATGTTACAGAGAAAAACATCAATATGGAGCAATAGCAAACAAGAAACTATCTGACAGAGCTAGGAAGATACAAGTTTCAGATATAAATTATACATACCCCTTTTCCGACAGAAGATTAGAATGATGACAATACTGACCACTGTAATAATAAAGATCCCTGATGTGCTGCCGACTATTATTATATTAAAAACATAGCCATTGGAGGAGCGGTCTGTAATATTGTAGGCACCGTTTTCTGAAATAAAAAATGGTTGAGTAATAATCAGGCCAACCTACAACCACAGATCACTAATTTTAAATTTGAAAATATTTAAGGACAGCGTTTTATTAAGCATAAAAAATGAAATATAATCAAATTACTTATCTCTATAAATAAATTTGTATATACACAGTTATCCGGAAATTCAAAAAAATCAAGAATTTTAAAAGAGAAAGAAAAGAAAGGACAGAAATTAAAACCAAGGTCTTTTGGATCACCTAAATGCTACCCGTTCTTTGTCAGAACAGCTGATGCTATCCCCATATAGAAGGAATACAATGTCAAAATCTAGGTGAAGTGTTTTGCCTTCTATTCAACTGTTTCACAATTTAGAAGTACTGTGACAATACCCACCCGAGAAGATAAAGTTCTAGTATTTTCCTCCAAGTCATTGTACCAGCAGCTCCGTATGCAAAGGACAGAGTGTAGCATTGCATTTTATATGAAATGTTGACTTCTATTCAGTTATTAGAGTAGCTGTAAAATTACTCACCAGAGAAGAGAAGAGTAAAATTCCTGATATTTTCCTCCGACCCTGGGAACCGCCAGCTCCAGGTGTACGTAGTGTTTCCAGTCTCGTTAAATCTCGTGACGAACGTGATTAAGCCAGTCACAGGCGTGCAGGTACATGATGACGACAATTCAGATACAACACATGTACTCGCATTATAAATAATTTTACACTTTTCCCTCATTTTCTCTGATATTTTAACTATAAGTATGTCATTAATCGAGCAGTTATCAAGCCGGACTAAAAAGGTGATGTTGGTTTCGATGTTTGTATGAATGACATCTTTCTTGGCATTGAGAAACTCCACCTCAGGGCCTGTGAAAAAAATGCACACACACACACACACACACACACACACACACACACACATACATACATACATACACATACACATACACGCGCGCGCGCGCCAGCGTGATATTAATACCTACACACATGCACTTGTGCTGGTTTACCTTACTCTAAAACTAAAATAAATTATCAAAGTAGCCTCATCGCATGTCATTGTATACCAAACAAATAGTTAGTATTCAGATAACCGTTTGTGCTGCCTTACACTTAATATCTCCCGTAGCGTGAATGTTCATCGTCGTCATCGACATCAGCAGCATTGCCACGATGAGAGGGCGAGATGAATCAAAGCGCTCCATGTTCACGTCCACCTCGAGGAGAAGACCCTTGAGGATAGACTCACTCGCCGGAGCTCGACACAACAGGAAATGTCTGCTTCCTTCTTTCCTTTCAGACTTGATCATTAATTATTCATCAGCGGAAAATAAGTTCAGTGTAAGCTTAAACAGAACATCTCAATGTAATGACTTCTCTAATTGTTACTGCTACTGGTGCGATGTTTGATCGATGTAGTTAGACCAGGACACTGCTGATGTTCTTTGTGTTTAAAGTCTCTTATATCTGAATGTAAACTAAAGACTATCACTCTTTTTTAACTCTTCTTTTATTTTCTGTTTATATTTTGGAAAACCGAAACGGTTATAGAAAAGAAAACCAAAACTGTGTGACTCTTCTTCTGGCTCATATATACATAAAATACTCGCAACTGTCAGCAGATATAAAAAAGCTTCACGATCAAGAGGAGGGTCATGATTATGATAGTCACAGAGACAAAGATGGAGGAATAACACAAAACAAGGGTCAGCGTTAGAAAACTATTTCTGTGAAACTGACTAGAAATAAATAAAACTTTATGCTGCCATTGCTATATGGGACTGTTTACAATGGGTTTTTGA
Source organism: Marisa cornuarietis (assembly GCA_004794655.1). Classification (NCBI taxonomy): domain Eukaryota; kingdom Metazoa; phylum Mollusca; class Gastropoda; order Architaenioglossa; family Ampullariidae; genus Marisa; species Marisa cornuarietis. Next base: position 4,680,236 of record SMMW01000636.1, read on the forward strand.
TTTCAACATTGCTGTTCAGGAGGAAGTGACCGCGAATGTTCATTTGTGAAACTTTGACTCTAACACCTATGAGGGATACAGAGATGTTAAAAATGTGAAATTGCTTTATATGTTTAAAACTTAAAAATATCGACACACATCCCTTATTTATTTATTTATTTATTTATTTATTTCCTTGGTGACCTGAGAGCGGGATAGATTAAGGGAAGTAAACAGAAATCACGCGTTTGGACAAGTCGAGTACATGGAAACAGCTCGGTGATCTTCCCTTACCACCTAGCACTATGTAAATACTAAGGACAAATCAAATAAAATCACATAACAAGTCATCTAAAGAAATGCCTCTATACGACTAACACGTTTTCGTTAAAGACACATCAAAATGCAGTTTATTGCAAAAAAAAAACTATTGCAAAAACAATAGTAAGTTTAACAACGAGCAAAGCCCTGCCAATGTTCTTTTACTTTTAGTCTAAGACACTTTGAGAAGCGTTGGTATCTTTCTCTATTTCATATCGTAGGCTTTAAACAGAAAGACTATGGGTTGAACTATTAGGCTATTTTGTTAGTTTAATAAGGCGTTCTTTAGTCTAATAAATCCATATGTTGTGTATCAGCGTCAGCTTGAAGCAAACATGCAGCCTGGAGATGTTGCTCATTTCTGATGACGACAGTCGCACTAAACTAGACAGCAAGAACAGGACAGAAATCATCATCAGATGAGTATGTCGTGCAAGCGTTTGCCTTCACTGACAATTTCTGTGCTGCTGAATTGTACTAGAAATATGATGATACTGTCTGAGTTTTATCTGTGTTCGAATCTTAACCCTACCTTTTTATTTTAATGTTTGTGTTTTGTGCAGTAAGCTACCTCTTTATCGTTAATCCGTTCTTTCGCATGCGTTATCGACTGGTATGCATTTTGTGTGTACCTTATGAAGTTATTATTGGGTCTTTGGCTGGTATCGTTAGTCATATTGCCAAGAATACACTAACAAGTATTATTAGCTAAGTTATCAGCAAATGATAAACAGAGCAAGCGAATGTATAGAGCAATACGACAACAGAAGGTTGCATTGTGTCAGTATGTTGTAGTGTTTTTGTTATTCCCAGATCACGTGGCTGACTGTATGTGGGTCGGCGGGAAGCTGGACTGCACAATTAAACAAGGTTATGAACGCGATGGTCTGGCCACACACAGTTTTACACTGAGAATACCGCACTTCCTTCAAAAGCACTCTGGACAGTACTTCTGTCAAGCACACGGGTTTGAATTTGAAATCTGTTCACTACATCCACTTAAACGTGAGTAACCTCGTCACAGTCATCATCATGAGCAGCAGCAGCCGTTATGGTGGTCACGTGATACGCGACATTCCAACAATATTCATATTTAAAGACAAAGTCGGGAGGGGCAAAGGGTTGTGGCTCTGCGACTTGAGTGACCTTGGGTGACTCCCCACTTAAGCAAGGCATCCGCATATGATTTGTTATTATATACCTATATGTTGCTATCAACCTTCTGCAACTATAGCTTAAAACGTAGTTCATATTACGCCTATATATTCAGTCTGCCTTAGACTGTAATTCTAACACATACCCTTTATCTTACTTAAATCCAAATCCTGACACTAAATTCTAACCCCAGTTTCAACGATGAAACATCTTCACAACTAACGAATGAAAGTAAGCAAAGGAACAAAACTGGCTACATGGTATCAGATTTCAACAACATATCCTCGTGAATCTTGTACTACCCTAATGCTGCTTCAGCAAACCCAGGTAGGAAAATGTAGCACTTAATTTATTTGATTCTACAGGTTGTCACTTATCACCCAAACAAGAATCGAAAACGTGGTTACCTGGGACAGTATTCACAAATAGAAGAGAGGCATTGTCCCGGGGCAAACCAAGGACACAAGGCAATCATCTTGTCTCCGTAGTTATAAAGCAGCTTTCATATTTCCTGTGTTTTACCCTGGGAGCTGTATTTATACAACAGCGGCAAAGATTTCGTAAGATGAAGTGCAACAGGCAGTCGATCATACAGCACAACGTAACTACGGCGACAATACGTCGGTCCTTCAATTCTCCATGTTTACCCACGACAACGATTTACCTACAGTCACAGGAGTCACGCAACATGTGTGGACACCGCACCATAACATATGCAACATGCTCATCCTTGATTTAAACGGGACTAGACCTTACCCTTGCCCCGTTAGTCCGTCAAATGTAAGTTACAGAAGTCAAGATAAGTGAGGTTTAAGATATTGGAAGGTGTGCTACTAACCCCTGGCCTCTTTGAAAAACCGTTTAGGGAAAAGGTTTTTGCGCGCAATGCAAAAACACAAAAGTCGGCCTAATTACTGTGTCACGTGGCTGATATAAGGCACGCGACTGTCACATATCATTTGTGAAATCATACAAAACTATTTGATTCTGTAATGCTGAATATCTTCCTACCCCCTAAATATTTAAATTTGCAGAATATATCTTCAGAAGCAGTCACCATAAGTGAACTTGATTGCAGGTTTATGTGAATAATGAAAAGAGCCACAAAATTTTTTACACCCAAGTAACATAAAAGTACTGTTTCGCAAACTGGCTTTGTGTCTTAATTGAAAGTCTATAATATCTTGCTGAATTTGCATGTTTATTACGAATACCTTTAGTATGTGATATTATTTACAGAATAGTTATTGACGGGAACGATTATTTCAGCACTTTTAGCACCAGGAAAAATTGAAGCGGCGGCACCAGAAAACTTTCATTCAGAGCAAAATAATCTTCTTATAAGTACGTACGTCTGTGCGTGTGTGTGGTGTGTGTGTGTGTGCGTGTGTGTGGTGTGTGTGTGTGTGTGTTTGCGCGCGCACGCGTGTGCGAATCAAGTTGTATGCAGTCTGTCGGCAGCTTCCGTTACGTAAGCCAGTGGAAAAACAAAAATCTCTGTTTAAGATAGATGGCCAAGAGATACGCAATAATTTTTGTGTTTCATTTCTTGAGGCAGACTTAGGGAAGAAACTGCTGATAACAAAAGGAAGGTTGTTTCATGTCTGTAATTTCACGTTTTCTAGCCTTAATCCATTTTTCAAGAAGTGGCAAGTTAGAGATCAGATGTGTCACGTTTGTATTCAGTGCAAAACCAGTGATTATCCATTGTGTGTGTGTGTGTGTGTGTGTGTGTGTGTGTGTGTGTGTGTGTGTGTGTGTGTGTCTGTGTGTGTGTGTGTGATGGATATCTAAAATGGATTTTGGTAAGATTGGTTGGCGGGGTTGGTTATTTAAACAACAGAAGTATTTTACAGGGCTACAAGAAGTCTGTTTTCAAATAAACTAATGAAGTGAGTGGGATTTGTTTTCACTACGACTTTGATGTCTGACCAAGATGCCATGGCCACGAGTCTGTCATTTTCAGGTGAGACTACAAGTAATACAGCAAAGGACGAACAATCTTTCAATAGTCTTCTCATTATAATACTGGCTCCAACAGGGGCGGCTGGCATCTGTGGCTGTGATTGCCTACATTACTTACAGATGGTAAGTTAATCGAACGTGTTTACTTCCTTATGTTGAGGTTTATATTATTTACAAGCGTTAATCTAAGAGATCTTGATTAATCAATGTCGCTTCTTGTTCATTAACATTTTAACTAAAATAACATTAAGTACAGCACACACACACACACACACACACACACACACACACACACACACACACACACACACTAGCACACTTGCATGTAGTTCCTATCCCCCATATGCTCCTTCAACGAAATCTAAGATTATGGAAAAGTTCAAGGTCAGGAAAGAACATTATTTTCTTGTGGTATGATTATATATGAGGAAAATGTTGCATGGTAACAACAGTGATCCTAGAATAACTGTTTATTTTATCGTCATCTTCAGGTATCTCTTAAAAAAATCTGTATGGAAGACACACGATATACAAATGACGAATGTAGATGACATCGGCCAGAACGAGCAGACACCCAACCCTGAGACCAACGGTGGGCAACACGCTGACATCGCAACATGTAATATTTTGCTCGAGTTGCTGCTTATTGCTGCTATCTTTAATATATGATGCTATTTAACAACGATTTTGATAGAAACTACTACTTCAGCGTTAATAACACCAAAAGAAATTGTAACGACACCAGAAAACATCATTCATTTAGAGCCAAATAACTTTCTCGCAGCGTCTGTGTGTGTGTGTGTGTGTGTGTGTGTGTGAGAGAGAGAGAGAGAGAGATTGTACTCAAATATTTTAAAATAATACATATGTAGAACAAAGAGGAAGAATATGACACAAAGGACTGCGGGGCTTCCTCTCTCTTCGCGCTAACTACCCGAACACATTGGTTGTGAGCGGTTCTGCGTCTTTTTTGCGATCTTATTAAAAAAAAGTCAGATTTTGAGTATGAATCTGAAAGTTTTTATTCAGAGGATGACTCTTTTATTGTCTTTGATCAAAAGAATGCAGAAGAAGAGAAACAAAATAGAATTAAACAATCTGGCTGCTGTTCGTGACTAAGAAGCGTAAGTTGAATTCTTGTTTACTTCTTATAGATACTAACAGTTACTGATAACGTCTCAGATAAAGCATCATTAATAACTTTTTTTTAATAAAGAATACATTCTGGCTGTCACTGTGATTTAATTTATACTTTCATTTGCTCTGGAATCAGTTTTCATCGTGCGATTTTTTTTCATAATTGGTAGTGTAGCAGCAGGACTTTGAAATGCCTCCTTTGTGTGCACTATGTAGTACTAAAGGCAAATAAAAGTGAAACACATTTTTGTTTTTCTGCTAAATGAATTAAATTCTTTTTATATTTATTTGCCTATTTTCATCTCTTTCAGACTTGCGTACTCCAGTACTAAGGGTGAAGGCTCCATCATTCGTTTGTTTACCCTAGCCAGACTGTCAGGTGTGACCTGAGGTGCACACAATGGAAGACTTGAGGAACTATCTAAACCCACTTGATTTCTAAGCTTTTCTACACAGTGGATTTAGTAACCCATTTATGCGAGTACTCTAATGATTATGCTGTATCCTATGGTGCTGAGAAATACTACTATGTTGATTTGCCAAAGTTAGGAACCTGATGACGTATTTGGTTTTTGACCTAACATGTATAATGCAATAGTTCAGGAACCAAACATAGCCTGATGTTGGTCTCCTGCTCCTCCTTTTCACGGATTATGGGCCAGAATATGTATGACAAGGGACAGAGTTATTGCAATGTGGGCTTTATTGAATGAAGGTATGTAAGTCAGAGATTAAAAACAACACCCTGGATCAATTGTGCAAAGTTAGATTTCTACTTCTATATATTAAACATAAATATATAAAGTTGTTACAGCCATATAAATCTGCTTCTGTTGATGAAAGAATGGTGACACCGCTCGATCTTTAGCCAGAGATGCTCATTGATGACGTAACAGGTCCTTTTATTATCCCACGTGTGTGTGTGTGTGTGTGTGTGTGTGTGTGTGTGTGTGTGTTGGTAAGATTCATCACATGGTCACGTTCAGTTACCACATGAAGAAATCTGTAAAAATGAGAGACGATATGTGAATACTGGATACAGGAGTGCAAGACAGCCACCATAACTTTGTGGACGTCAGTCAGGGTGAGCGGACACTAACCACTGAGACCAACAATGAGCAGCCCGCTGATATCACAAAGAGCCTCTTGAGTGAAGACTGAAGTTCATCAGTGCTGTACCAGCATCCAACCAGAACAGATTAATGGTACGTAGATATAGGAGACTTGTTTGTGAACAAACCACACATTACAGAGTACTATTAGCAATAATTAATACTATTTATTAATAATAATATATTACTTATTCTAGAACTAAAATCACGAGAAAATAGCCTGATTTAGTTTATTAACGCAGATCGGGAATTCAATTTTATTGTTTTCTTCCTCCAACAGATTCAACACTCGATTTTACCATGTTCTTGTAATATTGCGTAATCACTTATTATCTTTACTATTTATCTTTAGGTTACACTGTTTAAAAAAAGCAATGATAGCAAACTAATATCTTTTTACAAGCGCTTAAGCAGTACATAAAGCATTAGTCTATGACTTAAGAAAATAAGCTTCATCTATTGACCAGTGATATATACATTCAAAAATATCGGGATGACAAGATTTTACCCAGTTGAGAATACTGAGCTAAGTGATGTCTTTTTGTCTGCTCGTCTTCCTTTGCAAAACCACGATTCTCTCAGTCCTTGTTACTTGGTTTCTCTTTGTGTTTTCTGTATTTGTCTTTAATCGTCATCAGTACGGTGGTCAATCCTTCAGTCGTTCAAATGTTGTTTGTTTGTTCTTCTGTTTCTCGTAAGTCGTCCATGTCTTGTTCTTGTTCTTAACTGCAACATGTATGTTCCTACGGCTGCGTGTGCGCTATAAAAATCTTTCACTTATTATTATTATTATTAAATGCTCTTTATTATTGTTATTATTAGTAGTAGAAGTATTACATCAATAGAATACAATATCACTTTATTTATCCACAAGGGCAGTTCCAAAAGGTCGAAGGTTTCTCAAATCTCACATCAGTCTTTTATACAGTACAAGTACAGTACAAGCCATTGCTTCAAACATAACTACAGAAACTGCTTCGCTAATCGTGGTGAACAGCTCTGTTCTTGATATATAGGAGAATACCAGCAGGCACAGAGAAAAAGTGGCAAAATCAAAGTCATTTTGAAGGAACTACAGTTTTTCATCACATATAAACTGGACAATACGGGCAACGACTCAGAAGTAAAGGTTGGGTAGAAATGTGTCCCATGGAGGTTTCATTTATCATATCTCTTTACAAGACATTTAGATCTTAGACTGTATTACTTATAAGCTACATAGCAGAAAGGGAATATTTTGTTATGCATAGATTGTGGTTCACGGATTTGCTTGCATGACATAACGACATTTTACCATGTTCTTCTGAATTTTAGCGACCAACAATCATCAACAAAACAGGATCAGGTAAACGCACCAGGAAAGAATGCCTCCTACTAGTTGATAAACCTGGTCACAAAGTTCACACAGTGTCGAAGGAGGCAAATCAATCATATCACAATGATAAGGTAAAATATCTACAACTAATAATACAGAAGTCGTGGACATGACAGATGTTAAAGATAGACAATCACAAAATATCTAAATAAATGCATAGTTTATTTACTTAGAACTTGTTGTCTCCCTTGCCTCTCCAGATCCCTGCCGCAGTTCGTATGCAAGAAGACTGCGAGCCCACACTGAGTGCTGCGGTCTGTCGAAATGTTTACATACGTGAACAAGGGCCTGGATATTGGTGAATAAGTATCATTTTATAAAACGCAAGTCTCTACTGCATGTGTCAGATTTGTAGAAGCGTATCTCCACAAGCATTGGTCATATGGTAGAGATCATTGTTCAGTCACGATGGTGTCTATATCGGTGGTCACGCACTTTGGTGCCCCCTTGTGACTGTGCTGTCGGCTACAAAGGTTCAACAAGACTGTAAATTGCATACATGGTGATATATATTTTTAGATGTGAGCAGCTACACTAACAGATCTCCTTACTTTTGAAACCAGCTATGTGAGAGAGAGAGCAAAATCATATAACTTCAACGGAAAATGTCATGGAGTAGATCATGTCCAAATTTAGAAGCCATACGCTACCTGATGATGATGATGATGATGATGATGATGATGATGATGATGATGATGATGATGATGATGATGATGATGATGATGATGATGATGATGATGATGTCTTTTTATAATTCGCCAGTTTCCGCATCGCAGAGATACGCTCAATGAGCAGTGATCCCAACAGCCACCAGACTGCAGGTCAAATGATCAAGTTTAAACAATAACAAAATGCAGATGATGAGATAAAAAAAAACTAGTCCATTTGAAACAAGTGGGTCTTCAGTTTTTTCTTGAAAGATGCACTACTCTCAGACTCCTTGGTGGAAAGGGGAAGCGAGTTCCACCGAAGCAGGGCTACATTTAAGAAGGATCTAAAACCCATTGTCTTCTTGTTTGTGTTCCCTGTCTGAACATTTGGTCGTCTTAGTCTGGATTGGGCTGCTGAACGAAGGTTGGTGACGGTGAATGAGATCTTGTAGATATGCAGGCGCAAGGTCGTGAAGGCAGCCATATACCTCAAAAATATTTCATGTGCTAAAAGTTCGGTTTCTACAAAAGAGGAAGAAAGCAGTTTGAAAAGTCACGATGCTCATGATGAGAATTTCAGCAAACCTCAGAGCTGAAGAGCGAATCTGTTTTTGACATCAACTGTTGTTCATATACAGGGGCTGATAAGCGGTTCCATCTGTGACAAGGAAGATAAACATTCAGCAACATCAGCAACCTAGTAAACTGTTTTTAAAAATTAAAGTCAGCTGGATTTTACAAGGACAGTACATTTTATTCCTATCTTGAAATCTTGAAGCCTGTGCGTCTCACAGACATTGCCTTTTGCAACGAATATAGAACAGTAATGAAAAGAGAAACATTCTCGATTGCCATCTAAATATTTACTTACACATCTGTATGTATTATATCGTCATTAAACTTTCAAGTACACTTGCCACATATTTTTACACTAGATACTTCAAAGGATAGGTCTAGCAAGAATAATCATAAATAATTAAATTAAGGAGACTGTGAAATCAATACTATCTTAAGACCAGACAATATTACCTGTAGCAGTTTGTAGAAACGAAGCATCATACACCTGTCCATAGAGTGATACCGAAGACTGCCTCACTAGATCAGCTCTGCCTTGTGACGAGGAGTGTTTGAAGGCGGGGTCACACCACTCCTCTGGTGAGGGTGAATGATTAGTGTACAGGTTCACTACAAACAATCCGTGCCAATTATTTTTTTTCATTTACGACAAAAGTAACATCACATGTTATGCAAAGTTTGCGTTTATTTCATCCCACAGAAAGAGTCTTTTCTCTGACTTAAAACAAGTTGTTTGGAAATCGCACAAATTAAATGAATTAGTCACACACGTTAGTAAGTCAATCACACAAGTACAATGCAATGATATCGCAAATTCTTTGTATGAAATTAAAGGGACAAATTCAAACCTTTAAGTTTTGTTGGCTTCCTTGATTTTCTTAAGACAAAGGATTAAACAAAATAACAATAGACAATTACTTTCAAAATTTTGATGAAAGAGATCCTCATTGACTTCTTGATACCGTCTTGGAACTTGTTGCTCTTTTTTACCTTGATCATGAGCCCCGCAGTCATCTAGCCATTCAGGAGGTGAGGGTCGTAATGTGAAAGTCTTCCTGACTATATGAACACAAAGAAAAAACATAGAAATATAACAAAAATAACTAGATAAGGAGAAAAAGAGGTGAATAAAGCAAGTACTCGGAGTTCATTATCAAATGTTCCGTAATTTGTTGGATTTCAGACATGAGAATGTTGACACCAGTTATATTGTGAGCTATATACGTGGAGCAGAGAGTTCATTTCTATTACGTAACAGCATACGCAGAAAAAAGTGACAGACAAAACACACAAAGAAGAAAGTAGGATGGAGCCGTTAATGGTTTAATCACGTCAGCATTTAACGTCTTTGACTTTTGTGTTCTATTTTTGTATTCTGTAACTCATTAACAGAAGTGAGTAATAAAGTCATCCGCTTCTTCCAAACTTTTAGGCATGCAAGTAGTATAGGTCCAATGGCTCGTTCATGAACTAGAAATATTGCCTTATATTAACTCTGTTGACTTGATTGGTACATATGTCCCTGGTGATGATAGCTTTTCACGGAATGTTTCAATAATAAACAAGAAAAAATATTAATTATTAAGAGGTAGGTTGAGGAGTGTTCGAAAACTTAAAACTCTTCGTTAAACAGGAAAACGTTGTATTATTAACTTTGTAAACAACCGATCAACAAGCCTTTCGCCAACAAGGATACGAGTGTTTATACGTTTACAGCAAAATGTTTCTAAAAGGTACCGATTGAAGTGTAAAGAATTTGTCCTCTTAAGAAAGAGTTGCGAAGCTCAATTTCTTCTGTAAAAGAACAGTTTTATTTGTCCAGTTTTCTTTATAAACTGATCGACAATTACAAAGTGTTGCAATGCAATTTTCTGTGCGTTATTTATGTTTTTTATCATAAAGAGCTGACAGACCAGCTACTATTTGACAAACAAGCTTACTATCACCAAACCTTTATCACTATCCTAAGTGTTTCCTTCCTCATTTCTTGTCCTCATCTTACTGATTTACATATTTTGACCTGTTGTCATATTGTTTACGCCGACACATTGCCCTGTCTTGTCAAACACAAAGGCGTTAGAGGAGGAAGTAAATATATAATTATATGAATATAGACCAGTTGACAAACTGCACTTATGTAAAGTATGGAAACAAGAAGAAAATTAATACATTCAGTACAGATTCAGTTGTCCATCCTGCTTATTAGAAGAAAATAGTCTCATATGTCAGCGACCCATGCATTCATTCAGAAAACAGAAAGTCGAACAGCAAAAAAGTTATACATACCTCTTTTCTTACAGAAGATTAGAACTATAACAATGCTGACCACTATAATAATAGTTATTATCCCTGCTGTGCTGCCGACTATTATTATATTTACAACATAGCTATTGGCGTGGCGGTCTGTAGTATTGTAGGCATCGTATTCTGAAATACAGAAAGATTAAGTAATAATCAGGCCAATCTACAATCACAGATAACTGAATTCAAATTTGAAAATAGTTAATGAATATTTAGAACGTTATTTAGAAATTAAAAAATTGAGGAATTGGAAAAGACAAATAAAAAAGGGACAGAAATTTTCACCAATCTCAATGATGCCTCCAGTTCGAGGACCTTAATGATAACCGTGTTTTGCTTTGCCTAAACAGGTAATGCTGTGATAGTCTGGCATTTTCATATAGAAAGAACACAACATTAGAATTTAGATGGATTGTTTTGCCTCCTATTCAGGTTTTTTAACATTTAGAGGAACTGTGAAAACACCCACTTGAGAAGAAAATGGTAAAGGTTCTATCGTTTTTCTCCGAGCCTTCGTACCATCGATTCCGTACGGAAAGGACAGAGTGCAGCATTGCATTTTACATGAAGTGTTGACTTCTAGACAGCTAGTTTGAAATTAGAGTAGCCGTGAAAATACCCACCGGAGAAGAGGAAAGTAAAAGTCTTGAAATTTTCCTCCGACCCAGGGAACCGCCAGCTCCAGGTGTACGTAATGTTTCCAGTCTCGTTAAGTCTCGTGACGAACGCGATTAAGCCAGTCACAGGCGTGCAGCTACATGATGACGACGATTGCGATGCAACACATGCACTTGTGTTAAAAATAATTTTACACTTTTCCCTCATTTTCTCTGATATTTTAACTATAAGTATGTCATTAGTCGAGCAGTTATCAAGGTGAAATGAAGACGTGATGTTGATCTCTACTTTTGTAGGAAAGACATTATTTTTGGCATTGAGAAACTCCACTTTTGGGCCTGTGAAAAAACATTCACACACACACACACACACACACACACACACACGTACGCACCAGCGTGATATAAATACATACACACATACACTACTGTGATGTAAATATCTATAGAATCCTTTAAACGCAAAAATGACAATGCATTTTAACAAGTACTTGTAACTAAGACAACATGTACACTTCTTGTGTTGGTTTACCTTACTCTTAAAAACACATATCAAATTAACACCATCGCGTATCATTGTAAACCTTACGAATATCTAGTATTCACACAACTATTGTGCTGCCTTACACTTAATATTAGCCGTCGCTTGAATGTTCATCATCGTCATCGACATCAGCAGCATTGCCACAGTGAGAGGGCGAGATGAATCAAAGCGCACCATGTTCACGTCTGCCTCGAGGTGAAGACACATGATGATGGACTCACTCTCCAGGGCTCAAGTCAACAGGAAATCTCTGCTTCCTTCTTTCCTTTCAAACTTGATTATTAACTACTCATCAGCAGAGAATACGTTCGGGGCAAGTTTTAAAGTTGTAATGTCTTCTCCTATTGTTACTGCTACTGGTGCAGTGCATTGTAAGGCAATATATGTCTTGTTGCGATGTTTGATAGACGTAGTTAGACCAGAATACTGCTATAACGCCTCTTGTTTAAAGTCCGTTATCTCTGAATGTAACCTAAAGACACTCTGTCGAAATAGACAAGACTTTAGTGTCCGTCACAACCAGAGTGAGAGACAGCAAGGACAGGACAGAAATCATCATCAAATGAGCATGCTGTACAAGTCTTTATCTTGTGTGCTGCTGAATCGCACTGGAAATAGGAATATTTTCGTCTTATTCTCTCCCTTTTTATTTAAATGTTCGTGTTCAGTACAGTAAACTGTCATTCATTCTTTGTCTTTCGAGCACTCGTGTGATTGAGGGCTATGCATTTTGATTGTATGTTATGTATTTATGTTTGAGTCTTTCGTTTGTATCGTTGAATATATTACGAAGAATGCGCTAACAAGTGTTACACAGAGCATGCATCAATCACAACACACGAATGTATAGAGCAATACGACTAGAGATGGTTATACTGTGTCAATATGATGTTGTTTGTTCGTTATTCCCAGATGACGTGGCAAACTGTGTGTGGTTCAGTCAGTCAGTCAGTCAGTCAGTCAGTCGTCTCTTGCCTGGCACCTGGCGTTGGGAGGAGCACATGGATAGACGCGGCAGCTGACATGACCCACCAATCTTGTCTATTGTGGGCGATAGTCAGCAGGTCCTGTACAGGACGACCAGTCCAGTCTTTGACGTTCGTAAGGCAGTTCTTCCTCTGACTGTCACAGAGGGGTGACATGGAACTTAACAGTCAGTGCAACGCGGGTGGCCGAGCCGCACCTGGACTGACTAATAGGTGTTTCTTTAAGATAGTGGAAAGAGAAAGGGGAAGACAATACAATTGCCTGTCGGGGGCCAGCGTTTCACTTCTTAGAGAGACACGGCAAGTGCCGAGACACTTCGTGTGGGGAAGTGAAGGCTGTGTCTTCCGAGAAAGGTGCGTTGTTGTGTTTTTAGTATCTCGGATTTGTTTGTATAAGGTGAATTTTTTCTGTACTTTTTAAAGAGGGATATAAATATGTATTGTATTAGTAAGTTCGTTTGTTGTTGTTGTTATAGGCGCAGTTAACTGTGACGTAGTTAGTCATACCCTGGAGAATTCAGCCAGGAGGTTGGGTGGCATGTCCCGAGAGGCAGCACCATTTTGAGACATCTGGCTCCGATTGTTGTATGTGTGTGTGTGTGGAAGATATATTTTTTGTTATTGAAGCATCAGATCCCAAGTGACTGGAATTAATAAAATTATTCAGAGTGAATATCAAAAAGTGACTTTGTGCCGGAGTATAAACTTTCTTTTAGAATATTTGCTAATTAGAGTCATTAATTTAATTATTAATTTTGGAGATTATTAGTTTTGTTATGGTAACAGTCTTTTGATGTTTTAAGTATTTCATTAGCTTTTGTTAATATAATAAAATGTATACAGGCCTGAAAAAGAGGCAGAGTTGCTTTTGAAAGAACGCGCAAATGTCCAGGCGTTAATAAGTGAACGCAAGTGGCTGTGACTCTGACCACCGCGGCGTCGGCCACCCTCCAAGGTACCTTGAAGGATAGTCTTCGACAAGGTGTCGTGCCTGGTCACATGGTCAAAGAAGACCAGCTTACGCGCCTGCCTGTTGATAGTAGAGGTTCCTAGTGTCCTAGTGTGGCAATCTTGTTTCTTACAAAGTCGTTGGTTTTGTCTTCTTTGTATGAGATCCCGAGCAGCCTCCTCAGGCACTTAATTGTTTTCGAATGCCTGGATTCTCATGTCCGTTTCGGAGAGCGGAGTGCACGTGTCGCATCCGTAGAGCAGGATCGGCACTAACAGGGATTTGTATAGCCTGTACTTGGTAGTGAACCTTATCTTATGTCTATGCCAGATCCTATCTAGCCTAGCCATTGCCGCTGCTGCTGTTGCGATTTTGATGCGGATATCTGGCGTGGAGCTGCCGTCCTTGGAGAGGGTGGATCCCAAGTATTTGAAGCTGCTTAATTCTTTGAGCTGTACCCTGTTCATATGCATCTCTGCTTTGCCGTTGTCATTGATCGTAACATTGCTGTGGGTCAGCGGAAAGCTGGACTGCACAATGAAACAAGCTATATGCATGATGATCTGATCACAACATGTTTTATACTGAGAATACCACACTTTCTTCAAAATCACACTAGACAAAATACTTCGGTCAAGCAGATGTTAGACTCAGGCTGTATGTAGTCGCTCGGCAGCTTGGGTTACGGAAGGAAGACAGAACGAACACAGAAATCGCTGTATTAGGTGGGAAAAAGATAATTTTTCTAATCCATTTCTAGAGATAGATGTAGCAAAGTAACTGCGTATCGAAATTGTGTCTCTGCAGTTTCCTTTCCTGACATTATATCGAAGGCTGTTACCAATCTCCAATTTCAAATTTTCTAGCCTTAGTACCCTTTGCAATGAATGACAAGTTAGAGATGTGTCACGTCCATACTCAGCGCAAAACCTCTTCAACTTTATTTAGAGATACTCTCTGATGATCAAGCAGGACTTGTGGATGAGATTAGTGATTTAAACAGAAGAAGCTTTTACAAGGTGACAAGAAATATGTTTCAAATTAACTAATGAAGTGTGTGCAACTTGTTTTCACTACTGCATTGATGTCTGACCAAGATGTCATGAGTCTGTCATTTTCAGGTGAGGCTAGAAGTCAGAAAGCAGAAGGCAAACTCTCACTAGTATTCTCATTGTGATAGTTTCTGCAACAGGGGCGGCTATCACTTAGGCATCTGTGGCTGTGATAGCCTACATTGCTTATAGATGTGAAGTCAACCACCTGTGTTTACTTCCTTATGTTTATGGTATTATATACAAACGTTAATCTAATTATAAACAGATCTTGATTCTTTAATACTGTTTCTTGCTAGTTAAATTAACTCAAATAACATTAAGTACACCCATTTGATTATTTAATGCTGTTGTTTCTTGGTGGTTAAAGTAATTATAACAACATGTTAAATACATCCACCAACACGCACACACACACACACACACACACACACACACACACACACACACACATGCACACATTAACGCACACACACACACTAACACACTAACATGCTTGTATGTAACCCCATTTGCCAACTGCTCTTCTGTTCCCTTGTCTAGTCATTCAACTGAAAAGCTGAATTCATAGAAACATAGGCTGAGTCTGAATCTTCAAGTTTTCATTCAGAGGATGATGGATATTTGTGCTTGGTGATAGAATGTGGAAGAATTAAAGAAAGAATTATTTTTTCAAACAATGCGACCACTGTTCGTGACAACCAAAGATAAGTTGAATTCTTGTTTACATCTTGTGTTTACTAGCAGTTACTGTTAATGTCTCAAATATAGCATCCTGAATAATTTTTTTTTTACAAAAAATACTGTCTGATTTTTACTGTGGTTGAGTTTATAATTGCTTTTATTAATTCTGGAATTATTTCCCAGTGTGTGATTTTCTCTTGAGTGGTGATATAGCAGCAGACTTTTGAGATGCCGCCCATGTGTGACAATATGGTGTACAGAAGATGAATAAAAATAAAACACACTTTTGTTTTTGTACCAAATGAATTAAAGTCTTTTTATATTACTTGCCTATTTCATCTTCTTTCAGGTTTAAGGACTACAATACTCAGGATGAAGGCCCCAGTATTTGTTTACCCTAGCTAGACTGCCAGGTGTGCAGTTACCTGAGGTGCACACAAGAGAAGACAGGGAACTATCTAACCCCAGTGGGAGCTCCCAGCAACAAAGGAAAATTTTATCTCTGTTGTGACCAGACATAGACAATAAAGATGTATTGCATTGTATTGTTCAAGCTTTTCTTTACAGCAGACTTATTAGGCTATCTATGCAAGTATTCTAATGATTATGCTATAGCCCATGATGCTGAGAAACCTCAACTAATTAGGAATTAAGCATGTTGACTTGTGTTTCTGTTTTTAACTTCTCATGTGTATGACAATAGTTCAGGCACAAAACATAGCTTGCTGTTGGTCTGCTGCTCCTTCTTTTCATAGATTATGGTCCAGAAAGTTCATGACAAGGGATAGGTTAAACACAATACAGGCTTTTCTAAAGATATGTAATCAAGACTGAAAACAACACCAAGGATAAACTGTTCAAAGTTAGATTTCCACATGACTATATTAAGCATAAATATATGAAGCTATACCAGCCATTTGAGAATGTTGATGAAAGAATGGTAAGAAATAAGTATAGATATGGTTTTAGGGAGTATATAAAGGATAAACCAACAAGCTGTGGGATGAACGTGTGAGTACTTGCAGATTGCAAAACTGGGTAGACATATGACAGGTAATTCACACTGGTAAGGGAGGAAAAATGTAGATGTAAACCAGATTATATTTGCTTACTGATGCATCATATAACGTACAACTATGTCAAAAATATGGAATTTATTCTTCAATTTGACACATGCCATTTAAAATACCACTGTATATTAAAATTATTGTAACTTCAACTCTGTAACTTCTTCTGTAAAATGAAAGTGTTAAAAGAAAAATGTTGTCATGGTCAGACAAAGGATCTCAACCAAAATTGCTTCTCCCTTTTGTCACTGGCTGTCTCATTTCTTGAGCAATCAGTTTTAATCCACTTCATCAGCCCAGTGAACTATGTCTCTAGTTCACAACCTGTCAAGACACCTTACTGGATTGAGCAGATGTGTTATCTCCCTTTCTAAGAAATCATAATTACTTTCAGGTATTTGTCACATAACAGCTATAATTCATATTGGAATAATAACCAACATAACTTCTACTTGCAACTATTTTCTGCTTTCCTTTTATCACGTTTTCTCTTTTTTGATACTTTCCTATACCCCATCTAAACATTTCCTAATGCTAAACATATGTTTTAGGTTACCCTAGAATTTTTACAAGATGTTTGCAAGGCAATAGTTAATGAAGAGTTACAGATGACAATTCCAAAGATTCGGTGTAAGTTTACTAGCAAGCATGATATGCAAACATCATGTACAACCTGGTAAATAAAATTTACAATTACTAAGACTAGGACAACTGTAACTTATCCTGTTCTCAATAGACATATCATACATATACAATGAAGTAGCAATAAAAAAGAACACATTGTGTGTGGTTTTCGAAGCATTTTTACTGATATTCCTAAAATACTTTTGTAAGTGGTAATGTACATAAATGAAAGTTAACTGTGGAAAATGACTGTCTATGGTTGACAGTGGTGGCTTTGTGTATACTGAAGGCTGAGATTGTTTATAGTATTAAATTATCTCCCCTATATTGTTAAATAACTTTATCATATGAGAAACATTTTGTGTAAAAAAATTAATAATAATGTACTAAAAGGGAACTTTAAATTTTTTGTAACTTGTTTTTCTTCTTTCAGGTATTGATCTGAAAAGTAGATTCCTTGTTCTAGATAACTGCCGGATGACAAAAAGTATTTGAGGCATGTAGCTATCCTGCTTGCTCCAGCCATTAGCAGAGATTACACACTAACACAGTCTGCCCAACTAGCTGGATGTATTGCCTTGAGGACATTTGAAAAGATGGGGAAAGTCTAAAACTTCAAGACTTAGGTGCTGTCTTTTGACATAGTCAATAAGTTGAGAAGGTCACAATAATTTATATTGGTGACTGTGTCATAAAAAAGCAAAAAATGTGGAGGGCAGAAAAAATGCACAAAATGAAAAAAAGGCAACTGTTTAATAGCCATGTGCCAAAGTCAACTCATGGATAGGACATGCACATGAATGTGTAGACGCTCATACTGCTTGCTCCCATTCTGAAGCATCAATCTCCTTTGTTTTGATGTATACATTTTAAATTATGTCATGCACTTGTCTATATTTTCTATTTTATATTTTGACTAACAATATTAATGCAAATAAATTTTAATACTTGTTAGAATCGTTAAAGATTACACATGGATTACTAGAATTTGATGTGGACATTTTCATTTTAGCCTGTCTTGATGTTTTATGGAATGTTCTATTGCTAGAACTGGCAGACACATTTTACATTTTTTGATTATGTGTTATTACATCACAACTCATTCGACTATTGACTATTGACAATATTGACTGTTCGATACATCGCGGTATAACCTTCCACAGCAGGAAGCAGTATTATCTCTGACAAAAACAGGTCTCCATGGAAACTGTGCATTGCAGACACCAAGACAATACAAGCAGATTTCGTCATGGAATTACCAACAAGCTTTAGATGGCGTAAGCTTTCGTGTTTCATGAAAGCTGGCTCTCAAATATTTCCACAATTCTAACCTAAACAAGTTAAGGGAAGCTAATAAACAGAAAAAAAAACTTTGTGTGCATTTTTCTAACGTAAATAATTTCCTAAATAAGTTAGCCAGTCAAAGCACAGAAACAAAGCACTGTAGTCTGAACTCAAATCTCAGGAGTGACGTCTGTAATACTCAGTGGCATAGGAACAGGGGGGGCAAGGGGGGCAGCCGCCCCCCCCCCCAAAAAAAAAGATGCTGGGAAGGCAAGAATGTGAACGTTATTCGTTATCAGCATGGAGCTTGCCCCCCCAAAACCGAGCATCTTCCTACGCCACTGGTAATACTTACTAAAAGAAGCAGAAGAAAAAAAGAAAAGTATCTATGTGTGGTCATGCGCTCCATGTACCTGTCAAATACAAAGACCTCTAGTTTTTACCAGAGTCCGCAGTATTTGCTTACACAACAACAATTGCTTACATAGTTAGATAGTTCATTCAGGAAAGCAGCAGGACTGTTATCGGAATATCCCAATGGTTATCAGATGCTTGGTGTAATCTGACCTCGTTAATGTGCAAGTTCGTCTGCACTAGAATGTTGGACTGCGAGTCCCTCGCTTGACTCTTGTACATGTGATAGAAGCAGCATTTTTAAGTACCTATTTATTTAGTTAGGTTAATTAACACAAATAACGCAGATTTACCTCTCGTATAACCCAGTATCACCTGTACAACGCTAATGGTTCAATCTGAGGTCAAGGAGTACAGCACAGCGGTGCGATGTTGATCGCTATATAGATCATCTATATTGTTTTTAACAGATGATTATTTATAGAGGCCTTATAAAAGTACCTTTGAATATTTTTGCATATTTTGAAGGATATTTACACTTTATCTATTTCATTTTCAACAATAGTAAGCAAATAATTACTTTGCTCAGAACTATCGGGATTTACCGCATTGAGTAATCTCTGCTGAGGATGACTAGAATATATATATAAACAGAAGTTGGAGTATGGCTTAAGGCCGGCTCGAGCAGACCTGCATGTAGTGGTGTTTGGCAGATGTAAATCTTTCTTTAAAACGGTAAGCCCTTTTCAAAATATCCCCCCAAAATTAGAGAAACATATGAAGATTTTCGTTAATGACCTTTGCACCAGCAGGTTAATGTAGCTGAGGCTATAGCTTCATAGTCCTCAATGCTTCACTCATGTACATTAGCCTGCTCACCTAAATATCGTCAGCTGTGTTTATTCTCATATGTTCGTCGTCTTAGATAAGACCCGTTGTGTTGGGAAATGATTTTTGAACCTTTAAGCAATAGAGGAAATAATTGTTTTTAAATCATGGAAATACTTGCAAAATCTAATATTCACTTTTTATAAATAAATGCTTTACATTGTCATAAACATTTTACGAAACCGTGGTAATATGCTCTGGACATGGGCTGAAAGCATTTTATAAATGTTTCACTTACTCCGATATGTGGTGAAGGTTTTAAAAGTTTCGCTCGTTATACACACGTACCCTTTTACCCCCAAAAATAATGCTTCCAAACGAAAATTTTTGTTCAAGAATAATGTATTAGTTTTATTAACAAAAAGCAAACAAACGAACAAAGTAAAGAAACAAACTTCTTTTATCACTCAGTTTCTGCAATGCCGCCCATCAGACACAAAGTCAAATGTCATGCACACAACAAAACTAGGAGTAACAAACAATCTGAAATTCTATTGCTATTCCTCTAAATAAAGTGAAATGCCAGATTAAGTCCAAGGAACACAAAGACAAAATAACGTCTGCAGAAATATCAAGTGGGTCATTAGTAAGTAGTAATCGAGAAGATTACATTACAGTGACACAAAGTATCTAGAATACGGTAATAAGGCAAGGCCTTAAAAAGTAGAGTCTCTGTTGTAATCATTTTCATTAAAATTTCTCATGCTTCCAAGTAAATCTTGCATAATCCTTGCTTAATCGAGCTTTGGGCTGCTTGAAAAATCGAACTGACAAACGTGCATCTAGCGATGAATGTCACTAATTTGATGTGAAGAATTTTCGTATAACTTTCACAAGCTCCCGAAAAATACGAGGCTTCGACTCCAGTAGGCACTTAAGCAGAAAGGTGGCATCCAGGGTAAAGACTTAGTTGGTGTAGTTAGAATCAAATCAGTGTTCATTTACTAAACTAGGGGTAAATTAGGTAAGTATAAAAACAAAACAAACGACCAAATGAGTCAGAACGTCAAAGCTGTTTCGTATCTGCATTGTCTATCGTTCCATATAAATAATGCCGTTAGTGTCATTACATTTATATTACATTTACTGCTTAGGAGGAGCCAAACTATTATCTAGCTTTGACTGTCTTTCAGTCACCTGCTAAAATAGTTTAATTATGTACAATGTCTTCATGAATTAATAAAAATATACTTCATCAAAGCCACTAAACACTTTTTTAAAACAAGGGCTATTAAGTGGACAGGGTATATTATGTCATATATTTTGAAAATGTTAACATCATAAGAGCTGTTTAAACATCAAATCTTTTTAAGTATAATAGATAAGGAGGTTCGCTTTGTTAACTATCTAGAACTTCTCTTATGTGTGCAGTTATATTTCAAATTTCATCTGTATTTCTTTGATATATTCAGTTTTATTTAGAATATCACAAATCATGACTAGTTTATCAACAAACAGAATATTAGACATTCAACACTAACTAATGCCTAGTGTCCATGTGTCATGAGGACGGTTGTTTATCATCCCTTCTGTCGTTTTCCTCTCTCACTCACACACACATACACTCTCTTTATATAGATATATAATTATTCGCTCTCTTAAATAGCCTTACTAAGTAGGTTCTCTATGATTTATCGCAATCCCACAGCTCCCCCAGTCTTTACAAAAAAATATGTTTTCTGTCTTTCTTCTTTAGAGTAAATGTTCAGTTACTTTATTTGTTGTCTTTTGTATCACTTTCTAAATGTTGACCTTCCGATAGAGCTGGGATATAGTGCTTTAAATAATGTTAAAGTCTTGTTATTCTGTGTCAGTATTACTTACCGACATTGTCACAAAGGCCGTCCTTTGTTCTGCTGATGTGTAGGTCTTTGATCATTTTTTGCCGTGAGAACCTAAATACCAAAACGTATTTCTAATCAAATGTTCAGTGATGAGAAAGCGCACTGCAGTGTTTTGCCTAGGTACTGACTCATGCTTACTTAATAGATTTCAGGCATGGGTGTTGATCTTAAATGTTAGTGTATAAACAACATTTGAAATCTGCATATTCTTAATTTTAGCTTAGGCAGTGAGTCAGATTGCAGATTTGTCAAACAGGTCCTGAGCTTGGCCCATAACAGAAAAAACGGAGTAGTCACACATGTGCTGGTCCAAATAACTCTATCAGATGATACTTTATATTTACGAGTTTGATTTTATAGATGGTAACTCTTCGTTGCTCACGATCTTCAAGTCTGCACTTATTCAGACTGAACACTTGACAAAGATATCGGATGTAGGTATCCATAAGAGTAAGTAGCGGTGTCACTCTTATCTGCATGGCTTTCGATACAATGTTGCCCGTGATTCTGACTGAGGTGGAAGTGTGATAAGCTTACTTCATCCTTGCAGTCTTTTCCTAAATGGACAGCACAAAAGAAAAGTGGTCGTTAATATTTTAACAATCAGTGAGCAGCGGAATCTTTTGTATATGTTGTTTCATAATACCTTTCATTTAGTATGACTGTAATTTTTTTACATTTGTGAGATCCTTATTAAGCACTTCTCTGTTATGTTGGTTTTTTTTAGAAGAAAAGCAGTGAAACAACAAATAAAGAAAGTTTTTTAATCGTCTTAGGGAATTAGATAAATTATAGAACAGTAAGCTGTGTAAAACTTCGCTTTGAAGTTGTCAAATTTGTTCGTTAAATATATTGATATAATCATGCCAGCTCATGGAGCTGATTTCAGAAGAAACGCGTTAAAAACTTATTTTAAGTCAGTGGTAATAAATGTCTCTTATTGTCTGCCTTTAGAAACGTTTCTTTCTGAAAACATCAAAAATTTTATTTTGCTGCTTACTTTGTAAGATATTAAAGAGGGGAAAGAAATGTAAATGTTAATTGAAATAAAGCTGTACGTTTTGCGCTTATTTTTGATTCTTACAAGCGTATACCTTTGATTTCGTTGTGCAGTTCAAATTGATGTTCAATTTCTTCATAAGTCTCTCCTTCCGGATCTCTGGGTGTAGGGGAAGCCTCCGTGGAGTCACGAAGGCAGTAAGAGGTATGTGAATTGTTCATAAACTGGTTTTGTCTTTTAATCCTTCCGTCTGTTGCAAAGAATAAAACGTTCATTCGTATACATACACAGATTTCGATGAGACAAAGGATGGGTAAAAACTCCTACAGTACATTTGCAAACCCCCAATGAAGAGCAAGAAATAAGTGGATCTCCAAAATTGCAGTCCTGATATTCATTGAAAACCTCATAAAATGCATCCAAACACTTGTTTCCGTGTAATACATATTAAAGATAACGGATTATTTAAGAAAAAAATGCCTGGTGTCTGAAGAGTCTTTGTCGCAAAGTTGTAAGAATGTACCACATGAATATTTCAAAGTCATGCACAAAACAAATTCGTGCAGTTTCTGAAATATAGAATGGGGAAATATTGGGATCTTGGTTTTAGAGTGTGCTTTAATGAACCTGACCGGAACTTAATAATTATATCTCTAACAACATAATCCCCTGCCCTAGACACTATAATCACAGTAAGAGCAAGGTGATGAAAACAGTAATCCAAAACAAAAATCTGGAACAGGAAATGAATTTGTCTCAAAATCCAAGAAGTGAGAAAGTCAAGAAGTGCAAAAAGGGCTAAAACGTTTGTCTGCTTTGATATGACCGAAATATCTGATCATCTTTGATATGTGATACAGATAAGAGTCCAGCATATACGAAGGAAGGGTTTGAACACTTTAGGCAGGTCTGCTGAATCCAAGTTATAAAGACCTAATAGCAGGGTTAATTCTGCAGTTAGCATCAACGTGAACAGGCTGCAGAAGAAGATCACGGACAGACACTGTCACAGTTTCAGAATACACTAGCGAAACAGATCAAAATTAAGCTCCTTAAAACTTGTCAGGCGGGCTGTTAATGAGATCTTATAAGTTTTAATAATGTAGCACGGAAAATACAAAAAGGGGTTTCTGAAGAATCAGTCGTTTGATTTCTCTTGTCCACTGAAATTAAAAGATTGGGTAGTTTGATATCAAGCGAAGTCGTGTGTCCCTGTATACAACTATTGTATACACTTGAAATGCTCAAAAGCAATAAGACTTTTACAAAAGAAAATGTGAGTGCACAAAACAAATTTACGAACTTCAAATTATGAACAGTTTATTGAAATAATGGTTAAACAATCTCCACTGTTCTGCATAATTTATATTTATCTTAGAAGTATATATCCACACTTTATCATATTTCAAACGTGCTGGATTATTCTGCTTTCCACTTTTCCTGTTTTAATATCTGCTTCTGGTTCGTTGTAAGGAAATGTTTAGCTATACGCACCTTCCGGCTCAATCGTAGCTCAATTGTAGCTGAAACTTTATCATAGACCTATGATGGGCAACCGTACTAAGAAAGACACACTCTTGAAGTGTTGTCGAGCACCTCATGCTATAATAAACATGACAAGTATAGAAAGACTAGTCCTGTAAGTGTGAAAGAATAGGGTTCTACGCGACTTTCTTAACACCGTGTCCTGTTTTCTTGAACCCAATTATATTTCAATTTGTGACAGTCATTACAGGGAACTGTGTGTCTACAATTAGTCATTGCTCACACTGGATAATGGTGATTTTGATTACTTGCTACATTCTCAACCTTTCTTTGGATATCTAGTACAGTCCATATAATTTGGTTTTGAGTTCCATTAGAATCTGAGGCATCGTAAGAGTTCTTACCTCTTCTTTTTAATTTGAAGAACAAAGCTGCTACAGCTATTGCAACAAACAAACAGACGCCAGTGGCTGAGCTGCTGATGACCATTGTGGTATTGGATTGATAATTCTTACTTTCAGTTGCTTTTGTTGTGGTCTCGGAATCGGACTGATAGTGAGTGCTTACATCTGCATCTGAAAAAAATAAAGCGTAAATCTGCAAATAGTACAGTTTCTTTTAAAAGTTTAAGATTGCAAGTTGGAGCAAGAAAGCTTCAAAATAACTTTTGGATTATTATGCAAATGCAATTTGTCTGCATGGTAGTGGAAGAAAACAAATACATGTTTCAATTAAGCATATGTGTATGTGTGTGCGTGTGTTTGTATACGTAAACATCTGCACAGCATGTCTGTAGAAGAAAGAAAAATGAAATGGAACTTTCTGAGCAACAAAAAGCACAATTTTAACCTTTTGAGATAATATCGAACATATCTTTACGCGTTGGATTTCCGCTGTCGGCCAGATTGAGTTATTGCTGCTGTGTTTAAGTACCTCATATACTTTTTTACCTGCTTCAAAATAATGTAGTATTTAGGTCCTCTTGATTTAAATATATGATATTGACATTACCTTCTTCAGAATACAATTTGAAAAGTTTTTCATCTAACAACTGAGAGAGAACTTGTGTTCATTTTATCAAGTTATCTTCATTGCATGCATTCATTTTAATTTTCAAACTGAAATCAAATCCCTGTAAAATACACGTTTAAACGCTCAGCTGGCAAATGTATTCACCACAATACTTACCGTAAATTTGAAATATTACTTTCTTCTGTTGTTCTCCTGCAAGTATGTCCTTCCACTTAAAAATATAAACAGAGTTGTTGTCATTTGTTGTCACTTTCTTAGAGAAAAGCATTGGTCCGTCAGGGGATAAACAAAAACATTTTGCAGAGGAAGACGACAGCATACACGTTTTCTCCCAGCGAATTTTGCAAACATCTAAGTGACTGCCTTTTGTGTATCGGGATATTGTGATAGAATAGTACGCCGAAGCAGAAGTACATTTCTGGACATCTAATAAGAAAGTGATGCTGACTAAACTGTTTGTTTCAGTCACTACTCTTTCTGATCCACTAAGGAACTCGAGTTTTGAACCTATTAAAAGAAACAAAAAAAAAATTAGTGATGCTTTAATATCTGAAATAATTATTCTATGTAACTGAATTTTAAGAAAACATGTTTGAAAATTAACTATGATTAAAAAGCTGCTAGCAGAGATGCCATAAAAATTCATAGAAAAGTTGCAATGCTTACATGTTTGATAACCACAAATCATCTGTAAAATAACAGAAAACGAGAAGAGCGAATTTATCCTCATATTACATTTCATGTAGCTGCCTCAGACTGCTTTTTCAGACTGAGCTGCACACTATTACTACGGATTTTGACTAGCAGATGACAGAAACAAATTCTTCCTTGTTTTGTTTTAGTTTCTGTGTTTGGCTGAAGTAAACTAATTGGCATTATAAGTGTATTTCTCCAACAGTGTACTTCTGATACTGTTGAGCTATCATAAAATGAACGGTGCCATAGTGATGAAATAGCTCCCATTCGCAAGTACAAAACATCAACACACGTATTATACATACATACACAGCAACGATACAACAAACCCCAGATTAAAGTCTGCACTTGCAAAACGCTTTCATCCAATAATTCTTTTCAAGTTTTTCAAGCTTCATTTATTTGATGGTATAGTCTTTTTCATTTTCAAGTAAAAGGACAAATATTGAAACTTTTATAAAAAAAAATCATATATGTATAGAGCAAGGCAAATTTAAAGCAGATAGTGTCATTTTACTAACTAAAATAGGACTGCTCAGTAAATCGTGGTTAAGAACATTTTGTTTCTGCATTTGTGTTTCAGGGTAAATTTGTCAAGATGGTGCATTACAAGGTTGTGTTCACTGTCTTTGCATTTCTGCTAAGTGAGAGAGATTTTGCTCAAAGTAAGTACAAAAACATTTTAAAGTTCTATACTTTACATTTCTTTCACATACTTAAGTGTTTTCCCGATGTTTACTTAATAGCTTTTACCTTAGTTTTCTTGACTTTATAAAGTTGCGTCCCATTTCAACTGAGTTTTTGACGTCATAAGCTGTTTGATATTAGAAGATTTTAATCAGTTATAAAAGATTAGTCTCCATAAAATTTACACGATTAAATTTAGCCAAAAATCAGGAAGACATCTACAGAAGGAAGTGTAAATCTGTAGTTGTAACTGTGGAAAGTATGAAATGATCGACGTGAGCGTCTACAGGTGTGCTTTGATGGCACGGAGCTGAGTCCGATTAAAGATCACTCAAAAGAAGTGGAAATGCGCTTCACTTCATTAGAACAATTTCAGCAACAGGTTGGTCGAGAACAGGTTTAGTCAGTGTCATACCCTCACCAGTCAGGCTTGCGACAGCTTCGCGTCCTTTCTCTTAACACACAGCAAACTGTCTGCCAGTGTTTTAAAGCTGATATTACAACAATTAACAGATACATAGTTAAGCACTTTTACAGACCCAATCCCATGGAAGGCCACAAGGATTATTAGAACTCATATTTAAATGATCCCCTACGTACACAAACATAAATATCCATTCAGTCTTGAAATCTCACTCTTAGCACTCAACAATAAAAAAAAAATTCCTATTTCTCACGACGATATATTTTCATGAAAAGGTTTGTCCAGTTTAGTCCGATGCCAGTCATGCACTGTCTCCCAAATAAGAAAAGTACATTATCAGACAGTTTCATGGAAACAAATCATTAAACAACAGAAATTTGAGCTTGTACTGACATAATCCATGTTTTCAAGCTTCAGAAAGTTAATACCAGAGAAAAAGAAAGTCAATATAGTATGTGTTGATGCATTGCAAAGACACCTTTGTCTTATGAAGTGAACCAATGTTCTCAGAGTCCTTTGTGGAACTTTGAGCTCTTGCTGAAGAAACCTATACAACTGATTGAGGTCAAATGCTGGCGGGGGGTCTAAGTCGCTGGCATAAGCCATCCACCCAATGTTCAATGGGACTCAGATTTGCGGAATAGACCGAACAGTCCATCCGTTTGAGTTACATTGGTGGCTGCTTCCAGCTGTTCCCTGTACTGGCAGGGGCGGTTCTGTCTTAGAGCCGACACAAAAATGAACCTGTCCTGCTGTATGGTCGCTGACAGTGGGCTTCTGGGGTGTCTTCGCTCTGCAACACTTCCCGTTCCACTGTAGTGGTTTCGAAGAGTTTGAATAGCAGAGTGAGCAACTTCCATTTCACGGCTATTTTCTTAAACATCAATGCCCTCCTGCACCCATGCAATGACCCTTCCTGGGTCGACAATACTTAATCGTCGTCTCTGAGGCATGGTTTAGAAAGCGGATAGAAACCGGATATAAACCCTCTAAAGGCCACTAAAATTACTGAGTTTTGTTGAAAATGGACAGGGCTTACACGTGCACTGCATGTTTTCTACAGATACAGAAATATATATATATATATACAGAAGTAAGCGAAAGCTCCTTGTAGTAACTACGTATTTATAATGTTATATCAGACTATCTAAATGACATCATCGGCTCTCTCAGCTTTCGAATTTTTTAGTAGAGCATTTTTATTCGGTAGTACACTTGATAATAGCAAGAAAAAAAGTTAAGATTGTGTCCCTATATTGTTTCTGCTAGTGCGGACAAAGCTACAAAAAGCCAAGATTGTGTCCCTAAAATAACCCTAAATATTGTTATATAGGTGACTGCCTGTTTGTGTGTATAGGGTTTAAAAGGGCAAAGTGTCACTAGTGATCGTAAGTGGTTTACCGTGTCAAGGGCATACAATCTTCCTGAAACACAATTCTCCCTCTTTGCCGCCTTTATCGTCCAGCTGCTGGGTGGGCAGGGGAATTTTTACATGCATTTTACGGGCTTTTTTATTTAAGTTCTTCACATTTAACTGTCCAGAAACAGACAGAGATATCTCCTGTAAATTTTTGGAAGAGGCGTTGAATCTGAGTTTGATCTGTTACTTTCCCGAAGACGTCCGTGCTACCAAGACAGATTTCTCGGTGTACCACTACCAAGAAAATAAGGATGCAGGTAATTAAAGCATAATATACTGTATTCAGAACAGTACAACATTGGCGAGTAAAATTATCTTTATCATCCTTTTTCGAGCCTATTCTTTCCTTTTTTATTCCTTTGTTATTTACTTTATGCATAAATCTTCAGACATAACTATTCAGGCATACATCCGTCCCTCCCTCCCTCACACACACACACACACACTCTCTCACATACACAAATAAACAAACAAAGAAACAAAGCAAGCTAAAAGATACAGATCTGACTTTCTTACACGCAGTAACATGACTGAAATTACTTTGTAAGTTCTAAAAAAATTTAAAAAAATATTCTAAATCTGGAATTTAATTACTTAATAAACTTCTTATATGGTTGAACATTTCCATTAGTTGTTTATCTTGAAGAATTTAATGATTATTAGTTTAAAATGACATTTATTTATAAAACTTTCGGAAATAACAACTATGCTTCTACAAAGTGCAGTTAGGTTGGTCAACTGCTATTGGATAAGAGGAAAAGAAGACATGGACTGTGATGTTAAAGAAGGGTACGAGTACGACAAGATCACACACACTGATCACATATCAATCCTGATAAACAATGTTTCGAGCAATCACCTGGGAAGGTACGAGTGTCAGCTTTCTGGCGCACAAGGCAGTTGCTATCTTTCAACAATACCAAGTAAGAAAGTTTCTCTATTACTAGCCCTAAAAATGTCGGTCCATAAAATACTGAGATAAGTTATTGAACGCTACTTTAAAATTTGATCCTTAACTCAAGCCATAAAACTAATTCTTGTGTTACAGCAGTGTTATTGTATAATTGACTATATAAAAGCTCAGCTGATTAGCTGGCGTTGTTTTTAAAGATGACAGCTCTTAATATGATAATATTTTGTTAATGACAAAGAAGCTTAAAAAGCATAGATCGACTTTATCATAGTCACAAAATACCTAAATGTTTAACTTAACTTGGGAGTTTCTTAGGCTTGATGAAATAGTTTTTTTTATTGTCTATTTCCAAAATTAGGCAATATAGTGGCTTCTTATTCATGATAGCTTCTCGTATTTGGTTAGTGTGCTACGGTCATCAAGTAGGTCAGTGTAATTTTCGAGGCTAGTGGAAATGGTTCAGTCTCCTGCTGAAGTTGTGGATTCTTCATTATGTTATGTTTTATTCAAAATGATTTCAAAGAAAACGTTAAATAGAACTAAAGGAAAATAAAACTTTCTTGCGATTGTAAGGAAAAGTCGGAGATACGATTGTTCACGGTGACAACACTACTTTTGAGGCCATTTTGCATGTCAAAGTATTTAAGCATTCTTTAATTAATGTCTTTCATGACACACACGATTAAAAGAGCAGCTTTACTTTCCTTCTGAAAGGACTAGCAAGGCGCAAAATTTCTTTGAATGATCGGGTAAACCTCATTGCAAGACACTCTTTCTTGAAATAAATTGCTTGATATGGGAAACGAGATGTCTCAAAAAAAAAAACTTTCACTGAATGTTCACTGAGAAAAAAGTGTATTTACCTCATAAATGAACTAATTTAGTATATGAAATATGAATCTTAGGTCCTTTTTAACAAATTTATCCCCAAAATCTCAAAACAAATTACTTTAGTGAAGAATCTATTGAAAATGCATTTGAACGAAAATTCATAAACGATAATATATTGCAATCTCATTTCAAATGGAGGCGAACGCATGTCTTAAGGCGCCCGCCCTTAGAAGTTCGCCTAGTCTCAGAAAGGCAAATATCTGCTGCAATATCGCAGTTATTTGAATTTACTTTTTCAAAGCAAACTAAAAGGCTACAAGATTTGGGATGAACCACCACCGAGTCGCCATAAAGAAAGCGTGGTTAGATCTGTTAGCATAAACTAAGTAGATTAAATAGTGTTGATTGTTGGTTTACGATAGGAAGTAATCCACCTGACATGAATAAATGACCTATTTATTTTTAAATTGCACAACAGAAGGAGAATATGTAGGTTTCCCTTTCATTTTGTGTTCCTAAGGTTTTGACACCTTTCTGTATTGTTTGCGTTTGTCATTATTTTTTTCTCTCATGACCTTGCTGGCCCAGATAAAATTAATGCTTATGATTTTTTTATCTGGGAACTCAACGCCAAAATAAAAAGAAAATATTCAGATGAGGTGTTTTGTACGATTTTATCACTAAAAGGTTTTGAAAAAAAAACTGTCTTAAAATGAAACAGAAAAGAACTTCGTTAGAAGAAAATTCAAAACCAGTCGCACGCATTCACAGACACGTCCACACGCACAATGACAGGCAGGTGCGCGCTTTAAGATTAAGGTCATATTTGTTATTTTGTCAGAAAAGGTCGAAAAGAATCTATCACATACAACGCAAGCTCAAGGTTCAACAACCACTAATCCACCAGCTGCTAAGCACATTCTTTTCACTTACTGAAGTTATAATAAACGAGTGTATATAATCCACTAAAACAACAGCCTAAACTTTAGGGGTCTCAAACTCGCGGCCCGCGGGCCAACTGCGGCCCTCGGGACAAAAGTTTGCGACCCCCACCTCAATATCAAAGCTTAATGCTAGTGCGGCCCGAGTTTGATACTGTTATATCTTCTGCTCTCTCGCTTCTTAGTCTGCAACTTCCAGTTTTTGTCAATTGTCATCTGGCTTCCCGTCATCCTCTGTATATCGCTACTTTATGAGACGAGGTCAGAGCAGAAATTGCTGCTCAGCGGGACAAAAAAATGCGGAAAAGACGCATCGGCTAAAACACTGAAACAGTGACACCAAGTGAAATTATATATTACACAGTGTAGAAAACTTATTTTCTACCTTGATTAATTAAGTTTGAGTCGTGTGAACCACCGGCAGTCCACCGGTCAAGTTACCACCGCCACCATTAATAGCCTGAATGGATGGTCAAGGCGGGTGGCCATAAATCTTGACCAGTGACACGCGGCCCGTCGACTTGAAGCAGGACGCCATGAGATAGGAGGTCGTAAAGTTGTATGTGGTGAAGGTATGCCGTTTGTGTTGGGACTTCAATTTGGTGAAGTGTGATTCGCCGCAGAAATGTGAGTGACTATTGGAGTATGTGTGTTGCAATGAGATGTGCGGAACGAGTCAGTTTAAGTTTGCCATTGCGCAACAGTGAGTCCGCAAAAACCTTTACATACAGCCCCAAACATGTCTTTTTCAAAGGCTGCAGTGAAGAGAAAGACTGGTGATGATTTCAGGAAAAGTGAAAAGTGCAATATTTCTTTGTTGAGCACAGAGGCAGCCCAACATGTCTTATTTGCACAGAGAACGTTGCAGTGCACAAAGAATATAATTTGAGGAGTATGCAAAATACCAGGGAGATGAGAGAGCCAACCGGGTTGCTAATCTTAAAACATACCTACTGATGCAACAAGATTTCTTTAAGAAAGCAACCAAAGAGAATGATGCAGCAGTCAAAGCTAGCTACGTGGTTAGTGAGATGATTGCTAAAGCAGGAAAGCCATTCAAAGAATGTGAATTTGTGAATAATTGCATATTACAGGCTGCAAGTATTGTCTGTCCAGAAAAGAAAAGTCAGTTTAGCAACATCCGCCTTTCTGCCAACACCGTAGCAGAGCACATTTCTGACCTGTCACGTGACATTTATAATCAACTGTGTGAGAAAGCAAAATGTTTCAGTGTATACTCAGTCGCTCTTGAGGAGACCACAGACATCACTGCCCAACTCGCAATCTATGTCCGTGGTGTTGATGACAATTTTGAAGTCATAGAGGAGTTGCTCACAGTGATTCCAATGCATGGCCAGACCACTGATCAGGAAATATTTCATCAGCTGTGTGATGCCATCGAGAATGCCGGTTTGCCTTGGAGGAGATTTGTTGGAATAACAACTGATGGAGCGCCATCAATGACAGGGAGGAAAAATGGACTGGTGGCACTTGTTCAAAAAAAAAACTGGAAGAGGAAGGTGTGGAGAAGGCCATTGCTCTGCACTGCATTTTTGGACTTTCAGTAAAACAAAGAAATCTTCTTACAGCAGTGGTTTCTATAAAAAAGCACGAGCTGTTAAAACCATCTACGACTGCTGGTAGATCAAGCACCAGATATGCTACCTCGACGGTTTCTACACCGTCTGGTCTACAAGTAACATCGTGACACAGTCACAAACACATCATCAGTCGTATCTTTATACAGCATAATGCTCAAAACAACTGACAGTGTGAGGGCACCATTGACGTGTGTGATCGAAACAGCTAAAAAAGAATTGATGGTGATAAACGTATGAGGAGCTTAATCGATAACATGAGTGGGTATCAGTAAGTAATTTGTAAATTTTGAAAGCAGCTAAATGATGAAGAAATAAGTTTTTACATCAATAAACATGTTTCAAACTATTGTTATATTTTTAGTGGGAAACATTCATTATCAGCAATCAGTTTTAACTATAAAATAAAAATGCAATGTTTGAAATTAACCATATATCAAATGAGAAAAATTTTATCTTATCTTAGTTTATCTTAGACAAGCGCACATTTGAAATGTGTTTATATTTTATTAACAAATGGAAAAATTAACTCAAATACATCCACTTAGTAACAAACAATCAGTAATAATACAACGTAGACTGCAATGACCATGCTTGTTGCCCATTAAATTTTTATCTGAAGAGCGGCTACTTATCAGTCTGTTGAGTAAAATTGGTTAGGAACTTTTAATTATTTTTATCTTCAGTCGAAGCTTCTGAAAAAAGTTCAAATCTGTAGGGCTGTATTACAAAATCAACCGTTTCATTTTCTTGGAAAAATCACTTCTTGAACACGAGAACCTGAGCGATGTTTCTTCATTTGACTTGAAGACACTCACTGTTATAACTACTTCGGGCGCGTAAGAGAACACTCCAGTGTAGGAGATTTTTGTCTCCTGCTTTCCTAGTGATGAGAATGCCGATGTTTGAAGACTTATATCTTTAAAATTATGTACTCATATTGTAGGAATTGTTACTTAAAAACGAACTTAAGCCAATCATTACAAAATATTGCCCTCGGCTTGTCCTTTAAATTCTTAAATGACAGATCCTTTCAGGATAAAGAGAAATAAATTTATACCAATGGATTTTTGTTTGAAGTGACGGAAATGTACCGGCAATAGTAAAACGCAATACTAAATAATGAGAACAATGTGATATTTCTTATTATGGTGAATTTAAACACAAAGCAGATTATGGTATTACTGTATTTTAAAACAGTTGTAACTTTAAAGTAATATCGCCAGTTTAGTTATATTTTCAAAGTTTAGCAGAATGCGCAGGATGACTGTTGGATGCATGTTCAGTTTGTATCAGAGCTTATGCTTATGAAAGTGAGTTGTTATATTACGATTAGCCATGGATAACACTGGTTTATTTGTGGAGTTTACTTGCGCTTGAATATGTACCAAACAATGAAATACTTAACTGCAACCTCTCCCCCCCCCATATGAAAGTTGGCACAGAGAATTTGGAATCACTTCAAGCTGCAGATGGAATGAGCACTGGGGCAAAAATTGGAATAGGAGTTGGAGCTGGCGCTGGAGTTCTACTCACTGCTGTATTCCTCGTTCTGGCTTATTGCTGGTGGAGAAAGTAATTTTAAATCCTATTAAGCTAAATTTGTTACTTCTTTTTCTGCTACTTCACCTTCTTCTATAAAATATAAGTGCTTAAAAACCGATTATAGGCTTTTAATTACGAGTATGGACCAGAATAATTCGCTTGAAAAAAAATTTTCACATCTGTCTGTTAATATTTCTTTTGTTTAATGCAGAAAGACACCTAGAGACCAACTTTCTTACAAATACGATCATTCTCACTATATTTTGCGTGTATGTGCTTTTCTATATATTTTTAAATACTTAAATGATTGTGTCTATAAGGTGTGTCAGAGAAACAGCAGATAATATTTAGATAATATTTTCTTTGCAAAATCAGGATAAAATAATTGGAAAACAAAGGTCTTAGACTGTCTTAATTACAGTAATAGAACTATTTTTGCACAACTAACGGTAGGATTGTGTCTTCCTTTTTCTGTGACAAAAGCAAACGGACTCCAAAAAATGAAAACACAAACCCAGAAGCTCAACCACTGACAGCGAACAAGTAAAAGATCACTTCGACGTTATTTCTTATGTGCTGTTGTCTGTGTTCTTGTCAGCAATTACTAATTGCTAATTGTTAATTAGAACTGTCATAAAGTTATCTTTCGTAACCGAATTCATAGTAATTTCATAACTATCTACACATTTTTAGAGTAATAGTAACATGTCTATGAAATGTCTGATCATTAATATTTGCTGTGAACTTGTGACCCAAATGAGCTTAGTCACTGATTCTGCAGCTATTTTCACCAATCTTTTAATTGCTTGTCATGTACCGATATTATTAAATAAGATAGACTGAAAAACGTTTTTATCGTTTAGAGACACAAGTGAAGATCAGAACAAATCTCAAGGACCTGGCCCCTTTATAAGATCTAGTCTGGAGCAAGAAGAGCCTAGTTCTGAACAACGGAGACCATCACTTGCACAAAATGAGTAAGTATCTCATTATAGAAATAAAGCTGAAGCTCACGTTTTTGAGAGTAATTGTACCATGTCAGTAAAATGGCTGATCATTTATAATTGTTGTGAACTCATGATCAAAATAACCTGTCACTGATTCTTAGAACATTATTAAAACTTTTTGCAGTCATCACCAGTTTTTAAGTACTTATGTGGTACCAATATCATTAAATAAGATAGACTGAAAAAACGTTTCTCTCGTTTAGAGAGACAAGGGAAGATCAGAACGAATCCCAAAGAACTGGCACCTCTAGAGGACCTAATCTGGAGCAAGAGTCTAGTTCTGAACAACGGAGAAAATCCACTCCACAAAATGAGTAAGTTTTTCACTATGGAAATATTGATAATAATGAATTCAGCTAATACAGTTTTTTTAAGCTTAGTAACTAACTGGCTGATATGCTATATGCTAACTGTGGGAAACTCATTTGAATCATTCATTCTTAGGTGAAATTCTATAACATTCGGACAACCACACATATCGTGTGGAAACTTTAAAATACAAGTTATAAGACTGTATAAAAGATACTAAATACTACTAGTATTTAGTATCTTTGACTGTATACTATACGTGAATTTGTAGCTTATACTCCCAAATGTATGACTTTAAACTGCTTTTCTAAATTTGTCAACACAATGTAAAATGAAAGGTTCTCTAAAGAGAAAAATACATAATGCAGCATTTCTACTTTTTAGCGGGACCTATGATCAACAGAAAAAAGCGCATAGGAGGACTAACACTGATGAGGAATTTCCTAGTGGGAATACCTCTTCATTACCCTCCAAGTAAGCTCTGTTATACATCCTACGCTAAATTTGTTTATATATATATATATATATTATCGACAAAACAATAAGAATTACAATTTGTAATATGTAGTCTGAAGATAATACTAATAACAATTGACGGAGAATTCACTTCTTCTCAGCTAAACATTAAAATCCTCAAAGTCATATTTTATCTCGAAATTTAAGTCTTATCCACTTATCCTTTTTTTGTCTGAATCGTTGTTAAAACGCATTTTGAAACGCTTTTGAAAGAATGTTTTTGGATGAAAACAGAGTTACAGAAGGAAATGTTGCTATACTGCCTAAATAATTCCTTTATAAAGAAAAACTGTGCTAACCAAGGTTCAATATATTTATAAATGTTATGGTGAAGTTGGTAATACCACTTTAATTATGTAAGTGGCTTCCAGCAGCGGATTCCTAACCAATGATTTCTGCTATCTGCAGAGAGCACTTGACAACTAGTGTTAACTAATAAAGTCGGTGTGTTACATTACAAAACTTTTCGTTTGAAAGAATATTTTAGCCCGTTTGATTTTTTGTCAAAATGCAATTTGCAGGAGTATATTTGCAGAATAGATGATTAAGAGGGTGTGAGGAGGTGTGTGTTAATGTATATATCAAAATGGGGCTTGAGGAAAAGTCTAACAATCCTAGTTGTGATGCTTCCTTGGTAACGCCCTTAAGGAAATGTTTGCGTCCCATCTTAGGGAAATCGTCAAAAACACTAAAACAAATCCTGAGTTCTTGACCCGATACCGACTCATCTCATGATTGCCTTGAGTTGATGATTTCAGTTATCTCCCACGTTGTCAGTCACTCCTGATAAAGTGATGCTGCACCCCCTCTCCATCGAAGAAACCCATTGTCCACCTTAATAATCTCATAAACTATCGCCCTGTTGCCAGTCTACCTTGTCTTTACAAGGATTTGTGCCACGTTCAAACTAGGCATACATGGTCCCGCTGCCTTGTGAAAAATCTTGGTAAAGATAAAGGTTTAGGGGTACGCCCTGAAAGAAATTTAAGATACTAACATGGCATATTCGAGAAAGCTTTCAGAGGTGAAAGTACTGGCCAGGATACTAAATCTCTAGACGAATCTCCCCCATGACGGGATCTCCGGACATTGACAAGTTCCCACCTGTTTGCGACCTAGGCGACCTGTCGTGTGTATGTATCGGCTTGAAGAAAAGATTAGCGCCACCAAGCGAATAATCCCAAAAAGATGGACATAATGTTTGCTACTGGAGCGTCAAGGAAACTGTCCAGCCTGCTGTCGAGCCAGAACGTTTTACTCTCCACCAACGTAACAAAGTGCATCATATCATTCGCAAGCCCACGCTTTTGTGAAGCTAGTTGAGGTACGGTCGATTGCCTTTGTAAAGACAGTGGCGGTAGAAAGTCACAAGTTGTGGTAGACAGCAAGGAAACGAAACACTTGCATGCCGCGGGATTGCTCGTGCGCAAAAAGTGGTTGTAGTCCTCAGGTGCTCCCCCATCTTCTAAAAGCTGTGCTCCATTCGCCTATTGGAAGGCCTAAAAAATGAATATAATACAGTGTTACGCTCCCATTTTTATGCATAGTAACGATGTTCTATGATTAGCTAAAACTAGCTGTTAACGTACAACATGAGCTCTAAGGGATGGCCTTGTGACCGTCAGGAAGATGGAGATGGAGCTGGGAATTCCTTATACAAGTCGTCGCAGGATCATCCATCAAGATCTCAGTTCGCTGGGTGCAATCTGGTGTCAATGTCTTGAAGCCTTCCTCCCTACTCACTAGACCTTGCCCCATGCGAGTTTTGGTTGTTCCTGAAGCTGAAAGAACCCCTGCGTGGAGTATGCTTCGAAACTCGAGAGGAATTCGTTGCTGGAGTGATGGAACAGTTGAAACTGATGCCAATATCGGCGTTTTTGGGGTGTTTCAAAAATGGATCAATAGGGCCAAAAATGTGTTGCAGTTGGCTGCGACTATGTTTTTAAAAGCTTTAAAAGAGTTGAAGAGTATGAGAAAAATTCTCGTCTCGTTTTATTTTAAGTCCGGGCGGAAGTGGAACATCCCTCATACAGATCCCTGCTTTGTTCAAACGTGCCGTGGGAACTTCGTCCCCACACCATACTCAAAGCATTTCAAAATCGATTGTTATCCAGTCACTTATACAGTACAAGCAAGTCTTGGACTTTCAGTAAAACAAGGAGATCTTCCTACAGCAGTGCCAACTATACAAAAGCATGAGCTGTTAAAACCAGCTACGATTGATGGTAAAAATCGTGAACAAAGATCATAATGAGTGTTGCTACTATTGATAATTTTATGTCGCGTGGAATGAACAATAGCGTAGTCGTTAAAATAATATAGTTTGCATAAAATACGATAGTCTATTTTTATGTAAATGAGAGCCTGATTCGTGGTTGGCAGTCTTGGGTCGATTTTGTCACCTCTAAAAGAAGGAAGAGACCTCCAGCTGCACTGGGAGAAGAATAGAAAAAAAGAACGTCGTGATGCTGATGGCTCTTTCACAACCACAGTAGAAACAGAGAGTATTTACATCATCAGCAATCAGAAAGATGGCTGGAACACCAGCGATAAACAAGAAAGCCAACCAGTTTCATGCTCCGTACAAGACACCAATGAAAAGGAAAGGTGAGAAAGCACAGTTAAGATTACTCTCTCATACAGTGGTTGTTTCAATAAGAAGAGTACACATTTTTGAAAAATGTAAAACGGTTGAAGACAGCAAAGGGTTATTACGGGTGCTTAGGGTAAGTTACTAATTGTATTAAGAGGCTAACATATCTATAGAAAGTATATATATATATACACTCATGCGTACTGTACATGACAAAGTTATTTTACATGACTCACTCCAGATAGATGAGCATATTCACTGTAACGTGCAATACCCGATTTGATGCGCATGTGATGCAATAAACTTCTCACGGTTGAAAGTTGCTGAGTACTCTTGACTCCAACAAAAGTTGGGGAAGGTAAGGAAGAATGAAAAAGAAAATAGGCAAATCCCTTACAAAAAAGCTCCCCGAGAAAACTGAGATCTGCAACACATTACACGCACCCAAATGATGTGGGTAGATATTTAAGCATTTGTTCTGAGGCTTCCTAGTTATAGTGTTATTGTTACTTTTCAGTAACGATGAACCTTTCACAAAAATATGAAATTGATCCTACCTCAAGAAATTACCAGAGAACCCGTTAGTTTAGTAGTTTAAACACTTCCTTGTCATCACCGAAGAAAGACCTAGGGTTCAAATATCGTCTCTATCGCTATATGTGACGCCTGTTTACAAGGGTTTTTTTCCCGGATACTCCGGTTTCGTCTCCCCTCATATTGCAAAAATACGCTGGTAAAGTACTAACTGCCACTTGCTAGAGCTAGTATTAGAATGCACAACTATTTCATGTTAGGAATTAAGAAAATATAAACTCCGTAAAGCTAATAACTAAATAAACATAGAAATAAAGAAAATCATATTTTTGTCCTATTCAGCATCAATGTAACCCAAGAAGAAAAAGAAGCGACCGCGGATCTTCACTCCAGAGACGTTGATCTTAATATCCGTGCCACTCTTCGGCAAAATGAAAGGTGTGTTTTGCCTCGATGACTTCTTTTGCGGTAACTATCTTATCATTTGGTCGCAGAATTTACAAGAAAAACAAGAATGTGCGCCATAACCGAAAAAAGGCCTTGGGTTCGCATATCGTCTCCTTCACTGTATGCGACACCTGTTTACAAGGGTTTTTTCTGGATACACCGGTTTTTTTCTCCCCTCATATTGTAAAATTAACTCTAGATGAATGGACTTTCCTGCCAAATCAACCAACCAGCCACCGCGCTGGTAAAGTACCAACTGCTACTGGCCAGTGCTAGCATTAGACTGCACAACTATAATATGAGGTAGAAAATAACTTTAGGCATCAGAAAAATAACCTCTGAAAAACGTAATAATTGCATCAATATAGAAATAAAATAATCAGATCTTTATACTATACAGCATTACTGTAAACCAAGAAGAAGAAGGGGCGACTCCGGATCTTCACTCCAGAGACGTTGATCCTAACATCCGGAACCCTCTTCGGCAAAAAGACAGGTGGGTTTTTCCTCGGTGTCTTCTTTGGAGGTAACTATCTTATGATTATTCAAAGAATTTACAAGAAAAAAAACTGTGTCATAATCGAAGAAAGGCCTTGGGCTCACATATCATCCCTGTATGTGACACCTGTTCACAAGGTCTTTCTCGGATACTTCGGTTTCTTTTCCTCTTATATTGCGAAATTACCTCCAGGTGACAGCACTTTACTGCTAATCATTTGCCAGTTACGGCTCTATAGCCATGTACACTAGATTAAAACACCAACAAAAAATATAAATTAATAATGAATCTAATGCTAGATGAAATACTCAGCAACCACAAGACTTTACACGAAAACATATAACAGTAATCCCCCCTCTCAGCAGTAAAAGTCTAATTAAAAGTTCACAGGTCCTCTTCTGAAGCTTTTGCCGTCAGAAGCACGATACACAGCCTGTTATATAAAGACTGGACAGAAAAATGCACTATTTAAAAATCTGACACTCATGCAAAGACATAATATTACTATTTTCATTCAAAACTTTCAAACAAAAATTCAAATAATTAAAACCGAGGCAGACCCACCTCAACAGGTTTTACGCGAAAATTGTACACCTTTTTCAGTCTGGTCAGGACTTAAATACTGGGCTGGAGAAACGGTCAGGTATTCCTCCCGTCACAGTTAGTGACCCGAGCATCAGGATACAAAAATCGGTCTAGAAGCAGTGAGGACTTTCAATGACGCCGTTGCATCAAAGTGGTTGTCATTAAACACTCACACCCATGCTCGCGCCCACGCACACACCCATTCACTCCTACCCAAAATCTCGCCCATTTGTCCACGCTTTCTGTTCTCATTAAACAAAAATATAGACACCAGCCAGCCACTGCACTGGTAAAGTACATGTACTTATTGCCACTTGCCAGTGCTGGTATTATACTGCTCAACTAAAATGTGAAGCATAAAATAATGTAAGGCATCCGGAAAATATAAAACCTGAAACAGCTAATATTTAATTCAATATAGAATTTTAAAAATCATATCTGTATACTATTCAGGGTTAACGTAAACCCAAAACAAGAAGCCTCAGCCGCGGATCTTCACTCCAGAAACGTTGATCCTAATATCCGTGACACTCTTCGGCGAAAAGAAAGGTGGGTTTTGCCTCGATGACTTCTTTGGCGGTAACTATCTTATCATGTGGTCATAGAATTTACA
Source organism: Marisa cornuarietis (assembly GCA_004794655.1). Classification (NCBI taxonomy): domain Eukaryota; kingdom Metazoa; phylum Mollusca; class Gastropoda; order Architaenioglossa; family Ampullariidae; genus Marisa; species Marisa cornuarietis. The sequence continues at coordinate 4,721,375 of SMMW01000636.1, forward strand.
AGAAATACAGGTATCTGTGTCGTAACCAATAAAAGGCCTTGGATTCGCATATCGTCTCCATCACTATATGTAACACCTGTTTACATTGGGTTTTTTCTGTATACTCTGGTTTCTTCTCCCCTCATATTGTAAAATTAACTCCAGATGAATGGACTTTCCTGCCAAATCAACCAACCAGCCACCGCGCTGATAAATTACTAACTGCCACTGGCCAGTGCTAGCATTAGACTGCACAACTATAATATGAGGTAGAAAATAACTTTAGGCATCAGAAAAATATAAACTCTGAAATAGCTAATAATTACTCAATATAGAAATAACAAAATCATATTTTTATACTATACAGCATTACTTTAAACCAAGAAGAAGAAGGGGCGACTCCGGATCTTCACTCCAGAGACGTTGATCCTAACATACGGGACAATTTTTGGCAAAAAGACAGGTGGGGTTTTCCTCGATGTTTTCTTCGGAGGTAGCTATCTTATCATGCATCGAAAGAAGTTACAACAAAACAAGAATCTGTGTCATGACTGTTGACGCAAATAGTAATTTATTTATTTTCCGGATGACATGACTTGAGAACGATAAATAGAAACTACTTTCGATGATTGAAATACGTGGAACATCTCAATGGATTTTTCTTACTGTTCCAAAATACTACCCCATACAAACCCAAATGTATAATGATATAATAAATAAGAAAAATATGAAAGTGATTTATAAAAACAAACAGAAACACATTTCTGTTGGGCCATAGCAAGGCGGTCCCATTTGAAAGAAGTTTGGTTAAACTTATTGCGAAAACAACATGAACTTTTTGAGGTTTAAATCCCAAAACACTGCATATGATGCTTTTAATTTAATCTTTGAGACTGAATAATAATAATATCAATAGGATTATATGGCGCATTTTAGCACTCGGGGGCGAGTCAATGCGTATTGAACTCGGGGCTGCTAGAAGCCTGTAGTGTCTATCTCTCGCACGATTGTCCCCACTTTTCAAAAAATCATAAAAAAATAACTAAGAGAGGTAGAAGAACAATTTAAATTAATAATGATAAATCAAACTGTGTAGAAAAGAAACATTTTACCTTTTGTTTGCTTAAAAACACACTTTTATGGTATTCCCAACAGAATATACCATGATAATGATCAGTCACAAAAATTTTTATACAGTAATTCGAGCCCCACAAAAACAAAGAAAAATAACATAAGGGAGGAAACTACTACAACCATTGGGAATCGTCTACCATGATTCCCTCCCTTGAACTGACAGGAAGTCAAAAGATTTTTTTTTTACAAAGGAACGTTCGAGAATCGAAGCACGTTGTGTCTCACTTTGACATGGATTTTTACTTCAACAACCGCAAAGGAGAAGAAAATAGTAAATTTCTAATGTATATTCTAATAACAAATATATTTGTTTGGTACTTTATGTGTATATTTTGTGTAAATAATTTTTTTTGTTAATATCCGACCGGGGATTTCCAAAAGTTCTAAAGCGCGTACAGTCGTAATCTTTCATTTGATTTTAATACTCGAAGACAAAACCTATGTATCTTAAAATTTACACCAAGTGAATGGTTTAAAAATGCTCTTTAAAACGGTGTATTACTGATGGTTGTCTTTACCTTAGGTTATTAAATATAAATTTTCAAAGATGCCGGTCGAACTTTCTACACCGGGTATTTGGTAGCCATTTTGTAAACAGAAAGACAGGTACCGTGGGAAAACGCAAAAAATGTCTATCACACGTGCAAACTTCGTCATGAAAAGAAGATCACTCGATAGAAAAACGAATGAACTATCGTCTGCATTAATATTTTTTCCGAAACAACGCATTTTATGCGTGTATAAAATAAACAAACATGTGCCTTACGAGGAGTTCAGGCCCGCGTCTGCGTGTGGCCGGCTGGCCGTAAGTCGACTAGAGGCCCGAGTGAGATACAAGGGGCAGAATGTAGTGATGCCGTATGGCTGACAAGGGCATCACACTAAGACAAACAAATTCCGGATTATGAAGGAACGTTAATTGTGTTCATCCAGTGACATCCCTGGATGCATTTAGGTGCGTGAATGTATTAAGTTTAAGTCAGGGAACAATAACTTCCCAACGCTTCACGCACGTATTCCCTGCAAACAAGGTATTTGGTGAACACTTGTCACGTCCTTACCGTCTTTCAAAGCAAATAGACTCTTCTTTGAGACCTCAAAGGCAAAGACTCGGGAGAAGGTGGAAAAGTAACAATCATGGTAAACAAATTACAGTTGGTATTTCCACATGAGATAGTTCTAAGTCGCGACAGAAAAGCTTGTAGCGTCCCCACTGTACGGAGAGACAGCGCCAGGGTAGGGTAGGGTTTCAAAGGTGACACGGGAACCCAGGTAACCAAGAACAGAGTGATGAAGACTTATAAAAAAAATCGGGTGATACGGTAGGGGATAAGATGCCAGTGAAGTAATTGTAGCAAGGGGTGATGTTATCAGTCTTAGGCGTCTGGAACATACCATACAAGCAGCAGCGTTCTGAACGCTTGAAAGTATAAGTGTGACTTTGAAGTAAACATTGAATCTCAAGGTGATACCTTTTTTCTGCGACGACATGAAACTACAAGAGCCCCCATCAACGGGGCCTTGGTATTTGGGATGTCCTATTATCATTCTATTGTTCAACATTTTGAGAGCTGGTACCTAACTAGGGTTATATTACTAACGGTTAAATTAGTTAACCATATTTAACCTTACTTTTTTATATTCGGCGTTAATTGTTTTTAAAATACTATCTTTATATATCTATTGATAATTATTTTGATGCTTTATTGTGCGTTATTCAATAACATAACACTCTAAGAAATCGTAGAAATCTGCAGTTAAACATTGTTTTTAAAAGCATCAACTTCTCGATTCAATATTCTTTCCTCTTTTCATACCATGTTATTTTAACTCTTCTTCTATCAGATTAACTTCCCTTTTGCATTTCCTCTTCGACCTCCTTTTTCCCTGCTGTCCTAGTTACGGCAGTAGTCTTCACCCTTGTGATTATTTTACCTCTTTATTTTAAACATTTGTACCCCTTTCTTACAACTACGAAAATGTGTGTCTTACAGCCATCTCAGTGCAGCCAAGAAGCTTACCGAGAATAAGATTGAACAGCAAGAAGACTCTCTTGTCACCGAGGATGTGCAAGCAACAGAAAATGTCAAAGTTCGCAAAAAAGTGAAACTACAGAGGGAGGCGAAGACAGACTGTTAACACACATAGTCGGTAGATCCCCTCTTACCCATAGTACAAACTTGCCCCAAGGTGGAAGACTTTCTTTCTAAACCAACCAGTCATCCAGTGATTTCGTGCAGAAAGCTTGTTTTTTTTACACCTTCGTGGCACCCCTAGTGGTATTTTTCTTAGTTAGTGGAGCTATTTGTCTGGCTAATTCCGATAACGAACGAGACTCTAGCCTGCTAAATAGTTCCCCGATTTTTTCATGCGTCGGCATTAATTTCTTAGATGGACAAGTGACATTTAGCCACACGAGATTGAGCAATACTAGGCCAATTAAACTCCCCCACAACCTGACCTTGAGATATGTCTACTTCCTGCATAGCTGTATCTCTGCTAGTGTCTGTGCCCTTGCCAGGAGGGATATAGGCGAAGTAAGGACACTTCTACAGAAAAGTAGAATGATGGCACAGCATCCGCTTCTATGACCTTTGTCGACGAGGGTACCGTCCAGGACTCAGTCTAACTGCATAGAACCGAGAAGCGTGGCTGAATCGAGACCAAGGCCCTCATTTCCGCAGCCCCTTGGGGTAGATCGTTATTAAAATCAACCGATAGACCCGAATTGGTATATCTATAGAGATAATGTAAGTTTTAAAAAAAAAAGATTATATATCTGTATGAGTGTGTCAATTTGTATTAAAGTATTTACTTTATTGTTATATTATTGTTGGTGACTTTCGTTGTTGCCTTATATATAACCTTTCTTCACATCTGATTATATTCTTTGCTTGAGAGAACGATCGAAATTATGAAGTTATGTTTAGCGTTCCCTGAAAGCATGAAGTAAATTATTCTTGATGTGATTGGACATTATGCAAATTGGCAAGCCTCCCAGATTATATGCCAATTCGGAAATATAAGCTAAAATAACAGTTTTATTTTCTTGACTGTATGTGCACCACGTTAGCTTATTCATCAATAATGGTTGATTAATGTCAGCACTTCACCTCTTATCAATTTGATATCCATGTGAAAATATAAGCTGAAATAACAGTTTTATTTCTCTGCTAATGCAATGTGATTTCGTGTGCACTAGTGTAGCTTATTTATCATGTAGGGCTGACTCAACTAAAAGACTACTATACTTATGAAAACAGTTTCATTTTAACAAGCTAACTATCACTGAACCCTCACCACTGTTCATGAAGTGTTTCCTTCCTTCAAAAAGCAAAAGGAATACTGTTGGTACAATTCATTACTGCTTAAAGCGTCTCAGTCTCTAATGACGCTGGCAATAGTCCGAAAAATCTCTTCCCGTCGGCCTAGACTCTCATGACATGATGACCCCAGTTCGGATACAAAAAATGCTGATGTTATAAATAATTTTACACTTTTCCATCGGAATTAATGTCTCCGGTATTTTTGATATTTTCTCTGATATTTTAACTAGCAGTTTGTCGTTGGTCGAGCAGTTATCAAAGCGAACTTGCGGTGATTTCGCACTATTTGAGGAAGGGGAGGGGGGAGGAAACCGGAGTACCCGGAGAAAACCCCCGCCACCCAGCCCTGTTAAATACTGATATATCACTGAGTGTAAATATAACTCAGTAATTCTGCTGTTTTCAAGGGGTACCCTTAGAAGATGTATTAATATTCTTTCCTTTTTATCGTCGCGTTTCTGTTTATGTCGCAAAGCTTCTCAGTCTCCTTGGTGTTTATAGTACCAAATCAACTATTAAAAATTTATGTTTGTATATTTTTTTATCCATCATACAGCGACAAAACGCATTCGTGGATATTACTGGCAGCTTAATTACTACTTAAATCAGTTGTCTCCCTTGCCTCTCCAGATCCTTGCATGATGGACGAGGCTGTACAGAAATCACGCTGGTCTGTTGAAAGAATAAAATATTACTATGAAATCCGTGTTAAAGATGAGATTCCAGGAGGTTTTTTATTTTGGATTATTGGAAACATATAATGTACTCTGTACTGGATCTTATACTAGACTAGAATTTTTTTTTTTACCGCGCTGTAGTGAATTTGTTTGCAGCTACACTGGTTCTACAGCAGGAAATGCTGATAAGCTTTCAAGTAATCAAAAGAAGCAGTTAATAATCCCTGCAGAACACTACACACTTATTGTATGGGCACCGTCTATAATAATAATAATAAAATTCTGTAGGAGCTTTGTAGTTCTTTACATTAAACGTGAAGCAAAGTGTAAACAATACTCAAGTTTATTTCTGGTAAAGAATAAGCTCATTGTGGAAAATATTACAGAATGTACAAGATTTTCATTACTTTCAAGAATAATAAAATAAACAAGCATAATAAGATTTTACAGCACATTTATCTCATTTAAAAGTAGAAACAGGATATAAAAGCAATGTAAAACACAAATGTACTGATATAGACTCACAATAAGTATAGCACATATACGTTGAACGAAGCATATCAGCAAACAAAGACACGGAGACACATTAACACAGCATTGAAAAAAAAAGATTAGGCGATCAAGTCAAGGTGGAGAAAGTGTAGTCTGAACACTTTGTTTAAAGATGCAGATTCACATGAAACACACTTACTATCAGAAAGCTCAGTCTTTTTAATACCTTAAGGTTCAAAATCTAATCTGCTAAAAATGTAGCACGATAGCAGATTAATGTAGATTTCGTGGTCCGTAGAGACAAAAAAGTTGAATTTGTAGTAAAGTGGAGACAGTCAATTGCGTCAAACAAAGAACTTCAGACATCATAATCATCAATCATCATCAATCATCATCAATCATCATCAATCATCAATCATCCATCATCCATCATCCATCATCAATCATCATCATCATCAATCATCATCATCAATCATCATCATCATCATCATCATCATCTCTTGACCGGTATCAGGTAAGGAACGGCTATCCTGGTCCTTCGGTATCGGATGTTGGAGTGGATGAGGGGAACAGCTGGATAGACGCAGGGGTTGACAAGGTCCCTAACTTACCCCTGTCTGAGCGGCAGTCAGCGGGTTCTGCGTGGAACATCCCACCCCTTCATGTGGTAGATTGGAAAAAGATACGAAAGAAGTGAGGTGGGACTAGGAAAAATCTGCTGAAGTAAAGTTCTAGTCTTTCAAACCTAGAAACAGACAGCAGCTACCCCCAAATATCACACAAATATTACATAAATATCACACAAATAGCCTCTTATTATCTCTAAAGCATATAAATAAAAGACTAAAGCCGTCAAGATTAAGCGGGTTGCACTGCATTTTCCATGTCTTACAATTTCGAGAACAAAGATAATGTTCGAGACCATTTGGTTACCGATCAACGACACGAAACGTTTAGTAAAGTCCCGGACTCTGGTCATTATCCCGCCGTGTACATCTGGACCCAGAGATGATGATCTACTGTGATTGAGGTACCAGTTGGCGTTAGCAGTGGAGAAAACAAGCAGAGTTTTTGATCATAGAGATGGAAGTTAAAGCTGCTTCTAGTGGTGTAGCGTCACCTCTTGTTTGTGGACATAGGCTGAGGGGAAGCGTCAGCTGCAACAAAGCGAAATTTCAGCAACATCAATCCTCGAATTATTTCTTACTCACACTAAGTTCTAAGAAATTGTCATCGCACCAGGCAATTGTTCTAAGATTACACGAGAACTATAAATAAATTCAAATATAACATCCAACTTGTAAGTGTGACATGCATAACCTCACTGTAAGCAGTCACCTTCAGAAGTTAATCATATAAGGAAGTCATTGCTAATTTAGATGGAATGCTCTTACCTGTAGCAGTTTGTAGCATCAAAACATCGTACACCTGTCCATAGACTGACCCAGAAGACTGTCGTATGAGGTCAGCTCTGTCTTGTGAAATGTTGTGTCTAGAGGTGTGCTGGTTCCACTCCCGACCTGGGCCTGAACGGTTGCTGTACAAGTTCTCTGCAAACAAGTAACAGCATGTGACATCTGGGACAGGAGTTAAAAGACAGGTTGCAGATCACACGAAATATCAGTAGAGCATTCATTTCTTACTCTTATTTGTCGATATATATATATATATACAACAGTGCCCATGCATAATCATTTTCATTATTTTACTTATTTTACTCAAATAGAGATTTACAAAGTATACCTAGACATATATGGTTATGGCATTTCCCAACCACATTCAGTCATACATTTACAAGAGTTCATTTACAAAAAAATGTATAAAGAGGCACAGACTTTTCCACCCTTTCAAGTGTTCTTCCATTCCTGCACACACGTGCATGTCCAGTAAAAATAAAAGGGTAGAGCTAGGGAAAGGAAAAAGATAACTGTTATTACTTGTGCTAATTTGAAAACAAGTGAGACACAAGTAAGTACTTTGAGTGGGAAAATACGGTTACTCTTAATCACGACGGTTTCCTTAAGTTAGCATAGTCTAATCGGAAATTTCAAGAGAGTTACTTTCAATCTTCTGGTGGAAAAGAGAGTCATGGACTTCTTGGTATTGTCCCACCAAATGTTGCATTTTGGATACTTTGCCTTGATCTTTGCCAGAAGGGTCCCTGGAGTCACCTGACCATTTGCGTGCTCGAGGTGAAAGTTCAGCAGTTTTCTTGACTGTATAGAAATATAAGACAGCATGGAGAAACTGAAAAGAACTACAACAAACGAAATAAAAATCTCATCTCGAACAGTGTTAGTTGTCAGATGGTAGACATCTAACAGATCTTTCGTGTTTTAACCAGGTAGAATAATGTCAAGACTAGACTTTATTTATAGCAGATATGGTCAGGTAGGGTTTTGATAAGTTATGCAAGTTGGTGTTTCAAGTCAGTGAATGATTGATTTTACTTACCTTTTTTATTTTTAAGGTGTGAGTGGGTTGCCCGGTAATAAACACATTTTCTTTGACGGCTTCTTCCCCGTCTTTTCATGCAAGTTTATTTTTTACGACAACCTGGCTGTAAATGGGCAACCACGTTCTCAGTGATGCTACGTATTTTCATTATTTGTAACTATTCTCACTAGAGGTTACTAATTCTCCATAGATGTTACAGGGCGGTCCGGTGACGCAACGGTTAGCGCCTGTCACCAATACAGTCAAGTTTGGTTGCCCTGGGTTCACCTTTCGTATCAGGCACGCTATTCTTTCTCTGCTTGTGGCATTTGTTTACAGGGCTGGCTACCTTGCCGTGATTTAGCCTTAGTTGCTGGCTCGGCGTAAAACACCAATCCGCCCTCCCTAGATGTTACTATTCTCATTACATGTCACTTTAGATTTTGGTGTATCTTAACGACATAACTTGCTTTTTTCTTGCGTATTCTCAGTTAAAAAAGTTAAAGGGAAACAATCCTGAAAAGGTTTGAAGCTAGAGAGCCTTAGTGAAAAGTTCTATAAAAAAACAGTTAGTATAAAACTTCATATTGATGTGAAAATGCTACTAATACATTGTAGACTAACAAACTTCCCTGAGTACATGCATGCAACAACTATACACGTTAATCAAGGGTCTACACTTATTCAAGTAAAAAGACCTTAAAAGAATTCACATAGCGAGATACGAGGAAATAAAACTATAATCGCTTCACATAACTGAGCTATAGTACATCTAGTAGAGACGAAATGAATTAAATGGATTACAAACTTTAAAGTCAACTATTCAACTGTCCCTTAATAAGCTGAAAACCACAAATCACAAAGCTGCATGAATATATAGAACACACATCTCTCAACATGTGTTGTAAAATAATTTGCTGCTTATATACAATTCTTCTCACAATGCAGGAAAAAATTACCACACAGCAACTGATTAGAAACAAAACAGACACACTAAACGCTAGATCAGTGGTAAATACAAAATAGCCACACACACACACACACACACACACACACACACACACACACACACACACACACACACACACATTGAAATACTGAAACACAGATGATAAGGTAAGTATCAGTCATCAAATATACATACCGCTTTTTTGACAGAGGATGAGACAGATAACAACGCTGCCCACAGTGATGACTGCTAAACTCCCTACAATACTGCCAACTATTATCATATTCAAAGAAAAATTCATGGAATCGCCTGAAAATAAATAAGAGTATGCAAAATATATGTATCCAAAATTCTTATATATTCATAGACAGAGATCTTCCTTTCGAAAGAAGATAATGCTACCAAAACCAATCCAAATGTGGAAAACGCTTAAAGTAGTATTGTCAGTAAGCAAGCAGTAAACTATTTCTTTCCAAGCGTAATTCTAAATCCCGTTTTCTGCCTGTCACGTGATACTATTCTAGCGTTATATATAACAAATTTAGAGTATTTTGGCGGATTGTTTCAGGAATAACACAGAATTTTTAATATTCTTGCATAGAAACTGTTAACAAATATACCTGAGACCACAAAAGTGACGGTCCTTTCATTTTCTGTCGACTGATTGTACAGCCAGGTCCACGTGTACATAAAGTTGCCTGTCTCGCTAAACCTCGTGATGAAGGTTGCTGGAGCAGTCGCTGATGTACAAATACAGGCAGGTGACGAACTTGTTAATGAACACATACTTTGGTTGTAGAGAATTTTGCATTCGTGTGCCGGAATAATGTTATTTTCACTTTTCTTCTCTATCTTAACCAAAACGTCGTCGTTAGATGAGCAGTTAGTGAAACGTAGTGAAAACGTAACGTTGATGTCCCGACCGACTGTCGTATGAATGATGTCGTCCTTGACATTGAGAAACTCCAGTTCTGTGCCTGTAACACACACACACACACACACACACACACACACACACACACACACACACACACACAAGCATACAAGCACACATGTGTCCGTGCAAGTCGTGAAATGGTGTAAAAAGGTTTAGACGCAATCGGTTAAACTAGCAGCCGACTGACAAACCAAAACTATACACAAGTGAAGAAATTGTGTCATGTTATCTAAATAAAGCAAAACGAATAGTATAAATACACACGAATAGCTACCACTCATCGAGCGATCAAGTTCCTTACAGTTGATATCAGTTGTCAATTCCATCGTCACCGCTGGCATCAGCGTCATGATGACGATGATATGAAGAGACGAGACAAAGGTCAGCATGTTGATGCTACCCGAGGGATGAACACACATTATAATGACTTACCCTGGGCTTGAGTACGAGACTTAACAAAATGATTATTTCCTCATTAAGTTTCGAAGGGAACTATACACAATGCATAAGAAAACGTTTCACGAAGTCGTAGTGTTAAAAAAGTAAGATATCTCACGGCTGTGAAAATAACAGGAAATAAACGAAACCCGATATGCAGCGTTCTTGTGTCATTTGAACGTGAACCTCGAATATTCTTGAAGCATTTTTGTCATAGAGTCCACACAATTATTTTCAGGAAGATACTCGTAGTATGTTGGTTATGTACATTAACATGTACCGGGATATATTTACGGGTATCTATAGCGAAAGCTTTCAATGGCCATGAACTATATCACTGGGCTGAACTGTGCTACCTCTAGTGACTCAAAACTGGTTTGTTTAAATTAATTTCTCTTGTTTGTTGTAGTAAACACATGGTGCAGTTTGTGTGTGTGTGCACGTGTGTGTGTGTGTGTGTGTGTGTGTGTGTGTGTGTGTGTGTGTGTGTGTGTGTGTGGTGAAGAGGATAAGCTGAACTAAAGTGCAATTTACCAACCTGTCATACAGATCAATCTACCAAAATATATTCAGAAAAAGTAACGATAGCGCAAACTATAACACCGAGTTTGTTTTCGTGTGTAGTAAATAAACTGCGGACACTCTGGTTACCTTTGGCTGAATATATAACAATAACAACAAACTGCAACAGAAACAATGTGCACATATTCTTCATGCCATCCAGAGCACTCAACTCTTTCAGTGACAAACGCACGCTTTCTACTCATTGTCACCAGTACAATACCATACAGTCACCGGATGTCTAGCTACTGTGTAATTCTTCTCTGTCATATCCCCTACTTACCCATTGTTTAAATTCTTTAAACATGTCTCAAGACACATCTCTTCTACATGCGTTATAACTAAAGCAGTCCCTATCATCTACTCACCCGCTCACTCTCTTCTCTGATTTCATTGTTGAGTCTGTCCCACCGACATGCCTCTGTAAATTACTCTTGTTGGTCCTTTTAACTAATTGCACTAAGGTACCTATTGTCTCTAATGTCTTCTCGATATGTTTTGAGTAGTGTGTCAACATTGTTGCCCATCCTTCCGTTTCTTCTACGTATGCGCCATGTCTTTCTTTATCATCATTATCGTCCTCGTCGTCTAAAATGGTGTCAAGTTTGATGGGATAAGAGTCCATGACTGTCCATTACCTACTAGTCCGTTTCCTCTTTTCTTTGATTTTTCTGTTGAGTTTTTCCTTCCGACATGCCTCTATAAATTACTCTTATTTGGCCAGTTTATTGCATGTTGCACTAATTTACTTATTTCCATTACTTTCTGCACCGTAAGTCCCCTTCCTAAAAGCATGTCTGATTAAGGAAGTGTATACGATTATTTTTTTATATTTATAAGCTTATAGCAGTTTCAAATCGACTTATTGCCATTTGGGGCAAGAAGAGCTATTTTAGCTCCACGCTTAGCTTGGCAATCCACATGATGTTATGTTAACAAGCTGGTTAATGTCTTGAAAGAAGGTCCATAAGCAAGCTGCAGACACAAAAACTCATCTGTTCTAAGTACATTTGCATTAATTAGCCTCCTTACATTTAGTCAGTCTTTCCTTTTCTCGCCAACTCCAGAAATAACGTGGCCAACGCCGAGACTAAATGAAAAAAAATCCATGCTGATTTTCGCTATGATAAAGGGCAGGTGGAGCTCAGTGTTTTTTCAGTCAGTTTCTTTCGGAAAATAAAAAGGACATTTTAAACACAAACCTCTTTATATGAAAGTTGCAGGCATCATAAGAAGCATATATCATCAGTAAAATATACATTCATTAGAAATAAGAAAAACGATAAATGTTTAGGGTAAAATGTTAGTCCATTCGTCATTATTATCAAAATTTGACTGTAAATATAACAGAATGGTTTCTAACATAAGTGCAATGTGTATGAAAAACGCTTGTCAATGTTTGGCACAACTTGAAGATAAATTTCAATAAATTGTTGTAATTACTAATACGGGTTGATAATAAAACTTACCAGATCAGTGAAGAGATGAAGAAATCTGTATCCACGTCAGTCAATTAGAAAATAAACGTTGGTAAAAGAAAGGAAGCAACTCCTTTGTTTTGCTGTGTAACGTCCGCAAATTCTCCTTCTTAGTTTCGTTTTGGATAATAAAAAATTTAAATGGAACTGGACTCACTGGTTCATACACTGCACAGACACGTGCACCAGTTTCAGTAGGAAGCGGCACAACAGTTACCGTCGCTGCTTCCTACAATGATCCTTGAAGGTACTAACACTGTAGGGACTAAGCATCTGGTTATAGCCACTACACCTGGAGCATTGAATGTGTGTGATTATCGGTACCTTAACTACAGACATAAGCAACTTTTCTAAAATGTATTTCATTTACACAGTTTTCATGCTCGCAAACTATGCACTTTTATATAAACCTGTATAAAACCTAGACACACACACACACACACACACACACACACACACACACACACATTAAAATACTGAAATACAGCTGATAAGGTAAGTATCGAGTCATCAAATATACATACCGCTTTTTTGACAGAGGATGACACAGATAACAACGCTGCCCACAGTGATGACTGCTAAACTCCCTACAATACTGCCAACTATTATCATATTCAAAGAAAAATTCATGGAATCGCCTGAAAATATATAAGAGTATGCAAAATATATGTATCCAAAAATTTCTTATATATTCATAGACACAGATTTCCTTTCGGAAGAAGACAATGTTACCAAAACGAATCCAAATGTTTGTGGAAAACGCTTACAGTAGTATTGTCAGTAAGCAAGCAGTAAACTATTTCTTTCCGAGCGTAATTCTAAATCCCGTTGCCTGCCTGTCACGTGGTACTATTGTAGCAGCGTCATATAACAAATTTTAAAAGACAAAAGAACAGTATAGAGTATTGTTTCCTGAATAACACAGCGCTTGTAATATTCATAGAAACTGTAAACAAATATACCTGAGACCACAAAAGTGACGGTCCTTTCATTTTCTGTCGATTGATTGTACAGCCAGGTCCACGTGTACATAAAGTTGCCTGTCTCGTTAAACCTCGTGATGAAGGTTGCTGGAGCAGTCCCTGACTTGCAAATACAGGCAGGTGACGAACTTGTTACTGAACACATACTTTGATTGTAGAGAATTTTGCATTCGTGTGCCAGAATAATGTTATTTTCACTTTTCTTCTCTATATTAACCAAAACATCGTCGTTAGTTGAGCAGTTAGTGAAACGTAGTAAAAACGTAACGTTGATGTCCCGACCGACTGTCGTATGAATGATGTCGTCCTTGACATTGAGAAACTCCAGTTCTGTGCCTGCGAAACAAACACACACACACACACACACACACACACATGCACACATGCACACAAGGACACATTGTTGTGAAATTGAATGAAACTAAAGTAAAATAAGCTAAAGCTAGCAGCCGACTCTGACAAACCAAAACTGTTAGCAATTAATGAAACTGGTTCTTGTTATCTAGGGTAAACAATAGGAGTAGCATTAATGTACACGAATTGCTACCATTCATCCACCGGTCGAGTTCCTTACAGTTGATATCTGTTGTCAATTCCATCCTCACCGCTGACATCAGCGTGATCATCACGATGACAGAGAGACTCGAAACGAAGCACAGCATGCTGATGCTTCCCGAAGGATGAACACACAGTATAATGAAGACTTACACTGGACTCACGCTAGCTTGAGTACGAGACTTAACAAAATGCTTATTTCCTCATTAACTTTCGAAAGAGATGATAAACGATGCACAAGAAAACGGTTTATGAAATCGGAAACTCCTGTAGCCAACGCCAAGACTAAATGAAAAAAAGACGACGTGCTGACTTTTGTGGTGAAAAGGGCTTGTGTAGTTCAGTTTCTTTCAGGACGTAAAAAAATAAAAAGGACATTTTAAACACAAATCACTTTATATGAAAGTTTTAGGCATCATCAGAAGCAGATATCATTAGTGAAAGATAATTTCTTTAGAATTAGTACAAAAAATGTTTAGTGTAAAATACAAGACTATTCGTCCTTATTTTAAAAGATTGCATGTAAATACAACAGAATCGTTTCCAATATAAATACAATGTGAATGGAAAATGCTTGTCAATGCATGGCATAACTTAGATATAAATTGTTGTGATTACTAATATGGGTTGATTATTGAACTTACCGGATCAGTGAAGAGATGAAGAAATCTGTAGCCACGTCAATCAATTAGAAAATAAGCTTTGGTAAAAGTAAGGGAAAAAACTCCTTTGTTCCGGTTTCAAACGTACACAAATTCGTGTTTTTCGTTTCTTTTTGAATGAGAAAAAATTACGTGGAACTGGACTCACTGTCTCATTCGCTACAGAGACACGTTCCCCAGTTTCACTAAGAAGCAGCATATTTACAATATTTGTCAACGCTACTTCCTACAATGATCCATGAAGATACCATTACTGTTTGGATGATCAGGTAAGTCTCAGTTAACATATATATATATACCAATATTTTGGTAGAGGTCGAGACAGGTACCATCGTTGGTCATAGAAATGACTGCTGAACTCCCGACAATACTGATAAGTGCAGTGGTATCTCCATTGACCGGTTAAATGACAATCGCCCGTCATCCGGATCATCAAAAACCATGAATAATCGAAAATAATTCTACAAATTTGAAAATGCTAGAATAGGTGATGTACAGTGAAGCTCTTACATTTCTTTTGTTGTTTGTGAAGTTTTCTTTAATAAATCAGACAGGAGACGATGGTTTGTGTTCTTGCAACTCTTCAATTTTATTGACGTGGGGAGTTTGCGAAGTGTTAGGTTGTCACTAAAATTTAAATCCTCTTCCTGCTCAAGATAATCTATCAGTATTTCGGCACAATTCAGCGCCTCTGGAAGCGAAACTTTCTTTTCTAAAGGTTCGTCTTCAACCGCGTCATCGTCGCTTTCTTCCGCCAGTCCCGCACTTGACTTCGCTTAGACCGCAATGGTGGTGTTGCCTTTCACTTGATATCCAGGCTCATTATTATCAGAGAGAAGCCATTTTTCGATGCTTTCTCCGTAAACGTCTTCAAATCCGTTTACATTTTAAATTTCCTTCAAAAGCAATGCCGCTGTGATTTCTTGGCTTAGACTGTCGTTGACGTTTTCAACACTAACCATCACACCAGGAAACAATTTTCGCCATGACCTAACTTCGGAATGTCATCCCAACTCTCTGATCAGGAGAAAATTGCGTCCTTAATTGTCCATTTTTTTGTCCATTTCGGCACGTTCAATAATTTGCAGTTTAGTAGCAAATCACTAAACAAATCTGTTTCTGTTTAATCCCGCTCCGGACTCCGAGATTTCGACAAAACTTATTGACAATTGGCAGTAGTCGGAATTTGTAAAAAAAAAAGGGGAGGGAGAGTGTAAAAAGCGAATTCTCTGCATCGGACAGAGATTTTCTCTTTTTTTTGTTTGTTTGTTTGTTTGTTTTGTTTTGTTTTGTTTGTTTGTCATTTTTTTTAGGGGATCCCAGATAACCGAATGCATGGTTAACTGCAGACCAGATAATTGAAGTTTCACTGTACTAGTGCATTGAAAGAAAAATTCATGGAATCGTCTAAAAATGTGTAAATTATTAAAAAGAACATATTTATATATATATATATATCTGCAAAAAACGTGTATATTCATAGACACAGATCAATGCACTCCTTTAAGAAGAAGAGAATGTTTCTAAACCGATAGCAACTGTGATTAAGAAAGTGTTGTGGAAAACGGTCGAAGCAGTATTGTCTGTAAGCAAGCTGTAGAATTTTTCTTTCAAAATGAAAATCTAAATCCCGTTTTCTGCCTGTCGCATGGATGCGTGTGCTATTGTAGAAGTGTGATACTAAAACAACTTAAGAGAAACAATTATTATCGGTGTACTGTTTCCTTTAATAACACAGCTTTTTTAATATTCTCTCATAGAAACTGTAAACAAATATACCTGACACCACAAAAGTGACGGTCCTTTGATTTTCTGTCGACTGATTGTGTTGCCAGGTCCACGTGTACATAAAGTTGCCTGTCTCGTTAAACCTCGTGATGAAGGTTGCTGGAGCAGTCGCTGACGTGCAGTTACAGGCAGGTGACGCCTTGGTCACTGTACATGTATTTCGGGTGAAGAGAATTTTGCATTCGACGGTATGAATAATGTTAGTTTTACTTTTCTTTAATATCTTCACCAAAACAGTGTCGTTAGTTGAGCAGTTATCGAAACCTAGTGAAAAGGTAACCTTGATGTCACCGCCGACTGTTTTATGAATATTGTCGTCCTTGACATTGAGAAAGTCCAGCTCTGTGCCTGTGACACACACACACACACACACACACACACACACACACACACACACACATAAATATATATGTTGTGAAATGCTGTGAAACGGTGTAAACACAATAGGCTAAAACATGCAGCCGACTCTGACAAACCAAACTGCAATTAATTAAGCAATTAAAGAAACTTTTTCTTGTGTTATCTAACCTAAAAACTGAAAAGTATTAATACACAACGAATAGCTACCATTCACACAACGATCGAAATCTTGCCAATCGATATTTGTTGTCAAATCCATCGTCGCCGCTGACATCAGCCTGATGATCACGATGACATAAAGAGACGAAATAAAGCTCAGCATGTTGATGCTACCCGAGTGATGAACACACATTACAATGAAGACTTACGCTGGACTCTTGCTAGCTTGAGTACGAGACTTAAAAAATGCTTATTTCCTCATTTAATTTCGAAGGATATTATAAACAACGCATAAGAAAATGATTGACTCAGTGTTAAAAAAGTCGGATATCTCACTGCTGTGAGCTGTTTACAAGAATATATCAGGAAATAAAGAAAACCCTTTTTTTGGAACGTTAATGGGTTATTTTTACGTGAACCTCGAATATTATTAAAGCACTTTTATCATCTGGTCTACAGAGTATATTTTAGGAAGATAATCGTAGCATCTTGATAATGTGCATTAACATGCACCGGGAAATATTTACGTGTATCTATAGCGACACCTTTAACTGGCCCTGAACGATATGAGTGAACTGTGCTACCTTCCGCGTGCTACCCTGGGTGCCTCAAATATGGTTTTCTTAAATAATTCTCTTGTTTGCCGTAGCCTTCAAAAATAATGTTCAGTTTAGTGTGTGTGTGTGGACGATATTACAAAATATTCTTAATACAAGTGTTGAGTCTCCTTACATTTATTGTCAGTCTCTCTTCTTTTCTCGTCAACTCCAGGAACAGCATTGCCAATGCCAAGACAAAATGAGAAAAAATAAATCCATGATTTAACAATGAACAATGAACATGTGGAGCACATCGGTTCTTTCGTCAATTACTTTCGGAACATAAAAAAATAAAAATAGCACTTCAAACACCAATGATTTTATACAAAACTTGTTGACATCATCAAAAGCAGACATCATCATTGAAATATCAGTTTATTACAATTAGCAAAAACAATAAATGTTTTGGGTAAAATGCGAGTCCATTCGTCATTATTATCAAAATTTGACTGTAAATATAACAGATTGGTTTCTAATATAAATACAATGCGCATGAAAACGCTTGTCAATGCTTGGCATAACTTTTAGATGAATTTTTATAAATTGTTGTAGTCATTAATACGGGTTGATAATGAAGCTTACCAGATTAGTGAAGAGATGAAAAAATCTGTAGCCACGTCAATCAATTAGAAAATAAATGATAAATGTAAGGGGTGGACTTCTTTCTTCCGTTGTCAAACGTACGCAAATTCTCGTTTTTCGTTTCTTTTTAAATGAGCAAAAAGTTATATCGAACTGAACTCACGGGCTCATACACTGCACAGGCAAGTGCATGAGTTTCACTAGGAAGCGACATATTTACAACAGTTGCTTCCTGAAATAATCACTGAAGGTACTAATACTGTAGGGACTAAGCATCTGCTTATAGCCACTACACCTGGAGCATTACATGTGTGTGATTATCGGTACCTTAACTACAGGCATAAACAGCTTTTCTAAAATGTATTTTATTTACACAGTTTCCATGCTCGAAAACTGTGCACCTTTAGATAAAACTTGTATAAAATTATGTAGACTGTAAGAATCATTTGTCAAGCACACAGGAGCTTGCTTCATTGTAGTGTTGCGTTTAGAGATACTAATTAAGCGAAATTAATATTGAAAAGCCTGACGATTATAAATATTCTTAATTAGTCGAAATCAAACTAATTATTCCAATACTTAGTAAATGAATTTTAAATAAATATTCCCTATTTTCGTTTGCTGGGAAGGATAAAAATAAAACTTTGGTCGCATAGTGACAATTTTAATTTGCTTTTACATTTAGTTCAAGAAGTCACGAATACTGAACAAGTCGTGGCTTCAGTAAAAGTATAATAAGTGACATAAAATCCTAAAGGAGAACATAATGAGTTTGGAGACAAAGGCGCCGACTGCTGTCCAAGAAGACTATGCATCAACTCTATAAGACTACACAAGTTACAAGTCGTCTCGTTTATATTTTGTGCCACTTACTAGTGTTTCTGTGGACGATCGGCTCTCTGGAGAACATAACAGTCTTCGTCTTCTCCTCTTTACTAGAGCCCTGGTACTGCCAGGTCCACACGAAGGTCTGCTTGTCCTGACCAGCGCTGGCTACAAAGGACACTGGACCACCCGGCGTCAGACAGCGACAGTCTGATGTACCTGTTGACACGCTGCACTCCAGCCTGCTGTGCGTCAGTTTGCACACCTCACTCAGGTAGCCGTCCTCCATGGCAGCGACTTTAATAAAAATTTCCTCGATTGCCGACGAGCAGTTATTTCAGTTTACTGCAAACTTGATGTTCACGTCTCGGCTTTTGACCGTCAAAACATCATCCTTGTGGTCGACAAAAGTTATTTCGGCACCTGCAAGATCCAACACGTGTGTATACAAGTTGAAAGCGAGAGATGTATTTTATATGTACTTAGAAAGATGTGTGTTTATGAGAGGTTTCGAGCTTTTATAATGAAGTCTTCTTAGTGAATTAAGACTTAGAATCCTTGTATGTACTGGCTTCCCCAATAATATCAGTTTCCAATTCAATATAGAATTATGCGAGAGACATGCACGAGTCAGATAATGTCATAAAATCTGTTAAAATAACAGCTAACATTTGTCAAGCTATTCAATGTCAAAGTATTCGTCTTACAGTTATCCTCTGGCCTTATCATCTGAAGTGTTATCGCCATAATCAGAAGAGCATGGTAAGATGAGGTGAGATGCTTCCTGATGAGTGTCATGGCCACCAAGATGCTCTGATCACGACTGACAGCAAGTTCACTGGCCCACGTCCAAAACATCCACGTGATTAAGCGCCTTTTCTCCGTGAGAGGTCACGTGGTGTGTCACTTCCACACGTGGTTGAGAAACACGCGAGAGGAAATAATTACATTAAGCTTCTCACTTCCACCCTGATATGAGCCAGGAAACTAAGGAATTAGATACATGGTCACAGAGATTGTACTGTTGAGATGGTTATGGTAGTTTTGAGCGGGTGTAAGAACTGTAAGAAACAGAAAGCGATGTTATATTCGTGTATTGTTATTGTTTTTCCTACTAAAGTTAAAAAGATTCAGTTGATCTTCTTTTACAAGTGAAAGACACTAGCTCTTGGCTGCATACTGAAACACACACGTACATTCAGGATGTTTTTCATCATGTGTACCCAGTTTAATCTATATAACAAACTCATATTGACGAACCTGAGTGAAGGTGGGTCGGTGACTGGCTGGGTGTCTGTGTAAATAGGTGAGTGTGTGAGTCGGTGAGAGTCAGTGAATGTGTTTAGCTTACTGAATACACGCGATTACATTATCAATCGTCCATTCGCTAGTCTTGGGCTATACCACACGTGATTAATGTTTTGTTTTTTTCTGGTGGACTGATTGTACATATGGTTGCTTATGAATGAAGGTGTTGGTAGAGCCTGCGCTTACAGACAAAAACACTTCAAACACATGGCTGTAATAATGTGAGCACTTGCTTCTGATACTGCAAATATTTGCATGTAATATTAACGTACAATGTCATAACTGTACATTCCTTTTGTCGTCTTGTCGACTAGATGTTTTGCTGACATGAGCATCTGCTCAGGAATAAATAAGATTGTAATAGCTTTTACCGAATTGTTTGGCCAAAAAAGACATTTTTTGTTTGTTATTGGTCAGGAACGTTTGTTGTCTTCTTGTCACTATTGTTATATTGTTATATGTGATGGTAATTTTCCCTTTCTCTCTCTCTCTCGGTCTTTCAGTCTGTGTTCCAACTGTTTCATGCGTTACAAGGGTTAAAAAAATTCAACGCCTGTTTTGTGACAACGATATATTTATTTTCTGTCAGAAGTCAAAAATACATCCTTAATTTCCAATTCTTAAATACGAAATTATAGCTCCGGTAGCTGGCTTATACTTGCTTATTGCCAAATCGTTGTGATTTATTTTTATTTAAGAATTTTCAAGACGTCTATTCTGTTATCTCGTTATCAAGTAACAAGTAACCATGACCTTGAAAACTTTCACTGCATTTAAAAGGAATAACTAAGCAAAAGTAAACGGAAATCAAAACAGCATTTAATTTAAATTATGTCTTGCAATTATAATTTGGTCACAAGGAAGATCCTGGTCTTACGTTTAAATCGCAGTTAGGCAGAGATCAGCTAATAATAATAAGAAAAAAAATGACAGCTCATTTCAGCGAGGATATATCAATGAAGTCCACACAGAGATGAAAAATAAAAATGGAAATTGATGCTGTTTAAAAATTATATTTCCAAAACATTGCAGTTACTAAAAGCCAACTACTAAATTATTTCTTCTGGTGCTGACATCATCCATTGAAAATGAACAGATTGTCAACCGCATATCCTCAGTATAGTCGGCATCAATGTGGTGTACTTCCCCTGATGACAAGTCATCAACGAACAAGATTCAATAAAAATATTGAAAAAGTTTGTTTCATCTTTAGAGAGACATCCGACACATTTGTATTTAACACAACAAAACAGATTAAAGATGACTGGCTTCTGAGCAATGGACTTTCTGCACAGAAAATTAAGCTACCAAATATTTCGTTTAAAACCGATGTGATATTCTCCTTAAGTTAAGCTGAAGTCACATTATCCACAAAAAGTGTGTCACACGTCAATGCACACGTTTCCAAGTCAAGTGAAAAAAAAGAGAAAAAGGCTTTACTTGTTTTATTCTCGCAGCTCAGACAGTTCAACATATATCTCTGACTGCGGCGCAAACGAATCTGAACGTTTCTGTGAGGAAGTCCAATAGGCGTCCTTTGGACTCCTATCTTTTTGTATGGAAGGCCGAGCTGCCTGATTTTTCATGTCTGCGAACAGAATAATAAGAAAGAAAAAAGTGGGAAAAAACCACAAAGTTAAATACCTTACTTTACATGTTATATTGGTGATTTATCAGCTACTTTGTGTTGTCATATTACATTCTGCCGTGTTATCCAGGATAAACGACTTGCAAATTATTGGGTTTGTCTCTCTTTGTCACTTTTTCCACGTACCCCACTTCTTAAAGCCAGATATTTCCCCCACGTTCTTGCAGACACGAAGGCATAGACAGTAATCGGGTCTTAGTTTGAAATTACACCACAAGACACTTTACAAATGGTGCTTCGTGTTTTGTTCCATGTGGCACGTTTTGCTAAACGGTAATAGATCTTTATTCTCGTTTAGATTTCCCATTTCTTTCCAATATCATACAAAACTTGAATACAGTGAAAACATCGCCCTTCTTACTTTAAGAGGAAATAGAGGACAACGAATACTTGATGTTAAAAGGTAAGGCAGTAAGACAAACACAAAGAAGACTAGAAGACACGTTTACTTTGTCTGCAGCAGGCGACAATGCCAGCAATGATCCCACCTAAGACGAAAATCGCAGAACTAGCGACAACGCCGCCGATTAAAGTTGTTTGATGGTTCAGGTCGTGTATAGCGTCGTCTGAGGTGTCGTCTAAATTCGTGGAGAAAAAGGAGACAGTGAAAGAGATGAGAAGGATTAGGGGCGTCATTAACCTACACTAGCAAGATCATCAGGACAAAGAGACTGTTGACACTATTTCCACCGGCATGCAATCACTAAAAGAGCTGAGGGAGAAGATGGCTAAACCTTAATTAAATTATCTCTTAATAAAATGAAGGTACAAAAGGAAACATATCTATAAAGGGGCATTATGCCAAGGTAACAAGATTCCTATATTTGCCTCATCCTCCTTATTGAAGAAATTTGATCCAGCAAAGGATAATGAACGTGTTTGACCACTTTACAAAAATGCAAAATGTCTAAAGAGATTTGTATAAAACTTAAAAGAGAGAAAGAGAAATATTGATAAGGAGTTAATACATTTATGTAAGTAAAAATGTAATAAGAAGAAAAAATGTGAAGATTATTACTATAATTGGTGACAATGAAAACAAATGCTCTGTCCTTGACATCAGACCCCAGCTGCCAGCTCCACGTGTACGAGACGTTGGTCACGTGGGTGAAGGTCTTGCTGAAGATCACTGGACCAGCGGAGGTCACACAGTAGCACGCAGACGACCGGGTGGAAACACTACAGTGACTAACGTTGTGAGTCAGCTTGCACTCCTCTGTAGAGTACATGTCATCTCTCCTCGATATTTTGATAAAAATAACACCGGCAGCTGATGAACAGTTTCTCCGAGCAACCTCAAACATTACGTTGATCGAACGATTGACAGTCGCATGAATAATGTCACTCCTTTGGTTCAGAAACTTTAGATCCACACCTGCCAAAACAATAGCCTGGTAATTTCATGTACGTGCAATTAAACATTTCTTTCGTTGCTGATGAATTTACTTTCACAAGCCTTTTATAGTATCCTCATAACAAAAAGCCAACCAGCGATATATTTTAATTATCAAATTGTTTTCGTTATTCACTTGTAAAATAAATTGACAAAGAGAAAACCTCTAACGTGAGAAAATATCTCACCCTTTTGTAGAACATCTCATGCTATATTACAGCAAATAATTCTGATCTAATTCACTATTCCACGATGGCGATTTCAGTAAGAAACATTTCATTATGTAGAGCAGAACTTACAACTAGTATCTCCTTCTGCCTGCCTCACGATACCGAGGGACGATAACAAAACGATCAGGACAAGATGAATACCAATGGTGTGCTTAATGCTCATAATCATAGTTAATGTTCCTGATAATTGTGCGTCGTCTGTTAATAAATACTCCCGTAAGGGAAATATTTACTTCCTTCTGTGTCATCAAGCACCCGTTCAGCCTCTCCATCCCCAGATGTGTGCACGCGTTGTCAAGCAGGTACAGTAGGCCAATCGATATTTATAAATGTCTTTCACACACACACACACACACACACACACACACACACACACACACACACACACACACACACACACACAGATCATCAGATGATCATTATAAAAGTTTTGTTTTCAGTTTACTGTTACAGATATGTGTGCTGTCTCTTACACTTACACTCAGAGACACGGAGATACTGTGATATATATTCTTGAATTCTAGTTCAAGATTACAAAATGAAGCATTTTGCAAAGCTGCAAAATAACCTAAATACGACAAGCAGTTTAAGTAGTGGTTGAATATGTGTTGCTAGCAGCAATCTAACAAAGTTTTATTTAAGTTTCCGTGGACAAATTACACTATCGGCAAACGTGTTGCACATTTAGTTGTTTTGGTATGTTTTTGCTTCTAGACGATCACTATGTGTGCAACATACTATTAAATTATCTCTTAATAGTATTAGTAGTAATAATAAATAATAGCGTGATTTATATCTCACATAATCTTAGTGCTTGAGACAAGAACGAGACATGAACAACAACATGCGCAGTGTGGAAGGATAAACGACAGTATTGAAGACTGATAAAGATGAATAATAGTAGACAAATGTGGAAATTACAAAGAGGAATCGGATGACAAGAACTGAGTGATTCTGCAGAGGAAGACGAGGAAGACGGTGTAAAGATGGACTACCATTGTGTGGACTGTTTTAGGAAGTAATGCTCAAGGAAGGTTTCAATGGTGGGTAGGTGACGGATCTGGAAGGGGCGATAGTTTCATTGCTTGGCTGAACAGTAAATAAAAATCATGTGACCGTATTTTGTCTTGAAAAATGTTTTTTAAGGGAAATGTAATATTTGGATGATAATAAGGACAATTAATTAATATGAATCCCTTGGTGTTTTATTCAGATATATACGTGTTTCAGACAAGATCTAAAAACCTAAAGCACGTGCATGTGAAGAGCGTAGTTTATGTTTCAAACATTTTAAAGTGAAGGTAACAGAAGCCTGTGTTGTCCTTGAAGCTTTTAGACTCCCATAGAGACAACTAATGTTTTTATAAAGACCGGGAATATAGGGGATTAGTATTGACAGTAATATTGTAGAAAAGCCATTGACGAAAAGCATCCACAGTGTTTCTTCATTCTTGCAAGAAATTAATCTTTGTAAATTTTAGTGTTTATTGACAAAGAAGAACGTAACAAACACAAGCGATCATACATCAAATAAGTAAAATAACAAATGGATGAAATGTGTAAATATACAATTTCTTGTCAGCTGGGATGATCTCTTGACCAACGCAAGACTGAGACAGTTGTTTCAACAGCCATCTCAGATAATTCTCAATCACTACTCAAGTCAGCTAGTCATCGAGACAGACATCATCGCTCACGTGCTATAACAAGTGACTGCTGCTACTGAGCCCCACCATTCTCAGGTGGGCGGAAGACTGGCCCTTGTGGCGTGAGTTCGCTTCTGAGCTCCATCAGATCTGCCCCCACGACTGGTAACCATAAAGCCTAGATAGTTTCTAGATGCAATGGATGATTGAATTATTCCACTGAAGCCACTGCCGACGTCTCCACGCTATCAAAAGTACAAAGAATGGGACGACGGATTATTTACTTGAAGATCAGTCGTGAAATTTTTTGTATCAACAGTTTATCAGTTTGCTACCATCCGTGCCTACACCAGCATCTAATAATTACTCTTATCATAGTCGTCGCTGTCTCTATCTTTATCATAATCATCTAGTCATTATTTAACGATGTATATAAATATATATGTAACAACTCCTTTTCTTCCTATGTCCTTTCCAAGCTGTGTCTTGCCATTGGTTGCTGTATGATGGGCTTGCCCGGGACAAATACTGTCCTCGCTGAAACCGTGTAGACAAATAGGAAGGTTTCTGGTTTTAAGTTATTTAATACTAATCGCTCACTTTCTTTTTCGATCTAATGTATAACGTTTTGATAACATTGTTGCAACTATTCTTCTTTGCACCTTCAGGATCGCACGTCCATTAATTGTATAAATTCTCTATATGTCCAAGGTGATTTGCACTGTCACCAGTCACTTAGCTTCTAGTTGCTAAATAAAGCCTGAATTATTAAAAATATTGTATACGTGTGGATACATGGCAGAAGCTTCAGTGAATTATTCATTTTATCATAATTGTAAAGGTTTTAGTTTGACTTCTTCAATGTCTAGAT
Source organism: Marisa cornuarietis (assembly GCA_004794655.1). Lineage (NCBI taxonomy): Eukaryota > Metazoa > Mollusca > Gastropoda > Architaenioglossa > Ampullariidae > Marisa > Marisa cornuarietis. Next base: position 4,747,391 of record SMMW01000636.1, read on the forward strand.
TTTTTATTGTATAAATACTAAAAGGGTAACATTACAAAAAAAGCACATACTACTTTTTCTAGGTATATTTCTATTTTTTCTTCTTTAGTGTATGTTTTTATTTAGCCACCAATTCCTCGAAGAAATACAAATAATATTTGCATCAATGACTAACATTTAATATCGAATAGACATATACAACTAGCTTGGTGAATACAACTGTTTATGTGGTCTTTAATGTTGATTGCAGAGACAAGTATGATAATCGAACTATTACTTACAGCCATATAAAGTTTATAAATGTGTTAAATTCCCTTCTTAGTTCTTAATAGTTCAAATAAACTGTACAGCAAATTACTTATATTCCTATTAGAGCTTTGATGAGCAATAGAGGTCGTCATATAGTTCCTGGAGCTGCCATCCGTCTGATTCATTTCCGTCACTGAAAGAACCTTTCGCCGAGCTCTGAGGTTGCTGTTCCGCTTGTGGAAGCCCACGAGTAATACCTATTCCAGTTGTAAATAGCATACAGATTTAACAACCTCTTCTAACTTTAAATAGAGTTATTAACAAACAAAGATATAGTTACAAATATACATATAATAATAGCAGAAATGTTTTTAAAAATATTTGATAAAGACCAAAGGTCTAGCATCCTCATTTTAGAATATTATTCGAGTTCCACAGCATTGTGTCATAGAAACATATTGGCCAAGTATCACAGTACTACAGGACTGTTTCACAGAATCCCAATAGACAAGTATCACAGACAAGTATCACAGACATTAGACAAGTATCACATATACTGGCTTTTTAATCCCAATAGATATATCGCAACATAAGGGTATAATTACTTCATACAATCTATTCCGAGTCAGCAAAAACCGCACTTCTTGTTAGTCAAGCTCCTGTAGTTCTACTACACGGGGGCCTTTTCGGAATGGTAACCAAAGTGAAACCAATCAACAGTCATATTTTCATGATTTAATTCTCCAGCCCAGTTTTTTTTCTCTTCCTCAATATAACTCCTCGATCCAAAGAACAATTATAAGCTGGTAGGAATAAAATGACTGTAGCAGGAAAATATGGTTGTAATTAAATTAGCTGTTAATTTCAAAAAGCTAGCTTAGTTGATGAGATAACATAAATAGCTTTTTACACTTGTGTTGTCATGTTAGTATGTTGTATGTTACTGTTTTGTACGCAAAAAGCATAAGATCGTAGTATTCAGTAATAACTGTTAGACGGAGCTCCTATCTACAACCAGCGTAAATACTTCCTTGTTAACGAATTTGTTTCTACATTTCCGTGCCACGACAAGAAAATGACTGGCAACAGGACACAATTTCACAAATACAAAATACAATAGAAGTACAAACAAATCCATATTAACCATTTACAGGAAATTGCTTTGTCTGCCGACTGTAACACGAACACACCACTTAAAATATCACATTAGAAAAGGTTCTAAAAGAACAGACAATGTGGACACTGCATTCTAGTTTTCAATTTGTACTCATTAAATCTGGCACTTATATTTTTTCTCACAAGTATTAACGTAGTGCCGCTTACCTCGTCTGTAACAGACGATAAAACCACCAATGATCCCGATGACGACAACAAGAGAACAAGCGATAATGCCGCCCATTAGAACTTGATGATAAAAAAGGTCGTGAGTGGAGTTTACTGCAGGCACGTATGCTTCACCATCAGGATCTGAGTCTGAGATACATATTGACGAGAGATAAGATGCTAAAAAGAACTTAAAGAAGAAACAATAGAAGATGCTCATTACCAACAATCACATTCAGAGAAAGAAAGAACACATCTTGAAGGGAAAAGTTATGCATTTGACTATTCTGCAAAAATATTACCAAATATAGACAACACTGGCATAAGTGCATCCCACGCTTTCATTTAATCTTAAAAAAACAATAGTTAGAAGGTCTTAGAGAGAATCAAATAAAAGAACGGACAAAACAAATAGTCACCATTGGTAAAAATCAAGTAAAAACCAAATGCTAGCACCCCATCTTTTTTTTTTCGAAGGTCACTTTCTTCTCTTTTGCATCTAAAACTCGTGCTGTCAGATTCAGGTGTCATGTAACAAAATTTAAATCTTCAACTGGGGAATCAGATTTTAATGAGAGCAGCTGTGTGGGAGTGTAAATACTTACTGTCTGAAGAGACTTCAAAGACTCGAACAGTTAAAACCTTTTCTTTCGTCACCTCCCCTTGGTTCCACAGCCACATATAAGTGATGTTGACAACCTTTGTCAGCCTCTTCCTCAAGGTGATGGGGCCAGCAGGTGTGATACAGAAACACGATGTGTTATCAGATACACTGCAGGCGCCTCTGGTTACCGGCAGCTTGCACTCGTCAACAACATGTCCACTGACGTTGGCTACAACTTTGATTAAACCTTCATTTGTGGACAGTGAACAGTTCACCCAGTGGACAGCAAATGTGATGTTGATATAATGATTAACTACGGAATAAATGACATCACTCTGGTGATTGAGGAACCTGATGTCGACACCTGTTTCGAAGAAACAAATATGAGACAGCTGATTACACTTTGAGCTCTACTCTAGTTACGCTTGACTGACGATCCACATCGTCGAAAGAGAAACTTCTAACAGGTCTTAATGCAAAATTCATTATGGTCAGAAAATGACCCCGCAATTTGAAGATATTTAAGTGTCACATAACATTGCCTTGTAAAGATTACATTCTCTGAATAAAAATAAAATGTTTTCCTTTCACAACCCCTCCTTTAAAGTCAATAAAAAAAATTGTCAGCTACATCTACTGTAAATACTTACAATGATGTTGTGTTGTAGCATGTTGTGTCCATTTTAGAGTTAAAAACACGAAAATAAAGACACGATAACAAGTAGCAGGCGTCTGCATGATGTGTAGCCTGACGTCAGCACTAACTGCCTGGTGGTATGAAAGTCACCCAACTGTCAGTCAACAAATGAAGATGCTTTTAAAAAACAACTGAAGTTTAAGCCTTGAATTTCCCCATTAAGATTTTTAAAAATCATTAAAACCTTTCCAGATGCTACTTAGGAGTTATTATTTTAAAGTTTTTAAAGTAGATTATTCTCACTCAATCAAACACATCTGTGTACGCATGTCCTTCTTCGTTAACACATTAGACAAATTAATACGCGCATAGAAATTCACTAAAAAGAAAATGGAAGACGGACACGTCTGTAACAACAACAAGGAAGTGATGATCAATCAAGCCATTGTCATATGAATTATTAGTGATAAGGGCTGAAGTGATGGTGCTACACTCTTGCTTTCCATACAAGTCAAGCGGACACGCGGCCAAACGGGCCCACGCAGGGTAGATCAGATAGCTGAACAGCGACCCGTCCTTTTGTCCATCAGAAGAAAGGGATGGTCGGTGTTATTTTACTCAGAGGGAGAGACTGGCCAGAGACTCTAGGTAACCAGAGCTGGTCAGGATCATACACCTACCGCAGGTACCCAGGATGAATGGGGGATGAGATTGAATGATGCGAGTTGATTCTGATTCTGATTCTGATGGAACTGAACTCGTTCACCGCACATTCCTCAGTGCAGGTTAGACGGGTGGCAAGTTAACGACTTGACCACTCTTTAGAAAGTGTAGGCACCCAGGTAAAATAACCTTGGGGTGGAGAATGGTTTTCAGACTTGGGTGGCTGTAGTTGTTTCAGAGACATTCTTGTGTAGAGAGATAAGTGACGAGTGTAGTGTGTTGTGTGCGGTAGTTAAGCTAATTAGTGACAACATACCTGGATTAACCGTAGGGGATTGTGGTGGGGCGCCTAGAAAACGAGTTTGAATTGTAATTTGTGGCAATCATATATTAGTGATTAATGTGTTGAAATCTTGTTGATAAATAATTCTCCTTATACACTAAATTGCCTTGAGTTTGTTGTTGGGGATTTACGCTGGGTGCTCGGAGTCAGATTGGATCTTTGTTTTATTATCAATTGAGTGTAAGTGTTGGGTACACAGTACATGTCGATATGAGATGGGGGAGGGAGGTACTGAGAGTGTAATTAGTCCGTGCGACAGTAATTACCCCCCCCCCTCTGACCATCCTCGCGTGTCCTTCTCCCCAAGGTTCACGACAGCCATATTCTGAGCTATTTAAAAATATGTGTGAAATAAAACTTTGAACATCATATTAGCTCAAACAGGAAACAGGAAAACATAATAGAAATAGAGAAAATGGAAGAATTAGACTTGTTAAGTGTAAAGAGAATCAGAGTCGATTTAGCAGAAATCCCGTATAATTTCTACAATGAGTCCTACAGGGCTAGAAGGAAATAATCGGGTACTAAGATAAAACCCTGTTTCATTATGTAAAGACATAAAACTGTCATGTACTTTTAAAATACTGCGCTTAAAACACAGTTTGTAAATACTTCAAGCCATTACTGCTATGTTCCCGCATTAACTAACTATTTCTGCAAAAACTATGCTTTTTAACTATTTTTAAATGTACAATAAGAACATAGCATGTAAACATAATTATTAATGCCCAAGAAACTTGATGAATAAAATTCACGAAAAATTCAGTAACTAAAATTCACCAAACAAAAATAGTTTTAGTGCAGAATCCCCCGCAGAATGTTACATACAAACATAGTGGCTGAGGTGATAGGGCTTGGCTATAACAACACAACTTTTGAAGCATTGAAAGGGAGACAATTTGATACTCTTTGCCGCTGTAAAGAAATCAGACTAATTTAAAAAGGCTTAAAATGGCAAGGGTCGACAAATGCAAAACGAATCTCTGTGGATATGAGACACAATTAAAACCAGCTACACTTGAGTCTACAGAAAACAAGTTTTCCTACAAGTGCAAAACAGAAAGGAAATGTCCAGAATTATCAATGTTTTTCTCTCCCCTTAAAGCATAACGGTACATAGGAGAGATAATTAATGTATCTATTAATATGAAAACTTATAAATTTGCTTTTAGTTTGGTTATAATAACTTTTTTTGTTATTGATTAAGAGTTTTCATAGAGTCTTTAGCCTCCACTGTTTTCTAGATTTTATTTTTTATATTACTGGAGTCAGCTACTCAACGGCTTCACGTTTAGTCTTTATAATTAAATCTCTATTACATTTAACATGTGTCAAGTATTAGTCCGCATTGCGAAACATAAATTAATCTAGTGACTCAAACCTCGATGTAAATTGTGTATATATTTTTATGTAATGATAATTTTTCCCCCGTCAAACATTCTCCGTGTTTCTCATATTTTTTTTAACTCGCTATGCAAAGTATCTCGTCAAGTAAAAAAAAAAATGTTAGCCTTCACATTTATCGTACTTACAGTTACCGTCTGCTCCCACAGGCCACGTCATCAGTAGAGATGACAACAAGACACCAGCGATGAGTCGATGAAAACGACACGTCATTCTTACCTTTGACCTCTTGATTCTTAAAAGCCAAGACAAGAATCACCTGCTTCTCTCACAATAGTGTATGTCATAAACAACAACAACAACAACCACACACACACACACACACACACACACACACGCGCTGCATGTATGTCAGTAATCACATAAGCATGAAGTCCAACTCTGATATGTAATCTTTATTATCCGGCTCCAGGCCTATATGTAAAGTGTTATCAAATAGCATGGAGCTAAACATAGCATGCGAGCGAGAGAGAGCGTTTGCATGTGCCTGTGTGTGTGTGCGTGTGTCCACGTGAGCTCTATATTGTGATTTTCTCTTTCGGGAAAACTATTTCCGCAAGTGCGTCTCCTGTTTAACTGAATACTACATTCTTATGGGCGTTGCCGACAGCATCTGAGCAGCATCGTCTTTCTTAACATATGTAGTGACAGCGAAATACTTCCTGTAACTTAGCAACAGAGTCGTGACAAACCACATGCTGACAATTTAAAAGCAGAGGAGAAAAGTAAAACGTTGAACATTAATTTGACCAATGATGAAGTGGGCTTGATGAGAGAACAAGAGTCTCAGTCCGTATCATAAAATATAAGCTTTTAAAAAAATTTAAAATGTTACTGCTTTCTAAATAAAGCCACATAAAATATTAAACAGAAGAGAGATACAAGATAAATGTAATAAAAACCTTTCATGGAGGCTTTGCAAGTGCATATGTCTGTTTCAACCACACGTACTAGGAACGAAGAAGACATGAGCTCCCCCAGTAGCTACAATGCATTCAAAAAGTGAACTCGGTATAAACTTCCTCCTGGCTCTCAACTTCATCGTTTGAGTAGATGTGTGTCTCCGACTGGGTCACATGTGCTCTGGGTGCACAATATGTCACACAGCTTCCTGGTATCAAAATAAAAGAGAAACACTGCAGTTGGCATATATAGACAAAAAGAGATGTTTTCTAATATTATATAATAATAATAAATAAATAATAATAATAATAATAATAATAATAATAATAATAATAATAATAATAATAATAATAATAATAATAATAATGAAAACTATAATTGGAACCTTTCAAGAGAAAGCGATAACGTATGGTATTCCATCAAGTGGTAGTTGGAGCAAACAAGTAGTTCACCTGCATTATTCTGAAAGTGGACTGCATCGCACACATCTTGGTACTGTGCCACGTGGACATAAATTTTGTCAGGTTCGTTCTGTGAAGTAGACACTGTAGTGGGCTGAGTTGTCTTTCTCTCTTGAGAAGTCAAGTCCTTGGTTCGCATAACTACACCCAAATGAAAAAAACTGCATAATGTGAAACGTCGTATTCTACAGTAGGAAAGGTGGAGATACATCGTGCTGTCTAGTTTCCGACACAAAGGACAAAACAGAAAGACAGAGAAAGAGAAAGAGAGGTGTAAACAGGAGAAAGACCAAGCGGGCGAGAAAGAGAGATGGCATGCATGTCGCCGCAAGGCCTTAAAAGTCTATGGGCATAAATAGACTAGGCCGAAATAGTACTTTACCCCTATATAACCACATTGGTGTGTTCTAAAATTTACGACACATAAATACAAGAAAAGACAGTCGTGTAAAGTGCTAATGCAGCACAAGCCCTTTGTTACGACACTGTGTACTGAATACTATATACAAGAAAAAAGGTGTTTAAGGAGTGAGATAAATTACAAACAACATTTTATTACGAGAAAAATGCGTACTCTTTTTACGAACGAAAAGAATAATGATTAAGGCGACGACAGCAAGAACAGAGCAAGTACCCACAGCAACAGCGAGAACAACGCCAGGGGCGAGTCGTCCTCAGGATCTGAAATAGTAGAAAGTATCAATGGGCAAATAAGATGCATGGACGATCTATTTTGTTTCTTAAATTCATTACCTGCTTTAATGATAATAGGAAAACGACTGATCGTGTACCGTAAGGATTGTTTGTAACAGGCTGATTATGAAACAGGTACCTACCACAACATGTCGTCTCTTCTAGCGGCACATCTAGAATTCGAACAGTTACAGCTTTTTCGTTGGCTTCATCTCCATGGTACCATAGCCACAAATATGTCACGTTGACAGGCCTGGTGATTCTCTTGTAGAATGTGATTGGGCCAGCGGTGGTAATACAGAAGCAATATGTGTTATCTGAGAAACTGCAGGTGCCTTTGGTCAGCAGCATTTTGCATTCGTCTCCATGGTAGTCGATGGTCTTAGCTACAACTTTGAAAAAACGTTCGCTCGTGGAAAATGAACAGTTAACCCAGTCTATGGCAAAAGTAATGTTGATGTAATCGTTGACACGGCAATAAATAACCTCGTCCTGCTGATTGAGGAACCTGATGTCGACACCTTAAAAAACAAAAACCGACGACACATTACCAAGAGTAAGAGTTTTACACTAAGACGTTTATAGTATATTAAAGTCAAAAGTAGACATAAAACAGATTATATAGCAGGAATTTTTTTTTAAGGTTAAATGCACCGCATTGTTCTGGGTCCTACTCGCTACAATATTATTGCCCCAGTAAGCCAAGAGTATCAATATTTTAGTAATTTGTTCCTACTTACAGTGGTATTCCTCTGCAGCATGGATCGTTCCTTTTAGAGAAAAAATCGCAAGTGCGAATAGACAAAAAAAACTAAGCATTGTAATGATATTTCGTTCTTTGCACTTTAGGAATCTCTAACATTTTTTTTGAAAAACGGGGCTAGAAACATCATAAACATTTATCAACTCGGATAAGTTGGTTGAGAATAATCTAGAACAAGGATATGTACTCAAAAGGAGCTTGTAGTTTCCTTTGTGAAAGCTTACCAAAGCTTCCTTTCAAGCGATTTAAGTAATGCATTAACTTTGTTTCCAATCCACTTAAAACTACTTCAGATTTATTACTAATTGTCGTTAAACATCGTGTGTGTCCGTCTTCCACACGAACCTGTGCACTGATCAGTTTTTAGTTGAGACAGAAACTGCGGCAGACAAGAAGAAGAAAGAACGTTACAAGAGACAGGCACAGAGAAGAAAAGAAAAAATAAGTATTGGGAGATGACAACAGAATTAAGACGAGTGGGAGCGGAAAAGAGATAGATAATATTGTATATCTCTTAGTAAATAATATTGTATAATTTTGTGTAGTTTCCGGTCCTTTGAACACCACTCATGCAGCTGATTGTCCACGCGTGTTCTTCACTAAATGAAAGATAAGTTACAGTCACCTGTAATCAGCAGAGACCCGGGTGTTACTTCACAGAATGGCAGAAAAAAACTTTTTTTTCTAGTCATTCTTTCAAGAGGGCTTACTACAAGAGTTGTGCACAGCAGAGGAAGATGTTTTGTTTGTAATAGCTGATAGATGAAGGTCACGAGACTCTCGTAGCAACCACACCACAATTAAAATCTTGCATAATAAGCAGTTTATTTGTCCCAAAAGAAATATTCAGTTCAAAGTAAAAGACTTTCAAGATTCCAAATATGTGTCTTGATTGTGTGACTTGTGTTTGAAAAAATTTACTTCCCTCACTCACACACTCACTCCATTCCTTCCTCGCTCACATTTTTGTTTACGAAATCGTTAAGGAAAGGAAAACTTTCTAGAAGATAGACGAGCATCACCAGTAATGCTGATAATTTCTAAGACCAAACATTAGTCTAAGAGTACACCGCTCCTTGCCCATCACTCTTCCATTGTCACACCTCGAGTCGACAAGCAACTGCTAACAATACGTTACCCTGGACAACAAACTCTTGCTTTCTCTTTGTTCACAGTCGTAAGTGTGTGTGTGTGTGTGTGTGTGTGTGTGTGTGTGTGTGTGTGTGTGTGTGTGTGTATGTTCTCTTTAAGGCAGTGGGAACTGGATTTTGAGCTACAAGTCATACTACATCGTCTTCATTATATCGGGCTTGTTTCCTTGTCCGTGGGTGTAGTCCACAGCCCGCAGTACTTGAGAAGTATCACTTTTCATAATGCATCTGACAGTGAAATACTTCCGTTAATAAGCTTCCTTGTCTTGCCAGCTAGCATACTCAGACATAACAACGTCAATAGAAGTAAACAAAATGAAATTTATTGAACAAATCACGCAAAAGCCGCCGTAAACAACAGATTACGTAAATAATTATACATTACCAGTTTTATACGAAAATAAATAGTTCCATTAAAAAAAAATTTATATGAAAAAAATTACCTCCTAGAGGAGATTGACATTTCAATTCTAGAAAATGTACCAAGGGTAAAGCATCGAGACTACGGAATTGTATGTTGTGACAATGACACCTAGTAGGTGGTAAGAAAACGAATATTATTCTTTATGATAGTCCAAAAACATCATGATAATGGATTTATTTCATTTGATAATAAAGTATTACCAAACATTCACAGTTTGCCAGCATTTTTTAAGGGAATCATTGACACCGATATCAGAACATATGTAGTGGATTAATTTTCAACAGAAGTTTAGTTTCATAACAGTTTTTTTTTATGAAAAAAAATCACACTTTAAATACATTTGCTTCAGCTCTAGCCCAGGAACAATAATAACTTTTATATTACAGTGAAATTGACAAGTATATTATTTTATAAGTCAAGTAATCACTTTCAGAATTCATAACAAAAGTAAAAATGCTATAAATATTCTCATACCAAAAATGTTGATGTATTAATTATTATAAAATATAAACACATCTTGTGGATTGATGTCTAAAAATAATAAAAACATTATTTTTTATAATCCACTATCGATATAATGGATTTAAAATTTGAAATAATCTTCTTCGTGACTCTAACTGTTTGAGCAGATGTTTGTCTCCCACTCCGTCACTTCAACAGGCTTTGTGAGATGAGCTCCTGGTGTCACAATAAAGGGGGAGTCAGCAGATGGGCAAACAGTATTAATGTATTACATGTCTATTATATATATATACATATTATATATCTATTACAAATATTATGTCTTTTATTTATGTCTATGTATTTTACATACCTATTACCTATATATTATATGTTATCCAGTATCATTATGCAGATAAGTTCACTAACTGTACTGGGGGCCTTACTAAGGCAATAGTAAAACTTCATATATATTCTAACGATTATAGTTTAATGATAGTGTTTAAAAGAAAGGAGTTAAACACTCGAGACGCAAGAGTCACGTACCACCTAGTAATTAGAAAGTTGAGACGATGCCTGGATTTTAAAATGATGTTTCAAATGTCACCTTAAATATGAGAAATAGAAATCATACAGGCCTCACTATGAACACCAGTATTTAGAAAACAAAAACACGTGAAATAAGATATAAGATATATACCTCGTGCGACTTATCTTGATGAATCTGGCCAGCATAAAGAAAGCTGTGAGTTAAACGAAACCCAAAGGGGGAAAATGTAACGGGTACAAACATTTTCTACTGCGTCTCTTCCATTATCCACGGATTTCAACAGCGAAGCAGTTCACGGTCGGTTGAAATAGATATTTGAATCGTCGATGTATCCTGCATTGTCTGAATACAACTAAACAGCAGTCTCTTATGTTTCTGTGAGAGTGGAGAACTTACCTGCATAGTTCTGACTCTGTACTGCATCCCACACGTCTTCGTACTGTGTCACGTGATACTTGCCGTCACTTCCGCTATGTGATGCAAAGTCACGTGTGGTGTGGGTTCTCTCTCCCTGTTGTAGAGACCTTAGGTCACTGGCACTGCTTTCCTTAACTACAACCCAATGAACTCAGTGAAGGAAACAAAATATTGCGAACTCTACAACATTTATTTTCAGAATGTCCTATTGTAAATCTCGTCTGAACTTTCCTGTAGATTAAATGAAAAATGTATTTACCGATGTATAAACTCTACAAAAGTTTTCTGCACATGTTTCAAGACACAAAGCAGCGACAACACTGACCATCAGCGCTACTAAATAAACAAAAGAAAGTACATTCACTAGAGTACAGTAAGACTTACTGATCAACTGGCAATAATAAGTGTGCAGAATAAAGAGAAAGAGTAATAAGACTAATAGCTAAATTATATAAAAACTAAGACGAAACAGATATGACAGATAAAATTGTATATTGTATTTATATTATTAGATAATACACAAACCTTTTTTACGAATGAAGAAAAGAACGCCCATCAATACCACGACAGCAAATACAACACAACCACTCACAAGACCAGGGAGTGAAAAGCTAGGTGGAGGCGACTCGTCTTCACGAACTTCGACAATGAAAACATCAAGAAGATGATTGCAAATGTCTTTTATTACGACTTCGTTGTTTGTTATTTGTTATTTAATTAACTGGAAGCAATCGTTCGTTTCCTTTGTGAATGTTGTATAACAAGATAAGGTTGTGTAATAGGATTATAGGTTGTGTAACAGAATACAGGTTCTTACCACATGTTGGTGATACCTCGAAAACTCGAACAGTTACAGCCTTGCCTTTAATTACAACTCCACGGTACCATTGCCACACATAGGTGATGTTGGCAGCACGAGTGAGCCTCTTGGAGAATGTGACTGGGCCAGTTGGTGACAGACACCAGCACGAAGGTGTGTTATCCGAGACACGGCAGGTGCTTTTGTTCACTGACAATCTGCATTCTTCATCACTGAGTCCGCTGGTGTTGGATACAACTTTAACAATCAACTGTTCACTTGTGGAAAGTGAACAGTGAACCCATTCTATAGCAAATGTGATGTTGATGTGATGATTGACTTGCACACAAAGGAAGTCATTCTGCTGATTGAGGATTCTAAGGTCAACACCTTTAAAAAGACAAAGGCGAATGATAATAAACTAATAATGACACTAACAGATTTCCGTCAGGCATCTCCCCACTTGAAATCAGAGTATGATGGCTTTGCACAAACGAAAATAGAAAAGGACTCATAACATCGCCTTGACTGATATTTTAGGGATTTAGGGGCGACATACATTTTCACGTTAATGGAATCCCTGCTTCAATGAGCCTCATGGTCAGTACCCACGTAAGTGTACTTACAATTATTGTTCGCATGGCTTGTCTGTTTCAGAGTAGAAAACGTAAAAGAAAATAGAAGAAAAGTCACAAGTTTCTCCATGCTCTCTTAATATGAGTCTGTAAGCTACAGGCAACTGTGCATTAAACAGTGGCCTCACTTGATCACTGTCTTGTTGGAAACCAAAAACATTCAAAAGGAAATTTCATCTTCCGTTCAAAGACTGTAGCGAAGATTATTGTATTGGTTTCATTTCAAATATACACACACAACGACTTCTGATGTATTCTTCTAGCTCCTCAGAGAAACGTGTAATTTTCCACAACACAAAAACGCATATGCTTACACATTCACGAACGCACGCGCGTGCACTCACGTAAGCACACACACATATATAATTACACATAAAAAAGCGCTCAGACAGTTGCCCGTGATATATGCAGCCACTTTAGTTCTCGAAAATATACAAACACAAGGAAATATTAAGTCCAGGAAATATCGTATTTAATAAAAGTTTGTAATACTCACACTAAACAACATTAAGATATAATTCGTCGCAATGAAATATCCTCACAAACACACACACACACACACACACACACACACACACACACACACAGAGAGAAAGGCCTTGAACAAAGATATTAAAAAAATCTTTAAACCACCTTTTTATTTATTTTATTAACACAAATCAGAGGTTGATTATAGAGTTGTCAAGTCTTGTGACGTCTGCTACTGGGTTACCTGAGATTGAGGTAGTTGGTGACTACCCAGTTAAATAGGATAAGGGTATTTTTTGTGACGCCTGGAAGTACCAGTGTGGGCGGCAGTGACGTCTGACACCCGGGGTAAGCTGTCGGCTGGGTAGTATTGCACTTCGTCTTCAAACACGTCGTGAGTGGCGTCAAGTCCATCCGGGGTATAAGATTGTTTGCCAGACACAGAGCAGGCGGATATCCGGGCTGACATGAAGGCCACAACAGACGGGATTAGTAATTCGTCAGTTATTGTACACAAATAAATATGCAAGTACATAATACACACCTACCTACGTACATGGGATAGAGTGATTTCCCTTAGCCTATACGCTTGAGGCTTAATCTCTCTCTCGCCACTACCCGATCTGACTGTCTGCATCTGTTTATTGTTAATGTTTCTCAGTTTTTTTATTTTTAGTCTCTGTATCTAAGTATTGTATGCTGTTAAAATCATCATCATCATCATCATCATCATCATCATCATCATCATCATCATCATCATCATTATCATCATCATCATCATCATCCGACTACCCCACCCGCTATCGCCTTTCAAGCGCAACACTTTATCTTACTCTCTCTCTCTCACACACACACACACACACACACACACACACACACACACACAAGCAAGCATCATTTACAAACTTTATGCACACATGGACTTGACCATATTCACAGGACGCATCTACTTATGCGGCGACTTGTGTAGAGAAGGAGAAATCCCAAGCCTGATTGTTATAAGAAAGTGACTGGTATCAAAGAAAAAACGTTGGGCGCCTTCAGATGTTTACCGGGTAAACTAAAGCGAGGAAGAGCAGGAAGAGGAAGGTCATCAAGGTTCAGCGAGATGCTAATCCTCTGGTCGTCGTTGAACGCCTCTGAGGGCCGGGGGGAGGTCACTCTTCTGTACCACGTGACGTTCTCAGAGGGCTGATCTCGACGCTGGCGAAGCTTGACTGTATGAGAGGAGATGACAGGATTTCTGTGAAATGGTGTTATTATCAGATGTCGGTAGTTTGGCCTTAGATACAGACCAGTGAGGTTATTTCTGGCGAATATTGCAACAAATAATGTGCAACAACAACACAATACAAGGTGTATTGTTAATAAGATAATCTAACCCTACCTGTAAACATTACCATGAGTGTTTTAATAGCAGTGCAGTTTACATTTTACAGAAAACTGACTTATCACAGAGAAAGAGAGAGATGTATAAATATTATGTGAGAAAGAGTGTGAGAGAGAAATAGTGCATGAGAGCGAGAGTATCAATGTCCGTACCTTTCCTAACGCAAAGAACAGACACGATGACACCGACAATAAACAGACAGACGAACGAGACCCCGAAGACGACGGCGGAGACGAGTTTCTGATGTTGAAGTAGATCAGGGTCAGCGTCAGACTGGTCTGCATTAACACCATGACATTAACACCATAACAGTTATAAATCTACACATTAAAACCAACAAACATAAAGAGGAACAGAGCTCATTCATTGCAGAGTGTTGAACTTTCCTAATGAAGTAAACACACTGAACATCTACTTCGCTTAAGGTAATATCAACAGACCACACATTGTGAGTTTTATTGACTGTGTAGGTAAACCTTGTCATTGTGTACAAAGATAAAAACACAGAGATCATTAGAAAAACGTGAGAAGGAGGAAGGTGATCAAACAGATGGTCAGACAGAAACTCACTTTGAACGAGTCGTCCGAGAGACACAGCAAATAATTTTGTCACCGAGCTTTTTTCCGATCCCCAATAATACCATGTCCACCTGTAAGTCACGTTGCCGTGGCGACTAAATTTCTTGGAGAAGGTGACAGGACCTGACGAGGACAGGCAACGACACGATGAGGTCATCCGGGTCACGTCGCATGAACTGGCGCTCCTGATCACGTGGCATTCAGTGACAGAGTTATCAGTCCTGTGGCCTGTGACTTTGATGAAAATTTCTTCAGCTTCGGACGAACAGTTGTTAAACACAGCATCAAAAGTCACGGTGATGTCTTCGTTCGTGAAGGCGTAAAGGACATCTGTTTCATTGCCAAAGACTATCTCCGTGCCTGTTAGATGTTGACAGATTTTTTAATATCATTTTATAATTTCAGCCGTGTAAAATCTTGATTTATTATAAATATTATCTATATATTGTTTCTTTTATTCTGAACTTTGTCATGTTGTTTCATCTTATATATTTATTTTTATTACATATGTTTAGGTGATACTAAAATTACTTTTTATTGTGCATGAGGATTTTACAATTGTCATTGAGACCGAACACGAATGATCACTTAAACTCACGTGTAAACCAACAGACATAAACACCAGAATGAAAAAGAATCTTTTGATTTTCGAGGTTACATGAAGTAAAACTCAACAATCATCCAGGCTGTACACAATAAAACATGGGTCAGTGAAGACGTTCGATGCATGAGCAGACTAACCCACACTAACATCCTCCCGAAATCCTTTGCTGAGAAAATTATCAAAAATGGAGGCCAACAAATGTTGTTCATCGGCTCACTTACCTTGGATCTACCATCGATGACAATCTCTCTCTCTCATTTAAAAGGAGACCCCATGACTGTTATCAGCAAGAAGGACATTCTATTTATCTTTCAATGAACGATATCAATTCAATAATTCTTTGAGGTCTTCTTCTACACATACTCATCATCTGTACTACTTAAGAAGTTCCAGCATAAGAAGTGCTTTAATCAGAGAAGTTGTCTCTATACTATTAGAACATACGCAATGCGTTGTCTTCTGATTTCAAGTGTCTATTGTGCACAGATATGCAAGAAACAGAGCTGAATTTCAGGTTTATGTGTCGTAGGTATAGTGTTCTTCAAGACAAATATATACCTTTGAAATTTTATAGAAATCCATCTATGTTTAAGTTAACGTTGCTACTCAGCAGCATTAGGAGGACAATAATATATAACACTGCGTTCTACACTTCAAAGGCATTAGAAACAACGCTCTATAAATATCTGAGTTTGTGAATATACTATGTTTATTTTTTTATGTTTTGTAAAAATTACAGGAGTTATTGCTACCCTCTATAACACGCGCAGATGGCCTAAGCCATACTTTCTTCGTTTCTTTTTTTAAATTTCTCTCTAGCTCTTTATTTTATTTATGAAGTATTTATTACCCACATGCACTGATAAAAAAATATCTAATACACCCGGGCTCCAACTTTGTATAATTGTATGTTCTATATATTACACATGTTGCAACATATTGCTATGTAATGGATTAGAGGTATACAAAGTCATTGTGATGTCTCCCTCCTGTTACCGGACGATGGTGTAAGCAATAAAAAATATTCAATTCGATTCTCTCTCTCTATTTTTTTTTATCTGAACACGGAAATTGATCAGAAAATTGGAAATACAGCTACAACACTTGCCCGTCTCACCACTTGTGTCTGGATCAATCTCAAGTGTCCATCAAGGCAAAGCTGGCAGTGCACGATGCCTGCTTCATCAGACTACATACGCCAGACACTACACAAGACTCAAAAACCTTTCACCTTGGAAACATTCGTCACATTCTGGACAGCACAGCCTATCTAAAGCTGAGACCTTGTCTCGTGCTCGCCTCCCCAGCATGCCTACGCTGCTTAGACAACGCAGGCTACGATGGCCAGGACATGTCCACAGCATGGAGGATTGGCTCGTCCCAAGTAGCATCCTTTACGGCCAACTGGCATCTGGGTGGAGAACCACTGGTGGCCCTACACCACGGGATAAAGATGTCTGCAAGAGCGATATGCAAGACCTTGATCTCGACAATGATATCTAGGTGAATCTTGCAGTTGACTATGTGAGCTGGACAAGTACTTTAGACCAACCCCTTGAGGGAGAGACAAAAAAAAGATGACAACTGGGCATGCAGAAAGAAACGCGAGCGTTTGAGCAGCCTGAAAACACAAGTTACATTACTACAACATGTCCACTGTAACAGAGACTGCTATTTCCATATTGCTCTCTTCAGCCACAACACAGCTGCTACAGTCAACCAACAGTGATGCTAGGCTGCACCAAGCATGGTCAGCTATGACAGAGGGAAGCCACTACATTAGCAAACCGGACATAGGTTATTATTTTCACAACAGCTCCATTAGGATAACTGTACATACACCAGGAACCTCTACTATCAACAGGCAAATGACGTAAGCTGGTCTTCTTTGGCCACGTGACCCGACACGACACCTTGTCGAAGATTATCCTTCAAGGCACCTTGGAGGGTGGCCAACGCTTCGGTGGTCAGAGAAAGAACTGACTTACGAACGTCAAAGACTGGACTGGTCATCCTGTACAGGACCTGCTGACTATCGCCCACAATAGACAAGAGTGGCGGCCCTGTCAGCTGCCGCGTCTATCCATGTGCACCTCCCAACGCCAGGTGCCGGTCATGGGGAAGACTGACTGACTGACTGACTGACTGACTGACTGACTGACTGACTGACTGACTGACTGACTGACTGACTGACTGACTGACTGAAAAGTACATTGAGACAGCCGTTGCTGAGCAAATATAGACAAGAAATGCAATCCCTCGGAAAGCTCGTTGAGGACGGAAATTCTTAAAGGGGCTTGAGTCAAGGAGTCAAGTAAGGGAATTCATTGTCATCGAACCATACCTTAAATAGCGGGATGTCAGTTATGGCGAAGACTGTGACTAGACTACGACTTGTTTTTTCAGTTCCTCCTATGTTAAGTCTTAGTCTAATGTTTAGTCTCATGGTTAAACTCATATCTTAACTTGTGTCTGGGTAACGCAGATAACATGCCGTTACTGTATTTATAAGCTGACCTGACGTTTTAAAAACACGTCTGTAAACTATCTGGTCTTTCAAATAGGTTTTACTTACAGTTCTTTATGGTGTTTCCTTTGACGACTATAGCAGCCATCGTGCAAACGAGGCAGACAACATGATAAGAGGGGAGTAGACACAGCTGATGTCCCCAAAACGCCTTCATTCTTAAGAATGTCATCATTCTCTAGAAATGTTTCTATTCCGGAAGACGAAATAACTGTTTTTTCGTTTACTGTCGGTTGTGTGCGACACTGGTGTCGTACAGTCAACTGTCATGATGGTAATTTTCCGCAAAGAAATCGTTTCGACTTCCCTGTTCTCGGCTATGTATTACACACGCTGTTTATCCATTGTTTATTATCTTAATCCTTATCGTAATCATTATTTTTTGTAGTCAACAGTGTTTTAACAAGAAAATCAAGAAAATGGTTGTTGAGCTTTAATGAAACATACTGATATTTTGAATCATGTACGAGGAAGTGTCAATCAGTGGTGGAGCCTTGTTTACAGTTTCCGACAAAGTGTCTCAAGAAGTGCTGCGATACTGTTAGATGTCTTGCTTATTAGCCACGTGACCATACTTAATAGCCTGAGAAGCCCGGAAATATTGGAGTTTGCGAAAAGGTGACTGTAACCGGGTCATAGCAGCTTTAGTCTAAGTAGCCACCAGTTACTTTTGAAGTACCACATTTTGTAAAAGAATAAACTAAACGGTGGTTTATACTTCATGGGCAATAAGTAGTCGAGTGACTTCGTTTATGTGCGAGGATCTTTAAAGCTTTTACTTCTGATTAAACAAGTCTCAGTGCAAGTGACACTGAAGGAGGTCCATTACGTTTAGCGGTAGGATTTTTCTATTTTTCGCACACTGAGATCATTGACCCGACAATTTCTTCTACAACGATTTCGACCTCAAAGCAACAACACAGAAAATCTGTTTGACTAAGCCCTATTTTACTTATTCTCTGTCACACTCAACATTTCATAACGACCTCAAAATCTAGGATTCTGGGGTTTTGACCTGCTCCTCCCTCCCTCCCTCACCGCTCTCTTCACTTAGGTACCTGACAATCAGGGCGTTCAACGGTTCCGTTAGAGGGTATTAGTGTTTTAGCCCGAGTCAGCTATACCTAACTAAGGCTATTTCACGGTAAAGCAGCCGGTTCTGTAAACAGGTGGCGCATAAGGAGAAAAGAAGGCGTGCCGAAGATGAGATCTGAACCCTGGACCGCTAATTCTCACTGTCGCTAATCATTCCGTCACCGGATAGTTCAGTGGAGTCTCTCGTAACCACAACATGGAGGTCTACTAGACCCGCCTCATAGATGTGTTATTGACATCTTAAACTAAAATTTATATTTATAAATATGCGCTACATACAAACAAACACTCTTAGGCACGAGTAAGAAACACATGTGGATAAGCCCAGCAGCTATTTTTAAGTTTCTGATGATGTTTTTAGCTTATAAACTCTTATTTAAAATGACAAGCCACTGCTTTCCCGAGGAATGCTGATGAAGCAGACGTGAAAATGAAGAAACAAACAGAGTTAAATTATCGTAAGATAAAACAAAGACACGGAACGTGTGTAACTTCTTCTATAGGTATACTTATTGGTTACCTCTAGCAATAATTTCTATAGGTTTCATTTTATTTGTTTATTAAATCAGTCGAACTGCATTCTCTAGACATTCTATGCTTTTAGATGGAGCGCTGGGTAAGTTTACTTTTTTCAAATCACGAATATAAAACATTTTGTAAGGCGTTTCTTTCTGTTTGTGTGGATTAGCTTTCAATTCGCTTGATAATCCTACTTTATTCTTTCTGAATCAGGAAGAAACAGCCGTGCACGTGAGTCTGCTGCTGAAAACAGGGAAAGTTTGTTGGACGTGCATGTATAGGATTTGAAACAGTCTGAATAATAAATGTGAAGATGTACACAAATACAAACGACAGTTCTGTATATATATATATAAACAATGTTTTTCATTATAAAATATACATTAATACCTTCAAATAAATATAAAAGATCCCAGCATAATAATAATCTTAGATACATCCATACAAACATAAACACAGACACTTACATGCACACATACACACCTCCACACACAGGCACAAACATGAGACGCGAGTGAGCAGCGAGCTAAATGACCTGAAAGATGATATTCTAGTCAGTCGACCTTCCCCAATATGTAGACTACACCAACCACCTGCAAGGTAAGACTTGTTTTGCACTACGGGCAACATGTAACTGCAAACTTCTTATCTTCTTCTGAGAGTTCTGTTACCGTGAATTTAGTTTAGTTTATTTTATACATTCCTTTTTTCGTTAACTTCTGAAAATAACGATGTCCGCGACAGGTGGAGTGAGACTGGGGTGTTGGTGTGGTGTGACTATACATGAAGTCTACTTAAAGTCACTCACCTGTTACCGCGTGCCGACACTCACATTGTGTGTCATCCCCATTACTAGACTCTACCTTATCGCTTTCCTCTTTATCATATTCTGCTCGGTTATTCAAGCATGTACTCAAAAACACACATGTACACTCTCTCTCCTATATCTTTTATGTATATATTATACATATATAGACAGAGAATCAGTGTCTCGGTACATTAATCAAGTAAATATTTTATAGCGCTATTCTTCTCTATCCTCAATGCGTTGTACAGAAAAATCTTAAATATACAAAAATACAAACATACAAAAACAATAAATGTAGCGCACACGCTCGCGTATATATATATATATAGAGAGAGAGAGAGAGATCGAAACATATCAACACATATAAACATCAACATTTATAGTTGAGTACTAGCCTATAGACTCGTAAATTTAAAACAATAATTAACCCTTGCTTCATGAGTTGTAGGTTGTATCTCGTGTCGATTCGGAGGGATCAAAGGTCGTACAAAACAGTCGTCGGCTCAGTGTCGTCAGCAGTGTTGAAAGATGTAAAACATACTGAGGGTGTAAGCTCTGTCACATAAAGTCTGCATTTCATAAGTGCAGTCGCTCGAGACGTAGTTATCTGAGTTATTTGTTTCTCAGAAAAGAGCATGTGTAGTGTCTCAGATATTTCTTGAGCGAGAAAACCGATCGTCTGTGTTACTTCCAGAGGTACAGTGTATACTGCCCACAGTTATACGTATCTTGATGACATCCACATGTGTACGCACATAGACGTCATCCCGTACACATGCACGTGCGCGCACGAACACACACACACATGTACATAAAGACAGAAGCACACACGCAGACATATATACAGACACCAACACACATACAAAAACACAGATATCCACACAGGTACGCACACAAACACACACACAGACAGACAGAAGCCCACAGACACACACAGACACGAACACAGATGAACACAGACGAATAAACAGACACAAACGGACACACACACACACACACACACACACACACACACACACACACACATCACGTTATTCACACTAGAATACCATCATCATCATTGTTGTCGTCTTATCATCATCGTCATCCCATTATTTTTCTTACCTTCCCTCTCATCACCTCTGATGTGAACTCAAGCTTAAGAATCTCAGCTGCTCATTGCGGCCCACCCTCACCCATCACGTGACTATTTTCAGATGAGAGGCCTGTACGCGTGTCTGCTTGTCTGGCTCATGCCGATATCCTCAACACAAGGTCAGTTAAAGAAGTTATTCTCTTTTACCTGTTCTAGGATCACATACATATTATATCACAGGCATAGTCACAGCTCCGTCTTCAAGAAACCAGTTCATCTAAATTTCATTAGTAAAGACAAAGGTGAGCTGCAATACACAATCAATATGAAAGAAATGCAACAGCAAATGACATAGTCTTTGTCCAAAGCATACGTTGTGTAAGCATGACCGTGAAAGACATTATAAGATGTTTTCTTCAGACTTTACCGGCCTTAGTAATGTTACAACAGACAAGACCACCTGTACAGTTCGCCCAGTCAGCCTGACAGAGGAAACAAGTCTCACCTGCTACTTTCCAGAAGACGTCAGCGTCACCAAGAAAGACTTTACTGTGTATCACTACCTGGACAGCAAGAGGCCGAGTGAGTTCTCATGCCATTATTTTGTTTTTGTTTGAATACACCAAGGAGATAGATAGATAGATAGATAGATAGATAGATAGATAGATAGATAGATAGATAGATAGATAGATAGATAGATAGATAGATAGATAGATAGATAGATAGATAGATAGATAGATAGATAGATAGATAGATAGATAGATAGATAGATAGATAGATAGATAGATAGATAGATAGATAGATAGATAGATAGATAGATAGATAGATAGATAGATAGATAGATAGATAGATAGATAGATAGATATGTGTATGCTCACTATAAACATTACGAATTAACCCATGAGTAAAGGGACATACATGATCTACACTTAACGAGTTAACGACCAGAAATAGGAAGTAGAGCAACACTTGTGATTAGTTGAATATGAAAAAGGATAAAAATTTTGAAATGAAAATTGCATGTTCTGTGTTTGGTGGCAGTGTCTGTGCTCGACTGTCTGTGGTTGTCGGGGCGAGCGGAGTGCTTCACGGCCAGCGGTTACGAGTACAACCGTCTTGTCTCCAGTCAGGTCACGGTTCGAATCCCCAGCGTGACTCTAAATCAAACAGGAAAATATTCCTGCCAGATTTCAGGATCAAACCCTGAAGATCTCGAATTTTGTAGACTTATTCTTACTTCAGGTATTTCTCCCCCCAAAACTATTTGCTATTTCCAGAATATTTCACAATAACCCAAACTTTGCAAGGGATAATATAAAGGAATTTACATTTAATAGAAGGCATACATGTTTATTAAATTACACAAATGCCAATAAATAATGTTTAAGATAATTAAATAAAACAGCTATTAAGAGCTATATCAAACATTTAATTTTCTGCATCTCTAATGAATAGAGTAAGGAACGTTTTACCTACCATTCTAATAATACTTATAATAATATACCCCACCACGCGCCAGTCTTGATGTATACAGGTCATGTAGTGTCTGTATGTTATCAAAGGGAAAACAAGTTGTCAGGTCCCTGTAGTGGAACCTACAGGTGACACAAACTTGACTTGCTACTTTCCTGAGGACATTAGTCTGTCTCGGAGAGACTTTGCAGTGTATCGCTTCAAAGACCATGAATCATCAGGTAAGATAACCAGAAATTTATGTACAACTATGAAACTATTATTTCACACCTCTCTGTTTTGATATATGATTTTTTTTCTATTTTTGTGTCTTTGTCTGTTTCTCTGATTGTTTGGTTCCCCCCACTTTCATTTTCTTTTACTCTGTATGCATTTTAATTTTGTGAGAGTAGTATTTTTGGGGGTGAGGGGGTTGTTTTTGTTGTTGTTGTTTTTTGTTAAGTACCAACAATTGTTTAATGAACAAAAACTCTTTATTGTTTAGAGCTGGTCGTCGACTGTTCGTGGACTGTGGGTGAGATCACGTGCGCTGTACAGCGCGGGTACCAGGTGGACACCAAGATATCAGATCGTGTTACGGTTAACATACTACAGGCATCCCAAGAACAGACCGGCAGCTACCTGTGTGGATTCTCCAGCGATCGACCTGACTCTTCATTGTCCTGCAGTTTTCAGCTAAAACATTTGGGCAACATTCTTCTCGGTAGATAAGCGTTGTGACATGTGGTGGCTTGTGGGGGAATTTTATTATGATATGTATATCTACACACATGTTAACACACACGTTTTGTTGCAAGCTGAAAACAATTCACACATTTATACCACATGATGTTCTTTTCTGTCAAAACGAAAGAAGTTAAATATTCTTTGTGTTCTTGTCTGGTCAGAAAGGAGACCTCAAGAGTCGGGGAACAACACAGTGGCTACCACAGTTGTCATCATCGTACTTGCAATAACAACCAGCTTCCTTTTATTGTGGGTTGTACTCAGAGAATTGTAAGAAATGTTTCTTTGTTCGCCACTTTATGTCTAGTTCTTCAATTGGTTCGCTTCTATTTGTCCATCTGTACATTATTAGTTGCCTTTCAAACAAATCAAAATTAATGCGATTTTTACTTTACACTTGCCTGTTTGCTGTCTAAAGTGATAAAGGAGTTAATTGTTTCCCTCATTTCTGTATCTGGATGCTTTATGGCAGTAGATTCACGGATATGACACCTGTATACTTCATAGGTAAAGTGAGTTCTGTCTCTTTTAGTATTTGAGTGACAAGCAAGCTGTTCGGTCTTTAGACTTTCATGATAAACATCCGTTAATGCCTGGGCTTCTAAAACTAAAATGGTATTTCTTTTGAAATATGTTTCATTCCAGTATTTTGTACAGGTGTGCACGTGTTCGTGTGGTCATTGTGTGTGGGTGGGGGTGTGCCAAAATAATCCCGTTTTTCTGGGGACTGCGCCGTGTAAGAGACGATGAATTGTTAGAAGGTCCTAAAAGTCACCCTGCGGGATTAATTATTCTGTGATGCAGCTTCTGGCGTCGCTTAAGATGCAGTCAAACTACACAGAAAAGCCAGGACGAAGAAAATTGTACGTCAAGGATGAAGATCAGTCATGCCTTGTGCTCATGCACGCCACCACTAACGGACAACGACGTCGATGAAGGTCAGCACGTGCAACCTGTCAAGAGGAGTAGAGCGTGTGAGAAGCAAGGCCCAGCTCTTAGCTGTCCTTCACGTCTGTTGGAATGGAGCAGACGGTAAGTGACTCATCAACTAAGCACACGAAGACCGGAGCTGTGGAAACAGACACCAAAAGCTGTCTTCCTTCGCCTTTCTTTTCATCAGATCCGTACTTCTCCTGATATCTTCCTTTGACTGAACATAAATTCTGCATCAAACTCTGCTAGATTCTCTCTCTCCATCTCCATCTCTGTCTCTTTCCATTTCTCTTTCGTATCTCTCTCTCTATATATATATATATATCTCACACCCATCCATATATATGTATATATAGGGTTAATTTCTCCAGTTAGCTCATTTTCATGTTAGTTTACTCACATAATCCCTCATTCAATCATTAAAACTTACATTATTTTTAATGTGTAACATTTTTAGAACCTGTGAAATGTTTTGTTTTTTGTGGAGATTAAGGGGAAGAGTTCCAAGAAATCAAGCTGAAGAAACTGGAGAGACCGTAAAACCTTTGTTGAGGAATGTCTCCCCCAAGCAGAGTGCTCTAGAAATGACATCTGATGGAAATGAGATTTGTCATCAGACAGTGAGAAGTAATCACACTGAAACAGGTGAGGTAGGTTTTACAGAACCTGACCTCAGCTCTTTGAAACAGACACGTGCTGATGTTGTGCAGTCCCTGCACTGCGTGTCTGTTGTTACTGCTGCTGTTGCTGATGACGACACAATGGATGAGATTAGCAACGACAGGGAAAGTAAAAGGTTAGCATTTCTGGCATCGCCAAACAGGCTTCATCTTTGTTTTCTTCTTCTATGAACGAGAGACCGAAGACTGCATTGTTTGACAACCTGCTGGTGTTCAGAGTAAAGTCTGGTGTAACTTCTTTGTCTATGAGAGCAGACGCTGGCATAACTTCTTTGCTTGTAATCCATCCCTTATGAATGACTACTTACTACATTGCAGTCAGGTATCCAAGCATTAGGATAAAACACACAGCTCTGTCGATAATATCAATTTGCCTTATCAGTCTCTCTCATAGTATCTGGGTTGTTTGTAGCCGAGGATAAAAAGTTCCTCTTTTAGCTAGGCCTTTATGAAAACACAATTTAGAATATACAATTAGTCAAGAGATCAGGACATATTCACAATGTTATTTATTAAACCCGCTCTTCCACTAAACGTCCTCAGATAAGCACAAATTAAAAAGAAATAAATGTTTCTGATTCACCTGTGTTGCCTTAATCCATTATTACAGAAAACACATGGTATTCTGTAAAGGCTATTAAATGTTGTTTTGTAAATGCTGATTCAAGTCTACCTTTTACTGAATACGCTTTAACATTTAGTGCCATGAAATAATTCAATATATCATATTTGTCTCCCAAAAGAATTGTCAGTGTAGACAACAGTGCAAGGACAAAAAACATGAAAGAGAGATCCCAACCTGGAGACGTGTATGCTGCTGACTGTGAAAAAAGTTCTACTGTTATCAAAATTGATATAAACCAAGAAACAGGTAAACAAGGTGCACAAAGTGCGAGCGGCACAGCACATTCTCTGCGAGAAACACAGCCGTGGACGACATCAAATGCCAATGGAGAAAACCAATCACGTGACTTAAAAACTGAGACGATGGGCGATACTACAGACACAAGGAAAGAGAGTAAACTTGATATGAACCTGACTCCTGCTGATCACAATACGAAAATGCTAGAAGAAGGAAAAAGAAAAGATAGAAAACGACCTTCATCAAAGAAGTAAGATTTTTTACTTTCGATTTTCAGTATATATATATATATGAAACTTTGTTGACCATTTTCTACGTTCTCTTTCTTTTGTTTACTTTCATTCTTTTCTTTCTTTTCTTCTAACCGTGCTATCATTTTCCTCCTGCTTTCTCCCACTATGTTGATGCGTTCCTTATTATTGTAGGAGAAATTTTTAAAACATTTTTTCAAAATAAAGTATAAATATAAACTTAAATATCACCTGTAGTATGTAACTTAAAAACATTATGTTTCCTAAATTTCAATTTAATTGTTAATTTTTAACAGTAATGCATCAAACAAAATGTGTATTTTAACAGGAAAAGACCAGTAAGTTATGAGGGCAACAAGACAAACTGGAAAAAACGTGAAGAGTCCAACAAGACCAACAGTGAGAAATGTGACTCGTCAGCGAACGACAGCGACGACGCTCTCGATGTTCAGATCGCGAGAGAACGAGCTGAGCAAGTGTCTCAGAAGCAGCCGAAGGCAAAGAAGTCGGTCAGCTTGCTGTCTAGGAGGTAAACTAATTAATGTTTTATAACAGAACGAGTTCCTTTTTCTTCAGTAATAGTTCCGTTTATTTGTGCTTTGAGTTGTCTGCTCGATCCCTTCTGTCCACAGTCTGTATTTCACTCTGCAGTCAAATGCCCCTTGTTTAGATTTTCGTTTTTATTGGACCTCTATACCTTATCCCTCATCACATCCATTTTCCATCAGTTAGTCTCCCTTCTGTTCTGATTTTTCTTTCTTACTTTCTTTCTTTTCTGTCTTTTTTCAGTCTTTTTCAATACTTTCATTCTTTTCTTTCTTTTCTTCTAACCGTGCTATCATTTTCCTCCTGCTTTCTCCCACTATGTTGACGCGTTCCTTATTATTGTAGGAGAAATTTTTAAAACATTTTTTCCAAATGAAGTATAAATATAAACTTAAATATCACCTGTAGTATGTAACTTAAAAAAATTATGTTTCCTAAATTTCAATTTAATTGTTAATTTTTAACAGTAATGCATCAAACAAAATGTGTATTTTAACAGGAAAAGACCAGTAAGTTATGAGGGCAACAAGACAAACTGGAAAAAACGTGAAGAGTCCAACAAGACCAACAGTGAGAAATGTGACTCGTCAGCGAACGACAGTGACGACGCTCTCGATGCTCAGATCGCGAGAGAACGAGCTGAGCAAGTGTCTCAGAAGCAGCCTAAAGCAAAGAAGTCGGTCAGCTTGCTGTCTAGGAGGTAAACTAATTAATGTTTTATAACAGAACGAGTTCCTTTTTCTTCAGTAATAGTTCCGTTTATTTGTGCTTTGAGTTGTCTGCTCGATCCCTTCTGCCCACAGTCTGTATTTCACTCTGCAGTCAAATGCCCCTTGTCTAGATTTTCGTTTTTATTGGACCTCTATACCTTATCCCTCATCACATCCATTATCCACCAGTCTTAGTCTCCCTTCTGTTCTGATTTTTCTTTCTTACTTTCTTTCTTTTATATCTTTCCTTTCTTTTTCAATAGCTTTGACTTTAACGAGTCTGTGCTAAGTTCTACTAAGTAAAACAATGGATTTATTTATAACTGTTTTGCCAGTAATCCGGTCAAGAGTCTGTGTTGTAACACCACCATCTACTTTTATTTTAACAGGAAAAAATACGAAAAAGATGGAAACAGCACAAGAAGTAATAGATTGTCCTCACATATTTAAGCGACTGAGGATACGGAGAGAGTTACCAGAAAACATGGCTTAGTACTGACAACGTACCCCCAAAAAGAAGAAAAAGAAATAATGACTTGGGTACATTCTGTGATGTTTGAGTTTTGTTGTTCTGCTGTGTAACAAGTTATAATTTAACGATATTTTCTGAGATTGTTTATCAATATTTTTTTGCCTCTATGTCTTTTTTTTTCAGTGTGTCCGTTTATTCAAGTTCAAAAATAAGTTCAAATAAGCACGTTGTTCTTTATGGACCGGGACATATCATAAACAGATTGGATTTTAGAAGAATTTGTTGACTTCGAAGTTGAATTTTGGAATAATGTTAGAATTTTTTACATGTTTTGGCAATATAATTCCCATTTTATGTCATATAGTATGCTTTTGAAGAAAAGTGTAGCATTTTTCCTTTGTACTTAGGTGTATATGAGTAAACGTATAAGTAGGTATAGCGCAATGAACAATAGCCGTATCATGCATTCTTGAGAAGCTAACATTTTGATATCTAATGAGTAATCATCAGTGAACTTGAGCGTGTGCTGGCGTTCCATTACAACTTGTGCCTTCTGTTAATGTTGCATTTTCTGTGGAGTGTATGACATGTTTGATATTTGTTCTATGGAGTGTATTCCGGATTGTATGACATGTTGGATATTTGTGCTGAGGACTGTGTTCTTGCTGTGTGTGACGCTGCCCTGTGACGTGGAGGAGACGGGCCGCTACACACCCACATTTTGTCGTCATCTTATTTTGACGTCAGCGCCTTGAGCTGTCCACAGGCCACGATTTGGCGCTATACAAGCCAACATCATTATTTTATTATTATTTGCAGCCTCGCTTATATATTTTCGATTGGGTTGAGCAAACTGTTACCGACTACTGGCTTCATGTGTTTCTTCGTCCCATTCGTCCTTCTATAGACACTACATTTGCAAGTTACTTTGCATGCGTCCGTGTACGTGTTTTTATTATTGTCCAGAGGTTTTTCTTTTGTATGTATGTGTGGGTAAGGGGTATTAATTTTGTTGATATATCTCTGTACCATTGTTTGTGGACATGTTTTAGTTTGTTTCACTTTGTCGGTTGCGTGAATTTGTGTCTTTGAATTTCTTTGTAAAGCGCATTGAGCCTTCTGTAAAGCAGGGAAATGCGCTATATAAATTTCCGTTATTATTATTATTATTATTATTATTATTATTATTATTATTATTATTCTAATTAATAAAGAAGACGATTTATCAAATTTTGCAAGAGTACTAATTTAGTCTGCTGTAAGGTCTTACTATATTAGGTCAGTGGCAGTTCCGTAGTCTTCGGGTACATGGGTCACAATCTACAAGTATCAACAATAATCATAACGGGGAAGTAACTGTGGAGCATAATGAGCAATGTGTAGTGTATTCTCTATTTTCCTAGTTGAGACATCCAACGTTCAGACGCTGAGCCAGCGGCCGCACCTCTAGATACTCATTGCATTTTTTAGCAATTTTTTCCAGTATTTAGTTGCACTGCCCCTTACATGTCATTTACTAAAATGAACAAACTTGACTCGAGCGGTCGGATGCTGACCGTTATTCGATGAAAATTGACAGAAAAAAGCCTTAAAATATATAACAACATTTAAGAAAGAGGTAGATCAAAAACTGACAATATAATCATAGCAGACCTTTCACAGAAAACACAAAAACCTGACAGCGTTTCAGGGAGGACATCACACATCGTCCCTGTATTTTGCTCTGGACCAGGCTGAAGAAATGCCACTCTAAATAAACGGTGTTATTAGAAGATTATCTAATAAGGCAAAGAGAAAATGTTTTGAAATAGTTTTTTATTGATCAACACTGTGTACCCCTACTAGGTTTTAATTAATCCGAACGTTTGACAGAAATGGGATTCACCGCTATGGACCAGCAAGTGTTTTAACAGAAGTAACTTCATCAAACTTTACACACACAAAAATGTCAAGATGGAGGTAAGAACCCTACCTGAGTCGTCCATCGCGAGAAAGTGGGGTAAGCAAAGGTCAAGTGACACTAAGGCCCAGTCCTGACAGGACGTAGAAAATGTTTCTCAAGTCTGGCATAACTTCTACACATTCACATCTTGGGCACGTGGTACAAACAGAAAAAGAAACAAAACCTACTTTCACACGTTTGATACATACTGAAGCAGTCCAGTCAATAAAAAAACGCACGCATCATCATCATCATCATCATCATCATCATCATATTAACTGGCGATCACAATTAAATTTTATTTCTTTTATTCTATTTTGTGGTCAGCATTAATATTCTTTTGTTTTAGGCAGTCATCATGAGTCTAAAAATAAATATGCATACTTTTAGAACAATTTAACAATAATATTTTCATATTAAAACTGTTTACATTACGCCAGCAATTTTTAAGTGAAACGCATACCACGTTGACTACACCGGTTCTTGTCATCGAAGTAAAGCAACCTCGGTCCCAGCTCATATTTTTTTTCTTCGGGGAAAGCGGAAAGCCAAGTGGTTAGAGCGGGTACCTATCTCCACAGATGGTTAGGGAAGGGAAGGCAGCGAGAGAGAAGAGGTCCCTAGTACCTCCCTCACCAACGACCTGGGGAGGTTATGGTGAGTCACCTATTCAAACGGATTTTCCCAAATGACGGGACGCACTCTTTTTAAGTGGATTTCGTTCTAAGAAATAATCGGTGGATATGTAAGTACTGAGAAAATTTTTGCTGTTTGGTCATTCACTGAAGCACGTGATATTTTTTGTCATATGCACTAAGGAAAAAATCGGAAAGGAAATCATTCGACAGATCACGTGAACACTAGACTTTAAATCTTGTTATCTATTGCTTCGAGTACACTGTCTCTGTTTCTCAGAAATGGCTACCTGTTTGTAGGTAGGTGCGCACTTCCGGCTGACACGGCCTGATCAACGTTTACGGTAATTAATGAACTGACAGTCGATTTCAAGCTATAATTTTATTAGTTAAGGAGCTCAAAGCCTCTTTTAAGTGGTACTTCCGGTAACTAATGAGCTCATACACAAAAACTATTAACCGTAAGGTGTATGATACTATGTACAATGCAAGGTAACCATCGACTTTCGATAAACAACTCGTAGGAGCGAGTACAGAACTGAGAGCACCTTAAGTTAAACATGTATCCTAATGAGCTGCTCCTTTGAGTATGTTATTTATGTAATGAGTGCACAATACCTTGGACGACTTTCACATGCTGTTGCTACCCCAGGGTACTCTGTCTGGACCTCCCCGGACCAGATTTATGTTGTTGGGCGATAATTGTATTTTCTCTGCACTAACATCAAAATATTTTTATCATACAGTGTTTTTTGAAAGTCAGACAGACCTCGTCATTAGAACATTACCATTTATACAGAAGCTGTTGTTACTGATAACATGTTACAACAGTGCCTTTCAGGGGTTTTGTCTATCCTTAAATGACAAACTTCATTAGTAGGTAGCCTTTCTTACACTATCAGCCGTCTGTACAACAACCTGTCGAGCGATATGGTATATCAGATAGGCTGACCTACTTCCAGCAGTGTTATTACTGTTTATGCATGTTTCCTTCTTTACGCGCCATTCACACAAGCTGGGTGTCCCCGCGGTGATAATAGCCCTCAGAAATTATGACTCAGGGTAACAAAGGTCCCGCACGGTAGTTTGACGCAAAGTGTTGACTGTAAATATAACACACAAACCCAGTAACAGCACACACTCACACACACACACACACACACACACATGCCCTCCTTCACATCTGTCAACCAATTTTTTTTTACCATCTTGACGTCCACCCCTACTTTCAAAAGTGTCTTGCTGGGTCTGTTGCTCGAACAAGTTTCCTCCGCTTGACTGATGCAAGAAGGGATTCCTAATGTCCTACGAGGGTGGCGATAGTGCTTAGTACAAAGTAAACGATTTTTGCGTTCCCTCTTCGAGATTCGGAGCAACGTCCTCAGTCACATGGTCTTCAACGGAGTGGGAAATCAGAGTCCACGTCTCACACGGTGTTGAATCGTTAAATCCTTTCCAGCTTGGCTATTGCTGCTGTCACTGTTGCCATCTCTGTGCGGATGTCTGCCATGCAGGTGCCATTTTTGGAGAAGGTGGCTTCCAAGTACTAAAAGCTGTTCACCTCTGTGACCTGTGATCAGTTTGTGTAAATGTCTGCTTGGCCGTTGTGGTTGATGGCAACAATGACTTTGCTCTTGTCGCTGTTTTTCTACATTTTATATTCATTGAAACTATCTTTCAGTCTCTTGGCAAGTTCTGTTAGTTTGCTGTTGGTGCCTGCCATCAGTTCCACATCGTCTGCAAGGAGTAGGCTGCATATGTGCCTCCCACTGAGTTAATGAATAGTACACACGATAGGGGGCACTCTTGACAAGCCCCCAATATTATAATAGGAAACTGTTATTTGGTTATCCTGTGCTCGTTAAAGCTTTCCACAGCACTTTGATGACTTGAACGAGGCCCTCTTCAATGTTGAATTTTCGCATCAAATGCCACGGCCCCTCGTGCCAGACTATGTCTAGTGTCTTTATGAAGCTGGAATGTTGTGGAAAGAAAAAGAAAGTGTATAAAAATCTCCCAGCTCCCGTTGACGTTTTAATTAGATCAAGGAATCTCTTCCCCTTTAGTCACAACCATTTACCTTTATCCCTTAAGTGATAGCCAGATAGAGGCCTAAGCCCATCGTTTGGACATTTTTTATTAATAAAAGTAATAGTTGATGACATTTATTAATGAAATAATAGTTTATAAAGATTGATAAATTCATGAAACATGTATACAAATAAACTACCTCCTCTAAGATTTGGGGAAGCATCTAAATAGTGACAGCATTGTCAGCATCTCGACTGGCTGCTGCAGCAACGTCTGCTCACTCATAGTCCCTACAGTCCCACCACGTGATAAGTCAGGTCCCATGCACGCACGAGCACTGGAATGTTCTGCGGCTGACATCACACCACAAGTGGGTTTTTTAATATCGGTCAATGTGAGTAGTCCACAGTTCCTCGAGAATGATGCCTGGGCTTCAGGATGACATTGAGTATGTACTTTTGTCAATGAAGTCTGATTACAGCACGTATTCTGCAGACCAGTAAACTGACTGAAGACGTAACCTGCCGCTAATGTGACGGCGCCAGCTCAGTGTGATTCTGCGAGATTTCACGCGATTCTCTGACATGACGCCGCTTCGCCTGTTGCTCTGTTTTCTTTGCCTGTTGCCGGTGCAAGGTAAGAGTGTGATATAATCCTTAAGAAAGAAAGAAAGAAAGAAAGAAAGAAAGAAAGAAAGAAAGAAAGAAAGAAAGAAAGAAAGAAAGAAAGAAAGAAAGAAAGAAAGAAAGAAAGAAAGAAAGAAAGAAAGAAAGACATAGATACTGAAAACATTAAGCTGACATACTGGTAACATTCAGACGAGATAAATATTACACTTTACTTATTAATGCCCGAAAATTCCCAGAAAATGTTATAGTAAACGAAAAAACTTACACGTTTATGTCCAGAGAGTTTTTTTCAGTTAGCCAAGTAATCTTAGGTCGTTTTTACCAGTCATTCATTGAGAGTCTTCTATCTTTCTCATTTGTATGCTGGTTTCGCAATCTCTCTGTCCATGATAGGAATAGTCTGAACACTGTTGTGAACATCTGTTCTAAGATAATTGGTATCAGACAGAGGGATTTAGCTTCTTTTTGTGACCAGCAAACAGTACGGAAAGCCTCTTGCATTTTATCATTATCTGATCATGTATTAACAAAAGAATTGTTATTATTAAGCTCAGGTAAACGCTATGTCATGCCTATATGTAAGAGTAACAGACACCTTAAATCGTTTGTGCCATCTGCAGTCCAGCTGCTCAATCTTAGATGAATTGTCAACGATGTGTGTGTGTGTGTGTGTGTGTGTGTGTGTGTGTGTGTGTGTGTGTGTGTGTGTGTGTGTGTGATGTTGTAGGTACATACTTGATTTCCTTGTAATTTTTTTTATCTATATATGTATATGATATATATGCTACTTGTCCACTTTTCTTTGTTGAACTAGAGCACATTCCCATATTGAATTGCCCACTGGGACAAATAAAGTTGGTCATTGTCAGATCTATAGTTTTTAAGTCAAATTGAAAAAAATATGTAAAAACGTGTGATGTGTTTTAACATTTCAGCTGCCAAGACAGCTTGCAGAGTTCCATCTGTTCGAGAGTCGTATATGACGACCCTGACATGTTATTTCCCTGAGGATGTTAGTCAGTCAAAGAAAGACTTTGCTGTGTATCACTACAGTGGGAATAAACCACCAGGTACTGCCGCTACCATCGTCCTACTTTAACATCCACCCCCGTCACACACACACACACACACACACACACACACACACACACAATGTCTTAAAATTAATGAGTTTACAAGGTCTCAGAGGTAAAATGGGTTCGAAGTTCACATATTGCATGTTTAAATTAAATGTTTTATCTTATTATCGTATTGAATTATTATCGTTGCTCTCTACAATAACACAAAAGAACAGCTGTGTCCGTTATGGCGATAACGCGGGGGCAGTAACGAAACGAGAAGTTTAAACGCATAAACATATATTTGAAAAATATCTCCTGATGATCTTCACCTTCTTTGAAAATGAATGTTATATTAACTGATTTTAATAATATTTAGCTTATTTTAAACTTGCTAACATATTTCGGATTCTGCGATCTGAGTCAATGACCTGTAGTCAAATCGAAGACAAAACAGCTCAGAGACTTTAAGACTTGTCTATAGAGAAAGTTTGCCTTGAGAACCACTACAATACTTTTGGAAATGTAAGTTATTAAATTCCGTTTCTTTTGACAGTCTCCTTAATACAATCAAACTAGCTATAGATACAGGTTATTTACTTTCATTGCCAAGAAATTGTTTTGGTTATAGAATAACAAGTTAAATCATATTAGTGACAGACTAACATTTTTCTCTTGTGTCAGACCCTGTGGTGGACTGCCTCTGGGTTGGGGGGAAAGTAAACTGCTACATGAAACCTGGCTACACCTATGACACAATCATCTCGAATAAAACAGTGGTTCAAATACCCCAGGTGTCTGCAAATCACACTGGAAAGTACACGTGTCAGATCTCAGGGTCGCAGCCTGAGGACCTTGAAGTTTGTGAACTTTTTATCTCACCAGGTACGAGACTTTTCCAATGAAAACAGTACTAGATCACTGAAGAACCTCGTGAGCATGTCCTTGTTGTTTTCATTTTAATGGGCAGCTTGGATGCTGCGTGTGTGACAGTTAACATGATGACCTTTATGTGCATGTCATCTCTTAAATAATAAATAAGAAAGACGAAATGCTTGTGAAATAATTTTATTTGAACCTTAATCACTTTTTCACACTGAAGTGTAAAAGTTCTAAACATGCAGTGAGTATAAACAGATAGCCTGCTATGATAGTCTCGTGACTAACAGAGACAAGGACTTGCGAGCTCCAGTCAGAGGAGTCGAAAGAAGAGACCAGACTGACCTGCATCTTCCCCGAGAACATCGCGCAGTCTAAAAAGGACTTTGCCGTTCATCACTTCGACGATCATGGAAGACAAGGTTAGAACTTAGGACCTATTTGTGTACAGCTTTGTATTATTTGATGTATAGTTTCAAATTATCTTGATGTATTTATTAGAGATATAGACATATGACAGCTTAACCGATTGTTAGATATTTATGTGGTTTATAAGAAGTCTTTGTGTTCGTTGGGCAATGCTCGACATGGGAGTGAAAAGTGACTACAACACCCGTCTTCCCACCCAAAACTGAGCCCCCCAGTAGTCATGGGGGATCTGTTTACTACAAAACATAATGGTGGCTGGGCTTACACAAACACTGGAACGTATAGAAAATCTGAATCATAATAAGTCGATAGCCTAGTCCCAGCATTCTTTGTGCTTTGAACTAATGACTATCTGCTCGACATTTGAGCACTAACTACAAAGCTGTGGAGCCTTCACAAACTTGAGTATAAATCAATCAAAGGCATACACAGAGAGA
The DNA here is from genome assembly GCA_004794655.1 of Marisa cornuarietis. Classification (NCBI taxonomy): domain Eukaryota; kingdom Metazoa; phylum Mollusca; class Gastropoda; order Architaenioglossa; family Ampullariidae; genus Marisa; species Marisa cornuarietis. Next base: position 4,783,588 of record SMMW01000636.1, read on the forward strand.
TGTAGATGAAGAAAAAAGTACAAAGATTAGAGGAAAAAATGAGAGAAATTTGCTTTCAGTTCAAATGAGCATTACATGACACTTAAAACATCTTCTATTAATACTTTGTAGTCGTTGTGGTCGACTGCTTCTGGTATATGGACAGCCTGTCCTGCAAGACAAACCCTGGGTACCAGTCGGACAATAAAGTCACGAATCGCTTTGAAGTCAGAATTTTACAGACATCAGGACACCAGAATGGAAGTTATCTGTGCGAAATGACTGGATCCCGTCCTAATTATGTCTCGATTTGCAGCTTTCCGCAAGGTAAGTCCAACCCGACAGCACCAGCAACAGCACGGCGACTTCTGTCTCTATCTCTGGTATCAGATCTGTTCTCGTTTTTTATTTCTACTTAGTTCAATAAATTCTTGCTATCTGTTAGTGTCTGTGAGACTTTGTGTTATATGTTTTGTAAAGCTGTTACATGCAGGTACATAATTTCTGACAGGAGGACACGTTTACGACATGGCCACCGATGCTGCCCGAGGATCATCAAACGCTGCTGCAGCTGTGCTTGGAATTTTACTGGCAATAACACTGGCAGTTATCGTCTGTGTTATTATATACATCAAATGGTAACATATTCTCTCAAGTTATTCTGCTAGTCTGCTTATTTGCTGGCTGACTTTCCATAGACAGACACATTTTTTACTTTATTTTTATCAGTTTATTTTAGTTTAAACTATACAATAATATACCACACAAATAACTAATGTCTGTATAAGTGTTCTCTACATTTAGTAGTGGTAATATTTTCTATTTTTATCATTGTCATTGTGTTTATTTAAAATTATTTTAAATTATGAGCTTTGCTTTCCTTCTGAGAATTTAACTTTTTCAATAGATTTATATTATCTACTTCCTTCAGCTATGTGCAGAAATTTACTTTTTAATTAAACTGAATGGACTGTTCCAGAAAGGTAAGCAATTATCACAAAAACTAATCATCACCATCATAAATCAAAGAACTTACATACAAAAAGCTTACACTATTAAACAACTCGAAATATTTTATAATCCCAGAGACTACACATGAATCTAATTAAATATCCTTCCAGTGTCTTATCCCTTACACCAACGATATTTGTAAGATTTCTGTAAGATAATTTCTGATAATCAAAGTAAACCAAGCATTGGTAGAATGTGCTTCTCACATAAGACATGTTACTACTGGGTCAGGCTGCCTAGCTCGTGTCAAATAATTGTCATTTTCATTAAAATCTCGATAATGTATATTTAGCGACAAAGTCATTGATAACAAAACTAAATGATTAATTTTTAAGATAAAATGGATTATGTCGGAGTAAATACTAAAGAAAGTTTTGTCCCTGGCGCTGCAGTCGTAACGGGTGGGTATAACCATCAAAAAATTTAGTTTATGTGTACACTGCACAGTCTCCTCTTTCTTTAGAGCTATTTTCTCAAACCAACGTCGTTGTTATTTTGGTCTGCGATTGTTTGCTTGCTTGTATGTTTGCTACTCTCTGCTCTTTATTTCTTATTTTAAGTTACAATATTATTTGCATTCTTTTCGCTCTTTAAGTTAACGAAGTAAATAAATTAAAGCTTCCCTACCTAAGGAAAGGCCTGATCAAAAAGTCTATTTTCCATTTTCTTAATGACTTAAAAATCAACACATTCGTCTTAGTTGATGACCTTAGTGTTACATTATTTAAACTAGTCTCTTACCCCGTCTAAAATCTCCAGTAATATACCTTGGTTTAGCAGTCAGAGAACATTATATATATATATATATATATCACTGTTGGAATAAGTGTACTGTGGTCTGCATTATTTCAATACTCTCTTTCGCAGCAAACATCCACAGGTCCTTCAGAATATTACAAGATCTCCGAATCGAAAAAAAGGGAACAAGGAGACGATCAAATCCCCCAACAATGAGGTGGAGGAAACTGAAGTGCTGATGACTCAGCGGGAGAGTAAAACGCTAGCGGACCGTGCTCTCTCACTCTTCACAAAGTCAGTTTTCCATCATTAGTTTTGCTTCCGCAAATTAAGTCTCTACCAGTCTCTCTGTCTTTTAAAGCGCAAATGACTATGGTATGCATTTGACTATATTACATAAAACGGTACAAAGCCAAGCATGTTAAAATACATGGATGATGATGATGATGATGATGATGATGATGATGATGATGATGATGATGATGATGATGATGATGACGATGATGATGATGATGATGATGATGATGATGATGATGATGATGATGATGATGATGGATCGCACTTTCTAATGTACACTTATAAGGAATCAAAAACATTTATTAACGTACATAAAGTAATTTTGATTTTATAATCAACATTGAAAGTTTTTAAAAATTTTAGTTTTAAAATCCTTTCTTTTTAATGCCACTGTGAGTCACTAAGCATCTAACTTTTCAATCCTGTCATTAATAATATCGTAAAACAAGTAAAAGCCAATCATGTGACTAAGGACTTCTTCTCCCCTTCCTCTTAATTCTTCTTCCTTACTTCCTACATTCTTAATTTCGCTCTTATCATTGAAGCTATCATGCATGATACTAACAATTGCAGTTAATATTTCATGGAATAATGGAGTTAATATTTCATGGATTAAATCATTTTATAAATAGAAGTAAATGAGTCAACCTGTTATCTGTCGTATTTATTTCTAATAGTACAGTGCAAAGATTTTCAAGAGGTCGAAACGCAGCACCTACAAACCCAGAAAAGAATGTTGAGGAAGCAGGTAACATAAGCGACGAGCAGTTTCATCGAAAAAGAAAGGCGCATTCTGTTGGAGTCGAGACTGATCGTGTCCAGGTAGAAACTGCTGCAGTTCAGATCACAGAGGAAGATTTTTTTATAGTGTTTGACCCTAGGACTCGCTCTGTGCCAGAGACGAGAGCAGAAGTGATGCGACAACCTGAGCTCGTGAGTTATAATGTCACAGTGGAAGTGGAGGAGGCTACTGATTCCACGAAGAGGAAGAAGTCAACATTTCCTTTTTTTTGGATGTAGGTATTTTGCCAAGACGTTTCTTTTTTATTTCTTATCTTTTTTATTTATTATTTTATGTTTGGTAACCTACCCGTGATTTGGGGGGTTACAGTATTAGAAGCACAATGCATTAGCTAAATCTGATCTCCTTTACTGTAATTCATGGAACTCTATGCAGGCGATCTAGTATGTAGAGAACATGTTGCAATATGTCATTTAATTTATTTTTATGCCGTGAAATGCTAAGAACTTTTCTAAAGTAATAAAGAGTTGTGATAAACAGATCGGCTCATAGGTGACAATAGGTAAATATAAGACTTGCGTGAGACTTTGTTTGTCAATGGTTTTTTCACAATTAATCAGTTTCACCTTTTTTCCTGTACACTTTGCATACCTTTCCTTTTTTCTCTTCACCAACTTTTATATCTTTATTATTATATTTATTATTATATTGTCTCTCACCTCTTATAGTACTCTTAATTGTATTCTGTTTTTACTAACATTTGCTTACATACACAGACTACCCTTTGTTTTCTGACTTTTAAAACAGTTGTTAGTATTTAAGTACTTATAAACAAAACCTGTTTTCTCGGAAATCAAAAGACAAGGGAAAGGAATATAAAAAACCATCCGGAAAGGATAAAGACAAGGCCGTCGACAAAAAACATGCTGAAATACATCATACAACCAAACTAAAATCCACTCCAGCTGACCAGGAGACTTCCGATCGCAGAAACAAGGAGGAACTTTCTCGAGAAAACTTAGGTCATGGCCAAAATAAAGCACTCGTGGCAGGGATTGAAGCTGAAAACTCTAGCAAATGGAGAGAGCCATCGGAAACAGTTAAATACTCAAAAACGGTTGAATACCCAGAAACGGTTAAATACCCACCAGAAAAACCTGCTTCATCTTCCGCTGTACTAAAGTCGCCCACCCCTGTGTGTGAAGAAACACAAATGGCAGATGTTGAAATCAAGAGAAGGTGTGAAAAGCAAAAGAATGGTGTATTTACAAAAATGTTTGCAAATTTATTTGTTTGCGTGATCGTCCCAATTTGTTTTATGATATTTTTATCTTTTTCATTGCCCTTGTCATTAATATTGTTATTTACGAGACTTCTATGTATTTTATAAGGTGATCAATGATTAAGAAAATTAATGAAAAATGCAGTAGTATAATGAGAGGCACATTCATTACATGAAAGTAATTAATAAAAATTTATTAAAACGTTTCTGCGAAGTTACATTCTTTTGCCTTAAAACATTATTACTAATATGTAACGTCTCTCTGTAATGAAGTGTATTTTTATTTCACTCCCAGCAAGCCTAAGGGGGAACAGTACAGACAGACAGAGAGGGAGGTAGATACGAGACGACACAGCAGGCCAGTGGAGAATCCTCCGCAGTCAAGAGGAGACACGCGAAACCCGGTTCTCGTCAAAAGTAGCATTATCAATCCTTCAGGATACGCAGAATACCAGGAAGAACCCGGACGGAGGCAGACGAGGATGAGTGACGAACCTATCACTGTACGTGAGCCGACCTCCAACCTAAGAACGGGGGCACAGGTTAGTGACCCACCATATGAGGCTCCGTCAGATGTTAGAGCCTTGCCAAAATCAGGCTCCACTGTCATGCCAGAGACAGGTGCAAAAGAGACTTTAGACAAGACATCAAAAAGTAAAAAGTCCAAAAAACAAGATCGCAAGGAAGCTGATTCAAAAGACACGAGTAAAGGTGGATTTGGGAGAAGGTCAGCCTTTTGGTTTATATTGACATCTACATTTCGCTGTCTTCTCTTTTGTTCGTTTCTTTTATCTTTCTCTCTTCGTTCCTCTTTTTTTCTTTTTGATGACTAAATTTCTTTAATTGCTTTTTTTCACCGTTTCTAGGAAACACATTCTACGTGGCCAAGTAGTTTTGTTTCCAAATTCCAAATTAGTGATTAAAATTTTACTCCAGTTCCAGCAAGAAACAAACAGAAGAAAAAGCATCAGCAGCACAACTCAGTGCTAAGGTTTGTGAAGATGCAGATGAAGTCGACACTCAATTAGTTTCATCAAAAATCAGCGAGAATGAAGACAAGAAGAGGGGTGAAGAAAAGAAAAAGAAGACATCAAGCTTTTTTAGCAGAAGGTGGGGAATTTCCTAGTGATTGGATATGAAAGTTGTCTCCCTTGCCTCTATGTCTGCTTCTACCCGTGTCTCTCATTTCCTTCTCTGTCTAAATGATGCTTTATTGTGTCCTGTATGTCTTCTACCAGATGATAACCAGTCCCTTATACCTGACATATATTTCATGATTTTTATCTTTGGAAGCCACTATGCTAAAAAAGACTAAACTGATGACACAATTTCTCTCTTGCTTTTATTTTCGTGTTTCATTTTTTTTGATTCACTATACATTGCGTTTTTTATTTTTCTTTGTTGCCTTTTCTGCCATTTTCTGCATGACAGCTTTATTTTCAGTAGTATCTTCAGTTCTCTTCCTTTTACCATTTTCGGCTACGTTATCCAACACAAAAAGCAGGGGAGTCGATTTTTATCATTGTTTATAATCAGAGTTCATTTCAAATTGATTGTTTTTAATGTTCCTTCAACTTTATTGTAACCTTTTCTCTCGACACATCTTTGACATGAATTAATATATGCTACAGTGGCAGATAATACTTTGATTCGACTTTAACACGCGATCATAAACCATCAATGATTTGAGTTCGTTTTTATGAATATTACTCTGTCAATCAGGAATTCTTTTACATTTTGTTACAAATGGTTAAAACTAGACATGATAAAGTCACGTTTTAAACATCAAAATGTGATTGGAAATATTTTGCACCATTCTCAGCAAGAAAGATGCAAAAACAGCAACAGCAGCAGCACCACTTCTCGGTGATAAGATGAATGAGAATCCCGAGGAAACCGGCAGAAACGAACCTCAGCCGGTGTTGATAAAAGACAGTGATAAGAGGAAAAACAGCAAGAAAATGAAAGAAAAGTAGAAAACATCTCGCAAGGGGTAAGGGTCTTCCTTTTAATTTGGACAGGAGCGCTGTCAGTCTCTACTCTTTTCTCTCTCTCTTCTCTCCCCTTTTTTGTCAAAAAAATGTTTTATACACAAACTGTCTTCCCATCCACATTTCATGAACGTAAATTAGTCTTTAATACATTTTTAAACCACCTGGTAAACAACCCAGATTCACTGAGAATGGTCTAACTAAGCAATCAGGGGATTCTCTTTCTCTGTGTGTGTGTGTGTGTGCGCGCGCGCGCAGACCAGTTTAGTCTGCCCAGTTGCGGTATTTCTTTTTACTGTGTCTCTAGACCCGTACTGTAACGACCAATATATGTGAAATGTTGTAGCTTACTTAGATAATGCAAGCAATTTATGAATAACACCAATACACATTGTCTTTTCAGCAAAGCCTAATCGAAGTAGAAATCTGGACTGGGATAGCTATCAGTTGTGTGTTACTGTCACTGGCAAGAAGCATCAAGCAGAACCACACCGGCAACTGTGAGTCGAATGATGAATATTCACACAACAGGTTGAAAAACAGAGGATGTGACCGAAGATAGTGAAAGAACCAAGAAATTATGAAACAAACAAAGCAGCCTTGTACAGGTCAAGGGAGAGAACGCCTTGGGACGCCACACATGAAGCATGAAGTGTGATCAGAATAAAGTCGATAAAGAAACAGACAATAAAATAAACAATATTTTTGCTTTTCAAGAATGAATCAGAGTACAAATTAATTCTGCAAAAATGTTTTTTGCTGAGGAGGCTCGGTACCTCGGTTGTTTGTGGGTTCTGCCTCGGGTGCTGACTCGCTTCAGCCAGGGAGTAACGAGCCTTCAACGTGCCGTTAGTCTTCAAACACTGAGACTTTTTACACAGCAGGCTTCAAGAAAAAGTGCTTGATATTACCAGAAATCATTAGCAAGTTCAGAGTGAAAGAAAATATATGTTGATGTATTAATGCTCCTCAAGACTACTTCAGGAATGTCGTCATATGTAGTTGTCGATGGAAAATATTCATCTGTGATATTCTATACCTGTACAAACAGACAAAGTTAAGTGCTATCCAGGAAGAAAGATTTTATCTAAGAAAGCTTCAAATGCAGTTAGTCTATATTTTAGAACATTCACTCATTAACCGAGCATTTTACTTATATTTTCTACGAAGTGTTTCCAGGTTTTTAAGATATGATCAATAACGATTATTTTCGCTTATATGTTTTGACTTAATGTGTGTATTTGAATTTTATGTGAGACGTTGCCGCTAGGGCAAATAGAAGAGCGGATTTTTTTCACCTTCTGTCAGAAAGCAGGAATTCATTCATGCCAAGTGTTTAACCTCCTCTAAATCGGAGCCAGTTATTTTTAACAACACGTTATACGTGAGTCGACCAAGTGAAGAGTGGGTTTTCCCGGAATAACAAATGTCAAGTAATTGAATGGGTACATGCCTCGTGTGGTCGACTTTTGAATTTGGAATGTTGATATTTATCATCATTCTTTTGTTTAAAATAAAGTATTTTGAGTATCAGCAAGACTTGTGATTGACATTTTAGAGTATTTGACGTTTCCTCCTGTTTTCACACCCCACATCACATCAAATCGAGTGGATTTTTTTATAGTGAAGATGGCGCGGATTGTTTTAATGTAAGCTGTGTGTTCGAGATTTCCAGATTTGCTCGTACCGAGCACGGGATTTAATTTTTGTTTGGGACTCGAACAGGTAAGGACAGAGGCTTCATCCTTCTGACTGACAAGCAGCATGGCGTGATTATTAAAACTGGTTTGTACTTTACAAGTCAAAAGGTGTGAGAAATACTCGAAACCTTTCATCGCCCCGAGGTAAAACGCATATTTATCAGTGCTAGATGTACATTATTGTCTTCTCTTCTTGCATGAATCGACGTTTCTGGAGAAATTACCCAAAATAAAGAGCCAGAAATAATTGGTAGTCTATAATTCAACTAACTAAAGGTAAATAAGGTCAAACTCAGATTTTAAATATAATTTATTGGCAAAATGTATTTTCTTTATTTGCATATTTTATTACACTTAAGAAACCAAGTGTTAGCTTAGAGGCAGGTTATTTATTAGAAAATAATAGTATTGTCATCATTAAAGTTTGTAAACACATTCAGGACACATTCTACTTGTATCTGCAGTTGTTTGGGTCATTGCTGTTTCTCCTACTTCTTGACAGCGGGAAATAAGATGAACATCAGCTATAATTTTGATATTTTATTGCCAGTAGGATTATTTCTTTGTAGCCATTTACTGCCAAGCCGGGTTCATGTCTACACTTGAACATTCTTCAGTTGATGTGTTCTGGTCCACATAGGAAATTTGTGAGATGAGGTGGCTTCTATCATTTCTGGTGGGCTTTCTAATCCACGCTTTCGCCGTGCTCGGTAAGATTTGTGTTTTAAATAAAACGCATGTGCTGCGTTTAGTTGATATTTTACAAAATGTAAATATTGATCTGTTTAAACCTTAACCGATGTGTTTTGCATTGTTCTCTCTTTGTTAATATTCCAGGCGGCAAGACAGCATGTTCAGTGCCATCCGTAAAAGAATTGGAAGAGACGAACCTGATGTGTTACTTTCCTGAGGACGTGAGCAAGTCAAAGAAGGACGTCACTGTCTATCGTTTTCAATACAATAAAGAAAAGGGTAGGGATATCTCTCCATTACCAGTCATTTATTCACATATGTGTGCAGCAAAACAATCTACAGGTTTATAAGCAGAAGCAATATTCAGTCTAAACACTAAAGTACAAGCAATCGAATATGGTTTACCTTTCATTAAATCCTGTATTAAGATAAAATATGTAAATAAATTTAAATGATTAACATTTTGTAAATTCTTCCTTGGAAAAATCACTTCACTAAAGTTGAATGCGGTTTTTCACTTTCAGCATGTGGAACGTTTTATATTTGTTCTATTCAGTCAGTCAGTCTCTTTAGAGGCATCTGTCGGTGGAGGGAGCACATGAACAGACGCGGCAGCTGACAGGGCCAGCCACTCATACTTATTGTGAGCGCTAGTCAGCAGGTCCTGTACAGGACGACCAGTCCAGTCTTTGACGTTTGTAAGTCAGTTCTTTCTCTGACCACCGCGGCGTTGGTCACCCTCCAAGGTGCCTTGAAGGATAGTCTTCGACAAGGTGTCGTGCCGAGTCACATGGCCAAAGAAGACCAGCTTGCGCGCCTGCCTGTTGATAGCAGAGGTTCCTGGTGTCCTACGAGTGTGACAATCTTGTTTCGTACAAAGTCGTTGATTTTGTGTTCTTTGTATGAGATCCGGAGCAGCCTCCTCAGGTACTTGTTCTCAAATGCCTGGATTCTCCTTTCCTTTTCGGCGAACAGAGTCCACGTGTTGCATCCGTAGAGCAGGATCGGCACTACCAGGGATGTGTACAGCTTGTACTCGGTAGTAAACCTTATCTATAGATATGCCAGATCCTATCTTGCCTAGCCATTGCCGCTGTTGTGATCCTGGCGTAGAGCAGCCGCCCTTGGAGAAGGTGGCTCTCAAGTATTTGAAGCTGCTTACATCTTCAAGCTGTAACCCGTTCTTAAAGATCTCTGCTTTGCCGTTTCCATTGATCAGAACTTTGCTCTTTTCAGTGCTGGTCTCCATTCCATATGCATTTGAACTGTCCGTCAGTCTGTTGGTGAGGTTTTGCAATTCTTTGTTAGTATCTGCTAACAGATCTTTGTCATCTGCAAAGCGCAGGCTGCAGAGTGGTTTTCCGCCAATTGAAATGGAAGTATGATGGTCGTTGAAAGCTTCGAGCATAATGTTCTCCAAGAAGATATTAGACAGCACCGGTCATAGTGGACATCCTTGACGTACCCCTACTGTAGTGCAAAAGTGAGCTGCTATTTGGTTGTTCAGCAGTACTGTACTCGTTGAGCTGTTATACAGCGCTTCAACGACTTGGACCAGGCCTTCTCTTATTATCTGTAAACTAATTACTTTCAGGTATTTTTGTTTTAACATCTAGGACTTTGCTGACTTTGCCCCTTTGCGAAGCCTAACAAAATTATTCTTTTTGTAATGCATGTTCATGTATTTAAACACCCAAGGACACTGGGATGTAATTTTCCAGAGACTGCACAGTATTTATACAAACATCACAGGCGGTGCGCCAAGAGACAAGGAACACTGATACCATGATTGTTTATTGAATAACAGTATTTCCTGCTTCTATTGTTTCCTTCTTACTTTAGTTGTTTGATGACACATTCGAGGAAATTTAGACTGCTGTAGTTTCTAAGGTGCTGATATTTAGGTGGCGAGCTATCATAACAAAATTACCTAGTTAAAATTTTCCAAATTTATACACTCTGTTGTTACAGATGTGGTTGTAGAGTGCCTATGGCACCAAGGAAAACTTGACTGTTTCACACTGCCTGGTTATAGATTTGATAGAAATATCACGGACAGGATGAAAGTTCAAATACTCCGAGTAACTGGAAATCAGACAGGAAAGTACGCTTGTGGTCTCGCAGGACTAAAGTCGGACGATTTCAGCTTTTGCGAGCTTTATCTCCCGTCTGGTAAATGGTTTTTTTGTGTCTCAGTATATAGACATAGCTTGAAACATGAAAAGGTGTGTACGTGTGATTTATTTTAGCATTCGTCGTCTTATACAAAAACCCTACAATCTGTACCTTTTAAATGTTTAAAAAATATATATTTTTGAAAAGCATAAATGACTCGTATATACTTATATTTTACTCTGAAATTATACCTACTAAAATAAAACTAATCATGGTTTTATTAGTGCTTTGACCAATATGCTGCCCACCAACAGGGGCCTGTGTACTAAATGATCTAATTTTAGTATTGTTGGTGTTGATGAACAGAACAACCAGCCTGCAAGCTTTCAGAAGATCACACACTGGCTACAAATCTGACCTGTAAATTTCCTGAGGACATCAGCAAGACCGAGAAGGGATTTGTGGTGCTCCGTTATAACAACTACGAAAATCCAGGTTATTATGAAGCCTATTCTTTGCACATGAATTCAGAATATCTATTGATGTAATAGACAACGACAGAGAGGAAAGTTTTCTATTCTGAAAACACTTTCTGTTTTTCTTTCCATATAAATATTAGAGATTCTTTATGCGAATATTCATCGCCATGGTGATCCAAAACAGAAGGAAATTGAAGGGCACAAGGATAATCATTACCGAGGACCTAACAAAGCAACGATACGCACTGCTAGCCCGTGCCCGCGACCACCCTAGTGTGACCGACGTGTGGTCAAAAAACGGGAAAATTCTCGTAAAATCATCAACGGACCACAGGATTCGAGAAATTCAGTCTTTGACTGATTTAATGTCGCTTCCATCCACATCCTCATTGGGAGTATCCTGAGTTATTGATCTCACAACTGGTGACGTACTGAGACCCTGGCAGACCATGATGTTATCCGACAAGCAAGTTTACTGTGTGTTTTTTTTTTTTTTTTTTTTTTTTTTAAAGGGCATGGGGACGGTGATCTTATCGATACGGATGTTCCTGCACCTTCATTTGTGTTAATATTCGATACCGTCAAGAGTGGTAGGGTCGCATGGTGTGCAGGGGGATGCGGCAGACCTTGGTGCTCTCAACATTTAGCGTGACAGATGTGGACCGTGTCCGGAACCCTCTGGCCGAAGATCCGCCGGTAAATACAGACCTAAGCTGGAGAACGCTCTCGCCAGTTACCATTTGTCCTCACTCGCGCATTGACAGTATGAAAAGTCACTTATTCAGATATCGGGACTTCCGACTGTTCCTGCGGACTTAACTATTTATAAGTGGGTAGGTTTTGCTTATCTACCTCTGATCTTAGTTTGTGTATGTGTGTGTAACAGTAGCTTGGGTATATATAACATAACATATAGTACATAGGTAGAATTCTTTTTATGATAGCTCTCTTTTTACATTTGTATTCCATTCATATTTTTGTCAAAGCTAGCCGCTGTTTTGACAAGGTTTTTTTTTTTTTTTTTTTTTGTCTCGGCGTTTTGGGTAGACACCTCCTAGTGAGCAGTTCATACCTCCAAAATACTTAGCTTTTTCTTGTTTTGTTTTGTTTTTATCTCTGTCTTTCTTTCTTTTCTGTCTTGCCCTGAATGCATGGTGTGTGTGAATTTATGCCTGAATGCCTTTTTTAAATCTGCAGCAGTAATGGAAGTTTTGAACACCAGTATCAATCTAAGCTTGGTGCCCCGCTATGCTACTTTAATGACACTACATTGTAAAATACTGTTATACAGTAAGTGTAAATATTGTTCTATTGCGTATAGGCTAGTGTACAGTGATGTTCTACTTCCTCCTTTATATTAAATGTACCCACTGAACCCAGAATCTCTAACCATAGCATCACTTAACTGTCAGGGGCTAGGCGATGCTAGGAAAAGACGTGATGTTCTTCACTTCCTACGTGGAAAACATTATAGCATATACTTTTTACAGGATACTCATTTCGATCAAAGAATTGAACAACAAGTCAGAGTTGAATGGGGGTACGAATGTTACTTTGCATCTAATAATACCTCTTCTAGAGGAGTGGCCATTTTATTTAATAATAATTTTGAATTTAAAGTCAAGAAAGTCCATAAAGATATATGTGGAAACTATATTATAATCACGGTAAAGATAGAAAATAGAGATATCCTTCTGGCTAATATCTATGGACCCAACAAAGACAATCCAACATTCTACAAAGAATTAGAAAATTACATTACAGAGAGTAAAATTCCGCATTGTATTTTAGCTGGAGACTGGAATTTAGTTTTAAGACCTTGTCTTGACTACTATAATTATAAACACATAAATAATCCACGCTCTCAGGCAGAGGTTTTATCACTAATGGATAAATTGGAACAGTGATGTGTGGAGAGAATTAAACCCTGACTGTAAAAAATACACTTGGCGTAGATCGACCCCTACACAGTTAAGTAGGCTGGACTTTTTCCTAGTAAACGAAGCACTAATAGACTGGGTGGCCAGTGCGGATATACTTAGTGGTTATAGAACAGATCACTCTATTATTACACTTAACCTAAAGCTAACCAAGAATGAGAAAAATAGAACCTTTTGGAAATTTAACTGCTCTTTGCTTCATGATACCGTCTATGTCAATGAAGTAAACAAATTAATAGACGAAACGATAGCACAATATGCGATCCCAGTTTACATAAAGGAAAAGTTAAACCAAATACCCTATGACCAAATACAGTTCACAATCTCAGACCAAACATTCCTAGAAGTTCTGTTAATGTTAATCAGAGGAAAGACAATAGCTTATGCAACAATGAAAAAGAAGGCCACATCAGTGAGAGAAAGAATATTAGAAGAAAATATAAATCAGCTGGAAAGTAAGCTTCAGAATCCTGAAGACGAAAAAGAAAACCTGAGCAAACTTAAGGAAGAGTTAACAAGAATAAGAGATAAAAGAATGGAGGGAGTATTAATAAGAGCAAGAGCACGATGGGTTGCAGATGGAGAGAAGCCTTCCAAATATTTTTGTAGATTAGAAAATAGACATTATGTAAACAAACACATAGCCAAACTAGTTCTAGATGATGGATCGGTAATTACCGACGACTTGCAAATTATAAATGAAACGAAACGCTATTATGAAGATCTTTATAAGCAGAAACAAGCAACAGATACTGAAATTACTACTTTAGCAAAGAAAATACCAAAGCTTCATAGGCAGGAGGCTGAGAAGCTGGAAGGGGAAATTAATCTAGTAGAGGCAACAAATGCCCTTAAAATATGAAAAATGGAAAAAGTCCAGGGACGGACGGCTTTCCGGCTGAATTTTTTAAATTCTTTTGGAAAAAAATAGGAAACTTTATAGTAAAAGCCATAAACGAAGGGTTTCACAAAGGAGAGATGTCCCCTTCCCACAAAGAAGGTATCATTACCTGCATACCGAAAGGAGATAAACCAAGAGAATACTTAAAAAATTGGCGACCAATAACGCTTCTAAATGTTGTATATAAAATTGGATCTTGCTGTATTGCTAAACGAATAAAATCAGTATTACCAAATATAATACATCCAGACCAGACAGGCTTCATACCAAATAGATACATAGGTGACAATATTAGACTCACTTATGATATAATTGATTACCTTAATACCAATAAACAACCGGGTTTATTATTATCTCTGGATTTTGAAAAAGCATTCGACTCGGTTGATTGGAAATTCATGCATAAAGTGATGCACTTGTTTGGTTTTGGACCTGACATACTTAAGTGGATTCAGGCATTTTATTCCAACATTAAGTCAGCTGTTTTAATAAATGGAAAAGTCAGTTCATGGTTCACAATTCAAAGAGGATGTAGACAGGGAGACCCAATTTCACCTTACTTGTTCATACTCTGTGCAGAAATTCTAGGTATAATGACAAGAACAGATACACATATATCTGGAATTGAAATTAATCACGTGGAACACAAAATATCGCAGTTTGCGGACGACACTCAAATTTTTTTAAAGGGGGACCAAACTTCATTCGAAAAAATTTTAGGAGTAGTAGATACATTTGGCAAAGCATCAGGACTAAAAATTAACTACGATAAAACAGAAGCAATTTGGCTAGGAAGCCTCAAAAATAGCTCAATAAAATTTATGCCTGAACTCAACATTAAATGGAACCCCCCCTCATTTAAAATATTAGGCATATGGCTAACTAACAACTTAAAAAACTTGCAAAAAATAAATTATGAAAATAAATTTGAAGAAATCTTATACCTTATGAAAACATGGATGAAAAGAATTTTAACACCTATAGGTAGAATTGCTATACTAAAATCTGTCATACTTTCAAAATTAACATACCTCTGGTTACTATTGCCAAACCCACCAGACTATCTTATTAATAAACTACAATCTCTAATTTATGTTTTTGTATGGAATAAAAAACCAGATAAAATAAGTAGAAAAACTAGTACCAAATGCATTGCTAATGGAGGTCTGGGTATTCCTGACATGTCATCCTCTATTTTGGCTTTAAAATTATCATGGATTAGAAAACTGAAATTTAGTGAACATAGATGGACAAATATAATCCAAACTGTACTACCAGAAATTAATTACTTAGAGCAGCTGGGCAGTGAGCTACCTTACAAAAGAGTCAACTTATTTTGGAAGGAAGTTCTACTTTCATATAGATCTTTCAAAAATAAAGTTAAAATAGAGACGGCTGACAAGCTCCTAGCAGAACCCCTTTTTTATAATGCAGACATCAAGATTGATGGTAAGCCCTTTATTTATAAAGATTGGCTGGCAAAAAATATATTTAGCATAAGAGATTTACTGGATGAAAAGGGCAGATTTCTTACATACGAATACTTTAAACAACTCCACCAGCTAAACACAAATTTTCTGGAATTTCTGAGTTGTGTAGAAGCAGTGAAAAAGTATTTAAAGCATAAAAATGTACCCATAGAAGAAAACATAAAAACCGAATTACAATTCTCTGTAAAACTAATTCTTTCCCAAAGGAAAGGTTCAAAACCCTACTATAATATATTAAATGATAATGAGTATGTACCAAACTGTTGCCAAAAATGGACTAAAAAGCTGCAGAGCAAATTGGACTTTAAAAGGATATTTTTGAAAATAAGTAAAATTCAAGAAATTAAATATAAATGGTTCCAGGTTAGATTGGTTCATAGGGTACTGGCTACAAATATTATCTTAAAAGAGATGAAAGTTTTAAACGACAACCTATGCACCTTTTGTAACCAAGAAAAAGAGACGATTGAACATTTATTTTTGAAATGTAACTTAGTCCAAGAATTTTGGGAAGCGCTAGAAAAGAGAATCAATAATAACTGTAAACATGTTAATGATTTCAAATTCACTACTACACTTATCTTATTTGGCTATAGTGAAAATACCCAGACTGATAAAATAATGGACAGCATAATAATACTGGCAAAGTTCTACATATATAAATCAAGATTTAGCACAAGAATTCTAAATATATATAACTTCTTACAAGAATTACACAGACAAATGAAAGTGGAAAGACATATAGCTCTTAGCAACATGGAATTAGCAACCTTTGATCAGCAATGGGAACCATATAGAAATCTCTTCACACCTTGGTAAATGCACACCATGAAAAAAAAAAATTCTTATGATTGCTTAATGTGTACTTCTACCTGTATGTTTTTTGTTTGTTAATGACAGCATGTTGATTACAAGGTGCTGATCTTTCCATGTGGGGTTGCCATACACTTAAATGACAAAGTGCACATATGGATATAAATATTTTCCACCATCTAATGTTTCTTGTTGCCGGTTGCAGGCATGTTACATTTTTACCAAATTTGCTGGCTTCATACTTCCTCCTGCAGTACTGCATGGGGTTGATCACAGTGTACAGTATGGCAATCATTTTTCTGAGCAATCCAAGGGTCAATTGTGCAACAAAGTAGATTTCAGTTGGTGTTAATCTCTACAAGAATGTTGCTGCTCTCATTTGATTAATAAGTTCTATGTAAATGCTTTTTCCCTTTGAAAAGGATCATGGCAGCTTGTTTGTACTATTATTGATGAATCTGTCAGATTTATTATGAAGTATTTAGAACATTAACTTATAAAGTGTATAATGCTAAAGATTAATCCAAAAGATTAAATAGAATGGGGTAGCTTTAAAGATATGGACCTTACTGCTTTAGACTTAATGTGAATTTGTATAAGAACCTGTTTATAGAAGAGTGATGGTGACAGGTTACTTCATGTATTGTAATTTTATTTGTACATTATATGCAAGCAAAGGTAGAAAAAATGAGGAATGAGGGAAGATGATGCAAAAAGATGTTACATCAATTTGCGTGTGTATGTGTGTGTGTGCTTTGTTTCTTCTGGTTGTCTATGTGCTTTTTCTGTTTATTTTCTATGTGCTATGGCACTGCTGTAATACACTGTGACATGAAATAAAACTTATGAAAAAAAAAAAAAAAAAAAAAAAAAAAAAAAAAAATATTCATCGCCAACACAGCAAAAAATAACCAGGTTCGAAGCTGTTCCTGTCTAGCTACCACTGTGTGCAATGTTAAGTGTTTTTTCAAAGATACTGAACTTTTTCCTTTCATATATAAGAAGTTTAAGCCAAAAGTAAACATAGACTTTTAAAAAGTCTTAGCTCAGTCTCTTTATGACAACTTTGTAAGTAACGTCGGTGATAATTCTCACTCTCTCTCTCTCTCCATATTTATTGTGAACAGCGGATGCGCTTAAATTCAGCAGATCAGTCATTACTATCCATTAGTACCTTATAGTAGGAAAGGACAGACAGAAGACAGGCAGTCAAAACTACCAAATAACTGACCAAACATAATCTACAGCTGTGCTCACTATCAAAATATACAAGTACAAGCAAATTCTTTTTTCTTCTCCATTTAATGCAGTCGCTGTTGTGGACTGTCTGTGGCACATGAACAATCTCAAATGTACAGCACAACCTGGCTATGAGCCAAGCACAACGGCCACAGATAGCTTCACAGTCCAAGTGCTAACTTCTGAAAATAAAGCTGAAAGTTATCAGTGCTACATGTTTGGATCCCGTCCTGATCAGGCTTCGATCTGCAGCTTTGTGTCAAAAGGTCAAAAAATGTTTTTCGAAATTAAACGTTTTTCTTTGCCTGCCTGCCTGCCTGCCTGCCTTCCTGTCTGTCTGTCTGTCTGTCTGTCTGTCTGTCTGTCTGTCTGTCTGTCTGTCTTGTTTTATTGTGTCTGTCTCTCTGGCTAGCTGTCCTTCCTTTTTTAGTAAATTTCGCTGCAAGGCTTCCCTGTTTGGCCGTACTATCACTCCAGTCTAATGTTTGTTGCTGACTACACATAATTGCTTACCTTGTTTCCTGTATGTTTTTCTCCCCAGCAGGGAATGTGACGCCTTCTGATGCTGCCTTTCCCTGGCATATCTCAACCATCGTTTTGATTTTATTAATTTTTTTTTTTGGAGTAACATCACTTTTGTTCTTCAAATTCCGTGAACGGTGACTATTTGCTTATAATCGCTGTTTGAATCGACCATCCTTAATCTCGTAATCTCTTAAATCTTCGAGTTTGAGAATCTACTGTTATGTGTGTGTGTGTGTGTGTGTGTGTGTGTGTGTGTGTGTGTGTGTGTGTGTGTGTGTGTGTGTGTGTGTGTGTGTATACGGAATGAATGTACTTACCTTAAGGGAATATTTATATACAAGTCAGTGTGTTCTACCTCTGTCAAATTCTTTCACATTTAATATGATCCAAAATATGATTAATAATTATATTAAATGCTGTTTTTCGATATCTTTCCATACATATATATATATATAACACAAAACTAATAAACAGCTCACTTCTCAAAATCTACAGGTTATATATTTGTCATTTTAAAACATTTATTTACTAACGATGATTATGATGATCTATTCACATCTTTGCTGTGGCTGATTACTACATAATCTAATAATATACGTACCAGAATATACATGTAAGTGTAATATATATGTATACAATCTTAATACCATAGATATCAAGCAATGTTTTAATGTTTTAATGTTTGTTTGTTTGTTTGTTTGTTTGTTTGTTTGCATCTCTGTTTATATGTTTCTATAAAACATTCAATTCATCTATTTCAGTCTCTTAATTTGTTGGAACCATCTTATGGAGAGCTGCTTGTCAGAAAATCTTCATTTGTCTTTTGAAGATGTCGGCACTTCAAAAAATCACGATAAAAATATTTCTCGTATAGATATGGAGGAGGATGTCAAGGACGAGGACGACGAGAGCCAACCCATCAGGTTAGAGCTTAAAACAACGCGACATTTTGTGTGAGACACCAAGGGATCTCGTACATGGATACAGACAGACAAGCAAGAGGGGTATTTGTAATGTACAGGTGGACAGGCAGAAAAACAATCACGCGACCCAGGTTCATATCAGTTCATACCAGCATATATCAAACCACAATCACCTACCATTACATAACCATTTGTTTGCCTATCAACGTGAGTTTAACAGCAGTACACAATGTTTAATAAATCAAAATTCCGAGGATGTGTGTAGGTATACAAGCACCACGTGAATGGAGTTTATTTATTTTTGCAACTTTATGCAACGATTTGCTATGCTGTCAAATCACTTCCATTTTTTTACAACATATGTTTACAGCATTTTTAAACATGAAAATCACTGTCCAAGGTGAAGGCATTTACACTGTTTCAAATTCGCTTTAGCAGTAATGAGAAACTTATTTAAATCCACAGAAAATATTATCTAGGACTCCATAGTCCTCGTGCTGAAGAACATCCCCTTAGAATACTTTGTACAGAATGGCCTTGGATGGCACGTACACCTTCATATTCGACCTAAACATCTATTGATTTTCGAATCATAATCGCAACCATTTCATAAATCTTGAATTTTGGTACTTTAAGTAGAGAAAGAAACATTAACGGTAGTAAATACAGCTCATTAGTATCTTGTTATTTTCAACTGATATCCATAATGTCTGTTTTCATTAATCAGCTTAAAGGATGCAACCTCGATGAACAAAGATGTGCCAGCTACAGAATTACAAGATGGTGAGACAGACCATTTGCTGATGGCAAACTCTAATGATTTGCTAATATCAGAGAACAGTCAAATTCTACAAGTGCTTCCGATAATAGAGAGAAGTCCGGAGGCTGAGACCAACGATGAGGGCACTAGGGTCGTCCAGTGCGGCTTAGATATAATTTCCGGACACTCAGTTGCAGAGATCGTCGGTAGACAAGAGAAAGCATCAGATATAAGAATGACGACAGCTGAAAGAAAAGATGTCAGGCAAGATGAAAGGTCAAATCCCCAACATAACAGGTAAGTACCTTATTCAGTCGCCTCCTAGTTGTTTGAACATAAGGAGAACATAGGACAAGATGTCGAATCCATCAAAGAGACTTAGAAGCTCAGAATGTGTGTGATTCAGATCCTTAATAATAACATGATCTTCTAATGAAAGCAAAATTTTTATCTAACTACTAAAGTTAAAAAAATGACGACAAGAAGAGGAAAAAAGGGAAGGAAGATAGAAGAAGTGGGCAAAAGTTCTGCCAATATCTTTGGTCTCCTTTACTTTTCTCCAAATCTTTCGGGGGATGCAGACTTGTTATATAGCTACGCACTTTAACAAAAAGATAAATTATGTCAGGCGTTGATTTTTGTTTGTTTGTTTGTTTGCTTGCTTGCTTTGCTTCTCTCTCCCTGTCTCTCTCTAGGATTGTTTATGTCCCATTTCATGGCTGTTTTGGCGTATCTCTACGCTTACTGGTGTTATTTAACACTTTCATCATCACTGCAGCGACTTGTTTATGTTTTCAGCTAGACCGAAACAAACATTAGCCAGTCCTGTCTTCTGACACTTCCATGCAGACAGCTGAAATTGCATGACGGTCTAACTGGTGCAAACCCGTTGAACCCACGGATTGGAGGACGGCAGCTCTGATACGACGAGTATACAGACGTGAAAATCACACACGAGAGATACAAATTGGATAAACCTGTCACGCTTTTCAAATCAGTGACATCTCATAGACACTTAAGGCTTTTACGGTTCAACTTTAAGATGGTTGATGCTTGATAATAAAGGTAATTTGGTAATTTTCTCAAATGAAACACGCTAGGACGATGAGTAAGCTAATATAGATGTTTGTAATCTTGATATCTTGATATTATGACGATCAGTACAAGTATACCGTTGTGAAAAGAAAATTCACCGATGACTTCAAACAATTATTTGAAAGTGTAATACGTTAGGTAAGCTAATCCTAGGATCTGATACATTTTCTTCCGCTGTATTAATTATTTTTAACTTTTGTTATATTCAATCAAATAAAAAATTACAAACATACTACGAAAAGCTCAAACTACCATAGATTCATACAAAGCTCTACTTACTTCAAAGGGTATTTTTGTCAAGCCGTCAAACATGTCAGAACATTATATAGAGAAAGAGCAAAAATATCATATGTTTTGCGTAGAAAGAAGATATGAAAATATCAACGCTTGTTCTACCAGGTCGGCCTTGAGATATACTTGATTTCTACTGAAACACCGTAAATTTGTTCATTCCATATTATGACATAGACGTGCGATGCTTGTGTGTTAACGAAAAGTTGTATAAAACTGTGGTAGTGAGTGAGAAGACCTACACCCCAGATATCGAAGTGTTGTTAGTATTCATTTGCCCCATTCTGTCTTCCAAGGAAATTTCGTCAGCTGGTCTTTACAATAATTTATTTTCACACAAAAAGCTACTTCTGCCAGGAATACAATCTCTTGTGTGACACATCTACTCGACTCTTTCTCACCAGACGCACGGAAAATTTATTCTGGGGGATATAAACAACTGCGATCTGACAATAATTTTGAAAACATAGAATCAACAACCTATCCCACAACCCAGAAGAATGCTAAGTTGGACTTAGAGAACAATCCCTTGTGCATACAAAGCCAGGTCTGCGCCATTTTTTGTTGCTTCTTGCCAAAATAGCCCCCTCCTGTGTTGTTTAGGTCCGTCCCATCAATTTTTACTTTTTTAAGTTCAGCAATTTTTACTTTTTTAAGGAGGATAGGGCTTTATCATAAGATTTTAGCTTCTTATGCCCTGATAGTTTTTGATTTTTGGTTTGTTGGTGGCGTTTGTGGGCCACAACACTCCTTTTACATGTTCCCGCCTCTCAAATATGTTTCCTGCTTTTTGTGTGGGTTTTTAACTGTTACGATGTCATATTTATATCACTTGGTGGTTTTTGTCCCAAAACATTTTAAAATAAGATTACTTTTTTCTCGCCGTGATATAGCCTTAGTTGCTGGCACGGCATTATAAACAAACAAACAAACAAACAAACTCTCCTGTGTGTATTGTTAAACGGGTGAAGTACTGGACGGATGGTAGTATTGAATATTTACGGGTCCTACGCACTGTGTTGGTTGTTTTTATTATTGTTTTTATTTTATTATTGTTTTTATTGATATTATTTTATTATGTTGTCGCCACGATGAGTTAATTATGTCAATAGATACTGTTTCTTCTTGCATATCTTTTTGTGTTGATTCGATGATACCACACAAGACTATTGTACCTTCAAACAGCAAATCTTGGATAGCTACAGATTTAAAAGATGTAAATTGTATATAAAAAACACGTTTTTTTCGTTTTTTTCACCGAAGATGCCTTGAACAAACTGTCATGTGAGAGAGCAAAAGTATACAGAAAGAGTGATGTTATTGTGCGGGACACCTTCGTTATGCTTGGCGGGGGAGTAAATCAGTGACTTCTGTTTATCTGTTTTATTACTACACGATAAACCTCCTGAGACTGCTGATTCTTTTAAGTACCTAGGTACTGTTTCTGACTGCCTCCTGAAGCGGAATGTAAGCTTCGAACGCATTATTAAACTTGATCAGCAAAAAGTGTACCTTCTTCGCAAAATAAATAGTTTTGCTATAGTGCACCATTTGCCTTATCGTTATCTTGTAACTAGCAGATTTGTTTGTTGATATGTTTTGGTCTGTTTCTGTTATGATTACTCTGAATCTATGTTTATTTGTGTGTTTTACATGTTTTTATTTCAGTATCGCTCACTGAGCCTACTTTAAATTAAGGAAGTGGGTTACATAAATCTTGTTCTACTTATTATTGATGTTATTATAAAACCTTTAAACTGCAAAGGAAAAAAACAGAATCATCTTTACTGCCAGGCTCAGAAATAGTGGATTCTTTGAAATGTTCTAAAGTTAAGTTCGTCGACGAATGTAGTCACATCGGATTTTCCCCAAATACATCACACGAGAACTGAAGAAATATGGGATAAACTAATTTAATCTACTGATCAACTGAAAGGTATAGGTTTTGCTAGTCTATACCCCTAAATAGTCGATTTTATTGTTCATTTTAATAAACTGGAAAATTTTAACCATTCCAGGGTACACGGACAGCGAAATTTTAGATGTATGTGTGTATATATATGTGTGTGTGTGTGTGTGTGTGTGTGTGTGTGTGTGTCGATATGAATGGATGTATGTATGCATATCTGAATGAGTATGTATGATGAATACAAACTTCGTTTAGCAACATGCTGTGTGAACTCAGTACTCTATAACAGTGTAGTTGTGTAGTACACACACCACTAAGAACGAAAAGGCCTAGGCTGGAATAAGTTAATGGAAGCTTTGAAATTAGTCGCTGGAATTACTCACATCGTATTTTCCCGTTGTTTGTCAACATTCGTCATCCCGTGTCACTCTCTTCTACAAACCACAAAAGATGTAGTCGGCCAGGTAAGACTGCTCTTTTTTCTTTCTTTAATCATAAAAATACTAAAAGGAAAATCTTTGTTTATTATAATTGTGAGTGATGTGTATTAAATTCTGAAATATACAGTCAATTTCATTTCTACCCGGAATTTTATTGTTTGTTAACGCTTTTCACCACCATGAACCTCATGCTTTCTAAATAAAAGGGCCTCAGATTTTACCCATAGAGTAAGAAATCAACGGTTATTTAAATAGGTATCTGTTTTTATTAAACACTTATTATTCTCTCGTGAACTGTAATTAAGTGTGTCAAGAGAAATATCTCTTCTTCGTACAAGGCCTCAGATTTATGTTACCTTCAAAACAAAGACAGAAAATGTGCTTTACTGAGTCAATATTATTTACAGAAAATGTGTTAAAAATTTATGATGTAGATATTCTGTTTGACAACGACAGAAGGAAATCATTGATGATAGAAAAAAACTTTAATCATTACAATAAATTTTACTTGAAACAATGTGGTTTCTGTTGGTTCGTGAAGGAATTAAACGTGTGAAGTAGGATTTCTTTCTATCCTCTGATACCATACTGTGGTAATTTTAATTAAGCATTTAATCAAGTCAGCTCTCTTGAACTCATCACAGACTGTGAGAGAACGTATCATAGCGAATGCTTGTAATTATTCATAGACCTTTGAATTGTGAAAGTAAAAAAAAATAATTAAAACCAGAATCGAAGCCATCTTCTAATGAAAACTGCTTGTGGACAACCGCTCTCAGCTTTGATAAAAATTTACAAGAACGGTCACTATAATGCAAAATACTCAAGTCCTTATGTCACTAAACCCTGTTCTCAGAAAGTTCGACAATAAATATCGCGCAACACCTCATGGGATACTAGTCTGAGAGAACTCGTTAGTGGGTCTGGTGTGTGAGGACACAATACCTCAAGCAGTTTAATACATTGTCACAATCCTCTCTTGCTAGACCTGTGTAATTTAGTACTTTCCCACTAATACCGAGTTGCTATGTATATAACATGTATTAAAATAGTACAATATAAATTTATAACATAAATAATGTGAGCTTATAACGCACAGCATCATGACCAAGATGGATCGCACTCTCTGCACACACAATATGTATGTAATATATATGTATACAAGATACTGATGACTAGATTATAAAATGTATAGGTCCCGAGCCCATCATTAGTCATTTGGGATTTCCCCGATTATGGAGGGGTGTTTTGCTAAACAAGAGAGCTATATAGTTTCAACACAGGTTCACTACGCATGTTTTCTTCAGCATCTGTGTTTTAGCACATCTCTTTTCTCTGTCATTTTTCTTTATTCTGTCCTCCGTCTGGTGCTATCTGATATTGTCTCTTAATCATCTTAAAGACCAACCTAAATGGTTTGCGTGTTTTGCAGATATCGGTAGATATAGGCAATATAAACCTAACCTGTAAATTGCAGCCTCCAAAACCCATCCGTTAATTAATTATCCGCTAGCAAAGTACGCGATTCGCACCTGCGATCAACGAGCGCCGTTAACAGTGTACTACGTCACACTAGTGCACCATTCACAACATTGGCAGCCGTCAACACCAGAGAGAGTGAGTGAGCGACAGGTGGGATTATTCGGACGTTAAAGTCTGCTTTTCTCGTGCTAAAGTAGCAGTTTTTCAAAACCACGAGAAATACAGACTTTCAACGTCCGAATAACCCGAGCTGTCTCTCTCTCTCTCTCTCTGTTTGGTGCTGACTGCTGTCAGTGTTGTGAATGGTGCACTACTGTGACGTAGTACACTGTTTGGTGTTGACGGCTGCCAGTGTTGTGAATGGTGCACTTGTGTGACGTAGTACACTGTTAGCGACGCTTGTTGATCGTAATTACGATTCGTAGCGGATAATTAATTAACGGATGGGTTTTGGAGGCTAAAATTTACAGGTTAGGTTTATATCGCCTGTATCTACCGATATATGAAAACTTCGAAAACCATTCAGGTTGGTCTTTAAATGTGGACAGCGTCGCTTGGTGAGATTGTGCGCAGTGTGTGTTATCATCATCGTTGCCAGCATCATACTCACCAAATAAACATTTCTGTAAATTTTAAGTAAACAAAACTCGAAGACATATTGAAAATGCATAGAGTGTAAGCAGGAAATAGGCACAAAACAGAACTTACAAAAAAAACCTGCGTACAATTGCGAGACATCCATTGCGTTATAAAATAAATGCCGAATTAAATACACTGGGTTAAAACCAGCGAATCCTAAATGGAATGCAGACATTAAATAGTGTACCTTAGACGAATTGTTCATGAGAGACGACGACGAGGAGGAGAAGGAGAAGAATGATAATCATAAAAGAAGTGGGTATAAAACGTTTCAAAGGTGGTCACTGTGCGAACGGATCTGGACAAAGTCACTGCGATCGAATAAGGAAAATAATTGGCTCCCATATTTACTATTTCAAACTGTCTTTTTCTTCAATAAGGGCTCTTTTTTTATTACAGTGACCCACACATCTACAGAATGGCAAAAACAGCCACCTGACCACATACCAGTTCACAGCATCAAACAAGTCGACAATGGTCAAGTTTTGCTTGCTCCTGCTCAGCTGTCTCGCCTGGTTATTTCACGTGCAAGGTGAGATCAGAAACATGTAGTTTCGCACACTTCACCTTTAATGACATATTTTCGCGAGGTTTCTCTCCTTAACTTTTCCATGATACATTGTTTGTCTAACAGGCGGTAAGACAGCATGCAGAGCTCTCACTGTCAAACAAGGGGAGACAACCAACTTGACGTGTTACTTCCCTGAGGACGTCAGCAAGTCAAAGAAAAGCTTCACAGTCCTTCACTACAATGGCAAAGAAAGACCAAGTATGTCTCGTCTTTCTTGCACAATCGACTCACATCGCTTCATAACTCATACTTCATACTAAAATAAATATACATATACATAAATATATAAAATATATATATATATATATAAACCATGAGCATTTCCTTGCACCCATGCTCCCGCACAGAAACACACACACACACCTAAATACAGCGAGAGATAGGGAGCCAGCCACGTGGATTAGGAAAGCAATTATGTCGTGAACTACTACAAATTATCACATTACACATTAACAAAAGTAACATGATTTTTTTTTCTTGTGACAGACCCTGTAGTAGATTGCATCTGGGCTTTCGGAGATCTTCAGTGCGCTACAGAGACTGCCTACGTATTCGACAAAGTCGTTACTAATAGAATGACAGTTCAAATACCCCGGGTGTCTACAAATGAAACGGGAAAGTACACGTGCCAGATCACAGGATCAACGCCAGAAGATCTAGAATCTTGCCAACTTCTTTTGTCAGCAGGTATATATGCATGATACAAAACGCATTGAGGAAACATACTGCTTCTAGTGACATTTAGGAGAATTTATTTGCCTTAACGTGTTTCAGTGTACAAAAAGTTAATGACAGACGGTATAAAAATAATACAAACGATCAACTTGCTCATACATCCAGAATATGTCTGATTTTATGTCTGAACGATTTCAACAGTTCTAAAGCATCTTTAAGCATATGTCGCTTACAGTTTGTTCAAGAAAAACGAAGACTTTGTATTGACCTGTGCTTTCTTCTCTCATAGATGCAACTGTTCAGAAAGTAGTTTGTGTGTCCTTACAGGAAAAACGACTTGCGGTATACATTCAGCAGAGCTTTCAGAAGAGACGACACTGACCTGCTTCTTCCCTGAGGACATTGAAAAGTCCAAGAGGGACTTTGCTGTTCATCACTTCGATGAGACGGGGACTTCAGGTTAGTATGTAACATATTAAGCGTTCAGAGATTTGTGAAATTCCTTTCTGGTTTCTATTATATCATTTGATTACATTTTGGAGAAACAGCGCTAAATGGCTATAATTTATCAATTGATAAATATATGAAATGATGTGTGAATGCTTCTGGCCGATTAGGAATTACATTTTTCTTGCCATGTGAGCTTGAGATTTTGTGGGATTTTTTTGTTGCTGTTGTTGCTGTATCATAGTCTAGAGGCGCTCGTTGCACATATTTCATTCCGACACATGAATGTAAAAACCTTGGCAAATAATTATTTGCCTCTTTGCATTAAATTATCGATTATCCAATAAAAAATATTCTAAGGAAGGAATAAAGAGAAGAGGCAAACCTGTGACATAAACAAAAACTAAACACCTGTACAGATAAACAAACAGATAAACATATAAAAAGACAATGTTCTAAAGACAGAAAGAGAAAATGACATACTCTTCAATATAAGTGGACCCAAAAACATAAAGGATCAAGTGACTTCCTTAAACGCTTATATCTCCCCGCTTTCACATATCAATAAGTACACAGCGTTTAATTGTTTCTTTTCTATTTTTCTGACCCCAATGCAGCTCTTGTGATCGACTGCGCGTGGTTGCTGGGCAGACTTTACTGTAATAAACAGTCTGGGTACGAGTTGGACTCGACAGTCTCAAACCGTTCTGTTGTCCACCTTCCACGAGGTCACAGGGGCAGTTACCTGTGTGAGATCTCTGGAGCATCCTTACATCACGGTTCACTTTGCAGTTTTTGGCCTCCGGGTAAAATATTTTGTCTGTCTGTCTGTCTGTCTGTCTGTCTGTCTGTCTGTCTGTACGTCTGTACGTCTGTCTGTACGTCTGTACGTCTGTCTGTACGTCTGTCTGTCAGGAAAGTACTAAGTAATAGCACGTACTGATAAGATTGAGTTATAGTTGTATTAAAACAGAAGTTGTACAGTTCCTTTATTTTTTTTATGTTGGGAAGGGAACTTGGAAGGCTGGTACTAGCTGATTAGTTTGTTTTCAAATGGCCCTGAGAGTTTTTAGAGTGGAACGTTTATTTATGTATAACCGTTGTGTGTAAGGAGGGTATTTAGGTGGTGATGGTGCATTATTGGCGAGGAGAGGGTTGGCTAATTGTTTTGGTTTGTGTGCTTGGCTAGATAGTAGTTATTGAAGATTATGTATTAGTGTAGAGCTGGGGAACGTGTGAGGCAGACAAAACTTGGTGTTATTTTTCTGTTTTCTTCTTCTGGTTCATGAGTTTGATGATTCTCTTTTCATAAAAAGGTAATTTGTTTAATAGTACTTTTCGCATTTAGACTCTGTTTTCAGGGGTACAATGATAATGACTAATTATTAACCAGATCAACACAGACGCGCTGTTTCAGAAGCTGGTGTAGCAATAAAGAATCAATCAACCTTTCTCAATCTCAATCTCTAGCAATCTCTAATTTTTATTCTTTCTGCCACTCACATACAGAAGACAGAAGAGATCTCTCTGGTTGTGACAATAGCGGGCTTACAGCTGTCGTGAGTGTCCTGGTGCTTGTGATCATCGTAGTATCAGCAATAATCATATTTCTGTGTCTCAAAAAACGGTAATTCTTTTTTATTTACATATCACACACACGCATCCACACAGTACTTTTATCTTTTTAATTATTAAATATTGTAATTATTCCTATTTTCTTATATATATAAAGTCAATTGCTTATTTCTCTTGAAAACATAACAGTGCAGCATTTCGTTCAGATGTTACATCAGAATCCTGACACAACCGATGCCCTGGTGATGAGGGACGTTGCCCGCACAAAACTAATTTTGTCGAAGTTATTGGTGGTGTGATATGTGAGGTTGAGTCATAACTCAGATTACGAGAGACTTTTTTCCAGCTAAATAATTGTCTAAAAGAGTTGCAAATGACCAAATAAGTACAGACAATAAGCCGTCTATATAATACAGTAATTGAGAATGGAAGGATGGAAGTGTGCATGCAGAAAAGTGTTTATATATATATATATATAGTTGTAGATGTATTGAAAAGGTGAGGATGCAGTGACACTTATTTGCAGTTTTTAGTCTACTGCTCTGCTGCCTATCTTGATGTGCAAATGACGAAAGTATATTGTTTTCTTTTTTCAGAACAGCTGCATCATCGCAGTCAACATCAAACTGTTCGTGCAAATCTCTCCTGGGTTCGCAGCATCCAAAAGAGAACGGCCTCGTTATGGTGGGATCTAAGGTTGTGAACTCACACGACTTTTTGTAGGAGTCGTCAGCAGCCTCGAGAATCTCGTCAACATGAAGGACCAATAATGCAGGAGACATGTCATGTCGTAACTGAAATTTAGTGTATATTCCGACTTTGGGTGCGCGTTGTCTAATGTGCGCGTTGAAAAGAGAAAGGGGAGTAACTCGTCACAGATCATCCCGAAAGGTCAGAGGACAGTGCTTCTGCTTGGTTATGCTACTCTGTGGATTCACTCGGTGGACTGCATTTATTTTATTTAAAAAAACAAAAAAAAACTTGGAGTGAGTTCTTGGAGTTTTCAAAGATAAAAAAACTTTTGTTTTATGAATGGTGACAACCTTCGTGTGTGGATAGCAATGGCGTCCCTTCAGCAAGGCTATGGCTGGCTTGCCTGTGTCACGATCTCACTTCTCGCCTAAGAAAAATCGTCGTCTTTCATGTGAGCATTGCAGAAGTCAAGGGGTCATTTGTGCCATGTACACTGACAATTCCTGTGACTTACAGGTTTAGGATGAAACTGTTTGATTGTACATATCTTGGAATTACTGGCTAACAACCAAACTGCTTCTCATACTTTCACAATCATCTTATGAAGTTTGAAAATGTTACCACATAAACAATCATACTTGTTGTGTTTGGCTCTTGCGCATGTTGGTAACTGTTCCAAAATTTTCATGTCATTTCTGCAAACAGTTTTTTGAACTGTCAATGTTTTTAACCTTCTTTCATGAGACCATTCACAAGATGGTCTCGTGGGGCATGGGCATTCTTATACATGTGGTATTTTCACGAGGTTTTTTTAAATTGTATGAATCCTCCTACCCCATGTGGTATTTCGTATTCAATAGTCCAGTAAACTGTTTTATTTGGAAATCTGTGTGATATTGTGTGGATGGATGGCATCATGACATTCACTGGTTGATGGAGCTGCAGGTTTTAATTCATACTGTAGTCTTAGTATACTGTGACAATGACATGACAATGTCTTTATTCGTCCTTCCAAAGATTATAAGCTACAAGAATTCGTCATTACAATATAGTGGCAGTGTATTCTCTACTTAGACTGACGGGAAGGGAGGGTTAAGGAAGACTGGTGAAAGGGTTCGGCCTTAGCAATTTGTTTCGCTTCATTTTTCTTTTATAGAAATGTCTGGGGAAAGAATACCAAAGCATTAAACGTGGAGAAGTCGAGTTTTAATTTTGCAATGTACTATTCCCAGGACTGGTAGAGTAGTGAGATGGGTCGGCAGAGAGAGAAGTGTGGTCACTAGTCAACTGTCACTGGACGCGCTTGGTGTCGGAGGCCACTGGACACCAATAGGCTGAGCGTCTAGAAGGATGTTGCGAAGGCAAAGAGAGAGCTGGGCTTATCTGTTACTAGGGATGTGTCAACGGATTTTGCTTTGCCCCAAAACACCCTTGTGTAGCCGCTTGGACGAATTATAAACTAGTGCAGTAATGGCTCTAGAGGCGGCACCTCAGTTCACACGTGCATGCATGTGTGCCTTTGTGTTGTTTTCTTACTAAATGAATTCAAAAGGAAAAGACTTGATTGTTGTGCGCGTTTGCCTCATCTTATATAGAAATTAATCTTTAAACGTAATTGAGGTACTCTGGTTTCCGTCGAAGCAAAACATTTTTTAATTTTAACGAAAGTCAGGTTTTGTGGTGAATTTTAATCGTAGTTTAACTGTGTGAACGGTGGCGTGTATGGCGTGTATCATCATCATCATCATCATCATCATCATCATCATCATCATCATCATCATCATCATCATCATCATCAGTTTTAAAAGAGACATATAATTAAACGTTTACCTCATTCTATTGAGCGCTTAACTTTCAACGCAAATTTACTGGTTACCTATCGTCATGTGAAGGCCCCACAACTGATGTAGAATGTTATGGGAACAAGATTAAGTGGTGCGTGATGGATGGATGGATGGATGGATGGATGGATGGATGGATGGATGGATGGATGGATGGATGGATGGATGGATGGATGGATGGATGGATGGATGGATGGATGGATGGATGGTGCTGATGACACAAGTGTGAAGAATTCATTTGTAAATCAGATATTAAATAAAGTACCAGATAAAATTAAAGAACAATCTAATGTTATGTGTTTAAATTTACTTGTGTGAGAGAAGATGGAGGGATGGATAGAAAGATTTGGGCATTGAATGAACTAAACTTTATTGTTTATATTATCGGTCCATCAAAGGGGCAAGATTTTGTTTATTAAATTACAATTTGGCTAAGGTAGCACAAGAGTGATTGTGATTAATACTTCAGAGGGATCAGTTCATTTTCAATGCACTTGTATTTGAGATGAACTATCTATCAAAACGTAAGATTCATGTTCAATCATAATAATAAAGTTATATAGCGCAATATATCGGCCTTGTGGGCAAGCTCGTGGTCCTTTACAAAATAAATGTCACACATACACATGGACGCAATTAACATTGTCTCTAAAATTCCGTGTGGGAGGGAATATGTGTAACCAGAAGTTGCTCCCAGCGTGCACAATTTATTTGAAAAACTGTCATCCATGCTGCAAATTATCCTTTCCACATCACGGCTCCAGTCATGGAACGGATCTAATAGAAGTCTGTGTTGTGCTGCTCATAGGGTTGCTGCAGAAAACCTCTTTGAAATACTGTTATTTCACAAGCCGTTTAAAGGGAAGCAGTTCAAATCTACTGAGATAAAACTTTACTTTTAAAAAGTCTCCACTGTTCGTCATCCCTAATGAGTCACAAATCCAAACGCTTTCATCTATCGTTTTAATGTTCTTTGAATTGTCGATACACCGGTGCAATAGC
Source organism: Marisa cornuarietis (assembly GCA_004794655.1). Lineage (NCBI taxonomy): Eukaryota > Metazoa > Mollusca > Gastropoda > Architaenioglossa > Ampullariidae > Marisa > Marisa cornuarietis. The sequence continues at coordinate 4,815,866 of SMMW01000636.1, forward strand.
GACATCAACCATGTACCAGCAGACGTAAACAAAACAAACATAGTGATGACTTAATTTAAGAAAACAAGAAATAGAGGTTGGATTATATGATGTGTGGGATATTGGGATTTTTCCGATCACAGTCAAAGATTACATTATATAAAGAACCATTTAACTATAGATTCATTTCGCAACTAAAGCAGGTAAGGACAGGTGTTTCTTCATTTTTTTTTTTTGGTTCAAAACATGGTATTACCCGATGTACTTGCTCTTTACTTCAAAGGCTAAAGATTAAAGCATCCAGAGTTTTGTGTGAGGAAGAGGGATATAGAAAAAGATTTTCAAGGATTAAAAAAATACCTTGAAAATGTGAAGAAATTCTTTGAATCTTTGACTATATTTACACTAAGTACAAACGCACGTGCACTAGTACTACATTGATATTTTTGTGGCATTTATTGATGCGATGATAACCCCGCTTTGCTTTCTGCATAAACAAACATTTTTAGTTTGCAAATTAAAAAGTCATCAGTCGCTGCCAGGGTAGTCATCAACAAAGGACAATAAAATAGTCATATTCAGACTTTGAAGTAGAATCTATCGGCTGAACCGTCTCTTCTTTCGGTTTATAAATTACAACAAATTCGTTTGATCAAATTCAGATATAAATGTCTTTCAATGCATTACATGCAGCCATCTCACATCATTTCTCTTGCGGTAAAAGACTACACGGGCTTAAGCTTTTATATCAAGATACTCGAAGATCATGGTAATTTGGGTAAAAACGGATATTTCCGCACAAACACACCATGTTTATATTTTCTACGCGAATTATTTATAAGTTAAATATTTCAAAGTTTGTAAACTACTAGAAAATAGACACATTTCACATTTGCACAGATCATTGGTGCTTGTCCTTATTTTCTTCACATCTTACATGCACCTTGGGAAAATAGCAAGACTGACATTATCACGTGAACCCACAAACACATCAACAAAGCGCGTGCAGGTTTAATGTTGATGCTGTATTGCAACTAGAATCATTTATCTTGCAGCGAGGGTTGCTCCGGATCTCTAACGTTTTCATGTCTACATGTGAACAGTGTTCACTTGATGTGTTGTGATCCTTGTGTGAAATCTCAGAGATGCTGCTGCTTTCTCAGCTTCTAGTGGTTTGTCTAGTTCACGCTTTGTCCGTGCAGGGTAAGGCTTTTCTGTTTTATCCGTGCTTGATAAGACTGTGTCTGATTTATGCATGTTTTGTCTGCACATTGGAAAGTTGTTTGTCTATCTTATTCACGTTGTGTCGCCAATAAGTACAACTACCAAGTAAGGTTGTGTACCTGTCACTTACTCCGAGCTAGCTAAGGCTTTTGACTCTTATTTGCACGCTGTTTTTTTGCTTTGTTTTGTTTTGTTTTTTGTTTTTTGTTTTGTTTTGTTTTTTTGCTCAGCAAATCCTTAAAAACTGTTAATGTGATGCCTACTGGTGCTCATACTGATGTGCAAGTTTATTATTTTTTCTTTGGTAATATTCCAGGACGCAAGACAGCCTGTCGAGTTTCCCCTGTGGAAGATTTGGAAATGACAAATCTGACTTGTTATTTCCCTGAGGACGTCAGCAAGTCAAAGATGGATTTCAAAGTGCATCATTACAACAACAAAGATGGAAAAGAAAGTAGGATTCCACCTCCTTTTCAGCCTTGTCATTGTCTTCTAAGTGCAGACATATTATACGCGTCATATCAATAAATAAACACATTAATACATAGTAATTTTCAGCCATACTATAAAGTGCAAACATTAGGACAAAAACCTTCACAATCCATCAAACGAGACATGGAAGATATTTAGAAAAGAAGATTGTGAATATGTGTCCAAAATATTACTAGTCTAAGTTTCAATACACTGTTTCTTGATTGAATTCTCGAGATAAGAAATTTACAAACCATCACTTGCAATGCGCCAACTGGGTAAGAAACTTTAGTCCAGAGATTTTTTGTGGAACCAGTATTTCTTTCACACTTTATTGGCGTATTCATTCATTCGAGATAAAATTTAGACTACATTAGTTCTCCATTTGCTGTAAATTAGTCGGGAAACGATCATGTAAATGATGACAATCGCAGTTTTCATAATTTTACGCTCTGTTGTTACAGACATTGTTTTAGACTGCCTTTGGTATCAAGAGCAGCTTGAGTGCTTCAAATTTCCTGGCTATCAGTTCGATAAAAATATTACAGCAAGGATGACTATTCAAATACCCCGGGTAACTGAAAATCAGACTGGAAAGTACGCATGCAGTCTTGCAGGACTGAAGCTAGATGATTTCGACTTTTGTGAACTTTTTCTTTCGACTGGTAAATTATTTATTTGTTATTAGTATCATGATCTATACACAAAAGCGTGTTTAGGTGTGCTTTATTACTACATTCATTCATATATGCAGAGTAAGAAGCGCATATGAGGCTTATTTACCTATATAGCCCATTCTAAAAGATTCTTATTTAAGTAAAACTAATAAAATATATTACTGTTTCGGCCAAAATGCTGGCTAATGAAACGAGTAGCAAAAGTTGTTGGAATACTTCAAAAATTGTGTGCTAAATAGTCTAAGTTTAGTGTTGTTTGTATGATAAACAGAACAAGCATCTTGCGACATTTCGGAAGATGCCACGCCGGAGATAAACCTGACCTGCAAGTTTCCAGAAGACTTGAGGAAGACCAAGAAGGGGTTCGTGGTGTACCGCTATTACAACTCTGGAAATCCAGGTTATCACGGAACCTACTCTTTCCTATTAATTAGGAATTCATAATCTCTTTTTATTCTTTCAACAAAGTTATGTAATGTAATGTAAACAAACGCGAATATATTGACCAAAAGTGCCTCTAAATGCCAACTTCATCATTGTGGTCTCACTTATAGTCAGCTTACTTCCCTGTGTATTCTTAATCTTACAGTCTTTGGAATACTTTTTGATGACTATTTTATGCGTCATTTAAAGTCGCTACAAGCAATTATCATTTTACCATTATCGTTTGCCTATTACTGGTTAGTCGTAGGGTTATTTCACTCTTTTGATGCTGTGTATGAAATATCTATCAGTCTGGTTTGCTTTCATTTTACTTCTTTCTTTTCTGAAATGTTTAAACAAAACACGACTACTTTCATACATTTCACAATGGCATAAATCAGAGAGGTTCGTATTCAGCCTTCTCACAAAAATATAAATCACGTAAGACCCTGCTCTCTCTTTTCCACAAGGCTTCCTTATGTGCAACTTCGTCATCAAAAGCATCACAAAAACAACCAGGTGAGAAACTGATGGTGTCTGCCACTTTTTGCAACAGCTAAAGTATTTTTTCAAACAGACTCATATAAGCATCTCTTCAGAGACATATTGCTAGACATATTTTTGGTTAAAAGGTTAAAACTCGAAATCACAAGTGAAAAAGACGCTTTTAAAATCTCAGCCTTCGAGCTCATGGGCTTTTGCAACAACCAAGTAAAATTAGTGATAAACGTGTATTAAAAATACCCGATTAAATTCAACAGAGGTATTAATATCCATTGAGCTGTATCAATATATTCACTCCTTTTGCACAGGGTTGGGTAACAAGCAGAAAGGTACAGACAGAAAAACAGAAGAAATGACCGACTGACTGAGCGAGGAGAATGAATGAATAAAAGAGACTTTTTACACCTTTGTTCTCTCTAAACGTAGGCAACAAGCACAACAATAATTCTTGTTTCTTTAATGCAGCTGCAGTTGTTGACTGCCTGTGGCACGTGGACAGTCTCAAATGTACATCCCAGCCTGGATATGAACCGAGCACAACGGCCACAGATACATTTGTAGTCCGCATAGTGCAACGGTCTGGAAATAAAACGGAAAGTTACCAGTGTTACATCTATGGATCCCGTCCCGATCAGGCGTCGATCTGTAGCTCTGCTTCAACAGGTCAAATAATTTTGTTCCGAGTTAAACATTTCCTTCTTCATTATTTGTCTCTGTGTATCTGCTGCTCTGGCTCTCTGCTCTGTCTTGACTTTTTTATGAAGCATCTTTTTTTACCCTGCTGTAGATGCCGACCTTTTTCTCTAACTCATAATAGAATGGCCCTTAACGATGGGGCATTTGTCTTTTCGTTCTTAGATTACACGTAAGACTGAAAAATTATACATGTTCACTAAATGTGATGATTGACTTTGACCTTTGCTCCTTCCCTCGCCAGAAGGGGGCGTAGCATTTTCTGATGTTGGCTGCCAGTGGAAGATAACGATAATCATTGTTGTTCTTTTACTGGCGGTTTTGGGAACAATAGGATGTCTTGGCTTCAAATTCCGTAAACGGTAATTTCTGTCCTTTCAATAGAATCAGCAGCAGTCTTGTAATAAGTCCTCTAGTCCTTTATTTTGAAAATGCATTCTATGTAAAAATGTAGCTGTACTATCAGTGAAGTAAAAGCTTTGCTTTGCTTTGCTTTGCTTTGTGTGTGTGTGTGTGTGTGTGTGTGTGTGTGTGTGTGTGTGTGTGTGTGTGTTATCAGTGCGATTGACACAAATGTTTTTGCTGTGGATGCTTACTTACCATTCCAAAAGTGTTTTCGCGTCTTTTATAGTTTATTTGTATAAATCTTGTATATTTAAGGAATAATCAACACTGACAAAAAATGTTTTCGCTACTTTTTCACGACACTTTATGTATATCTGTGTACAGATGTGTCTATAAAACATATTTTGTATTTGCTTCAGTCTCTCACTTTGCTGGAACCGCTGCTTGAAGAGTTGTAAGTCGAGAGATTACTCAGCATCACAAGGCAATGAACACACTACAAAAAATATGGACGACATGTCCAAGCAAAATGCAGATGATGATTTCGAGTCACGTGACACAGAAATCACCTTTTCAGGGCATCGCGTTAGGTACAGTCGTCATGGAAAACAGCCATCAGCAGCTGATGCTGAGGATAACAACGAGGTCCAGACGATCAGGTCAGAGCTTAGGACAACGATTTCGCTTATAAGAGAGAAAGTGGTTGTCTATCAGAGAAATACAGGGGAAATACCAGTGATAGTCTTGGTGAATCTATGGGCATGGCCTGAGAAATAATAGCAGGACATAAAAACGCATATCATACCATAATGACGTGTCAATTAAGATGTGTTGTTCGGTAGACCTGTGGTCAGTATTTGCAGTGTGTCAGCACTCATAATTCGTGTGTGTTGTATGTGTATTGTTACAATTTATCTCCTATTAGTTATCTAGCGTAAGGCTATTTTAGGTTCCAAACAAGTAATTTTAATAATAATTTTAATGTAGCCTAACCACATTAAAACCCTCTTCTGTGAAATTTGACGAGAATTGAGATATTTTGACAGTGAGGTCGCAGTATTTAAAATTTAAATACATCAAAATAAGTCCGATTAAAAAATATATTCTGAACGCCATGTTTCTTTAACAGTAATTTATTGTTCACTAGATTTTCAAATCATTATTAAAATCAAGTCACTAAACTTGTAATTAATTTCAGAAGATAGAGAAAAATTCACATCACAGTAAAAATAGTATGCGTTATGGTCCAAGTACATTCAAATGCTACCTTCGTTGTCTTTTTTAAACAGCTTAGCAAAAACAACTTTGGAAAGCCAAGCTGCGGCAGTCACAGACCCACAAGATGAGGAAACAGAACACTTGCTGAGCATGAACTCACTAACGCCAAAGAATAGCGATAGCCTTCAAGTCCTTCTGGTGACAGAAGCTACTTCTTAAGTTGAGTCCAACGACGAGGATACCGGGGCCATCGGATGCAGCTCGAGCACAGCTGCCGGACACAGAGTTGCTGATGTTGTCTCGGTAAAGGGCGATGGATAGGACAAACAAGGCAACGGTGAAAGGTCAACTCCCAGCAGCTTTACAGGCGAGTCCCTTATTGGGTCGTTTGCTCTGTAGGACCAGAGACCAACTCCATCAAAACTTGTTCAAGCTTCTGTCTCTTGATTATTTGGTGACGTGCATCTGAGTTTAAACTATAAAACAAATGACCTACAAATTAATCAATACCATTATCATCAAAGTAACAATTGCATAGGCGGTCCAGTTATAGCACGTGTGGAAATACAGCGACGATCGGGATTTTTAAGTTAATATTTTGTATCGGGCATGCTTCTCTTTCTCTCTATGTGGCACATTCACAAAGCCAGCTACCTGGCTGTAATGTAGTCTTAGCTTCTTCCTTGGCGTCAAACACCATTTTAGAAAAGCATTTGTGTCTTCAGATAATTCGAAACATAAATTACACTTGTTGTTTGACGCTGTCACAACCAACAATTAACGACTTGTAACACAGACATGGTGGTCTGACTGGTGAAAACCCGTTAGCCCATGAATTGGAGGACAAACAACCTATGTAAGGATTTTTTTTAATTGGTGTTTTACGCCGAGCCAGCAACTAAGGCTATATCATGGCAAGGCAGCCAGCCCTGTAAACAGATGCCACATGCAGAGAAAGAACAGCGTGCCCGAGACGAGAACTGAAGCCAGGACAGCCAACCTTCACTGTATTGGTGACAGGCGCTAACCGTTGCGCCACCGACCCGCCTCAACCTATGTAAGGAGGCGTACAGAACTGGTGAATGTATACTGTACAGAACATTGTACAGAACATGGTAAATATGCACTAGATGGACACGCTGTGACAAAACAGTTAAACATTCCGGTCAGCGCTTTTCTCCCCACATGCAGGATGTTAATTGTTAATAATTTTAACAATATTTATAGTTTAAAACCATAACATTCTAACTGCTGTGATAATAATTTACTATGATGATGATGATGATTTTATGCTTACAATTATGCTATTTAATTGTTGATAATGATAAATCATTGATTAACATCAGTATATTACCATTATTGATCATTTTTACAATATTTAACTTGTTCTGTAATAATGATAATTTGATAATATTTCATGTCACAAAGACACGGTGCCAGGAGCAACTCTTTACATGACACACAAACACGGTGAGCTAATACAACAAGGTGTTAATAGAATTCGTACAGTGCCTTCTTTTGATGATCATGATGTGTGTTTTAGGCCCTGTATACATAATGAAAATTGCAATCGCGAAACTCGGTAATCTGACCTCACTTATCCCATTTTAAAACTTAAATATTAGATCAAAAAATATTTTTAAAGGACGATGAAACTGTAAAGACTGTATGCACTTCTGCCCTACTATTTACTTGATCTGATCTGGAAAGTACTATATATTTTATATCACATCTATCACAAAAAAAAATCAACAATTGTGAATATTTAACTGCCAAAACTTATTTTTATCTCTTTGACGCAGTTGTTGTTGTATGTTTCCGTGCTTCATTCTCTTTTTCTATCGTGATTTCTGTATTTTGCTATGTCTCTGTTTAATTATTTGCTTGTATGTCTGGTCTTTATTAAGGTGTCTCCTATGAGAATTTCAAATCCTGTATGAAGATATTATTTGTCCTTATTTTGTAAAGCGCATCGAGTCTACTGTACAATGTAGAGAATGCTTTATGATTATTTGTATCATTATTTGAGTTGTCGTGCTGGTAGAATAACAGGAAATTCTATGTAGTAATAAATTAAATGATGAAAGGTAATAAATAAAATACAACACTCAAGTCAGTTGCAATTTTGCCGTTGTGCAGCACAATTTAATTAATACAGACACAGATGTATATGCACTGTGAATGCATGCAACTGTTTCCTCTTTAGTTTAAATGTTTCATCCCGTTTTCTAAGCAATTATGTGTTGCAAAAAATAGGTATAATTAAGCGAGTAATGCATAAAGAGGAGTAAAACTGAATTGTTGCCCTGGGGAAGTTTACAGGCGGTCTACGTGCACGAGATCCAGGGTAGAAATGATAAAAGGGGTCCGTTACCCTGGGATCACCCTGTCTCATTACCGCTAGTATTATTTATACCAAGGTGGTTTAAATAGAGCTATTTATATCACTTAGAACGATACCTGACTTAATCACTTCGGATTTTCCCAACTTTATTTCTCGGAAGTGCTGTCTCTAATTTAGGCGAAACATTTTGAACAGTTGACGTGGAGCTGGGCTGTTTTTTGGCGGGAAAATAAAATAAAAAATAGTTTGAAAAGAATGTAAACCTGTTAGTGCCTGTATTAGTGTGTTATAATACAGTGCAACATATTTCAAATACTTAGAGGTAAATTATTTTGCGATTACTTCTCTTTTGCATGCTGATTTGCGTGCTTTTGGAGTTTTTCATTTCGAGAGAGGAGCGAGAAAAAGAGAGCGAGAGAGAGAGAGAGAGGTCTTCAGCTGCGGAAGTAAGATCAAGAGATCATAATAAAGTCATTTTCCTAAAATGGTTCATTCATCCATTCATTCATTCAAGTGAATGTTTATGCACGAGCAACTACGTTCAATGAATTGTTTCAGTACAGATTATTAGATAGTTGTATGTAAATTCTGTTTGTAACCGTAACATTGTTTGTTTTTGTAGAAATTTATGTTAACGTGTATATATACAAGTGTTAGCTACTTCACTATTTAAATCTGTGATATGGAACTGCTTACAAAGTTCTTGTCAGAACTGCGAGCAAGACCGTTGATAGATATTTTTACCTCTCTTCGGTCATGTACATGCTGAGGTTAGTTGCCTTTTTTGTGTCGTACAATTGATTGATTACACATTTATGTTCTTTGTATGCAGTTTGAGTTGTTTAATTTTCCTCATTTGTGTATACACCAGGTTAGTTACTGCACATCATGCCAACTCTGTGTTTCAAGAGCTGCCCCGTCGATTAGTAAATACTTATCTTCAGCTTTACTATGCTTCCCTTTCCTTCTTCCCTTTAGCCATGGTCTAGGAAGCGAGAAGTCCAATGTCTTTTCCTTTGCTGTGGCTTAACATGCTCTTTTCTGTAAAAAAAAAAAAAAAAAAAAAGTAAGGAGTATTAAAGGGTTTTGTGCACATGGACCCATGCAGTTGGTCCTAATGACCGATACTGCAGTGAATTCACACTCGTTTTAAGTCAACACATTTGCGCTGCTCTGTGAACTGGTGATTAGCACAAAGAGTGGTTGGCATGAAGCCACAGACACCGACCTCACTGTCGCTTTGATCACCAGGTCTGGTCTGCTTCGTTAAACTCGTGGCACGCAGCAAATCCTCTACCATAACCTATAATAATAACAACATGCGCCGTGCTGCTGTCCTAAATTCCTTCTAATATTCGCTTTGCACGCTACCCTCAGCATAAAGGAGTTATGTATACTGTACTGTGCACACTAATCCAGGTGTCACACTCACCACCCCGAAATAAAAGGCATATAAACACCCATTGGCGTTTCACGATTTTTGATGCGTGTAAGGACAGAGGGGGTGAGGACAGGAGAAGGTAAGGACAGGAGAGGGTAAGGACAGGAGAAGGTAAGGACAGAAGAGGATAAGAACAGGAGAGGGCAAGGACAGGAGAGGGTAAGGACAGGAGAAGTTGAGGACAGGAGAGGATAAGGACAGGAGAGAGTAAGGACAGGAGAGTGCTGTAGATTTAAAGACAAGCTTACATGTTTCAAGCTTTCTTTAGAGACATTGTAAACTAATTTCATCCACACAAAGGACAAAACGATCTGATCTAAACCCCATTCATTGTAGTTTCCCTCAGAGCAGTGAACGTGCAATAGACTGTCAAGAAATCCCAGTATCGTTTTTTTCCATTTCTTCGTGATACTTTAAGTTTTGAGAACTATTCTCCACAAATTCTCATAAAGTTTTAGTTATGTATTTTGTTGTTTCACTAGAGCAGGTGGTCGCTGTGTACGTTCTTGGCACACGGAAATCCATTCGACCAGAATACTCGAAACAGCTGGGTTGCCATACTAGTGTCCTTAGTAGAACCTGATAAAAGGAAGCTTGTGCAATGACCAGTACCCTAGTACACTGGGAATTAAGTGGAGCTCAGCTTTGTTCCGAAGCTTATTACTTTAGTGCGAATGAAACTTGTTTGCGTTCTTTTGAAATAATGGAGAATGTACAATATAATTACAAAGCTGTAGAACATACAAGTACAGGTAAAGTCGAGTGTGTACCGCCTGAAACTCTCAAATATTATACGAGATGGAGGAGGAAAACTGACGACCATAACGACTTTTCGGATTATAAGCAAGCCTTTTGTGCTATTACCTTGTCTAATTTACATTTTCTTCATTATTTTTATTTTAATAATTACAATAAATTACTTTATTTCAAAAAGTATCATTGGCTTCTTGATTTTCCATCTATCAAATGGCCAGAAAGATTTATCTGGAACCTTATCTCTTTATTGAAGCTTAACGTTTCTAATACTTCAGTTTGCCTTGCTCGTGGTTTGTCTACAATTGTCACAGTGAGTGAATGGGTTAGTGAGTGAGAGAGATGCAGAGAAAGTCTGTGCATGTTGGCGTTTTGTTTCTGAGTACATGCATAATGTGTGTGTGTGTGGGTGTGTGTGTGTGTGTGTGTGTGTGTGTGTGTGTGTGTGTGTGTGTGTGTGTGTGTGTGTGTGTGTGTGTGTGTGTGTGTGTGTGCGTGCGTGCGTGTTTGAAGGATAGATCACACTTCTGTTCCTTCTCATGTGTTGAGCGTTTCTGTGTTTCAATCTAAAGTACAAATACTACTGAATTATTTACACGGACATGCTAATTGAAATGCGAATGCAGTCTTTCTTGCACACATATGTTGACCTCACCCTTGATCTGAAACCAGAGCTAAACTCCACACAAAAGAAACTCTTCCTCCCATTTGGGCCGGAAGCACTTTGGAAGGTTCCCATTGTTCCTTTTGCCCTGAACACTGATCATGGAGTGTCTGGCTTCTTCGCGTTCCTTTGTAATTCTGTGCTCAATCTTCTTGATTTCAAGTAACAGTATCGGCGTTTCAAATGGCAACTGTAAGACACAAAAGCTTTTTTTCTTTCATTGTTTTGATCGTTCGAAAAGTTTGTTTAAAATAACAGTGTCCTTAAGCTTCTGTTATAATTCGAGTTAAGGTATCGTAAAATAGCTTTCTCATGTTTGTGATTATAGATACAAAAGATTGCTTGTTATAATATATCCTTATAACAGCACGTGTAGACTGATCAAGTTAATGAAAATTAAAGGAAATCATGAAATATCATGCTATAATAAATCGGTCTAGCTCGGAGAACTTTCTTCTGCTTCCATTGCTACAGGCGCTGAGCTGATGTTTCTCCATCACACAAGCGATGTAACCCATGTAACTTCAGCTCAAGACACTCAGATCATATTTGCGGTGAACTGGACTGAATGCTTGTCACCTACACTTGAACTTATTATCAAAATCTCCCAAAAAGAAAGTGGCCACATGGTTGACGAATGCAGATTGACTCACAGTAGGAAATCCTGCAAGATGTCCAAGACAAGTGCTGCATGCTCCTGTTTGTCTGACACTGGTCCCGTTACTTTCATCAAAAGATTCAGCAAGGGTGTCAACCTGACGTACATATGGAGTTGGCTGTACAAGGGAGGCGCCGAAAAGGAGAGAGTCGTAACCTTTATAGTGAATGGTGAGTAGTGTACACTAAACACATGTCACACCCATGGTCAGGGAAATGATAAATGTTGCAATAGTAGTCGCTTCACACCTTTTTTATTCATTAATTACCAGTCTTTACTATCTTTGTATTTACAAAACAAGCAAGTGCTGGGTCAATCTGAAATATGGCAAAAGCTACTTTAGAGAAATGATTAGATTTAAGCCCAGTGCCGGCCCGCGGGTAAAGTGTTTACAACACTTACTTGGCAAGCAGGTGTGTTTCCGGTGTAATAGAATTACTCACTCACTTACGTGGTTGAGAGCGACGCATACAGTGGGCCTCGGCTGGCTGGTTGACAACTGACTTGGTAAGCCATAACTTTCTTGGAAGTGCATTTTCTGTTCATGCGATTGATATCACTAGGAAGCTATAGGTGACATGCTATGCTTACAATGCTTACATTAACTAAATCGCTCGGATATCTGCATAGTGTGTGAGTTGTTGTGCATTATTCGACAAAACTACAACGGGTGTTCGTGTTGTGCCGCCTTTGAGTGACTCGGGGGTAAGTAACACGCTATCTTCTCAGGTTTCGTTTCGACTTTGTTCCGGTCATAGTATCTGCGTTGAGGGGTGATAAGGACCGAGTCAGTGGTTAATTCTTATTCTTCGTCGTTTTCAAAGCATTTTTATTAAAAACATGTAAAATATAACTACAGTGATATGCGATGAAGCTAAAGATGAGAGGTATTTCATCGTTTTAGACAGGTATAGTTATGAGCCTACGGTACTGATCCCCTATATTATTCCCAGTACATATTTCTTGCCTGGTCGAATGAAATTTAGGCATAGTTACTAGCTGTAGTGAGCCATATGCGTTTCCTCATAGACATGAATAAGACGCTGCGATCTCGTCGATATTCGTCGTCGGCGCTACTGTCTTTGTCACCACCCCTGCGACCACCACCTTAACCTCACTGACATGGCGTCACGCTCAGTGCTACCTCCGTGGGTAACTAAAAATAGTCTGCTGACATACTTCTCGTTTTTTCAATTCCAACACATACTGTGACTAGAGGCCACTGTATATGATTCTCTTCGGAAAAAACATTTTCGAACGGAAGTGTGGAAAAAGGTGGTGTTGGCTAGTTACCGGGTTAAGACTATTTGATTGCCATATAGCTAGCTGACAAGCTCCTAGCAACGTACAAAAGGTTTCTAAAAATAGTAGCATTTCGCTCACTACTCCTGAGCTATCCAGTAATAGCCCTAGCGGTGTACTGTGCACCTGGTTTGAGGACCCATTTAGGTTCCCGCCGCTAGAGCAGGTAATGTGAAAGAGCAGGAAGAGTTGAAACCCAGCCGTGTGTGTGTGTGTGTGTGTGTGTGTGTGTGTGTGTGTGTGTGTGTGTGTGTGTGTGTGTGTGTGTGTGTGTGTGTGTGTGTGTTGGGGGGGTCACAGGAGTAATAGTTAAATAAAATAAAACTGTTATCGCTCTACTTCTAGATCAAGTTGAAACACGAGACCTTCGTCCAGAGGTACCGTGTGGTGAAAACAAACTGTTGAGTTTCATAGTATGCACTGTTGAGTTTTGCAAATAAATTTGTTAGGAAGTTTATTTTTTGTGTCTGTTTTGCTTGTGGATTAATTGGGGGACGGAAAAGACCGACCAGGTCCGTTGTCCTTCGTTGTGCGGTCCGACGGTTGACTCACGTGTAGCAGCCATTTGTGACGCGACGTGGCTGAGCGGGTATTTGTGGCTGTGTAATGACTCAGTGACATCACACAACCCACAGTCAGAACTCGGCCAAGGACGTTGAAATAAGTAGTTGCTTTCTTGTAAATCTACTCACAGAATTGATCACCCGTTCTTGTAGCAGACATTCTGTGGATCAGATTAATATTGGGTTTATGCTCTCTGAGCTCGCGGTAAGTCAGCATGCTTTTGCTTATTTGTTTATTCTTCTTATTCACTCTTGTTACTGACAATTAATTGATATAATTACGGTTTTGATGGCCACTCCTATGCCGTTAATCCAAATAAGTAAAACCTTGTTATATGGCCAGAAAGGCAGGACCTTGACCTTTGCAGCTTTCATTTTTCAAGCTCTTATTCTGGACATCATACATCAGTTTTCACTTAGACAGTCCCATCATGGTGTGTGCTATATATAGACGAGATCCAACAGGTAAAGGAGTTCTTACGTCCACCCGATTGCATCAAAATTCAAATAAAACCACTTCCTTCGGTTTTTGTGAGATTTCCTTTTAGGTCAACACTATTGCCATTAGCTTACCATGTGGAGTTTTTATATTACATCAAGGTATTCTCTATTTCACAGTTAATGCTGCTTACAATTTCAGCTAGAGCGTTCAAAAAATGCGAATTACACCTGATCTCACTAAAATGACTTCTTGTGATAAAAATCTTTGGCTAGGGTTAGTAGTCAAAATTCGTAGTGATTCTTGCCCCACCACGTTTTGAGGACCAGGTTCTCTGTGAAAGTAAATGTTGACGAGTATTATAGGGTCTAGCTAAGTACAATCAAATTTAGTTTTGATCACCTCAGTCCATTGGAAGTTTAGTGCATTACAATCCAGTAGGAACAACTTTCATATTTTTAGACTACACATGCACCTTTAGATACAGTAGTCTACGATACGCATATTTTGCATATACGCTGTATATATACAAGTGAAAGAAAATAAATAATATCTTAAGGATTGCTTTAATCAACATATTTTATGTCAGTGTGCTATTGTGTCTGCGCGGTCCGGCGGCGCAAGCGTTAGCGCCTGTCACCAATACAGTGAGCATTGGCTGTCCTGAGTTCAGATCTCGTCTCGGACACGCTATTCTTTCTGTTTATGTGGCATCTGTTAGCAGGGCGGGTTGTTTTACCATTTATGGCCTTAATTTCTGGCTCGGCGCCGAACACCACTTTCTCTTACCCTACCCCCGTATTATCGTATCTAACCTATATCTGACAATCAGTTAGATAATGCATAGAGAGTAGATCCTTTGCTTACTTTAAAGATACAGCTTAGTTATTTCCTTTCTGTTTTATGACTCTCATCTGTTGTTTAATTATTGCAGTGGATTGCAAATCTTCATTTGCCGCTGACGCTATCTTGGGATGGTCACGTGGGTAACTCGAGATGATTGCCTTGTATTTGTGTCTGCTAGCCTTCAGCACCTGCGAAATGTCCGTGCAAGGTAAGACTGAGAATGGTTCAATAATAATGACTCATTTTTATTCACTAGTATTTCGTACACTGTAAATGTTTTATCTTTTAAAACCACTTGCATTCTGTTTGCCGGACGATTGGTACACACCTGTTGGAAACCCATAATGCAGCAGCTAAGACATCTTGCACGGTGCCATCCGTACTGGAGATGCGGAGTACGACCCTGACATGTGACTTTCCTGAGGACGTGAGTCAGTCAAAAAAGGACTTCACAGTGTATCACTACACTGACAAGGAAAATGCAGGTGTGTTTATGCAATCTCGCCTGAACATTTACCCACATACCCACATACTCAGATGTTATGTCAATGCTTTGACTGTTTACCAGAGTGCAGTCTCTTTTAAGTCACTGAGCCTAGAATAGTACAAGATAATATTCTCCCGGAATCGTTGTCAAGAAATAAGCCAAAGGGCATTACCTTGTATGCAAACCCTGGCTACAAGAATGTCAAGGTTACAGACACTAAAGACTTAGAATGATGTGTATTAGGCGTTCATGATGTCACTGTTGTGTCCCCTTTCTGCGTGTGGTGATTATGTAGTTAGGTATCTCGAGAAAAGAAGGGGTTAATCACTTGAGAAAACATTCTTGCACTAATCTCAACTAAATCATATGAGGAAGGTTTTTCATCCGTGCAAAACTTTAAGACTGCTTATTTCCTATTACAATATTAACATCATAATGTTTGTAATATTATATTTCATATGACATTTAATTTTAAAGGGCTGTTTGTATCAGCTTCCTATGAAGTTGAATATAACATAGATCTTGAACGTATGAAGGCTACAATCTATTACTTGTCGCAGATTATGTGCTGTTATGTTTGTGGCTGGATGATCAACTTACGTGCATCACGAAGGAAGGATACGAGTTTGATCACACTGTAAGCGACAGAATTACACTTCATATACCCCGGGTGACGAAAGACATGACTGGGAAGTACACGTGTCAGATCACGGGATCGAAGGCTGAAGACATGGAGTTCTGTGAATTGTCAGGCAGGCAGCCATTTTGTTTTATAATAGAAATCAGCGTGTAATTATCTAGACAGATCTGAACATGTGTTACCAAAGATTTAATATCCCCATTCAGATTTCAGCGGTCTCTAACTAACCATGACATGGAAAACAAGCACAAGTAGATAATATGCCTCGAACAAAACAAATACACAAGCAGTCAACCAGAATAATACTGTCTCAACGCCAAACTTATTTAACCCTTTAAAAAGTCAAAAAGGCTGACCAGCGTGTATCGCACGCGTGACCCTCTTACCTCCGATGCCTGAACTGCTCAATCTGTCTTTTGTACCTCTGTGAACGTGTCCAGGTGTGTGTTTCCTCTTTCCATTGCGTCCACGCATGCTTTATCATAACCATGAAGGATTTATTTGCTCTCAGTTGATGTACTTCATTTGTGAGTGAAGATAATTTAGGTGCAATGGTCTGCTGTAGTCTTGGCAGGGAAAACGACTTGCGAGGTTCAGTCAGTGGAGCTGATGTCCAATACTTCCTTACACTGTTACTTTCCTGAGGACATCAGTCAGTCCAAGAAAGTCTTTGCAATTTATCACACCAATAAACTTGGAAGTGAAGGTCAGTGTGTAAACCTCATGATTTTCTTTTTACCGACATATTTCCCATTTTATGATGTGGTGAGAGACGAACAGCAACAGTACTATGGTGTTCATTGCTACAGATAAGATAAATTTAAAATAATATAATACGATCATTTCTTAATTTCATTTGTTAAATGAATTCCTGATAAATGTATTAACTAAAGAGATGGCATGTCGTTGTAAACATAAGTTTATGAGGCTTACTTAAATGAACTGATAAGACTGCTAAGCTGGCATACTCATATAAGAAATATAAAATATCTTTGAAACAAACTAAGCCATAGGAAATATGGGTTTCCTTCACTCATCCATAACCAAACACAGAGTAAAATAATAAAGTAAACGTCTAAACCTTTTTTAAAAAAATTAGAAGGTAGCAAACCATACAAATTCCAGGACCCTCCTCCCACACCTCCCCTAACCTCTTCATCTCCAATCGTCTACACCCCATATTCCTTCAAATCCCCATCCCACCACAATATGAAATCGCCTTTAGGTGGAAGTACTTTTACCTCCCAAAATCAACATGCTCGTGTACTTAGGTGGAGGGTACGGACGTTCCACGTGCAAATTGTGTGAGCGCTGTGCTGGACGGTGGGCTGGGGCTCCTTGCGTCCAGCAGCAGACATTTCGCTTTCCCCTACCTGGAGCCGGTTAATTTGATTACTGCGTAACATCAAGTCGTTTCGTTAGGCTTAATTCGCTTGGCGGCGTCCATCTCCTCTTAAAGGTACCACAGCCGGTACCCGTCCACGTGACATGCCGCCTTGGACGCACTGGTCCCTGGGGCCTGGTCAGTCCTTCCCTCCCTGCAAGTTCCGTCCAACGAGCTAGTGCCCTGGCTGGTGCTGTCATCGAGAAAAGTCCCTTTAGCTCCATTAACCTTTATCTTTGGTGGCAGGAGTGTTGGTAGTGGTGAATCAAACATATATTGAATGTTCGATTACTTTTATGATGTCCAATTGCAAGTATTATGTCACCTTTTTTATTTCCAGACCTTGTGGTGTCGTGTGTCTGGCTGTCAGACCACCTGAAGTGTTTTACAGAGAAAGGCTACGAGTGTGACAGAACTTCAACCGACAGCTTTACAGTTCATATACCAAGGGTGACTGCAGATAAAACTGGAAAGTATTCGTGTAAAATGTTGGGATCGAAGGCAGAAGATACTAGCGGCTGTGAATTGTCAGCTAAAGGTATGCGAGACCTTTGAAAATAAAAAAATAAAATAACTGTATTTTCATATTTTGAATAGTTTTGCAAATGTAATAAATGCAACTTTGGATGTACTTTATTATCGTTTGGGTGTATTTTTGTAGAAGAGCAAGTCTGTTAGATGTGTCCTGTACAGGAATATAATCTGGGATTATTAGATGATATTATTTTTCTACCAGCAGTTTGATGTTTTGTATATCAGGAAATGTTTACATGCGCAAAACACAGAAAATTTTAACAGACAGCTTCAGTCACATTTCGGTAAACAAAGCTAACTTAAATTTTTGTTAACAGGGGAAACAATCTGCGAAGTGAAAGTAATGCCGATGGCTTCCTTACACTGTTATTTTCCTGAGGACATCCGCCAGTCAAAGAAAGATTTTGAAATTTATCACACCAATGATTACAAAAGCCAAGGTCAGTAAGCAAAGTCGCCTTTCATATTATTGTATAAAGTCAAGAAAACGTGTATCATTATGTACGATTATTTCGTGTGAGAAAGTGGAAGAGTAGAACTGACGGCACCTTTCATGGGTTAAACTATATTGTGTTGTTTTTTAGGCTGAATTTCTTTCTTATTCTCTCTCTCTCTCTCTCTCTCTCTCTTCCTCCTACTGTCTCGTTTGCTCTTGTTTCTCTGTCGCTCTCGCTCGCTTGATTTCTTTCTTACATTATCCTTTAAAACATTTGTCATTCTTGTATTATACAAAGTGGATTAAAATATATCCCGAGCTGACGCCCCAAGCTAACTTACAGTTGGGTTAAATTGCATGATAAATTTCTCACAAAATACAGGATCGTATATTTGCATGTAATAGTTTTGCAGATGCATAATAATAAATGTCACCCGCTCAATAATTCTGATGTAGTTTGCACATGATGAAAAATGAGAAGCTGTTCCAGATCAACTGGTTTATTACTCAGAAGCGAATTTTAAAGAAAAAAAACTCAACCTTAGTTATTTAATGTCTTTCAAATGACATATGGGCTGTGAAAAGATAACCTCAATCACTCTGAAAGACAAATACATCTTTGTCCATGCCTTCATTACCAACTCGAGCTTTTTGGTATGATAATGGTGATGATGGCGAATGTTATTAACAAGCAGATATGAGGATCATTTACAATCATTGTACATCATGTTATTCTTTATTTGGCGACAGAGCGAGTGGTGTCGTGTGTGTGGATGTCAGACCATCTGAAGTGCATCACGAATGAAGGCTACGAGTGTGACGAGACTGTAACCGACAACTTTACACTTCACATACCCAGGGTGACTGCAGATAAAGCTGGAAAGTACACCTGTAGAATATCGGGATCGAAGGAAGATGTCAGCTTTTGCAAAGTTTCAGCTGGAGTAGGTAAGGCACGAGCGATTTCTTCCTAACTGAACGAAAATGTAAATGATATATATATATATAGGGTATATCAGAACATGCACACCCCCTTGCGTCTGAATGTACTGGAACAACAAGTGGGTTACTATGTATGTTATATGCATTTAAGTGTATAATAACTATAAACTTGCTCACCAATTGTATTGTGTGCTGTTTGTGTGTATATAGATAGTATTGCGATGAACAGTTACGTCCATGCGAGTCTGTTTTCTCAGAATAATCCCTTATTACGATTTGCTCAGTATATATTCGTTCAGTTTAAAGTCTTTTCACATCCTGTAGTTTTGGAAGATATAAAAACCAACATTCTGTTATATATTATTGTGTTTAGAAAAAACTGGAAAGCACTTCGAAGTGAACAATGCAGCTATTATAGCTTCCATCACCATCCTCGCAGTTGTTCTTGGTCTTGGTCTTGGTCTCGGAATATGGTAAAAGAAAATTTTCCTGTTTCGGTTTTTATTTGTTCTGTCTGTCATTCTGCCTGCCTACATGTGTGCATGCATGATCATTTTTGTCATTTCTATTCGTGAATTCTTCAGGATGTCTATAAAAGGATAATCTCACGTTAGTTTTTAAGTTAAGACAGCACCATTCATTCTCAAGAGACTGCTTTGTCAGTTTGTTTTGTCACTACAGTCAGAAAGTATAATAGAAATTACTTTTATTATAGACTGGTTTAGATTACATTACCAAATTGATGTTGTATTTAATGACTCCTTCGTTTACTGTGTTAATAGAAAAAATGTCAAATATTATGCAATGTTGTATTGCGGGTTCTGGTGTATTTTTAAGGTTTTCGTAAAATCATTTTTTTTTTATCATAACTCTCATGATTGTTTCAGTTTATGGCGTAAGGCTATACAGATATTACCAGCACCAAGGAGCGGGGAACAGTCAGAGGAGATTAACATGTGGACGAAGGTTGTTTTATGGATTCGACAGTAAGTTCTCTCGCTTATCTTGCATCTTTGCTTTATCACTCGCTCACTCCTCGCTCACACACATAGAAAAAGACACACAAACACATAAATAAACACAAAAAGCCTCGGACAGGTATACAACCTGAAGCTTTGTGTTTAGGAAGTAACTCGATTTAGATGATTTCGTGTAATTTTTCCTGTTTCATATAACAGTTTCGTATCTCAGTATCAGATAATAAGGAGTAGTAAACGTTGATTGTCTTGTTTGACTTTAGCCTAGCTTTTGTGTTTCTTTGCTTTAAACTCTTAGTGCAAGAGTCCCTTTGTGTATGTAAATGTCTAAATATTTTGCTAATTCAAGACTAAATCAGAAGGATGAAACAAAACGGCATTAACAGTCGAACGATTCTCAAATCAAATCAAACAACAGCTGACAGGTATCCTGGATCGGTGTCTTGAATGCTGTATGTCTTCATTTTTACAAGGATAAAAGGAACTACTTCGATACAAGAGCCACTTGAATATAAGAGAGAGATCGAAGAACCTCTGCTGTGCATTGAACAACAGCAGGTTTCAACAGGTAAACCATCTCACAGGAACTTTTTCACTGGGACTCTGCAGGTGTTGCAGAAGGATAATGAAAGTGAAAAGGGAGAGAACCCATCCCCCAGGCTGTGCCCTGAACTTGAAACAAGTGAGAACTTTGGAGATGAGCCTTGTCCTGAAATTGAAACAAGTGAGAACTTTGGCGATGAACCTTGTCCTGAAATTGAAACAAGTGAGAACTTTGGCGATGAACCTTGTCCTGAAATTGAAACAAGTGAGAACTTTGGCGATGAACCTTGTCCTGAAATTGAAACAAGTGAGAACTTTGGAGATGAGCCTTGGAGCAAACCTCTTCTGCATATGAATCCAGCATATAACAGTAAAAAGGCAGATATCTTAAAAGGAAACCCTACACCTTCTTTTAAGCAGTAAGGAAGTTTTTGTTGTTGGTTAATGGTAGTTAATACGGAGAAAATAGAAATACAAAACGATGTGCAATTTCTCATGACTTCATCTCCCATATGTTCTTTTCCCCACTCGTTCATATCACCCTTTCCTTCCTCTTTCTTTTATTTTCGCTTTTTCTTCCTTCCCATTTTGGGGCCCGCATCAAAATGGCAAATCCTCTAATACTTTTTATGACTTTTAAAATAGTTAAAGTATGTGTCTTACTATTTTTCATTCTTAATGGACTCAAAATTTTCAGCCATCCACAAAGCAGAATAAAGCATGTAGAATATTTTTAAAAAGGGCGCATTATTTATAACCTGAGCACAAAACATAACTCCAGGACTTCAAAAGTAACAGTATTCAACAGAATTATTTTACTAATTTTTGATGCTTCTTCTGTTTATTAGCGGTCCAGCTTTTGCGGAAGCCATTTTCAGAAAAATGTTCCAGAATAACTGAAATATATGTGTACGTGTTTGTGTGTGGGATGTGTGTGTGTGTGTGTGTGCGTGTGTGTGTGAATCGGACATAATTGCTGGACAATGGCAACATTTAAAAAATTAGCATGTCCCAACATTATCCCATGTTCCAATTTCAAAACAAATAAATAAATTGCAAATTCCAATGTGGGGTATGAAAATGTTTGACCGGTCAAGATGTAAAGTTGTCTCATGTCATCAGTAATACAAAGCCACTCCGTTTGCTCGAGTAAGATATACGTAATACTTAACTTGTTTAGGTCTCTCTTAAAATTGCATGATCTAGATCCTTTAGGATATGTCGCCGTTGTTAAGTGGTAAAGTTCAATTATGGATTTTGTCTTTTACGATTTTTTTCTGCCAGGCAGTCTGTCCTGTTTCTCTCCCTTCCTCTGCATGTGACCTCTATTTACAGGGCTGGTTGCTTTGCCGTGAAATAGCTTTAGTTTCTGACGGCGTAAAACACCGATTCCTCCCTCCCTCCCTTCCTCCGATCTCTCAATATCTATGTCCGAGAGTAATTGTTCTTGACAAGAATGCGTGAGTGTTTGCATGTATCAGTCCTCCATGCTTACAGTACAAACACTGTAGATATTCTGACTTTCAGCAAGAAAAAGAAAAAGAAAAAGCAAAAGGGTTTGGAGGAACCTACAAGCCTCGGTGACTTGAGTGAAGGCTGCGAACCCCGAGGACAGACAGCGAACAAGGATGACGACAAGAAGAAAAGAAAGTCATGGACAATAATAAAACGGTTAATACTAAGCGTATCATTTGTTGTTGTAACTTTTATAATTTGCTGATTAATATTTCTTTACTTTCTTCGAGAGTCTTTTTCTTTTAATCTGATCTTTCCAATCTAATTCAGTTAGACCTTACAGTAATTTTGCCGATAACATATACTGTTGAATTTGTAATATTAACCATAAGTACATGTCGAGGGTTCGTGTCGCTGATAGTTGAAGCTGTTTCAGAGGTCTTACACTAAAGTAAATTTACTATTGAATTATTGGAAAGATGTACCGAGAAACGTTTTGCAACAGAAACAAGAAAGAAGAAGACACAGGCCACAAAGGAAGCACCGAGAACAATCCACAAGTAGAAGCACAGTTGCCGACTCTCCACAAAGAGAAACTATCGATGGCTGAACATTCTGACAGTGACGAGGCTACAGATGCTCGGTTAGCTCGTGAAAGAGCTCAAGAGAAATCTAAGGAGCAAACATTCCAAAGAAATCAGATGAGACGCACTTATAGTCCAGTGCGGTAAGTGAGGACAACATTGTAACAGCTGTACAAGATTTTTCAATAGCTCTGTGTGTGTGTGTGTGTGTGTGTGTGTGTGTGTGTGTGTGTGTGTGTGTGTGTGTGTGTGTGTGTGTGTGTGTGTGTGTGTGTGTGTGTGGGTGTGTGGGTGTGAAAATCTGTTTATATATAAAGTGTTTTATAACCACATAAAGCGGACTCTCGAAGCGTCTTGCATTGATATTTTCATCCACAATAAGGTGCACGAGCACACACACTTACTATATACCGGTGGCTTAGAGACTTTGTTTTAGGTTCTGTTTGAAAAATCTCGCTGATCAAATGCAACTGAATTTTCAAAGTAAAATTACTGTCTATCAAAATAGAGGGACAGGAATGAACAGGTATGGTAGTGTAAAAAAAGAGCATAAGGAAGCCCAGAAATTGAAAAATTTATGAATACTTTTCAACGTGATCTGTTCAATTTCAAACCTTACAAAGAAGAACAGTTTTATGCCCTTAGATAATACATTGTAAAACAAAAGACTAAGGTACATTTAATTGTCTATAAAATATCAAACATTTCCTATATGTTATGCACACTTACCATAGATATTGCTGTCCAAAGTTACAAACTCTGTTGTCTCTGTTACTATGATTTGTGTTATAAAACAATAAATTCTTTAGCAAGTGCAAAGTGATAATAAATATAGTCTTTCTGATATCAAACTAAAGGAAAGTGATTAAAGTTTCAAGGTTTTAAAAGTTAAGGCTAGAAAATGAAATACATGGTCAATATTTTGTAATGTTTAGGTAGAGTTCGTATAATTGCCATGGTAGATTATTAGTGTAGTGGAATGAGGGAACACGTTTCCTGCCTACAATATACGAATTTTTAATACTTCAAAATAATATTGATTTCATTCTTTGAAGGATATTTTAATTGTGTTTCTTTTTTACTCTGTTAATCCTCTGTACACAGGGATGCTACACAAAGGATTCATCTAACAATCATAACAACACACTAAACATTATGACAAAATCCCAAGCTAAACAAAATTATCATAAAAAAATTCTTTGAACCGCAGTCACAATAAAAATAAAAATAATAATGCACTCTTTGTAAAAAAAAAAAAATCTGTGGAAAATGTTCTGATTGAGACCTTATCAAATTTCTAGCGATTTATAGTTTTTGACTCAAAATAGGTTATTTCTTGACTTAGTCTTGAAAACTAAGAGCCGCTCGCAACACACGTACACTCAGAGAGGGAGAAAGGGAAGGAAACCACGCCATCCTTTGTCTCGTCTTTCTCTTCGTTTTACTCAAATACGTTATTTATTTATTTATTTATTTTTGCTTGAGTATAATGTATAAATTTTATTCATCTGTAAGTATTCTAAGAGCAATAAAATAACTTTTGCTGTAAGATTTTGAGCTGAGTGGCTTTTTTAAGTGGGTGGGGTTAGAGATTACCATTTCGAAATCAAGGGCTTGTATGTCTGTGTGACTGAGTGACTAACCACATCTCTGAGTCTCTATCCTGTTGAATCCTGTAGTGAGTTCCCCATGCAGCGGGATAATGAGAGGGCTTCGTTCCCACAACAAGCTCGCCGAAGGCCTAAGAAGGAAAAGAAACAAGGGAACGACAAGTCTGGTAGCCCTAGTCATCCTCAGTGAGCACACTTTATTGTTATTACTGCAATCATGTAAATACTATTTTGTTAGTTTTCTTATTGTACAGTTGTTGATTCAGTTTTCGTTTTCCTGATATATTAGTAATTATATTAGTAATTATTCGTTGTATTCACCTCTTTGTATTGCTGCAACTGTTCTTGGATATTTTCTTTCCTTCATTTTTTTCGTCTTTCTTTCTTTTGTTCTTTTTGTCTAGCTGTCATTATTTTTTTTTATAATTTTTCTTTCATCTTCTAGATCTTTTGTCTTGTTTCTGTTTTTATCTATTTCTCTCACACGCGGTTTTTTCCAACAGTTTCAAAGCTAGTTTGGCTTAGTGACAATGAACAATTATGCCAATCTGTCTTCCATTTTATGTTTTTAATCTTCTTACAGAGAAGCATCAGAAAGGAAGGGTGCTGATGACTCTACAGATCCTCAGACAACAAGTAAAGGCGCCGAAGAGAAGCCTGGCAAAGAAAAAACAAAATAATAATAATAAACTCGTTCAGACATATTACTACACAGTGAGTTATTCTTCTGCTTATTAAAGAAACTATTGAAGTCCATTTTATGTATATATATATTTTTAATCTGTCTTAATTTGTTCCCCTTTCTTTCTGTTTTCCTCTCTGCTTATGTATATCCCTTAACTTCTTTCTTTCTCTCTTTTCCTTCTTTCTTCCTTACTTTCTTAATATTTTCTATTGTTGTATCTTATTCAGCTTCTTCTTCATCCTTAGTTATTATTTCTACCCCCTTTGTCCTCTCTGAACTGTGTTCAAGCTTGTAGTAAAACGCGTCTCTTTGACTATGTAAAATTGATTCATCAATCGTTGACTTAATTACTGCGATCTGAACAATTAGTCGATCCACTACTTTTCATATCGATATGTGGCAGATGTTTGAGTTCGTGTCATTAGTTTTTTTTCCACGTTGAGAGTTGTTTCTAATGACAACTCGTCATGCCAAAGTTGCCTTGGAGAAAGATGTGCTGAAGATGGTTCAGGATCAATTTGCTTAATTCGTTATAAGATAAGGATTCCTTAAGCCGTTAGTTTAACTCTTGGATGACCAAAATATTTTTGTATTTTTAATTCTGTATTTATGTTACTACAAAGACCATTTAAGTTAATCTCAGACGTACTTAATGTAATGTGTGTGCTTGCAGAAAGGAATCTCCTAGCCCTAGCCCAAACTGGCTTTCTGTGACACCAGAAATTTACCTTCCGAAGACCAAAAAAAAACTATTGAGCAGCGAAGGAGTAAGAAAAACGCATTTTCTACTGCAGAAAACAAATGTTTTTGTGCGAGGTGGTAGAGATCTATAAAAAAAGCAGGTCAACAAAGACTATGGACTTACAATACCCCGAGGAAAAAGGAAAAAGCTTTCCTTTGGAAGAAGTGTCTTCTGCACTGACATCAAGTTTTGCTGCCACTGTTTATAAAATGCCGAGCATTTACCTACCGACATTACAGTTTGTAGCTTAATATTTGCAATTTGATCCTTTTGGTGCCAACATGACTAGTTAATGCTTTATTCTAGACGTTTCATTACAAAGATATACTACATATCTGTTGCTGATGACCTTTGCTCAAACAGCATTCACGAAGAGCATTTTAGTATACTTTCATCCCCGCGTATCTGTGTGTGTGTGTGTGTGTGTGCGCGCGCGTCCGTATTGTCTCGTTTTGGGCAATATATTTTCTTTGAAACTGATGTGAATGTAACTTATTTTATTTATTTAGGTTAGGATGCTTATAAAAGTATGCTTTATGTGAAGTGAAAAATGTGTAGATGCATTCATGCATTGACGAAGACGCATTAAAGCTTTTGTTCGAACCTTGCCATTTAGTGCCGCAAAATTATTTCAATAAATGTGCGATGCGATGACATGCTTGTGTGCATCTTCTTGTCTGAGTGCAAGGGTAACCGGACACTTAATACCCAGACACTTAATCCCCGACACTTAATCCCCTAGACACTTAATCCCCAGACACTTAATCCTCAAAATGCCCCCAATCTTATAAATGTTGAAGTTAAGTATTATTTTAATTGTCAAACTTATTTTGATGTTTACATGAAAATAATTATTTGAATTTGAATTAAATTTTTCATTTGCTTCATAATTATATTTTTCATTCACTTCATAATTTCTTGAGTTGAAATTTCATTTTGAGGATTAAGTGTCTGGGGATTAAATGCCTAGGGGATTAAGTGTCTGGGATTCGAGTGCAAGTGTTTAAATGTGCGCTAGCAAGCTGGGCATATCCCACTGTACATTAAACAAGCTAGGTGTATCACACTGTACATTAAACAAGCTGGGTGTATCACACTGTACATTAAACAAGCTGGGTTTATCACACTGTACATTAAACAAGCTGGGTGTATCACACTGTACATTAAACAAGCTGGGTGTATCACACTGTACATTAAACAAGCTGGGTGTATCACACTGTACATTAAACAAGCTGGGTGTATCACACTGTACATTAAACAAGCTGGGTGTATCACACTGTACATTAAACAAGCTGGGTGTATCACACTGTACATTAAACAAGCTGGGTGTATCACACTGTACACTAAACCAGCGACATTCTCTGACTACCGATGCATCGCTCTCCCCACCCACCGACACACAAGAGTCACACAGTGTTCCAGTCGTTCCATCCCCAGAGTTTCCACATTGCAGCACCGGCTACTTCACTGTGGTCAGTGTGGTTCACACAATACAAAGCACCAGGTGAAATTCAGGCCCCGGCATCCTTCGTGGTCAGCAGCTATTGACAGGAGGAGGGGAGATGCCTCAAGGATTGTTTCAACAACATTCAGCTCCTATACCCTGTCCACCGTTTGATTCACGCGCAAGTAAGTCGAGGAGATGTTTGCTCTCGTCAGGGGACCATTAGAATGTCCCTGTCGTTCAGAATCTTTGCAAGTCAGACCAAAGCCCATCATGATGTTTGTACTAGCTTTTTGGGAGGTTATTTTTCTTTTAGATAATCAAGTTCTTACGAGGTTACCTAAATACTTCGAAAAAAAGGAATCTTGTCAGTGCTTTCAATACATTGTTTTACCTTATGCAGTAAGACCTCTCGGCTTATATAGCTGAATGTCTTATACTTCTTTTGCGATATATTGATAGGTAGAAGAACCGCCGTGTGTGTGAGAGAGAGAGGTAGAGAGAGAGAGAGCTACCTCTAAAATCTGTCTGCATGTGTATGGCAGCACGTGTTTACAGGTACAAGTGTCAGTGAATTCACCTGTGATAAAGTATGCACAGGTAACTTACTCGTCAGATTAGAAGGACGGTCGTATTGTTGAAGTTAGTCAGATCGGGTTTCCCCACATGCACTATAACCTGCTGTAAGAAAGGATGGATGGATGGATGGATGGATGGATGGATGGATGGATGGATGGATGGATGGATGGATGGATGGATGGATGGATGGAAAGTTCCTATGTCAACTTTTAGGTGACTTACCGCAACACGGTCATTTTTGCACCATCACTGTATATTTTAGTAGTATAATATTCCACATGCAATATTCTTGCTGACGTATGATAGCAAACTACCTTTTTACCCGTAAAAACAGATGGCGCATTTGTGTGCATGTGGGTTAAGTGCTTATGTAGATATGTTGTGCATGTACCTGTTGAAAGGTAGAGTACACCTCATAATGTCTAGAATACAGGGCCTAGGCTGAAAGACATAGGTAGGACTACAATGATGGTACGTGTTAAGTCGTATTGAGTATTCCCCAAATGACAAATTTATTTGTCATAAATGACGAAGATCGGCTCTTGGCAATCTGGACAAGATATGGTCTGAAAGGTAATTTAATTTTTCTGCTGCTTAATTACAGCAAGACTGATTGGAAAACCAGCGTGTTATATATGTTCGTTAACTACAGTCACGTGTGAAGATTCTACAGCCAGTTACCTTCATTTGCACCTGGTATTTTGTTTTATTAACAACTATGACTGTTATTAGTCTCCGAAATTTGTTTGCTACCGGAACTCAGTAAAACTCAGATAAACAACCACAACCTAGAGTGTAGCAAATCTGTTATGTTATTCATATGTTAAATTTGTCCTTAACTTGTTTTGAGAGTCTTCTTATGTGAACCAATATTATTGTGAAAAAAACTGTTGCTACCATTAGTGGAAAGAACAACATATGCTTAAATATTTTTATGTTTTAGTATCAGGTAGAGAAAAAAATCTGAACGTCAGAAACATCAAATAATTCATGTGAGTAGCACCATCTCGTCCCACAGGTAAATGATAAGTCAAGCAGTGTCGTGAACATCGGGGAGTGAGTACACAAAATGGACAGAGGTGTCTTAATCAAGCCATCGGGTTAATTATAAAATTACGAAACACTTAAATTAAATTGTTAGCAAAGATACAGTCTGACTCTGAGCTCGCAGCGTACGTCATCAATAATCAGCTCAAGGCCATTGAGAGTATCAAGAAAATTATTATTAAATCGAGAGATTTGTATAAGTTATAGAAAATTAAAGCAATAACTTTAAAGATTCCTCATACGGCTAGTTTTCTAGGGTTCCCATTTACAATTCCTTATTCCTAATCCAAGAAATGTGAGTCCCTGCTTAATTACCTTAATTACCCCACACAACACACTACACTCGTTTGCACACACCCGCCACTTATCTCAACACACGACTGTCTCTTTGAGAACTGTTTTCAATTGACAAGTGATCACTAAGCTGTTTTCTTGATGAAGCAAAAATGAAGAGCATGGACCATTGAAAAAAATTCTGAATCAATACATTAATTCTTTTTCCTAAACTACAAATGAATTTCAGTTGAAGTACGTACGTGAGTCTTCACTCAAGGCAACACTTTGACCCCAAGCGTGACTATATCATCTGGAGCAGCTACTCTTTGTGTTTTCGAAATAAAATTTCAAATTAATCAGAAGTATCTATAGGAAAGTCAAAATATAAATACCTCTCGGCAAAAATTTCTCACAGCGGCCATTTGCCAATAATTTTGACAGCAAAGCAACTAATTAGTTCAGAGTTCATGCCATCAATAAATGTCATTTCAGACACTCTGGCAAAACTTCTCACATAACAGCGCTCGTACAACTAACCTGCGATAACTCACAGTACAGTATCAGGTTTGCCATATCATCATTTGTCATTCATTGAAGTAATAACTTGTCAGGAACCTGTATAGCAAGATGTGATGGCAAGCAAAATTTAGTTCTTTCTCTGAGACCAAGTTACCTCATATATATCTATATGATATACATATATATATACATGCAGATATCGTAAATATATATTATAAATGTATAGTTATATAATATATTTGGTATGCGTAATATTTATAATATTACTGAGTTATTTACAGATCGTGTCACTATTAGTCAGTTCGGATTTTCCCATTTAAATTCTCAATCTTTATCTACTACAGCGAAATTCATGCGCGGGTTGAATACGATGGTGATTGTTATTGACAGATTTATCGTATATTTTCTTCCTGTTAAGAACTAAAGAAGATGATTATTATTTATGCTGACCGGGAGCTCCTTCTTCTTGAGGCGGTCATTGTTTCCTCTATGTTTATGATAAATATATTGATACGTTTATCTTTATTCGTGTAAGAGAACAATTGATCAGGTCATTCTACTCAATACTATACTCGGGATTAATTAAATTCTGCATTCATTTTACAGGCAAGTTTTTAACCAGTTTCTTTATTGCAGGGCCCCACACATCCGTGAGATGCCAACCAAAAATCCTGACGACGTAAAGATTTAGACAATAAACAAGATTGCAATGACCTGCAGTGAACTTTGTGTCTTACTCTGTCTTACCTTGGCTTTTCGAGTGAAAGGTGAGACCAGAAACACGCAATTCAGATAATTTAGATTTAGTCGCCTTTTTCATTGGCTGTTTTGTACCTGTTTGCCATTTCTCCTGTCATTAGCTAATTTCTTTTTTTCTTTTTTTTTTGAACAGCCAGCAAGACAGCCTGCAGAGCGCCCTCTGTAAAACAGGCCGAAATGACTAACCTGACCTGCTTCTTCCCAGAGGACATCAGCGTCTCAAAGAAACACTTCACGGTCCTTCATTACAATGGCAAAATACGACCAGGTATTATTATTATTTGTCTTAAACATAATATGTATATATTATATACTCATATAACCACCAACATATACCTGCGCTCCCACGTAATCCCACATACACACTCACGTATATACACGCTACACAAACACGCACATATAAATTATACATAAAATTGTATATACTCATACATGGAAAACGTAAATCTATTTTTCTTTCTCTTTGCAGATGTCGTGGTAGAATGCGTGTGGCTTTCTGGACATCTTCAGTGCGTTACAGAAACTAATTATTTATTTGACAAAATCGTCAGCAGTACCATTACAGTGCAGATACCCAGGGTGACTGAAAATGAAACAGGAAAGTACACTTGCCAGATCGAGGGGTCAAAGCCAGAAGACATCGGGTCCTGCGAACTTTCCCTGTCTGCTGGTGCGCAAGCATCTTTATTGTTTTTATAGGCATGCAGGAAAAGTGATAGCCCCTGAATGCAATAATAATAATAATAATAATAGAATAATAATAATAATAATAATAGAATAATAATGATAAGATAAACACACTAACTTACATATTCACAAAATTTATCAGCATTGTGTATAATTTTTCTTTCAGATTTGCCAGAAAGTTGCTAACTCAAAGCGAGAGATTGTTTTCTTTCTTATTCATTTAGGTGTAGGTCTAGATACAACTGCCTGAGTAGTGATGTATGTGACTTTGCAGAAAAAACGATGTGCGAGGTTCATTCCGCCAGTCCTTCATCCGAGACAGTGCTGACCTGTCACTTTCCCGAGGACATCAGACAGTCCAAGAAGGACTTTAAAGTCTATCATTTCGATAGCGCAGGCACTTCAAGTTAGTGTGCAGCATGCTAAATGATGTTTCCGTTTTTTAGGAGCACTTTGATAACATTCTTCTGATAGATAAATCTAGAAGACAAGGAATAAACGTTTGATATAATCACGTGTCAAATACTCTAAATATGGCAGACATAGAGGTTGTTCTGCGATGTTTTGATGTTTGGGAAGCAAGGTTTTAAGGGCTGCACTCATATCAGGGCCAGCTTCTTTCTCTTGAGCAAGGAAGGGGTGATGTTGTCCTTTTTCTCGATGCCTTTTCTTCTTCAACCATTTAATGGTTCGGGTACGCGATCAACATGTGGCTCAGTTTGGGAAACATGCGCAGAACGAGTGTCGAACTTCCAGACACCGGCGCTCTAGTCCTTCGGCTCTCTCTCTCTCTCTCTCCAGTAAATAACTATACTTAAGGTATATATTTTACTATATCGACTGAACATGTTGGTAAAATTCTTCATATATTTATTGTAATGCAGATGTTCTGATCGACTGCTCGTGGTTTGGGGGCGCTCTGTCCTGTTTTGCACAGGCAGGATACCAGTCACACACAAACATCTCCAACAGTTTTACAGTTCAGATTCCACGAATGCCACAAAGGTCCTCCGAAAATTACATGTGTCTGATCTCTGGAGCACATCCAGAGCACGGGTTGCTGTGCACCTTGCGGCTTACGGGCATGTGATTTTTTTACTTCTGATATTTATTATTCCTTCTTTATGAGCTATGAAACATTCCTCACCATCTGCCTTTCTTTGCTTTCTTTTCTTCCCTCTCTTCACATCTCTGTCTCACATACTGTAGCTTTCCTTGCCTCTCCTACGATTTCGAGCTGCTTTTGTTTTCGCTGGTGCGATTCTTTGGTGTTTATTTTCTTTAATTTTATTCCTTTGTGTTTATTTTCTTTATTCTTTTCCTTCTCTCGCGAAGAAAGTGGACAGAGTCTCTCCCGTTATGACAGCAACGGGTTAACGGCAGCCGTTATTGTGCTCGGATGTCTTGTCACAGTGATGACTGGAGTAATCTTGCTTTTATGTCTCATACTAAAAAGAAGTAAGTTCTCTTTCTCTAAAACACACACACACACACACACACACACACACACACACACACAGAGTTCAGTTTATTGTGCACGTTCGATGAAACATTCGACTACGGACTGCAAATGCATTGTAGCAGAAAGAATAGAGAGTCTTTCCATACATGCATTGAAGGTGCACGTTGGATTAATATTTTAATATTTATAAGTTTATGCTTTAAGTTAAAAGAATGTACAGATTAAAGCTGTATTTTAATTGTTAATGTCAACTATCAAACTATAAAAACCTTTGTGTAATTTTTTTCCAGAAAAACTGTTCTGCCACAGACATCAAAAAGCTCATCCAGAAACCTCTTACCACGACGACCAAAGTCAACAGAAAGCTTTGTCATCATTAGAGAAACCTCTAGACCTGATGAGTTAAACACCAGTTGAACACTCGATAGTGAGCTGGGAGCATGGGGACGAGGCAGGAGTCATAAACCTAACGGAACAATGAAGCGGGTGTGGCACACACATCAACTTCCGTAACATTGTTGAATATAGAAGTCAGTGACACCCTGACAATGACGAAAAGACAAATTATAGGGGGTATGGGGAGGGTGTCTCTTCAAAAACAGAATTTGAAATTATTGACTTACTTTGTTTGTATTCAGTTGTGTGGTTGTGTAAAGAATTCTTCTGAGGTTAAAGGGGAGCAACTCAATGAGGGCGAGCTGAGAGGTCAGTCGTCAGATGGCGTATCTGCTGTATTTTAGGCCACATTGAGCTGCATTTAGCATTTATTTCACTGTACATAAGCAATGCCAGGGTCACTGTTCTTGATCTGCTTAATGATTGATATAAGAAAGTCTTTTATGAGGTGATAGAGAGTGGTGTCCCTTCGCCTAACAGGCCTGAGGGGGGGGGTGGGCCAGCCCTCCGCATTTTGTGTTTTTCTGCTTGGATTTGTTCTGTTTTAAGTGCCTCTAGTACCGATGTGCATGTTGATGATGTGTTCGCGGTTGAAGTCAAGAATTCCATTGAGAAATAACTTTGTTCGAAGAGTGAACTGCGTTACAGCAAGTAAACCTCATGAGGCGACACGTACTGTGTAAAGCAGTACAAAGTGAATTATGTCCACCCCTAGAGGTGGATCTGTGTGTATATTCTGTGGACATTCTGTTTCCCAGTGACGACGTCAACAGCTTCGTTGGACGAGTGACAATTTTGTGATACACCAATGTCTTTTCGTTTTGGGGAGGAAAACAGGCCTACAAAACATTGGTCCATTTATGTTCTGAAGGGTTATACGCGCAATGTTGTGCTATTTTGTGATTGAGATTAACTTTCGAGTTCATTTCTTCTGTATTATATAAATTAAGACAGGGCATTTATGATGCAGACTAGTTATCGTGTGAAGGAGCAGGCAAGTGTCGCCTGTGTATGTGTGTGATGTGAAATGTTTATGTTAAGGCAACGGTATACAGGACACGGCGATGAATACATCGAATATTACACACACCTTATCATTATAATTACACACATTATTACTAATATTACAATTATTATTTAACACACAGAGAGAGACGTTCTCTCTCTCTCTCTCTCTCTCTCACACACACACACACACACACACACACACACACACACACACAAGTAATCCGATGGAGCAAATTTTAATCAAAAACTTTGAAGAAAAACATATTTTTAAGCTGCCACTGACTGACAAGTTTTAATTAAACCAAAACCGGTTTAAACCCAGGGTTAGACGGATACGAGGAACAACGAAAAGTTTTTTCAAGCTTGATCTCGGGGTGATGGAGAGGCGTACACTGTAATAAAAGGTGAACAAAATGAATATATCTGGTTTCGATACTTCACAGTCAGTATGTTTAATGTGATATTCTCATAATGGCGATGGTGATGATGTTATTGCATTTTTCATCTTGCTTTAATTAGAAAATTAAAAGTTAGCGTCTATTGAACCTTTTTCTACCGGCATGCAGGGCAATTCACTTATTTAAATCTCTATAGACATCTGTGCGTTTCAAATGATTAATTGACAACTAGAGTTTTTACCTTTCTTTAGTTCCTCTTCAACCAAAAAACTTACCTGTCTGGTCTTTTACTAGGCAACATTTAGTAGTACATTGTGATAAAGAGATGAACTCTCCATGTCTTTACCAGTTCCCTGATCGCTGCATAAGCATGGCGCGTGTCTCTCTTTCTTCAGCCTCATAAACATTTACTGGCCTTCCGCCCAAACGTGCTCACTGTTAAGAATTTGTGTACTTACAACAGGTGAAATGAAAGAATACTGTAAAAGTCCTAAATTTCAACATTTTCTAATTTAAAAAACCAGTTTTAAGAATGGTTTTTGTATCTGAATTTTGAGCAGTAAACATAAAGAAGGATCTTAAGAATCCAGTTATTTATTTTAGTAATTTATAAAACACCTAAAGTAAAATCAATTCAAAAGAAGCAGAATGGATCCAAGGAAAGAGTCTTGGGGAAATATTGCAAGAAAGTGAAAACATGACTTGACAGATAAGTGAGATAAGATTCGAACCCTGCCAGTGCGGGGGCCAGAGATGCCATAGAGAGTGAGAAGTCTTTGAACGAATGTATGATGATCAGATACACGCTGAGCCCACCAACAAGTTCATTTTGCCTTGTGGAGTGGATTTCCGGGCAACAAGGTGCACATTGCGACTGGAGCAGCAGACAGAAGAGATCGAGACACTTTGGGATGATCGTTGATCAATGGATGGTGAATTGTGAAGGTAGTGAGCACAGGTGTTGATGGTGATTGTCTGTCGATATAGACAATGTGTGAGCTAAATATCGGCCGTTGATAAGCAAGTTCAAGGAGAATACTGTAGTGGTCAAACATCTCCGGATTGCACTGATTAATCTTTAGATTAAACCATGATCCAGTCCAAGATATGATCTTCCTTGTGAGCTCTCATTATTCTATAAACACACTACTCTCATCCTGCACTAAGCATCGCTTTGTTTGTCATCAATCGTATACTAACGACACGCTCGCTACCTGCGTCTCACTCTAGAGCACTATAGAGGACTGGATACTTGACGCAAAACAAAATGGATGATGCAAAGCAAATGGAAGCTAATTTATGATAAAACTCTTCTGCATGAAACGACAAAATCTACCCACGTCTCTCCGACTAAATAAAACCATCAGTGTTGATAAACCAAAGTTCTCTTTCCGTCCTCTATTATAACTCTTGGCTTCATCGTCACTGCTGACATGACTCTTGACAAATAAAATGCAGTTGTCTGTCCCTCTACTTACTAAGAGCTCCGTAAAATTAGCGCCATCCGCCTCCTTCCCCCCGAACAAATGGTTAACGATCTTGTTTGTGTATGCGCTCTGTTAAGATTTTATTACTGTAATTCCTTGCTCTAAGGGAGTCCTGTATACTTTAGCGTAATACAGAACTCTGTTGCTTATCTGGTGCTCGGTGCAAGGAAACAGGACCAATCATGTTTGCATTCATTACACTTTTTATTTCTTTCAAGGCTCTTCCGTTACGATTTCTTTCCTTAATTCCCACCAGAAAACTTTGCTGTTCGTCTGACCAGCGCATGCTGCCTACTCCTGTCACTAACACAAAAGAGTGTGATCAATGGAGTCACCGATTTTTATCTATAGTACAGAAAACTCCCTTCCCTTTTATATCCTCCCCTAACCCTCCATTGATTCGTGTCCATTAAATGTTCATGAAAACACATCTTTTTTGTGAGCACCACCCCTTCACGCAGTCCACTGACTGCTACTCAATCGCTCCCCCTCCTATTTCTCTTTCTTCCTCTTTCTTTCATACCTTTTGATTACTCTGTCCCCCCGATATCCCTTTGTTGTTTAAATTCTAGCTAACTCTTCATCGTTACTGTTTATTACTTCTGTGTTTTCACTGTCTTTTGTACTTCATCCCCTTTGTTGTTCATATTTTCTTTCCTTCATGTACTAGAGATTGACCAAGTTTTTTTGTCAAGGGCTGAGCGCATGCTCTATATGAGCGGGATTCTGCACTGTAGATTTGGACATTTTTATTATTATTGTTAAATACAAATAGCCTTTGGGTTTGGTTTTTTTTTTTTGGGGGGGGGAATTACGAAAATTATCCCATTTTCTTGGTATTTAACTGTATTGTTAGAAGATATTTTCCTCAAAAAGTGCGAAACGTGATTTCACTCACTCACCACCCAGGTAGTAACGCGCTCGTTGACCCATCGCTTCCTCCTTCTTTACCTTCTCTTTTCCAAATACCTTTCTCCCTTCTCATGTTTCTTTTTCATAATCCTTACTTCATAAATGCAGAAATACAGTAAAAACAACGACAATCTTTTAGAGGAGAACAAGCAAGCCAGACGATCACTTCTCAATCTCCCCCCCCCCCACGCCGACTGCTTTGTCCTTTGCAGTGTATCTGCGTCATTGCGCATTAGACATGATCTGGGTTTTCCGACACTGGCTTAACCGTAATAAAATGGCCTGGGTGCCAGCAAACCTACCCACTCATTATACAGTCGTTCCACTCAGCTGCACCCGTTATTTAAAACCTGTACCGCTGGACAGTAGCTGCACTCACCACATCCCTATTTTGACACCATCCACCTGAGTCGTCTTCAGCCTGGGGGGATCACCGAGGTCAACATCTAACTGCGTCGACAGAATCGGCGGAGCGTCGCCTACGTTTGTCACTGGACGTCAGTTGTCGCTCACTCTGCTGTCTGTCACCCTGACTGACGATACCAAGTGGTGGTGGAGTCTAGAGAAGACAAAAAGGTAATAACTGTACCTCAATGTTTCACAAGCTTTTTTGTTTTCTGTCATTCGTCCTAATTGTTTCAATTTTACTTAAGTTTTTTTCTATTATCTATTCGTTCTTTGTTGATCTATTGTTCTCTCTTTCCTTCTTTCAGTTCTGAAGTTACTCACCTCTGTAGAGTTAGGACTACCGAGATTTAATTTCTTAGCAGGTACCTCAGCTTGAGTTCATAAAGTGTTAGAAGTCTTCTTAACATCGCACTATTAATATTATTCTAGCCATGCAAACAAGAAGTCGAATGAGTTAAAAGGACAACAAATTATATGCTCATTTTGGATCAGCTTATTTATTGTCTCAACAAGCCGCTCATGCTATCTTGATGAAGCCTGCCTGACTTAAGATTTTAACCAACTCTTTCCTGGTCACTGAAACAACAACAACAACAACAACAACAAAGAGGTTCCAAGTGATGAAACACTGGATGACCACTGTGATACCTGCAATGAGTAGCATGTTGTAGAGATGTTAACATGAGGACATGTGAGTTTGTAAACGTGGCAGTGGTCACGTTCCTGTGAGAAGATGTTGTCGCCCCACACGATGTATTTGTCGGGCCGTCACTCACCCAGGGGACGACTTGGTCTTCTTGTTGTGCGGCACCGCGTGCTGACTGTGCACCCTCCTTCCTTCCTTCACTGACTTTTACTAGTTTAGCTGAGTGTTTACTTTTAACTGTTATGTAGCTGCTTTATATAGTTAGTACTTTCCTATAAAGTGTCTACATTTCTGACTGGGGGCTCTCGCAGTGCAGTGTCTGTATGAAATATTTGTATGTAAATTCTCGAATTGTACAGTGTCTGTGGATAGAATCTTTACACTGAGTTTTACATGCTATGGTGTCTGTATGTCGTATTTCTATGATGATGTTCACAGTGAGCATTGTACTTCTTATTTCTATATATATATATATATATATTTCTTATATCTCACGGTGCAGGAGCTAATCATGGACTCCAGTAGTTGTAAAGGCTCAAGAGCTGCTAACTTCTATTCTCGACATGATGTCAGAAGAGATCAAGTGTTGTGTACTTTCATCATACTCCTCGCCGCTCCAACAATGGTATGAGGTAATGACAGTGTCACTAGACCTCGGCAACCATCTCAAGTTGCAACTAATAATAATAACCGACGATTTATAAAGCTCATTATATTACCAGTTAAAATTTCTTATCTACATAAATAAATGACCATGTCAAGGTGTTATTTTTTCATAGCTGTATATTTTACTTTCTTGTCCATCCTGCAGGGGGAGCCAATCACGTGCGACTTTCCCTCCGTGGCTCCGATGGAGGAGGCGAGGCTGACCTGCAATTTTCCTGAGGATGTCAGCGGGTTACAGAAGGACATCATGGTGTATCGCCACGTCCTTCATGGCAGTCCAGGTAAGTGTGCATCAAACGTAAAACAGAGTTTTGTATGTATGCCACAAAGATATAAAGATATAGACACCCCTGACAAAAACACTTGAGTGACTTGTGCAGTCTCTTCTGTGATCTGTTTGTATCACAGAGCCCGTTGTTTGTTATTTATATTACAGAGGCCGTGCTGGGTTGCTGGTGGCGCAATGCACACCGGAACTGCTCCACCAGACAGGGCTACGTCTTTGATGGCGTCGTCTCCAACCACCTGACGATTCGAGTTCCTCATGCAACCGCCGACAAGACTGGAACTTACGCTTGTCACGTGACTGGCTACAGGGCTGATGAAGCAAAGATCTGCGAGTTTATTTTGAAGAATGGTATACCTTTTACTGCTTATAGGAACACACACACACACACACACGCGCGCGCGCGCGCGCGCGCGTACACAGAGAGAGAGAGTACTAATAAGCTGACAAGACGGATACTTGCGGAAACCAAGTCAACTTTAATATTTATATCAACATTTTTGACATTAATACCGCTAACTATTAAGTGATGTAATTGTTAACGCAGTGTTCAGAATCAAGCTTTGTAATTATTACTATAAAACATTACAACATTATTAATCCTACCACAAAGTGCGACCTTAATCTAACCATTAAAACGTGCATTTGTGTCTCTGTAAATAAACATGGCTAAATGACATTTTTTTTATTAACACTTGTGCGTTTCCTGCTCGTCGGTCACATTGCTTAAAGCAAAGATTTTAAGGGACTTTATATCAAAAATTGGCCAGACTTTGCCAAAACGTTTGTCCACATTTGTTCAGTTAAGAAAAGTTTTCATAGACACGAACCAATCTGAATAGCAAATCTTCATCGTGGTTCTCTCATTAAGGACAGATTGTTTTTCTCGTGTACCGGCACAGGGACTGCATGCTATGTATGGCTATAATCCTTGCAGCTTCATATTATTTTGTATGAAATCCTTGCACCTTTGTATTCTTTATGGCTATAATGCCTGCAGCTTTATACAGGACTGGTATTCTTTTGGTCTTTTCCGACGCAGATGTACCGG
Organism: Marisa cornuarietis; assembly: GCA_004794655.1. Classification (NCBI taxonomy): domain Eukaryota; kingdom Metazoa; phylum Mollusca; class Gastropoda; order Architaenioglossa; family Ampullariidae; genus Marisa; species Marisa cornuarietis. Next base: position 4,855,460 of record SMMW01000636.1, read on the forward strand.
ACCACTCCAGTTACAAAGGGCTCACGATACAACATAACTACCCAATACTTCATGTGGTTGACGGAATGATTATAGGGCTACTTGTGTTTCTTCTACTTTTAATCGCCTTGGCTATGTGCTACCTACGTCAGTGAGTACAAGTGTCGTGTCTGCTCCTTGAATGTTTATCCAAGTAACAAGTGCTTCTTTCAGTCATATTTCTAGAAGTGAATCTTACTGACGTTCTTGATTATAAAACAAATCGCAAAGAAAAGTACTGACGACTAAACTAGCGAATAATGAAACGAACAAACGAACGAACGTCGATATTTATACGATCGCTACTTGGAGCTAACCACTTTCCTCTTTACAATGAATCATCATCCAAAGATCAACAGGAACGTTTTTTAAATACCAATAAATAAGGGTTAACAATAGGTATCTAAGAATATAGGTGTATAAATATATTTCGGTATCTAGGTATATAGGTGTATAGATATATTTAAAATATTACATTTATACATACAGTCTAGCTCTCCCTCTTGAGGGAATAATGATACACTATGTGGTTTTGTTGCAGTCGCATACGAATTAGGGAAGTCTGGGGCAGGCTCACAAAAGTTTTCAAGGACAAGGAACTTGACCCTTTGGTGAAACACGAGCAGGGAGATGGAGGCTCAAAACACGAACCAGAAGTTCCAGAGGTCGTGGAAGTCTGTGGGCGAAGACGGAATGCTTTGTGTGGCTTGGAGGGGCCCGCTCTGTCAAGACCCGAGTCCATTGTGGAAACCATCGAGACGGAGCAAGACGAGACGGACTCTCTGCCGCCAAAGTACGAAAGCTGCGCGAACCACATCGAGCCTCGAATAGAAAAGAAGTCACGTGACACTCCGCGGCAGGAAGAAGAAACGAATGAAAATGACAGTCAAAGCGAGTATCACCTGGAGGCAGGTGAGACTTGTGTGGGTCGATCTGTGCCCCTGACGGAAGAGAGCGAGACATGTGACGACCAGTTTGACTCTGGGCTGGACGAAAACGGATCTTATATTTCTCTGGAAAAAAGCGAAAGCTACATCGACACGAAACAGAATGAATCTTGTGAAGACCAGACTGACTCTGTGGGTGACACCACCCAGGGCGCTGAGGAGCAGCCTGCGTCCCGTCAGGAAGAACATGAAGAACAACGCGAGTCGCTACAGGAAAGGAGAGAAGTAAGCAAGGACTCATCTCTACAGGAAGACTGCAGGATGAATAAAGACCAGGCTGAACCTCTACGGGAGGAGAATGAGATAAGCCAGAACCAGACTGAATCTCTACAGGAAGGAGATGGGATAAACAATGGCCAGTCAGATTCTCCACAGGAAGGGCATGAGATAAACAAGGGCCGGTCAGATTCTCTACAGGAAGAACTCGAGACAGATGAAGACCAGTCAGAGGAGACAGACGAAGACAGCGATGACTGTCTGCTGGACAAGAACGACACTGACGAGGACCAGTGTGATTATCAGCAGGAGCAGAGCGAGGCAGACGATGCTGGTGACATCAGGGTGTGTCCTCAGGCAGTGGCTATGGACTCTAACCACGTGTGTCTCGGCGACACATACGTGACACCTGCCAACTCCGTTTCCTGACTGCACATGGATAGTAAATTCTGAAAACTTTAATGATGTCTTTCACTTAATTAAAAGTTACACTTTTAGAATCCCAACTGAATAAAATAATTAGTTGTAATTTTTTGTCTTATTATGAGCAAGAGGAAGTCAATGGCCTTTTTGTAGCGCAATACACAGTTTCCACATCAGCATTTTGGATCGATTGTATCGGTTTCAGTAATAACATCTTCGATTTTTCCCTTTCATTTTATTTTATTCCAATCTTTCTCTTTTTCTTTTTTTAGTGTGTCTGTCACGCCTTCATATCTTCCTTCGTTTCAATATTTAAATAAAATACCACACATAATTCTTACTGTTTTTGTTTCTGTTTAGCCATATACCCACGTAATGATAACTGCAGGTGCGCGCACAGCTCAGAGCTTGCATGTAGACTCTCCTCCATGGCTATCGATCGTGAGACATACATACATACATACATATTTGTTATTGCTTTAAACACACTGACGCCGGCAAGGTTGCGAGAACCTACTCACATATGACTACATATCTACATCTATAAAGTTTCTGTTTATAATTCACCTGCATTCTCCTTTAACTACTATTTTTACAACATAGTACTCTTGTCAAGAAGTTTTTTCTGTTGCAGGCTATCTCTAGAGTCTCGTGGTATTCACTTGTGCCACTGCTGTGGTGTGTCACTTGTCACGCCGTGTTGTGATGTGTCACTTGTCACATCGTGTTGTAGTGTGTCACTTGTCACACCGTGTTGTGATGTGTCACTTGTCACAGCGTGTTGTTGTGTGTCACTTGTCACACCGTGTTGTTGTGTGTTACTTGTCACACCGTGTTGTTGTGTGTCACTTGTCACACCATGTTGTTGTGTGTCACTTGTCACACCGTGTTGTTGTGTGCCACGTTGAAAGTTGTCAATAAAATCGCTGTTGGAACAGTTCTCGGTAAATGACACAAAAACGCCATAAAGGTTGTGACATTTCGATTGTCAACCCTTATATTGTGACTCATACAGCATAGTTATTTCGGTGCACCTTCACCAGCTGCTGGCAACATGTGCACACACTTTACAAAAGGGGCCAGTTGCACAACACGTTTCTAAACCTTAAAACTGTTCTAAAGAGGCAAAATCTCTTCTAAGCCATTTTGATTCTTTGCAGAAAAACATACAAAAAATTGCACTGACAGGACGGAAAGTCAGACCTAAACATCTTTATCTTACTTAAAGCAGTTTTAGTTCTAAAAATTCTAAAATTGTGGTGCGTACTTTAAACTAATTATCTAAATAGAATTAAGGCCTAAAAGTGTTTAAAATTAGAAATGTGTTGTGCAACTGGCCCCTCACCTTGTCGTGTGCATTTTGAGCTCGACATGCGCTTATAGCCAGTGCAGGAAGACTGTCCAGAAGATGCCGTCTATAATGTTTTCATTCTTTTCCTGCTGTTGCTGTGTGGTAAAGTGGTTTCTTCTTTAGGAGATTTTCCACTCTGGGGACATGGGACACGGGAAGTTGAGGGAATGGTGTTGACGATCACAGTTCTAAACTCGCAGTAAGTGATGGCGCTCAGAGAGTTCATTGGAAGGTTCGTTACATCCCTCTCTTTGTCCTTCTACGACGTCAGCCGTAAAGGGTTTGTTGCTAAGTCAACGGTGCTGCTTCTCTTCATAATCACAAGGACTTTTGGTAATTACCACATTATGAAAATAACATTGAAGAGCAGCAAGTAGAGATTAAAATATCGTTGGCGGGTTGGATGGGAGACAACTATCTTCTTAACCGACTAGCAGACAGGAATGCTGATTTAAAATTTGTATCTTACTCACATATGTCATTTGAGGGACAGACGGACAGACAAAAAATACATAAATAAATAGACAAATATGATTCAAAAGTAATGTTTCACGAAATAATCTGTATGTTTGATATTTGCTTTTCAGTTGGTACGCTGTGATGACGTACATGGTTTACTGTGTTTCAATATTACTGCTGATACTGTAGGTGAGCCAGTCACGTGTTACGTTCCCTCGGTTGCGCCGATGTCAGAAGCGAGGCTGACCTGTCATTTCCCTGAAGACGTCGGCCAGACACAGAAGGACATCACAGTGTATCGTTATGTTGACGGCCAAAAACCAGGTTAAGTCTCTGACAGGTGTTCACTGCGACTGACATGTTCACAGAGACTGTGCTTAGTTCTACGTTCACATCTTTTGTAATATCCTCTTATCTGTAGGTTGTTATACACGTACTATAACGCATTTTATTACACGCACATGAATAATGCATGTTTTATCATGCACACTTGCTTAATACGTGTTCTATTATGTACACATCTAACATTCATGTTTTGATGATATACACGTTATACACGGTTTATGCCGTCAAAAACTACTATTTCCTAAAATGTTTAAGCATTAAATACTACAAGCACCAAAACATGTAATTAAGCATACTAGGACAGTATCATTCAACGTGGAAAAATATGCTGCAGAGGAAAAGTCAGTTGTCAAAATTCGCCAGATAGTCGTGGACTCTCAACTCAAATAAATATTTACCTTTGGGTTAAGCCCCATATCCTAAAAAAGCTTGATATCATTACTGGCAACAGGTGGCACTGGAAAAAAATCATTATCACAATGAACAGTGCACACAAGAGCCCAGAGAACAGAAGCAAATGCTAGAGAAAGAAATTGAGTCCAGTAAAATCAAAGTCAGTCCTCCTAAGACAGAGTTAACGATTTCCATAAATGTTTAGACAAATCGAGATATTTGCTATTATTAGACTCGATTATTATGATTTGTGAAATAGTTTAACACACATCCAGGATCAAGCAAATTTTTCGCACACTGTTTAGCTACGTACATACTGTGCGAGTGTTAGGGTGAACCTATAGTACAAAGTACATAGTATACATTAAGCTGCCGAGGCCAAGAGGAAACAAAATATGATACATTGAGTACAAATGCAGTCTGTTTAAAACTAATGCTGAAAACAAACATAATATGTTTACTGCTCATAGAAAGAAAGATCAAGTGTGTATAGCCTAGTACTCGAGGACTTTGACTCTCCATAAAACCCGATGACTAACACTGTAAAAACCTCAGCCAGATGGCTCTACAATACTCAGTTTTTATTCTCCTTGTGTATAAAGTCCGTGCAAGGACCGTGCAACAACCACAGCTGTAGCCAGTGTACACTAAAAATCGAAACAGCAAAGAACGAAGAAATACCGTGAAGAGCAACTGGCGTTTACAAAGATGTCAGGAGGATAAAGCTCACAAATGAATGATTAGTTTGTCATAAAATAAGTGACATTTTCTTTTACAAATGCATTTAAAAAATTTAATCTTAAGACCAGGAGAGAATCATGTGCATGTCAATCAGATGCTCTTCTTTCTGTTCAGCCCTATTAATCTTTTAAGTTATAGGAGTTGCTGAGTCTTATTCCCTTTTAGGAAGTCGATATTATCGATACAAACACTTTTTCTTAATTTTATCAACATAAATATTAAATTTAAACAAGACTGCTGACCTCACAGTTTAGTAAAGTAATCTGTGTGTACCAACAAGTCTTGCCCACCCTCTGTGACAGAACCTGTCCTCGACTGCTGGTGGCTCCGAGGGCAGCTGAACTGTTTCACTAAAATAGGGTTCGAGTTTGACAAGGTGGTCACAGATCACCTGACTGTCCGCATCCCTCAAGTCTCCAACACTCACCGAGGTACTTTCGTCTGCCAGGTGGCGGGGTACGATCCGCAAGACCTCAAGACCTGCGAGCTCGTCTTGGGCAGTGGTAAACTCCTGCACGTGCATGCACACAAGTCATGCACAATCATCTACACACACATCATCATCATCATCATCATCAAAAATCTACAAACTTACTTGTTTCCTCCATCATTCATTTATTTGATGACGATGACGACGACGATGACGATGATGATGGCTCACTGTCACTTGGGTTTTAGTGCTTGTCACCTGTGACTTTGTGGCTCAATGTCACCTGTGTATTAGTGACTCACTGTTACCTGTGTCTTTGTGGCTCACTGTCACCTGTGTCTTTGTGGCTCACTGTCACCTGTGTCTTTGTGGTTCAGTTACCTGTGTCTTTGTGGCTCAGTGTCACATGTATCTTGATGACTCACTGTCACCTGTGTCTTAGTGGCTCACTGTTACCTGTGTCTTTGTGGCTCAATGTCACATGTATCTTTGTGACGCACTGTCATCTGTCTTTGTGGCTCACTGTCACCTGTGTCTTGATGACTCACTGTTACCTGTGTCTTTATGGCTCACTGTCACCTGTGTCTTGATGACTCACTGTTACCTGTGTCTTTGTGGCTCAGTGTCACATGTGTCTTAATGTCTAACTGTTACCTGTGTCTTTGTGGCTCACTGTCACCTGTGTCTTTGTGGTTCACTGTCACCTGTGTCTTTGTGGTTCACTGCCACCTGTGTCTTTGTGATTTACTGTCAGCTGTGTCTTTGTGGTTCACTGTCACCTGTGTCTTTGTGGCTCACTGTCACATGTATCTTGATGGTTCACTGTCACCTGTGTCTTTGTGGCTCACTGTCACATGTATCTTGATGGCTCACTGTCACCTGTGTCTTTGTGGCTCACTGTCACATGTATCTTGATGGCTCACTGTCACCTGTGTCTTTGTGGCTCACTGTCACCTGTGTCGCTGTGGCTCACTGTGGTTTAGATGAAGGCATGACATCTGCGTAAATTGTAAGAGTTCTGTAGCACAAAAAGCTAAGGGTTCAGTTTGATTTCCCCCTTTTAGCAACACTTAGAAATTTAGGCAACATTTCACAGCCTTTAGAATCTTCAGTGGTTTTAGAGTTTGTAAGGCTGTTTTATTCTTAATATTATAATACTTTTTGATGTACCTATTTATGCTCGAGTACATCTGGTGTATGTGATTAAAGTTCTAATGTCAGTCAAGACTTTTCTTCAGTTCATCAAAGGAGAGAAAAAATTCAGTTTTACAATAAAAATGTGCAGTGAGAAGTCCTTAAAAGTTCTTTAACTCCTTTCCTGCAGAAAGTCCAGTGACCTGCAAAATTTACTCCGGTGACGAGAAGTCCATTCTCACGTGTTATTTTCCTGAGGATATCAGTGTGTCTAAGAAGGACATCACAGTGTATCACTACACTGGTCAAGGTAGACCAGGTCAGAATTGAAACTTACAGCATTATAGTCCGGGAGTTCTTTCTAATATTATCGCCTCTCTTGCTTTTTCTATGTACGTTCTTTGTGTAAACTCCAGTAGTAATGTGTGTGTGTGTGTGTGTGTGTGTGTGTGTGTGTGTGTGTGTGTGTGTGTGTGTGTGTGTGTGTGTGTGTGTGTGTGTGGGTGCATATGTGCGTAAGAACATCCATGAAACAGATCCTGGATTTTCAGATTTTAATTTTATGTATTTGACTTTTACTAGATGCTGTTGTTGACTGTCTGTGGCTCAGTGGAACATTCAAATGCATCACCAGGGGTGGGTACGAGACTGACCTGGCGGTGACAGACAAGATCGAAGTGCAGATTCCTTACACCGCTTACAACCAGACAAGTGATTACAGCTGTCAAATTTCTGGAAGAAAACTTGAAGATGTGGAAAGATGCCAACCTGACTCACTACCTGTATCAGGCAGGCCCTCAGGAGAACAAACAGGTACGCCCGCGGATAAGGAAAAAAAGAAGCAGAGGGAAGGGGGGATAACACGAAGACACAAATACAAAGGCGTGATAGCATGCTTTTCTCTCTCTCTCTCTTTAATCACTGGATGTGACTGTGTTTAATCTCTCTCTTTAATTGTTGGGAGTGAATCATAGTCTTGAATCTCTCTCTTAAGCTGTTGACGATAAGAACTCGACGATGAACAGAGAACTGGTGATGAGAGACTTAACACAGTCGATAGAGGACAGCGATGTTTGGGGGGGGGGAAGTAAAGGGTCGTTGACACATTCTCGTGTTGTTTTTTTTCCTGCTTGTACATATGGTACTTTAGAGTGTACGAGTCACTAAGCGGGGTACAAACCGCACGATGGTGATCACGAAAACCAAGAGCATTAGTCACGAAACTCTATGGGTGGGAGGATGAGAGGACTGCACTGTAGTGAAATCTTCTTTCGAAAGAAACTATTATTTTGGAAAAGTCACTCAAGTTGTTCTTGGTCAAACAAGATTATTATACGACTGTTTATGATCGACATACCTTGCTCACGAGACTGAAAACTGGAGTGTCTAACTTTTAAATAAATTCTTTTAAAGTTCTTCGTCGCATCTGACGTGGTCAATTCTTACATTCACTGATAGAAACTACAAGTCAGATGAGTAACCAAAATACAAATCAGAATGACCAAAATACAAGTCACAGTGACACAAGCACTGGTGGAAGTGACCAAAGTTCAGATGATAGACAAGCCACTTTGGTCATCGGACTCGTCACTGGGATCACCATCATCATACTTATCACACTGGTGACATCACTGATCGTGTGGAAAACTGTAATAAGACGTACGCACATACACTTACCTTGCACGCGCACGACGTATATTACAAACATGCACCCCGCTCGACGAGCCCCCGTTGATGGAATGAAGGTGAAGAGATTTCTCGTTGTTTTGAAAAATGAAGGACTCACTCTCTTCCGTCTGTCTGTCTGTCAAACCGTCCCCTTTCTTCTTCTTCCCACGTCATTTCTTCCCAAAACGACGACAAACAAATGACGCACACAAGACGTCAAACACAAGACACCATTCACTCACGAAACAATACAAGACCTACCCCTAACTCATTACACTCCCCCTTGCTAAAACTGAAATCTCCCAGATTTCCACCAACTAGGTCGCTATATTGTTTCGGTAAACCCCCAACTCAAAATAACTTAGCAACTGAACTGCACCTAACAAAAATCCCTCCTGGCTAATCTATAACACTACTATTTACTCATGAAACAATGGAGTATTAATTTCTAAAAAATCATAGTAACTTCAATTTTCAAACGGCAGTCAGCTTACATTATATTTACACGTTCATTACCCTACTTACTCCAAAATCAGACCGGGACATTCATCCGCGGCTCTCTCTAGCCGGTTAATTACTATGCCTCCGCTGTCCATTTGCGACCAGTCGACCGTGCCCGGTCCTTGGTCCGTAATGTTTTGGTTGTTATGTACCTGACCAAAGTTCATTGACACAGGTATCAGCTGACCGACACCTTCTCCACAATGACGCGACAGACGATCGGTGTATCCTACCCCGTCTTCTGCCGCCCTTTCCCCTATACATTCAGCTTTTTCCGAACTCTCGACTGCTTCAGACCTTTCGTCTTCTGCCGCTAACCTACTTCTGCAATGCCGCGACGTCTGGCAACAAAATTTACCTTCCGCCTGTTGCGCGACACCATGAGCAGCCCGTTGACAGTCCAGCCGCTGGTGCATACACGGTGCACATGCAGCCGTCCCGTTCACCCTTCGTGAGTCAGACCGCACTTGCATGCGGTTACGTAGCCCGGGGAGAGGACTACCTGGGGTGAGAAACATCTTGACCGTTACTGCCGATGCGCACTCGACCTTTCCCGCTGATGTCACACGACTTCCACCCGGTTCCCAAACGCGAGGACGCGTGTCCTTTTGCTGACCGCGCCCTCTTGCCCTCTTCTTGCGCTGAGGCTGGGTCCGTCGGAATGTTGCCTTGACTTCAGGTCTCTGTTTAAACCGCCAATATGATGCACCCATTAGCAAGGCTACACTCACCTTCGACCCATGGTGCATTTTAACCCTTACTCGGACTCTTTCTCGCTGTCTGTTATGAGACAACAGCCGCGGGGACCCTTTCAATCTCACCACCCGTTGGTGTGACGAAATCACCCCTCTTCGGTTACCCAGATCAAGATTGTCTTCATTCCCCGACCTTCCTCTGGCGCGAGTCATCAGTCCGTCGATGGCCTCCGCCCCTTCGCTAGTTTCAACATCGCTAGTCTCCACCTCACCAGCACCGTCTGCGCTAGCCCCACTCTCACTAGTATGTAGTTTGCTAACCTCATCACCGTTAGCATCTAACTCACTAGCCTCATCACCAACATCCATCTCGCTAGCACCTAGCTCACTAGCATCCACTTCGCTAGCACCGAGCTCACTAGCCTCCTCGTCATGAGTATCCCACTCGCTAGCCTCGATCTCGCTAGCATCTAGCCAGCTAGCCGTGATATCGTTAACATGTAGTTCGCAAGTCTCATCATCGCTTGCACCCACTTCGCTAGCTAAGTCATCATTAATGCCTATCTCGCTAGCATCTACATCGCTAGCCTTCCTTTCGCTGTGATCTATGTCGGTAACCTCAACCGACCTCTGACCACCGTTTCCACCGCGCCAAGCTTTGCCGACGGTTACCATCCCACGCCACTCGTTGCCATGGGGACAACGACGCGAGAAGTGACCTACCTCCCCGCAACTGTAGCATTTCACATCTACAGGTGTTTTTTGCCGGTCTGATCTTTGAGGGCAGAACCTAGCGATATGCCCTGCGCTGTTACAGCTGTAACAAATTACAGGGGGTGCGACCTTACGTGTCTCCTTCCTCCCCTTAGAGCTTCTATAGCCTACGTCCTCATCCTCACTGAGCAGTTCGTCGTTGCTATCCTTTATCCCACCATCTCTTCTAGTCATTAAGTTACAAGCTGATGGCGCCTTCCAACTTCCTACGACACTAACGCTCCTGTTTTTAAAATCACGATGATCATTCTCACTAGCGCCGTCTCTATGGTTAGCCCTGCTTCTTATTTCTGCCATTTTCAGTTGAAAAACGTGCTCTTTCTCCCTTTCTTCTCTCAGTTCCTGTCTCTCCCTCTCTTCTTTCTCTTTCCGTTCATCTCTCTCCCTCTCTTCTTTCTCTCTCTCAATCCGCTCCGTTCTTTCTTTTTCCTCCCTTTCCTTTTTTCCCTGTCTCCACAGGATTAATTCTTTTTCCACAAACTCCTTAATCTCTTTTCCTACCAACCCCTCATCTAATGCAATCTCTCTAAGCTCTTTTCGCTTGTCCCTCTCGGACACAGCGAACTCTGCTTCTAATCCTGACATGGTACAGTAGCTGCGCTAACACTATCGCCGTTGACCAGAACGGTACTTCCCCTTCGCGTTACTTGACCAACCTACCAACGAATAGCTAGGCCAGCTACACACACACTATCTGTTCAGATCCCGGACGAGCTACCCAATATGTAATAAGACGTACGCACATACACTTACCTTGCACGCGCACGACGTATATTACAAACATGCACCCCGCTCGACGAGCCCCCGTTGATGGAATGAAGGTGAAGAGATTTCTCGTTGTTTTGAAAAATGAAGGACTCACTCTCTTCCGTCTGTCTGTCTGTCAAACCGTCCCCTTTCTTCTTCTTCCCACGTCATTTCTTCCCAAAACGACGACAAACAAATGACGCACACAAGACGTCAAACACAAGACACCATTCACTCACGAAACAATACAAGACCTACCCCTAACTCATTACAAAAACATACAGCAAAATGAACACGTAAGCGCAGACATTTTTCTTACTGCTTTACTTTTCGATCTTCAAGCAGCTCTTGTGTGAATTTTAATTCAAATAATATTCACGCACATTATACTGGCAACTATCATTTAGTCAGAGCAAGACGTCTGTTGCTGACAGTCTGAACATAGCAAAAACAAAACCCAAAAAACAGCTCAAGTCGAAATAATGTTGTGCGGCCAAACGCCTTTTACATTCGTATCTTGATAAATTAGGAACTTTTTCGTTTTCGTTTTTCATTTAGTAAATCTATGACAGTCATTTATCGCAGCTAATTCTCGTTCTATTTGCTATTTTGTTTGTTTTTTGTTTTTGTTTTTTGTTTTTTTTATATATATATATTTTTTTTTTGAAGATGACATTCAGATACCTAAGAGTCTTTATTGTGATTCTCTTTGACTGTGAAGGCTGCACTTGTTGTCAACAATTTTCTGTTGTGTATGGTATCTATTTTCATGCACAGTACCAACCATGTGACAATAATAATGATGATAATGTTTCAGTGTGATATGTTTCCGCCGTCTACGGCGCCAACGACAAGATGACGGCATGTTGTCTACACCACCCAGTGGCCAACGAAGCAGTTGCCCTGTGGACCCTAAGGACCGCGAAGACACAACAAGAGATAGGGGGCTGCTAGTCAGTGTCACGTGTCAAGACGCACAAGGAGAGTTGAAGGAGGCGAGAGATGTGGGTGGTGTGTGTGGTCCAGATGAGAAACTGTTACCATCGGGCTCCCAGTCTCCACACGCGTAGACGTCACGCGTCCAGATTGAAAGACATCCAGCAAAAACTTGTCAAAATGATGGGAAAGGTGCATCGCTCCAGCAAGGCTGTGTGTGTGAGAGAGAGAGAAAGTTTGTAGGGATGCATATAGATCTGTGTATCTGTGAGTAAAATATGTTTGGACCTTTATCATTAAAGCCTTATGTGCGTCATGTTGACACATAAGATTACTCTTCTATTCCATTTTATGCCAGTGTGGAAGATATAGAAAATAAAATGACTAATAAATAATTTTTTATGTTACTAATAGTAGAACTGCCAGAATATTTTGTAACAATGTGTATCTTGAAAATTTTGAGTTTTTAGCAACTCATATAAATTGCTTCTACCTGTTATGAGTATCACAAGCATGTGATAGGGCAAGGCTTAGTTTATCAGCTGTTGAACTTTATTTTATACAGATTTGTTCATTCTGGTCTTCAAAGATTACGAGTTCATGATCTAATAGCTTCTGTGATTTTCAATCTTTATATGAAGTGTAACTTCTGTAGCTAACTTAGTTCAAGGTTTTGGTAATTTTTGTATATACTTTATTTGTTCTTGATAATTATAATAGCTGTAAGCAAAAAATAAAATTTACTTAACTTGTAGATTTAAGTCTATGGTAGCACTTGCTACAGTGAGTGGGACATTTTCTAGGTGACATCGCTGAAGCATCTCACACAAATCTTAGTGCTTGACCACATATGTGTAAAACAGTTGTTTTTGAGTTGTTTAGTTTTTGTTATTGAGATACCTATTAAATCCTTTCTGCTGGCTATTTACTTTCATTCATTGCGCTTTCCTGCATTCATGTGATGGTCTGGGCCATTTCAAAAACCACAAACATACTGTACCTTCCTGTATTCACGTAGATTACAGTCTTGGCTTTGTCAAGAACCACAAACAAACTGTGCACTTCTGTACTCATGTGACCAATAGTCTCAGTCATTTCAAGAACCACAAATATAATGTGCCCTCCTGTATTCATGTGGTTAGTAGTCTGGACTATTTCAAAAACAACAAAGATACTGTGCTCTCTAGCTGTATTCATGTGAGCAAGTCTGGGGGTTATTTTTTCAAGAACCACAAACATACTGGGCCCTTTTGTATTTATAGATTACACTCACAGACAATTGCTGGCACGAACTCTGAATCCAGGGCTGTGCGATCTTCATCGAAGTTGTCTGGCTGATTTCTATGGTGGGAAAGTGCTTTGATTCAGATATGATTTCATATGATGTGCGGGAGGAAACAGGTGTAGGAGTAGACCTATTTCTCTGCCCACCCCATTGGTCAGCCCTGCAAGCAGGCATCACCTCAAGAGAATACAATGTGTGGGCTGAGACTATGACAAAAACCTTACGACGTTCACTGCTGTTGAGTTAAAACCATTGTCTTTCACCACTGTTGGTTGTACTCTATCAAGCTGGACCAACTCAGCAGATTCACATATTTCAGACTTTCGTCGACATGCAGCCAGCCTCACAAAGCATGCACAAAATTCTCATGATAAGGCAGCTCTTTTTTTTTTTGAGGGAGTGAGGATAATTATATGACAGTTGATATTAAGGTCCCTTACTCTACACTTACTATTATTTCAATATATTAAGCACATCTGCGCTTCTTTTGTTCCTGACTCCTGTAACATGGAAAGATGGCAGCTCATGTCGTTAAGCCATTCATCTGAGCATGAATAAATAATTTTTTGTTGTTTTAGAAATGAGATTTTTTTACATATACATAAAATAAACATTTTTAAATGAAATTTGTACTAAGTGTACCAATAGTCATGCTATTGTGTCATTCAAGAGATAACATGAATGAATGGAAGCAACTGTTTCTAATCCGCCTGATTTTTAGTGTAGCTATGAAAGAATTATAATTCTACTTTTTTTAACATACAGCTCTTTTAATTTGTAATTTACTTGTAAGTTAAAAGGCCCTATTTTTAACTTTGTAAAAAAATATAAAAAGTTTATTTTCGTAGAGGAAAATACTGAAAGACTTGCATTTACTTCTATTCTTATTAGGCCTAGGTGATTTGATTATTGTCCACTTTTGAAACATCTGTTATTAATGAATGCATTTTAGATTAATTGCTGCATAATGTCCTTAGATTTTAAATTATTTCTAGTCGCAAACAAAGCTCTTTCAAAAAATGCAATCATGTTAATTTTTTAGGTGTTAAGCAACTTAACAGCTGTTTTCTTTTCATCTATGATAAGACAAATAAAACGGAAGCATATCTTCTGCTCAAGCGACAGGATCAAAAACCTGGTCCAGGGAGGCCACCCATAACTAAAAAGTTAAATTGCTCAAAGCTTTATTCTGTCCCCTGCTTACCTACGCGCTAGTCTTCAAAACAGCTACTATAAATAATTCTTTTGCAGCCTTTCTTACAACTGAAATTTTCGTATCCCCTTTTATTATGTGAAGCAATACACACGCTACATTCTCTCTTAAGTTTTTCTCGCTCAGTCAACTTCGTTTTTTTTTTAATTTATTTTTATCAAGGACTTGTTAAGCATAAAGTGTTAATGCCTGCTGATACTGTCAGCATGAGTTTTTATTATGTACAAGCACAAAAAAAAACCAACAAACGCACAAACAAGTTTAACGCGCGTTTAACTTTTGTAAACGTGCGATCACCCAGTCACCTTCAAAATCAACGCTACTTCCCTTCCCTTTCACGGCACGTTCGCGGATGCAGCACGTCCGCCAGCTCGGGGGGTTCATCGACTGAAGCTTCACAAAGCGGCTGACGAAAGCGGAGCTGACTGCTTATTGGTCGATTGTGACACACCTACTGTGGCCTTCAACCTACAGCCCTTGACCGGAAAACTCGACATGCGCACACTGCATATCACGGCGCGTTTCATCTGACGATACCAGACTGAAAACTAGTTTGAAAAGTCTGTGCTTGAAAGAGTCTAGCTTCACACTTACGAGTGGGTCGAGGAAATCACTTGATCCCGGCAAATTACCTTCCATAAACACTGTGTTTCCGTCATGCAGCGTCACTTTCTGCAGACCATTCGGACCATCGTCGTACAGACCGTCGGTCACAACCTCCCAGGAAAAGGGTTTTGTCCACGGATTTGTCCGGCAGCCACGCAAAGTCTGGACATTACACGAAGTCATTCCAATGATCGCGCAAAAGGTTGTGAAGGCCATGACTGTAAAAGGAGGATGTGCAGCAACACCGGAGTGCTGCTTTTCCGACAGGTATAAAATGTCGTCTCATGAAGTTAATCTTTGTGGACGTGACAGAGCGTGATACCGATAGATTGCAGAGTAGATGCAAAACTTTGCACCAGATAACATGATTTTATTTCATTCTCATCATTCAAAACTATTTTGTGTGTTTCATCATGTTTAAACTTGTTTAGAGAAGTCTCGAAGTGTCCAAATGTAACTACCAACAAGCGAATTGTGTAAACAGTTTGAAAGATATGATGGTCACATTATAAATGCTCTTTGTGTGTTTAATAAATTTTAATCCCTCGTGTACCTTGGGTATGTACAGCTCCTGGACTACAGGTCCTATACCTACACTTACCTCCTAGCTGATCCTGTGTCTCGAAGTGCCGTCATCATTGATCCAGTAATTGATATGGTTGATAGAGATGTTGCCTTGGTGCGTGATCTTGGCCTTGACCTAAAATTTGGAAGTAAGTATGCCCTAGAAAAGGGATATCAGAGAGGATATGTTACGGTCAGCCGTCTCCTATGCAACAGCTAAAAACTGTGCCCTCATTTTACATGTTTAAGTTTTTGTATCCACTTTTCTCATTAGAAATGTTGGATAGTTAGAATAGCTGTGGCTGATGGGTCCAACCTTTATTTCCTATATGATAAGCAGCAGTAAGTTCCAAAATGGTTTCATGCCACAGCGTCACAGTTGCTACATTTCTCTCTTCAAGATTAAAAAAATATTCACATTATTCTTTTACCCTATCAAACTTCCCAGCATTGATCCCTTTCCATTCACAGAGTGTAAGGGCAATCTTGATTTCCCTGGTGCCAGAAGGATACTGAACACTGCAGCATTAATGCCGCTGTATTGATTTCTACTGCAGAGATAAGAACAAACGATTAAGATTTTGACCACAATGTTTCATTTATGAAAACTTCCATTTATTTATTGTGTAACTTATGCTGTTGTGCACTTCAGCTTTCTATGGCGGCATGCACAATAATGTGTATTCCTGCCCTAACATGTGTTTTAAAAAAATTAGATAAGATAGGTGAGTCATTTTGCTATCTTTGTTGTTTACAGTTGATTGTATTTTTCATGTTGTTTTGCTAAACCTTTTGAATGGAGACTTGTTTATTTCATCTAAATTGGGATTCTTATGAAGAGGTCACAATATTAACTTTATGGTATTGAAGTCTTATCAGCTCAGCTACCATTTAACCTGATTCTGTTTTAACCAGATATGCTTTGCTCTCTCCAGTAGGGTGTTGAGGTACTCATGATGGAGGTTTGGTTGCAATTCATGGTCCTACTTGCAATAAATATATGAATTTAGAAGATTCTATAACAGAATATGTCATCCCTAAAGAGACAAGCACACAAATTGATGAAGCACACTTTTGTCCTTATAAAAAACTAAGAATGGTATAGTTATGGCTTCACTGCGGAATATAAATTTATGTTTATTATAAAATATTCACAATAAACTATATGGATTGATGCTACTGTATTTATTTCAAAAGATCCTTGGTGCTTTTCACTTTTTTATGTTATTTCTCTGCTTTAGTTAACACCCACGTCCATGCAGATCACATCACCGGAACAGGTGAGATAAAAAAGAGGCTGCCCAACTGCAAAAGTGTGATTGCAGGAGTCAGTAAAGCGAAAGCTGATGTGCACATCAAAGAAGGGGATGTAATTAATTTTGGATCATATGCCCTGGAATGCTATTCTACCCCTGGACACACAGATGGTGAGTTCTGCTCCAAGTGGTTAAAGCCATTTTTATTTCATGTCTTTTAATGTGGAGTGTAACTCTACAAGGGTTTTATTTTCCCCCCGAGAGGTCTCTAAAAAATATTCTCTTTGTTATCGAATGTCAAGCACAGCAAAATTTGGACAAAGATTTTACCTCTACACCTTTACTTTTGCAGGATGCATGTCATATGTTCTTCGATCAGAGGCCATGGTCTTTACCGGAGATGCTTTGCTCATACGAGGTTGTGGTCGTACAGATTTCCAGCAAGGTGCTATATTACATTTAATTACTTCTTTACATTTGTTATTCAGATAGTCAGTCAAAATATATGAAATCAGAAAGTCTGGAAAATGATATTCATTATTTCTTTAAAAAATAAGATTATCTTGATGGGAATGCACTGTAAACTTCATAAGTTAAAGAAATTATCTGTTTATTTCTTTTTTATTTTTTGCTCCTTTAATAGGCGATGCAGGCAAACTGTATGACTCAGTCCATGCCAAAATTTTGTCTTTGCCTCTACATTTCAAAGTCTTTCCTGGTCATGATTACACAGGTGAGAGTTTTTCGTGGGTCTGTTGAATAGTTAGTTAATTGCTGCAAAATTATTCAGGAGCTACATTTAACAATTAGTTGCTTAGCCGAAGATCTTTCCTCTCTTGTTACCACTTAAAGGTACAGCCTAATTTTCTATTCTTAATATAATTATCTTTATACATTTTTTATGCTGGCTGGTTTCCAAAGTTATGCAGATTGTCTAAAATACGAATCTATAAGTAAAGGCTGACATTTGCAAGTGTGCTTGTCAAACTGTTATGTTTTAATGAAATTTAAGTTGTCTTTGTTCCGTAAGTTTATTTAAGTGAAAAAGCAACAGCAATTGATTACTCTCGGTTACATGAGGTAATACCTCTAATACAGTTATGTGTAAAACATGTTAACCTATTAGTTGTGTGCTGCTGGATTATACAACTTGGTGACGGGACACTTAATCCCCGACACTTAACCCCCAGACACTTAATCCCCAGACACTTAATCCTCAAAAATGCCCCCAATGTTATAAATGGTGAAGTTAAGTATGATTTTAAGTGTAAAACTTAGTTTGATGTTTACATGAAAATAATTATTTGAATTTGAATTAAATTTTTCATTTACTTCATAATTAAATTTTTCATTCACTTCATAATTTCTTGAGTTGAAATTTCATTTTGAGGATTAAGTGTCTGGGGATTAAGTGTCGGGGATTAAGTGTCTGGGATTCATACAACTTTATAAATCCGCAAGGACAAATGCATTATACTGCTAAAATATGAATTCTTTACATTCATATTTACAGAATATGCAGTTAAACTGATGCTTACCTCTCACTTGTACAAATATGATATGAATTTTTTTAGTAATACTTTATTTGTGTCTCTGCTCTGAGCACTAAACCATATATTTGTGAGTGACTTACAAGTTCAGAATAAACAGGGTTTGTCACTGATTTGATAGCAGCTCATTATTACACATTTGGCTGTTATAACAGTATGGCTTGCAAAATGGTAGTAGAGCCAACTGCAATGTTAAAACGTATAATGGCATTTCAGTTCTGCACTTCACCTTACAGAATTAATTGATACAGGATAAATCTACTTACACTATTTGTATAACAAGGTTAAAAAATTAACAAACTTGAATATTTCTGTGACAGGCCAGATGATGAGCTCTGTTGGGGAGGAACTCAAGTATAACCAACGCCTAACACGACCTCGTAGCGAGTTCATCGAGATAATGAAAAATCTAAAGCTTCCCTATCCCAAACAGATTGGTAAGTTTTGGTACTGCTTATCTTTAACAGGCGGTGTATAAAAAACATCAACCTTTCTCCCCCTCCCCCACCAGATCTCCCTTGTGTTCTTTAATGCGCTTGTAGGCCCCGTATTTCTCAAGCCTTTTGTTGTTGGTGCACTCCAGTGTGATATTCATTGCCCTGACTGTAAACTGGTTTCTTGGGATTACCACAATAATGATAAAAGCCTGAGATTGAGTCAGTGGGTTTTGGATTTCAGGTGCTTTTGCATTTATGAGGAAATTAATTCATTGATGTTAAACAGTTAATTGTGGTTGTGGTTGTAATGGTGAGGTAGTGGTGGAGGTGGTGGTGGTGGATATGCTGATGACTAAAATGATGATGATGGTGATGATGTGTTTCAGACAAGGCTCTTCCTGCCAACATGGTTTGTGGAGTCTATGACTTTGATACACCAGCTTCACAGTGAATTTATTTTAATTTTCTGAGCATATCCATTTAATTATTTGCATTTTCCCTGAGTCTTCAAGTCTGTTAATTAATGGCAGGGTGGGTGGTGTGTCTGTGTGTGTGTGTGTGAGAGAGAGGGAGGAATATTTGATTCTTTATTGCTTCAGCATAGCTCCAGCTGTGTGTGAGAGAGAGACAAAAAGTTGGTAGGAGTGCATATATAGATCTGTGTATCCGTGAGTAAAACATGTTTGTACTTTTATCATTGAAGCCTTATGTGCGTCATGTTGACACATAATATTACTCTTCTATTCCATTTTATGCCAGTGTGGAAGATAGGCGAGAAAATAAAATGACTAATAAATAATTTTCTATGTTACTAATTGCAGAACTTCCAGAATATCTTGTAAAAATGTGTATATTGAAAAGTTTTTGCAAGTTGGTTGACATTACCTGTTATGAGTATCACAAATATGTGATAGCCCAAGGCTTAGTATATCAGCTGTTGAACATGGTTTTTTTTTAAATATATTTATAAATATATTAGTTCATTTTGGTCTTCAAAGATTATGTGTGACTTCATGATCTGATAGCCTTTGTGATTAAATATTTATATGAAGTGTAACTTCTGTAGCAAACTTAGTTCAAGGTTTTTGGTAATTTTTTGTATACACATTTTTTTGTACTTGTTAATTATAATAACTGTAAACAAAATATACAGTTTACTGAACTTGTAGATTTAAATCTATGGTAGTACTTATTGCAGTGAGTGGGATATTTTCTAGGTAACATCTCATACAAATCTTAGTGCTTGACCGCATATTGCTGATAAAATAGTTGTTTTTGAGTTGTTTACTTTTTGTTATTGAGATCCCTTTTGGATCATCTGCTGGCTATTTCCTTTCATTCATATGTATATAATGTATATTCAAATTGTGATGAAATATGTTAGATGCTGACCTGCTCTAGCCTTTTAATTTTTTTGTGAAAAATATTGGTAGAACTTTTATTAGTATGTCCTGGAAAATGAACTGCAACACAGTGGTATTTTTAAAATTGGATTCATATATTGAGTTTTATTTTTACATCTTGAAGTTGTTTCCAAATACACTTATGATGTAATCTTGAGAGTGCATTGGCAAGGAACAGGCGGCTGAAGTTTGCTGAGACTTTTCCGAATAACTTTTGAATTTAATGATTGTGCAAAATGGCAGCTTTGTGAGTTTCAGAAGCTCTAATGAGAAGAATAAAAAAAATGCCTGCCATCTTTTATGAAGTTCTTAATATTGTGGATACTAAAATCTTTTCCTTGGGGAAGAGTGCTAGTCAACAAATACTAAATGGTTGCTCGCTACACTGCACAGGACATACTTTACTGAGATGATTTCATTCTAGAAAAATTGAGTGCCTTTATTCCATGATTTACCATAATGGTTTCATGATGATACTATATTGGCAGCTTGTCTTCGTTTTCTCAATTGTCAAAAATGAGGCTTCTTCCAGCATTGAATACAATAAAGAAACGTTTATTATTTTATTTTACACTTCTTCACTTATTGGTATCTTAATTCGGTTGCCAGTACCAGCATATCTTCCATCACCTACATTTCCCTGGCTGTGGTAGTCGTTTTCTCTCTCTCTCTAAGTGCTGTCGTCATGGTAACGCGAGATTGTACTCGCCGGTTTACTATCGCCATCCTTGGAACAATACTGCTCATTTCGAGACATTCGTTGTCTGCGATATTTCACAGACGCTGTTTATCCAGCACATTCGACAGCAGACTGTACCAGACCTGCAGCCGTTCGATCAAACATCAGAACAGGAATAGCGGGTGGTCTCTACTTCAGGAATACCAGCGATATGTCCCTGTTTATCCTGTCCGCCAAGCTGTTCTTGTCCTTCCTTTCGGGTTTCTTTCTCACATCCTGCATTTTGAAATGTGTATGAAGCTTCCAGTGTGAGGGAGATTCACACATATCGCCTGTATTTCATGTAAACTCTATCTCGCACGCAGGTTCGTATTTAGAAACTCACAGAATGAAAACACAACCGCATTTATACATGGACTAACACCTTTTGGCAAAATTATGTGGAGGGGGTGTTAAAGAAGGCCTATTACTGCTCCTCCCAGAATTGCTCTAGTAGACGTTTCGGCAAAGCAGAGGTCATAAAAAGAAGGGTAGAAAGAGAAAAAGCGGGACTCGAACATCTCCCTGCTGTCGATACTAAATTTCGGGTGCAATGCCATCCTTCAACCAACATTACTCACCTTTCTGGGATTGTGCGTTGCTATGGTGACCAGCCGAGTTGCAGAAAGTGGGAAAGATGGGTTGACCCAGCGACTAATGCTATCTCACGGACAGAAATCGGGTGCCATATGCAGAAAAGGATGAGCGTGCCCGAGAGGAGAACGGATCTCAAGACACCCGATCATTACTGTAGTGTACGAACTGGGTGCAGGTTGGGAATAGCGCTGTTCTGAAAACAGATGATCCTGCTACATATCATCATCCTGGCCAATCATTCCTTTAATCAATCGAGGAAAATTCAAATCAAACATCGACAGTTAATTCGGTTTGCAGATATAAAGGGAACGGTTATATTTATGGCTGTTCAATATTTTCGTATCCCAGGCCACTGAAAACGGGTTTATTGTGTGAGTGTGTGTGTGGAAGGGTGGTGAGAGATGTAGTCATGATGTCTGTGTGCGTCATATGGACACTAAACCTTTGTAAACAATAATTTGCATTATAATGGCCTTGTAATAAACTGGCTCCATACAGAAACGAGTTTCTCTTCCCCTCATCAGTCCAAGTCTTGTACTGACACGAGCTAATTTCCTTGTCCTCGCCCAACACGTGACCCCCGCTATGACCCACTTTTGTTCCACAAATGGGCCGATATTTCTGTAGCTGTCAAACCCAGAGACTATAAAAAAAAACCTGGCAGGTGACTGGCTATAGACCTTCTTTATGAACAGACTGGTTAAATGCTGCATTAAAAACTATTATTCGTTTGCTTTTGAAGCAAGTTTTGCTTTTAATGTCAAAGGAGGAGAGAGAAATAGAGACACGATCGGGGTGGGGGGTGGATATTGAGTCTGGAAGCTTAATAAATGGGTCTTACTCCGCCCGCACTGCATTTTTCCACAGCACATTGTAACATGTATGTGATACATGTAATAGCCACATATACTGGGATGTAGTATCAATAATTACGCATTATTGTAAATAGATTGTGCGTTTCTATGTTTAATTCTACACTCTACATAAGAATAAAAAATAAGATCTTCAAATATACCCCACTTTTCATTTCATTTTCAGATAAAAAAAAAATTAGAAAATGAAATAAATAGAACTGTTGATGACGATACGATGCATCTCACCATCGCTTCAGTCAAATTACGTGTGGTGCACACTAGTTACCTACACACGTTGACTGAGTATAATTACTGTACGAGCATAACCACGCCCCCCCCCCAACCAGCCAGACCACCAAAAACTATATTCCGCTACCAGCACCATCAGCATCCCATCTTACCCCATGGGCAGTTTATTTATGTACAAGAGGCACAACAAAACAAGGCTCACACGGACACACGTCACCTCCAGCCCAGCAAAACTAACGCCAATCAATAACAAACGTCACCTTCCCGAGATAAACGAGTCCTGGATGAATACCTGACATTCATCCCTGCAAACAAAAAAATGAGCGATCACCTCCAAGTGAAAGTCTGCCTTGCTAGAGTTGCCACACGGAAAGTATGTGTTGATATTGCGTTAATCGGTATCGATACATTTCAAAAATGTTTCATCTCTCCTGCGATTTGTTTAGTGCTGCGTGTCCTTTTGTTGGTGAGTGAGAGAATGTGTGTGTGTGTGTGTGTGTGTGTGTGTGTGTGTGTGTGTGTGTGTGTGTTGCTGTCATGCTGACACACTTTCAACGACGCGTGTGACCCTGCGTGTGTCTGTGTTTGCCAACTCGTTTTCGTTTTCCCGGTGATTATTATCTTTGCTGATAATCCCCCTTTGTATGTGATTACTTCCCTTTTTCATGTCAGTGGCGCCCATCGTTGTTTATATTTCGTAGCAGTTCGCACAACGGAAATTGCCGATGAAGCACGAGACGGCAAAGTGTAACGAGAGAGAAAACCGTTAGTCCTCCGGAGGCACCGGGCCCTCATCCTTCTCTACCTTTCTCCTCTCTGTCTCCTCACCCCCAACCCTAACTCTCTCTCTCTCTCTTTATCACTCACTCACACACACACACAGATGACCACACACACGAATTATGAACACAAAAATACACACCAAACACACACACACACACACACACACACAATTCGGTCACACATACAACCACACATTCGCGAACACATGCACACAAATACACGCATACACAACTATCGTTACGGTCTGAAGCAGACTCAGACGGGGACCAAGGACAGTCAGAAATGAATTATGCCAGAAAAACAAACTTTCAGGGACAGCCGCCACACACGTGCGACGAGCGACAGATCAATCATGCGTGTGTCGACTGGGTGGATCAGTTTGCCATAATTCACTCTACTTGCAAGGTCTACGAAACACAAGAGTGACAACGTAGGCACACAGAGATTGATGTGAAAAGCGGTCCTAAAAAGGTTACATAGTTTCAATTAAGTTTTTTTTTTCTTTTAGTTTTTATAAGTTTCAGTTTTTTTCCCTCTGTTGTTATCATGAAATTGAGAAGATACACTTAAACGGGTCTATCTATAAAGTAGCCGTCGTGAGCTCTACAAAACAATAATCGCATCAAACCATAAAGAAGTTTGTATCGATTATGTCTATAATTTCAAATATTGCAGCAATTTTACAAAAACCCATATAAGCGCGCGCGCGCACACACACACACACACGTGGGTTATGAGTAGCAGGTTCCTTTATTCTTACACCTGTGCCAATAATTAACAAAATTATACATTCTAATGCCTGTTTCAATATTTGATGAGTATTTTGAGTTTGCCCTCTGGCGCGATCTGAGGGGAAATCCATGGCTATTTTCTCTGAGGCTTTTCTGCTTTTTTTTCTACAGTGTGTGTGTGTGTGTGTGTGTGTGTGTGTGTGTGTGTGTGTGTGTGTGTGTGTGTCTTTTAATCTCTGAACATTCCTCTCAGTGTGTGTGTGTGTGTGCGAGAGAGAGAGAAACAGAGAGATCGGTACCGTCCCACGTACCACGTGTATTTTGTATAGTAGAAGTATGTCGACATATTACTGTTTTCATTTTGAGCAACATGTAACACCGTGTAACAAAGAAACGTGCTCCAGAGCCACGTACACCTAACCAAACATTGCCTATAGGACCTTCATGTAATGAAAACAAATACTGATATATTGGAGGGGATCTGATATAAACGGTGTGGACTTTAGGTTTCAACCCCCGCCTGCTGCAAACATTGCCAACACATTGCTTTATTTAGATCTTCAGTATTGTTTTGCCATATTTATGCAAATGGCCATCACATTTAAATGTTAAAGACTCCAGATATTAAAAATTTGCTAAACATATGATATACCCCCTTTTTCCTACAGTTTATCCATGAAAACATTGATAAAATATAACATAATAGGAATTGATAGGGTGTGTACTGTTGCACACATTTAGTGTCATAACATTATCTGAATTTATATACGTGGGATTTATATACGTTTTGATAGTGAGGATGAATACCCGATTGTAGCGACTTTATACGACAGACAATGCACGATGACGATATTGGAGTACTACTGAAGAGTAGTGTATAGTCCAGATAGTGCATATTGAATATAAGTGGGGTTTTAGGAGTTGAATTTAATTCCGGAAAAGTCACAAATTAGAGAATCCGTGATTGAGATATTCACATTGACCACTTTTTGTTTGCGGAGGACGGAAAATAAGTCTTTCGTGGGAGGGTGGATGATTTGGGTGGAAGGTGCTCGTAGGTGTATGCTGCGCTTTATTTTTTTTTTTCCAAAGACAAGAAGACTTGACGTCCTATCGGGTGACGGCAACCTGCCATATGCCGACACTTCGAAGGTCTGACTGGCAGTAGACGGTGGGAGGTCGTGCATGAAGGATACAAAAGTCACCCTGTTCCGCCTGTCCTCTTTCACGCACGACTGGCGCCGGCAGTCCATTCAAAGGACGAGCACTGCGTCAGTTTAGCCTTCTTTATAATTCATTGTGCAGTATATGCCTTTCACTATGTCATGCTCACATCTTTCAAGCATATATGCGTCTCTCATGACTTACCCCGCAGTGCCCCGCCATGTCCTTAATCAGGACAAAGGTCAAGTCTGTTCGAACTTTCCTCCGTGGGACGATTCTGTGAACCAGCTGGTAACTGGGTTAACAAAACTCTTTTGTGTGGCACATGTAACAGTAATTTCGCTGAACTCTTTTTTCTCGGGGTGGGGTAGGGAGAAAGAAAGGAGGGAAAGTGGACGAAGATTTACGCTGGTCGTGCAGTTGTCGCCTGCACCTGCCTTGACCGAAAATTGCGCCATCATTCAGACGCCGATAAGCATCTGCTAAGCGTCTCTTGCCGCCAGCGCCATTAAACTTGGAACAGGACAACACACAGAGAAATGAATATTGTATTTCCCACAGGAGATATGTCTGACCCACGGTCGGCGTATAGGTCCAGGAGGTGTGTGTGTCGGGTGGGGTGGGGTGGGGTGGGGTGGGGAGTAGTTTTGTGGGGAGACATGTAATCAATAAGGCAGAGACGGGGTAGCGGATGGCGCTGCTCCACATCTCCCAGCCTCCTGCCGCGCACCTGAAAGAAACTGTTACGTCACGGATGCGTTCTTAATGTTGTCCGGGAATTAGAGCCAGACTAAAGGGGACATCCACAAACTTGAAATTCAACTAGCAAGCTGTGTGTGGTGCTGTGTATCTGACATGGACTTCATATCTGTCCGTACTGCACAATGCGTCTTAAAAATACATAACGGCTCATAATTTGGTAAATCAAAAAAGTGATCTAACCCCACGTCGTTCTCTTCCCTTCGATCTCTTTTTGTGCTGACACGACAACTACAACTGCAGTCTGTAAAACCAGTCTGTAAAAGAGAATAATGCCATGCAGTTTGTTTTTATTAAGCCTCTTCGCTGATGGGCATGTCCAGTTTGAGGGCAGGTAGGGTTGAGAATATTAAAAACGCGTTTTGTGTGTGTGTGTGTGTGTGTGTGTGTGTGTGTGTGTGTGTGTGTGTGTGTGTGTGTGTGTGTGTGTGTGTGTGTGTGTTCAGTCTGGTAGTGATGACCTTCTTACTTATAGTTCTGATATTCTTGCTCACCCACTAGGGCTCTTCCACTATAAATAACCGACTGACCTGTACAGAGTTTACATAAACAGTATTTATATTGCACCCCATCATATCTGATTTTGAGTGGTCTTGCGAAAAGCTCCAGTATGTTGTCTCTCCTGCCCGCCCGCACATCGCGATCAAACATTCTGCGCGCGCACCCGAGCCACGTGACGCCACCCGCGGAACGTGGTCTCTCTTCAACAAGCTCCTATACTACTACAACGACGACAGTCAGCGATGTCAGATTCAAAAGAGGCGGGCGGAGAGGACAGGGACGCTTAAGACGCCAACGTCTGCCAGACACGTGGTATTGTCGCTGTGGCATCTGGTGATGTCGTTATCAGACCGTCGCTCGTGCACAGTGGGGCGACCTGGCATACGCACGCGCGGCCAAACTCTGCGTCATTGTTCATGCTGAACGACAGAGAAAGAGAAAGCGTGAGTGGCAGGTGTGCAAACAACAGGTAAGTTCGTTTATTGCGCTTCCTTGACGGGTTTTCAGTCCGTTTACAACCTTACAGATAAAACACTACCTTAGTTCAAACCTTAGACGATGATCGTCAATGTGATAATTACTAGTTTTCTTCCTGTCTTACACTGATAATCTACAATGTGTGCTCCCTGAGGAACTACGCTGATCAGACCTGTGGATGTACGGTGTTATATTTATTTCAACCAGTCTGTCGCTATGGTAACAGGTCATGTGATTCAATAGGCGTGTTTGAGGACAGCAGGTGATATTTCATATAATTGCTCGTGAGTGCGCACCTATAGATTATTTTTAATGTCACTTTTTTTTCAAAGACGCTTTACATAAATTTCCCTGAAAGCTTGTTGGAGTAATCCTATATTTAAAAACAATTATTGGAGGTTTTTTCCTGCCCACGCTGGTGAAAGTACCTCTTTAAAATGCAAGGAAAAGCAACCAACGTTTGCGCTCAGTACTAGCACATCAGGGATGGTCACCCTGTAAATTTCAAATTCATTTTGGAACAGTCACAATTTTAACCTCATGTTCCATTATTGGAACAATTTTTTTCTCTTCAAAGTCTTGTTCCTTGAATATATATATATATATATGAGATATGTGGGTCACATACATGAATTTCATGCACAAATTCAAACATTTCAGCCTCGGACATAAATGGGTTAATTTAGTAAACCTGACTTTACCTTTGTATTTCGCTCTGTTCGTTGTTTGCTGTGATGTGAAAGTCATGACAAGAATTCTTTTTCCCTCCATCCCGCTCTCGCTCCCCTAGTCTGATGGTCTATTAGTCTTTGAACAACAATGTGACAAAGCCCAGCATCTCCTGCTGACAAGTTACTCTAGGTGGTGCTCTCCATCCTTTGTGCCCACGATAGACCAAAATTTGCATCTTGTATGCTTGATGTGGAAGCCTTGCGAAATTGTGTTATTTGTATGAAGTGCCTACTCTAGCTGTCTACCATTAGGTTGAGAGTTCTATTCTCAACGCTTTCAAACCTTCTTGATGGCAAATAAAAGGACCTTTACCTACTTTACTAAAAGCTTTCTAGTACAAGATTTTTGACGAATATAATTGCATGGTGGTAAGATATGAGATCAAAGGGTTCAAGGATTATGCTAGGATTCAGTATACCTAACTTTCGCATACTTTTCGGTCACAAAGTTATGCTTTCTTTGTGTGTGGAGGGAGACGCGAGGGTGCGCAGGAACAGGTGTGCAATCCGCTGAGTAAATCCATTGTATATAATGTATATATTTATCATTAAATAAGTAGTCTAACTGTTTACATTTACGTTTTGATTTATCTTTCTGCTCTTAATGAGCCTCTCTGTGACAAAAGCATATTTCACCCAATTTGACAGGGTCATATATATATATATATATATATTGTCTGGGTGTTGTCATGGCAAGGACTTAAAATTTGAGGTGATGCTTGATTTAGCTGTTTAAATCTCACTTAATTTGTAAAAACGGAACTGTGTCAGCTATTCGTTTTTTTCTCAACACATTTCAACAACAACCACATAGTTTTCCTGGCCGTGCTGTGTAGTCGCTTAAAAGTCTTTTACGAATCCTTCTCCTTTCTCTCTCTCTCTTCCCCTCCCTCACCTCTTTTACTGTTAAACTGATTCTGTCTGTCTGTCTGTCTGTCTGTCTGTCTGTCTGTCCGAAGAAATAGGAACCGTTCTGGAAGTATGTACGAATCCTTAAATGCCCGATGATCAAGAAACTAATTTCTGAGCGGATATTGACATTTTCGAATTAATTCTTCCTGCCGGAGGCAGCACATCTGTATGGAGAGTAGCCAGTCTGCACCTGGACTTAGGGAAAGAACTTGGGAAATGAATGTCAATGCGCTGACTTCTGCTTGTCAAGCTCTGGAGACACACAGTGCAGGCTCTGAATAAAACATGTTATACAAAGCACGCGCTTTGAGGGTGACTTACCTGGGAAATTACTCCATAATATGACACTAAGCAGAGTTTATCTTAACTACTGACAACTCCTGCATGTCACGATATGGAGACACCCAGTGCAGGCTTCAGGGGGGTGGGGGGAGAACGACTCCATAATTATGGCGCTAAGCAGAGTTTGTCTTAACTACTGACAACTTCAGATTGTCAAGTAATGGAGGCGCAGAGTGCATGAGCTCAATAAACGATGCTACTCGAAGCAAAGCTCATTAGGGCGACTTACGAGAAAATTATTCCATAACAAGATGCAAAGGAAGAGTTAAAACTACGGACAACCGTATCGACGGCACTGGCTGAGACGAGACATGTCTCCAGAATCACGTACAACAAGATGAACACCATTAGCTAAAAATCCTGATTTGCTGCTGATGAACCTGTTTTGCCATTGTGATTTCTCAGAAACTAAACCCGAGCCTACACAAAACTTCTGTTAACTTTTCTTTTTGTCTTTATACTTTTATGTATTTTTGAAGTATGCCTTTGATGGTGAGCGTGGTGATGGTTGAGAAGGTTGTGAGCACAGAGACAACATTGCAGGTCACACGTTTGGCTGCTGCTCCACTGGTTGCTATGGGCAAAAGCACGTGTGTCGATAGGTACATTGTTGACAGCTGCTTTTTCTGAACTCCGCCTGCGCCATTCATCGCACGAGAGCAAACATTCAAACATCGACGTTTCAGCAGCATTTAAACCGTCGCCAATCGTTTTCATCATAAACAAGCACAAACACACACACGCGCGCGTGCGTCCACACAAGCACCCGAACATACAACGTTTATATGAGCAAGTTGATAGCGACACAAACATCCAACGTTAATATAGGATTAAGGGTTGCCAATCTCCAAATGAACTCTATTACACAACCTTATGAACTCTCTTAAACATTTTAATTTGAATTTAATTTATTTTACCTTTTTTAAAAAAAATAAGCTTAGCAATAGCTGGTTTTATAGATATTGCATGCTTTGGGGATTGATGGAGGTACTCAAAAAGATTTCTAAAAGTTAGGATGCAGTGGAGTGTGACCAACGTGCCAGTCTACGCTACTGTGGTAGTTGTCGTGGTCTGACAGGAGAAGGGAGGGAGTACAGCGGGGCGTGGCAGACTAATTGAAAGCTTGTTCATACCATATTGCCGCTGGAGGCTATGTACACAAGTTCCATCAGACACGCTCTGCTGTTTTTCATTCTTTGTGGTGTTTAAAAAAAAAGTGGTTTCATCAGGGAGAGCATGCAGCTTTAAAAGAAGACTGATTATAGCGATGTTTTGAACCCCGTTCCTCGGCCTGTGATAGTGCGATGCATGAAAGAAACCTTTGGCTTGGACGACCACTGTAAGGTTCTTCACTGTAGAACTGCGGTTCAAGACGTTCATGTCAGCAGTCTCTGTAAAAGTGTAAATAAAAGAGGATTTCCAAGTGTAAACAGGATGTCTTGATGTCTGACACCTAAGCTGTCAGAGGCCATGACGAACTAATAAACGAGGATATATAATCAGCTTCGAAACTGAAAAAGGTCATCATCATACATCAGGGGCCGGACATTGACAGGGGTGAAGCTGCACCGAATCACATACCCCCCACCCCCAAGCTCTCAAACAAGGCGGTTAAAGACGCCTTTCATTACATTACATTTATGTTCGTCAAACAGTAGCAATCCATCCATCTAGCCGGCCGGCGAGCATCCATCATCCACCCGCAAATATACACCATAATAATAATAATAAATGTTATATATATATATATATCCAAGGCCTTTGGGAAAGCTTCTGGCATTTTAAAAAAAACCGCAAAATTGGACTGCAAATGCTCCTGTCCACACCAGAGCTCCTCTCATAAAACGGATCACATAGCCGTGAATCATATTTTGCTGCTCATATGTTAGTCTGTGGACTCCTCTCTGAATGAGATGAGTTCACAACTAAGCCATAGAAAGAGAATCAGTGCGAGTCTACTATCGACACAAGCTCACCTTGTCGTCATCCTTTATGTACTGCACATCCATTTGATTATGCATATCTTGCGTGCGTGCGTGCGTGTGTGAGTGTGTGTGTGTGTGTGTGTGTGTAAGTAAAATACATGCACATATACAATACACACATATACACGCGCATTGTACACCCACGTGTATTCTTTGTCCGAGGAAGGAACGTGTTGACTTTTCCCACGTGGCGCCATACCGTTGCCGACCTGTGTACACAGATCACGTGTGACGTCAGATCAGAGCGTGCGTTTGTTGCTAGCATGCACGCCCTTCACGCACCTGAGTCAGGTTCAGTAAAACCTGAAATATTTACCTTGACACCGCAACACACATCACCTGCGACCTCACGCTACGTGACGCGCTGTGAGAAAGTCGCCGACTCACTCACCCATGGACTGTCGGTGGCGGTTTATCTGACGCCCCGATCTACGTCCACATTCCCCTTGAAACGTCAAACGTGACGATGACAGCGATGGGTGGGGTTAACCAGGCGGAGATCGCTTCCCGCTGTGTCTGTTCGTGCTGCGCTTTGATGTGGCTTACCTGTACCTCCTGATCAGATCGATCGTCACGTCACCAACACCTGAGTGTTCAAATCTTCACTTTGCCGCAAACTGTCTTGATTTATATCACTTTCAACCCGTCAAATGGTTTTTTTCTGCGCAATGAGCATTCTTCGAATGGATACCTGCGCATTACAAATGGACATCATCATCATCATCATCATCATCATCATCATCATCATCATCATCATCATCATCATCATCAAACAAGAATACATGAAAAAAAAAATGAGAGAAAAGACAATGAAACGTAAAAAAAAACCCTCAGCGATGCTTTATGGCTTGCATTCTCTTCAGTCGGTGTCTTATTTTAATGAGAGGTGAGAACAAGTCTATGTCAGCAACATAAGCAAGGGAGCCAGACTCAGTACGTTTCACTTCCAGTGATGACTATCAAAAACTTCGGGTACTCCGTTGTTTCCGTCCCACCAGCACGTTTCCGTCGAGACAAAACACGCTATTAAAAATGACAAGAAATTAAAGTTACAAACAAAACATATCCGCTGTTTTTCGTAATCAAGGAAATTTTTGGATACCATTATTATGTCGTGTGTAGTCATTATTCCCTTCAAACTCTTTTTTCATTGGTCTAAACAAATCACGTGCTTGGTGCCTGCTAACGGGCCTGTGCAGTAGGGAATCTACTTTACATCTAAAGAGTTAAACACACATTTTGACTTAACCAAAAAAAAATATATATATATATAGACAGCAGCTTTTGTTGAAAGAGAGCGCATGCTTACAGCTTGAATTCGATCGAGGTTTTGGCAAACAATGGAAGTGCCCGTAAAGCCACAATGGCGTCACAAAAATGAAACCCACGTTCATTTTCTAAAAGACATTGACAATTGAAGGACTTTTAGGTGTTCAGTTTTTTGTCCGTCTGTATTTCAGGCAATGTTATACTTGTGCAAACATTCCGAGAACAGTTGTTAGGGGCAGAGAAACGAATCTGATTTTCCGAAGACTGCATGTGCTGACATTTGTTTGAAATTTCTCAACATGCAGATTTCTCGAAGCAAAAAACCATTTTAACTCCCTTACCAACCCTGAACCACTCGTGAACATATTAATCAATCTATGAATATGATCATAAATTCTTAGGTACTGACAAAGACCTTGCTTGGGGCTATTTTTAAACCTTCATGACGAATCTTGACCACTCGTGGGAATATCACTGATAAAACAGGTGACTACGTATTTCTATAGGGAGGTAAGGGAAGTGATTTGTTATTCTCTTTGTAATCTGTAAACAAGAATCAGGACGTCTTTCTGCTCAGAATGTCAAAGCTCTCTATTTCCATCTTTGGCAATCGTTATTTTGCAGTCTTTTGAACCCACCGTCTGGAATTCACCGCCAACACAGACACATGGATCTTTCAAAAATACATGAAACCGCACTTTTTCCATAATAATTCAAAGAGAAATGCGTGACATAGAAGGACCTATTCAACAAGAAAAGTGCCAAGCGATGATGGGATACTGTTAGCAGTTTTGTCGACTGACCAGCACGATTTTGGTTTTTAAGCCTGCGAGCTACGGAAAACACCAAAAGCTTCCATGATGATGACGATGATGTCCATTTGTAATGCGCAGGTATCCATTCAGAAGAATGCTCATTGCGCAGCAAACACAAAATAAAGTAAAAAATAAGAAAAAAAATAAGTAAATAAATAGATAAGTCATCCGCAAGGCACACATTGACTGCCTCTTGCCTTTGAATAAAAGCAGTGTGTGTGTGTGTGTGTGTGTGGATCGGTGCTTTCGTTTGTGTTCGAGAATCTGCAAAGTTGTATAACCCGTCTCAACGCAAGTGACACCGCAGGAGGTTCATTCGGGTTTTCAATGGGGCGTGATTATGGTCATTTTTTACACCGTCGAAAATAGCTATAACTCAAAGTTTAGCCCGTGAACTTTTAGATTTGGACAATAATACAAAAATAGTACAAACAATGGTAATAAAATACAACTTTTATTAGGACTGTAATCGTCTTTCCCTGGTGTTGGCCAATTTTCTCTTCATTTCAGCGGATCCCATAAAAGAGGCTGAATGCCAGGACATTGATTCGTACTCCAAACGGTAAACTCTGGCAGGTGAACTCCATAACCCCGATACCCTAATATCACCGTAATTCGATAATTTCCTTAAATATATTGCATTTAAAATTTATTGCTTTGCGACACTATTCCTTGAAAAGCCCTTTATTAAGGAATCTGTGCCACATTCCCCACCAATTGCAATGAAACTTTTCTATGTTCTTTTGTCATCTTGTCAAATATTCCCGCCATTTACCTCTTGTATATTAGATAAAGTTATATATATATATAGAGAGAGAGAGAAATAGATAGATACTGATGAGTAATAGAGGTAGGAGAGAATATAGAAAACGTTCAGAAGGTGCAGACTGTTACCACTTTGTACTATTATGTATTTGCATACTTTTCATTTACATAAAACCTATTTGCATAAAAGTATGCTTTTGTTATAAAATATTGCGTTGAAGGGCTGTACCTATCATTGTTTCTACTTTTACAGAAGAACACCTCCCACTTTTAACGGTCCTGAGTGAAATATTAAAGCAAACCCTGTACAGAAAGAAATGTTATCTGCAGATATGGCTGTCAAAATGTATTTGTCCTCTTTCAGTCAGTATTTTTATATCCTTTTTTGCAGCACCGTCAATTGCTAGTAAACAGTAGCAGGTGATTGACAACCGGGGGAAATTATTTCTCTGGTACCCGCCAGATCTGTGACATCCGATAACAGGAACTTTAAGCTGGAATAGTCGACAGCCCCTCTCCTACCCCTAGTCAATGAAGAATGAAGCAGGACAGGAAATAAAAACAGGCAGCAGGACAGGAAATAAAGACAGACTGCAAGACAGGGTATAAAGACAGACATCAGGACAGGATATAAAGACAGACTGCAAGACAGGGTATAAAGACAGGCAGCAGGACAGGAAATAAAGACAGGCAGCAGGACAGGAAATAAAGACAGACTGCAAGACAGGGTATAAAGACAGACATCAGGACAGGATATAAAGACAGACTGCAAGACAGGGTATAAAGACAGGCAGCAGGACAGGAAATAAAGACAGACTGCAAGACAGGGTATAAAGACAGACATCAGGACAGGATATAAAGAGAGATAGCATGACAGGATATAAAGACAGACAGCAGGACAGGGTATAAAGACAGACAGCAAGACAGGGTATAAAGACAGACAGCAGGACAGGATATAAAGAGAGATAGCAGGATAAAACAGAGGATAGCAGAATGGTCAGAGCACTGGCGTGCGAACTTAGGGACGTGATGGCTGGATACCCGTCAAGTTGACCCAAGCTGTCAGAAATGGGTACCTGACTCCATAGATGGGTGGGGAGGGTAAGGCAGCGAGGGAGATGGACACCAGTGAGGCCACTTACACCTCACTCCCCAGCGACCTGAAAAGATTAGGAAACGATTTTTACCTTCAGACCAGCTGCTACCTCAGAGATGCTCAGCATGTTGGTTCTGATGTAAGGAGATAAAGCTATCTCCAGGGATGTTCGGGTGGATAGCCGCTTACCCTTATAATCTCTCGGCTCCTAGTCAGAAATCGTACGGCCACAGGTACGTCTGTCTGTGAATTCAAGATACGTTTTGTTTGTACAGTAGATAAATCATAAATGTCCTTCTATAGAGTTCAAGATATATTTTGACTGTAGAGTTTGACTTTTGCTGATGAAAGATGTTTGAAAACAAGATTCGCAATAGTGTTTGCAGCTACAACTCGGTCACCGTGTGGCAAATTAATCCTGGACGGAAACGAAAACGTGGCTGGTCATTTCTCGTGCAAAGGTGAATCACGTGGCCCTGGTCAGCAGTCCAGTAGACATCCAGGTTGTGTGTCATTGTCAGGCCCTACCCTGCTCTCACAGGATGGCTCGCCTCTGGCTCAGTTTTTTAAGACACTCCCCTCCACGTGTCAATGTGTTTATTTCTGTTAGTCTGCTTATTGTCAGACAGAGAGACGTACAGGCAGTCAGAAAAACTTATGTCCGCCATGGCCAGACAGGCCCAGAATCACGTGACTTCCTCTCTACCAGCCTTCTTGCTGTTTTGTGTCAGTGTCCAGCTACACTCTGTCGTTCACCACTGTGTTCGTGACCCCCTGTCGCCTCTTCCTTGTATCAGCCCGTCTCCGCTTCCAATTGTATTTCTTCTACTGTTTCCTTCTTTGTTTCACGCTAACCGTTATCTCGTTCCACTTGCATCCCACCCGCTGCTTTCCTCATCATCTCAGGCTCTGTTGTTATTATGCTTGTTAGTTTGACTTTTCTTGCCCGCATTTTCCATTAACTTTTCCGCGAGTACTTGTATAATGTCCGAACTGAGCTTAAAGACACGTGTACATTAACTGAACGACTTTCTGGCAGTTAGGATCGATGCCTTCAGTGTTTATTACATTTGTTTTATACACAATGCCAGATTTATAATCAAATATTTCAAACCACCTACTGCCACAAAAAGAAACTCAAAAAATGATTAGTAAAATATGCTTTTGTATTTCTGTTTCTTGCCATTTGTTCATCCGATCGTCTGTCTGTACCTTCTCTTCACTCCCTGTCCTTTTTATCACCCTCGCTCTCTCCCCCAGTGCCCTTCCCTCTCCTACCTTCTGTTTACATCTTATTGTCTCCCTCACTTTCTATACCTCCTGCTTACATCTCATTGTCTCCCTCCATCTCTCCTCTTCTACCACTCACCTTTCCTTCTCACCTCCCTCTCTCCATCTTCTCATATCTGCCTCCCTTTCCATCCCTCCCCTTACTTGCTTCACCACCTCCTTCCCCTCTCTCTGGCCAGTGCTACGTGCTAAAATCTTAACAGCTACGTGCTAGGAACGTGATAGAGCTACGTGGTAGGACGTGCCAACGCACGCGGCAGATGGTCGAGCGCGATGACGTTTGCCGCAGCGTGAAGGCGTATAACGCCGGCTGTGCGCATGTCCTCTACCCCCAGCACCCGTCAGCCATCTTATCGATCAACCCGTCATCCACCCATCCACCTACCGCAATTACAGACAGCAATTTAAAGACTTTCTCACCAAGGTATTACTACCCACGGACCGGTTCCCACTGACCTGCGTCCAAATGAGGACTGTAGTGTCTGATCAGCAACTAGTCTTTTCTGTTCAACACAATGTCGTTGCTATGGAAACCGATACACCACAGTGGGCACAAAGCTACGCATTTTTATAACCAGAATCGATGAGAATTTCCCATCGTAAATAACACTTTCACGGAAAACATATACAGTGTCTTCACCGTTACCAGGGCTCCACCGGACGGTTGCTAGGATACGATGTACACACAATGTATACAACGACTAGTTTTGTCCTGAAATATTTTTAATGATAAATTGTTTATGTTATCATCACATTTCCATCTGTTGAAAACTTGCATGGTGATCGTGTACCATCCTATGTGTCAGAAAATTACAAAAAAGTACGGAAATATCAATTTTCCATTTTCGCATCTGTCGTCATCTTGGTTTACCCCCTGTCGCTGGGGTTAGTATGCTGGTATCTAATTTATAACATCCCTAGGGTTAGTATGCAGGTATCTATGTCATAATATCCATAGAGTTAGTATGCTGGTATCTATGTCATAATATCCATAGGGTTAGTATGCTGGTATCTACTTTATCATATCCCTAGGGTTAGTATGCAGGTATCTATATCATAACATCCCTAGGGTGAGTATGTTGGTATCTACGTTATACAGTAGCTGTGATATATTCAACTCTCCAAGTTAAACATATATTCCTTCTTTTCTTTGCACTCATGAGATCATCACTATTTCTGTTTATTTATTTATTTATTTATTGACACAGATGGCTGGAGACAGTGGCAGTCACACATGCTTCGGCATCTGCTGCAATGCGCGGGCTGATAACTGGACACGGGGTCTGCACGCGACGGCCAGAAATGCGGCTGATGTGCAGGAGTAATTCCAGGTCAAGGCTTCATCCTTCTACCGGTCATTAGCAGACGCTCGAATGTGGAAACTGTGCTTACCCTCCCACTCACCTGTTGTTCTTGCGAAACATTAAGACACCGCCATTTCCTCCCCCGTCATCGGGAATAATCGCCGCCCCATTCTCCATCGACATTTCAGGGCCACCCAAGCTGACGACTAGCGTGCGCATCTAACTGGCAAATGTCCGCGGAGCCATTTCACGCGAATATATAGTGCTAGGGGACTGAAACGAAGACTGTTTGCATAAAAGTATTCCCTAACATTGCGACTACATCTTTGTGGCTTTTGCTCTTGTTTTAGATAACGAGTAAAGATAACGAGCTCTTCGTGATTCTGCTGTTTCCAGTAACGCGCCAAGCTCCTGCGGAACCACAATATCTGTGAATTGTGTATTTCTTTAAATGTCAAAATTAACACAATGCAACTTAAGAACTTCAGGTTAGCCAACAAATGCTAAAACCAAAATCTCATTCAGAGCTGGATGCAATTGTATTTAGACTGGTCGGTATCCTCCGAAAACTGGATATCAGACCCATTCCCTTCTCTTGTTTATTGCCTCTTTTTTTCCCAGTCTCATGTTACTAAAGCTTAGATTGTCGTTATCGGTGATAGACTATCTTCGGTTGTCCCTTACTTTGAGCTCAGAATGAACGAAGCCACGGGACTGGACGAGCAGCCTTATTCCTTATCGTCTCGTCCTCCGGCTGTGCCGTTTCACCAGTCCAGCGTCAACAGTAGAGTGTCCCCTGAGCGCTATGGACACGCCAGTTCCGGGCGTGGCATCCTCGGGGATGTGTCGTTGTCAGCGCGGCAGCAGGCATCTGGCTACAAGTCCATCCCAGCAGCCCCCAGCATTGAGCAGCTCACCTCCTACAAGCGGCTCGTGCAGGGGGACGTGGCCAAGCAGACTGGCGCTGACCTCACCGGAAGACACCCGCACTCCAGGTTGGTAAGGTCCAGGTCAAAAGACTCGACCTCCGACCCCACTTCTCACACACAGTACGTGGCCCTCTGCCCCTCGGGTACCAAGGTTCGACGTACTAAGGTCTCGAAGAAAGACCGCAGCGATAAGGCCATTCCACCAGGTGTGTCCAGGTCTGATATGGAAATTTCCACATTCACACGTCGTTCAAACACGTTCGTAGTGGATTCAGTTTCTAAAAGTCTCAGCTCCGGGCTCGCGAATCAAATTGAAGTTGTTAGCCCGGATGTTAATCATCAAGGAAGCAAAGACAAGCTGTCTGAACTACGGAGAGGAGAAGCTTCTCACACTGCACCCGATGCTGTGCTGACGGCATCAGAGAGGCTGCTGAAGAAACAGGAAATCCTTTCTCGATTGTCGGAAAGACTGTCTAATGAATTTGAAGAGCTGCCGGAAGAGAGTGCACTCCCCAGAAAATCCAAAGTTGTGAAAGAAAAGTTTCTCCTGGGGAGGGAGGGAGCGCGGAATCCTGTGCAAGAGAGAAAGATGGCCGCCAGGCCCAAATCCGCCGGACAGCTGCGTTACTACGACAGCGACGGAAGTGACGACAGCTCTCTAGACGGAGAGATTGAAATTGTCGGTAAGTGAATTCACTTGATCGGTGTTCTTCCAACTTCAGTGCTTCTCACAAGCCATTATAGATCAGCTCCTTTGGTGTTTCATGCATGTTTCTTATATTTTTTTGCTCTTGTTTTATTTTATTCACAAATAACTTGATTTTAAAAAAAGCAAGCAAGAAAGAAAGAAATTATAAAATTATGCGAAAGCAAGTTGTTTCTTATACACCCCTGTGGAAACGTTCAAAATAGCACACTAGCACTTAAATTAAGAAGATACATGTAATTAATAATGCATTGTTGAATATGCTGCATGAACGCTTTATCGACATTGACGGAGTAAAAAAACAAACAAAAAACAGAAAGTGTTGTGTTGGCTAAAATATAAAAACAACTCCCTGGTTCCTATACTTGTTTTCTTTGAGATTTATCTATTATATTTAACAAAAATGAATGAGATTCAGTGTTGCGTAGCTCTCGGTCGGGAGGTCATTAGGATGAATGAAATGAAAGGGTCACTTCTCTGCTGCTGCTGCTGCTGCTGCTGCTGCTGCTGCTGCTGCTGCTGCTGCTGCTGCTGCTGCTGCTGCTGCTGCTAGTCAAGTTCGCCCGAGGGCCGCTGGTGGTGATGGTCACGACTAAGAGGAAACTTTTATCTTGTTTACTTGCAGATATTGACAAGGAGTTGCAGGCTGACCCTTCCGAGCCCACCCCCTACTACAGCGGCATGGAACCTCTGCAGATCCCAGAAGTTGTTGTCCACACACATGACCTTCAGACTTCACCTCCTTTGTTTAACCGCTTCAGATCCAAACCCTCTAAGCAGCCGCAGAAGAAAATACACCAACAGCTACAGCCAAACCTACACCAACAACTACAGCTACAGCAAGAATCCAGCTACAAGCAGCGGCCGGTGGGTTACAGGAAGCGGCATGGAAGCGGCGAATCGGAACTCTCCGCTTTTAGCGACACCATCGTAAACCCCAGCAACGCTCATGCGCGCAGGAGGTTCATGAGCGAGACGGACATTGAAAACGGTCCTTCTCTTGACAAGAGTGTTGCTCGAACTGACAACCACGTGGACGTGGGGGTTCGCAACAACGGCGTGTCGCACAAACCCGAGAACGTCACCAAACGCCTGTCTCTTCAAGACGTCACCGAGCCGTTTGCCTCCACGATGACGTCATCGATGGGGCGTGCCTCACGTGACCGGCTGTACTCCGACGCCATGGAGCGCGTGCTGTCCCGCTACTCCGAGATGGCGGTGCGAGAAAGACCAGAGGAATCTTCTGGAAAACCTAAATCAAAAACACTGCGAAAACTGCCAGGAACTGTTCCTCCTTCCACTTTCACACCTGGCAACACCTCCGTCACCTTTGGAAGCAGCCGTGGACTTCCACCGAGAAAGTTGAAACCTATTGCACGGAGAAGTGATTCTGAGATTTCTTAGAGTACACGGGGTTGTTATATTTTTCTGTATTGTTTTACTCTTCCTTTTTCTTCGTTCAATCCGTTTACAGGAGGGGAAAATAGTGTGTTTGGGGACAACTAAGAGCGTGTGTCCTCACAGTGCAGCTTCCTCCAGTTATCGCCTTATCTTTGTCTGCAGGACAGTTCACTGACTTGTCAACGCTTACACTGTGTTATCAATCACTTTGTAGAATTTGTACTGCGCCGAGTGAATTAGAGCACAAACAGGTTCACTGCCTCCATGCACGTGCTTGGAAAACAGTCGGCAACAGACCAGAAGTGCTGATGGCGTCTGTCGAAGGAGCTCATTTTTTGCTCCATCTGCGTCTGCATATGCGTTTTGTACACAACGTTACATACACATCTTAAAATGTCTTTCTAGTCACGGACACACTATAAGCCATGCATCCAGCTTCCCATTCATACTTCACAAATTTCTATGTGGTGTATTATGTCTGTCAGTCTATCATCCCATATATATATATATAAGACAATTATCCACTCGTCCAGAGGAACATACGTCCGATACATTATAAGCGACGCATCCTGTCACGTGACACACAAACAGCATCGTGCAGTCGTCGGCGCAGACTGCCTGCTGTTCTCGAGGCCCTTGCATGACCTCCGGTAGCGGACACTCCTCGCTTCCCCTTTCCTCCTTCACTTTATGAACCGAGTAACACCGCCGTCAACTGTCTGTCATTGATCATCTAAATGGAAATTGCGCGCCTGATACTTTTGAAGTCCGATCAAAATAACTGCTCCACGGACCGCAGTGAACCTATTAACACCAGGAGACCAGGTGCCGATTGCAGTCAATGACGTGAGCAGGACGTAGTATGGAAAATGTGCTGTGCAACCAGGAAGGGGTGGGGTCGGGTAGAAAGACGCAAATGGGGAAGAAGGGCGGATTGGGTGGTGAAAACAGTAAATGTAAGGAAGACCATTCTTCCGGTGCAGCTTTCTGAACACGTGTGACTGCTGGCTTCGTCCATGGCAGACAGATGACCCGAAACGGACGCAACAGACTATCTTGTCCCGCACTACCGGTAACAAACAGACTAGCCTGTCACGCAGTACCAGTAAGACCAGACTAGCCTGTCACGCAGTACCAGTAAGACCAGACTAGCCTGTCACGCAGTACCAGTAACAACAGACTAGCCTGTCACGCAGTACCAGTAACAACAGACTAGCCTGTCACGCAGTACCGGTAACAAACAGACTAGCCTGTCACACAGTACCAGTAACAACAGACTAGCCTGTCACGCAGTACCGGTAATAAACAGACTAGGCTGTCACGCAGTACTAGTAACAAACAGACTAGCCTGTCGCGCAGTACCTGTAACAAACAGACTAGCCTGTCGCGCAGTACAGGTAACAAACAGACTAGCCTGTCACGCAGTACAGGTAACAAACAGACTAGCCTGTCACGCAGTACTAGTAACAAACAGATTACCCTGTCACGCAGTACTAGTAACAAACAGACTAGCCTGTCACGCAGTACCAGTAACAGACTAACCTGTCACGCAGTACTAGTAACAAACAGACTAGCCTGTCACACAGTACCGGTAACAAATAGACTAGGTTGTCACACAGTACCGGTAACAACAGACTATGCTGTCACGCAGTACCAGTAACAGACTAGCCTGTCACGCAGTACTAGTAACAAATTGACTAACCTGTCACGCAGTACTAGTAACAAACAGACTAGCCTGTCACGCAGTACTAGTAACAAATAGACTAGCCTGTCACGCAGTACTAGTAACAAATAGACTAGTCTGTCACGCAGTATTAGCAAGGGCTGCAAATGATCTCGAATCTCACCCCTTGTAGGCTCCGGCTGGCGCCTTGAAGTCTGCTCATCCGAAACTATACAACATTTATCAACAAAATAGAATGTGTAGTTCTTAACTACCGAACTACTCATGATCATAGGCAGCCAGCTACTACAAGTAAATTTTGCTTCACAAGAAGTACTAAGTTAGAAGAAAACGATTAGAACTACAGTAATCAGCATGCACCCCAGTGAGTCAGCGATCTACCACATCACTAACGTGCATCTCACTGTGTGAGGGCCAGGCGTTCTCATAATGCCCCGTTGTGAGGGCCATCCCCACTCACTGTCGAAACCATCCCCACTGACTGTGAGGGTCAGAAACCCTCTTAACGCCTCAGCTACTTCTTTGCTGGCTTCTCCTTCAATATCTCTGTAGCATCACCTCGCCAGCTAATGTAAGCGTCATCATCATCATCATCATCATCATCATCATCATCATCATCATCATCATCATCATCATCTCACAATCATTGTTGTCATGCACTTCAATTTCTTGTCATACGAATCCCCAGCCTCATCATCATAATCTCTCCTTTCAGTTCATCTGAACATGAAGACTGAAGGCAGGTGAGGACTAATCCTGTGAGCAGTTGTAAATGTCCTCTTCGTCGTGTCACTCTGTTGGCTCTGTTATTGGTATCAGTGGCGGTTGACCAACAGCACTTACCCTGACCTGTGCACTGTCTGCACTCACGGCTGTATGACGACACTAGGGGGCGCTTCCTTGTGTATCGCTGTGCTTTTAAAAGGGATGAACTTTTGTCTCTTGGCCCTATTTCTAACGCTTTAAAATTTTTACCTCATTTTTGTGCAAACACAAAAGCTTATTTTAAAAAAGTCAATGGCTTTACACTGTGTAACGTTTTCATTATGGTCGTAGCCTTATTGTATACATGTACAAGTTGGACTTTTGCTAACAGCCTGCCACAGATACTGTTGGTTTTCTGTCTACACAGCAGAAGAACCGCTTGGTGTACGTTTTTTTAATTTTTTTATTCAAACTTATCTAACATGATTTTGAAGCAGAAGACCTCAGACTGACAGCTTAAGCCTGATTGGATGATTGTAATTAGTAATGTGTTGCTATGTGGGATAATTGTCACCTGCAGTGCATTGTATTTCACTATTATATTATATTTTAGCACATTGAAAGGCGGTAAATATGATATGAAATGTATAGAAGTATAGAAAATGTATTAAAATGTATAGAAATATAAAGAATGTATAGAAGTATGGAAAACGTATAGAAGTATAGAGAATGTATAGAGGTATAGAGATTAAGAAGTCAGCCAGTTGGTGACTTCCTTGGAACTTCCCTCAATCTTTAGTCCAAAGACTTTCGCGGAAATGCTACAGTATCCACGCTATTCCCACTTTAAATCAGCATTTTAATGAACTTCGTAATGAACGACTACTGTGATAAGTTCTGCTATCTTTCACTTTGTGTTCAAGATATTTTGACATTATTATTTCTCGATTTTTGTCGAGATGGCTCCGGATCATTAACGCAATCATTTCGCCATCTGACCGAGTTTTTCCGACATGATTACCAAGTGGTCGGCGCTTTACTCTGTCCATTGTTTCAGTTCGTTAAGTTCAACAATATGAATGAATTGTTTTGTTGTCCTACCATGGTGGTACTTATTTTTATTTTATTTTTTAATTTTTAGTTTCTTGCACTAGAAATGCATTAACGGTAACACAAAACATCGCTAATGAAAACAAATCACAAAAATAAGACGTTAATAAGCTTTTGGGTATCATACAACAGCAAAAAAAAGGTGTAATATCACTGTACTGGGTGTAAAAAGTTATACTTTACGTGACCACGATAAATGAAAAGTTCAACACCTGAAAACAGAACAGAAATAAATAATAAATAGCAGAACATGTTTCGGAAATTAACATTTAAGACTGATTTCAAATGAATTTTGGCAGCCTGGAACTACCCTCGCATAGGTATAACACTCACTCACTCACTCACTCACTCACTCACTCACTCACTCACTCACTCACTCACTCACTCACTCACTCACTCACTCACTCACTCACTCACTCACTCACTCACTCACTCACTCACTCAGAAGGACGAAGAGCGCGGGAATGAATAAATAAAGGTGGTGAGATAGAGCCCGGAAAGTAAGCAGACAGCATGATAAAATTATAAAAA
Organism: Marisa cornuarietis; assembly: GCA_004794655.1. Classification (NCBI taxonomy): domain Eukaryota; kingdom Metazoa; phylum Mollusca; class Gastropoda; order Architaenioglossa; family Ampullariidae; genus Marisa; species Marisa cornuarietis. The sequence goes on from SMMW01000636.1 coordinate 4,899,960, forward strand.
TAGCCGCCATGGTTCGTTACAGTGCGATGACAATTTGACGAAGACTTGTCGATGCGTAAGCAGATAATGGGACCATTATAGGACTGGCATAGGCAATGAGAGGCAAACTCCAGAAAATAAAAATATAAATAATATATAGACATTTGTTATGGATCGCTAAGGAACGTAGTTTCTGTTTGTCTTACATAACCTTTAACTGTTCTTATGCGACCAGTAAGTTTGCACGAGACATCTAAGTAAACAATCTTTGTTGTCCTAGCAGTTGGAATAATTATTGTAGATTTCTTTGTAAATAACTTTGACAAGACCTCGACGTGAAATTTTATTTCGAGGGCATTTAAATTTGTATTGAAATCTTCTGTTTATTATTGTGTATCTTCATTTTCACGGTGGCCTTGTGGTCGTGAAAATTCTCATTGTGGCCTTGTGGTCTCGATGCTTCTGTCCTCCAGTTCTTTGCCTCACGGGGCAGATGGACAGTGGGAACGTTTGACATTAGGACATGTTGTGAGCAAAGAAGTTCATGGTGTTGTCACATTGTTTGACATTAGGACATGTGAGCAAGAAAGTGCATGGTGTTGTCACATTGTTTGACATTAGGACATGTTGTGAGCAAGGAACTGCATGGTGTTGTCACATTGTTGTGACTTTAACGAGGGTCAGTGCCATTCATCACTTAGTCAATGACCGAAGCGAAATTCGGATTTAAACTGTTTTGTTTTACCGAATGGTGTTTGTTCATTGTCTTTGTTCAGAAAAAGTAAAACAAAAAAAAAGGACGGCCAATCTTCGATCAGACAAATCTATTGCGCAACTCTTTCCGATGTGAACATGAACGTGCAACATCGGTGTTGGAAAAAAGACCTCCTCTCTCACTGTCCGAAACTACACCCAGATCGACCATTCACATGCCCCCACCATATACAAGACATTTTCTTTACTTCTCTGCTATGAGTGGTTGCCTTCTTACGATATTATGAAACAGGATTTATACAATCCAATGCCTAAGCCACTCATGCGTAAAAATTGATTTTTTTTTTCCAGTCCAACGATTCCTCTTCAGCTTTTCCGAATCCACTAGGATTTTTTTCTAGAGCGAGAATGGGTTGGAAAGTCTTTTGTGTCTGTCGAGAATCTGAATCCAATGACCTTGGAAGCGTATAGCGCCGTGGACATGTTTGAGGTGATGTCATCAGGGAGGACAATTTGTCATCAGGTCTGACAGGCCAGGTATTACGGGGAATATACTGGCCGTGTTGCCGCGCGCTATTTCCGGGGAAAGCTGCCTGTTAATTTGTTCTTTTGTGGTGAAACGTTATGTCAACTCATAATTTACTCAAGATTTGCTTTCTACATCGTTAGACATCTTCATGCTATAAATATATCCGTTAAAAAATCTTCGTTCGACTTTTATCGGCCAGTTTCAAGCCGTTTAGACCTCCACGTTAGTTTTCACTCGTTGAACAGAAACATTTACTCCTTCCTGGAGAAAGTTATTTTATTTTCTCTCTGCTTTTTTCTTGTGTCTTTTGTTCGAACGTTAATATTTTCTAAGGCTTTCAACATATTTCTTTAACTTTAACAATATTCCTTAAACAAAAGAAAAACGTGTATGACTTTATATGGCATTGTCAGCTTCACTCTCAACCTGATTGAACAACTTTTCCCTTCTCGCGTCATTTGTCTCTTCTTTTTCCTTCCTTTGTCTCTTTGTTTCCTTTTTCTTCTGGCCTCAAGAACTCTCCACAAACTCAATGTGTGCTTAGCCTGTCAGATTTACTGGCGCCGCTCCCCTGATATCATCCTAAAACCAACTACAATCTTTTGCAACATACCACAGACCTCGACAGAAATCCTAACTCACATCAGGACAATGCTGTATTTTATCTAAACAGTCTGGATGGTTGAGCGCTTTGTTTGCTGCGTAAACAAACTCCGTTTCTAGGTTATGTTGCGCTTCAGGTTTTAGTGCTGGAGGCTTCCTGCTTGTAGACCATGTCAAGTAAAAAATATATATATATGTGTTTTACGGCCAGGTAACTGGAAAAACAAGAGTAAACTTCTCAGCGCGCTGAGAGCAAACTGTGCACAACCCACATAGCAAGGCTTCCGTCTTAAGTCACTTGCCCAACCCCCGCAATAAAAGACATTGGCAAGACAGGAAACCTGCACATCCAAACCACAATGGTTGGCATCAATTTAACAAGGACTGTTGTGGATAAACAGTTGTTAGAGTGAGGCGGTTCCTAAGAAAACATTTCAAAAAGATGAAGCTTATTGCATGGCAGTACTTCAAAGGACAACAATATTCTTGAAGGAAGGCCAACAGCAAACAACGCTGGATTGCATAATACCGCAGCAGCAGACAACACCGCTGCATAAATGGAAATAGAAAACGAGACTGGCAGCCTCTGACAAATATGGCATACTGTAGTTACATGAATACAAGTACAAACACCACAACACTATTTTCTACCAGCACTACTTCACCATTATTTGACTACTGCCTATCCCATTCTGAATGTCATGAGCGGCAAAACAACCATCACCATCATCTCTATGATGAGGACCCCGTCTATTCAGGTCCAGAGTAGATCGTTGTCAGCGCTGTACTCGTGTTCCTCACCTGAAAATAAACCTTTTGGTGATAGCCTCTGGATATGAGGGATTTGATAGACAGATTGGCTATTTACCCCAAACTAAATATTATCGGTAGCCGGGATATCAGACCGTAAACATGTTGCGCAACTGTTTTAACTTCGATAAGTGAGGACGCTTCTTCCGGCCTGTAAGCACCATCAGTACTCCATGGTATAATGCCTTTATGTTTCATTGTTTGTAAGAATAGACAATACTGGTGGCTGGGAATAAACAATACTGGTGGCAAGAATATTGCTATAATAATAATCTGTATCAATATAAATGAATCATTGTAATGCAGAATACCGTTCGGCCATTTGTATATTTCCGTACACACATTTTTGTCCACGCACTTTTTAAAAATAATTTTGTCTCTCCTAAATACTCTTGATGTGTGATGCACTGCCTATTGTTAACATGTTCCGAATACAAATCAAACATGAGACATCAGGTTCCAGTTACCGACACGTGTTCCGAATACAAATCAAACATGAGACATCATACTCCAGTTTGGTTCCCCCCCCCCCCAAAAGTGCACCGACTGCCTTAGTCTTAGTCATACAACTCGAGATGCTCATTCGAGCTGTTGTACTTTAACAGGCATCACAAAATAAACTTCGGCTACTCGTGTGTAAGGTTCTACAATGCGTTTTCGTGTCTTTTCAAAACGGATTTGAAGACCACTTGCTTTACCTTTCCACCAAAGCAAACCGTTAATTGACTTGTGCCTCTTCCAAAAGCTTTTTGCGTTTTTTAAAAACTTGTTTCCCTGTTTTCAATGTAGTGTCCTGTGAAGATAAGTCTGCATCTTGCTTGTATGCTTTTATTTTCCGAAAGTTCCACTTCTTCGACCTGTTCATTTTTTCGTGGAGGTATCTGTGGTTATCGATGTCTTCTTGCGAACATGGCTTCTTTTAATACCCGAGAACAGAAAATGTGATTAACCCCTTCTCTGTTTCCAACGAACAATTCCGTTTACTTTCAAACTTGATTACACGTAAGTCTAACCCTAACTTTTCAGTTCAATATAAAAATATTTCTTTTCTCTCCAATGGGTAAATTTGTTTCCTGAATAAATACTATTTCAACAGTAGCAACAATTCCTTATCATCATACATTCAACTGCTATTGCAAAATTAAAATTGCATAATTTACTGTTATCTTGGCTGTTAAATCTTGTTTTTCTACGTTTTCCCCAGAGATGATGAGATGATGGGCTAGGCGTTGCTGAGAAAATGATCCCTGTATTAATTGGTCGTCACGTTCAGAAGTTTACTTATAGATTGCAGTGTCTGAGCAGCACCACATCAAAAGAACCGCTCGTTGGAGCATTAAGCATTAAGTCGATTTTCAATTAATTCTGTCCAACCCCGTATCAATGCCCATATCTCTTTCATCAGCCGTTTCGGTAAAACGTAAAAGCTGTGAGCGGGGGTAAAGAAGCTTGTTGTGATTTAACACCTGCAGTGCTAGACACACCCTATCGAACTTCATTCCAAGCCTGATTAAGTCTTCCTTCAATTAAAAATCTTTAATGTAATTACCAATTACTTTAAACCTAGATTAGTCTTTAGGACTCCAGAAGAATGAAGCTGGAACGGAATTTTTGTTGCGGAAAAAGGCGACAGAACTGAAATGCTTCTCTAAAGAAATAACACTATGCAAATTCTTTATATAGGGCGGCCTACATAATACAGCTATAAATTATTTGTATGACATTTTTTTACAATGTAAAACGCCAGCTACTTGCAGTTACACTCCGTGTTATTACAAATTACCAATTACTCGACATGTGTTATTATTTATTAGGACCAGTTACACGTTATTATCTAAGGGAGGGGGGAGTTCGTCTTGTCTGGTCACTGATGTTTTTTGTCTGTCTTGGCAACAGTAGAGGTAATTGTTGAATTGTCGCTCACCGTTATGATTAGCACGATCAGCCCCCCAGTAAAATCTGGGGGTTGGTCGATGCAGTCCTCCCGTCCAGCAAGCAAAAGTAAAAAAAAAAGGTTTTTAATTTGCGCCGACCATAGCTGCGCTCTTCCCCTCCCCCTCCCCCCAACCCCCTTAGTTTTCCATCGGCTGAAAGTGGTCACATACAAGGAGACTGTAAGCACTACCAATTAATTTAGACTCGATCATTGTATCGGGTTGTCTGCTGCCTCTTCCGGAATTGTTTTTTGCTTGTTTTGGTCGCGCTGCCATGGCAACGGTGCAGCCGAACGGCAGCTGCGTTCAATAAGACTGCGCTATTTACAGGTGAAGTAAAGACCAGTCGTGCTAACCGAGGGTCGTGCACAGCGGGCGAGCTATCGACCCTGCACTGCCCCTCTCACATTTCGCTCGATTTACCTGCGTTTTTACCTGTCTACTTTCTAACCTAGACCACAGTTTTTGTCTTACAAAAGCTTTGCTTTTACTCTCTGTCTTTCGTGGGATGAAGGAAATAAAATTGACTTATTTTGTTTTGTTCAAAGAATAAAATTTTTGCAAATTGTAAAAAAAAAGAAGCAAAAACAAAAATAGGGGAAACAACTTGCTGTCGATATTTGGTCGTTATTACTGGCCCTTTACGCCCGACCCCACCGCCCTACTCTTTGACTAGCTTCATTCCATTGTGTTTGTATTTTTTTTTTTTTTTACATGAAAATTGTTCCTGACGATCTGCGCTCTTGCGCGCAGTGAAATAATAAACGAAACTCACTGTTCTGTGGTGACTCACATTCTCTGTGGGGAGGAGGTGGTGGTGGCGCGTGCCCAGTGAGTGAGTGAGCGAGCTGTATGCTCAGGGCTATGTATTCAGTTGTGCTGATTATTGTTGCCACGGTACGTGCAGTGGGCAACTAAAAATATGCTTTGAAGTAAAATGTTAATTTTCAAATCTGAAACTAGAAACACAGCTACCCGCACGTGCATGCACGAACGTACGCAGGCACGCACGCAGATACACAAACGCATGAATGCACATTCTTCCACCAACACAGGCAATCACGAAGTTTATCATCTTGAAAGACGTTAAGACAGATGTGGACTGTTTCGCGAAAACAAAAAAAATAAAAAATGAGGCATCATCATCCGAGTTTCATCACCATTACCTTGAGAGAATGTCAAGGGTCATCCACAGTTACCTTGTTCACGTTACGGCGAGATGACAAGATTTGTTGCGGGCAAGAGTGTGGCATGGTGTGCAGGAGTAAACAGTAGTAACTCAATGTCTTGGACAGTCGTAAATTAAATAATAATGAATTAGGACCGTTGTAAAACATCATGATTAAGAAGCATTTAATGTTTGGTTCTCCATTCAGAAACTTTGCAAAGTGAATACCTAAGCGGGGAACGCAGCAAGACTCTGTGTTGGTATGTTTCCTACGTGTTGCTATGAAACCAGAGGGGAGGACGTCACAGGGGAGTTTTATTCACACTCAGACCAACTGTTCACGTTCAGTCCATGTAAACAACCTCAGGCCAAGTGTCCACGCTCCCATCATCTCACATTCATCTTCAAACTTCCGGTTGGACTCGTAGTTAGATTTCTCCTCATAGTCAACGCTGACACGTGACCTTTTATATCAAGTTGAAGTTCACCCCCACGTTCACATTCAAGATCCCACTGTCAAGACAACTCAGCGCTGTCATCATCACCTTAGAAGAATTCCACGACGGTGTTCTGTGGCTCGTGTTCTTCACCACAATGACACTGTCATTAATTTAAGTCCAACATCGCCCACTCGTTAACTTCGGCAATAAATTTGTAAACTGTTCAGCGTGAATCTGTGTAAGTGTGGTGCCACATACAAGTCCATGGATGCCCCGCATCGTCGTCATCTGAATCCTTAAAACATCACAGGGAGCCAATGCAGTCTTGCAAGTAGAGAGACCTTGATCTTCTTGGATGCCCCGTGGGGGGGGGGCAGCATGGATCTGCACTCTGGAGATTTCAGGGAGATGATCTGGAATGTCAGCAATAAGTTGGCTCGTGAGATTGAACTGTAGAGGTAACCATAAGTAGCCGAATGTACTGATCTTACAAAGCTCATAGTACGCAAGCTGCCTCAGCACTGGCGGCAAATGAAGATTACTCAGCGCCGAAGGTAAAATCAAACCATTCCACTGGTGGTCTGGGGGGTGGGGGGTGTATGAGGATGTTTGCTTGGTCTCTCCTCCCTCAGCCCTCTGTCCCAGCGTTGTGTGCGTGCGCTTCGTGTTTCACTATTCTACGTGCCTGCGAAGGCCCGGTACGTGTAATTTAAAGATGTAGTATGGTTGGCTCTGTATAATATAAAGCCATTTCAGGCATTCAAATTCTGCTTGATATCTCAACAAGTCTACAGTCTTTAAAGAACGTTCCCCTTGAAGTCTCTCTAAATACGCGTTGTGTTACTGTGAGAAAACCGTCTGCGCTTTCATTCAGGTCCTCTAGACGCCGTGTGCTCGGACACGTGCATCAGATCATTGTCAAATGAGTATATTCACACACTGAACAAACGTACGTTCAGATAGTTACAAAAAAGTGGGTCTTTGAGCTCGGAATTTCTTCACACGTTTTCTTACATGGAGGATGCTTTAATTTCCAGATAGGAACATTCGGAGAAAAAACAAACAAACAAACAACGTACGCATGTGTGTGTGTGTGTGTGTGTGTGTGTGTGTGTGTGTGTGCAATGTTCTCTTATGCATGCGTGTATGGATTCCTACACCCATCTGTGCCCCATCCCTAATGACAGCAAATGCCGTTACTGTCAAAGTCAAGAACTAACCTTCACCTTGCTATGGCAAGGCCCCGCACAAGTCGGAGAGATCGATGGTATTGATTGGTTCTTGACGCAGCGGGCGGGTAGTCAGTGACACTGGCGCTTACCCAGGATGGCCTCCTGTCTTGCTGTTTACTGTCAGCTCCCAACATCCCGCGCCGCCTTTTGCAGTCTCACCATTCGGGAAGCGGAGAAGCTTCACTGGGCACAGAGTACCACTCATACCAGTGATGTGAGCGAGCCGCACTAGTCAAGCATGATCGATGGACGAAGTCTGACAATAAAAGAAAAATTATCGGGCAAGTGTATATCTCTGAGTGTAATTTTACAGCCTGCTAACGGTCGGTGTGCGAGAAGATCGGGGTAAGGGATACGGGAGGAAAAACTGAAATGGTGGTGCAGGCACTGACGAGGAGAAGACATGAATGTGACTCTACAAACACTATTAATGGGGGACTTGGAAAGTTAAGATAAAAGCACGTGCAGTATCTCAAGACGAAAGGGAAGGGTGCACAATGTGTTAAGCACAGTCTGATCAGCAACATCCAGTCCACACGACCCCCCCCCCGCGCTCCTGTCCACCCACACGAGCATATCTCACCTTCCCAACTCGTCCGCCTGCTATGAATGTGAACGTGAATGCATCAAGCCCTATAGCGGTCCGATTTACAGTTGGATCATATATTACCTTCTCCAAGCCAACCACCCGAGCCCCACTGTAACCTGATGTTTAATGTCGTCCTTAACCCCAGAGGAAAATCCTTGAGGTGAAAATAACAACCCTTGGTGCGATTAGTTTCTTTCGCTGCATGTGACAACGAGTTCTGAGGTAACCCAAACGGCACAATTGTCGGAATGTTCGTGGTCAGCCTTTTGGCGACTGAGACACCAACACTAGAACGAGGCAGAAACCAGAATCACGAATCACATTGGCGCTACCCGCAAAACTTGGATCGGCGAGACATTTTTACTGGGCTTTTAAATTAAACTTTTAACTGATACCGACTGACGAGTGGTTGTGCTGGTCCGCTAGTAATTGTCGTCGGATGGAAACAACTGGATAGAAACAGCGGTTGACAAGGCTCGCCACTTATCCCTGTCTTCAGCGGTAGTGAAGTGGTTCAGAGCAACCAGTCCACTCCATCACATTTGCCAACTACTTGTTCCTCTGACCACCTCGGCTTCGTTTGGCCGATGGTCACATGGCAGAGCCAGATCAGCTGACACCCCGTTTACGAGAAGGGTTTCTGGTGTCCAACGAGGGTGGCGACTGTCTTCGGTACAAAGTGGTTAGTTCTGCGTCTCCTGTACGAGATTCGGAGCAGCCTCATTATAGGCACTTGGTCTCGATCAATGTCTGGATTCTCTTCTCTGTATCGGCAAGCAGAGTCCACGTCTCACATCTGTACAGCAGAATGGCAACCGAGGGACTTGAATCGGTTTGTACTTGGTATCAAGCCTGATCGTGCTGCTTCCCCAGATCCTGTCCATTGCTGCTGTCGCTGTTGCGATCCTGCCGTGCAGCCGCCATCTTTGAGAGATGCAGCTCCCAAGAACTTAAACGTTGTCACTTCTTCAAGCTGTGCTCCGTTTATGTAGACCTCTGGGTGGCTGATTAGGCTTTAAGTTCTATGGTTTTTGTCTTTGAAAGGGGTATGACTAGTGGTTGTGTCCATTCTTTGTGTTCCCAGATTCTTTGGCACTGAACAGTAAGGGCCTTCTTCTCCACCTTGCTTGAGCAGCTCCGCCGAGTCATCGTCAACGCCACTTGACTTACTTTCAGAATGCGTACAGCTCGCTCGACATCTTCCCAACGGACTGGCATGTAGAACAGTGGTTCATAGCAAAATGTGAAAATCAAGTCATATCACTTGAGCAACAGATCTAAATACGGGGTCATTATTTTCCACATTTGTATACCTCTGTTTAACCATGGAGTCGCTTAAATACCCAATACATCACAAATAAAAATGGAAAGCGTTTGTCACCTCGAGTCGACAATCTTTATTCTCTGAAAAGCAGAAAAAAAATTTGTACAAAAATCACAAGACACAAGAAAGCACTGAATATTTCAGGAATGTCAATTGTTGTTAGGTCTGGCAAACTTGATGGCACATCAACTGATGTCCACCGTACAGCATCGGTAAAGCTTGTTCAAATTTTCATTGCACATTTCCACAGTTGTGCCAAAAGACTAGTTAAATGTTGCTTTCAAGTAAAAAAAAAACTGTACGTCAAAGCAACTCTCAGAGAACTCAGTGAAAATGCAGTGAGAATTCCGCAGGCAGAATGTATATTTTCAAAAACAAGTATCCAGAGATTCTTTTCCACTTAAACACAACCACTATGTTCGGTGGGTTCTTCAACCAGAAAACATGCTACTAGCAAAAATATATAGTCATGACGAATATTTAAAAGGCCGACATTCTGCTTTTATATTATAGATGTATTTCAGTACAGTATTATGATCATCAACTAAACTACTTCCATACATTAGTACTAGATTGTCTATCATCATCCCACTGATTGATAATATAATCACACAGACAAGGATGCGTTAACTCTTCTACATGGTGGCAATAGACACCTTAAAAAGAAAACCGACTGACATACATCTCCCAACAGTGAAAAATACACAATCTGCATAAAAAGAAAACTACTCTCTCCTGGGAGACTTTAACGTTATTCTTGTCATTGCTGAGTAAAAGGGAAAGAGTGTCACTTGAATTAGCGTAGATGTTCCAGTTATGTGCTGTTGTTTTTTAACAAGTTGCCTGGACCTGCAAACCAGTGATATGTTTAAAAAAAGAAAAACAAAACAAAACAAAACAAAAAGTAGTACCTCTCATATATTACTAAATTATGTCAAAGAATTATACACAACTTTTTTCCGCTTAAAGATTTACAAAACATTCAATAACTTGTCATGAGGACATTGATTCACAAAATGATAAAGGCCCAAGAAAGTGCCTGGATTAAATTTTCTTTTTTTTTTCAACAAGGAAAATAGTGTTAAAGCATTCTGTACACAGAATTAAAAGGCCATTGAAAAATTTAACACGAAGCAAAACCAAACTGCAGGTGTCCTCCTGCACCCCTTTAAAAAAAAAAGAAAAAAAACCAAGCACAGAATCAAAATGATTCCTGCAATACATATTGCGTTATAAATTCTGCATAATAAAGTATATACAAGTAAACAAATTCTATGATTAGAGACTTTTTTTTTTAATTTTAAATTACAACTCCACCCCAAGCTCAATAATCCCCACTCCAAACAAAGAAAAAATAAATATCCATACTGAAGAAAAGAATGGTCTTTCGGTAAACTGTAGATATCTACTCTTAAAAGCTGTTAGCTTGTTGTGAGACCTGTTTTCTGAAGCACAAATACATTTTTGTCTTTAAAAACAATAAAACAAACTGCTTTATCACCGTTTTCCCCAATGCTGGTATGTACAAATATCCTGATGGACATCTTTTACAAATGTCTTTCCCAGACAAAGCGGTTGCCCCGGAGACTAAATTGAGGGTTGTGTGCAAGACTGACTTCATCGTCAGTAAGACAAATAAAGGTATAGCTTCTAAGATAAGCCGGCGCTCATGTCGTAAATATGCAGGAAAATCCTCTTACAGGACCAGCAGCATCAGAGCAAGCATAGAGAAAGACAGGAAGGGTGGGATGGATGAAAAGACAGACGATGCTGAAGTCATGGGGAGAGATGCAGCAGGAAGAGTGAGGTGGAGGAAGACAGACAACTCACAAGGCATGGAGAGAGAGGGAGACAGGGTGATGAGGCAGAGACAAGACAAAGGACACAGGCAGCTGCTGTTGTCAGATGGGAGCACTGAAGGATGCAGGGAGAAAGACCAAATGTGTGAACCAGTGTAAGCAAGAGTGGAACCCCCATATACTCGCTAGTCTTCAAGCTGATTACATGGGCGCTTTATAAAAAAAACACTAAACAATTCAGTCAACTTTACACACCAAAAAATCAAAAATCAATGAGAGATTTTTGCTCACCATTAAAAGAAGGTCTCTTAATAACCACCTAGTTCACTCTGGCAAAACATAATGTGCTTATCCTTGTGATGATCCAAATTATATTCACAAAAGTCATTTCAACCTTGCAAAGCATATACTACTATACCTCACAATGCGGTATATACCAATGTTATTACTAATGTGATACGCATTATCTGGTCCTCCTCACACATGAATGAAGGAACCTTTCTTCTTTTGTTCTTTTTGTTATCTGCTTGTTGGCTTGAATTCCTGGAATTCTGTTTATTTTATTTCAGTTTATTAGTCTGCATCAAATACAAGTTTCTTTCTAACTTTTATATCAAAGGTGCTCATTTTTTTTCATTTTTGTGACCGAGAACACACACACAAAGGCCACTTTGAAGGCCAGCTGACAAGACACAAGTAACAAGACTCAAGCAACACCGGTGACAAATGTAAATATCACAAGAGGCAAGCAATTAAGATGAAGTATTGTGTGAGATTCTGTCTTTAAAACCAGCAACATTAATTAATGATCAGACCTTGGTTGCATCTTCTCATTTCTCTCACATTAAAGGTGCTGACACTACCCAACAAAGACCCATAAGCAGAATGATATCAATATGATTAAAACTTATAGCTACAAGACAGCAATTGTTAAAGTTAGCAAGCAGTCTAGACTGATGATTGTTAGCAAGGATTAGGACTTATTGATCACATAAATCAATCATATTCCAATGCTGCTTATGCTCACACTTTTAACACCATAAAGAGCAAACGACAGAATATACTTTTGATCTCCTTTCAGTGTGTCCAGGCCACTGCAAGAACTCACTGCATCACTTCTTGATCTTTCACTTAGAGTTCATCACACCAACTGCTCACGTTTAGTTGCCTGACATGGCTAATGTCGGTACACAATCTCAATGTTCTGGGATAACACTAGCTTTTCACATTTTGACAATGCTTATTTTATGAATGTGCTGTGTATTAAATCTGTATGTAGGGGAGGAGGGGTACGTGTGTGAGGTGGGGCACATGCCCAAACCAAGAGAAGATAATGCAGCATGCGAGGCTTGATTCATGTTTTAGTCTACCAATGCAACAAATCTACAAAGCCATTTCTTGAGTCTTCAAACAGATGATGTCTTTGAGTAAATGGAAGTGTGAAAAGATCCATTATAAAAAAATTCCAGCAAGAATAAAAGAACAAACTTTAAACCACAAATAATAATCAGAAGAAATAACTTCTAACTTATCTCTGGAATATACTATATATATACAAATAAACTAAACTTTTATAAAATTTTGATCAGTTTTTTTTTATCAGTTTCATTAATGAATATAAACAACCCATTCCAGGTAAGTTTCATGTAATCAAATTATGTCAAGGAAAGAAAAAAAAGACGCCCAGTACTGACTGTGCCCCACATGAGGAATGCAGACAGCAAGCATGAGAAGCAGTGACATAAAAATGCTTCAGGATTAGCAGGAAATATGCAACATCATTGAATACATCAATAGCCTTCTAGCCAGCTTGATAATATATTCAGTACAAGATATGAAGTGCATAAAAACCACTTTTCCTTTAAAATTGAAAACAGCAAGCTAAAGCAGTTACTCATATGTCTAGTGGTCTGCCCACTGGCGTTCAAGGAGCATACCTGACTGCTGCCTAAGAAAGAGAATAAAAACTAGACAATAACGAGAGACTTCTTATGTTTTACTCTGGTGTCTCTTTCTTATGGCACTCACAAAATAAATCTTCCCTGTTGCATGTAAGTGGTCTCCATCTTTATTTGAGAGCTTGCTACTGCCATGCTCAATAAAACAGTGAAGAAAACAGCGTTCTAAAAAAAATGTTTCTCATAGGTGCTCTTCAGCAACAAAGTCCGAATGCTTGCTGAAGGCAGTACAGAAGGCCATGTGAAGGACCCAAAGACAAAAAGGCACTGTGATCCCCTACTACACCCCTTCTTGCCTTCAGATCTTATCAGATCTCTTTTGTAAAGTCTATCATAAATTTCAGATCATTTCTAAATTTGTGGATTCACTTCCCTTAAGGTTTAAAAGTCTGCAGCATCCTTAAAAGCAGGGAACATAAAATGGATAAAAGGTAAGAGAAAAGCTAACAATAACTTGTCATTTTAAAAAATACATTTTTTATCAAGAGCAACTTTCACAGAAAAACAATAACTTCCTTCTCGTGTTTTCCATTAATCACACTAACATCATCCCCATCACTGCTTACCAAAAAAAAAATAATAACCCCCATTGAAGCACAGTGTTGCATTAATGTCCATCTTTCAAAAATCTTTCTCTGCTTCTATTTTTTCAGTCTGAACTAAGATCACAATTTCTAGAGATCTGGACGGCGCAGTCGAACATTTCAGGCTGTGAATAGCAAAGGATGCGGACATATCATGAACAGAAGATGCACAATCCAAGAGGAGCAGGTGTCTCTCTTCAAGCTCTTGTTTTAACCAGTCTAACCTGGATTGTGTATCACAGTAGAGCTTTCTCTCCCCTCAATATATTGTCACAAAAGACGCCATTAAGCCAAGACCAAGGGTTCATCATCAGAAAACCCTTGAATCATGGGCTCATCACCATCATCTGGAAAGATCAGACAGGAAATTAAACATATGTAAATCATTCAAAAACTTGTTAGAATTTATTAAATTATCTTTAACTTTTTTAACAATTTGTAAAAAGCAGGCAAAAACAGTCAATAAAACATGAATAGCTGATATCAATGTATCAAATTTCATTACTAAATAATAATAAATAATAATGTGTTAATAATAAAAATGTAGTAATGTATATAATGACTTCTTGCTGGTACCTGCCCTAACCTTGCTTTTAGAAAACTTGTGGCTTTATATGAAAAATAATTTACAAAACCTTCAGCACTATCATCAGCATGTCATGTGAAAATATGGAGGTTCAAATAAACTGTAATAAGCTGGAGGAAAGTGAACCTTTTTCTTTTGATGAGGTCACAGGTGTGTACATGTACCTGGGTGGAGGGTGAATTGGTGTTTTACGCGGAACCAGCAACTAAGGCAACAGCAAGGCAGCCAGCCCTGTAAACAGATGTCACATGCAGAGAAAGAACAGCGTGCCTGAGACAAGAGCTGAACCCAGGACAGCCAACCTTCACTGTATTGGTGACAGGCGCAACCATTGCGCCACCGGGCCGCCCTACATGTACCTAGGGGAACACCTGATCGTTAACAAAATGTAATAATGTCAACATTTAGAGTATGCAGATAGTAGACTGACAGCATACCTAGCTCATTACCAAAGCGTGTGGTCTCAGAGCGTGTGTTGTAATGAGAGTTGGCAAAAGCCAGGAAGGACCGCTGTAGACGTCTATGGCGCACCACAAACACCATCACCACCACCATCAAGCCCACCACAACAATGCCAATCGGAACCAAGATGGCCACAAAGTTGGTCTTGGAAAGAGTGATAGTAGCAACATTGCTGGCAGTTGGCTGATAGCCTGTTAAAGAAAGGATTCAATGTGTGATCATTTTCAAAAGAACACACACACACGTGCACATACATCCCCACCAACTCTTACTGCCATCCACACCTTGAAGCTATCAAAGCTAACACCTTCCTCTAATCAGCTTCTATGAACAGTTCACCACAACAATGAACAGTTCACCACAACGTTCTCTCACCAAATCCCATCCATCTTACCCTCTTTCATATTGTAGTCTAAAATGTGTGTATACGTTTATATATACATACATAGAAAATGAGAGAAATGTGCAAAAAGTAGCCATATCCGTAAGTCATTTTGGACAGACACATCTACTGCCTTTTCATCTGTTGTGAAAATACCAGTTAACAAAATGCTCAAGCAAGATGTACCTTCTTAGGACAGCTAAAAATTGTAAAATTTTAATGAATGGCTTTTAACTGAAGACTGTTAAGATGACAGTGGGTGAAGTTTGTTTTTTTATTATTGCTGCTCTGAGATAAACATTAGACCAAGAAACTGAGACATTTTTGGAGAAGAGAAAACTTGAACTTTGCAATAAAAATTAATGAAATCACCTTGCCCGTGCTACCCAGCTAAGCCATAAATCTTGCCCATCGTCCTTTAGTGGTTAATGTACTTGCAAGCTAAAATACATTTTAGTAATAAGTTGCCTGTGAAACCATTTTTTATTGCTAGTCAGCAAATTTTCTCCTTGATCATAATCTCTGGATACTAGCCATTGAAAAAAATGACATCCAGAACATAAAACTCACCACTGAAGATCCGGTGAAAGGTTGCTCCGGGTGGTGCATCTTTCACCACCACATGCAATGTGAGGGAGTATAAGAAGCCTGGGGTAGCATCAAACATGTAACTGGACTGTTGGATGACCATAGAGGTAACAACAGTGTCATCATGCTGGATGGTCAGATTATAACCCTGTGCACAGCAGTAAATATTTTAGAACTTTATTTGACCTAAAGTGATAAACAAAGAAAACAGATGTATACATACCTACTTAAGAGACAGATATTGACATCATAAAGCTTTACTAGGTACTCCAAGCTGACCCAGCTGCTGTGACCGATATAGTTTTATAAAAATTTGATATTCTTGGGAGACGGAATGGTGTAGCCTCAGTACTAGTATGATGAACAAATCTTGGATATATGATGGTCACAGATAAATTTTTACATTCAAACATGACTCCATTCTTATATGCTGCTTTTTATATACTTCACTTTGTTACTACTATGCTTGAATCTTCCCCCATGTCATAACAACAAAGTCAATGACACTGAAGGTGTTAAGTATCACAGTCTCTCTCTCTTTTGCCAGTCTGGCAATAAAGCAAGGACATGACCCATAAACAATAAACTTGCAATAAAAAGGCCAGGACTGACTGACCATGAATAAAAGAATGTTATGCTGATAACAAAGAGACAATAAGTGAGACCTTGAAAGCTTCACCAGAGGGCTGATCCTTATTGGGGTGCCAGGTAATGTGAACTGATGAATTGAGCAACTCCTCCACCTCTACATTCTCTGGAGCTGGATATGGTGCTGTACACAACAAACAGATATCCAGTCACTGAGAGATTACAATGCTTTAGCTCTACACAGCATACAGGTAAGTAGTCACTTGCTGACAGATTACAATACTTTAGCTGTACACAACATACAGGTAATCAGTCACTTTCTGATATATTAGCTGTTCACAAGTATATTTCTACTCATTCGTTATCACCTGCACTGCAAGCCTTTCTCACCAACAGCATGTCTTCCACTGTTTTTCCCAACAAAGGGTACTGACTAAGCGGTAAGAAAACAGCTCAAAGGTAAACTCTTTTTATTTCTTAATGTATTCTTGTCAAAAGGTGGAACTTTGTACATCTGAAAACAACCACAATGGAGTGGGGAGGCTGTTGCACATGTGCTTAGATCACATTCATTTGGAAGACAACTGTTCTAATATCACCTCTGTACCTCACATGCATGTTACTACACATCTCTTAGTCTCTCTGGTCATTGATTGATTGATTAAGCTGTGTGTGGTAACTGGCCAAGAGAAAATATGAGGCTGAAGGGTGTTGGTGTGTGAAAACGTGGAGGTGAATGTGTCTATAAGGAAGGGAGAGACAGACTAATGGGTCAGGGTGGGTATAGGGGGAGTGGTGGTGGGAGAAAGCTGAAAGATATTATAGGGTTGTTTAAGTGGGTGTGCAGCCTCATAATTTACTATGTCTCTGCTGTATAATTATGTGTGTATATAAGTGAGTGAGAGTACAGGTGAACTGTGAAAGGAAAGTGTACAGATTTGAGTATATAGCCATATCTAAAATCTCACTCCCTTGCTGTAGCCAATGTGCTTAAACCAATAGAATAAAAGATATGTCTATGTCAGGCCACTGATAATGCCCCCATGCAAAATTATATCTAATGATAATATATATACTCCTTTGTCCAAGTCAGTCACAAATATATATTAACCCATGCTTAAACACAAAATACTTACGTATAGACACAGTTGTTTCAACCTTCTCTGATTCTGATACATCAGTATGTAGAATGAAACTATAGTTCTCTCCCCTCTTTACTGGCTTGTATTCATAATTTTGTTTCTTTATTGTCAAGTCCTTGTTTTTGCATGTCGAACAGCTGATTGTGACAATATAACTCTGTGAAAAATATATCAGCCATGAATGTTTTTCAGGTCAAGGAAATGCAGGTTATGATTCTAGCCACAAAAATATCTTTAATTTCCTTAATTGTGTCTACAAGCTACATCCTGATTAAGTTTCCAACTCAGTATTATACAGTACCTTTATAGTAACAGATTTACAAATTCATGGTACTAGAAAATAAATGCTAAAACTCTAATATGGCATATTTTATTCCTTTCTTACAAGCATTGTCTTGACATTTAGAAAAACATGAAAGCAGCTGGAGACTGGAATCTCTTAAACTGGAAAAAAGGAGAATTAAAGTTTCCCATAATAAGCTGTTAACTGTCCCATAGTAAGATGTCAAATGTCCCACATTAAGCCGTTAGCTGTGCTGATAATGAAAAAAAAAGCATACATTCAGTGCCATCATTACTCCTGATACTACTCCTGACAGTCTATAAAGCCTTCATCCTCTCTGAGTAATGTCACAACACTTGCTTGCACTATCTAGTGGCAAAATTGATCACTTACTGACCTAATACTCTGGAAAAGGAACTTATATCAAGAACGTAGGAAAAAGAAGAAAGAGCAGGTTTTAAAAAAAATGTTCATTTCTTCCAAACTTTCTTTCACATTTGAAGCCTACTCTAAAACGGACCTTCACTGGCAACATAAAAATGATGCAGCAGCAGAATTTATTTTGATTGAAATATTTTTCTTTTGTCGGAAATGTTCAAAAGACCAGACTGCACAAACCTTCACAAATTTCAAACTTTTTCACCTTTGTAAGCAAACTGTCATTATTTTTTCAGGCCTGGAAAACTGTTTTCTATGACCTTGCCAGACTTTAAAAACTGTATGAACCCTGCAGGCGGAAATAAATAAAAGTGAAAGAAATGGTGGAATGAAATAAAAGACTTAGGAATGCAGTAAACCTACCACTGCTGAAGACATGCTGTCACATGGTGCATCCCATGTCAAGTTGACAGTCAGGGTGTAGTCATGGTTTAGAATTTCTGTTTTAAATCCTCGGGGAGCAGCCTTAATATCTGAAGATAATGAGCCAAAACTTAAAAAAGGAAACTGAGTAACATGTTACCTTGTTACTATCCTACACACATCCCAAACACCCACATACTGATCAACCACCTGAGTTAGTGTTCCAGGTTTTAATTCTCTCAATATACGGCGGACAAAATTTACAGAACACAAGCAAATTCTAATACTTGAATGCTAAGTCAACTACAATGAAGCTCTTTGAAGGCGACCTCTGAAGAACATCAAAGGAAGAATGACAAAAACAAGAAAAATTAAAGCTGAAGAGGGAGAAAGATATCAGTAATAAAACATTATAAGAACAAGAAACTGCCTGCTTCTCACCCTCTTTTGTGCGTAAGACAAGCTCTGAGCTGAAAGGGCAGGTGTTAGGTGCAGTACCAACACGGATACGGTACCAGCTGCATGCATGGAGACTCCCAATTGTCACATTGTTTCTTCCTTTTGGCACATTTAGTTTCTCAGCTTGTTCAAAGAAATCTGATAAGCTCAGATCAGAGGAGGAATCATAGTACACTATATAGTCCACCTAAGGAGGGTAAAAAAAAATCCTCAAAACAATATCAATGAATCTTTAAAAAAACAATAAAGGTACTCTCCAAAAGAAAGTTTTATTGGTAGAAAACAGTAACTGTAAGAAATAATCTTGGCACTTTCCAGAAGAATGTTTTGCTGGCAAAAAATTAATGTTTAAATACCTGTGGCACAATAGAACACAACTGTCAAACCAACAAACATCTCAATATTGCTTAACAGGATTTAAAAAATAACAAATTACATCAAAGTTTAGTGAATCATTGAGAAATATTGTGTATTACGAATGTGCTCATAGGAAGTGCACTATTAAAGGGCAATTAAGCCCGAAGGGCATGTCACAACCAGTATACGTTGTACAGCAGCAAATTATTGTCTCACCTCTGTTGCGTTCTTTGGTCGAGTGAATCTTAATTGAGCACCACCACCAACTAGCACCACAGAAAGGTTTCCCACAACAGCTGGTGCATTTCCTGTGGTAAAACATAAGAGCATACTGTTTTACTGTTTTAACTTATCTTTCTCCATCAACTAGGAACAGATTACCCATCAGCCTTCGTAACTCTGATTCTCTTACCACCTTTAAGCCCACTCTGGAGAAAAATTTTGAAGAGCATTTGTCGCCTCTGTCTGGTAAGCACACATCATACATGCCCAGGAAAGGCATATTGCAATCCTGTTTCTAAAAACAAAACAAGCTGCACACTTCTAAATCCACTGCTAGAAATATTCAAAGGACCAGTATAAGACTGCACCAACCTTTCCAGAGTTCAAGACTTTTCTACCTTTATAAGCAAACTGTCAAAATTCCATTACTTTTTCAGCCCTTATAACTTCTTGGTTTCCTGCCCTGCCTGTTTGTCTCTTTACAATGCTGCTCGAACATGCTGCTCCTCATTTGGTAATTTTAATGATGCCAGTTCACAAGCCATAAACAAGGCCAACATACATTCACTTACTGTACAGATAACACTGGAATTCCTCTACTTCTCCAATTCTTATTTTTTAAAATTTGCAATTACACTATATCTCATTCATAAATATTATTCTTGAACGTAAACTGCACTTCACAATTATTGTCCTGCCCCAGACATCTAGTCTTTTTAAATATGTTGATCTGTGCTGTGTGTTTGTAGATCTGTCTCAATTTTAATTTTAATACTTTACCCAATGACTACAAATAATGTAAATGTAAAGTTGGTCTACACAAGATTTATTCTTTTTATTGTTATTCTTAGATAACCTGAGCTAACTCACCTAGCGTGGTCAGGCTCACAAGGTTGGAGGACAGACTTTGGTCATTACTATGTTCTGCTTTCACCCTGAAGGTGACTGAAGTCCCAGGACACAGGCCATCAACTACAACATACAAACAACTCATGCAGCCAAGTTCCAATAAATAGAAATTTCACTAATCACAAAACTGTTGCACAGTAACTTCTGGAGCAGTGAAAAATTATGATTAAAATGGAAGAGAAGAGGAAGGAATCTCATATGCACCCAGAGCCTTGAATAATCACTTGCTGAAAATGGCATGCTAAATTTCTTGCAAGCATGTCTTTGCTGGGCTATGCTGAAAGTGAGGTGCTAAACAAGTGTGCCACTCACTGTTGTAGCTTGATGGATAGTGAACACCTACACACTTTTTGTTTTTGACAGATCTGTCCATTAAAACATGTCAGGCACTCCAAGTTGCATCATAGAAACCACGGGAAATCTTACATAACATTAAAACTGTCATCAATTTAGATCTGTTGAATCCGTGATTTCAAACGTAGTGAAGGCAGGCCAAAATCTTAAAACTGGGATAAAGCAGCTGATTGTGACTATGCAGAAAGATGGTGGGTGTGCTTAATCCACTTGTCACAGTGTGTACCAGCTATTTGAAACGAGTGGTTTAGTGATTACTGAGCATTGCAGTAGCTGGTCTCTCAAACTGTCATCACACAGAGAAGATCTGACATCGAATACGTCAAGAACTTTTGTGATTTCCTTCTGAGGCATATGGCTAGCATCAGAAATAAGAAGTACACATCCAAAAATAAAAAACAACAAAAAACAAAAATCAAAACAAAACAAAACTAAGGTTAGTAAAGTCAATTCCCAATAATTTATACTGGTTTGTTTTAAAGACCAACCTGAATGGTTTTCAAAGTTTTCATATATCGGTAGATACAGGCGATATAAACCTAACCTGTAAATTTTAGCCTCCAAAACCCATCCGTTAATTAATTATCTGCTACAATTCGTACTTACGATCAACAACCATCGCTAACAGTGTACTACGTCACATTAGTGCACCATTCACAACACTGGCAACAGTCAACACCAAACAGAGTGAGGGAGAATGAGCGACAGCTCAGGTTATTCGGACGCTGAAAGTCTGTATTTTTCGTGGTTTTGAAAAACTGCTACTTTAGCACGAAAAAAGCATACTTTAACATCCGAATAATCCCAACTGTCGCTCACTTTCTCTCTGTTTGGTGTTGACGGCTGCTAATGTTGTGAATGGTGCACTAGTCTGACGTAGTACACTGTTAACAGCGCTCATTAATCGCAGGTGCGAATTGCGTACTTTGCTACCGGATAATTAATTAACGGATGGGTTTTGGAGGGTGCAATTTACAGGTTAGGTTTATATCGCCTATATCTACCGATATCTACAAAAAATGCAAACCATTCAGGTTAGTCTTTAAATGCCTGCTATTACAGTTTCTTTAACTATCGACCATGTTGAATCCCCCAAAATCAAATAGTACCCATCTGTAAGTTTCTTGCTCAAGACCCATAGCCTTCCATACATGTAAATGAGTGTTCTATATTTGTACCTTTCACTTTTTGCCCCCCTGTTACCAAACTACCATCTGATACAAGCAAGAGGTGTACACTTAAATCACTTGTCCTGGGCTATTTACTACATAATTCTGATTGCTTTTGTGTTGGTATGGAGTGACCAAAGGCTGCATAAATTGTGAACTATGGTAACTGGGCCTATATTATAAATAACCTGGCATTAATTCAACATGACACATGTATGAAAAAACCTAAGTTCTGGTCAGAACTCTTCCTCTAATCTCATGACCGAGTCACGGAGAAGGAGTGCAATTCCACACTGTTCAATATCTACCTAGTCTGCTCAATATAGTGATCTTAATGCAACCTATGTTCAGCTTTAATTATTAGTAAAACAAATGCTCTAAAAGTTATTAATACACTGGAAATATTATACCTGACAATATATATATATATACTCAATGAAATGTACCAATAGAAAAAAAAGAAAGTAAACTTTACATATTAAGTTTGTATTCTGGGTGGTTTTCTGGATTTGGCGATCCTGGTACAGCAGACTAGCAGTCACAATGTATCTCTCAGCATGATTAATGGAGTTCCAGGTCAGTTTGACAGAGTTGTCTTTCACCTCGTCTGCTGCCAGAGCCAAGTTCTTACTGTATGTAAAATTTAGGTGGACTTGATCACTTGCATACATTGTATTTGTGGCTTGCAGCTAGGGACACAAAAGAATCAGGCAGACACATTAAAATATGCATTTGTTCAATGAGATTGTAAGAAATCCTGATGTTAAAAATGTTATGGCTCAATCTGCCGTAAATAAGTATAAAGCACAAGAAAAGAAGTCGACTTACAGTGATGTAGTATGTGTGATTGAGTGAAACTTCAGTAACCATAGTTATCTGGTCATAATGCCTTTCCCATATGACATTGACTTCAGCTGTCAAGTCTTGCACTGTGACCTGGACAAAGGTGACTTTTAAAGACAACCAAGACAGCACCATTTAGCCTTAAAAACAGGCTTAAAACAATCCACTTGCACTCAATGTATTTCAGAACAACTAATACATACCATCCATGTGACTAATTCCAACAGAACATTTAGAAATCAAGCAGCTACTTGCTTGTGTTGCATAAGAATTTATCATCACCACATAAAGATAACCATTTTTATCCTCCCTAATCATAAAAACAAATGAGAAATCACAACTACTTTGCCAACAAAGTGACTTATTGTATACATACAGGTGGCTGCTACTCACCAGATACCGAATATTTTCACCATTTGGCTGTTTGGGAGGCTGCCATGTCATCTGTATACGTGTTTCATCTATGAGGTAAGCTTCCAGAAAACGTGGTTTACTAGGTTCTGAAAAAAAACCACCAAAATTTGGCACACAGATGATAGATGAAACAACAAACAATACAAACAAATGCACACACACACACACACCATGTATGCAGACATGGAACGAGAACGAGGCTGAGCCTAACCGGCTTGACAGCTCTCGTGTTCCACATTTATTTCTTGTTATACTTGGTTGTAAGTAACTGCAGTTGATATCCAGTTTGTGCCAGTATTTTCGTCACTGACTGAGCTTTAGTTTCTGCTGTGTTTTTGTGGTCGACCGTAGGAATCACGCAGACTTTTGTTCTTCACCAATTTTTCGGAACGGTGCCATGTCAGCCATTACTGTTCAACTTCAGCGTTCTGTATGTTAGAAACCACACGAACCTCTTCTTCCAATATTTTGCTAGAGTGAAGTAATTTTAATTATGACTGACATTGTTGTACAGGACAATTATTCTGGTTTCACTGTGTCTTTTTCCAACTCCGTCGTTCATGTTCCCAGATCTATTGCTTGATCTATCAGCTACAGACTTTGCATGTAGATCTTTGCTTGTCTACTATGATTTGCTCTATGACAAGAACCATTTTCAGTTTTATCACATAATAATATTGACGTTGTGCATCTGAACTATGAGCTTTAGATCTTGACCTCTTGCACATCCTAGTCTGTGAACTGTGGAAGTCTGTGTAATCTTTGGTATTGGACTTGGTTTGGGACTAAAATACCTCCCAGGACCTAGGACTCCCAATGACAAGCGCAAGATCTTCTATCCAAGGTTTCCTGGCGATTTGTTGCTCAACATGCTCAAGCTGCTCATCCTGCCCTTGATCCTGTCCAGCCTGGTGACGGCGATGGCCACGCTGGATAAGAAAGCTTCCGGCAAACTGGGGCTGGGCGCCATGATCTACTACATGACCACAACGCTGTCAGCCGTCATTCTTGGCATCATCCTTGTCCCGTCCATCCATCCCGGAGACAGGTGACATTAACACCATTCCACACAGTGGCGCCTCGAAGTACACCAAATCGCTGGATGCTCTGCTGGACTTGATCAGAAACTGCTTTCCAGATAATTTAATGACGATGTGTTTTCAACGGGAGACAACAGACGTTGATTTGATTAAAGCCACTACCAGAAACGTGTCCAATGGAACTGCAATGGTGGAAGTCACAGACATTATAGAGAGCCTGAAGCTGGTCGTAAGCTCTGGCATGAACGTTCTGGGTCTGGTGGTCTTCTCTATTGCCCTGATATATCTCTGTACCATTGTTTGTGGACATGTTTTAGTCTGTTTCACTTTGTTGGTTGTGTGAATTTGTGTCTTTGAATTTCTTTGTAAAGCGCATTGGGCATTCTGTAAAGAAGGGAAATGCGCTATATAAATTTCCGTTATTATTATTATTATTTACAGATGTGGATGTGTATGTATATATATATACACACAGAGCTAGCTATTGTGAAACTTGAGCAATGTTTAACTTGGGGGAGGGAGGAGGGGATTGGTGTTTTACGCAGATCCAGCAGCTAAGGCTATATCACGGCAAAGCAGCCAGCCCTGTAAACAGATGCCACATGCAGAGAAAGAACAGCGAGCTGGAGACGAGAGCTGAACTCAGGACAGCCAATCCTCGCTGTATTGGTGACAGGCGCTAATCATAGCGCCACCAGACCACCTTTAACTTGGGGAAGGAGGAGCACATTATCACATTTTTCTCACCATCTCCCCACCCCCTTCCTCCACCTACCCACCTTTTACTGTTGTAGTTTGTAAAGTGTGCTTTATTTTTGTTTCTTTTGTTTCAGTGCACTGAGCTCAGTTGAAGTGGGCAAATGCACAACTTAAGTAAGTTATGCCTATTGTTATTGTTGTATGAAGGCAAAAAGTTGCATTAGAAACAACTCTAGTCCAGAAATCTATTTGTAAACTCTTATTATATTTTATTTATTGCATGTTTTTTTAAGAAGTTTATTTTAAGATTCTGTGCTGAGTGAGCTATTTTAGCCAGGACACTTCTTGTGCTTTCCAAATTGTCAAACTGTCACACTCTGGATGTTTCTCCGTTCAGTACTCTTCTTTCACACAGTCACACACACACACGCACACTTGCTATCTTAAAATATATAAACTGGGTGTAAATCCTATGTCTCCTTAATTATTTAGTCACAAGATTTTATAAACTATGTACAACTGTGCCAAACAACAAATGCACTGATTTTTTTAAGTCAAACTCTCCCAGGTAGTAAACTGTTAACTGGCCCTTCACCCAAATACATGTCAACTTCAAAAGCCTGCATTACCTTCTATTGAAAAACAACTATTTTATTTGGGTAGTATCCAAAATTTGGAAAAATTATGCAATGTTTATATAAAAGTATTTTTGCATGACATGCAATATACTGACATATGATCATGACATCCAGTGACATCCCCCTGCCAAAAAAATCACCTGTTTGCTAACTCAATTTAGAACATGAGATTTTATGATGCTGCTCCAAAAGTCCAATGAGGGGACTCATTTAATTGTTGTAATCAATTAATTGTTGTAATCTCATATCCTCCTTCTACAGACAAAATGACAGCAAAAAGCATTGACAAAGGAATCTTACTTCCAACATCCGTCCTGAATTCAAGAGCATCCGAAGGGTACAAAACATTGTTCCTTCGCTTGATATACACCACGACTGTATACAGAGTATAAGGCTTCAGACCTTCGAGGGTATCCAAATATGCGCTGGTTGTTGAGCCATTTTGCCAGACTGTTGGTGCTAAAGTCTCACTGAAAAAGAAATATAATCTTTACTGAATTCTCTTTCATCAGACTCACCACACTAACATGATCACAGGAGCTAGTATGCTATTACTGCTATCTAACCATCAAAAATTGGTAGTAAGCCAGCATATATCTGGCCTTCATAACTGAGGGCCACTGCTGAATTCAGGTGAGAATCCATGCTGATTACACGACAAGGTAAATTAATGTATTTGGTCGGCATGGATCCCACACAGTGATAGTGTCGCTAAGCGATCACCTTAGTTAGCTGCTAAGGGCTCGATTGGTCTAAACCAGTGGAGGGGGAATTAAGATAGGGTGCTTAACGTTTCCCCAGCATTTCAGCGGAGATCTCTCAGACAAGACAGACCTACACAGTGCCAGCAGAAGATTTTTAACTGATGCTGACATCTTTTCTACCGAAGGGTAGTAGTTGAAACCGTGCTTACACTGGGAAGTAAGCATAGCTAAGCTGGACTCCAAATCCACTGTCAATCTGTGGGACAAGATGGACCTACACAGCCCCAACAGAAAATATGCAACAGACGCTGACATCTTCTCTTTTGAAGGGTAGTAGCTGAATCAGTGCCTACACTGAGGGGCAAGCATAGCCAAGCTTGACTCCAAATGCATCAGAGATTTATGAGAAACTATGGACTTCCACAGCAGCAACTATCGATGCTGAAACTCTCCTGCCGAAGGGCAAAGCTGAATCGGTATCTACACTGGGGAATGACTACAGCAAGGCTGATCTTTAAAGTTGTGATCTTCAGTTGTGTTACTCTTGGATTATAATGTTCTAATTTGTCAGTTCGGGTGGAATTCTTCTGTGCTATTGTTCACCTGCCTTGGATATAAACTGCCGATCATCGGTTTGGCTGAACTACACCCATGCTGATGGTTCACCTGCTTTGGATATAATTTGTCGGTCATCAATACAGGTAAACTTGTATGTTTAACTTATTTCAACACGTATACACTATCTCCTTTGATATCACGTATATGTATGTATTATCTCATTCGATAATATTTATATGTATTATCTCTTTTATATCATGTATATGTATGTATTATCTCTTTATATCATGTATGTATTACTGCTAGTACGAGCACTATTTGGAATTGCCCTTGGGAATAAATAAAGTGTATTGTATTGTCAGTTCACCTGCCTTGGATGAACCTGCAGATCATCAGTTCAAGAGAACTTCTGTGCAGACGATTCACCTGCCTTGGATGTAACTTTGTGATCGTCAGTTCAGGTGGACTTCTATACCGGGGAAGTGAACTCCTGTGTGTTGTACACTAACTCATCTGACAGTTTGTACAGGATTACCTGACCGTCAGATCGATAAAGAAGATAGGTGACATTGCCGGGAAGACCGTAATTTTCAAATCACTTTTTAGACAGTTCTCTATTTCTTTTCCATTTCTTCCTTTCTTTTAAAAAATTAAATGTGGAACTGTTGGCCGGGCCATTTTGTGTGAAAAAGGAAGAAGAGTGCTGCGAGCGTAGCTACATCTAGATGTACATTCACGTTCACAAATATTCATAAGTGCACTCTTCACCCAAAACTTTACAGTCAGGAAGTCAACATTTGATGGTTAGACAGCAATTATAGTGTTTTACCTCCTAAAGTCATCAAACAAGAAACAAAAGAGTTGTCTAAAGGCATGAGTAGAAGAGGGAATCCAGTTGTAAAAATAACTGATTTCATCAAAATGTCACATTGCAAATTTTATTATTCAACTTGCTGAGACCAAAAAGAGAAATTACTCAAGAGAACTGTAAGAGATTCTATACTCTTTAGACTTTACAGGATCAGTGTACAAAGGAAAGAGAAAGAGAAAGATAGCGGCAAGAGTGAAAGAGCATGAACAACTCTCTCTCACACTTTGCATAGATGCATATATGTATGTGTTGGTTGGGAGGTGGGGGGGGATGTATGGGTGGGTTAAAGTGCAATCATACAGATGTGTGCAAAACCTATGCATGTATTTAAAAATAAGAACACAGCTGGCAGCAGGAAAGAAAATGTAGACAAATAACTCACATATAAGAAACCATGAAGTCATCACCAGCTTCACCGCCTTGCCATATTACCTGTGCAGATATATTTGTCGTCTTTATCACACTGAGTGACACATTGGACTTCAGGCCTGAAATACAAAAATTCATTACCAATGCTGTCAAGCATATAAACAATATCCTGCATTTATAACAGCAAAACATGAATAATTTAAGACAAAGTTATTACAAATGTAATGCTTAACTCAGTCATCCTATATGACTTTAGATTGCAATACTCAGCATCATTATCCCCAGCAACAATGAGACACACCTGGACAGCCGCCGCAGCCTTTCGTGGAATCACACAAGAGCATCATGTGCACTGACCGGTCAATGAATGGACATTTGTAGAAATATGCAATATTTACAGTAGCTGCAAGACACAAGTAAAGAAAGGCACAGCAGTGACAACAACTGTACACTTTGCTTATCCGATTATCAGCCTAGTATGCAATCCACATCCAGTAATCTACTGCCGTTTTCAAAACTAATCTTCTCCCTTCTGGCTGCCTGACACTGAACTATTCTTACAGCCAAACAAAAACAGCTAAAATTTTTAAGACTGTGCAGAAGGGACAGGCAAAGCAATTATCTCACCTGATTATAACCACGACAAATATTTTAATCTAATTATGGACTATTTGGGGGAAAAAAAACTCAAGATAGTAATGGCTGTTTCATCACCACTTACCACCTCCAGATGGAACTTGATGAGAGCCTGTCAACACACATTAACAACAAGAATGAGAAAAATGCCTGAACATATTTGACTAATCAAAGCCATGGACATCAGAAGTCTGCAAAAAGGACTCTTGTCCCCTTGCCTTTATCATGTAAACAACAGATATGACATAATGCAAATTTTTAACTCTCTCTCTTTGTCACCCTTCTTTCATCTACACATGTACCTGTGCATGCAAGCACGCACAAACACACACAATTATAACACACACACATACACACACACACAATTATAGGAAACAAAACAAAACCAAAAAACTCACATGAGCTTTGGCTGGCTGAGCATGTGTTACCAAAGGTTCGAGTCTTGTTGAAACAGCCTGCAATGATTAAATCAAATTTGAATCCTTCTCATACACTGATGTTATGTGTTATAATGGATGGTTTTCTTTTAAATCATTTTAGTCCATTTATATTACTAGGAAAAATGCTTGTATTATCCTAAAATGCAAGCCAGCATGTGCAAAATGATTTTCTGCTATAATAGGTCTGTTTTCTGCCATGATGTTTTACGATGAATAATGCTGCCATGTTGTTTCCTAATGCACCCTACGTCTGAAATGATTGCAATGGTGAAAGGGCCATCTGGGTTCAAATTATGAGGTCAATCTAGTGTGAAGGTCTTGTGGGTTTCTCACTTCAAAGATGGCATCAATTTCACACCTGG
Source organism: Marisa cornuarietis (assembly GCA_004794655.1). Taxonomy (NCBI): domain Eukaryota; kingdom Metazoa; phylum Mollusca; class Gastropoda; order Architaenioglossa; family Ampullariidae; genus Marisa; species Marisa cornuarietis. Next base: position 4,929,499 of record SMMW01000636.1, read on the forward strand.
AAACTTACTGATTCAATATTTTTTTGTTTTTGTAAGCACACTTACACTAACAATTATGTTAGGATTTGTCTTCAAAAAAGGTTTCAAAATGCATCACAACTATGACTTATATGTGTACTTCACCATTTAGCATGAGTATAACAATGATTTTGCAGGGAAAGTGGGAAGATACAATTAAAGTGAACAACTATAGAGCAAGTAAATGAATGAATAATTTACCATAAACACCATCTGCTTCACATATGAGGTATGCACAACCTGCAGCACAGCATTCATCCTTGCTACCAGTCAGCTGTTCACATTCGTTGACTGTAAAGGTAAAAAAAAAATATTTCTAACTAAAAAAAAATAAAGTAACAGAAACAGTTTAATATGGCTATTTCCATCCTTTTATTTTTCCAAAAGGTTTTTTTAAAGTGCAACAAATTTAGAAGGAAGACCATTCCAATGCCTTACAAAACATAAAGTTATCTCTTCAGTGGTATTAGAAATAAATGACATTCTTTAGAATTTTACCAGCAGGAATGAATATATGTTGTAAAATACAGCAGAGTTCATTAATTTACATGCATACCCATAAACACATGTGCCCCTACCTCCACTGGCAGTAACACAGAACATATTACTTACATGAACAGCCCTTTTCATCTGACATATCGTCACATTCATAAACACCATTGCAACGCTGGCTTTTGGAAATACACTCTCCACTCTCCACACACTGAAATTTCTTACTGTCACAAACTGCAATATCTGCACAAATATTTTATAATAGTTTGAAGCCAACATAAATGCATAAGACATGAATTATCAAAATGTTTCTCGTTCTGCTATTAGACTTTTTGTCAGCTAGTTTAACAAAATTCAACCAAAAATAAATTTTTTAATTTGTGTTCTTTGGGAAACTAACCTTACAGGTGCTCATTTCAACAATGACTTACACATTAAACTGAAGGCCACATCCATGTAGGTACCATTTACACTGTGTACCTTATCTGTCTAACAGTATTTAATCTACATTGGTGATGTTACCATGAGAACAACAGTTTCCTTACTTTGGTGATTTTTGTCTTAATTTTCTCATTTATTTTTACTGCCTACTGACACTCTTTCACAAAACCCTGCTACAAAATAACAATCAAAAGCCATCTTGTTCATGGAGCTCTTTCCTAGCTTAAAAAATAGCCTTTGACTAAACCTTGTCTTGAATGAGATTGCTTAGACACTGCTTTTTCAAAGTCAAATACCATGCTTATATCAATAGGACACATCACCATTTGAAACCTCATGCCACATCCTGCTGATAATGATAGTTCTGATACCTCTACAGTCTTCTTCATCTTCTCCAAAGGGGCAGTCTCTTTCTCCATCACACAGCCAAGAGTCCCAAATGCAGTGTCTCTGTTCTGAGCTGGTTGTGTTGCATCTAAACTGATCTGAAGCACATGTGCTGATGTCATCTGTAGATGAAAATAAAATCATTATCACCACCACAACTGCTATGCCAACTCCTCTTTACTAGACATAATAAATGACAGAACTGTTCTTACCACACAGCCTCTCATCGCTGCCATCGATGCATTGTGTTTGTCCATCACAACGCTGATCCTGGGAGATGCACTGCCCTGAGTCACATGGATACTGTCCCTGCTTACATGGTCTCATGGTAGTATTGTGCTCATAATCTGCACAAAATATCACTCTCTACTCTATAAATCCTTCGGATGTACAGATATACATATATTGATAAAATACTATAAAACATACACTCCTTGTATAAACATAATACAAACAGTGAACAACGATGCTCTGTCTCTGGTCTATCAAATAAAAAACTATTAGGTTAATTTCTATGTTGTGTTTATAGTTGTTTACTATTGCAATGGAAGTTTTGCCAAAAGCCTTGACATTGACCTTCACATTAGAAGGGAAGGCAAAATACAGCTTAGTAGGAATGTATGAAAAACGGAGATGAAATACTGCAGCACTGGAGCAATCTAGATATAAAGGTCTACAACAGATTACAAAGTATCAAGTTTGTATACTTTCCTCAGGTAAAAAATTATGCCTAAAATAAAAAATGCATATATTTCATCTTCCTGTGTGCTTTTTAAGACTGTAAATTTAAATTTTATTTTATTTTATAGGTATTTTGCTCAAAGCATTAAATTATACTTTCTTGTAGGGAAACTATAGTATTTGAGAAAATAGTTCTATTTGATAATAACAATGAACTTACTGTAACAGATATTGAAAAGTTGATATACACAGAGGTCAATGTTTTCGTGACTAAACTAGTACAAAGCATGATTTTCTGTTTATCATTCATTATTTCAATCTTATAAAGTATCACTGGCTTTGAACACAATTAAGCATGACACTTTAAACATTGCAAATAAGCAAAAGATTATGTGGAACACGGTACTATATGAAGAAGTAGGACTAAAGTATATGTCAGTAAATGAAAGAAGTAGATATTTGTTCGCAAGTAATGAGATTGAGCATTAAGTAACATAGGCCAATTTAAGTTAATAATTGGTGTTTAACCCTTAAAAAATTACAAAGACATCACACAAAGTGAAAGAAAGGTGAAAGAATAACTGAAATATTCTTATTGATTTTGTTTCAGTTTAAATATCTATGTGTTAAGTGAATAAGCTGTGCCTGATTTTAGCAAAAAGAGAAACAAGTAAAACTTTATGATTGTTCATAAAGAAGAACTTTTCATGAATATCACTTTTCTGCAGCCATGAGGAAGAAAGTATGTAGACACTACCACTCTCAACAGATATCACTACACAGACCTTTTTCTGAATAGCATAAATAATGCTGACTAAACCTTGAATCGTTAATTTACATGTATATGTAGTCAATTTATTTCAGTAATAATGGTAGATGTAAATGAATAAGGTAACTTAGGTATCATTAAACAGGAAAGTGGAGAGTTAATAATACCAATAGCAATGTACATTTGCACTGCATTCTGAGCACTAATCATAAAATATAAAAAAACAGTAGAAACTGTACAACAAATGAATATATTAAATTCTACAGATGATATGGAACAGTTGCTAGATGTGGCTCAAAACTTCAGATGCTTCTTGAACAAATGTGTTTTAAGGGTACATTTGAAAGACCGTCGGCTGCTGCTGGCAGAGTTCGGTAAATTTAATGTATGTTAATAGTATATGCACAAATGGTAATTTTTGCTTCTTTTACTGCTTGTGTGCAGGATGCATGGCTGAACAGTCTGCAGCATTGTATACATGCCTACATGTATTTATGATGCTTAGTTTATTGTGTGTGCTAGACATTGCTAAGTTTATGTGACTGGGTTTTCCACTTAAAATGTATAGCTTTAAAAATAAAAAATATTAGCTTTGTATAACACATGACTGAAGTCATCGGCAGCTACAAGTTAAATAAAAATTTACTAATAGAAAAATACAGCCAGAATGATAATACACCTGAACATTGTTTTTCTTCCAAAGAGTGTATAGATAAATACATTCTTAAAAGATCATGATTTAAACAAGAAAATGATTGGCAAAATCACATACAGACTACATATTCTCAACAAAGAACTAATTCAATATAATAAATGAAACTTCTTATTCTAGCAGTGCATTCTAGCATTTTCATATGCTTTTTTTGATTTGTTAGGGAGAATGTACTGAAAGGACTGAAAGTAATTATTATTTTCGCATATAAGAAAATGTCATAAAGACAAGAGAAACATTGCAAAAGAGTAAACCTGACTTTAAGAAAACAGAACTCACCTAAACATTTCGCTTGTCTTATTCTATTTGCTTTTGATTTAGCATGCTTCCATGAACACACGTTTATATTTTAAAAGTTACTTAGGCAATGTTATTACAACTTAGAGTTAAAAAATCCTTTCTCTTGCTACGTGCTGACCTTGTAAAGTTGTCCACATTCCAGAAATGCAACTCCTAAAATGCCTGGAGCAATAAGCCATGCCAAATGATCACACATACACAGAAAATAAGTGCAGATACTCCAGCTGTTTCTCGAACACATATATAGCAAATAAATGCAGATCTTCCCTTTCTGTCTGTCCATCACACAAATACATACATACAGAGTACACCTAAAGTGTAATAGTCCCCTTACCACATGATCTCTCATCACTTGCATCACCACAGTCATCAGCCCCATCACAGATCAGTGAATCATCAATGCAGAAGCCCATTTCACAGCGGAACTGACTGGAGGAGCAGGTACCATAAAAGGTTGGAACAGTAGTTGCAGAGGTAGTAGTGGCTGCAACAAATGCCATAATTTTGTTGGTACACAGCAGCACACAAGTGACTGAAGGAATCTTGCCAAAATCTGAAAAGTGTTGTAGTGATCAGAGGGTCCTTTTACATTTCTGTCAAACCTCACAATACAGTCGGAAGGTTAAAGGTAATATTTTAGTAAATATGGTAACAGTGACAATAGTCTTAAATTATTCTAAAAACTTCACAACGCTTTCTGAAAATAAATATCAAACCTAAATTGATGATTATGTTATCACAGTAATAATACAGTGTACCTGTATTTAATTTCATCACATAGGTTATCTTTGACAGGTATGCATGTTTGTGTGTGTAAGGGGGTGTATCTGAAAATGTGTGCCTGTGCATACACCTACATACAAATAATTCAAAAGACCTACTGCAATTTTTCTCATCACTGCCATCAGCACAATCCCTATCTCCATCACATCGCCAGGAGTTGTAAATACAACGTGACCCATTGGCACACTTGAACTGCATGGAATTACAAGTGGTGCTGCAGTTCCTCTCATCACTGTTGTCGAAGCAATCATCCACACCATTACAAAGAGAGGATTGAGAAACGCAGTGGCCATTGCCACAGGTGTGCTCCCATGTTCGGCATGTCTTATCTGTCAGAAAGTTTTCTCTTAAAAGCAGCATGAAAGTCTCCTATCCATAGCTCATTCATGAAGATTTATGCATCCATTCCCTGTTTTAACAAATACTTTGTACCAGCTGTATCCCTTTTATTCAGTTTAAGTGAATAGGCGAGTGGTTAGAGCACTGGTGTTTTGATCCCTGTATGGTGCAGCAAGCTTCCCGCATTTAACTCAACTGTCAGGAATGGGTACCTGACTTTATAGAAGGTTGGGGAAGATATAAAGCATGGAGGCAGAGAAGATGGGCACCACCATCACATAAAGACAGCCCCAAGAAAAGGTCTCTTAACACCTCACTTCCCCAACAATCTGAAAAGGTTAAAGGATAACATTTGCCTTTTACCTTTCATTCAACTATTTAACTATTTAATTATGTCCAAATTCCTCTGATTTTAGAAACTCCTGTACTAGTCTCTTCATGACTGATATCAAATCTCTGTTTGAGTGTTCAATTCTGGAAAAAGACATATTTCATCCACCAACACTAGCTTAGCTATAAAGCCTTCAGCATCATCATGAAACTACACTACAATGGCCTCAGAGGTGATCAAACAATTCTACTTCTGGTCTGCATTAAGGAATTCCAGAATCTGTTTCAAAGGCTCCTTTTGTATGATGAGTATGCTACAGATCATGTTGGAAAACTATTCTATGGGTAATCTGCAAGATTTCTGAAATCTTTTAGAAGATTTTAGAATGTTTTGAGAATCTTCCAGTCACATTGCCTCCCTGCCTCATACTTTTTCTAGTTTACATGTTAGTTCTATTAAAATTATTGTTCATTCAGTTGAACTAAATTAATCACAATCTTTGCCATATTTACTGAAAGTGGGTAAAAGTTATCGGAAGCGGACATTCCAATAAAACACCAGCTGGTAAAATGATTTGACTAGGCCTACTCCAAATCCGTGAGTACTGAATTTGAGCTGCCGTCTCTATTTTGTTGATTTACCCAGTAGGTGAAGAGGCTGGGTAAACAAGCTTCATGAATATGACTCCAGGTCATCCGCTGAAAGGGTAGTACTCACGACCAGGTAACTGACCAGATAACTGAGCAGGCAGGTTTACATCTCACTTGCTATTGAGGTTGTTTGTTGCAAGGGAGGGAACTCTATGGCTGACATTTTTATGGGTAAAAGAGTAACTCTTATGGTCAAGTCGTCAGGTAAAACTAAAGAAGATGTATTTGCATATACATAAGCAGGTAGCTGCACATTTCACTGAGGAACGCATCTACTGTCAAACGGTGCACTATACACTTACTTCCACAATTCATTTCATCTGAGTTGTCATGGCAGTCATTGTCAAAGTCACATTTCCAGGCTTCTGGAATGCACCTCTGATTTGCACAGCGAAACTGATCCTGAGTGCAGTTGGGCCTTACTGGAGGCAGAAAAACTAAAGGATAATTTTGCTGCATTACAGAATAAAAGAGGTAAAACAAATGTCACAAAAAGACCAGATTCACAAAATATTTTACAAGGAAAACTATAATTCTATGTCTCAAGCTATGCTTTACAAACCAAATAAGACTGTCTACTAAATCTTGCAGTACTAGATTCTCATTATGCTACTTAAACTGTCAAGGTTGTTCTTTAAAAAACAATTTTTTCATACAATTTCAAACAATTTTTTATATGAAAACAAATGATAATGTAGCCACAAACTTAAAATGACTAATGACCTTAGTGAAGTGATACCATTTCTGCACACCATCCATACTTACAACAGTCACGTTCATCAGAGCTTGTTCCTCCTTCCTGATCCCGACAGTCATTGTCAAAGTCACAGCGCCAGCGTGATGGAATGCAGCGACCATTGGCACACTTAAAGGTGTTATTGGGGCACTCATAGAAAGCTGTAAACATGTTAATAAATGCATCAAACATCAACTGCTCAGTTACTTATGCAATTCACACAGACAGAAAATGCAGTGATGTATGCAGTCTTGCATATGTAAGATTATTTATCCTTTTAACTCTTTACTACTGTTTCCCATTCTCAGAAGTGAACTTCTCAACCAGTGCCTGTTTCACACACTAATGCGAACAAGGTAATGTCACAAACACAACGCACTGTGGATTTGTTTGTTTGTTTGTTTGTGTTTTACGCCATGCCAGCATCTAATGCCATATCACAGTGAAAAAAAATATTGTTACATACCTATAGTTAAGATATGGAAAACTCCAGGTGATCTGACAATATCCCCAACAATAAAATCCACCACAAGAAACAAAATTTTTAAATGATGGATAATAGGTAAAAGGAGTGTTATGGCTCAAAAAGCCACCAACAAACCGGAATCACAAACCAAAATCTAACCAGACAGAAAAACCTTAAATGTTATAGCAAAACCCTATCCTCTTTAAAAGTGAAAAAAAAGCTGTCCATGGGACAGATCTTAAATAGGTAGAACAAAGAATCTGCTGTAAAAAAATTCTGTAGGGTGGTCTGAAGACCAGGATATTTTATTAATATATGCACAACTGTAAAAATTCCAAGACACCAAGGACAGCCTGGTGGGGGGTGGGGGGGTTCGCCTCGTAAAAGGTGCGATTGCATGGCATAGGTGTGTCCTAACTTAAATCTACTGAGAACTACTTCCTCCTGTCGCACAGGACGGCACAAAGGTAGAGAAAGACAGGGAAGGGTGGTCTGTAGCTTGTTCTGGCCCAGTGTCTCAGTGGCACTCGCGCTGTATGTAAATAAATGAATAAATAAGGGAACAAAACTGCTGGTACCTTTAGGAATCATTTTACTAAGAACAACTTTCTTTAAGGAGCTAAAATAGTCAACCAATCAGGTACTTTGTTATATCTAAAAGTAGGCAATGAGTTTGATCAGTAGCCATGCTTGAGACAATTGCCAGTTTCTCAATTTTGCATAGATTTGTACCCCAAAAACTAAAATGACAATAAGTAATATTAGTAGCTTAATGTATATTCTTATAAAATATTTCACTTTTTGGGTCGTTTGTATATACTGTGTAAATAATTTTTTTAAATTTCTGTCTTGTGACCTACTTTCATGACATGAGCTCTTCATTCCATACAATTACCATCTTTCACTTGAATTTTACAAGAAAACAAAAACTGCATTTCTTAAGAATCCCATCACACAAATGTTTAAAAAATGCTCTTTAAAATGGTGTGTAACTGATGGTTGTCCTTACTGTAGATTAGGTATAAATATTGAAACACGTACTTTGTGCCAGCACTACTGATCTAATTTTTCTTCTTTTTTTAATGTTTTCAAAATGTGTTTTACACTATGCTTATGGCTAAATGTTTCTCAAGATAAATACATCTATCATGACATGTAGAACATGCTGTGCATTTTCATTTGAAAGTATGATAATTTTCTATGCAAACATTTCACGTTATCATCATCAAATAATGTTTAAAGCTATTAAAACTGAACTGCTATCAGAACAAACATATAAACTTTACCAAAAAGGATCAAACATTATACACACATATTACCTGTATAGTTTTAAATGTTTTGTTTTTGTAAGTGCATGAAGCAGAGGTAATTCTAGGATTTCAAAAAAAGGGGCCCTGTGGCCCTCTCAATGGAAAAAAAGGGGCCCTTCAAATGAAACAAGGGGTCCCTCGAAACAAACACATTTTCACTGCTTTTTCCGATAAATATTTGGTATACAACAAAATACTTTATTAATCACAAGAAATTTTATTAATCACAAGAAACTGAAGATTAATCACATATATATCTTTTTCTTTTATATCGATAAATTATCTTTCATCATCATTAGTGTGATCATAGTATCCTACATTTGCAAACCAATTAGTCTTTGTGTCCATCTCATTGGGCTATGAGCTAATGTTTTCATATGCCTCATTAGAGCAGGGGTTTAAATGTTTTTCCTCGAGGCAACTTCTACGAGAGGACTTTATTAGGTTTTGATGGCCCAAGCCCCCTCTCACAGTCTGCATTGTGGTATAGCATAAGGAGGCACAGCTTTCCAAGAACCAGCAAATTGGGAAATGAATCCCTGTAAAAATCAAATAACCGCTTGTGGAATCTCTCGGATATGCATTCTGCGTTACAGTTTCTTTGACCACAATCCACTCCTCTAAATATGCTGCTTTGTCAAGCAAGGTTTTACTGAATTTGCTGCCCACTTGTGCTGGTTTTCCAAAGAAATCTGTTAAGATATTTAATTCTTTGTCTCCATAGGGTGTTCTGTCTTCTGTAGACAGGAAAAAGATGGGGCGTATGGAAAGAACTCAAAATCCAGAGGCAACATCACCTGCATCTTTTGGGAACCTGTCATTAATGTTCTTGCAGAGATTGTCGCAAAAGCAACCCTGACAGCTTCTATGTCCTGTGATGTTGCATCAAGTTCGCAAAACATCTGTCTCACAAAATCTTTCTGAAGAATTTCAGCCTCCAAAGAGTGTCTGTGGTCGGAAGTCAATGTCTCTGCAGCGTCCTCGTTCGGTACTTAACAAACCCGGGGTTGTAAACGCGTTATTCTAATTGTTTTAGGCAACTTTACATCTCATGCCTTCCTCCTCGTTTATTAGCCAAGGCCATTTCTTCAGCCATTCACACTGACAGGTTCTCTAGATGCGTGGTTTTTACATGCAGTCTCTGTCTCAATTTGTCTATTTCGTTGTCTACATTTTCAATTCCAACAATGTGTGCGCCAGACTCTGATGAGTTTCTGTTTCTTTCTGTCCTTGTCGATTTCTACTTTCTGGGGCATCTTCTACTGTTCTTGTCGTGAACGAAAAGTCAAACAGTTGACAGTCGCGTTCACCTCGTTTTCAACTCACTTGCTTCCAATACCCTTTGATCTCTCCTGTCTAAAAATGTTTTCGCTGTGGGCACGTCAACAATTTACTTCCTGGCGCGAAATATGGAGCAGGTTACATCAGATGGATAACTGGTCAGTTTGAAAACTGTCCAGTCATTAGCATCCATTCTAGTGGGTCGGTTTCAAACCAGCGCGAAGAATGTCAACCACGGAGTTACATTAGTTACTATATAATTCCGTGATGTCAACAACTATTTTTTAAGTGCCGCATCGCGTGTTCAAAAGTGCGCCAGCCACGGGATTTTTGCGGGCGAATGGTCGCGCTGACTTTCAGACTATGCACCCCTCAGCGAAATTTTGCGGGAATCCCGCAGCCTAGAATTACCTCTGATGAAGCATTCTTTCAAGAAGGGAAATGTACTACACAAATCTACTCAATTTATATTCAATTTCATCATTTATAAATAATTGTAGAAACATCAAACAAGTGTTCCAATTCACAGCCAGAGGTTTTAGAGAGAAAAAAGAAACCTAAGGAGGGCCTTGAAGTGTGAGAAAATGAGCAACTTCAAAGCAGCAGCTGAATATAGGGTAGTCAACTGCAATATTAGGAAAGGGATTAAGGCAGCTCAGGAAATCTAGATCGAGGACAAGATCGATGAAGAGCTAGCATGGGGAGACAGCAGGACTTACTCAGGACCGAAACACTGATCATCCAAAACTGAGCTGATTCCCTTCTGGGGAGAGACAGTGAAGGCACTTATCACACTGTCTCACAAAATCTGGGAAAACAGAGAGTTGCTAACAAATGCTGGTCATACCCCTCTCGAAGAAATCACGCAGTGACAGAACTATCAAACTATCAAACAATAAGTCAATTAGTCATCCAAGTCAAATTATGCTAATGGTGATCTAAAACTGCCTCACACTCATGGCTGAGGAGCTGCTAGCATAAAAGCAGGCAGGCACACTACTGAACGAATCTTCAACAGTCATATCCTGACTGGAAACATCTACCTGGCAAGGATCTCTACCATAACTTCAATGACCTTAAGAAGGCTATTCATCGAGTCTGGCACAAAAGCCTGTGCAAAGTGATGTGGAAACTCAATATAGAGGAAGGTCTGATTCAAACCATTCAGGCACTGTACAATGCCTCCAGCGGCTCAGCATTCTTAACAATCAGATGGGAAAGTTTTTCACAATGATGGTGGGTGTTCACCAGGAATACCATTTGTCTCTGGTGCTATTTAACATCTTTTTGGAGAGTATCATTCATGATACCATCCATACCATCACATCTCTGTGTCCATCAGGGGGATGGAGATCAGCACAGACAAGAGCAAAGTCATGGCCAACACTATCGGGCGTGGCAATATGGAGATCATCATTTATCAATGAAGTACAAGCTCTAGGAGGTACAAAGTTTCAAGTAGCAGGGTCTACAGAGAATCTTCAGAGATGATAAGGTCACAGAACTACAGCTGAAACAGCAGCGATGACCAGACTGAATCAAATATGATAAGAACTAAGAACCAAAGATAAGATACCAAAAACATCAGTCTGAGAATGGTGATGATGTTATTAATACTTAGCGTTCTCAAACAATTCGTTTTACAAAATACATTTCAACTAGTGAAAAAAAACTTTGTGAAAATCTAATGCACAAACCAAAGAAGTACTCACGACAGTCTAGCTCATCACTGGTATCACCACAATCATCTTCACGGTCACACTGCCAGTGTAAAGGGATGCAGCGCTGGTTGTTACACTTGAACTGATCAGCTCTGCAGGTGGAGGCTGACAATACATTTCAGCAGTAAATGCATGCTACAAATCTGTTTTTTGTGTATGTGCACGTGCATACAAAAAAAAACAGGTCTAAATACTTAACACCACGCAAAACTATTTAGCACGTAATAACATAAATCATTCTGATGTTTGCATATTTGGAGACTAAAATAACCATCTATCACACCCATGTACCAGTGGAGAATTATAATAATAAAGGCAAGAAAGGGCATGAGTAATTAAATTTAAGACAGTTGTACATAAGACCTTAAACATTTTGATTCAAAAAGTTGTACTAGATATGTCACTGCTTTCTAATTTCAATATGCAAAGGACCAGAAAGAAAACTTACTGCTGTTTGTTACTTCACAATCTCCATGAAAGGTCATTCTCTCATTGCTGCCGCAAACACACTGCTGATCACTTGAGTTCCGCTGCTGCAAAGTCTGGAAGCCATCACCACATAAACAAGTACGATTCACTTTGGTGTTGTCTGTGGCATGAGGTTTGGGTAAACACAGCTGGGAGCACCTGGGATGGCCAGGACTGCAGGCACTTTGTGCTACAACATTAGACACACAGTGCAGCACGTCAACTACCCATCTCTTGCAAGCAATGTAGCATCAGCTACCCATCTCTGGCACCGGCAGGTCAATCAACCTATGTAGAGTGCCAGCATGTCATAAAAAACCTACGTAATGCAAACAGGTTTCAAAGACTAAAATTAGCTGCTATCTAAACATTATAAATTGGTCTGGCCATACACTTAATTTGTTTACTTAATACTTGTGGGAGCACTTTGAGACCTAAATAGACAATCTATAGTTATCGTTGCTGAGAAGAATTCAAATCTTCAAATTAATGACTTCCTGTTCCTATGTTAAAAGACATAACTCTTTTCAAATGCAATTCACCTAGCTAAATGACTGGATTTTATTCCTTTTTGTTTACAAGGTTTTGTAGTAAAAATTATTAAATACAGTAGACACAGATGGGTGCCCAGTCTTAATAGTTGCTGAAGGGGCCAGACGCTCAGAGTTAAATGTCTCTGAAACCTGTTTCCTTCAGCTAAATTTACCTTGCTGTGAGGTATGTGAGACTGTCTCCATGTCCACAACAGTATAATTGAAGGTCATCTGGAACCATGCCACACCACTGTGTTTGCCAGCAATCACCAGATTTCTGTCTATGTTGTTTACCCAGTACAGTGAGTTCTGGAAAGTAAATAACAATAACCAGATTTATATTTCTACTGCTCACACAATAAAGAAATTTCTAGAGAGTAAACAGGAGCAGGAGCAGTAATGACAGCAGTAGTGATGAAACATTAGACATGCAGTAACAGTGTCCACATTCTCCACTGTTTATGTGGCCAAATACTAGCAGACTGGGAGAAAAATTGTTTGCATTTAAAAACTACTAAGTTTCAGTTTTTACACTCAATGCAAATTAACTGCAAAAGTAACAAAATTTTGTTCAACATATTGATTGAAGTAGGTTAAGAGTTCCAAGAGCTCAAACTATGTTATCTGTACTTATCTATCCCAGCTGCAATCCAAATATACAATCAATTCATGAACAGGATGTACACATGAATGCCGATGGCCTGCTCTTATTTTGGAGTATATTTTATGTATACTTTTCATTTATCTCATCCTTGTATCTTTGCTTTCCTAATTTGAGTGACAATGTGTAGTTTTTTTAATACTTGTAAAATTGACTATAAGTGCCAGCACAAATGATAACAAATGGAGAATTAGAAATGGATAATGTCAGCTTATGTTGTTTTTAACCTGTATTCACATTTTATGTAATGTTCTAATGTTACTGTTGGTAGGCACAACAATTTCCTGAAAAGAATTAGTAAAGATGTTTTGCATTTTGTATTTTTGTAAAAATGTCTACTTTAATGCTGTCATGAAAAAGTACTATTCTACATAGCTGAGACAAATAGCACAAACAGAACTTTTTATCAACATCAGAAATATCCACAAGAAGCATACTAAAGTTTATCTTGAGTATCCTAAACCCCAGCAAATACTAAATTTTGTTTTCCATTTTCCCTAAAACATCATCTAATGACTCCTTTTAAAAAAACATAAGCTTCAAAATCTCTGGGTGAATAAGTATGACTTCAATGCCTAATAAAAAAATATGTACAAAAACAGATAAACATCAAACATAAAATACAATAAAAGTGAACAGTTATTCCTGGCTTTTCCAACAAGCAAAAAACCGTTTATCTAAGACCCAACAAGAATGAAAACATGCATAACTCAGTCATGCTATGATATCAAGCAACAGACCATAAACCTGCACCAAGACATCCTGTCCTGGGTCAGCATTTTAGTCAGTAGCAGGTGTGAACAGAGACTATAAGAGATAGCACCTACTGGCAGAATCACGTTCATTCCAAGTGCTACCCACCTTGTACGTTGACACAGGACCCGGACTGTGTAAGCTCATGGCAGGAGCAACCAGATCTTGCACATCTGTACCCGCAAGATTTACGCTCCGTACATGATTGTCCAGCCCTTGTGTCCAGTATAGTCGGTCAGTACTAAGGTCAAGGGTTAAGCCCTGGGGTACATTCAAAAGAGGATGAGGCCCAAAGGTTTCAATATGAGTACCATCCATCCATGCCCGCATTAGTGACTGACGTCCAACCGACAGTTCCAGCCAGTACATCTGACTGCAACATCCAGACATTCACAAGGTGTCTCAATTATCACAGCCATCACTGCTCTCTTCCACCATTTCCCCTCATTCCCAACACCATTACTGAAGACAAAACAAGAAGCTTTGTGTGGCTGGTCATTAAAATCTTGAGTCTATGAACTATTTGTATGTACCAAAATAAATGTCGATGTCAAAATTAGTTTAACATGCATGGTGCAGTTATGCATTTAAAAAAATAAATTGACAAACTTACCCACGTGGAGGATCCACAACAAGATGGGCTGGCTTTAGCACCAAACTGCTGTTGCTTATCAGATTCCTGCGGAACAGGCCATTTGTACTGACCACCTCAATGGTACCCTTCTCCTGGTCTGTCCAGTAAAGATGACCAGAAGTCCAGTCAAAAGCAAGAGAACTAATCTGTTGCATATGCCCCTGAGTAACAGTTGTGACTTCACGTGTGGAGGAGATGTTGAGGTTGAGGCTCTGTTGATAATATGAAAACATGAACAGTATCCATCTCTCTCTCTCTCTCACACACACACAAATGCACATATGTACACACATGCAGAATATTTTATGCTGCCAAGAACATTCGCAGAGACTAAATAGAAATATAAACCTAAAAAATTTTACTTCGAGAGTAAATTCTCTTTCTTCAAGACTTACCAGATGACTTGACCATAGGAGATAAAGGGTTACACAACCTCTTTAACCATCAAAAATTGTCTCCTGACAGTGAGCTAGCATGTACCTGGCATGCAAAGCGCTCTACTGCACAGGTGAAGAACTACCCTATAACCTTTGTAAAAGCAAACATAAGGCCAGTGCAGTATTTTTTTTTCAATCAACACTCCACCCACTCAGCGGTGAGATCAGGAGGGGCTGTACTGGCCTTACTTTTGCCTTTACAGCTGTAAGAGGGCAGTTCTTCACCTGACTAGTAGAGCACTCTGCATGCCAGGCACGTTAGCGCTCTGTCAGAGAGAACACTTTCGATGGTTAAAGAGCTAGCGTAACCTGTTTATCTTCGATGGTCATGTCATCTAATACAGTCAAAGAAGACACTCTTTATTAGTCCTCAATTAGCAAAAAGTTTGTTGGTACAAACCTCAATCTTTGCAGGTTCATACATGCCCCAGTAAACTGTGTTATTTTGATAATCAAAAGCAACAGCACTGATGTAGCCTATCTGACCAGCTGGGAGTGTAAATATTGTTGTAACAGTGAAGCTGTCAAGGTCAACTGCAAGAATTTGGCCTCTCTGTGCTGCCAGCAAAAATTCTGAGCGCTCTGCAAGACATAAATGCAAGCAAGTTGAGTCAGGAACAAGTGTAGTTATTTTATTAATTACTAACGCTTGACAAAATGATTCAAATAAAATACTTAAGCAGTCATCCACTGATCAATATCATTCTATCCTCCCCAGCCCCCCCTTCCCAAAAAAAATCTTAACAGTCCTGAATAAATGTCTGATGGTATTACATTTACCTTGTACTGGACAGGAATATTGTTCTGGTGCATACAGCATTTCATTCCCACCTGTACAAGTGTCTCCAGACACACGACGGTATCTGCATCAAATGCACAAGTACATAAAGTTGTTCACTAGCTGTTAACAAATCTTGCAGCAGACATCATACATGTGCAATTGGCAATTAATCAGCTTTTTCTAAAAGCTTTTTCACATTTTCCAAATCTACTTCAATCTTAACATCCAATGTAGCAGCACACAGCACTTTACAAAAAATATTCAAAAATACATTAACACATGCATAGATCATATAGCAGATGTCAGGGACACACACAGCACGCATGCATACAATATGTCTACACATTCTTTTAACAACAAAACACAGAGTCTGCCTGTGGGCTTCCTGAATTATGTACCCCAAAAATAATTTTTTCTCTGTTTCTTTTCTTTTCTCAATAATATGAGTAAAAACACATGAAATATACAAAAGCAAAATGTAGTTATAATAATTTGTCATGAAAAAATGGCTGTTGTAATAGCCACAACACACCAATAATCTCCCTTGGAACTTTTGTTCTATTCTCATGACGGGTATGATATTGTACGTTGGGGTGGATGGGAGTGTGTTAATAAGTTATAGTACCATCTTGGGGGAAAGAAATAGTTAAGAATATAGAATGTATGTGAAAGGGGGAGAGAGAGAGCAAGAGTGTGTTTATCTTTTGTTAACGTGTTCATATTCTTTACTTGACTATATATATATATATGAGTTTGTTTTGTTTTGTTTTTTGTTGTTTTGTTTTCGTATTTTTTGCTCATTTTATATTAACTGTCATAAACCAACCAGTGAGTGTGTGTATGTGAATGAGAGATACTAGTTATAAAGATAGGAATGTGTGTCCATATGTTTGGATACATTTTTAATATCTCAATACCTCTTAAAGAGTGACAGAATAAAGAGTCTTGAACCTTGAAGAAAAAAATAATATAATGTTCAAACTCTAAAGGCAAATGATGAGCTCTTGTGAACATTTTAGTTTAGTCACCTGCAGGGGTTTCATATGCGCATGTTGTCAAGCTAGCCCTCACGCAACGCAATACACACTACCATTCAAGCATACACATCTAAGGGTGACCACCCTGATCTCTGACAATATTCTTTAGTATCTTACAGTGAAGAACATGAGCACATGTGGGCAGTTAGTCAAAAGCAGTGTGGAAGAACTGTATCTTCAGCTACTGCTTATATTTAAAAAAAATGGTTATATATTTCTCAGCTTCAAGGTACATGAGTTCAAGACAGCTAGGAAGTTAAGGCAAACGAATGCTCACCAACAGATTTTAGAGACTGAGTGAACACCTTCGCAGTTAGATAAAACAGAAGCACAAAAATCCAAAAATGTATGGAAGCCAGAGGAAGAAAGGCACAAAACGCAGCATTAAAAGTCAAAACTATGATATCATACAACTTTCAGTCACTACAAAAAGACTACACAAAGTGGTGTTACACGATGACACGTTAGGCAGGATCACCTCTCACAATCCAAGATGACTATAGGTCAACTGCACAAAAGCTGAAGGAACCTCTGTTGTCTGGTAAGAGATGATTAATTTCAAGTTTATGTCAATACAACTAATAAGAGCACAGTGAAGCCAGTGTAGATCACAGGATAACCCAGGGGAATTGTAGACATAAATAGATCAAAAGCAGGTGTTTCCTGGTTATGGGTCATTTTGTATTGAAAACCAAACTGCCAACTAAAAGTGCCCTAAGATGGGAAGTGTTCATTGGTCAAAGGGTCTGCAAACCACACGTTTCACTGTATTCGAATTCTTTATCTAATAAAATGTTGAAAATTAGTGTATAGTTCATTTGGGTATAGTGTGAAAATACTTTTTACAGAAATCTGTATTTTTGCTAAACTTTTTCCAACTTTGTATCATAAATCTATCCCCTTTCATTTAGATTTACTGCATGAAAAAAAAAGAAATTGTTCCAGCATACAGCAAGCAGGTTCAAAAGCAAAACCCAGTTTAGGACACAATCCTTAAAATGTTATGTAAGTTATGACTTTTTATTGCAGGTTTCTGGATGTCCATGCTTAAACATAATTTACTCTTGTGCTAACAGTGCAACATGTTGATGTTGAAGACTATTCAGTATCTAGTTTATGTTAACAATGTGATTAACTTTGAATATAACAATTTTGGGTAATGGATTTTAATTTTTAATTTGTGGACACTGCCTATAGCCTTTCTATTTTCTCAGATTTTATGGGCAAAATGTCAAAGCTCCAAAACTTTTCCAGGTCTGGAAAATGGATTCTTATTTTCCAAAAAATTTACAGAATTTCAAACTTTGTACAACATCTGCTTAAGGTAGCATAACCAACACATCTTTATGGTACTAATACATGGTACCAATCATATGGAAAATTCACCATAGCCTGAGGCAAACTTGTGACAATTATCCTCTAACGTACAGTTAGCATACATCATTTTCAAAACAGGTATTTTACATAACTGATGATGAAGCCTCAACAGACTTTTCCAACACTATATCTAGAATTAGTCAAGGGCGAATATTCCTTGACAAAAAAAGTCAGCTGACTTCTTTGCAACCAAAAATGTATTTGAGTAACTTCACTTTCTCTCACTTTAAAGACACAGCTCCAGGTTTTCAAAAGTTTTTAAATTAAGACCTAGCACAATAAAATTCTGAAAAAAAAAACAATTAACCTCTTTTGTGTTAACTCCAAGAGTTCTCAGGTTTGGAATTTTATACATGAATGATTAACCCCAAGTGGTACTTGGGTATAACACTATATTCAAGTCAAATCAAATTACCCCAAATAATGCTCTGGGTTAAATACTTGACTGTAATATTCTGAGCCCAAGAAACATTCAATATTTATTGTCTTCGTACAAATTTCAAGTCTATGTAAAGCTCGTGCTTACTACCTAGGAGATTACAAAAGGAAAATAATCTCTTGCAAGACAAGAAAAGTTGAAGAAGTATCCGCATACCCACGAGAGTGTTGGTAGTATGTTCCTGGTGGACAAGGATATGGCATGCCATCCACTTTGCCAGCCTCTGCATCTGGCACACAGTCAGCTGTTTCTGAGTTCTGGTCAACTCTCCATCCATAGTCACTAAACACAATGCAACAAGAAGTCAATGGAGCATGCAGACTACAAAAGCTTTATAATATGTAATGTCACTCATCAACCAGTAAATTTTACAGAAATTCCAAACAACTGAAAACAATCATTTAAACTGTGAGTTACTTTCTGAGTGCCACTGTAACCATTTTAAAGTGTTACACACATTTCACTTCATGCTGTTTTATATCCATAATTATTAGCAAATATCTTTCCTTTTTTTTTTTTTGTTTGTTTGGGGTGATGGTGAGCGTGAGAACAGCACAGCAGTTACACTGTTAACCCAGATGTTGGTAATAGGCACCTGACTCCATAAAGGGCTGGGGAAGGGTAATGTAGCACCAGCCTCACAAAATAGCTGACCCCAAGAATAGCCTGGTCTCTAAAATCTTACCCTCTCCCTCACCAACTACTTAAAAAAATGTTTGTGGATGCCCTTTACCTTTTATAGCCTTTGTATTGACTAAAGGGTAAGCGATGGTACAGCCATACACTTTATATTGCCATTATACTTGCCATTCAAAATCACTGCGAGTACAAAGGCAGTTCTGCAGCTCTTTGAAACGTACAAAATCTTCACCATTGTAGCAGACAGCATGGGCAAGACGACGTCGGTAAACAACTTTACGGCCTAGGAGGCATCCTGCATCTGGGTTATTTTCTGATAATGTCCAGTTCTTATAGTCCTCCTTCTTACAAGGGGAGCCTTTAGGTAACAAACAAGATGTAAGGTGGGAATGAAACAGACCTACAAAAGTTCGGGTCAAGACATTTTGAAAAGTATTTTTACTTTGAAGAGGCCTGGATCATAAAATATATTGTGCCCTGTTTCAGCTTTTAGCAAAACATATTATCTCTTTTAAAGGAATTATCTTACCAAGAACCGCAGACATGTTAATCTGCACTAGAATCCAGCTATGTGCTCCCGTATACGAGCCGAACAGTGAAAAGATGGTAGTTCTCTCCCCTGGCTCAGTAAGCAGACCGTACACACGAATGCTGTTGTTTACAAATTTGTGTTGAGCCCATGTTTGCCCCTCATTGACTGAGTAGCTGGAAATGTCAAACAAAACATATTCCATTTCTTGCTATAGAGCCTGAAGTTTTTTCCAATGCTAAAATCATATTTTAAAAGTAAAATTAAATAATGCTCTAAAATGAAGATGTTGACAAGGTACTTACTAAATAGTATCTGTTGGCTGGAATTGCCGTACAGCCACTAGAATGCCACCATGATCAGCCATAGCATACAAGTAGCTTCCATTTAATACCTGTCAAAAATGCAAAACACTTTCATCACTTTTTAATATTACCGATTCCTGCAACAATATACAATTAACTCCCTTGAGCAGAAAGACTATGTGACATTTGCATTCTTATAATTTTGTTATTTTCCACCTTTCACCTAAAGTCCAAAATCTGCTATCATCTCTGTGCCTGATTTTAAGGCTATGATATGAGTTAGCTTCAACACATAGGGGAGTTTATTCCAAGTCATCAAAGTGTTGTACAAGAACTCAAGTATCCCAGTGCTTCTCAACAATCACCTTGGGCAGTTCTCTTAGATGACAGTAATGTTCATCAGGGATGCCTGCCATCACTGGTTCTTATATGCCCTTTGCACATTATTCAAGTTGTACCTCATAAAGATCCTGAGGAAGCACTCTATGAACACAATAGTTCCCTCTTTACTGTTTCATATGACATTTCCTCAACATCTAGAAGACATTAAACTAGTCCAGTTCTTGAACAGGGATTCAAGAGGCAAAGTATCTTGAGGCTAGATGATTGCCTTAAGAAACTACAGATCTCTAGCTAACTTTAACTATAGGCTGATTTTTCTTAAGCAGGTCCAACTTAAACTGCGCTGATCAGCATGATGCTAATGTGATCCTTACCTGGTGCCAAGAATAGCCAGCATCGGACGAGACAAAGATGTTCATTTCAGAAAGCAATGAGCTTCCAACAGTGCCACTAGCCATAAGAATGCCCGGTGCTGACTCACGTGACAGAAGAGGCTGGGCCAAACTCCCAGGATAAAGGCGCTGAAATTCTTGGGACACATGTAGAGAACAGTTACGAACCTGTGTACAAAAAGCAAGAACCATGCTTTGTTTTACATTGCTATCACAAGTCATTCTTCTTTATTATCCAAATGAAAAATGATAATTCTGCAATGTCTTATAACATGAAGACAATCTCTAGAATATCACACAATATCCTAGGGCTTATGCACCATGCACATTAGAGACAATAAGCTATATCACACTCTACTGACTAGAAACTAGATACAGACAAATTATATCTTCAGATGTGTGTGTATGTAAACACAAAAATATGTCAATATTAGTTAAAAATATATTCCTGCTTTTGCACTGCTAATTATTTTTTTCAAAGGATATCTCAACTTTTTTCAGGAAATGTTCTTTATCTAAAAAGCCTTTGTCATATGTCTCAAGACCCTGAGCTAAAAATAGTTTCATAAAACACAACGTTCAGAGTCATACTTCTTTTCTACTATCTGGGACATCTCTGTAGTCTGGTGGTTAGTGTGCTGAACTCCTCTTTAAGTCTGGAGAACTCCCCTACCCATATAGCAACTATCCATAAAAAATGAGCACATATCAGGAAAGGCAAAGGTGGCAGTACAAGAGGGTTTTCTGCTGGTTTTCCATTTCCACATGCCATGCCCTAGAATGAACAACTTTCTTTCACTGTTCCTATGCCTGTAAGTCTATAACACACCTTTTAGATTTTTTACTTTCTGCTATCTGGGACTAGCAGAACAAAAAATAAAAACAAAATTTTAACACTAAAACTGCCTTCTTTTACCTACCCTAAATTGCCAATTTCAGTCAAGTATTTGATATTTTTAACTTAGACAAATACTTCTTAATAAAACTATACTGACATGAAAAACAGTATCAAACATGTCACTTCCTATAATGTTCAATTTCAGGAAGAACAAGCTTTGAAAATAGTAAGTTAGCAACTGCTAGCTGCATCCATAAAGTGAGTGGGCAACATGCTGGGGTTTCAACAAATTTTGTTGCAAACGAACATACTTACATGACACCTGTATAGTAAAAATTACTCAAGCAATCTGTGCATTTGCAATGCTGAATGCTTAAGAACCATGCAAACTGCACAGGGTGGAAACAACAAATTCAAAACCATCTTTTTAAAACTTCTATTTTACCTGGTCCTTATTCCAAAAGTGAAGCACATCCTTCTGCTGATAAATAAATGATACAGGAAAAAGACAGGGTCAGTTTAAGAGAGTTAAAGACAGTAAGATGGTGGCATCATTCTAGTTTTCTAAGACACAGAGTTAACTACACTATACTGTAAGTTCTGTAATGAGAACAGTGCTTTCTGTCATAGTTGATGCATTTGTGTCAAAATGTTATCTTAGGGAGAAAAAAAAAGACAAACCAAAAAATACAACACCAAAACCATGAATATGAAGATTTTGAAAAAACCAAGCCCTTCTCGATGATAATGACAGTGGGAGGTGTTAGATGTTACACTTCTGGAATATTTTCCCACAAAGTCTTCACTGTTTTCATGAGATCAAAGGGTTAGAAACAGCACAAAAAAAGTGAATGATATGATGACACCATCCCCAATCTGCACCCAGTTGCCCAGAAAATTGATTTTGTGACACTATTGGAAAGGGAGAAAACTAGTAAATGACTTTGGTACCTTTGTACAGTTGACAAGCTGCCTGTCAGTGGGAGGATTCAGCAGTTCCCATTGCCCACCCTTGTCATAAGTGATAAGACTCCGCTGGTTCTCCACACTAAGTTTTTTGTCCTGCACTAGCTGTGAAGCAATATAAATTCCTCGCAGTCCTGCTACTTTATGGATGTCAGCAAAGGACTCACTTGCATAAAAGCTGGACACAAACAAAGGCAGTTTCCATTACATTTCGTGTTTTCCCCAGATTTCAGCAGACTTAATTTGTGCATTAATTATATCTAATATTGTGACAGAGAAGGCCTTTATTAAGCCTTCTTAATATTTCTCTATAAATTAGCACTTGCGTCCTATTAGTAAGCCATTTTCAAAGTGTTTTTTAATATCATTGCAGAAGTGCAGAGACAACAAATGCATGCGATTGCTACTCTCTCGTTACAAAAAACAAAACTATGTACATGCCACAGAGTGGCCTTTATCCAGCTCTAATGGATATTTTTATTAAATAGACCATCATTGTTTCTTCATTTATGTCTGAAGAATATGTCTCTGATTCATAATATGATAAAGCTACTGTCCCTGACCTGAGCCAGGTGTCACTGTTGGCACCTGAGGGACTGAAGTAGACAATGTTTTCAAGAGACAGTGAGAATCTTGAGCCCTGAACATCTGAGATGTACAGACTTGTGTTTAAGTTTCCATGGGTGACGCAAACCATGACCTGGTTCTCTGAGGCATCAGCAACAAAGTAATCCTGAAAAACATAATAGGATAGTCATCTATCATCTGCAGCAACAGGGCATATCTTAACAGAAATTTGGACGTTTTACACCTAGAACACCAGAACAAACATGGGTCAGTGAAATGAGCTGAATATAAACTGCAGTCATGCACTGTGAACTCCTATCAGACATCTTGTCGAAAGTACAGAAAATCTTCAATATAGCCCCCATGCACTAAGATAAATGCAGTTTTCTGGCATTTGCATATGTGCTAGCACACATTACCTAAGCTCAACATTCAGATTTTTTCTTTCTTTTTTTTCTTGTCAGACAGTGGAATATAGTCTTCAAGATTTTGATTTGTATGGATTGAAAATGACCCCAAGGACATTCAAAAGACACTACCACACCTGACTGCTTGTTTCACTGAAATCTTAATCTTTCTTCACTACTCTCTTTCTGAACACATATAAATGACAGCATACTGTGTGGTTATCTGCTCCCCCTGGAAACATTGCATTGATGAAGTCACTTCTGTTGTAAGATACCCAAAACTGATACGTACTGCTCTGGTGTGATCCAAAGAGGTGCTAGACAAACAAAAAGACTATGAAAAAAACCAACATAAAACTGCAGCTAAAAGTAAACATTTCCCAGTTACCAGTTGCATATTTCAATGATGGACAGCATACTAAATACTTTTCTGCTAAATACTTTTTAGTCTCACTATATTGTAAAACCAAACAGTATGTTACAGTTTTGTTTCCATTTTTCAGTTTCACCATTTGAACACCAATAGAAACTCATAGCCTTTGTAAATCAAGCAAAACTGGCAAAACTTTCCTGTTAAACATACCACTTTCTTAGTTGCAAACATATACTCCTCTCGCACTTCAAAATCCTCCACACCCTGGATGACCACATTTTCACGGTTGTCCGAGAAATATGTTGAACTTCGGAGAACAATGTTGCCACTATAGCCTCTCTTCTCTTCTACATACAATGTGTTAGGTGCATCATATGGATCAAGACCCCTGTTGTAGAAGACACAAAATTTGTCTTAGTTATGTCACATGTATACCATTGGCTTAGCTTTTTACACGTTACATACTGTTGTGTTGCCTGTTGGCCTTTCACTATTTGTGCTGAATGAACATTGCTCCTATTCAGGAAAATTCATAATGTTATCTGATGCATAAAACTCTGGTTTTGTTAATTCTTGTGCACCAACGACAGACACAACAGCCTGAACAGATAATATACAAAATTGGTACACCATAAAGTAAAGCACTGCAAAATGAAAATAAATGTGATTGAATTCTTTCCATAACATAAACTATGCTATCTTCTTACCAGAAGAAGGCTTTCACATTGTGCCGTACAACTCTCCAGGACTGGCCAAAGTCTGTGGACAAGTAAAGCTGTGCAAAAACAAATGACTGTCACTATAATTTTCTCCTCCAAGCATCTCAAGGGTAGTCATTCAATAATGCATTATATTCTAAACAGTAAAATGGAGATCACATCTAGGGTTGTCATAATAAACTGCACTCAAGCAACCATTACAAACATTCTAATTCCTCCTCTCTCACTTCACTAATATTGTACACAATATTACACACATGAACAGTCACAGGTATGCATGTACACAATACTACACTCAAAAACAGTTATGGGTATGCCTGTAAACAATACTACACACATGAACAGTCACAGGTAGGCATGTACACAATATCACACACATGAATAGTCACAGATATGTTCATGGGGAACTCTGTAGTTTAAAAAAAGGTTCATGTGAGGTATAGGTCTATACCCATTCTATACATGTACCTGCATAATCCAACCAACACACACCCCAACTAAGAAATAAAAAAAATAATGAAACAAAAAAAATAATGAAAATAAACACTGGTGCTGTCAGACATACTGTCTTTTACTAAAAATCTAGCAAATCCCAAATAATTTTCAAGAAATTCAAATAATGAAAGTAATTTAAGAGGCTGTACATTCTAGCATGTCTAGCATAAAAGAGAGTAAAAACAAACAACCACTCTCATTCTATTCACAAAATCTGTGTATCAGATGCAAGAAACAAAAACTAATCATATTACTCTCTGACAAACCCTTATGAATGACTAACCAAAAATGCTTGCACAAGACAAAGCTGAATGTTTTGCAACAGCCACACAGAATTTTGTCTTTAACGCAAACTTGGATTTTTAAAAACTTACACAATGACAAGATAACAGATGTTTCTTTACTGCAATTTATTCAGAGGACTGGTTACGGTCACTACTACAACAGGAAAAATGTCACTAAGCCACAGGCCCTTTCATTGTAAGTTACTTTTTTTTGAATATCCTTCACATCCTGCCTGTCCAACTATTTCACCTCTACCCCTCCCTCATTTAACCAGATTCTGTGCTGAAGATGGGTGGGATTACAGAACACGTCATCTTGTTAGCCTTGAAATCAACTCACGTGGCATGTACAATAAATTTATTTTCACAAACTGTTTTAGGTAAATGCTTGATAACTATGTCTAAAGGCCACTGATCAACAACTGGTTATGTAGAAATACTAAACACAAAAACAATACTTGTCAAGTGTCTAATGTCAGTGAACTATAGAAGAAGAATTCATTTAAGAATCACATACACCCACACTCTTAAGACAATCCTACTTGCACTATCCATTTGTACACCCAAAAAATTATTTCTTCCACATACATACATACACACTATCTTTCTTTCTCACTTTCTCTCTCTCCCTCACTTTCTTTCTTTCACTTACACTATTCACTACCCATACATTTCGGATTCACAGTAGATACCAATACACTTATGCGAGCACACTTGCATTATACATGACCTCCACAGACTATGAGGAGACACATTAAGCTATTAGTCTTAATACGAGCCACAGTAAAGTTCAGGTATGCTACTGCTTTGGTAAAGAAACTGTTTCTCAGTCGTGAAGTTCTGGGCTGGAAGTGTCTATACCTGACCCCAGAAGGCATGAGACAGAACAGGCCATTGATCAGGTGGCATGCATCACCCACAATCTTGCACACTCTGCACAAGCTGCACTTGGCCATAGATTTTGCCTACAGGGGGAAGGTTACAAAGGTCACTCACCACTCTGTTGAGTTGGACTTTCTGTTTCTCGGTGGTGCTGCCATACCAGATGGTGATTGAGAATGTCAGTGCATACTTACATTCTCAATCTGTTTCTCTTTCTCCTCAACCCTTAACTGTTACTGAAGGTACCAATTGTAGGGGAAACACAATGAGATGCAGCATGGGTGAACTCACACCACCAGGGCCAGATGTGCACCCACAAGAGAATGTCTTCCAGTGGACAGCTGGTCCACTCCTTCAGGTTAGTCACCCAGCTCTTCTATGCTCTCAATCGAGGCCCGTTAAAACTGAACCATAATGTCCCTTCTTAGGCTGAATATTAACCTTATACATACCAGAATAACACTAAAGAAAATATAACAGCTAGAGCCAATTTAGCACTTATTATCGAAGTCTTCTTCTACTTACATCTGGAAAAAAGCTGCCAGGATCAAAGGCAAGAATGTGGTCTGCATTTGATGGGCTGAGAGAGACAACTGCTGGTTTGAAAGGAAGACTGCACTTTGAAACGATGTTTCTAGCATAGTCTCGAGTGGTGAAGATACATTTGTTGTTTACATCAGTGAAAACATACTGCAAAATAGAGAACAAATAGAATGACCGCTGAAAACAGTATGCTTATTGTATTTTGTGTCAGTCCCATTTATCTTTGATTTTACAAGATCTGCTTCAGGCTGGTTCATCAGCTGGCCTGAGGTGTATTTTTGAATGTAATGAGTTCTTGTGTATGTGCGTGCATGCATGTGTGTGGGAAAGTGTAAGAGAGAGTGCATGTGTGTGTGCACACGTGAGTGTGAGAGAGAGAGTGTGCACGCACATGCGTGTGTATGGTCAGCATATTGTCTGTAAGAGCCACAAGTTCTCCCATTAGAATATGATATTTCCAGAAATTATTACTATCACATCATCTTTGTGATATTAAAATGAATCCATCTTTTGATTTACAAACCTAATTCCTAAAATTCACATGTAAGCCAAACACATTAATAAATCAAAGTACATTGTCAAAATCTTTTTTTGCAGCACCAATCAACATCAACTATTTAAAAAAGCACTTCAAACAATCTAAAACACACTTCAACTAGTAGTTTGTGATTTTAAAAAAAATGAAAAGTCATATATATATATAGTTATATAGCCGGGTCACGGCACATGCTTGCACACACTTTACCAAGCTAATGCTTCGTGCATAGCCATAGGTTTGTTGGTAGCCTTTTTTATTGTTGCTACTACCACCTAACAGGGCAAACTCCAAGTGTACAGTCGCTGGTTGAGATGACGATCCACTGGTGATGCTGCAATGTGTCTTGCTCTCTCCAAGCTTCTCTCTCTGACTTGTGTGTTGCCACACCTCTTCTTCTCCTGATATACTCATCACCAGGAGGGTTAATGAGCAAAGGGTGTGCTGGAGGACAGCTTTTCTTACACTGCTGGGGTCAGCCTAGCAGGAGTTTGGATGTGACCCCCCCTCCCTCTTTCTCCACAGGGACCTCTCCATCCCTTCTGGACAACACAAACTTGCCCACGAATCAGCACTACTGACCATTGCTGCCAACCCACTAGCCTTCAGCTGGCCTCTGTGAACCAGGCATTTGTAAACTAAGCCATAGGCATATTTTCATTTTATTTGCACTTTGTACTTTTCACTCTTTCGTCATATAATTACATGCACGTTTACATCATCTGCACAGTGAAAAATCTTATAATCATTCACATTGACTTTTCTGCTTTTGACTTTAAAGCCAAAACAAAATCAAAATTGCAAATCAACATTTGTATAATATTTGTTTAGGAATGCTTCCCAAATTTATTTATAAGAGCTTCCTCAGAAAACAAAATATTCTTTTGCATAATGCTAAAAACTTCAACCAAAATAACTGTACATAGACAAAAATGACGGTCATCTGTTATCACTACTTACATGACTGTTGAGAAGATCAGAGTTGAAGTATTTGTCAATGGATGAGGCACCAGAGAACTGACCAGTAATTGATGTGAAGGAAGCACCATAGTCCCTTGACACAAAGACACTGCTGCCTAGAGTCCCAGCGCTCTTTGCCAAGGCGATGATAACATTACTATTGTCACCAGCCCAATGAACTATCAACATTGTGTGGGTGTCATTCAGAGGAGCCTGCCACAATAATTTGATAATAGACATATACTATATATACATAATAAAACTCACCTGGATTTACATATATGTACTTATTACTACTGCTACATGCTACCACAAACATTTTGCTTTGGTTTTAGTTCTGTGTGTGTGTGCATGCACACATGCATGCATGCATACACATTTGCATGTGCGTATGAAGAGAAACAGGGTGAGTGAAGAACAGAATAAAATTGTGTGGCTGCAACATTTCTGCAATGATGTTATAAACATATATATAGATCCTGCAAATAATTCTATAATTTATCAATGCAATATCTTGTAGCTGTTCTGATAATACAAAACATCTATATTTTCAGTTCAGGAGATTAAAAAAATTGTAAATTTCATATTAAGAAACAGATGTGGGCTTGAACAAACAAACCATGTATACAACTTCAGTATGTACTAATAAGCATTTTAGAAGGAGAGAAAGAGTTGGGACTACCATAATGATTTTTAGGTGATGCACTGTCTTCTGTATGGATACATTTCACTACAATTTACAATGCATATGATAATGAGAGGGGCAGCAACTGTGAAAACACTGTTGTGTCTGTGTTCTTTTTAAGTTGGAGCTTTTAACCTGATGGTGGAGACTTCAATGAATGCTTCCAACAAAAGTTACTTATCGACAGATCTTCATTTTTACTTCAAGATTAAAAAAAAGTCATTACAGTCACTTTTGTTGAAAGGGGAATTATGGTTTAAAAGTGGAAGATCTGGGTAACCAAGCAGTGGCCACAAGAGTGGACGCAGTTACTGAGCGTACTGCTGAAGAAACTAAACAAGAGCAAATCAGCCTATACCCAGTAAAGTTATGCTGAAAGTGATCCAAAACTGCCTCACACCGGCGGCAGAAGAGATAGCAGCTGAGGAACAGACCAGATTGGAGTTGCACCTGACAATACAATCTTCATTTTACAACAGAGATAGAATAACAGGTAGCATTACCTTTAGCACCAAGTTTAGCAAATCTAATCTAGAAATTTTACAAATGTGCTAGGATAATAATCAGCTTTGAAAATTATATTCTGTCACTTCTGACCAGGAAAATATAAGACCAATGAGCTATGAAAAAAAAACTGCTGGTGAAAAAAAAGGAAGTGAATTCATTCAGCAGGCATAACTGCAAAACTTGCAGAACACATGCACAGCCTTTTCAAAGTACAATCATGCTATTTTGTGGATATGCAAGAGAGTGAAAAGAAGGAGCCATCATCTGCCTCCCTTTTCTCTTCCACTGTACTTCTCACTTTTATTACAAGAAACCATAATGGTGTGGTTGTTGTCTTATCTAGTACTATATCTCCCAGTCAATCTAAAGTTCATTGGATTCATTATTAAACATGTCAAAAGGAAACCACATTACCCACATTATCCTTCCATAAAGATACCAGACCAGTGTCGTACATAGTAAAATGCTGAAGTTTTCACAATAGTAGAAATATGTCTTCTTAATATATAGGTTGTTACTGTTCCTCAAGGCTAGCACAAACACATCTGAGATAGCAAGCTTGAAACAAAATCTGTTCTTAAATCAACATAGTAAAAGTCATCCCTGGACAGATAATTAATGACTGACAACTTTTAAGCCACACTCTATAGATTTTAAGTGGTTAGTTTCCAGCTTTCTATTTTGTGATATTTGTATGTATGCAAACTATAATATTTTCACATTTGTAAAAACAAAGAAGTCTTTCACAAGTGTCTAATAGTATTTACACTAATGGAAAGAATATTGCAAATCATCTGCCTTTGTAACTGACACCTTTTAAGCAATATATCTTTGGACCTATTTATAAACTGGTATATCTTAGGGGCATATGCTTTTTATAATCTTCTGTATTCAACTAGAAAAATTGCAATACTACACTCAAAGTAATGTGTTCATGCAACATTCAATTTTGAAATATTACAATAACATTTATTCTGTAGCCTAGGATAGAAATATACTGTCAATGATTTATAACTATCAATTTACATCTCAATTTACCTGCTATATGCATGCAAGACTTGGACAGTAGACTTGCAAAATATACTGAGATGAAAATGAGATGCTGAGGAGAATCCCTTATATCTCATACAAAGACCACATCACCAATGAAGAGATATGAGATAGAATTATTCAACTAAGCAAATGAGTGGACCCTGGGATGATTGTAAGAAGACACAAGCTAAAGTAGCATGGGCATACCTCAAAATTATCAGGACTTGCAAAGATGGTCCTGCAAGAATAGTACATGGAAGTAGAAGAGGCACACAAAAGAAAACAACTGTTAGAAAACATTCAAGACTTGACTGGCACATCCTACAGAATGGCACAAAACCAAAAAAGCTGGCGACAGTTGGTAGTACTATTTCCAGGATACCCTACAGGTAAACAAGGATAAGGGACTAGTGATTATTATGATGATGATAGTGATGACTGACATGTTTCAGCCAAGCCATAATTAGTACTGCTAATGTTAATAGAAGCTGTTTTAATCTGCTTCATGTTTAACAAATATATAAATGGGTATTCTGCCTGTAGAGTGGAAGACGGTGGAAGTGATAATGTTATTATAAAAAGATTTAAAAACAGACCCAGGTAACTACAGGCCAGCGAGTTTGACATGTATACTGTGTAATGTGTTAGAAAGCATTGTCACAGGGACTAATTTTGCTAAACGTATCATTAACTGATAGTCAGCATGGTTTCAGAGGAAAAAGTCTTGTGTGTTACACAATATTTGAAGTCATGGAAGACTTCTTTAATGGAACCACTTGAGTGCTAGATGAAGGTCATGTAGATTTTACACCATTTTACTAAACAAAAAATAGCTGCTAGGCAATATGCATGCAGCGACCGCATCGTCTCTTTAAACAATCTTTTAAATTAAAGATCTTGTCATCTTATTGTGAACTTGTGTTTTGACTTCTTATTTTCTATTATATGCAGAGACTTCACTGATGGGCAATCATTTAGCTTGAAGCATATCATACTTATTCGCCTTTTGAGCTTGGGACGATTTGATTTTTCTGTCTTGGGATGAAGTGGACCATACGTGGGACGAGTTGACTTTTGGTGAGGGGCGAAATGACCTACGACCTTTAAAATAGGCAACTGAGCTTGCGTATCTCTATTGTTCAAACAATTAATGTCGTATTGCTATTTTGTTCATATTGGATGTTAATACAATAGCTCCTTGTTTCATCAGTGGGACAATTTTACTTTTCGGTCTTAGACGAAATGGTCCACTTTGGAGGAATTGACTTTCGCTGTGGGGCGATATGACCGCCCCCCCCCACCCCCCGTTGATATGGTACCACATGAAAAGAAACTATAGCAGCATATGAAATTGAGGAACGTTTATATTCATGTACTTGCAGCTTTTAAATCGACAGAACGTTTTACAAATATGATTAATGCAATAAAAGAATAAAATGATAGAATAATGTTTAAAAGACCATGAAAAAGGCCTAAGCTCAGAAGAGCAGGTCCCTAAAAATACTACCTCTATTTCAAGTCAGAACGATAAACAAATAGTGACGGGTTTAGAAATGTCATTGGTGATGTTAAAATTTCAAAATAATATTTAGAATCACTTTTTTGACAATGGTTGGACGCTTTCCGTCAAGTTAGTTCGTGGGTAAACTGACCGCAAACGCGGAAGTTCCGTGTTCATTTATTAGTACATGTACACCTCACATGACGCTGACGGACTGGAGCTCAAACAGCAGAGGCTTGATAACAAAATATAACGAGGCAAAATTCTCTTCAGACAAGTTTCAATTACAATAATTCTAAGGAATAAATGACGCTTACCACGGTAGATCTGACTTTGTCGGGTGTTGTTGCATCGCGACGAAAACGTTTCAAAAGTTCTTGAACCTCGTCTGGTTCTTGAAAGTCGGAATCCGCTTGAATAACAACAAATTTTTCAGCCCATTCCTGAGATACTGCTAATTGAGACACATGAAGAGTTTTTGAAGCAGCTCCATATCTTCTTGATTTACCTTGTGCATTAGTGCACAAACACAGTAAGAAGAAGACAGTAGCCGCCGTTCGGCGCCCCATGTTTGTTATGCAGCTCAAAACAATCACAATGCGCAGCTTGTTGCGCAATTACGTAGGGCATCGAGTGTGATCCGAAGAAAACAATTACTGCACAAATTCGAAATAGCTTTAATATTTTTAATATGGTCATAAAATTAAGCAGTTAATGCTGATTCTAGTGTATGATTTTATTCAGATTTTATTCTGATTTTATTTTGTGAGTCCGGTTTGGCCGGAAGTCGATTACCTTTACTGGAGATTCATGTCACACTAGTTGGATTACATTTTACAATGACCTTTTTTCACTTCGGAAATTGTGTTGCTTTAGCCTACATACCGTATGTAATTGTGTACAAATGTTCAGGATTGTAAGTATATAATCCTACTATTATCAGACACTGACGTAGAACTATATTCTGTTGCTGGACTGGTCAGTCTCTGATCACTCTCATAGACGGGACACAAGTTGCATTAATCGTCTGCTCTCAGCAAGGACTTTGACAAGCACAACTCAAATAAATGTGTAGTAACGTTGCCCAGATACTTATGTTGTATCTTGCGATAGGCCTTTTTTGTATAAACGCTACAGAATGGAACTCTCAGCTTATGAAAGCTTGCATCAATTTCTTAAATGCGATTATACACAAGTTGATTAAACAACAATGTGATAATGTCTAACGGGGGGAGGATCTGACACCTCTGCCAAGAGATGACTAAAACATCTTAGACAGCAAACTTCAGGAGACCAAGATTTGTAATTATCCGCCTTTCAGCAGATTTCCACTTGTGGAAAAATAATTCTGCCCAAACAAAACTCCTGAAAGTGTAATGCAATCCTTGGTGATCAAATATCTTTTTTTTTGGGGGGGGTTAAACTGAGTCATAACAAGCTCCAGGAGACACATTTGATTGGAGCCATGAGATAACCTGGCAGTCTGGTGGCACAATGGTTTGGGCTTGTCACCAGTAGAGTGAAGACTGGCTGTCCTAGGTTCAGATCTTTTCTCAAGCACACTGTTCTTTCCTTGAATGTGGCACCTGACTACAGGGCCAGCTGCTATGCCATGATATAGCCTGTTGCTAGCTTAGCATAAAACACTAATTCCCCCCCCTCCCACCATAACTTGACCAATGAACATAAAAGAAATTGTAAAATGCATCACAAATTCAACTGCCCTCACTTTTTCAAACACCAACGAAAGGGAACACAATGTATGCTAAGTAACTATTTTATTATGGACAGTTTGTGTGTTTAGATACACTTACAGCTTAAGCTGAGCATATCATGGCGTGATGGGTATATTCATTGTATGTGTTTGTGTGTGTATGTGAAAGAGAGAAAGAATCAGAGGAGTGTGATAATCTTACAGATAATAATAATAATAATTCTCATACAAAGCCCCATCAACCTTGAACGGATTACCCATCAGCCTTCGTCACTGATTCTCTTGCCTCCCTTAAGTCAAAACTTAAGACACGTCTTTTCCAAACTACAACTTCACTGTGACCGTGTCCTGACCATTAGCATGTATAACGTGTGTCTATAATGTACTTTGTATATGAGTAGTGTATGTTGAAAAGTGAGTGTGTCTGTTATATTTGAATATAGGTACATAGTTGTTAATGATTTAGTCCATATCATTTACGTAAAGCACTATGAGCAAATCTTTGGAAAGGCGCTATATAAATCCTCATTATTATTATTATTAATAATAATCTTACGGATAGTGTTAATATTTTCTAGGATAGTAGAGAATCTTTGAAAAGTGAGAATGTTATTGTTGATTATTCATAGTGCTCCCATCTCTTTCATATTTGCAGGGCAGAGTACAGTGCATTCTGGAAATGTGTCCAAGCAGGAGGTGCCTACCTGTTCACCCAGCTATGTAAAATGCTTTTGCTTGCCACGTTCTTCCCAGAATCTGCTGCTTCTGCCGGTGGGCTTGACATAACTGGAGTATGTTGTCAGCATCTTTATTGAAATGATACATTGAGCTGTAAACCTATGGTGCTAAATTAAGCATTGGGATAATTAGCTTCTCCGTCTCCCCTCCACACCATGTTTCATGATCACACTATTTTAAAACATCTGCTTGCCAAATTATATTTATACTTGTGTTATCACTTCACATCTTACCAGAAATTATCATGAGATATAAATTTTTCCACTAATAAAATAAGTAATCCATAAAACAGAGTATCTTGCCAACTTGTGAAAGTTCATGTGCTGGAAACTTTTTTAACATCGCTTGTTCACCCAAGACTGCATCAAACCATGGCTGTGGCTACAGTCATGCAGTGCAATAATGCTCTGTGGGGTTTACCTGCTACACACATTGGCAGACTTCAAAAGATTTGAATTACAACAGCCAGGACTGTTACTCATACAAAGGCCTTGAAACACATCTGTTTAGGTGTTCTGCAGTCACTTTAGGGAAGAAGCAAGAGCATAAGAGTCCATAAAATCATGTCACTCATTCATTCAAGGATAGCTTCAGAGTACTTGTGGAAAGCTGTGCTCATGTATGAGCCAGCTGGCAGTTTCACCTTTGCAGTCCTGCTTTTATCTCTCAGCTCCATGGGACATCAACAAAACGTGTTTGGGTCAGTGGAATTCCAGAATGCATCTCCCGTGCTATAGACCCCTCTATCACATGCTGAAGTTTACCGAGTCTGCAGCAGTCTTCCACAAACTGAAGTCTCAACTGCTCATCTGCAAAATCCATCAAATATTAACTCCAGCAGTACCGAGCTCTGTTCTTTTTCTCACTTTGTCCTCTTGCCTCCTTCTACAGTCCTGTTGCTTGATTTTGTATCAATTAGAAAGAACTGCATATTGAGCATCTTTGTGATGAATACCTGCCCTTTATAAGACTTTGTCATCATCTAAGGTGTCCTCATTTTAGGGAATCTTAGTAAGGCATATGTCTTTGTTGACTGTAAAATGTACATGTACTATATTAATAAAAACTGTGTGGTTTGTTCCAGGAATTTCTGAAATGCACTGTTGACCTTGCAGACCTTTTGGGCTTGCATATTGTGATGTCAAAGTATGCTGGCAAAGGCCAGCTGAAGTTTATGATAGCAGGAATGGGATGGGCCACTGCAGAGCTTATCATGACCAGGTTAATTTTAACTTATTCATGCATATATGCCAGAAATCCTTAATTTTGTTCACATTTATTTTTCTTGGCATTGGGCATCATTAATTGTAGACTGAAATGATATAATATATAAAGCTAAAAAATTGTCCCCAAAATAGGAAATGGTGCCCAATTAGAAATATCTTTCACTTAATTTTCCACTGTTATGTACTCAAATTATATTCAAGAGGAGAAGGTAAGTTGAGTTAAGTTTTCAAAGAGCTTGATATATTTAAGTCAAGAATAAATTTCTTGTGACATCGCAAAAATAGGATCACTTATAGAAACACCTCATTAGCACATGCTAGATTCAGAGGGCTCAAAAATTAGAATCTTAGTGTGTTTCTCCAAAAATTGTTTGTTTTTTTATATTTTTTATTATTTGTTTGTTTTTTAAGGTATATTTTTGTGATCAACTAATGGTAGTGTTATACTAAGCTGCCAGCATCTCTAATGGAAAATGATGTGTGACTGGCATCATACTCAACATTTAGGTGTATTATGCTTGTGTCAATGATTACCCTGTTTTTGTTTCTTCTCTTGGATGACGTAAATAAATTTTTAAAGTATATTTTAAACTCTTTTTCTATCAGTGTAGCAACCATTTTCATTTCTTGTCTTAAAATAACACCGCTATCTTGTAAGTAGACTAATCAGATTATAACAGCACTGTCTACAGAAAGTTGTTTATAGGCAGCTGTTCGATCATAAATGTCACCCTTAACTTCACTGTTCCTATTGTTAATATGTGTAATAGACGAAGTGATAGTTGTCATGATTTTCTTTATCTTAGTATAAGGCAGAGATGTTGTTTTACTTGTTATACTGAGGTATTTCTGGTACATTAGAAATATGTTGTGCTTATCACTATCCTTTAATTTTTGCTTCCAACAGGGTTGTCCCACTGTGGGTCGGGGCCCGTGGAGTGGAGTTTGACTGGAAATACATACAGATGAGCTTAGATTCCAATGTCAGTCTGGTGAGCATTTAATCTTCTTGTCTTTGGCTTTAAACTTACATTGAAAAGTGTTGCTGGATGTTATTAATAAAAAAAATGTCTTAAACCGCAAATTTGACACACAGTATTTTGTTTTGCATATATATATAATGAGAAGGAGCTTTATGTTAATGTGCCTAAAGCCAAACAAGTGTATCTTTTCCAGCGTGCTCAGTGTTGAAATGACCATATTTTCATTTAGAGAAATCTGGAAAATTTTTGAAAATGAAAAAAATGTTTAAAAATATTTTCATTGTTGCTTACTTTTATTGTGCAACACATAAAGTTTGACTGCTTGTATTATTATGATGACATACTTAGATTATGTCTATTACTATGGCTAATTCTTATGAGAAAGCCCATAGCATCTCAAGTCTTTTCCTGGACTTGCATAGCATATTCGTTTACTAGGACCATGTTCATAAAGCAAGGGTAGGTTGTTGCTTGTGGGCAAAATGGAGTCCCAAAGGTATACTGATGTCCGCAGTATCTCGATGCCCCTTTTTTAACTAACAACAGGATTTTTGGATTTGAATTACCTTTGCATCAGAAGTGTAAACTGTTTAAAGGCCTTTTTTTTTGTCACTGTTCTTAGGTTTACAGCTATGTTTCATCAAAATAATAATAGTGTGTAGTACTTATTTAACATTTAAAACAGTTTGGCCATGCAGGATGTAAAGATTTATATGAATTTGGTTTATAGGTCCACCACATAAGTGTAGCCATGTTGGTGTGGCTGTATGGACGAAGTGATCTTCAGAAATCTCTCATCCCCATAGTGCTGCTGCTTTTGGGGTTGGCTTGCTATCGTCCTTTAATTGTGGAGTAAGTTTGTGTAAGCGCACATGATTTTATGCAAGTGTTTATGAGAAAGACATCAAACACGTATACATTCATTTTTGTTAAAGCAGGAGTTTGCATATTTTCTTCCCCATAAGATGCTTGCTTTCCTTTGAAAATATGCACAGGTTTGTTTATGCTGTTGGTAAAACACTTATCGTAGTTCAGCAGAAAGCACAAAGTTAATACTGTATTGAGCTTTTTAAGTGACCATATACTGAATGAAGACTTGTTTTTTCCAGAATCCTTATTCATGCGGTGGGTTTGGGTTCCTGGACTTTGCTCCTTGCCAAGGCAGCATTCACCTCCTGTGTTGCTTTGGTAGCGATGCAGATGTACCTTGGGATTCCATCACAGCTGGCAAATTCTCATTACTAAATGTCTAATCTGTGTGCTGGAAATTATGATTGTGATGCGTCTGTGTTGTGGGCATGCTTGAGATGATGTTTTATGTAGAAGGGGCTTGGATGATGTGGGAAATGATTGTGATCACAATATTGTGTTTTGCTGTCTACTCCTGCTGTGGAATGACATCAAAGGAAGAAATAAATGAGCCTGAAAGTCTCTTGTTTTGGTGACAGCCTATCATTATCTTTATTAATGTCCTCAGTAAAGGTATGCACATTTTTGTCAAATAAAAATATTGTGACCTGATAGCATGAATGACATTGTTAAATTCATGCTAATGCACTTTAAGCAAGTCTTGATATTCACCAGCTGTGAAGTGTTGTCCAACTATCATCTTGCTCATTGGCAAAGGTCTGCTTAGCAATCATTGTTAGATGAAGTCCCTGTTTTTTGGTGGCTTATGGTGGGAAGATTGCTCTTTAGATTTGTTTCACAAAAGCAAAATTGATTCATGTATGTTCACCAGGTGTTTTAGTCATAAGAAACCTGCTGTGCAAGAGTATTTTGATGTTTATACAGATAGATTCTTCATCCTACACTGCTTGGAGGTAGAAGCAGGAGCAAAGAGCTGTGCAGTTTATAATTTGAAAAAACCATCCTTAAAAATCTGGAGTACCAGAATACCGAAGTATAAAAGATGCCACAGCACCAGCCTGTATGACACCATCCAGGGTTTTTGGCAGTCTGAAACTTAGGTAATGCAGGTATCACACTCCACGTTGTAGCCCATCTAAATTGCTAGTAGTAGTACTATGATGGTAAAGATATATCAGGATATTTTGTAAGTTTTAAGAATGTGATCAAATACCATTTTAGAGCAGGGTGTTTTTTTTTAATCTAAATGCCTATGTTCAAAAGATCAGGTAAATAATTCTGATGAAAGACTATTGTAGCTGTTGAATATGTGCAGTAGCATTCATATTTTTAAGGTATGTCATCTGAATAGCATCCCACTAGCCTACAAAGGAAACCAATGATCATAACTACTCGTTAATGGTTATGTCAGTTATGGCTTTGTAAGTTCTCCACAACGATGTTGCTGGTCACTGATAAAAAAAATTTCAATGTGAAGTGCATACTGTCACACATATTCTGAATAGCTTAAGCCATTTGCTTTTTTTAATTCTCAAGCTTTTTTTAATAGGTCAAATTGAAAGAAACAGTTAACACTTATTTGTATATACACATATCAGTATAGCATCATGTACATATACAGAACATGCTTTCACACTGAAATTTGAAACATAAATGCTGGTGTTGATCACACAAACTCCAACACACTTCCATCATTGGCACTGCTTCAACCTCTAGATATTTATCTATAATTACATTCCCCAGCTTTCAAAAAGCTTCCCATAATTTTTGTGATACTGGTGACGAACCATCGTCCTTTCTTCTCTTCCAATCTAGAAAAACGTGTTATGTTAATAAAAGCTACTAACAGTGTGTCATGGCTAGAAGAAACCTAGTCACTGCACTTGTGATAAAATTTTTCTGAACTAATGATAGTATTTTATTGTTTGGCTGAAGCCAATTCAGGGGAACCTGCCCCCTTACATATCAAAGATGCTATTAAGAAATAATAATTCTTACAATACTCCCCAAATCGATCTTTAATGTGACTGATTTACTAGGGTGCAGAGTTACTGTCAAGCACCTGGGTTAAATTCATTACATTAATACTGAGTTGACAATTTCCTTATCTTCACAAGAACAACCAGATTTACAGAATGGTACTGAACACAAAAATCTTAAGCAATTATTTATCAACTCTAGTTTGTATGCAAAATCAGCATTCACTAAACATAATTTACTTAAAATGGAAAGCTGAAATTCAGAACAGGGAACACTCTCCCAATTTTGCATTGACAGAAAGCCACCTTTTTCTAGAAGAGATTAATCACAGCTGCACGCTTTAATACAAATGATGATGCTAGTGAACATCTGATTCCATTAGAATCTGATCAAAGATGTGCCTTTGTAAAATTCTTTATAGCAAGCAATCTTATTTGTTAACTTTTTTATGGAAGCCCTCACACAATGGTTTCTTGATGACACAGTGCTGGAGATTTATGTACAGATGACCCTGACATCTGTAGAGCATACTGTAAACCATTGCTGTTTCACGATAAAAGTTGTTGTATGATGATTTAGCAGTTCTTCTAAAATCTGAATGAACTACTGACAACCAAAATCTTGCATGCAAAAAACTTTGCCTCAATTTAAGATTCAAAGATCTGCCTCTAAAAAAACCTTCAAAGATACAGGAGGTGAGAGAGGACTCCAAGGTTGACAACATGCTGAGAGGGCAAATTATGCAACCAACATCTTTGAACTTGTTATATGTCTTATGACCTCTGACATGCTGACAAAACATAGCTCATGATCTTGCTGGCAAAAAATCCTCACTTGCTTTGTTTAAAAAAGGTTATCATATTCTGATATCAGCTTTATTTAACAAACTGCCCATAAAAATTCACTAGCTGCTGGTAAAAGATTTTGGAATCAACTGACGAAAATGCAGCCTTTGTTGTAATCTGAATCTCACATAGCAAACATTCTGCTACACCAACAAAAATAAATTTCCCTAAACAGTTTACAAAAACACCTCACACCATTCTTTTTCTTTTAACATTCTTTGGAAAAAACTTGCACACAACATGTTACTGTAAGACCATCAATTACCATATCACATCAAGTCTTTAAGTGGGAAAGCTATTATACTGGGACAGCGCATGCATCATCACTTTACCCCATGTAATGTCTTTTGTCAACCAAGTGATGAGAAAGGAGCACTGGCCTGTCACTTTAACCCAGTCCTGCATGAACACATCTTCAGTATTGTATAGTCTTGCCTAAAGGC
Source organism: Marisa cornuarietis (assembly GCA_004794655.1). NCBI lineage: Eukaryota > Metazoa > Mollusca > Gastropoda > Architaenioglossa > Ampullariidae > Marisa > Marisa cornuarietis. Next base: position 4,970,336 of record SMMW01000636.1, read on the forward strand.
CATCACAGTCTAAACTTTTGTCAGTCGTAACACCATTTGTGAACAAACAGAAATAGCCAAGAGAGTTGTCAGCACCAGTAGCGAATGAGAGCACTGCACAGCCACTTGACAGACCAGTGGTAACTGACTATATAACAAAGTTGTCATGAATGCAAATGCAAACCCTTTCACTAGACATCAAAACACATCTATCTTATCTAGCATGCCAAACTTTGTACATATATAGCCTAGCAACTCCCGTACATTCCCTAACATATCTGGCCTCTTAGGCTGAATTCCATCCCATTTCTGTATCCCCTTCTGCCCACCCATTCCCTTCTGAATCTTGGTATGAGCACTATGAAGTATGGCATTGCATGCGGTCTGGCATGCCCTCATCATCATCATTTGAATCAGAATCACTGTTGTCACTGGAGCTGGACACATCTTCCCCTTCCTGTCGCAGCTGCTTGAAGCCAAAAAAATTAATAAAAAAGCCATGTTTAAGCACAATAAGCTAATTTCTGTCAGCGAAGCATCTACAGCTGACTTTTAAATATTAAGAAGAAAAAAAAACAATCTCTCACATTTAAACACAAATTACCAATAAGTTTCTCAAAGAACTATCTAAACTGACCCTTCGTCTGGCTGAACGGCGGAAATGATGCATGATGTGCCACAGCATCTGGCCATCAATCATCTCAGGTTCATGGCTTCGGTCTCTCTCTCGTTCTCGTTTGTTCTTTCTGGTTACCTACACACAAAATGTGGCATCCATTGTATCCAAAAACACACCTTACACAAACTTACATTATTAAACATCAAACAAACCTTTCAGTCTACTTGTGCCCCTAAATATTATCAGATTTTTTCCTGAGTAAACAAAGAATATGCTCTTTTGATTTACCTTAGCAAGGCCACTGAGACTTGTAGGTTGGTGTGAGGTGGGTGCCCAGATCTTCACATCATGATCTAGACCGCTAGTAGCCAGAACAGGTGCAAAGGGATGAGGCTCCAAGCAATTAACCTGTCACAGATTTTATTGTACAAGTAACACTATATACAAACATTTCTTATGATGCCAGAGGTAACTTGCTTTTAGGCACTGTTCAAGTCAACATCCTTGATGAGTTACAGTCCACATTTAATTGTAAGCAAAAGAAGCGTTTTGCTGCTATCAATTGCAAAACACATGGCTTGACATTTTCATGCTGTTGCACAGCCCCATACGCCACCAATCGTCTTTCCATGTTGTATCATTCGATTAACCCTCTTGGTTTGAGATAAAAACGAACATTACAATGGCTGGTTTATAACTGAAGACTGGGAAGACGACAGTGGTAAAGTTTTTTTTTTATTATTATTGCTGCTCTGAGATAAACATTAGACCAAGAAACCTATACATTTTTGGAAAAGAGAAAAGTTGAACTTTGCAATAAAAAGTAATGAAAATCGCCTTGCCCATGCTACCCAGCAAATCCACGATCATGGTCTTTCAAACCAAGAGAGTTAAATAAGTTTTTGTTTTTTCCATGGCTCAAGTGCTATATATAGTTACTCGTTAACTCTCCTTTAATTTCTACCCATGTACACCATAAATGACACATTCATTAGGATGGTAAACTAATGTCTTACCACACCGCAATCATCTGCTTCCATAAACTGAACAATACGTTCTGTCTCCTTTTCCCATATGAAGACATGACCACAGTCACTGCCACTCACAATGAATTCACTTCGTGGGCCATAGAAATTGACACCTTTCACTGCAGCATTGGAATAAGTACAAAGATATTAACAACACAATTCTTGAGGGAACAGTCTAAATGTTGAGGTTAGGAACTGGAATGTCACATGCAAAGGAACCATACAACAAAAGCTAAAAATTCATTAATGCAGTAACCTAATGCACTATACACAAATTATTGCTCTGCTTTTGTAAACTTGCCTGTAGCATTGTTACGATGTCCGAAGTATCTGTGGATATGGCTGGCACCATCAGAATGACGGTTATCAAAAAGATAGATGTCTTCATCATTGTAGCTGCCCAGAATCTCTATTCAGACACATGTGGTGGTAGAAATAAGATAAAACTTAGTCTGTTTTTATATATGTGTGTGTATATATATATAAATATTAATGAATGTGCATTTAATTCTCTGCCACAACATAAAGATCATGCTCTGAGTGCTAATCCATTATATAACAAAATGAACAGTTGCACAACAGTAAATGATACATAATAACCAGACTGGAACTTGTGGCTTAACACAGTGACAAAACTGCACACACGTCACACAATCTGCAGTACAGTGCATACATAAGCTGAACGCAAACTGTTTTCATTATATTACATAAGCAGGATTTGCAGAAATTAGCTAAAACACTATCATAGCTTTCTCCTAAGCATTTTCAAACTGAGCTCCATCCTGCAAGTGGCGACCGAGATTACTGTTAATACAGTGGAACCTTGATTATCCAGTCTTCAATTAACCATGCATTCGTTTATCCAGGATCGCCTTAAAAAAAAAATTGCTAACCATCACAAGACGCCAAAATTTCCGGCTATAGGAATGTATACTACGTGTGTCACAGCTTAAGTTGTCTTGGTCGATGGGTTTCTGAGAATTATTCTAAAAGTATAGCATCTGTTCAAAGATAATTGGTATCAGACAGAGGGATTTAGCTTCTTTCTGTGACCAGCAAATAGTACGGAAAGCTTCATGCATTTTATCATTATCTGAACATGTACTAAAAAAAGAATTTGTATTATTAAGCTCAGGTAAACGGTATGCCATGCCTATATGTAAGAGTAATAGACACCTGAAATCATTTGTGCCATCTGCAGTCCAGCTGCTCAATTTTAGATGAGCTGTCAGTGGTGTGTGTGTGTGTGTGTTGTTGTAGGTGCATACCTGATTTTCTTGTTGTAAGTTTTTTTTTTCTCTATATATATATTTCCATGATACATGTTACTTGCCCACTTCCTTTTCCTTCTCATGTTTTCAATTTTTTCATTCAGTGTTGAACTCGAGTACATTCCCATATTCAAATTGCCCAATGGGACAAATAAAGTTGGTCATTGTCATTGTCATTGTCTTTTCTCCAGCCAGGCAATCCTCTGCTGTGAAAAACCATTAGACATAATCAGGGAGTCATTCCGAACACTCTCCTGATTATCTGAGATTTTTGATTAACCAGATTTCAGGCACCGGTCATTAAACCGGATAATTGAGGTTCCACTGACTATAGCATTCCCAAATCTTATTTCTCTTTCTAAAAAATGCTATCCAGGTGATACATTTCATGTGGTTTGCTCAGTGTGAAAGAAGTATTAGGCCCAAACAAAAATGCATTTCTGAAGCGGAAGACATCATAATTCAGATCTATCTGATTTTACAAGTCAACCAGAATTTGCAAAAAAAATATGCCAGATATTTCTGACTGCAGAGATTAATTTTAACAGTGAGCAGTGCAAAATAGTCATCAAGTCTTTCCACAACCATTAAATTTTCTCTCCTCACCAGCCTACATAATCTGCCACCAAAGGAACAAACTAAGCTGTCAACTTTAACCAACTCTTCATAGATTAAGAAACTGTAAAAGCGTCAAAGAGTCAAATAAATCATTATGCACATTAAAAAAAAGATAAAGAGAGAAGTTAGTGGTGTAGTGGCTTTAGTGCCTGTCACCATGAATGTGAGAATCAGGTATCATAGGTCTGTGAATATGAAACCTGTTTACAAGGCTAACCATCAGTGGTTTTCTCTGGATACTCTGATTTGCTCCACCTTCTGTGTGTGTGTTTGTGTGTTGTAACCCCCTTATGGCATACAGTATATATGTAAAGTGCTTTAAGCCTGACAGGTGCTGGAGAAGGCGCTGTATAAATGTACTGTAGTATTACTTTCACTGTTACCTGAATTTGTAAAGCATATTTCATCATGTAAAGGTGAGCTCAATGCGCTGTACGTGAAAGAAACTGAATCAACCATATAAGGAAACCCAAGCATCACCAAACATATGACAGTGGCAAACACGAACATGTGCACAGATAAAATTGAGAAATGAGCTAATAGTATGATTAATTATGAAAGATATTTCTTAATGTGGTAGGTTTTCAGGTTGGACTTCAAATGTAGGCACAGTTCAAAGGAGAGAAGGGCAACACAAGCAGATTAAAGAAACTGAGATGGGTGGTATGGTATTATTATTTGATCCAAACTGAACAGATGGAAACCTGTTACCGTACAAGAAATGGTGAGTTTTTAGAGTAATTGTATCCAGAAACAAAATTTAGAAAAGCCACTGGAGATGCCAGATTTCTTGTTGATTTGAGAGAAAAAAAAACTTTACACCAAGGAATGAGGTACGAATAGTTCATTTCTGCATAGTTTGAACTTCATTTACAGATTTGATTTGTTCTCCTGTTACTTTTAGTTCTTTTTATGATTTTTTTTTAATGTTGAATTTCATGGATACTTGAATATCTGAATGATGTGTAACCGATTGGTGGTTACCACAAGATGGACCCTGTGATGATGTTAATAAGACACTAGATGTTTCTTGAACAAATGTGCCTTAAGAGCACATCGGAATGACTTCAATGTCTGCTAGTGATGTATGACAAGGAGTTTCAACAAGTAATTGCTAAATTGGGGAAACATGCATTCACTGAAGGTTTTTTTTTCTAATTCTTGGAATAGAAAGGCAGTGAGTGACTGCATTAATACAGATACCTACCTGGAAAATAGTGAATGAGAAAGGGCCTCTAAAGACCTTCTAGCAGTGTGCAGCAAGTTTATGTGAGTCTGTACAGGAAGCCAGTAGGCAACAAGTTTATGTGAGTCTGTACAGGAAGCCAGCAGACAACGGGAAAGAAAGAGGTTTTGCATGATCTTGTTCATAAGCCTGAAGGATGAGTCATGCTGGAGTTTTGATTGTTTTGAAGTTTGTTGATGAGGTAGAGAGGACAAGAAAGAGTTACAGCAGCTAAGTTTCAATAAAACAAAGAAACAGACAAGAGTATGGGCAGCTTGAATGGAAAGTCTGGTACTTTATTTTATTTATTTATATGTGCAAACCAAAGTATTCTAAGTACAGTCAAGGGATAAAATTTTCTGACTTTCTAAACTCCACAATGATTTCTACAAAAAAACATATGAATAACTGTGTGGAATATATACATTAGCAAAAAATGCACCTACCTGTGCCATTGTAGTTGTAGCATGCGCAAGTTACATTGGCTTTCAGACTTACATGACTGTTTACCTGAAGACAAAACAGCATATTGACATTCGTTGTACATTCATTTCTGTTACACTACTAGCTCTGAGCAAATCTTTGAAAATGCACTATATAAATCCTCATTATTATTAGCTTTCTATTACCTAAAACACACACACAACACAGGCAAATTTCCTATTTACATAAAAAATAGCAAATTACAATGAGAAATGGTGGGGGGGGAGCTGGGAAAGGAGCTAAGGAAGAACTATTTTCTCATTAATATAGTACATGTTTCTTGAAATACATGCTTTCAATTTTAGTTGAATGCAATATGACTTAGAGATGGTCTCTCATTTTATAAAACACCAGCCTGAAATAAAAACTACAGTATATAACAATGGCAAAATATTTAATCATGTGCATTAAGAAACATGTCATTAACTGTGCAATAAAATTAACGATCATCACACTAGTCAGGCAGACAAGAGAAACCGACAATAACATTTAAGAGCACACCAAGCACACAGATTTTCATGCAAACTGAGCAGGTTTACTATATCACTAGGATAATAATAAACCACTTACCACATGCTCAGGACAAAACTTTTTAAGAACTCCTCCATTCACATCCTGGAATGACAAGTATGTGTGATATTATTGATATTATTATCAGCTAATATTTCTGTGAAATGTTTTGTTACTAGTTTTATTCAAAAGAATCCATCCTTAACACTTTTACCATATGGGTGCTTTATAAAAGTTCTTAACTCTGGAGATTTTAACCTTATCAAGCTTTTTTCATAAACTTTCACTATATCTACTGGTCTTGAAAATCAGTTAAATGCTAATAAAAACACCTGATTAAAGAACCCATATGTCGGACAGAAACACAGAAGCATGCATTCATCTCTTTCTCTCTCTAATGTTCGCACGTATGCACATGCACACACACAGAGAAAGTGAGCAAGAGAATATTATTTTCTTACTTCAGCTATCTTTCGTTTATCGTAGACTCTGGAAAAAGAAAAAAAAAGGAAAAACTGACCATAAAGTGTGTTTTTCTCATCATTGAAAAAAAAAATAATAATAATAAAGATTTTTATAGCGCATGTTCACACTCATAGAGAGCATGCTCTTAGCGCTTGAAACAGGGAAGAGACATAGACTAAATGGACAGAACACGAGGGACAGAAGAATAAATGACAGTACTGACAACAAACAGAAAACAAAAATAGAAAACACAAAAAGGCACCAAGTAACAGGAACAGAGAAAATAGCGATTCTGCAGAAAAAGATGGGTAAAAAAGTAGCAAGAGCGGAAGGGGAAAGGGTAAAAAGGACATGCATTGTGTGGGCTGTTATTAGGAGTAATACTCAAGGAAGAGGTGCATTTTCAGTGCAGATTTGAAGGATTTGAAGGATCCCAAAAATCCCCAAAAAAACTGGGAACCATCCAAACACTTGCTTAATACTTTCGTATTCTTACTACAACCTGGATAAAAAGCCTAACTCTGATCACACACACCTGAGCAACTAGTTAATTACACAAATGCTCTCTCTCACCCACTCACCCAACACCTGAACACAGTTTTGTCACTATGAGGAACAGAGAGGCTATATGCATATTATGGGTAAGTATATATATATATAACAACCAGGTTAATATATCAAGGAACCTCCCTAATTCACCTGGCATCCTTTGGCTCCCAAACAAAATTTTCCTTAAATAGATCAAAATTCAAGCTCCTCACAAAATTCCAGGCAAAAATCATCCCAGTTGATATGGTCACGCACACACACATATATACATACATTTTCTCTCTCTCAAACTAACCCAACACAGCAAATATTTTTGTAAAATAATGGAAGCATAACAGTAAAAGACTAAGACAAGATACATAGCCTATAAGTCTTTGGCAAAGACCTACCGGATATAATGGTCACGTCCTCCAGTACAGAATTCATAAGAATTGACTGGATTTGAATGAATTGAGTAAAGTGCAACTTTGGTGTCATTTTCTTTTGTCACCACCAGCCTGTAACACATAAAACATCATAAAATTTCTTCACCCAGTCCACACAGTTTCAAAGTATCTCTTCCACGCTCACAATATGGGAGAAAAAATCTGACCATTGATACTCACTTGTGAGCTTTATCTTCTCGCAGATCTATTTCATAGGTAAGAGCATCTTCTCCACAGCTCAGAAACACATGTGGTGAGTCATATTCCAGAGCAAGCTGTGAAGAGAGAAAGACTTTTTACAAATATGCACAGAGCATCACTAAATGCTGAATGAATACATAACTACTCATACACCTGCAAAATGTCTAAGCACTAATAGTTTTCATGATAGAATCCAAAGACAGCAATCATCTAATCAAAACAAAAACTATCCTCCAACATATTAGAAAATTGACAATCCACGCATGCACAAGTGTCTGCTTTCTGAGAACACACACAAGCACTGTTTGATTATACCTTATGTGCAGCTCCACGATGCTGGGCAAGACGCTTAGTGTTCTTGCATCTTCCTGTTAAAGATAACTCTGCCAATCGTACCTGACCATCACGAGCACAGCTCACTACGTGACAGTCCCCACTAAAAGGCATGAACTTTGCCTGCAGACACAAAGTTATCAAAAATAATATTTTTCTTCTTATATATGATACAGCTTTTTTTGCATGAATAAGATACAGCACAAATCACTTTCTGATACTATAATAATACAGATACATCTGAATTTACCTACATATAATAAGAAATGCTTAGAAAAATAATTAATATATTTATATTTTTAAAAATTTGAAACCAGAAGATTTTTCTAACCTGGACAAAGATTGAACTGAACTGAACAAAGACAGGAACTTTCTAGAGAAAATTTTTAAATAATTTAAAAAAATGATTTCATTTTTTTAACAGCATTTCAGTTAACCAGAAAAACTGTTGTTTCCTAGTGCACTTATTCCATAAGGAATGGAGAAAATTGCTGAATAAGCCTATTCTCTTTGTAAGGAACGTATATTTAATGAGCAATTTAGTTTGCAGTAACATATTGGCACACGTCTGATGGATAGAGGGGAATTCAGACAGCCCAACCAATGCTTTTGGGAAAATCAAAGAAAAGATCCCTGACATGGTGTCACAGAAAGGAATTTTTACCCTCAATTATATGTTACAAGAAATAAATTTATGATAGGAAATAGCAATAACACTATCGGTAACACCCCCAACTGAAGCAGTCATTTAAACATCACTTTTAGAAAACTATCTTGTTACTAAACTTATTCCACTAATAATAATTGATCAAAGGATGAATTTAAGTAGAGGGAAATATGTTTTGGCTTTTAAATATGGTTATTCAGCCTCCACAGACCTGAAAGACATTGCTGCGATGACCACTGTCATAGACTAGAGCTTTTCGGTTCCGTACCCAATTCCATAAGACAATGTGCAGATCATCTGATCCACTTGCAAGAAGTGTACCTAAAGAACAAAAATGTCAAAATAAATAAGTCTGAGCCATCTACTGTGCTTATAGATATTTTACACATTTTTCATGCAAAGATTACACAGCAAGAGAATTTTATACACCTTCATGACCATGAATCAATACATGCATGTTTTAACTGCATTTTAAAAAACTGCCCACAACTCTTAACAAATGTGAAAGGTCAAGTGATAATTAAATGGTTTTTAAAAAAAAAGAATCAATGACATGAAGCAATAATCTGGTTTCAACCTAGATTAAAAGAATATCATTCCAAATCAGACCAAAAAAAAATGTAGTAAAACAATTTAATCCTGGCTAAAAAACAGGTGAACTTTAGGCAAAGATAACAAACAAGTCATTTAATGAAGACGCAAATGCAAAATAAGTTGTTTCATGCTTTATAATACCTGTCCTTTTTTATGTATACTCAATAACAAGATCTGTTTTATACTCAATAATAAGAATTATGGCTTAGCCTTAATTCTTTAACACAATAATAACACTTTTAAAATGTGACTAAACTCAAATCACAAAAGTTAAGAATCTTTAAATCCTATATCAGGAATGCCATAAAATAATATGCAGCATCAGCAGACATACAAAATAATGCTTTATATCCATTAATAAAGCATAAAAATAGTGAAATTAGATAACTCTGTAATTATATATTATATTATTACAAATTATTAATATCATGTTTAAGTACTGTTGAACGAACACAAGCTGAGTGATGTGATTTTTATTTTGATAAAATATCGTTTTTGGCCTCACACATCTAGCTAACAAAAGGGAATGGAAAGTGTGGGCAGTTGGAGAAGTCCAACACCAATCATCTGTGGCGATGGCCATCAGATGCAAGCTAAATGGAAAAGTCTACTAAACCATGTGACTAACTAGCACAAGGGACATAAGGATATTTTTTTACAGAATGCTTTCATGAGCCTCTGTTAGAAGAGAAGATAAAGAACTAAACAAACTAAAAGTAACTGCCTTCAGTTAAAAAAATAAGCTTAATTATATTTTATGATATGAGTAACAAAAGGGGGAGTTGTGTGTGGGAGGGCTTTGGGGGCGTGTACAAAAAGGACTGCATCTTGCATAAAACAAGAACACACATTACATACAGTAAACATGCAAGTTCTTGATACTAAAATGTTATTTTCATGTTCCTTTAAACAGATTCTGATATATTCCTAGCACTAAGTAGTGTTATGGACAACAGATAATTAGCAAATGATATCCAGAAACTGTCTACACCACACTCTGCTTTGGATGCCTCCCATAGCCTGATAATAAACTTCTGCTCCACACTGCATTTTCCTACCTGGTCAGCTTTTGGATATGTAATTTTGTCACCACCCCAGTGGTAATAGTTTGTGATGAGTTATTGATATGATTTTAGGATTCTTCTAGCTGTCATGCATTATAATGAAAACTCCCAACAACAAACACTTTTGGATGAAAAAGGGAATGGAAAAAGTTGCTGTATACTTTTCTAAGTATACAGCAACCCGGGGACCGCGGGGTATGCTTGCCTAGTGAGCATTGTAAGAATAGGGTCCCTGCTGTCCAGCCAGGCATGTCGTAAGAGGTGACTAAGGTGGACATCTCACCTAGAGGTAAATTAGGTTGTGGTAGGGCTAACAACCCCACCATATAAAAAAGCACGTTACAGAAACCAACACTAGAACATTCATTACGGATGGCAAAGGTAATGAAACATGCCAGGGAACTGGACTTATGACGGGCGACAGTCAAACCCGAGAGGGAGCTGGCGCCCCGATGGTGGATTTACTGAAGCCAAAGCAGAAGTTGAGGGTGGGGTGCTGGAACGTCCAGACCTTGTATCAGACTGGCAGGTTGCCCCAATTAGTCAAGGAGTTTGACAATTAGTACTTGGACATCCTGGGAGTGGACTCCGGCAGACTGAAGGACCCAGCCACCAAACGTGCCTTTGTAGTGGAAGTAAAGAACAGATTCCAGGCACTAGGGGACCAACAGGAGATGACCTTAGAGGACTTCAGTTGAGTCTTACAGGAAACAGGAGAGAAAATACTGGGCTTCCAACGAAAAAAGAAAGAACAGTGGATCAGAGAAGCGACATGGAAAAGGATAGAAGAGAGAAAGTCAACCAAGCAGAAAATTAACACCACCAGATCTGAACATCTGAAGGAACAACACAGACAAAGATATACAGAAATAAACAAAGAGGTAAAGAGGATGATCAAAACCGACAAAAGGGACTACATAGAGAAACTGGCAGATGAAGCAGAAGAAGCAGCACGAAAAAAATTACCTGAAGACACTGTATAAAATCAATAAACAGCTGAACAACAGGTTCAAAAACAGTGAAGTACCAGTGAAAGACATGAACAGAAATGTTGTTGAGGGAGAGGCAGAAAAACTACAGAGCTGGAGGGAGCATTTTGAGTCAGTTCTAAACAGACCAGACTCCCCCCTCAGCTCGCAGACATCCAGCCAGCAGATACAGACCTTGACATCTGCACAGACCCGCCAAGCCTGGAAGAAGTGACAGCAGCAATCAAGGCAATGAAAAGCGGCAAAGCACCAGGGGCAGATGGAATAACAGCAGAGATGTTGAAAGCAGATGTGAATGTAACAGCTCCCATGTTGACTGAAATCTTCAGGCAAGTTTGGGAATCAGGACAGATCCCCGATGCATGGAAGACAGGGCTCATCTTCAAGTTACCCAAGAAAGGAGATCTTGGAGACTGCAATAACTGGAGGGGTATAGCACTTCTTTCCATCACCAGCAAGGTCTTTAGCAAGATTGTTTTGTCAAGACTGACGGCAACCCTTGAGAAAGACCTCTGGCCCCAGCAAGCAGGATTTTGCCCTGGGCGATCCTGCTCTGAACTCATTTTCACTCTGCGTCAGATTCTGGAGCAGAGCAATGAGTGGAACGCACCGCTGTACATCAACTTCATCAACCTGGAGAAGGCTTTTGACAGCATCCACCGCGAGTCCTTATTTAAAATCCTGAGGCATTATGGAGTCCCTGCAAAACTTGTCCAGGTCGTTGCAATGCTGTACAGCGACTTCAAATCTCAGGTGGTCTGTGACACGGAGCTCACAGCCCCCTTCAATGTCAGCACTGGGGTGAAGCAGGGCTGCATTCTGTCGCCGTTCCTCTTCATCCCGACCATGGATTGGATTATGAAGAATTCCACCGACAGAGAGAGGAGAGGGATCAAATGGACCATGACTATGACAGCACCAACAATGCTGGAAGACTTGGACTTTGCCGATGACATTGCCCTGTAGTCACACCGCCACCAAGACATGCAGGAGAAAACAGATGCCTTCTCAGAAACAGCTGGAAACCTTGGCTTGAAGGTCAGCGCAAAGAAAATGAAAAGTATGAGAGTGAAGCCCAGAGTCCAAGAAAACATCAAACTAAATGGAGAAGAGATTGAGGAAGTTGACAGTTTTACCTATCTTGGGTCCAAGATTTCAAACACCGGGAATGCGAAGGTGGAGATTCGAGCCCGACTGGCGAAAGCCAGCCAGGCCTTCGCCTGACTCAGGAGCACATGGAAGGCAAAAAACATCAGCCAGAAGACCATGCTGAGAATCGTCAAGTCGAATGTGATCAGCACCATTCTTTATGGATCAGAATCATGGAAGATGACCAGAAACATCGGTAACAGGCTTGACGTCTTCCAAGACAGATGCCTCAGGCGCATACTTAACATCTTTTGGCCAAACACCATCACCAATGAAGAACTCCACCGAAGAACTGAAACCGAATCCATCACCACGCTGGTTCAACGAAGGCGTTGGCGATGGATTGGACATGTGCTTCACCAGCAGACAGCAGACCTCTCCAGAATCGCCCTACGATGGACTCCAGACAGCGGAAGAAAACGAGGCCGCCCAAAGGAAACCTGGAGAAGAACAGTGGAAAGGGAGATGAAAGGAAAGGGCTGGACATGGGGTCGCCTGGAGCGAGTTTCAGCCGATCGACATCAGTGGCGGGCTCTGGTTGAGGCCTTATGTGCAACTAGCATGAAGAGGATTGATTGATTGATTGATACTTTTCTAAGAGCAAGAAGAGTGAATACAATTAGATCAGTATACGATCTGCATAGTCAGAGAAGATATAATTTACAGTGTGTATCACAGAGTTATATTACTAGTGGAGTAGCATCTTGGCCGTCTGCACTGGAAAGCGCAAAAACCAGTTGTGTTCGAGCATTGGGTTATAGCAACTTCCAGCGCTACCTTTGAGAATGGGGGAAGCGAGCACTTCAATCATTCACTTGGAAAAAAAATGTTCTAGCGGTTCAGATTGTTGTGTATCATTGTGCAATACCACCAGTGCCAGTAATCGGAGCTTAAGTATTATGCGTTTGCCTAAGCTTGGCATGAGTGTGGAGTAAGATGAGTGGAGAAGGCGACTACAGCACACGATAAGCAGATATGGACTGCATGCAGACGATTTTTTGTCCGTGGTGTGTATAATATGCTTATCTCTTGTAAAATGATGATAAATTCCATATTACAATGTTGAGAATGGGTTAATTTTCTTTTACTGATTGCCACTTGAAAATAAAAAGTGTCAATTTCAATTTTGGGGTCTTACATGACTGTTTATTTCTTAGACAAGAAAATCTACATCTTTTCTGCTCAAAAAGTATGTGTTGTAGTTTTTCAGAAAATCGAATTAAGTCCAACTGACATCAATGGCTCTCTTCCTACTAGATTTCTTGATGTACCAGATTCACCAGCTGTAGGATATGATCATCCTACCAAAAATCAAGCCTTGGCAACATGTAGTTTCAAATTTTGTACTCCTGGGGCCAAATGCACAACACATTTCTAACTTTAAACACTTTTAGGCCTTAACTCTATTTAGATAATTAGTTTAAAGTGCACACCACAATTTGAGAATTTTTAAAACTAAAACTGCTTTAAATAAGATAAAGTTGTTTAAGTCTGACTTTCTGTCCTGTCAGTACAATTTTTTGTATGTTTTTCTGCAATGCATCAAAATGACTAAGATTCTTTAGAACAGTTTTAAGGTTTAGAAATGTGTTGTGCAACTGGCCCCTGAACTATAAGCCTTCAAATACACCAGTGAGGAGGGTGTGAAATTATGCAGCTTTAAGACTACCTCTGATGATTAGTAAACCACTCTTTTAATTATATTTTGCTGTGTATTGTGTCTGCATGTTTATGCAGGTGCATTTCATGCCTGTCTAAAACCCGTGTTCTTGCCGCCTATATGTATGTAAAGCACTCTGAGTCTGGGTGGTGCTGAAGAAATGCGCAGTATAAATGTACTTATTGTTACAAGTCATTTTGTCAGTATTAACACACTGCCTTATCTTGTGTACTTTAAAGGTACTAATGTTTAAAATGCTCTGAGAAAAGTAACCTTTCAAAATAGGTAACAATTAAACTTCTACAGAAAATAGCCCTTTTTGAAGAAAAAGAAAATTACATGGTGGTTTAGATAATGCAGATTTACTTTTAACAGTTTATGAAAATATAATCTGACCAATTAAGCTGATGATTTCATCATCAACCACTGCGCATGTGTGCATGATTCACCAAGATGACACACCAGACAAAAATTTCACTAAGGAAACTTGCATTTTATGATGCATTAAGCTTAGTTTCTTAGAAGTATGGAGAATCTTTTAATAAAATGATAATAACAGAAACAATTCCTTTGAAGACATAATAGTATTATGGTATTTGATATATGTTTAAGCCATTTTGGTGTCCTTTAAGGTTCTGCACTAAAATTTAATGCTCTTATACCGGTAAGTCATTGCTGGAGCACATTTATCTTGAACTGGCAAAGGAGAAAGATGTTTAGGACAGGATGTTTTGTAAGTGGAGTGCACTCTGTGTTTGTGTGTGTGACAATAATAATTTTTGGAATGTCATCTGGCCCTTATCAACATCACTGCTGGTGTGTTTGTGAGAGAAAGAGAGTTTGCACAGAACTGAAAGCACATGTGACTTCAAGATGTTCTGAGAAGGGCATAAGCCAGAGCTATAGTCACATGTTTAGCCAAATATACTACCAACAAGAGGAATGCAACGATGGGCTGCTGCCAGCTAGTCGAGAGAGTGAGACTGAGAAACAGGATGTGAGATTAAGAAAACAATCCTGTTTGGCTTCTGGCTTACCACCAACAGCAAGCAGAAATATGGTACATCATAAAGTATTATTCAAAGATCAATTCACACACGTTAAAATAAGTATTTGTATTAGCATGATGTATATTTTAATTAGCAGAACCATAAACCAAAGGGGGATTGTTCAACAGTCTCATGGCACTTCCATGTCTTATTTTCTACTTGCCACATTCAATGATTCACTTTCACTGATTTACTTTTACATGTAATAAAGAAAAATTCTAGATCAAAATGTGGTTGCATATGAAAAGGTGCCTGATAATTACTATTTGTTTATAATATTTTTTTTTTAAAGATAGTGGGAAAAAACTTATTTAGCGACACTAATAGATGGTGGCTGATGCAATCAACTTGAAAATTAATTTGTACCGCAAACAATAGCTTTTTCTTATGTACAGTGCTCAAACAATGCACAGCTTTGGTGACATGAATAGCAATTTCTGGCATCCCTCATTGATTTATTTCTTGGCATGAGTCGGTTTGCCTTTAGGTAGTCAGCTGACATGGTCTTGCGTGGGTCAATTTGGTCTTGGGAGGGGTTGAAATGTATTTGGGTCAAGGTAGAAACAGCTGGGTCTATATGATTCTAGATCAATTTATCTAGCCCCTGTTTAGTTCTAAACGCAGCATCTCAAATAGCATAAAATACTGCAAAACAGCTCAAAATACTCCCACAACCCCATTAGTGCACATTTTCACATTTTAGCATTGTTTTTTTTTACTGCTAGTCAAACATATTTAGAACTGCCAAGCTGTCTACAGCGTTGTTTACCAAATCTCATGAAGATGTCTTAGTTTGAAACAGTGTTCCTATTAGTACCACTGCTTATGTCCATGTACTCAATATTATGATCATAAAATGCTCTTGTATAACTTTTACTTAAGACTAGGTATATAAAACATTTAATTTTTACAAGTTTATCATCCACAGACTCACCTATACGATTAAAATGCAAAGCATTGACACATCCTTCATGATACTCCATCCGGTACTGGAGCTTCAGTCGCTGAGTCATCTGCAGGGATCCCTGCACTTTCTCTCTGAAGCAGGATGGTGGAATGCGATTAGTCAGTCCCGTTTCACGCTTGCGTAAGTCATAGAGGGCACGCCATTTGTGTCTGGGCCATGGCTTGTCTGACATCTCTTCATCTTCTTCACTTTGTGTGTCCGAGTCCTTCTTCTTGTCTGAAAGTCTCCCAGTCCTGCTTCTGCTCACACTGTCATCGCTTTCTGAGTCCGAGTCACTGCTGGAGGAAAGTCCATATTCCCTGTGTCTTTTACGCCTTGAGGACATGTCTTTGTCATCTTTACAAAGCTCATCTACCTCAGCATCATCACCTACCTCAACATCATCACCTACTGTAACATCTGTACCAGAACTTGTGACTAAATCCGCCATTTCCACTTCATCAGTGTCTTGTGTGTCAGTAGCTACATTACCATTATTTGGAGAAGAATCTGCATTATCCAGAAAAAATGAGATATCACCATTGTCCTCTGGCCTGACAGGGCTGTCTTCAGACTTAGTTTCACTCACTGACTCTGAATGTGACAGCGACAGGCCTGTGCTGTCAATGTAGCACTCACTGACGCTGTCTCCACAGTCTGCATCTGAAGACAGCCCATCCCTAGTGCTGGTAGAAGGAGACTTCTCTACGTCAATGCCACTGTCCTTCTTTTGGAGTTTGCGATCCCCTTGAACTTCTGCTTGCTCTACACAGATAGATTCTCCATCAATGCTACTGCTTGAGTCAGGAAGTTTATGTTCTTCATCTGAAGCTAAGGTTGTAGGTGGCACAAAGTGATTTTTTTGTCCATCAAGCTCGTCAAATAATGTCCCACCACAATCTGAGGTGCTCTGAGCTTCAGCCATTTCTATTTCCAAGATATTCAAAAGCTTTCAAGTTGTTATCTTTTGTGAAATTATACTCGGTGTATCGAAAACAGACAAATCTGTCCTAAGCATCTGGGATTCATGTAGTTCTACAGAGACCTGCAAAAATATTGAAGAAATAAAAGTCTGATAAATTGGTCACTGGCAATACACCGCATAATACAAACAATGCAAAGCCTATTCTCACACAGGATATTGCTCAAAGGATGTTAAGGATATGTCTATTACGCATGTTCACACAAACATCTAAATAAGTGTATGTATTAAATTTCGTGTATGCAAAATTCGTTATGGCTTACGAGTAATAAACGGACTGAAGTATTATCTCAGACTCTAATAATTTATTAATACGCGATCATAAAGTATACCTTAGGCCTACTTCTCATAAAAATTTAGGATCGAATGCTGTGATTTTTTTGTCATGTCTTTGCGTCTAACTGGCTTTACTTTAATGTAGTTCAACTGCAACGAAGAAATATTTTATCAGCATCCAGCAAGGGGATAACTACGTTGCTCATCAAAATAACTACCGATCAAAATAAGGGACATTTGGAAACCTAGTAGAGGGTAGCCATTTTGGAAATGTTTACAGGGAAAACAAAACAAACTTCTCTTGTGAGAAATGGCACTGTGTCTAGTATCTCTTCATGCAAAGCATGAACACAGGAACTAAGGAAAGAGTGGGTTGAAATTTACTAAATAAAGTGAAAATACCTTTTTCACTAATGTTGTCCAGTTAACGTAAAAAATATCTTTTGGCGAGCTTCCCCAAACTTCTGGATGCAGCTGGTCGTGTTTGGCTCTTCCCGTACCTTTGCAGCAAACCTTGATTCTGAAAGTTGATTGGCTTGTTAGCGGTTGTTGTTGATCTTAAAAACGATTACAATAATCATTTCAGACGTTTCTAACCACAATAAATGCCTTCAGAAAAACTATTCCCATATGTTTGTTACCAAAAGTTTCTAAGCGAGTCTGTGAGCGAGGTCCCAAGAAACGTAACAAAAATAAGCAGATGCGGTCCTGAAATATGGTCGCTGCCTGCTGAAGATGGACTTTGACAACAGCGATAGTCCCTGTAAATTTTTCACCTCTATAGTGAAAGAACTGAAGAATATAGCCATAAGCAACATTAGTTATTTCAAAGATGGAAAACAAAGTCATCATGCCAAATTTCATGTCTCATTCTGTTTACTGTTTGAGTACCTAGACCTTGGAATCGAGCCGTGTTACCGTGAGATTCATAAACGCGTTCATGAATTTGATGCCTCTCCCAAGGAGAAGGGAAATGGCTATAGAAGTCTTCTTCGCATAGTTCAAAAATGTTGCCTCCATCTCCTCCAACTATCGCGTAACATATCAACAAACAGAGACACTATTTTGTTTCGTCGCCAGTTTTACATGAAAGAACTCGAAGCTTATGTAGCAACGTTAGGCCAGCTGCGAGCCTGTTTGTACTACGCACAGAAGCTAATGACATATTGTCAGCCTGGAAACTTATTTGCTGATGAAGAGACTCTGGATGAGGCAGTTGCAGAACAGCTGATGGCAGATGTAGAAATGTTGAGTCAAGACTGCTTTTATGGACGATGCCTAGGCTTTCAGGTACACTTTAATCGTCAGCTCCAAGTATTAATAACATCGTAATTTGCTCCTATTGAGGTAGGTAGGTAGATATTCAGTGGCGTAGGAACCGGGGGGGCAAGGGGGCCCCCCCCCCAAATAAAATGCTGGGAAGGCAAGAATGTGTACGTCGTTCATTGTCAGCTTGGAGTTTGCCAAGCATCTTCCTACGCCACTGATATTGTACAGTTTTGCACATAGAAGCAAGAAGTAGGGGGTTTGGAACAAATACTTGTGTGGCATGTGATATCAAGAATCTTTTCAGCTGGGCCTAATTTTAATATAAAAAAAATAGAAACTAAAATATTTCTGTCACCCATAAGATCATTAAATGTAGTTAACAGCACATAACTCCACACCTCACTCACCATCTACTCAACTCCACTCCCCTCAGTTCAATGGGATACCTGATATCAGATTTCAAGTACCTTAACATGGTGTTGCATATGCCACTCAAGTAAATTTTACCCAAAGGAATAAGTGTCCTTTTCACTTTTCAAAGTGACACAAATAGTTACTTAGAGAACTTTAAGATGAGTTAGTGATATCATAACAGTCAAAGTTATTTTCAGGTATGTCTTTAAGCTGTTTTTTAAGCATTCTAAAATCTTTGTTTTCAACATTTCCATACCAAGTTTCTCTTGGGTCTATATATTGATGAAAAATAATAAACACAATAAATAACAAATAAAGCTTTTCTACCCCAGTGAACAAGAACCAGTAAAAACTGGCTACGCAAAGGTAACAGTTTGATGACCAACAGGTTTTTAGCATGTTGCTTCAAACAATTAGTCTGGTGCAAATTCCTTACAGTTCTGACTTTCTTGCTCATCCACCAGCTAAATATTTGGTAACTATATTTATTCCTCCAAACTGCAAATATTGGAAGTCAAGAGAAAAAAATACTTTGGCACCAGATAGTATATTTTGAGGACATCACAATTTATACGAGTGACTTGTGTGACTATCAAGCATTTTAGAAGAAGTTATTACCTATTAACATTTTTCTTAGTTATTATCTGCCTCAAATGAATTCATAAAACTTAATAAGACTTATTCTGTGATAAATCAATTGTGGATTATCCTCAGCTAGCCTTTCTGCCTAGAGAACATATTTTCTGGCTCAGATGCAGAGAACATGACAGATTCGCAGTTCAGAAATCCTTGAAAGAGAATATATGGTGATAATTTTTTTGTAAATCAGTCAGAGCTGAGATGCTTTCACTAATCTTGCTAAAATGCTATATTGACATAATGGCAGCTCCATTTTCTTTGTGTGCACTTTGTGTATTTTACTGTATGATGTTTTGGTAAACTATTTGTTTGCATCATATGCTGCACCATGGTTCTCTGCATCTAGGTAAGCAAGCATCTGTAAACATATTTCTGGTTGTGCATTAACTAGTGTTTTGTAAAGCTTATTGTTTTAAAGGGAAGAAACAAACCTCTAACTTCTATATACTACTACCCCTTCAGTACAGTATAGTGGAGAAACAAACCTCTTATTACTACTTACTACCATAGTATAGCGTTAAGGAGAAACAAAAGTCTAACTTTTGTATATTACTAATAATGTTGCTTTGTCCTGGTTTTGATCATATAGACCGTATCCAGACTGTTGGCATGAATGGTGTTTACTATGCTTCTGTCCTGAGATATGGTCTCCTGCAGGCATTTTTATTGGGTTCATTACTTTTTGTGTTATATACCTCACCATAACGCATGTCTGTAATTTACTTTGTGTATGAGTGAGTGTATGTTGTAGAAGTGAGCGTGTCTGTTATATGCGAATATGGGCTCATGGTTGTTAATGATTTAGTCTATGTATGATTTACGTAGAGCGGCTTAAGCAAATCTTTTGAAAGGTGCTTTACAAATCATCATTATTATTATTATCTTATTTAGTTCACTGAAGTGGAGAGAGGAACCTATGACTTTTATATATTAATGCAATACACTATAGTGGAGAGAGAAACATCTACCCTGTACATTACCAGTACTACTTCTCCTGAATGTGTGTTCTTATGACTTATCCCTTCACAATTATCATCATCATCATCATCATCATCATCATCATCATCATCGCCATCCTTTTTATCCTTATCATCCTCATCATCATCCTCTTTTTATCCAGATGATAAGTCTTCTCCAATTGATGACATGCTGTGTTCATTTTCTTTATAGTTCTGTGAGTCCATGCAACGTCCTCTGCAAGTAGTAGCTATAGCTATGGCATCTTTCTCTGAAGGTTACCAAGAAAATTCCCAGATAATGAAAGTCGCAACATCTCTTTTTAACAGTCCAAAATATCTCATCAATCCAGAAGTGCGAGCGCAACAGGTTTGTAGCTGTCTGCAGTCTGTACCAAAGAAGTTTAATTACATATGTCTATATTTGAGCATATGCATATCTTGTAATACATGTATGCACATAAGTGCACATCATATCATTGTATTTCTTTTCATTTAAAAAAACTATGTTTTGTGAAAAAACAGAAATCTTGCTTAGATTTAACTGAGTGTTAATCTTTGTGAGAGCAGCAGCTTGTATACACTTGCAACAAACTCATGCACGACCAGTGGTATGAAGCAATGTTTGTAGACTTTTGGAATGTTGAAGGTGATATTAGCATAAAACATTCATGATAATATGCAGCAGGAAAGACCAAAATTTCTAATTATCAGCTTACAATGCTTTGCAGGTAGTCAACATCACCAGGACTGCAGACATCCAGTTTTGCAAAGCATTCTGGTCAATTACAGAGTCTGAAATTATGCATGTAAGCTACTTTTTCTCTTATTGGAAAAACTAGTAAAAGATAAAAAATAGTGCTATGATGCATTATCCTACCTGTATTACAAATTGAATAAAATTATCACTTTATAATATTAACTAATATTGACAGTGTATACTGTACCATCAAAGTACTGAGATTTAAGTGTTGAATGCATTAGGAGAAAAATCTGTGTAATTTAAGTTTACTCATTTTTATATGTTCTCAATGGTTTATCTGTTCTAATTTATATATGGCAGATGGGTTTTTTTTTTAATTTCTAAACTTAAGTCAGAAACAAACCAAGGAAGCACATGTGAATAATGCACAGTTTCTAGTCGTATTTATGCAGATGGAAACAAAAGTGTTTGAATTGTAGCAAGATATGACAATTCATTAATTTGCAAATGAAAATTTTGAGAATTAGAATTATAAAAATTGTTAGAATACAAACTCATTAACTAGAACTATTTTAATTAGTAATTCTCTGTGAGCATGCTTAAGCATTCATTTATGTGCAGCCATTGCCATCATTGGTGTACCCAAATGTGCAAGTTGATGAAGTCTTCCATCTTGGCCCTGATGCATTTGAAATGCTGTCAGTCAATGGAGATGAAATAACTATAACTCCCCCTTGTGCTCACACTGGACCTGCTCCTGTACAAGTGCGACTCCTCTCATATCAGCTGCGTGAAGGGCAGGTAAGCAGGCTGACTAGTTAACATTTGTGTGTACCACATAATCTGTGATGCCTTTATTGGGCTTAAAATGGAGCATCTTTCCCCACGTGGTATGCATGGGTGCCCTTCTCATATACAGTAAAATTCCAGCTGCACATAATTCAAATCAGTGTGCACATTTGTATGTGTTTACAGATGGGTATATGGAATAACATCGCTTATTTTTCATTGTATGAAAGTAAAACTCAGAGTTAAGAGTGGAGAAGATGAGAGCTGATTTTTCCTGATAATCAACTGCACTACAATATTTACCAAAATGTTTTTTGCCTTTATTGTTAAGGAGCAGCATTTAAAGTCATCACGTTCACCAGGTGCAAAAACACCATTACATAAAGCACAGCGATCACAAGGTCTACTGATTCACTGTCATGGTGGTGGCTTTGTTGCACAGTCTTCTCGATCTCATGAGGTAAACTTGCTTAGCACAATATTTAGCCTATTCAAATCTTTGAGCTCTAACATTAAAGCATAAACATTCTTTCTGAACTAGTGAAAGCAAGGCATACATCAAATCCAAGTGGATACTTTGTCATAATTTTTATCAGCCAATTTCTGCTTGTGTTACAAGAACAACATAGTATGTGCTGCAAAAATAAAACAGAGACGTCCACATAAGTTGTTTAGCTTATCACTGAAATGCTTTTTGAAATTCTCAGGTGTACCTGCGACACTGGGCAAAAGACCTTGATGTCCCTATCTTGTCTGTTGACTACTCATTGGCTCCTGAAAGTCCATTCCCACGAGCACTAGAAGAGTGTTTTTATGCTTATGCTTGGGCAGTCCACAACTGTGAGAAACTTGGTAAGTTGGTAAGCTTACCTGTTTATCCTTATGGGTTAACCGTAATCATTAACTCATTCTCTTTTATGCATATGGCCTGCACTCAGTAGCTGCACCTCAGAAACAGTTCACGTGTGTGCAACAGGCTATTAAATTTTTTACTCATGACATGAAATGTTAGGAAACTAAATAATGATACCATCAAAAGCATATCCAATCATCTGATAAACATCAGACAACCTTCTGACATATTGACTTGTGGATCTTTATACAGACAGGACTAACTATATTTATATATAAAATAGATGCAGTATGAGTTCCCGATATAATTACATAATGGTTGACACTTTTAATGCTTATTCCAGAAAAATGTAAAGGCATTTTAAACATATAATACACAAGAAAGCTGTGCTTGGTACTAGTCACAACACATAATGGAAAGTATCATTGCTTATTTTCCTTATATCAATAATAAGACAACTTTTGCCAGGATCCACAGGGGAAATAATCTGCATGGCAGGAGACAGTGCAGGAGGAAATCTTGTTATTAGCACAGCTATGCGAGCCTCATCATTCAACATTCGGAGGCCAGATGGCATTCTAGCAGTCTACACTCCAGTCCTTGTACGCTACACTCCATCACCTGCCCGTCTTCTTAGCTTAATGGACCCACTGTTACCTGCAGGCATTCTTTCTCGCTGTTTAGCAGGTGAGGTAGCATGGTATTTCAGGTATGTTGTCTGTGCATAAAATTATGACATTTATAATAGATTTAGTTGTTTTTGTTATGTGCATACTAATCAGTATGCCTAATATCTTAGGCTCAGCAATCAGAATAGGTGTGTCAGCTATAATGACAGTTCCTTTATGCAGAATAACATTCCAGCTGCATCTGTTGTGAAATCTTGGTTGTTGATAGAGATAACATTGTTCATGGTGAGAATGCTTTGATCATGATAAGAAAATGAAGAAACAGTTGCTAGAGTTAATAATGTAAAAGATGGAGTCAGGTAAACCTTTTGCTAACCGATCTTTAAAATAATTGAAAATGATTTTAGTATATCTGTCCCACTGATATCTTTTCATAGTTAAAAGAATATTAAAATGATTTACTCAGATAAATCTTTTCTCTAGTTGGCAGACTGTTTACCATATCAAGTCTTTGTCATGGACAAGTGGTTGTTGTCTTCTAAAGCTGAAGAGAAAGAGAGAAGGAACCAGTTAATAAGCAGCTTTTGTTTCTTTCAGCTTATGCAGGAGTGTCAGATGAACTGTCATCACAGCTGGCAGCTTCTGTGACATGTCACATAGAATCCAGTGCAGCAACATTGAAAATGTCATCCCAGGATGTTTCAGAGTCAGACTGGGTCCTCATCAGTCAAGACTCGGCAGCTAGAGTCAACACTACTCTCAGCACCTTGCAGCAGAAAGTGCAGCTGTCAGGATCATCTAGTCTGAGCAGTCTAGAAAGAAATGACAGCCAGGAGGAGGTAGAACTATTCATCAGACCCAAAACAGCTGTTGCATCAGTAGCATCAACAGTAGCAGATGCAAAAGATAAAATTATGTCTTATGTCGGTAGCTGCTCACAGATTCTTGTAAACAGTTTATCTGGCTGGTCAGCAGGAGAAGTCTGTTCGAAGACTTCACAAGCAGTCTCAAGTCCAGGTGAAGAAAGCGTTGAAGGAGAGAGTAAACAAGAGGAAAGTTTAGATACTCCTAGTTTTTATACACCACTGACATCACCTGATGAGGGGCAGGAGAGTCTTGTTTCTTGTGACATGGCAACAGGATCTTCACCTGATGATGGAACAGACAGAGACTTGCCTGATGGTTACTCAGACTCAGCCAGCGATATGCTAGAATCAGCTGATAATTTCTTTTCCGGAAAGGTCAGTTCTGAAATGAAGAACAACAAAGATGCAGGAAAAAAAGAAGTGTCTGAACAGGACAGGCCTGAAGGCCTGCCTGTTTCTGACTCATCATTTGGACATACCTGCAGCAGAGATTTAGATGCATATCTTGGGGAGAGTTATCTTGCTCTACCCTCACCCAGCATGCCACTGCTGACAGAAGAAAAGGCACAGCTACTAAGACAGGAAGTGGACAGTTCAGCTTTTGTTCCAGAATGTGAGGTGGGTGATCAGCCAGAAATGTCACACTCTTTCATTGATGATAGCAGTGATATGAATGTCTATGAGGTTCTGGCTAATGGGAATCAGACTGATGTTGTGACTGTATACAAAGAAGGTCGTAGTTTTCCCCCTCAAGATGATTCAGTCAGTTCTCCCCTCTCAGAGGGGGGTAAGCAATCAAGTATCAAGGAAGTGGCAAGCTTGAAAGAAAATTTGCAAAAAAGTAAAGAGACAGGAATCACTGTGACTAAGTATACTAAAGAAGACCAGTTATGCAGCAACAGTAAAACCTTTAACCTGTCGGATCCTTCAATCATTTCAAATGTCCAGATAGGAAGTGGTTTGAAAACAGAGAGTATTTCCACTGCCAGAAGTGATTTTCATTTCAGCACAGGTAACCTCTCATCAGACAGTGGGTGCCTTAGTGATGATGCTATGAGACCAGGACCATCTGTCAGTCCTCCTGGCATACTGAGCGAGGTAACAATGATGGACAGTGCTGTGTCTCCTAGTCACCTGCGTCGCATGCAGCTTCACCTGGATCTTCCAACTAAATCATTGAAGCATTCTTTTCCACGTAGTGCTTCCACACCTGCTTTCATAAGCCCAGCAGACTTTTCTAGGCAGTCACCTAGTATGTCCCCATCTGATTTCAAGAGAGAGCGCCACCTGGCACAAAGTCCACTGCGTGCAATCCGTCACATTCCAATCGTTAAAAATCCTTACATGTCTCCATTGCTGGCACCAGACAGTCTATTGGAGGGCCTTCCATACATCTCGCTTGTGGTGAGTAACATGGGGCTACATAAAAGATTTCAGTTTCTCAAGCAGTTATTAGATGTTCGTTCACCTTCACCTGCACATGCATGTCAACCAGGCAGGCATGCACACACACACACACATATCCACCCAATACAAACATTCAAAAAAGGTAACTCTTGTATGTCATAATATTTTCCTTGTTCTAGCTAGGAACTGCTCGCTGCACAACACACACACACACACACACACAGAGGCAAGTCAATCTGTTACGTATTTTTGGAAAGGATATGCTCAGAGCTTTTTTTTTAAATTTCGTGTGTATGTGTATGCATTAAGTGCAGTGACATGGAGTTAAATCTGAGCTGTGGGTCCATGATGGCTTATGCTGGTGATTGAGTAGATAGGTAATCAGGAAAACTACTGCAGTAAAGCCAGCGACAAGAATGAGCTTCCTTCTTTTCCGGCAGACCCATGTTTATAACTGTTTGTAACTGTTCCAATGTTGCTTCCAAATAGTATAGGTAATGGTGCAGACTAAATTTCCTTAATATTTGTTTTTCTGTAGGCCTGTCATCTGGATCCATTGATAGATGATTCTGTCATGTTCACTCGGCGCCTGCGTTTGCTGGGAAAATCCATTGATCTGATGATGCTGGATGATTTACCACATGGTTTCCTTAACTTCTCCATGGTTTCCCAGGATGCAAAGCGTGGCAGTGACATCTGTGTTAAGAAATTGAAGGAAATGCTTTTCCCTCAGTAGTCTTTCTCTCTCCTGCTTCTTTGCTTCAAAACTCTCATTCTTTTTTAGTCTTCCATTGCTTCCTCGATCCCTTATTTCATCTTCCATTTATCTTTTTTATCTGACGCACTTCCTTTCTGTCTCTCTCTTCAGTGTGTGTGTGTGTGCATTTCCATTCAAACACTGGGAGGCTGTAGGTCAGGGAAACAAAAACTCATGTCCTGAGGTCTTTTAAGGGACATTAATGTACAAGTATGCAAATGATGCATGCATGAACACATAAAACATATTTTTTCTTCAGTTTCAGAACTTGCATCTCTTGATGTTTTTTTTATGACTACAGCTTTTTTTTTTAATGCCAGTCTATAGTCTTCTACTCATATTTGACGTGTGCTGCTTTTAAGATCTTTTCTAGTCTTCTTACTTTCTTGTCATCTTTCAACAAAATCATTCTTTTAGATGTTTCCTATTTATGTCTTCTTACTTTCTTCACCAATTTGTTTCACCATTTTTTTATTTGTTTTAGATATTATTTTATATTGTTTTGCTATCTGCCACTTGCATCTTCTAGAAGGCAAGACAGAAAAAGGTTGTTAAACAATAGCTGTCAACATACTTTAAATATTGCTTAATAAAATTAAGCAAAACTCTTTCAAGTGTCAATATATTTGTTGTGTAGGTTTTTATTTCTTATTCTTTCATTCTGTGCCTTTGAATGCATTTAACTTGATTTGTCTTTTTTTGTTTGTTTTTTTGGTTGGTTGGATTTTGTCGTTGTTTTGTCAGTTTGCAACTTGCAGAGGCTGGCTCCATTCGTTTTCTGGACCTTCTTGTGATTTTCTACCCTCTAATGTTATAAACTTGCAGTAAGTTTCAAGACCCACCTCTGTGCTTATTATCAAGGGATGGTCCTTTTTACACATTTCTCCTCAGTAATCTTCAGCTCTGCTTCTGTCATAACTCTGTGCTAGTTCACTGTCAGAGATACAACTTTCAGTGGTTTAAAAGCTAGTGTAACCCTTTATCTCCTATGGTCATGTCATCTGGTACAGTCAAAGAAGAACTTCATATTTTGAGCTATGCAATAACAGCATGATTTCTTAGTAGTGTTCCATTAACTGGGCTGCTGGTTGAGATGGCGATGGTTTCTGCTGGGAGTGCTGGGACTTGCTGTCTTCAAGCTTCTCTGCTGACTTCTTACCCCTTTTATACCCTTTTTACCAAAAAGAGGGTTTTTGTGCCGCTCTGTCTGGCCAGAATGGAAGACAGAGTTGATTGTGTTACTAAGGTCTGTCTAGTGGGAGGTTGGGTGGGCCCCCCATCTTATCTGACCAAAACAAACTTGTGCGCCAGTCAGCACTACTGACAAATTGGCCTTCAGATAGCATCAACTTCTACTACATTACTTTTCCGGATTTCTAACTCACTACTCTCCGACCAGGCATCACTGTTCTGAAAACACTCACCTCCTTTCCATTTCAAGAGAGAGGACAAAAACCTTTGGTGAACTCTTCACCCATTCAGCATCAACTTGTTGGAACTCCCTATTGTGATACATCACCAGCAGACAGTCATTCAAACCTGCCCTTAAGGCACATTTTTTCAAGAATCATCTTGAGTCTTTTTGTTATTATTTATTGTTCCATATCCTTTACAGCTTTCACTGTTTTCACATGTATAACTTTTACTGTTCTTGTCATGTAAACATTCAGAGTTTGACCCTGATGTTGCGGTAGAGAGCTATACAAATGTACATTTATTATTAGTATATTCATCAGTACAGTTTTAAAAAATACAACCCAGATAGTAACCAAAATGGAAAGAAATGGAAAAGTCTACTTGATTCAACGATTGGAAGTACATTGGTTGGAAGTACATATCAGATAAGTGGCATAAGGAGACAGGCTATTAAATTGTGAATGAAAGAGGCTCCTTAAATTTTGCTATGTGATCAGTAGATTATATATATTTCCTTTGAGATGATTGGTCTTTGATGAATTATTCATCATACTTTCATCATTTAAAACGTAATTGACTACTGTAGTAGTCTCTAGACTAAAAACAGTCATCCATTTTAGTCATAGTATGAACAGGAAAGCTTGTTTATTTGTTTTGTATCTGACAGATCTCATTCTTGCTGCGAACCAGTTTGTGAGATTTGATATTTTTTTACCGTGAACTGGCAGCTTCTTCAACTCTGTAGACTGCTTTACTTTTATTATTTTGTGGTAGAGTGGCATTCAATTTGTCTTAGTAATCTGTTTTATAAATCACATCAATTAATTTTTGATTATTTTATTTGTAATTTTATTTTCCATTCTGTTTAAAGGATTGCCATTTTTTCCCTAGAACTCGTCAGATGTGCTCATGCACTCACACATACATGCATATAGAGGAAAATTCTAGTAAGGTTTGAAAAAAATGGGCAAAACTATTTTAAACTTTTCATCAGTGTTGAAGCTGAACAAAAAGTTTTTCAGTTCTCATAACTTTTTGTTTTTTGCATAATTTTTTACTTTACTCATTTTACATTTACAGTTGTTAAACAACTGAGGGGAAGCAGTGGTGCATCCTGGTGGGCTTTGTATTTCAGGGAAACTAACATGAACTTTAATAAATTTTCTTTATGCAAGCAAGGGATGTTAAAATGGAATTAAAAGTTTCTCAGATGCTCACCATACATGTGCTTATGCTTGGGGTTACAACTATCACAGCTAATGTCCTTGCGTGGCATCTGTATTTTTACCTATTTTTTTGTTTGGCGTATTTTGCCTTACCTTGAGGACTTTGATGATTGTCCAGTTCTGTGCCATTCTACTCAGAGAATTTCCAGTTCTTTTGGTGTCACACATTTTATATGTTCTCATGCAGACTCAAATATGCATTGAAAAAACATCATGGTAGGGACTTTTCCCCTCAAATTGTTTTAGGCTGGAAAGTTTGAGTCCAATATAATAATCCAGAAATGATAGCTTGCATCCATGGACTGATAACACAAAATTGGGCTGTCTGTGCTTTATTAGAATATGAAAATATAGGACACAAAATAGACAGCTGTTGGGGAAAATAAAAATTCCATAGGGCACAAGCAGAGCATATTTGGTATCACAAGAATGGGGCACAAGCAGAGCATATTTGTTGTCACTAGAATGAAATAATTTTAATTATATGTACAGGGAAAAGGCAGAAGGGGATGAGGGGCTTTTCCCTTTGTTTGTGAGAGTGAGTGTTGACCAGGAAGCCTGATGCACGTTGATCAAAATGAGAGCAATTCAGCATTTTCTGTTTGTTCTATCACAGTTCTTCGCTGATATTAGCAGGGCCTATTTTGACATCACTTGAAGATTTTACTGTATTTCTCTATCATTTTGTAGTTTACTGATGGAGAAAGAATTTTTGTTTTTGTTTCATTTTTATTGTATTTTTCTTTTTTTAATTTTAAACAGATTTAAAGATATTCCCTTATAATTTAAATTTATTCACCCAATAATCTCTGACATACCTACCTGAAAAATTCAGTCTTTGCTTGTGATTGTGCTCACTGGTGTGTCACCAAGCCC
The DNA here is from genome assembly GCA_004794655.1 of Marisa cornuarietis. Lineage (NCBI taxonomy): Eukaryota > Metazoa > Mollusca > Gastropoda > Architaenioglossa > Ampullariidae > Marisa > Marisa cornuarietis. The sequence goes on from SMMW01000636.1 coordinate 5,000,218, forward strand.
ACTGTTCACCACACAGGAGAAGGAATTTCCCCTATACCAACAGTCACATTACCAACTCAAAACAATTTTCATAATAATCATAACTTTGAAAATTTGTTATGAAGAATGACCAAATGAACCATTGCAGAATTTTATTTTGAAAATGGATGGTCCATTGTGCACATATAAAAGGCATATATGTGCCATTATCACATGAGAAATCGACATTTATTTGTCTAATTCATTGTGACATCAACTTTCATAATTAGACTTTAAAAAATCCAAAATGCTATTTATGGAAATGTTCTTTCACAAATAGTCGAGAAAATTTATTCAATTTTTAAAATGGTAGCACCACTTTTTGGCCATCCTGTAGTTCATGGGGAAGTGGGGGGAACATCAGTTGTAGCTCTCACCCTCTCCATTCCTGAAATGTTTCACTTGCTTACTTTCATTCTGTCATGTCACCAATCACAGATAATTGCAGTTTTGGGGCAACTATATGATACATTAAAGATAAAGGTCATCTCTTAACCTTTTCAGGTCATTAGGGAGTGATGTGTTAGAGACCTCATTTTTATTGGGGTCAGCATTATGTGAGGACAGTGCCCATCTCCTCACCCTTGCTTCCCCTCTGTGGAGTCGTGCTCATTCCCCACAGCTGGGTCGACTAGGGGAATTTTGCTGCGCCACACATCAATCAAGCTCTGGCACTTCTGGGTTCAGACACTGGTGCTCTAACGGAGTCTAACCACTTGGCTATCCACTTCCCCTTGTAATTCATAGGTAGTCGCACCCTCACACAAGGTATTGCAACATACTTGCTATAAGTGAAAGGCTAGAGCCCTTGATTTCTCATCATTTTTGTTTGTGCCCTAAAGGTCTAAAAGTTATGATTTTTCTGCAGTTTACAATAACAATGTTAAGAATATTTGGTCACCTTTTACAAAACGTTTTTTTTTTTTTGCTGCACTCTCATTAAATGCACCTGCACATTTTGTGGCATATGTTATGGGCTGTTTTAATGTCCCCATCTTCATCACCAAAAGTGTGTGTTGAACAGAGAGCGACAAGATAGCTAAGTGAGGGGATGGTGGTGGCAAGACAACTCATGCAGAATGTAAATGGTGGATAACTAGGAGAGACTATAAACAGCAGAGAATTATCAGTTTCAGGTGGCTATAGTACTAATTTGTATGACAGTGAAAGCACATTGTTAGTGTTGGGCATAGCTAGTCAGTATGTTAGAAAAGCATAAACAAATGAGCGTGACAAATCCTGTCTCAAATGTATGTACTCATATTTTTTCAAATTTTGCCCTGCTCCATTCTTTTCAGGGTGGCTGAAATGTGTATGGAGTAGTGGCTGATCAAACATTCTGTGATAATTTTTCCCCAGATAAGAATATGATTTACTGATATACTAGCATTCTTCATCAATCAAGTATAAATATGATTATCTTTCAATATCTTGTACATTTAAATAATGTGATTGAAAAAAATGAGCTACTTAAGTAAAGTGTGTAAAAGTGGGCAATAAAGTGAGTGCTTGCTTTATCTGTGGATGTAGAAGTAAAGGTTTAAAAAACCATAAAGCTGTGTGAGTGAGAGAAAGAGAGAGTGAAAAGCGAGAGAGAAAGCAGGTATATATACATGATTCCAATGGGTTTCATAAATGCTATTTCATAGTGTAAAACAACTGTCTAGTTAAAAAGGAATACAAACTGATTGCTTTGTTTCATTTGTGATGAACTGTGGGGGGTGTTTAGAAGTACTTGGTGCTGATAGATTCAGTATTTAACCCAAAATGATTAAACAAAAATCGGTAGGAAAATGTTTCACTTTCAAGAATCATCTGGTTGTGGTTCTGTTTAGTGAAGGTGTCTTTCAGTGCTTTGTGAAAAAGTTTGTAACCTTATTGTATGTGGGATTTATTAAAACCATTGTTCTTTGCAAATCTCAGGTAGTCAATTGGCTGTGTTGTTTGGACTACGTTCTCTTTTATTATTTCCCTTTTTATTAATAAAAATTATGTTTGATATGCATCCATAATTTGTTGTGTTTCCTATTGGTTCAACGTAAACTTTGATTGACAAATGTGCTTTTGTTGTGTAAAACAGTTTACGTAAAAAGCTTATTTTGGCTCAAATTGTATTATTTTCTAGTAAAACCTTTTTTTCTCTTTGTAACAATAGCTGACAATAATAATTTTTAATGATAATTGCAGGTACACCTGTAACATATTTAAGATTATGTTACTAACCTTTAAAAATTCACGTTGATAACATTAATCTCATTAGTGTTGTCATTAGCCACTACTGTCATTCTGAGCACAGTGAGCAGTGATTTCTAATATGCACCCTTTTAAGTTTCAGTCCACTACAAGTTTTTTTCCTTTGATTATGTAAGCAATGTACAGTCATCATTACAGAGCAGCTGATGATGACCACCTATGTGGAAGTGTTCTGCAGTTCTTAGCATGACCTTTGATATATGACCTGTTCCACTGAGTAAAGTAAGATTAAAGGGCAGACTTCCACTGCCCAGAAACAAAAAAATGGTTGGACCTCAGGGAGGACGGTGATGTAACTTGTTGGATCAGGTAGATGCAACTAACGAAGTATAACTACCAGGGTACCCAGTTCCATGTATACTCTTCACCTCCCTCCCCAGGGTTGAACCATTCTTCCCCATCCTAATGTTGAAGTTCACCCTTTCATTAAAACAACTTTTTATAGCTCTAGATATTTTCATGTACATGTGAGTTATCTACATAACATAGAAACACCTTTTAGGAGCTACTGCCTTAGCTTGTTGTATATGCTTAAAACAACTGTCTCTAGCTTGAGGCAGATGAAAGAAAATTTTAGTCAGGGTGTACTTTATTTTTTTTACCTCAAAAAATGCTTAAGATTTTTTTCCTTTACCATCCTGGTACTTATTTGTATTCTTGTCATACTGGGATATTTATAAGGCCACCATTCATATCATTAAAAGGTGATACAACCACATTTTATAACTGGGTTTAATATTCTTTTGAAGATTTTACAAACATAATTTCGATTGTCTTGAAAAAGAAAGGTTAATGGTGTGATTTTTTTTTTTCAATTTCTGTTTGTAGTGTTAAAGGTATTTGAAAAGGTGCATTAATCTTTTTTTCACTGGTTAGAGGGTTTCAACATTGGATGAGAATATTATGTATCTCAAAAAGATACTTGATTCCAATAAAGAAATATGTTTGCTTTCAAAAAATATTTGTCTATTAATGCTTTTTGATTTCTAGTCTATACTGCCTTTGAGGGTGGACTCAAGAGAGAGAAAGATTGGGCAGTTAATTTTTTTTTTTTTTTTTCATTAGAAATGTCTTAATCATGACTGGTGAGCTGGTTTGTGGCTAGTCATGTGAATTGGCATTTAGTTAATTGACATTAATTAATTGACATTAATTAATTATTACTTAATTTTTTTATTCTTTATCATCAAAATTTTAGGAGGAAACTGACAAGCTATACAGTTCTCAGATTTCAAAAATTCCTAAGTTCCTTTTTCACCTTGGCATGCGCGCTTTCACTGTGCACTTTCGTACACATACAGATGGAACTTTCAAAAAGTATTTTAAGGCACATTCTTTTTCACAGATAATTAACACATTGACTCCTTTTCTATGGGCCTTTGTATTGATTTGTTTGTGGGTGGTGAAAACTGAGTAGCTTCTAGCTAGAACCAGGCACATTACAAAAATTATTATTACAGATAGGTGCCCTCAACCTAGCCTAATGGGCGGTCAGGTAGCATGGTGGCAAAAAGCATGTTTACCACCACTGCACTGAGGATCCAAGGTCCCAGGTTCAAATCTTATGGGTTAGTGATGTTTGGTTGCCCTGGGTTCAGATCTCATCTGTATGTGGCACCTGTTTCCATGGCTGGCTGCTTTGCTTTGATACAACTTAGTTCCCCTCCTTTCCCCCGATCTTGGATTTGATTTGTTTCCCAAAGTGGCTATAGTAGGTTTTTCTCATGATACTCAGGTTTCCTCCACCTTAATTACCTTTGTTCCCACCCACCCCATTATAGTGTGAATTAACCACCATGTGGAAGCATTGACCTGACAGATAATCTAACCAAAGACCATTCGATACTATGATCCAACTCTGAAGCGCCGAATGCTGATCTAGACTGGACATGTGACCCGGCACGACACTGTCTAAGCCCATCCTTCAGGGTACCTTGGGAGGTGGGGTGGATCGACGCCGAAGTGCATACATCTCAGCCTTTGCGTAAGTAACTGGCAAATTTGTGCAGTCAGCCTTTTTGAAAGTCGTTGCGTGATGCCTGTTTGTATGTCCAATATCTTCCTGCTAGATAAGCATGTGTATACAGTCATGCACCGGAATAACGGCATTTCAGTCAACGATGAACCGCATACCTGTCCACTGTATGATGTTAGCATTATGACGGACAGCATACATGTCCACTGTATATTGTTAGCACGATGACAAACAGCATACATGTTCACTGTATTATATGTTAGCACGATGACGGACATCATACATGTCCACTGTATATTGTTAGCATGACGACGGAAAGCATACATGTTCACTGTAGGATGTTAGTGTGATGACGGACAGCATTATGTCTATGTTAAAATGTTACTGCGTTTCCTCGACCAACGCCTTCATTTGGGAACTGGGCACGTGGGTGACAGGTATGACAGAACTCTTGCACAGTCTTGCAGGAGAACAATGTACAACGATCACACGTCACTAGCTAACAATTATCGTCACACGGCCCACGAGCGCCCACCCTTGCTCCTCCCCGAACAAAAGAAATGACGTGCGACTAAAAGTACAATACTAAAGATTTATTAAAAATACACAAATCTGGCTCATCTAAAAGGGGTCTCAGTACTGTCCGTCGTGGTCGTAGATCAGACGTTGCTGTCTCAACACCTCCTTTATGATGACAGCGTACAAAATGATGGTTGGCACGAGAATAATGAAGAAGAAAACGGGGTGAGCAATTGTCATGTAGGACTCTGAAAACAAATTTTAAAAAGGGTAGGGATAGCGACGTTAAGGTTCACGAGAAAAAAAAGGCCATGTCTTGCTGCGGTCCTGATGTGTACACTGCGCACAGTTTTTGCTGCACGCCAATGACCCTCACTATGTCCCTCTTATAAGCAGTCAGCCAATGGCAATCCGTGTCCTTACACTTAGTAGGCTGGCCTTACACACATCGAATTTCGCCGTGCGCCGTGCCTTTTTGATAACTGAAGAAGTCAATGGGTCAACTCCCACGTATCGAATGAGATGCCGTCCGGCGTTTCGCCGTCCACGGCTGCCGTGGACGCCACGGCGCGTACCAACCGCTGTCACAGCGAAACGCCGTCCCTAGGGCGTTGATAACTATTGCTTCAAATGGGAGCACCCACACGGATCGACTGGCGCCGTGTTGACCCCCCCCCCTCTAGCGCATGCGCACAACACTGAATCGCCACGTGTGCGTTCTCTTATGGTCAGTTGCCACGTTGCCTGGTGGTTTATTTAAGTGTTTGGTATTTGAAGATGTCTACAGAACAAGCAGAGACGTTTGATGCAGATCTAGATCAATATGATATAGATATTGACGTTCTAATAACGCTGATACATGAAAGACCAGTGATTTGGGATAAATCCCTCGACAATTTTAAGTCTCGATGAATGCGCCAGTGATAGGTTGCTCAGTGACGTAGGAACAGAGGGGGGGGACAAGGGGGCAGCCGCCCCCCAAAAAAGATGCTGGGAAGGCAAGAATGTGAACGTTATTCATTGTCAGCATGGATTCCCCCTCCCCCCCCCCCGAAGCCGAGCATCTTCCTACCCCACTGTCTCTGAATGTTTAGTGGGTGTACGGCGGAAATTCGATGTGTGTAAGGCCAGCCTTACACTGTGATGTATCGAACTGATGCAGTTACGTCCCGCACAGGTGAGCTCTCCAGTGATTTGGGATAAATCCCTCGACAATTATAAGTCTCGATGAATGCGCCAGTGATAGGTCGCTCAGTGGCGTAGGAACAGAGGGGGCAAGGGGGCAGCCGCCCCCCAAAAAAAGATGCTGGGAAGGCAAGAATGTGAACGTTATTCATTGTTATCTCACATCTCTATCTCAAACACCCTAGTTTTTTTGTGAGTCTTTACCTTCGCGGCTCAGGCGGTAAAGAAGTACCCCGAGCACGTGTTGTACCCTGCTGAACTCACCCACCCATCCACACGTCCATACTAAAAAGGAAAAGTGTGTGCATGCGCGCTTGAGTACAAAGATGTAGCTCAAAATTAGTGCAGTAAAGGTCAGAAATGTACTAAAAGCAGTTTTTGTCAGGGAGATAGATGCAGACATCCTCATGCAACCCGTGGTATTCGAAACTGAATAAAAGTGTTTAGTAGAAAGCCAATGAATGAACGTCAAAAATTTTATGACTCAGCAAAACTAGGACAAGTCCAATTCAAGTAACACGCTTTTATTAACACAACATCCGCAAGTGGCACTTTATTACAATTGTGTATGAAAGATGGCAGGGATACAAAAGCTAGGTATTTAATATTGAAAGAAGCCAAGCAAGCAATCAATCAATGAATACTATATTTATAGTTATGCCCGTAGCTGCACTTTCGAGTTCATATAATAATAATAATGAATATAACAATAAACACTACACTTTATGACTTCACACGCAGTTCTAATTGAGTTTTTAATTTAAATTTTGTCTCAAATGATACCTAAGTTTCATGGCTGCAGACTGTATCCTAGTCAGTTCGATAGCCGCAGACAAGCACAGAGTAACAGTGGTCTCTAGCATGTCATTGCCCAGTAACCAAAAGGTTAGGAGACTAATTTTGAATTCTCATTATTGTTTCTTAAGTAACAGGATGTGATCGTACAACGACATGTGAATCTACTCGGGAAAGGTCTGCACCAGTGCCGGCTGGTTGCTTGGTTCTTCGTTGTAAACTTAAAAAAAAAAAAAAAAAAAAAATCAGGCTACAGTCACCCCGACTAGCACCGTTACATCATCACGCCCGTGTGTTACAGCTGGCCAGTACAAAACGTCAAAAAATCTGTACACAAAAAATGCGAAAATAATCTATATTCACAGATGCCCTCTCAAAACTCTCCATATCCTCCGCTATAGATATTAATTAATATCATTATTTTTTTCTGTTTATCGTTTTTCTAAAGGTTTCACTGAGTTTCCAACTTAGGTGTGATCTAATCTCGCTCCCCGAAACTATTTAGAACTGCCGTGTATTCGGAAAGAGCTGGATAAGGTAGGGTTAGGCCATTCAACATTACGATCACTGGTCTGTTAATAAACATTCTGGTGTTTCGAGAGTGCGACGGAAACGGGACGTGAAGCCCAGCCTAGGAAGCACAGCTTTTATCCTGTCCAACAAACTGCGGCTATCCGGCTTGGAAGGTGAATCATTGTCACTGTCACCAACCACTAGGCCATGCTGCATCAGGTCGTGCAGTATCCAAGCTGAAACAAAAGGCAATAACTTCTTAACATTATGCTCTCTACCATTAATCTTTCATGTGTGTGTGTGTGTGTGTGTGTGTGTGTGTGTGTGTGTGTGTGTGTGTGTGTGTGTGTGTGTGTGTGTGTTAGAGAGAGAGAAGTGTTTGAATGTAGTTTAGTAAATTGCAGATTACATATCGACATTATATATGTTTTTCATGGACCTTATATAGAAACCGGTAGTAGCGTTTCAGATCCCCTTACCGATGTCTTCAAAGAGCTTGTCCACGTCCTGGCCTGTCATAGCGGAGCACTCGTGATAAAAGAAGTTGTTTTTGTCGGCGAAAAGCTTCGCAGACTTAAAATATACAAAACATATTATTAGAGATTAGTCATAATGGTCAACTCTAATTAGATATTAGTTAAAATAGTCAAGACCTATCTAGTAAGATATTCATTAAAATAGTCAAAACGTGTCTTGTAAGATATTAATTAAAATAGTCAAAACAAGTCTAATTAGATATTAGTTAAAATAGTCAAAACTTGTCTGCTTACATGGGAAACTTCTTGTTAAAATAATTTAAACAAGGCTAATAACAAGGCAAGACAGAAAATGTTAGATAAGCATGCAACCTCGATGTTGGGTAACAAACCGTAACGTGTACATAATGAAGGGAATATCAGGAAATATATGACACACCTCTCGCGGCACCTGTCTCTCGTTCATCAAGTCTATTTTCGTCCCCACCAGGATTACTCGCGCTCTTAGTGTTGTTTCCTTTACCAACCTCACCCATTTGGTACGAACTTGCTGGAAACTAGCCTGGAGATTGCAAAAACACAGAAATGTTACAATGCAATGATTTTCTTCTACAACTGCGATGTCAATATCCTCTTTGTCTGTTCCACATGAGCGCCTCAAACAGAATGAAAGTAAAGTGGTGGCTGTACCTTGCTGGTGACGTCGAAGACAATGAGGACGACAGCGGCCTGCTCTAGTCGTTTTTGCAGCCTGGCTGTACTGTCGTACAGGTCAAATGTCAGGGACGGAATTTTCTCAAAAGGCTCGGTGGTCACTGTGTAGGACGAACCTGAAAAGTATTTCTCGACATCGACATCACTGTGGTCGGCTTATCGTCCAAATATGACAAAATTATAAGGTTTATTAAAATGTTTAAACATCATTCAAGAAGAAGAAGAAGAATTATTAAATATTATAATAATTCAAGTCGCACGTCATCCCATCTCCCCGACAGAGAGAGAGAAAAAAAACATAAAATAAGAGGATTGCAGGAAGATTGCGGTTAGGCAAGAGAAAATGGATTTGAGAGAAGTTTCGAAAAAAGACAGCGGATTTCTAAAAAACAAATCTGGCAATGTGTTTTAGGTAAGCTTGCCAAAGATAAAAAAAAAAAAATGGGGACTGGAGGTTTGGAGTCTGTTTTCGAGGAACACAGAGGTTGAGGGAATCGAAGGAGGATCGGAGAGAAAGAAGCGGGGTAGAGATCTGATGTGGTGAATACACCAGTAAGGGACTCTCTGACCAGCTAGTAGGTGCTACTAGCTGGGTTGAAGGCAATCTCACACACGCCATACACATGCAAATTGACATTAGTGACCTGTGCTACACCAGTGTTGCATTGCCCATGTGTTTCGTGAATGTGCAATTCGAGAATTAAGATTGGTGTGGTACCTACAGCCAGCAAAACCTGATGCCATACTGCAGAATCTCTGGTACTGATAGCGAAACAACAAACAGCTTTTCCCAGCTCCGGCAGATCCCAGGGTCACCACAACTGGAGTCATTGCTGAAAAATAAGAAGCCAGTAAGAACCACGACCTTGAGATGTGACAATAACTGTTGTCGTTAAGCCAAAAGGTATGTATATTAGTTTCACTAAATTTAAAATACAAATTTAAAAGTTAGATGGCGATAACTTGGGACCACATAAAGAGAAGTTGCTCTTTCTCATTAAAGACTAGACTAAGGCTCCGAGCAACACCACAGGCCTAGTCTTGGACAGGAGGTCAAGCTAAAGCCGGTAGCAGACAGGCTAGAACACTAGTGCCTATGGCTGGAGGTGCTCATATTCTCGTCGGTTCGATACTCGTGTGAGTGAGTGAGTGAGTGAGTGAGTGAGTGAGTGAGTGAGTGAGTGAGTGAGTGAGTGAGTGAGTGAGTGAGTGAGTGAGTGAGTGAGTGAGTGAGTCTGACGACCGACAGGTTCAGAGACTGTCTCGACCGTTTTCACCAGACGTTAGTTAGTTAGTTAGTTAGTATGGGAGTAAATGTTCTATAGTCATTAAATGAACACATCACATCTGTAGAATGGGTACATGACAGCTGTAGAATGGATGCCTGACAGTTGTGGAGAAGGTATAGTGGAGAGGAGAGGGTTAATTGCGTCACAAAAAAGTCGGCCCCGAGAAAAGTACGGACTCCAGCACCTCTTTACCTGACGACCGACAGGTTCAGAGACTGTCTCGACCGTTTTCACCAGATTAGCTACCTACAGAAAGTAGATCAGGCTTTTGGAACGGGAAAAAGACGCACACCTCACACATCACCAAATCTCACGTATATAACATGTCGGTTAGTGGTCTTGCGTTTGGTGCATGTAATTACCGCTCGGCGGCAGGAGGTACGGCAAATATAGTAACAGCCAAAGACTTCAAAACATTTGTTCTAGTCAGTCCACGACCAAGGGTGGACAGGACGCGGAGGGCATGTCACCTGTATTTAGTTCTCGACCAGGCTAAGTGTATATTTATATACGAAGCTTCTAACTACATTTGACTAATATCTTACTGCTTAGCAACCTGACGTTGTTGTCTCAGTCAAGAATGGCCGTTGACTGCTTGCTTATATACGCTTGCTTGCTTGAGCAAAACAATGTAGTTATATATATATATATATACTGTGACTTTAGCGCTATATTAAAAGGATTGCTTGTCTTGTGTCCAACAGCTGTACATATTTTCCGGTCTTTAGTCTCATCACACAGCAAGACGTGTTCGACATCTGCAGTTTGATGGGCGATTGCAACGAGCCTGATAACTGTCTGCTATCAGCTTTCGTCGCTTCACGCTAAGCACTAGCCATGGTGCCATAAAACAGTAGTTTACACGGGTGCTAAATGGGATGGGAGGAAAATTAGGAAGCGGCTTACACGGCTTATATAGCTGCCTGATGAAACAAGGTAAATAGGAAAGCATTGATCTTCACAGGACCTGTTCAGGTATACCTGGGTTTCTCGGTACTACCTGACACCAGAGACTATCTGCAGCCTGTAGCACGACTTGCTGGTAAACATACTTGATCACAGTCCAGCCTACCCCTCTTTCTGAAGCGAAAATGCGTCCCTAGCATCCTAATGTATGTTACTTGTAGACACGCAGGACGTTGGCAATAATTCGGAATAATTGGGAAAGATCGATAAATCCAAAACTTTTCGTATTTCATTTATAGTGATCCGGTCTGCGTGAAACAAGTTAACAGGCCATAATTATTGCCAGATGTTCGACTCATCTAATGAAAAAAAGTTACAGATTCAACCCATTTCTTTTTTTCCGAAATCACAGAGCAATCTTACCTTCTGTAGATTCACAAGCAGTACACAACTTAAATGATGGCAAATTCTTGAGCCTCGGTGTGTGTCTGTAGCAGTTAGCACGACGGTAGGGAGATGAATGTCCACTCAACCAACTCTGATGCTGAAATTCTCGGTACACTTTAAAGGCTTTGCTACCTTATGGCGGGAAAGAATGGTTTGACCCGAGGGAGGGATGTAATGTGTAACCCAGTGCCGGCTAGCCTAGTGGTCATTCTTCACTAATTGCTTCTATCTGGCCAGGCTACTATCCTCACCTCCCTCCGCCGCAGCGAATCCATTCTCTCCTGGACAGTGGAAGTTCGGACTTAATTTGACGTCAGCTTCGAGTGGTTAATTGCACCTGATTGGTCCCCAATGCCACAGGACTTATCAGGGACTTATACAGTACTTACCACGTGACCTTGGCGATACTCGCCCGAGTGAGGCTTACGCAACATCAGTGGTCAGTCGGCGCCTGAAGCAAGTTTTACAGACCTCATGACCTCATTCAAGCAATTATTTTCCTTATATACCTAGTCTCTAGCAAGGCCCCAATCCGATTTTATAATTATCGGTAAACGTTGTCGTTTCTTTCAAGAAACGTAGCAAAACATTTATCTGAACCTTTGTTTTTAGTTTTATGGGAGTCATTGTCATTTCCTATGTTGGAAATACCTTTCAATCTATTTGTGGTATATGAAAATGTTTAAGAGAATCGTAAAGTAGGATGACAATGCTGTCTTCTCAATCCACTCATCTAATATTGCACATGGCGCTCATTTTGTGATCTATTGTCCTCTTTTTCCCTGCCGCTTTGATTCACCACCTCGATCCACCCTCTAAGTTAGGCTAGTAGGCGTAAGCCCATAATACCCAGGGTAGACCCTTACATAACGTCAGCGTCACATCACCTGCCCGGCGTCACAAATGCGCGCAACAATGTTTCTCCAGCCATCTGCCTCGTCACGCACCAGTTCGCTTGATGTCCATTCCTTGGTTCCACTGGACAGTGTTGACAAACATGACGCGAGTCGGACACACTAAGCTGGTGTGGCGGAGTGACTTCCTACCTCGCAATAGAATTACGTGAAAGGGGGTGGGGCTGTGGGTGGCTTTGGCTCGGAGTACGACTGGGGTCGGAGTCGATCGTCGCAGCTTTAGGGTGCCACGATTAAAGATGGCAATCCATGTGTGCCCGCTCGCATGTGTTTAGGTGTCTATGGTGGTTCTGCAATGAAAGGGACATGTCGAGTCAAATACTGTCATTATCTCTCTTGGTATATCTTGTCATTATCAGCTCCACAGCAATGTTTGTCTACTTCAGCGAAACACCGTCCATACACTCAAGTACACACAAGTAACATCACTTGTCACTTGTCACCGATCAACAAAAATTCAACCGAGAGCGCCGTCACACAAATGTAAATCTCCTCGCTCGCCCCTTTACAGCGAACTTTTTTTCCTCCTGGGAAAACAGTTACACCACTATAAATCTCTGTACTCGTCTCACAGCGGGTTATTTTCGCCGACTAACGATCTTTTCTTCTTAACTTTCTTTCAACGCTCTCCTCCATCAGACAACAGAATCAGAATGTTATTCTTTTGTTCCTCCCAATGATTTTCGATCGGTTGTCGTCTGCTCTTGGCGCCACACAGACATGTCCGCTCTCAAAATCTGTTGACATAAATACGCATTCAGGCAACCACCCAACATGTGAAGAGAAGCAACGGTTAAGACCACGCTTGTGACACCCCTCCAAACACACACACACACACACACACACACACACACAAACACAAACACACACACATAATAATATATTTATACACACACAAACATAATAAAAACAAGCAAAACAATATGAAGCAAAAATTGGCGAATGGTGCTATGTACACTGTTACCCAGTTAAAAGATCTGGAATAGTTGGTGGGGGTGAACTGCGCTCACAGGCCGTGTACACACGTTTTTTGTTTACAGCCACTTTGGATTTCGTTTTCCTCTTATAACTACGATATCGTCATTTTATCTGTTGTGATTTTGTGTCCAAAGGGGTGCTGATAGCCATGCCTGTAGAGCATTCAACTTTTAGGAACATTTGTGGCCGATTTGTGTGGATTTTCTGGTCTTTCATCCACAAACGAGCTCGATCGGGCCTCAATGAGACTACACAGCAAGGCTCGGACTCTTGAGTGTACGGTGTGTACTACTAGCAGTCATAATCACTAGCATATTGTTATGTTCTGGGGACGTAGAATTAAACCCTGGTCCAGTTCAGGGCCTAGAGAAAACTGATTCCAAGACCAGTACGGGCGACCATGATTCCAATAAGGACATGAAGTTGATGCTCACTGCCATGTTTGAACAGCAAGAAGAACGGTTAATGGCTGGTTTTAACTCTGTGAAAGATCAGCTAAGTTCTGTCCAAGATACTCTGAGTTCGCTTGGGTCTGTCATCAGTGATCTACGATCAGGGCCGGCGCAAGGCTGTGTTGCGCCCTAGGCGAAAGACAAATACTGCGCCCCCCTTCCCCCTCCAAAAAATGAACCAGTTATCAAATATATATATATATACGTTTAGGCTTAACTCTGTTTTCTTAACTGAAATTTTTAACAACTATCCTAGACTTACATTAATTAAAGATCACAAGGCTGTGAGGGACCCGTTTGTGCAATTAAAAGTTTTGCAAAAAGTTGTAACACCACTATCGCAACTCTTTGCATCCACACAAGCAAATTAAGCATTATAAGAAATGAGAAAATAAAATGAAGGTAAAGAAAGAGACAAATCGTGTTAATAAAATATAGGCCTATACAGCTCTATCACAGTGTATAAAAATCATGCGAACTTATCTTTACAAACTCTCATGATGTCGGGGATGTAGGATAGTATGCACTGTTCACTCTTGTGCGGCTAAATCGAGTTCACAAATATAGTCTTATAGAACAGTTCACAGATATAGTCTTATAGAACAGTTCAGTTCACAAATAAACTCTTATATAACAGTTCAGTTCACAGATCTTCTGTTACATCTTTTACTGATTCAGCTTTGGAAGGATGATAGCTCCAAGCGCCCGAACAGACCATTATACACAGCAAACAGCAGCACGAGATGTCTGCAGCCGCTCAGTACAGTGAGGTTTTTACAACATCCTGTGGGTTTTAAGTTTAAATTTAAGACTACCTTTCCCTCCCCCTCCCCCGATCTTGGTTGTCCAGCCCTGTTAATGTGATCTGACTTTCTTTAAGTGATAGAGATTTATCTCTATCCTTCTCCACTAAGCCACCCCACTTAGGTCCTTTCAATCTTTCTCTCCTCTCTTTCTCATCTCATGGACAACTATCAAGTAACATCGCACCACCTTCTTTGTCCAGTCTTCTAATCTGATCCGACTGGTCATTAACTGTGATAGATTTATCGCTACCCTTTGGGCCTTTCCACCTAGCACCTCGGCAAGCTTTCAATCGTTCTCTTCTTTCTCATCTTACAGACGAACTAACAAGTAAAACCGCACTGACTACATGTTTGCTGCTTGAAAATAGTGGAAAAGTGGTTTTCTACAAGAACTCATTATGACCAGAAGTCATAGAACCCAGAAGTGTCAAAGAATGGCTTATTAAAATTAAATCATTTTCGAGAATTTGCTCTCCAATTTGATCAATAACTTATAAGTAAGAACTATTTTTGTCAAGGAAACCTACGTCTGTTTTTCAATTGCAGGCGTGCATCATACACACATGGCTACTTGCATGTCTACCAAATCAGACCTACACATATGAGTAGGGGGATTTCAAACAGTCATGTAAAAGGTTTTATGGAGTGACGACTGACTGCACACTGATGGAGACAAGAAATCTGTAGCACCTTGCTCTGGTCTTATTTTGCTGTGTGGTCTAAAACTCAAGCTATCGAAGCTTCTAGCATCGCAGCTATCACGTTCCCATCCAAAGTCAAACTGACAGGTGGGCGGGGCAGTACGAGGTCCGTCAAGGGAGAGTCTTCTAAACACTAACAATACAAAGTTGTAAATCATGGTGTCAATGCTGCTGCCCAAACACATTCCAATAGTCAGCGCTGCTTGGTGTCCAGCATAGGGTTTGTTGAAAACAAGAGAAGTATGTAGACTATAGGTCTTAGTACGCATTATCACTTAATAACCAATTTCAACTATTCTGTCAATGGAGCATAACACCAAGCTATCTGTTCAAACTGTAGACAGACAGACGCACTCTTAGATAATAAAAATAAACAAGCATTACAATTGACAACTAAATTAAGTGTAATACACTCATCGAACCGAAATTTAATAATTAATAAGAAAGTTAACTATTCACGACCGTGAGTTATAACAGTAAGTACAAGATTTTAGGCTATCAGTGTCACCACTGTACACAGCACTAAGGAGAAAACAGGTTTGTGACAGTGAATTAAATAAATTGATCTGAAATTTGACAATAAAAATAGATATACTATAAACTTCAAGTGACTCAACCTTGATGTTTGTCTGCTAAAGACTTTAATACTCTTATTAACTAAGAACGCGATCGTGACATTAGCTAAGTTCATTCGGGTTCAAAGTTCGTAAGTGTAAAAAATATTGAACATAAAACAGTTGTCATAACCAAAAAGAGACTCGCGTAGCAAACACAAGTCAGTGTTGTTCTCCCTGATCTCAGCTGCAGTGTTTTCAATGCATAAGTGTGGAACGTCTTTCAAAGTAGGATAGAAGAGAGAAAGGTGAAGTTGGTATTAGTGGAATGTGGTCCCATCCATCGTAAATGTCCGCCCTGACCAGGCCCCATCCACCAACCCACCCCTCCTACCCCTCTGCTGTCTATCCTCCACCCCCTCCGCCCCTCTTCTTCCCTGCTGGTTAGCTGGTCCCTTCAAGTGCGCCCTGTAATGATGGGGTTTTCCTGTAATACATGAATTGAGAAACTGGCATGGTGAAGTCAACCTACAAGCAGAGGAAAGGCGTCCTGCTAATGTCATTCTATGAAAATGATCTTTTTCTCTAACACTTTTCATCACTTAAAAACAAAAAAGCAGGCCATTTTTGCACCCCCCTCCATGACTGCTACCACTCCCTTTGCCAACGCTGCCCCTCTCATCGCCCATCGCCGCCCCCATCCGCCCTCTACTTCCCTGCTGGTTAGCTGGTCACTTCAAGTGCGCCCTGGGATAATGGGGTTTTTCCTGTAATACATGTACAGATAAACTAGGGTGGTGGTCAGTCTACAAGCAGAGGAAAGGTGTCCTGCTAATATCATTCTGTGAAAATGATATTTTTCCCTAAAATTATTCATCTTAAAAAAAAAAAAACCAGCTGGCCAATTTTTCCGCCCCTGTCGGTCGCTGCGCCCTAGGCGAGTGCCTAGTTTGCCTAATAGGTAGAACCGGCCCTGCCTACGATTTAGAATTGTACATCTAGAAGAGGAATTAGACCAAGTGCACAGAAAGTTTCAAGAAACAACTTGTATAGTTACGGACATGGAAGGTAAGCTAAATGAGTTCATGACAATCACGAATGAAAAGATAGACAAGTTAGAGGCGTTTTCAAGGAGAGACAATCTTAAATTCTATGGAATTCAGGGGCAGAACTTTCTTATAGGGGGGAATGTGACGTCATAGGCTGGTCTATGCTATTTTGTCAGAGGTTTGGGGTAGGGTTAGGTTTAGTTTATTAGGTACAATTGGGCAATTGAGTGGAGCGAGCAGACGTAATGCCGCGAGCTCTTTCTGTTATGGCCGCCATGTTTCCCCCCCCCCCTTTAATAAGAAAGCTGTTCCAATTCAGGAATTGGACAAAGAAACATTCTCTGTTTGTGCTCAGAAGGTGATCGATGTTTTACATGGCACTGTTCCTGATAAAGTTTGGACAGTATCGGACATAGTTCGTGCACACCGTGTAGGCCCTTATCGAAAGGAGAAACCACGGCCCATCATAGCCCGTTTTACCCGATGGACAGACAAGATGGATGTGTTTACGAAAGGCAGAAGCAAACTTAGTGGAAAAGGTGTTAAGGTGTCGGGGGATCTCACAGCTAGACAACAAGAGATTCTAAGAGAGCATCGTTCCCAGGGATTACGTGGGTACTACGTGGGAAGCAAGCTGTTCGTAGAGGAAGCCATTCAGCGTCGTCGCGACAATGATGTGTCACGTGAGACACCACCAGCAAGTGTCAGATATGGAAGCATGACACGAAGGGAGTGTTCACCGCGAGAGGAATCCTCCGCACGCAGAACACAGCTCACACATGAGTTCCAAGGTCCTAGCTATGCCCAAGCTACGAGCATGAACGTAGATCAACGTTCATGCTACGAGTGTTCACCTGACTGAGGCTGGCGACACGATAGACCACTACACGCCTTCTGACGTCGACGATTACCCGGCAGCTACCTCGGCAGAACTTTCTTATAGGGGGGGAATGTGACGTCATAGGCTGGTCTATGTTATTTTGTCAGAGGTTTGGGGTAGGGTTAGGGTTTGGGGTAGGGGTAGGGGTATGGTTAGGGTTAGTTTATTAGGTACAATTGGGCAACTCTTACTGAGTGGAGCGAGCATACGATAATGCCGCGAGCCATTTTTGTTATGGCCGCCATGTTGCCCCCCCCCCATAAGAAAGCTGTTCCGCAACCACAGGCACCAAACGTACAGACCAACAGAGAACTCCCAACACCTCAGCTTTACCTATACTTCAGAATGCATCAAGGTCTCAGGCACGGCAACTGGGCGGCAGCACTCATCGCAGCCAGTCTACCCGAACCAGTGCTCAGCCCTTTAACGCGCGAGAGATGAGACAAGTGCGGCTGACGGACGGGGGCAGGTCTGGCCCCACACTACGTTCGACGACACGTAAGAACACTCGCTGAGGGGCAGGCCCGGCTCAGGGAAAGGGTAAAGATGTGGCTGGGACTGGTTGTAACGTGAGCTTTCTTACCTACAACATTGAGGGGCTTACTAGACTACATGAAAGTGATGTTCTAACATATATTAAACGTTTCGATATTTCAGTTTTAGTTGAAACATTTTCCTCAGATTTCCGTCGGCATTTATTTCCATTACATTATATTTTTATTGCTCCTGGGGTTAAAATTTCAGATTCAGTGACTGCTCGACTTTCTGGTGGTGTTGCGCTGTTAGTAAAAGCAAGTTTAAGCTCTTTAGTTAGGCAAGTCCACGTTGAGTATGATAATATAGTATTGTAGTCAGTCTGCATAGAGACCTTTTAGGAGCACAAAAAAGATGTAATGCTATTTCGTCTTTACCAGTGGCGTGCTGTCCGTGGACACGGGGGACTAGGCTAGTCCCCTAAGAGTCACGAGTAATCATTTTTTTATTTGACGATATTTTAACATTATCCATAAGCCTTTGTTTGAACGCTCTCATGAACAGTTGCACATCTTCCACGCCCTGAATTTTCCACACAAACCTAAAACCATATTTATACAGTAAAAAGAATACATCAGATACGGAGATACCCACGTTCTTATGTTTTGCAGATGCATACTCAACAACATATGGTATGCTTTGTGCGGAATTCGATCTGCTGGCATTCTAAGAACCTGGAGCCAGTAGCGGATGCATTGAGTATACACATTAATACTAAGAGGGTATCTTAGAAGCTATATATTGCATTGTTTACATTGTATTATGACTGGATTCCCCCTTGAAATGGGCCGAAGGCCTCTTCAATAATAAATCAAATCAAATCAAATCAAGATCTGGATTAGTAGAAATCTCAAGTTTTTCCTCCACTTAAGGTCATCGGACGATGAAAATTGTTTATAGCAAAATAAGCTTTCAATCGTGAATTCTGTGTAGATTCGTCCTACAAAAGGCAAGAAAACGAGTCATTTAAGGACTAAATTCCTAGAAATGTAAGTTAAAAAGGGTAGTGACAGCGAAACGTCGCGACGTTAAGGTTCACGAAAAAATAAAGGCCATGTCTTGAGGATGTGTGCAGTGCGTCAATGCACGTCTCGAGTCAAAAGATCAACGGCAGTGGAACTGTTGACCTCATACGCTTCACCACAGTTTCTTTTGCTATACGTCAGTGACCCTCACCACGTCCCTCGAGGCAGTCAGCCAATGGCAATCCGTGTCCTCTAGCACTCGGTGCACTATGATGTAGCGAACTGATGCAGTTAGGTCCCGCACGGGTGAGCTCCACCTGGCGACTGATCTCTATCTCAAGCACCCTACATTTTTCCCGAAGCCTTTACCTTCGCGGCTCAGCCGCTGAAGAAGTACCCCGAGCACGTGTTGTATGTAGTCTACTTAACACATCCACCCATCCACTCTCTCTCTCTCACACACACACACATACTTATATACGTCCATACTAAAAGGAAGGGTGTGTGTATGCACGCGCGCTTATGCGTGCTTGAGTACAACGATGTAGTTCAAAATTAAGTGCAGTAAAGGTCAGTAATGCACTAAATGCACTTATGTTTGAGGAATTAGATGCAAACATCCTTATGCAACTCGTGGCATTCAAAACTGAATAAAAATGTGCTTAGTGGAAAGCCGACGAATGAACGGCCAAAGTGTTATGACCTAAGGCCCTAAGCAAAATTAGGACAAGTCCAATTCAAGTAACACGCTTCTATCAACACAACATCCGCAAGTGGCATTTAATTACAATTGTGTATGAAAGATGGCTGGGATACAAATGCTAGGCATTTTAATTATTGAAAGAAGCCAAGCAACCAGTCAATGAATACTATTTTAATAGTTATGCTCGTAGCTGCACTTTTGATTTCAAATAATAATAATGAATATAACAATAAACACTATCCTTGTTGACTTCACACGCAGTTCTAGTTTTCAATATACATTTCGTCTTCAAATGATACTGAGTCCCATGGCTGCAGACTGTATCCTAGTCAGTTCGATAGCCGCAGACAAGCACAGAGTAACAGTGGTCTCTAGCATGTCATTGCCCAGTAACCGAAAGGTTAGGGGACTAATTTTAAATTCTCATCATTGGTTCTTAGGTAGCAGGATGTTATCATGCAACGACATCAGTGAATCTACTGGGAAAAAGGTCTGCACCAGTGCCGGCTGGTCGTTTGGTTCTTTGTTGTTAACAAAAAAAGAAAAAGAAAGAAAGAAAGAAATCAGGCTACAGTCACCCCCGACTAGCACCGTTACATCATCACATCGTCGCTCAGCCCTCGTGTTACGGCTGGCCAGTATAATTTAGCCACTCGTCACCAACGTCAAAAAAATCTGTACACAAAAAATGCGAAAATTATTTATACTCATAGTAACCCTATCAAAAATGTCCGTATCCTCCGCCAGATATTAATTAATGTCATTATTTTTTCTGTTTATCGTTTTTCTATAGATTTCACTGAGTTCGCAGCTTAGGTGTGATCTAACCTCGCTCCCCGAAATCATTTAGAACTCCCTTGTATTCGGAAAGAGCTGGGTAAGGTAGGGTTAGGCCAGTCAACATTAGGATCATTAGGATCTGTTAGTAAATGTTCATTTGTTTCGAGAGTGCGTCGGAAACGGGCCGTGAGGTCCAGCCTAGGAAGCACAGCTTTTACCCTGTCCAACAAACTGTGGCTATCGGACTTGGCTGTCACTGTCACCAACCACTAGGCCTCTTCGCATTATTTCGTGCAGTATCCAAGCTGAAACAAAATCCAATAACTTCTTAACATTATGCTCTTTATCATTAATCTTTCATGTGTGTGTGTGTGCGTGCGTGCGTGAGAGAGATAGAGAGAAGTGTATGAATGTAATTCAGTAAAATGCAGATTACATATGTTTTTCATGGACCTTATATAGAAACTGGTAGTAGCGTTTCAGATCCCCTTACCGATGTCTTCAAAGAGCTTGTCCACGTCCTGGCCTGTCACAGCGGAGCACTCGTGATAAAAGAAGTTGTTTTTGTCGGCGAAAAGCTTCGCACACTTAAAATATACATAACATATTAGAGATTAGTCAAAATGATCAAAACAAGTCTAATTTGATATTAATTAAAATATTCAAAACGTGTCTTATTAGACGGCAAATTTCTTGTTAAAATAATTCAAACAAAGCTAACAACAAGGCATGATATAAAATGTTAGATAAGCATACAACCTCGATGTTGGGGTATTAAGTAAATAATTAAAGAAAGATCAGGAAATATATGACACACCTCTCGCGGCACCTGTCTCTCGTTCATCAAGTCTATTTTCGTCCCCACCAGGATTTCTCGCGCTCTTAGTGTTGTTTCCTTTACCAGACTCGCCCATTTGGTCCGAACTTTCTGGAAACTAGCCTGGAGATTGCAAAAACACAGAAATGTTACAATGCAATGATTTTCTTCTACAACTGCGATGTCAATATCCTCTTTGTCTGTTCCACATGAGCGCCTCAAACAGAATGAAAGTAAAGTGGTGGCTGTACCTTGCTGGTGACGTCGAAGACAATGAGGACGACAGCGGCCTGCTCTAGTCGTTTTTGCAGCCTGGCTGTACTGTCGTACAGGTCAAATGTCAGGGACGGAATTTTCTCAAAAGGCTCGGTGGTCACTGTGTAGGACGAACCTGAAAAGTATTTCTCGTCATCGACATCACTGCGGGTGGCCTATCGTCCAAATATGACAAAATTATAAGGTTTTTGACAATGTTTAGACATCATGCATTATTTAGAAGAAGAATTAAATATAATAATTCAAGTCGCACGTCATCCCACCTCCCCGACACAGACAGTGAGAGAGAAAGAAAAACGCATAAAATAAGAGGATATATACACAGCCTACCCCTCGCAGGTACAAGAAGGTTAGTGTTACGGCAAGAGAAAAAGGATTTGGAAGAGGTTTCGAAAAAAGATAGAGCGCAAAAATTCTGGTAGTGTGTTTCTGGTGAGCTTGCCAAAAATAAAAAAAATGGGGACTGAACGTATGGAGTCTGTTTCGAGGAACACAGAAGTTGAGGGAATCGGAGGAGGATCGGAGAGAACAAAGTGGGGTAGAGATCTCATCGGGTGAATACACCATTAACGGACTGTCTGGCCACTTGCAGGAAAGAAAGTGTTTTATGAGTGATACTAGGTTGAAATTAATCTCACACACGCCATACACATGCAAATTGGCATTAGTGACCTATGTGCTACACCAGTGTTGCATTGCCCATGTATTTCTTGGATATGAAATAAGAGAATTAAGTGAAGAGATTGGTGTGGTACCTACAGCCAGCAAAACCTGACGCCAAACTGCAGAATCTCTGGTACCGATAGCGAAACAACAAACAGCTTTTCCCAGCTCCAGTAGATCCCAGGGTCACCACAACTGGAGTCATTGCTGAAAATAAGAAGCCAGTAAGAACCACAACCTTGAGATGTGACAATAACTGTTGTCGTTAATCCAAAAAGTATTTATATTAGTTTTACTAAATTTAAAATATAAAACTGAAAGTTAGATGGCGATTACTTGGGACCACATTAAGAGAAGTTGCTCTTTCTCATTAAAGACTAGACTAAGGCTCCGAGCAACACCACAGGCCTAGTCTTGGACAGGAGGTCAAGCTAAAGCCTGTAGCAGACAGGCTAGAACACTAGTGTCACTTATAGAGTAACGAAGGTCCGTGCTGACGACTCAGTTATGTGTATCGTCTTCTCAACACACTTCTTAACCCACGAAGCTTCTAACTTCACTTGACTAATACCTTACCTCTTAGCAGCCTGACTGGTTGTTGTCTCAGTCAAGAATAGCCATTGACTTCTTGTTTACATACGCGCGTGCGTTGTTGCTCACAACAGTGTAGTGTTATATATATATATACTGTGACTGTAGCACTATATTAAAAGGACTTTTTGTCTTGTGTCCAACAGCTGTACATATTTTACGGTCTTTAGTCTCATCACACAGCAAGACGTGTTTGACATCTGCAGTTTGATGGGCGATTGCAATGAGCCTGATAACTGTCTGCTCTCAGCTTTCATCGCTTCATGCTAAGCACTAGCCCTGGGTTCATAAAACAGTGTGAGTAGTTCACACGGGTGCTAATTGGGATGGGAGGAAAATTATATCCCTGCTGGAAAGCGGCTGACACGGCTAATACAGCTGATTGATGAAACAACGTAAAATTGAAAAGCATTGATCTTCGCAGGACCCGGTCAGGTATACTTGGATTGTCCTGCAGGAGAGAATGTATTCCCTGCAGCTGAGAGAGGTGAGGATAGTAGCCTGGCCAGATAGAAGCAGTTAGTGAAGAATGACCACTAGGCTAACCGGCACTGGGTGTGTATCTTACATCCCTCCCTGAGGTCAAACCATTCTTTCCCGCCATAAGGTAGTAAAGGCGTTAAAGTATACTGAGAATTTCAGCACCAGAGTTGGTTGAGTGGACGTTCGTCTCGCTACCGTCGTGCTGACTGCTACAAACACACACCGAGGCTCATCAACAATTTGCCGTCATTTAGGTTGTGTACTGCCCCCTGCTGGACAGACGAGTGTGTGTGTGTTTCAAATTATGTCTCTCTCCATCTCTCTCACTCGCGCGCGCGCACGCACGCACACACACACACACAATCGTTATAAACACACACACACACACACACACACACAGAGTTGAAGTTTGCGCTAGGTGACAAAGACGTACTTAGTTTCAGACTGACATTTTATTTAGAAGCACATCAAGGACAATCTTAATGGCTAGTAAGCTGAAAGGATAATGCAATAGAACTAGTAAGAGAAAAAAGACATTCTATAAGACCAGCAGATGGCTGGGCAAAAACGATAAGAATAACAGTATGAGTATTGCGAGGATAAACTATATGAACATTGCATAAAAGACACGGGAGGACAGCATGAGCACACCTCAGGCAGACAGCTGCAGTCGCAGAGCTTGCCTTGACGGGAGTGATGATCTCTTATAACGTTGAATTCATTAATTTTGTGTTAGTCGTCCTTATCCAGCGATCCGCCCAGCGATCAAGACTAAGTCTAGCCGACAGACGTGCCCGGATATGACTTATCCAGAAACAGTGGTTTCTTTTAGGGTTAAAGTCCATTTTATACGGCATTTCCAAAACAAAGTTGCAACCGTCACAAAGTTGTTTGAAATACTTCTCAGCGCTATGTGTTGCTAAGAAGACTGTGTTGTGTCACATCCTCCACACGAAAATATAATTAGAAATAATTATAGACACAAAGCAGAGGAAAAGAACGTGATCAATCAATATTTTTTATCATTTAAACATTATGAGCCAAATAAGTCAGCAATGTGGCGTCTAAACACGACCATATAGGTGGAGATAAGTTCCACATTTTCAAATGTATGGTTAACTGGACAGCCCAAAACATTCAGTCTCTTTACACTGATTGTCAGGAGCAACGAAAAACAAGAGTAAAATGCTTAAGCGAAGTAGGCGTGTCTTATTAAAAAAAAATGATCAAAGCAGCAGAGAAAAGATGCGAAAATCTTGACAGGCTGGTCAGGCAGGCGGCTCTGCAAGAGGTCAAAAAAGCAAGTCGTATCACACACGAGTCAAGAAAATTTAGATGGTACTGCACACCTACAACTCTTTTTGTAGTCCTGAAGCAGTTCCATCGCCATTCACTTATTTCTTTGTCACGTGGTTATAAAATCCCTACACCTTACTACATGCTTTCCAGTTACGTTTACTTTTTTATTTAATTGTGCATAATTGTGCTCCATTATTTGTCTAATTAATTGCAAATTGTCTATTGTTACATACATTGACTACTGAATTGTGCTGTGTACGGTTGCAGAAACTGTTTACGTAATCGTAATTGCTGTGTACTTACTTATGCCCCTTCTTGTGACTTAGCTTCGTAACTATAGTCTTCTTCGTCTGAAATGAAACCAATCAGAACGCCTTGTAATGAATAGAATATTATCTTGCTGTTCTTCGTGAATTTGTAAAATTCCTATTTCAAATTTGTACTTCAGTTAGCCAGTTTTAAAAGTCACCTGACGTGTTTATACGCTACAGGCGAAGCAGAAAACAAATGTGTATCCAGAGGTTTGAAAAATGGGACTTATTGTACGAAAGATTCATTTAATCAAGTCTGGGCATAGACTTGGCTAGTTAATTCATCAACATAATTCTTCTACACAGATGACATCTTCGCAAGACATCGATTAGCTGCCCACAGAGTCACCTTGGGCTCAGTACGTCAACACATTGCCCATAGAAAAATTAGTCATGGTCACACCGATGCATCAACATGTCGTGACATCATCTTATATACTTAATTTAACACCAAAGATGATGTTGTCATTGTGACATGGGAGGTGTTAGCCTCGATGGTGGTGGTAGTGGTGATGATGATGGGAAGAGGAAAAGCATTTAACCTGTGTGTGTGTGTGTGTGTGTGTGTGTGTGTGTGTGTGTGTGTGTGTGTGTGTGTGTGGTTCTTGTTATTGTTTCATTACAGGTGACAGGTAAGCGATATATATATATATAAGTATTGAAAATACTTCTTGATGTGAAAAACCATGGTACTTACGTAATATTGAAAATGAAAGAGACAATGAAAATTGGAGCAGTAATTTCAAGTGTTTTCAAAGTAAGTACCTGCGGGTCGTCACACCTATGACTTTAAAAAACGCAAATGGTGACTTTAATCTGTGCTTGTTTGTGGGTCAGCTGTGTTTGACCCGTGAGATCACCCCTCAGTTTCATGATGGTGCTCTTACTGTGTTAATCTCACAATTATCCCAAATGCTGTCTTCAGTGTGGTCACGAAACGGTGAAAGAGAAAAAGCAAGGGAAGAAAAAGAAACAAAGAGCAGGGTCTCACAGCTTCGTACGAGCACTAGCAAGGGCCCATTCTACTCACCGGTTGGTGGTGGCGGCGGTGTCGGTAGTGGCTGTGGAGTGTATGAGGGTGGTGTCGGTGGTGGCCGTGGAATGTATGAGGATGGTGTCGGTCGTGGCCGTGGAATGTGTGAGGGTGGTGTCGGTCGTGGCCGTGGATTGTATGAGGGTGGTGTCGGTGGTGGCCGTGGATTGTATGAGCTTGGTTTGTGCGGCTCGTTGTAGACGGGAGGACGGACTCCATGGGGTGAAACTGTTGGAGAAGAGAAGTCGGCATAATCATGTTCTTTCTTTCCCTATGACATGTCTTGCACTATAAGTTGCCACAGACCCTCACATGAGCCCCAAACACTCACTATGTCGTTCGGACATCAGCGCGTTCTTTTCGTTCTGAACAAAGACCAACTATATCCGCTTCTTGCAGACCCTAAGTTTCAATTATAACAAAGAAATGCGTAAAAATACACGCTAAAAGTAAAAGAAACAATATCTCAACTCAGTTACGTCCAAAGATTACTCCTTATAATTACATAACACTTCTAACTACGCATATTGTACTAATAAAAGTGGGTTTTTTTCAGCCAATTGTCAGCCGGATCTGAAGAATAATGGCATTAGTTTGTCGCATTAGTTTGACGAAGCCTTCATGGTTTGCGTATCCTCATGTTATAAGGTTATGTAGGTTGCTTCACGAACTATACACGTCCGTGGTTGCTTGTTAGAAACAGCTCCCACTTCTCCCACACGTGGTGTCTTGGCATCTCCTGTGTCTCCATGAGAAGTGAAGCCTTCACGGTTAGGATTAGTTTCATCTTCCAGCCTAGTTTCATCCTCCTAGGCCTGTGCCTTGCCTGGAAGACACAGTCTCCACTCCCCCACACGTAGTATCTTGGCATTTGCCGTGTCTCCCTGGAAAGTGAAGAGCTGGCCGGTGTTGGTTAATTGTTATTATCTTCCTATCACCAAACTCGCCATCTCTCTCGATTTCCTACCATTTTCTAGGATTTGCTGGATCTCTTTGAGCCTGTTGTCAACCAAAATTTTCCTGTTGTCTCCATGTTTTGATCTCTGCAGAACTGTCTTCGCATGTCCTTGTACCACTGTGTGTCTTTTCTCACTCTGAGTTCACATGACCCAATCCATTGTCTGATTTTTTAAAAACATTTTCTTGTTGGATATGTGGTCTGTAAGAGACACTCATTATCGTTCTATTCTAGCTCCTCTTCATGGTCTGAATGTTGTTCTGCGAGTGCATTGTCAGGATGTAATTTTGCCAATTTTAAGTCGAGATCCTATCAATACGCTTCCTAAAGCATACCTCTGCCACGTAGCTACAATGCCAGGTCAGTAGTCTAACAATCCTGAACATTTGCTCATTTGTAAATTAATGCAAATAATTGTATGTAATTGTTGTTTAGGTGGTAGTTATCAATACAATCTTCATTTTATCGAACGAATTGCTCAATACAAATTTATTGTTTTTCTAGAAGGTTACATTTTAGAACGTATGACTTACCAAGGTTGTGTAGGATAGGTCCAACTGGAAACAAATTAATGACCAGTTAGGATACGGCGCGAAAAATATCGAACGAATTGCTCAATACAAATTTATTGTTTTTCTAGAAGGTTACATTTTAGAACGTATGACTTACCAAGGTTGTGTAGGATAGGTCCAACTGGAAACAAATTAGTGACCAGTTAGGATACGGCACGAAAAACATTATTGCAAAAAAAAAAAAATCAAACTTAATTCGTCAAAATGCTTCATCACATCTCAAATATAGCTAATGGAAGTAACAAGAATGTAACAACACTAGTTATGTAAGTAAAAATAAAAACTGCGAATCTGTGAATCTGTGCGAGCGATAGTGCGTGCATGCATGCGCGCGTGTGTGTTTAAGACAGACAGACAGACAGACAGTGATGCGCAATGAACATTCTTCCGAATGGATACCTGCGCATTACAAATGGACATCATCATCATCATCATCATCACAGACAGACAAAAACTAAATGCAAATGCCGTTGCAGACAAAACGACACGGAGAGATAAAACTTACTGATCTGGCAACCGTCATCCACTGTTCTGATATAACCGAATTTGCATATACAGGTGTATGCTCCAATATTGTTAAAACAGTTTTCGTAGTATGAACACAAGGCTGTCCTTCTGTTACATTCATCGATATCTGTAAAGTGTAACGAAGGATTGTGAGAGAAAGTCCTTTGCACCCCTCAGCGTAAAATAGTCGTCAATATTTATCTCCATCTTCATTGTTATCATTCTTATTTATTTGTTCACAAATGAAGCGCTTATTTCAAATCTACACTAACAATCATTTTTAAATATTATTCCATCATATTTTCTAATTACTGGTTTTGTTATCCTAACAAGCTTGGGTTTTGCTTACTTGTCTAATACTTATGTCGCTAAGCATTCTGTTTAGAGTGTCTTCGTTTTCCTTGTGCTCTTTTTTATTTTTAACGGATATGGTAATGTTGAAGGCACTGAAGCTCAACAGTATTATAATTGTAGCATTGCGCTATACATGACTTTATAGTAGTAGCAGCAGTCATCTCACTACCTGTAAGCGCGCACATTGCATGTAGCTCAGGTAGTAACTTACCGACACATCTGTTATCCTTCCACTCATAGCCGTTGTTGCAGACGCACTTGAAGGAACCGGCGCTATTGACGCAACTTGCCGCAAGACCACATTTAAATACATTGCGGCACTCATCATCATCTAAAATAAATAAATGCATTTGTCAACTCGTCTTTCCAATAAACTGATCAATTGAGTCATCAAACGTTCGACGCACTCAGCTCGATGCACTTCAGTGCTGAAAAGTTCAGTAAGGTATGAAAAGAAGAAATAAAAAAAATTAACGCTATTTTTCCTGGTGTATATAATACCCCACAAGATACTTTCCGCCGCTGATGATTATCCTAACTCCTCCGCTTTCTCCTCTTCCTCATTTCATCATCAAAATCACTTCCTCCTCCTTCTCTCTTTCTCTCTCACTCTCCCCCCACCCACCCCATACACACCGATGCGATATCTCAGTATATTTAGCTCAAACAACCTGGGATTTGTTCGCCTGAAAGGATCTTCACAAAAAGTAAATATACTATACTTATAGTGCAGGCAACAATGTTCAAACCAAACACCGTCTTACTCATGGTAGTGCTTAGTAAGATCTGAAGCGTCATGTGACCTTTAGGTGAGACACGGAAAAGCGGGAAAACTCCTACAATTAGGAAAACGGCTAATTGATCTCGCTTCCTGAGTTTATTAAGGTGAATCGAGTGCTGACGACGTACAGTCGGATGGGGCATTATCAGTGATAAGCTCACCGCGTGTCGTTACGAATGATGGCGATGGCAATGACCGCCAGAGTTAAGAGTGTGTGTGTGTGTGTGTGCGCGCGCGCTAAACTATAAGCAATGAATTTATTTTTTGTCGCTCATATATAGGTATCCTTGCGCTACATTACTTCGAAAAGCGCCTATTTTTCATTTTATAACAATGACGGCTCGTCTATGAATATCACGTGACAAATTAGTATAGAAAACAAATGTCGATTCGTTTCTTTTACACACAATGAACAACGAGTGTGTAATTAAGCTGAGTAGCAAATTCTGTATTCGGTGGACAAATCGACTGAAGCCAGTGGTCTTAATCGACTTTATCTAGATTGTACTTCTTAAGTCCTGGGATGGAATGTATTGATGGAAACATGCAAAAATGTAATTCTTACCCATACAGCCGCCTATGTCGTTTGGGCGATACCCCGAGGGGCATTTTACCGGGTAGTCACCGTAGTCATTGGAGTCATTGGAGTCATCGTAGTCAGGCTCGGCGTACTCGTCGGCCGCTGCTGGAGATAAAAATAACATGAGTACTAACAACTGCTTCATCAGCCTGACATGGGAAGGTGGTGAGCAGGAAGAAATCCGTTATTTGTTCTCGAGCGAAACATCATTAACCCGTTTAGTGTTGGTATGTCCAAATTTCGGGTGTAGCTGGACTGAAATCATATGCAATTTTCTGTTAAGATCCAAATCGTTTGATACAGATGTTGCTGCAAATACTATGGCAAAGGGTCATCATATTCAGAGGTTTGACAGCATGGGAATCAATGTTCAAATCAGCAAACAAGACTTTACCGGTGGCTAGAAAGCACAGCATGACCAGCATCACACACCGACCATTGTCCCTCATTGTCATGTGCAGGGCTGACTACTCTTCACCTTCGAACAGATTTATGAACAAAATAAGCAAGAACACGACAAAGTCTATCAGTGTGTAACTTGTCAACGATTTCATTAGTCATTGGTACTACAGTGAATTTTAAAACTGATTGAAACAGTTTATTTTATTTGACATTTTATTTCTGTACCTGTAAAGTGCAGCTAATAACACACAAACTTCTCCCAAACAAGGGGGGAAAAGTAAGAAATATGATGCAGGCACTCGGTGCCGTCCACACTAGTGGTCACTCTTCGCCCTCACCGATGCAAGTGATCCAGAAAGATCGCCTTGATAAATTTAACACAATGTGGCTAAAAAAAAGTCACGTCTAGCAAAAAGGAAACTGTTGCACCCATCAAGTCAGGTAAAAAAAAAAAAGGCAAATCCCTAAGACAAGAAAACCTGAGCGCCAGATCCAGAGCTTAACAATCCGTGTGCACTGCTCAAAATAGTCTGGGAGCCTAGAGTAAAGTTTAAAAACAGTAAAATAATACACTAGGAGCAGGTCAGTGAATAACGTACCTCAGGCGTATATTGCTTGTTATCTAGTTCACCAGGCACAAGCCTACCAGACTCTTGATCCTAAGTGCCAGGCCCCAAGGTTTGATGCTTACCGGCTTAAGTTGAGGTTTTTCAAGACTTTGTCTCATCACCTGAGGATGTCGAGACCGTCATGTGACAATGTTTAAAAAAAAACAACAAAACCCTGGGGATGTCTGAACATTGGCACAAGGTGTTCTTGGGTCCAAGTGGTGCCCTTTGCCCAATGTTGACATGTATATGCATGGTAGCTTCAAGGATCGAGCGACGCTGGTCGCATTTTCATGTGATGAACCGAGGTCACTTGATTTGCAAACCTCTTCTGCTTCTGCCACAAGCGGTCTACTTTCTATGCAGGTTTTATGATGATTCTTTCGGATTTGCCGCCGGCAAAAAAGCTGGCCTGGCACTGTAGCTGTCGCTACTGGCTGCTTCCATCATCATCACATTATCACTGTCATTTTCCCCATTCGTCTTTCTCTCTCTGTATGTGATTGGAACTAATAGTTGGCTAGTTGCCTCCAGCAGCTGCTCTACTTGTGTAAGTGCAAATTTACGTTTTGCATTTTTTCTATGCAAATATTGACTCGCCTATAAATTTGCACGTGTGTGTGTGTGTGTGTGTGTGTCCACGCGCCCGGAATAGTGTATTGTATCCCTTCTTTAAAGGCTAACCCGAGTGCAATATTTTTCTTTATGATCGGGTTAAGTTCATTTTAAAATAATAATTCCCAAAATATGAATACATAATTATGCTTACTTTTCAAGATATAAGCCTTCAACCATCGGCATTCTCATCACTAAGAAAGTAGAAGGAAATTACCGGTTACACTGGAGATCTTCGTTACATTTATGGGGTATTTCTAGCAGTGTGTCTCAGTTCAGCAAATCTATGCCTGTCTTCGAAACATCGCTCAAGTTATTATTTTCAACATACGATTTTTTGCCCAGAAGGTGAAACAGCTGATTTTTCAATACAGCCCTACAAATTTGAACTTTATTTAGACTGAATTTTTTTTTAAAGCAAAATGTAGTAAGGAACAATCATGGTCATTGCAATGTTGTATTATTGTTGATTTTTTTTCTGTGGGCCCATTTGAGTTAATTTTTCCGTGTGACTGCTAACAACCCTAAAATCTTTTTTCATCTGTTTCGAGCACGCATATCAATGGTGGCCTCACGCTGTCAGTTGTTTTTAGCATTGTGCTGGATAAGGAAGGATACGACTGATGATGTGTTTGTAGCTGTGTCGCGATGTTACTTGTAGACGGTGTAGAAATCATCGATGCTGTATATCTGATGCTTGATCTTTAAGCATTTTACCAGCAATCCTATTTGGTTTTAACACTCTCGTGCTTTTGTATGTTTGCTACTGCTGTAGGGAGCTCTCATCGCTTTAATGAAAATCCTAGACTTGCTTGTACTCTATAAGTGACTGGATAACAATCGCTTTTGAAATGTTTTGAGCAAACTCTTGAGTACGGCGTGGAGACAAAGTTCGCAAGGTACGTTCGAACAAAGCAGAGACCTGCATATACACATCTTTGAACAAAGTTAATCCACTGGCGTTTGTAGCCAGTATTTTTAGGAAATGACAAGGAGTACAAACTAACTCCATCTGAGTGTCAAAGAGATCACTCAGCAACAGCACATTGGTCTGTTTTCTTTTATCAAGGATTGCATCTTTCCTTTTGGAACCATCCAGAAGATGCTATTATTAGATATACTGCCCTTTTGACACTTCCTGTTTTCTTGATAAATCCAGATGTGATAAAGAGAAAATATTTCTTGTGCCTTTTCGTTATAAAATACCACTGGAATATGTTTTGTGATACTATTTCCGGCGATGTTCACTGAGCACTCGGTTAGTCTTCTACGGGGCAATGACAGTTTCCACAGTGCATCAGCTACCATAGAACTCACTTAGTGCCAACACGAGTCAGCTGAAGTCCAAACTGAATGAGTAAAACCCTTGAAATATGAAATATACTGTAAGCATTGAGTTATTAGAGTTAATAACAGTATGAGTAAAGGTACTACAATCTGAGCTAACCTCGTCACAATATGCTGACACAACTTTCTCGCTTGATCTAAATGAAGTGTGTGTGTGTGTTCAAATCATCAGATAATTAGTTTTCTGCTGCCTTCAGCCCATAGCAGAAGATTAAGCTTTTCACTTCTAAACAGCAGTGCTTTGTCCTTTGGTGACCTTTCTGCTGCAATGCATCTAAGCATCAAATTCAAAGTATCTTTTAGCACTCCCAGAAAAGAGTGTTACATGAATATCAGTAAGGATTATGAGGTCTCAAAGGAGGGCCAACTGTTACTAATCAAACTGTGTAACCACTGTGGAGTTGTACCTCCCGGTGACTGGGGGCGCTATAATGGATATATGACTCTTGGATCTAATGTCTGCCACGCTGCTTTATCCGGCCCATCTAGACCATTCTAGTAGGTGTTGGTGCGCATGTGACTGATGTAAACCCTTGCTAATCAGAAGGGTTAGCTAATCGCAAGAGAGCGCCCGCAAAACTGGTAGTTTTTAGATGTTTCTAGCTTTTCTTTGGAAACTGCATAAAAGCCCTGAAAGTGTTTAACAAGATAAAGGAAGAAAAAGCAAGCAATTGACAATGACATAAGAGCCAGGGTCTTACGCAACGTGCCAATTAACTAAAAGTTCCACTTTCCATCATAACACCAGTCGGTTTGATAATTTACCAATTTAACCGAGTAGTTTTGACCATACATTGATTAAATCACTGCCATAAACAGATTAACAATAGCCCAGTATGTTTCAAAGAACACAAGAAAAAGATTTATTTGGTTACTCCCTCTGCAGGATAACTGGTCGAGTTGGTAGGTTCCATGGTAACAGAGCAGGTCCATTTATACTTCAAATTTTAGTACAATTTTAAGTGAAATTGTCATAAATTCACATAAAACAATCAAAAAAAGTTGTAAAAACTTATTTAGAATAAAATAGTGTGCCAACATTTAAAAATAACAATCATCACATGCAGGATAGATGTGGTCAAACTAACTCTTAGCTTTGGTCCAAATAACTCAGCTGAGATGAAGTTGACATGAAAGATTTTCAATTGACTGTGACTGCATCAAAGGCACCTTTCGGACTTTATAAAATGGTAAATGTAAATCATTACTAAGCCAGCTAATTTTAAAGGTTAAACAATCACAATCTGCAATTTGAGATCATTGTCCTGTGTTTGTAGACTCTAAGTACTCTCTTTGGATTTTCAGGGCTTTTTCAAACTGTTGCAAGTCTAGGCCATCAACACATCGAACCAGCCTTGCCTTCAGAATTAATCTGTCTGGGGCTCTGGTACTTTCTGTCTGCATTTCACCAACAAACTGGAAGAGGCTTCCCATTCTTGCTGTGAATGGTTCCACAAACGATGTGTCAATAAAAATATGTAAACCTGTCTTTGGATCAACAATCTTGGCTCTGCATAGATTGACATCATGAAAGTCTAACCTGTGAAAAAAAAAAAAAACGGAAACTTAAAATACTGTATACCATATTTACAGCAACTACATCAATGTCAGTAATATCTGATCAATAATCACGTTTATACATTTATACCACCTACAGTAAAGCTAATATAGAAATCAGGAATGCTTGGATAGATGCTTACATTTGTGCAACTGTTAGTGCCTCTAAATGGTCTCTGGAAAAATTTTTCAACATTAGAAAAAAAAACTCATTTAAAAAAACTAAAAGTAAAAAAGAAATTTATAAATAAAAACAAAAAAGGTTCTGAGGCCAATGTGACAAATGTCTTTGAATGTTAGACTAATTTTGGCAAAGTTCTGTGTGAAGGCCACATGCATCCAGTGGTTTGGGGACAAATGTATTTGGGCATAGACTGCTGGCAGTCAACCGAGACCAACACTTAGCCTTCTGTTTAAAGTTGTAAGCTGTCAGGTCTCAGCGACCCTTTTGACAGCCAGCATCTGAAACCATGCTCTTAATGTCATCAGTATACAGTACTTGTAATCGGTTTAATTTCTTTTAGTGTCTTTCTAGCAAATGTCATTGGCCTCCATTTCCCATGCCTAAGAGATAATAAACTAAAATCATAGCAAGTAATGAAGCCTGCATGAGCTTTTGTACCTCTATCATCTGCTCTTTCTCTTTGTGTGGATAGTGAAACAGTGCATTTGACTAGCGGCCTCATTCTAAAATACAGAAAAATTGCCTGCAAGCAGTCCAGAGATATAAATTCATGGTTCAGGACATCGGAACTTTGGTCAAAGTGCTATATTTAAACTTGATTGGCAACACATTTGCCAATGAGACTTTAGTACACTTCCGACGTTTTATGCCTCGGCATTTTGCCCAGTTAAGAATAGTCTTTATAGAAATTCAAGAATCGCAACACAAGCTTGGTCTGAGGCACAGTAGTAGCCTCCCGTCCACTCTAGGACGCAGCTCTATGATTTCTATTTCGACTGGTGTGGTCAGTGTGGGCTACATTTATTTGAATCGCAGCCACTGCCATGAAGAAAACATTTTAAACATATCTAGTGTTTTGTCCAATATTAAATGCGTACCTTCCAGTCACGTTTATAGACTTTCCATCAAATACAGAAGAGAGGACTTGCAAGCTACAAAGTTCTGGAATTAAAAACGTCTCTCCCGGCGGAGGAAGATTTCTTGCTTCCATAGTTCATTACACCACTGATCTAACCAGTCACTGAGCATTCAGACTGAATGAGACTACCCGTCCGCGTCTCAATTGTTGTTTCAGTGAAATAGAGGTTTTGAAATCACTTCTTGCTTCGACTAGAATGAGACTAGCAGCGAACTTTTCGAGTTACCGCATCATACTTGACAAAAACGGAGAGTGAGTAACACCGTTATTTCACAAACAAACAAAAGCCTGGAGCAGAAAAGAGTAAAGTTTTAAAAACTAAATAAAACATAACACAACCGGCGCAAATTATACCTCTACATTACTTTAGGAATTTATTGTGTAAAAATTCAACTAATCCAGCTCCGAGACACCATTTATACAAGCTTCGCACCAGTTATCAACTGGTGATTTCATTTGTTAATATGTCTCAAATAGTTGATATTTGCATTTCAAGTCAAATATAGTCAAATTAACTCATTAGATATAAATATATTATGCTTATAATTTTACTGGAATGGGTAATTCTGTTATTTGCATTCCTCAACCGAACGTTACTATGACGACAAACCAAAAATAAATTCTTCACGTCGGAATAAAAATGGCGGTTGTGAAGATCTTGGGGTGACCGCAAAAATGTGAACTGTGTGGTTGGGCAGCTTGTTCGGCAAGTTTATAAAGCTACAAATTTTGCAGTTGTGAGGTAGAATCGAGACTGAAGCAGGTTCTTGAATATTTTCGTGATGAGTTTTCATTCTTGTTTAGAAGGCCATATTTAAAGAAAGTTTTTTTTTTTTAAAAACCAGTGATCTAATTGCCCCCACCCTCTCACACATACACAAGAAGTGACGGAATGACCTGACTTGGCAAATCGCCGGGTTGAGGTAGGTTTGCTTTTGTCTCTCGCTCTCTCTTTTTACAAGGAGAAGGGTTGTCGTTTAATTAAAAGCGATGTATTATTTCAAAGAACCACATCGTCGAAAAATCATAGCAGAACGGGAGTAGCGCTTCTAAGACTCATGAGTGAGAGAGATGTACTGTGAGGTAATCGATTTTTTTAGGGGGGATGGTGAGGGGGTGGCTTAATTTTCTATGACCAACGAATTAGTGATATTAGTGAAAAATATAAAAATATGCAGAACAATGTTATGTTGCATATGTAATAATTGTATACATATATATTAAACACACACACCACACACACTCATCTACATTGTAGTGCTGAACCACTATGATTTACTTAAAAAAAATGTATTTGTGAAAGATAATGCATAATGTCATTAATGGTACCCTTTTTACGTGTGTTCAGCTTTCCTGGTGTCTCACAATGCCTACTGCATCAGCAGCTTTCATTCGTAGTAGTGGTAGTGGATATGCTACAACATATGGAACATCATATAATACTTCATCAACTGTGTCCCGTAGTTCTTCTGCAACACGGAGAAAAGGTTTAACTGGGGGATATAGTTCTTCATCATCATCATCAAGCTCAACCTATCGGGCTCTGCCATCTGGCCCAGGACCTATTGACTCAAGTGGGAAAAAGTTGGAGGCATATTCAGTTCGGGCAGGAGACGCAACTTTAACACGCACCAGGGCCAGGCCGTCTCCCATTACAGGAGTTACCTCTGTAAGGACAAGCCCTCTCAGAGCTGATCACAGTAGTGGCTTGACTAGCACCTCTCGTTATGCTTCCCAAAACAACGACATTTATCTGTCTAGCACATCAACACTTCCTCGGAACTTAAGAACACTAAATATAAATCCTCTAGATGCTGTCCCCACTGCTTCTTTAAACAGGCTTTCTGGTCGGCGTTCTGCCAGTTTGGCAAATTTACACACTGACGAATCTTCATCTTCCCTGCTAGCAGCAAATAAGACCTCTACTCTGTACGCCAGTGATTTGGATTCTATTAGCCGACAGCCAAGCAACCGCAGAAGTAGTCAGATAGATGATGACACCCAGAAATCCACACGATCTGGACGCTCTGTGGGTATAGGAGAAGATAAGAAAGATGGAAGTTTGCGTGCACCAAAATACACCCCAAGTGTGTCTCGGGATTCAAGTCCCAGCACTAGTAATGGTTTGGGATCACGACCCCGCCAGTTTGGAGAACTTAGGGAAGAGTCTTTGACTACCAGCTCTGTGTCTGGCTCATTCCATAATTCTTCGGGATCCTTCTCTTCACAAGTAAGTGCATGAAAAAATAGCAGTAATAAACTAATATCAAGGTATTAAAACTGTTCACCATCATAGTATTGTCTACCAAAAAGTCTGAACAGAGATTTGAGGAGAAGGTTATAGGTTATGTTTGCAAACATAATGGCTCTCAGCAGATTAGATCAAACTTTGGCTGCTGTTGGTAGCTTTATCATGTAAAGATAAAAAAAGGAGAGGTTGGCTTAAAACGAAATCTATTAAGTATATGAGGCAAGAAGAAAGAGACTTCGGATGAGAGTGGCTAGACTAAGCCAGCCAGAAGTTTGGTGTGGTAGGAATAATGACAAGAAGGTATTAATAAAAATCATCTAGAAACAAGTAACCGTTTTCTTTGTTTTTTCAGATTGTACTCTATTGTGATAAAATGAAGAAAAAGTCATGTCGCTATGTTATAGCAGCTAGAATATTTTTTTGTTTCTCTGACTATCCATCTGTTGTTATATGCGTGTGTCTGTACTTACAACTTAAACTTGTATGTTCGAACTACAAAAATTTAAAATAGTGCATATTATAGTTTGAAACAAAATTGTGAAAAAGAGACAACAAATAAAGTTGAATAAAATTGCGTACTATGCCTAGGCATTTACTGAAAACTGTCACATATCTCCAAGACTTTCAAAGATATCAAAAGAAGCATTCTTGAAAATTTATATAATAGTTTGTATTTTACAAAGACACTGTAGTGATAATTTGAGATGTATAAAACACTGTTTTAAAGAAGTCTTTATAATAGTGCAGCGTAATGTAGTTTATTTAGAATAGATCACCAAATTAGTTTCTTTTTTGTTCTCTGCCTTCCTGAGAACAGCAAAAGCCTGCATATTATTTTTAGTTTGTGTTGACTGTATTTGAAACGAAAATATCAAATAACTTTGGTAGATTACTAGAATCTCACCCAGTCTTTTTTTCACCAGTTCTTATATCTGAATACTGCTATTTATACTTTCATTCTTTTAAAAGTTGCACCTTAGTAGGGCATTTTTTGTGTCCCCCCTTTTTGGGATTCAAGATCGTCCATAATAGGCATACAGATGAACTTATAGATGAGACTTGGATTATCTAACATTGGTGATTCAGATGTGACATATATGTTGCAGTATAAATACCATGGTACATAAATGTTAGAATCAGTATACATTTCTCTTTTTGTGTCAGTATGTATGCCAAGGACTTTTAATGAGTTCATCTTTTTATGGTTCATCTGCTTTGCTATGTTTTCAGCTCTGTATGTGTGTGTGCTTTCCTGTTCATGTGTGTGTTCGTGTGTACTTTACAGAAATTATGAGTGTCAGTGGTTAGAGGTAAGATCTAAGGGCTTAGGTTAGAATTAGTGTTAGCTTAAAGGCAAGGTTGGGTTAGGTTTAGTGTAAGGGTTTTGGCTTTGAAGGGATTTATATCAGGGTAAACCAAAGATGTACACTAAGTTTTGTTTTTGTCTTTTTCTCAACAAACAATAAGTTTTATGGTTAAAGTTGTATGTTGAGAAGTAGGTACATGCACAAATTGGGTACTGTCACCAGCTGTGAATTTGGTGATGGATAAAGGTAATAAATTCAGGGACAGTCTTAGCTTCAGGTTGTGTCCCCAGTTTTCAGGAAATCCACAAATGATACATTTGCCAGCTGCATTCTTGCATACTGTGTGTGTGTGTGTGTTAATTAACATCATGTTTCTTGATTTGAACCAAATAAAAATAGGATGGTAAGCTCTGTTGGCTAATGTTCAATATCTCTGTTGCATCTGAAACCATAATTAAGTAAAAATACTCCTATGCTGTTAGTCAACACAAGCAGTTACATCACTGAATGCATGGAAGTGTTAATGAGTGATTTGAATTGACTGAACAATGACCACAAGTCTAACTTAGACATTAACGGACACCAAATAAAGCAATCCAATTCCAAGTTTTCTTTAAGTTCCCTTCCACCCAATAATTTATGCCATCCACTTAGCTGGTTCAATCAATGGCCCATATTAATAAAATGTGTGAAGTGAATTAGCTATCTGTTTTTCCAATAATGTTTTATCATTGCGCATGAGCTGATAATTAAGTGCATTGAAGAAATATATGGTTTTATTTCATGCCTTTCCTTTTCCTCCATATTTTCAGAGCAAATTCCGAGATGGTGGAAAAATTGGTCTTTGCAATCTGGGCAACACTGTAAGTTGTCTATTCTTTGGAGGGTAGGATGTAGACAATAAGTACGTTTAAAGGGTACAATAATATATTTGTCTTGTAAATTTCTATCTTATTTTTTTCAATTCTCACCTTGTATCAGTCATTCGAGATATATAATATTTCATATAAAGAAGTCCAGAGTATTTGTTTTCATATCTTACAGCACTAAACCTTTTCATTTCCTTGCAAGTACAAAAGCACATATCACTATTGCTATGTTCATCCATGTATATTCAGTGATTGACTATTCATAATGATGAAATAACCATATCACTTCTCTCTCCTATGTACATGCTTTTGAACTCAGCAGGAGATAAGAACTTTTGATGCATTGAATGGTAAAAGAAAAAAAAATAAACTTTCATAATCATATTGTGGCAGACTTCAGATAGTGTGACAGCAATGTAATTTTTATGCTGATATTTGTTGTGTATATTGATAATGACAGGCAAACTGAGATACATAATAACATTTTTTTTTTTAGTCACCACTTTAATGCACAATTGATTTGATAGCCATAAATCAGTGTCAGAAACCATTTTCCCACCTTAATTGAGATATGTTGCTCACATTTGTTGAACTCAGTAATTTTTTGTCTGTTACAGTGTTTCATGAACTCGGTTCTGCAGTGCCTGAGCAACACAAGGCCTTTGCTTGAATGGTGCCTTAATGATGAGTACCAAGTGGAAATTAATACTACAACTAGTAGTATGAAGGGATCGCTTGTGAAAGGTTTTTACATTTACTTTTACAGCTCTTGATGCTTGATAAGCAGCTTTTAGCAAATTGTTTTCTGCTTAATGTGATAATACTAACAACTTTTTGTTTGTGTGAAAGTTCAGACTCAGTTCATCAGTTGTTATTGACTCTATCATGATCAGGATACACTACTCTTAAAATAATGTAAAACTGGCTTATCCCTTGATTTAAAGGCATGAACTACCTTTTTTTTTATAAATGGTCTGTCATAGATTAAAGTCTGTAAGAATCTCAGTTTGCAGCATCAAAATGGGATTTCAGGTGTCCTAGATGGCATTATACAGATATGATACATTTTCATATGTAAAAATCTCTTAACTTTCATTACTGGTTTAAGTGAAAAAGGTAAAGGTAGTCCCCTTCAGTCTTTTGATTGCTGGCAAGTAAGGCATTGGAGAATACACTTTTATAGAGGGGGTGGGGGGGAATTGGCAGCATTTTATCTCACCCCCATTCTTTCCCCAACCCTACAGGGGATTAGATATACATCCACCAACTGGACAAGTAGGCCTTGTCACATGGACCAGGCTAGTGTGGGCACCTCCAACCTGGAATACTAGTGTTTTAATCTCTTGGTTTCCTTGTTATTGATTTTATAGCCTACTCTGAAAGTCTGTATAGCTTTTCATGTTAAATGACGTAAGGTTATAAGTACAAGAGGATTTACTAGAAAAGTTCATTTGGCAAAGCATTGATTAGGATCCAAATTTAAACTTCTTTTTGACCTTACTCAAGTTATTGTAAAAATTACATTGAAGGCTCAGAGCATATCCTTCATTGTGGAAAGTTTCAATTTAGCTAACTATTGTATCTGAAGAAGGAAGATTTGCTGGTGTAACTTAAATATCTTCTGTACCTTGACATTTTTGTGGTGTTGAGTTTTTAACTAGGTTCAGAATCTGATGCATTTGGCACATTCAGCAAAGATACAACTTTTGTCATTCTTTCTTCAACAGCATTTGCTGCACTCATGAAGTCACTTTGGAAGGAGGGATCTTCAGGATATGTTTCTCCTAATGCTTTCAAAACACAGATACAGAAATTCGCTCCACGGTTTGTGGGATACTCGTAAGCATATGTTCTTGTTCTTTGAAACATCTGCATAAAGAAGTAGTTTCTGCATGCTCAGATTTAAAATTTGTGTATTGTACCTGTGTGTGACTTTACTAATAGCATAATCTCTTTATGGTAACTCTCAGGGTTACAAGAAAAGGTTCTCCATAACATTCGTTTTATACCAGTAGGTGATTGCAAGAGCAGTAATCTTAAACTAACATTTTTAAATTACTATGCAATTAAAAAATATTTTTTCTTGTAGGAATTGCATAAAAGGATTTATATAAATAGAGGACTTGCAAAGTGTATTTTGGTAGATTTTAGCAAGTCTTAATAGGGAGGTTTTGCTGTGCAACCAACCAACCATACAATCATTCCTTCCAGAGTTTAAATCATACTACAATGCACAGATATATGAATTTTGTCGCACTTAAAAAGTACTTGTGGGCCTGGCTCCTAGCGCCGGAGCTGGACACCCAACCTCTCTCTGGATGGGTGACAGAGTGGCCTACCTCTTTACTCCTCACTGTATTAGTTTCTGTGTCACAGGTCCTTTCACTTTTATTCCTTTTTTGTCAAAACTCTTACTTTCACTGCCGTTTTTCCTATTCTATCCTCTGCCTTTCGGTCCTTTCCCCTTTTTTCAATGTTTCCCCCAAATCACTTACTTTTACAGTTTCTGATTTCTCAGCGGCCTTCTTTAGGCCACCTGCATTTACCGTGCAGGGTGACCTTTGTCAGGGGAGAATGGGTTCCTGGAGGCTGAGGTCACTGATGGGTTGCGGCTCATCATACCAACATTCCTCTTTGGCCCAGACTTCTCCTAGATAAGAGGTTGGTACTGGCCCTCACCAATCAATTGGCTGGTCATGCAATGCCCTAACTATGCTAGAAGGCTGCGGGCTGGGTCAGTCTGATCCACATTCTCGTGGGTCAGAGTATACTTCTCCTGTAGCCCTGGTGCAACCCTGCTGGATATACCTATGAGGTACACTTGGCTGCATTGCATCTCTTAGATGGACTCTGTGGTGGGTGGGGAGCAGGAGAAATGAAGTTTCATTTTTCCTCATGGCTAAACAAATTTTCTTACTCTGGAAAATGCTCTTGACCTTTTGAAGACAATTCCTTAGACAGTGAAGAGGAGGCATATGATGCAGTAACAAAGATTGTAGATGGGGCATGGTCATTTTATTTTATTGTGGAGAGTGGGGATCCTGAGAGACCTTTCTCGGGACTGTCCTCCTTTGCCATTCAGAAAGGATTTCAAAACATTTCTTCAAACTTTTCATCAATAGAACGTCTAAAAACTGGACAATTCCTGGTCCAATGTAAAAATCGAAAAGCATCAGAAACATCAGAAGACATTGGGATGGAGGATCAGATGTAGTGATCTTTCTGAATTGTCAGAATTAGACATACTTGCCGAACTTTCTTTGCCATGTACATAGGGTCACTCTTAAAAAGGATGGCAAGATTGTTCCCAGAAATACATATTTTCTCACCTTCACTCTTCCAAACCCTCCAAAATTCATTCAAATTGGTTATCTTTGGGTGAAAGTGGCACTTCATTCCCTCACCCTTACGTTGTTTTAATTGCCAAAGGTTTGGACATGGGTCGGCTGCATGCCGGTCAGCAGCACGCTGTGTAAAGTGCAGCAAGTCACACTTCCCTAGCAAATGTCATGGAACACTCAAATGTGCCTACTGTGCAGGATGTCATCCAGCCTCTTCCCGGGACTGTCTCCGCTGGAGGGAGGAAGCTCATATCTAATGCATAAAAGCAGAACAGGGTTTATCTTACCCAGAGGCTCGTTGCCATGTTTTGGGAAACTTTCAAGCTTCCACCCAAACAGCTGGAAACCTCTCTTTTGCAGGGGTGGTCTTGCACCATACCGTGCAGTCCTCTTCTTGCCAAACAGACATTACATGGTTACATACAGAAACCACCCAGCTCACGCACACTCATGCTACCTCCATCTACAGAACAAACACAGCTGACCAAACCCCTTACCCCTCAACAAATCCCAGCATACACCTCAACTCAACCTTCAGCACATGCACCCACAAGCACTCATCAAACTTCAAAGACTGCACCAACAAAATCTCAGACCACAGTACCAGCCACTCCCTAAAAGACTCCACTTCATAACTCCAACTTTCACCAACCTCCTGGTCCTCTGGGTCCAAAACAATTAGCCCTCATACATGACAGCATCCTCCTTCACCAAGCTCAAATCGATTCGCACCACTTTCAGATGGTTTGATGGACATGGAAGAACAAAGGGTCCCTTCACCCTCATCCCCAGGTCGTTTAAACACCTCATCTTCTACACAATGATCTATGTCTTCATCCCATACATAATTTATAACTCAAATTTTCTACAATGGAACTGTCAAGGAATTCGTACAAATTTTGAAGAACTAAAATGTCTTTTGCATCAAACAGATGCTTAAGTGATTGCCCTCCAGGAGACCTTTTTGCGGGACACAGATACTTTTTCCTGTAAAGGTTTTTAGGTAATCTGAAAGGCATCTGCCAATGATTCCCATGCTGGTGGAGTAGCCCTTTTAATTCATTCAGATATTCTTTTTAACCCCATTGCCCTTTCCATCCCATTACAAGTTGTAGCAGCCAGAATATCCCACAGGAAAACCATCACAGTATGCAGTGTGTACCTTTCCCCTTAATTAGCATCCTGTACTCCTCTTAGGAGATTTTAATGGACGTCATCCCCTCTAGCACGGGCTGACTGGAGTTCTTTCAAAACACTCTGTGAGTCAGTTCTGTCTCCCATGGAACTTTTCATCCCACCCGTGGATGAGGTTTCAAATAGTAAAGATTCCACAACCTCTACGGGTCATCCAATGAAAAGTTTCTCCCTGGCACTCCTGGAGATTATGAGCAAGAGCATCCCTCATTACAGCCACCACAGGAGGCTCCTTAAAGTTCCCTGGTTCAATGAGGATTGCCGAAAGGCAATACAAAGTAGAAAAAAGGCACAGATCAGTTTTTCGATCTCCCACGCCCAAAAATATTCTTAAGTTCAAACGCCTTCAAGCACAGGCACATCACATCTGTAAACAGCAAAGAAGGCTCTCTTGGAAATATTTTGTTTCCTCGCTGACAAACCATACTCCATCCCGGTTGGTATGGTCAACCATCAAAAAAGGAAAGAATGTCAACAGAGCGGTTGGACACCTGAGAGCTTAGTGATCATCGAGATATTGCAAATCAACTAGGCTCCACTTTTGAATTGACAACCTTGTCATCACAATATTTTGCAGGTTTTCAACAAGTGAAGGCTTGCAAAGAATCAACACAATGTAACTTTCAATCTGATAACTTGGAAGCCTACAACATTGATTTCTTTTTGTCTGAACTTAAACAGGCACTTTCAAAGTGC
The DNA here is from genome assembly GCA_004794655.1 of Marisa cornuarietis. Classification (NCBI taxonomy): domain Eukaryota; kingdom Metazoa; phylum Mollusca; class Gastropoda; order Architaenioglossa; family Ampullariidae; genus Marisa; species Marisa cornuarietis. The sequence continues at coordinate 5,045,139 of SMMW01000636.1, forward strand.
TCCCACTTGGCTCCAGGACCAGACAATATCTCATACACAATCATAATCAAACTCCCAGAATCATCATTGAGGACATTACTGAAGATTTTCAACCACATATGGAGCACAGGAAACTTTCCTACCGCTTCAGATCCAAACAGCTACCATCCCACGGCTTCAACAAATTGTTTCTTTAAGGTCCTAGAAAGGAGGGTAAATTCAGGATTGCTTTGGGTGCTAGAGTCCAAGAATCTTCTTTCCAGCACTCAGTGTGGTTTTCGGAAAAATTGTAGCGCTACAGATCAAATGGTCAGATTTGAAACATTTATAAGGGACACCTTTATTAATAAAGAGCATGTCATAGGAGTATTCTTTGACCTAGAAAGGGCTTATGATACTGTATGGAGGCAAAATATTTTGTTTTGTTTCTCTGGGCTTTCGAGGCTGACTACCAATTTTCATCAAAAACTTTTTAACATATCATGTGTTTAGAGTCCGGATACAAAATACCCTTTCAGACACCCATGAAAACCAGATGGGAGTCACTCAAGGATGTATCCTGTCACCTATATTGTTTTGCATAAAAATAGATGGCATCCTGAAGTCTATTCCAAAAAAATATGGCTGCTTCGCTATTTGTAGATGATTTTGCCCTTTGTATACGAGGAAAGTTTCTACCTGGTCTTGAGAGACAATTACAGTTATGTGTCAATCACATCGCAAAATGGGTACTAGAAAAAAGTTTCACATTTTCTCCTTCAAAATCTGTATGCATCCACTTCACAAAACTAAAAGGTCCTTTTCCTGAACCTTCTATCCAGTAAATGGAGCAGCACTTAAAGTAGTAGAAGAGTTTCATTTGTTGGGTATTATTTTTTATCATAAACTCTCTTTTCAGAACCACCTCTGCCACCTTCAGGCTTCTTGTCTGAAGGCCCTGGATGTCTTGAGAGTGATAAGCAATACAAACTGAGGTGCAGACCAAATCACTTTACTCCATTTGTATCGTTCTCTAGTGCATTCTAAATTGGACTATAGATGCATAGTCTATGGATCAGCCAGAACCTCATACCTAAAAAGGCTAGACACTGTACACCATCATGGCCTCAGAATTTGTCTTGGAGCCTTCAGGACTACCCCCGTACACAGCCCATATGCAGAAGGGGGTGAACCGCCTTTAGGTTTACGCCGACTAAAATTAATCTTGTGCTATCTCTTGAAACTTCGAGCTCTGCCCCAAAACCCTGCTTTCCACTCTGTTTTCTCCCTTCAGTTTCTGGATAAGTATAGGGCACATGAACATGAACAAAAACCTCTACCCATACGGGCTTACCCCCATCTTCAGAAATTGAGAATGGACTCCAAAACAATACACTGACCAAAACACCACCATAGCTACTTCCTATACCGGAAATTAGTTTTGAGCTCTCCAATTAAAAGAAATCCAAAAACCCTGTACATCCACACATCTAGAGATACAAAATTCTTGGTTGTCCCTATCATCCTTCCTGCACTTCGCTCTCAGCACTTTGATCATCCACTATTGGTTCAGTTTTTTGAACTTCTATCCTCACTACAAATAGACAATATTGACATTATCTTTATTTGGGTTCCTGGCCATGCAAGTATTTCAGGAAATAAGCTGATGAGGCAGCCAAAAGGGCCCTTCAGCAACCACTTATGGTCCATACAACATTTCCCTCAGACTGGTACGCTTCTGTGAAGATGTATATCTCACAACTTTGACAACTCCATTGGGACTCCATGGAACACAACAAACTTCACACCATTTTTCCAAAACTATCTGAATGCATAAGAAGAGAATCTCTAAACCCGCGGTTCTCAACCTGGGGGGCGCGCCCCCCAAGGGGGGCGCAAGCTGCTGAAAAGGGGGCCGCAAAGGCGGTCATTTTCTCATATCTCATATAGGTATTAGTGGCTAAGGGGGGCACGCGGACGTACCTTTATTCGTCTGGGGGGGCGTCACAAGTAAAAGGTTGAGAAACGCTGCTCTAAACCAACAAGAAAAAGTGGTTATAAAAACTAAAAACTGGACACACATTTATCACTCGACTTTTGCTTGCAGGAGAAAACCCCTACTCTTTTCTTGGTCTATCACTGACCTTTTTGTCAAACACTCCAAATCAATCCATTTTCCCTGATATAATAGGTCCTGTGTGTTTAAATTTTTTTTTTACATAAATAAGAAAAGAGAAATCTCCATCCACTTCCAGTATCATTATGTCAACCTTTGAGTGGTCATGTACACTGCTTTTGCCATGAGATAGCCTTAGTTGCTGACATGGCATAAAACACCAATTAACTATATAACTAACTTGCACCTTTATAAATATACTTTTTAAGAATTCCGCAACTGATTGAGGATTAATTTTCAGTTAGTGCAACCTCACCTTACTACATCTCAACTTTCTCTTACATTCATACATATGAGTTTTCTTAAATGTAGGATAAGTAAAAATTTGTTTGCTTTAAGAGAAAGATTTTTTTTATTATAAATTACTATTATGCAAATAAAAAAAATCTCAATTTACAGGGCATAAGAAATTCTGGTGTACAGATATATAAATGGCTTATGTCATCAGTCCCAAAACTTTCTCTCAGATATAAAGTTGTACTTTTCACTGTATATCAGGAAAATAATTGGAAAAGGATTTATTAAAATAAGTTTAAGCTTGTTAAAAATGTAATTATAGAACCCCGCATTTCTCAACCTTTTACTTGTGACGCCCCCAGACGAAAAAAGGTACGTCCGCGTGCCCCCCTTATGCAAGCTAATTTCACTAATACCTATATGAGATATGAAAAACCTTTTAAAAAAACTGACCGCCTTCGCACCCCCCCCTCCTTGTCAGCATGTCTTGCCCCACTTGGGAGGCATGCCCCACAGGTTGAGAACTGCGGATATAACCCATGATTACTTTTTGGTGACATTATGTGTCATTACTGATTTTTAGATTCACATTTTTTTAAAAAGTGAGATACATGAGATATGAAATTTTGTAAACTTGAGTTTTGTTGGTCATAACAAGAATATGGTAACAAAAACTGCTAATTTTTTAGTACTGCAGTCAACACCAGTTGATTGAGAACTGGAGTAGACTGTCTAAAATAAGGTCATATGGTTTTTTGCAAATGAAGTATCACATGACTCACTTTATGCTATACTGCAGTTACTATCTTCCATATATCATGGGGCAAGTCAAGATTATCTAAGGTGTACTTTTATTGATTAAGACCAGATTAACCTTTATTTTTACAACAAACTGATCAAAACCCTATAGCTGTAAACACTGAGCATTTTAAGATGTGGAGGCTGTTTGGCCCCCAGATGGGTTATGAGCTTCATTTGCATATCTCGTAATACCCAACATGAAACAGCTAAATACAGTTCTATTTAAATACACATATTTACTCTCTCTCTTTCTCTCACACACATACAAGCATGCAGCTTCCAAGTGTATCCTATATCTTCTAGAGCCATCAAGTAGAAATGTATAAATGGCAAAAATAATTATAACCATTTATGTAAACTTAAAATATGAACATAACTATTTTCAGTGTAAAGTAAAAAAGTCAATGATTTCATGTAATAAATTGTTATGAGGAAAAGTGTTAACACAGTTGACTCCTCTTTTGATGGGGCTACAGGCAGCAAGATGCTCAAGAGTTTCTTCGTTATCTTCTGGAAGGCATTCATGAAGATGTAAACCTGGTTACCGTGAAGCCAAAGCCTGTTAACCTCGATGATAACCGGCTAGAAGGCAAGAGGTGTGCAAGGCCCTTTCATTTTTTTCATTTCGTTTCTCAAGGGAAATAATGATGTACATAAGTAGACTTTACTATCTCATTTTCTCTCTTGTCCTCTCACACATCTTTCTTATTTTGCTTTGCTATTTTAGTGGTCTCAGTCAAAGTTGTTTATACATTGGATGATACAGAATGACATTAATCAGTTTTGTCAATGTGTACCTCTCTAATGATCATCACTCCTTTTCTCTACCATCCTCCATAGCTCAGAGCATAAAGAAAATGAAGCTTAATCGCTAATGTCTGTCATGTTGTCCATATTTCTCATTCTTATCACTCACAATGTGAAGTCTAAAAATCGTAAATGGCCATTGATATTTGTATTTTCCACTAAACAAAAGTGTGAACTGATTGAATATATTTGCTGACTTTTAACCCTGAATAGTTCTCTTTAGTCATTTCTTTTACGGCAGTGATCTTGAATGCAGTAAATTTACTGGTGACACAATCACCTGCTTTGTTATATGATGTCACTGGTTAATGCTCATCTAATCTCACTCAGCCTTGTTTTTCTAAAGAATTTTTGAAACAAGATTTTGCCATTTAATCTGCAGTGATCTCAGTTTCTTAATATGATATGGTTAATGTCTTCACATTGTTTTTTATTTTACATCCTTGGGTGTGATTGAAAAGTGTGGTTGTATGTAGCTTGTGTGGTTGTATGAATCTGAGAACATGTTCACGCAAATTCCCATCTTTTAATTTCAAAAAGGACTAGCCAAAAGTTAACACACAGTAGAGAGCCAGGCAAAGGACGCCGGAACCACATGGGCCCAACTGAGGGGGGGGAGGGCTGCCCAAAACTGGGTCTGCTGGAGAGGTGTTATTGCAGCCCTATGCTCCTCATAGAGTAGCAAGGGCTAAACTAAACTAACAGTTAACAGTTAAATTTTAAATGAATGGATGATGACGGTATATTGTTAGCTGAATGGCAGGATCCCATAGTGAGGAACCTGAGTCAGAAAGCATCATCACATTTGCTGTCATCAGGTTTATTTTGCCTATTGTGGTGGCACAGGATGTAGCAAGCTCTTGTCAATGGCACAGAGTGATAACTATAGACAAGTCTGTCCATGTCTGATTAGTGCAGCAGAGGGGCAATGACTTGGAGTTGAATGGTTGCATGATTGCTGAATAGTTTAATATTGCAGGACAGCTGCATGACATGCAGAACATATTCAAAACAATGGAATTCTGATATTGGTGGACAGTCAACCCTTCCCTGCAACACAACATCCTGCTATTATGTTGCACAGCAACATGAGGACAGCATACAGTGACTCTTATTGCATCCCTTGCTTAGAGATATGTTCCATGAAATTCCTAATTGAAGCACCAAAATCACTTGCTTCTTTACAATTACATTTTCAACCAGTTAAATTATTAATATAATTGTTTCCTCAAGTCACTGTTCACTTTTCCATACCACTATGTCATGCAATCACCTACAGCAACTATCCTGTAATTGGCAATGTATTGTTACGTTCATAACTTGCTGCTTGGTGAAGAAAGTTGGTGAATGATGCTTTTTTTCTACCTTAGACATCTGATTACTATCCTCTCACCTGTAAAAAGGTAAAGGTCCCTGTACCTTTTTTTTTTACTTCATTGCGACGTGAGAGACCTTACTTTTCTCTGGGCCAGCTTTATATGATGGGGGTGTACATCTCCTCTTTCTCACTGTCTTCCCCAACCTACAAGGCTGTGGCTGCAGATCTAAACATAAAAATAACCCTTCCTCCAAAACACAACAAATAACTTCAATACTAAAATATTTTAGTTGTGAAATGCTACATTGTCTTGTGGATACTGTGATGTGTACATCACAATGAGATTGCCCTTTGGCTGGGTTATTGTGCTGTACAAGTGATCCTTATTACAATTTTTTTATTATTATTATTATTATTAATGTTAAAAATTATATATTTTTCAGTGATAGTGAGAAAGCTCACGAGTATTGGAAGGCTTACATTGCACGGGACAAGAGTCACATTGTTGGTAAGTTTTGAAACTGTATAGTTATAGCCTTCTGTTGTTTTCATCACCAGGGAATCAAATGTTCTTTAAAGGCTAGCACTAGGCTTCAGTTTAGCTTGTTTGACTTTTTTTTTTGGTATCTAAAATAATACCTTTTAATTTTGACCTTTATTTAGATCTTCCCAGTTATGACCCCCTCTTATAAATGTCATCTCTGTTACAAGTACCTCCCCAACCCAACTTACGAACAACAGTTTATGTGATTTTTTTACAAAAGTTGCATGTTGAAAAAGAATTAAGTACATTTTAAAATAGACTGCTTCAAACTGCAGAAATCACATAAAATAAGTACATATTGAAAGAGACTGCATGTTGTATGCTTCACCTGTTATTTCAACCCAAACCATATTGTTCCAGTCATAGCTATCATATTGTCCCAACACCGAAAGTCGAATCCATCCAGGCCAAAAAGACGAGTTGATCTCCGATGACAAATATTAACATCGGATATTAGCAGCAGAGCCATGTGTTGTTTGAACAGGTTCAGCAGCCATCTTACTTGTCATCATTCCCTAGTTTGGAAATTCACATTAATGTATCTGCAGACGTTCTGTTTAAATCTCACATGTTGGATAGTGCAAATCATTTTTTAAAAAGCCTTTGTCATCATCATTCTTTAGTTTGGAGATTCTTATTACATGTATCTACAGGCGTTTGGTTAATATGAAACAGGTGTTACTACTCAGGCGTTCATTTACCTTGGGCCTGGTTGATTTGACTTTTGGTTTGGGACGATGGTGTCTTATATAGGACATATGGTCATGGTACAAGGGGTCAATTCGACCCAGGCAGGAGGTTGATAAAATCAGGGCGATATTAGTTTTGGTTGAAATGACTGGTCTCCTTTCATTGCTGTCTTTTTACCACCTCAGCTGATTGTACTTCACTTACTATCTTTTGCATGTCTCTAAAAATAAAATTATCATGACCAACCGTTTGGGGTTTATTGCAACATATTTCAGAAGTCATGTTCCAAAAAATATAAATAGTGCACTTTAAGAGAGCATCATTGTCTACCACCCTACATATGTATTGATCAAGCAAAGAGTAAAATCTCCTAATCAAGTCTAAGCTTGACCAATTGAAAGCAAAAACAAAAACAAAAATCCTCATGACATGGTTCCCAAAAGCACTATTTCAACAATTGAACTTGATTTTATATGTTTGAAGTCATGGCTTATGGAATTGAAGCAGACTAGTTGATCTCCCTACTATGACCCCTCTCCGTTACGATCCATTTTTTTTTATTTTAGTGAGTCTTATGAGGAAAGTTTTATTGTATATGGTCCTCCCACAAGAACAATTTTTTTTTACATAAGTGGGTATTTAAATAATAAATACATTAAGAATATAACAGTAAAAAAAAACAAATTATGGCAGAATAACAATGGAATATTAGAACTAATAAAAAACAGGTATGAAGTGGGAAGGATTTAATGGTAGAGAACGTAATGAAATCAGAATCTAAATGAAAAGTTAGTGATACCTGAACAAAAGGGCTAAAACAACAGAGCATATGGAATCATGTACAGTTTCTTTAGTTATCCTTGGGCAAAATTCCCAACATAAGGACACCTTTGATATCACTTACTAATGCCCCAAACATGAAAGTTCCAGATAAAGATGAATCTAAAAAATTACAGACAATTTTCTTCACCTGTTTAAATCGCCCTTGGGTGGAAAAACTGTGTGATGTCATATTATGGGCTTGGCACTTTGGTTCTAGTAAACAAGACTGACCACAATTTTGCATAGAAAATACCACATTTCCAAAATGCAAGTGCAAGGAAAGCATTATTCCATTACTAAATGCACAGGAAAGAATTCTGATGGAATAAACGTTCATACTTTCCCAAGTAATCCAGTATTGAGAAGATAGTGGGTCAGTCATTCATATGTGTAAGGCTGACTTCTGTGCAGGATAGTCTGTCATGTTCAAACTACGGTGCTTTACTCCTAAATAATAATAAGCAGATTTAGAAAGTGCATTTCTTTACACAAATAAAAGTAAATAAAATCAAAATATAAAGTCAGTGCACTTACAGATTGTAGGTGCACCATTTCCAGTCCAGAAAAATGTAAATGTAAAGATATAGTATAAAGTATCATTGTATAAAAGCTAACTAACTAATAATAATTAGTGAGCTTGTATAGTGCAGCACCATGGCCAAAGCCAGGCTCACCACACTTAAACGCAAAAGCACAAAGTAAAGATGAAAATGCTGCAGTTGTCTCTTTGCAATTAACGAAAGACTGTCGTTGCTCTACTGGATGAAATCTTTTTTATAGACCAAGATATTGATTTGGTACAGTTAAAATCTACAGCTTTTAAAGAAGTTGTTTCTTCCAAGGCGAATACAAGATCAGTCAATAGCTCATAGTAGTGATGACTGGAGAAACCATTAGGGCCTGAGATAGAAAAGATGACAGGAAAGTTGAATGTTACCCAGTAATATAGACATTGCCAAAGTAAGATAGCATCAAGGTACTCCTAGTTCCTGTACAGAAGAAGGCAATTTCTTGTCCAAGAACATGGCAGTTTCAACCATTTTGCTTTTCATTTTCAAGATTTTTACTTGTTAAAACAACCTTTCCTTAATCACCTTAATTAGAAATTGGTGGGATGGCTGTACAACATTTTTTAACTGGAATTTTTTTCTTCAGTTTTCTTTTCCATCATGTTTCATATGTTTTCTTATGTTTGTAGTACTGTGCTCTCAAAATCTGTCACAATGGTGATTCACCCATCACTACCAAACTGCTAGTCTGCACAGATTTGTATTCAAGCTTGTACTGCCATGTGTTACAAAACTCCATGAAATAAGAGACAATGTTCTATTATTGAACATGAAGCAAAAATTATGGAATTGATTCAAAATTCAAACTGATATTGAAACTAGAAATATTTGTCTGTTTAATAGACATTTTTTAGAAAAACAATTTTTTTTCAAAATATAGGTAGGACTGGCGCTTAAGTGACTTGCCTTACACATGAGGTACAAGAAGACACCACAGACATAGTAGCACTATGTGTGCTTTCTTTAGCTTTAGGTGGGGAACGACCCTTCATTCATAATCCACAACATAGATGATGTTCTTGTTACCCTATCACCACCCCAACCATGCAAGTTTTCAGCTTTTAAGAGTTGCACACCTTTCTTGCAAATGGCATCTTTGGTAAACAGAAAAGAATATATCTGACTGCCTGAAAGATTAGTTTATAAAGTACCTCTGGCAGATGATTAATGTACACATTTTATCTAGTTTTGCGTGGTGCTGCTAATAAAGAAGGCAAAGGTTTTGGTCCTAAAGATTTGTAGCGATTACTACAGTACTTTATACCCAACAGAAAAAGGTAGGAAAGGTAGGGTTGTCAGTTCACACGTGTGCAACATGCTTAGATTTGCAGGTTATTACTTTTTACTTGTTTATATGTGCAGATATATTTGTGGGCCAGCTAAAGAGTGAACTCAAGTTTGTAGAATGTGGACATCGTTCTGTTACCTTTGACCCCTTCTGGGACCTTTCTCTTCCTATTCCTAAGGTGAGAAAGCATATATAGTAAATGTGTACATTCACATAAATATGACATGACATATGCACATACTGTCCTCTGTCTTCTACCATCTTTCATTCATTCATTTCATTCTGTAGCTGGTACTGGAGGTATCAGGCATAGGAGAGTCATGATGGAGAGCAGCAAACATGAACTCACACCATCAAAGCCGGTCTTGCGGCCACATGAGAAGGTCCCCCAGTGAACAGCCAGCCACTTCTTCACATTAGTCACCCAGTTTTTTTTTCTATTTGCCATGGCATTGACCCCCTTCAAGGTAACCTTGGAGGACTGTCTTTGGCAAGGTGCCATGTCAGTCAACATGGCTGAACCACAAGTTTCTGCTGCTTGGTAGTAGCCAGCAGAGACTACTGGGGACCTACCAGATGGGTGATTCGGCTGCGCACAGAGTCGTTTGTCTTTTGCTCCTTGTAGGATATTGGAGGAGTCTCCTGACGCATTTTATTTCAAATGCTTTATCTTTCACTCTGATTCCATGAGCAAGGTCCACTTCTTGCAGCCATACAGCATGATTGGCACAACAAGAAACTTGTAGAGCCTGAATTTGAAGCTGATGCTTCTGCTGTCTCAAATTTTGTTTTACCTGGCCATTTCCCCTGTCACTGCTGTGATCCTGAGACATACATCCAGCGCACAGCCGCTATCTTTGGAAAGTGTCTCGCCCAGGTACCTAAAGGACTGCACCTCCTCCAGTTGTACCCTGTTCATTCAGATATCTGCTGTGCTATATTGGATGGTGTTTACCATGACCTTGCTCTTTGTGCTGATATCCATCCAGTACGCACTCGCTCTGGCACCTGTTATACACTTGTAAACCCAAGTCCAATCTGTCACTACCAAGTCAGGATCATTAGAAATTCCTCATTTTCATAACTTTGCTAGATTTGACTTTACTTTTTTGCGATATGAAAGAGCAATTTTTTTAATTAATGCCAATAACTACAATTTGTCATTTAGAAAAATACTTTTTCCCTATAGTATCAGTCGGAATTAACACTAGATGACTGTCTTCGGCTGTTCATGAAAGAGGAGGAGTTGGCTACAGAAGAAAGGCCGGTAAGAACTTTAGAACTTTACAAAGTTAAAATGAATGTTGTGTTCAGTGTAATATTCTTTTGAAAGATCTTTTTGCTCACATTTTTAATTGACGCCTTAATATGTCTTTAATTGTTAATGCTTAAATTTTGTCAAAAAAGAAAGTAAAGTATACTTTTCTTCATAAGCATTAATTAACATGCTGTTGAAAAAAAAGAGCTTGGAGAGGTGATAGGAGACACCAAATTTATAAGCCTAGAGAAGGGATTATAGATAATTGATGCAGATGTTCAGAACCTGCTCATGATTGCCCAAGACAGTTTTAAGAGGTGATCCTTGTCAACCAATGCATCTATCCAGCTGTTCCTCCTTGTGACCAGTACCAACAGACCAGCTGGTCAGTTAGTGCCAGTCAGGGAATGTATGTAATGAAAACAATAGTATGGGTGAAGGCTTGTATCTTGCAGCAGTGTTGTCTAGAAGACTTGATAGCACAATGTGATGTGTTTATTGACACTTCACAGTTGTGAAGACATTCACTTTTGCAGCAACAAAATATATAGAGTTAACCAAACAAATTGCTGCTTAATCAGGGTAGTGAACTTCCTTGGCCGCTTGGAGCTCCATTGTACCTAGATGCATCTGCCCTTGAATGCTGTATGATGCTCTGTAAAAAGAGCTCACAAGTCATTTTGTTAGGTTTGATTGCTATGCCACACACATGCACTGCACTGTCATGCTTTTTAGCCTGCCTGCCTACCTACTGTTTGATTGCATAGCTTACTTTGGTCAGCGTCAGCAGGTAAAACCAGTTATTCAGCATGGGTAGGGTTGAACATGGCTGTCAGTGTGCTACATATGGCCCAGTTTTGTTTGTACAGGTGAAGCATCTTGGACAAGGCTGGCCACCACTGTAGTGAACTCTCCTTACCCCCACCCTCACCCACTTTCCATGCTGCCTTCATTTATATGCAGCCTCCTCCTGCCAGATGAGCTGCTTGCTGCACACATGAAACCCGTGCTGTCTTCTAGACTGGTCATAATGTGGCTTTTTATTTCTTAATGGACTATCAAGCCACTATAAAATGTTATGACAATTTTACCAAGAGAAAACTATTTCCCATCATTATGGATGAACAAAACACATTTTTTGCATTCTTGGCTGATATTTTTGTCCACACTTTTTACCTCCTGTTTCTCACAACTATTTGAATTTTGGTCAGCTAATTTCTGAACTTCACCTGTCTGGATTTTTATCTCTCTGGTCTTGTCCCTGCTGTGGGATCTGGTTGAGTCTTACAGTCTCAGGCAGGTTTTTTTCCTGTTTTTGGTGTACCAGACAGTTTGTCTTTCTGGGCCCCCAGGGCTTCTTTGGTTTGGCTGGATGTCTCAGTGTAATTTCCTGTTGAAACATGCTTGCAGCAACATCTCGTATTAGAAAATGATATCTTTCTTTGGCCTTTTATGAAAAATGCCTGGCTCCCATCAAGATTGAGGGATGCTGGGCCATGCTGTCATCCACTTTCAGGAATCTCCAGCTGCGGGATGTGGATGTTCAGGTTGTTCTCAGTCTGCTCAACTGCTGTTCTGCATCTGGTCAGCCCGTCTTGGCCCCACAGCATCCCACATCCTTGTATTACTGCAGTTTTGCTGATTCACCCTTGAATGTGGTATTGGCAAAGACCACCTTTGCAGAGCTAATAGTTGGGTTATCTGGTAAATTTAACAAAGAAATAAAATTTTGTTTTCTTTGAAACATACCAAAAGTTCTCTCAGTCTTCCCTGCCTCAGCATGAGGAAAGGAGGGTTGGCGAAAAGACTGGTGAGTTCTTTTTACATAGCCGATAGCAGCCAAAAGCACTGCATCCAGGTGAAGTGGAGCCCTTTGTGGCTCAGGGATGCTAACCCTTACTGCAATTTGTTCAGTTAAAAAGCAGTTGTAGCCCCTGGCTCCTAATAGTTGGGTCATTTGGAAAGAATTGAAAATGAATTTACACAAAAAATTTCATTTATAAATGTATATATTATAAAATTGTTTGTAAAATAAAAACAGATTGTGGGACATCTTATTCCAAGGAGTGATCTTCAAGCTAATAGCAACCCAAATTACTGTTGATTAAGATTATTGCATTTAAAAAGAATTCAATCAAGTGCCAATAATGCAAAAGATAATGAGTTGGTTGAGCACCATTAAACCTTTAAATATTCACTGAAGTCTACTGTTATTTTGGATTTTTGCAGATGTGTGCCAAGTGCAAGGTCAGGCGCTCCTGCACCAAGAGTTTCTCCATCCATCGCTTCCCACAGATTCTTGTCATTCGTATCCTTTTTAATGATTATTTTTGATTGATTGATTGATTGATTGATTTCCCTTTTAGGTTACTGTTTGTCTTAATTGACAAGGTAAAAACCTAGTGGAAGTCTCTGCGTGTGCACGTGCATTTGCATGTGCAGTGATTTCAGTAGAAAGCATTAATGCTTTGCAAGTCTGTTTAAGGTTCAGGCTTTGAAAGCAGTCATGCAGCACATAAGATTGCCAGTCTCTGGCAGGTTTTAAGCAGTAAGAAAAAGCACTTTTGCTTTGTGAGCTTGCCTGTTTAGTTTTATCATTTTATCATTTTACATTTATTATCTGGCTATTAAAGCAGCTATATGTTTCATTCATGAAGAAATATTTTGTTTCTTTTTTGCAAATCCTAAAGCACAGCTCCCCTCTGAGTTTTTTTGCCTGATAATGGCCAACATGATCTAACATTCCTCAGACTGAGCATAGAACAGTCATGGCATTTCAGTAGCCAGGCTTGCTTCATGGTGTCTGATATAACTGCCTGCTGTATTTTTTCAACCTGTCTGCAATCCTCCCTTCGACATGTCGCCTCCTGACAAACTGCAGATTCATAATCCAAAGCAAGCAGTTGCCAAGTCACTGCTGGATTAAGGTTAACATCTTCCTACAGCACTCTCATGGACAATTTAAAATACACATTGATAATAAAGTGATGTAATTCATCAGGCAGTTAGACCTTTGTATGAGTGCATGTTCGTTGTGTCATTTGCTGTGGTCTTGAGAAATTTAGGCATCATATGTGCTTTGCAATGTGACAGGTTTGATTTTCTCAGGCAGTGACACATTTCAAGTCTGGTAAATCTCATCTTCAAAGACATGTGATAAGTCTTTTTTGTGATGGAGTAATAACATGTAGGTGAAAACTGCCACAACGTACAGTGAGAAGCAGGTTATGCAAGATATATTATGGTCAATGGGGAAGGAGGCAAGATAAGAACTGCATTTAACTTTTATGTGATATTTACATTTCTGAATTTCAAAGTAGTTTTGGCCAAAACCATGGCAGTTGTTACTAAGAAGTTAAATCCTCACATATTGTAAAAGCAGCAACAGTTTTGTTTTATTTTATTCAATAAAAAAGTAGGATATGCTTAGATCTTGTTCATATGGTGTGGTTAATTAATGAATGCATATTTGTGGGATATTTGCCTTGACTGCAGTTTGCAGACCTGAAACGCTTCAGTCAGGAGCGCTATGGCCGAAAGCTTTCTGCCCTGGTTGAGTTTCCAGTGAAAGGTTGGTTTCTTATTGGAAATGTTAGCATCAAATTAGGCTTTCATAAAACAATATTTGTGTTGTGCCAAGTATAGACAAGAGCCATGTATAGACACAGTATGCAATATACTTTTTGTGTTGCCCAGCATATAATGTAAAATTAGTTTGAACAGTGTGATGCATGTAGGCATGCATTTCTACACATGCATGCACTTGCCATATTATTTATGGACTTTAGCAACTTACTGCATAGTGTGACAGTATCCCTGGTCTTTCACCCAGAACGTGAATACTGGCCCCGGGGAATGGACACGTGGGCACTAGTTACTCAACACTAGCCGCCCACGTCAACATTAACTGCAGGGGAAAACACACGATAATCACACGTCGCTCCTTCAATTACACAACTTGGCTCACGAGCCCCCACCCCTGCTCTTCCCCGAACACAATACTCAACGATGTGTGATTTTAACAATAACAATGAGAAAAGATTTATTCATTACAAAACATTTCAAACAGAACACAACCAAATGGACTCGTCTAGGGGGGTCCCAATACTATCCGTGCTACAGCATACTTCGAATGTTACAGTGCTGTTACCTCTCTTTACAAATACCATACACACTCGCAAGCGCACCAACTTAGCTTTGTTACAGCTGGTTTGTTGAGAGTCCGATACTTCTGCTGACTGTCACCACACTGACGATTTCCCTTCGAAGTGATGTCTGATGGTCTGACGTCTTCCTCTCTCGAACTGCCACCCCGTCAGAGAGCGACGACTGCTTCTCCCGGTGACACAGATTCGAGCTTTGTACCACTCGAGGGTACACACGTGGGTTCTTCGGCGACTGTAATGCCTTATACAGCCGCCAAACGAACACCACCACAGACGGTCTCAGTCCTTGAGAACCGACGACTTCTGACGGCCTCAACGTTGAACGTCTACCTCTCACACCGGTAGAACGAGCCCACAGTCGAGTAGCCCTTCCTTCCACGGCGACAGCAGGCAGTCTTGACAGTCCGTCGTCAATTACTTGCCTCCTTCTCTCAAGGTTCTCTAACCCAACTTCTCTCCTCCCGAGTCTTGTCCTCGTGGCTAATACTCGGTCCAAGGCAGAAGTATCGCTGGCGTTAGAAAGCTGAAGTCGCTTCGGCTACTGACCCACTCTGATGTTTTTGCCGAAAAGCAAGTGAAGTGTGTTCTTGTCTCCCTATCTCTCTACATTCTCACAGATACATACATCGAGAGATGCCATTGGTCACTCACTCATCATCCAATCAGCTACAATTACAGCCAGCAACGAAAGAAGGAAATCTGTCTCTCTGACCACTGGCCACGCCTACGGGTGGCCGATGTTACATGTACCTTAGCCTCCCTCCCCCTGTCTACTTACGTGGTTTGGCGGCAAACAGGTGTGCGCCTTCGAGGTATCTTTCTCCCTCTCTCCAGACTTTGTTGACGCTGGCCAGCCGGCCAGTCGTCCAAGGCCGCCGAAATCACTTAGAGCGTCTGTTCCACACGCCGCTTATGCCCCCATACCAAAACATACGCTCCCTACTTCCTCGCCAAAGGGCCTAGGGCTTGTCAACAAGGCGCTCTGGACACTAAGTGGGCCGATTGTTACCTACCCCCTAGAGTTATCTCATGACACATAGTTCTGACGGCTTTTGAGTTGAGCTGGAGGAACCATAGGCTTCAGTGACAACAATCATCACATTCAGGGCCTAGCGTGTTTGTTTATGCTCTTTGATAAATTTTTGTTTCAGACCTCAGTATGGCAGACTATGCCAGTGAAGGTGCTCAGAAAGTGACCTATGACCTGTATGGAGTCAGTGAACACTCAGGTGGAGTTCATTCTGGTCACTATACCGCCATATGCAAGAACCCATACTCAGGAGATTGGTTTCACTTTAATGACACAAGGTAAGGACAGAGATCATCATGGATATTTAGAGTTCTGTTCTTTGTTGCTCAATACTAAGTTTTCCTGTTCCTGCCATTTGAGATGTCCATAGTGTTTCAAAAGTTTTTGGTGTTAATATAGTTTAGTTCTTGACCATCTATAGCTGGTTTAGAGTCTGTTCTGAATATTTCAGTCGGAGAGGTAGAGCATTCTAGTTCTAAAATGTGCATGCCTGAGACAAGCATGAATGTGAGCCTGTATATAAGTATTTAATAATAAAAATATAACCTTGATATCATGGAACCATACATGGAACTGTGTGTACCGCACTTGTTAAAGTAGACCAGCTCAGATTAAACAATAAGAAAAATTGAGACCATGGAACAAATCTCAAGAGCATTATAAAATCAGCATCTTATGAATACCAAAAAATTCAAGCAATTAAGACAGGCAACAGAGCAGTAATATGCAAACAACTGTCATCAGAGGTAGCAGCATTGATGAACATTTTCAAATATGATATGCATACATCAGTTCACGTAAGTTACATATTTGAAACTGAAAAAAACAGAAACATTTTTCTAGTCTGAAATGTTAATAAAAACTGTTCAGTTTCTTTTCGTTTGTGATAGATGTTTGCTAGCTAATTACAGCACGATGGTTTTTGAGGACACAAGATTTCCTCTACATGTTTTACAGAGTTAGCGCAGCCCGTTTCAACGAAGCTGTGACATCAGAAGCTTATGTCCTCTTCTATGAGCTCACAAGCCCAGTGAGCAAGCTGTAGTCCTCACAAGCACAGGACATGATTATCAAGAAGAAAGGCTGTTCCATGAAGAAGGGGTTGTTGAATCTTTATAGTCACATAAGGGGAATGAGGCTTGGTCTGCCACTTCATTAGACATTGCTTATGAAGAACATTTCACTTTTGCCTACTATTTTAAAGCTTACAAAAGGGATTTGAGTTGTGAGTTAACAAAGTGGGGGAGACTATGCATGATTTTAGAAAGCTCCTAGAGTGTATTATACACAATTATAGTATTTCAATCAGTAAATTGGTTGAAAAATCATCAAATGTATTTTTAAAATGTCATTGAAAAAAATAAAGGACATAGGTAGCTGCCTGCAAATGAAGTTTGCTAAACATATAGAGTGGATTTATTTCTATACGGTAATAATTCTTTTATTTGATTCTTGGGCAGTGGTTTCATGAACAGCTGGCAGTCATTGTTGGTGACCAGCTTGAAGTGGGATCCTCTTATTACCTCTTATTATCCTCTGAATTCATGCCATCTACTGGAACTGATTTCAAAATTTGTGAACATCTTTTTTAATTTCAATATTGTACATTTATGCCAGAGCATACACATGGAGTTATGGATGGCAAAATTCAGTAACAGTAAAATATGTAGAAGCCCTGCTTTTGTCTAGTAAACAGAGTGATGTGAAAGAATTTTTGTTTTATGCAAAGACAGTCAGCAGTGGGAAAGAGGCATGTGTGACGGAAGAAAATGCTGGAAGAGCTTGAGTTGTGGATCAGCATTTGATAGTTAGGCTACTTACACAAGACAAATGCTATGCTTAGCAAGTGCTGCACAAGATTCATAACCCTGGAGCCCTTTTTTTTCCCACTGACTCCTTGCCACTGCCATCTGTCTCTCTTACTGATGTGCCAGACTTTTGCTGTGTTTGGTGTATCTCTCCCCTTTTCTCTGTTGTGTTGCCTTCACAGGATTGTGAATGTCAAGTAGTAGCTCTTGAATACTTCACCCATGGATGCATGTGAAAAAAAAAAAGATGTTAGACAGCAGACCATGAACAGGCAATGTTTTGCTCCAGGGTGCATAAAAATCCTCCTCTTTAATGATCAAGCAGATTTTTCACATAAACCTGTTATCACTCTATGATCAAGAGGTCTCACGAGGAATGTACTTATAGAATATGGTGGGTGTGGTACAGGTAATTTTGTTGGTAATAATCCATGGTTTTCTCTGCCTTAAATGAATTGACTTTCCAGCAATGCCTTGTAAGTATTCACTACCTTGGAGGTTAGTTAACATCTCAAGAGGCTGCATTTTACATTCTTCCTTTTTGTCTTCTGCACCTTTGCTTCAGGTTTGTCATTGAAATACTGGTACTTGGGGCATGTAGAGAATTTTTTCTGCTGTCCTTTTACCACATCTTCAAATCAGATAAACATTAAATGAAAGAAATGTATGTATATTTAATGTGCTCGGTTTATGTAAAATGACAAAGGTTGTGACAGCTTAGGATTCAGGTCTGAAATCAGGAAAGTTTGGATGCTTTCTCATTCTATAGACACAACGACTTTGTTTTTTTATGGCATTTCATAGACCATGAAAATAATATTTTAATTATTAGTCTATAGTTTGTGCTTTGTCCGATGTACTGCCTGTTAATTGAGCTCTCCTCCACATGGGGAAGTGCACTTTACAAATTCAGTTAATATTAATCATTTGTCTTTATGTTGCTACCTGTAACAAGTTGGTGTGCAATTGTCTTCCAGCAGAAATTAGAGCATATGAAATTAACATCATCAGACTATTTCAGGAGTATAGTAGTCACACATTTTAAAATAAAGCAGCATAATTTCTGGGTACTAGCATGGGAGACATCTTCAAATGTGTTATGTTCCTCATGGTCCATTTAGTACAGGTGTCTTGCAGACAAATTAGTGTCCTGACTGCAAAATCTTTAAAGTGTTTGAGGATTTGTGACAGGCTTTTCTTTCCCTCTATTGATAGAGGGTCAGCACAGAAGTGTCACACTGTTGATCCATTACTTTCTATGAAAGTGGCTTTTTATGAAGTATTGTTGAGCCATATTTTTATATTTGATTCACTAGTTGTGAATGATAACTGATAAGGTTATTACTGTTTTATGGAGGTATATCTGTGACTGATGAATTCACGCACTTCAGCCCTGAAGGCTTGTTATCTGCTTCCACATTGCTTGAAATGAAATATTTATCATTAGAAGATTACACTACTTACTATGAAGTAATAAGAACAAAGAAGAAAAATAGTTGTTAGATAGGCTGGCAAAGAGGACAGAGACGTATATGTATAGAGGCGGTATGGTTCAGGAAAGCTTGTTAAAAGTGTAGTGTGTTCGACAGTGTGAAAGAAATGTTCCCATTTGACTTTTATCAGTAATTTTATGCTTTGTTGATGTAGCAAGGATTATTAGGATGTGGATGTGATATGTACGTGTATCGTATGAGTGTGTTGATATGTACAAGTGTGTTATAGTCTTGCTATAACTTCTTTTCTCTAATTGCAGAACTAGAGGTGGGCTTCAGTATTGGATCACTATTTATGGCAACAGGAAAAACATAATTTTTTGGGGGTGGGGGAGCTTTTTTCTTAATGCAAAAAATGTTTCTTCTGTGCTCTTGTTGGCTTGATTTGCACCTGTAAAGATTGCCCTGTTCTACTGCTTTCTGAAATTTCATTTAAATTGCATTATGCCATCCTGACCTGCTTATATAAAAAATCTTTTTAGATTTAAAATGGTATACATTTGCTCTTGACAAAGAATTCTGTGTGTTTAGATAATGTCACAGAACTTTAAAAAAATGGCATAGTTACAAAAACACACACACAAAAAGCTTAAATTGTTTGATATGTATGTTATATGCTTGAATGTATTGCTCAGATGGGTTTGCAGTATCATGTATGCATGTAGTTGTTATAGTTGATTCATCCTGACTGTGGTTATTTGATCCCACAGTCTTACTGGCACTTACATGTCAGTTTACAAAATCCTTCTTAAAGAAATGAATCTTTTATGCATTGCAGCCTTGGCACAATTTTTTCAAAACATACTCCATTGTGATCACATAATGCACACTTTTGTTGTTTCCGTCCACCAGTCATACTTGGGTTTTTTCACGATTGTTTTTTCTTTATACTTTTCTGTATCTACATATTTTTAATTGCCTAGTGTGTATATTGTAATGATTCTGTCACAAGTACCTTTATCCATATTGAAGGGGTCTAGTTGACATCTTTTAATTTTGCTCCAAATTCTTAGAAATTTGCACAGTCCTTAAAGTGTGTGTAATCTTTGTACAATTATTTATACTGACTCTGATGCAGTGACAAAAAGGTAAAACATCTTACCCTTATTTGACTTGTGACACTCATTAGAGTGATCTTACAAAGAATATAGTGTTTATAGTGGTGTGACTTCTTTTTGTAATGCCCAGTTCTTTACTCCTCTGAGGAAAAAGTCTGCACGACCGTTGAATTGTAATGACTCTTATTAAAAAAAAACCCACATGTTTGACTTAAAACTTGTACCTTATACTGCCAGCTGGTTTTATTATTCAAATCTGTGATCCAGATTTTTACTGAAACCAAGCCTACCTGTAAAGATTCCATTAATCTTTTGGCTGACAAATCTGGTTTACATTTTTCAGGTCCTGAAAGATGTGATAAATCTTAATTATCTGTTCCTCAGTAGCATTCACAAATTAAAATTCAAGCTGAAGAGGCAAATGAACAATTCAAATAGTAGGCCAGGTGCAGATGAAGACTGGGCATACTTGCTAGTCCGACATACTTGTCTCATTGTGTCTGTGTGCACATACTGGTGATCAGGTCAGCTTTGTTGGTCACTAAAAATCTAATTATTGTCTGTCAAAGTCTTGCTGATGTTTTGCTCTCTGTTTAAGCAACAGTATTTTACAATTAAGAAACAATCCACTGATGGATTTTGTTTTTTTCAAATTTAGATACCTTTTTGTGCAAGATTCTCAAACATTCTCTGTGGGCAGTATGGCTTAGACTGTTGAGTCGGTATGCCCATATGTATGCAAAAAATATCCAGTTTTCTGACAAATGATAAATGCAAGATTTAGTCTCCTAGAGAATGAATGCTGATTATGAACTATATGTGAGCAGGCTACAAATAGGCAAGCATTTGGTGCACATAGATGGGTGTGCAGTGCCCTGTCAATACCATACATTTCCTTGGAGTAAATTATTATCAAAATTGTATTACATTCATTATATATTTTTTTATTTGAGTAATTAAAGAATAGATAATTTTTAATGTTACATTTATCATAATAATTTACATAAATGGCATAGAAAGCCCATTTTGTGATAAGGTGATCAGGTATTATGGGTGATATTAGGTTATATTTATTTGTAAATTTGTATTTATTGGGGGCGAAGATATTCCAGTAGTTAAAGCATTGGCATCCAAACTAAGAGGTGACCTGGTTTGACATCCCTGTAGTGCAGACTTCTTCCCTGTCAACCCAGCTGTCAGGAATGAAGAATGGATACCTGACTCCTTAGAGGGTTAGGGAGGGTCAGGCAGCAAGGCAGAGGAGATGGACACCATTCTGACATAAAGCTGGCCCAGAGAAAAGTGAGGTCTTTAATACCTCGCACCCCCAACCATCTAAAACCAGATTACCTTTACTTTTTTATTGCTACACCATAAATAATTTTTTGATCCAGTTCTTGATGTAAGTATAATTACTTGTTCCTAAAAAAGTTTATTTTTGGTAGCTCTGCAAGTATGCAGGGAAATCACACATTATCTCATCGTGCAGTTTCTTCTAGTCCATATTTAAAAGATGCTGGAGATAAGAAATGCATAAAGCTTTTGAAGCAAGATAAAAAGCATGGCACAAGTCTTTCCACTGTATTGGTACACAAGAACACCTCGGGCCATATTCACAAATGATGCTAGGTAGTACAGTGGAACCTCGGCTAATGATGACAATCCGTTCTGGAAAGTTGGTCGGTACCCGAAATGTTCGGTATCCGAAACAATTTTCCCCATAAGAAATACAGGAAATAGATTTAATTGGTTCCCAGCCCCTGTTGACTCGCTAATATGAAAGTTACAGGCTATATAGGTATGTTTTTAAAATGAGAACAGTTATAATACAATATAAATGGAGTTAAATAAACATAAAAACATTAAAGAAGGCATTTAAACATAAGAAAACATTTAGTAAGCATAAGAAAACTTTCCGATTTGACTGCGATGTGATGGCGTGGATGGATGGAGGTGTGGGAAGGAAGGGGTGGAATAAAGCACAAAAATCACTAAATAAGAAGGATGTGCACAGATAAAGATAACGACTGACCGATCGTAACTGTGTCTCAAGCGCAAATGATGCTTGGTCTGAGATGCTGGTCAGTCACGTGTGGGTGACGTGACTCTTCAGTATCCGAATTTTGTTCGGTATCCGATGCAAATTTTTAAACTAAATTTTTAATTGTTATCCGAAATGTTCGCCATCGGAGACGTTCACTAGCCGAGGTTCCACTGTAGTTGGGTGACTAAAGTAGTCAGGTATTAACTGAATTTATCAGCAGTTTTAAGCAAACTAGCAACCCCAGGGTTATGCACCTGGACCCATCCCTTTCTTGTTTGTACATAGGTTTTTATATGATCACACAGTGAATGTGTTTTCACCTGTCCAAAAATGCAGATTTTTTCCCTTATCCATTTTGATCCTACTTACAACAGTTTCTATTTATTATAAAGATAACCAACATTATGTACTTAAAATGCTGATTTGTTTAGACATGAATTTAGAATTTTGAGTAGGTGGTTGATACATTTCAAATTCAAAGGCCACATATCTATATTTAATGTATTATGTTTTGTTAGACTTTGTTTTGTTACTTAATTTTTGATTGAACAAACAGTAAGCCAAATATAATATCATTTTCTTCTATATTTTGCTGGAGAAGGTCGGGTTTTTTTTTTGCCATGTACTGAGCTGCCAGTAATCAATGTAAATATTAAGTGTTTTTATGTGATAAAGCAAGAAGTTAAACTTTTTATCTTGTAGTCAAGTCCTGCTATATTAGCTAAAAATTACATCATATCTTTTACCTCATTGATTTTAATAATTACAGATAATTATCACTATATAATTTTTGCTTTTATACAGGATAACCTGTTGGATTAAGTTTGAGTTTCATTATTTGATTTTATTCCATTGGTTTAAACCATTAATGCTGTGAGATTTTCCCACTAAGAACTGCGTTTTCATTCTGTTGCCTACAACAAAAATAAAGTGCACTGTAACAGTGTCATTGCTGTGATGCGAAAAGCCAAGTCATAGGGAGAAAGCATTCCCAGCAGTACTTTCAGTTCACAATTACTTCTGTACCTAATGGCACATGCGGTGAAAATTGCATGCCTGCATTATATTAGGTCTAAAATAATTGTCAATATTTGTCTTTCTTTATACTTCTTTCTGTCCAGTTATTTTCTCTTCTTCCCCACACCCAGCTTTTCCGGTGCACTGGAGTGAGCAGTGTCTGTGGGTTAAGCGGACTCACCTGGGCTGTGATGTGTTAGCTGTGGTGCAGGGAGAGCTTCCATTTTTATTGTCCGCAATCTTTGACACCCCCCCCCACCCCAGTGAACTGCGTGTGTGCGTGGGATTGTTAATAGCAGACACCAATTAAACCATCTACTCAAACTGCTTTCACAATGTTGTTTCGCGGATGTGCCTGGGCACGCGCGTGTTTGTGTTGAAAGTGTTTGCTTTCTTTTTGTTGTCAAGCTTTCATGTATAGATGTAGCAGTTCCTCAAGATATTTTATGCACGCACAAACACACATTTCGACGTGGTTTTCGTGCTTTTTTGTGATTGTATCGGTCATGATGAATCTTCACACATCATGGTGTGGGCATGCTGTTGCCCTGCTTTAATTTGTGATGTGTGTTTTAGACACTTGTGCTGATGTGTAGACCAGTAGCGTCCGAATGAGATGCTCGGCTCGGGGGGGGGGGGGACTCTTTGCTGACAATGAACGATGTTCACATTTTTGCCTCTTCTGTTTATCTTTTTTTTATGGGGTCTTGCCCCTCCCCCCCCCGGTTCCAGCGCCACTGTAGACGGCAGCACCTGTGGACTGAGCTGCAAGCATTAGATGTCTATATGTTGCTTTGTAGAGGTTTACTTAGTAAAGCTGTGTGGACCCTTAATTGTCTATCTGAGTGAATGTCCGTGTCGTGATCTTGTGTAGCTACGAGCACGCACAATGGGCCTGATATGCAGCCGCCAGTTCCCAGTGCGCATGACCCCCGAAAACAAAAGTGACTCGAGCATGCGTGTCGAAGTTAGCGAGCAGAAAAATTAGTCCAGCACACGAAGTGGAGAATGTGGAAGTGATAAACGGGAGAAAAGCAGAGGCTTATTGGTAAAAGTGGTTTTATCCTGTACTGATTCCCTGCTGTGATGGCTGGTGTATTAAAGGAGCAATTATCCGAGAGGAGTTACGTGTATGTCCCGAAACGAGATGTGATCCGTGCACCGCATCCTCGCTGCAGTGGTCGCAAGCGGCCGTTTCATCACTGCGCTGTCAAGGCCCCCCAGGAAGAGAGAAATTGAGAAAGGAAATAATATGGAAGAGAAAAAGAGGAGAGGGGAGAGAGAAGGGAAGATTTTATTTTTAAAAAAAAAACAGGCAACGACAATTAATATATTATACGAAGGTCCGTACATCCCTCCCACCCCAAGTAGAGGTGAGGCAAACTCAGAGTAATACGCATCCACAGCAAAGGGCGAAATAGAAAAGGACGACAAAGCAGGGAGAGAAGAAAGTCGTGTACTAAGAAGGCCGACATTGGTTTTTTATTGGAAATTTACTTTTTTAATGCCAATCTCCACTTTTTAAAATGCTAATCCGGTCATTTTTAAGCTGGCAACTTCGGAACGAAATTACCCACGCGAAGAATTACGTGAGGCTAAAGGGGTAAGTGTGAGAATGGAATTAACATTTCACGCGTCTGTCGACGACTGGCTAAATAAATAAGTTGTTTAACCACTTCCCTTTTGCTAAACATGGTTTTCAGCTGTCCTTGGCTCAACAGAGCTTTCGCTATTTTTTACAGCAGTCCTGCAAATCGCATCACCTATGTTCACACTATAATCTTCGCCTCGCTGCATGAAAACCCTTTAACTTACTTGCCTCGGGCATACAGATGCAGCAGTAACATGTCTGATCGATGTTCTCTGCTTGTCGGTCCTCGCTGCTTTGCTGTATCAACAAGTATGGGGGCCTCTAGCAATGTTGTCATCTACATGGCTATACATCATGGCATAATCAGGTCTCCATACATTTTTTTTCTTCAAAGTCAAGTTTGTTTCTGCACTGCGGTGGGAATGCCGGTAAAAGCGTAAGATTATATGTAATGCGTGGTCACCCCAAAGGAACCGTTAATCAGCTGACAGTAAATGACAAGTAGCTGCACAGATCATAAGAATAACAAGCGAATACAACAGGACAAACTCATAAAACTAATGGGAGGCAGATAAATAATGCTAGATATTTCGTGGTAGAGACCGTGATAAAAACAGCATTTACATCAAAAATTAATGGTAAAGAAGACACGCGAAATAGGGGGTAAAGGTGAGAGTGTGCTGCCAGGCTCTGTATTGTACGCACGTCTCGCTACATGCCAATCCTTTACGAGGCTGACAGAGTTACACGCACGTTCGTGATGTTGGCGTCACACCTCGTGCACTCATACAGTGCTACTCGCCAAGTTTTGTTTTCTTTCCTCCAAAGTCTAGAATAACAAAAACGATGACTATGAGCTGATCCACCTGCTAGGTCTCTCTCTCTCTCACACACACGCACACACACAGTGTCCCTACAGTACGGGAAATCAAAGAGATGTCCACGCATATACAGATAAATATACATAACTAGCGAACAGAGGGTCATGGTTCACTCGGGCTCCTCCGTTCCCAACCAAAAGTTTCATGAAATACATCAAATTTCCAGAGCCCTCACAAAGATCGAAGCGAAATCAGTTTAGGTCTCCAGTTGATATGGTTAACACCATCTTCCACTTCTACCCCCTTGTCTTAATGCCAACCGAACCCCAACCCCATGGTACAAATTCCTACAATATCCTAACCATAAGCCTTAAACCTATCCTAAACCCAGCCCTAAATTCTAACCCTGATCGCCGACCATTTAGTTCCACACTCAAACAAACAAAACAAAAACGTGCATATACATATCCAGATTCTCCAAAACCTTTCTCGGCTATCCATTTTCTCACAACGATGATGAAGATGAATATTAGAAGACAGCAGTCAGCATTGACAGCAGCGAGTGTGTGTGGTGGGGGCGGAGGAATGACAGTAGCGTCATACCAAAGATGATAATATCATATAACGTCTTTTATCATTCTTCACTTCTCATCGTCGTCAGCATGCAGTTGGTGTGACCAGCAGAAGGAATGATGCGTGTCTAGGCGCAGTGGACAAGGTGTCCTCAATGGTTCAGGTCAAAGTCCTGGGTCGGTGTCCGACTGGTGACCTGTGGCCGGAGAATGTCCCTGGCGGTGATGCGCCCCCTCACCGCTGTGCATCAAAGGGCGGATCTCGCGCCACACGTGCTGTGATCGTCGGCGTTGCCGCTGGTTTGACAGTCCCATCTTTACTGGCGCGGCGGTCTACGTGGTTTTACGGTGCCATTACTCGCGGTGTGTGGTAGTGAGGACCTGGAGCAAGGCCGCGGAGAAAAGCCGGGCTCACGACATGCCCCCGCTGACACACTTTGTCTAGTGCGTGGGGAGCCATTTGCCAAGCACCTCCAAAGTTCGGACTTATTGCGTCCTTCTCAGCAGGTGCTGGCCCCTTTAATATATACCGCAACTCAGAAAACGAGCAAGAGGAGTTGGGCCCGCTATGGACTCGGACCTACGTAAGTTAGACAAGTGCACCGTCAACCAAAAAAAAAAAAAAAATAAAGAAAGAAAGAGAGAGAGAGATTGTAAATGGGACAGCCGGCATCTTTATCGTTTGATGATCCTTCCTCCTTTTTTTCTTGTTCTTTCTTTCGTGTTTCGTCTACAGTTACGCGAAAGTGATGCAATCTTTTTTTATTATAAGATGGTTTTGATATGTCAAAGCTTCACTTGTTGCTCTTACCCTGTCTCCATATCTAACACAAGGCTTACTCTCCATCGAGACTCTCATCGTTCATCGGCAGACCCCGCTATTTTACACCTGCCAAAAGTTTGCACCAAACGGTTTGGCGAGCGATCCTTCTTTTCTGCTGGACCCAAACTATCTGTCTTGCTGCCATTCTCCTTTTAACCAATCAGTCTGTTCCAAATATCAAGAGGGCATTAAAGACTTTCTTGTTTGACAAATGCCTCTTGCATTAGCTCCATTCTCGCTGCAGTCCTGTGTTGTCTATAGTTAAGATGTGTGTATTCTGTTTTCAGGGAGTGAGGGAGAGCGAGTTTTGTTATTTTACATTGACACCCTTCCCCTATCAGTTGTATTCCATTATTCGTGGTCTGGTAATGTGTGAAGCGCGAAGAGCCTGGCCATATGTTGAGATTCCACGCCATACAAGCATTATTATCTTTACTGCTACGACAGGGAGTAAGAGGTATTTTACAAAGAACAGCAGTGGAAAGATGTAGATAGAAAGGAGATGGAGGAACTCTGTGGGGGAGCGGGAGGAGGAGGGTGCCCGCCCAGCATGCAGATCTAACAGGGCAACAATGTCAGCAATCATAGTTTGCCTTTGATGTTCACGTACACGTCGCACACATGCAAAGTAGTAGGCAGCAGGACACACACACACACACACATGCGCGAAGGTATTTGCTATTCTTACATCTTAGTTACTGTAGTGTGGTATATTTCTGGGGTGACTGGAGCTCTCATCAGTTGTACCCTTGCCGCAGCCCGCAGGGCAGTCGTTCTCCTTCTCTCCTGTGAGCAGCAGATCGGTTTGACTCGATGACAGTTAATGTCTCATAGCGGGCCGCGGTAAATCCCAACAAGATTCGTACTTCGTGTGAAAAATCCATAAACACCCTCCCCACCATCCTAACCTGTCATCAAAGGGAGGAGAGACTGCACTATTTCACCTGTATATCGCCCTCTTGTCCGTCGCTATGTAAGAATTAAACGTTGAGACACTTTTGATCCTCCGCAGGCGTCGTTGGCTGTCGTCTGCGAAATGGGAGCCACGTGACCTGTCAGTGTGAGCATGGCGTCCCTGCTTGTTTGGGTCATGCGTCAGGTTGAAAGAGGCGCGCTGTGACAGACTTTTTACCTGTTCCATCGAGACACCTGTTACAGATCGGGCTTTGTAAGGTAAGCGGATTGAAAGATATGAGTTTCTTCTTCTTTACTGCGTTGTTTAGTTGCGCACCTTGTAGGGTACGTACAGCAGTTTCTAACTCCATTCCTCAGGTAGGTGCACCGAGTTTCCCCGCCTGGGCAGTCGGTAGGGTGTAACGACGCAACTGCCTTACCGGGTCTGTTGGCAGATCGACGGCACAGGTATTCACTTTACATCACAGTGGCTATAGTGTTAGATGGACAGCGCGGTCCTGTAAAAATGAAACTTGGTCAATTACTTAAGGGTGGAGAAAAGTAAACATGGCAAAGCCAGTGACTCGATGTTTCAAACCTGACAAGGGAGAACTTCGCGGAAATGAAATCAAGAGGGATTACCTGCGCAAGTTTGTCAACACTTGTCTACGTGACTCTAGCATGAGGCTCGGTCACACCGCAGTGAGCAGGTAGGTAAATGTGCAAGGCTGCATGCGGTACACGAACCGACGTTGTTTGCTGAGTTAGAGGGGCCACAGCACCGTTTATTGTGTGTGTGTGTGGTAGCCGCGCATAAAGTAGCTTACAACAGTTAGGTCACTGATCTTGTGTACAGACTCAACACCCCGTCTGTACACAGCTCGATTCGACATAAGGAGAAGGAGTGCAGAGAATAAAAACATGTATCAAGCTACAACAGTGAAAGTTATCCTCAAATTCGTCACAGAACGGCTAGAAAACAATTTTCTATTTGCGTCTGCAATGTTATTCTTCTTGGGTATGTGTTAAAAATAACGGCCCATGGGACAAATTTATTGAAGACTGTGACTGACACTGGAATATGTTTTAGCTGTCCATTATGCCACAGTTGTGTGTGGATATCGTGTATTTTTGTTTTTGTATTTTTTGTTGTTGTTGTTGTTGTTGGTCGCAGTCTTATTAACCAACCGAATATAGTGAAGTTAATTTAAGGATCGCTTGATTCTATCAGTCAGGCAGAAAAATAAACATTTTTCCCCATTGCATCGTTTGTTGCTGGCTATGTTATATATCCAGCATGTCTATCTTTAATAGTGCCTTCTGCTCAAGATATTTCATCTTAACATGCTTCTAAAGCACTGTTCTATCACAAAAAGGGGGTTGGACGAAGCTTGGCATTGAATATCAGATACACGACAATAAGTGTGAATAAGTTTACCTTTTACGCTTTTCAAACCGTTCAGACTTCAGTAAAGGATGGTCATTATGTGTTTTAAAAAGACCTTTTCTGGTAAAGTGTAGAATGTTTCTGGTGTTTAGCTCTGATAAATGAGCCGCTCCAAATCATCTTTAGAGCAGTAAAATATTTATAGTCTTTTAAGGCCTCGGAGGTGGACTGCTTTCACTTCCGAGCGATCACGGAACAGACTTGCCTGTGCGGAACATCTTCGCAAAATGCTTATACATTTTATATTTATACATTTCATTTCATCGCATACAGATGGCTTTTCCTTTGTAGAAGATGTATCACAGTAGTGGTGACTGGCAATTCGCTTTGGAAGGGGTGGGGGCAAACCTGCGGATAGTACAGCGCTGGGCTTTTTGTGGCAGCTTTCAAGAGAGAAGTACGTGGGACGCTGGAGATGACAACAGGTTGAAGATATAGATGATGTCGAAAAACAGATCACAAGATTCGTCAGCTGAGGCTAGCTACTGATATCGGATACAGTCCGGAATAGGCGGCTTTGAGACGAGCTATTAAACCCGCTTAGACCAGAATAAAAATATTTCTATGTTCAGAAACATGGGCTTAAAATTCACGATTTTGAAGACGATAGTGAAACTGCAGAGCCAGGCTCGTGGAGCACGAGCCACAATAGTAAGCGTATCGTTGCTCATTGTGTTCTGCCAGTAGGGCCACAATCGTGCAAAGAGAAAATCACGATCGTGGAGCAGAGCTCATCGCGCTCTACCAGGTAAGCCAGTAAACTGGCGCTACGGAGTCAGCGGGTTAAGTTAATTATTTTATTGTTCATCTGCATCGATGGGGTGTGCAATTGAAAGTCTGAAATATCTTGACTGCGCATTATCTGAAATCTGCAAGAGAGCGCGTACACACGCACGCACAATCTGAAAGAATGGGAGTTTTTCTGTGGGTATTTGTGGCGGAGTGTGTCCTAGTATGGTGAGATGCGGACGACTCGGCATCAGTCGCTGAGAGAACGTGCTAGAGCCCCGCAGATTTGTTGAGTCGACAGCTGCAAATGGTCGGCTTTTCCCCTATTGTGAGCACAGAGGTCTGTGTGCATTGTTGTTTATTCGGGTTGAAGGGTAGGGAGATATCGTTGGTCTTACTTCCGGAAACTTGTCCCCGCGTTACCCGCTGTCTGAACAGTCACCATGGACAAGACACCCCAGTTCCCACCCCCTTTCCCCATGCATACCCTTTCTTGCGCTTTTCAGGCATGAAAGGGGCCTTCAGCACAGATTTGAATGGCTTGACTAAACTGGAAACCGGTGTGGAGAGCTTTAGCCGAGCGACGTGAAGCCTCGGGTATTTGACGACGTACTCGCCAGCGTTGAACCATTGATTGTTTCCATACAACCTCCAATCCACCAATTTCTTCTTCCTTACACCCATTCTTGCCCCTGCCGTTGGTGGGTAGTCTTTGTAGGGGTGTGAGCAAAAGTGTCATGCGTGACAGCAGGGGGCTGAGTTGCCTTGAGGAGTTGTGGTTGTGGTGACACACATACGTGAAGCGTGTTCACTTGTTCGATTGTTTCCGGGCCAAGAAAACATGAGCAGTGTCGACGTCCTCGGACAACACGTGTCGTGCGGCAGCAAACACTTGACCGTGACAGACGAGTGCCAACAATGAGCAGAAAACTCAGGGGTCAGCTTGCAGACGGAGTAACCTGGAATTAAGGTCAACGACGACCACTCGGGGGCGGGAGTATAAACAAGCTTAGTGGCGCGCAAGTTACCACTTGAAGCTAAGGTGGACTGGCTAATCTGGAGTGGTGACTGGGCAGGTGACTGCGGCCACTGGCACGTCATCGTCGTCTAGTCACTTGACCTTTTGTGTCGTTTAAACAAAAGCCATTAGCAAGCCGGGTGTGTGCGCCTCTTGTTGCTATGACTGCGGTGTGTCTTAATAAATGGCCAGCATGTGCATCAGCTGGTGTGGGGATAGGGATTTAGGCAGAAGTTTGATATGGGGAAGCTCGTGACGTCATAGGCCGGTCTATGTTATTTTGTCAGAGGTTTGGGGTTAGGGTTTGGGGTAGGGTTAGTGTTAGGTTTAGGTTTAGTTTATTAGGTACATTTGGGCAGTTGAGTGGAGTGAGCAGACGACAAATGCGCGAGCCATTTCGGATATGGCCGTCGCGTCCTCCCCCATATCAAAGCTGTACCCGGATTTAAATGGGATACAACTTAAGAAGGGTCCCAAATGCCATGACACTTTTTACAAACAGGAAAAAGGGTCTATAATTTGAGTTATGGTTAGGGCTGGAGTTCTGGGTAGAGTTTGGATTTGGGTTAGAGTTCGGGTTTAGGTTAGGGTTAGGATTATGTTTATTCTGGTTTCATAGTCATAGTGTCTATGGTGGTATACATAACCTATATCAGTGAGTGCTGAGATCTAAAGCTATTGCTAGACAGGAATTGTTTCTACCGGTATTGAAGAATTAGAAAGACATAGGTATATGTATAATATCACTAAATAGCTTTCATTATTGCAGGCATAATACTGAGTATGTGTGTGTGCAAGTTACACAATCTATTTGAAAAGTGTTATATCTGTGTCAACTTTATTTGTGCAGTGATGTTTGCAGAATGGAAAGGGTGTTCACCACCCCATTACACTCAACCTTATCTCTTCTGAAAAAGTGATCTTGGAATATTTCAGTTTTGTATTTTCTTTGATCAGCTCTGTTACTCATCGGCATGTAAGTATTCCTGCATCATCAATGCTATTAAAAGCAGTTTCATTAACATTTGGTAGCATTATCTGAAGTCAAAGGACTGTTAAAGTAGAAATATTACTTTTTCCTAACATTTAGACACATCAAGAGTTTACTTATATGTAATATATTGGTGGTAATCAGATGGCTAATTGTTTATACCAAGGAACTAGATAAATGTGTCATTGACATTGATAAGATTTAATTAGAATCTGACACATTTTCTTACCTCTGTATTACTCAGCCATATGGTCATAATATGCTAGTAAACAAGTATGTATGTAGTCCATAACATCTATGCATGTATACACTGTCGCACATATACACTCATAGGTAAATGCACACATACTCATGTATGATTACCTGATAAGCACATAATATCATGTTTTCTTTTAATTTAGCAGATTTTTCAAATTATTAAGTCTTGTATGAAGAGCTTTTTAGATGGGTTTTTGACTAAATGTAGAAAAAAATAAGTAATCTAATTCAAAGTGAATGTTGTCTTTGTTAATAATTAACTGTTATGTTTTGGCTGCAATTGATGATAAAAGATGATGGTAGAGACAATAACTGATGGGGTAACTTTATTTTATTTGAACTGTCAAATGTTTTATTAAGAAAGTATAAAGTGGGGGCATAAAAATTACAGTTAAAAAGTCCTGTTGTGTTT
Source organism: Marisa cornuarietis (assembly GCA_004794655.1). Taxonomy (NCBI): domain Eukaryota; kingdom Metazoa; phylum Mollusca; class Gastropoda; order Architaenioglossa; family Ampullariidae; genus Marisa; species Marisa cornuarietis. The sequence goes on from SMMW01000636.1 coordinate 5,077,779, forward strand.
ATAACTTGATTCTAGATTAGATTTTTTAAGGCCATTGTCATAGCTATTCAAGTGAATTTACTGGATTTTAAATTTGGTCCTGTCCTCAAGTCACTAGTCAAAAACTGGTGTCACCAAATCCAAATACTCAGTGCATTTAGACAAAGTTTCAGCTTAGACCAGTTAAAATCTCAACATCTGAGGCAACACATTCGTGTTGGCCAACTGAACTGTTTTTCCAGAGTGTCATTCTTCTTATCTTAGCTTTACTTAACATATGTCAACACACTCTTGATTTTTTATGTTAGCGCTGCTGTTGCTATGCTTTTTCCATTTAAGGTGACAGAATTGTGGCTTTCTCAACCCCATTAACCAGCTGCTTACAAAGGCTGTTTGGTTTTTGCATTGACCAATATTCTACAGAGACATTATGGGCTGATATAAGTTTTTTATTTGTTTTTTTATTAATATATGGTTCTGCACTGACCCTGCATAGATCTAGACTTGTAACCATTCACCATACATTTCTCATGTAATCAGAAACTTTTCAAATGAAATGTCTGAACTGTGATATGTCTTTAGGGACATCCATGTTTTGCCTAGTAAAACAGACTCCAGTTTTAAATGGAAAAGTTTATTGCTTTGTGGGCTAAGCTCCATACTATTATTGTACTACTTTTTAAAGCTGGTGTAACCATCTGTGACTACTTGAGTCTCTGTTGCTTATCAAGGCCACTCATTGCCATTGCTTACCACTTGACTCTTATCTTTATATTAGACATGCCACACTTCTGTTACTAGTTGCTTCATCTGTTTCTGAAGGTAGGTTATGCAGTTTGACCGAGTTCTGCTGAAATTTCAAAGATTTTACTTTTAAAAAGTGCCTCATTTTATTCTTAACATACATCTGTAAAAGCCACCCAACTATTAAATAATTTATATGTTACTGTTCTGATTAATGCAGTTATGTCAAAGGAAGCTGGAAGACTAGGAGTGCATGTTGTATAATGCATTTGACTAAAAGACCTTTGGGCAGAACAAATGTGCAAGGGAACATATTAATTGCAAATTTTTCAAGACAAGACATGAACATAGTCCTACAGTGTCTGTTGTGTTAAAAAGAGTCTAATCAGCATGCTGAGAGTTAGCCTTACAAACAGACTTTCCTTTTAATTAACCTGTTTTGACACTTGTATAAATGTTTCAGGTGACACAAAAGATGTCTAGATGGCATGTGGTCTACAAGATTCCATTTGCATGTTTGGTCACGATGACTACAGTAATGTGCTTAGCAACAAAGGTTGTTGCATGCCCGACCCCATGCCAGTGCACACAGACCTACTTTGTGTACTGCCAGAACCTCAGCCTCAGCAGCGAGAGCTTAGCAGATGTCACCAGTGCTGTGCCTTATGAAGCCATTCTGTTGGATGTGGGTTCAAATAATGTGGATATCCTTAATTCAGGTCTTTTGGAAAGGCTGCCTAATCTGGAGTACTTAAACCTTGCCAACAACAGGATCAGCAAGATAGGACTTGGAATGTTCAGTAGGCTGCAACAGTTGAAGGACCTAAACTTACAGCACAATCACTTAAAAGAGGTAGGAGGGGGTATTTTTATCAATATGTCAAAGCTAAAAAAGTTGAATTTAGGAGGAAATAGACTTACTGCTATTCAAGAACATGCATTCAGCTTGTCTGGTCTGCAACAGCTCTACCTTCAGGAGAATGGCCTGACAGCTCTCAGACCATCACAAATTGCAGGGTTGCCCTCTTTGGAATATTTGGATTTGTCAGATAATCTCATACAGACCATTGAAGGGGGGTCATTTAGAGATTTAGCAGTGTTAAAGAGACTGAAGCTTTCCAACAATAGACTTTCTTCGCTTGCAGAGAATGTATTTGAAGGTTTATCCTCTTTGAAAGAGTTGTTCCTGGACAGAAACACACTGCCTTCGCTGGACTGCTTTGGTGTGCCCAATTTCGCAGCAAATTTGCACCTTCTGGATCTTGCAAACAATTCTTTAATATCAATCCCTGCTGATATTTTCCCTCAACTCAGGAATCTCAAGACCATTCAACTGAATCATAATCATATTTCTCACATTGGGCAGCAAGCTTTCAAAGACCTTCACTTAGACAGGCTAAACTTGGCATACAATTTCCTGGAGACAATTGATCGAGAAATGTTAAATGGTGCTCGAAGAATTTCTTCAATAAATTTGAGCCATAATCATATACATACCATCAAAACAGGTGTGTTTGACAATTTTCGAGGATCTGTATATGTGCTGAACATGGCTGGTAATAATCTCACAAGCATCCATTTTGGAATGTTTCGGGGAATGCAAAACTTACAAACCTTAAATCTCTCGCACAATTCTCTAAGGAGTATTCTTGATAAATCTTTTGAGGATCTTGTTCATTTATCAGAGCTGTGGCTTGATAACAACAAGCTTCATTGGCTTTCAGCAGACTTACTGAGGGGAACATCCATACGGACTCTTAGTGTCATTGAAAATCCAATCACAGAGCTGCGAGGGTTCAGCTTTGAGGACTCCACTGATGCCATCAGCATCCTGGTGAACTTGACAGTGACATCTGTGGCACAAACCTCCATCACTGTATTGTGGCCATACAAAGAAGGCTCTCAGCTGTACTGGACATTACAGGTGTGGTGTGTGTCTGAAACTGGTCAGGAGGCTTCCCAGTACAGCAGGCCAGTTCAAGAAGAAAATCTCCCCACCTATAAGACATCAGAAACCATAAATGGCCTTCAGCCTGGCACACAGTATTTTGTTTGTGTGAATCCTGTTTTTCTTGCCAAAGATGTGCTCATTTCACAGTGTGTGTTGGTCTCCACTCTGTCCATATCTACACCAACATCACCTCCTGGTGGAACTGCTGGATCCAAGTCCAGTGCTGTCACAGTGGGGCACCATCATGATGTAGAACTGCAAAGGTGTATTCTGGCTGTTCTGCTTTCATTATGGATAAATATGGTGCAATGTTTTTGATTTCCAATGTTTATTTATCCCTTAAAACTTTGTTTAAATCTTCAAGGAGTGCTTATGTGGGCATGTAAAACACAGTGAGCAGAGTACTGAATTTAGAAGTAATTTGTTGTAATGTCTATATCAGATTAGCTTTTTTTAAAAGCAACATTATTAGTTCATAGAATCTGGAAAACTTTAAAAAAATCTTTCATGTTTCATGTCTTGTTTCTGTTAACATCGTGGGATATTAGTTACAATGAAGGAACATTTAGCATTTTTTATGAAGGGTGTGAAACAGATGATATGGGAAATTTTTTGTTTTTAAGAGGGAAATAATATATAAAAGTTTTTAAACAGTTGATCACAATAGGTCAAAAAAGTCATATGGTATGCTGTACCATAGAAACAGAGTTTGTTATATAGGTTGTTGACTCGCATTTGAATTCAGCTTCAGCTAGATTTATTGTGCAACTATTCTTCTGAACCCAGTTTATAAAAACATCTCTATTAACCAAACGATGGCATCATTAATGATGTGTTGTTGACCAACCATCACTTGCACAATATGTTAATAAACAGCTGCACTAGAAGGACTGCACTTGCATAATAGAGCTTTGTATGTGATTTAACCAGTCATGTAGATGTTATGATTTGAGTGAGGTGTATCAGTAACTGAGACAAACAAAAAGAGAACTATGCATGTTCTAGCATCAGAAGTGTTTTCAAACAGCTCAAATCTTGGGTCTCTTTTGTTACACCAGGTGCACCAGTAAAGTGGAGAGAATGACACTTTTAAAAAAAAATGCTGTGCAAGAAAAGAATACTTGGTATATATTAATCAACCAAAGAATGTTCATGGTGCTGCAAATTAAGGAAGGAAGAAAATGATTCTATAATGATTTGCTTTCTCCTTGGATTTACATTTTTAGTAAAATGCTTTTTTAGGTTGGTGCTTTTTTTGTAAGTATAATTGCGATTCTGCTTGCTTTATTTTGGTAAATGATGAGTAGATTAGTGTAATTATTTTCATAGTCTTAAGCATAGTATAAAGCTGACATTATCAGCAACAGTCAGAATCTTTGACCATATAAACTAAAATATTCTATGATGGCGTCATTGCATACAGTAAGTGTGCAAATTGCCATGCTGGTCAGTCAGTCACTTATGTTTAATTGAACATACTATGAAGAAATATTTATGTACTATAAATAACTCTTTGCATAATTGTTTCTGGGATAGATGTTGTTTTGTCCTTGTACGTGTCTTCTTAAATTTAAGCTGCAGTAACCTTGCAGAGGTGATATTTCAACTGTTTGATAAAATACATTAATTATCGTCACACTCAACTAAGTGCCACATCAAAATCATTTACAGATACTACAAATCAGTATTACCTGTAGCACAAGATCTATTGCTGTTCAGTGAACCGTGGTGCTTGAATAGGTGACCTACTTAAATCTTTCTCCTGCTCCCACCCTTTCAGGTTGTATTTCCCCATTTCTTTTAACAGCAAATCCCTTTTGAAACTCTTCTTCATTCATTCTGAGAGCTTTAGTGTTATCTGTGTATGGTTTCAACAAACATTTTCAACCACCCTAGGCAGGTACCACCCAGCCAGCGATTGCCAGGTAAATGACCTGCAAACAATATTTGATCATGGAGAGAGGTGGGGCTGGCAGGAAAGAGGGATGGAGATATGCGGGAATAGCTGGTTACCTGATCCTACAATTGAATTTTCATCACATCCTTATCATTTACAATTCTTCCATTATTTTTTCTAGAGTATCTGCAGCAGTGGTAACGCTTGTTTGATGTACAAATGTTTTCTCCAATACTACAGTACAGTTGATGCTGCTTTAAGATTGTCTCTTAATAGCAAGTAAAATAGTACAAAAGATATAAAACTGAAATCTGGCATGATCTCTCTCCCCCCCTACCCCCACTAACACACACAGAGAATAGGAAGAGTGGACGGGCATGTGGTAAACTGCTTGATTATATAGCCATCCACTTAGTGTCTGCCATGATGATGTTGCTACCGGATCATAGCATTTCTGGTAATAATTATATTCACCAACATTTATAAGATGCCTATTCTACAGGTACTAGGCACACACGTTGAGCCAGCTATACCAGTCATTAAACACGATAAACATTCTACCTTCCCGGTATACAAAGCTTTACATATTCAAACAGTACAGTACCAAAAGATGCCATGTAGTACTTTCTGAACAAATACACTTCTAAGTTAGGTTTTTTCCTAGATTTGATGAGTGGCTATATCCAAATAAAATCTAGACCCAGTTAACTACAGTCAGTAATATGAAGATAGTTCCCTCGGTAACAGGGGAGATAGGCTGCACGGTCACAGGTGTGTGACACATTTTTTTACATTTACAAGAGCCATAAAAGTCATTGGGTGGTCTAGTGCAAAGTAATCGCTGAGGGGAATGATATTTAACAGCTGGTTTTCACAACCTTTTCATCAAATGGGTCATCTGTGTGCTGTTCTTGTTACACTACAAATTTTACCCAGGAAGTAAACACTTGCATTTAGAGACTTTTTTCTATAGCATATTCTTTTCATGGTGAAAATTATTCTGTTAACAGTGCTTGCAATAGATCTATATTTTCACAAGTAAAATATTGTACGGATGGTTTCTTGCTTCGAAAACCTGTCCTGTTATTGAGGGAAGAAAGTTTAGATTCTCAAAATCTGTGTGCAGTGTCCATATTAGTGTTTGTTCAGCTCTCTCAATACGGAATGGAGGGAGCGGAGAACTTTAGTGCCAGTATATTTGTTTAAGATTTCCCTCTCTTGTACCAACTATGCTTATGTACACAGGGGACACAGGTGGGCTGCCATGAGCAGTGCGCTACTGTAGAGTTACCAGCCAGATTTGTAGTAGCATGAGCTCAGTTGGAGTACTTTTATGAAGTAATCAGTGCTTGTACATAGCCAGATACTTGTTTATAAAAGACCAGCTATCATAAACATGTGGCCTGTAAACAACAGTTGAATTATCCCCTCATCCACTAGAGTTGAAGCCGTTCTTTCCTAACTAGCAAACACTAGAAGTGTTCCTTGTAGATTTTTATGATTGTCAGAGTCTTGTTAGAATGCCACAAATGAGGCTATTGAGTCAGTTTTCCAGTTGTGTTTATATTAGCTTTATTTTGCCCATTCCTATGTATTTTTTATTTTACCTTTTCTCCTTGAAGGTAATGACTGTTTGCCCAATGCAGTATTGCCTGGGTGCACATTAAATTAATTTTATAGAAAAAAGAGCATGCACTTTTTTTATTCTTGGATGAATCTGCCCTAAAAAAAAAGAAGGCATAAATAGAACAGATCAGAATACGATCAAGTCATTCTGAGCCATTAATGTGATTTTGGATAGAAAGATTACAGTGCGCGTGTGTGTGAGACAGAGAAGTGCAGCGCATACCTAGATATACAACTGAAAGTACGTCTTGGGTACATGAAGCAAATAAACCATGTGAATACAAAATTAAAATGTTAAAAATTAACAATTCTGTGATAAGGAGCTATAAATAAATGTGCCAAGTCGGCGATAGTGAAAACATGATATCACTGCATATACCAAGTGCAAGACTGAGCGCCACTAAACTGTCCCGTCTGGGCCAACAATGACATTCGCTCCCAATAGTGCCCCTTCTCCCGCCTCCCGATATTCAGGGTACACCGGGTCGCATTGTTCCCGTAAAACGGCTTAACCTGCCGGAGGAGTCGGGTACCGCACAGCTGTCGGGCAGGCAGGCGAGGTCAGAGGGCAACCTGTAGTGACGCTGGGCGGTGCTGCGCTGGGTGTTGGCCGCTCTTATCTACCCATGCCAGTCATCGCTGGCCTCCCACATTGGTAATATGGTATCAGCAAGACAGGAATCCCTGTTTATGAAGATACACGCACAAAAAGGAATCGAGCACCTCAAGGTGCTCGTGTTGGGTAATGCACAGGACGCCGCAAGGAAAGGGGGGGGGGGATTAAAGTGGCGTTGAAATGCCAATGTGTGTATCGAGTTCATCTTGAGCTCAGATGAGGTTGTATTTGATGGAAACGTTCTCAAAACTCAACAACAACCACAAATCATGGCGACACCGTGACATCATGACTTCGTGCTAGACACTGTAGTCAGTCCGCAGGAATGTACCTCTGTTACAGCCTATAATGTGCTTATCTCGTGTCGCAGTCGTGATTTAGTTGGGAAATAAGGGTGTTTGGTGTGAACCGTGGTCGACACCAGATCCGCCGAGAGCCAGCACGGGCCCCGGGGCAGACGACCTCTACGGGCCCCTTGTAATTGTAATCGTAACTTTTTTTCCAAGTATGTAATAATGTGCTTACGATCGTCAATATCTACAGTTCATTTAGTAGCATGATATAGATTGAAAACATCAGGACAAGTGCACTAGGATCTACATCACTACTTGAACATAAAGTTGTTTACACGTGAGGGGTTAGTAAAAGAGGGAAAATGACGTTAAAGGATCAAACTTGTAGTATCCGCTCCTTAGAAAAAAATCCAGGAGCGAGGAATGTTACGTCAACATTTCTTTAAAAGAAAAGGAAACGAAAAAGGAAAAAAAAATCCCTCTTCATAGCCGCGCGCCCGGGTACACCAGACCCCCCCCCTGCCCCCTGTCCTCCCCTCTCGTCAGAGAGTGCAAGAGTGATAAAGCGTTCATACTACCATATTATTTTAGCACGGCCACCGGGCTGGTGGAATACGGTATTAAGGTATCTATCGGCGTTCTTAATTAATATGTTTCACTATCCTTACTGTGTGTCTATGGAAACGTCGGAACAATTTATTTTAAAAAAGAAGAAAGCTGTATATTTAAATGATAAATCTTCCACTGTCGCTTTACGATTTCTTTTCTTTACAGATCATTTGTTGTTGTTACTCTTTTGTTTTTAATCTCTCTCACATATTTGTTTAATATTGTCCTTTATAAAAAAAAATCTCTAGTATGTCAACAAGCAACTGTGCCATTTCATCACGATGAAGGTATATTTTGGACCATTTATTGTGGGTTCTCTAAGTTGATTTTACGGCACCAACCGTGCCCCTAACTTGCTGTCCATTACACTGCGGCCTACTTGCCGTGGCGGCTCGGTTTGGAAAGAAGATGCGCATCGCCAACAAAGCAGTTGGAGGCGTCTCACCTGGTTGTCCACCCACGCCTCGTCCCTTTGCCGCACGAACCACGTGGCCCTCACATAAAGCTTATGAATGTCACGTAATCGCGTTATTAACGGTGAAGTCCCGCTGGCTGCAAAGACGCCAGAGTTCACACAGATGTGAACCAGTAAAATAAAACCTCCAAGAGACATTCAATATTTCAGGATATCCTGCCGGCGCCTTTTAACTACAGTCCGTAGAATTAAATTCGTGCGAAAGTCACAGTGCTTTCGCATATCTTATTGCTTTAAACTGGAGTTGAACGCGTCCTGATTTATGAAGTGTGTCTGTGGTTTAAGGTTTTTCGACGCCTTCAAACGCGGACCAGACACATCTTAATCCTGAGTGCTTCGCACGCTATAACCGTTAGGCCTGTACTCAGAATTCCTCACCAAAAGCTTCTTTCAAGGGCCAGCGACTCTGTTTGAGATGGCGCGATGGTCTCCTTTGCTGTCGACCTGCATGATCTAAGATTACGCCCATAGTCGAAACAGATACGCGACCATTGTTTACCCGCAAAAAAGGTAGCAGAGCGTGCGTGCACGTTCGCACGCCCATTTGAACAGCTTGAAGGCGGCCTTGACGTGCAGGACGTCAGGCTCTTGGTCTCAGATCGCATCCAGACGTTTGAAGAGACATTATTTGCTATAAACTTCTCGAGTCATTCAGTCACTCGCACGAAAGAACTGTAACACTATAGTGGTGGAGTGAGAATATTTCGTGATGTTTGAAATACCAACTGCTAAAGATATGTTGCTATTAATGGAGCTTTCCGAAAGCTCCTGTTACCTTTGTTCATGAGCGTGTGTGTGTGTGTGTGCATAAAGACAAGGAAAGACATTGACCGTTCACCATGAGGAATACCTAGCTATTTCGTAGAATTTAGATGTATGTTTTACTACGTAATTTTCCAAATTCAAGAAGATTATAACTGTATCGGAGTATTCTGCTAAGTGTAGGAGACAGTTGAGACTATTTGAGTACTGTTACACAAAATACGTGTGGAGTAAATAAAGACCTTTAACCAGTTTCTCGCTCGTGCATACAAAATCGGTCTAAAATTCCCACCCCAAATGGGTATTATTTTGCATGCGCGCTTCTTTCCTTTTACATTAGAAAAAAGAGCCATTAACATGCCGATGAATAATTCTGAACAATGCTAATATTTTTCTCAAAACACCTAGATGGAAGGTTTCGTAATGCTAATACAAAAATCTATTCATTTCTGAAGTGTCATAGCAACGACACTGAATAAACGTTTATTGAGAAACTAAAAGATTTTGGGAGATAAAAAGAAAAGCAAAGTACACTGCAGTGTAACGTATGGATACTATTATGTAAGTATAACCGTGATATTTACGTGTAAAACAGTTCGCGTGGCCGACTTCAGATGACTTGTGCAGTTATAACTACACCATATACGTACTTGATGGGCTAGCCAGTTTCGAGGACACCATCTGTGTCATGCATATTAAATAAATTTCAATTTATGTGCATCGAGATCGACTGTATGCATGTGTACTTCTTTTGTTTCACATCCACAAACATAAATGAACCAGTGAAGCGCACTGTAACATAAGGGCTTATGTTTATCTCGATAACTTTATATCGGACTTTGCAAAGTGCTAATAAAAAGAAATAAAAACCGCTAAGAAACACCATTGCACATTTTTTACAAGGTCATGTAAAGCGAAACTGATTAAAATACTATTCATCGAACTGTGCTTGCTGGGGATCTTATATGACGTGTGTCTATAAGTGTAAACTATGTGTGTATTTTGGGAAACCCATTTCTGATTTCCTGTAATCGCATAACTGCACCTTAACGTACGTCGCCCACGCCTGCTGCGATATAACACTGTGGGTACCATGCGACTGGAGAGCCAAAGTATTTTTCATAAGATAATAATCAGGAGCATGGAAAACCCAACCACAGATCGAGGCGTAGCACTGAGCACGGCATGGCTCGTACGTGTCAACGTATCTCACAAAAGTTATTCTTGAAGTCCCCTTGGGTTGGACGTGAATGACACTTTTACATTTTGTCCTGGTGAAACACGCTTAGGTGATTTTTTTTCCCCTCTTCTGTGATTCTTCTCTCACCACCCTCTCAAACCTAACAGCCAAAAAACAACTCACTTTAACGAGATAGGATAGCTCTGACTGTGATTTATTGCGAATAGATCATGCCTGGCCTTTCCTTGACGGCAGGAGCACAGAAGGCTGCAACATGTGGGTCTCAAGAGGCAGTTAGCGAGGCTAGTCTTTCACCATTTGACGTCTCCGGAGGGATTTAGTCTGCCTTAACATGCTCGATAAGTATGACCATTTGACCTCTTTTTTTCGTTGTTTTTTTTTTAAGCGCTGAACATCTTTTCAACCATTTGCAGATATGCTCATGAGTGGTCTCTGAACACGACGTCCGGGAGGGAAATTTACTGCACTCTTGTAATCGAGGTTAAGAAAAGAAAGAAACAAGCCACAAGATTTTAAAAGTTGAAAAAACTTCAAGTAGTCAAAGTGATGTCCAGATTTACGTATAGAGCTTAAGGGTATTTTAAAGTTTAATTTCAACACAATAAAAATATAATTCAATAACATTAACAGGCAATAAACTTCACATACTCTGTGCATAAACAATTAAACCAAAATAAAAGCTCATTTGAAAATGCCGCAACTCCACACATACATTATGTAGTGGGACGTGGAGGTCAACGACTTTTTGCCAAGAAAGAAGAAATAAAAAGTAACTAAGTACCAAGTTTATTATCTACTGTTGACTTAAAGAATTGTATCACTGTTCCGAATATTACGCTGCTAAATGGTTTGCGGAGACCTGACAACCCTACAACTTCGCGAGAAGTTAAGAGTTGGTCTCTACAAACAGGCATCAGTCCAGAGATAAATGTCCGTGATGCAACATAAAAATCTCATCGTCGCCTCTTGGGGTTGGCATTGTTCAGGTCAAAACTGCTCAGTGTGGGCGTTGCGTCTTTATGTTGACATCCTCATCACAACACAGTGGACACGCTTACTCTCGGGCCGATCGTCCTGTCTCTGGCTGGGTGAATGACGAAATCTGTTGCTCCGGCTCACCTTCGATATCAAACTGTATCTATATACTAGCAAGGGTAACACTATCTTAATATCAACCTCTTTTATGTTAAATTTAATATAGAAAGGGAGAGCAGCGGGGGGGCTCTTTCAGCCTACAGAACGACATCGATGCTTTGCAGGACTATATTTGTGTAGTAGCCGTGTGTTAAATGATTACAAACGTTCTGTGTATTTTGGAATAAAGTGCGATATGTGATCTTCTTTTCTTGACTAAAAAACATGCTAGTCATATACATTTTTACCCACATCTTTTTGAGTGTTTGACAGTCATAAACCTATTGTATTAGTTGGTCTTTGCAATGTAGGTGCCCAAAGGGGCGTGTTAAAAACAACGATGGGTCTGAATTTTGTTCAAGCTTGTCTGCCCAGTCACTGACGTCGAGCACCTGCAGTACCTGAAAGCGAGCCTGTCTGACCAGTACCAAACGACGAGCATGCTTAGCCTTTACCTGAATGCGAACCTAGCTGTCCACCCGGCATCTGAAGGTAAGCTTCATGCCATCAGAGCGACAGAAAATCTTTCCGACGCCAGACTTATGTTGGCTCTGGTGTGCGGAGTAATCTTGTGTAACGTTGTAGGGAAAGGGTGAAGATCTTCAACTGTCGTCTCCTTACAGAAAAGCATCTTCAGTATTAATTAGCGGGACCCTTAACACAACTTCGTTGACTTTAAAAAGGCATTCGACAGAATCTGGCACGAGTGGCTATGGCATGTGATGCGAAAATTCAACATCGAAGAAGGCCTCTTCAAGCCATTGAACGGCTGTATAATAATAGCTCAACGAGTACTGCTGAACAGCTAAACAGGAACTTACTTTCGCACCACAGTAGGGGACCGTCAAGGATTTCCCCTATCACCGGTGCTGTGTAATATCTTCTTGGAGAACATCATGCTCGAAGCTCTTCACGATCATCATACTTTCATTTTAATTGGTGGAAGGCCGCTCTGCAACCTATGCTTTGCAGGTGACATAGATCTGTTAGCAGGTACTAACAAAGAACTGCAAGACCTTACCAACAGACTGACAGACAGCTCAAATGCATATATGGAGTGGAGACCAGCACTGAAAAGAGCAAAGCTAGATGATCCACTAGGCTAGATAGGATCTGGCATAGCCATAAGATAAGGTTCACTACCAAGTACAAGCTGTTCAAACCCCAGGTAGTGCCGATCGTGCTCTACGGATGCGACAGGTGGATTCTGCTCGCCGACTGGCTTACGAACGTTAAAGACTGGACTGGTCGTTAATAGGCAAGAGTGGTGGGCCCTGTTAGCTGCCTCGTCTATCCAAGTGCTACCCCCTCCCCCCTCTACCCCAACGAGAAGTGCCGGTCAAGAGACTACTGACTGGCTGACTGACCACGGACGTGTATAGGTGGACTGCTGTCTGTCTGCCGAGACCAACGCTTAGCCTTTTGGGAAGTCCTCCGCTGTTAGTCTCGGCGAGCTTAAACAATGAATGTGACTAAACCGGAAGCTTTGTATACACCAGCCTCGTTCTAGTAGTTAAGCTGAAACGTGGCTAAATCGGAAGCTTTACACACACCAGCCTCGTAAGCAGTCCAGTAGTCCAGTAATAGCAGTTCGTGATGCGAACTGAGGGTGAATTTTTCCCCTCCAAAGGCCATTTTGAATATTTATAACATCATTCTCTGGCCATACAAAATTGTCAACTCTATATATTTGGTCAAGCCGTAGTTTCGCCACTGTGTGTACACTCGCAGACTGCCTGGTACTGACTGTCCTTCGAGTCACCGCGTAAGAGGCAGACGAGACGCATACATATCTGTTCCACCATGTGGATCGTATTCCCTATCCCGTAATGGACATTCCTTATTGATTGTCACTCAAAACTTACAAGTATGATTCAATTAAAATAAATTTGTTCCAATAAGCTCCTAGCCGGGTCAGACCAAACAATTTCGCGGGTCGGACATTCCCCACCCCTGCTGTAAGGCGTGAGCTAAAATTAATAGTCGCTTCGACGCACTATTCTTCATATGGGATTGGGTAACAGAATTCGGGTTAAGGTTAGCGCTACATTTTAGAGTATACGTAATGGCTTCCATAACAACCTATGTCAATGCGTGATGGATCATTCCAAAGTGAAGTTGCTCCACAGAAACCATATAATAGCAGGATGCCCAAACACACCATACGGGAAGTTTGTGATTAATAGGTGAGTGACAAGTACAGTTGTTAGGTGATTTGATTTTCAGCCAGATGCACGCAGAGACTACACTGTCCTCATTCCGCAATAGGCAAGCAGAGCCTGGATGTCAAGGTATTTATGCAGACAGCTGCGTTATCTCATAACCCGGCCAACACCACGAGAACTGACAGCAAAGCACGTGCGTGACATCCTTATGCCGTAAACGGCGGGTGTTCGTCGGACAGGTGTTTTTTCTGACTTATAGGTAACGTGACTGACAATAGGTAGGTATGAAAACAACAACTGAGAGAGACAGAAAATCGTGTGTGAATGTATTAGGGGTACAAATTACAGTGGATGAATCCAGTGCTTAGTGCTGGATACGGGTGGCATATTAACAGTGGCGTAGGAACCAGGGGGGTTGCGGGGGTAGCCATCCCCTCAATGAAAATATAGGAGGGGCAGGAATATCTGTTTGCCCTCCCCCCACCCCAATATTTGAGACGTAACCGATCACAAAGAGCAAACTAAGTAAAGAAGAGAGAGAGAGTCAAGGGTGATAACTGGAATCGTCTGCTGCTGCTGAGAATGTGCGAGGGGGACCTGGTAAATGTCTCTCTGGCTTTGGCTGAGTGACCTGCCAGGGAGGTATTCATAAATTGCGGCGGTCTGTCACCTTTCCTTGCTGTCCTATCTGCTGCTTGGATCATTCTTGGGGCAGGTGCCCTATAATCATCTCAGCTATTACCCTTCTCATCACCAGTTCACAAGAAACAGTATCCCAACCTCCCCCCCCCCACACACACATTTTAAAAATATAAATTGGCAACTACAATTTTTTTTTTTCGGAGGCATCAAAGACAAGGGATAGGTTTTATTGTAAGTTTACTGTTAAGTTTATTAACATATTTAAAAGACATTTATGCAAAATATACATACTTTTGAGATCATTAACATAAGTGTTTATATTATTAAGGGGGAGCAGATAGCTTAATGCTGCGGTTTTCAACCTGTGGGGCGTGCCCCCGTTGCGCGACATGCTGACAAGGGGGGGGGAGGCGGTAATTTTCTCATATCTCATATAAGTATTAGTGGCTAAGGGGGGCACGCGGACGTACCTTTTTTCATCTTGGGGGGGGGGGTCACAAGGAAAAGGTTGAGAAACACGGGCTTAATGGTTACTAGAACTTAACCCAAATGCAAAGACGCGCATGCTACCTGTATCAGTGACCGTGTCAAAGGTAGGGGAACGTAGAGAGAGGAGACGATCATCACCGTCACAAAAGCTGACCCTGAGGTAAGGGGAGGCTCTAACACCTCATTCACATCAGACGATCCGATCAGGGACAGTCCTTTGGTATTATTTGCCATGCTAATTGCAGGCTGTATTGACAAGCCAGATCAAGACAGACCAGCCGGACAGTACATCCCTACATCAGTGTGGTCTTCCGTCCCCCTCCCCCTGTTGCTACCCCCTTTTCTTTGGCGGCGGCGTTTGACCAACATAAAACATCCCCCACCCACTCGCTGCCGCCACGTTTCCTTTCTAAAGCCCTAAAATTATCTGCTATAGCTTACAACCTGGTAGGGGCCACACTGGCCATCGTGAACACAGAAAGCCAGTAACGAAATTAGTTGCATACCAATACCCCATCTTGCCAACCAGACAAGAACCCTTACAGTGCTTACACCTTGTGAAAAGCAAGCAAAGCACGAGGACGTCCGTCTATCTTACTAGACACCAACGGTTTAGTGCGAATTGGCGGGTTTGACTACACCTTAGTAAGGGAGAGACTCAGAGTCCCTATATTGGTATTTTTTGAGTTGGTCAAATCTGAATGAAGATCTTCAAGAGGGTCGCGTCATACTTTTCTTTAGAGAGAGAGAGAGACTGGTATTATTGCTATCTACGACTCAGCGGGAAGTGCATGAGTAAAACAACACAAGGGCGCTCTTTTATCATCAACGACTGTGGCTGGTAACATACATTACATTGGATATATGTGGGAATTTAATTGTACACATATCACTGGGACATTCGCTGTGGAGGTAATCCGTGATTTATTGTGAATTCACTTTCCACTTCGACCATTCAGGGAGCAGCTGGAGACATCTGTAAGTGTTCCATGTGATGGCGGAGCCATGTAGTTAAGTAAAATCTCAATTTATTGTAGCCATCCGGGCCAGATTATTCGCACACAACACTATCCCTCTTTGTGTATTGCATAATATCTCTCCTATCAGTTTTATTTTACGTTGCAGCTTAATTTGTATTCCTTATTAAGATTATTTAATTGTTGTATGATACTCAACGTAATTAGTTATCTGTGTTATACTGTTTAGTCTGTATATATATATATGTCCATGTTTTAGTAGATGGCAAATTAAATCACCGAAGGCGCAGGTTTTGGGCACACTGACTTGCAAACCTTGATTATTATGATTAATAATTATTACTATAACGTTTGTCGCATTTCTTGTGATTGCGTTAGCCGGAGGAGTCATGGTTCAATTTGTTTTTTCTTGTTTAATGCTGCTTTGCCTTAAGACTAAAGCAGCGTGTGTTGTGATGCTACCACCGTGTACGTGCGTGCGTGCACGTACCCCCTCCTTTACTACGTAATGTGCGATTGCGAACGCCGTTCACTGTGAGTGTCAGCAGTTAGTTTGCCCCCCCCCCAAAAAAAAAAGCTGAACATCTTCCTACACCACTGATTAGTCTTGTGCAAGGGTAGATATATTTAACATATGTTTCGTTTTTGTGGACCGGTCTCAAAATTATATGCGGCGGCCCGTTGACAGGAAAAAACCCCCAACAACAACAACAACAACAACAACAACAAACAAACAACCAAAAAAACAGAGATATTATATATACGTCTGGCCAAATATAGTAAATATTTAAGTTTTTAGTATCTTTGATCTGGCTGTGTTTCTGATGTGACAATTCTCAGAACTGCAGACCAAATTCTCAGACCAAAATTAATGCTCGTCCGAACGCGGTACGTTGAACTTCCTCGTCTTCATAATCGGAAAAAACTCTGTTCGCACACAGCACACACACACACGCACGTCGATGTAAATATCACCATCATTTCTTTGGCAAATTCTTTTAAGTTTGGAAACATGTCCCTATTTAGCTATTTAAAGACCAACCTGAATGGTTTGCGTTTTTTGCAGATATCGGTAGATATAGGCGATATAAACCTAACCTGTAAATTGCAGCCTCCAAAACCCATCCGTTAATTAATTATCCGCTAGCAAAGTACGCGATTCGCACCTGCGATCAACGAGCGCCGTTAACAGTGTACTACGTCACACTAGTGCACCATTCACAACATTGGCAGCAGTCAACACCAAACAGAAAGAGAGTGAGCGACAGTTGGGATTATTCGGACGTTAAAGTCTGCTTTTCTCGTGCTAAAGTAGCAGTTTTTCAAAACCACGAGAAATACAGACTTTCAACGTCCGAATAACCCGAGCTGTCGCTCATTCTCTCTCTCTGTTATGAAAACTTCGAAAACCATTCAGGTTGGTCTTTAAAGAGCTGGATAATATTTTCAGGATTGAAATAATCCTTCAACAATGTATTGTACTGTTAATCGAACAGCTCAAGTTGCAGACTATCTGTCGCACATTCTATGTCCACGGTAAAGGAATTTGACAGTATTTTCAACTTTCCAATTTTCTGAAATCCCCGAAACGTCGAAGCAATTCACAAGGGCTTTTTGTAAATTAAGCTGCTTCACAAGAACGTTGGCACAAAGCTGCTGACAACATTAACAAGAATTTTTTCTGAGTTTACTCTCATGCAAAACCTGAATCATATCCTCATAGATCGTCAGATAAACAATCATTTTAATAACACTTTGCACAGCGTATATGTCTTAATACAAATCTCACACTTCATTCATGTATTTAATAACAAACATAAAAAATCTACATCAAATTCATTATTAGGATCCAATAAATAATTTAGTATTCATGATTTGCAGCCTAATTCAAGTGTGTAAATGATAATAATCATAAAGCACTTTGAGACAGCATTGTTTCCACTCAATGATAAATGCTTAATTGTTTTTTTTTTGAAACAACTCCTGGTACAATATATAATCTACAGTCTGCAAGAAAATGCACTGATATTCACACATGAGTCTGTAAAATCTAACCTTTTCAATAAATGTTACAGAATACTGAAGGTTCCTTATCAGGTAAATCAGAAGTAGCAGTATAGGTAAGATAGGTCTTGGTTACCCCATCATTCTGTGCAGATTTTTCTGGCATTTCATTCTACCTTTTTTTGTAACAGTCTAACAGTCAGTTTTAATCCCCAGTTCTAATACTGTTCTTTCCAAGAAACCTTTGGTATTTATACATCTCACTGAAAGAGGCTTCCTTGCCACAGCAGAATAAGCAAACTAACTTTTACACTGTAACTACAATACTCTCTAAGCATATGCCACATGAGACCAAATTGATATAATGCACAATATGTTCAATGTGTGGATCAAGGATTTCTCCAGTCTATATATTACAAATGGGTTCTGCACATATCCACATAATACAACACTGTGTGCATGATGACAAAAGACTGCAAACTGAAGGAACTTATTCTCTTAAACAGACGATAAAATGGCTAACAATATACATAATATCAAAAGCCTTGGTGGGACCATCAGCAGAGGAAGCAAAACAAGCACACTGATGTGATCTAGACAGGGGATACAAATTAAAAAAAACTAATACATTTAAGACTGATAGCTGAAATAATACTTTACACATGTATGACGAAGCAGTGCCATAAAAGCAGTTCTGGGGCCAGATGCACATTTCTAATTTTAAAAAGTTTTAGGCTTTAAATCTCTATAGGTCTAGGCCTTAATTCTAAAGAATGCTTCTAAAAGTGGTGGACAAATTTACAACTTTTCTAACTAAAATCATTTGAAATAAGATAAAACTTTTTAAGCAAGACTTCTGCTCCTAGCAACACATCAAAGTGAAAATAGTGGCCCCCATGAAAACAGCAAAAGGAAAGCTTTCTCATCCATGGAGATCACATATTACTATCAATAGTAAATCTGTCGGCTGCATTTGACACTCAGCTATGATAGCCTTCTCTTCATCACCTTCATATTGTTTTAGGTGTCTGGCACTGCTTGGAACTGGTTTCCAGTCCTACCTGACTGACTGCACCCAGTCTATGGCGGTAATTGTAATAATCTGAATTCTGATGCTTTTATGCTTGTGGCATCCCAGCACATGACTATTTTCTCTATAGTTGAAGACACTAGATCTTCGCCTGCTACTTTGAAGTATAGGGTGTCTGAAGTTTTTATTCTTGTGCCTCTTTCTCACTCTCATACCTGTTCAATGTGTACATCCAACCACTTGGTCCCACCATCGAATTACATATGCAGTTATTTTAAATAAAACTGTCTTTGCTGCACACCTCAAGACTGACAGCGGTTCTCAACCTGTAGGGCGCGCCCTTTTGGGGGCGCGAAGGCGGTCATTTTTTTTAAGTTTCTCACATCTCATATCAGTATTAGTGAAATTAGCTTGCTAAGGGGGGTGAGCGGACGTACCTTTTTTCGTTGGGGGGTGGGGGCGTCACAAGAAAAAAGGTTAAGAAACGCTGCCTTAGATGACTCATTTGCCTGGCTCCCTGTAGAAACTTTTGTTCAACCGATTTAAATGACTTTGCTTTTTTTGATAAATGTTTAAGAACATTTTTAAGTTTCAGAAAAATGTTGTGCAAGCTGGCCCGTGCAATACCTGAAATTTCAAGGAATGCAGCAAAAGGGTAGGTGAGGGGAGATAATGTAAAAATCTGGGTCTTCATAATCATCAAAGCCATTCAACATTAAAAGCCCACTGAAATGGATTAGCATACATAAAACTTGAAAAAAATGTCTGTAGAAAAGGTGAATAACCTGTAAAAATTAAGCTTCCTGAGCTTGCTACTAGTTACTCTAGCAAGTGAAGCTTCAAACTGCATTAACCAAGGCAGACTGAGTAACTAAGTAAACAATGGCTACCATGACCTATGCTGTCCAATCCTTTGAAAACCGCAATGTTAGAAAAGTAGAATGTAAACTGAACGTAACTATAAGCTATTCATAGTCTGTATGTTGCACAAATGATCAAAACTAAGCTGCCATAAACACTGCACCAAGAAATGTAAAATGCTACAACTAAAGCAGCAAACTGTAATACATATATTTATTTTATTTGCATATCACTTCAATACATTCAGATATGACAAAATAAATGTAATTGCATATTATGTATACAAAAAATAAACAGCATTTTCACAGCAAAAAGTTTTCCTGGACTGGGAAGCATAAATTAATGGATCATAAAAACATCAAATACATTCTTAAAAAACAATAAAGACAATCTTATCTATAGTTTGAATCATGTGGAAATGTCCATATGGTCTTCTTTTTTAAGTTGTCTTTGTCAGTCCTTACCCTTTTTATCTGTACCCTAATCACAGGCTGGGAGAACCGGTGCAGATTAAAAAAACCAAAGAATAACATTCTTGAAAATTACACCTGTCAAATCTGCATTGTATGTACATGAAAAACATGACCAATGATTAATATTGTGGCAACAAATAGAATACAAGTTTAACAGCAGGACAAGTCTAAGCACAAGTGCTTAAATGATGGATGTCAATGTTCTGAATCATTTTCGCACACAATGTTTTGGTCACAGAAAAATTGGGTTTTTCTGGTGGCGATAAGGCATGATAATAACTGGTTGAAAATTATTGCTCACCAAGACTCATAACAATGAAAAAGTTTACTAAAAAATGAGAATAGTGTTTTCTTTCTACTGTTTATGAGGAAACGTTACAAAGTCTTTCAAGTCTTATACATTAGTTAAAATGTAGTTATGACTGAACTACAACCAAATATTGCTGGGCTTAAGAAATTTGTTAATAATAACTCAAAGTTGGTGTAAGCTGTTTCACTTATAACCATAAACACACTCGATCACTGCCTGTATTGGCAGCATAATTAACTGTACAGAAAAGCTGCTGACTGTCCATAGGATTAACTTTTGGTCTAACTTTAAGTCTTTTGGTGGGGGTATGTTTGTCTCCATTGTCTTTGTTATAATTATCATAAATTCTTTTTGTCAGCTGCAAAGACATAAACTCTGTTTGTAGAGTTGATAGAAAAATCACAATATGCATCAGTTTTTAGCTGTGACACCATTAGTTCTAAGGTGAACATGATTTTCTTGCAATGTTCTGTACTGTTCACAACTATCCTTTCCATTACAGCCAATATGACTGTTAGATGATTCAGCTGAAGAGTATGGAATGGATTTTTTATTTATTTCACGTTGGTCTGCAGCAAATTCAAACTCTTCCTGGAGGCTTACTGTAGATTTCTCAGTAACTGCTACCTGTGCTGTTATTTGTCTCCTCTCATGCCAGGAATGAAGCTTCTTTCTGTACTTACGTATAGCATACTGACAAATGCTGAGCCAGAACATCCACCCAATGAGATAGATGCAAATGGCACCAAATCTGCCCATGGCATCAGTTGGCTGCTGGAAATAGCAGTAGAGGAGAACTGATCCAATGCCGATGCGGATGAAGAAAAAGAAGAACATAAAAAGATGATCTACAGTCTCACCCAGCAAGGTGTGGTAATGACCTGTTTCACGAAGAAACCATCGCAACTGGAGCAGAGGATTGGTCACTTCAGATCCACAAATGGTGGCAGAGAGCTCTGTACCATACTTTCCAGCCACAAGGGTCCAGATGAGCCCAAGCAGGCTTAGAGAATGGTGCAGGAGCATGGGGATACCTAAAGAAACAGATGACAACATTCAGGATCTGAAGCCTTAAAGTAATGCTATATACCCTCACAAGGAGAATCTTTTTACAAAATGTAAACTACAGAAGAAAAGAAGGAAAGGAGGAAGAAAAAAACAACTCAAGAAAACATTGCAACCCAAACTACAAACAACAGCAAAGGATTCATTGAAAATATGCTAAAAGTAAAAATAAATTACTAAAAACATGAAGTCCCTTAGCTCTTTAAATCATTCTTGAAAAAAAAAATTTCCGAATAATAAAATTGAAAGAATTTAAATGTCAACATATAGCTTGTTAAAATGAAAACAGAACAGTTTAATGACACTGTTTAATTAATGTTTGATATATATTAATATTTGTATCAGGACATGATAGATTACCTGAAACATGTATTTAATGTGACTACATTGGTAAGATATGAACCTAAAATAAGTTTATATGATGAAATATGCAAAGTAAAAAATCAAATTTTACATTAAATTATATGTGCAGTATCTTTTTTCTTGACTTTTCTTAACATTGTCTTTAAAAATGATATATGTTAAAGAACAAACAAATAATGGCAACCACAACTGAAACATAGAATTCCATAGAAATCTGAATAGTTTTTTTTAAAACAAAGATAACGATTTGATTGTTATATGTGACTGAGCATGTGGACTGTGCACCAGGAGGGACTTTCATATTGTTGCCTAAATATTGCAAGTGATCTCTAATCATAGGTTGACAAAGAGCACTCTGGTTGTACTAACTGAAAACTATTTTGAGACCTCGGTGCATTTGCTGGTTTAAATTGGTTAATATTAAAAACATGGTCACAAAAACTGTTCCAGGAAAGATACTGAAAACAGACTGGAGCCACTTTATAATCAATGCATGTTCTAATCAGAAGCCAGTGAAGTATCTTAAGCAGTTAAGTAGAACTTAAATGTGGCAAGGCCAACACAAAATACTGCAAGCAGCATGATCCTGGATTCTCTGAAGTGTGCTCAAATTATCATCAGGTTATTCACTGAGAATTGCATGGTAATAAATGAGAAAGAATGACACTGCATATGTGGTTGTCACGACTGGGGATAAATATTGGCAAAGATGACTCATATGTATCCATAGAAAGATATGTGAAAACATTGAAAACTGAGTCGGAAAATGTGATCTTCAAGTTTTAAAATGTTCAGTTCCAAAATGGCTACCCTAAAAAAAGAATCACCTCATGCAACACACACACAAAATTCTCATCACCTGTTTTGGCTAGTTGATTTTCTTTCCTGCTCTTCCTACCTCCTTTCTCTGTCTGTTCCCCCACACTTCATCTCTCCAACTTTATTTTTATGACACTATCAGTAGTTACCTAGCACTGGCTACCCGTCCGTTCTCGCATCCAGTACAAACTGTCTGTGCTGTGTTTTAATTTCTTTGCAGGCTCCGGCCCTGATTATTTCTCTGAACTTCTCATCCCTTACATTCTGGCCAGACAACTACGCTCTTCATCTGATGACCATATCCTAACTGTTCCGGTCACCAGAACAACAACATATGGTCACAGGATTTTTGGCTACTGTGCAGCAAAACAATGGAACTCTCTCCCTTTCCATATCCGCCACCTTCCTACAATTGAATCCTTCAAATCTGCACTGAAAACTCACCTCTTCCTTGAGCATTATTCCTAACACAGTCCACACAATGCTAGTCCTTTTCACTCTCCCCTCTTCCGCTCTTGCTACTTTTCAACCCATCTTTCTCTGTAGAATCATGATATCCTCTATTCCTGTTACTTGATGCCTTTTTGTGTTTTCTATCTTTGTTTTCTGTTTGTCGTCAGTACTGTTGTTTATTCTTCCGTCCCTTTTGTTCTATCCATGTCCATGTCTCGTCACCGTTATAAGCCCTAAGAGCATGCTCTCTATGGGAGTGAATATGCGCTATAAAAATCTTCATTTATTATTATTTATTATATCCTGAGTACCTAGAAACTACTACAGGAAAATAAATCTATTAAATGGCAAGCGTAGGTCAGTGTGGTCTGCCAAGGAATGATGGTGTCTTGATAGAGACACTTTACCAAATTAGGGTCTGTCTAATATGTATGTGTTTACTTGTGTGCAACACACACACACACACGCACACACACACACACACAAAAATGGAGACTGTACAGACATGTTGAAAACAGTGTAAAAAATTATGGAAAAAAAACATTTTCAAACCTTCAGTTTGGAAGTAAAGGCACCAGGAGAAATCAAATAGGAAGTAACCCAAGCAAACTGTTGCTACCTTGACTTGTAATGGGGTATTTGAGCCACCTGAAACGATACAAAAAAAACCCTGAATACTAAAAGTAATATGAAAGAAAGGTAATAAATTAATTGACTGAAAAAGCAATGTCCTTTTGGAGGCAGGCATGAACAAAAGAAATCAAGCCAGATTTGATCATGCTTTAAATTTGACACAAGTCTAGAATGTATCCAGAAACTAAAAATTTTAAAGTATTTCTACTTATAAGAACTTAGTATTCTAGGCACTTTACTCAGCCCACCCCAAAACAACACACACACACACACACACACATACAACAATCCCTGTGAACTAATTTCTAGCTTCAAGTAAGTGCAATATGGGAGTAAGAATATGTGGTAATTAAGTGTATTCATTTCTAATGACTTCTACTATCTTTCTCAGAAAATATTCATTTAATACTTTGATTAAATTTTCATTTTTTTTGTTGGTCATGGTGTTTATGAATGTAAAAACTTTTTCAAAATACTACCTTTGTTGTTCAACATTTTTTTTTATTGAGGAGCACAGTTTGGTCAGCAATAATAATATTGACTTTCCTCAGCTTTTTTTTTGTTTTTAGAATTGTTTAAATGTTTCTTTTTTTGGTTTTAGTCTCCACCCCTTCAAACATGACCAAACAATGCATGTGCAATCGTACCCTTTATTGGAAATTACTCTGTAGGCTGGTTGCCAAACTTCAAATTTTTTAATGGCCCATGAATTAAAAATTAAATTGTGTGTCAAGTCAATTTTTACTTCCTTATACTTTAACAAAGTTGTGGCAGATTTACTCATGGGTAAATTGTCAATGGCCATGAACATAAGTCTTGTCTGATTAACAATCCTTAAGAAGGTGATTAACAAACTCAAAAACCAATGATTCACCAGCATTGGTAAACGGCCATGGTCCTTGTATAAAAGCAGCCCATGCTGAAAGAATGGTGATCAGTAAAGCATGAGCCACTGTTATCATGCGGCAGTGCCATTCTGGTTTACGCCTTGGCTCCAGCCATCGGAGCATAAAATAAAGAGAACTCCAACCAGAGACTGACAACAGAACTGATGGTATGTGAAATGTTCCAATGGTCAGCATACTGCTTAGTTTTTCTGTAACAGAGAAAATTAATCAATTTTTTTGCAGGTTTGTGCTTAAGGTGTGATGACTATTAAGCATCAGTGCTAATGATAAATGAGTGCTCATCAAGATTTTATACAAAAAAGTACAGCTACAAAATGATAATATTTAATCCTATAAAAATTTAATTAAAAAAAAATCAGAAAAATTGGGGGACTTAAAAACTTCATTTTAAGGCATTAAAATTTCTAGTTCCATTTTCTTCATTCACAGCAGCTGTTTTATTTTTAAAGTAGTAGTATTAATACTGTAATCACTAGCAGCTGTAAAAGTATTATTTCCTAGTATGATTATTATCTAGTGTAGTAGTATGATTATTTAATGTAGAAGTATGACATTCGACCTGTGCTACTTAATGCTGTCATTTTTCTCTGATTCGGTTGTTGCTGTTATTGCATCAACATAAGTGGCAGCGGACAGTGAACCCTGTCAAGTACTGTCACTGTCTAGTCTAAACAAAGCTAAGCTACTGACAGCCCTACACTACACTACAAACAAGTCAGCCAGCATTCATCCACATCAGAACAAATGACTGCAAACTAGGACACATCCTTGGTAACCAGGCGTGGTTGTGGCAAAGCATCCTGCTAGCTGCTTACCCAGAGCAATAATCATGCCATGTCGATCCATCCTAACAAAAACGGAGAGGTCCCACATATATTATCCTGCATTGTTGATTCCAACAAAAACATGCAAGTTGCCTCAAAAAAAATTGTCTTCCAATTGCCTAAGACTACAAATTTGTATTACTGGACTGCTTGCATACAATTTTTTTCAGTTAAGTTATAGAACAAGGCTGG
This sequence comes from Marisa cornuarietis, assembly GCA_004794655.1. Lineage (NCBI taxonomy): Eukaryota > Metazoa > Mollusca > Gastropoda > Architaenioglossa > Ampullariidae > Marisa > Marisa cornuarietis. Next base: position 5,103,274 of record SMMW01000636.1, read on the forward strand.
TGTGTACAAAGCTTCCGGTGTAGTAATATTCATTGTTTACACTCGCTGAGACTAACAACGGAGGACTTTGCAAGAGGCTCAGCATTGGTCTTGGCAGACAGACAGCAGTCCATCTATACACGTCCATACTAGGACTGTTAGAAATCCTATATTTTCTTACTTCCTTTATCATCTGCTATTTTTGAGAATTCCTCTGAAGGTTCTTTTTTCATTTATAATTAACCTTTTTAACAAACTCCTGGAATTCAAGTACTCTCTTAAAGATTTTATGTACTTTGACACACATTTCTGAATCTCCAAAACACAACAATAATTTTAAATTGTCACATAATGGCTCTGAAAAACAGCGACTGACTGAAGATAAGCTTCAAATATGTCACTTAAGTATAAACAAAACCATGTAGTACCAGGAGTATCTAACTCATTACTTGCTTTCTCTCCAACAGAATTCTGAGAATTGCCGTACCAAATGTCTGAGCCTTTTGTAAATTTTGGTGTTCTACAAGGTTCTACTACGTCCGGTCTTCTTAGGACCTCTTCTATTCTCTATCTATATTAATGATCTTCCCCTCCCCACCCATGTTAAGGTGATTGTATATGACACCATAATGCATGCACATTATGGATTTGAGACATTTCTTGACTTCAGGACCCTCGTGTAAATAAGAATTAACAACTATAATACATTTGTACATATTTTTACGCCCCTCCACTCTTTAAAATAGAAAATTGTTATTGTCATTCTATCCCAGGAAAGAGATGATATTTAAGAAAAATACCTTAAATTTTAGTCGTGAATGCAATCAAAGTATAGAATTTTGGGATGTCTGGTCTGTAAGAAAAAGATCCTGCTGTCAATGCTTACGTTTAGCATTGTTTATGCTGGTAACGATTGCACAAGGCCAGACGCCATATTTATCATCAGAGCAGACCACAAGCTTTCTGTTTGATTGGTCTATAATAAATAAACTTTATTTTCCATCAGAGAACTAGAGAATTGCACATAATAATGTCGCATTAATTTGGACTCCAAAATGGCTTTTAGTCTTAAAGTTATATATTTAGCGAGACCACTTTAGCCCTTGTGACGTCAACTTAGTTGACGTATGTGCCGTTGCGTCGGGGGAAGACTGGTAAGCAGAACTAGATCAAAAAATGAGGTTTATTTTAAAATAATACACTTCAGTCATTATTTACAAGCATATTATTTGAAACAAAACCGTGCAGAATTAGGTAAAGTAAGGGTATCTCCCAAATTATAAATGAACAAATGCATTTTCCGCGATTTTGTTGGATAATAATTATTCAATGTTTCTTGTTCCCCCCCACCCCCGTGATCAGTTAGGCAATATCGGCTAACTGTCAGTAGGCTTAAAGTATTATTATTATTTTTTTTGCAAGTAACTACGTGAAATGTTCTAAGGCAAGAACACCTCATCTAGATGTTGATTCACATGTGGAAGCGGAGAAATAGAAGTTAGATTTCTAATAAATAAATAAATAAATAAATAAATAAATAAATGGCATTTTTACTACAGGTATCAGAAAGCCAAGGGCATTTACACTGAAAAATAGAGTCTATATATATATATATAGTTAGGATTTAGTTCGGATTACAAGGAGTGTCGCGCTGTATAGTTGGCAGGGCCGCCGAGAGCCAGCACGGACCCCGGGGCAGACGACTTCGATACGGGCCCCTTGTAATTGTAATCGTAAATTATTTTCCCATTATATAATAATATGCGTACAATTCCATTGTCAATATCTACATTTCATTCAGCAACGTAATATAGACTGCAAACATATTAGGACAAGTGCACTAGGATCTATATATATATACTTGAACATAGAGTTGTTTACACGTGAGTGGTTAGTAAATGAGGAAAGATCGATGACGTTAAAGGTTCAAACTTGTAGTAATCCGCTCCATAGAAAAAATCCCAAGAGTGAGGAATGTTACGTCAACCTTTCTTTAAAAAGAAAACGAAAAGAAGAAGGAAAAAAAATCCACTGACCAAGCCCGGGCCCCCATCACAACCGCGGGCCCGGGTACACAAGACCCACCCACCCCTTTGGTCAGGCCTGGTAGTTGGTACTTGCACGAAGAAGTCTTGCGTGAGCACACGTACAGGAGCACGCAAAAGTGGCATTTAGTCGATCTTCGCAAAACACCCCCACTCCTTTCTCCACTTTCTCGTGCTGTCTGTAAAGGAAAAGGAGGTCCATATTGTTTAAACTGTATTGTTTTCAATGCTAGAGACTGACGGTTGTGACGAAGGCGAGGACGAGCATGAAAGTGCCCTTACATTGTTACAGGCTGTCAGGCTTGAAGACAGATCTTCTTTCCTCCGTTGACGCATTCTATGAAAAGCTAGACTGAGAGTGCCTCGGATGTTGATCTATTATCGCTGAAGGGAACTACAGGGAGTTGAATACTCGCAGAGATGGAGTCTGGTGAAAATAAGAGTAAGATATTGACAGATGAAGAGAAGAAAATCCGTGAAACAACCACCATCAAACCTGATCATATTTACTGGCGGAAAAAACTGCCGAGGGGATTCCAATACTACATGGAGCGGCTGATGCGCGGAATTGTTCGGGTCCAGCCCAGCAACATACCAGCGTTTGCAGCCGTCTACTTGGAAGATCTCCTTGAGCAGAGAAACAGTAAGTTTCAGTGCAGGTTATGTGAACAGCGAGTATAGAAGCTTTCATAAATTAAACAAACAGAAAGAAAAAAGTGTGGTGTGCGGGAACAATGGCTTGTAAATCAAATTTCCATCACAGCTATGAAAAATTTCTGAATGTAATTGAGAAGGGTCGGAACAGTTCTCGGCTAGTTGTAAACGCGAGAGGATTTTGTTTCGCTTTCATAAGGATCAGTGACTGTCGAGTTGAGGGAGGATTCTGTTTCAAGAGAGTGGTTAGAGGTGGTGTAAGTGCGGGTATGCGGAGAAGGCTGGAAACCACCAACGGCAATGTTCTGTAAGAATTAGCTCGGGTGTTTGCATACACAAGAAAATAAATCATTTAAACTTCTTGGTCGAGAGTGATTCTCCTACCTCTACGGCTACGCTGTCCCTATTTAACGATGTCTGTTTCCTGTCGACCCGACCCTGACACTCGACTTTGTCTGGAATCTGTGTGTGCGTCACAGGGTCACCGCCCCGTCATGCCCTCTGTGTCCTTGTGCTTTTGTGTGTACGTGTGTGTGTGATATCTGCCCTCCTTGGTCACGCGATTGTAGCCCGGCCATTCCGCATGTGCGCGCGTTTGTGCGCACGTGCCACATTACACAAAACCACACACACACACACAAATGCCGATACACGGAGCACATCAATATTATCCTCGACAAACAGTCGTCAGGTCGGATCGTCTTGTTTTTCTCTCGATTACATCATTTCCCTCTCTTTTACTCCCTGACTCGTCTGGTTCCTACCTTACACATGCATATCTCTGTCACATAAGTTTAAATACTGGATGGGAGTTAAGCAAGGCTGTGTGCTTAGTCCAACACCCTTTTAATTTCTTGTTAACTCATTACCTCAAGACATCAAAATGTAGATGTGATGTTCAATTTACACCACATCAGCTGCAGCTTTTTATCTTACTTTTTAAAGATAACATTAATATCAACAACTATTGTTGGACTACAAAATCAGCTTAGAATACTACATCAAGCAGCTCAGATAAATTTTCTGAAGATAACCTTGCTAAAACAAAAATTGTCTTTCAAAAAGGTGGTCATCTGGCAATGAGGGAAATACAGGTCTACGGGGAGGAAAAACTGGAGGTGGTGAATGCATACACTTAGGGTAGGGTGCTCCACAAATCAAAGTATCAATAATGCAGTGATTGATATGCTGATAAAGCTAAGAATGGTACAGCTGAAGTTTTGACTACCATGGGCAGGCTAAAATGTAATTCTGCTTGAGTATTTTTTAAAATCTTTGTCACTTAAATTGTACCCATTCTATTGTACGCTTCTGAGATTTGGGGGCCAAACCAAAGAGATGCTGTAGAAAAGATCCACCTTTTTGCCCATAAAAAGAGTCCTGGCGTTTCAGTGAGAACATCCAACAAACTAATATATGGAAATAAAGGGAGATTCACTTTCAACCATTTCAGCCACTAGATGTATTAAATATTGGCTATGCTTGTTGAAGCTTTTTGGCACACAGTATGCAAAGAAAACATACTATACTTGATGGATTCCAGAGGTCATGAAACATGAATGATCAAAATAATTAGGGTACTGTTCTCCATGGGTTTTGGGTATGTCTGAATGTTCCAACAGGTGTGGAGAGAGAAAGTTTTTCTAAAGAAATTTAGAGAAAGGCTAAGTGATGTTTTCTGTCAGGGATACACAAGTCTGGAAAATACTTCCCATTTTGAAGTATACAGTAGTTCTAAAATCTGCTTGCAGTGCGAATTATATGTGGATGTACTATAAATATATTATGGATATATTATGAATTATATTATAAACAAGATCTATGTAAGAAAAGCCTGTGCTGAGTTTAGCATTTATTTTCAGAAATTAATTGCCACAGAAACTGTTTTGCTCCTCATTGTCCATTTTGCCCAGATGCTTTGGAGGATGAAATATATGTATAAATATTTTGCCCTCTTTATGCTGACATGAGAGATAAATATGGGAGGAAACTTTGTGGTGATCAGCGTGACGTGAACAAAAATGTTCTGCAGTATATCCACAGACTTGTATTACTGGACTGCTTGCAGACGACTTTTTTCAGTTAAGTTATACAATGAAGCTGGTGTGTACAAAGCTTCCGGCTTAGTCACATTCATTGTTTAAGCTCGCTGAGACAGTGGAGGACTTTGCAAACAGACAGCAGTCCACCTGTACACGTCCATGGTATATCTGAAAAGCAAATTATGCAGTTTGGTCTTTTAAAATTGTGATTCTGAAAAAAGGAGGCTGGTGTTCACTGGCTAGTGGGCCTTGCTGGCCTAGTGTTAAGGTGTGTGTTTGTGCTTTATTATAATGTTTTTCTCATGTTTTTATTTGTGGTGGATGCATATTTAGGTGTAGTGCCTGCTGCAAATGGTTTCATAGAAGTCATTTTGAATGGATTTGTGTATTGGTTAATGCCTACAGCAAAGTCTATCATGATCATGCAGTTCTTCATATCCTTGGTGGAGAAAGGCTCTTATGGCACTACAGTTATAATAAATTAATCAATCTATTTTTCTCTCTTGATTCCAGATTGTTCAGTTTGTTTGGTAGGTTTAGGCAGCCTGTGAGTGGTGGATGTGTTGTGGGGAAGGTGTGTGATTGGGAGAGGGGTATTGTTAAGGTGGTGTATGACTGGTACAAACCATCTAAAGTTTGTTTTGCTGGCCAATGGCTGTGAGGATGTTTTCTTTTTTAAGATGTAATGATTCTTCATATATGGTGTTAAGGCTAGGGTAATTATGTATGAGTTAGGGTGTATGTGAATGGGTATATTCCTTAATGCTGTGTTTTATGAGCAGAGTTCTAGGTACACATGTTTATAGAAGTCGAGTATAGAAGTCAAGTAAGCAACATGACTGACCGCCTGCACATAACAGGTGGGGCAGATGGCTATAGCCATCATGTTCATACAGTAAGTGACTATTCTCAATGTCCAGCTAAATATACATGTATAGCTGGTACTAGCACCAATATAACAAGTTATATATTGAGGAGAATGAGTGTGGCTGCACGAAATACAATACCAGAAAGTAGCTGCGCAGACACAATCAAAAGGCTACCTTTCATGAAATCGATAAGTGGAATATTCTCTTAGTTTATGTAAGTTTAAAATTTCTTTTCCAATTTTCCAACCAGGCTTTTGAAAGCCAGAAACTGGTCATATCTTGTACATTTTTATGCCTGGGTCAATTCGACTTTTAGTGTTGGGACGATGTGGTCATGGCAGGGTTCTATTCAATTCTGGCATGAGGTTGATGCTGGTGGGGCAATGTGTTTTTGGGTAAAATGATCCGCCCCCGGAGTTGATCATGCAGTTATAAATTGGGGGTAATTCTTTAAACCTGAGCAAGCTGACTTAATTTAGCTTTCATTAATGAATTTTACATGGTTAAAATAGTTTTATTTCTTGAGTTGAACAGCTGGATAAAATGTTTATGCTTTTATGTGACTGAAGTGGGTGAAGGATGGTTAGGTCAACTTTGGGGACTAGATGTGTATGCCGTTCAAAAAGTAAATTTCACAAAATTGTTTTGTGTTGATATGAAACATATTGTACACTGAAAGGACATTATGTCCTCAGTTTCTTGCTGTTGTGATATGCAAAACACAAAGAATGGTGTTTTAGGAAAGAGCTATGAATTTTTCAGGGAATTTATCTCTCCTGATATTTTTTGTGATTTTGCCAACTTATTTTTTTTTACATCAGGTATAACTGATTAATTACTTGAACATGTAGTAGGAGGGCGTTTTAGAGCAGCTGTAATGCAGACAGTGCTTTGTCCCTCACACCTGTACCCCTTTCACCACTGTACTTCGGATGAATGTAGTGCCAGCAGCACAGCATGAGACAAACGACCATGGACATTGATGTAGTGCCCAAAATTGAGTATAAGAAGCTGGCAAAAAAAAAAAAAAAAAAGCACTCAAAGAATAGAATAAATAGAAGTCTAAGTTAAAGGAATATGGCATCATAAGGGATCTGGCAACCAGTAAAATACACCAACCCTGCGGACTTAATAGTCCTTTTGAGCACTAAGAGCAAGAAACAACAACTGGAAGAGGGCAGTAACCAATACCCATGGCATCACAAAGCAGTGACCCAACACCCTCCCTTACCTACCCTACCCCTTTGTCCTCCTCTCCCCCTTTCATCCCACTCTCCATAGTCCCCTTGCCCCGCTCCACCCCACGCAGTGCAAAATTACCTTTATGTAAAATCCCTTCTGAACACATCAAAAATTGCTTGCACATTATAGTTGCTGCAAAGTGGAGGGTTCTGCTTGGTAGAACAGTGAAAAGCCGCAAGGTGACTGGGGCTTTCCCCCCTCTTCCACCATGCCCATCGTCCCTTTCCAAAGACATTGGCTGCCGCTTGATGACCGGTCCTTGGTAAAGCAGTAAAAACTTGGTTGTTGCAAGATGACAGAGGTGACCGGTTCTCCTAAGTAGAACAGCAAAGCCTTAGTTGCTGTTAGGTGATAGGCTCCCTCTACCTTCTTCTCCCATCTCCTGAGTAGCTGTAAGGTGACAAAGCTTGCTTGGCAGAGCGGTATCCCACCACAAGAGCCTGGCTGCTGTGAGGTCAGACCACTCTCAGAGCAGGTTAAGTGTCACTTTGCTGCAAAGTGCTGTGGTTTCACTGGAAGGTGGCTCAAGTTACTCCAACCCTTTCCCTTCCGCTAGGTGTAAATGCTTATTATTAAATTTACTACATGGTGTTAGGGTGCTGCAAAGTACTGGACTCTTATATTTAAATGTATGGGAGGATTAGGTGCTAAGTAATAGGAGGCTAGACATTAGGCGTGAGTAGGATAGAATTGGTACATATGTGTAAATAAGTTAATACTTTTTTAAAATTTTACATACCTATGTACAAACAAAAGTCAGCAGCCTAAATGTAGTTTATAAAAAATAATTGTTTATTATGTAAGTGATAGTTCTGAATTGTCATTTCTTCAGTTCATGCTGCAAACAAAATGCTTAAAAATCAGATTCTTTAGAATTTCATTGTGTTCGATTTGGCCGATTTTGAAGACAGTTATCGAAGTTTATCTAGGTCACAATATACTGCAATTGCAACTATCATATAGTAGTAATGGGAAGAAAAATTCTCTGCATGTACTAGCTGGCCTCATGTCTTACAGGTAAACTGGTGTAACAAAAACAACAACATCTTGCCTTTGGCAAGGAGAGTTTTTAAAATACATCTGCTCTTGTTTGAGATGGAGCATTTACTGCACTTTTTGTTTTACTTCTTTTTATAACTAGGCTACATTCAACTGAAGAAAATGAGGAAGCAGAAAATAATGAGACAGTTACATTTTTCTTTTCTTTTTTTTTAATGTTTCATAGAGGAGCTGGAGAATCTTCCAGAAATAACATATCTACACAGAATTGAGAACAACATGAAGCAGCCATGGTATGGCCAAGGTAGGTGCTTTTATAATTCTATGATAATCATTGCTGACATGTCACCTTTAAAGGTAATCGAGACATTTACCCATCTTTCATGGCAAAATATTTTAGTTCAGTGACAGTGATATTACCAGTGTAGATGTAGTGACATTTGCGTTATCAGCATAATTACATTATAGGTATTAATACAGACACATGAAAGATCCAGATCTTATGATAAGAATGAAGGAACAATGGCTAATTTGATTTTTGAGATGATTGATACAGTGGTCATGTCTAGGATTGATTATGTTGGGGTTTTTATGCTATTAATCATTATTCTTGCAAAATGTGAACAGACAGGTCTAATGAATAAAATCTCTCTTCTGTTTCAGATCCATTGCAACGCGTAAGTGTATCATTGAATACAAAGACAAGCACACATATATAATTAGAATAAAATATTAAAGAGAGTAAAAATGTCCACATCTTTTCTTTATGAAACAGATCTTTTTTGATGACCAAACAGAGCTTTAGAGTTTACTTTTTGGGTAACAGGACACATCAGTGAAGGATTCATTCTGCTTCAAGTTATAAAATTTTTCAGGTCCTGAAGGTTTCAGGGATGATTTTGCTAAAGATTCACATTCTATTATAATGTTAAAGCAGAATATACTAAATACATAACACAGTTTTCAATCTCTAAAGTAAACTTTCAGAAAAAGTGTTCTGTTTACCTATTGGTGGTTCAGCAAGACTAAATGGTGAGCTACCTGCTTAACTCCAGATTTGCTTATATCTTTATGTGCATCTATATTCATATGATCTTGGTGTTTTCAGACCACAGCTGTAATGCAGACATCAAGCACTCTGCTTCACAAATACCTGAAACCAAGTGAATATTCTCAAACGGGGGAGCTGCCCAAAAGTGAGGGCATTCAGGTCAACTTTCCCAAAGAAGAAGGTACTCAAACAGACACTTCTCAGATCAACTGGGCTTCCTTGAAGTCCCCAGCTGAACCCAAAAGAGATTTCTTAGGTGAGCATGGTCAGACATCTGGTATCTATTCAGCCAGGAATACTCAGTGTGGCCAAACTCAAACCTCTGAGACCCCCTACAGGAAGACCACTGAGAACATGTACGAGAAGACATCTGAAAGCATTTCTGAGAACACTGCAGAGAAAAAGCCAGAGATGCACCCATGTGATGACATGTGCGATCACAAGCGTATGCGTTTTTATTGTCACCCTCCCCCATATCATTCTTTTATCAGACTTACAGGTTGTTCTTGTGCTCCTCCTCCTCGACAGCCTCACCTCATTACCCAACCTCATCTGTCACAAAATGCCTCAGCTACAGGAGCGCCTTATGCCCCATCACATCCTGGACATCACATTTGTCCATGTGGTGCGCCTCAAACCTTTGATTACAACAAAAATCAGGTCTTTTCTTCTCGCCAGCCTCAACAGGATTCGAGTAAGTGGGTTAAGACATCACTTTCTTTTTACTTTGCTTTGTTCACTGTTTCTATTTTAATGTGTAATTCTCTTGGAAAATTTTCATTTTCTTGAGGATATTTCTTTTTATCCTTTATAGTTAAAAGAATAAAAGAATATGTGCTCATAATTGAGTGAAGCAAAGGAGGTGGCTTGCTTGGATTACCCCAGCACAGTGTGATTGACACCCGTCTGCCTACAGTTCTAGTGCAAATTAAAAAGAATGTTGGGAAATATGCTTATTGTTCAGCTGTTTTTCATTTTGCATTGACAGAGGCTGTCTTACTGAAGCTGTTAAGATCATAATAATAGTAGCAAAAGGTTTCTGAGTTGGTGAAGATGCTTTCAACAAATGCCTCGATCCGGATTAGAGGGACTGTCATCTACTCTAAAACAAAGAGTTGTCTACAAAGAATGTGTCAGAAGAGTAAGATAGAGCAGCCTGGGAAACGACTAAAGCAGTCTGTAGACAATTTATATTTTACAGAGTTTGTGCAGGGAACACAAAGAAGAGGTTAGGTTAGGCATGACCTCATTTGCTTACTTGGATGATATTTGCCAAGGCCAGAGGTCACTGTCCTCACACTCTGAGACATTGGAATCTAGAGTACAATTGGGTCAAATACCTAACCTTGGATCACTGACTTCCTAAGTGAGTCACAGGTCAGATAAATATCCCTCCTTTCTTCAGTAATAGGTTTGATCTAAAATTATCAACAATCTTTTCACCCATGAGCATAATATTAGAAGTTAAATATTGTTTATAGTAAAAAGCTCATTATCAAGTTAAGTGCATTCATTTATTCATATATTATTCATGCAACAAATGTTATTCTAGTATACTCATTGATACATGTAAGAAGGCTAGTATATTTAATATAAAAACGAGAAATATTCAGCCAGTATATGGATTAATAAATCAGATTATGGCATTTACTAAACTAAATGTCACTTTTTCCCATCATCCTCACAAAATTCCATATATAACAAAAGGGTCTTGTGCATACATGAATTTTCTTTGCATGTGCAAAGAAAAAAGGCTACTTACCCTTGTCCTTATGTGACATTCCAATTATTCACAGTATTCAATATATCTGAGGTTAAACGTTTTATCATTACCACCAGTTATTTCAACACATATAGTTATCAAGTCTTGGAAAATGTTTATTCTTCCTGAGGATTTTCTGACTTCTGAGGTTGATATAAATGGCATATTGGAGACTTTCACAGTTTGTTCCAGAATTGTTATGTCGTTTGTCATTGTCATTTTGTTCACTGAATTTATGCTGTATTTTTGTACACAGCTCACCATATGGCATTATATAGTTTGTCACAGCTTTGTTATATTGGTACCGTTGCTGGTGTTTTGTGTTCTGCACTGCACTCTTCTATGTTGCGATCTTCTTCTCCTCCTTCATCTATAGGATAAAATTTCTTCACGAACGATGTGTTTCTGGTATAAGTTGCTCCCTGTGGAGATTTCACATTTACTCTACTTCCAGTCTTTTTGATCAATGTGTATGATTCAGGGTGTGTCGAGTTTGTCTGTCTCTTTTTTAGCAGTACTTGATCACCAGTGGTATGTCTGGTTCTCTTGCATGGCTCTTTTTGTCTGCATACATTTATGACAGCCATTTCCTTTCCGTGGTCTTCCTGGTTGATCACTTGTGAAGTCATGCAGTTGCGGAAATTATGTACGAATTTTTCGACCAAACAAAACCTCAGCTGGACTGTCACTTTTGCACGGGTGTACAGTCATGCTGTGTGAAGCAATATAGATAAGAATTTCATCTTGCCAGTCCTTGCCCTCGTCTTGAACGATTCTCATCCTTTTAAGCAGTGACTGGTTTTGTCTTTCCACTTTTTTGTGGCCATCGTTGAGTTGTTTTTACATACTCGGCTCCGATGTTCATTATTATTCTGCAAATATATCGAAATGAAAATGAAAATAAACTCAGGACTGTTCACTGTCAGAGGTCTGGCAATGGCTGATTTCAGTACCTTAACTGAATTTTCAGCTATGGTCTTTTCCATTACCCCTATCTCATAGTACCTCCCATGAGCCTTGGGGTAACTATATGTATTTTGCACTGGCTCTGCACTAGCTTACAAGTTGGCATCCATGGCAAGTCTTGCAATATTTCTCTACGTTCTTCTCCATGTGTGGCCACCATATCTGTATTTGTAGGTTTTGTTGTTTTAACCACACCTAAGTGTCCTTCATGTGTGTAACCTGCTGCAATCAGCCGTCAATCAAACACTCAACACCCTGTTTTGTTCGTAAGTTGTATAAGCAAAACAGAAGACAATATGGCAAATGAAAATAGAAAATGTCCCGGATCTCTGCGAACCATAACGCATTAACCACCACAGTGTGCAAGTGTCAAAATGGGTGGTCTGAGATTTTATGGAATGAAAATTTGACAACCTCTCATGCTAGTTTGAATATAGTGCACAGCTCAGGATATGGCATTATATAGCTGGTCTATCACAGTTTTGTTATTTTCCCAACTCAGTGGGCTGATGAATTAGTGCTATTCATCGTCTCTTTAATCTATGGTAATATCAGGACATTTAGTTTTGCATGTCACTATGAGCTGAATATGTACATCTGGCTCCAGAGAGTTTTTAGGAAGGTTTGGATGTGGTTTGGAGCAGTCTGGAAAGTGGATCTGTTATATTTACCTTTCCTGGGATATGGATGACTGATTGGAACCGCTCAATGCAGGCACTTGGTTTGGAACGAGGGCCATGGGTGTGTGGAGTGGTTTGTGGTCTGTTGTGTTTATCACACACCCATATATATGACAGCAAGTGCTTCTTTTTCTGTCTGAGAATATCGTTTCTCCAAGTCTCTCAGGCTTTGATTGCCATAACAGATGTGCGTGATGATTTCGCTGTCTCTGCCGTTGTTGGTTCTGCTCCTTTGGGTGTTGATGTCGACTTTTGCAGTCTGACTGGCATTTCTCAACTCCCAGGTGGTAAATTTGCGTCATCGGAGTTATATCCGTTGTCGAATGACTGACGTATTACAAGATGGTCTCTTCATCTTCCTGAGCGAGTTTCCAGAATTTGTGACAAAGGAAAGTTGTACGGTACTGTGTTTGTTAAAGCCTTCCTGTATTCCTCTTCTGTGCTGCTATTAGACAGTGTATCTCTGACCTGCATAGAAACAATTAAAACCCATCTCTGTTGTTTTTTAGTGTTTCTTTTGGCAGAGATTAAGAGTTTGCTGTTATAAGTATATGCCTCAATTTTTTCAAACCATGCCGACCATTTGATATTAATGGTGTTTATATCGCTGATTTGTTCAAATGGTGGTGGCTGGGCATGCAAACAGTCCGTTTATCCTCAACGTCATTGCAGTATCGTCACAAAACACAACTCCGTCCTTATATGTAAATACTTTCGTTAATTTTCTTTTGAAGCTGACCGCTACTTCTAACTGACTGATCCTTTTCCCAGCCTCTTGCTTATTTGCATCTTTGTCTCCTCTGTCCCTAACAATCATGCATTTTGGCCAAGGCCAGAGGTCACTCTCCTCACAGTTATTGGCATCTGACTACATACAACAGGGTCAAACTTCCTAACTTCATAAGTAGGTCATGCATTTGATAGGACAAGCAGAATATTGCTTTGTTTGATGAATACAGAGTGGTTGTAATTTGTGCGATGAATACCAGATAGATTAAGTTGATGAGTACTCAATAATTTTGTTTGATAAATTCTGGATAGCTTTGTTTGATCAGTACCAAATAACTTTGTTTAAAGGCCTAGAAAATTTCTGTTTTTCAAAATGTGTAGTTTTACGACGAGTTCATAAGTTTCCAGAGCAGTAAAAGCAAATTTAGGTAGAACAAAATGACCACTGTCACCCTGTAGTAGACCTTGGTATGCTGCCATTTCGACTCACTCATACTTGTCACTGTTGGAAGATACCATCTCAATTCATTCAGTGTGCTGTTAGTAAAGGCTGTACTTTTTCTTAAGCCATAGTACACCTGGAAGTGCAGTGTTCATTCTTGGAGCATGAAGACATTATACAGTTTCAGATCTAGAGAAGGAATGGGATGACCACCCAGGTATCAGCCATCATTTACAGTTAGAAAAGGATTTTGCTTTCTGGTGGTGGGAGGAGATAATTTTCCCAGGCATAAGCAGGAGGGTTGCCATACTAACCTTGACTGCTTCAGATGGAAAAGGCGACAGTTAGTTGCAGGTGTCTTATAAACCCTGTTCTTTCATGGCAGCTGGTACACAAGATCACCAATTTCACATGGAAGCACTCGAGGAACCGTTCATGGAACTTGTGGGGACACACATGCATGCAGGTATACAGCTGCTAAAGATGGTATAATAGTAAGACAACACAAAAATAGATTCATCTCTAAATGTTACATGGAGATGGCGGCTAGATAGTATTATATATATAGTATTATATCCTGAGAGTGCCTTAATATTTTGTAACTGTCATGTAGTTTTTGCATGTGTTAAAATTCATGGCTGTTGCTATTTTTTTCGTTTTTTTGCTTGATACCTTTTATTGTGACTTGTTAACTCTCTTTGCAATGTGTAAAGTGCCAAGCATGTTTTTCTGACACTGCACTGTTTGTGTAATTGTTATATGTGTGTTGTTCATTAACAAGTCAACAATAATATTGAAAGTTAAACTACATTTTGGCTTAGACATTAATAATAAATAAGAAAAGCCGATGTATAATTATGTGTGTATCACAATTTTTTCAACTGTCAAGACCAGTTTTTAGGAATGGATAAAAAAATTAAAGTAATTTAGGTACATTTCATATTTTAGGTTGAAGATGACCTTATAGTTCAACTCAGTCAAATGAAGTATCTACATTCTGCCACAAAATTTTAGTCATTTGAGTCCAAATTATTTAAAATCTTATAATGTCTCATTGCCATGATGGTAACCTGGAACATATGTTTCATATGACATGATCATGCTGGTTCCATTAATACTAATAAAAGTTCACTTAAAGGCATTTTTAGAATTAGTATATTAGAACCTTTTTTCCTTTTTTTAAAGAAATATAATGTATAAAGAACTCTAATAGCATACCCAACAACAACAAAATTTTGCATAAAGATTAAAACTAGAGGTACTGTACTTACAACATCAGTCATGAATGTGAATAAGTCAATATCTCCATTTAAATTGTATCTTATTCATGTTGATTTTTTTTCCTTTCATGTACAAAACCTGAGCAAGTTGTATGAAAAACAAAGTTGAAAACAAAAGTGACATGTCAGGAACTTAAAGTAATCTCTAGGTGTCATATAAATTGTTTTTTAATCTAACCAGTATATAACCAGTAGACTTAGTGTGAAATATCAGCAAGTACATGCATAACAAAATCAGCAGTGGTGCAGGTCTTGTACACTACTAGTCATCGAGAAAGAGCTGTTAATGATGCACCGTGTCATAGCATGTAAAGTTGAACTTTCTCCCTCTGCAGCCTTTAATTAACTTTCCCTGAAAGGTATGCTAGAGTGAAAAGTCATTTTTAGATGACTGAGATAATACATAAAACTGAGTACAAGAAATTATATCTCCAAATCTCAGTGCATAGTCCCCTTTATTCTTGAGATATGTGCTTTGAGCCTGCCTTTATGGTGGGGTAAAGCGCTATATAAATATACATTATTGTTATTATTATTATATGTGATTTAAAAACTTGCAATTATCACCATCCTCAAAAAGAGGTCAATACAATGATAACATCAAGTCCATGAACATACCTAATGACATAGAGCTAGATATAGCTTGCAAGTAAATGTATAATGATAATAATGAACATTTATGTATCACAAGTTTTTGACCTCTTTCCTTGCATGATCAAGACTTTGATCTCAAGATCAGAGTGGGAGTTTGGGTATGTTCAATGAGAATACTTTAGTTTATTCCTCCTAAGCACCACCCAAATTCGTCCCTACAATGCAGTGTCATTCACACATCCACTCCACACAATCCATAGTCTTACAAGCACACACACACACACACACACACACACACACACACACACACACACACACACACACACACACATATTTTATATACCCTAACAGCACAAATTCATAGGTTCATAAGTTAACCTTTTACGACTTTGACCCACAGTACAGCTGGCTTTCTTGATTACCCTGATTAATCTACCTACATCACATATTCTTTCATTCAATCCTCAGCACAAGGAAGCAAACATTAGCACTCTACTAAGTAGTAAGTACACTCCGATTAAGCACATAGAACATCTTATTACACACACTGAAAGATCTAAGTTTCTTAAGATTAGGAAGAACACTCTTGATTAAATATTTTTGTATACAGCACTGGAATGATCAGACAAGCTTAGTTTATCTTTTATCACAATCTCTAAATATTTGTACTAACAATCTCAATTGGTTCAATGTTAATACTAGCCTGCTGTATTGTCATTTAGATTTTGAAAAATGCTGCCTTGTGTTGAGCTCAGCCCAGTCTTTGAAATAACACATTCTGGCAGACCTTGAAAGATGAGGTTCCTCAAAACTAACCAATATTTCTACCTTGAGTTACACACACAAATAGAATATACTTGCATCATCATAGATCCTTCTGTTTTAGAGTAAAGATTGTAATTGTCAATGAGTAAAGGTTTTAATGTAAACGACATAATAGATACACTAGTTCCAAAGAGAGAAAGAGAGAGAAAGGAGTGAAGAGATGGATTGATTCTTTGTGCTATAAAGAGCTTAGCTCCACCAAGGGAGTGAGCATCTGTCACAGTCATGATACAACCTCATACAACCACTGTAAACATAATCCAGCTATATGAAAGATCATAAAATTGACTTGTTGTATAAACATATGTACCAGTTCTACATATGCATACATCCCATATCAAAACTGTCTAGACTCTAGGGGTATACCTACTCTTAACACACTATAGACCCCTGCTCATATACACCATTAATACCTACCTCAAACACATGAAAAGTCATTACATATTTATGTAGCGCTCTAGTAGTATACTTAGTTATTTCTTTGTTTTTGTAGAGGGTATATAGTGGTCGAATGGCTCACAAGACTGTTCCTTTCCCACTCCTGCTGCGTACGTACTAGTCACTATAAGCCAGCCTTGAACTGTCCCGCCAGTGGCTACTGAACCTATTGTTACATCGGAAGTTACGAAGTTGCTTGACCCATTTGTTTTTAGTGATTACTGTCAAGACTCGCAATCTCATGTTCCTTCAGGTGGGGCTGCTCTTCTTCTTCACTCTCACCTTCCGCCACCATACTCCAGAAAATGTGCTAAATTTTAAACGCAGCAGAGCACGAGCTCGTTTTATTTTTTGAACAAAGTAGAAAACTTGCATGGCATAGGTTTGTGTCATTATTATCCTCCCGCACCACCTCCCAGGAGGTGTTGGCGGCCGTGAGGAAAATAAAGGGAAGGTTTCAGGCTGGTTCAGTAGGCCACCTGCAGGCTGGAGACTTTGTCCTCACGGAGGCACGAGATGTTGCTAATTCCTTGGCATCCACCAATGCTGAAAACTCTTCTTCTCACTACTCTCTGGAGTTTCAGCGCCTGAAGTCTGTTCAGGAATCCTATAGCTTTGGCTTTTCTTCCGCTAACTCTGAACAATACAATCTACCTTTCTCTTTTAATGAACTGCAGCAGGCCTAAAGAAGTGCAAGGAATCTGCACCTGGCCCAGACAACATTTCTTATCAGCTGCTGACTCATCTACCACAGGCCTCCATTATTCTTCTTCTAAACATCTTTAACTTTATCTGGGTGTCCGCCTGTTTCCTTCGCTCGTGGAGAGAGGCAGTCGTTGTGCCCGTCCCAAACCTGGTAAAGATCCTTTTGATCCCAACTCTTACCGTCCTATCGCTCTCACTAGCTGTCTGTGCAAAACTTTAGAATGGCTGGCTTACCTGGCAGCTTGAATCTCGTGGTCTCCTCTCCAACCTGCAGTGTGGTTTCAGACAATAGAGAGTTTGAGATCCACGACGTCTATGGAGGCGTGTGCGCAACGAGAACGGCGAGCCTCTAAGCCTACCCGTTTTGAGAAAGCGATTGGTTGGATTTTGTGGATGTGATGATGTAGGGCGCAAATTCCCGTGACGCTACAGGTTGCCGCTCCCGCACGCGTCGCGCGAGCGCTCAATCTCAAACTCCCTAATACCGCAGTACCCTGGACCACCTGGTCCGTTTTGAAACTTTTGTTAGATATGCGTATGTTAATAAAGAGCATGTGTTAAGAGTTTTCTTTGACTCGAAGAAAGCGTACGACACTACTTGGAAGCTAGGTATTTTGTTGGACCTTCACGCCCCTGGCTTCCGGAGTCGTATGCTTCTCTTTATCAAGAATTTCCTTTCTCAAGGTCTCTTTCGAGCTCGTATGGGATCTATCCTGTCTGATCATCAGGAACAGGAAATAGGCGTCCCACATGGCAGCATTCTATCACCTACTCTTTTCAACATTAAAATAGATTCCATCTTAAAATCTGTCTGTAGAGGTTTGGCGGCCTCGTTGTATGTAGACGACTTTGCTCTCTGCATCCGAGGCCGATCCCTACCGTGTCTCGAACGCCGACTTCAGCTGTGCGTAAACGCTGTGCAGAAGTGGGTGACAGATAATGGCTTCAAATTTTCTCCTACGAAGTCAGTATGCATCCACTTTTGTAAACTACGAGAAATATTCCCAAACCCATCTATTTCTGTCAATGGCACGGTACTCAAAGTGGTCCAAGAAGTAAGCTTTCTTGGGGTTATGTTTGATCGAAAACTATCCTTTCTTCTTCAAATCAAATCTCTGCGACTTTCCTGTCAGAAAGCCTTGGACGTTCTTCGAGTAGTTGGAAATGTCAGCTGGAGGGTGGGGGGTGGGAAGCCACACCGTCCTGCTTCACCTCTATCATGCCCTGGTCCGCTTCAAACTAGACTATGGATCCATCATCTATGACTCTGCTGGAGAGTCCGAGCCTCCACTTTCTCTCCGTCGTCTGAAACTCATGCTATCCTATGTCTGTCGTTTAAAAGCTCATCCTGGAAACCCTGCTTACCGTGCTGTTTTCGGACCTAAGCATGCTGCCTTGGAGCAAGGACCAAAAACCAGTATCACTCCGTGTTGCACCTCACCTACAAGCAGCCGGAGTAGATATTCAGCAGGTAGAGACTCTCCCTCTCTTACCAGCTCGTCCTTGGACTTTTCCTCTTCCAGAGATCCGTCTCGATCTTTCAGCTTTCAAAATAGGTGCCACTTCTGACCTCATCTTTCTCCAGCGTTTTCAAGAACTTCTTTCTGACTATCCTGGATTATGTTCTGTCTTTACAGATGGCTCCAAAATCCCAAACGGTAGCCATGTAGCTGCGGCAGCAGTACCACCCTGCCAGCCGCAACAGGCCTCTTCTGCCCGACTTGCGGATGGCCGCTCTATTTTCTCTGCGGAACTACACGCCATCATGCTAACCTTGCAGCATGTTCACCGCTCTTCGGAGCAAAACTTTCTGATCATCTCATACTCGTTATCTGCTCTCCAAGCCCTTCTCTCCCAACGTTTTGACCACCCCCTCGTGGTCCAGATTCATATGATCCATGCACCTCTACTCCAACGGAAAAAGACATTGTTTTCATCTGGGCTCCTGGCCACGCTGGTATCCCGGGCAATGTTCGAGCGGACCAGGCCGCCAAAGCTGCATGTCAGTCTCCTGGTAAATTACACTCGATAGTATCAACGGACTGTAAATCTATCCTCTAGTTGAGTCCTTGTGGCAATGCCATTGGGATATCCTGGCCAAAATAAGTTAAATGCCACCCTTACCTCTCTTTCAGACCCCCTGCCTTCGTGGCGTCCTGTGCGGCGGGAGGAGGTAGTTCTTTTCAGACTAAGATTAGGACACACCTATGCCACGCAGTAGCACCTTTTACGAGGTGAACCACCGCCATTTTGTCCCTGGTGTCAAGGTATTTTTAATGTTGTACATGTTTTAATTACTTGACCTGGACTCCAGAGTATCCGCCAGCAGTTTTATTTTTGGCAGCCATTTTAACATTTTTAAGGAGGATAGGGCTTTACCACAAGATTTAAGCTTTTTATGCCTTGATAATTTTTTATTTTTGGTATGTTGGTGGCTTTTAGGCCACAACACCCAATTTTACATGATACTCACTCTTTTACTTTGTTCCTGCTTCTTCTGTTGGTTTTGTATCACTTAGGGCCTTGTCCCTAAATATTTTAAAGCAAGATAACTTTTCTCGCCGTGATCTAGCCTTAGTAGCTGGCACGGCGTTAAACACAAACATACAACCAAC
Organism: Marisa cornuarietis; assembly: GCA_004794655.1. Lineage (NCBI taxonomy): Eukaryota > Metazoa > Mollusca > Gastropoda > Architaenioglossa > Ampullariidae > Marisa > Marisa cornuarietis. Next base: position 5,123,191 of record SMMW01000636.1, read on the forward strand.
CGTCAGTATCTGTGTCTATCGAGTCGGACATGACATGGGTCTCTTTGGAAGGCCATATCCGAGTCCGTCTAGCTATGCCTCCTCCTGCTGCGAGCGGTGGTGGCTCCGTCATCACAGGCATGTCAAACTCAAAGCAAACAAACCTCACCAGTCAGACCTACACCTAGCCTTAGTAGCTGGCACCGTGTTAAACGCAACCAACCAACCAACCAACCAACCTCATCCATGCACTTTCTGTCATAGTGGTATTTACTTGCTGACGCTCATGTTTATTGTACGGTTAACTCATGGTTTGTTTGTAGTCTTTAGTGTACAACGCGTTGATCTCGTACTCACTCGGAAAATGGGCTTTACAAATTCTATTACTATTATTATGCCATCCGTTGACTAGCACTGGCAATTAACCAGATAAGCTGTCCTGCTACTTGAGCTGACCCGCTGGTGCTGGTCGTTAGGGGGACCTGTGTAGGCGAAGCAACGGCTACGGTGTGCCACTTGCGCAGCGTTGAGGAGGTCTTGCGACCGGTCTGCTACTTCACATTCACCATTCAGTTCTTTCTCTGCCTCGGCGGCACTCTCCTTCCATGCACTTAAAAGAGAGATTGTTCCGTGTTTCTTCAGATAGCTGTGAATGACTTCCGTTATTTGTATTTTGCGGACCTTGGTGGCCAAATCATTTTAAGCCTTTCTCCAAGTTCTCATCTAAGCCCAATGTAAATTTCTCTCCTATCAAAATGCAGTCATACATCAGAGCAGCTCTTTCCCTCTGTCTTTGCTGCTTTCAGGAGTAGGCACAACTTTTTCTGATAGCTCACAGTCATAGGCTGTTTCTTTGTCTTTCTGAGAAATCCCATCCACCATGATGTCTTTTTCTAGATCTGCCCTTTTAGTATCATTATTTGTTGTACTTCTGTATTTACTGTTTTGTGTATCACCTTCACTACTGTATACAAAAATCTTCCTTGATTTCACAGAAGTAGTCTTTTAAGCTGTCAACTTTATAGCTCATCACATTTAAAACAATTAGGATATCTTGTAAAGTCGGTTTAGGCCGTGTCTTATCTGCGGGCGATGATCACCGGCACTAGTTAAAGATCCTCCATTCAAAAAGACAGCCAGGGCCATTACATTCAACACACCGCTGACAAGACCTCTTACTCGCCGTACTCTGACGTTCATGACGTCCCTGACCCTTGCTTTCTTGCCCATGAATCCGATGAATATCAGCAGAAACTGCCAACATGTTGATCTATAAACCAGCAGAAATGAAGGGACTGTAATCTGAGCACTCGCTGGCGCACTTCCAGTCAATTATAAGAAGTAAAATTAGCTGAAAATTGCAAAACTTTAGAGAGAAAAATGTAGTGACTACCCTAGCGTGTGATAGCTACTCACCTTATTCCCAGAGAGAGAGAGAGAAAGAGATACTATGTTCCATCTCTCAGTAAGCGTCAACAAAACGCGGAAGAAAATGCGGGGTCACAGGCACTATCAGAGCGAGCGTACGATCTCCCTGTTTAATATGGGACGAACTGTTGTGTGTGTGTGTGCGAAAGAGAGAGAGCATGAAATAATGATTCATTCTATTACAATCTTATTTTTTTATTTTTGTTGTTGCAGCAACGAAAGACAGAAATCACAAGGTAGGCCTTCAACAAACACAATTTGATTCTTCAAATTCTTCAAAAAACTTTGTATCGTTAACACGAGAATCAACAACATATAGGGTCCCTCAGTCTGAAGAGCCTGACAGCCGGCTTTCATCTCCCCCATATGTACGTCCGTTGAAACGTGATATGGCTACATCGTGCAGCCAGTTCACTTGGAGCGAGAGGATTGAGCCACCTACCTCAAGGAGCCTCACTCCGTCTCCAGAAATGCAGCAGTCGAGGCAAAAAAAACACTGTCGTCACCATCATCACCATCATCACCATTGCCAGCATCGTCATAGGCGCGGCAAATCGAAGCAACGGAAAAAGGAGACTGCACAAAGCCAAACCCAACCTGCACCTATCTATCAGGTTTATCAAATGCCTCCATGGCTGCAACAACCTGTAGAGTTGTCTCCCCCTTTCACCTGGCCCCCATTACATACTCCTCAGCAGTTACCTGGAGTTTCTGCGCCCGTTCAGGTTTATAATCCATTTCATCCACTAGTCATCCCTCCTGTTCAGGTGAACGTGGGATATCCTCTTCCAGCGGCTTTACAATCAGAAGTTACTTGCGGCTCATGTGCTCGTAGAGCTTTGGATGTTGTGCGGTCGACAGGTCTTTGGAAGGATACCAGAACATGCCATTTCTGTCATCCAGAATGCCAGACAAGGGAAGTGGCAACACAAAATGAAGATCTGACAAACATAGAAACCGTTTCTCATCGTGTGCAGCAAGTGAGCCAGAAGTCAGCTTCTACTTGCTTTTGTGGTCATAAACAAACAACTTCCTTAGAAATGAAAGATGAACTGACCATTTCTTATCGAGTCACCACACCTGAGTCTGGGAAAGACTCACATATATTAAGTTCATCTACCACACAAAACGATCTTAAGAAGATAAAGGCAGAAATAAAATCTTCCTACAGATCTGTATGTCTCCAGTGTTCCTCAGGAGACCCTGTACAGGATCAACCCTCGTCAATGTGCTCGGAGTGTTCGGAGACAATACGGCTAATCTTGGGAGGGACGCCAAGTACCCCTAGCCCTGACGGGAAGCCAGATCAGGTAGGAGAACCTTATGTTTGTGCCGTATGTAAAGAAGGTCAAGCCCAAAGATTTCTCTCTCTGCAGGAATCAAAACTACAAGACATGCCAGAGATAACCATCATAAGTAAGGTAACTACGGTAGAGAGTTGTCCTGAGACTGCATTGAGAGTAGATTATCTTCAGGATGAATTCCTAGATGAAATTGGTCCTTTAAAAACATCTTTTCATAGCGAAGTAAAGATGCACTCACAAACCGTTCCTGAGTTTCAGCTACGGAAAACTGAGACACTTTTACAAAAGTGCCAATTCACATCCGCTGAGATCGTGGATGAACTAGAATCCCAAAGCTTGTCAGGAATTTCGCCACTGTCATTGAAGGCACCATTAACAATAAAGCACGAGGATCATCTTGAGTTTCACACACCTGCTGAGAGTGAAATGAGGTTGGAGTCACAAACAGTTTTGGGGGTTCAGTTAGTAGAGTGTACTCTTTTCCGCGAAGAGGAGCAACACGCATCGGGTGACCGGATGAAGGAGGTACCACCAGAATACATTGTAAGCATTCCACCATTGAAACCGACGACCCCATTATCACTCAGACACGAGGAACGGCTTGAGTTTTACATGCCTGTTGAGAACGAGATGAAGATGGAGCCACTAACAATTATCGAGAGTCAGCGACAAGAGCAAAAAATTCTGCAACAGGAGTATCACACGCCCGTTGAGGAGTTGAAGCAAATTACATCAGAAAACATTACAAGGATTTTACCTCTGGCATCAAAGATGACGGCCCCGTTATCAGTAAGACACGAAGAGGATCTTGTGATTCACATGCCTGTTGAAAATGAGATGAAGTTGGAGCCACTAACAATTACTGAGACTCAGTGGCAAGAACGAACAGTTCTGCCACATGAGGTCCATACGACTGTTGATATTTTAAAGGAAGTGACATCAGAAACTACTTTTGTGATTCTGCCTCCGGAACTGGAGGCCCCGTTATCAGTAAGACGCGAAGAGCATATTGAGATGAGCATTCCTGCTGAGAATGAGATGAAGTTGGAGCCACTAACAATTACTGAGACTAAGTGGGAAGAACGAAAAGTTCAGCTACAGGAGGTCGAAACGACCGTTGATACTGTAAAGAAAGTGACATCAGAAACTACTTTTGTTATTTTGCCGCCGGCACTGGAGGCCCCATTATCATTAAGATGCGAAGAGCATATTGAGATTCAAATGCCTGTTGAAAATGAGATGAAGTTGGACCCACTAACAATTACTGAGACTCAGTGTCAAGAACGAAAAGTTCTGCCACTTGAGGCCCACACGGTAGTTGATACTTTAAAGAAAGTGGCATCAGAAACTACTACTGTGATTCCGCCGCCAAATTTGGATGCTACATTATTAAGACATGAGGAGCAAATTGAGGTTTACTTGCCTGATAAGAAGGAAGAGCTTCCGCAAGAAAGCATTACAATGATTCAGTCAATGGAAATAAAAGCTGCATTGTCGTCAACACAGGAAGATGGTATTCAGTTACATATGGTTGACGAAGGTGTCATTAAACTACAGCCGCAGACGATACAGGAGCATCAGCGACTAGAACAGGAGCCTAAGTTGCAAGAGCTACATAGCACACCCCTTGAGATTGTGGAGATGCGACAAGAAATCACACGTGCGATTGAACCACCGCAAATGAATGCGTCAATATTGAAAACAGAGGAGCAAATCGTTGAATTCCATATTCCTGTTGAAAGACCGAGAAACCTGAAGCCGCAGATAATGCCCGAGCAGCTGAACTGCACCGTCGTTGAGAATGTGACGCAGGTACTATCGGAGGACGTTTCAGAAGTTCCACCGTTGGATATGACGACCACAGTACAGAGGATGGAGGAAGAAACCTTTACATCCTGTATGGCTGCTGAGGGTGTAATGATGCTAAAAACAGAAACCATTCAAAGTGAAAAGGCATTACCATCTCCCTGTCCATTACATATACAAATAGAATCGGTACATAAATCCATTCAAGTTGTGGAGGAGCAGCCATCCACGACTCAGAAAGATAATGCTTTCTCAGCACTGTTTCAGAGTGTTAACGAACTGTCGCTTAAAGATGACCACGGAACTCGAGTAATAGAATCGAGGACTACCGTATCTAAAAGGGAGTCATATCATGCTACCAAGTATGGGTGTCAGGATTCTAGGACTATAGCAAAAAGTGCACCAAAGAGACCTGCTCCAAAAGTTAATCTTTCGTTCACTGTCACTTTAGAGGAAGATACCACTCCGCCGAATGACTTTCAGTTTGGGTCTGAGAAGTCTGGAACACAGAAAGGGTCGCAGTTTCAGAAAACTCGCTTCCAGCATAGCTATGATGAGAAGAGCAAGCCATATGTCCGGTCCCATTGTCAGGTTGGACACAGCAGCAGTAGTCGATCATTTGCTTCATTCTCTCGCCTATCAGCGGCCTCAGGAGCTTGTTCGACTATAGCGAGCAGTGATTTATGTATTAGTAAAGACTGGGAACATCGGTCTGAGGGAGAGTCTAGTCTGAATAGCTTGGAAAGCTCTGCATGTAGCCAAGACACTTCGGACAGTTGCTCTTCAGAAAGCCTAACCACAAATTGTTCCCTTTGCCCTCCTGATGGAAAGAGCAGAAAGAGAAATGCAAGCATCTCGGCGTCTTCCCAGATATCCTTCGCCGTGTCTCTTAGCTGTTCTAGTGACAGAGCTAGCGTGGCGCCTCGTTGATGGCATGTCGTAATTTGAGACATGGACTGTCATCGGTAGAAAACTTAAGTAACTTTTCTCAACACTGAATTAAAGGTACATGTAAATTAATAAGTCATTTTGGCTGACTTAATCTCAAGACTGTGTGTGCGTGTTTGTATGTCATCAGCTGCATTTGATGTAATTAACCTGGTCTCTTTACATCCTCACAGTCTCACAGTCTCGCTTAAAGCCCTGTCAAATGAAAATCTTTTGAACTATTTTAGAAGTAAACTTTTTTATGGTATTAACTTTTCCTAGATAAAGTAACGGAAACAACGAAACAAATTTTTCACTTTTATTCACGATTCTGATATATACACCAGTTTTTTTAAGAAACAACGAAATAAGTACGCTGAAAAAAGATTATAAGGCAGTAAAGAGATGGAGATGCGCGGAATGTTAACATTTGCTAACAGTGAGGATTATTCAGGTACTATTTAACCATTTACACACAAACACGCACGCACGCAAGGACAGACGCGCATTAGCGCGTGTACGATTGTGTGCATGCATGAAAACAGGCGCAAAGTAATAGAAAAAATGATACTTTTTTAAACACAAGACAAATATTGCTCGAAGCTTTGTTATTACCATTTTATAATATTTGGTAATACCGAGCTGAATACCCAGCGTTAACAGCTTACTCCACCCCTCCCCCCGGTTTTAATGCCCTGATGAGCATTAAAGGATCGTCACGATACCTTTATTCTCTTATCTAGCTTTCGCAACAACAAATTTTTCGTTTGTAATTGAAGTTTTCATTAATTCCTTCATGTCGTTTTGCAATTTACATGACAGATACAATAAAACTAGATTAAAAAATGTACGCTCAATATCTACATAGGCATCCATTCAATTTCTTTTTGTCTCTTCATACAACCCTCCCCTAGTCACTTTTTGGACCACGTTCTTTTGGCATATATAAACCCTACGTACTTAAAAAAAGCCCAAACATTAAAAAACAAAAAAACTCAAAACCACACCAAAACCCCCTGAGCAGTCATACTGTCAGTTTGAGATGCGTAAATTTGTGAAATCTTGTTATTTTTGATCAGAGAAATTTGTCTTCGAATATGACATTTTTAATATTAACCTTTCTAACACACACACACACACACACACAAGTACACAGAGAGAGAGAGAGAGAGAGAGAAAGAAGAAAAGAAATAAAGAGATGGAGAGAGAAATTCGCAATCACTGGTGCAGATGTATTAGGTATCCAGCACTCATATATATTTTTTCTTTTGAGAAATTTGAGAAGGAAGCTTCGAGTTACAACAGATTTCGTCTTTCCCGACGTACATACACGCAAGTATATTGGCACTACTGTGGCGCCAATGACGTTGATTAACATTTAGCGAAAACGTAATGGGTGACTGCTACGACTATTTAAAAAAAAAATCCAGAAAAAACGAAAATGTAAGTTTTAGTCGAAAAGATTCATTCGGACATTGAAGAAGAAGGTGCTAGATATATCGTGCAAGATGAAAAATTTTGTAATGTAACCCACTAGCGTAGATTATTGTTCATATTACGCAAATTTGAGCGCTGTTATTGTGACCTTTTGCATATTACTTTTCAGCCGAAGTCAGACCAACCTTCTGGAGAGGAGTTAAATGTGTACAGTCAAGTGGTGAGAGGTAACAAGGGCTTTAAAATCATATAACAAATCAAAACAACCCCTCCTCTTCGTCAAGATTTTGTTGGCATTGTCTTTTTGAAATACTGCTTGTTGTAATTTGTTTCTTTGATGTTTAAAGTTTTTTTGGTCATAAGTGTAGAGAATTAGAATGACTCAGACATGTAGGTTATTATTAATTTTTCTAAAGCATAATTCTAGAGTATTCAAATGTTAGAGGTAGGTTGAGTAAGGTAGCCTTTCTTGCTTAAAGTCGTAGTGAGGAAAAGAGTAAATGTCACTACAGTTAGAATCTGATTAAGAAAGAATCGTGAAAAATTCTAGAAGAATATATATTGCTGTTTTAGTATGTATAAGTATTTATACATTCATATAAAAACCGCATATAAGAAGTTCCAGTGCCAGCATTCTTACGCCAGTGCCTTCATTTGTCTAAATGCAGGCTTGGAGAAGACCGATGTGAATGCCGACGTTTGCTGTCAGACCTCAGAAGGTAAATCGATAATCGGACACTTTTGGTTGTGCGATAAATCGTTAAAGTTTAATACTTTATGGGTGATGTGGAGGTCTCGAAGGACTACTACTATTACTACTACTACTAAAAATTTGTAGAGTGGATTTCACATGAAGATGCGAGCTATTCTATGTACGAAAGACTACAAGCAGCCCAACAGTTAACCATATCATGCAGAAACAACCATTACAAAACTGAACGAAGTGCATGGACGAAAATGTAGAATACAGAAATGGTTAGAAGAATTCTTTAGATTTTAAAAGGTATTTCTTAAAGATGTGGGCTTTTAGGCCGGACTTGAACGTGTCCAGCATAGACGCAGTTCGAATAGAAACGAACAGAGAATTCCAAAGGGAGGCTTGTAGAGGGTCTGCGTGGCACATATAGAAGGTCAATACAAGCAGCTTGAAAAGACCGACTTTTGTGGCCCGTAGCTCAGACAGGTATGCTGGGGATAGGCCATGAAAAAATCGGTAGCACAGTGTAGTAATTTTGTAATCAATGCGAGCTCGGACTGGCAGCCAGTGAAGCTCGCGGAGGAGGGATGTAGCGTGGTCTACTTTTCATCTACGGAAGACAGTAGGTGGTTAGAGAGATCGACGAGTAGAGACTTGCAGTAATCGAGCTTTTTGGTAACAGAAAATGACAGGAGGAGGCGGATGTGACTAATTCAATGAAGATGGACTTAATGCATTGATGTGAGATTCAAGAAATAACGATACATCGTTGACATCACCAAGATTCCGGACGGTCTGAGGAAAAGAGAAAAAGATGTTAACACTAAAGAAAGTAACAGTACACAGGATGGTACAGATTATAGTTTATTTGCAGAAGACCGCAGCAGAATGCACTGATGTAAAGTTCATTTGTTGTGAGTAAAACGAGTTTATTTACTTATTATAACATGCCGTAAATGCTATTATTACTTTTTAGTCTGTAGGACGTTTACCCTCAGTTTTATTAGACTAGTGAGTAAGATTTACGTTTAGCCTTTATTTAGAACTAAATGTAAAAATAGGACACAGAACGCATACACACACATGAACACGTAGTATTAGCTATAGATATTATACACCTATAGGTGTGCACGCGCGTTGTGTGTAGCTTAATAATAATGTTGATTTGTATAGCGCCTTTCCAAAGATTTGCTCATAGCGCTTTACCGCTTTACATAAATCATACACAGACTAATTCATCAACAACCATGCACCCATATTCGCATATAACAGACACATTCACTTCTACAATATTCACTCATACACAAAGTAAATTACAGACATGCGCTATGCCCGCTCATGTCAGGACAGGGTCACAGTGAAGACGTCGTTCTGAAAAGATGCGTCTTAAGTTTGGACTTAAAGGTGGTAAGAGAATCAGAGTGTCGAAGGCTGATGGGTAATCTGTTCCAAGTTGGTGGGTGTAAGAGAAAGACCTTTGTCCATACGTCTTTGTTTTAGCTAGTGGGACGCTCAGCAGCTTGGTGTCAGAAGATGAGTGAAGTCATGCAGGCGTATAGATAGGAGTGAGTTCGGAGAGGTACTGAGGACCAGTGCCAGAAACAGCAGAGTAAGTCAAAGTGGAAAGTTTGTAGGTATAACGGTCAACGACTGACAGTCAGTGAAGAGAATGTATGATAGGTAATATGTTTTCATCTCTAGATGGTCTGCAGATAAAGTGAGCAGCGTTATTATGGATCCTTTAAAGTCTGTCAAGAAAATACTTGGGAATTCCAGCTAAAAGAGAATTACAATAGTCCATCCTCGACAGCACAAAGGCAAAGATTAGAGTTTTAGTTGCATCAATAGTGAGATAGTGACGATTGGCACGGATCCTACGAAGTTTTGCAGGCATCAGAAATATGCTGATCAAAAGTCAAACTCTGATCGAGAATGACACCCAAGCTGCGGACAGAGGTGGAGAAAGGAATAGTTGAGTTGTTTATAGACAGAGACTGGGGAAGAGAAGGATGACTCAGAAATTTCTTTGGACGAGTAAGTAGCAGTTAAGTCTTATCGTCATTCAGTTGCAGTCTGTTTTGGAGCATCCTGGACTTTACATCATCTGTTCATTCCTACGTCCTTGTCAGTAATCCAGAGAGTTTAGTAAGTGGAGCTGACTGATACATATGTGTATCATCAGCACATGTGACATGGCATGGCGTGACATAACCTCAGATAGGGGGAGGTATGTAACACAAAAAGTATTGGCCCCAATACAGATCTCTGCGGGACACCATATCAGGACAAAGCAACAAAATGAATATTAAGAGTGCTGAAGTCTGTGTAGAAGTATAGAATGATCTACAGTATCAAATGCAGCTGACATGTCTAACAACGCCAGAGATGACAGTGTCATCGTCAACACTGAGGAGTAGATCATTTACAACTTTTAGAAGTGCAGATTAAGTACCATGGCTTTTTCTATAAGCTGACTAGAAGGGATTAAGGAGATGATTTTACCCCACGTGTACAATAAACTGGGAAAGAACGATCTCTTTTCCTGAACCACAGACAGAAAAGACATGTTTGAAACTGGTCTGTAATTGCTTAAGCAGTTATGAAATAACCTGACCTAAACTCGAGAGGAAAGTGCCCAGACATGAGAGAAGCATTAATGATATAGCTTGTGGTTAATAGAAGAATAACTAATTTCCGAAGCTGATTTTCAGAATTTTTGAAGAAATTTGAAACAAAATGTTGGCACGGTAGTATTTTAGGCAGATTGAGGTAAGTATTGTCACAGAGCTATTTTTAATGGATTTAATACATTTGTATTAGACTAAGGCTATAATAATGTGACCCTGACTATGGTCCGGGATTTATACTATAGTTAAATCAAGTTAAAGGATAAAAAAGAAACAACTCCACCAGCCATTGTATTAGTCACAAGCTGTCGCTGTTTGGTTCCTTCGGATGGAAACTACACTATTTCTGTGCACATTAGTCATTCCCTTGCAAAATTGCAGATAACGAGGTTTTAAAATTATGTTCTCGAATGTAATAACGTCATATAGAAAACCTCGAGAGATTGAAAGTAGTCGGGTAACCATAATGTCTGGTAATCTAGTTTTGTTGATAGCGCTGAGACCGGGCTACGCTCAATATGCGGTGCTATAATGTAAACTCACAATTTGGATGACTTTTATAAACATCCAAAACACACAAGGGCAAGGACAGGACGTTGAACGAGACACTAATCACGTCCCTTCCCTTAACATCTTACTGCCGGATGTGCAGATCAGGTACATTGGAGGTTTTACATTATCTTTGTGAGACAACTACTTAGTTGTGAGAGTATTAGAAAAAGCTTGAAAAATGGCAGTTCGCACCGATATGTATAACGTTTTCCCAAAGGCTTTCTTTTTCAAAAAGTCAATGTCACGTGACCCGTCTATGTGCCTTTGGTACCATGACAACGCGTTCTTTCATAAATTTAATTTACAATCATAGCACGTTTGGCGCATCGGAAGTGCATGCTGGCTTAAGAGTAAGTTCTGGAGTTTATCAAGCAAATTAAGGAAGACGTTGTTAAACATTAAACTGAAATCGAATTATGTATTTTCTTTTCCTTGTCTGCCTTACATACAAAGAAAATTAATATTTTATCTTAAAAGCTGTGCCGTAGGAATCAGGGTGGCAAGCGGGGGAACCCCCCTGCCTTTTTCTTCAGAAAAGCTATTGAGTAGGCAAGAATGTGAAGGTCGTTCGCTGTCCCACCCCAAAGACGAGCATCTTCCTACGCCACTGAGAAGTGTGTGTGTGTGTGTGTGAGAGAGAGAGAGAGAGAGAGAGCTCAGACCACATACACGCCTAGTCCGATCGTTACACAAGTTGGTCGGAATTTTTGCAAGTGAGCAGATTATCCAGACAACAAAATCACCAAATAATGCCATCAACATTGTCCTATGTTGCAGCATTCAAGATTCAAAATGTTGCGGCCTGCTGCCAGACATCACAAGGTAAAAAATAAACTGTTACTGTTTATGTTGTCAAACGTCAACTGCAGGCTTCTTGCTACGTAGGGTATAGTGGCGTGTTTTGCACTTTATGAGAACATCTTTGAATGGTCCTTAGTATAAGTTTCTGGGTCCTTAGAAAGTCTTCATTTTCAGTGTGGTCAGACTTGTGAACCCTGAATTATATATATATATATATGGAATAACTCGATAAAATGCATTATGTCTCTCAAACATATTGGAGTTATTTTCGACATGTCATTTTCCTTCGAGAATCATGTCTATTTAGTTTGTAGATCAAGGATTAGCCGCATAAGACATGCTGCCCCCATTGCATTCTGTAAGCGGAAGGCCGATCATACCACACGGCTTCTGTGCGATTTCCACTGGCTGCCAATTCGAGATCGCCATGCTTTGCTATCGTTTTGTTCATGGGCTTTCCTCAGTCTGTGTGAGCTTGTGCTGCCATACCAGTCGCGCAGGCTAGTTCGCTCGGCCCATGCCAGTGTTCTTTCTATCTCACGCACCAGATTGGGGTCGTTCTTTTTTCTCTGGCCCCAGTATTTGAAATGGCCTGCCTTCATCTCTTTGCACAGTGGAGTCGGTACATGCTTTCTGATCTGGACTTAAAACATTTTCGGAAACATCTTCTATAACTCGTCCATCCTGTTGTCCTCCTTCCCAACCACTCCTATCTCTGCGTTCCTTTATGTTTTTGTATTGCTAACCAGTGTATGTTCGTGTATTATGTTGTGCTTGTTTGCACTCGATTGTTTGTACTCTGTATCACTTGGCCTCTTTTCCTACTCCCCTTGGACTCGAGGTCTCCTCCTTGTGGATGAAATGAGCTATTTAAATCCTGTTATTAGGTACCAGCTCACACAATTAATTTTTTGTTAAATAAGCATTTTTATGTTCACACCACACGCAAGTGCAAAACAATGTAAGAAAAAGAGTCTCTATCTTTATTAGTTTTGGAGATATTGCTATTTGAAGTTCGTGATTTGTGTCACAGATTTAATTATTTTGGATCATGTTTGAAGTTCTCCAATGTAGCATCTTGAAGTCTTAGAACTCCCAAAGTACTTTGTATGGGATGTTACCAACACTATTATCTACGCAAGCGATTGAAAAACTCATACTGGAAAACATACAACAAAATTTGAAAAAAAACCAGTTTTGCGCATGGTCATTTATATTGAAGATACAATATTTCAAGTATTCTATTTCAAATAATAATTTACTGAATACACCTAAATTTCAAAGATACCATTACATACTGCTGTCCTATTTTTTTTCACAAACTTGTTAGGTCTCTTTTGGAAAATATGCAGCTTCAAATATTACAAAATCGTCAATTTTTCAGGTGGAAAAATGAAACGGTTTAGGGGCAACTAACTTGAAAAAGCTATAATTTCTAATCTAATGGACAGATTTGGTTCAAATTTGAAACATTGATAGAAAACACATTTATCTTTTAATATTTGTTAAATTATTTTAATTAGTTTTAATCTAGGTACCGGCATACAGGCCTTCCCGCTGGCAGAAAGCGGTCAATCGCACAAAAATCGCTTGTTTTCAATTCAAAAAGTTTGTATGAACTATCAGGAGTAGAAATATCTCTTTTAAATCACAATAAAGAGCAACCCTTCGGCATTTGTTAAGAATATATCTTTGATTTATGTGACTGGAAGAATAATGTGTATTTTGTAAGGATAAATGGTAACCGCCACGAAAATCGGCAGCCGCGCGAAGGCCATTTATCATGTACCGTGTAACGCGTTTTGATGGTTGAGTCGGTATTTGTGCTCGCGTTCATAAGCTTTTGCCATGGCTATTGCTGTATACATATTGAATTAAGTCAGCGAAGATTGGCGGAAATGCCGATGTATTTTTAATGAAATGTAGCTCAACCCACGTGCAAAATACCATAAGTTACCTTGGTGATCGTGAAAGAGCAATTTCTGCTGAATCCGGTGGTATATGACATGGCAGTGTCGAGTTTGTGATAGCCAGCCGCTTGGCGGGCAAAGAGACCCACCCTTTCTCAAAAGTTGGTACAAGGGTGCAGTGACAATGGCGGCTAATCAAGCAAGTAATGCTAAGGCAGGGGGACACACTGACGCAAATATACAGAAGTACTTAGGTCAATATTTATTTGAACACTCATTGGACGAATGCTTCTGTGAAATGTGGTTTACTTTGCTTATGTACAACTACACATGGTAGATTAAAATATTAACACATAATGAGTGACTCGCATCAATCTGTTCCGCTGCCTAAGCATTACGTGCCTGGTTAGCCGCCTCTGTGACTGCCCGCTTGTGTGTGCCGGTATCTATGTCACAGCCTCTGCGTTCTCTCAACGCCTGGACATTTGCGCGTTCTTTTCTTTTTAAACAAAACAAATCTGTCTTCTTTTTAAACATATACACATTTAATTAAATGATCAAAATATGGCAAAATACTTAAAAGAAATACTAAGGTATCTAAATATCAAATAGTCTATAAACAAGCACAAAGTCACTTTTCGATGATTCACAAACAAATATTCTAATCCACAAACGCTTCTCTTAATATGGTGCCGTCTCTCGGAACAAGTCACCCAACATCATACCACAAACGCTTCTCTTAATATGGTGCCGTTTCTCGGAACGAGCCACCCAACATCATACCACAAACGCTGCCTCTCGGGGTCAGACGTTGAACTAGAAATGGCGCTGCCTCTTGGGGACGAGCGACCCAACCTTTTCTTTATTGACGCCGTCTCTCGAAACAGGCGTTATACAACTCCATGCTAACTCCATTCCATGCTAACTCCACATTCCATGCTAACTGCGCCTATAACAAAATTACAACAAAAGAAAATTACTAATACTTATAGATCTATGTCTCTAAAAAAATACAGGAAAAATTCACCTTATGCAAAATAATCCAAGTTGCTAACAAAAACACAATAACGCACCTTTCTATGAAGACGCAGCCTTCACTTCCCCACACGCAGTGTCTCGGCACTTGCCGTGTCTCTCTGAGAAGTGAAGCGCTGGCCGGCAACAGTTAACTTAATACTCTTCACCCTTTCTTCTCTCACTGTCTAAAAAAAAAATATCCCTATGACTCATGCGCCAGGTGCGATTTGGGCATCCTCTCTGTACTGGCTATTAGCCTCCATGTCACCCCTCTGTGACATTCTACTATTATTATTTTTATTCATTCTGTGTCTTTATTAAAGCGATCTTTTGGTTGACATGTGTACTACTCCAGACCCTTCAAACTAACATCGCAGGAAGTACGAACACTACTACCTGCTTTTCGTGAAGTATCCTTAAGCTCGCGACGCGCACTCAATTTTTAAGTCACTTTTTCAGGAAGGAGTCAGAGATTAAAACCTTGTCATCAGAAAGGCCATCTGATATCTCTTTCCTTATTTTTTATACATTTATTGCAGGGGCTTGAATGAAGATAATAATAATTTTATATTCTACTACAGTCATCACCACCCTTTCTTCGCTCAGTAAAATCTGTAGCCAAACTACAGAAGCAAAGCATTAAAATTTTACTGTACACAGTACTGTTTTTTTCTTTCACTTTACCAGATGACATGACCATACAAGTTTTAATATTTTAATCGTCAGCTATAGAGTTCCCTCCCCTCCAAGAAATGGATGCTATGAAAGAAAAAGATATAGCTATTTACTGAGTTTCCACCGGCCCAATTTAAGGCCTTTATGTTAGCTTATTAGCACTTTTTTCTTGCAGCCTTTGTTGCTATTGGCCGCTTTGGTGCTGCGTCGTCTTGATTCGACCCTCGCGCATTGGTGTTTATATATGTGGTTTCTGGTGAATGTCACCTCTATGTTTTCTTTTCGTAGTGGTGGTGCTCCATGTTTGTCGTATGGATGTTTTTCATAAGCAACTCCAAGCTTATGATGTGGTTTGCTTGGCGCGTTGCTCTCTTTTAACCGCACTCGAAAAAGGTCTCCTGGTTAGCAAGCCTCCGTTTTATGTCAAGAAGAATGCACGTGCTATATGCGTCTGATGCAAGTACTGCCTTAAACAAATGTAAGAACTAGGGTTATCACTTTATAATTTATGCCTTACATATTGTGCTACTTCGTGCGGATCCTAGCTTTTATGCCTACACGGACTGTGCAAGACTTTCTGTGGGCTCGGTCTCCACCTGATCAGCTTTAAGGGAATTTAACCTAAAGCAGGAGGTCATGGATTCGGCCACGGGACTCTTTTGTTGAGAGGACAGGAACTCTCTGCCCTACAATATGGCTTTCGCTTATCGGTAGCCTCTGTTCCTCTTTATATAAACATATAGAACGGATATGCCTGAGTAAGCAACAGCTATATGAAGTTACATGGGCTTTATAGCGTTTTTGTGCTTGATCTTCTTGCGCTTTGAACTTCTAGTGAGCTCGGGTGCACTCTTAAACGAGAAGGCGAGATTAAAAGCTCCTACCGATGGCTGGAAGGTCCTGGGAATTGGCAGGTGAATGGAAGTATTGGGGAAGAGAGAGCGGGGGGTAGGGAAATAATGATTATAATCAAAAGAAAACAGGACTACAGTAAGGGTATTAAGAAAACAATGGGGTACGAGATTTCGTGTTGTCTGTTGTCATTCTGCTCTGTGTTCTACCCCACAGTTCAGAATCGTACAATAAAAAGGGAGGGAGGGAGGGAGAGAAATATTGAATAGTTTTTCGAGGTATTTTTCACGTAGGGACAGACACAAATGAAATTTACAATAAATAGACAAATTATTTCCTTTTTTAAGCGTTTATCGAAGCACAGCTTAATGTGTTTCTACTCATGACCGAGATGTTCCTCGTGAAGGATGCCAAGCTTTTCTTTGCAACAAGTAAGCATGCTCCTTACCTTAATTGTATAACGCTTTGAACATGGCACAATTGATTTACGTGGAGGATTTTTACATCTGTATTTTATTTCTTTTTCAGGTGTATGCATTATGGATTTTAAAGCAGCAAGCTCTCAGACATCAGAAGGTAGTCATGTTGTTACACGTTTCAGTAGGTAGTTACATTCTGTGTGCATGTAACGAAACAAAGGTAACCGGACGCCCGGTAGTGTAGAGGTCAAGACACTCGCTTGTCACCACTGCAGTGAAGGGCTCTGGGATCTGATCTCGTCTCGGGACACTCTGTATGTGACACCTGTTCGCAGGGCGGGAGGTCGGGGGTTTTCTCTGGGTACTCCGGTTTTCTCCCCTCCTTCCCCCCAACATAGTGCAAAATCACTTCAAAGTGGATGCAGTTATCTACTAAATCAACCAGCCAACATGAAACAATGGAACGAACTATAAAGGACTCAACCACTTTTAGATTAAGGTACTCATGTTATATCTATAATAATGTCATAGATATACATGTGTGTGTGTGTGTGTGTGTGTGTGCGCGCGCGCGCGCGTGTGTGTGTACAGAGAGACAGAGGATTTTTTTTATCATAGACTTGTTCGAATTAAAGTTGACAAACTTGTAAGCGTATTTATGAAATCGGTCTCTCTTGTTTGTTCATGCTGATTTCCTGCATTTACCACAAATCAAATAGGATACGTTTGACCGCCGCTATCTTGCCCCCAGTGTCCTGAAATGCTTGGCCAACATCACTGCACGCACGTACCACTTTCAATGCTTTAAAGTCTGGGCTTGAGACCCACCTTATCTGCAATGTCTTTCAGTCGCTCGTGGCTTTTTCTTTGCTCGCCCCCGTGGGCCCGGCTTCTCGTGCCGGGGGTGAACATCCAGCCTCTCTCTGGCTGGGTGACTAAGCTGGTCCACCCCTTTGTCTTATGCTTTTCTTGTTTCTCCCTCACTGGCCCTTTCACCTATACTCTTTCTACTCAACCATCTCCCTATGGCACTACTGTTTGTCTTTTCTATCTTCTGTCTACACCAGTCTTTCCCTGCTCTCTTTTTCCATCATGCCTTTCTTTTAATATAGCTCTTTTCTCTGTGGCCTCCTTTAGGCCCCTGCGTTTGCCGTGCAGGGTGACCCGTGTCGGGGGAGGATGGGATCCTGAAGGTTGAGGTCTTTGATGGGTTGCGGCCCATCATACCAGCACACCTCTTTGGCCCGGACTTCTCCTAGACGGGAGGTTGGTGTGGCCCACACCAATCAATCGGTTGGTCGAGCAGTGCCCTAGCTTTGGTAGAAGGCTGCGGCCGGGGTCAATCTGGTCTACGCACTAGGCCAGAGTATATTCCTCCTGTATCCCTGGTGCGACCCGGCTGGAAATGCCCTAAGTGGTACCGCTCGGTCGCATCCCCTTGTTGGAGTTCGTGGTGGGTGGGGAGCAGAAGGAACGAATCATATGGCTTTCATTATGGCCACAACAAAAAACCCTAGGGAAACGCTTGCGTGAGAGAGAATCTTCTGATAGTGAGAGTGAGGTGAGAGAAAGTGTGAGGAAGAGTGTTGAAGGGGCCTGGCCCCGTTTTCTTGTCGTGGAAGGTGCAGGACCGGCCAAGCCGCTCTCGTCCCTCTCCCCTTTTGCAATCGAAAAAGGATTCAAAAATATTTCGTCTGGTTTCTCCTCTATCAAGCGATTGCGCACCGTACAATTTCTCGTTCAATGTTTCAGTCAAAAATCTTCAGAACCCCTTCGCCGATGGGACGGAAAACAGTTCGTGGACCGCCCCATAAAGGTCACACCACACAGATCCCTCAACTCTTCGAAGGGAGTCATTCGATGCCCTGACCTTGCTGGGATGTCGGAATTTGACATTAAGTCAGAACTGGGATCCCAGGGGGTTTCGGCGGTGCAGAGGGTCACCATAAAGAAGGAAGGAAAGTCTATTCAAACAGATACCATATTTCTTACCTTTTGTTTACCTAAAGTACCCGACTTCATTGAGGTTGGGCATTTGCGGGTCAAAGTTGCTTTATTCATACCTTCACCGTTGCGCTGCTTCAACTGTCAGCGTTATGGCCATGGGGCGAGCTTTTGCGAGTCCCAAGCCCGCTGCTTTCGCTGCAGCGGGACTGGCCATGTGGCAGCTGATTGTTCCTCAAGCGCCAAGTGTGCCAACTGTGACGGGTCTCACGTTGCTTCATCAAAGGAAGTGGAAGAAAGAGGCAGCCATCCAACGCGTACGCGCGGAATCTGGCGTCTCTTACGCCGATGCTCGCCATCGCGTAGTGGGTGGACCCTCAGGAACAATTACTGTAGGCTCCACTTCCTACTCGGCAGTCGTTGCAAAACGACCGTCAGTGTCTATCCAGACGGACATGACATGGGAGGGCCCTGTCCGAGTCCGTCAAGCTATGCTTCCTCCTCCTCTTGCAAGCAGTGGTGTTTCCCAGTCATCACAGGCATCTCAAACTCAAATCAAACAAACCTCACCAGTCAGACCTCCACGCAAACCAGAACGAAACAAAATCTCCAGAAAGTAACAACACTACACCACAGACAAGAAAGACACAAGCAAAAACAAAATCACCAGACAAACTTACTCCACAACACAAAATATCTGGAGTCGCCACAGCAGTAAATTCTGTCGCTGTTACTAACCGTTTCGCCTCTCTTGGCGAGCAGGGGATGGACATGCATGAGAGATTTCTTGTGTTGCCTTCTCCATCCCGCCTTCCCCTGTCTTCTCCTTCTGTGAGGTGCTCCGTGTCCCACCCTCACAGATAAAACATGTCTACCATCCTTCAATGGAACTGTCGAGGGATCCAAGCCAACTTTGAAGAGCTCCGATGCCTAGCATCTCGTTTGTCACCTGACATTATTGCTCTTCATGAGACTCTTCTCCTACCTTTTACCTCCTTTTCCTTCAGAGGCTTTCAAATTTTACGTCAAGACTCGCAATCTGACGTCCCTTTAGGTGGGGCTGCTCTTCTTCTTCGCTCCCACCTTTTGTTTAGCCAGATAGCACTTTCCACTCCCCTTCAAGCTGTTGCTGCCCGAGTTACACTGGGCAAGACTATCACTATTTGCTGTATCTATCTTCCTCCATCCGCTCGGATCTCCCGACAAGACCTTGAGGATCTTCTGACCCAACTTCCTTCTCCCGTCCTTCTTTTGGGGGACTTTAACGGGCACCACCCTCTATGGGGCGGGAATTCGATGGACCCTAGAAGAGAGTTGTTGGGATCATTTTTTATGGAAAGTGATCTCTGCCTCTTAAACGATGGCTCGAACACTTTTTGTCGGGCATCCATCAGCACCTTTTCAGCAATCGATCTGTCAGTAGTCAATCCAACAGTATTATTAGATTTTACCTGGACTGTACACGACGATCTATGTGGAAGTGATCACTTTCCAATAATTTTACGTTTCTTGAATACTCTGGAGCAGGACGATAATTTTTACAGTGGCGGGTGGAACTTGACCAAGGCAGATTGGCCTGCCTTTCAGGCCCTCTGTGCCACCCGCCTTTGTTCTAGTGACCGTTATAATTTAGATACTTATGATACTGACCAGGACCACCCTATTACGATTTTTACCACCACTCTAACTGCAGTTGCTTCGGCAGCCATTCCAAAGAAAGGGACACGGAAACGCCATCTACGTGTAATCTACGCGTTGATCAAATTAGTTAAATGACCTTGCCATATTTTGATCTAAAACGTATGAAGTCTAAATTGTGAAACGTCTGAAGACTGAAAAAAGCGCAAATGAAAAAGAAGAAAGCAAAGAAGAAAAGAAGAGCAAGAAAAATCTAGCGTAGCTGAATAATGTAATAGCTTGAATTAAAAAAAATGCAATAAAAGCTTAAAAACGAAAGCAAGAAAATATTTAAAGAGTCTAATGATACAAAGAAAAAATGAAATGTTTATAGACACATTTTATCAACAGTAGGCAATTGTTAATAATTATTCTATGCGTTATAGGCCTTTGTAAACTTACTGTACGTTAGGTACTTGAAAATGGTTGGTTTTATTTTCATGCTGCTTATAATAAGACAAAAATTAATGATGTTTCAGCGTCTGTTCGCAAGCGGCCGCCTTGCAAATGCAAAAGTTCTTCGAGTAAGCCTTTTTCTTAGCCTGTCTACATTACGCTTTGAATTATCATCTTCTCAGTTTGCTGCCCTTCACTCAATCATTAGGGCTGTATTTATCTCCTTAAATGATATATTTTTTTCTCTGCTTGTCAGTGTGCTTCTCTGGGTGTGTTAAATATACATTTAGCAGAAAAAGAAAGTAATTAGTCCAGGAAAATTTGTTACAAAATCTTAAAAGTACAGCAGTCTCTTTATTAACCGAATTTTTTTTCTTTGAAACATGCAAATGTTTAATTCTTCTTCTTATGATTATTTAAATATGTTTCTTAACTACGAATTAAAAATTACTTAAGAAAATGTGTCCTAAAAGTCGATATAGATGTCCCGATTAAGTTCAAATCATGTTAGTAACTTGTGCAAGATATCAACTATTTAAAAAAAAATGTAAGTTTTGTCGTGCGCTTTTCCCCCCAAGGAATGCATAATCTAGTTGTACAGTAAGCAGTCGCTTAGATGAGAAGTTGATTTACTGTATTTTTTAACTGTCTGTTACGCTGGCACCGTTTTTCTGTCAGTTCAACCTTCATCAACGCTTTCTTAAATGTGCATATTTGTTTAGCGGCGAGCTCCGATCGTGGAGTGGCTGATTTGTCTTACACGAAAGAAGGTAAAGGAAATATTGTTGAATACTTACAGAGCTAAAAAGCACCTACTTGTACTTGAACTTTTAAAATTTACGCCTGTTAAGCGATATCTATTATACTATTCTTTTTGTGCGATTTAATGTATTTTTTGTGAGGAATGAAGTTTTTCTCCTTGAAACAATATTTGTAACGAAGTATTTTTGTCTTCTTTTTAGTGAGAAAATTTTGGGGACATTAATTCCTAGAACACTTTTTGACCTCACGATGTGTAGTCAATTCTGTTTCCGCAATTTTTTTTCTTGTTGCTGATACTTAGCTAAATTAAGTATCTTTTCCAGCTTTTCCCGTAAATTACCATCTGTATCCATTCTTTTTTTTGTTCTCCTCGTTTGCTTACTGACTTTATATTTCTCTGGTTGATGATAAACGTTTATAATTCTACCACAGTTTATAGTCATGCTGATAAAGGTTAAATTGACAAGGTCACTGTGCAGACACTTACATCTTATAGTATCTGTATAACTTGATGACGTTCAGTCTCATTATTAAGTAAAACAGTCAGTCAGCCAGTCGTAGCTTGACCGTCACCTGTCGTTGGGGGGAGCACATGGATAGATGCGGCAGCTCACAGGGGTCGCCAATCTTGCTTATTTTAGGCGATAGTGAGCAGGTCCTGTACTAGACGACCAGTCCAGTCTTTGACGTTCGTAAGCCAGTTCTTTCTCTGACCACCGCGGCGTCGGCCACCCTCCAAGGTGCCTTGAAGTATAGTCTTCGACAAGGTGTCGTGTCGGGTCACGTGGCCAAAGAAGACCAGCGTACGTCGCTTGACTGTTGATAGTAGAGGTTCCTGGTGACCTACGAGTGTGGCAATCTTGTTTCTTACGAAGTCGTTGGGTTTATGTTCTTTGTATGAGATCCGGAGCAGCCTCCTCAGGCACTTGTTTTTTAATGCCTGGATTCTCCTTTCCGTCTGGGCGAACATCCGTAGAGCAGGATCGGCACTCCCAGGGATTTGTACAGCCTGTACTTGGTAGTGAACCTTATCTTGTGGCTATACCAGATCCAATCTAGCCTAGCCATTGCCGCTGTTGCTGTCGCGATCCTGATGCGGATAACTGGCGTGGAACTGCCGTCCTTGGAGAAGCTTGCTTCCAAGTATTTGAAGCTGCTTACCTCTTTGAGCTGTACCGCGTTCATATAGATCTCTGCTTTGCCGTTGCCATTGATCATAACTTTGTTTTTTTTAGTGCTGGTCTCTATTACATATGCGTTTGAGCTGTTTGTCGGTCTGTTGGTGAGGTTTTGCAGTTCTTTGGTAGTACCTGCTAACAGATCTTTGTCATCTGCAAAGCGTAGGCTGCAGATCAGCCTCCCATCAATTGAAATAGAAGTATGATGGTCGTGAAGGGCTTCAAGCATGATGTGACCAAAACAAATGAGGAAAGAAACATGGAAATTTGTTTTCTTCATTATCTACAACGAATATAAAAGTTTCGTGTCCTTTTCAACACGCCCATACACGGTCCACAAGCTGTAAACGCTTCCAAAGACGATAGTCCCTGCTGCAGTAAGGACACACAGCAAACGATAAGTTTTTATTCCCAATGCTTATTTACTGACATAAGCTTGGAGACTAATGCATATTAACATTTTTGGACCTTTTAGGTGCATGCGTTTTTCGATAGTAATGGTATATAAAAGACATACATCTTTTGAAATAAATAAATGGCAATATATTTCAATGTAAGACTTCTTTTGTTGTGCTTATTTACTTCCATTTAACGACTTTCACTGCATTTCTATGTCTTAAAAAATGTCACAGTAGCAAAGATACAAACGCAAATAATAATCATTAGTAACGCAAAAACATTAATTATGCATTTCCTCCCTCATTCTTATCACTATGTTTTCACGCTGTCTAAAACCTTTAAGAATGTATGCCATAGCAATGAATACTTGTAATTCTTTTCCTGCGAGCTCACCGTTATTTCCTTAGAATAGGTGCATAACTTGCCATTTACGCATTTCAAAGCATTTTTGGTTGTAAGCACTTTCCATTTTCATAAGACATTAGAGTTCACGACTTTTCCAGTCAAATTATCACCATATTCAAAACATTTAAGATTACACAGATTGGGGAGCATAGGAATAGGGACTTTTTAAATGTTATTTTTGTCAGGGCATATGAGTTCACTTAATATTACTTTATAATCATCAATTTGTCAACAGATCTCTTTGGCAGGATTTTACTCAGATCAAAAACGTACCTGTGTGTATGTGTGTAAATTGCGTGTGTGCGATTTTGTGGATGGGTCAGGTCACCTGCACTAGCACTTTATAATCATGTTTTGATGATTACATTTATTATTTAAATACAACCATCAGCTGTTCTACAATATAATTCAAACATATTTGTGGTTGTTGATCTGCAGTTTTTAAAAAATAAAAAGTATGAGAATACTTCTTCCTCTAGAGAATACATATTTATTAATATCGCTTATGGTTGTTCTTTTGTTTAGCATGCTGTGTCCAGACTTCACCTTTTGATTTACGTCAAACGATCGAAGGTAAAAAAGACATTTTATGTGTAGCATTTTAGAGCTATGCAGAAAATTGTATTATTCACAGCTTATGAGCAATAACGGCAGGTAATTCATGGATTAAAACAGTGTTTTTGTACCAATTAGTCCTCAAACCTATGCGTAGGGTAGTAATAGCTTTCTTTCACAAGTATGGAAATTTAGCCATATTACAAATAATAATAATAATCATCATCATCATCATGATAGGGAGAATTTGAAAAAAAACCAACAAAGAAGTCAGGAAAGAAAAGGGGGATAAAGCGTGGAACCGGGAGGGGGGAAATGCAGTGTTATAGGATTAACAACAGTCTCCGTTATCCAAAAAGTCTATGAAATTAAAATAAATGCATCCATTATGGAAAAAGAAATCCTGGAGACAGAATAAAACGAAGGACCAGATTTGTCTGTGCAGCATTGCGACACATTTCACCTTCGAAAATTTAGAGTTTGAGCTGCAATTGTTTGTCATCGGAGAAGTCACCAGAAAAAGCAGAACAAGAATGCTGAGGATAAATCTCCGCAGGTCTAACAAGCTGTTGACAGTTTTGCTGCTTCGAATCATCATGACGTTTAGCCTCATTTGACACGTTTCATCTGTGTCGACGTGCACAAACAAGAAACTGGTGGTGGTAGTGGGGGAGGGGGGAATTAGTATTTTACGCCGAGCCATTAACTAAGGCTATTTAAACATCTGCCACATGTAGAAAAAGAACAGCGTGCCCAAAACGAGAGTTGAGCCCAGGACAGCCAACCTTCACTGTATTGGTGATAGGCGCTAACCGTTGCGCCACCGGACCACCATAACACGAAGGTGGAGTGAGATGAAAATGGCGTTGTGGAAGAAAGACGGTTAGTGAACGGATCAGCTGAAGCCATAGAAATGGAACAAAATGTCACTATCGAGAAACACAGCCCAGCAAGTCACTAAGATCACGAGAGGTCAAACAGAAGACTCCAAAATCAAAATTAACTTAGACAAAAATCCAAAGAAATCCGGAGAGATTATTCATTCAAGCAGGTAAGGTGAAGGAACATCCTTCTCCCTTATTTAAAGACCAACCCGATTGCTGATCAAAAATCGCTGGAAACAGCACAAATTATCACAAAAACATATTCCGGGGGTATATTATGACAAAGAGGCATGAGAGATTTTGTATTAATATTTTTCTCTTAAGCACACCTGGATTTGTCGAGAAAACAGGAAGTGACGAAACGGAAGTATTTCTAAAAATAGATTCGTCTGCAGGAGCTGGTCGAAGAGAAAAGATGCAATCCTCGGTAAAAGAAAACTGACCAGGACACAACTTGCTGTTGCTGAATATTCTCTTCGACACTCAGATGGAATTAGTTTGTACTCATTTAGGAAATCTTAAAGTTAATGGCCGCAAACATCAATGGAACAACTTTGTTCAGAGATGTGTCTATACAGATATCTGCTTTGTTCAAACGTGCAATGCAAACTTCGTCCCCACACCGTACTCAAGAATTTGCTCAAAACAGTTCACAATCGATTGTTTTCCAATCACTTATACAGTACAAGCAAGTCTGGGACTTTTAGTAAAACGAAGAAATCTTATTCCTACAGCAGTGCTTACTATACAAAAGCACGAGATGTTAAAATGAACTACGACTGCTGGTAGATCAAGCACCACCTATGCAACATCGACGGTTTCTACACCGTCTGGTCTATAGGTAACATCGTGTGACAGTCACAAACACATCATCAGTCGTATCACGGAGTTACATTAGTAACCATAAATGAGTCTGAATATGTTTTCTTAACAACTTGGCTCGATCAACAACAAGGCTCTCAAAAAAACCCCAAACATTTGTTTGTAAATTAATGACTGTAGCACTGGGGCACAATCTTTTATTCAACAGAAGATGATAGACTGTTATGAATAACCATGCAGCAATGACAAAACAGATTGTTTTTAAAGTGATTTGCATGACCCCAAACTAGTTGTTAGAGCAGTGATTGGTCATAAGAGTTGTTGGGATAACTGATAAGTTTGTTGTTACATAAAGAGAACTTGTGTTCAAAAGGTGCATGGAAAATTCAGAGACATTTCATTTTCTAGGCTTTTTCTTAATGGGGCTTGTGGTGATAGTTACAGGTATCTTCTCAGCATTCCTAATATTTCTTCTTGGCTGAATAGTCAGAGCCAAATTCCTCTGCAGTCGTAGGTTAGACTCCTGGTATCCAAACTGAAGGAGATTGGGGTTCTCTGCTGTTCGGCCTATGCTTCTGTGCCTCCCAAATTGCTCTTCCAGAGGACCTTGACAAAATTTATTACTGAGAACAAAGTCGACACCATTGCTTAGCAGGTATTTTGTTGCCCCAGTAAATGCTTTAACTGTCATTATTATGCCATTGTAGGTCTGTTGAGAAATAAACATTTTCTTGCGGCCAGAGCTAGAAAAATTACCAGGGCGCGTGTTGACAGATATTTTCCACTGCTGCAATTATGACAAAACATCCTCCAAAAACTCAAAACGTTTGTCATTAACATTTGTATATGGGACAAGATCTGGTTTTTTCTTCACATCTCCTTCATGCAATATCTTTTTTCTCTGGGAAGATTAAGAGAATGGTTGGTCTTGATGCAACTTGACTTGCTGGCTATTGCTCTTTCTTCTTTCATTCTGAGCAGTCTCTCAACATACTGACAAGGTTCACATATTTGTCCATTTTCTGTCAACAACACACAGCATTTTGATCTAACTGTGGATGTGTGTGTGCCTACTGACTTGCATATGATGTGTCTGAAATACAGTTGGTTTTGGTCATTTCTCGGTAAGGCAGAAAATTACTGCAATGATTCACTGATCACACCTTTGCATACACATTTGCAGCTCAGGTTTGTGAGAAAAGTGTTAAGCTTCAAATTTTCAATGTTCACAGTCTCATTTGGTGCTGAAAAACCATACACTTGAACTGTGGTCACAAAGTCTGCCTTTATGCTCACTTTGAACTTCAGCATGCTATCCTCTACAGTGGCCACCACAATCTCTTGCTCCATGTTGCTGATTTGGATCCATGGGAGAGGTAGTTGTTCAGCTGCTTTTCGCACTTCACTGAAGGTGTAATATGCCACAGTCTTTGGCAGCTGTGAAGGTGGTCTCTCCGTCTGAAAGAAAAGTGAAGCATTTCAAAATTTACAAATAATTGCAGAATAAATAAGAAAGAAAGCCCTTAAGCAGTCTTTTGACCTGCACACTTGAATGCTATGATTGCCTATCTTTCATATGAACAATTCCTTATTATTATCTACATGTATAGATGGTAGTCACAACTGAATAGTAAAATGTTACACACAATACAGTAATTATAATTATTATTTTTAACATATTCAAGCTGGAGCATACTGAATGGTTTTCCAGCCGCTTTATGATTACCCCAGAAAAAAATATAAATTAGAATTGGCT
Source organism: Marisa cornuarietis (assembly GCA_004794655.1). Classification (NCBI taxonomy): domain Eukaryota; kingdom Metazoa; phylum Mollusca; class Gastropoda; order Architaenioglossa; family Ampullariidae; genus Marisa; species Marisa cornuarietis. Next base: position 5,150,400 of record SMMW01000636.1, read on the forward strand.
GTAAACAGAGACTCCTGAAACACATTATTTCTTGCCCCCTCCTCCATCCCCACACCTAAAACTTCTCATGCTAAATCTTGGTTTCTACTGACTGGAGGTTTCCTAGGTTGAGACTTTGGAGTTTCTACACTTCTTGGTGGCATTAGTAAGTTTGGCAGGCTGCCTGGTACCAATGAACGTTTTCCACCAGCTGACAACAACAGAGAAAATAATAAATAATAGCAAGTATTAACGTAAACCACCATGCATCTATTAGTGCACACTTGTCCATAATGATTTTTGAGTAATTACTATTTATTATCCATTGGCCACATTGACTGAAGGCTCAAGGAAGCTAGCAATATTAGATGCCAGATTAAAGGATATCACAGACTCCATTGCATGCATAGTAATAAGTAAATTCAAGAGCAAGCTTAACTAACATTATACAGTGTTTGCAGACAGATACTGTGTGATAAAGATGAAAGTACTGCTGTGTTGAATGTTCACATTATCTGCCTTCCATTGTATTCATTTTAAAAAACTAATCGTTTTTGCATGGTCCCTCAGTTTCAAGCGTAAGTGATCAGCGAAATACAGCGTTGCTGGTCTTTCTCTCTCACTCACAAACACACACACATGCATTGCAACTAAATATTCTGAGATGTAAATGGGAAAAAGTATTTATAAAATGCATTAACATACCGTGCTTGATGCAGTCTTCCTCGAAGTGGCGACTGCAAATAGTCGCTTTGTCAGGATTAAACGAAGCATCACATCTGCTTATGGCGTGCTCAGGGCGCCTTCTCCACTCATCTTGTTCCACACTCACGCCAAGCCGAGGTAGACGCATGAAACTTAAAACCCGGCATCTGGCTTTGTTGGTAGTGCACAATGGTACACAACAATTTGCACCGCAACGTCCGCAAGAACTTTTTATTTTTGCAAGTGAATAACTCAAGGTGCTCGATTCTCCCATCCTCGAAGGTAGAGCCGGAAGTTGCTAGAACCACATGCGCGAACATGGCCGGTTTTCGCACTTTTCGGTGCAGACGACCAAGCTGCTCTTCCATCTATATAATTCCGTGGTCGTATCTTTATCCAGCACAATACTAAAAACAACTGACAGTGTGAGGGCACCATTGATGTGCGTGCTCGAAACAGCTAAAAAAGAATTGAAGGTGATAAACATAAGGAGCTTAAACGGAAACACGTGCGAGTATCAGTTATTAAATAGGAAACATTTTGAATGAGGAAGAAAATTCTTTTACATCGATAAACATATTTCCAACTATCATGATATTTTTAATTGTAAAAAAGTCTTGATCAGCAGTCAGTTGTAACTATAAAATAAAAATGCCATGCTTGAAACCATCAAATAAAAAATACAGGAGTTTATCTTAGACAAACACTTTTGATAAGTGTTTATATTTTATTAACAATAATACAATGGAAAAATAAACTCAAAAGCGTCCACTTAGTAAGAGACAATCAGTAATAATACAACGTAAACTGCAATGACCGTGATTCCCATTAAATTTTTATCTGATTGACTTACGTCTGTTGAATGAATCCAGTTTGGACTATTTAATTTTTTTTAACTTCATTCGAAGCTTCTAAATAAAGTTCCAATCTGTAGGGCTGTGTTCCGAAATCAGCCGTTTCATTTTCTGGGCAAAAAAAATCGCTTCTTGAAAACGACAACCTGAGCGATGTTTCTTCATTTGACTTGAAGACATACTCGCTGTTACAAATACTCAGGGCGCGTAAGAGATTTCTTCAGTATAGGAGAGTAATTTTTCCCGCTTTCCTAGTTGCAGGTGAGAATGGCGATGTTTGAAGGTCTTGAATCTTTAAAAGTAAGCATAATTATGTACTCTTATTTTGGGAATTATTATTTTAAAACGAACTTAACCCGATCATAAAGAAAAATGTTGCGATCGGTTTGTCCTTTGAGGGACACACTGGTTCTTATCGAGCAAGTACGTGCATCGCACGCCGAGAGAGTGCTGTAGCTTTTGTCATTTTGGGGAAAAGGAGCATTTGAAAAGCTTCGTTTTGATGGTCGCCCAGTAGGCGCTGGCGTCCTGATTGCTCGATTAATTAGCAAACCGCTTTTGATTCGACTAATATTTTTGCGTTAAAGTAAGCTATAAAGTTTTATGTCAATAACAATTGGCTCAATAAAAGTACAAGTAAAAGTATAGCTTTCTAAGTGTACAGTATAAGAAGTGGTCAAAATGTTTCTCCATTTTCCTGATGTTGATACTGAGCAACAGTTTACAATGTTTCAGTTCACGAGAGATTAGCATGCAAGAAATGCCACACTTGTGCAGTTGAATGTAAGTCTCTTCTCTATTGCATGCATAATTCGTCTCCATCTTCCTGTTTCGTCACCCTCCACATCTGTTATTAAGACTTTTTTTCGTTGTTCGTTCTTTGTTTTTGGTGTTCTTTAGATTAGTGTTCTTAGTCTTATTCACGTCAGATAGTGTTATTTAAAGAAATCATATAGTGTATTTGCCCTCATAGCGATGAGCTCAGTGGCCATAAGCAAGATATTTAACTTGGTATAGCATATAATGCTACGGTTAAGTGCTGTTAAGAAGTCTACATAGTAAAGTAAGAATTTACGAAAATTTGCTTATGGCTGTCTTTAATAACGATAACAGCATTTGTAAAGTTCATTTCCCCGTTTGGAGGTGATCTTATCTTGTCAAATAGGTCCACCACAAAGCTGCTTGACACTTTAATTGTGCAATGGATCGCGCATTAGAGCCAGTCTGTCTGAGGCTCAAAAAGTTTTATGTGAGCGAGAAGGACTTGCTTTTACTTGGAGTAAACAAACACGACCAAGACTGGCGGGCCGTGCACATTTGTATCGTATTTTTGAATATTTAAAAGCTGTTTTCACAAAACTTTTTTTCAGTGAAAAATACATGATCCATATTCTGCGGAACAATCTACATAAAGTGACGGCTTTCTAATGGCTATACTTACTAATAGTCACAATATTGTCACTATATAGTTGTAATCTGCTTGTATAGTTACTGATAGGCACTGGTGCTAACTCAAATACTACAGACTCAGTGCCTTCAAGACTTTGTATATATGTTGGTCAGCATACTTGTCACATACATCAGCTGTATGTGGCTATTGTATAAAACAGTGGGGACTGATGAATAGATATCTCTCACTCTTCGGACATTCTAATTAATGGAAAGGTAGTTCATTTTGTCATGTTTGTTAAGAAAATAAGCATAAATGATTTAAATAAAAGGGAATTGAAAATCAAAACATTAAAAAACTAGTTATTGAGTGCTTTATGCAGTACCCAAACATCAGCAGCTAGTGACTGCAATGTTTACAATAAAATTGATAATGTAACAACTTTTCCGTAGGCGCGCGCGCGCGCGCGCACACACACACACACACACACACACACACACACACTAAAAGATATTAATTTATAATGATTATTGGTTCCAAGCCTCATTCTCAGAACATGCAAAAGTGATTCTTTTTCACTTTTCCTACGTGCTCTTCTTTAGCTTTGAAGAAGCACGTGTATTAAACATAAGCGATCTTCAATTTCTCTGCGTTACCCCTAGCCTGTTTCTGTTAACTTCACTCGCTTCTTAACGCCCTTTAGACCCCGAACTTGTATTACTGGGGCCAGTTGCACAACACATTTCCAATTTTAAACACTTTTAGGCCTTAAAGTTTTTTAGAAATCAGTTTAAAGTGCACATCACAAATTTAGAATTTTTAAAACTAAAAGTGCTTTAAGTAAGATAAAGTTGTTTAAGTCTGACTTTACGTCCTGTCAGTACAATTTTTTGTATGTTCTTGTGCAATGCATCTAAATGACAGAGAAGATATTTTGCTTCTTTAGAACAGTTTTAAGGTTTAGAAACATGTTGTGCAACTGGCCCCAGGACTGCTTGCAGACGATTTTTTTCAATTAAGTCATAGAACGAGGTCTTTCCTTTCACTTTTTCCTTTCGGTCTTAGTCTTAAAACGTATAATGTATTTTGGAAAAGAATTTTATTTTCAGCACACTTAAGTACTGTGCATCGCAGGCGTTTAACATCTTTTTCTTTTACGTTTTCTGATTACATTCTCTTGAACAGTTTCAGCGTGCGTTTAAAACGCATATATATATATATATAGATGTATATCTTAAGCATCTTCTATAACCTTTGTATTCTAATGTAAAGTTTTAAAAAAAGTGTCTCTTATGGTGCGGAAAAATGGTGTAATTTAATTATGTGCATTCATCTACAAAAGGCATATCCAATCATGTGATGTAGTTATAGTGCGTAACATTTAAAATCTTTCTTTCAGTCCGTTTTATTCTTCTGTTTTTGTGTATCATTGAATTTCAATTCCCTTGTCGTCAGCGTTTACAAAATGTGGATATTCTTTTGTTTAGCTGCGGGCGTCCAGACTGTATGTTCCGATATGTGTCAGAAGGAAGAAGGTAACATGTTGGTGTTGTCGTAGTTTTTTTTAAGGGATATAATGTACTCTCGCAGTGTTATTTATTTTTGACGAGCTATTATATCAGACAACCCCTACATTAAAACGAAATTGCTTGTGTTTGGAGTCTCCTTAAAGGATTGTTTAACAACGAGAATTTTTGTTTCTTTTTTTTCTTTTTCTTCTTGTTTCATTTAAAATAGAGCTGGTGATTGTAATACCAAGATGTTTCGCATAAATGATCTGAGGACATAAATATTTCCGTACAACCTTACGTTCGTTTCTGGTCTTCATCTAGAATAGAATTCTAGAAAGTTCTACTTTCATACTTATAGTTTCTTTTAAGGTACACATAAAAACCATGGCTTTCAATATTGAAATGAGCGTTCATACCTCAGAAAAGACTTTTTTGTCTTTGTTCTGCTATAAAGCACTCATTCGTTTAAAGACTAATGAAAACCTGGTTCAATACGTTTAGTGATATCTAATACAATCGGTGCCATGATATAAACAGAACGTTTGACGTTCAAGTAAGAATAGTAAAAGAACTTGAAAATCGAACAAGAAACAAGAAAAGGAGTTAAAGGAAAAGGAGAAGCAAGAGGAATAAGAAATGATGAACGTGAACAAAATTTGTACACATGCACTATGGTCTATCTCTGAAATTTTAGAAACTATAGATACCTGTTTCTTTATTAAAAAGTAAGATTTAAAAGTCTAGGTCAGAATTTGAAGAAAGTGAAAAAGAAATAAAAATAGAAAAGTAAGAACATGAAAGGAGTAAATGATTTCGTAATTGATGTAGCTCACTATAGTTAATAATGCATTTTGTGGCGTAGCGAATGATAGTGAGTTCAGTAGATCAATATTAATATTAATAAGTATTAAGGATTAAAAAAAGTAAGAAAAATAGAACGTAGAGGAGACGGAGAAAAAGTAATTTTCTTGATCTTTCCTTTTTATTTTGATCTTTGTTTCAGATTTTATTTATCAGTTTGCTTGTCTTTTTCTCTGTTGTTTTCTTCTTGCTACTTTGTTTCTATGACTGTATTTTACGTTTTAAATTCAGTAGAAGAATAGAACAATGGATGAAGTTACAGTTGACAAAAATTAAAAGTACTGTGTATATATTGAAAATATATGAGTTTTGCGAAGTGGAACAGATTGATGACTTAACAATCTCAAGAAAGGTAGCAAACTAAGAATTTACAATATTGTATCTGATTCTCTTTGTCAGAATATTACTACTTATCTTGAATACTGCAAAAACTTTTCCTTTTTCATATTTGAGATGAAATTTTCCGGTTTTTTTGCACTGTGTAGAGATGTTTGAAATCATGTGAGAGTTCCTACAATTCGTTACACAAGGATAAGATATGTACCATGTCCACTGATAACATGATCATATGTAAAAAGAATATTTCAGAGAAAACTACAGGTAACAAAAGGACATAAAACTTATACCAGTTAAATGTTTTTATATCAATCCATCCTTAAGGTACTTTTTTTGTAAATTTAAAAGGAACGAGTCATGGCTAAATGATTTTTAAAAATTCACTGATGCATAGGGTAATACTTTGACAGTCTGGTCCTGCAGGGAGTTGACTAAAATTGCTACACATTAAGCAGAGATGAATGAACTCAGCTCATAGTGATGAAATAACTATAATACAAGTAAAGGTAAAGGCAGAAGGAAAAGACAAACCAAACTTTCATTTTCACTTTTTTGAGAATTTTTGAGCTGACGCTACCGGCGATATCGACAAAAGTGTAATGCAGGCAAAGTCTCACTCCTGTCATGCGTTGTGGCCTATTTACCATTATCTTGCTCAGCCGACTACACTGCTGCCGCAGCACTCAGTGGTACGAGGCCCCCTTTCAGTTGATAAATTCACTTGACAGTGAGTCACGATCTCTACTATCTGGTACAGAGGAATAAGAAAGGTTAATAAGGGGCATAACGTTCACATCTACTTACAGCAATGCAGGATCTTTGCCTTCGTGTTGTAGTCTCCGGATCAATAAAAGAAATACACCGTCAAGCACTAAATGGCTACATTTTAAATTGATCTACAGTCACACACATCAACGCCTTTCTGTTCTACAGCTAAATATTTCTCATTCAATATACCAAAAGTGACCATAGGAAACTACAACAAAAATCTATAGGTTACCGGTGGCTAGCCATTCCTCTACGCTCCTACCTTAACAGGGCAAGTGCGACGGATATTCCCACCCACTACCCGCTAATGACATGATAAACGTCTGAAGATTTTTGCCTGCGTTTCTATAGAGGTAATGCATGACAGGAGTTGCGTTGCGGTTGCTGCTGAGTCCGACAGCTGCCTCAAAGATTCCGCAACAAATGGGGCCTCCCATCTCCTTCCCTTTTTAAAAAGCACCTATAGCCTGGTTCATTTAGTGCGATCACTCTTAACCCTCTGACAGGGCTGTTAGTATTTCAGTTCCGTAAGCGGCCTAAAGTGCCGCTCAATAAACACTCTACCCCCTCTTTCTTTGTTAGGAAAAGGTGTGTCTTCCTTTACCGCTGTACATTACTGATAATAATTTAAACTTTTATCCATTTTGTAATAAACTATACATATGGAAGATATTATTTCGTAAATACTAATTATTAAATTACAGTGAAATAGTTTTACTTGCAAAAACATGACATTAAACAGATTAGCATTTTCTTAACATCAGAAATTAAGATCACAATATAAACACGTTTATGTGACTTGTCTCAGAAGAAAGACGTAAAAGAGACAGGTGAGTTGCTTTGGAGAGATAATAATCCGTGACAGGGGAAGCGGATAGCCGAGTGGTTAGATCGTTGGTGTCTAAAAAGATATGTTGCTAGTTCGAAACCCGAGTAGCGCAGCAAACTTCCTCCAGTCGACCCAGCTGGGGGGAATGGGTACGCGATTCCATAGAGGGTTGGGTAAGGTAGATTAGCGAGGGAGAGGAGACAGGCACCACCCTCACGTTAAGCTGGTCCCGAGATTGGTGAGGTCTCTAACGCCTCAATCAACCCCCAACGATCTGAAAGGGTTTGGGGGGATCTTTACCTTTACATTCTTAATTCGTGACATATTGTAATTGGCACCATATGGGCAGTTTTACCAGTAATTATACTTCTTTTGGTCAAACAATATTTCTTTATTGACCTAAAAATCAATCTTAGCAATGCAAGTACTCATATGTAAGTCGTTCCAGTGTGAAGATTATATTCAGGACTAATATTTTAACATTATTATTTTTTTGTTTGTTTATTTTATTAATAATAATAATAGTGAAGATTTTTATAGCGCATATTCACACTCATAGAGAGCATGCTCTTAACGCTTAAAACGAGGAAGAGACGTGGACTAAGTAGATACAGAACAAAGGGGACGAAAGAAAACGACAGTACTGACGACGAAACAGAAAACAAAAGGCATCAAGTAACAGGAACAGAGAAATATAGTGATTCTGCCGAGAAAGATTGGTAAAGTAGCAAGAGGGAAGGGGGGGGGTAAGGACTGGCATTATTACAGCTGCCGTTTATCATTACCGCGCACGTTCGTACTTCCGTTGATTTCATTAGGAACAGGGTCTAAGGACACCTATCTTTGATTTCAACATTTAAAATTTGTCAGGTGCACATCGAGAGCAGCAATAACTATAATAGGGAGCTCATAAACCAGACAAAGCCTTTATTATTTGTTTCCTAACTGCTAGATGTACTGGTGGACTGGTGTGCCCCCCACCATCGCTCGGATTATTTCGTTTTTTATCATGTCCTTTCGATTCTTATTGGCTGGCTTTTATATTTTTTCCTGGGCCTTGGTCAGTGCCCAGGTCTGGCCCTGATTTTTTAGGGTTTGTGTGAATACGGCTTTTATGAGCTGTGTCTTAGTCTTCACTGGGAGGGTGGGATGTGGAGTGGAAGAAACTTATAATTAACATTGTTTTTTGAAATTGGGTCTCTATCCCTTTCTCAGTCTTGTCAGTCTCCGTACAGATGTTGCCCATATATATATATATATATAAAACATAACAAGTAGTCTAAAATGCTTCTTTCATGCTGCTTATACTTAACAAAAATTAATGTTTTGGTCAACGAATACCTTATACTATGTGAGAAATGCCAAGCGCTGTCAACTGCGTACAAGCATCTTCTTCAGCTAGATGGGTTTATGCTTGGCATAGTCTCATCTTGTTTTTGTCTCACCCTTTGTTGTGTTGTATCTATTGTTTTTGCTGGTAACTTTGGCTGCAGATCTGAACGTGTATATCGCTTCTTGTCGAGAGAAGTGTGTTCCTATGTCTTTGTCACATCTAGACAGCCGAAGAAGATGGCAGCGTAAGCTGCTTTAGTTCACGTTTCAGTACTGTAAAGATATTGATATCACATTGGGACTATGCAGTGCAAAGACGATCAAGCAGGAGACTTCTGAATTAGTTGTTTACTATTGTATCTGACTTTGTTTGAAAGACTGTGAAAATCAATACCTATCTCAATTAATGCAAAAATAACTTGGAACGTGGGCGAGAAGCGCTCTTTACTATCTCGACATGTTTTTATAGTTTAAAGGCAAAGTGAAAAGAATTTGCCAGGAGGGATTAAGTGATAGATACTTTCTCTTTCTACAGCCTCATACAATTTTGTCTTGGAAAAAAGACTTGATAACTTTAAATAGTTTCTAAAACAAAGCTCAGGGACGGTTCATGTAGGAGGCCATTTTTCTTTTTTTACGGAAAACAAGCAGACACTAGTTCGTTATGTAGTCTGTCAAATAATGCTAGTGGACTGTTAGCAGTTTTCCCAACCGGTCACTGCGGTCCTGATTTATAGCTTGTAATCTGCGACGGGCACGGAGAGTTCGCAATCTCTGGAAAGATATAGTTTATGTAAACGGGATGTTAACAGACTTCGTCCTATCCTATCTTTGAGAAAGCAGGGTGAGTACCGGACACTTTGTATGCGAGGATGTTTAAAATACTTCAGCGGAGGTGACGCAGGAAGATGGTCATTCCGTTTTTCTTTTTTTTTCACATGTATTGTTAACCCAACAATTTCTTGAACAGTTCCCATATCGTGGCATGCAGTTGCCATATTGAAACTCCATGAAAATATTTGTAACTTTGTCCTCTATAGGGCCAATATTTTCTAATTTAGTAAGCCTTTTATCTTATTTAATTAGATTCTAAAAGTACGATAATCTAGGATGCGATAATTTTTACCACCGCACTTAGAATAAAAGAAGTGAACACAGAGACATCGTAAGCAGACTGATATAGCTGCAAGTTGTTTGTCAAGAGTCATATCAGCAGTGACGATGAAACCAAGATAACAAACGACGTCTTGCAAAGATTGTTTGTGTTAGGGATCGGATAATCATAGATCGATTTTGTCGTTTTGAAGAGAGCTTCTGTTTTATATTCATTAAGCTTCAGTTTATTTTGGATCATCCATTTTTTACATCACGTATAGAATCCTATATAGTGCTGGCGATAGAGTGAGACAATAAAGAGGATGGGTCCAAGGGCAGAATCTTGAGAAACACCGCAAGAAAGTGGCACAGGATATGACAGATGAGTATCAACAAACACACTGTCAGGTAGATAGGAATCAAACCATATCAGCGAAGGGCCTGAAATGTCATAGAGAGTGAGAAGACTTTGGAGGATCATAGAATGATAAGTTATATCGAATGCGGCATGCAGTGCAAGAAGGTCAAGCAGAAAATTTACCACTGTCGTGGTCAGACTGAATGTCGGTTGTTACTTTAACGAGTAGTCTCGGTACTATGTCTCAGACGACAGGCAAGTTGTTTTGAAGAGATTATTAGTATGTATCTGTAATATAAATTAGACAATTTTTATAGTTTATACACTTTCTTTACTCAAACAATATTTCTTGTAATGGCATTGATTCTTTATGTATTTATCATTTGAAGATTATGATCTTTTAGCTTCAATTTTTTCTTCTTTTCTTTTATCTAAAATAGAGATGCATTCTCTAAATGATTGGATAACATTGGTAATTCTATAGAAGGCTGCGCGTTGATGTTCTTAATTTTGTGAAGCATACGGCCCCGAAACAAATATTTTTCTTTGACAACGACTTTAACAAATTAATACTTTTAGGTATACGAAAAATAGTGATAAATGCTTAAGCAAATGCCAAGAGCTCAGAAAATAATTTTTGTGTACTTTGAAAAAGCATTGAATTTTTAAAAACTCTACGGACACATGATGATAGTGAGTGAGCAAGGAAAACTAATATCACTAAACTAAGCTAGAAATAAAGCCTGCACTATGCATCTAAATGCAGCAGCTGTTTTTCATTACTCCGAGATCAGTTTGGCTCATATTGATTTTGTTAAAAACCATCAATGCAAGCTTTTTTTTATTTTCAATCTATTACATTTGGCTTTGATTCTAGGATAATCTTGGAACGTTTCTAGGATTGATAAAGGAAGCAAAACTGAATACAGAAGAAGAAAATAGAGGAACAATGAGAACGAAAAAAATCCAAATTTGAAAAATTGAAAACAATTGAAGATAGCAAAGAACAAATATAATAACTTATTATGAAAAAGTTATACTATCACCCTAAACTACAAAAAGCCCGATAAAAATTATCAGTTTGTGCAGATTCCTGTATCGGCCTTTATTTTTTACATATTCACGGTTCTTGATTTCACTAAATTTATTTAATTATGATATCGTTATTATACTCACAACAGGACAGACTTTGCGTGCAAAGACTGTTTTTATATGTATTAAATGTTATATAAAGGGAGTACAAAATGTTTCTTACATTCTAGTAAACTATAAATAATAATAGCTACGCTATATAGAAGGAAACAGATTTACTTCTTTTTTATTTCTCGATCGCTTTAATGTAAGTTAGGGTTCAAACCAAAATTACTTTTGCCATATTTTCAGTTGGAAGAGTTTACAATGACGATGAGTTTTCAAATAGTACTATGCTTAAAGAAAAAGAGTGAAAGGTGTTCAGAAAAAGAGAAGGAAGAAGAAAATAGAAGACAGAAAAAAACTGAAAAAAATGAAGAAAGAAAAATAAGAAAAAAAACCCAATTAATTCTTTTGAAGAATGAATGCAGTAGAAACACTGAAAAGATTCTAGTAGGAAGGAGAGAGAACTTGTGACGAAATTTTTTTCTTCAGCAAAATAACTTTAATATTCAACAGAGTTTTACAACTGGCGAGAAACGTTAATATAATAACTAAATGGAAAAATCGCAGGAGAACAAAGCAACTCAGCCTGTCAGGCGCTGTCTCGTTTCCAAAAATGCAAACTTTCACTCATTTTTGTAGTTACTGTATTTCTCGTAATCGAATTTTTCTCACTCATTTCTTCATGCTGATTGTAAACAACGGATAGCAATGTTTCAGTTCTTGAAAAACAAGGTGCATCATGTGAAGATTGCAAAGCATTACAAATTGCAGGTAAGCATTTTACCTGCAAGCTTTGAATCATTGTTTTAATCTGCTTTTTTGTCTCTATACATATTTATCATTCGGGTTTTATGTATCTTTTTTATGAATGCTCGTCTTTCGTCTGCTTGTTAAACATTGATGTTTCCTTGCTTGTCAGTGTGCTTATTTGTGTCGTCTCTAGACGCCCGAAGAAAATGGTAGTGTATGTTGTTCCAGTTCAGAGATACTATATGTACTGCACAGACAGTTTACGGTAACGGGAGAAGCCGAAAGATATTGGGGAAGGGAGCCCTCATAATGACGAAGGCAAAGATAACGATCTTAAAGTGAATGCGACAATGCAATGGAAGTCAGTCAAGTTCTTTGCGTAAAACAAGTATTGTTGAATTGCTTGAGACCTTCTGTAAGCAAGCAATTTGTTGTGGAGATCTACATGTCCGTACTTGCAAACTCACGTCATTGTGGAAGATAAAATTTTAGCTGCCGCAGTCAGAAAGAAATGAGAACGAGAACAGACAATTTTCTGAAGTTCCAGAAAGGTTGCACGACAAATAGAGATGTTATAAGACTACGTGGAGAATATTGGTCAAGATGTACACCGAACTATTTCACGGAAGATTTCAAGGCAACCGTATCCTGCCCGATGTCCACAAAGTTAGAAATGCGATGCAAAACTCTGAGTCACACAATCTTATAGTCTAGAAAATCAAGAGCGTCACTGAGACAATGTAAAGCAGGAAAGTGGTCTTGCACCTGGACAACTTGTTCCAAACTTTAGAAGACGAAAGGTAGGTTTTAAACAGGATGAAAATTTATCACCTCTTAAGACGTTTGACACAAGGAATAAGGTTGATAACTCTGTCAAACAGAGCTGACTGAGAACAGACCTTAGAATGGCAAAACATATCAACAGATGGCAGACAGCAGACTACCTACAACCACTTGCACTAGTGTAATCAGTGTAAGTTGCTCCATTCGTATGCCAGGCTAATATGCAGTGTTCCAGAGGTTGCCTAGTCCTCGACAAGGCAGAGTGAAGGATGGAGACAATTTACTGACATGTCTAGTATATTCTACCCTATAATGATGGCATACTATGAGTGTAGCCGTGCCCTGGAGAAAGATTCGTTGATATCTGCGTTAGAGAGCACGACCGGTATTGCAGCGGCTCTCTGATTGTTTGGGGAGGGATCCATCTCCGACTGCAGCGGGAAATTGAGCAGCTTGACTGGCCATCATATCCACCTAACTTGAATTGAGAGTAATGTCTCTTTGCCTTACGGGTTTGAAAGTGACTGCTTTAGGCGTTTTTTGTCATCCTTCGTCTTCTTTCTGTCGTTGTCGGTGATTACCGTCGATCTCAATGTCAATTGTTCACCGGTGATTTTGAGTTGCTACCTGCTTCTGCTCATGAATCCTTTTTGTGCCTGCGCAAGCATATGTCGACTAGCGGTCTCCACTTTGATCACTGCAAACTCTACCCTTTTTTATATCTTCGAACCGCTTCGCTACATTTTGTATCATAGATCTACGCGTATCAGTAGAGTGGACCTTCATATGTCTTGTGAACTGTTTTGTTCGGCTTTTGTGCTGAGGCGACGTCTCTGCTAGCAGCCTATGTGCACGCCGGACATCGGTAGCTGTGTGTCTGCTTGTTTTTGTCGCCGTTTGGATATGCATTCGTACATGCACTGGGTGTCTTGAGTTGTTTGTGCACACTGTGATTATGTCTGCTGAAATTCGCAGAATGATTTAGCACATAGCTGTAGACTCCGCCTCGCCAAGACTTTCTTACTGTTATCATGTAAACAATGTGTTCATGCTTGTATGCATCATTTTCTTTTTGTTGTATATTTGTTTGTTGCAATGCCTCTGTATAATTAAGTTTGGTCTGTGTTTGAACGTGGTTTTTTCAATCTATTACTTGTTTCGTAAAATGCATTGAGTAGATTATTAATCTGCTTTAAGATTAATAATAAAAATAATAACTTGGCTGGACATCTGAGGATGCCTCGTTTTGGCCAACCACCCAGAGCAGCCTGATATTCCAGTTCTTGCAGCACAGTGGCTAGGCAGCCCTCATGTACTGTGTGGCATTTAACGGCTTCCCATGTTTTTGACTGTCAGAGTGAACTGACAGTTCACATGACTTTTTGATTCGTGGGGTGTGGTTCTTTGACTGACCATATCTAGAAATGGAATTGGTTTACACACAAAAATCTTCCCTCACTTTATTGCCAAATAATGAAATTAAAATTTACAACATGAACTGTCACGCGTGTTTTCTGAGAGTTAATTTCTGTCTGACCTTCAAAAATAGTAAATGTTTTGTTCACTGCTAATATTTTCGTAGAATTTCCTAAAACAATGTTTAATTGATTAACTTTAGTTGAATCATATTTTTGTCACTAACTAAAATTTGAGTTGTCGGTTTAACATTTAATAGCTTTTTCTTGTATATGGACTTTCTTTTGCTTAGCTTCAAGTATCCAGACTGCATTGCTTATCCTTTCCCAGAAGAAGGATCTAAATGAGACAGATGGTGGGTTTGATACAATACAATACCACTTTATTTATCCCCAAGGGCAATTCCAAATAGTGGTCGTACTAGCAGTAATAAATACATGATATAAAGAAAAAAATACATAAATATACATGATATAAAAGTGATAATGCAAACATAACATACATGATGTAAAAAGAGATAATGTATACATGTTGAAATAATTTTCTCTCTCTCTCTCTCTCTCGCGCGCGCGCGCACACACACACACACACATTCCCAGCAACAATAGAATAGACCTACATCTGACCTGATTTTGTCCCTCAGGGTTTTGTGTTGAGACATTTTCATTTTCTTTTTCCAAAATATTGCTGAAACAAAAAATATTAGGATACATAAATAATCAGAACATATTGATACTTTTGCAGAACCAAATCAGTTATTTTATTCAGTACTTGTAAAAAAAAAGATTATTATATAACAACGACTTTAACATCTATATTTTCATTTTTCCGGTGCATGAAAATCCGTTATAAATACTAACCTGACCGCTCATAACTCAAAAACAATATTTACGTGCATGCTGTTTGATAAAGGATTTGTAAATTTACCTTAGTAGAGATATGTGGTAATTATTTCGTACAATAAAATAAGCTGCAATGAAAATTGACTATATATGACAATATATATAAATCACACAACTGTACTTCTTTACATCTAAATCATTTGAGTTTACTTACAACTCAAGAAAAAGCAAGTTAACATAAAGGCTAAACCACGACTAATATCAATGAAAAGTAAATAGCTTTAAAGCTTTATGTTAAATTTTCTCTGTTACTTTTTATAGCTTCTTATGACTGGTAAAGTACTATCCGTACGCTTAGGTACAAGATTGTTTCTTCACCCATTTTCTTTCCCCTTAGACTGAGCGACAATTCATGATGTTTCAGTTTGCGAAGACAATGTACCATGTGAGGCCTGCGAAGCTTTAGAAACTGCATGTAAGTATAACGGGCTATTTAATTATTTAATGCAGACATACACTTACACAAATCAGAAGACAATGCTGTAGTCAAATAGTTAAAAGAGGTATGGATATGATTTACAGAGAAACAAAAGAAAAACTTTGTTTTTACTAAGCCAAGTTGGCTATAAAAACTGATACTAAGACTCAGGTCTTAGAAAACGAATCTTATTGCAAATTGTGCGACAAAGCCTTACTTGTTTTACAAGGTGAAATATAAACGTATAAAAGAAGTACACAAATTCGATTATTATATTTTTCTTATTAAAGTAAGCTTTATAAATAGAGTAACTGTCTTAATCTGATTCAGACTATGTTATGTCTCCAACATTGAATTCAAACTGCTATCTTTATTAAAAGTAAGCATTAAATGAAAAAAGCCCGTGTATACGAGGTGTGATAGAAAAGTAATGAGACTAGTAACACTGCTAGCGATCTGGTAAGGCTGCGCTGTGGCTACATTGCTTCAACTTCGAAAACCGACGAAAACATCGAAAGTGTGAAACTCTTGAGATCAGACCGTCGTTTAACATAAGAATGTTGAATGAACAATTAAATTTGAACAGATTTACCGTTCATAAAATTTTGACTCAACATTTGCACATGCGAAAGGTCTCAGAAAAAGGGTCATTCGCGTGAGACCAGACGTTGCTGACAAATGGATGCTCCATCATGACAAAGCCCCATGTCACACTGCCCTCTCCCTCACGGAATTTTTTTTACCTCTAAAGGCATTCTTGTGGTTCCCCAACCCCCTATGCACCTGACCTCAGCCCCTGTGACTTTTTCCTTTTTTCTAAACTGAAAAATGTCCTCAAAGGATGTCATTTTGGGACTTTAGAAAACATCCAAAAGAGTGTAACTGACATGCTGACGACCATACCGGTTGAAGACTTCCAGCGCTGCTACTAAAAGTAGGAACAACGTCTCCATTGGTGTGCAGCTGCCCAACGGAACTATTTTGACGGGGATAACACTGATGTTTGAAAAAAATTAAAACTTAGGTAAATAAAAAATCAGTCTCATTACTTTTCTATCACACCTCACATATATATATATATCAACACAGCGATACCTCATTTATAAAATTGTGTTTTGAGAAATAAAATCAGAGTCTACCTATTATAGTCAATCATCCGATAATAAATTTTTAGTAGTATTTAAAATAAGATAAACACAAAAATTACGAGTAAGGATGAAAAACTAAAAGAATACAGAAGTTCCTGTTTTGAAAGAACAACGGAAAAGGAGAGGGGAACTTTAAAATTTGAAATGAGTGAACAAAACTAAATACATTAATGGCGATTTAAGGCGTTTCATCAACTTCAGGTGAGTGTGAAGGGTTATATGTGTGCGTGTTTATTTATAGCGCTTTTAAATGTATCTTGCAATAAATTGAACGTTTTTATAATACATTTTTGCTTGTGATATTAAGCAATAGTACACAATGTTCCGGGTCGCAATGAACCTCGTGAGCGATGCCAAGCTCTTGCCGCTGCATGTAACCGTGTTCATTATCTTGGGTATCTATGTAATATCTATAAAATGTCTTTTATCATCCACTTTTTTATTATTCGGGTTGACTTAAACGTTTTCTTTTCTGCTCGTCTTTTCTGCTCGTCTTCTAACTATAATGAGTTATTTTGTTTGTTCGTCCATTGGGGGCAAATGATGACCACGACTTCACACAAAAAAGGAGGAGTTAATGGTGGTGGTAATGGGTGCGGAGGTGGCTGGTGAGACCAATCCAGGCCTGAAGAATCTCCCACATGTGGGACAGGCGTGTGAAAACGTGGGGTTGGCAGGAGTGGACATTTTAGCCTTTCATGCTGCGCTTCTCTCTTCTGCTGCCGTGACGCGTCTGGCCTGAGCTGCATAGGCTCCCTGGGTGAGGTTGCTGCGCCAAGAGGGCCTCCCAACTGGTAGCATTGATGCCAAGGTCTCTGAGGGTGGCTTTTTAGGCTTTCCTTGTATTGCTTTTTTTTGCCCTCCAACTGTGCGCTTTCCCTGGCACAGGTCTCCATAGAACATTTGATTTGGCAGAAGACTGTCAACCATACTGACGACATGTTCGGCCCATCTGGCCTGCGATTTCAGCAGAAGTATGTGGATGCTGGGAATGCAAGCCCGCCTCAGGACTTCTGTGTCGGGGATCCTATTGTGCCATCCGATGTGTAGAAGGCAGCGGAGGCAGCTCATATGGAACTGGTTGAGCTGCTTGCTGTGTCTGGCGTAGATGGTCCAGGCCTCACTAGCGTGGAGAAGGGTGGGTAGGACTACTGAAGTGTAGATTTTTAGTTTGGTGGTGATGTTGAGACCACTTTGCTTCCAGACGTTTCTGAGCAGTCTGCTATAGGCAGCACTCACTTTAGCGATTCTGTTGTTGACCTCCGCATCGATGTTTGCTGTTTGAAAGAGTGCTGCCCAGGTAGGTGAAATGCTCAATTGCTTTCAGGTGGCATCCTTGATTGTGATGTGCAGCTGGTAAGGCTTGTCGGGGGCAGCCTGTAGCATGAATTCGGTATTTGTGGTGGTCATTGGAGTAGTCCATACTTGTCAGTATTTTTCTCTGGCTCAGACGTAATCCGAAGAAGTATTTCGCATAAAGCTTCATTACATTAAATACACATGTATTTATTGAATTGAGATCTATTTTGAAGATCGAATAAATTCTTAAAAACAGTTTACTATTCTTTCTATGTCACGGTTTGCCAGTCAGTGCAATAAAAATTTAGTTACGTCATAAAGCTATGGTAAATTTGTTAACAGAAGGTGAAGGTCAACATTGTAAATTTCATTTTAAAAAAATCCAGTTTTGATGGGGCAACAAGGTGTTAGGTCATTTGAGTGTCAAGGCGGAGTCATGCTAAGGAGATTTATCAAATTTCTTGTATAATATTAACTTTTCGTTCTCCACTAATAGTTTTTAGTATAGGAGTAAAAAATGTCTGCAATAGCTTTTAAGCCATTAAGCTAAACGTATCTATCGTCCGCGTTTGGATGTTTACGGTTATATTTACGATTTTTTTTTTCATTTACCACCACAGGGTACAGTGATATAACTGATATGCTACTTAAGCGTGTGTTGTTGTCAAGTGTTTCATTTTTGGTACATCGACTAACACAAATATGCAAGCCATTCAAATTTGTATCTTTATAGGAATAAATTAGATTTTTGCGATGGGCTGTGTAAGGTTGTTTGCGTGGTTTACGTGGTTTTGTCTTTATCCTGTCCTGTACGCAATGGTGTTTTCTATTGTGTCCACTGCTCCTCTCAGTGTTTTCTTCTCGAGTTGCCTCCCAGCATCCTCCACAACCTCACAGGAGATAACAATGCTCCACATCGGATTTGCAAGCTGTGTTTATTCTGATAAATTGTCCTAGTGTTCACACATTAATTTTTTTATAACGATGCTTAGAACGAAACATTTTTCGTGCATCGAAGAAAACCATCAGTCATGAGCTATGGATGTATTTTACAGCGGGTTACTTTGTTTCAGTTGCCGAAACAGCCACGCAATGTGAAGAATGTAGGACCGATGATAGTTCACGTAAGCATGATATCTGCCTTGCTGTTGGACTGTGCTTTGTTGCCCTTCTTTCAGTTTTCTCCTCCTTTGATCCTTTCTCGTAGTCTTTCTCTCCTCCGTCTTTCTGCATTCCTTTCGACTTTTTCGCCAAAGTTTCAGCGACTACCTGCTTTACTTCCTTCATCCAGGTGGGCTTGGATTGACAGACTAATGACATGAATGAATACTTTCTGTTATTTTCCTGAATAATGATGCGTTTTAGTGTGGGATTTGATGTGACTCTAAGGTAAATAACAATTGATTTAGCAGCCCAATATGGATCGGTCGCTTTGGTAAGCGCGCAACCACAAAGTGAAACTAATAGCGTGCAGTTATTTGTTCCTCACTGTTCTGTGTTAACACTTTCACGTGTTTTGGATTTTCGTTTTAGCATTGTAGCTCAAATCAATCACATATAAGAGGGGTGAGCCTCACTTGATGACACATTATTCTAGTAGGTGGAAGTTAGGAATACTTGAAATGACACATTTTCACTGATGGACAGATTGCAGTGCGGCTGAAGAGCACATATGCTGGGAAAATGTTTTTATTCTTTGTTTTGATTGGTTAGTTGCTGGTTTTAGTGCAACAATTTATTAATTGTTGTATTCTTCTGATGACTGCAGTTGCTTTCACATTTTTAACTTATCCAAGATGCCCAAGCATTCTTGCTGTTACGTTCTTTACTCCTTTGCACAATCCGGACTTACTCAAATGTCAGTTTAAGTAGAGCATAGGCAATAGCTGCTGACCAAGAACTGGACTTAACAATTAAAGTTATTTTTAAAACGTTTACTTAAGAACAATGTACTGTAATAGGGAAGAGACTGTTGCATTTTAAAATGGATTCTCTAGAGCTACGTACATTGCAGTTTATTTCTTACATAATGTCACGGGTGATAAATCATCACTAAGCATCTGTTAGTTTTACAAAAATCACTAATTTTTAATTGACGTTTATCTTATTTGGAAATAAAATGTATTATAGCATAACGTGCCACAGAGCAACTTCGAGGAAGCATCACTTGCAGTTTGGTGTTAGAAACTTGTTTCGTAAATAGCAAATGTGACGACACAACATTATGTAACTCAATAGAAAACGAGTTCAAATACATTTATCTGATGTGTGCCACTAACAGCACATCCTTAAATACGCGAGTGAGCAAAGAGATATCTTTACCTACTAAGCCAATCGAAGGATAGTTTTAATTGCAATTATTGCAAAGAGGGAATTGTGTTGCTGCTATCACAAAACTGATTGCTGCTAAGTACTATCATGTTTCAGCTCTTGTAACCCCTGACAAATGCGAAGAATGTGCTAGACGGGCAACTTGTGAGTATCTCACGGTCACTAACTATGCTTATGCTATTTTTATTACATTACAGTAATTATATTTACTTCTTACCACTCTTATACCATCCCATTTTCTAATAGTCTAACTGAAGTATTAAAAAAACTATGATCTTAATAAATGTAAGTACAGATCACTAGTTATATTTTTATAATATCGCCTCAACTTCCACTTTTCCTATTTTAGAAACCAAGTTTAAGCTCCCTTTTAAATGGTTTATAATAATATTTATGAAAAATAATTTAGGAATTCGTATGTTTACTACTTTGCCGCGCTGTACGACAAAATGATGAGTAACAGAAATGGCGTGTAGACAAGAAATTGTGGGCAAAAGTCATGCACGTAGGTAGTCAACGAGTTCCGTCACGGACTGTGGAATAATAATCATTCTTAATTTTTATCGCCATCACAAGCCTGCGGCTTTTATATATTTTCCTGATTTATTATCTGTTCATCCATCCTTCTTTTAATTCATACGCCTGTTATTATTTTCAAGAAAAGAAGCATCACGACAGTGATAGAAAAAGTACCAAGTAAATAATCAGAAACAATGAAACTCGATATCAAGATATGCGGAGCTTAAGTGACATTGATTCCAAGTGTAACTATTTTAAAAGTAGCGTTTGCCTATTATGTCCCGCTTTATTTGAAAATAATTTTTTCCTTCCGTGTGGACGCGAAGAAGAACGTTTCATGGTAAGATAGCTTACGATATCATGTGCGGCTTTCCTGATACGGAACGATCTCCTGTTCCAGGCACGTGCCAGCTTGATACCTTCTCTCAGACCTCGCCAGGTTAGAATGTTTAGATGTCTTTCTGTGTGGTAATTACTTCTTTGTCATGCACAAGTATGCATTCTTAAATACGTGCGTGAGCAAAGAGATATATCTACTTACTAAGCCCATGGAAGGATTGTTTTAATTGTAACTATTGCAACAGAACCGGGGCTAGTGGGATTAGGAGCCATAGGCAAAAAGAATTGTAGGGCCTTTCCAAACCGCCGTAAAATCACGCGGTAATAAATGACATAATATTGTAATACTGTAAAAATGTGGAACGGCTTCTGAGAAATAATAACACAAAAATCGAGCAAGAGAAAATGTATGAATTCTAGTGAATGCACCGCGATAAACGTCATGTACAGGTACTGCTTTAATGTAGGCGATTTTAATGGTTAGGTATTTCAAAGATTGTGAAAATTACGGATTATCTCCATGACCTGAGGTACCATCCCACTAAGTGTTACGAGCTTTACAAATTGTAAGTTTGCGTATTTTAGCGTGCTTTTTTGATAATAACTTCGAGGGTTTTCGCCTTCGTGTGAGTGAAAATGAAAGTTTCATGTTAAGACGGATTACGATGTTATTTAAAAGTGTGGCTTTTTTAGACACGGAAATATCTTTTGTTCCAGGCACATGGCAGCTTGAAACCTTTTCACAGACCTCACCAGGTTAGAATATTAAGATGTGTTTTTGTGTGGGTAATTATTTGTCATGAACAAATAAACAAACATGGAGGGCAAAGAGATATATCTACTAAGGCCATCGAAGAATGGTTTTAATTGTAATTATCGCAAGGAAGAAGTCTTGAGCAATGTTGTTTCAACCGTTACAAACTGTTGCTGATGTCTAATGATCATGTTTAAGCTCTTCTTATCCCCGAGAAGTTCGAAGAATGTGCTAAACGAGCCAAATGTAGATATCTTTCTGCGTCAGTGCCCACGCGTGTGTCATTTTTAAATAACGTTTAGTAGTTTTCTTTAATCTATGCTACTAACATACCCTCCCGCTCTCTGGAAGTCTTACTAAAATACAAAAAAAGAATATCTTGTGCAGCGCGTATCTGAAGAAGCTAGTTATGCTTCGAAAACACTTTCTTGACTACCATGTTACTTCTTTAAAAATAAAGTATAATTTTCCTTTAAATCACTTGTTTAATTATTTATAAATCATTGGTAATAATTTCCCTGATGTTTATCTGTCCCTCTATTCGTCTTTTGATTAATACACCTATTCAAAAAGAAGACATTTTTAATAAAAAGTAAAACGGATCTTTAATATAACAGCTATCCGCTATATTCGGATAGTTTGTAGGATAACAAAGACATCTTTCAAAGAAAAGGAGTATAACGATAGAAATAAAAAAATGTCCATGTTAATGTTTAAAAACGTCGAAACTAGATGTCAGCATATACGAAGCTTAAGTGACATTGATTCCAATGGTCGCGATCTTTAAAAGTTGCAAGTTTACCTATTGTAGCTTGCGTTATTTGATAATACGTTCGGGGGTTTTCGCCTTTGTGTGCAAGCGAAGAAGAAAGTTTTTATGTAGATGACGATGACGTAAAAAGTGCATTTTTCCTTATACGCAATCTCTTGTTCCAGGCACGTGCCAGCTTGAAACCTTCTCTCAGACCTCGTCAGGTTAGAATGTTTAGATGTGTTTATGTGTGGTTAATTAGTTCTTTGTCATGAACAAATAAACAAGTATGCATCCTTATATATGGACGTGAGCAAAGAAATATATTTACCTATGAAGCTCATCGAAGAAACGTTTTAACTGTAATTATTGCAAGGAAGAAGTCTTGAGCAATATTGTTTCTGCCGTTACTGATTACTGCTGCTGTCTAATGATCATGTTTCAGCTCCTATCACCCCCGAGAAGTGTGAAGAATGTGCTAAACGGGCTCAATGTAAGTGCTTTTCTGTCTCATTCCACAAACATGTGCAATTTTCATAGCTTTGTAGTAGTTTTCATTAAATTATACAACTCTCATAACCTCCCGCTGAAGTATAAAAAAGGATACTATGTGTATATGTGTAACTAAACACAGCTTGTTATGCTTCTAAAACTCAACATTGACTATCAAGTTCTTAAAAAAAATAGAATCTCCATTTACATGAATTTGTAAATTATTGATAAAAATTGATTCGACATTGTTAATAAAATTACTTTTATGCTTAGCTGAACGACGAAAGAATGAGTAGCAGAACGTTTTTGCAGACAAAAAATTGTAGATAATAATAATCACGCATGTGTAAAATCAAAAATTCAGGTACAGACTTCGGCATTAGTTCCATAATTTCTAGTGTTGTCATCAGCCTAGAATTAAAAAAAATGTTTCTGATGTTTATCTGTCCATCCATTCGTGTATTAATTTATACACCTCTTTAAAAGGAAGACATTTGCAATACAAAGCAAAACGGATCTTTGATATAGCAGCTGTCCGCTCTAGTCATAACAAAGTGCGGGTTTCCTGACACGGAACTATCTCTTGTTCCAGGCACGTGCCAGCTTGAAACCTTCTCTCAGACCTCACCAGGTTAGAATATTTAGATGTGTTTTGGAGTGGTTAATTACTTCTTTCTTATGAACAAATAAACAAGTATGCATCAGTACATACGTGCGTAACAAAGAAATATTCCCACCTACTAAACCTATCGACGGATGGTTTTTATTATCATCGAGGGAATTTTGTTTTGAGGAGTTTTGTCGTTGCTGTCACAAAACTGATAAACTGATTGTTTTTGATGTGTAAGTATTACTATGTTTCAGCTCTTGTAGAACCTGGCACGTGCAAAGAATGTGCTAGACGGTCCTTATGTAAGTATTTGCCTTTCCCACTACACATACGTGTCTAATTTTAATAAGGCTTGTCTATTAAGTAAAAGGAAGAAATTTGTTGTGTAATATAGCATAAAAAGCATCTTTGGTATAACAGCTGTTCGCTCTAGTCAGCCTGTAGGATACCAAAGACCTATTTCAAAGAAAGGGAGCATTACGATAACAATGAAAAAAAATTACCATGTAAATGTTTAGAAAAATAGAAACTTGATATCATGAAATGCGGAGATTAAGGGACATTGATTCCAAATGTCGCGATATTTAAAAATTACCGGTTTGCGTATTATAGCCTGCCTATTTTGATAGTACGTTCGAGGGCTTCCGCCTTTGTGTTCAAGCGAAGAAGAAAATTTCTTGGTAATATAGATAACGATGTCATTTAAAAGTGCGGCTTTACTGACACGCAACAATCTCTTGTTCCAGGCACGTGCCACCTTGAAACCTTCTCTCAGACCTCGCCAGGTTAAAATTTTTAGATGCGTTTTTATGTGGCTAATTATTTCTTTTTCATGAACAAATATAAAGTGTACATTCTGACATACGTACGTCTACCTACTAAGTCCATCGAAGAATGGTTTTAATTGTAATTATTGCAGGGAAGAAGTCTTGGGGAATATTGTTATTGTCGTCAAAAAACTGATTACTGCTGATGTCTAATGATCATGTTTCAGCTCCCGTAACCCCAGAGAAGTGTGAAGAATGTGCTAAACGGGGCAAATGTAAGTGTCTCTACACAAGCTTGTGTAGTTCTTATAGTTTTGTAGTAGTTTTCATTAATTCATACCTTTCTCATACCCTCTCGCTCTCTGGTAGTCTTATTGAAGTAACTAAAGACAGTTTGTTATGCTTCTAAAACTAAACCTAGACTACGAAGTCACTTCTTTAAAAATAATGTTTTATCTTTCTTTAAATGACTTTTAAAAATCAATTATAAATAATTGATTCGGTAATATTATTATTATGCTGCGCTGCACGACGAAAGAATAAGCAGCAGAATGTGTTTGTAGCCAAGAAATTGTACATAATGATAATCGTGCACGTGCAAATCAACAAGTTAAGGCACGGGTTGTGGCATTAGTTTCATAATTTCTATTGTTATCATCAACCTAGAATTTTTCTTAATTTTCCTGATGCTTATCTGTCCATCGATACATCTCTTGATCTCACCTATTCAAAAAGAAGACACTGGTTTTGTAATAACAAAGTAAAACGCATCTATAGCTTTTCGCTGTAGCCAGATAACGTGTAGGATAATTAAGACCTATTTCAAAGAAAAGTAACATCACGAGAGCCGTAGAAAAATTACCATGTAAATGTTTAGAAAAATCAAAACTCGATATCAGCAAATACGGAGCTTAAGTGAAATTGATTCTAAGTGTCGCGATCTCTAAGAATTGCAAGTTTACCTATTATAGCCTGCGTTATTTAATGATGCGTTAGGCGTTTTTCACTTTCATTTGCAAGAGAAGAAAAGAGTTTAATGGTAAGATAGATTAAAATGACAAAAAAGTGCGGCTTTCCTGACACGCAACATCTCTTGTTCCAGGCACGTGCCAGCTCGAAAACTTCTCTCAGACTTCGCCAGGTTAGAATGTTTATATTTGTTTTCGTGTGGTTAATTATATTTTGTCATGAACAAACTAATAAATATTTATCCTGACATGCGTGTGCAAAGAGATATATCTACCTACTAAGCACATTGAAGAATGGGTTTAACTGTAATTATTCTAAGCAAGAATTCTTGAGGAATTTTATTTTTGCCGTCACAAAGCTGATTGCTGCTGATGTCTAATGATCATGTTTCAGCTCTTGCAACCCCCGAGAAGTGCAAAGAATGTGCTAAACGAGCCGAATGTAAGTGTTGCTAGACATACGTGTGTAATTTTTATAGTCTTGTAGTAGTTTTCATTCATTTATACCCTGCTCATACCCCCTCTATCTTTGTTGGTCTTATTACAGTAACAGCTCGTTATGTTTGTAAAACACTACCTTAACTTCGAAGTCACTTATTTAAAAATTACGTACAATCTCCTTTTATGACTTTTTAGAAATTATTTGTAAATAATTGATATGGAATAAAATAATAATATATATTATTATTATGCGCTGTACGACGAAAGAATGAGTAGCAGTAAGACATTGGTTTTAAATTATAAATAATTGATTCGAAATTATTATTATTATTTTGCGCTGTACAAGGAAAGAATGAGTAGCAGAAAGTGTTTGTAGACAAGAAATTGTAGAGAGTAAAATGCACGTGGAAAATCAACAAGTGCAGGGACGGACTTTGGCATTAGTTTCATAATTTCATTTGTTATCAACTTTAAAATTTTTCTTATGTTTATCTGTCCATCAATTCGTCTATTGATTCATACATATATTCAAAAGGAAGACATTGGTTTTGTAATACAAAGTAAAATGCATCTTCAGTATAACAGGTTTCCGCTCAAGTCAGATAAACTGTCAGATAATAAAGTCCTTTATCAATTGAAGAAGCATCACGAAAGCAAAAGGAAAAATGACCATGAAAATGTTTAGAAATACCGAAACTCGATATCAGCAAATACGAAGCATAAGTGACATTGATTTCAGGTGTCGTGATCTTTAAAAGTTGCAAGTTTACTTAATACTGCCGGCGTTATTTGATAATACATTCGGGCGTTTTCGCCTTCGTGTGCAAGAGAAGAAAAAGTTCCATGGTAAGATAGATTACAAGGACATAAAAAATTTCGGCTATCCTGACACTGAACAATTTCTTGTTCCAGGCACGTGCCAGCTTGAAACCTTCTCTCAGACCTCGCCAGGTTAGAATGTTTAAATGTGTTTTCGTGTGATTAATAACTTCTAGGTCATAAACAAACTAACAAGTATTTATCCCGACATGCGTGAGCAAAGAGATATATCTACCTACTAAGCCCATTGAAGAATGGTTTAACTGTAAATATTGCAAGGAAGAAGTCTTGAGGAATATTGTTTCCTCCGTCTAAAACTGATTGATGCTTATGTCTAATGATTATGTTTCAGCTCTTGTAACTCCCGAGAAGTGCGAAGAGTGTGCTAAACGTGCCAAATGTAAGTGTCATTACACATACGTGTGCAATTTGTATAGCTTTTTAGAGGTTTTCATTAATTTTTACCTTGCTCATACGCTCCCTCTCTCTGGTAGTCTTATTGAAGTAACTAAAGAAAGCTTGCTATGCTTCTAAAACACTACCTCGACTAGAAAGTCACTTCTTGAAATATAACGTTTAATCTCCCTTTCAATGGCAATTCAAAAAATAATTCTAAATAATTGATTCGAAATTATTATTATTATTATTATTATTATTATTATTATTATTATTATTAATTTGCGCTGTACGACGAAAGAATGAGTAGCAGAAAGTGTTTGTAGCCAAGAAATTGTAGATAATGATAATCGTGCACGTGCAAATCAACAAATTTAGGCACGGACTGTGCATTAGTTTCCTAATTTCTCTTGTTACCATAAACCTAGATTTTTGCTTAATTTTTCTGATGTTTATCAGTCCATCCATTCGTCCATTGATTCATGCACCTATTTAAAAGGAACAGACTGGTTTTGTAATACAAAATAAAGCGCATCTTCAGTATACAACTTTTCGGTCTAGCCAGATAACGTGTAGAATACTTAAGACATATTTCAAAAAAGGAGCATGATGAGAGCAATAAAAAATTACAATGTAAATGTTTAGAAACATCGAAACTCGATATCAGCTAATACGAAGCTTAAGTGACATTGATTCCAGGTGTCGTTATCTTTAAAAGTTGCAAGTTTACTTAATACTGCCAGCGTTATTTGATAATACATTCGGGGGTTTTTGACTTCGTGTGCAAGAGAAAAAAAAGTTCTATGGTAAGATAGATTACAAGGACATAAAAAAGTGCGGCTATCCTGACACGGAACAATTTCTTGTTCCAGGCACGTGCCAGCTTGAAACCTTCTCTCAGACCTCGCCAGGTTAGAATGTTTAAATGTGTTTTCGTGTGGTCAATAACTTCTAGGTCATAAACAAACTAACAAGTATTTATCCCGACATGCGTGAGCAAAGAGATATATCTACCTACTAAGCCCATTGAAGAATGGTTTAACTGTAATTATTGCAAGGAAGAAGTCTTGAGGAATATTGTTTCCTCTGTCTAAAACTGATTGATGCTTATGTCTGATGATTATGTTTCAGCTCTTGCAACTCCCGAGAAGTGCGAAGAATGTGCTAAACTGGCCAAATGTAAGTGTCATTACACATACGTGTGCAATTTGTATAGCTTTTTAGAGGTTTTCATTAATTTTTACCTTGCTCATACGCTCCCTCTCTCTGGTAGTCTTATTGAAGTAACTAAAGAAAGCTTGCTATGCTTCTAAAACACTACCTCGACTAGAAAGTCACTTCTTGAAATATAACGTTTAATCTCCCTTTCAATGGCAATTCAAAAAATAATTCTAAATAATTGATTCGAAATTATTATTACTATTATTATTAATTTGCGCTGTACGACGAAAGAATGAGAAGCAGAGGGTGTTTGTAGTCAAGAAATTGTAGATAATGATAATCGTGCACGTTCAAATCAACAAATTCAGGCACGGACTGTGCATTAGTTTCCTAATTTCTCTTGTTAACATAAACCTAGATTTTTGCTTAATTTTTCTGATGTGTATCAGTCCATCCATTCGTCCATTGATTCATGCACCTATTTAAAAGGAACAGACTGGTTTTGTAATACAAAATAAAGCGCATCTTCAGTATAAAAGCTTTTCGGTCTAGCCAGATAACGTGTAGAATACTTAAGATATATTTCAAAAAAAGGAGCATGATGAGAGCAATAAAAAATTACAATGTAAATTTTTAGAAACATCGAAACTCGATATCAGCAAATACGAAGCTTAAGTGACATTGATTCCCGGTGTCGTGATCTTTAAAACTTGCAAGTTTACTTAATACTGCCGGCGTTATTTGATAATACATTCGGGCGTTTTCATATCGTGTGCAAGAGAAGAAAAAGTTCCATGGTAAGATAGATTACAAGGACATAAAAAAGTGCGGCTATCCTGACAAGGAACAATTTCTTGTTTCAGGCACGTGCCAGCTTGAAACCTTCTCTCAGACCTCGCCAGGTTAGAATGTTTAAATGTGTTTTCGTGCGGTTAATAACTTCTAGGTCATAAACAGACTAACAAGTATTTATCCCGACATGCGTGAGCAAAGAGATATATCTACCTACTAAGCCCATTGAAGAATGGTTTAACTGTAACTATTGCAAGGAAGAAGTCTTGAGGAATATTGTTTCCTCCGTCTAAAACTGATTGATGCTTATGTCTAGTGATTATGTTTCAGCTCTTGTAACTCCCGAGAAGTGCGAAGAGTGTGCTAAACGTGCCAAATGTAAGTGTCATTACACATACGTGTGCAATTTGTATAGCTTTTTAGAGGTTTTCATTAATTTTTACCTTGCACATACGCTCCCTCTCTCTGGTAGTCTTATTGAAGTAATTAAAGAAAGCTTGCTATGCTTCTAAAACACTACCTCGACTAGAAAGTCACTTCTTTAAATATAACGTTTAATCTCCCTTTCAATGGCAATTCAAAAAATAATTCTAAATAATTGATTCGAAATTATTATTATTATTATTATTAATTTGCGCTGTACGACAAAAGAATGAGAAGCAGAAAGTGTTTGTAGTCAAGAAATTGTAGATAATGATAATCGTGCACGTGCAAATCAACAAATTTAGGCACGGACTGTGCATTAGTTTCCTAATTTCTCTTGTTACCATAAACCTAGATTTTTGCTTAATTTTTCTGATGTGTATCAGTCCATCCATTCGTCCGTTGATTCATGCACCTATTTAAAAGGAACAGACTGGTTTTGTAATACAAAATAAAGCGCATCTTTAGTATAAAAGCTTTTCGGTCTAGCCAGATAACGTGTAAAATACTTCAGACATATTTCAAAAAAAGGAGCATGATGAGAGCAATAAAAAATTACAATGTAAATGTTTAGAAACATCGAAACTCGATATCAGCAAATACGAAGCTTAAGTGACATTGATTCCAGGTGTCGTGATCTTTAAAACTTGCAAGTTTACTTAATACAGCCGGCGTTATTTGATAATACATTCGGGGGTTTTCGCCTTCGTGTGCAAGAGAAGAAAAAGTTCCATGGTAAGATAGATTACAAGGACATACAAAAGTGCGGCTATCCTGACACGGAACAATTTCTTGTTTCAGGCACGTGCCACCTTGAAACCTTCTCTCAGACCTCGCCAGGTTAGAATGTTTAAATGTGTTTTCGTGCGGTTAATAACTTCTAGGTCATAAACAAACTAACAAGTATTTATCCCGACATGCGTGAGCAAAGAGATATATCTACCTACTAAGCCCATTGAAGAATGGTTTAACTGTAACTATTGCAAGGAAGAAGTCTTGAGGAATATTGTTTCCTCCGTCTAAAACTGATTGATGCTTATGTCTAGTGATTATGTTTCAGCTCTTGTAACTCCCGAGAAGTGCGAAGAGTGTGCTAAACGTGCTAAATGTAAGTGTCATTACACATACGTGTGCAATTTGTATAGCTTTTTAGAGGTTTTCATTAATTTTTACCTTGCTCATACGCTCCCTCTCTCTGGTAGTCTTATTGAAGTAACTAAAGAAAGCTTGCTATGCTTCTAAAACACTACCTCGACTAGAAAGTCACTTCTTGAAATATAACGTTTAATCTTCCTTTCAATGGCAATTCAAAAAATAATTCTAAATAACTGATTCGAAATTATTATCATTATTAATTTGCGCTGTACGACGAAAGAATGAGTAGCAGAAAGTGTTTATAGCCAAGAAATTGTAGATAATGATAATCGTGCACGTGCAAACCAACAAATTCAGGCACGGACTGTGGCATTAGTTTCCTAATTTCTATTGTTATCATAAACCTAGATTTTTGCTTAATTTTTCTGATATTTAAAATGAACAGACTGGTTTTGTAATAAAAATTAAAGCGCATCTTCAGTATAAAAGCTTTTCGGTCTAGCCAGATAACGTGTAGAATACTTAAGACATATTTAAAAAAAAGGAGCATGATGAGAGCAATAAAAAATTACAATGTAAATTTTTAGAAAAATCGAAGCTCGATATCAGCTAATACGAAGCTTAAGTGACATTGATTCCAGGTGTTTAGAAGCTGCAAGTTTACCTATAATACCCTGCTTTATTTGATAACATATTCGGGGATTTTTCGCCTTCGTGTGGTGTGCAAGCGAAGAAGAACGTTTAATTGTTAGATAAATTAAGATGTCATTAAAAGTGAGGCTTTTCTGACATGGAACAATTTCTTGTTCCAGGCACGTGCCAGCTTGAAACCTTCTCTCAGACCTCGCCAGGTTAGAATGTTTAGATGTGTTTTTTGTGTGGTTAATTATTTATTTGTCATGAACAACTAAACAAGTATGCATTCTTTTATTTTTCCTTGAGCAAATAGATATATCTACCTACTGAGCCCATCGAAGAATAGTTTTATATGTAATTAATGCAAGGAAGAAGTTTAGAGGAATATTGTTTCTTCCGTCACAAAACTGATGTCTAATGATCATGTTTCAGCTCTTGTAACTCCCGAGAAGTGCGAAGAATGTGCTAGACGGTTAACATGTAAATATTTCCCTGTGTCATTACACATACTGTACTTTTGTAATCTGTTTTCACTTCATAGCCACTTTCATTATTTCTTAACACTACCGTACCACTCCGTTATCTGAAATTAATATTAAGAAAAATAAGATCTTCATTTGTGTAAGTACACCATCTTGACTACAACGTTTGCTTCTTTAAAATCCGACCTTAAACTGCCTTTAAATGATTTTTTGTTATTTATAAAATGTTGAAGAGTTAGTATTATTACTTCTAGGCTACTAAAGATTGAATAACGACAAGGGCTTGTAGACAAGAAACTGTAGACAACAATTGCGCACGTGCGGAGTCATCGATAGGCACAATAGGCAAAAGTGGCGGGCCCTGTCACCTGCCCTGTCCCCCCAACCCCAGATGCCAGGCAAGGGACGACTGACTGACTGTAGTCAGCGAGCTCAGTCATGGACTATGAGATCACTTTGATAATTTCTATCGTTATTACAGGCCTAAAACGTTTATAAATATTCCTTATATATATATATACCTGTCCATCAGTCCATCAATTTATTTATACACCTTGTCAAAAGGAAGACATTTGTAATATAACAGCTGTCCGCTGTAATCGGATAACATGAAGGATACCAAAGGACTGTCTTTGAAGACAAGAAGCATCGTGATAGCGATAAGAAAACAATTACCAAGAAAATAGAAATATTAAAACTCGATATAAATAAATTCGGAGCTTAAATGGCATTGATTCGATGTGTCGCCATTTTAAAAATTTGTGAGTTTCGTATTATGGCCTATTTCATTTGATAATAAATTCGTGTTTTTATTTTTTACCGTTGTCCGGAAGCGAAGAAGAACGCTTTGTGGTAAGACAGATTATGATATTAGTAAAATATGCCGCATTCCTGATACGGAACAATCTCTTGTTCCAGCCACGTACCAGCTTGAAACCTTTTCTCAGACCTTGCCAGGTTAAAATGTTCTGATCTGTTTTTGTGCGGTTATGAACAAATGGCCAAGTATGTATCATTACATACGTGGGTGTGGAAAGAGATATACCTACCTACTAAACCCACTGAAGAATGGTTTAATTTTAATTATTGCAAGGAAGGAGTCTTAAAGAATTTTGTTGCTGCTGTCACAAGACTGATTTTTTATGTGTAATCATGTTACAGCTCTTGTAACCCCTGACAAGTGCGAAGAATGTGCTAGGCGATCTACATGTAGGTATTTTCGTGTGTCACGACACATACGTGTGTAATTTTTATTACTTTATAATAGTTTTCATTATTTGTTACCACTATCAAACCATCCCGCTCTCTGGGAATGATACTGTAATATTAAGAAAAATAGCATCTGCGTACGTGTGAGTAAAATCAGTGTCATCCGTCATATTTTCTCTACGCGCAATACCAACACTTTTGTCTGTGCGTTTTTTCTTTCTTTTCTTGATTACCGCACCTCCTTGCTGGCAGGCTGCCGACCTGCCGTCCACACCTTTTTTTATAAACTCCAAATAGTAGAGAACTCCGCTGCACGTCTGGTGCTTAGAGCTAGGAAACAGGACCATGACACTCCTCTCCTTTGTTTTCTGCATTGGCTACCGATCCGCACTCGCATCCAGTACAAACTATCCTTGCTATGTTTTATTTTGTTTACTGGCTCTATTGGCTCTACTGACTATTTCTATGAACTTCTCTTCCCTTACGTCCCAGAGAGACAACTCCGCTCTTCGTCTGACTATCTGTTCCTGTCACCAAAACAAAAACAAATGGTCACAGGTTTTTTAGTGACTGTGAGGCAAAACAATTGAACTCTCTCTTTCAATATTCTCTACCTCCCCACAATTGAATCCTTTAAATGTGCACTGAAAACGTACCTTTTACTTAAGCATTACTGCTATTAACAGTCCGCTATGGTAGTCCTTTGTCGCACCCTTCCACCTCCTTTTCCACTTATTGGTACTTCCCCGCTCGTCTTCCTTTGCAAAATCATGCTCAGTCCTTGTTATTTGGTTACTCTTTGCGTTTTCCGTATTTGTCTTTTATTCACCATCAGTACTGTTCTTTACCTTTCTGTTGTTCATATGCTATTTGTTTGTTCTTCTGTCCCTCGTATGTTGCCGCGATGGTATTAAAAAGTGCGACGTTTTTGACACGGAATAATCTCTTGTTCCAGGCACGTGCCAGCATGAAACCTTCTCTCAAACCTCGCCAGGTTAGAAAGTTTAGATCTGTTTTTTTGTGGTTAGTTATTTCTTTATCATGAACATATGAAAACGTATACATAATGCAGCTCTTGAAATTGTTAAGGCTTTTTCGGTTGTAAACACGCTGAAGAGAGAATTTGAGTGTATGCACCAAGTATGTTTTGCCGTTGTTCTGTTTCCTAGACGAAACCGGCTGTAGTCTGACTTTTACCTGCTCGTCGTCCTGAGCCTTTAAATGTTTTCCCTCTGTAATTGGCATGTGCCGCTTGAAGATTGCTTCTAGAAATGTGGAAGCTTCAGATTTGATGGATAGGGCCATCTATTCACATATATGCACAATCATCCTGCAACTTGCTCACAATGGAATACTTTCAGATGAGCTAAAATTTAAGTTTAATATACTTTTTGTCACTTACGAAAACATCTCGCCTAATTTTTTAACATTCAAGGTACTTCTATTAATAAATATATTAATAAATACACAATCTAAATATTTAAAAATGTGCAACTACGTTTGCTGTTAACTGCAGATATAATGCAGCAAGCACAGAGCGTCCCGTCTTCACCGTTTGATAGAGAGCAGGCAGTACTTAGCGTCGTGACACAGGCGCCTAGTGAGGAGCCAGCAGCGGCCATCAACGTTCACGTCAACGTGCAAGTACGCTCCTCCTTTGACTCCGCCGGTTTCTTGGAGGAGGTGAAGCGGCAGATCACCACGGCCATGGAACAGGCTGGCTGGAGCAACAACTTAGCTCTTGAGGCTCCGCCTGCTGGCCAGTCTTCTGACCAGATCAGAAGGACACCGTCACCAAACGTTGACACACAGACGGACGGCTGGGTCGAGGAAAATGACCTGCTCTTGCACGCTGCAGAAGATGGTGAGTGTGGCGTGGGTTAACCAAATGTGTCGTGAGATTGTTCAGGTTTGGCAACTTTCTATTTTTGTCGTTTCACTGGTTGTCATTATTTTTTGTCAATATAAACAATAATTTAACATTCTAAATCATAAAAAGATTGGAAGACACTTAAAGTGTGGACTGTTTAGCCAACGTATTTCACACCAAAATTTATAGATTTTCATGCTGTTCTGTAAGATCCCTTTTTGTTTGCATTTGAGAGGAAACCCCAATCGTCTTTCCATGTGAATAATTGTTAAAGACAAGCTGCGCTTTAAACATGGATACATGAAATGTGTCCCATTTCTCTAGACAAAATATTTAACAAACCAGAGGCTCATAATCTTAAAAGCATTACTCCTAACACAGTCCACACAATGCTCGTCCTTCTTACCTTCCCCCTTCCGCTCTTGCTACTTTTCTACCCATCTTTCTCTGCAGAATCACTATATTCTCTGTGCCTGTTACTTGGTGCCTTTTATGCTTTCTATCTTTGTTTTCTGTTTGTCCTCAGTACTGTTGTTTATTCTTCCGTCCCTCGTGTTCTATCCATTTAGTCCCTGTCTCTTCCACGTTTTAAGCGCTAAGAGCATGCTCTCTATGAGTGTGAATATGCGCTATAAAAATCTTCATTTATTATTATTATTATTATTATTATTATTATTAAATAAATCTTTTAGTTTATGTTGGAGACAATAAAAACACGAAATCTGTCCCATTCACCTGGACCACATATTTGTCCGCACAATTTTAAGATGATTTTTATGGTAAACTTGAAAGTTCACTTTCCAAAGCAGATGTGTATCTAATGGTGCCATTGTGAGTACAATGCATTCAGATCAGGTGTCTATAGTCTTATAAACTAGGTGTCTTATAAACTGCGGTATTTGGTATGACTGTATATATAGAACAAAATTTCAACAACGTTGATGATACAAAATGTAGAAAAACTATGCCTTTTAGTGAAAATGTAACAGACATGTAAACACAGTTTGATTTTTGTTTGCTATGTTGACACAGCCCTAATTTACGTTTTGATAAGCCATTGCTCAAAATGTTCTGCAAGATTGTTAATGCACATCATTGAACGAAGATGGAAAATGCGGCAGTGTGCTTTTTACTTACATATGCCGTATTAAATATTTTAGAAATAATAAAAATATAAATACTTGTTTGGAATTTCGCACATTATTTACTAATCAGGTCACTGTTAAAGAGGGTGACAAATACGTGATTATATTTATGCATATCACTTTTGGAGGTAAAAGGGTACTAGACCGTCCTTGTCAGTAGTGTTTTAAGTGTGTCGCTAGACAGGAAATTTGATGCATATATTTTACACATTTGATTTAAGAAGAAAATTAACAAGAAAACCAAGATACGAAAAAGGGGTAGGACAAAGACCTGCAATAGTGAACTATCTAAAAATTATGTAAAAATTGCAAAATATCTAATATGTTTTGAAGAACATAATACAATCTTAGCGTAAGAAGATAGTATGCAGGCAAATGTGTGTTTTATTTCTCTACGTGTTTAAAACCTCACACTCCTAAATATCCTAAAACAGTACTCCTGTAAGATCAGAACCAACTTTTCAACATTACGGCGAAGTGTGCAAATTATTTGCAGAACATTTTGAACTGTGAAGAAGCAGGCAAAAGAACAAACTGTTGCCTGTAAGTCTCCCCGCTCGCCTCCATTTCAGAACTGCCGCTGGAGGAATTCAAGAGACAAATCCACCACCAATGGAAGTCGTCAGCCTGCTTCAAAATCGCGGAAAGCGTCACTGAAGAATTTCAGTTAGACATTCCACTACACGTTTCAAGAAAACTGTTTGAAAAAAATAGTTACATTCAGAGTTACTTTGATCAGGCGATTGAAAACAAACAAGTTACTTATATGTCACGGAGAGATTTGAAGCATGGGAGGCATTTTGCTAAAAGTAAAAGCATGAAATTGTTTGAAGTACTGTCAGAGCTACAATGTAACAGATCATACCCAGGTCCTGAAAGAGAAAATCCTTCTGAAAGATCAGGAAATTCCTTCAGTTTCCATCACGATCGCATATGCTTGAAAGGCAATCTATCCTCCAAGAAGTCATCAAAAGAGCGGACATTAATGTTTGATTCACAAACCGTTAGACATAGTTTTCCAATAATGAGACCACGCAGGATAATAAATAAAGAAAATGCCTTTAAAGAAACATCAGCAACATGGGAGGCATCTCATAAAGGTTCTCCAGTCAGTATATTTCTGCCATCAAGGGCATCTGATTTTATTACAGAACTATTACACTACACAATAGCCGGACAGGTATGGGTAGACGCACATAGGGAAGGAGCTCAAAGGGATTCAGTGCAAATCAAATCAGTAGATAGACCTGAAGTCCACCTGAACCCGTCTAATCAAGGTTCTGATAATCACATTACACCTGCTTTGACGACATCAGCCTGCGTTTTACGAGATGGTTATCACAAGAAGGAGAAATGTTACACGAAACAGGACGCTGCATCTAGTCTGCCGATGCAGAAGAGTAGAGAAAGGACCACAGAACAATTAGACCTTAGTATTAAAACCAGTCGTATTCCATGCCAGCAATGGAAGAATATATTAGAGCTAGATACAGGGACAAAATCCTCCAGCTTGCAACTTTTACATAGTATCGAAGACAAGCTTTCGTGTATTTATTTTTCACGCGATAAGGCACTTCTTGATTTCGGGAAGGAGTATGCATCTTCACAGGAAAAAAAGCAGAAAGCTTGCAGAAATGTTACGAAGATTACAAAAACGAAAAGCATGTTGAATAACACTGATTGCAGAAGTTTGCCAAAACGTTTGAAGGTGTTTGGTGTAAGTTCGTTAAAAATGATGATGGGTGGAGATTTCATGGAATGCAACAATCAAAAAAATATCGTAGACGACATGGGTGAAAACGAGGAAGAGGAATCCACCCACGGGACAGTTGTCACAAGGAGAAGACCCAGAAAAAGACTAATATGTCTTGTGCACACTGCTGCATCTTACAGCAAGAATGAGCACAGTCGTATCTCAGAAGATCTGGAAAATAACA
The DNA here is from genome assembly GCA_004794655.1 of Marisa cornuarietis. Lineage (NCBI taxonomy): Eukaryota > Metazoa > Mollusca > Gastropoda > Architaenioglossa > Ampullariidae > Marisa > Marisa cornuarietis. Next base: position 5,188,208 of record SMMW01000636.1, read on the forward strand.
GAGAGTTATCAGAAGACCAAAGTGATAACTCGAGCCACCATTTAATTACAATGAAACTCGTGAGCAGTGACTATGGACGAGCTTTGCACAAAGTGCATGAAAAGTATGCTGGGAAAAAACAAAACTGGGCCAGGCATGATGAGATGGGTAAAAGTAACAAAGATGACGGCAACATGAAAGAAAACTTAGTTTGTATGAATGATCCAATTAACATCGATGATAATGCCTGTAAACATCTCACCTCTTTAGGCGGACAGTTTGTTGACGGCCTGGAGCCATGCAGTACAAGAGGAAATACTCAGAATAAACCCGAAGACACTTGTACAGTTGCTTCCCTTGAGAGAACAAGCACCGCGCAAGTTGCGGTCAGTTCACTGGCGCCGGGCACCGAAAATGAAACAAGCAAACAGGAAAAGACGGAGACTCTTTCCGAAACTGTGTGCAGAATACACTTGCAGAAGTATGTGAAATCGATCGTTGAAAGAGCCTGTCAGAGAATTAGAAAACACAACGATACTCACCTTTTGCCAGACAACGATTTCCAAAACACGTTCAATGTGAGGTGTGCCTTATGTAAGAGTTATAGTCAATCTTTAGATCGTAGAACACACAAGTTCGATGAAGAACGATCTCATGGCGTTGTGCATCAGTCAACTATCAATAAAAGGAGCCAAGATGGTCTAGACATATCTATTGCAGGTGAAAGCGTAAAAATGATCGCAAAGGACTGTGGGTTGAGGAATGGGAGAACTGAACAAGCCCTTACAGCCTTTGTTGACCAACCAGTTTATGTACAAGCAGAACACAGGGGACCACCTAACTCTGGAAAACAATCTGATCACCAGGTCAAGCACACAACTTTGCAAGACTGTACTTCAATAGGGCCGTACATATCTATGGTTCTAAACATAGCTAGAACAAAAGTAAAGCTCCTAGAAGAGTCCGCGGCACATCAAATTGATTCCAAAAATGAAATTAAAAGCATTAGAGCACTCCAGTCCGACAAAACTAAAGCTAGACTAAAGATGCAGTCTATTTTTTCAAATGATAGTTGGCTAGATTTTTTGCTCAAGGACGATTCTGAAATCTTGTTACAAGAGGAAGAGTCTACTATTGCCAAAACGTGGTTGTTAAGTGACAAGTACGACAGCGAAAAAGAATTTAGAAAATACGAAAAAGCGTGTCAAATTGAGCAGGAAACATCTTTGACAAATAGTAAAGTAGGTCCATTAAGCACTAGTTTGGAGGCAGGTATGCGTTGGTACACGTCGTCTGTAGTCAATGGCTGTCACCAGGAGTCGAGTGACGACAGTGATTTGTCTGACGTCATCCTCAGCATTGAGAATGTTGACAGCTCAGCGTCGACAGAACACCTTCCCAGTGCAAATGCCTTCTTTCAACAAAGGCAGGAAAACACGCGTTCACCTTCGCCACAAAACAGCTCCCTGAACCATGCACATGCAACTGAAAGTGTCAGCCCTGCTGGTTTTTCAGATACTGGTGATACCAAAGCACTTCATGATTTTTCAATTGAAAGGCAAACGCACAGGAAAACTGAGACCATTGCATTATCGCCGCCCAAAGAGAGCAACTTTTCGTTAAATCGGTTTGAAAATAAGGAATCGTCCACTTGTGAATCCATAATCTTTGTGATTAAAACTGTTAATGGGATAGACGCGCCTAGAGATTTCAGCAGTGGCTTTGTGCCGAATAAAAGCGAAAGGGAATGCAGCTCTTGTACAAGAGGAAGTACGTTGTTACAAGAAACGTACGAAGCAAGGGTAAACAGGGAAACTGTGGGTAATGCAGATATCAATGTTGCAGGTGAACCACGTCAAGCCTTCTGTGCAGCGGAAAAACAACCTCAAGCTAAGTATCCCAGCATACATTCTTCAAATGGAGTCGAAATGACTGCTCAGAGTAATGGCCAAACATTTAGCGAGCCAGACGGAAAAATATACACGAACAGTAATATGACTGCGGCCATCAACACACACCCCGTAGAGCTGGTGTTGAACGATCTCTTTGCCGGGGACGTAGGCAGTGATGCTAAAGGTCCCTCGTGTATACACAATGATTCAGTGGTATCTCCGGATTACTGGTCATTACCTGTGACTGAACCTGTCTACGATCCGAACCTCACAGTCAGCATAAAACCAAGGGACAATGATAGTATTTTACAAGAGGCCTTCACAAAGCTGCTTGAAACAATTGTAACCATTGCTACTTGTAAAGTGTTGCCACAGCTGTGGGCTTTAGATATCAGCGGCCCAGATCAACTGTATTGTGCCGAGACTGTCAAATCCAGTGAAGATGCATATGGCACCAGCAAAATGTGGATGTTCAGAAAAAGTGTCCACCAAAGTGATTTGCAGTTTATTACAGTAGTAAGTCCTGAGAGAGAACACAATTTAACTGATGACCCCTACGGCGGAAGTTTACTTCTTATTGACAGTGAGTTAGACAGAAGCAGCAGATCCTCGCTCTTGGGCACTTCATCGATGTGTGAGAACACAGCGTCATCAGAGGAAGCAGACTGCTTTTACTCTGGACTTTCGGAAGAAACAGCTAGTTTCCATCTGGGGAATGTAAAGAAAGTGCAAGACAACTTTAAGAAAATATTTTCACAGCAGGAAGAACAACAGTATAAGCTCAATTTCCTTCTGTCGGAGAATATGAGCGCGGGGGAAAGTTTGGAATCGTTGTCAGCCACTGTGGTAGAAATATCGTTGCCCATGCAAACGTATTTTAGGGACATTGGCATTACTTCTGAACAAAGGAACGAGATTAAAGAAGAAGTTTTGGAGTACACTATCGAGTTTAACGAGGAGAGCAAGGATGACGAAGACAGGAACGTGCAAATACATTCAAATTATCATCAAAATGCCAAGAAAAACGATGAAAGGGCTTTAGAAATAAATACCCTACACACAGGACTGCTATTTCCATGCAGCAGCACAGCTGTTAAAGACGATAGTGAAGGTGAATTTAATTCTTCTACTTCAGAAGTTGCATTGTACAATGAGTGTCGGGGACTCAGAGCAGTTAGTGATTCCTCCATGCTAGTATTTTGTGCACATCAAGGTGGATTCCTTTCTGCGTACAGCTCTCAGAGTGTGACTAGCCAGTGCTGTGTTGACACCATGAGTGATGGACAGACTTCTGCTACTGCTTGCGATCAACGTGTGCACACTGCCCGAGAAGTTGAATACAGACAGGAAGGTTGGCGGGAAACATCTATGCTGTCAGCGTGTCGGTCATGCAGTTGTTCGTCGCCCACAGTGCGTGACTGCAGCAAGTGCTCTGTGTCAGACACATGGATAGGATTTGCTCGTCGTTCTGGTCTTCTAACGGAACTGATTGAAAATCAACTGAAAGAGTGGCCGGTGTCCGACACGGAGATTGATTACGATTCTTATGTGTATACCTATCGCCCTAGATTGTCCAATAGTGATTATTCTTTAAAAGTGAGTAATAAGCCCGAAATGACTCATGACTCGCCCGTTTTTGTGCCTGCAAACAGTAGAGGAGAGGACCTTGACACAGTAGGGGCATCCAGTACTTCTTTCACTGATACTAACATTAACACAACTGGGTATGAATTTAGCAACTATGTGGTCAAAGTCTTTCGAAAATCCATGATCAAATCAGCCGAAAGCACTTGTGACAATTTATCTAGTTACACAGAGTGGTCATTCACAAACTCCAGAACGTTAATAGACACTGCTTTCCGGAGCAGAAATACTTATGATGGCTTATACCTGGAAAAAGAAAATAGTCATATAGAAAACAACCCTATAGGCGGATCTGTTAAGGCATTTGAAGAAGATGACAAGAGGACAACCTGCAAAATTTCTAACATAGAATGTTCTACAGAAAAAGACCTTCAGTCAGCGTCCTTATCTGACAACGGAGTGAAGGCCTTGCGTCCGTTATGTTGTGTCTCAAATGGGAGTTCTAATATTCTGTACTCTTGTAAAGGGTGTTCTAAAGCAGGATCATGCTGCATGAGTGTGAATAGTCAAACAGTTTCTGTAAACAGTCGTTTGGGCTTCCAGGGTGAACTTCCTTTACACAATGGAATTACTTCTTCAATGTGTGGATTGAAAAGAGTGAGCTCTGCGATTCTGGGCGAGGAAGACTCTTGTTTCATAAGGGAAAATAAGGAACTTCTTGACTTAAGTGTATCTGAAAATTCTGGACTCATTGAGGGCTCCGACTACTCCTATGCCGAGAGAAAAGAGGGCAGTTTTCAAAATGGAGATTCTCGAAAGAAAGAAATTACACAGAATGATCAGAATAATAGAGACAAGATTTCAACAAATCACGTTTTTGAAGAAAGTTGTCTCAACACGCTCTGTAACGATATGAATAGTCTTACTACTAGTGAAACCATGCAATATGACTTATTTCCAGAAGTGCCGTCAAGAGAAAATCTCCTGGTCCCCAGCTTAGAAGTTACCTTTCATGAAAGTGGCTTTGTTTCAAGAGAAGAGTGTCTGGCCTTGAAGGAAATCGGTCTGCAGCATGTACTTAGCCAGTCTGACCAGACCGTATCAAATACAGTCAAAGTCACTAATAATTCAGACGTGTCAGTCATGCTCATTTCTAAAATAAACACTAATGCAGCACCATAGCAGCTAACATTTTATTTAAGCTCCCTACTCAAAGACATCCTGTAAAAATTGCACAGCACAATGTTTCCTCAAGACACTAGGATATTAACATTAATGTTTATCACTGGGCGGACCGACGCTGCATTTGCCATGTAATACGTCCTGGGAACAAGCCTACTGAAACAATTAGTCGTTGACGAAAAAAAATTCAAGCAGAAAGCAGAAGGGTTTTTAAAAAATTAAGTGAACTTTACAATGAGAAAGGAAAATACCTAATAAACTTGTCATCAAACGGCGCCTGAAAGAAATTGTTACTAATGTAAAACAGAATTTTCAGCGATAAACATATACTAAACTTGCAGATATAAAGAGCGAGTCAGCAGTACGAGATCATAATTTGTATACTCCGAAAGCTGGATTTCAAAACGCACAAGAGTTCAGTCGCCTACTGCGATAAAAGGAACAAAGCATCACAATATGCATTGATGATTTTTTAAATTTATATTTACTTTAAACATGGAACATGCCGTGCACTATTAATTGTTGGAAAAGCTAAGCAAGTCTTTTGCAGATTTCTGAGCAATTGTAACTTCTGAGAAAATATGGAAAATTGTTTGTGGTGGGAAAGAAAACATTATCATGGACTATTTATGACGTGTCTGGTTACTTGATCTTTAAAAAGCGAGATGTGTGTGTGTGTGTGTGTGTGTGTGTGTGTGGTTATATGAGAAAAAATTTTGGAAATTAGATAATAAATTCAAAAGTTCATTAAATTAAAGAGGATATTCTCTAAGATCTGAACCTGCAAGGCGGGTAAATTACCACGTGACCATACTCAGTGTTATTGGGACTTTCATTAGTCCAATTTTGCTTTTTTCTCGAAACACATCTAGTGCAGGCATTGTTGTGAAGAGGCGTCATCATCAGCATCGTTGCAGTCTTTTAGATGTAAATAACGTCAGTTTGTCCTAGTATAAGTTCTGAGAACATATTGTGTAACGTTTGCTTTGAGAAAGAAGACTATACTAACGATAAAAGGATAAACTACCAAAATGATTAATTTGCCGCATGTCTCTGCTCCCACAGATCAGTTCGTCATGTCGTGCTTGTCGAACTATTGCTCCAAATTGCTTATGGCATTTACTAGGGCCGTTTGGTAACGATCTGTCTCTAGAATTATACCATAGAACGCAGATCTGACAGAACTGAGGTTAGAATTTGGCTTGTATACAAAGTTAACATTGTAAATCGCATATAGATCTAGCGCTGACACCCACTGTTGCATAACACCATCAAAAGCAAACAAAAGGTATTAAAGAGTGACAAGTCAGAAACGGTCATTTCTCTGCTAGGATTTTTGCCCTTGTGCACAACGCTCACAAAATGTTTCTACCGTCTGCTCATGGGTTTGTGCCTCGCTTTAGCCCGCAACCGTCTTTGAAATTTTTTCATAAATACCCTCAATATCTGGTAGTCTCTTCTCCGCACTGTTTCCCCCTCTCTTCCCTGCTTGTTTGCTTGTTTGTTTGTTTGTTTGTTTGTTTTTGCAGCTTGTAAACTAAATTGTGGTACTGTGTCTGTTTCTCGTGTTGTTCTTTTATTTAAGCGCATAGAGCTCATTGCAAAGGGAGAAGATGGGTTGTAGTTATCCTTCCTCTTTTTCAACATTATTGTTATTATTAATGATTGGTAGTAGAGGTTTAGACCATCCCATACGAATTTCCAGGGTAGATGACTTCCAATCCCACCAAATTCACACTTAAATAATAAAAAGCTTACGAAAACTTTTGATTAAAAAGGTTGAATAATTTCTTTTAAAGATTTCTAAAACTGCCTTTATAGGCGATCAAAACAGATTCAGTTTGCTGAATAATCCTTATCTAGCATTAGTACATAAAAAGCTAATTTTTACACTCAAGCCCTGTAACTATCATACTCTAACTAAAATGATGTGTCCACATACTGATCGAAGTGGTCAAAGTACTAAAACTCTGTTAAATCTTTTTAAATTAACAAAGAAACAAGCTTTAATTCAGAAATAAATGCTCTCAAATGAGAAACTATTGTAAATAAACAACGTCATTTTCAATACAGTTTTTACTTAATTCCAGTTTTTGTTCTGATGACCTTTGAAAGCAATATTTTGGATTTCTTTTCACAACGAAATCAAAATGTTGGATACATTGAATTTTCTGATATGAAAAAGAAGGATTTGATCTAATACTGAAACCCAGTTTCCTGGAACGGTTTGTCAGGTTTGTGTCAATTTTGTGAGAAAAAAACGTCGTTAAAAGAGGATTTCCATTGCAATTAGCATCCATTTTAGTCTGAAAGCGCTAAATCACGAACGATTTGGCCCAACACGTATTATCAGTCAAACTTTTATTTGAGCTTCTTTCGTCAGGAAGGAGTTGAAGAAATGCGAAAAACAGACCTGGTCGTCTTAATAACTTTCCTCCAGAATATCCTTTACCTGAAAGGATAATTGTATGTTCCGATTCATTGAATTACACATTAATGTGAATTTCTGTTGCTATCTGACATCAGATAACAATCAAATGCAAATCCATTTGTGATAAAATACATCGATAGTTTACTGTTGCGTTTTAGACCAGTCTAAATGTTCAATTCTGAAGCAGTTTCGCTTATGTTGTCTTCTTTCAGGAATAATGGTGACCACATCGGCAGCTCTTTTGGTGGACTTCTGATCTCTTCAAATAACCTCCATTTTAGAACTACTGGATTTCAATGCTTTCTTCAGAATTGCTTGTCTTCTTTCGTCAAGACATGATAGAGGCAGTTTCTTTCGTTTTAATTATGTAAGTGCTCATCTCTTTATGTAAAGCGTCAGTGAAGCATCCTGAACTATTCAGTAAGCGGTAAATGTTAATGTTATTATCGTGGGGAGCAGTAAATTTATGCGATAATTATTTAAATGGATTTTTTTAATTTCATTTTTTGCGCTAGAATTCGATTTACGAATGGTTTATAATTTTCTGTCTTAAATATGTTTATTAACGTCTGCTTACAGTATTATCACAGATTTTGTATAGGGTAACTTAGCAGAAGGTCACTAAACATTTATTTAGTAAACGACATAAACTATACAAGTCCAAAGGTCCAAGGATCATATGTGTAGTTCTTGAAACTAAATATGTCTGATATGCCTACAAATAGGTGACGTTTATTTGTAAGCACTGTCCTTCGAAACTTTGTGGCTTTAGATTACATATTTTTTAAGCTAGCATTTTCAAAAAAAAATCTCTTGTCTCGTACTATCTCTCAAAAGAATCTTCTCTTAGACGTAAACTGTAAGCTGTAAATTGATAGCAGTTGCGCAATATAATCACTTCAGAAAATTATCAATTATAGAAAAAGTCATTAAGCCAGATGTGTTGCTGCATTTAGATTCGTCAGGATATGCAGATGAGACAAATGACTTCTATTTTTTTATTAGGGACATGTTTCTAATATGTGGATCAGAGACCTCTGTAAAAACAATTTAAGGAGTATTCCATGCTTTACCGTACATTTCTTAAAAGCTGTGGTTTGCATGGATGTGGGAAAATCTGTGTACTTAAGTCACCGAACCCACTCAGAATGCGGCGGCAGTATAAAATAACTCGCCACGCTCAGTGAAATTTATTGGCAAGGCTTATCAACTGCCGATCGCCCACACAATTAACGCCAACATGAAATGAGCCAGTGAGCCTTTATTGACTGAGTGAGGACATGGCGTTGTTACTGCACATCCGCCAGTACACTGTTGCTGGGCAAAAGGGTAGGGAGACAGGAAGATAGGTCATCTGTTCCTGCACAAAGCAGGCGTAATGACCTTATAACACTGAGCTTTGTTGATAAATACGTATATGTCAATCATATAAAATCTATGCTGGTGATTTAGTTTGCTCACGGTCATGATATGCCATCGCTGCACACAATTTTCAACAAAGGGGAGTGAGTAAATATCAACTGATGCAGAATCGACCACGCGGCATTTAGATGAAATTTATATTATTAGTCTGGACAATTGTATATTATATCAAGGGTATACATACGCCCACACATCATTTTAACCAGACATTTACAGCTGATCTGACAGAGACTTTAAAGTCATAGAAGGAACTTATACTCTTTGCACCAGATTAAAAAAACAAAACAAAGCCCACGTGATGAAGTGGGCAACAGAAAAATTCCTCAAAAATGCATTAAAACAGTTTTACATTTGCACATTTCCCACAGCATAGCGTCTTCACAAATAAGAACAGGATATCAAATCTACTATGTAGCACAAAAATACTGCCTACTGGATAGTAGATTTCATATTTAAGATGCTTCATACACTGCAATCACAACAGCACCCGACATGGCACAAAACACGAAAATCTGAGTCATACATTATGACATTTATCTTAGGAAATAATTAGATCAAGGAAAAAGCTGTTAGCCGTGTTTTTTTTTCAAACGCAAATGCCACTCCGGTAATTGAGAGACAGACGTAAGGAAATTGTGTATAAAGAATCTGTTAGACAATAGAATTTATCGCAGTAATCACCTATCAAATTATAGAGTTAAACTTGTTCTTGATGTGTGTGTTTACATGTGAATGGAAAGAATGCACGTCACTTGCTATCAGACAAAAATATCACTAAATGACAGTTGTTTGAAATAAGCAACAAATCAGCAAAAGGTTCCACATTCATCGTACTATGTACCTCACAGTAGGCAAATTTAATACTGTGCGTTCCAAAATGAAAATAGACACCTTATGTAACAAGATGCATTGTCTTGAAAACAGCTTTTCAAGGTAATAGTAAATAATAATAGAAGATTAAAGGACAAGTGGAATGCAAACGTTTTTGTTTCCTAATAGTTGGGTAAAACTCAGTGCAAGACACTATTACTGGGTATATACCCCCCTTCCGTTTTTACATAACACCCACAAACAAAAATCACATTACAAAGTAAGAGGTCAAAATTGTGAGGTAACTTTTTCACATAGATTTGGTAAAATCTTGCACTGAGGTTTACCTAAGCATTAGATATAGAATTTTCATCCCACTAGTTCTTTAAATATCAGCGCTTAGTTTCCTTACTGATTCTGTGTTCAAAATTGCTCTCACAATCTCGTGAATTTCGGAGATGCAGTTAAAAGGAGAAATAAATCCACTGCAATAAATTGAGCGTCTGTCGCTAGACGTCAGACCCCAGACAGCGGGCGCAGACAAACTTGGTCAGGAACCGCCCTTCTGATTTGTATCTGATTTCACTGTGGCCAAATGGCCATTGTGATGGAAAGCGGAAGCAAGCAATTAATCAGGGTGCAGGGAGGTCAAGCGCTAATTACACATGTACCCAGTATATGTACGATCGTCAGGTGACAGGTATCTTTCATTATGGCACAGAAGTAAAGATGCTGCGAGTGGCTGGTTTTGTAAAACTTCCTCGTTTACTATCGGGTTCAGGTATTTCTTTCCTCTGTTAGGACGGCTAACATAGCAACGCGCTTGTAGGCGACACAGGCAGTTGTGTCAAAGTTCTTATCTCTAAGGTTAAGTTTTGATATTCGAAGTGCTGCTTTGATGTTAATAAACTCTTGATTTTAAACTAAAGAAATTAAAATAAAAAATAAACAATCACAAATAACTTTTAAAATTTTAAGATATTTTCAATTTTTACACAGCAAGTGCAGAGTATCTTCTTAATTTTACTGAAGGTGACAAGAGTAGATGTCCTTTTAGCTGGAACTTTTAAAAAAGTTCACAATCTCAGATGTTTTATCGTGATTGTGTATATATGTTGATGAACCCTTCTTGTAAGTAAATGTCATTTTCCCATGAGTGATGTACATTATTAACGGTGTATCTGTCCAACTTGAGACTCCTTGTTAGTAACTGTATCCACCAGACCAGTATGTGACTGTATTCAACCTGCTGTCTCTATGTAGTGAGCCTTTCTCATGTTTCTCCTTCTTTTTTCCATTTCTCTTTGTAAGTATACTGTACAAGAGGACAAACAAACGCTTCAGCACCACATGAAAATTTGAAGGTAGAATACACGTTTTCTCATGGTTGACGTTAATGTAAGACTGCGGCTTGCAAAAGTATAGGGATCTGTTCACAAGCAGTCTGTTGTCTAAAGAAACGTATGCTTAGTGGCAATAGCTCTGTGCACACAAGCAGCTGTCCTGTTGTGTCAGTCCACGCTAACACACATAAAACTCCGGTATGGATTAGCCGTCATTACTTTCATTTCAAAATCATAGAAATGACTTAAAAATATGAGTCAGAGTACTGATAAGATTCTGTAATCTCTTTCCGCACAGAAAGAACACAACAAAGGCATGACCATCTAGTGCAATGTTTTCAGGCGACAAGCAAAACTACAACGTAGAAGAGAAGTTTTGTCTGTGGCCAACCTTAGCTGAAACCATAGAACTGTCTTGATCCTCTTAATTACGCCGGTTCGTAGCATGCTAACGCACTTCAGGTTAACACAGCTGGCAAACAGAACATGATCCATGATCGTTTCAAGCACTTGTAGTGTAACTTTAACTCCAAGAAGCAAAGTCGTCAGTTGTCGCTCTGGTTTTGTCAAAATTTTAGTACATAGTGTTCGTGGGTTTGCTGATCAGCATACAGAGGCATGCACTGGTATTCGCAATAATAATAAGCGTCTATTTTGCGCAGTCACGCTTTCAAGCGTAGGACGAAAACACTCGAAACATTTTTAGAGAACGTTTGTATAACAATTTGTATGACAGTTTAAGGAAACATATCAACTTATATTAGTTTGATACTCAAAGTCTGGTTACAACATTAAACAAAATCGCAAGATCTTTATCATGTACGATAGGCAAAAAATGCATGAAATGTAGTTACAAAGTCCTTACGGCGGTCCAAAAGTCTTTTCTTCAGCGTAATGGAAACACGGGCGTCTTTTTCACACGATGTAGTTAATCTACAGTTTAATAAAAAGTAGTCACTATATCACGAGCCTTTTAAGGTCATTTGAGGTGCATATTTAATTGTGATCGCTGCAGGTTTGCTTTTCTAGATTGTAGATGTATATATTGCTGTGTAACTTAACGTGCCTTCGCGTGGTAAGTTTGCCCAGATAAGCAGAAAAATGGTTGCTAGCAGCATGGAGCATACTCCATGTAACGATACATTATGAATGCAGCTGCCTGAGTGCTTTCGACAAAACTGTTTTTACTCAAGTGGGCACTTTCAGCCACATGTGTCCATAAGATCCCTCGTCATGGTAGGAGTGCTTGCTTATGTAGATTGGTATATATGCCGAATGTGAAATCTTTGACAACGAATGAGGAGTGTACATGATTCATCTCAACAATCCGGTTGAAAGCATCACTAAAAACACGTATCATAAATTGGTAATAAACAAGTAATAACCACCGAACTGAAACTAGAAATTTCATTCTTGATTCATGCATCAATCATCGTAATATTCCTGATTGTCAACGTATGAAAGGTGTTCAGGGAAGAAAAATTTAATGAATTAAACGCAGATCTCTTTTTCAGATCCACTTTTATAGAGATGCACTTAACATTACTCTACGGTGTGGTGAAAGCTGCTGTCAAGGAAAGATACCCCCATTTATCTAAAAGTCTGCAGAGAAAACTAGAAACTGACCCGGTTTAATGGTTCTTTTTTTAGTCTTGTTTTTAGTGAATGCATAAATATAACTTTTAAAGCAAAAATCAATTAAAAGTTGTGCTCCATAAGTGAGTTATTGATTTCAAGTATTTAACCTGACATATTTATTCCTAGGGCTACGTGTAGGTGGCGGCAGTCACAGGCAAACGAAGCTGATACGACGTGCGCAATTAGTTTTACATATGGTGTAGGGAGGCGAGGATGTGCACACAAACTGGCAGCTTTTACCTGAAAATATCAGTGGAGCATTGTGGAGAAAAGGAGTTAATATGTGCGAAAATGGGACAGGCTAGGGTCACATATTTAAATAGCCTTATACAGCAGTGAAGATTTAATGCTGATAAACAGTCTAAACAGTAACAACATAAAGACGATAAAGAATGCACTGTTTTTTTTTTCTCGAATACATTGGATACGCTACTGAAGTAAAGCACTGAGAAAATAAGATTGCGTCAGCGTTGTTGCTGCACGCATTGCAGCGAATGTAACGGCCTCAAGCAGACATGGACGAGGAACTAAGGTCTGTTCTGGTGTGCAGCCCAGTGTTTGAAGTCTAATCACAGTATATTCTCTGGAGCACGTTCGTGCACTCTCTCTTGACCGCAAGCGCTCGTACGAGCAAGCTGCACTCACGCATACATGCATCTCAAGCTCGCCCTTTAAAAAACCCGTATTTCTCCAAAACGGTCTTGGAACTTCCAAGAATAATTGAAAACGTATAGCGATCTATAAGCAAGAAAATTTAGCGGACATATGACTATAAAATCACTTTCACAAAACACCCTTGCACGCTCTCTCTCTCTTTCTCATACACACACCTAAACATGCATACGGTAAATTGTGGTGGGCTCCCTTCTATAAACTCTATTTTTATTTTAAGCAAAGGAACCTGTTGGTTTTGCGAAGAATGGTTTTTGCAAACAATTACACCAATCTAAATTCTAAAGCCAGACCTTGATTATTGATTAAATTATCTTAATTTACAATAAAATTCTTATTTAAAACTTTTCATTGAATCAGGAGTTGGACCGGGAACATTACAGAAACCAAGGCCAATTCTGAGGTCATCGTTTGGCAGGGTAGTTTGGTGAAGGCAAGAACATATTCGAACAAAAAATTTACAAATACGTTTAGTTTGGCATCACACTTTAGTTGTTGCTACTTTTATTAACAGATATTTTTAGACTGAAGAACTCTGACACATTGACACCCTCCTATCATCTTCACTTACATATTCACAGTCTTGTTTATTTCAGGTGCTGTTTAACTGAGAGCATACAGTCTGGAAGTGACACAGTGGGCACGGTATACAACGGGGTTCTCATCTTTTCTACAAGATTTGGATGCTCGGGTCAACAAACAGTGTCAAAAGTAAATTTCATAAACTAAGTAATTCGAGCGTTAACTTTTTCAAGTTCTTTTGCGGAATGTGGTATTTAATTTTTTAAAAAATAATTTTTATGTTTTGTATAAACTACTTCTTAAGCTATGAAAACACCTGAACTACTGAGCCGTGCGCATATTGTCTTTACTGAATTAGACTTCAGGAGGGCCACAATCACAACTGAATAATAGCAGGGTGTGAAACCTTATAATAACTTTCACGTAAAACAGAACACGGTGCCTCAAGGCAAGAGCTTAGAAGACCTGTTGAAAATGACTCTGTTTGACCTTTCGTGCCTTAGTACGCGTTTACTGTGATTTGGAGATAAGGAAAATCTTTCAAGTAATCCGGCAAATATCAACTCAATCAGTGAAAACCGATACTATAGAAAAGAGAACAACGGGGAAGAGAAGATAAAGAAATGCGGAGGGAGAGACAGAGAGAAGACAAAGAGAAAGTTGGGGGTAAAGAGACAGCGAGGAAGGTGTGGGAGAGCGAAGATTACTATGTCTTGTTACACTCTAATCAAAACAGTAAAATCATAGAATTTTCAGCTCGTCTTAAAGTGCCTACTAATTCTTGATCCCGCTAAAAAGAGCAAAAAAGTGGAGCCAGAAGTAAAAAGGATTTGTTTTAAAGTCTTCTCAATAAACACTAAACATTATACCCACTCGTGCATGTATTATTCACTGTTAAGTGTCATATATATATATATATACATAAGACTTACCCCAGGGGCGGACTGCTGTCGCCACGAGGTAGGCTCCAAACATCTACTTTTGGTTATTTATGAGTGTTCTAATAACTAAATCAACATGCATCGCTCTCATGTTTGTTATTTACTATCAGTGTCTGCCCAGACCAGAGAATTAAGCTTCAACAAGGAAGTAAAACAAACATATGGAATCTCAGCCCAGTGTGAACAAACATGGGAGAAATGCTGGTACAGTAGGTAGTATGTCTAGTAATTAAGTAGACTTTAAACGAACACAGTTTAACAGCACAGACACAAACTTCGAGCAAATTGTCAGAAATTGGCAAACGAGGTAAAACTTGTTTCTTTACACATAAAATTAATGTCACAATTTTGTACTTAGACAATAAGTGATTCGTAACTCACATGTCTTGCAAAAAAACAGTTCTATGTTTTGAGTATGTTTGGTTTTCGGCACAACCATGAAGATATCCTTCAGATGTCCTTCACTGTTCTTTACAACTTGTGCTTTTATGTTCATGTATTTTGTAGTTTTGCAATTCCTCTTTCAGACTGGCATCTGGAATTCTATATTATGAGATTAAGTCGCGCATTTTCGACCCAGACTACCTTGGGATTAAAACTGAGAATTTTGTCTTCTTTACGTTAATGGCGGATGAAGGCGATAGTGGTTTTTGCCTCCCTTTACATTCCAGTGCATAACAGAACCCTATGGCTGACTTAAATATATTATTCAACTTCCTTCAAATATGTTTTTGGAACTGCATTTATTTATTTGTTAAAGCTTGAGTAACATGATCAGTTTGATCGTGTCGGTTGCTTGAAAGCGCAAGACGGTATTTTCAAGCCGTCTCTTAGGATACAAAAAGGGCGAGCAGGACAAATCGCTTTTTGCATGCATGAACTATTTTGCAAGAAGTCCTATTATATTAGCACTCTTTAAAACGTCAGTGGTTTTTACATAAAAATAGTTTCAGAAATCATGGTAGAATTATTATGTGACTATATAGTGATCAAAATATCATGGGGCGTGAATGTCTGACGAAAACGAAGTCTTAAAAAATGGTAAAGGTCATCACCAAAACCTTTTCAGGTCGTTTGGGAGTTGACGCGTTAGAGACCTCACTTTTTCGGGGCCAGCTTTACGTGAGAGCGGTGCCCATCTCCTCTCCCTCGTTTCCCCAACCCTCTCTGGAATCAGGTACCCATTCCCCACAGTTGAGTCGACTGAGGGAAGTTGGCTGCGCTAATCGGGTATCGAACCAGTTCAGTTCTGACGCCAGCGCTCTTACTACTTGGCTATCCGCTTCCCCTATAAAATCTTACCAGTTACGAAAAAGATATCAAGAGTACAGACTAAGCGTGAACAATGAGAGTAAGTGTCAACCACTCGCAGGCTTTTGCAGAGAAAAAATCTTGCATAAAAGAAGCCTCACTTGATTTGAAACAGTCTAGGCTGCTGCTCATGATATTTCCAAAGCACACTGCACAGTACTCAAACGGCTCTACATTTAAGATGATTCAGTCGGCAGTTTACTGTCACACTTTAACGCTCACTCAGTTGGAACCTATGTAATACAAGATCGTCGTGCACATCACATCTGGGCTCCCGTTCCCGAGACATACCCACAGCAGACAAAGCTTTCATTTCCTGTTCCTGGTTAAACCCTTTTAGTATGCGTATCTGCTTCCGAATCATAAACCTTGCTGCTCTTCGTCTCCTGATAGAACCCATTTGGATGTACACAGGCTGTGCCCATCTTAAATATTTTAACCTAAGTCTCCCTCTTTCCTTCTCATCTAACTGTCACAGCCGCTTAGCTATTCTCTTTGTACAATTTACAACACTTCTCTGTCACTAGCTTTTCCTGCATCTTTCTTACGGTGTGTGTGTGTGTGTGTTTAAATCGAATTCTCTGTAAGCCTCCTATGCTACTTTAGCGACAGTTAATCTAGTATTTAAGAGTACAACCACTTGAAATACTATCGCATCAGGAGAACAAGAAACAGATTCGCTTGTTAAGATTGAAGAAAACCATTGCATGGTAACCTGACTGAAAACAGTGCTTTATAAACAATAGCGGAGCAGGTAAAGCATAATCCTCTTTGTTCTAATTTTTGAAATTTTTTGATAAAGTTTGATAAGCCCGTGGTCACAGATTGTTGACAGAGCATAATTCAAATGACAGCAGGTTTCATTGTGTATTCCAGAATTACGAGAAAGTAGATGAAGCACCTCGACTACAACCAGTGATTTTAGCGTTTTTGGGCACGCCTCTACTCGTCCCACTGTTCTGTCAAGATTTTATGGTCTGTCAACTCGAACCTCACTTCTGCGAAACCGAAAAGCAGCAACTTTGCCCATTAAAATTGGTCTTGTTCTGCTGCTACCCTGTTTACCCAAGAATGATTGTTAATAGTCCTTGTGTTTCCGTCGACTGGTATCAAATTTGCAGCAGATCTTTGTTCCAACTGCCCGCTCTTTTCCAGAAAAAAATGACACAGCTTATTTTCTCTGGAAGTTAAGTCGCCTTTTAGAAAACGTGTGAATAGAGACGGTTTTTACTAACATGTTTACTTTGTTCTTACAATCAAGACTGCGTTAGCACACATTGCGTGCCTTCTGTACGACGTTTAGTAACGAAGAGAAATATAGATTTCATCTTCGTCCTTTTGTGCATGGCTCGGTGAGGATTCTCTTGAAAGCTTTGCGAAACTCAGGGTTGAAGATGGTATAGATGACAGGGTTGAGAAAAGAGTTGATATAGCCCAGCCACACAAAGAAACTGAAGAGCATATGGTCGAGGTTGCAGGCTGGGTTATCGTCTAGCTCGTATCGGATACAGATAGCTTTGATGATGTTGATGGTGAAGAAAGGCACCCAGCACAAGAGAAATACACCTGCAAAATATCGAAAACTTCAGCAGTGTTTGTTGTTATTAAAAATAAAATAGTGATAGCCCATACGCGCGCGCACACTTTCTCCCTCTCACAAACGCGCTTTTCTTTAATGTGCTACTAATTTAAATATTGGCAAATCTAAATAAGTGTATTTAATATTTTACAAATAAATTATTGCCTCAGCATTATTTACAAACGCTGAAAGCGGGGAAATCATTCAATGTTATAAAACAATAGAAACACTAGGCTACGTGTGTGGATTAAAATGGTAGTGTATGTATGGTTAAATGTGAATATTACACTGTTAGTCTGTTATTTTGGCAACATAAGGGTAAGTAAAACATGTTTTATTTACTATTTATCTGGTAAGCTAATATAGTATATATATACAAGAGAATTTTCCACTTAACGGTTTATAAATATGTCTGCACTGATACGTTGATCGTTTTCTCTTCCATCTTACTAGAGTGTTATAGCTTTGCAGTGTGAAAATATCTCTGGTTCTATTTTCTTATCCATGGTGTCAAATAGATGTGTTCATGCTATGCAGTACGCCGGTATAGAACACGATAATATTAATAGTAATAACATTAATTTATTGAGAACTTTATCCCACTATCAAGATTAGCTCAAAGCGTTTGACGAAAAAATATAAACACAATAATAATAACACACACAAGGACATACGCAACAGAACATGCAAACGTTATGTCTATAGAGTGCCATATGGCACGATGGAAGATACAGAGTCCATTTTTGCTTCCAGCGTGCTCAGTCCAGTTGAAGAACTGTATTAAATGCGTGCAAATATCACAGACATAGACCAGGCATTTTGGTAGTTAGGGCAAGCTGTCAGGGTTTTCAGTGTCTGCATCATTGCAGTTGACTAGGTGACTGGTTTTTCCGATTCAGTTGTCAAAAATGTATCTTGTCACCCACATTTCTACTTCTGCCTATGATGCTTAATGACTTATTCGGCCACAAACAATGCAGACAGGAGGAACAGTTAAACCAGTGGATGAACTTAACCATGTAAGTAAGAAGTAAATGATCACATGGATTTAATCATCTGAGGGATTATTTAGAACCACGGGTTCATTAAAATTGATCACCACAAGACCTTCTAACAATAAACCTGTAGGTCTTCTTTGTTAGCTTCGCAGTTAAGACTGTGTGCGTGAACAACATATCAACAACGCGAAGCTAACAAAGAAGGCCTACACCTTTACTATTAGAAGCTCTTGTGGCGATACATTTTACTGAACACGTGAAGGTTTTCTCAGAGGAAAAACTCTGGAAGAGTCCTTTTTTTCTACAATAGATTAAGAAACGATGATTGGAACACTTGTTTTGTAGGATACAAAATCAGCTTGAACTAGGTATTTCGCTCGTCTTTCTCTTTTTACTGTCTTCAGGAGTGTAATTTTCCTCTAATGGTTTTAACAAATCGGTGCTAATGCGTCTGCTAGACTGCCCATGGATGGAAAACTCCGTGATGTGAAATTGAAGATATATAAGAGAACAAGTTGCGTCCCTTGCACTACAAGGCTATGGCAATGAGCAAATATAGAGATTGAATCCGTCAAAAATACTTCTTGGGAACAACTACTGTAATGCATTGTCTGAGACCTCCATAACACAAAATAATTCGGATAGGTTAATCGCGGAAAACGGTTGCAGTGGGGATCTTTTTTTTTAAAGAAAGGATATTGATTTCTCGAGAAAATGAGGTCCTTAAAGAACGGCTTGAAATAGCAGCACTAAATGACATGTTTCATCAAGTCTAGCTTGAAGATAGCATTCTAGTTTGGTTTCATGAAACTGAAAAAGTAGCATGGATTGTGGTCAGTCTTTGTTAGTATCACAATCACTACTTCAAGTCAAAATAAATGAGTAATGGAAAGTGAATAGAGATGAGAGTTGAAACCACACAAAGGACAATTAGAGGCGTAGTAGGACTTGTGAAATTTGGATTAATGACAGATGAATAAGCAGCCTATGTTTGCCGTGCTAAGTACGTCTTCCAATCTCCAAGGTGTTCCACATTATTCCAAACTCTGTAATTAAAAAAAAGGTCAGATACCTCTTCTATCACTATCCATGCATTGACTTTCTTACTTCTTTTACTTTTGACATTTCTAGAATTGTAGTACAATACAGAAATAGGTTGATCTTAAGCTGCCAGTTTTCGCCCTCTCGGAAAACTCAGAACCAGGCCTATAGAATAACCGGAGTGGCTACACGACATACTCATGCCGCTAACAAGATTTAAATAATAATCTTTTACTCATCCCATATCACCTATCACACAGTCAAACGAAATGTCAAGCAAAGAAGACAGAAGCAAAACTCACCTAGTACAATCGCCAGAGTCTTGGTGGCCTTCTTCTCTCTCCGTGAAGATGACTTTTCCTTCCGTTTCCGGCTAGTGCGCATGTGAAAATTAAATTTGGTGACGCCTTTCTTGTGACGCGAAGATGAGCAATTACTTTTATTTTTGCTGCTCTGCTTTTTGCGGGTGCTTCCTCCAGGGGAGGTAAAAGGAGTCTCTGCCTCGCTAGCACCAGCGTTTCCGCTTCCCGATGTAGAGGCCTTGCCACCAACTTCGCGCCTCTCAGCCGCGGCAGCGCCGGGGTTGGCGATGAGCTCTGCGCCGAGGTCACCATCTTCGTTGTGGAGCTGGCACGCTAGGAAGTGAGTGGCGTGATCAGGGCTGGGTGCGTGGCGTAAGCTAGAGGTATGATTGCCATTGCTGTCGTCCTCGTCGTCGTTGTGAGAGTCCGAGCCTGAGGGGACATTGGTGACGGAGGCGTCGTCGATGACGGGCGGGACGAGCTGGTGCGCGCTGCTGGTGGTGTTGTAGGTCGTCACCCGTCCGTTGTCCATCTTCGCCAAGCCAGTAGTCACGGTCGGTTCGACCATGGAGGTGACCACCGTCGGCTGAGAACTGTTCGCGTTAGCGCCGTTGCCCGTCCCTGCCCCACCTCCGACGTCACCGCCGCACCCTTCCCCTAACGCTGTAGCCCCTGTATTTTCTATCACATTTTGTAGTGCTCTCTGATCAACGGACTTCACTTTCTTGGCTGCCTGAGCCTTTTGAGCGCGCAGCCGAATGACCCTGTAGATCTTCCAGTAAAGGAATATCATGATTATTGAGGGAATGTAGAAAGAGCCCATGGAAGAGTAGATAATGAAGTCGGCGTTGTAGAAAGAACAGTCCCCCGTGACTCTACTGGCTGAGTAGTTGACGCCCATGGCAATGGGTGCTGCTATGGCAACGGAGATTATCCAGGTAATGGCTATCATGATGTAAACTCGTTTAGAGTTTTTGTGTTTGGCGTACTTTATCGGCTGGGTCACGGCTATAAACCTGTCACACAGAAAGATCACCAAAATCAACTGAAGAAATATCGCTTGCAAGTGGGTTTTATTTATTTGTTTCACTATTTCAAGATGTATCAAAGAAAAGATACAAGAGAATCTGCTTTGTCTTGCGCGGTACTGATGAAGAAAATAATGTAATATATAAAGAAGGAGAATAATTACAGATTGTAGAAACTCTGTTTCTATTAGCGTGTGCGAGGAAATGTGGTAATAGAAAGCCATAGGTTATCTCAATTACTGTCTAGTTCAGCCCACAAGTTAATGCTTTTAATTACTAACAAAAATGGCTCTAACTGTAATCCTATATTATGAACTTTTCAGTTTTTTTTCTTGGGTTTTAAAAGCTCTAAGACAAGCAATGAACTAGACAGAAAACAAAAGATGCTAAAATCTATTTTTTTTCTTCTAAAGCAATATCTAATTATTTTGTAGAAGTAGTTCAATCAGGATGCTTCCTTTAGGAAAAATGGTTTTTAATTTTTACGATGCACAATTAAGCCTCTTTCTTGAAGAGCTACCTTTCTGTGGGAATGAGGAGGGCAAAGACTTCATTCAGCCATCTTTCCAGCTCACGTGAAGTTTTTCTCGGTTGTCTGGCGCTTGCTGGCCTTACGTTAATCGGAATCTGAAGAAGAATGGGAACCACGACTTGTCCGGCAGAGACGCGTGCTTCGGGCGGGGAAGGGGAGGTTACAGGAGAAAGTTTCGTGGCGTGAAAGTGAGGAGCTTACAACGTTTGAAAGAATCGGCCTTTGATCGTTTTTTCCTCCCGAAAATTTCCAGAACAAGTCATGATTAGATACGAACTTACTGGTGCGTCATCTTTTGACACGTTCTGTTTTGTCTAAAGGTATATATAATCATAAGTAATTAAGACACAATCTTTTTAACTTGATGCCTCTTTAACTCTGCACGTGAAGGATCTAATGGTTAAGGGAATGGATTCAATAATCAGGTTTTGTGGAAAAAGACAGACAATAGCAGTCAGTTAGATTTGTCGGCATGAGCTAAACAAGGTGTACGAGTAAGGTACCTGTCTACGCTGATTGCTGTCAGATTGAGAATGGACGCCGTGCACGCCAGAACATCAGAGGCTACCCATGCGTCACACAGCAGGTCGCTTAACAGCCAGCCTCCTATAACCTGTGTACAGGAAAGGAAATTAGTACGGTGAAAATCTCCGAAACAGTGAACACGTTTTTTATGCATTTTGAATCCGCAAGCAGTCCTTGTGACAAGAAAAAAGTTTTGTGATCAGTAAGATCTGTCCTAAATGACCATTTGTAGATCATTCCTAAGGTAATAAAATGGAAAAGACAATCATCGGCAAAGACACCCTGCTTAGAGGAGACAGCTAGAAGACATACTGTACGGGATTGTGGTTTCCTGTTCTGAATTTTTATATCAGCAGGCGAGAGCTGCCATACCCTCGACATAAGTGTCTATACGATTATTAATTAGTGTCAGCTTCCCTGGTTTGCAATAGAGAAAGATTTTCAGGATGTATTTATTTTAGCGGCAATCAGACCTAGAAAACCTCGCATTGTTCACTGTCGGAAGCCGCATGCTTTATTGTAGATTTGCACCGAAGTTGCGCCTATTGGAAATCACTAACTGACCCTGAAAGATTTCCGAGAAAACTAAGACATATTTTTCTAAATGTAGTATCATCTGTTTTCAATCACTGAAATAGATTGAAGAGTGGGGGTAAAATAGCAAAATCCCTGCTATGGCTCTTGGCCACGGTCTTTACCAAATGCTAGGCTCGTACTTTCTAATGCTATGATCATAGATCATAGTACTGTGCAGTGTTCTTTATTTATATTTTTCTCAGTATCTGACGTATTAACTGACATAAGACGGGAGAAGAAGTAAAAGCACATCAAGCTTTTTCCGATAATTAAAAAGATTAAAAAAGAATGACGATTAAATGTTGAAGAAATCGTAGTACACAAGAATCTCAACAAACGTCACCGCCAATCAATCAATCGTTCAATCAATCAATCAATCAATCAATCGCAAGTAAACAGTTTCATAAATTGAAAACTTATGTTTAGTAATCCCGTCTCTTGGCCAGATAGAGGTAAAAATATGGCGAAATAAATAGTATATCACACACACACAGCAGACGACGGATTACATGCCGCAGACGTGGAAACGTCCCTGAGATAAATCCCCCCGTGTCCTAGAACCTTCCTGCGCTCCAGACGTCCCTTTGTACTGTTGAAGAAGCATGGGACGAGTTGTAGACCAGGAGCAATGAAGGCAGTATGTACGAGGACGGATGTAGAGGTCAGCTAGTCAGTCAGAAGGCACGGCAAGAAAAAAGATTCTGTTCCCATTGAATGTTTGTCTAGGTTTTGGACTGTCGGCCATCAGAAGCCCCTCGAGCGATGCTGGGAAACGCATAGGAAAGACTTGACTGTACCGCGTGTGAAATGGAGGAGGTAAAGGAAACATTTTGGCGTCGCCATTTGCGTTGGTTTAGTACACTTAACTTGCGGACTATGCTTTCCTCTAGTGGAAACAGAGCAGAAGAAACAAATGCGGATAGAGGAAACTGTAAACATTTAATAGCTATGTTATGGTTGACCTAAAAATAATTAAGTTGGTATTTTCGCCAATCAATGTCCCACAAGAACTGAGAGAAAGTCGAGGGATATTATGGTAAAAAGTACCTAGATATCATTTAGATAAACTGGTCGTCTTAGATTAGTGCATTCTGATTTGCTCCTTGAAATGTACAATAAAAAAGGGAATAACAACACACATCTTTAATAAAACTTGGTGTTAATGCTTAAAACATGTGAAGATTAATATAAAAATATTTTAGTGTCATCATTACCAGAAAAATATAGTATATGTAATCAGCTGAAGCTCATGCAAAACTAAAATATATAATCTTAATATTCTTATATTTAACACAAACTTCTTTAATGACAGCTAAAAACTACCTAGAACAATACAAAACTAATTAGCCTTAAATTAACAAGAACATAAACGACAAAAGCTTAAATTTTGTTTTAATGCCACAGACTATTAAGCGCAAGGATGATATTTTTTTTTAATGACAGACGCCAGAAGCAATCAACATTAAATTTAACAAAATAGACCAGAACACTGAGCATGAAACTAAAATAAACACAAATAAACCTCGATCGAAGACATAAGCGACTGTGGAAAGTGTGCCTTGTACATGAGAGCACAGGGCCACTCTGGTTTCACACACAGCCTTGCTTACCCAGCGACTTGCTAAAGGCTTAAAAATCCCACGTGTCAAGTGGAATGATAAAAAGGTATTGGATTTTCCTGGCACCGCGACTTTTGCACTACAGACATCCTTCTCAATGCGTGGTCCGCAGACAAACCTTCGCCAGACTCTATCCCCCGGCGCTCCTGCTATGCTTACATAGAGGTCTGTTCTTCTTCTGGGACCTATCCATTCAATGTCCGACTCTTCCGTAGAGGCCAGGCTTTCGTGTAGCAAGTCGTGAGAGCCACTGCCCCCATCTCTCCCACGCCCCCGAGGAAGGACTGGTTTCAGATCTGTCCATGCAAACACACCGTCGAAAAAAAAGAAGATTTAGCCTGAACTTCTCTGGACAATAATCTGGGAGTTATATTACATCCGGCCATCAAGTTGCTTCTCGCCTGAAAGAGATCTTCAAATTCTGCTGTCCAATATGTAAGGCCAAGTCAGCGGTTACCTCTTTCCTGGATTAAAATTTTCTTTCTCCCTGTTCGCAGAGATCGTGTAACCAGCCTGGCCAATAGAGATTTCAGTAGATAAGCTGACGGATCATGAGGAATCTCGAAAGTAGAACAGAGATGTGTTGGAAATAAACTTGCTTGGGACCCTTCTGCTATTGTACATTGCTCACTCGTGATAGTCTGTCACCACGATCGCGTTCAGCTCTTTCCTCTTAATTAAATCGATGGAAGGAATTGTCAACAATAGGATTTTTCGCCTTCAGAGCATATCTACAGCAGTTCAGTGTCAGCATGCCAAGCATCTCATAATTTGAGTGATGTGAGGTCATTCAAGTAATTTGCCTTACTTGACGTGACTATTTGAGTGACTATTTGACTGGACTATTTAACGGGACTATTGGACGCAGACAAAATCTGAGACCAAACAGTCTGCATCAATAATGAGACAAAGCAAAAGTGTTGGATTTAAGTCTAGTTCAGCGGGAGGATAATTTGAAGGAGACTAAGAGAAAAAATGCCATGGGTTGAAATAGTTTTCAGAAGTCCAAAATGACTGCATTTTATAGGGGGTTGATAAGGGGTTTAATAAAATTACAGCAACTTACCTGAATATTTCATTAAATCCTAGATAACAGGTAGCACAACAACTTCCCACAAGTAAGCTCCGAAAGATTTTAAAAGACATTTAGATATATTTATATAAGCTGTTTATAAAATAAATGAAAATACTGTCAATAAAATTGCGTCATGTTTTAATATTTATAATATTTATAAAAGCAGTAGAAGCAAGAGATTAATTTGAGTAGAACTTTGATGGTCGAACGGAAAAAAGAACATGAAAAATGAAAATGGTAGAGTAGTTGAGCTGTTTTTTCTAATAAGACCCTCTTTGCTGTCACTTACGTAAACAGAGCAGATACCGAGTTTCCTTCTAAAGTCAGGGGACTTTAAGCGTGAAGCTCTTCAAGACAAAGACAAAAAATAGCAATACCAAGAACAAAAGGCACAGACTGTGAAAAACCCAGATAAAAGAATAATAAAACAAGGAGACAAGAAAATCAAAGCGAGGTGGAGAGGGAAAATAAGAAGTCAGCTTGGTACACTAATGTTATCAGACACTTCTGAGCTCCTAAACAAGCCCAGTAAAGAAATATCTTATGTTCTTTCTTGAGAGCAGGCAAGAAGAGATAGTTCCTTTACTGCCAGACACACGTAGTCTCTTCAAGCAGTCTGTCTCGGCACTGCGTAGAAACTTTAATCTGCTTACGTCGTCTACTGCATTGACAGTATCGCCATGTCCTCTCCATCTTGTCCTGCTCTTTTCTCTGCACATGGGCAGGAGGTCTTGCTAGGGAGCTTAGTGGCAACATGCTAAAGGCCACCTTCTCTGCCAACTTCTTCATGCAATTTCATTATCTGAAAGCTAAAGACATCGTAAACATTCATCAAGCGGCTGTGTCAAACTGACAAACTGACGGTCGTACTGGCCCAAGCATGACACTCATAAAGGTCAACTACCTAAAGACATTTGTGTCGGTGTTATGCCAGCTGGACTATTCAAAGACCTCGCTACTCCACTGTCATATATTTGTGTTCAACACTTTCCTTACTTACACAGACATTAACTAAACAGCTATTCTTGCAAAGTTGAAGATCCTATTTTTAAAATGCGCAAGAGAAGAACTGTTACAAACTGCACTGAGGGTGAAGAACAGACGTTTTTTGTGGCACAGTGGCACAGTTCTAAAAACTGATGAGAAGGAGACGAGAACTAGCCCTAGACACGTGATTTAATTCCAAAGCTTTACTATCTCACCAAGAGTCCCCTTTTCTAGCACAGACAGAATTCTGTTGGTCATCGTGCAGTACAATAACTGTCCTCTTCAGAAACTGATGTCTAAGCGTGAAGGTTCTGCTGCCATTCTTACTTCGGTAAAAATGGAGAGGCATAAACAACCGATCATTATGTTCTTATACTATTCATCGTCTCACTACTTTCACTCCAGTTATTTGCAACAAACCACGATGCTACCAGCTTGGGATTGCTACGGCCTCTATTTGACTTGTAGTTGAGTATTTCACACAGAGAGAAGGAGAAAGCAAACAAAAAACCCCACAAAGAGAATGTGAATATAGTAAAACATTTTCTTATTCCTAACTTCAAGCTACAAGCTCAGAGTAAGTAACATGGAATGAGCTCCCGAGAATAGTTCTTAGAGAAAAGCAAACTCCCGGCCCCTCAAAGGAGGGAGTCTAGGTACAATTTGTCACATAGTCTGTGAGCTATTCAAATAATAATAATAATATCTTACTCTAAGTAAACTGGCCACCAGAAAATAACATTTTTTATTCTATTTTATTTCCATTAATGAAAAGTATGTCAAATATTGTTATAATATATGTAAACTGCATTGGAGACGCAAGTACAATTTTTAAAAAACCGAGTTGTCACGAGAATTGATAACGTATAGGATTTGCATCCAGTGGTTTCACTCCGACCTGAGTTGCATTGTTTTTACTCGAAACCATAGAGTTCATTCCCACTCTTAGTTCCAGATCTCGAGTCCAATCAGCAATTGCCTCATATGAAGCGATAGAAATGACTTGTCTAATACAATTACTTAAAAGCAAATAAAAGTGACAGTTTAATTTTTACCATTTTCTTAATGGACATATTGGGAGAGACAGTAAGTATGACACATATGGTCAAGACTCTTGTTAATTGTTAATTAAGGAATTTCTACGCGGCGCTCATCTGACAGTCTGACCGTAAGCCGCATTGCGTCACTGGACATAAACTGGTTATGGGAGACGGACGGCTTCCTCCCAACATTATGTAATTGTCTGTTGGCACGACCCGCGATTACGTTTCATCGATTTGTTCTAGTCCAGAAGCCAGAAATATCATTAAACATGAAAAAAAAGAGAAAAAAAATCTACCTCCAAATTAACGAAAACGAACTCCAAACTTTGCCTACATTGAGCTAAGCAAATATCATAAGTGAACAATTTTCAGATATCAACAATTAGCAGCTACGTATGGTGTATTTTAGTCCGTGTGGGATGGAAACGCGAGGACGAGGCTCTGTGGCGATGTGTCATCTGGAGGGCCAGGGCACTGTGTGCTCTCTTTCCAGAGCGAAGATCAAACGATGAGCTCGGTGGCACTAAAAACTAGCGAATCAAAAGGATGACACGCGTGGACCGAGGTTATAATTTGTTAAAACAGCGACTGAAAAAAAAGGTTCCATTGTTGTCGAATTTTGTTCGGCAGTTGCAGCTGAGCAGTATGTTATAAAGTGCCACCTACTTAAAATGTCCCCATTAAATTTTTTTTTACAGCTTTTCTCCTGTTATGTGAAGCGCAATCGTATAAACGCACCATTTATGTGGTATAATATTAAAATTTTTAACAGGAAAATAATTAACTCTGGATGGTAGGAAAGCGTGTCATTCATAAACGCCTTGGATTGGGTGATAAACCTGCACTCATGAAGAACAGATAAAAAACAAAAATAAAAATCTTCATTAATTTCTTTCACGTCTCACCGGCAAGCATAAAGACACGAAATTATTAGATGTGAAAAGTGACAGATACTTATAATAATAACAAATAATATAATAATCACGTCTTTGTACAATCTAATCATTTGTACCATGATAACTGCCCTTTACTCATCCAGTAGCATATATTTTTTTCCTTAACCAAACAATTTGAATGTCTATAGAAAGCCTAGCGTCAAGGCAGTCAATGACGCCCAGAATACTCATCTCTAGTAAGTGGTTGTGATTCCAGAGCCCTTTTGAACGAAGAACATATTTCCCATAGCTGTCAATAGTTGTGATTATAGTCAGTAGACTAGTATACCTGCTCGTCTTTTTCTAACACTCTCAGTCCTTATTTTTTGTTCCCTGATTCTTCTTTGTGTCGTCTGGTTGTCTTTTATTACTTGTCTGCATAGTTGTTTTTTTCTTCCGTTCTTCGTATTCTGTCCATGACTGCTACTTGTCTTGAGCGCTGAGAGCGTGCTCCTTGGTGAGCGTGATTATGCGCCATATAAATCCCACTTTCATCATCATCATCATCATCATCATCATCATCATCATCATCATCATCATCATCATCATCATCATCATCATCATCATCATCATCATCATCATCACAAACAATAGAAAGTTCTTCAGACACGTCTCGCCTTACAGGTTGAAACATCAATATACATTACAAAATGAAGTTTTGTGAGTCAACCACCATTAAACCACACTGTAGCTAACATTAAGAATTTGAGTTTCAAACTCTGTATGTAAGCAGTAACAGTCATTTTTCTCTAGTTGAACCACACATCTAAGTAGTCGCCTACGTGTCTGTGGGTGTGAGTACATGCAGGTAGGCAGGCGTGGAGCAGACAATCCTCAAAAATGCGTCACACGAATGGAAAGTTTGAGCCCCTATATCATGTCTACAAGCTTAAGACTTGACTGCATGGAAAAACTAACCAGCTAAGAAAGCAGTGCGCATCAGCCAGCTCTGTAGTAATCACAGTTATCGTTGGAATTATGGCCATTTTAGGCCAATTCCATCAATCAATTGCGCTCCATCTGACCCCTTTCCTCTCCTCCAATCACACCATCTTGCGACTTTCGCACTGTGGTCTTGCCGACCACTTGCAGAAGACCCCCAAATTACATCCACCAAGAAAGCCAAACAGTCAGAAGGACTGGGTATAGATTAACGACAGTCTGAAAGCAATGGATCTGTCCACAGACGGAACCGACAGAATGTGCGTGGTCTCCCCTGAGAAAGGTCGGTGAGGAACATCTGCTTCTATCTGTGTCAACACTAGAAAGCAACTTTCGAGAAATTGCCGGCACATGGACGTAGTTAGGACGGAGATGCAGTTTAGATGATGAAGGAGCTTGAGAAAATGACAAGAGAAGAATCGAGAAGGGGGTGATAATTCAATGATATTTGTCAATAGCAGGATAAAGAAAATAAAAAGCAAGTTCTAGCCATGAATGAGAGGAAAGGAAAGAAAAAGATATGACGAGGAAGAAGAAGTGGAAGACGTGGCAGCAGCAGAAACAACGAACACAGTAGTAGTAGTAGCAGAAGAGAGAAGCGTTCAGGTAAAAGAATGTCTCCAGATGTCTCCCATAATTTGTTATTTCTCCCTTTCTCCCTATAGTGAGCTTATCGAGTTAAAAACAAAAACTGTATCCAGCAGCTCAAAGGCAAAATACTGCACAAGACTATTCAACACAAAGACCGGACAATATCAGAGATTTATAATAAGCAACTCATATTTTACAAGCTTAATGAACAGACATATCTTACTTTACAAGCAGATTTATGCTCACAGATTGCCTTTTTTGTTAATCCGTCATACATCTAGACATTGTGAGCATGTACGAACGCACACACACAGAAATGCGTGTGCGACGAGGTCATGGCGGCGAAGAACTTTTTTTTTTTGGGGGGGGAGAAGGGAGGACAGGTATTCCTCTGAAATGACTGCAGGCAATGTGGACAAACAGTGGAAACAAATGACAGCCTTGCCGCATCAGAGAATAGTGAATAGTGAGCTACACCCAACGCATGTTACGTGTCCCCAACTGTTCTTCACCACCTCCGTTGCAGTAAAACCGTCGAAACTTAAAGTGAAAAGGAAAAACTCCGACACGTTTTAAATTAATATAGACTGAAATTAAACATTAATAACTTTCCCTCATTCAAAGCGCTATGGTTTACTTTGTTTTTATTAGTAGAATTGTGATGGCAAGCCATTCAAAGTTTAAGATTTATAAAAAAAAGACAAAGAGAACAAACTGGACTACACATTCCACTAATAAACAATACAAATCAAAACAAAAGTAAAAACAAAATGTAACAAAACAAAAAGTAATAACATGGACATAAAGGAATTAATGAGACTAATAGCCTATGCAAGGCATAAATTTAATTAAAAGTATTTTTAAAATAAATTAAACAATAGCAAATATGGACTTTTTCGTTTATCCCTAACCAGAACTGTAACCGTGCATAAAGTAGAATAACTTAAGTCCAAATAACTATACAGATACTATAAAGATGGTGGGAAACCATGCAAATGTCGGATTTGTAAAACAAAAATATTATTAACTATAAGAACTATAACGACATAAAGAACTTTTAAGTAGTGAACAGTAGATAAATATAGCAGCTAAAATAGAAGTCTAGAATATAGAAAGAAGACAACATTAGGGATCTGGCAACCATTATAGTTTACAGCCAGTGTGGACTTGGCAGACCCCTGGACACCAAGAGAAAGTGACAACAAATGAAAAAGAGGGCACCAGCAGCAGTAATCAACACTTGTGGCGTCACAAAGCAGCGGTCCCCCTCCTGAATCTACTTAACTCCTCCCCCTCCTTGCCCCTGCTACTCTTCTCTCCCCTAATGTCCCGCCGATCCCAATCCCCCGCAGTGCGAAATGGCCTGTAGGTGATCACTTTTCCCTTCCAAACATCACAAAAACACTAAAAAGACCTTATCAATGAAACCATTTTCAATCTTTTCTTTGTTTCACGTACCATCTCTCTTTCTTTCAGGAAGCGTTCCATGAAACAGCCTTCCTTCCCATCTCCAGTAAGTGGAAGCAAGTTTATACCAGCATATATCAGTTCAAAGCAGATTTCTTCAAAGCAGCATCTATATCAAAACCTTGTATGTTTGCTTTGATCGCTTGTGAAGGCCTCCCTCCCACAATAAACATCCATTACTAACAGCGAAAGAAGAACATTTACCCTTTTTATTAGTTAGTCAAATAAAAACATTAACCCTCTTTTTGTAATTTAATCTAATTTTCATTCTTGTTTTATCGTAGAGATTTTGTTGTGTAGTAATGTAGCGTTTCGGTTTTCCACCCTTAGATGAAGGACTTAAAGTGCAAAAAAGTATAAAAAAGGTGTAAAAAAAGCATAACCTTTGCTTATTCTGTTACTTTCGTAAATAAAGATTGTCATTTGTCTCTTTCTCCTCACTCTTCCACACACACACACACACACACACACACACACACACACACACACACACACACACACAGAGCAAGATAGTCTATCATGGGCAGCTGGACTCCCACGGCAATGCCAAGTGACCAAACTCTAATAAACTGGGCGCACAGTAACGACAGGTGACCAAAACAACCGAAACAACGGTTCTATAACATTAACGTACATGAAGCTGTAGACTATCGCTAGCTTAGCCAGCTGACAAAGCTGTGCACATCAATGTGACGACATAAAGGTTAGTGAGTGCTCTTTTTCTCCGACAGTAATTCAAACGCAGGCAAAATGCACGAAAGTAGAAAAGTTCCGACAAACCTGAGAATTAAAAGTAAAATGAAGCAAAATCATCGATGTAGTACCTGAGCTTGAACTACCAACATTCCACGGCGTACAAACGGAAGTGTTGTGTCGACGTGTTCTTTGAAATATGCAAATATGGGCGTCAAGCTTCCTGCTTGCAGCTGCTGAAACGCTTCACAAAAGGGACCAAGCAATGCCAGTTAAAAGGACGAACGACAACGGACAAAGCAGGAAAAGTCTATTTTCAAAAGCACAAGGGCACAGCCTTGGTTTGGTTAGCGTCAGTCAACATGTAACAGCTGCCTGACTTTCATCATCTGTCTCGGTTCCAAACCTTCATAAAGAGAGATTGCAAGTTCTGGATACCTGTTCATCAATGGCAAGCATATTGTCGCCTCAGAAGCAACCATTTTTTTTTATTGAGCATTAGAATTTTAAAAATACAGCAATGCCATATTGATGGGTCGCTGATGGCATTTATTTCTGGCAACCGTCATTGCTTCTCTCTCTTTCTTTTTTCCCTCTCTCTCTCTCACTCTCTTTCTCGCCGTACTGAGCTGCAGCTCTCCTGGCCGCAGTTATCCAAAGCGCTACATGAGAAACGCCGACCATTTGGTGTAAAGAAAGAATCGATATTCTCGCAGTCAGATTTTTTTTGTGGAAATGGTCAAGTGATATTGCAATTTTGGTTCCTGGAGGCTGAGAAAGAAAAATACATGTAGACAAATGGAATGAAAATTATGCCTCTTGTGGTACACCAAAGCTGACAAAAATCGGAAGTAAAATCTGGTCCATTTGAATATCTTCTACTATGGAATGTTAGTCCAAAGTCATCGACAAAATTTAGCGCGGGTGTACTCTGTAAACAGACCATTTTATATTGTTTTGATTTGGTTTTCGTCAAACGTTTTCTAGAGAAGACGCGTATTCTTGTGAGTACCATTTCGATTACATGGAACAATAGAAATCAGAATTATTATGCAGAAGGAGAAGAAGAAAAAATCCTTTCTCTGTTTATCTTTGTGAATGGTAAATATTAAGCAGCTCAGTTTGCCTCCAAAGCTGCAAGCTGGTCAAGAGAGATAATATTAAATTCAAATTATACAGACGAAAAATCAGCAAAGTAAGGATTTTAATAAAACTGAAAAAAGAAAACATGTGTATACGCCAAACTCACAATGCAGTCACGTATCCACAACCAGCCAGCCAGCCAGCCAGCCAAACAGCCAGTCAACCAAACCAGAACAATAGCAACATCATAAATAAGAAAAAACAACATCAATATAGCAAGAAAAGCAGTAGTCGTACCTGCATGCATGTACCCGTGTAGAGACCCGTATATAAACACATGCATACACACATCCCTACATCCAAACATACCTGCACCCGTATTGTACATGCAACCGTACACACACAAGCATACATATGACCTTAAATTTTTTACACACCCATACATACATGGATACATACATTTAACTGTATATGCATGCATACGTACACCCTTACATACATTGATGCACACATAATGCACACGTGCACGTACAGAAATGTATGTCTACATAAAAACATACATACATAGGTATTAAGTACGTTTTCACAGAAAGCATGAAGAAAGCGGGTAGAAATCTTATAAAAAAAGACCTTCTTGCTTCTAATTTTAGGAGTGATTCGCTTCTTGTAACTACAAGTGAGTTCTGGCCGGAATGCGGGGCGTTCTTAGTACTCATCCGGTAACAGCTGCAAGTATGAAGTCTTTGAATTATGCCACGACTCCATTACACATCGAGACAGCAGATCGACTCTCTTGACCAGGTGACTAGGTCCTGACTCTACAGTAAGCACTGACCAAGACAGGTCACAAAGCGAAGTCCTATAGAGGTCATGCCCCCGGTAGTCTAGTGGTTAATACACTCGCTTGTCACCACTGCAGTG
Source organism: Marisa cornuarietis (assembly GCA_004794655.1). NCBI lineage: Eukaryota > Metazoa > Mollusca > Gastropoda > Architaenioglossa > Ampullariidae > Marisa > Marisa cornuarietis. Next base: position 5,221,872 of record SMMW01000636.1, read on the forward strand.
AGAAACTCAGGGTTCAGATCTCGTCTCGGGACACTCTCTGTATGTGACACCTGTCCGCAGGCTGGGAATCGGGGGTTTTCTCCCGGGTACTCCGGTTTCCTCTCCCCCACCCACCACAAAGTTTGAAATCTTCTCAAGGTGGAAGCACTTTCCTGCTAAATAAACCAAAGGTCATGCCTGACGCAGCGCCTACAGTGGCATGCGACGGTCTGTGCAAGGAAGACAACTTGAGACAACAAGGCATGCGAGTAACAGTTGCCCATCGTTTTTACTTGCTGTTGATTTAGCAATTACATTTTCTATTATTGATGATTTTTACAAAGAATTACAAAATATAGTTTTTTGTTCTCTTGGGTAATTTTGTTGTTTTTATTTTCACCCACTCATCAAACTTGTTGTGACTTTTTATTGGGTGTTGCACTTTTGCATCTAGCAACGAGCTTGGGGGGCGCTAGCGTCGCGAAACTTCTGGAAGTGTGCGTCATGATCTGTCCTTGCTGTCGTCCTTGCCTAAGAAAGCCCTGATATCAGCGCACGAAGTTATTTTCCCCTGACATTAAGTGTGTGGTCTTAACACCAAACGGTTACTAAGCAACGACTAACAACGCCTTCTACAGCTCCTCCTATGTCAGCGACTTCTAGAGTTCGGTCGTAGCTCTCACATCACCTACATTTGTATTCGTTTTCGTACAGGGGTGTGACATAGCAACATGTTGCGTGAAATATTCTCATGACAGCGTGCATTTATATGCAAAGTAAATTCCTTTTATGAAACGTGATATGTTTTTTTTAATAAAATAAAAAATTTTTTTATTTGTTATAATTAGTAGACTAGTTTTACAAGTTTTAAACTATTTAAAAACTTTTTTCAACGCATTCCGTATAAGAACGTTGCTTCTTTTCTTCTGCTTATTTCGTTCCTCCAACATTTTCTTCTTGTGTTAAATATTTTTCAGAAATGTTTTGGTGTTAACTTTTGTTAGCGAAGATGAGACTTGCATCGATCCATCCCTGACATCCTCGGACTTTCAGAACTGGTCACATCTCTAGACTCCCTTTTGGCTCTGAACACGGCCATCGATCTGCTAAACCTTTGGTAAGGAGAGGATAGGAGTGACTTTGGCCTCGCAGACAAACACCAATAAATATATACACGGAAAAGAAAGAGAGAAAAGTTTATTTCTTTAGAAGATGAGATGTATTTCTTTGCACACAGTCAGCACGCGTACGACAGAGTTACACCCCGTTACCAAATCACAACTGCATCGCAGTGACAGGAAAGAAGACGTCGGTGGGGTGCACAGTCGAATCCCATAATTGTCATTTTCATTTCTGCTTGCACGAGGAACGAAATTGCTGTCAATTTTTTTCTGTATTTCTCTTGTAATCTTCTGGGGCTAAAGCGTGTTATTAACTGCCAGTTTTACTCACTCACTCCTTCACTCTCGCGGAGAACTAATGCGCAAGCGAGGAGTTAGAATTGTTCCTCTTTCTTTTCTCTTCTCTATACTTCTTTCTTTTGTCTTTCTTGTATGTCCGCATATCATCATGCATCGTCCAAGAGATAATAGTTTAGTCTGAGCCACTACGAAACAGGTCGAAGACAGGAGCAGCTTCGTGTTAGCAGAGCACAGGAAACTGGGGGCAGGCAACAGTCTCAATGTTCACATCTACCAGCGAGGTGACAGGAACCTTGGGGCAGTCAGCAGTCTCAATGTTCACATCTACCAGCGAGGTGTGACAGAAGCGGTACAATGTACAGGTCGGAGGGAAGTATGTATGAGAGAAGCGTTTCTCTCACTAAACGTCTCTTTAGGCTTTAAAGCAGGAGAACCTTTCAACAAACCAAATGCTTTGAGATAATTAAAGACTTTGACCCGTGTGCATGTTTTAGCTGATTATACCCTATCACCTATGACTTGTGTGTTTATCTTTTCAAGGCGAGCGGAAATCTAGCGCGATAATAAATGAGCTCTTCGTAAAGCTTTTCTTAAGGGTCTAATAGGGTGCATCACTTTTTTCTAATAAATGGGGAAATCTCAGTGCAAGATATTACTTGGTAAAATCTGGGTAAATAAGCCTTTCCTGTCTCATGATACACCACTATGCACAGACACAAGTCAACAGCGTGTGGTTTGTACCGAGCATCGTGAGGTTTGTAGACATACACGCTGAACTGCTTGCAGCTTTTCCGTTGGCTGAAGCATGTTCTCCCCTTACGTCTGCTGACATCTTGTCGTGGTTCCTGACGTTTGTAGGCGTGTATCTCGAAAACGGAAACGGGCCGTTTGCTCAGATTTGTGGAAATAGTATCATGCCCTGAGCGTTACTTGGTCAGAACATGATAGCTTTGCCCTCACTAGACTTTAACGTCTTCTTGGTTTCTCAATGAAGACACAAGGAAATCCACTGAAACCAACTTGCAAGCAGCTGTATACAACCTTATAAAAGAATTCCCTTTAACCAGCATTCTCTAAACATTACATTCATGTTTGTGTGGTCGGATGACTAAGGTAACAGGCTTCTCACATCTGTTGAAATCAGTCAAGAACGACACACAAACATTTCTAATAAATGACATTTTTAAAGCTCGAACTGTAATCATAGCATCTCCATATCAAACTGCACCAGTGTCCTTGTCGTGCACAGATTACAGATAAACTCGCTTTCTTCCCAGGTACTATCGTGTCTGTCAGCCGGTAGTGAAGCTGTGGAGTCCCTCACACAAAATACACGTACATGTAATATTCTGCCCCATCATTATGGGGGGTAGGGGGACCGGCACGGGCCAGCGGGCAGAGATTAGCCAGTGTCTGACAAATCTCGTGGAATTTCCGTAAAGACGGAAAGAACGACTTGCCGACAGGACAGTTACTGCCATCCACTGCCAGCTGAGCAGAATCCTTCGCTGGTGTGTATGTGTGACATGATAGCAGTGACTTGTCACGTGGTGAGGTGTAGCATCATAACAATATGTTCTGCGACCTAACGACGCCATTATAGACCTGAAGGTCACTAGGGTAGTACCAATGGGGTAGTACCAAAGGGGTAGTACCACAGGTAACCAGTATTTTCGCCTCTACTTTTGGGTAGACAGATAAACTGCAACCTACTAGTCACAGCTACATGGGTATTCGGCAGCAAAACATGCACATTTTATCTAAAACAATGCTACCTGTTTCACTTTTTATGCAAACATAGCTCCCCAGACAAAAGAGAGTCACGATCTTATTATAAAGACAACGCATTTTAAAATTTAATAATTTTTCGTCAAATTCTATTAGTTGCTGGACTGTCAGGTGAGAAATCTCAACGCTGAACGTGTTGACTGAACTTCGCTGTCAAGTTCTTGCAGAAAATATAAAATACTTTTTAGTTTTTTATACGACACTGTGCTGTATGCACGAGAAGCTAATTAAACAAAAGGTAAATTAACAAATCTGGTTGAGAGAGAAACATCGAATAGTGCAGACGATTTAATTTGAACCCATTTTAGTTCTATCAAAAGAAGATGATGATTCAAGGAAAATTAACCTTTCAAACGTGTGATAACTTTAAAACCTCTGAGTTCATTTTCTATATTCTATTTTCCCGTATTTAATATTTTTGACTGTAATGAGCAGAGATTGATAACTTATCCACCACTTCACGAGAACAGAGAATGTTAACTTAGGACAGCTTCCCGACATCAACTTAGAACAGGTCGCGGCTGTTAACTCCGATGAGAATACACACTAGTGTCTGATCACCCGCCCACCCGCTCACCTGACATTTAAACCAACGCATCTATTCACCCACCCTTTGCTCTAACAACTCATCCATTAACCTATCATTTCTCCTCACAGCGCAGCCATTTCTCCTAACATTACACCCATTTACCCACCCTTTTTCCCAACAACGCACGAACAGGAGAAAAAAAAAATCCCCCCCCCACACACACACTTACACATACACGCGTGTGCACGCACGCACGTACGCATACACAATACTCATCTCCCCACATATCCAGCCACCCACTCGCCCAGTCCTCACGTCCCACCCTAAACAGTCAGTAGTGCCATCGATCATTTCTGGTTTATTTCTGATTATTGGAGGTTTAGCCATTCACGGTGTCTGTCTCCATGTCGTGTTAGTCAACGACTTGTTTTTGTCATCTCTCCGAGCGTAGCACACTCTTCTTGTGACTCTGTTAGACATAAGCATACAACCGTAACCTTCACTTGGAAATTGTTTAATTGGAGAACTCATGAAATATACACCGCCTCTGCTGCATTCCAGACACAATGTCCTCCAGTGCTCCCCCTCTGACAAATGCACCAAACTTTCTTTCATCTTAGTTAATATCAGTGCGTGCAGAGAGACGGCAATTCTTTGTCACTTGTATAGCTGGTCACAGGAAATTTTAAAGACTTTTTAAATTCTTTAGACACAAGTGTGGGAAGACGGGATTTCTCATGTTTATCTTCTCAGCCTGTTCTTCGTCCCAGTAATACCGAATCATTACAATGTTAACTGAGCCACTAATTTACGCCGCTAATTTAGATGTTAATTACGCTGCAGGGTAAGTGGGGCGTGCTTAATAACTTCGTCACCTAACTAGGTCTTGTACATGAAGACGGTCTTGCCCCAGTTGTCTAACTTCCCAGACTCCCTTGCGGCCCTCTCACGTGACTAACTGTGTGCGTTAAGAAAGAAAGCTTACTTCGTCTTTCTCGCTGCAGTGGACCTGAAAATAATACCCATTCGTTTTTTTTCCCTCCACCTTTCTCCTTCGTCGACTACCGCTAACGCAATTTCTTCGGTTCCATAGCTGTAACTGACACACAGCTAAACGTCATTTGCTCGCTTGACCTCGCGCAACGGATAATAGGCTCACCTGGAAATTTGAATGTGACTGGTTCCCATCCGATGCGCGAACTCACAATTTTTTTTTCAGAACTTGTATTGAAGACCATCGTGTTCCAGAACTTTGTGAAATTTGCATGAATTGAAAGCTATTTAAAACGCGCCCTGCTAACAAACTTTTAACTCTTCTCGCCTGCACATTGGTGATTTGTGTTGATTTAAAATCCTTCCCATCCTTATTGACCCTTTTGACACCCAAATTCTCCATTCTCTTCAACATTCGTCAAGAAATTTAACATAGCTGGATAGAGATAAGAGGAAACATACACATGGTGATCCTCTTGTCACCACAGGATCGGTGTTACAAGCAACCGCCTCCTTCTGGTGTCCCGTCACTACTACATCCTTACATACACCCACAAGGACACCGACAATTTGTCGACACCGCCATTTGTTTTTCTTCTTGCAGACTAGCATAACTAAAACCCGAGTGCTCTCTCTCTCTCTCTCTCTCACACACACACACACACACTTACACACATACACACAGATAAAGTTACACCTACAAGTGCAATTGACACATACACACATATATACACGCACAGTAGCTATTTCTTCTTTGTTTCTGATATTGACGGACACACAGAATATGTTTCCTCTCTGTTTCCGACATTCATGTTTGTTATTACTCTTGTAGTAGTCTTGATACTATTGTCAGGCAAAGAGGAATAATGCACGTCGCTGGACACAAACACACGCTTGGCATCACAGTCCGTCTCAAAGACTGATGCCAGAATGTCTCGTAAAATGAACTGCAAGTTGGTAATTGAGTTTGATGGACTAGACAAACATGGCTGCCGAAAATGGGCTCTGGCGTCCATCACGCAAAGCCGCGGTACTCTTTGACGGGCTGCAGGGAACGTCACTGAAGTTGACTTTTGTGCGAGCGCCATCTGAGCTCAGCAGAGATGCTCCGTTAGAAATAGCATGCAGCGGGGTGGCTGCTATGGGTGTGGGGTTGGGTAAAACGTGCTTGGTATTTGTAACTAAAGGGGCTGCTTCAAGAGCCCCACGTCAGTCTTTGCAACAAGAACGGAACACAATAATATCTTCAATATCGTCAACTGCTACCACCAGCCTCTCTTTGACTACTACGCCAGACACCGACGACAGAGCACTGTAGTGTCGATCGAAAAGCAGTAATTCCTTCTGAATTGCGTACTGAGGCTTTTGGGGCAAGGGTCACGTGATCTGATACTGCAAGGAGACGACGTGGGCTGACACTATCACTGAACACAAGCTGCCGTACGGTAGTTGGCTGACTTCGTGCTCTGGCGCTGCCAGTAAGTAAAGGCCATCCAGTTCAGACGCACAACACAAAGAAATATTTCTCCTGAACGTCCCTCACAACAACACTCGCGAACCGTCTTTGCTGTTTGTTGCACGCAGCAAACATTTTAACTTTTGATGAGTTCAAGTACCTTTAGTTACCTAGCCTGCTCGACAGATTTATACGAATGTATTTATGTAGAATCTGGCCAAGTACTGAATACGCAGGTATTTTTCTAGTTGTTATACTTAGAGCGTCACATAAAATTGTTTATTCGAGGCTACGGGCATTACAGACCATAGTGCAATGCAGGTTATTGCTGTTGTCACAGGATCGAGTGTACTTGGCTACAGACCAAAACCATCTGGTGAGTGCCAATATGCCATCCTCGAATCCTTGTGGGGGCTATGATGAGTGTGACTGTGCAGCCTCTAGGAGTCTAAGAATACTGTCGTTTGTTTCATCTCGGCCATTTTACCCTCTATTCTTGCTCACTGTCAGTAAGCGTGCAGGTCGCTCTTGGCTTCCAGTCACAGAGAATGATTAAAATGTTCTTCGTCTTTACTGCCTTTAAAACCCTTTCCAGCTGATCACAGAACGCCTACACTTCTTCGTCTACGTGTCTTGGTCTGTGGAAGTCAGCGCGTAAACTTGGACAATGATGACATGGTGATGCCCGGCAGAGATGCAAATGCAGATTAGCCGAGCGGAAATGGTGGTGCAGCTGATGACGGCTCTGACCACATCCCTGCGTACGAAGAAGCCCACACCGTGCTGGTGTCTGGTATCGTCCCCGCTGTCCCAGAGCCTGTAACCTTCGCCCGTTCCTGTCATCCTAAAGCCTGGCCATCTGACCTCTGACCTCAGTGTCCCACCGGTATCGTTCTAGCTCATTAGTCAGTTATTTCAGCTTGAGATACTGGTGTAATGTGTGGACGTTCCAGAAGATTGTGCGAGTGGATGTCCGCGCAAGAAAATTTTAATGTGATAGTTTCGAGTGGTGATAATTCAAGAGAAACAGCTCTAGGTTTGAGGAGCACCATGTGGTTGGACGATAACCTTGAGGATGAAAACCCAACAGGTTATCGGTCTTGACTCTTGCAGCTTTGTTCCTGAAGAAGTCAGGCTTGATATGGAGAGGGAAGAGACATACCAAGATAAACAGAAGACTTTGTACGATTAGATTCATCTAGAAGAACTGTGTGTAGTACAGAACAGTAGGCAGCCATGTGAGGATGATGACAGATGAGCTAAGTAAGGGGCGTTGTTTTGGAACTTATTTTTCTTAGAGAACTGATTCTTTCCAGCCTTAGCGGCTTAAGGCGCAAGATTTACGCATCAATTGACGCAAAAACAAATCAATTGTCCTACATGTGTGCGCAAACAAACAAACGTGCGCGTGCACATTAACTGTTAGCGTGATGGGGATGTTGGCTGACAGGCGGGATACCCGGTCCACACAGGATGCAATACCACACTGCAGGGAGAACCTTATGTACACTTAAGGCAAGTCGTAAGTAGGATTCACGACCATTGCGCGAATAATTTTGGTTACTGGAAATCGACGGACGTCTAGAAAAAGTCGGGCCCCGTACGATCACCTTGACTAGCTCGTTGCAAATGTTCTGCTCGCATGGATCCGCTTTCAAGAAAGCGTACGTGGCCTCGAAAACAGCCATAAAAAACCCTTGTTTTTCCGAAGAAAAAGTCTCTTCTCGTGCAACGAGAGATACCAAGTGTTTTTTTCGTTATCCCTGGTCTTTTGATACACATCGAAATTTTTTTCAAGCCTTTCAGATGTCAAGGAGCCGCCTTGGTATGCGACTGACATTTTCGAATTCGCACTTAAGTCGGCTGTAGACACCTGCAAGCGGAGGACAAGCAAATGGTTTCGGCTATTTGATCACGTTCAGTCACACCAGACACAAAGGCACGAGTTTTTAGGCCCAGAGGATGTTCAGCTCACTCCTTTTGATTAGATCGGGTTCTTCTCGAGGTTCTCTTTGTTTTCTTCTTTTTCTTTTGTGTTCATCTCCGCACCCAGACGCAGCAAATACTGTTAGTTCTTGTTTTTTTTTTCTCTTTCTGTCCGCAAAACTCTGTTAAAATGCGCCTCTCTTGATATTACGCAGAATACAAGTAGTTTTGCAAAGAAGAGGCTTTCGTTTAACTCTCTAATATTTTTGTTATATCCTGGTCTCTTTGCTAGGTGTTACATAATACGACTGTCTAGAGTAAAAAAAAAATGAGAAAAAGGCATCAGTAATCTGTGGAGGTGGCGGAAGGTTTTAACAATATCAGTTTGCTTTAGTTTGAGCAGCTTTTTGGGCTGGAACTTTATTTAAAGCCGTCAACAACGATCTTTGGGGAAGGATGGGCCCCACGCTACATTTTCTTAACAAAATCACAAGGGAGATCATCGTGAGAAGAAGCAATTATTGCGAATTTGCTTTTACTATCGCTCCGCGTACCCAAGAAAGCATCGAGGTCGACTAGGGTAAGGCGAACGTCAGGTGAAAGAAAGAAAGAAAGAAAGAAAGAAAGAAAGAAAGAAAGAAAGAAAGAAAGAAAGAAAGAAAGAAAGTACACCATGTCAGTAAACACTTGAGATGAGGAAGGTTTAAATGAAGAAGTTAAAGGACGGATTTCAAAGAAATTCAAAAACAAATAAGACGCTGACGCTGCCAACACTCCAAACAATAAATAATAAAAGGGACACTGCAGTGAATACAACTCTAATGAGAATATTGAACATTTTTAAGATCAGCTCGCCCCCGGGAACTGCCTTACATGTGAAAGCGTCAGCGTTCTAACATGTTTGTGTTTACTAATACAAACATACAAACACCAAAATGGAGAGTGAAACTCTCAAACCTAGCCGACATCCATCCATACCTGCGGGGGAAAGGTAAAACATCAGATAGAATGAAGGAAAAAGAGAACAAACAAAGGTGTCAGCGTGCACGTGATTCTAACCTCCACATAGACGGCGAAGGGCATGACTATGACGGCAACCATGATGTCGGCTACAGCCAAGGAGCAGATGAAGTAGTTGGTCACTGTCTTGAGGCTCTTCTCTCGCACCACGGACAGCACCACCAGCACGTTGCCGAAGACAGTAAAAACGGGGAAGATGGCTAGCAGGAGGGTCCAGTACTTGTAGCCGGAGATGTCGTCCTCGCCCACATCCTTGCCCATCGTCAGGTTGAACTCGCAGAAAGTGTCATTATCATCGCACAAGAAGTCGAATGGTGAGAAGGTCACGTTTCCCAGCACATCGGCGGTCGACGCCAGCAACGTGGAGGTCGTGGAGGTCATGGGTGAGAGCTGGTCACGTGACGAAGCCACAGCAGCTGTATCCACCCCGGAGTTGCCGTCGTACACGTTCTGGTGCGGGTAGTAGGGCAGTCCACCGGCATCTCTCCCTGTTCCCTCCTCTCCTGGTCCAGGCGGGTGAACTACCGACCACCCGGGAAGATGGCTTGTGAGGTTGTAGAGTTTGGCGCTGGGGGAGGGGTCTTCGCTGGGCGCCATGATGGCTGACCCCCCTGTTCCCGGAGAGGGAGAGTTTGTCGAGGACGGGCTGGGTCCGTGAGGTGACAGGTCACCCAGGTATGTACCTCTACCACTAGTCTGCTGTAGTAAATGTCTGGCGGATGCCATGTCCCCTCACATCCTTTCAAAAGTCTGGGAACCGTTTGGAGGGTCGCTGAATCTGAGTCTGCAACACAAACTGTTCAGCGTTAGTTTGCCCACGTCTCTCAGCTGCACTATCGCCACGCGTGAAGACCCACACGCACACACGCACACCCACACGCAGGCCCATTTGGACACTCACACGCACGCACACATGCGCACCGGTCCAAAGACAAAAGAAAGCAATGAATGATTATGAGAAACGATAGTATCGACTGCACACAGGGTGGAGTACACAGCACAACTGAAACTGAAACACATTTTGCGCTCATCACACAGAGCCGGGAGGTCATGGACGTGCGTTGACCAGACGATATACGACGATACGTCAGCACAAACATCGCTATAAACTGTTCCTTCTCTCTCTCTCTCTCTCTCACACACACACACACACACACACACACACACACACACACACACACACACACACACACACGCGTACATTTGGCGTTGTTTTTGATAACTTAGTCCCTTTGTCTCACATCTTATCATTCATTGTTAAATATTTTTGAGGAAAGAATGCGATTCGCCAAAACAAAATTAAATGCAAGCTCAGTGTTTTCATAAAAATAGACTCACTATGAACTTTTGAACACAGCTATAACATCTTGCAGAGTTGTCGATATACACACATACACATATCTATATGTGCATTTGTTTTTTATTTATGCTTTGCTTGAACACGCTTGCTGTAGTTATGTAGGTGGGAGGTGTCTGTACAGTGATGTACAAGGCTTGCGCAAGCGGATCACACAAATGTCTGTCACACACTACTTCAAATGATGTATCAGAGTGTACTAAAAGAAACCTATAAGAAAAGTTGTTCTATACTGTGCCAAAAGAGTTTTAAGGGATGTTTACGCAGTTCTGCAGGAATTTAAAAAATTATATCAGGCTAAGCTAAAAGATCTAGAAGGGGTCCACGGCAAGGTCTGTTTAACTAGTGGGTTTTGTTCTTTTCAGCAGTAACATCTCGCTAGTTATTGATCAGATGCAGGCTCCCGTCGTGAGAAAGAAGTGAACTTGCTTCAGCATCATCAGACAGAAGGTGGTGCTTTTTCTGTCGAAAGACCTACACTTAGCCAGAGTTGCTCGCCTTTCGTGGGGTGGAACATGTTCCCACAGCACTACCAGGGCTCCCAGGCAAGCACCCATTGGCAGCACGCACTCCCTTTGTGAGGTTCATGAACCTTTGCCTGCTCGCTGCAGTGCTCTTCCCTCATAGTTCCGTCTTTTGATCATCTCAGAACTTTCCTGTAATCCTTTTTCTTCCTCCAGGCAGGTTTCCATCTTGTCTCCATGAACCGTACAAAACAGAATCCCCGCCATTCATCCTTGTCACCCAGATGTCCGGGCCGACTTCTGGAGCCATCTCTGTCTTTCTTCTTCACCATTTAGTTCCATCATGCTCAAAGCTGCACTTGGTAACGCGTGCATGTGTGTGTGTGTGTGTGTGTGTTTGTGTGTGTGTGTGTGTGTGTCAGCATGTTTGTGTGTGGGAATATGTGCGCGTGTACATATGAACATGAATACCAGCTCATGACGAACAATAAAATCTGTCTATATTCGTCCATTGCCCCGATGGTTGCACACTCTCTATTCCCGTGTTATTTCGCTTAAACAATCAATTAAATAATTACAAGAAAAGGCAGAGTAGAGCTAAAAATAGTCATATCCAGATTTCTTCCTCTGTCTTATTTTTATTTCTCTAACCTTTGTTGTAAACTGCTTTCCACAACATTTATTATGTTGTAACAATGTTGGAGTTCTTTGCAGATTGTTGCAAAGCCCACAATATGCTATACAATAGGTTATATTGCACGTTCAGGACAGAGAGAATCATGAATCCCGGCATGTGGTACTGATTTGCACCAGAATAGAATCTCTTTGACAGTACGGTGAAGGTAAGAACAGATGTGGTATTGGTTTGCTCACAGTACTGAAAGACAATCTCCTTAACAGTATGGCGAACGGTAAAAATGAAAGAATTTCTGTGACAGCATGGTGAGTGGTGAAAGGTGAAAATAAGAGGCAAAACGTAAAAGGACCGTCATCCTTTGCGCAAATTGTGATTGTAATACACTGCTAATATAATCGCACAAAATACTCAGGTATTAAAACAATAAAAATGAAACTTGGAAAGGCTGTACTTCAGGGGTGTGTTTTTGTAGTTTAATGTAGACCTTGTATGCTACTATAGCCCGTGCTTGTTTCTCTAACCTATTTCAGACAGTATTTGTTTTAACCTGGTACATGCAGACCGTGTTTACTTCTGTAACCCGGACAAACCTGGTTTGTTTCTGAAGTCAGTACAGAAGTTGTTTGTTTCTGTAACCATTACATTATTTCACTCGGTACATTCCATGTTTATTTCTTTAACAAGGTACAAACCATGTTTGGTTTTATGAACAAGTGCACATCATATTTTTTTCTTTAACCAAGCACAGACCGTTTTTGTTACTATAGAGAAGCACAGACGACGGCCAAAGTCTTTGGAGAACTATAATTTATGGCAAACATAAATGGATCACACGACATAACCAGCAACACTGTTCGTATTTCAATTTAAAGGAATTTTTATGGAAACTTTAACCCATCTTTTGCACCTGTAGACTTTAACAACGTACGCACAAGGAAGACAGTTCGTCTCTATGAGTTTAATGCGGTTATTTATTGGGTGCGCCCCCTGCAGTATTTCTTCTTTTGGCATTTTTGTGGTGTTCATCATGGGAAGCAGTATTTCGACTTTAATGTCTGTGTTCCCTTGTATACGGTCAAAAAGAATGTATTCCTTCAATTGTCAACAGATCACGACTGGAGACAAAGCAGGAAACGAAACGAAAGGTCAAAGTCCTCAGATGTCCTTTCAATCTAATGTTTCACATGATTTAACTGTGTGCAACATTAGCCATTTGAAAGAAGAACATATAGACCATTATAAAAATAGAGTTGTTATGACAGATATTTGGAAATGTTGCAATAATATGTTCTGATGGTGGACGATTAATAGAGCTATTGCAAAAAGTACCACATACAATTACTGTCTTAAGTAGAGTTTGGTAATTATCTTCTAAATCAAATCGTTCACATTTACCCTTCGGTTCTTTTACACAGCCCTCGTCGACACTCCTTCTCTCAGCCTATGTATTGTGTTACCAAATAAATCCAGAAATAAATGTGAAGCTAAAAATCAGGAAAAAATAAAAACAGACTTTGGCTTAATAGTTCTTCAAGTATCACTCGACGATTACAATGAATGTTACAACGGAAGTTTGCACTGCGTGCACTTCCCATCTCAAATCCATGCACAGGGTCGCGGCAGCTCGATGGGCCTGTTCTAGCGTCTTCCTGCAAACCTCCTTTCGTTGGCCCTAAATTGGTAAAGAATAGCTTTTTCCTTCCGAATGGAAGTCATTGGATTCTCTGCCCCTCAGGCCATCCCAAGAGGCTCTGCTGTATTGGCAGGAAAAAAATATTGGGCTTTCCTTCAACGCATGTCAGCAGACATTCACTCCTCTATCGCTCGCCTTTCCCAAACCCCTTTTGGCTGAAATTAGAATGTGGTTAGAGCGAGATTGAATAAAGGAACAAGTTTCACCCAAATCAAGCAAGGCCGTCAAGAGGAAGCAACTAGTGCAACGTTCCTTAACTCAATCTGCAACAGCAAGCATAGAAGAAGTCCTTGCGCAAAAGGTTGAAATCGAGGTAGAAATTAAGATTTCCCGAAAACGATTCGAAATTTTGTTTAGTTTGCTTTTACCCTTGAGCTGATGACAAGGTGGTGGACAGAAGGGATTAAACCAAAATCAAAACAGAAACAAGCAAAATGAAGGCCATAGTACCGGTTATGGCACTACGGTACAGGCTACGTCTATCGTTAACTCTTTGTCTATAACAATAGGAAGGTGCTATGTCCATCGTTAGCTCCTTGTCTATAGGATTAGGACACAAGCAACCTCTATCGTTAACTGCTGGTCCATGGCACTAGGACAGCACTACTACATCTACCGACAGCTTCTGTCACAGTCACATCTTTCTTCCAACAGCGTTAATTAGTTTATGATTAACAGCAGGGTATCAGAACAGGACACCGATAATTTTCAAACTTTATTTTACACACGGCATTATTAAAAACATAACACACGAAATCATTGAACACATGAACCTGTAAACTCAGGGGCCTGTGAACACACGCGCGCACGAAATGGTGTAAAAACTAATTGCGTAAAATAAGAGAAGACACCAAAGGCATGCTGCTTATCAAAAATTCACTAACGGTTTCTGCATGTTTGATGCTCGCCTACATCAGTCATTATAATAAAACGTAAATCCTCAGCAAATAACACTCTTTTGTTGGTGAAGCGGGAGATCAAAAGGGAGAAATAAATATTGGAAGTATTATGCAGCTGCAGTGGAGAAGGTCAAAGGGAGGTGTGTGTGTGTGTGTGCGTGTATGCGTGCGTGTGTGAGATAGAGAGAGAGTGAGAGAGAGGGTACACTTCTTTTTTCTTATTCGAAACCATTTAGGACTAGCGGTGAATTAAAGCGATTCAGCTATGGGCGCAAGCGAGGTAAAGCCGGCTCCCAATTGCCAGCCAGTCGTAAGAAGGAGAAGAGCGGTGCTGAGATTTCACTTCTTTTTTCTCTTGGGATGGCGCGCAATCTTGGCTTGATGTCGGGCAGGACACAGCTGACACGAGTCGAGAGCACTTTCCGCTTCTTCAAAGCGATGATTCGGGTCCTCCTCCTAGTCACGAGGTGCGGCCTTCTCCATTCTCCTCTGTTGATTTTTTTACTTAACACGAGTGTAATCTTTTGGGGTGGGGTCAAGGAAACGATGAGATCTTCATGGTGATAATGGAGCGGTAAGACTGCATTGTAGTGGGTAGTCTTGATCTGCTGCCGAATTTTGAATAATGGGAAGCTTTTTAAGTGCGATTCAAACAAGCCACTCAAACATACCAGTCAGGACGTGTGTCTGCAGACTACACGCGTTTGATGCACATCCTACCACGGTTACACCCATAGTCGTAGACCCCAAGACAGACATACCATACAGGCGATACAGCGACAATAGTAAGACCCCAAGACAAACTTGGACCACACACCCACAACAGCAGGTCTCCATGAATGATTCTCCTCATTCTGTTGCTCTTCACATGCAGCCTATTTATGGCAAGTACCTCTCTGAAAACTCTACTCCGTTCTTTGAACAGGGTCACCCTGTTTTCCTTTCTCGTGCACTGCAGGAGCGAGCAGCCGACTACTGGCTGCAGAAAAGTTTTGTTTCGTTAAAGGAGAGGTCTGCTTAACCTGCCACAAACAGCTGTGTCGCATCCAATCCGACTTATGAAAATTAAGCTTTTCAAAGATTCTCTGCAGGTCGATCGCCATGCAAATCACTGGCAGAGCGACATTTCACAAGCCTCTGTTTGACAAAGAAGGGAAACATAAATGGAAGCTTCTAGAATGCTGGAGCGTGGTGACTGATGATTTGAGCGTGCAGTGAGCACGAACCTACACACGGCCGCACACACCTGAACAGAAACCCCAGTCACATGCTTTTCGCTTCAAACGTTTCTGATGAAACTTTTTTTTGCTTTATACTTCCATCGAGGTAATTGTCCAATCTGGAAGTGTCATGAGCTGTGTTCATTACCATTTGGACGTAAATAATAATAATGATGATGATGATAATGATGATGATGGGGACTAACATTCAAGCAAAAGCCTCTAAACTCAAATAATGAGTACTGACATCCAAACAGATCAACGCAGAGAAATGATAATGCGAAGCCGGTAAAGACCAACTAAAAATAGAGAGGGAAATAAAAATATAAACGCGGTAAATAATACCAATAAAGTTGATTTATATAACGCTTTATTCCACCATCAAAGGCTGGATCAAGCGCTTTACAAAATAATTCATAAAAAAAACACAGGCAAAAAATGATGATGATGATGATGATGATGATGATGATGATGATGATGATGATGATGACGATGACGATGACGGAAACTGTTCTCAAAGCAAAGTTCATTGTTTGCCCCCAGTTAATTTAGCTACTCAAGAAAGGAAGGTGAATGCGTTCAGCATATTTGCAGACTGCAGCCTCGCCACTGCATGGAATCTTCGATATGTCAATAAAGTTCTGCTTCAAAAAAAAAAAAAAAGAAAAAGAAAAAGAAAAGCTGAAAGTTATTATGACGTTTATATGGGGCTTTAGTGCAGCAGGCAGAAATATCGCAAAGTGTATATTTTCACTGAAAATAATGTAGCTATTTTTCGGAACAATGAAGATTATGTAATTTAATTAAAGACGAAATTGTCTCCCAATGAAAAAAAAAGCCGTCTAGATGTGGTATTTTCACAATTTTGTTAAACATAAGTTGTCTTACATGCTGTAGCACTTGCATTATCATCCCTTTTCTTTACGGACACCCGAGTTTTGCAGATTTTACAATTTTGTACGTGACCTCGTGACCAAGTTCTCAATTGATACACAAACTGTAGTTTTCATGAGCGTCGAGAAAACACATCCAGTTAAAACTAAAAACACTCTTGGGGCACCCAAGCGTCTCCTGGGGACGAGGACTGGCTGCCAAAGACAGAGGGTCCTGACTGCAGAGAACCGTCAACTCACCTGAGTTATGGGAACCCCGCAAAGTAGTGTTTAGATGTGCTATTGTCCTATTAATGTCCTCTCTTACTGAAACATGTAACTATTATATGAAAAATAACACGTTAAATAGTGCCTTTAGTTTATTGCCTGAAGGAACGTTGAACTGAAAGTGATCAACCATGTTAAAGTCACGTGATGTGCAAGCCTTAGTCCAACTGCCTTGGACTCTTCCTGATAAATCAGTATGCTCGAAAGGGGGGATGCGGGAACAGGGGGAGATTGCCAGTCACCAGCCCAGACAACCGGCAAGCTGATGTAGAGCGGTTCAAATTGCAAGTCGATGGGTTATGTATATCATTTCAAATTGCCAATCAATGGATTATGTAAAGCCGGTTCATATTTCTAGTCAGTGTAATATGTAGAATGGTTTTGAATATTGCTAATTAGCCGCTCTGGATGTGTAGAAAAGTTCAATCATGCTGCTTATTAACGCTACTAATTATGTAGAAAAATTCAACCGTGTTTCTAATTAACTGCACTGATTCATGTATACATGTTGAAATTGCTCTTAAACTGATTGTGCGCAAAGGTTGATAAAATGTTGATAATTAATTGCACTGATTATATAGAGAGGTTGATAAAATGTTGATAATCAGTGGCACTGATTATATAATGAAGTTTTAAAATGTTGATAATTAATTGCACTGGTAAACAGAGAGGCTTGAAAATGTTGATAATTAATTGCACTGATCTTACAGAAAACTATCCGCGCCACCCACTCATCAGGCCACCTAAGTACACAAAAGGGAGGTCTGCCTTACAGTCACAGAATCGAAGACATCCAAAACTTTCCATTAACACCATCTTCAGCTAATAATGTACTTGGCACCGTTTGCTGCTATGCTGCCTTGCTCAAAGAATCTCTTTTCCGAGACAGCGATCGGAAGTACTCCATGGGAGGTCACTCTACAACACAATGAGAGACCAACAGGAGTGAAGCAAGGGCAAATTCAAAGCAAATTTCAACAAGACCAAAAAGCCGTCAGCAAGTTCAGATCCTGCTGACACAAATTCCTGCCATGCCAGTTTCTAAATTTAAAAATAAGAAAGGGAAGGGAATTTAAGGAGGAAATGGGGAAAGCAACGGAAAAAAACCGTCGACATTCAGGAAAACCATCCTCCCACTGAAGGAAGAAGAAATCCAATTTAAATTTGCTCCTATAGGCTCCGTTAAAATGTCGACCGGTTTGAAGAAGCCGTAACGCAGGGCAGTGGTGGCCTGGTCTCGGGGAATTTCCATGACTGTGCGTGTAAGCGACTTGATTCATTTCGCTCGATACCATGCAAGACCGCCTCAAGAAATGTGCTAGGGCCTCCTCTCACCATGGGCTTTTACCCCTCTCTTCATACACTCTCACTACACACTATCACTCCTCTCTTCATACACTCTCACTATGCACTATCACCCAGTCTCACCATGCCCTATCGCTCCTCTCTTCACTCCCACTATTCCCGCAAATTGGCGTCCCTCCCTGTCACTACCAGTCTTATTGCTGCTGCTTTTTATGCCCTTTCCTACTAATACAGCTGGAGAACCACACAAAGCCAAGAAAATAAAATCAAGACAGGCATTTCACATGTCACTTGTCTAAATGGTATTTCAAATAATCACCTGTTGAAATGACAGCTTCAAGTCCACACCAGAAAGGCACACGCAAGTGCTCATCACAATACCAACCTCTTATTCGCAGGCAAGGTGAAGAATTTGTGGAACGAATCTTGTGCAAAGGATGCAGTGTCTGCTACTGTTCCGACAGCGAGGTGAACAGGTGGTGGATGATATAGTATTAACCGACACTCTGACATTAAAAACACTTTCATCTTTGGAGGCCACGTGCAAGGTGTCGTTATGGACTGTGCAGACTGACAGTCCACTAGCATCAAGTGTACGGGTTGCAACATCCAGAGAGTACCAGTAAATACACTAGATAACCAAACCACGCGCAAACAATTACAAGGAGGTCGTTTACTAGATCTTTAAGTGGCGAATTACATGGACTAAAGCCGTGGATATTAAAAGGATCATTTCGTTCATGTCTGCCGTCAAATAAATTTCAGCCTGCACGAGGAGCGCCTGGGAGGCAAAGCAATGCAAGTTGTCCAACTTTCACAAATTTCCCGAAAATACATCTACATAATTGACTTCATAAAACGAAAGCCACTAACAAGCTTTAAATATATAGCAGGAGTGCCTGCAGTTCAAAAACAATGGAATAAAAGACAAAATGTAATGGAGCGAGAGGTGAACGCACCATAAGCTGCGGTTTGGCAGGAGCTGCTGCTGGAGGTAAACGGGTTTAGTGAGGTCAAACACAGAGAGAGAGAGAGAGAGAGAAGAGGCGTGGAGGAGGGGATGAGGGTAGGAGGGGAAAGAGAGAGGACACGGTACTGGAAGACGTTTGTTCCAAATCAGCGCCTGAGATATTTCCAGCATAGTAATCTCGAAATGTAAATGAAATGTATGTAATGTTCCCCTATTTTAACTAAACTGCTTAAAGGAAAATTATTCCAGCGTCATGTATGAGGTCAATTAATGAAACTAAAATAAAAATCGGGAGGGGTTAATTCTTTCAAACTAGGGGAAAAGGAACACGTTAAACAGCAGACAGATAAAGGGGAAGAGAAACAAAGAAATTCGGTCGGTCGGTTTTTCTGGCCATAAGGACTTATCTATACACGTAGTGTGTGTGTGTGTGTGTGTGTGTGTGTGTGTGTGTGTGTGTGTGTGTGTGTGTCTATACAGTTAGACAATACCGAAGATTATTCTCTTGCTGACAAGTGAAGTTTCGAATCAAGAGTTCCCCATTCAAACGAACTATTCTGAATTACTATTTCTGTGCAACTCTGATGAACGTCAGAAAGAGGTAGCCTTATGTTCCAGCGATCAATCAATGTCGCCCAGTTGATGGGACGAGCGAGTAAATGACAGGCTAACGGGAAGAGGTCCCCAATTTTTAGTGAACTAGCAATAAAGTAATGACTCCAGTGGCCAGCAAGAAGTTTCTCACCTCTAGTACGTCAACAAAAGGTGTCTCACCTCCTGTACGTCACCAGGAGGCATCACTAACCTCCAGTAGTCATCAGAAGGTGCCACTCGCCTCCAGTACGTCGCCAGGAGGTATCACTAACCTCCAGTAGTCATCAGAAGGTGCCACTCACCTCCAGTACGTCACCAGGAGGTATCACTAACCTCCAGTAGTCATCAGAAGGTGCCACTCACCTCCAGTACGTCACTAGGAGGTATCACTAACCTCCAGTAGTCATCAGAAGGTGCCACTCACCTCCAGTACGTCACCAGGAGGTATCACTAACCTCCAGTAGTCATCAGAAGGTGCCACTCACCTCCAGTACGTCACCAGGAGGTATCACTAACCTCCAGTAGTCATCAGAAGGTGCCACTCACCTCCAGTACGTCAGCAACGTACGGCTGGAGAACGATACCTAGACTATGACCAGGCTTTGCTACCTGCTACATGTGTCGTCTGGTGAAGGGTGCGTCTCGTCACACGTCACCAGTGTGTTGTTTAACGAGAACCGTCACATGGTTGTCTTGGGGTGCGCAGTTAAGTGGGTCCAGTCTCATCTAGTAGTAGAGGCTGAAAGCTCGTGAGGAACACGTAATGCGGAAGACAAAAGTAATTTATAAAGGAAAACAATGCAAACCAGGCCTCGGGGTCTAAGCCTTTCGATTCTTTCTGTGCATGTAGTAGATGACAATATGACACAACGAGAGATATTCTTTCGTTTATAGAGGAGATTGCAAACAACTTAACTCGGCTTGAACCGCAGCAACAAAATCAATCATCAAAATTTTTTTAAATGCTTCTATTGCCACCAAGAAGAAGATATGTCTGTAAAAAGGTTCCGCAGTCTTTCATATGCTCTTTCTTACAACACATATACACATGCATACGTGTATGTATGCGCACACACGTGCACAAGACGAGAGGGCAAGAAGTGCAAATGATATTTACGTTTAGCCGAACTGTTTTAAAAGAATGTGTTCGTAAGTCAAAAAGGTTGTGGGAGGGGGAGTTGTACACATCATTTTACATGTGTATTTTTAATTACTTCTCTGTGAATAGTCTATAAATAGAATTCGGCAACTATTTCAGTACATGTTATCGTCAGGCTGAAGAAATACAAAACAATCCGACTGGAACGATAGAAGTCAGTCAAGACAGAAGAAAGAATCTAAATACTACCAAATTATAGAAATCGAAAAAACGTATTTAAAAAAAAAATTAAAAGATTCGAGTGCAAGACTTTTAAAAAAGGGAGAGAGAGAGAGCTATGGTGAAATTGTTCAAGAAAAAAAAGAGCGAAGAGCGAAGTTTGAAAACACGGGTGAAATGAAGGGAAGAAAGCGTCATCTCACGAGTTCGTCGCTCCTTTGTTGTCATTCAGCGTCCTGGCAGACAAGACAGGCTCTCTTCCTGCACCTTATTACTCCGGCAAGCTCCGAAGGACACGCCTCATAACTGTCACTGGCCAGCACGCCAAGCGAGAGATTAGCCAAGCCCTCCGCCACCCGGCCACTGACAGGCACAGCTCCAGATTAGGAGATTAGACGGATCAGGGAGACCGCCATGGGCACAGTCAGGCAAGGGGTTTGAGACTAGACAGATCACGGACAACACATCCGCGGAGAGATTCAGTGCCTTGCACCGCTGCCGGGCCCAGCCCGCCATCCACAGTCCCTGACAGCGACCTCCCCCTCCACTTCCACATGCTCGCTTGTCTCATTTGGCGCGAGACGAGGGGAGGCGAGGGTTCGCGTGACTGCTCTCTGGGCGACTGCGGCGCTTTGAAGCTCCGGCAGACGAGGATGATCTAAGAAGAGGAAATAAACGCTGTCCCGGGGAAAAAGTCCCAGAAATTATTTCGAGGTGCAGTAAGGCGAAAGTCCACCTTATATAGAGATATGAAGAAAGTAAGAACGGACAGACAAGACAATGCATTTTTTTCAAGGTTATGACAACATGAAGCCACCAGAGTTCCTAATGTGCTCTCTCTGTCTCTCTGTCTGGGTGTGTGTGGGTGGGTGGGTAGGTTTAGTGCGTGGATGTGTAAAGAGATAGGACGAGGGGAAGTTAAGTACTCCCCGGTTGTAGGAATTCGTGGAATTCTTTTCCCTTACTTTTAAAACGTAAATTAATATTCTAAAAAAAATCAACTGAATTTTGTTTTGTTTTTCTGACATTAATAGGTCATTAGAGACATGTTTTATGGAGTTTGAAATCAAGAGAGACGTGATTTACGCATTTACCACGCTCAGTTTGTCAGATTAGCAGCTGATAACAAGATGGACATCATCATCATCATCATCATTACTACTCTAGCAACCATAATTAATGTCCAAATATAAAACCTACATTAAAGGCCAGCTCGAAAGGAAATATTATTTTTAATGGATTATCTATTCGATAGTCATATCTAGACATATAAAATCACAGATATTGCTCGTTCCTAGCACTAGTTAGTTCTAAAAGGAACGATCTTCTGTTCCAAACACTACACCGTTCTAACGATGAGACTTGTTTTCACACAGACCGAAATATTGCTCTACAGTCCGAAGAGTATGCAACAAAATGTGACCATTTCCATTATATCCAGGCAACGTATGAAGCCCTGGATGTAAAATAAAATGTAACGGCTTATAAGAAAATACATGAGATGCTGACAGGAAAAAAACATTTCCTCGAGTTGAAAGAAGAAAATCAGGCAGCTGATCGATTCCATCAGTCGAAGTCTGCACATCGTGCGGCCAAGTCTTTCGTCGACGGGTTGACTGATTGACTGGTGCGGAGGGAGACCCTCTCAGCTGATGGTTTAGCGAGAGGTGCAGGTATTGAGAGGATGGTGAGAGGATGAGGGGTGTACAGCCCCGCTATGTCACCCTGTGCATTATCTGGGAGGGTAGAGGCTGTTGAACAGTCCCGCTATATCGACCTGTTTATTTTTAGAAAAGGTGGGGGTTAGACGATACAGGTCTGGAACCAGTTTATCACACACGTCTAATTTTAAGAACTTTAAGAACTTAAATGTATTTAGTTAAAAGAGTTTTATGTAATGCTTCTAAACGCGGCGCACAACACAATTTAAAACTTTTCTAACTTTTTTATCGTTGTAAATAAGATCAAGGTGTTTAAGCCGGATTTCCGCGCCTATCAGATTATGCTGATGTAAAAATGAAGTCTCTCCTGGACAAACAGCGAAAGAAAAACTAAGAGCAGAACTGGACTAAACTAAATGTTTTCTAGTCAAATTCAAGGCAAATAAAACTGCACGCGTGGCTCATATGTCGAACGCAGCAACGAAATAAAAAAAAGAAATGTAACACAAAAACATATCAACACGCGAGGCAACAGACCAACTCGACCACTCCCTAGTCGATATAAATCATCTGGAAAAATTGCCATGGTAACATACGCGAGTACATTATGCGTGAAAATATAGTTTGGAAACTGCCAATCAATGAACGTTCAGTGCGTATCCAACCACTTTTATAGAAACTTCAGAGAGTTCTGTGTCAGAAATCACTTCGATCTCCTTAATAATTCCTGCGATATCTCGCTATGTTGAAATTTAAACCTTGAAAATGATTTGTCGTCGTTTCATTTTATCATAGGATCTCTTGTTTGCTGGCAAACATCTCGATTTCTTCTCCGAAGTTGATTGTGATAATCACAGCCATCAGTGTTAAAACTGCTATATAGCCATTTTATAACTTCCAGGTGTTTTACACTTAGAAAACGACTGTTAACACTTTGCTAAAAGGTTCGTGCGACGTCTTTAAATGACTTAGGAGTGATTTATGAAAATGGTTTGTAAATTTGATTCTTTAAAACAGTTTTACACACACACACGCACACGCACACGCACACGCACACGCACACACACACACACACACACACACACACACACACACACACACACACACACACACACACACAGGATATTTTAATGATCGATAACTGCCTCATTGTTACACGGAAGAGTCAGCGTGCTCTCTCCGATTACATTTTCAATCTAGCAAAGCGATGTGTTTTGTCCTACCAGATGTCTCACCCCCCGGCACACTATGCGACAGCTGTTATGGGGTGAGACAAACGCATCTCTTATCCCTCTCTTCCCCCCCCCCCACCCAAACTCAAACACGCGCCGCCAGGAGGACCAGGAGGTAATTACAGCTCATTGCACACCCTGCACTACGCGCACCACTTGCAGAAGGAAAAGGCGGCGGCGACAGTCGGTGAATACTGAACTGTGAGCGTCCTGGCCGCGGAATTCTTTTTCCCACATGAGATGGGGGGGGGGCGGCGGAAATTCAGCCAATCGGAGTGCCTGTCTTTGTTATTTTGTCAGAGGTTTGGGGTTAGGGTTAGGGTTAGGGTTTGGGTTAGGGTTAGGGTTAGGGTTAGGGTTAGGTTTATTAGGTACAATTGTGCAATTGAGTGGAGCGAACAGACGACAGCATATTTTACGTGCACTCCGACTGGCTGAATTTCCGGCCCCCCCCTATCTCATGTGGGAAAAAGAATTCCGCGTCCTGGCCTCCGGCCACTCACACTCACCACAGTGGACCGTAGGCACAGCGAGCTATTTTAGTTTGTGGGATGCAACACTCTTGTTAATAAAGAACAAACAAATTTGTTATCCTTTTTTGTTCCTGTACCCTCTCGACAAACCAGACCGCCACCACAACACCCATGCGTGCGTGGATGAGAGATTTAATAGTTTTATACATCCATGGATACATGGCACTGAAAGTTAGAGCACATGCAAACAAGCAAACGCACACATGCATTCGTCCATGAAAGCACACTCAATGTTTTTCGCCTTATCTTTGACCATTTACTGTTGTGTTTTAAATGCCCCCCCCCCAACCTACCGCTAGAAAATACCTAAACGCGAGGGCTAATAATGTAATAAAAGAGCATCGACATCACCCTCCATTTTAAAGCTGCAGTTACATACTGCAGTCCTATGCTAATATCACATACATGCTCTAATTATACATCACAGTAACATGCTGTAATTATACATCACAGTAACATGCTCTAATTATACATCACAGTCACATGCTGTAATTATACGTTGAAATCACAGGCGTCAGCTGCATGCTATGGGGTTCAATCACGTGATTAAATCATTTGTTCAATTGAAAGGTTTTAATCACGTGCTTCAATCACCCGATGTAATCATACGCTAGAATCGCAGAGTACATTCACTAAATTTACACGATTCATTTATAAATGGAGAGGGAAGGGCGGGACTCTCTCGTACTGATTGTTCACTCTGTGATCAATGTCTGGCACAGAACGAAATTAATTGATCATTATCAAGAAGCTAATCTTTGTGACATGACACTTGTCGGGTGTTACTTTGCAGGCAATAAAAGACCAGCTTGACAGTTAATAAGTGTGGTCTTGTCTGTTAGTACTCTCTTGCTTGATAAGTTGAACCTGCTTGCATGCTGTATACACTGGCTTAATGCTAGTCCATATTATCTTGCCTGATAGTCATTATTTATGATAATCTTTCTTATTATTCATTATAGTCTTTTGTTAGGGGTTATAGTCTTGCCAACTGAGCTTCTACGGTCATTTTGGTTTCGCCTATGAGGTACTATAGTCAGCCTTGTCGCTATAGACATGCTTTCTAAGTCACTATTGTCTTGCCGTTCGACAATCAACATGAATGGGTAAAGCGAGTGTTCTACTAATGCACAGAGACCAAAAAAAAAAAAAATTAAACACACACACACACACACACACACACACACACACACACACAAACACACACACACAACCTTTTTTGTATCGAAAGGACGGTTGTCACACAAGTCTGCTCTTCACAACAACATAGACAATACTATTATTGCAAATATGATGACTAACTTTTATCACTTTGGAGACTATTTTAGATACAATAAGTTGAAGAATTACAGTAACATCCAGAATCCCAAGAAAAAAGGAAAAGAGTAAAGAAATAATCATCAATCACTCAATAAATCCCTGAATGACTATACAAGGAATTAATTGATTTAGGGAATTAATAAATCAACGAATCAATGACCAAATAATAATCAATAAATTAATGTCAACAAGTCAAGGAATTATAGATAAGGTTACAACACGAAGGGTGGTCTCGTGAAGACCTTTAACCCTTAACCTCGCTAGTCAAAAAAACAACCCAGCCAACCAACTTGTTAACCCCCGAACTAACCAGCCAACCAGCCAACCAAGCAAGTACTCGATGAATCGATGAAATCGTGATAAGCCCTGCTTTCTCCCTTTTCAGTTTTTAAGCCGTAATAAATCTTTTTCCACTAGAAGAAATCCTTCTTCAGGCCCTGGGCTTTAGGCTGCGAGCTTTCATCGCTAACGAGGCATGCGGGAGATTTCAGTGCTGAGTTGCCTCGCCTAACGTTATAAAATCTGGATAAAACTTGTTGACCATAAATAAACCATCGTAACGTTTTTACAGCGAGGCTATCGTCCTTTCTGATGTCTTCCAGCTGCATCGATCTGAGCTTTAAAAACTGAATCAGTATTTTTTTTACAGCAAGATTACCATCCTTTCTGAAGCATTGGTGTGACCGTAGTTCTACCTTGAAGACTAAATTAATATCTGTAGCAAACATTTCTTCCGAGGTAATCACGGTGGACGTTGACTGAACTCGCCTCCCGTTCATATTGCACGTATTTTCAACTACGTGATGCACGATGTCCGGTACTATCAGCAAGCAAACCATGG
This sequence comes from Marisa cornuarietis, assembly GCA_004794655.1. Classification (NCBI taxonomy): domain Eukaryota; kingdom Metazoa; phylum Mollusca; class Gastropoda; order Architaenioglossa; family Ampullariidae; genus Marisa; species Marisa cornuarietis. Next base: position 5,248,188 of record SMMW01000636.1, read on the forward strand.
GTCGGAAGTACACCCGAAAGAGAAGACAGACAGTTGGCAGATTGAGACAGACCGCTGGCCTGTCGTATACCAAGAAAAACGACAGACCTCTTTTGGACTGAAGTAGACTACCAGGCAATGGGACTATGCAGCTGTGTGGGAAGAGACGAAAATGTGTAGCGCACTACACTGACTCCTTTAATACTAATACTTTCCCCCTCCCTCCACAAAACATACAATAGAATTGCATCTGCAATGATTTGAAGGAGTCTGATGGAAGAAATAACGACTTGTCTACAGTCTCCCAAAGGAGGCCATGAATCAAAGCGCCATCGCATCTCAGACCTTGCTATCCTGGCTTGGGGCTGGAGAAACGATAACATTCAACACCGCTAGGCTAATCCTGCTGCTGGTCGGTCTGCGATGCCGTACACAGAACCGTGGAGAAAAATAAATAAGAAAAGGACTGATTAAAAAAGGTTTCCTTGTAAAATCGATTCAACTTCACACAAGAGCTTAAAGCCCCTTTTGCGAAGACGTTTTTTAAACCTATCTGGCTGCTTAGGAACTTTGTGCTGATTAACTTCTTTCCTTTGTCCTACTTCCTCTGCTATGCCCCACATGACTGTCGTGGGATTTTGTAGAAACAACAAGAAGACCACGGCCAAGTGCTGTCTGGGCTAGCCCTCATCTTACTCTTTGTCTCTTCTCCCACTCCGCCCTTTTCTCGCTCCTCGTTTTTTTCAGAAAAACAAAAACCAAACCAGCCGATGTTTCGGAATTGTTTCCTGTCTCCGATTTTATCTTTATCAGTGCTTTAACTTGACGTACTGTCGTCCTTAGGTTGAGGTACTGTCGTCCTTAGGCTGAGGTACTGTCGTCCTTAGGTTGAGGTACTGTCGTCCTTAGGTTGAGGCACTGTTGTCCTTTACTTGAGATCCTGTCGTAATTAGGTTGAGGTACTGTCGTCCTTAATTTGAGGTCCTGTCTTCTGACCTCCGTAAGTGCTTCTGTAGCCGTTCTTTCTTTTTACTCCTCTTTTCACAGGTCTGTACTGATTTGCGACGACCATCACAGAAGTAAATAATGCCCCGTTTCTTTTTCTTTGACCTCTTTTACAAAAGTCAATATTTTCGTAGCTCTAAGTTGAGCACCAATTACAACAGTAAATCATGGTCTACTTCTCTCTCAGTTTAAGTGCTTTTACAACAGAAAACGCTGCCCTAGCTCTCTAGGTTAAGTCTCCTATACTCGAATTAATGTTATACCATCTCTCAGTTTAATCATCTAAAAGTTTAAAAGAGCAAATGTTGCCTGTAGATTTGATGAAATGAGATAAATCTGAAAATGTAGTAAGCTTTTTATTTTCAAGTTATAAGCTGGCAATAATGATATAAGCGCACACCTCAGATTTTATTCTTAGCCTTATAGCCTTAAGTTTAGGTTGAAATCACGGCTTTGAGGCGAATAGAGATGTCGTCTGTGCCTGCATCTGAGTGTTCTTGAATTAAGTCTTTAGGTGTGCATAAGAATGGTCTAGAAGTAAGATGTAAGTTTTTATTCAGATTGTGTCCCTTGCTCATGTTTTTTACGTTGTAAGTAGAACATTTTATATAGTGAATGAGCACATTTCCCATGCTTAAGCTGCCCATTGGGACTAATAACGTTGGTCATTGCCGTTGCCACTGCATGTCTGTCTTTATATATGTATAGGTATCTGTCTTTATGTGTATGTGTGTCTGTAAGTCTGTATATATATGTGTGTGTGTGTCTTTATATATGTGTGAATGTTCCTGTTCATCTGTCTAGGCTTGTCTGTCACCCACTCTCTTTCTTGGTACACATACTCCAGCTAGATATTACCAACCAACCATTTAACCAGCCACCCCGCCAACTAGCAGAGTTACAAACACCCATAACGTGCATGTATTCCCTTTTCTCAATTTTACAACGTTTTCATCTCCATCACCTTCCTCGTCACCATTATCTTTCTGCTTTCAGCGTTACCCCCTCCACCTCTTACACATGTCACGGGGTCAAGGCTGACGACTAAGATTTGAAAGCCCCCCCCCCTCTCTCTCTCTCTCTCTTCGATCGTGCAGCTGCCCACCCCGCTAGTCCCTCCCGCTCAGCTTCAAGACGACCCTCCCGTCCTCGACTTGCTGCAGCGCCAGTACAGGCTGACGAGGCTGATGCCGAAACTTGGTCCAGCCAGCAACACGTCGTCACGTGACAACCTTCTTCAACAACTTCACATTATGACTTAGCATCCCAATCAGGGAGGAAGCAAACAACAGCCGTGTTATCAGTCACTAATAAATAATAACAATGACAGCGTTTGACGTACCTCTTGAAGAAACGTCAGAGGCTGACGGCCGCCAGTGGCCAGGGACATCACTCTTGTTTACACACTGCACCTCCGCTGCTCGTATGACCACTTGGCAGGCAAGAATCTAATTTCTGCAAACATTCGACAAGGAGAACGGTAGTGAGCCAAACGGAAGACAACAGCTCTGAGAAAATCGAGCAGGAGACAAAAAGATGTGTGTCTGCTATCGACCAATTTGTCGATCACAGGTTTTCGCAACTGTCGCTAATGACAAAGCTTGTGTTTCAGCCTTCCATCTTGAACAGGGGATTACAGGGACCTGTCGACCTAATCACACGCACCACTCACGTACAACCTCTTGTTTCCGACCCCCTTCCCCCTCCATCTTTTGCAACTTGTTCACCTCTAGCACTCCCTCCTACACCCACCCAGCAATTATCACCCGCTTTCCATTTATTTTTCGACCTTCCAAACTTGTTTTAAGTTTTTTTTATCTTGTCAAACTCTGACAAATTGTTCATACATAAAAAAAATCTTTCTCTGCCTCTGTCTCTCCTTCACCATCTTTCTCTCTCTAAGGGAAGATAATTATAAAGCCTAAAATACCCTCTCCCCCATCCCAGCACACGCAAGTCTAATCAGAAAAGACAATCATGGAGGAGAAATGTCCACAACACAAGAAACTTTATAATAATTGATGGATTACTCGAACATTTATCAACAAACAGCGGATTTTTTGCACAATGAAGCTTAAGATTTGGCATCAGCATCAAGCTGCTTATCATTATCACAAGCGAAGTCTTCTCAAACAACCATCAGTCCCTCTAATTTTTATTTTGTTTATTTTAAAGCTGCAAGGATAAAATATTTTCAGAGAGGGGAACAAGTGTAAAAAATTAGAAAAGAATGTTTGAATTACTTCAGCATTTTTAACAATTGTTTGTTTGTTTGTTTTTGTTTAACGCCGTGCCAGCAACTAAGGCTATATCACGGCGAGAACATCTTCTCAACACATGCACCTTTCTAACTTTTTGGTGAACGACCTCCATATTTTTTACTTATTTTTTATTATGATTACTTTCTCCTTTTTTTGGTAAATCGCCATGAACCTGTCCATAGGACCAGGATATGGTGTTATACAAAGTCACTGTGGTTCACACGAGCACCTGCTCTCACTGCTCCTGTCATCGTTCTGTCAAATAATGTCATCTATATCATCCACTCCTGTCATCGTTCTGTCATGTCTTCATGTTTTGTCACAGTCTGCATGTCTAATAATGGGTTCTAAAAAGTTAACAAGGAGAAAGCTTCTTACAAGTACGACTTCCTTCGGTGCCCATTATATATACATCATTCTCACACGAGTAATAGTTGGATTGGAATCATTTTAATTTAAAAGAACTTAAAAAGCCAGAACATTTCGCTATTGTAACAATATCTGATACCCTTAAACCGAAATGATGTTGAACTAGTAAGGGAACCTGTCAGTTGCCTCTGTTACCTGACAGTATGTTTGTTGTTTGTTTCAATGCAACATAATATCACAACCGAAGGTATTGCAATATTAAATTGGGCTGACTGACTGATTTCATGTCGATGAGCAATACTTATGTATATGTATTTTATCGGCATGTACGTTTACCTGGGAATATTCTCACTAAATGACCTGTACCATCCTAATCTGCTATATTACTACTGAACGAGTAATTAAATCTCTAAACTTACCATTAAGGGGAGGGTACGTCATTCACCATTGAAATTCACACTCACTATAGCTCATTCCCTCCTGCTGCAAACTCTACTTTTATGGCTAGCACCCACACAGAGCTACGATTTTCACACTCAAAGTTTTTTTATTGCTTGGGTGTTTGTACTGAGTAGCTCACTACTGTCTGTCGGGCTACGTTTCGCTTTCAAAGAAGATTGAAGTTATCGACACTGTACGTAGATGGAACCGCCATGTTGGCGATGTCTACTTTACTAACGATTGACGCTGACAGGAAATTGAAGAGCATGGATCCAGATGCAGGTTTTGCTCCCGTAGGTTGGATACTAATTTCTTCCGCCATCCCTCTCTCCTTCCTTTGCCTTTCCGTTATTCTGTCAAAACCTCTTGGTCTCCCTGTACGTGTCTCCTGGTCTCCACATTCGTCACCCACTTTTGGTCCCACTCTTTATTCTACTTCCTTTCCCACGTCGCGAGTGTAATTGGGTGGTTGTTTGCATATGTTCACAGCAGAACACTAGTGCATGATGACTGTGTGGATCTTCTGATGTACGGGTCCACAAGCACACACACACGCGCGCGCGCACACAAAGAAATACATGTTTTGTGTGTTGTATTGCATCATACAATGCCGTTATTTTTGTTGTATACACCGATGTTGTCTAAAGAAATAATCAATATTTCGAAACCAAAGGCCGAGCTAAAGCTTCACTAAATAGCCCCATTTGAGAATACGAGTGCAACGTAAATATCAACGGTAGTCGTTCTTTAATGATCTTTTCAGTGGAGACTTCCCCTAGAAAATATCTACGACAAAAACACACAAAATACCATCGCTATAGAAGCTTAGCTGATAATGAGATGCTCTACAAGCAACAGAAATAAAAAAAATAATAGGAATTTTAGCTGATAATTAAATAGTCTCACCGAAACAAAGAGAAATCAAAGCAGTAAAATAATGGACAGTTTCAGCGACTGTAAAAAATAATCTCACATTAATGCAGGCTTAAGCTCATGAAAGATTTCTCTGAAAACAAAGGAAATACCATATTAACAAGGGCTTTAGCTGATGGAGCACGCCACTAAAAATAAGGGAAATAACTCACAAACATTCTGGAAGCGAAGAAATAATAAATGAAGGCAGACTTAGATGGAGACTTAAAAGAAACTAAAGTTAGAGGCCACGAGGAAAAGTCAGCAATGAGTAGGGAGGTGGGGGGCTGCAGGTACATGCAACAGGTACCACCCTGCAGATACCACCAAGCAGGTACCACCCTGCAGATACCACCCAGCAGATACTATGTCTTCTGAACGATGACATGAGGCAAATAGCAGTTTTGTGCTAAAACTGTCAGACCTATCGGACATTAGTGAGGGAAGGAGAACACTACTCTGTACGAGTCTGTCTGAGAAGCCGTCTGAAAAGCTACTAACAGTCCTCTGCAATCGTCTGCCCTTGCCTCACTGATCAAGTGAATCGTAGTAAATATTTTATGAGCGAACATTTGCGAAAACAAAGCCGTCAAAATGTGGGCTTGCGTACACTAATGGCACTGAAGGTGTACTTATGCGGTGCCTAGTGTTGTCACACTGACTGTTCTGTAAGGTCAAACAGACAACCGTTGCTGCTTTTTTATGACTAAGCTGAATTCAGTAAAAAAATGTTTTCTAAAATCTAAAAAATAAACCATTTGTCGCATATTTCGCATATACAAGCATACGAATAGAAACACGGAAGAAGGTATCAAACGTGATGTAATGTCAGAGATACGTCTAATGTCATAGACATATATCACAGATACATCTGTCACAAAAATATCTAATGTCACAAATATGCCTCATATCCACTGGCAGTTTTATTGGTGACGTATAGGTAGACCCTTACGAAGTACCTGAACTCGTTGTACCTGTGTTCACGATCCCTTCTGCTGAGCAGTTGAGTAGTGAGGGGCTTATGGGTGTGGCTTGGTGGGTTTGGGGGGGGGAGACACACGACGAAACATTATGTTTGATTACATGCGGGTGCACTGAATAAAGCTAGGAGGGATATGTAGACGTGGCTCTTAAAAAACTTGAAGTGCTCATGTTTCTATATTTTGTTATAAACTGGCCCGTGTTTCCAGTCAAGCATTGGGAATATAATTAACATTTAGAAGTTTACTTTGTCCAGGATAAAAGCAGTTGCCTAGATGATCGCAATCCGTCTACTTTATATGTGTTAGCCCCCAGGCACTATGTCATCTAATCAGTGAAATAAAATGTCTTCCTCGTCTAATCAGTAGAATGCCGCTTGCTGACCTTTTCGCGATGTATTTTTGAAAATTGTTTCATATGTTTTCGACGTCTGCTATCTTCATGGACCTTGGATTGGTACTCGTGTATCTCTAAGAATGTAGCTCTAGGTACACATCTCCACGCATTTGCAGATTTTTTTGGATGACGTTTCAATTTTGTTAGTTATCATCATAGACATTAAGTGTACTTCAATCAACCTATTCCATTCCACTTCACTAAATACTTCCAGAGTAGTATCGTTGAGGAAATGATGTTTACAGTCAGCAAGCAACGCCCGTCTGTACACTCCCTTAGCATTGTGCCGCTCCCCCTCCACCATCTTGTCACTTTAAAATAAAACAATCTCCAGTATCAGCAGCCAAAAACGGTAGAAGATTTAAAAAACAAAAAACAAAAATAGCTTTGGCGTTCTTTTGGCTTCATCAGGGAGTAGGGAGCAAACAGTGCGTTGAGCAGAATTGAAGGATCACCATATGTTTCAAACACAACTGGCACTTATCCTTACAAGATACTGACCAGCACACACTTGGCTTCAAGCATTAACAAATATATTCAAACTCAAAAAGAGTCTGAGTATTGTTACTATCAGTGGGTACAGAACAGCACTGGCTAGATTCGGGTTGAGTGTGTAGACTAACCAAACCAACCACAAAGGATGGTTTATAAAAATAGCCATGAAGACTGTCACTTCTTTTTGAATTTTCAAAGCACATATTTGTATGTAATATTATCTTACCGCCAGAGACTAGTCTACTATTTAACATTCTCACACGTACCGATGACAACAATACCCAAACTAGTTAATAAAAAAAATACTTGATCGCTTGTAAATACCACGAGAGCACTCCCGACTGCCAACTCCATCAAAATCTTGTTACATGGCTACGTGTGGTGCAACAATTAAATATAATAATATTGGTTTGTAGATATACGTGTCAATATGACCATGTATGCTTGCTCGCGCAGATACGTGTGTAAACGTAAATAGTGTCTCCTCCCTCTTTGAGACCATGAAAGCCCATACCAAAGTATGCGCGCGCATATTTATATATAGTCTTGATCACACATAAGTATATGATGATAATAGTTCGCCGTACAAAAAATATATATTTGTTTGTAGAAGGTTAATGGCTTGTTGTAGGAGTGCAGTGATAGCCAAGACGGAAAGACAAAGGCTGTTGACCATCAGCTTCTACCTTGTGATTCCATTTGAAGTCAGTGTGAGAAACAAAACAAAAACTGTAAAGTCAGCCTTCTTTACAAGATTGTAAAATTGACTTTCTCATAGTCCACTTTAATCAAACGGCAATCATATAGTTGTCACCTCTACACTACTAGTGACCCAGAGCAGGTTGTAATGTCACACCTGACAAAGTGACGTTCACAGACCCATGAACGAGGACCCAGCGTTCACAGTGTGACAGTGTCAGAGGGCACCAGCTCAAACTGTGACGTGTCCTCCCTGTGTTGGACCGATGCACCTTCAGCTCTGGAAAATTGTGAACGGCTTGAGATGAAACGTGGTGAGGTAAAGACACGTAGCTAATATCATTGTCCATCGCACATTTGCCTTGCATAAGCACGACAATCCCTGCTGCCAGTCAAGAGCGCGCTTGGCTTACGCTGCGCCCAGCCCACGGCTTCATCAAGCCAGGGTCACGTGGTGAGCCACGGCTACCAGTGCTTGCATGAGGGTAGTCTGTATGGAGATGGCGGACCTCGCCATGCAGGGTTAGTCGGGATTTTCCCCCGTGACACTCACAACTGTCTAGCGGCTTACTGGCCACGTCAAGCGTCAGCAGCGAACGTCATTCTGGTCATCGACAGTCACATGGTCACCGCACGGGACATGGTCGTTTGTCGGACAAGATGTGCACACTTGTCAAGTAGAAATGTCGACAGAGGTCCTTGCTGTGAACTAGTTCATACAGCTATCATTCTTACTTTAATATTGTCACAATTACGCGGTCTGATATGCTTTCACAACACAAAACACACAGAATGGGTTTTATACGGGCTTTTCCACCCAGTACACACACACACACACACACACACACACACACACACACACACACACAGACACACACACACACACAGAGAGAGAGAGAGAGAGTAGGAATATAACTGTAAATTGTTAGAGTCAGTGTGGGATAGTGGCACTTACAGTCACAAATATCAATTTCATCTGGACACAATTTTAATAACGTGTTAACCGTTCATGAATAATGAGTCCAACCCTTAGGGCAATTTCAGTCAACTCAGATAACCTCCCCTCTCTACTCTTGTAAGACCAACAGCTGGGAACTGGACGCGATAAAAGGCTTAAACTTTCTTATATACGATGCGCAGCTTTCTTTTGTGTAAGTCCCTCGTAGACCTGAAGCTCTGACGAGGTAAGTGGCAGTCCCCGCGGTGTCGGTCATATGTCTCTCCTTTACGACCCAAGCCTGTCGTCGGAAGATGCTGTTGTCTTTACGGTCGTAACCCGGTATCTTGCAAGCTCCTCACAGTGCTGCTTCGGAAGGTCTGGTCAGTGTTTCGCCTTCTGTCTCGGCAAAGAGTCGATTGTTGTCGCAGCTTTACGGGTACTGACTGACTGACTGACTGACTGACTGACTGACTGCACGCCGTATGATATTTATACACGCTTCCGCCTTTTTGACACCTAGGTGAGCATGTTGTGGAAAGCAAAGGACTCACAGAAATTTTAAGAGAAACTAAGGTGCACACTACTTTCGCGCCCGTGTATTTCTAAGCTGACCAGTACTCGCACAGTGCGAGACGAACAGGAATTTTAACAAAACAAAACAAAACAAACAAACAAACAAACAAACAAAAACCGCGTAAGGTGGTAGGAGAAAGTTTAAGCGGGATTTGTTTTTAAAATCAATTTTTCATTTTTCAGGGAAGCTTTAGTTGCCTTGCCCTTTAAAATCAGTCCAGTAAGAGTCTTAAATTTTAATTTTATTACATGATAGCTTTAGTCTTCTTGATAACGTGACCATAGGTGAAAAATTGCCGACTATTGTAGAGATTATGTTAAATAATAAGTAATTGTGGCTCAATAATATTCAATTCATTTTTTTGACGAAAAACGGTCCCAAACGCTGGTCCAGCAACAGCAGGACTCAAAGCGCTTTGTATAGCATGCTTCACTGTCAAAGAGACAAGCTCAGTGCACTGCACAGGAAGATCAAATAATAGTCCAATGAAGAAACAAAACACGAAGAAGAAGCGGTGATGCGATACAGCAGCACAGAATGTGTGAGGAATGCAATAAGAAGATCAAGCCAAGTGTAGAAAAAAGTCATCTTCAACCAGTTAGCAAAAGGGAGATCAACCCATTGGTTCACCAAGGCATCCAAGGAAAGAAGATGAAGTAGAACTGAGTCATTACATCATGTAAACAAGTGTTTACAAAACGTGACGCACGACGTTTGTAGAAGTCATCACAGATCGCGAAGGTAGCGCTCGAATACGGAGACCGTTAGTCACCCAAAACTTCGATCCCATCTGTATATTCCATACAGAAAAAGGTAGAAAACCAAAGACAATCCAGCAGACATGGGATTTAAAGGAAGATGTAGATCCACACGTTAATAACGACAATACCAGAAAAAAATCGCAGACTACACAGAAAAACACAGAGAGCTGCCCCAATGAGCCTGTTAGGCGAGGGGACATCATTCTCATCTCCAAAAGTCCAGAAATAGCTCACAAAATGCTTTAACACAATACTTACTTGTCCAAGGTGTCTTATATAATGTTTGGATGCAATAGTTACTTGCCTGCAGTGTCTTCTATAATGTTTGAGTACATTATTTGCTTGCTAGCAGTGTCTTATATCCTACTTTGTTACTAAAGTAACGTGAACCCACCCTCACTCTTTCATTGTCGCTGCTTATAAAATATGCAGTGTTTCCTGAAGCTCACATCTGCGAGTCTGTGGCCGCATTTACCTGTAGAGTCTTTCTCTAGCATGAATAGCGATGCTTAGTAATTCTTAGTGAACTCGTGTTAAGCTCCACTCAGATGGACATCCGGACATCCTGGACTTTATAAACTTCTCAGTTATCGTGTTTACCTCACTGGCGTTTTGGTCTCGATCCTGCATCTACCTTGACTTTGGTGTATCTCGTTGCCTTGTGCTTTTTTGTTGTATAGTAATAGTATTTTCAATCGTTCTATGCTTTGCGCGAAGTCGTTTCATCTTGCATACCACTTCTTCCACCATCTAGCTTTGCAGCTTATTCTTCGTCAAGGCCATTTCTCCGAGGGTTGTTCACCTTATGGATTACTGCTCTCCATTTCATTGCAGCTATAACTTTGTCTCTGATCTACAGACCATGCACTCTTCATATTTTTTTCATCTTTGGGTCTTGTGTTTCGTCGCTGTTTTTCGCTACGTTTTAATGTTAGATGTTCAGGATGTCGACTGCTCTCATGATGAAAGAAAATGCTCTATATATTTTTTCGAATTCGTCGAAATAATTCGCAGTTCCTTGATTCAAAAATTGACGACTTCGTGCTATTATTATTATTATTATTATTATTATTATTATTATTATTATTATTATTATTATTATTATTATTATTATTTCTTGATGTTTTGTGCCTTACGCCCACATCTTTCTTCAACAGTGTCTCCGCCTATTGTTCGTCACGGCCATCTTGCCCGAGGTGTTTCTCCACCTTATGGATTACTTTTCTCCATTTCTCTGTAGCTATAACTTTTTGCATTTGGTCTACAGATGATGTCTTGTAAGACGCCTAGAATTTGTTTGTCAGGTAGGGAGATGCGCTTTAGAAAGTAGTGTTACTCACTGAAAGCCACGATGTCGAGGAAGCAGACTTTGACAACAACAACGACGCCGACACTGGGGAAGTAATTGTAGTTGTCGTAGTCATAATAATAATAATAAATTGCAGATTTATACCGTCTTTCTCCAGTACCAAATCCAGGCTTTACATACAATAAACATACGCGTGCATCAGCACATACCTTTTTTATATCGATATCAAATGCACAATTTACACGCAAAAATGCACATAGTGTACAAACACTTACACACACATACACTAATGCCACGGAGAACTCATCAGTATATATTCTGATGTCCTGTCGACAACACTATTCAATAGGGAGAACTCAGTAACAGAAACTATTTGTGGTTAAGGCTGCTGTTCACGAGCAGCAGGACGCTGTAGACACCAGCATGTACCTTATTTAATATCATCGCTAAAACCATGATTTACAGTAGCATTTGTAAGTGTTATCCCGAGAATGGCCGCTATAGATCTGTGTGAAGAGCGATTGTCAAGAAGCAGTAAGGAAGCCTCAGCAACTATTTGTATAAACAACGCCTGGGCTAACGTGTGTGAACACTGGCCTGCGGAGAGACGCATGTGTACAAGATCGCTTGTCAAAAGGCGGGTGTAGAGAAATCTCGCAAATGATGTGTGTCAAGAAAGCTCGCCAAACAGCTCTGTGAAAAGGCTTGGCCAGGCTAAGAGCGATGACCAGGAGCGTAAATTTACCTCGCCAGAGCTCGCCTCATTTCACGCTATTATAGCTCGCCATATGTCCAAATTCAGCTTTCACGTGGCGCAATAAATCCTCTCGTGTCTGACAGGCTCATCTTGTTGAATTAAGCAGATATGGCCCAAAGATTTCTGTAATAAAAAAGACTGGCATGAAGAAGACTCCCTTTGTAACTGCCGTACGACTGGCCACAGACCTTCTGAAGACCTGACTGGTCTCAGACCTGTTATTAAAGAAACTGGGCTAAGATTTATATGACTGGACATCTTGGTCACCATGTAAGTCAGTGCTTCGCAAATTTTGTCCTTACGTTCGTCAGAAAGGACCTTCTTAACAAGATGCATTTCGAATAAGTGATTATGTCTTGTAAAGTTTGTTCGTTGCGTAGAACACTTACAAAACACCAGCACATATTCTGCAATATGTTTCAGGTCCAACGAACAAGTCGGTAATATTCAGAACTATTGCTGCTACATAGTACGGACAACATTTAAATAACGACTTAATTGCAAGAAAAAAGAGCAGTAGATAGAGCACAGTAATGTCGTTGAGGAACTGCACATGGTCATGGTCATTTGTTTCTCACACTCGCCTCTAGTCATCCAGACACTGCTCCTTCCACCCCGGTGTTCTTCCAGTGGCAGACAGAACGCAGAACGATGTTTAAAAGCGTTTTCCCTTGGGACCTGCCCATTAGTAATCTACGCTGTTTAGTGTCCAGCGTGTTTTTCTGATCTGGCATTACCGTTTTTATTTTGAATTGATAGTTTCTGCTATTGGCTAATGTGACTAATGAGTTGTGACTAACTTCTTTGAACAAGTAAGTGATTTATTGACACCCACCCAGCCTTTTGTCAAAACTAGATCCCATGAAAGTGTGCTCAATTTTACAAAAGCTGAGGGACTAGGAATAAGAAGACATTATGAAAAGCACCTCTGAAATATGAAATATAATATATTTATTTAAGGTATAAGAAATTTCTCACTTTATAACGTCGACGTCGAGATTCAGGAAGATTAGCAGCCCCAGTGCATCACCGTGAGCAAACAATTCCCCTCACCATCAGCCTGTATAACTGCTAACATCATTATTCTTACTACTCAAAGTGAAGATGGCAGCAGGACTTGCAGTCAAGCGGAAACCTGTCAAACATTTACAGCCGCTACAGCCGTCGACCAGATTTTATCGCATTTAAACAAGGGAACACCACTTTTGCCACTGAGTTACTTACTGCGTCCTTGGTAGTACACACATCAGCCGACACGAGACTGCCGGTGACAAGAGATGTCAACAGCAACACCTGGGAATTTATCATGCTGATCAATGACGCAGTCTTAAAAAAGTCTTTTAAAAAAAGAGCCAATAGCTTGGCTTGAACAGGAGGCGTGTTCAGACTGCGAGCTGAACTTTGTGTGGTGATGGGATAAGCACGAGGGAAAAAAAAGTTAATGAGGAAACGCAAACAAAATGTCTTGAAGGAACAATAAAACAAAATGCAGTATTGACAAAGCTTCTTTCTATCATAAAAAGAGGCCATGTTACAGTGCAGATTAACAAACGACCGCAAAGAAACCCTATGAAAAGACACCTCGTCTTTAATGGTGTATCAAGGAAGATTGCTGTAAAGAGTAAACTTATTTGCAACGGAAGCGGCTTCGACCGGCCAAATCCTTCTCGCCGGGGATAAGAGCCACCAGATAGAGAGGGCCACAAAGCAAACTGCAAACATATTTAACGAACAATTTACCAGAACGTGCGTTATTAACAGCAGGGATGCATTTGTAAACTGAAAGCATTAAAACACAAGAATATGTCTTCTTAAATAAGTTAGATTGAAAGACGTCCTCCCATGTTTCTTTGCGGACCAGTGTGGGTGGACAGCTTGTAATCCTCAAAGAATCAGTCCTCTCATTTGTCTGCAATAGGTAGAGCACAGAACACTAAGAGGTCATTAACTAAATTGCTAGTAAGCTTCACACCTCAACAGCTGTCTGCTGGAGGCGAAATAAATGTTTGCTCATTTCATACCGAAAGGAAGCATACTAAATTTACAGTGCATCATCCTCTCTCTGTGACGGTGCTTCTGCTTTCTGGTACAACTGAGCTTCTTGCTGGCCTGTGTGCTTCTGGTGTTAAATGGCTGCAAGAGAGAAGATGAATTATTGCGCAAAGAGCTCTCCTACTACATGGGTCTGCACGCGCCTGTGTGTATTGAGGGGCGGCGCGCTGCCTGTAACGATTCAGTATAAGGACAAAAGCATTTCTTTCAGTGCTAAGGTTTCTCACAAACTTCCAATGCTAATGTTTAACATAACCGCACTAAAGAGACAAAAATGATACATAATGGTCTCAGAACACCTGCATTCAGAAAAACATTTGAACCTTGTAATTAAACTACCGAACCTCAAACATTTCCCGAAAATCAATTAGAAAACAGTGTCAACTTACTGTTCTGATTAAGAGCTAAACGTCATTAATATTTAAAATATCGGTACACTGCACTTTAGGAGCCGGCAAAAAGTTACAGTTAATTTTAAATTCTGCTATCCGTCAATAAACAACCACAGTGCTTTAAAAACTGAAACATCGCTGCTGATGCCTATGACCTTGTTTGATAAAAAAAGATATCAAAAGTTCAAGAAAAAATAGATATTTCCTCAAAGATCCCATGATCAGGAAAATCGGACACGCTTTTTTGATTTGTAGGGTCGCCACAAGGCCTACAGGAGTATTCGTTCAAATGCACTATGAGCGGGCCTAAAGGACTGGAAAAGAAGGAAAGGCAACATGGAAGGAATCGTCTGTCAATGTCTCGAATCTGCAGAACTAAACACATGATATCTTATCAGAGACTTTGGGGTGGACTTTCTTCAAGAAAAACAAATAATATCATTTAAAAAGAGCTTTACAGTGATGCACTATTTAGCTGATAAGTAGATATAATGTGTTAAGTTAGAGACACAGACCTATCACACCTTTTGTCACACTGGAACGTCTGATGCTGACAAAGTAAATAGAGAATGGCGGTGCAAGTATCTATTTCTGTGATAAAATTATCATGATCCGTAATAGGTTCTCATCTACTTTATTAGCAACACTAGTTAATGCGTTATTATTATTTTACACACAGCTGGTACCTGCTGGTCTTACATACAGTCTGCGTCTGCTGCAGCGGCTGTACTTTCGGCCGTTGTATTGTGAAGTCGTAATAGGAGTTTTACCGAAAGAGGATCTAGACTTTTCTTACCTTTCATATACCCGGGGTGCTGAGAGAAACAACGCTTCAGCTAGATGGGCCTCCCAGTTTCTCTCACCCGCCAAATAGGCCACGTCACGTTTGCCGGGCCGCACGTGCTGCTGTGTGCGCAGAAGAACTGCATCTCGCGAGTGGGCATTCAGCGCCTGCATGTTGGCCGCCGGTCACAGGGCAATGCGTGCACAGGCGGAAACGTCTGCTATGAATGCTTCAAAGCTAGTTAGCAAGTCTGTGTGTGTGTGTGTGTGTGTGTGTGTGTGTGTGTGTGTGCGTGCGTGCACACATGGCACACGGTAGGTATGTTCCCGCGCGACTGGGTGCGTGTGACTAAATTTTTTTTGGCGATTTGATGTGCGAGTATTACCTTGCTGCGTCATTTCATTTATTAAAAGACTCCCTTCCTTAGGGGGGTGGGTGAATTTCATCGGGGTTTCTTCCCAACTCCGTTTATTCGTGTCAACTTACAGGTAAAACAACTTTAAGCAGCTTGTAGTCCCAGCGCCTCTACAGAAACTGGCAGCACGAGAAAACGAGAAATTACTATTTTCAGTGGTAGATTAGATCAGGCCTTTGAAGCTCAACTCTTTCGTTAAAAGTTGTTTTTTTAATCCCATTTCGGTTGCACTGCACGATGCACTGCATTAGGCAAAACATTAAGTGGTGTCACAAGGGAAATAACTTAGTCCTAACTGAAACACACACCTGCCCATCACTTGCAAGTGCGTTAGCGCTCGTGCAGTAGACATGCTGGGCTTTTCTTGTATTTTCGTTTTTAAAGTCACCATTCTTGAAATTCAGTTTAATGCTACAGTTTTCTGCTGGGACGGTGGCTGTCACGGGAGGGGTTAACATTCCCTACAACTCCGACACCAGGCGACAGGTGGAGACAACTGCGTTTGTTTTCTTGTTAAGCTTGAATGAATGGATAAGGCGGGTAATCGATCCACAGCCATAGCAGAGCACAGATCCTTAATTTGTTGCCCCTCTGGGATCGGTTTCGTGAATAATGTAGTTTATGCGTGTCTCTCTCTTTCCTTTCTCTTCTGACCAGACTTTGAGGCCAGCGTGGCAGTGTCGTCAGCAAGTTCAGTCTGTTCCCCCCCCCCCCCCCGCAGTTACGCGCACGTGTGTATTGACATGTGGGTGAGCCGCCATGCACTTGCGTGCGCGTTTAAATGGTTCTCTTCAAAAACGGGTTCGTGCACGCGTGTGCATTGATGTCCGTAGGGCGGGCACCATGCATGAATTCACGTCTAATCTTTAAGCCCCCACCAAGAGTGTTAAGGAACAGTTTGCTTGGGCATGTGCAAGTCATTACAACCTATTCTGTTGCAAGTGCAAGTATTTACTAAGT
Organism: Marisa cornuarietis; assembly: GCA_004794655.1. NCBI lineage: Eukaryota > Metazoa > Mollusca > Gastropoda > Architaenioglossa > Ampullariidae > Marisa > Marisa cornuarietis. Next base: position 5,264,670 of record SMMW01000636.1, read on the forward strand.
GTCATGTTGAACGTGCAATCATTCGCACGTGTTCTGCTGCACGTGTAAGTCATTTCCACGTGTTCTTTTTTTGTGTATGAGATGCAGGGATAAATCGCCATTTTAATGCTTTGATGTTGTCCTGTGCCCTGTCTTTTTTTTCTAAGAGTTTTTGATGTATTGGCATGGTGGAGTTTATTTTTAGACCGTTTTTATTTTCTGGGTTTCTAACCGCACGAGTTATTACTGTTGAATTTTCAAGGTATGTATCTGTCAGTCTTCTTGGCTCTTTCAGATCATTTTTCGGGCATAACACGTTGCATTTGGATTTTTAGCAACCGATTGTTTGGTTGTAGAATGTGGTACCTGGCTGTGTCAGAAAATAATGGCGTAATATAGTTCTAACATTGACGAAATACTTCACATTCATGAATAAAACCTATACAGTTACTACCACAAGAGAGCGTGAAAATCAAGTTGGTAACATCACTAACATTTTACACATGTGTTTAGGCTTTAAGCCAACAATAATCTGTATCCGGATGGAGGTAGTAAGACTGAGGGAGGACCCACAAGAGAAGTAAAAAAATGAACGGAGTTGGGGCCGGAAAGCACGTGTGTATGAATCGGGTGGCGCATAGCAGTCCTTCAGTCTCGTTATATTACTTGTCAGCCATCATCGCATACACACGCAGATATAGAAAAAAACTTATCTTTTAGCTTTGTTAGTGATAGAAAATATAGTGCAGGAGTGTAAAAAGAAAGCAAGTTACAAAGTATAAATGTACAGACAACAGTCTCACACCCCATTCAGACCGAGTGCAATCCGACTCTGCCTGTAACAGACCTCATATATACACGCAAGAGCTTCGATAAACCAGGTAGTCACTTGGAAGCATTGGATGCAACCAGCTTAACGACAGAGTAAGCAAAGCAGACATTACTGTGCCTGATACAACTTTGACCCTGTGCTTCTAAAGTATTTTTGTGCTTGGATATAAGCAGTAAAAATTATTATTATGATGCATACATTCTCTCACAGTCGCATCTCTCCCAACAACCCTCACCCTATCTTCACGCCAGCAGGAGAGTTTAGGATCTCAGCCCACGACTTTAAAAAAAATGGTAGTAGGTTCACCATACAACTACGTTCACAACTACGACGTCAACTGCAGGACTGTGCATCACCCCAACCCGCCCCGGCATTGCAAACGGCTGATGGTAACATTGTCGTTACCTCCCTGCCCGCACGCGCGTGAGTGCAAGGACCTGAGAAGGTCAATGCCAAGGATACCGCGGCTACCATTAGTGCTTACAATGCCGGACTTGACGGTGCTTTTCAGAGACTACGATTCATCAGTGTACAGCCCGGCTTGCAACAACAAGGGCCAGTCTAATGCTGGGCCAGATTTGATCGAGTTAAGAAAGCATTGCCATCCCAACTTAGGCTGCAACATCTTGGTGAGCGCTGTAGGGTAGGGAGACCGTTGGCACAGCACAGGAGAAATGCTTTACACTTAACAGCAGACTGACCTGACAACTTTGGCTTCCTATACTTGATATTTGTCATGTCACTGGTGAGATAAAAATAGAAACATTGTGCAGTGTAAGATTATACTCATACAGCCGTCAACATTTTCAATACTTTGCAACGCCTGCTATACATGTGACCATGAGATACATGTTTGACTGTTCTCAGACATTACTATTCTTTATAAATTGCTTTTCAAATATTCACATTTACGCTCGCGCGAGAACACCCCCCCCACACACACACATTCACATGCATAAACTCATAAGCATACTGGCATATGAACTCACACACATAGTACAAATATATAATAGAGAACTATGTTTGCTTGCCTCACAGGTTGAGAGGATGAGTTCTGGATCTTATTTGTATTGGATGGACATGTTTTGATTTGGCGATGTATAACGGACCTTCATATTATTAATTACCTTGGATGCGTTTCTCTACTCTCTTCTTTTGTCCTACGGCTTTTATTTCTTGTTCTCTACTAAATAAAAGTGAAAAATGATTGGAGCATTTTTGCAAATGACTGGATGTATTGAGTGACTACACTCCGGTTTACTTATTAATTCGCTCCGGTCTTCAATTTTCAAGGCAGCCATCTTGAGTTTCAGTGAATAAACTTATAATCACTATTTAGTGTTTACTATGTTACTAGTCAATATTCTCCCGATGTCCCTATCCTTTGTTTTTAAAGATTTTCCTCAATGTATCTTCGCTGTTCAATCTATACTGATCACCCTTGACTACCGGAACACGGCTAAAGTCTTCGCGTTGTCCTTCAGTTGTTAACTGACAGAGCTTGATGTACAGCACAGGGAGCTTTTCTGTTGGCTGGGATATTATGATTTACCTGTGAATTTGATTAAAATTGAAAAAAAAATATATACATAGTTTTACAAAATGCCAGCGTGCGCGCGCGCGCGCGCACACACACACACACACACACACGCACTCACGCACGCACGCACGCACGCACACACACACACACATTCACCATTCACACTCGCACGCCCGAACTCAGGAACACACAGACTCACACACATCACAACTCATTAGCGAGATCTCTAACCATATACCCATGATCTCATGCGAGGCCTATGCTCAATATTATTCATTAGACTGCGTCAAAGGAAGGTTAATAGGAAAGGCACTTCATCTGCAGTAATAATAATATTTTTATAGAGTGCACAACCTGGCTGTGACATGGTCAAACCCCCTTTTGGCATTAACATAACAAACTTTTATACACAATATTTCTAAAACATTGCTATGATATTTATACGATAGCAAATACAAATGCTAACACATTCACACACTTTACGTGTGAGAATGAGTGAGAACAAGAGAGAGAGAGAGAGACTGCTCGACGGTCAGAACAGAATTAGTGGACTGGAAGACGGGAAGAGGTTTAATGGTCAGCGATCAATAACATGAAAATGTAAAGCAAAATGAAGTCAAAAAATAATGACAACATTTAAAACACTCAGAATTCTCTAAACAATAAAAATATTCGAAACTTGCAGACAGCGGCGTCGTTTATTTCGCCCGTGAACGATGTGCCACATTAAAATGATTTCCTCTTCTGCTTTACAGCTGAAAAATTCTCCCCACTTCTTTGTGTATTTTAAAAGTGAGCAAACTCCCGGTGATGCAGTTGTAGGCTAGGGGCCAGTTGCACAACCTGTTTCTAAACCTTAAAATTGTTAAAGAAGCAATATCTTCTTAGTTACATTGCCCAAGAACATACAAAAGTTGTACTGACAGGATGGAAAGTGAGACTAAAACAACTTTATCTTACTTAAAGCAGTTTTAGTTTTAAAAATTCTAAACTTGTGGTGTGTACTTAAAACTGATTATCTAAAATGATTTAAGGTCTGAAAGTGTTTTAAATTAGAAATTTGTTGTGCAACTGGCCCCAGAAACAGCAGCACAGATTTCTATACTTTCTAGACAGAAGACATCCTCAAGTTTGGAGGCAAATGTGAGCTCCAGGCATATTGGGCGCGGAGCTTATGAATCCTTATATAACTACTACCCGACAATTTCTTATCATTTGTAGAAATTGTGAGCTCATGCTGTGCAGGTGGTTGCACCAATGGACAGGCGAAAGATTCTAACAAGTCTTTTAATGTGTAAATTCGCGCGTTGATAGGCATTTTAATGTTCTTTGTATACTTTGTGAGTGTAATTGTAAAGTTTTCTACTTGTCCACCGATCCCAGTGAATCCCGTTAGCGCACAGGCAAGTTACATTGAAAGATTTTTCAAGACGAAATATTAATTTAAAGTTTTATCAAACAAAAATACATCTTTAATTTACATTTCATGCAATGCTTATAATATGTTGTAACATATTAACTCATACAGACATTTCAGATAAATGATAAACGTTTACAACACTATAAAGCATTTGTCTCTTTTCACAAGTCAGAGACCTCTCGGCACAAAACAAAGAGTTAAAGAAGCTGCCACTTCAGTCCATTTCACAGTCCTCCTTGTCTTGTGCTGCTCTCATTATTACTTGGTTCAAAGACCGATCTTTCGTTTACTGAGAAATCAAACAATAAAATCATACCTTGTACTAAAATGACTGCATGAAGACTTTTCTTCTTCCCTCTTCTTTGACTTGCAAAGATTATTACAAATAGTAAGTCAGATATCCTGTTGAGAAGTGTAAGGACTGATCGCATGTTTCGTCAGTCCATAGCCACGCCAAGCACAGTAAAGTCTCACAGAACAGCCTCTAGCACTTTCTAGCAACCCAAGTAAAGGGGTTATTTTTAGCTTCTTTAATATCTATGTCAACTAGCTGTTCCCAGCCTTTTTCATGTAAACCATCGCTTTCTACTTATTTTCATATCTTAGTGAAGTGGCGATTTTTTTGCCCAAAGTCATGGTCACACGGTCATTATAGACCTCCACGCAGAACAATACGGAATGTTTCAGCCGTTCTTATTCACTGCAAGATATATGAATTTTTTTACATTGATGTTAACAAGTGAAGTAATAACTCATATTTATCTTCAAACATTTCAGACAAAATTTATTATAATAAATTTTTTATCTACACAAAATAACCGGAGGAAGATTATTTCACAGTCTCGCTTAGACTTAGTGTGAGACTCAAAGCTGTGGTCTCGGTAACATCCACTGCTTTTCTAACTTTCTGCGGAAAGAAAGGCAAGAAGAAGCTGATAGTCAGGTGGCTCAAGTTTACAATCGCTGCGTTGCATCACAGGTGGTAGCGTCCCCCTGTCGTGCCCTTGACACGTCCCCGATTGTCTCCCTTTGACTCCGGAAGTAACCGTAAGGGGAGGGAAGTGCACGTAACATGCGCTCTTTTCCGTAAAGGCTCGTCCAAAGGTGAGCCTACAATGTCTTTACACGCTCTTCCCTGTGTTTGCGCCTGTCCAGCTGCGAGCCTGGTGTAGGATGTTTCACAGGCTTCTCAGTGTAGGCCATTAGTTGCTTGAGTCAACAGCTCATCCGTCTGACAGCTGCCGCTGGAGAAAGGCTCTGATTATCAAAGTTCTTCCAGCAGGCTCAGCCGTGCGGAACCTAAGCTTGGGTCGAGCGCGCAGTGGAAGTGGAATCCAATGACAGCATGTCAGCTGCACTACATTCACCATGGCCTCCCCAAGGACGTGCTAGTGGCGTTCCCTCTCTAATTTAAACACTGTTTCATCGACAAATTATAAAATATGATTGCTGAACAAAATCCACGCTAGCTGCTTTGCATCATTGCTAGTCCCTCAGATACAATCATATTTCTGCTAGTTTCGATTTTCCAAAGTGGATAGTGGAGACAACGCCAATTCTAGGGTTTCACAAGCATATCAAAGTTGAAAAGCCTACTCCAGAGAAAGTGTGACGCTTCTGAGATATGTTGGACAAATGGACTCAAAATGTGCACAATTTATACAAAATGAGTATATAATGATCACGTATAAATTTCATGACAACTTCTAAACAATTGTAGAAAATTGAACGAGAATTAGCTTACTTTTCCGTATATGATTCATGCGTGAATGCGTGTATACCAGGGGTGGACCAGTCTCTAAACTCTAAGCTATCCGGCGGGCCGGTAAAATACCAAAACAACACGCCTTGTGACTACACAACAAACCTAGTGGTAAATGGACAAAAGATGAGTACATAATGGCATTCAATTACCGAATTTATTGAGAAAAGTGAAGCTGTTTCAATTCGCTCACAATTAAAACTTTAAACGAGCCTTTCCTTTGAAGGCAGCCAACCCCCGATACTCTCTGACATCAGACATGTCACCGTGTTATTTGTTATCTTTGCATCTTGTATGTGTTAAAATATTACGGACTACCGGTTTCTAACGCTATTGTACTTGATAAATTAAATTTAAATCAAATTAAGCTAGGTTGAAAGAAAAATTGCAAGTACACTTCATATTTTTGGAGTTGGGCCGCATCCAGCCCGCGGGCTGTACTTTGCCCACCCCTGGTGTAGACGAATCGTACAGACAGACAGAGAGCACATAGACCACAAAAACAGATCACCAAAAACAAATACTAGAAAACTACCCGCCAATAATACACATAATGACGTTTTGATATTGCCCTAAGAAAAAACAGCAAAATGAAAAATGTGTCCTAAATTTTCAGCTTCTGTCCACAATTGCTTTTAAATTTCCCATTACTTTAAGGATAAGGTGCTTTTGATGGCGCATTACTTTCAAAAAAAGGATGGTAATGAAAGCTTTCTCTACTGTGTGGCACAAGCGATGTTGACGGCGAAGTTTCCAATTGTGGCTCGCAGTTACATAAAACATCTGTTTTTGGCAGTCGCTTCGGCGTCAATGTGCACGAGGAATGGTGTAATGAGAACTCTGTCTTCTTCCTTCAACTCTTGTTTTCTTTCCTTCAAAGGACGTCTCACGTCCGTTTCCTTTTATGTCTAATACAATTTCTTCTTGCATTGCGAGATGCATATGGTGATTAAGCTCTTTGTCATCTGAAGATTCCTTTTGCTCAGCAATTTTACACATGCATGTAGTCAGGAGAATCCGACAGCAGATCACTTTAATTTTTTTTTCTAACCAAGAAACTTTTAATCTTAGTGCTTTGATCAATCACAGTGAATGCATGTACCGGATATTAGACACGGGGCTGCCGTCGGTATGACTTGCTTGTTGACAAATCTCTAGATAACGTGATCTTTAGTCAAAACAAAAACGATGTACAAAAAGGTCTCAAGGATGAGGTAACCATGCCTGTAGTGGAAAAGAATAAGATATTTGTGTAAACATGGCAAAAACGTAAATAAATAAAAACAAACACTGCGTACGAAATTTGTTGTCATTGTTGTTCTCTGTCACAACACGTTGTCGTAATGGACAAAAGTCTCCTAGCTGCCCTCTGGCTAAAGGCTGGTGTGAATTGTATGTCGAAGATACAGCAGTGGAGCGTGCTTTAATTTCCTTTGACTGCCAATTCCATATCCCGTGCACACGGACAGTGAGACACTGGGCATGCGCAGAGAACAATGTCGCCTTTTGGCGTAGGAGAGTGCGGGGAATTCACGCCTCCCTGTATTGTTGAAAAATTGCCGGATGTGGAAAGGTGGTCGACTTCAAATTAAGAAATATTTACTTTTTTCTCTTTTTTTTTAAATTTACCTCCACGTTGTCATGTGACTACTGCTGGGGCTAGCAGCCCTTACACCGATTACCATATAAAAAAATTAATGTCAAAAGATTATTTTTAGCCTCCTCCATGACCTCGGTATATACATTTTTTAAGCCTTACACTTAACTGAAACTCGTGTTCCGTGCCATCCTTTTGTTAAAAACGGTTTCGAGAGGTGAAGTTGGCGTTATGCGTCATGTTACGAATTATTCAAATAACATTTAAACGATCAAGTTCTCATGGACGTTACACAAGCAGAAACACGCACAAACACTCGCGCGCGCAAAACGCATTTGAATAGTTGATTACATCAGCACATAAACACGCCCTTAGCTATGCTTGTCATAAAAAGAAAATGGTTTCTCAGGTTAAGTGCTGACGTGTCTGACTTTCTGTGTTTCTTGCGATACCTCAGCGTATCTCGCACATTATTATCACTGCTACTATTCTAAATAATGTTCAACACTAGGGGACAGGTATGCATAGAAAGTTTTTTTAATAATGAGTTAAATAGACTGATGGGTATAGAAAAGAGTCGTTTGTGCAGACATCACATCGGAAGATTGAAACAAAATTTTCACAACAGGAAACATTTCATTCTGCTCTAGAATTATTGGAAATGTCACGTGGTCGTCTAAGGAGATGTTGATGAATTTGCTCGTGACCTGCCTCTGGCATTGTTCAAATTTTACAGCTGATGATCTGAATCTGGTACTGTTCATATTTTACAGCATTCTTCGACCTATTATTTCAAGGACTACACGCCCCCAAAACACATAAAGTGGGGACAAAAAAGAAAACAATATTATTATCAACAACGTACCTACATCGGCAAGAGTTCAAACACATATCGACATGTCATATCGACAACATAAAAATTGCAGGTTTTTAATTTATTCTACTCAGGGTGTTTGAACTCTTGCAGAAGAAGGGATTTCGCAACAAAGCAATGGTCTATAAACGACACTTGTAACTGAATAAACACTTGACTAGTGTAATCGTGCAGATACTACCGCCAATAGATGCAAGCTACTTAACTAGCATACTACTTGTTCAGACCTAGGGGTTGTTTTTATTTAATCTTTCGGTGGCAACGTCAAGATGGAATAGTAAACATCCGCAAATCTAGATATGAGGCTCACAGAACTAGAGTGGACGTCAGACGATATACCTCACCTCTTCTTCGTGAAAACACAAATGGTCTCTTTGCAACTGAGAAAGAAAGACAAAACAGAACTTTCTCTACACTCAGCCAGCGATCTGGCAGGCTCCGGGTCTAAAATGAAGATGCTGTGCAAACAACCCTCGGGGTCTCTTGCACTCTTTGTTGTTGAGAGTGATTTCACTCAAGCCATAGCCTTTCCTTACCGCAGCCGTTAAAGGTAATTCATTATTAATAACCACAGCAATGTTTCCATTTGAAAGAAAAACGTTTATATTTAACCTACATTCTATTAAGTGCAGATTGCAAAAGAAGTGTGGAAAACAGGTTTCTCGGAACCCATCTGTAGTGTCTGGCTAGTCGCTTGAAGAAATGTTTCATAACCATTGTCTTTGATTATATTTAACCTAGCGTCCTACTCGGTATAATACAGAGGTGGCGGTCGAAGTCTTCAGAAGACAGTACCTGTGCCAGCTTGTCGGTCCACTTCGATGTCACTACTTGCTCTACCTTGCACTGCATTGTCCTTCTCTTATAATGCGTTCGATTAAGTGCCCGGGCATTGTCTCTCTTCTTCTTGAGTTGATAATATACTGCGTCAAACCAAACAGCAGCGAAGGTTTTTAACTAGAGGGATGGGAAAAAGACAAACACGGTAAATACCCGGGTGTTTTTTTTTTGTTTTGATTTTTTTGGTCCAAAAAAAAAATTCCGCACACATCTGAACTCAAAGACATGTACACGCTTGAATAGCGTTATAACATGTGACGAAACGGGTGGATATATGCTTCAAATAATGATAAAAGATATATTCTTGTAATGAGGATATCGTTATAGTTATGTTCCAGAGGATACACTAGTTTATTTGTCTGCTGTGATATCGGTCTTGTAACCTGTATGACATGAAGAAAGTCAAGATTGTAATGTCTCATATTAGGTCAAGACTGTAATGTAATGTTTTATGTTAGGTCAAGCCAAACAGAAATATATACTTTGTCTAGAGAAAGATCTCAGCTGAATGTGACAAAGTTTCATTCAAAAACAAAATCATTCATAGTTGAATGAATATTTTGATATCTCTAGTATGAGTGCATTGCCAGTATTATTACATGTAAAACCTGAGAATTCATTGATAAATATTATGCATCCCATGGTAGAAATAATCATTTGTTACTGCAGGATTCACAAAAACCCTTTTGTCGTCTTTTTCGATGTTGTTGTTGCAATTGTTTTGTGGATTACAACCTTTTTTCATTATCATTTGGTGGTGAAAATATAGTAACAGCGTTTCTTCAGCACCCATATTTTATGATCGTTCTGCCAAAAGTTGTGCATTCTTGATAGGAATCAGTAAACACCTCAGCTTATTAAAAGGAGACCCGTATTTTACAAACGAAAGTGAAACATGGAATGGACACGAATTTCAAGCTCTCATCCAAATTCTACAAACTTCGTCAGGTGCCGATCACTGTTGCACGCTGCTGGGAGGTAGGGACACAGATGTTCGCTGAATCATGCAAAAGCCAAGAAACTCAATACATGTTGTTGAACCATTCCAGCCGTATCCCTTTACAATCCCGCGCCTGAATGTCTTTCTATCACGACTAGGTCAAGTTTGTCACGACTTACAATTCTTAGTATAATAAAATCAAAGTTGTTTGGCACGTTGTGCCACTCACAATTAATTAATATTTACTAAAGTTTTTTTAGATGACACCCCGTCCTTTCCCTCTCTCCTTCTCCGCCTTACTCCATGCACGTGTTTGTGCACATGTGTCTGGTCTTCTTTCATACGGACATTGATACCTCAGAATAATTAGTAACAAGAGTAGCATTCAGGCCACAGCATCATATCATGCATTGGCCTGACCACAACTTGTCGTCTTGACATTAGATGTCCTTGACACTGCCCTCACCCCGTGGCTTCCGAATAATAATCATGTGTAGCCTGACTGAAACGGCGAAGATCCAATTAAGGGAGTGGGAGGCTATCAGGCACTGTCTTGATGCTGGGCCTGATGTGCCGGAGTCTTTGGGCTGCGGCGGTGAGTTCTATAGTCTTCTAATCAAGCTCAAGCCTCCTACCTTGGGAAAGAAATCAATGGGAAAGAAATGACCGTGTCCGTTCCTCCTTTCGAATCCTGGGTAAGACCTTGTTAGTTGACGAGTGGGTGCACGTGTGTGCGGGGTCGTCAGCTTGAGTGTTTCCCTCGCTTGCTTGTGATGCACGTGCGTGCTTCTGTGCGTGAAATGGCTGTTCCCAAGGGCTGAGAGTCGAACTTGCTTGATCATTTGATTTTATCTGAGAAATAATTCAGTTGGTGAACTTCAATTTATTTAGTCCTAATGTGTGTTGTTTCGCTTGACCTTATTCAATTTTCTCCTAATTAATATACTCTCTATCGCTCTACCTTTGTCTGTCTGTCGCTCTCTCTTCTTTCACACACACACACACACACGCTCTCACACACATACATATACACACACTCTCTATCACACACACACACACACACACACACACACACACACACACACACACACACACACACACACACACACTCACTTTCTGTTTTTGTCAATCGACGGGATTAAAATTCGATTGGCATTCTTAATTCTCTCTTCGTGATTGGGAAGTTAAATATTTTACCAGCTGACGGTGAATCTGTTGGCGCCGTTCTTGGGCAGCCTTGCACGAAAAGATTAACAAGGAGTGAGTAGGCCTCAGCAGAACACTATTTTGTAAGCATGAGAACAAGTTTTGGCACAGGAAGATATGCAACATAAATAAACCTTATACAATTAATAAACCCCCGCATAAAGATTTGCATGAACTGAAGAATTTTTTTAAGGAAAACAACATGAAATCTTCATTGAGAATAGCTGCCATTCACGTTTTGATAATGTAATGTGTTACACGCACGCGCTTTAGTATTTCATTTTACCGGCGTCAGTCAGTCGACAATACTGATGACCTGTAGTATTTATGGTAATCATCGTTTTGCGTACAGGATAAACTGGGTTGTTAACGAAGGGTTGGAATGAAGCTGACAGATAAACTCATGAGCCACTGAGCTCGGTGACTAATCCACCGACATAATGACATTAAGATGGAACTGCGCAAGCAGTGGTCGGTGAAGTTCACAAGCTCTTCGATTAAAAATTGAAACTAGAAATATTAACAAATTGAAAACATCCAACAAAAGCTGATTAAAGTCAATATTATACGAAATGCTGCACCTAGGAAAAATATTAAATAACAGAACATTATTTTTGTCTTCAGTTGAAGACAAAATGTGCAATACATGGCCTTTAATGGCCTTTGATACTCTCAGAGTTTGAATTCAATTAAAACGGTTTAATATTTCTGCCTCCGAAAAATTCTGAGTTTGCTTCTGATGAATTAGATGATTAGGATGTGAATTAGATTTCAGTCATATTTGCCCTGTATTGGAGACGGATTGATCGAGGACCCATTTCCTACAGTATAAAAACTCTGGGTAAGCCTACCCGGAGGCCACAATTGCGCCATGTTAGCCGCTAACTGCCGTAGCAGATTCACCGCTAGATAAAAGGGTTCGTTTACTTTGAGCCCTGTTGTCTAACTGTGTTAGTGATCTGCTTGCGACAAGCTGCTAGCTACCCGTTACATGCTGTGCAGCATACTTTTCAAATAATCAGTGCACTTCACACTTTTATATTTTAAGTTCTTTGTATTACAGAAAACCCCAAAACCTAAGGAAAAATTATTTTCCCCTTTTTAGTGCATTTAAAATAAAAGTGTGTTTTAAAAAATTCTTTCAACTTATTTTTTTCAGGGATTCAGGCAGTAATTTTAGTTGCCATCGCTACTCACAGTGTGGATGGGGCACAGTGGCACCCGAGAAGGGACTTACCCCAGAGAACCCAGCTTTTGACCAATCACAGATATTTAAAACTAGGGCTCTGCCAGTCGCCAAGATAACCCTGCGGCAAAAATCGTAATAAATGCAAATATTATGCATGACTAATTATTTTTTTTTGAAAAATATTAATTTACTGCTAACAAAACTTAACCCCAAATCAGCAATATTTCGCTTTTTTATGCCAATTTTTGTCATCAATATTTTTCAAGAATGTTATTGGTTGTTTAAGACCTTGACAATTCACTTTAGCAACGTGTGTACGCAAAGGCGCAGCGAGCTGTGACCTAACAGTCCTGAGTTGTACTAACTCGCGTAACGTTTGCAAAGGTGTAGAAATACAAAATAAAATTGAAAAGGCATGCGGTATTAGTTCATAAAGGTAAGATTTCTAATAAATGCCTCCAGTTCTAAATTGTAAGTCAGAAAAAGAAAGTGTGCGCAAAAACGAAAGATGGCGGCCGTAATCAGAAAGGAGCGTGTGCCTGGGTAAACACAAGAGAGGCCAGCACTAGACTTGGTCCTTAACCCTTTGCCTATCGAGGCCTGCTCATTTTCCGCCAGCGGTAACTCACCGAGCGCTAGCAAGTTAATGTTTGTCTTTGATCTTTAAAGACGCCGCAGTCTTGCACCCAGTGGCATTTCTACAAAGGGCCGCAGTAGATTACGCAAGATCGAAAGAAGTGGACGCGCTTTACAAAGGAAATTCAGCTTCAATTTTTTAACAGTCTAAAGTGTAGCGCAAGTGTATGTGACAGAGAGGAAAGTCCCCAGAGACCGCACGTGCAAAAGAGCCGTGCGCGTGACTTCACTCTTGCCGCTTCGTGCGTTACAGTGACATGTGGTGCACAAAAAGCGGCAGCTTTCAACTCTCCGATGATGACTGATGTATAGTGACAGCTTTCAACTCTCTGATGATGACTGATGTACAGTCACAGCTTTCAACTCTCTGATGATGACTGATGTATAGTGACAGCTTTCAACTCTCTGATGATGACTGATGTATAGTCACAGCTTTCAACTCTCTGATGATGACTGATGTATAGTGACAGCTTTCAACTCTCTGATGATGACTGATGTATAGTGACAGCTTTCAACTCTCTGATGATGACTGATGTACAGTCACAGTTCTCAACTCTCTGATGATGACTGATGTATAGTGACAGCTCTCAACTCTCTGATGATGACTGATGTATAGTGACAGCTTTCAACTCTCTGATGATGACTGATGTATAGTGACAGCTTTCAACTCTCTGATGATGACTGATGTATAGTGACAGCTTTCAACTCTCTGATGATGACTGATGTACAGTTACAGTTACAGCTGTCAGCTAACTGATGATGACTGATGTACAGTGACAACTATCAACTCGCTGGTGATGGCCAGCTCTTAATTCTCTGGTGATGACTGCTATATAGTGACAGCTATCCACTCTCTAGTGATGACTGCTGTACAGTCACAGCTCTTGCAGAGACGACAGAGACCCTTGAAACTCAAAGATCAAGACGACAACCCGATGACAGTCACAAGATTAATACACATTTATTCGCGTTTCTATTTATTGCGGTCAGACGACATGGGACTTAAATGATTTTCTCATCTGACTTCCACTCGGCAAAGGAAGAAAAGCTTCAGCGAATGTAGTAATTCTTGGTACGGTGTTCGAAAGTAAGAGAAAGGAGCAAGATAATGGACCAAAGTGCTCCGAATGGCAGCAGTAACATTCACTGAAGACGTAGATGCGTCAGCGACTAGCACAGCTTTCATACTTCATGACTAGTCATGTTGAAGAAGTGATGGTGAGTTTGAAACTAATCCTCGCCAAGAGGCTCTGTTACATAGTGAACGTCTACCTGTCGTTTCTAAACCGGTGAAGGGATTTTTTTTAAATTTTCCAGCCATGATTAGTTTAGCAACTAAAAAGTAACGTAAAACAATCTTACCATCTGATGACGGTCTTCTTGTCTCCGAGTCCTCAGTTACAATAATGAAGAAAAGCAGGCGTGTCAACAGCCATCGTACTTCTGAAAACACAAATGTTTTTATACGTTAGCGTATTAATGAGATGGGGGCTATGCTGGAGGAAAAGGGAAGGAGAGTCGGTAAGAGAAGACGGTGGGGAGAGGGGCAAGTTTTAAAATGAGTGAGAAGTAATCAGTCAGTTCCACAGGAACTGTTTTCCCAATGAGACTTGCCTTCTGTGGCCTAATTTTTTTTTAAGATAAAATGTTCAAGCAGTGCTAAGTTTTTTTAAAATGTACTTTTCCTGATAGTATTTCAATCTTTTACCTGACGTCTTCAATGTAATTACTTGCACGTGTTCACATCGTACTTTTGTCGATGTTTTTGTAATGTCTTCCATGGTTTACTTGAGGCGTCAATGAGGAAAGGAAAGAAAAGCGTGTGAGAGTGCATGAGTTCGACTGTCGGTCAGGGACAATCAACGACTTGTCATTTCTACAGTTATTCGGAGAAATTTTTTCTCTGGTGTCACCTATAAAGCTGACCCCAATGATTCTTCTCTAATGTCACATCCTACAGCGAGCACGTCAGGCGTTTTTTATACCTTACATAAAAATATAGAAACTTTTCTGTTGCATTTGCTACCCTGGAGTGAGAAGTCAACTTAGAGTTAAATTATTTGGAGGGACAAGTCGGCTTAAAGCTTAATCATGTGCTGATAATATACTAGTTACCTCCCGCTAAGATTTATAAGTGCTATAAGTATATTATCATCGTCGCTGCACTGGTCACGTGCACTTTGCCAGGATTGCAGTCAACGATAATTAGTCTGTTACTTTGTAGAATTAGGTGTAGACAGTAGGAGAGGATGTCAGTCTGTATTTGTCATGCACTTTTCATCCTTGTGTTGAACCACTCGATAGACTGGAATGACTCATGGAAGGGGGCTACAGACTACGATATCAAACGATCTTGTTGCTTTCTTGCCATAAGTCAACAGTAGTTGACAGACCGTTCGTAACTGTTCAACTCGAGACACAGCTACGATGGAGTACACAAGATGTGCATGGTGGGATGCGGTGCGAGTTGGATGTAACTGTATAGCATAGCCTGTCCTGACAGCTACACTTATATAATATAAAATACAATGATTTATTCTTACCTAAATGTTTCTTTGATTATAGAAATTATATACAAGTCTGGAACAAATATAAAACAAACTAATCGTACTAAGACTACTACAATTAATATTTTTGGCAATACCTTTTATAGATTGGAAACAATGTCATTCAGAATGAGTACACTGGATCACATTCATTGTACAATGAGTACATTGGATAAGAGTCGTGAATACAATCGCAGCCATGAGGACAATGAGTATACTTTATCACACCCTTGAGTAAAATTACACTATAAAATCCATGAGTACATTGGATTAGTCATGAGTACAATAAGTATAATGTATAAGTCATGACTACAATCTGCAGTTATTTGCCGTTTACATTTGTAGGGTGGGGAGAGGTGAACCCCCAAAAACCTCTGGCAAACCATTTTGAGAAATGAGAAAAGTTTGAAAATGTGCTGCCTGTCGGTATAAAAGGCAACAAGGAAATCTCATTCATACCGTCAGGCTGTAAGAGTCTTGAAAACTTATAAAATATTTATAGAGATAGAGAAATCAAAGAGGTTAAATGCATGGCGAAGTTTTAATGTCTACGTAGTGTATATCCAATAAAATCCTCGGCTCAGCTTTTGATCTTCGTGTCAGCCCATGTGTAAAGCTTGCTTTTCCATTAGAGAAATGGAAAGGTCAATGTCATGCGGGAACATAAAGCAAAGTTTCCACCTGACTACAAAGCTGAGCGTAAAGGAAATGAAGAAAATGAAGAGATAGATGAAGATGAGGAAGAGAGAAATAGAAGGGAAGAGAGGAGCGGGCGAGTTATACCAGTTGGTTTGGAAGTTATTGCAGTGCATTTAGACGAGTCCTAACACAAGTTGTCTGACGGCAACCACCTGTCAATTGTCAGTGAATGATGGCCAGGTTTGGCAAACTTGTGTGTCAAGATCAAAAGAAAACAATAGTTTTTAGGCAAATGTACTATGCAATGGAACTTTGTCATAAAAATAGGGTGATATGGCTCATTTGTTGTTCGGTCAAAGTCGAAAGCGCAATGGCTTGAAAGCAAGGCGAACAAACAATAAAAATCTTTTTTGAAAATGTTGGGAAACGTCACCATAAGCAAAGGATGCCTTGCACGAAAATACTGGACAAAACAAAACAGAGATATCCACATGTACACCATTGTAACTACATAAGAAATATGTGTTTATCTTGAAGCTATGAGAATCAGGAAATAATAAGAAAGAAGAGGAAATGACACACTACTATGCTAGAGAAGATGATGCCCCTGTTTCCAGGTTTTAGAAGTGGCTTTCCATTGAAAATAATTTGGTTTTCTACGCCCACTGGTTTCATAAAAAGTAAAAAATCTTTTTGTTATTTTGGCTTTCTAAATAAGTTATGCAGTACTTCACCATCTAGAAAGAAAACTGCCCCGTCTACAAAAAAATCACTCCCATATTTAGGAGCCTCGTGTTTTGTTCTTAGAAACATTATAAATAATTGAAAACATATTACAAAGCAGGTAAGAAAAAAAGTTTTGGAATCTTAAGTGACGCGATGTGTATGTGGGCTTGTGTGTGCGCACGCGTGCGCTTGTGTGTGTGTGTGTGTGTGTGTGTGTGTGTGAGAGAGAGAGAGAGCAAAAAATGCAACTTGCACATACAAATACTAACGCGTTGTGGCTGTCATAACAATCAAGCAAAGATGTCATGTATGTTTTAGCACGTCCGTAACAATAGAAATGCAAAGTGGGGAACAAACAATAAAAAAAATCAAGGAGTGGACGAAATACATGAACATTAATAAATAAACGAAAATCTTTAAGAAGCTCAGAACAAGAAACACAGAGAGCGAGAGAGATAGCAAGAAGGAAGCAGGAGAGAGGGAGAGAAAAGAAACAAAGAGGAAACAAAGAGAGAAAGAGTGAAGAATGCGCACGCATGAAATGTCAGGTATTGACGACAAAAATGTCTGGTATTTACGAGACAAAGATTAATACAAATAATACTGTTGATTTTCTTATCTAATTGAAGTCAAAAGTTAATGCACTGCCTGTAGAGAAGCAAAGAGGCTATAAGCAGCTGGAGTCACAGTCTGTTGTAGACAGAATCACACGGTCGAAGCAAAAGGAAAATGAAGCAAGTTCCCAGAGTATAAAGGCCCGAAGACTTAATGAGTTGCTCTTTATAATTGGCATGCTGCAGTGGTGTATGACATGATTTCTTATTGGTATTAAAAAGCGTAATTGCAGCTGAGTAGTTTTCATGCTGCTCTCATGTCGTGAGCGCACTTTAGTTGTTTCTACTGTATCAATAACGGGTTGTTTGGTTTGTGGTTTCGAGTATTTGTATGGGTGTGTGGTATGTGACCATGTAGGTGTGTATGCATGTGCCTTATTCCAATCCTGACTTGAGGGGGTAAAGGAGGCAGAAAGACCGGAAGGCCGCAAAGCGAAGGCAAGATGAAGGTCCCCCCAATTTCCCATGCTGAGCACGCTTTCGCAAGCTGGGGCGGCCTAACAGTATTACAGGCCCGGGCAGCGGTCATAGCGGTAATACCATAGGAAAAGTTAACCCGGACTTTTGGGGATCTTGAAGAACTCTATCTCACATTTGCATTGCCGGCTGGCAAGGGAACATGGGGCAGTAACTCAGCCTGTTATTGTTTCCCATCTCCTGCTCTCGTCTTCCCTTTGTGTCGCAAACGACAGCCAGATTCTGCTGCTGGTATCAGTTAAAGTAACGTTAAAAAAATGTATACAGAAACCCACCATAATTAAACAACATCTGAAAAAGATGCTTGAAGGCATGGGGCTTGGGGCTTGGGGCATGGGGCATGGGGCTTGGTTCAGTCCCCGAAAGATGAGTTAATAAGACTGTTCTCGCTACAGCTGAAGTGAACAAGCAGGCTGCTGGGTTGCACACAAACACAACCTGCCTACTTATCATGCATCTCGTGTTCACGCGCAGATGTAAGCTGTAATAAAAGAAAGTTGGTTCTCGCTGCGCGTCATAAGCAACAAAGAAAACTACTAACACATTTTATATGTACCAACGAGAGTAGTATACCTTACATCTCGCTTGTCATGTGACCTGCTAGCTTCTTTACACCTCGCTGGCTGAATCAGTGGCTGCCAGAGCCTTGATCTTAATTTCATGAACCCTGCATGCCAGCAATTTAAGTAAAACCTCATTAGACATTACACAGCTGTGTCCGAGAACGCTTGGTCGCTGTGCTCAATGTCTTCACAAAAGAAAGCTTCGACGCTGTGTTCCCCAAATCTTTGCCGCTCACTTCCAAAGAAATCGCATTGTGAGCTTCTAGCTTAAGACAAAAGCAGTGTTTATATTTCAGGGCAAAGGATTTCATTTCAGTATCCTTGAAGATCTCAATATTTATTGTACTCCCTTATATTTATAAAGAGCATATTATGGAGACTAATTTCATAACATCTGATTAGTCTCTCTGAACTCGCGTTTAACTTTCTCAGTTACATGTTTTACTCTCTGGCTTTAATTTTATGTTTCTTTATGTTGAATATTACTTGTGTACATGTAGGAGAGCATTGAGAGTGTACATGGTGGAGAGTACTGAGAGTGTATATGTAGGAGAGTGTTGAGATTGTACATGGCTGAAATTGAGTCTACATGTAGGAGAGTATTGAGAGTGTATATGGTGGAGAGTACTGAGAGTGTATATGTAGGAGAGTGTTGAGATTGTACATGGCTGAAATTGAGTCCACATGTAGGAGAGTACTGAGAGTGTACATGTAGGAGAGTGTTGAGAGTGTATATGTAGAAGAGTACTGATAATGTACATGTAGGAGAGTGCGTAGAGTGTACAAGGTGGAGAGTACTGAGAGTGTACATGTAGGAGAGTGTTGAGAGTGTATATGTAGTAGAGTACTGATAATGTACATGTAGGAGACTGTTTAGAGTGTACATGGTGGAGAGTACTGAGAGTGTACATGTAGGAGATTACTAAGAACTGATAGGAGCGTATTGAGTCAAAAAAACGATGTTTAACCTGAACATATTTTGTGTTACACTCTATCACGAAGCTTACTAGCTACACCTGATCACAAAACTCACTGGCTACATTTTATCAAAGAACTCGCTAGCTACACTTTATCACCGGCCAACATGCAGCACTAAAGGCAAGGAGGCCGAGGTGTTCCTAGGACCCAGAAGTAACAGGAACAAAGCATCAAGAAGAAAAGCACGAAGAATATGTTGAAGATGGACGTAGACGCCGATGAAGATTAAGCACTAGCAGCAGAAGCAAGCGCTCCATCACAGCCCTGCCCCTGGTGGCGAGATGGCTGCCAGGCCGGTTACTGTGATTCAATCAATCAGCCGCGCTGGCTCATGGGTCTGCAGGCAATACATCTACAGCGGAATGGCGGCCAGCACGCTTGACTGACGACACCTTATCTTATTGCAAGCAATTAGTTTTGTATCGCTTCCGCCAGGGAGAGCCCTGCGCCACTGACTTTTGTCAGGCCCGGATACACGTCCACTCGCCTGCAGTCGTCATCGGCGCGATGTCAACGATGTCGTCCTTTGTCTCGCTCTGTGGGTGACGACATATAACACTTCTGTGCAAAACCTAGCATCCTGTTCGCTGTCATCGACGTCGGCAGCAACCACTACATCACCGCCATCGCTATCATCACTTGCTTTTTGTCAACAGTCATCATAGCTACCACCACGTCACGTTTTACAGTCGTTGTCGCTAGCGCCACTGCTGCCTCCCGGTGGAGGAATGTTACATTTGCTTTCTGACAAGGGAGACCAAGTCAGAGGGGGAAGATTTTCTTTTCACAGCCCTTCCTGACTGCTTTCTTGCCTCATCATTTCTGTCAGAAGGGGAACTTCTCCAGTTTTTTGCTGGCTCTGGGACATTATGGCTCCAACCATCCCACTTCTATACGCACCCAATCACCCAGTCCTCCAATCACCCACTTCCAATTTCGACGTTTTTATCTATAATCTTATATTTCGTTTTAAGCACCACTGCTCTGTAGTGCTTTTTTTCCCTCCTTCGCTCAAGATGCAACGAGAAGCATCCCCCCCTGTTTTTTAAAGCACGGCAAGTTCTTTTTCCCTACCATGGTATTACGAGAAACAGTTATGCAAATACCAAGGAAGGCATGATTGCCAGATTATCAAAGTCATTTGCATGCAATATTGCCCCAGCTGGCCATACACTGTACAGGAAACAAGGGAAACAGACCAACACCCCGCGCACCAGTCCCCACTGTTATGCCAGTGCTGCCTAATGCCAATATATTGCAGCTGGAAAACGGTTGTTACGGTCGTCACGAGAATTCCGCCTCCACACAGCCATCCGGGTCTTTGCTTCACAACTCTTGCTTCCGGTGTTAATGACGTTTTAGTGGTGTTGATAATCGTATGATAACAATACGCGTGCGTGCGTGTCATTCTGAGAAATTGAGTAAATGCGAGTGACAAATGAAATGAGAGAGTGAGTTTAAAAGCAAGATGTGATGGACAGAGTGAAAGAAGAGAGACAAAAGAAAGGAGAATGAGCGAAAACGCTCACGTGTTTTGTTGGGTGGGCGTATGACAGGCGTGCAAGTCGCACAGGCTTATCCTGATGACACCTATTGCGAAGACCCACAAGGTAGCTTAGCTTTCAGAAACATTCGCGTGTCACGCAAAGCAAAAACATTCTAAACCCTTGGGACAAAGGACCTGAAATCTCTCGTGCCAGCTACTTGTAGCCCCTCAGAAATACGGATCATCCTATGTAAACATGATTATGATAGACACCCTCCTTCAAAACACACACACACACACAGCTCCTCTGGGAACTCCCACCAATGTCTCTCACATCACAATCAACATTCACTGCTGCATGCGCACGCATACACTTGCACACATAGCCCACCTTTGACACATTATACTAAATATACAATATTATACTGAATATTATATGTAGATTATTCTAAATATTATACATAGTCAATTAAATAAGAGGGGACGGACTGTACTATTATGTGTGGAAACAAAAGGTTAAAGGAACATTCTGGAGCTGTGAGTGACCAGTGTGTTCACTAAGCGCGGGAACGGTACAATCTCTGGACTGACGAACATTAGAAGATCGATTGTCGTGCCAACGAGCCATGTATCGCCTCGGTCCCCCAGTCACACTGTTTAACCTCGGCTAATGGAGAGAAAGCCTACTATATATTATAATCTCGAAATAAATTCTAGTATGTATTATTATCTCGAGATGTGTGAATGATAATCATGATTATGTGTGGCTTATGTAATGAAAATGCGTGTTACTAACTTTAAGGGATTTGTATCCACTAATTGCTGCATTATGAAGAGTTTAATATTAGTCAACAAGGGGAAAAGACGATTGACCTTTGGCTTTACATTGAAGCGAGATGTCACAGGAAGGTTTAGTAGTTTAAGCACCGCAGAGGTAGAACGGTGTGTAGAAAAGTGCACGAAACTCCCGTGTTATAGGTTCCTTACCCGGGCGGGACGCGAAATTTTTTTCTGCAAAGACGTTTACAGAAGGAACGAACTTTGGGCCCGTTCGGTACTGTCCGGCGGATTCCGAGCGCAATTCGGGTCGTCTGCCTCTCTCTCATCCTCCAGCGAAAATGGCGGCCGTTATAAATATAGTGATGAAGCGATCGACTGCATGAGGGTAAGTTTAAAAAAAAAAAGGTATTTTTTGATACACTTTCTGATGATGCCGGCGAATTTATGGTGTCTCCGTGCACACTATGGCAATTGCATAGGACATCATATTAAAATAATTTTTTTTATCGTTAATCTGTCCATTTATGAATCCCAACTGTTTGCATGCAGAAGTAGGACGAATACAGCGCTCGGAATCCGCCGGACAGTACCGAACGGGCCCGAAGCTCTTTACTTCTGTGAACGGATTGCAGAAAAAAAATTTCGCGGGCGTGACTGCTTAGGTTCCACGTGCATGACCCCTAGTAGTGTGCACCTGCGTGCCTGGGAAAGCACGTGGACGTGCTGTGATCCAACAACGTTTATTTTTGTCACCAGCCCCAGTCGTCACTAGGTGCTGTGTCTGGCATCTGATTGGTCAGGCGATATGACCTTCAGTGACCCTAAAGCATGCTGTCAATACCCGGCGTGTAAAAAAAGGATCATGTCCACCCAGCGGGAGTCTCATTTTCCTATGTGACGTCACCCCAAGCCTTCCCCCTTTGTCACAGACCTGCTGTTTATTTATTTATTTTGTTTTAATGAGGGCGGAAACATGGGCCGATGACGGTTGTTTTGTGTGGGAATGCGTGGGTGTGTGCCTGGGCACGTGCGTGGGTGTCAGCGTATCATGACGACCGCTTGTTCTTTAATATAACGGCGTCATTGAGAGGCTCCACTCGTATAAGTGGCGACGATTACGGTTGAGAGAAAAAAGAGAGATTTTTGCTGCCTGTCTTGTGTCCTTGACTGGGAGAGGGGAAGAACCTGACCGTTTTCTCCAAATGCCCTGGGCGGGGGGGAAGGGGTAAAGAAAAATAAAGTAATATCCGCGGGGTTTGGACACAGCACGATAACTACAAAAACAAAACGTTTTCCTCCTGAGTTCCACTTGTTGCCCTAGAGTCACTCACTTCATAACCATGGCCCGAGAAGATCACTCACCACCAAGCGGGGCGTACTACACTGGGTTTCACCGACGCCATGTGACCCTCCTTACTTCGTACCTCACTTCAATGACGTCTTGTGAACAAAAGAGTTCGAGCACGGAATTGTTCCTCTGCTTTATTCTAGGTCAGGGTTAGCGAACATCCGGGGTCAGTATGTTAGACACAAAGTTGCCTTTACCGAGACATAGGAAAGTAAAGAGATAGATGTTATAAACATAACATAAACGCAACGATAATTTTTTTAAAAAAGGCAAAAGAAAAGTTAGCTTTCGGGATGGTAAAAACTGACAAGACGAGAATTGTGCAAGCGATACGAAGAGAGAGCTTTGTGCTGACAGGAAACTCAGTGTTTGGTGACTATCAAAACAACCGCTTACAGTGTAAGGAGGAACATCTTTGGGAGGTTGGACAAAAGTAGAATAAAAGATGCGAGTTGCAGCATCAGACATTGATTTCAAAACAACAGCTGGCGCCAAGTGTCTTAGAAGTGTGAAAATTGGTGCTGTTGAAAGATATACATCAATAAATATCCAAGAACATGTCGCACAATAAATATTTTAGTTCCGTTTTAAATGTAAAAGCAATACTCCCTTTTGTTGTTTTCGTAAACAAGACAATGAACCCATTAAGCACATATTCTGGCACTGTTCATTAAGAAGAGACTTTTGGGTACAACAGTGGGATGTGTTAAATAACCATAACCACTCTAGAGGAAATTAGGTGATGTAAAGATTTTATTTTCTTTGGTATTGGTAGAACGGAGAATGTCGGCAAAGCTTTGAACTTCATTATTCTTCTAGCAAACTTTTTCATTTATAAATGCAGATTCCTGAAGGCCATACCAACAGTGGATAAAAGTCATGCGATATTGTGGAGCAATATGTAACATCTATTAATAGCACACACATTTTTTTTTTTTTGAAACATTGGTTCTAAGTTAGTAATATCATTTCTTAAATAACGGTATTATTTGTATAAACAAAAGAGAGGGACCTGCCTCTTTACTGCGCAGCGTAGAGGGGAGATGGCAGGTTAATGAAACTTTTACTTATATTGCAGCTGATGGGTTGCCTTGTTATTTGTTATTTATATCTTATGTGCAGATATTTTGTTTGTGTATATTATTTTGCTTAAATTTTAAATTATTCTGTGGATGATTGTATGCGTTGTAAATCTATTGTGGAATGAAAGTGTTTAAAATATATTTGTTACGACAGCAACAAAAAAAAATTGATACTTTGCCTGCTGCCTTCAATTTTCGCTGGGATGCGATTGCCAAATCATCAAACAAAAAAATAAAGTCACAAATAAGAAATGATACTTTAATTGCAATGTTTATGATCAACCCTCACACACACACACGCACACAAGAAAGAGGGGAAACATATAGTCTCTCTGCATGCGCACAGTCTAAGGTGAAAGAGCCAGACACAGACAACCCGTGCAGGAGTCTTTCACGCATTACCCAAGCTTGGCTTTCATCCTTTGGCTTTGTTTCTGCTACCCGCTATCTAATTTTATTACTTCAACAAGAGCAGGCAGCTGTGAAAGCGTCTTCGTCAGATTCAGAACTGCTCTTTGATTTAAAGAGTTCTTTATCCATGTCAATGAAGCTGAAATGGTGTAGCACGTAGAAGAAGCTCATAGTGAAATAATGCCATAAGTGTAACCACGCGCATGTGTTCGACCCTCTTTTCTGGTCTGCGTACGACAATAAGAAAATTGCTAAATGCTAAGTGGATGTTGCCATAAGACACCGATCTAAACGAAGACCCTTATTTTTAAGTTGATAATTTTGTATGGTCCGCGATGTCATAATTATCCAAATGGCCCTTGGAGGAAAAAAAAGATTCCCACCACTGCTCTAAGTAGAGTTAATCTACATGCAAAGGACGATTAGGCCTCTTGCTGCACATGATTGCATAATAACGACAATTAACTGATGGAACGAAGGACTAGCTAGAGACCTGACTCATTTCTTTATAAAATTGGAATGATTGTAGAGCATGAGAGTTAGAAACAAGTGTTTACAGTTGTTTACGTACAGATGTTGAATTACTTCACTGAAGACGTTGTTTAGGTGAAAACAAAGAGTGTTTACGAGTTTGATAGCATTTGGTTTTGATGTTTGTATTTTTACTCTGCTCGTGACACAATTGTATTATAACATAACCGTCGCCTTCCATTAAAAACGTGGTGGAGCAGAAGGGGTGCAGTTATGGAAACTATGATGTAATGACCTCCACTTCGCTTGTGTTGCACCCTAATTCTCACCTCACCCAAAAACTAAATTTATGTCATGCGACTTGACAAATTTCAGGCCTAATTTTAATTTATACAAAACCTAAAATATCCTTATCACCCGGTTCATTAAAGACATTTCATTAAAGGCACACAACTCCACGCCTAGATTCTTGTGTTCAATCCTCTCAGCTTCACTTCCTTTTGTTTAATGACATCGTGCTCGGTACCTCTGTTCAAGCATCTAATTTCTGTAACTTCTTCTTCAATGTCTCCTCAGTCCATCACAAATCATATGTACGTCTCTTTCTAATCAACGAGCTCACACACACACACACACACACACACACACACACACACACACACACATCATGTAACTCAGTTTGATTGGATAGCTTTTGTCACGTGGTCCATCTGTGTCATGCGCGCTATATTACCTTTTTGCCTTTCTCGTTGTATTCATCTTTGCCCCGAGCTTCCAAGCTGTTTGGAGTTTCAAATGTAATTTATACGGAGACGGGAGTTGAACAGTATTAAAAGGTATGTTGTAAGTCCTTCGTCTAGGAAACTAGCTTAACAAAACCTGGGTCGCCAAAAATGCAATCGTTTTGTCAATTTGTAAAGAACGCGCATCTGGCACGAGTGAGTATGGTTTAGTGACCATTGTTTGTTGTGACAATACACACAGGGCCTGTTGGGACAAAAAATAACTTCTTCTACCAGTGATCTGTAATTTTTTTAATTTTCGGCATTTTTTTATTTGAAAACAAAATAAAGTTAAGGTCTTATTCAGGAAGCTCGTATCTTTTATCTTCTTTAAAAATTAAGTTACAGGCTTAACAACGGAATTCCCTGTAACAAAGTGAGATCAATATGTAGCTACATGTTTCACGGGACAGAGGTTGAATGGGAAGGGGACAAGAAACTTTTTAATCAGTACAAGCGAGTCATTCTTGCTCAGCTATTTATAGCCTGACAGTTTTGATTATTGTCTCACCACGACCCTTACAGGTGTTCCCCACTCCCCGCCTACTCGCTCTCAGACAGAAATACAGCGGTCTGGTGTCGCCAGTTGTTTTGCAAGAACAGACCGGGAGAGTCGGGGATAAGGGTGCGCAAACAGTTGAAGGGGAGGGGTGCTACCCTGCTATTAGGAGGGAACATATTAGCATATACTGAAGAGCGTGGGGGTGAGACTGTCAAACTGGAGTTGCCTATATTCCTTTATTTATCAATTTTTTCGATCGGTTTGCCCTTGTGAAGATGTCAGAGCCTTTTAAATAGCCACCAGACGGGCTCTTATGAACGGAAGATGCAACCGCTTTTGGGGAGAGAGCGAGAATATGAATCAATACGGAAACAAGGAACAGGAAAAGTGGTCTGGAATCAGACCTGGTAACGTGAGACTAAAAAGGAAGAGACAATCTTATATATATATATACACAAATATTTAAAGAATACAGCCTATCCCACTTTGTAATACAAAGACCGTTATATTTTATTTATATATATCACACTGATGAGATCAAGACATATTATTTATTTGTAATGATACACATCCTAATTTGCGTTATGAAATAAAGACTGCTATATTATTTCTATTTATAATCAGAGACGCAGCCTATGTCCCGTTATGAGATAAAGACCATTATATTATTTGTATTTATAGATAAATACAGCCTTTCTCACTTTATGAGATTAATATTATTATAATATTACGATATATAGACACATATTACACTTTTTCACAAGCATAGCGACAGGCTTACCTACGTACGCACAGGCCGACAGGTAGGCAAATATGTCTGCACGTGTATAGCCTGGCGCACTGAAGCGTGCAGGTGATCATGTTTAATCTGCGCAAAAGACTGTAACAAGAAGAGGTGCTTGTGAAGCTATGAAGCTACGAATACTTCGCTGTTTTAATGAATAAGTCAAAAGGCTGTTTGTGTCGGCATTGTGAGTGTTTTAGTGCTTCGTGTTTATTTCTAGTGCTTCCTACTTGAAACGCCGAAAAAATCTGGACAATCACGCTAACGAGTTATCAGCACTCAGAGCTGTTACATTAAAATGTTGTTGACACTCTGCACTGTCATGGTCAAGAGTTTTTAGCACACAGGGCTGTCATAGCCAAGAGTTGTCAGCACTCTGGGATGTCATAGTCAAGAGTTGACAGCACTCTGGGATGACATAGTCAAGAGTTGTCAGTACTCGGGGATGCTCTTGGCGGTAGACACGAACACCTGATGACAACTTCACCCTATAACCCGTAAGAGCAATAATGAGCTTGAGGACAGCTGTGATATATTTCCTGCCCGACGTGAACACTGGTCACTTCAGAGGCTATTCATTTCGCTTCTTGCCTGCAGTGATCACCCTTACCGTGCCCATAAAGCTGGGTTAAGTGAAAACAAAGTTCTCTGCTCTTTCCTTAACATTCTTAGGACACACCCACTATAAAGTAACGCCCAGCAGTATGTAATTTGTCTTATTTTTTATGGAATTGTGGACGCTGCCTGCAGTTTATCGAACTTCCTGCTGGTTAATCCTCCAGAGGTTAAAAGAGTCGACAATGCCTCTCTGTCACTCCAGTCTGCCTGTAACCCACACTCTGGCAACACAGCGAAGCATTTAGTTGGCCGGATCAGTAGATTTTACAGATGAACACACGGTTTCCCTGTCCCATTCTTGTCAAAAAGAAAATAACTATTTAAAAAAAAAACGTTTCAATACTTGGCTGTTAGAAAGAACAGGCTGTTAGGAAGAGTTGTGGAATAGGTAACTGTTGCAAGAGTTGTGGAATATATACAGCTAAGGAAGAGCTGTGAGATAACGGATCCTCGTGCCTTTAGGAAGTTAACGTCCCGCCCACGCCTCCCACACACGCTCCCCTCTCCTCCCACAGGATGAGGGCTGGCAGCCAGTGACTGACGTGTAAACGGCCCAAGGCGACAGGCTGATGGCTGCACCCCACTCTTGTCGTACCTTGCAAACCTTTTTGTGGAAAAACGACGAAACAATAAAAAAAAGCAACTAAACCTACAAACTAAGCCTGGCCTATGAGTGGCGAATGCGGGTAAATCCAGCCAGACTAAGGTTCCAGCTCCGTTGGCCTGATATAAAAAAGCCAAGGAACTCCAATCCAATAATTCAATAACACAAGTGCCCATGGAAACAGAAAGAAAGAGAAGAAGAAACGAAAGGCAAATAAACGTAGCAAGGCAATGTTCATGTTTAAAGTGTAGACTTCTCAATTTATTGTAGTAGTCGTATGTAAAAAAGTTCAGGATAGCAGGGCGTGTCCAGTTCTTAGTTTTAAGGCCGCGCACCAAAGGGACCTGCGCATGACCGTCGATAAAGTGAGGGTAAGAGAAACCGCCCGTCACTATCAGCACACAGCCTGAATATCTCGCCATCTCCTGCTTATAACATGGCTTACACACACGATGATCATTCAGATACTGCCGACCACTTTATAAAGCTTTTAAAGGCTTTCTTCTTCAATCTGTGCCCGACAGTGACATCGTTTTTATCAGTACGTTTCAATATAAATCCCATTACCTGTGTCCGTGCGATCTATTCTCTGATAAACTGGTTTGTTACTAAGAGGCGTCAGTCACGCTGTGAGTGATTGCATTAAATGATTTTTATATAGACAAAGATATAAAAGAGTTTTTCTGTATTTTTTATAGATAAATGCATATTGAGGTTTATTGAATTTTGTTATATTTTATAAAGAGTTTAGCTGTATTTTTCTTTTGTAACACGTCATCAATCACAAAGAAAGTGTGTGGTTATAAAAGATGCATCACTATGACAGCGTTAGAGTCCCGATGTCCTGTCTTCAGTGCAAATAGAGTTTCCTACCGCCTATTGCAGAAAAAGGACAGGAGCACTGAGTACTCTCATTGAGCAAAAAGCTCAGGGCGACAGCTCTCTTACAACAACAACAATTAGTAGTAGTAGTAGTCGTAGCAGTAGTGAATACACCGACAGATCAGGCTTTGACAGTGTGACATGTGAATGCAGTCGACAGATCCAGCTATGGCAACATGACATGGAAATACAGCAGGCAGATCCAGCTATGATGACATGTGAATACGGCCGACAGATCCAGCTATGACAGTGTGTCTTGAGGATACAGCCGACAGAACCAGCTATGAAAGTATGACGTAAATATAGTCGACAGACACAGCTATGACAGCATGACATGTGAAAACAGCTGACAGATTCAGCTATGACAGTATGACATGTGAATACAGTCGACAAATACAGCTATGACAGCATGACATGTGAATACAACTGACAGACCCAGCTATGACAGTATGTCTTCATGATACAGCCGACAGAACCAGCTATGAAAGTATGACGTAAATATAGTCGACAGATACAGCTATGACAGTATGACATATGAAAACACCTGACAGATTCAGCTATGAAAGTATGACGTAAATATAGTCGACAAATACAGCTATGACAGTATGACATATGAAAACACCTGACAGATTCAGCTATGAAAGTATGACGTAAATATAGTCGACAGATACAGCTATGACAGTATGACATATGAAAACACCTGACAGATTCAGCTATGACAGTATTACATGTGAATACAGTCAACAGATCCAGCTATGACAGTATGACATGTGAATACAGTCGACAAATCCAGCTATGACAGTATTACATGTGAATACAGTCAACTGATAAAGCAATGACAGCATGACATGTGAATACAGCTGACAGATCCAGCTATGACAGTAATGACTTGTGATTCCTGTCTCAAGGAGAAAGTCATTCACCACTCGTAGCAGCACCCTTTCAGTCGAGTGATTCTCACGATGGCCAGACTGAAAGGATTCAAGCAGACTGTGGTCGGTGAAAGTTTAGGAGTTCAAGCAACGCACTTTTTGCCGAGTACTTTGGATTAAAAACTTCTAACCCTCAGCCCTAATTCGTGCCCCTTTTTCCGGTTTGTAGCGTCGGGAACCTTCCTAAGGTTGTGTCTTAAGAAAAATGTCAATGACTGACTCTTTCCTCAGACAGCAGCATAATATACAAGAATGTGACAGAATACATGTTACAACAACTGTCAGTCTTTAAGTTTTACTGCGCAAACATCATGCGACGTAATGGCTGCTGTTGACGACCCTCTTATCAGTAAATCTTTACCTACGTCTCGTAGTCTTGATGCTTTTTTTTAAAACTAATACTCCGCTTACTGATGTCATACTATTTTTACTGTCAATGTTTTAGATGTAGTCTAAGCAGATGAAGAGAATGCCAGTCAACACGAAGGCTTTAGCTTCCATTAAATCAGACAAAAACAGTAGCCTACTTTTGCAGAGTAAATCTAGAACCAGAAAAATATGAAATATTTATTTTTTTTTTCAGAAAGAAGGGTCGGTCGACGTTGACTAATGTGAATGTCCATGGAGAGAACGTTGGTATTATCCACTTTAGACGCTGGGGATATTTTTAAACGGAAAGGTCATCTGTCTGACGGGGCAAAGGTCACCTTTAATGTAATTGCCGTTCACATGACCGGCTCTGTTGGTAAATGAATCACAAACACATTCCTTTCCACGCTTATGGGCGCGGACAAGCAACTTGGGGGAAAACACGTGCAGTCGCATGTTGAGCCGTGAATGAAAGCTTCTGTCACCTTCCCGTCGAGATGCATGCGTATGTCATGAGTCTTGTGTTTCCAAGCTGGGACACGTTCCCTAGACGACGCGTGTCCCGCCACGCCTGACTGAAGATGCTCAGTGTTTGGCCATCGGAATCTGATCGCCGTCCCTCACCCGCCACCCGCCTCGACACCAAACCCAACCCTTCCCCCTACTGCGGGCAGTTTGTGCACTCACTGATTGCGTCCCTTTTAGAAGCGAACTTTTCGCTGTGAAATACGAACTAGCACCAGGAAGGCCTGGCTCCGCCTTTTGCAATGAGGAGTGCACGTGGGTCGAACGTGCGTTATAAATCACGTGACTTAATTTCCACAAGCGGAGGAGGCGAGGGACGTGGGGTAGAAAGTGCAGCTGTCGATGGCAGGAAATTGGCCGCAGCATCCATGTCAGTGGCTCTCCATAGTTCCTTCAACGCCTGACGTGTAAACACAGGCAAGGCTCCCCCACTGCACCTCGTCACTGTCGGCCTGACCTGAATATTCTTATAAAGAGTGGCTCCCTCCCTGACGGCTACTCACTTGGTCTGTTTTATGTTTGATGGGCGGGGGTAAATTATCCCTACAAAATTGCTGACGTCCATCAAAGTACTTATTCCTCCCCTTGCCCATCAAAGTCTTTATCTCCTCCTTTCGTCCCTGGCACAATATATCCCAGTATCTAGGTGCTGGATTACCCCGCTTGTTTCAAAATAATCTATTATATGGAGACAATCAGCACCAGCTAAACAATTTACAAATGTGTATCACATTATGCGTCATCGCATCATCCAAAAATGCATACTCTTACAATATTATCATTCTTTTATAGCATTTAGTCTACAGATAGGTGTTTATTTGTCAGTGTTGATACTCGTCTTCAAACTGTCTGCTACTGACATCACGACACGCTTACCTTCTCACACTCCCTTCTCTCTCTCTCTCAAAGCTCACTACTTCGCACTACTGACATGTCAGGATGGACAGATGGGTGAGAGAGATGACGAATAAAATATCTTTAACACTTTAAATTGTGCATAAGGAAGAAGAGTGATGGTGGGCACACGTGTGCATTACGTGTATGTTGTGTATGGATGCGAACAACCTGTGTATAAATGAGTACAACATGTGTAAGAATGTGTACAAGGTGTATGAATGCTGAGAACATGTGTCTGGATGTTACAACGTGTACGGATGAACGGAAATCTATGCAGGTGTGCGGGTGTGGGGGTGGGAAGGCTCGCATTCATAATCTTTCTTTGTCAGCCTGGTAAGGCCGTCATTATTTGTCAATACTTGCGTCACTCATTTGGATTGTGTTTCGTTTGAAGGTCTGAGTCTGCGGTGGAACCATCGACCGCCTGACTCTGCGGCTCGGCAATGCGGCGAAGGAGAAGGTAACAGTAAACGACAACACGTCGTACTTCAGACAAGCAGCCAGGAGTTATTATCACTCGCAGTTATTATTATCTTCAGAAGGGCAGCCAGGAGTTATTCTCATTCATATTTATTACTATGCGTAGAAGAGCAATTTCTGATTTATTACTATCTTTGATGTTGTTATCGTCACTTGGATCAAGGCATGAATGGTATGGATAAAACTACCGAAGATAAAACAGAGAAGTGTGTGTGTGTGTGTGTGTGTGTGTGTGTGTGTGTGTGTGTGTGTGTGTGTGTGTGTGTGTTCGCGCGTGTCTGAGTATGCACGTGGACGTATGTTTATGTATAAACTGAATGTGTTTTCCACTGCGTTCGTGTTCCTGACCGTGTGTGTTAATTTGCGCGGGCGTGTATACGAAACTCAAACGCCTAGAAGGAAGATGTTGGGTGTAAGTTGAGGCATCGAGAAAGGTAGGTGAGCAGGCAAGGAGGCAGACGCACTGATTCCACAAACAGATTCTTTTTAGACAATTTGTCGCGGAACTGCCCTCAAATATAAACATACGACAGCACAATCTTCAGTTTCTTAATGAAGGCTGTCAAACTGACAACAAAAACTCCGACAATTCAACTAAAAACTTTGTTAAAATATAATTCAGCATACTACGTGACGATTCTGCCAAGTAGTTGAAGCCATATTACTTCATCTATTTCAAATTCCTGCAACACCTTTTCAACTCCATGGAACTCTACAGGCTTGCATTGTTTCCACAAGAAAATGCTGATGTGACAGATGTATTTTAACAGGCAGTTCATTATTCTGACAACGTGGTAATGATGTTGAGCCAAGCAAGAATATTTCACATACGCTTTCCATATTGTTCATCATTTACTCTTTCTTCAAGTTTATATTGTCCCTTCCTGCAATAACCAACACTAAGCAAACAAAAGCCCCCTTATTGCGTGTAATGTGGGTATTTTTCGCAAATCGGAATAATCCGGACGCACATTTTTAACATTTAGGACTAAGAATAAATAATTTCTCTCATAAATCTTTCCATAATTAACGTACTTGCGTGCCATGTATAAAATACATTAATCTTCTCATAAATTACGTACTTCAATGAAGTTATGACTGCACCCCAGCGGTCGGCCAGTTCGGGAAAATCCCTCGGTCGTTTCGCTCTTTGTATCATCAATAAGCCATAAGCTTGCGAAATCACAACGTCATCTCGAAAAGTGGAATTGATGAGAAATGGCGGACTGGCCAGGCGATCGTATTACAAGAAATAAACCCAAGATCACTCGCCTACCACGGCTTTGATGGCTGGCTTCAGCTGCTTGTCGTACTGGCTTTATTGGTCTGAGGGCTTTACTACGGGCGGCGTACATGAACCGGGACCCGAAACAACGTCTGGAAGATTTATGGCCATCACATCTATTTAAGAACAGTCAGATACTTGGACGCGCATGAAGCCGCTATGCATGTGTTGTACGTGTGTTGGAACATTTGTATGCAATGCACACAAACTGTAGACAATTGTGTGCGCATGTGTCGGCACGGTGGTACCGACTGCATATGCATGCTTACGTGTGTGTGTGTGTGTGTGTGTGTGTGTGTGTGTGTGTGTGTGTGTGTGTGTATGCAGTCACTTAAATACCTGCGTGTCGAATGGCTCTCAGACTTGGTATGGCGACAGCCACGAATCCCTAATTTCCTTCAACAGCCACATATCCTGGAACTATCTGAACATAGCAATAAGCCCAGTCTAAAGGGACGAAACAACCCATTACATACTAAAAACGAGCCCATTATATACTAAACATGAAGCCATTATGTACTAAAAAAGGGGGCGTTTACATTCTGAAATGAGACGTTTATGTGCTGAGCGTGATACAGTTATGAACATGAAACAGGAGAGTGATGCACAGAAACATAAAACAAACTACGTTTTTCTAGACCCTCTGCCGCTTTGTTGTCCCTAAGCCGAAATATGGAACCATTACAGAGATCTGATATTGATTTTTTATGATATGAGTGTGTTCCTGTACATATATTTAATTATGTGGACATCTGTCATATCAAGATTAACGAGATCGTTTTATTGGGTGGCTGTTTCCATCAGTACGTCAAAATGTTGGTTATGAAACCAAGACAGAAAAAACGAACAATTAATTTCGATAAACTGCAACGGAAACTTCTTAATGATCATGATGACAAAACTTTATTCTTCTCGATGATCATGATGAAAACGATGACTGGTAGATATCCGAGGCATGTGCTTGCTAGCACGAGTCACGTGATGCCAGCCCAGCTCTCAGCACTTACGGTTGTTAATTACCTGCACTTATGAACCTTCCAGCTCCTTTCCTCCAAGACGTATGACCCAGACACAGTCCTAGCTTCCCTCGCCTCCATTTTCGAGCGAGACGCCCCCCCCCCCGGAAAAAAGACGCTAACAAGCGTATTGTTGAATGACAGACATGGTGCTGATTCTTTCACGTCACTCCGCCAACAGTTCTTTCCCGTTACTCTTTGCAAAAAGCGGAGAGGTGCTAATTGCCGCCCCTAGATGTTGAAAATTCACAGTAAGACTGATGTGTGTCGTCTACGGCTAGAACCCGTGAGTGAAACTACACGAGCGTCATTCGAGCGTGAGACGAAGGTCACTCAAGCGTGGCAGGATCGTGACCTACTAACGGTCATGCATCTCCGCAGGCAGTTGCCGTGGGAGCAAGTGGGCATGGCGACAGACCTCCAAGGGACTGCAGACCTTCAACGCCTGATGGCCGGGTGGGTGACCCAGCTGCTGGCTACAGCCACCGATTTCTTGTCAGTTTAGCCGACACTTGTGGCCAGCACGCGCGCCCGGCCATAAATCGAGACCGTTCGATGCTGCACGCACTCTGTGAACCTCTCTGTGACACTCTGGTGACCCGCAGGAGGTCCACCACCCACGTCCACTTAGCTCCACTGCTGTGCAGGTGGAGGTTAGCAGAGGGGTTGATGACGTAAAGCAAGTTATGGGCGTTACAGGGAATGGGGCTCGTTATTCCGCATGTCCTTCGGCCCCAGACTCACTCATGGCGTTTGGAAGTTGGAACCTCGCGGCTGGAGATGTTCCCAGACCAAGTGAGCGAGAAGTCGTTTCCAGGCCATGAACTGTAATGTGACCGACTGTCAACTGTTTGGCTGTTGTTTGTCCATTTTTCGTTTAGTATTACTCCGCTAGTAACTCGCTCCCTGTATTGTCAAAATGATTCGAGGGATAAATGTGTAGCTTGTACGGAGAAATAATATAAGACATTTTTACTACAATGAAAAAGATGTGGTAGGTCTAGGCATAGGACACCTCAAGCAACAACAGTAAGCGAGAAGAGGAACCTTTTCCCTTCTAACTACACATTTCATGAACACCCAACTGCACAAACATAATTTGTTACATGCAGGCAATATACTCATTATACTCATAAGGATTCAAAAGCTCTCATAGAGTAAGACCAAGAAATGGCATCGCTACTGCTTTTGGTCGCCATTACGAGATTTGCATGGCACGTGACACAATGTCAAGCACCCGGCGACCAGTCGTTGTGGTGTAGGTCAAAGTGGAAATGACATTGGGCGCGATGACAGTACACGTGTGACGTTCAGATGGGGCTGTCAGCATCACAGTGGGACGTTCACACGAGGCTGTCATCGTCCCAGTGTGACGTTCACTCGAGACTGTCAGCTTCCCAGTGTGACGTTCGCACGGGGCTATCAGCATCACGGTGTGTGTGTGTGTGTGTGATGTTCACACGAGGCTTTCAACGTAACAGTGTGTGACGTTCACACGAGGCTGTCAGCGTCGTTGTGTGTGTGGTTGTCAGCGTCGTGGTGTACGCCTTACGCGTGTATGGAATGCTTTTGTAAACACGAGCAGTGTCTGGAGACATGTTGAGTGAGACCCAGCGTAACAAAAAAACCCTGACATGCAGTGAAATGAATAAGTATATTTATATATATAGCGCGCTGCGTGCGTGATTACCACCACATCCATTCATCCCTAAGCTGCAGTTCAGAAAACAAGATTGTCGTGCATCGACTCCATAAGCCTATAGGAAGAGTCGTTTACCGTAACAAAAGGCCGTGTTTTTTTCGATTCTCGTTTTTTTACATCCATTTCATTGTTTTGCTTTGAGTTCCAAGACTCTGCCTTAACATTAAAATTGAGAATTGCACTAGGGTCTAGTGATTGTGGTTTTATTACTATAGCCTGAACGACATCTTTCCGTGGGCTCAGTTTGCATCCCTGGATCCTTCCTCGTGAATAATCAACCCATCGATGGACCCTGTAGGTTCTGTGTCTGCGACTGTTTTGCAACAAGCCAACAGCTGACGAGTTTTCACAATGCACGACTTGACACGTGTTCGCATCTTACTTACCTGAATGAATGTAAATATTCTGGAATTGAAGAGTGGATGGGATTCTAATAAGAAATTAACATTAACAAAGCTTGGATTTTCACACTAATCTATCAACTAATCCAAGAAAACCAGTGTCTCCAGACATTCATCCCTGCCCACCGTCAGAAGATCTTCAGAGACGACTCCAAAGCTTTAAGAACACCAAAGTGCAGACCAAGAAACTGGAATGGAACAGGTGAGGAACGAGCCAAGTAATGCAGACAGAAGGAGTAAGCTAGCACACACGAAATGAGGTAGGAGGGATCAAGTAAGTCAAACCTTACAACAAACTACTATACTCTATAAGGTTTCTGGAAAGATCATAATCTTGAACGCTTTATATCAAAACAATTCTCTATAACATTTGAAGAAGAAACACTTACGATCCCGAAGGGATTAATGACTGGAAAATTGATTACTGATTCAGACAAAAATGGTGGGAGCCACGCTTGGCAAAGCTTTTGAACAATGTCATGTCATGAGCTCATGTAAAACCTTGGCCAAACCTTGTCAAAAGTTCATCTATAGTTATCATGATAAGAAGCACCTTCATGTCTACTACAAGATAAGAGACTCATGTATCTGCAGTCAGTCAGTAAATCTTTCTGAACACTTCAGCCCAAAACAGGTCATGCAGAGTGCACCGTCTGAGACAGTCCATCAGCTCACTGTCCACTTGTTCGTTAATGTTACACAAACATATTGCTGCAACTGACTTTTCCAATACTCGCCTTCACTCCCAGTATTGTTCTAGTGCATCAAAGCAAGCAAACACACTAAACACACTTCTGACGCCTGCAGGAAAAATGTCAATTTTAGCTGCTTCCGACATTTCCACTTTCTTTTATACAGTCTTTCTTTGAAGTCAAGCAAGTTTGATTGGGATTTCTGCAAAGTCGTCTATTCTGTCTATAAGAAAGTAACAGCATAGAAAAAAAACGGTGCTTTCTGCTATCAAAGGAAGAAATAAAAACCACCGAAAATTATTTTCTTCCCTGTTTTGTTTTGCCTTTAAAGTCTTTTATAGCAATGTTTCCTTTCTGGACTAAGTTTTTTTTTCGAGCTCAAAGAACAACCAAATGGATGTCCAGGTCCTTGTGGTTATACGAACAACCACAAGAAGAAAAAAAAATGAGGACATATAAACCTCAACTCACAAAT
Source organism: Marisa cornuarietis (assembly GCA_004794655.1). Classification (NCBI taxonomy): domain Eukaryota; kingdom Metazoa; phylum Mollusca; class Gastropoda; order Architaenioglossa; family Ampullariidae; genus Marisa; species Marisa cornuarietis. The sequence goes on from SMMW01000636.1 coordinate 5,302,552, forward strand.
CACGCTGTGATGGGTAGGGTAGATGGGTTGGTAAATCTTCTGACCTTGTAAACGATTAGTTTGTCTTCTTTATTCTGCAGTTCATGTTCATGTCTGGTGGCCAGTGATAAATGAACGGTGAGGTGAAAGAAACTCATTTTGCGCTGGCTATGGTGATGAAGGTGGTCTACATCTCTTTTGATGTTTTGCTTGCCCGAGGAAATTTAGGTTTAGTAGTTCTGAACACATTAGTCATAAGTTTGACCGCTTCATAGAACATTAGTGTAACAGCCTGGAGTAACTTTATAAAGGATCTATATCTTTTTAAAGAAAAAAAATATTTTTCCTGTCCAAATTTTGATTACCTTGTCTGCGTAGCTTGTCATTCTTTATTACCCTTGCAGTCGCCTTAATTTTATTCAACTTTTTATCTTTGCCAGAAATGGACAAAGGAAAGAGATTCAAAAATAAAGAATGGAACAGTAAAAAAATGAAATCCTTACACGCACGAATGTTCACATAAATACAGTTATACATTATATCAACACACACTCTCTCTCTTTCTCTCTCTCTCTCACACGCACACAGCTTAACACATATACACGCTTACACTACCCCTTACACACACTCATATGACGCACATTGGCAAACACACATGCACGCACGCATACACGCGCGCATTTCACATGCGAAAGTGTAAAAAACAAATCGGATTTTTAAAGTATTATTCATCCTAACGAGGGCTTTGTTCACCTGACCCTCATTACAAGTGATGTTTTGAGCAAAATCCGATGCCACTTCAAAAGGACGATGAAAATGGCATTCCTGCGAACGCGTCTCATCACAGTTGAAATAAAATTTCGCAGTGCCAAAGAGGTCGAAAGTTCATTTACCACTCGCACAACTTCAAAAGAGCTTTCCGAAGATGGATAGAACGCTTGTTATCAGAAAATGACAGCCTGGCTGCTAGAACGGATTATTAATTTGCGAAACTATAGGGATGTGGAGAAAAAAAAAGATCGTGTGTAGTGGCACCGTCTCTGCTATCTTCACTACTCTCGCCGTCTATAGTACCGGCTTCAATGTGTGCACACGATATCGGAATATAAACACACAGCCACATAAACATAGATAGATAGATAGATAGATAGATAGATAGATAGATAGATAGATAGATAGATAGATAGATAGATAGATAGATAGATAGATAGATAGATAGATAGATAGATAGATAGATAGATAGATAGATAGATAGATAGATAGCAAAACAACCAACCTCAGCAAAACATCCATCTCCGAAAGTGCGACTGCTATATTTTACCTCGATGATAAATAACCAAACTAAAATAATAGCAAAATATCTCGCATCCGTGCATCCATAATCGTGGTTTTAACACATACATGGATACATGTATCAGGCACCTACATAACCTTATACACGGAAATTGAAGGAGTTCTGCTGATCTATCGGTGCCAGCACCTCACAGATACATGAAAGCATAGTGCCACTTGTTATCAGCCTCGTTATCACATGACTACAGTATGTGCTCGCCCACACGTTTGCTGTGCCAGTTATTTCACTAAGGTCCTCTTCAGTGGTGTTTTCACTGTTTGAGACTCAGTAAGACTCGTCAGCAGCTTCATTTTTTTCACGTCAAGTACCTGAAGGAAGTACTGTAGGAACTTTAACACGTCATTCCTTAATCGATCATAATGTCACCGGACAGTCTCTACCTTTGTCGCAAAGCTTGGCGCTTGACACGTCTTTGTTTACGACTGATAAACTATTTCTTCTCGATTGAAGCATATTTTCTTCTATTTTCTTCATATTTTTTATTGTTAAAAATTGTTATCCTGTGCTTCTTTATTCCTATTTCATCATTAAATCTTTTTAGGTAAAATGGCTTACCAGGAGTAGGATGGAGACATGACCTCACACAGAATCCAAGTCTCTGGGATTTACGTAAATGAACCATTAGAAAAATAACAGCTCTGTTGACCTAAGCCGGTGTATTTTTTTAAAGAAACCCATTCTCATAAAAACTTAGCAACTACTTTAGGTCTTCAGTTTACATTTTCCCTTTGTAGCCCAAGCGCCAACATCCTGACACCTTCGTCCCCTCCCTAGAGCCGTAACTGGCGATGCATGGCTTGATGATTAGGGAAAAAAACCCAGTGTTGTTTGAGATCTTAACAACACGCTGCCGGCACGCAGAAACACTAAAAAGACCAGAACAGGCATCAGGCCACTGTGGAATGAATGTAATGAAATAAGACAACACTTGGGTTCTCCTGAAGGACAGCGGGAGCGAGACGTGCAGGAGTAAGTAAACTCCTAACTGCCCTCATTTATAGCAGAGCAATATCAGCGCACACTGACGACTGCTCACGACATGCAGGCAGTCTGTAAATCGTATACAGAGCCTTGAAATAATGTTCATTGCTGTGGAAAGCAATAAAACAAAACAGGTCAGAGGATAATAATCTTTTTTTGGAAATAAAAGCTTGTGAAGGATGGAGTGAGTGGGGATTTGAGGTGGGTGGGTTGAATAAAAAAGTAAGGTAAGAAAAAAAGGGACTTCGCAACATCCACTTTTCTTTCTTTTGTACTGAGGACCTTCTGGGATCCTTGCAGACGTATTGTTATTTCAAGTCAGTGGAGTTGGTTTGTAGCAGTGTAGTGTGCGGATATATCCACGAAGCAGGCAGTGCGAGGATTCATGCAGTGAAGCAATGACGACACCTCGTCAAGACAAGACAGTGGGCAGACAGACGGCAAGACTAACAAAACTATCCACCCCGACATTATTCATTGACAGTTACTATAATTACTGAACAAGCAAGGATTTTGAAGACTGTTTCCCGTAGTTCCTGGCCATAAGATTTGACCCATTGGCAAGATCCTCTTTCTTTCAAAAAAAAAATAAAGACTTATGTTTCACATTCCTGGATAATGTCATGGAAAAAGCAGTCAGCGATTATTTTATCGTCTTGTTTTCAAACTTAATAGTGTTTGTTCCACAAAAAAGTATTTATCTTTGTATTTTTCGAAATGTTACTCAGGCCGGAAAGCAGTCGACATAATGACAAGAAAATAAGGCGGTGTGTCTTATAGGTGATCCTCCTCAGAAACAAGACGCTTGTTTTCTTTGTGCTCACAAGAAGTCTCTGCTTTAATTCTGGAGAAGTACAGGAAAATTATTGAAATAGCATGCGCAATACAATGACATTTACAACGATGCTCCATTACTTACGTTGCTCCGTCAAAAGCTTTTCCCCTGAGCACAGATCGTTATGTCTGCTTAAACACTAGTCATTACACTTGCCTTACTCCGGATTCTTCCAGTACGTGAGAAAAAAACTAGATGCTACCTAATTTGTTTTTATATGAAAGGCTAAAATAGTGTCTTTTTGTTTAAAAAGGAGAAAGACAAAACTAATAGGGTGTTTAAACTTTGATGACTCGAACTCTAAATCTGCAGTTATTATCTCACCACCCTTTAGGCTAATATTTAAGGACATTGGGAATATCTGACAACCAGATGATGCTCTTTTGATGCACAGTCCTGTGCCCTGACTATCAGCGCACGGTCCTTTGATTTTATAGTCCATGTAGAAATTTATGCCCTTACTGTCAAGGTCCAGTCCTATGCTCGCAGATCTCGCGTGACCAACATATTGTCACGTGAAGGCAGATGAGGTACAGCGGAGGTGAGAAACTTGCTGAACCTATCTCTGGGACACGTGTTTCAGGAAGGATGACAGACACACTCCTCCCCTCAAACTTGGAGTCCTAGCCTACGCTAGAGTCAGACAGGGCTCAATCAGGTGGAAAGCAAGACAGTGGTCGTGATCTGCGCGTTTCATTCCTCTCGCCAAGCTAGTCTCTAGACTCTTCCTCCTTTCCTCCACAGACATGTGATCATGTCTGACCCAGCTACTCGCCTAGTCCACACATCCGCTCCTACGCACCATTACACTCTTCCGCAGCGAGCGACCGTCTGACGGCGAGTAGTAGAAGGTAGACATGTACAGGCAAGACAAGAAGCATGGTTAGCGTTCCATGTTACACTTCTACAGCATCATCAGTATTTTCAATAAGTGGGAGTCCTAATAATGAGTCTTGTATCTATTAATAGCAGTGTGCACCAGAGCAAGTACCAAAGATAATAGGAGTTATGCACTTCACCTTCACCTAGTGATGAAAGCAAGGGGGGAAAGTAAGTCGTCCCCTAATTTCTTTGAGGCCATCGTGGCGTGAAGGTTTAGGCCCACTCTTTCAGCTTTTCGTGGGGGCGGTGTCCATCTCCTCTCCGTCTCGGTACTTTACCTTCCTCAGCCCTCTTTCGAGTAAGGTACCTATTTCCGTCATATGGTCGACTGGGGTATCGAACTGGCGCGCCTCTAGGTTTTGACGTCAGACCTGTAACCACTGGGTGGTCCGCCTACCCAATGAATGAAAGCAAAGCTACCATGTGAAAAACGATAAAGAGTAGCATGTTTTTACATCGTCCTTGACAACGCCGTCAGTTGAAGTGGAGACATCCTCAACATTTGTCACCGTTGTCATCTTCCATTGATGATGATGATGATGATGATGATGATGATGATGATGATGATGATGATGATGATGATGATGAAACAATAAAACCACGTAAATCCTTACCATGTTCTTGGAAATTTGATGGTTAATTGACAAGCTCTTCCTAAACGGGTATTACGGATAGAACCGACAGTACACAAGTATTTATGTTACTAGACTGACCTTGTGGAGAGGGACCCCACAATACCCATTTGGTCATGTGACTGAACTGACCTTGTAGAGAGGGACCCCACAATATCCACTTGATCATGTGACTAAACCGACGTAGTGAGCTCATACAGCAACAGTGCTCATGCGATGAATTTAAAGTGGTTTAATGTTCTCGGCATGGCTTGTGGATGATGGCACTTAACCTTCTTTTTCGCTGCCTTTCAATCTGCCTGATAAACCAGGACAAGGTCATCTCCGCTGGTTGAGCAGAGCGATTTGTTTTTTGCGGCTTTGGCAATGAACAACCTCTGAACAACGGCTCTGAGGCCGATCGCGCTAATCACTTGACTCTGGAACCTTCTTCAGCGAGATATCTCACTCTTCCTGTAACAGTCCCGCGCCAGAATCAACTATACATCTTACTCGTCCTGTTGCACAGTCCCATGCCTGAATGTATCTTGAACATATATAAAGTGAAAGAAGATAAATTGAACTTTTAAAATAAAAATCATCAGCTAATTAAATTTTCATAACATAAGAATTGTACTTTAAAAAGCTTGCAGCTACCTTACCATTTGATGTAACGTTGATAAGCAGAAACTATCTCATACCGCTTGACGATCTTCTGACAGGGAAGATGCTTCTTTTGTTTTCTTTTCGGATTTTCTACATTATGAGAAATACAGATATTTATGAGTAGCGATTGAATTTACCACTAGAAGGTGTTTGTTTTACACTTTTGCTATACCCTGAGTATTTTATTTTAGGAAAATGACGCGTTCAGAAGAGACGTTTTTTTGGACCTCGAAAGAAAAATAATTTGTAATCAGCAATGCTTTCGTATATTAACTTTATGTATGATTCTCCCAAACAATACGCATTATCCTATGAAAGATTAATATTTTTCTCAATATTGTACCAATAATGTGTTCGGTAAAACCTCATAAACTGGTCCAGGTTCTTAAAATACTTTCTAAAGATATTTTTTGTTTCCTGACATCAACATAAACAAATTTTCTTCCTATCAAAAAAATGTTCGGTGTGAAAAAAGATCAAACAAGGCAATTCTGGATTGCATACAATCAAAAACAAACACATAAATGATCACTACGTGAATGACTGGTGCAGTTTACTGAGCAGTTAATGCAGTTTATAACACAACCATACTATTGGATACATATTACGCAGGTTGTGCTCCCCACTATCAGTCACCTAGGTGACATTGTAGACAACTGCTGTGTGCTAAGCCCATAACTTCACTTCGCGAAACCCCGTAAACACGTTACTACCTGTATGCCAACGGTGATTGACTGATTACCAGATTTATTGGTGACCAGTCTCATGTCATGTAGAAATATAAGACAAAGAAACAGTAGGACAGCGAAATGCCTATAAACGATAAACAAATGCCGAAAGATTGAGAAAGAAAAACGCAGCAGACGAGGCTTGGACGAGAAGTTAGAAAGAGAAAGTTTAGAGACGAGAGGCTGAAATACCGCTTGACCACCGACAGACTTGTCAGATCTTAATGGTCTTCTGCGATAACTACGAAAGCACGTGCTAAATAAAATAGGTCTTTTGAGAATGGCAATACTTTGGAGAAGGCGAATCCTTTCAAATACATGGTTCATGACATGAAGGACATTACAAGAGGCGTTCTAACACTTGTCCACTGTGTCTTCCAAACAATTCCGCCTTCACTGACTCAATAGGACAAGAGGGCATCTTACAGGGTAGTCACCGTATTCTCTAAATTATGCAAGCTTACAGGGAATAAAAAGAACTTAAAGAAGTCCCCCATTTGGATCGTATTGTGTTACAGACAAAATAGCATCTTCTCGAGAACAATGCGTGTTGTGAACCAGAAGGTTAAGGGTGAAGTAGCTAAACAATCAAAACTTTTTAAAAGCTCTGCTGTGTCGTCTTTTCGAATGGAAACCATCTTTCGGAAGCCGCATTCAGTTTTGAGAAGAGCACTCGTGGGTTCGGTGAGAAATGTTTGGGATCTCTGGACAAAAGCTTGCTGTTAGATTACAAAACCTAGAACATGAAATCAGGGTTTCTATCACTGGCAGCCCAGCTGCTCACAATGAAACAAGTGTAATGAGATGCCAAGTAAAACTAATGTGGAACTGCCCGAAGGACACTAAATACTGCAACAAAATGGAATGGAAGAACTGTTTGTTTATCGGCCAGAACATAGCTTTAGTAACAAGAAATCCAAAGTTCAGCTAAGAAAGACCTTTAGCCGTTGTCCCAGGAGGCAGGTCTACTTAAACATTCTGAACAGCAGCAACTATGTCATTTCCAGCTGCATTCTATAAGAACAGGCGACAGAGCTTCCCTCTGTCTCACTTGGGCATCTCCATCGAAACGGATACCACTCCTTCTGGTCTCCTCTTTCTTTCTCCTTCCAACAAAATTTATGCACCGCTCCTGCCCAGTTCCTTTCTGCGAAGCATAGTTTCCATGCCAACGGCCGCAGTCAAGTGGCTGCTAACAGAATTTGTACAAGAGGTGGAGCTGGGTCATAATTAAATCTGAGGGTTAACTGCATTGCTCACAAATCAAGATTATCATCATTTCCCGCAATCTTTTATGCAAAATTCTTCCCTCATCTCCTGACTGGCTTCTTACTTGAACTGAATTTCTTACCTCCCTATCATACCCTCATTGACCTTGTCACTCGATTTCACACCTTCAGCCCCCTACTCCCCGCCACTTCTTGTCGCTGTACGTCCACAGAACTCTTGTTTATCTTCATCTCTTTACTCAGTCTCTTACCACAAATTCAATTGTCCTCGAGTCGTCTGCAAGTAATTATGCCTATTTTCTCAATCGATGTGTGCCACTAGATTCGACTCGCCCACAGGGGACTGTACAAAGATACCAACATTCCTTTAACCTCCGGCAGCAGACAGGGCGAGAGGCTCTGTGTCTGGTCTGAAGCTCAGTTCTGCCCCTCGATTAATGAAAAGAGGCAGTTCATCGGCTCGGGATTTTAAATGGTGCTGTTTGGTACTTCGTAGAGCTTTGTATCCTTGATGATGTTTTATATTTACGTTTGTCGATTTCAGGCAAGCAAACACATAAAGATAACTGAAATGGAGAGGGCTTTGTAGGTAATTTTCACATGCACTTCACGTAACAGAAAAATAAAAGGCTTATGTTTGATATCCAAAGATTTTGAGGACATTTAATAAGAACAAGGCGCATCTTAAACGTCAGTCCAGGGTTCCTTCAAGAAGAATGACTAAACATGTATTAGTGTGTACTTAATATTTTATCCCCCCGCACCAGCAATCATTGTTACTCAATGAAGGGAGTTTACAGTGCAAGCGAGCTGCGGCAAGGCAAATTATGAAATAATACAAACATCCCTGACACCGTTACCTCCCCCTTGCCTTGCAGCAGCCCTCACGTCCAAATTAAAAAACTGCTTTAAAATTATTGCTCATAGGAATCTTTGTTAATAATAATTGTTGAATTCGGGTGAGATGGGTGCTTCCGCTGTAAAACGATTTCGCACTGTTGGGGCGGCATGCGGATCTGGGAGTATAAGAGTGAAAGCGATGAAAAGGGTGAGGTGAGAGAGGAAATGTTGTTGCCTCATTTTGCTGCAGGTGTTGGTTCCTGTACAAGGTTTCCTCTTTCATTGGTTGTTTCTTGCCGTTGGGTCCAGTTTCAGTTTCAGTTTATCTCTTAACTGGCGTTCCTTTCACTCACCAGCGTCAAGCGCCTTTAACGTAACCTTGTAGTATCGCCTTCTCCAAGATGTCATGTCGGGCGACATGACCAAACCACGAGCTTTCGCCGTTTGATGGTCGTGAACAGGAGTTTTTTGGGGCCCATCAGGCCTCTGACTAGGTCGCATACGAAGTCGTTTGTCTTTCCCTTCCTGTAGGAGATCCGTAGAGTCTCCTAAAGCATTTCGTCTCGAACGCCTGGATCTGCCGCTCCTGTTCTTTTAGCAGGGTCCACGTTTCGCAGCTGCACAGCATGACTGACACAACGAGACTGATAGAGCATCAATTTGGTTAAACAGCTGAATCTTTTACTATCCAAAATCTTATTAAGTCTGGCCATCGCAGATCTTGATGCTATGAATCTGAGACGAACGTCCTCCTCACAGCTACCGTCTTTGGAAATGGTCACGCACAGGTACTTAAACGACTGCACCTCCAGTTGCACTCCATTCATTCGGATCTCTGCCATGCTAGATCCGACGGTGTTTACCATAACCCTGCTCTTCTCTGTGTGATCTCCACTGGTGGCGAGTTTGTCCGCCAGGGCCTGTAACTCGCTGTTGCTGTCCACCATGAGATCTTTGTTGTCAGCGAGGCAGAGGTTACTGAGGCCTTCCTCCGATCGATACGGAGGTGTGGTGTTCCTGCCGTGTATTGTGCATGATTTTCTCTAGATAGATGTTGAAAAGAAGCGGGGAGAGTGTCATTCCTGGCATACACCCGCCGTTGGGGAAAAGAGGTTTCCGACCTGGTTATTGAATAGTTCTGAGCTCCTGAAGTCTTCGTACAGTGCCTTGATTGTGCATACCAGACCTTCCTTCATACCGAACGACCGCAGCACGTTCCATAGCCCCTTGTGCCATACTCTATCAAATGCCTTCTTGAAGTCTATAAAGTAAGGGTAAAGATCTTTACCGTGCTGGAGGATTTTTTCTATGTGGACTTGGCTGTTGAAGACCTGTTCAACGGTGCTCCTGCCGGTCCGGAATTCGGTCTGTTCTCGGTTACAATTTTCGTCTCTTCCGCCACCGCAAGGCGGCGTTGGAGAACTTTCAGTATAACTTTACTTGCATGACTAATCAGGCTGATCGTTCGATAAATCTGGCACTGTCTCACGTTGGTTCTAGGAAGCTTGTCTTCTTGTTGTAATATTCTATGCTAGTTGCCAGATTTTTATATTGCACTGATAATTTTTTATAGACTATGATTTTTGTATTTGTTAACTTATCCATCTGTTGTTTATTATTAACTATGGAGGTATTTTATTCTTTTTTGAGTTAATATTTGATCGTTTATTTATTTAATCTATGTTATGCCTGATTATAGTCCTGTTTATGTATGAATAAAGCCCATATTTACTGTTGATTACTAATGATTAGGCTAGGCTTGTAGTCTCATTATTTCATTGTGGCAATGTTGACTTTTTAATAGTTTTTTAAAGGGGGTATGTTATCTAGTTTGTACACATTACCTATTTGATAATATGAATCTAGAATTGGAATAGCTTGTCCCTATTGTCAATGGCAATTACAGTATATTCTACAATATCACTTTGGTGAATTCCAGCAGCTGTTAATGACAAATTTCAGTTTGTAATTGTCTAAAACCGTTTGAAATCACTTCTCTGTTTGTTTTTTCTATTACACTTTAACAGCACTTTTAGTGCCTCAAGATCTAAGAATGTTTCCTCCAAATGGGCTTTTAAGGCTTAAATACTTCATCCTCATTCTAGGTATTTTGGAGTAGTGAGACATTTGATTTGAAGTAATGTTTATGTTTCTAACTTAAAAACTGGTATTTTGTTTTACTGTCACTTTAGGTAATTTATCAGCCTGGTCTTTTCTTTTTATTTCAATGTGGGAAGGAACCCAGTAATTGGTAAACTCTGAGAAACTGTTAATATCAATCACTATTGTTGTGACTCAGATACACTCATACGAATACTTGAATATTTGACTCTTTCTATGAATCATTGTATTTAAATAATTGATTGTTAATATGAGTAATTCTTAATTTTTACTCATTGTTCTTATGAATAATTGTTTATATGATTCAGTTATCTTAAAGCAGAATGTGTGTGTGTGTGTGTGTGTGTGTGTGTGTGTGTGTGTGTGTGTGTGTGTGTGTGAGTGAGTCAAATCAATGGAGATCAACAGTATTTGTCATCCCACCCTCAAATTTCAATATCTTTTACTGTACCGGAAGGTCGTAGCTTGATTTTGATTGGTTTATATTACTTTAAAACATATTTATCTTTAGTTTTTATTTCCAAGTTCTATGATTATGTCGGTGAATCCAACTAAACAAAATCTACTACGAAGAGCAAATCGTAATTTGAGAAATATATTAGGAAACTCAAAAGATTGAGACAGAAGGAGAGAGAGAGAAGGAGCGAGGATACAACCACCGCAACTTGTATCTCCCACTCACTACAGAGTGCCAGCTGCGTTTCCCACCTCCCCCTGCTTTGATTTATTTTGTGATGGACTGTGCAGTGACAATCTATCAACATCCGTGACATCACCCGGGCAGTGCTAGTAACCCTGCCAGGTTTTTATATGAATCACTGATAATGTGATTCAGTTATTGCTAAAATCCAGAATTGTACCGAACCAAAAGCATAATGTCTCTTGAATAACTGTCACACCCTTGAACCATCAACATTAAAGTCACTAGGCAAATGCTTTATTCCCCTCGCAAACGTGATCTCTGTTTTTATGTATTAGCTGCTTCTAGAAAATTGTATATTTGTTCTAACATATTGATTGATGCGAAACTTTATACTTGCAACTAACTAACAGTCTTACAAGCTGTGCATGTGTTCTAACGCTTTAGCTTTAAGACAAGCAATTTGAACGCCCACCCAAGTCGATGTCTAGTTTTACCTCTCAATCGTGTTGCTTCCTAACATCCCGTGTGTTAACTAGTTACCGTTTCTTGCCAAGATTTCATAAAGCTATCGGTGACAATATTTACAGGTTAATAACGCCTTTTTTACTTTATGCTGAATTTTATTTCACATTTTTACTGCTCCTACTTTAAAAGGAAATTTAAATGTTTTCACTATTCGTATACTGCTTACTTAAGATCATAAAGGTTTATTTTCTGCAACACACTTTGGCTTACTTATTTATGTAGTAGGGTGTAATTGTAAAAACATGAAAAACATTTTTACTGAAATTGTATAAGCATGAAACACGACAAGCATGTTTTCTTAATTTTTGTTTAAAAGAAACATGTACAAAAGCTTTAAGAAATAGAATTTGCAATGTTTTATTTCATTGTTATATTTCGTAAACTGCCTAGTCTGGACAAGCACTTATGCTATCTTTAAGTTCTGTGAGGACAGAATACTAAGAACTAGCCATAGACCAACGAGAAAGGCTAACAAATGAGGTAAACCTTGATCAAGCATTGGAGGAAAGATTTGCAGAAGGTGTTTACTGAGCACAACAAGACTAGCATCTACAGCAGGGTTGACATACAGGAGCGTATCTTTATCACAACTGAGGAGAGGAAGCTGCCGCGACATTGGGAAAGACTACCCTGCAAGGAACACTGGAAGAAGGCAGGAAGAGGAGCGCGCAACGCAAAAACTAATCAGAAGACATCAAAGGCTGGATCATCTAGATAGCAGAGCCCTGCTGTGTCTAGCAGTAGACAGACCAGGATGGAGAGTCCTGTCAGATGCTACGTCACTCATACTTCCCCCGCCCGCGCTCCGTGCACGGAGGTCAAGGGAGAGAAATCTAATGTTTCCCACCGGGACTTCGAGTGAGTTTATTTCTAGCAGACCACTAAGAGTGACCGTGAATTGTTTTGAACAGGAGCAAAAACTTAGGCACTAATTATTTTTGTGTTTTTTTATCGGGTGGGGATTTTTCTGAAGCTCTATGAACCTTCTGAGTTCGTTAGCTCTAGGGTCTTTGCACCCTCCTTTAGGACTACGAGTAATGCGATAGTGTTAGGGATGGGTTTGGATTGAATTAAGAAACTGCTAAGAATAGAGAACAAAAGTATATACGCATATAGATATATACACGTATATTCACTCACGACAGCTATAGATATATGGGACTATCTAAATAAATGGTAGGCTTTATTTTCAGAATGTTAGGGTGGACCTTAAAGACAAGGTTATTGGTAATTGACCCTGACCTTGGTCAGCAATAGACAACGCACTAGTATTCCCTTTTCATTTCGCTCGGCTCAACCGCTGAAGACGTCATATATTTTTCGTGGACTTTGCCTGGCTGAGAGTCTTCGTCTCCTATCCTTCATGGGGAAAATTAATTCCGCAGCCAGTGCAGGCTTCAAGGTCAGACAAAGGCAATACGGCCATAGCATCGAGAAGAGCCATGAGAGCCTGGGGAAGGCTGAGATATCGAGGTGAGCGAGAGATGTGCTCACGAATTATACCTTCTGTCTGTCAGACTGCTCTTCACCGAACTCATGAAACAGGTTAGCAATGGGGGCATATCAAAATATAAAATCATGATTTTTTGCTGTACCATGGCTGCCGATCGTGAGTGATTTCAAAGCTAGCGCAATAACTAGACTATGCCACGATCTTAACGCCTCTACACTGTATATTGCCCGAGCTGTTCTGAAGGGATGGCCTGAGAGCTGACGGGTACCACGCAGAGTCTGAGGTTTCTTAAGCTGCTTTAGCAGCGCAAAGCAGTGCGAAGACTCACATCGAGACAAGACCCTTCTTACGATGGTAGTTGATACAAGCGATAGAGAGAGCTGAGGATGCATAAAACAGATGATTTAGACAAAAGTAGAAAACAGATTTATTCTATTCAACTGCGACGTATCTGTTTTCGCTTTTTTTCCACATACTGTATTTCCTCTAGGTTTCTTCTGAAACGGAAAGCAGAACTAGCCTCTGATGCCGGACTTCACATTTGTCGGAAGTTCAATTCCCACCCGAAATCTTTCCGGACACCAACCGTAACAACCCTCCATTCTCTGGTGCTCTCGGCTATCCGCCTGGAAGTCAAGCTGGCTGTCTGGCTGGTCTGTCTATCACAAGGACAACGAGGAAACAATCACGTCGACCGCTAATCAAGATTTTTATTGTTCTTTGCTGTAATACCAGAGATTCTCAGCGCAAGTGCATCGAAATGAAGATCGAAGAGAGAATTGGGCAACCAGTCTCTAGCCTTTGTCTATCATTAAAAAAATCTCCGTATTCTTTGTGCCAGGATGAATGAAAGATGAATAGTGACAGTTGGAACTTAAAAAAAGCCGAGAAATGCAAAGTTTTTCAACAAAGAAACAAATTCTATCTCAGGAGTTCTTACGTAACAAAAGCTGTTTGTCGTATAGCTTTTATCCCAAACTAATAATACAAACATGACTGACATATCCACGTAATATTTCATTGAGTTCATTTGCCTTGGAAAGTAATTCTGTTTGTTTCTATTTTATGCTCGGCAGCTTGCCGTTTTCAAACAAAAATTTGCTAAACGTTGATGAGTTTTAGGGGTCATAACAAAGTTAGGAAATCTAGAATTTTGCCTGGTGGGATCATTACACCGGAAGGTGACGTTTTGCCCGCAGGAAAGATAACCGGTATTCATCTGGAAGCTCAGCGAATGGGTCCTAGACGACCGCTGGTGCAGCAACATGAGAACGGCGATTGCAATCGGGTATCCTAGCTTCCGGTCACGTCGCGCACGCGTTAAATTGCTTACTTCCGGTAAACTTCAGTCACTTGGGAGGTGAACACTGAGTAGGTTTTCGAATAAGCCTTTTTGAAATGAGTACCGTTTAGATCTATCGTGTTGACTTTTGATGAGTGACAGGTTACTGTTTGAGATTTAATTCGCCCTTAAAAGCACAGCCAAACCTAGCGTTTTCGCCATTTGATCCTCGTCACCCGAGAACTATAGAGCGATCCGCGTTTCCGGAAGGAGATGGCGGAGACTGTGGGCTGCTCATCAGCTTGCATGTGAGCGTGTCTCCCCTGCCTGCTTGTGTGGCACACAGGACTTTTTGTGGGCTGTTGGGCCTCTCTACCAGTTTTCAGATGTTTCTTTGCTTTCCTTCGCTACGGTTACCTATCTGCTTCTTGCTGCATCTCGCCTGATGTTTGTGCCACCCCTGTGTGTTTATTACTGTACCCTATTGCATGTTCTCTAAAAGATGTAAGTTAACTGATCACCACTTACAAGACTGATTGGATGCTGCCCATAAGGCTCTTGTAACATTGGATGCTGCCCACAAAACTGCTATAACATCGGGTGCTGCTTGCATATAGCTTCATGTGTCAAGCTTCGGCACAACTGGATTTACACGATGAAACAGAGGACTGAATACAGACGACATACATTGACACCGTGGCCAAGGACAGAACAGAGATCATTTTTAAACAGACACTGGGGTAAAGGACAGACACAAATAGTTCACCCTGGCACCAGTATGTGCTCTACGTCACGACACAAGATTTATTTTGAGATAATTTGTCACTGCTATAATTTGGAGAGTCTGTTCATTTCCCTGTTAGGTTGTGGAGTAGGGCAATTTTCGCCGTTGCATTGTCGTGGAGGGCGGTAATTGTCACCATTATGTTGTGAAGAAGGGAAGTATTTGCTATTTTCATTTTGGGGAGTAGTAATTGTTACTGTTATGCTGTGGAGTACTTATGGATTTCACACTCCAGAATGTATTTCGTTTTAAGGTCACCGTTATGTTTTGACTACAGACATAAGACTTGCATGTTGTGCAGTCAGGTAGTGTTGCCGCGGTTATGCTTTAGAGTAGGGAAGTCATTGTCACCGCCGTCTTTTGGACTTGACACTTTAGATGGTTATAATATAGAGCTTAAATATAACTGTCACCGTTATGTCATAGTTTTTAAACATGCTGTGCAACATGGTGACAGAGACCTGTTACAGAGACCAGCGTGGAGTCAGTGAGAGGATTACAATTATTAATCTTGGTAACAGTTTAACGTCTGATGGTCACTATGGTCACTCAATAAACATGCGTGAATTAATAAAAAAGTTATCACATCACCACATATAAGTTATATCGCCAGATGTAAAGTATATTACCGCTTTGGCAATGTAATCCATACCATCACAAATGCGAGCTACATCACCACATTATGAAAGATGCATCGCGCGAGAACAAGCTACGTTCATGTCCGAGTCAGGAAGAGGAAGACTACTTAGTATGAGAGTCTCTCACAGAGACAGTGAGAGCATCAACACCAGTCTCCAAAGACTTTGTATACTGTAACTTCTGTGCTAAAGGGATCAGTTGTAATAATGTGCGTATATTTTAACTTCTGTACTAAAGGCGTCAGTGTTAAACACATTTTTACAGTTACAAATTTTAAAACAAATTTCTTTTACATGTCTGTTACATGTTCCTAGACAGCTCCATCACGAGTGTGAGCGTTCTGAGGATTTCCAAAGAGAATAAAGTTAGCCCTGTCTCCACGGGGCCTTTACTACTGCAGCAATGGAACACCAGGCAATAATAATGTTGATATGAACACAGCGATCACATCGAACGCATTAAAAGTGCCGAGGCTCTTGTGCTAACGCGTGTGCAAACATTATGCCGGGTCAGCATCACGTGGGCTTGCTCCAGGTAACGGCAACATACATGACGTCACGCAAAAAAACCCCAGGAAAAACCGCCTCCCGTTCCGCCATTTTGGGAATCGTAAGAAAAACAGAGGGAATAAAGATCCTCCGTTCAGTTCTAACCACTCGCTTTTAGAGTCAGCTGCGTGTTTCTGATGCTTTCTCCTAACCAAGTGTGTAAACTCTTCACAGAACAATTCACAGGATTCGTATGTCGCTTGCGTTTTGACATTTTTATGTATGCGACAGATGAGATTTTTGTGTGAAAAAGCATATAACCTTAAAAATGATGATTTCTAAAGATCCTGGTTTATTATTTTATATGTTTGATTATGTAAAGCACATTCAAGCGCCTACGATGCCTTACAAATAACCATTCTTTTAGTTAAAATGTCAAACGCCTGTCTATGCTTGAACTGTCGACGTCAGTTCTCTCACCAAGACAATGTCCAAAGCACTAGACACATTTACATCAAGGTAAATGTACTCAATGTGCTGTCAATAAGGGAAAGCATTTTATAATTCTCTAGGCACCCAGAGTTATGTTTTCTTCAGCTGGATGGCGCACTATTTTTGCCTCTCTGTGGATCAGGGTTCAGGGACCCTTTTTGCGGCAACATTGCCCATCTCCCTGGGGCAATCTATAAATACAGCAACTTACACTGGAGAGAACAACTCAAAACTAAGTTGGTCAGACATGGCGTTTGGGCAGACAAACGCACGTTTGAAGGTTTGTCCGCGTGCTGGCAAGCACGCACGTCTATCAGCACCGATAACCCGATTTGCCAGCGCACTTCGATTCATTGGGGGCTTACGTCAAGATGGAAGCCTCATGTGTTTCAGGGGAAACTATGATTGAGACGGGAAAATTAAAAGCTGCAAATAATTGCCTTTTCTATTCAGCTCCACGAGTTAGCCGCCCGCTGACATAAGCCCAGGCTCTTCAGTCAGACAAGGTATTCAGAAAGACTGTTTTTTATCTCCCTCAATTTGAGGAGCTCTCTCGAAAAGGAGACGAGAGAGAAGGAATTACGAGCAGAGTGAGATAGGGGGTTAGGGGTACGCAGGGTCCTAATGAGTGAGGTCTGATTCACTTATGGTTTGAGGACTGGCAGTCTAGCCCACGTCTGTCGGTGAGCGAGGAGAAGAAGGCCAATAATGGCGATCATAGTCGCCAGTGGTCAGCACCGACATACTCTCTAGAGAAGAAAGTAGGAGGCAATAAAAATTATTGAGACGATACAAACATGGCGTCGCTCTGCTGCAAGACTTTAGGCTAATGATGCGCCTCAAATGTTTGGGGGATGACAACATGAATGACGAGCTACGTACTAGAAATTACGCCTCGCTTCACAGCAGTGGAAACTAAATGTCTGCCTTTACGCACCATGCAACCATCAAACACCATTACACCAACGAGGTTATGCGCATATAGCAAGTAGACAGCACACGTATTGAGGGAAAGACAGAGCTGACATGACACGAAAAGGGGTGAGAGAGAGGGTAAGAGATATGGTTAGAGAGATAAGGTGAGAGAGAGGGTTAGAGAGGGTGAAAGAAAGAGTGAGAGAGAGGGTGAGAGAGAGTGAAAGAGAGAAAGAGCGTAAAAGAGAGGATGAAAGAGAGTGTGTGTGTGTGTGTGAGAGAGAGAGAGAGCAGCTGTCTCTTCCCGGAAGAAAGTAAAAAGAAGTGGAATAAAACCTGTAAATGAAATTTCGAAAGTTAAAACGCGTCAATATCCTCCATACACTAGAAAGTGTTGGGTTGTTTAAAAGAGAAATCCTGAAATCTTAAGCACGTTTGGCTCAGACCGGTAACCAAGAACCAGTTGTATAGAGTGATGTGAGTAAGCCGCCTGTTAGTCTGGTGCAGGACAAACTTGTCGAGGTCTTCAAAACGTCACCATGACAATGGAGGGACCAGAAGAGAGCGTGAAGGAGAGGAAGCAATTTATGATGTGTGCTACAGATAAACTCTGTGTGTGCGTGCGCGCGCGCATGTGTGTGTGTGTTGGTGCTGTAGTGACATAGCCATTATTAACTCTTTAGCCACTATAAGAATGAACACTCTGACGTACCAGTTATAAATGTGTCTAGACCACAACATGTTTGGGAGTAAACAAGCAGACAGAGGTCAGCCAAGCGCTGGCTAGACTCTTTATCAAATGGTCAGATACTAAAAAAATCTGCATACAAAGTGTAACATGGTTCTTTCACTGCAACATATTAAACATTCCCCACTACACAAAAGCCAAAGAAAAGCAAAGCGTTGAGCATTCAGCGACAAATGGGCTACTTAAAGAAAAACATAAGAAACAAACCTAACATTTTTATTGTCCATCCCACCGGTGTATGACTGTATTCGTTATTCTCAATCACAAAGAAACTCGATTTTGATAGCCGTTTTTAAGAATATTAAAAAATTCCTGAAAAAGAGACAATGATTTTTTTTAGGATACATTTATGTTAGATAATGTGTTTTCCTCACTGAGCCGTTTTATTATCCATTAAAAGAAAACACGCTGAAGCTGTGCGCTAATGTCAGAGACTAGTAGAGCATTCTGCTGTAGTTAAGTATAATACACTGCGAAACACGTGCCAGCAAGATCGGCAAAGTGTTACTTGATCTTTATACCATTTCATGACCTATGAAGCAACTTTGAACCAGTTACTTCGTAAGTGTAGAGTTCACTATCAGAAGTGTGAAAATAGCCGGTCTGAAATTTGAATCCTTTCTCTTTCAAGAATATAAAAAAGAATTACCTTCGAACAATTTGGTAATATGATGACAGAGACTGCCAGAAAACATTATGCATGTGTCCTATCAAGCTCAGGCAGAGCTGCTCTAACAACAAGAAATCGACAAAAAGCGGAATTCTAATGATGATAATATCCAATAGTTACAACACCTAATCCTCCCCCTGGCAGGAAGCTCCTGGAGTTCACAAATGGAAAGACAATAAGACCTGTACACACAGCTATTTAAATAACATAAAATACATCGCTGAAAAAAAATTAAAATGTATAAAATTACAAAATGCAGATGGCCTGAGTAGAGTGTGTTTGGATGATGTGCAAACACAGGATAGCCAACGTAATCTATTTTTGGGTCGGGGAGCCAGGGCAGCTTCACAACGGTCAATGACAACGTTAGACATCTTGTTCATGAGTGATGGTCCAATGCCACAATGCATCTCGTGCAAATGTCAAGATTACTTTTGTTTTCTCTGATGAATGTGGTCAGGCAAATTGAAACGATAGAATTGAAAAAAGGTGAAGAGAAGGTATTGCTGACAAAAGTCAACGAGAGCGCCAAAGAACAAAAAGCTATGAAAATCCAAAATACAACCTTGAATATGGGCACAAAAAAGGTACGAGTAATAGAAAAGAATTAAAAAAAAGAAGACGAGGACGACGAAGAGATACACAAACAACCCCATAACATTTGAAATAAAAAGACATACAAAAACGACATTCTGCAAGCCAAGAGGTTTGGGGTTTTTTTTACAGTGACGTCAGCGCATCGTTATGAATGGAGGAGCTCTCTTCTTTATGTGGCTCGCTGGAGGCAGAAAGGCGGGACTGCGTGATTTTTTTTTCTAAACGGAAAAAAGCCAAAGCTGCAATGTTGAGCCCATGCTTACCGGCATATTTGGTAGGCGAGAAGTAAAAATGTAGGTTTAAACTTGAATAACTTCAAGAAATTTAAGACATTTTTTTTCTGATTTTAGGTATTCAGCCGCCATTAATAACGTCTTTTGTACTCTATCTTCTTCTCATAACCACCTTGTAATTATAGTTCATTCATTCAATCACACACACACACACACACACACACACACACACACACACACACACACACAGAGTAGTTCACGTTCATCTTACCCTGACACAAATACTGTACTTCACCATCTACCTCGTATACATTCTATTCAATTCGATCCCTTTCAGATTTTCACACATTTCAAAACAAAGGGATTTATTAAACTCTTCATTTTACCAAAGAAATGATGTCTTCACTAACGTGAAGTTTTAAAATTTTTGTCATTTTCTTGCAACAGTTCCAGTTTAACCAACGTGTTGCATAATTTCCATACAATTATCTACTGACTGAAAGATGAAGTCGATTCGAAATATAACATTTGCAATAATAAAATCAGACCTTCCATTCGAGGACATAAGAAATTCCCTGCTCTCATAATTTTAATGAGAGAGCTTTCATTGTGGAAGAAGCTGCGCATTGGAGAACGTAGGCGACAAGGAGCGACCGCGTAGCTGTGGTAGCTGTGGTAGTTGTGGCGTCGCTAGGCCTGATCGAACCCTCCGTGCAAAACGTCAGCTACAGGAAATGACTTTTCTCATGGGATCGAAGAAAGGTCTGCGGTCTTAAGCGTTGCCATGTCGGAGGTTCAGGAGCAAAACCGTGTGACACTCAAACCTCTTGCGATGTGACACAGAGCTTTTTGTGGGGAGGGAATGGAAGCAGAGGCAGCCATATTGACGGTATAGACAGTGAATGAAATGCTTCCGCTGTTGAGTATGTTATGATGAGTGGCACTGGGGACAGGCTCTGTGGCAGTGTCACTCTGTGAACTTTGAGACATGTATATCGAAAACCAGATTGAAAGAAGGAAAGAAAACATGAAAGTATAAATTTGGTCAGTTAAATACAAAAACGGCCTGTACCTTGTCTGCAACTGCTGCTCTCCCACTTCCTTTCTCTCTCTCTCACACACACACACACACACACACACACACACACACACACACACACAGAGGAACGTGTATATATGCACATCTTGTGTCCTCTGTCAGCGTGTTTTTTATCCAATCATTTTCATTTAGAAATGAGTGTAGATGTTTGATATTGTTATTCATTGCTTCTCTGTTTTATGATCAAATTGGAACATCTGACAGTGGCCATGTGATAACAGTTCTCTGAGTGGTACACGTACCACCCACAGGGCCAGCCAGGATGCACGATGTCTCTATATTTGGTTTAAGACTTCCACACATGACATTTCTCTGATGTATGTACGGTTCAGTGGCGCAACGACTAGGCTATTTTACCAAGATAGTAAAGATTGGCTGTTCTGGATTCTGATTTTTTTTTAATCTTAGTATGCTGTTCTTCTTCTGCATGTGGCACCTGTTTACAGGGCTGGCTGCTTTGCTGCGATATAGCCCCAGCTGCTGGCTCGCCGTAAAACACCTATCCCCCCTACCCTGTGATGTGCACGAACACACACACACACACACACACACACACACACACACACACACACACACACACACACACAAATATGTGCTGCTGTTACTCATACTGCTCGTTAAAGACGGGGAAGGCAGCTCTGGGCAAGGAAAGGCAAAAGCAGGCGACAGACAGAAAGGGTTGACGAGGGACAATAAAACTCGCTTGGGTGAAACTTCATCAGCAAACCTTCAGACTTGCGCGCACTCGCCTGTCTTGGTGTGCAGCGCCGCTTGTGCCTCTTGCATGGTAAGTCTTCTGGCCGCCCAGGCAAGCTTCAGGGGGACGCAAAGTAAATCCCCTACCCTCCTTTCCACAAAATGTAGTTACAGGGAGAACCCCAGCTACGAAACGGGCCGGGCATCCAGCTAGTCACCCTCAAACTGTCCAAAGCATGTGACGCCCCAAAACTGGAGTGGGCTCTTTCTTCTTCTTCTTCTTTTTTTCAAACCATTTGCATTCACACAGACACATGTGGATAAGCTTTGCACAGTAACGCTTCGGAGTTAAACTGTCACCAGAAGGTCGCCCAGTTACCCTCAAAATCTTCCGGATGTCACAATAAATACTTTTTAAAGAAATACTTAAATACTTTTTCGCTCTTAGCGAAGCTCCTGTCAGTGACGTGATTAACATTAAGTAAATAGTTTTCTTTCCTCTGACTACTGAAATCTGCAAAAACGATGACTTTTTTTCTTAGAACAGCGACATTTGGAAAAAAAGACCTATGTAAAGAATGTCATCTGAACCCATGTCATATAATGTTTTTTTCCAGACAAATATCAGAAATAGGTATGGAGAAACAACAAGAGCAAAATACGAGACTATCTAAATAATGCGAAGCATACAACAAACTGCGTATGTTTCAAGTCCTTCACCACAAATACTTGATGTTCTCTTGCTGTGCGCTGACGAAGATAAAGTAGAGATATGGACGCTAGCACGGAATGGAGGGGACATGTAACAGCGGGGATGACAATCATAATAGAGAAGAATATTAGAGAACCTCGTATTCAGTCAACTGAAACCTCGTTTCTTGCAAGCTCATGTTCAGCTCGTCGTCAGTAAGTGACATCAAGCCTTTCTTTTTGTGTTGGTTATGGAAACTTTTTTCTCAGTAAAACGTGCGGCAGGAACAACCCTCTTACACGAGTAATACGGCAGGAATATATGAAGCTTGCCTAAACTGGGATAAGATGATTTTCTGCAACTTTTGGGGAAAAAAGAACTGCATGTAAACATGCATTGCGGTTGTCAGTGTATGGGTTTGGGAAGGTCTTGTCTCTCATGGCCTCATACGCCGCTGGTGTCGTGTTTACTGGCTTCCGATCACGCTTCATCGCGGTGTCTAGACCAGGTGCAAGCCGGGCGATCAATGGCGTATACGTGCTTTTCTTTGAGACAGTTTTTCAAGCAAATCATTCAATACCCACCACTTGAGATAGAGGAGGTTTTGCTAAAGTGTGCCTTCGGCCTTTGCCTGTAGCTACCGTTAGCTTTCTTGCCGCACAACAGCAGCGAGGCCATGCCGGTAATACTCTCTCCCAGAAACCATCTTTTATTCCCTGTGTACTTCCTTGTATTTATTTCAATTAAAAACCACATTGTTTCAACAACAAAATAATAATAAAGCATTAATCCTTTTTTAATTGAGCTTTCTGTTTTTGAAAAAAAATAGTTTCACTCAAATGAAATTGTGCCACAGACGTGTGATATTGGTCTGTAAAAGTGAATCGACGTACAGACACCGTCGAGTGGTCACAGCCTGGCATGGAGAATGGCACAGAGACCTAGTCTACAGCTGTTGCCACAAGCTGGCCTTAAGGACGAGGAAGCACAACAGAACAACAGAATATTCACGCCAAGCGTTTACAAGTTTAACATCTCTTAGAATGTTTACAAGTGACATGGAAAAGTATTGCTTGGCTGTTAAGAAATGTGACTTCCTAAAACACGTTTGAGAAGGAGAGTGTTCTTCGTTCTCTTGTTGACCATCTCCGTCCCTAAGCTCAGTACGCACATGCTCACATACACACATCTACACACATATACATACATATACACACAAACATAAGAAGGAAAAGTTTCGATTATAGTCTAAGCTTAAGTTTCCCTGTTAATTAGGTTGCAGTGATTAATGCCATTGATCTTTTATTTCTTTATGATTTATTTAAGGTTCATTTACATGAATCGACTTCCTGTCGAGGAATAAGTTGCCTCCATGTACAAGTTTTCCGGAAGCTATCCGAGTCAGAAGAATACAAAGGATGGCTTGTGACTGGCGCTATACAATCGCTGTCAGTCAGACAAGTCGAGAGAGCCGACTGACCACTACTGCAGTGTACACTCAGTGAAAATGCTGTGAGGGACTGGCATCACAGCCCTGTGGCCAGCCGGTCTCCGCTTGTGATGGCTGTTTGACAGTTGTCGGTTGGCAATCAGCGGGAAAAAGACACATAAATAGACCATGTCTTGCTATGATAGCGTCAATATCTTTATATATATATATATACATACACAGAAGTACATTTAGTTTGTGTCCTGTTTGTTCGTTTGCTCTTGAAGAAACACATAACTTGTGAACTTTTTCCTTTACATATCATTGTATTATACTTTGCTACAAGGCTACTGAACTTTAAGCGGGAAAGGTTCCAAGGAGCTTGATTCTGACTTATTAAAACGTATTAGCATTTACTTTTACATATAAAGTTTTGAAATATGTGTGTTTATTTGGGAAAGTGGGGGAGACTGGACACAGACAAGGATAGAGCTGCACTGCCAGTAAAGAGATGGCAGAGTCGTGGGGACATCGTGGGTGCAACACATTGTTCAAGATGACCATGGAGAAGGTCTGTGAGAAGTTCAGAACTTTGCTCTTCGGAAGACTGACATTTTCTGTCCATAATTATCCAGGCACTTGACCGTGTTATGCTGCATATGAAGCTCCCACACCAGGGGGCAACCAGTGGACACAGAAAACACAGAAAACCAATCAATAACATCTGCATTTCGTTAGCTTCGGAACCAGGAGGAAGTAGTCTTGCTGCTTACCAGAGACCCAAAAAGAACAATAGAAAAATAGAAAAAACATGTAGTCGCAAACGTGATTCTTTGAAGATAAGCAGCAAAAGAAGCTGGCTTTTATCTTCAAAAACCTCATCTGAAAATGTTTCCGGAGCTTGATACTGTGTGACGTAACTAGAAAAAAGGACCAGAGTAATGTGTCTTCGTTGAAGATGGCGTTGTCAACCGCTTGGCTCGTAAGCATGGCTTCAAAGTGCAAATCAAAACTGACAGTAGATGTGTTTACGTCCGGGCACAGTTTCCTTGCCTTCAGCAGAGAAAAGGCTAGCGGAAGGGTGATAACTCGATGAACACGCGACAGACGCAAGTGGCTCACTCTCGCCTGTAATGAATTCAATCTTACAGTGAACTCAAGGGCGGCAAGCCGGCGAAACAATAGTGTCTGAGTTGGCTAGGGTTGCCCTGCGGATCGATCATTGGGAAGGTCGATAGCTTCTAAATTGCTGCCAGGGAGGACCTGGGGGCCGGGGCTCTATGCTTCATTTTGGCCTCACTCTGGGCCATGAGCGCCACACTACTGCTGACGAGGGGCAAGAAAGCTTCTGAGATTTTGAAAAGTTGGGAAAGTAGTGATGTACATACGTTGAATAACTCCAGGCAATATTTTCACCGTCTCCGTACTCACGTGCTCTATAGTCGACCATCGTGCAAGTTACCAGCATCAAGAGGACGAAAATATGAGAGAAATAATGCATTAGAAAAATGTGAAAACGAAAGAATGAAAAAGTCACTCTAGGATTTAACAAGAGGAACATAAAATGAAGTAGAAACAAACAGGTAACCAGCTATTTGCATGAGCGATTCTAGCAAACGCATCTGCTCTGGCAAGAAAACAACACGACACATTGGAAGGGATACAGAAAGTGTCTAAATGTATCTTTACTGATGTCTGTGAAAATGAGACAACAGATCACTGTCAGCATCGATGGAACAGTGTAATCCAACAATCTGATTGCAAACAACTGCGCGCGCAGCGGTTTTCAGCAGGAAGTAATCTTCGATCCGTTGACAAATAAACGGTAGGATTTTGTTGCAGCTTTTGTCCATGTTGGCTGAAAAGATTTCCAAAAATATGCAGAGTTTTAAGCAGGATGTACCAAGACAATTTATTTATTTATTTATTTATTTATTTATTTATTGATTGTTGATCTCACCTCTAGATAAAGAATCATGTGTGAATGGCATAGCTAGCGCAAAAAGTACAGAGCTCATTTTTTAAAAAGGATCCTGAACCTTTTGTATGGTTCATTTGGAGCGAGTGAATGACTTAATAAATTCCCCACACTTTCCACTTGCACGGCAATATAGTAAATATAGCTGAACAATTTAGTAAGAAACTACTTTTTTAAAAGTGTTTTCTCCAGCCGTAAAAGATTTTGTACGTGTGGATGTAAAGATGTTTATATAAACACGTATTCATTCCATGAGAGAGGGAGAGTGTGTGTAGGTGTAAACAAGTATACATTTTATGAGTGTGTGAACACTAACATGCGCCCATTTCATATACTTGTATGTAAGTATGTATAAATTCTGTGCCTGTGTCAGAGTGGTAAGCAGTCCGTTCGTGCGGTTTATAAACATTTAGACAATTCAAGCTTATTTTCCTGTACATGATAAACGCTGGTGTGTGCATGAAGGTTTTCTCTCTCCTTTGTTTATGACTAGCGCGTGATATTCTACTGGTTGTGACTGATTATTTATCTCTGCATTGTAAAGAAACCTCAGCATACAGGAAAATTTTTTATTAATAACACATTTCTTGTCAAATCAATGATGTTTGTTCATTTGTTATTTTATTTTTCTTTTATATCCCAAACAAATAATTTCTTTCCTTCCGTCCTTTTCTGTCTGACATGTCTCCTCGTCTGTCTGTGAAGACAGCTCTGTATAGGAATTGCATCTATCCTCAACCATAGGCGAATTCGAGCTAACCATGCATAAGACTAAACGCAGCGAGAATAATCACGTGCTGATAAGAGACCAATGACAGGCAAGCTTTATAAAGAAAACGCAATATCCATAGATGGTCTCTGCTCCTACCTCTGGCGGACTTCAATTTGGCAGCGTTCACGCGTTGGCCATCGTTCAGACATTTTAGGCGTTGCTATGGTGCCTGGCTCAGCACCATGCTAGCAACAGATCTCGTTTCGTAGCCAGCAATGTTTTATCCATTTAGACAGTCTTAAATTTCGGCGAAAGAAAAGGAGTGAAGGAGAGGTGGGGAGGGAAAGAGAGAGAGAGAGAGAGAGAGAAAGATTTTAGATTATCCAAGGCTTTATGCGCTAGCGCTTTGCTCTGCCTTACTCGGGTAATAAATTTTTAATTTTCCTCCCTCCAGCTAGAGTTTGGAGAAAGCAGCTCAACTTTTCCTGGAACTACTGTGCTATGCACTGACTTGGAGAAGTCAACAGCTGTCTCAGTCATAACGTGACCCAGCAGATAAAGGTCACGATGTTTGCGTCGTTTAATGTCACGAACCATAATGTTAAGAAAACCCAACAGTTTTCCGCAGCGGGGACTGTTCATTTCGTGCCCTCATCTTAAGTGAATGCTGAACCATTGCCTTTACAACTTTTCTCCTCCGTGAGAGATTAGTTAAAAAGAGGCAGCAGCAAAAACAAGAAAAGAAAGAAAACATGGATATTTTAACTGCATCCGACAAGCTTTTATATCAGGGCCCAGAATATCGCTGGTTAAAGTTCAGAGTTTATTTACTTGTTACGTAATGCAACCATTGCAGTGCTGTTTACTTCAGACCGTGCGTATGTTTTCAGAACCTGCTTGGTTAGATGTGCTGGTGTCGATGAGTAGTATGATGGAAAGATTAACAAACAGAAGGACTGATACATCGTCATATAGATGTGCTGGTGACGATGAGTAGTATGATGGAAAGATTAACAAACAGAAGGACTGATACATCGTCATATAGATGTGCTGGTGACGATGAGTAGTATGATGGAAAGATTAACAAACAGAAGGACTGATACATCGTCATATAGATGTGCTGGTGACGATGAGTAGTATGATGGAAAGATTAACAAACGGAAGGACTGATAGATGGTTTGTCGCGATTTCCAACTTGCTACCCCAACGGCTTCGCGTTAATAAGTCTACGTTCTTGAAAATTTTGCACTTAAAAAACATTTATAATAATATAGTAAGGAAGCGTTGTCGGAAAGCTATGTTATAATTGTTTCTTACTAGTGATATATACAAAACGTTTAAATGCGTATGACTATTATCCATTAATCTACTTTTAATACTAAGAGGAAACAGCTGTTGGTCATCAGCGCAATGTCCGGGGTGAATGTCAAGGCATTGAACGGAATCCTCACACGGAATAGGTAGAAACTAGCTAGTTTTGAAAGGTAATTCATATTATGTCTATTTATTACCAGTTGCTTTGCATGTTTTCAACCGATTAAAGAAAATACATAAGGAGTAGGGTCTGAAAATAAACACAAAAAGAAATTATATGCACCATTATGGTGTTGCTAAAGTTCATCTCGCAGCTCAGTGCAAACATGGTTTAAACATGCAAAATGTTGAAGTGAACCTCCCTAGAATACATTGAGCAGCTCAGTAGCACCGAGACACCCTGGGTGATAGGTACCAACGAGGGTAAATGTCAAGTCTTGACATTAGAGGCAGACGGGAGTCAGCTTACGTCACATCTCTACCTGGAAGGTACAGGACACAAGAGAATTTATCCATCCCCGAATACGGATCCATTAATGATATTTCCTCAGCGAGGAACTTTGTGTTTAACATGTCCGTGAATAGTTGAAGCAGCGGTAGCAAGATGACATGAGCCAGCTGCAGTCACTCCCCAAAAACTGTGCTTCAAATGCATACACGCTCGCAGCTGAGCAGGAAATGACGTAGTTTTGTGGAGATGCAGATGGGAAGCAAGGCAGCCATACTTCGGGCCAAGACTGTTATTAAAGAAGGAGGCCGACCATAACAATGACAACTCTTGCGGAAGCCTTTTTCCGTCATAAAGGGCGAATAACTCCGAACGGAGATGATTCCATGGAAACTGCAGGATATTTGTCCTTCTAAAGGCCGTTTTTAACTGGGCAAAGCGCCAAAGCGTCAAACCACCGATGTGCCCCAAAATTCACATTGTATTATTGTATTGTCAAGTATAGTGGCAAACAAGTTTCGACTTAGCATAGTTCCAAACTCCAGAACGATCACCCCAAACCATCGGTTTCTTAATCCCTTCACATATAGCTTTGTCAGTCTTGGTTATATGTTCGACGACGTTAGCCTTGTTAAGATAAAGGCCTTCGAAAAAAAGTAAAGAATTGGCTTGTAAACGTGCAGTTGCAAGCGTCTTTTAAATGACTCATTTGGTTTTAAAACAAAGTTGTCTCATTAAATAAATTAAATAACAAAACTATTTCCCATGTTTCCTATAGAGAACTGTTACTTTTTTCTTCAAATTAATGTTGTTGTCAACCCTAAAACAGCTAGTAAGTGTTGTTGCCGAAGTCAGTGCCATAATAACTTATTTGAGTCTATATTGTGAGGCAAAGTTCTTTGAAATCGTACTTTGCGCAGATCCTCTTTTATGACGTTTTCTCCAAAATCTTACAGGAACACCTGACCTACAAAATACTTCAATGGTGTCGTTGTCTAGTTTCCTTACCTCAGAAACCCTCTACCTCCTTCTAGATAGTTTCCTTTTGCTATTTCCATTTGTCGAAAATAGATCGTCATATCAAAACAAGCTCCACCTTTCTCCAAGGAGTCACGTTTTACAATATCAGTCAAAGGTCCGTATGTCAGCAAGCTTCAGTAAACACACACACATTCATGCACGCACGCATGTATAATCGCTCCTATACTTCAAAGCATCACACACACACGGACAATGTGCATATTTGTACAACAGTCTTTTGCTTGGCTTACATTATATTCGATCGTTTAGCTAACCTTCATCAAAAACCAAACCCGTTTTGATCACATCGTCAGAAAAATAGCATCTATGACATTTTGATCTGGGTTCGCCGAAACCTCTTTGCATCCGCTAAGGCTTTTTCTACAGGAGAATATCACAACATTGAAAGTTGCCCAACAGCTTAAATTATGAAACAGCATGTGACTAGTGACACACGATGGAGGCTGATGTTTCCTTTTTCCCTCCATTATTTTAAGCATTTTTCAAGAAGATCCGTTGGATTTTTTGAGTACGTAAAAAGCCTTACAGTAAATAATGGTGGACCAACATTTTCTGACGACACCAATTCGGTGACCTAGGAATCAAAGACCCCGATGTTCCGCCAAAATTCTTTTCATCAACTTGTATGTTAGGGAGACCAAGATTCCCGCTCTTAATAATTTTTATGACTGCTCTGAGATGAAAGCTTCAAAGAACGGGCAATGTTGCAGATAGCTCCGAGACTATTAGAAAGTCTGCTGTCTGCTAATCTCCCTTTAATGTTGTCCAGCTAAACCATCTCTACAACGTGGGTCTGGCGGCCGGCACCATCATTTCACGCTAATTTCCTGCTGAAGGAGAAAAACATGAGACGGCCGCCACTCGTTAGGGTCAGCAGCACAAGAAAGACACTTCGAACCCTGCAAGACCAAGGCTCACATGAGAAGGCAACGGTAGGGTTTTCAACAAAGTAAACGGAGAGTTAACCGACTAAAGTACAGCTGTTACCTGAGGCGCCAGTCGTTGAATATGTGCACGTGCCGCCTGCTGACATCGGTAAAGTCATTCACACGAGTCTGTAAACCAGAGCGACATGTTACCTGTACTTGTAGTTCACGCCGGGTTTCAGGTAAGACACACTTCATGACTGTTAGTGTAAGGATCAAAAGTATGAATTTTCAGCTGTAAGGTTCATAAAGTTACAACTGGCTTCAGGTTCTCCACAGACAAAATGTCTATTTAGATAACTAGGAAATGGAGATGATACGTTTCGCTTGAATGAGAAAAACTGACATTTTGAATCGTTTCTGAGTGCAAAACAATCACTTAAAATCGCGTTAAACAGTTTTGAACAGTAACGATTCAAACCGATGGTCAAGCACACAAGAAAGATGCCGCAATTTTAACAGGAATTGAAATTTGAAAGGCTGGCATTATGTAGTGTGGAATACACGTGTTTTATCCATTCAATGCATTTGGGAGTAATTCATGGCGAGACTAGCTTACTTACTGAATAACGCATGTGTATGCATGGAGCAAGAATACAAAACCAGGTGTATTTTTCGCCAAGTAGCCTTGAAATCCAACCAGATTATTGTCGTTCAAAGATTTATCGCACCGCTAGTTTTCTATGTCCTCTCAATGCCACCGATTTCAATCGATTGCCGTACATCAAATTCAGGACTTTTTTGTTTCAATCCTATCCGTGGTGTGCTCGCCTGACCCTTCCTTGACCTGCTTGATCCGTCCTCATCATTTTGCAGTTTAATTTTTATTTGTACCAGTAGAACTCTTTAAATGAAGTTGAGAGGTGGCCTTGTATTATGGCTTTTCCACAGTTCTCGTTTGATTTTCTGTATCAGAGAGGACACCAAGAATGCTGGGAATGACGTCAGACATATCGACCATGATATGAAGATACATCCATTACATATCTGCATATCGACCATGATGTCACGATACATCCATTACATATCTGTATATCGATTATGATGTGACAATACATTCATTACATACTTGTATATCGACCATAATGTCACGATACATTTGTTATACATCTATATGTCTTATCGCTTCACCTAAAAGTGTCAGCGTCAAGTGTTAGGAGTATGTTCAAGTTAGACACTGGAAATATCGCAGCACCTTACAGAATACTGTCAGACACCTAAAATATCTCAACAGCGTATTGAGCATTCAGAAAGACATGGGTTGCATCGTCTGTAAAGAAACGGTAATAGTTGCGGTGTTTGGCCTGATTACGGTTGACGTTGGCGGAGCCCCGAACCTTTGCCGATGCATAGAAGAGTGAACCAGTGAACCAGAGGCTCTGGATAGTGCGTGGAGTCGGCTAAAAATTGACAGTTGGCTCTGTTTCCCCGCGTTAGTGCTCCTTTGTTTATAATATTTTTAATTTGCGTCCTACACCACTGGCAGCCAAGAGTGCAGAGAGACAGACCACCACTCCATGTTGTTACTGAAGCGGACATGAGGATCGATGGTGGCAGGGCTGAGTGTGGAGAGGCGGCTTCCTCAGCTGTGTCAGTCACAGACCACGATCAAAAGATGTTCGCAGTCCGTAAACGAGAGCTCAGCGCTCCACGGCCTTCGATGTTCTGCAGTCCTGACGTGAGATGCTGTTATCAGCCATCGCTACTTTTATCTACCAGGAAACATTGGAGAGTTCTACAGATGTCAACGACTAGCACAGCAGTAGGATTACCAGGTTCAGGTCATTCGATCATTGGAGTACTCTCTCGCTCTTGCTCTTTCTCCTTCTTCATTTATGCCTATCTGTCACTCTCTTTTTCAATTTCTCACTATTCATTCCTCTCATTCTTTTGTGTGGAGGGGCGTATAGACTGGTGTTGTACGCTGAGACAGCAAGTAAGGCTATATCACGGCAGAGAGCCAGCCATGTAAGCAGATGCCACATGCAGAGAAAGAAAAATGTGCGCGAAACGAGATCTGAACCTAGGACAGCCAATCCTCACTGTATTAGTGACCGACAATAACCGGAGTTTACTTGTGCACTTAGTGCAGTTGGGTATTAAGTGACACATGCATACAATCCTTTTTATTGCATATTTAGGTCCTCAGTGCAATCACGTATTAGCGAGACATACAGACAAGTCCTATTATCCCCTATTATCCCAGCTGTTAGAATTGAGTGGATTAACGGTAAACCTGGAGTTGTTTTAGACTCGGTAAGCCATACTGTGATACCTTACATGGCACCAAGAAACGTTTATTTTACATTTGATAATAAAATTAAAATAGGAACTGGGGACAAATTTTCTTTAAATAGCCCAATTGTGACCATATCCAATAAATGTAGACTGACAACTGTGACTTATCTGATGGCTGCAAATTCGCAATTTTTTTTAGACCACACTCTGCAGCAACATGCACGTGTGTGTGTGTGTGTGTGTGTGTGTGTGTGTGTGTGTGTGTGTGTGTGTGTGTGTGTGTGTGTGTGTGTGTGTGTGTGTGCAAGCAGCTGCTGGCGGGGACACGATGAGGGCGTGAAGCTGATTTTTGGACAAAAGCAGACAAGTCGGTTTGTCGTTTAACACAACTCACAGTAAAATGTAGTGATGAGTCATTACTGACCAACCTATGATACTCAACAACGAGCATGGCGGTGTACACCCCGTCACCGTGGACATTACAGGGACATTCGGATTGTAGCAGCAAACTGCCAGCTTCTAGTCCATCCACTACATCCTGCGACACATCAACGTTCAATCTGACTAACGCGATGGCTCTGTAGCTACTTAATTGGGAAAACATTTACAAGTAGGTAGTTGTTTGAAGTACATTGATCAGTAGGTGTTTAAAGTGCAGTAATGTCCATTTCTCAGGGGGTCTTTTGCCAAAAAAAAAGCGCTCTAACAAATCAAGTTACCCGAAAAGCTAGGATTACTCTTTCCCTCTCTCCTTTCTCTCTCCCTCCCATCTTCAGCCTTAATGAAGTCGTGTTTCTCTTTATGTGTAACGCGCTATATTATGTATCCTGTGTATCGTATTACGTGTATCGTATTATATGTATTGGCATCACCTGCATAAACACCAGGGTTGAGGACTCCTTCCCACTACTTTGTCTCTATCACGGATCAGGGTTTGTTTTTTTACCTCTCTAGCTAATTAGTGTCGCGATACTCTGTAGAGATAATTCAGTTGTTTTTATATCTCGTCTCCTTTATACCATTTTTAAAAGACCAAAGATCCCGCTTCATGCATTTTTTACCAGTCCAAAAAGAACCAAAAACTGCCTGATGGGGAAATTTATGGTTGGCTGGAGAAAATGAAAAGGGCAATGGAGTAAAAGAAACGCAAAGGCAATTTGTGGTAAACACACTAACATAGCTCGAGTCCGCACATGTGCAAATCAACAATGAACACGAAAGGATTGTCGCCATGCATCAGATATTTTCAGCTCACTGTCTGTTTTAACCGCGGTTTTCACATGATTGGTGACCCGCACTAAAGTGCTTCACTGGGCATGCTGCTGTGAGAAGACGCAAGCGCTCCATGCTGTGCGCACCAGACTTCTGTAGAATGGAGAATTGATGTCAACATGTCTGAACAAAACACGGCAACTCTCTGAGCAAAGTTTCTCTTGCAGACAATGTAGTCTGTTTAAGTACTGAGAGTGACTGATGCAGCTTGAATGCATAGACTGGTACACATTCCTGCCAAATTCTGGTTATTCTTTTCTTAAATCTTCTTATGTGATGTCGGCGTCCTTCTTAAAACCTTTTAAGCAAGTGCACACCCCTTGTAAATAGTCAAATAATGTCTCTAGTGTCTGCAGCAATGTGCTTGTTCTGTCAAACGTTTCTTGACTGAAGGAATATAAACTCAATTAAAATGTCGGATTTAAAGTGTAGTTTGTCTGAAAAGTGAGGCGTGAGCCGGAATGTAAAACTCTACGTTAGCCTTTCCTCGACAACTCGCTCGTTACTAGCACGCGCATTGCTCGTGTGCCTGCGAGTATGTGCATGTCTTTGCATGCATTCATGACTGAAGATGCACCAGGGTGGGCTGTAAACGTGTAGCTGAGCGGGAGGGGAGGAGACAAGACAGAGGGGGCTGGGGGTGGAAATGAGTGAGTGGTAGCGAGCGGCACTCATTAAAGGCAGTGGCCTTGAGGTTTAAACGAAAGGGGATCGATAGGCACTCAATGAACGTACCTCTTCCTTGGGTTCCAGCAGTTAGTCGCTCCAGTCTCGCAGCTTACACTGAGAGCGCAGTCTTGACTGATGTGAAGGTTGAAACTTGCAACCACAGGCTCATCAGCCGTGAAGGTGATGCCAGTCTCTGTCATCGTGAGAAGCAGCTGAAGCCCTGCAGGTAGCTCGTGACGTCACATACAAC
Source organism: Marisa cornuarietis (assembly GCA_004794655.1). Taxonomy (NCBI): domain Eukaryota; kingdom Metazoa; phylum Mollusca; class Gastropoda; order Architaenioglossa; family Ampullariidae; genus Marisa; species Marisa cornuarietis. The sequence continues at coordinate 5,337,010 of SMMW01000636.1, forward strand.
AGCTTGTGACGTTTCAAACAACGGCTCGTGACGTTTCATATAACAGCTTGTGACGTTTCATACAACAGCTTGCAGTTTGCGACACAAACACTGCGCAGCCACACGACGCAAGCAGGCAGCAAACTATGAGTTCATATAGATTTCTCCCGTTGTTTCCTCTTCGTAAAATTAAACGAAGCTCGTTTGTTTCAAACTGTAACTGGTTTTCTTTTTACATCACGTTCGATCACAACCTTCGTGACGAGACGTGTGTTTTCACGGGCAGCCACAGTCTGTCAGGTTGCCTGTGTGCAACACCTGAGAGGTCCGTCGAAAGATTGTCCCACCTGCACTCGCCAAGCGTTATCCGTTAGTCTTTGACATGATGGGTAGTTGATCAGCAAAACCTGCGTAAAGTATTCGTTTATTAACTTTGGGACCATTCTTTTTTGTTTTACAACTTACCAATGAGACAAGAAGACAAATATTTATTTTAAAAAAAGGACAATAGAAAGCGAATGGACATTTTAACAATATACTGCTGTAACTCTAGACGTAGAAATGTTTTACAATCGACCGATGCAACTCTACAACAAATAAAATAAGACTAATAAGGTGAGACCCTACAACACTAATTCCGTCAGTATACAAATTACTTTTACACCGCCACAACATCTTTTCTCCCGCCTCAGCTAAGAAAAGAGAGAGGGAGAAGAGGAGAAAGAGAGAACAGAGGAAAAAAAAATTCGATAGGAAAAATAACGCTCACCTGGGTCTGACATCTAATATACCACTCAATAAAATTGACAGCGCCCAGGTCTAAGTCAGCACAAGTCTGTTTAGCCGAGGGTGTAGGTAACGCAGCTCAGGTCTCACACGTGTGTGTACGCTTGCTGCAAAACAAGAACTCGTCAGGTCTGCGAGTAAAACGACGACGTCCCCTGCTGGTTGTGCCACAAGAACAGACCGGCGAGCGCCATTGACGGCCCAGTCGGCGGCGCGCCATGTCTGCAGCCGGGTCTGGGCGCACGCGGCTCTCTGTCGCTGGGGAGCGAATCGAGACAGCGAGGAGGTGCGGAGGACAGCCTGAAGGAGGACAGCGAGAAAGAGCGGGAGACGGGAGGAAGCTTCTCTCGGTCCCGCACGCACGCACGCGTTCGTTGACTAGCCTAGAACCTGGGCTCTTCTTCATTAGACTGTCTACCTGCTGCTACAGCTGCTTCCACATTACCGCCACATCCACCACTACCACCACCACCTGTGAATCCGCACCTTTACCCCTGATCTTTATACCTGCACCTTCCGTACTTCTGAACTAAGGGAAATGAAACTTGCTTACGAACTAGTCTACACCTCTGCCAAGAAAATAGTAATTTAATCAAGTCAAAAGGGGACAGAATCTTAATCCCAGGGCAAGGTACTTCTCGCCTTATACTAAATTTACATGCAGGAAAATTAGAAAGCAGTTTATGGCAACAGTCTATGTCTTGTGTGCGCGCAGTTCTTGGTTGCATGTTTCGCGCCAATAAGTCAGCCATGGCAAGCTGGGGTTCAAAGAAATGCCGATGACACTATAATGGCAGTCACGGTTACGTGGACGCAGCCATGCACACATCCAACAGGAAGAGGCAAATAGGGTATATTATTAATCGTCTGACTTGTCACAGATTTTTAAGATTTCCGCTAGGTTCCGGAGCTTAGAGTCAGATACTTGACAGGTCGGCAGAAAGCTAGTTGCATGCTGTAGACATAGCAAGACAGCAAGGACTAGCGAGGCGTAACGCGTGTGCTGCTTCACTCGTAATTTCTTCATGAAAGGCTAACCATTTTAACGCTGTCCCAAGAACTGTTTGGAGTAAACTGAGAATAGAGGATGGCGTTTTTATTTGTTTTGACAAGTTTTATGCTTAAATAATATAAACAATTATGCTAAGCAGATACGATACCAGCTAATTAAAGGATCAAGTTTTCAATAATTTTCCAACGGAAAATATTTTTAAAGTACACACAGTAAGGCGATAACATGGTTTCCATGGCAAAGGTGATTTTATGTACAGGCCACAAGCAAGGTCTGTCCCACATGACGCAGTTCTTCTCTTTGTAGGGCGATTGACCTCAGTTTAACCTCCTGGCAGCCTACCCTTGTGACGCTTCGGCTCTCCTCACTGGTCACGTGGTCACGTGGCTATAGCTTTCCTGCCCACTGCACGTCGGAAACTGTTCAGGCCATTGGCAGCGGTTGTGGTGACGGGCAAATATTTGCTTCCGACAATCTAAAAGCCTTTCTTGGGTTAACATCCGCAACGACACCTTTCGGAACTTTATTGCTGATTGTGTTTTCTCTTAGTAATTAATACGATGTATGATCATTCATTTCAATTACTCTGTGCAGTTCATGTGAGTTCATTCTCCTTCCCTAACAAACAAACACAGCAAAATGTGCATACACACAAACACAACACACAATTACAAACTCAAGTGCACACTCCAAAAGCAGCAGGTCCTGCCAAAGTAAAACCTTTTATCCTAAGGAGCTGTGCTGACCAACTTGCTAAAATTCTGTGTATTATTTTTAACTTGTCTCTGTCAAACAGTTCTGTCCCTGTATGCTGGTAAACGTTTTGCTTTGTGCTAGTGCCGAAAAAAACCCGGTGTTAAAATTAAATGATTTACGCCACGTTGCATTAACATCTGCTGTAATGAAAGTTTTTGAAATCCTTTCACTCAAACGCTTACTAGTCCTGGTTCAGCGCTCATTAGATCCTCTACAGTTTGCCTATAGAAGTAAGCTTATTATAGCAGATGCCAATTTATATGACTTAAATAAAATTTACCAACATCTAGAGAACCCCAATACCTGTATTCGTCTAATGCTTTTTCGCTTCTCCAGTGCTTTCAATACAATGCAGTGTCATTCGAATGAATGTTGATAGCAAAACTTCTTTGTGGATCTTAGAGTATCTGACCAACATACCCCAGTTTATAAGAATTTCTAATAATTTCATTTCTGATACTCTGTACACCAATACTAGTGCTCCCCTTGGTGCTGTACTCTCTCCTTTCCTGTTTGCCATGTACACAACGGAGTGTAGGCACAGGAACGAAAACTGCCCTATAGTGAAATTTGCAGACGACACCAGACTTACAGGACTGATTTCCAACAATGATACCACAGAAAGGAGACTGAACATTTTGTTACATGGTGGGACGACAATTATTTAGAGTTACACGTGAAGAAAACAAAAGAAATGTCTGTAGACTTCAGAAAGAAGAGATCGTAAGAAGAGTAGACAGTTACAAATATTTAGGTATAACTCAGCGTTTCTCAACCTTTTACTTGTGACGCCCCGACGAGAAAAGGTACGTCCGCGCACCCCCTTACCCACTAATACCTATTTGAGATATGAGAACCGCGGGTATAACTATTGATGATAAACTTAGTTGCAAAGCTCATGTTGATAGTGTTGTTTTTTTTTATATAGAAAATGCATAGTCGCCTTTACTGTTTGAGAAAACTTCGATCTTTAAATGTCCGCCCAGAACTCGTGCAACTACTCTACACTTCAGTAATATGCAACAGCAAGACGACTGGACTAGTGTGGTGGGGTGGGAGCATAGCAAAACAGGATAGGGACAAGCTGAACAACAACATTAAGAAAGCAGGAGGTGTGAGTTGGATATGGGAACATGACTTAATCACGAGCTTCTTTACAAGAAATGTTGTGGAGCCTGGATATATTACGAAAACCCTACCGTTTCAGTTTTTTCTTAAAAGTGTTTGTCGGTTTGTCACATGTATGATCCCGCTTTGGTTCTTGCTTCTACATAGTTGTTCCCTTTTGAGTGTTTGTTACACAGTTGTTTATTATTAAGGCACTGTGAAGCTAAAGTGTTCTTTATTCGCATGTTGCTTAAACCATTTTTTACGTTCAAGACAGACCAAATGCTCCATTTTCTCCTGCAAGAGAAGACAGATTAGGTGTCTTTTTTTGGCAAGTGTATGCATATGTGCGAACTAATACGTGTGCACATGTGGTATGTATGTATGGATTTATGTCCGTACGTAAGTATTATGCACGCTTATATGTATTCATACATACATAAACACATACATAAGTGCGTAGGTAGATAAATATGTTCTACAATAGAGCTCTACCTAGAGAGAGGTAGCCACTGACGGTCGATATTAGGAGCGATATGAAATTGCTCCCATACAAAGAACAAGTCGCAGCCACAGCCTGTTTTGTAAGCCACTTTAAAACCAACAGCCAGGGTCGTAAAAAGTTTAGTCAGAAGGTTGCCCGAGAGACTCATCGATTCAGGCATGGGTTATGCATGTTCTTTGCCGCCATTATTTTCTCTTTAGAGCAAGCGGTCCGCATGTGTAAGAGGGGCAGTTAAAAAGGGACGTCAGCAGTCAGAGAGACCACGTGGACGAAAGTAACCTCCCCTCCCCCCCCCCTTAAAAAAAACAAAACAACAACAACAACATACGGCGTATGACTGTATAAATTCCCAAGTGCGCGCGTCCTATCTTAGAACAGTATAGCATACTTCCAGGCGGAATAATACACCGTGGTATTGAAGCAGTATAGCATACATGCAGCAGTATTAAAATAAATGAAAGGGGGTGAACATTGGTCGAAACGCTCTAGATGTGGTTAACACTGCTCAAAATAGTTTTCAACAAGAGTGACAGTTGAAGGGACTACCTTCACATGCTGACCCACATGAAACGATAAATACCGCAGAAAAAAAAATCAACACATTGAACATTTTGTAGTTGTTTAGAAGTGAGGCAGTAAGCGATAGACAGAAAGAGCATTTATCCATGTAGGAATATGTAACCTAATAATATTGTAATGATGCTTTTTTCGGAAAAATGTTATGTTCATTCTTATAACCTATAACACATTCACATACACATCAATTACAAGAATGACACATACACATACATATAGATACACGCACATGTATTAAAGCAATTGTTCTTAACAATCATATGAACGTGATGTTATACATTTATAAATATAAGATTATGCAAGTTTATAAGTTTAAGGTTAACTGTTTGATTTTATATTTATTATGTTTATAAATAGTTATACAGCTGGTCTGAAAGATTGCATAAAATGCATTTGTATACTTTCATGAGCGCGCACGTGTGTGTGGGTGTGTGTGTGAGGTACAGAGAGCGAGATTGAAAGTGAGTGTACCAGTATTCATATCCACATCTGTATATATAGTTACTTCATTTGCCTCTGTTCAATATTAAAAATAAACAACAGTTTATTTGGAAATAAAACTTTTCACAAAATTTCCACTATAATCTGAGGACACGAGTACGCTGAAGGTACCTTTCTTAAGTTTAACATATTTTTCTTTAAAAATAAGGTAAAAAATCTGTATTTATTTGACTAGAGCCTCTCAATAAACATATATTTACTTATAACATACGGAGAAGATCTTACTGTCCCCAAGGCACCGTATATTAGTATTTTATTAGCATTCTTTGTGTTGCTGAATTTACACGTTTATGTCTGGTCAGTGAAACAGAGTACCCCCCCCCCCCACTGAGCAAGTACTGTGTGTATTAATGTCTGTAATATTTAAGGTATGCAACAGAGCTGCCGAAAACGTACATTATGCTTTAGATATCATGGCCAAATTTTCTGACTGCACTCATTCTATATGTTGTGTGATGCTTATCGTCTCCAAATGTTGTGTTGTAGAAACTTAAGTGTAGTTAATAATAACAATAACAACGGTACAGCAAACAGCAAGCAACACATTACACCATTGAGACACGAATGCTGCAGTTTGTTTAATGGAGAGAAAAATCAGAAGTGTTGTTCAGCAAGATATCACTGATTTCACAGTCTAGTATGTTTATGATCTAGAAGTACAGCTCGGTCAGTTCATTTTTCACCCATGAGAATCAATACTCAAGTCTTGATCGTAGTTTAGATACCTGGCTCCATCGCCACCAAAGAGAAAGAAATGATCATACTGCATTAAAGGGCCATTTAATGTGCCACGCAAACAAAGTCCTGCTTACATTCAAAATCCCCTCCCCCTTGCAGCCAAGAAGCATTCAAGAAGAACAAACTGGTTTTTGACCAGACAGGAGTCAGTTTAAACAATTTTCAATTGTCTCCAACTGATTGAAAAAAACATCTACCACACTATGTATATATCTGCGTTATAGCAGAAAAAATATGAGTGAGAGACGGAGAGCTTGACACAAAAATCTCATGTGTAGGACACAAATCACTTTGTTGCAACTGCTAAATATTTTACTGTCACACTTGCTGATATCTCAGTCTTCATGCTACGGCCTACTAACAGCCCTTTGACAACAAAAGGTTCGCTTAGCATCAGCTACAAAGACCAAATACTACATAAAATACTGCAACAGAGTTTTGCTTCAGTTACAGGACTCGGTGGCAGCGAGGGCTGTTTAGACAGAAATATGAAGATAGAAAAGGAAAGCAGTTATCTGGAAACAGGGAATGGTTGAGATAGAGAGAGAGAGAAAGAGGAAAGGATGAGACAAAATCTTGTAAAAATGTGGTTGGCAAAAACAGCCAACTGATAATAAAAGACAAAAGGTTACATTTGTCTGCCAGCAATGGAAGCAGGATTGGAGAAAGGAAGAAAAATGAGCGAAGAGACAATCAGATCAAAAGAGCTGCAAGCAGAAACTAATTACACAGGGAATCCACGTTCTTAGTCGGGAAAATGTTCTACTGGAACAAATTATATGAAAACAAAAATTGATGAAAGCATTTGGAAGGAATGAAAGAATCCGATTTCAGTCTACATTTCTCTACACTTAGGAAGAAAAAACTAAATGGCTGGTTAGAGCCATCTGTGTGTCTACTAGCCGTCTTATTTTACCCACGCCATCCTCCGATAACAGCTTAGTTACAAATATTCCAGTCCGATTAAAATTTATAGTTTCTGAAGTTACAACTCGATTACTGTTTACAGTTACCAAGATTATAGTTAATTTACTATTTACAGTTACTGAAAAATAATCCGAATATTTCTGCACTTGCTTCCTATCTGTCCACCTGCAGTTAAAAGTTGTATTAGTGAGTAATGTTAATATATTAAAGTTACCGCCGAAGACAATACAACATATATCAGAGAACATATTCAATGTGTTTTAAAACTAAAGCAAAACTTCCTTTAACTGATAGATTAAAAAAAAGATGGGGGAATTACATACTTGTCTGCCCGTGAGGTGTCACACGATGTTACTTGTTTGTGCTATAAGACTGGGCAGGACCGATAACCCTTGTTGTTTGCAGCCAGAGCTATGCCTGACATGTGTCTGCGCTGTAAGATGTGCAGGCCCGATAAGGCGCATTGTCTGTACCATAAGATGGCACAGGCCGCAATGAATACTATTGCAGGATGAACATGCTCGTCATCACGCTCATCCCTGTCACGTGGTGTGCACCCATCAGACCGCACGTTCCCTTGCAACGCATGGCAGCCTCACCACGTGTCCGCGTCCTGCAGCTCGGCGGACGCAACAGACTGTCGCGGTCTCCTGCCGCGTTACTGACCGTGCACAGCTGCTGATCTTTGTCCGTCAGTGTGTAGCAAATCCCCTCCCTCCACTGAGCAACCCCTCCTTTTTTGTGGGCGGCCAGCGATTTCGGAAATACACGGTTCACTTGACTGCAAGCCGTGGAGGAGGAACAGCAAACGCTGGTATTGTTTTCCCACGCATGGGCTTCTGCTGGAGTTAATGAGTCGGCAAAGGTCACAGTCGGGATCAGAAACAATGTTAGGGTTTAGAGTTGCATATTTATTCTAAACAAATATATTTTACGACTCCACTCTCCCACTGCTAATGTATAGTAATTTTTTTCTTTACAGCAACAGATAAAGATCTTTCTATACAGATGAGAAAAAAGCCCAAAGTCCACCAAAAACAAGCGTAATCAGGAAATAGTTGTACAGGTTTATTTATATCTATGTACATTTATAAACTACAGTTGATGCACAGTTAATTCTTAGTACATTTATAAATGTATAATGACATATTTCGCCAAAGGAAAGAGGACGGCACTGTGTTTTGGCTTAGCAGGTGATTGGAAACTGTGTCAAACGCACGAAAGCATTTTCATTCAAAGCATCTGAACCTTGCTGGGCCTGTCTTCAGTTCAGGACAGCGAATTCCTGTCAAATTAGATGAAGTGTTGCACTAAGGTATCAGAAACGGGGTCAACGTAGAATGGGATTAAGAGATTTCTTATCTTTTAATCATCACGTAGTGGAAGGACTATACTCATCTCTCAAGCACCACGTAGCTAGCGACAAAACTACGTCCTCGTATTCACGTCGAGCATCCAGCCCTACCCGCAGACGTTTCTTCATCAAATAAATTTCCACTCTCTACTTCAGCCACGCTGCCCTTCATTGGCTCCAAGCGGCCATTCCAGCGTGCCGTTGGTCATTCGCCTGCTGGCACGAGCGGCTAACGAGAGAGCCGGAAATGACAGCTGGCGATTGGAGTGAGCTTCTCTTCCCACGCGATGTGGCCAAGTGCCCTCCCTTGGACAGAGGAATCCAAGTCTACTCCATTGTGTCTGGTCAGCTGATGCGGTTTTAATGACATCACTCGGCTAGCCTTTCGTCTCCAAATCTAAAGCTGTTGGAATAAGAAAGCTTTCATCGCTTTCAGTTAGCTTCATTTCTCCTATCTTCACACAGACGCGGCTTTGAGAATTCAGAGATAAGAATTTAATATGTGACATTGCACAAGGAACATGTCTTAATTAAGGCTAACACTTTCTCGGCGATCACCTATCACACAACTGCAGTCGCAACGAAAAGTACTACTACTACTACTACTAACACACACACACACACACACACACACACACACACACACACACATTTGTAAACAAAATCCGTTCCGCGCACACACATAGACAGATGCACATACATACACTCACGCACTTCATATATCACACACATTTCAATTCCACAAACATACACTAAACACCACCTACATCTCAGCTCCACCACTAAATTGCAAGCATAAACATATTCAACTACACCTGAGCTCCTTCATTTGCATGCACGCACACTCACGCAAACACTTGTGTTACACACAACTGAATAGGGAAGCACTCCACACTAAGGTCTAACTCGTTACACAGCAGAGTTCAGAAAGACTCCCGACTAAGTGTAGAAAGTGTTTCTCAGGCGGGATGTTCTGGCTTGGACTTGTCTGTACCTGACCCCAGAACACAGGCGGCGAAATAAACCATTGGCTGTGTAAAACTTGTCGGCCACGATCTTACGCGTCCTGCACAAACTGCGGTGGGCATAGATCGTGCCTGCATGGGGCAGGTCACAGCCAATAATTCTTCTGGCCGCACGCACCGCCCGGTCGAGTCGGACTTTCTGCTTCTGCGTGGTGCTGCCGTACCAACCGATGATTGAGAATGTCAGTATACTCTCGATCACCGCCCGGTAAAACCGAATCAGAATGTCTCTCCTGAGGCCGAACTTTTACAGCTGGGATAGGAAGCAGAGCCATTACATGGTCCTCTTCAGAACAGACATTATGGTTTTGTTCAAGCTAGGTTGTTCGAGATGATGGTTTGCAAGAACTTGAAGTGGTCAACCTGCAATATGGTCTCGCCGTTTATCATAAGAGTTCCACAGAGTTTCCCCTCCTGAAGAAGTCAACCACCGTCTCTTTTAATCTTAAAAAAAAATTAGTTGGAGACTTTCAGCAGGGTAGAAGATATATTTAAGCTTACGAGAAGTAAGTGGGTAGAAGAAAAGAGCCAACGGATGAACGGTAGGTGGACTACAGATACTGCTGACGACACTGCTGATCAAACTTTGAGATACTTCTCCCAGGCTGACTCACTCTTATAGCCTCCACCCTTTTCTACTGTATTGTACAGTCTCCACAACTTCCTCTGTATTTTACAACCTACACAAATTTCTCACTGTATCTTGCAGTCTCCACAACTTACTCTTACACTCTTTGCGGTTGATTCTTATTCTCCACGGCTGACTTGCTCTGTCAGTCTCCACAATGTGATCACCGTATCTTAGTCTCTATACAGCTGCTAACTGTATAAAGAGGCTCGAGTGTCTGAACAGCAAGCGAAGTAGACACAAACTTAGTTTTGTAACTCTATAAATAATCTGTTGGTTTACCGAACAGTCTGTTAGATAAAGGACTGAAAGCTGATAATTCATTGTGCTAGGTTAGCAATTTGGCTTTTGTAACATTAAAGGAAGATGATTTTATATAAACAGGCAGAAACGCAGCTTAACAGGCTTTGGTATACTTTTGAACACAAGCTTATTTTATATGTCTCTTCCCCATTTAAAGCGCTAAGAGCATGCTCTCTATGAGAGTGAATATGCGCTATAAAAATCTTCATTATTATTATTTTATTATTATTACTATTATTATTATTATCTACTGCAATCATACATCCACATCTATGGTTATGACTATCTATATTTGTTCCAAGTGTATGTCCTGAAGCTGTTGTAAGTATTCGTCATCTACTAGCGTTCAAGGCATGATGTATTAGCGGTTTGGTCAGTATACAATCTGTTATCATTTCCTGTACTAGTGGCTAGTTTGGTCAGAATATTATGTCATCAGGTACTGTACCAGCGGCTAGACTGGCCAGCTTGTCATCTGTCACCAGGTAGTGAACTAGCGGCTAGTTTGGTGTATCAAGGGATGAGGCTGTCTTCAGTCACTGCTCGACTGGTTGTTTACTCCGAAAGCCAAGCAAGCTATGGACGAGGGGGAGAGAGAGAGAGGATCGGACAGAGCGTAATCGGAGAATGTATTTATTGATTCAAGCATACATGAAAAACAGCTTAACTGGCCTGGCCCACTGCCTTTCTCCTGGGTCTTGGGGGGCCAGGAGGGTGCAAGGTCGGGAGGGGGGGATTTCGCAAGTGGCCTCCCTTTCTCACCCACTTCCTTCCTCTCCCCTCCCCCACGTGTGTGTGTGTGTGTGTGTGTGTGTGTGTGTGTGTGTGTGTGTGTGTGTGTGTGTTGCTTCATTTTTGACATTTTTAACTGCATGTACAGATCGTCCCTGAGAGTACAGTTCTTTTTTCATTTGATTGTTTATATCTTTCTTTCTTAAAATGGAATAAATCTCGTTTCCGTGTGTGTGTGAGAGTTTGTGAGGGCGCGCGGGCTCCCGTGTCTGTCTGTGTGCTAAAATGTGTGGGTGGGTGTATCCGAATGTAGAAAATGCAGAACAAGCCATTTTACATATATTGTCCACGACATCAAAGCTTGTTTGGTGACCAAATTTAGTTATGCGCTATAATAATAAAAAAATAAGGTGCAGTCACAGAGTCCATTTCCCTTTTATAAAGTAGACTTAATGTGTTGTGCAAACATAGCTAATTAACATACAAGCAAAAACACAGAACTTAATATGGTAAGGATTGTTTTTTCTCTTTCTCTCTCTCTCACATACGCAGCCACGCACGTACGCACGCATACGCAGAAGCACGTATGCATTTGACACAATGTAGCAAGACATTTATAGAGGTAAAAATAAAACTGATCCCAGAATGAATCGTGAATTACGCACAGTGTTGAAAGTAAATAAGCTAACCGCAAACAAAATTGGGATTTAAATGGAATGATGCTAGACCCCTACCTTACCTCTATGATCACAATGATGTGACGTGGCGTTAGCCTGTAAGCATGAGACCTTCACCTTAGAAAGACAATGTCACTGCCCGGAGCGCTCCTGTCTCCCTACACCGGGCAATGACACAAATATTTCTTACTTTTGCTTGTGAGGTTACAGAAGGTGATAATAACAAATAAAACCACGTGGGGAAAAAGATGTGGAGAAGACGTAGATCCTAACTGGATACCTAAAACTTATAATAGTAATAACACACTTGACAAGAATTATTACGATCATGTTAGAAACTATTTTCAACAGCTCAAGAGTCAGAAATTTTAAAATCGCAAACGCATGTTGCAGCCTGAAAATGCTAGAGTGAACTGGTCAATAGGAGGCAAGCTGACAGGTACCTGCACTACAATGTGCGCACCTTTACATAGCTATTGATCGCTTGGATGTTGGTAGCAGCCAAGCATTAACAATGATCCAATGAAGGGATCAGTTTCGTCGATCAATCTATGAGCGGAATACAAGTCGATGTTTCATGGCCAGAAGGAGAACGCCTTATCATTTGGTCTTAAATACAGAATACTTACTGGTTCAATCAGGAAAATACGTGTTGAAAATGCAACAGATAGGCAAGCAGTAAAGGAAAGGCGGAATAAAAAATAAGAAGGAAGGCAGAAAATAGTGCGAAAGAAAGAACGATGAAAAGATGTGACTAAGGCGAACAGACCAGACGAGATAGAAGAAAGAAGTCTAGTGCATCTATCATCTGGTAACCTAAAGAAAGCTGGTGACACATCCACGTGACCTGAGTAGCCTGACACAGATGGTGACCGAGATAGAGGAGAGCTGACTTTCACGGCGACGTGCCGAGCTCTGGCAATCGAATGTCTGGCCTTAAAATAACCGATGCTCTGTGTGAAATTAGCAGTAGATTTTTTTTCTATTGAATGATACGGCTATCTCGGGTAAACCTGGAGTTCACGTGTAAGCAAGTACTTCTTTTAAACTCTTCGTTACCTAGCTAGTGGACTGGTAAGTCGAGTTTCATTCATCTGTTCATAATTACTCTTTATGCGATTTGTGTCTCTTTATAAACTTTGACTTGTGGGTCTGTGCCATTAATACGTAATGGGAACGTAGCAAGGAAGGTCAGGAAAGAAACCGAGAGATGCAAAAGGGAAGAGAGGAGCATAAAGTAGGTAATTCTTTGAGATACGACACAAGATTCGTTGCGATAGGCACGAGGAAAGAACACAAGCGCACAACAGACGATAAACATATCGTCGCCCTACCCCATTCGCAGTCCATGCTGAGCCTAAAGACACTGGTGCCACAAGTTTAAGGCCTTGGGTCCACCAGAGGAGTTTTTGTTATTTCAGGTGTTGTGAGCAGAAAATACTCTTAATGGGACAGACACCAAAAGAAGAAAGAATGAACCTTAGATTCGGTAATAGGAGGATCATATCACTTCGAAAGATATTTCACTGTGTAACCTATTTAGCACAGACCTAATTTATTTTAGGTTGCTTTAACATTTATACATATGAAGTTGCTAAGAATATTTAGGTTACTGAGCTGTTTGTGAAATGAACATAGACAGGTCTCTACAAATAAAAATACTCAGAAAGCCAGTAAGAGATTGGATTTTTTCATGATCAAAGAATGGCGCTTGTCCTTTTGGCTGTAAGAACGTTGAACATCGATATTGTTTTTAAGAGGAACACGAAGCTGATGCTATGGCAAATGAAGAACAAATGAGGTCTTGCTACATGGACGCAGAACACCGTATCCTTTTCCATTAGAAAAAATGACATTTTACGACACAAGAAAAACAAATGACTGCACCGTTGAAGTGCAGGAGGAAGTAAAGTTTTGCAGCGGCCTTTTCGGCTTAATGAGGAAAAAATTAATGTGAAGAAACAAAAAACTCCTTAAAACACAGCTAAATTAAAATGAACAGAAAAGAACAATGTTCTCTCTGGTATCAACCTGAAGTAAGAATGTGATGAAGAGGAAAATTAAAAACAAAACAGTTAACCTTAAGCGTAAAAAGCAAAAATGTAACAGCCTGGAAATGCAATTGCTTTCATACAGGCACTGGGAGTAGTGGATTCATTGAAATTTTGCATAGTATGCTATGAGTGAGTTTTACGCCACGTTAGCAACAGTTAGTACAGGTGAGACTATTAAAACTTAGTCATAATGTTGGTAGACTTCATAAAAAAGATAACAAAACAAAATAGTACAACAGAAAAGAAAAATAGAAAAAGAAGGGGTAAAGAGCCTGATCAGAAGGAACCCAAGTGCAAAAGTCTGTCAGAACAGTCGAAGACAAACCTCTATGGAAGGCAAGCAGCGTGAAAGGAATCAATGTTAAAACCGAATCACATGTATATATTGATCACACCGAGTGCGACAAAACTGCTTAATGTCAAAATTACAATACGTGTGAAAAAGCAATCTAACGGTAATGAGTATAAGATTGGAGACAAATGAGAGGTTAGTAAACAATAAGCACTTGACTCATCAGGTCAGTAAACAATAAACCCTTGTCCCATCAGCCATCTCCTTTCTTTCTTCTTCTGTAATTCCCTTTTATTTCTTTGAGTTTATTAAATATTAGTCAAGTAATTAGATTTTTTTTATCCTACTAAGTCATGCACTTTGAGAAGCGCGTCAATGATAAAAATACCATTTGTACTCATTTTTGAAACCTCGCTGAAACTAGAAATCTGTTGAACACTCCAGTACGACAAGCTGCATCGTGTGGTTTGCTTTTCTTGCGTATTGCCAGCACTTTACCAAGCGAGTGACCGGCCTTTGAAAGTGAAGTCAACGTAGGCAGAGGAAAACCAAGAGACGGAAATGGCTCCAGAACCATAAATTAACCTAAGGCCACTTATTAGCCTTGTCCCAGTGTGGGTGTAGGGACTACGATTAGTAAAACGTAATTAGTAGCCAGGACCAGTCGCATAGCTCTGGTGCTCAAGGCTTCAACAATTACACATTAGTATTTCGGCTATTTTTTCTTTTTTTACCATTTTATTTTCCTTCATCTTTCTCTTTATCCTTCACCCCACATTCTATTCACACAATTATCTCTTTTATATCAAGTATATGCATGTATTACTGCTAGTATGAGTACTATCTACAATTGCCCTTGTGGATAAATAAAGTTGTTGACCAACGGTCTCCATGATCTGCCACCTCCTTTTGTGGTCCGTGATTTGTGCGTCCACTGCCATTGAATTGACTTTGCCTTTTAATGTCGTCTCCAGCGTTATGTTTGACAGTTTACTTGTATAGGGCCTTTTGATTTTCATCTACTGATTTTAACTTTCTTTAGCCAGTCTTCTTTAACTAACGCCGTGACTGTTTCTTAGTCTGTACAAGTCCTCACTGTGATCGACCTTGCATCATCGCTAAACACCCATATCCACATCTCTCTCTGGTGAAGTATGATCATATGGATAATATAAATCTTTTGATGATTTTATCTACGTTTTTGATTATTGACTGATTGATTGTTCTGCTTTTGACAATGACTGTATGATCTGTAGACCCATCATCTTCTTATGTCATCTTCAGAGCAACAAGCCTGGTATTCCGTAACTTATTTATTGTGTGTTCTCTGTAAAGCGCCATGAGCTTGTCTGTAGGGCTGAAACGCGGCGATGTTCAAGGGAATTATTTTCTTATTACTACCACCACGACCACTACCACCACATGTCAATAAGATGCGGCGTAAGACTTGTACGGCTTCCAACTGGTGTTTATCATATGTTATAGTCTAGCTTAAATGTCTACAGAACTTACATGTCATATACACATATTTTACATGTTCGAATGTCTGTTCAATCTGAGCCTTGAATTATTAACTGTACTTGAGAAATAGCTCGCATGCAACATTTTAGTAAAATACCTTCTTAAAGAAGAGGAAGTGAAGGCTTATTGTGTCTGACAGTTTGTCTTTGCCATCTGTCTGCCTGTCTGTCTGTCTGTCTGTCTGTCTGTCTGTCTGTCTGTCTGTCTGTTGATCCAGACTTTGAATACATGTGTATGATTGATTTCTCTCTCTCTCTCTCTTTCTCCTTGTCTCATTTTCTCAGTGGGGGCCATTTTCTAGAAATATCTGTAAGCGTGGAATTGCCTAGACAGAGTAGATTGCAGACGCACTGAAAGTTAAGTTCTGAGAGGCTATGGGTTCCACTCATCCCAGCGTGGGTTGTGGCAGGAGACAGCAAGGGTCATCTGGGTTCAAAGGATACGGGAACGTTCGCGAGGTCACAAGAGGAGACGTGCCGCGTCCTAGCAGTGGCGAGATGAAGTGCGATGAGATCTGCACGCGGCGCCACGAGCTGGGATGAGAAGCGACAGGCCCAGCCAGAGTCCAGCTACTTCGGAAACAGATCATCAGACAACTTATTTTCTTTCATAAGTCCCCAGTCCAAAATCAAGGCAGCGGAAGGGTGTATGGTAGCAGGACCATGGACAGAGCCAATGCAAGCCTGCAGATTTGAAGACAAGAGTGAGGTTTTCTTCTCCATGGTCATAGCTCTGACCTGCGGCGAAATGCTTTATGGAAATTCTAATAGCTCCCTTCCTGGACTGAAAAATGTGGGGTTTTTTTTCAGAAAACGCATGGGTGGTTCTCCGTAGAAATGCTGATCTTTCTCTTCAACAGCTCTGGAATGGCTATACCAATGAATGTGCCAGAGCTGACATTTCGAGCTAAAAATAACCGTGTCTGTCCTAAACATCTGACTCGAAATGCAAAGCTGAATGCTATGGCAGAGCATTTACATTAATGCGACACTTGACACCATTAGCGACAGACAACCATTTCTTGCATAAGACAATTTGCGCGCTTGTTTTGGTAACATCAGTATTCTATTATCTATTGATAGTGGGATGTGAGCTTTAATTTGCTATTCCGGATTTGTTGATGGAGTGCTCCAGCGAACTCTGAATCAAAGTAAAAAGAATTTGCATACAAATGAGTTTTGTTTTGTTTTCCTTCTTAATTGATTTTTAATCTCTACTCTCCCACGTGCACAGGGTACGAGTGGAGCAAGCAAATGTTGAGAAATAGTAAGACACTGAAACCCTATCATTATATGCTGCAGGATCTACACAATTCTCCATTAATTATCCACTCTCCGCCACAATCATTGCCCCACTTCAGCAAAACCTTATATTTGTTAGTTCGTCAATAATTGTAATCTTCGAGTCCACCATCGCGATCAGAGATTTATTTTGTTGGTTTTCAATCGGAAATTCATTCCCATTGTTTTTGAAATGACTTGTTTGTGCGTAGTCTGAGAGAAACTATGTGGGCATGTGAGAAAAACTTTGATTTATTGCCGACAGTGACGCTCGTGTCACGGACCTGTAATGTTGAGGTCACTTTTTGTGACTAAGTTCCTTACAGACTCTTCATTTCTGAAACTTTTAATGTTTATTGTTAATGAGTGCACATTTTTGTAGGCATTTATTCCTGTTCTACTTTTGTAAAATTATTGCCCTTTCCTTTTAAAGCTCTTATTATGACAGGTCTACAGTGTTCGTGATTCCTACTGAATTATCACTCTTTAATGACATAGTTCACTTTTATCAGGCAGTTCACTACTCATTCATGTTCATACGCTGCAACCAATAAAAATAAAGTAACGTGCCTGACAGGTTATGATATTATGAACCATATTTATGACCGAAATCGACTAACAAAAGAACATGTGAAACATTTGCATTCAGTTTGTTTTGTTTCAAGTGTTAAGATATAAATAAACTAGACTCTTTCAAGAAATGTTCAAGTACTTCAAATCGGCAATAACTGCGAAAAGCCTGTCATGTGGGCAGGCGAGAATACCAAAGAGACTTAACCCATTCACCTTAGAGTATCGATTACTTTATGGATTTCGATGCCAGGTTAGCAGATTACTCCAGAACAAAACAACTGCCTTTAATGCCTCCGATTCGGTACACTTTTAACAGACCAGTCTGAAAGCTGTATTGACGACGTCGTTCGACTGAAGCAAGTGGATACGGTTCACTGATTGCGTTCTTGGTCTAGGTTTAGTGAGCACGACTATGGAGCAGGGAGCCCTTGGGTGCGGCGTCCAGCTACAGGCAGTGCACGAGAAGCTGAGGGTGGATGGTGGCAGTGGGTAAAGGGGGGAAGAAAGGAGGTAAATCGCGCACTCAGCATAGCAACGTGGTCGATGGCAGGAACGCCGTACATGCTTATCGAGTGACCTCCCTGAGGTGTGACGCATGAGGGGAGAAAACTTGTCTCAAATGAAGAAAAGGAAAACCCCAAAAGGAGAGCTGCGTGGAGGACTCAACTGTTAGACAAGTCAAGTGATCTGAAGATTACGCCAAAATGCCTACTTAGAAGTTTCGTAAAATTTTAAATGCAACGAAATAGGTCTGAATCAACCACAGATGACATATGGTGATGAAAAGAACGTATGATGAAAAGAAAAGGGAGTGAAATTGTGAGTGGTTCAACGTGTCTAGGTACATGTATAGCGAAGGCGAAGCTTAACCCTCTTCTTTCACCAACTTTCTGGTCAAGATAGTTCAGGTACCTATCTCTACGGTGAGCAGGAGGAGTTTTGCTATCGCAGGCACGTGCAAACGTCGTCTCTGAAGTCGAGAGTGCCCTACTCAACTACAGCGTCTTCTTTGAGTGGATGGCTTTGAAAGATTAAAAGGACTTGAAAGAGAATTAACAGAAAAGAAATAAAGAAGCTGGTGTATAATGATGCACAGGAGGTCAGCGACGTGTGTAGAAATCTCTGAAGATGTTTCAGTAGATGAATGGGGAAACTCACACCAGAAGCATTGCATCAAAAGAAACAAAAACTATAAATAGCTTCCATGCACACTCAGCGTAGCACAAACCACGTGGACTTAACATCATCATAGACTATATCCGTGCATGATCATCAATACATTAAAGTGGAGCCTAGACTTTTAAAAATAAGTCCCCGGTCAAGCATCCACAGTTAGAGCGCTGAGACTGCCTTTTGGCCTGAATACTCCGCTTCTCTCAAGACCACCCTACCCCTCTTCTGCCTGGGAATGCAAGCAACAATACAGACATCTGGCTTTTTTAAAGCTGGACTTGGCAATCTTCAGTTACCTTCAAGAGTAAATCTAATCCCGTATTTCCTTTCTCACTTTAATTGCTATGGCAACCCATCGAAACTTTACGAAACGAAAAGTCTTAAAGTAACTTTAACACGCTCTGTTCTTTGATCACCGTGAGTAGACAAGAAAGAATGGAAGTAAAAAGTGAATGAATTGTTTAATTATCTTAATGATCTCTAAGATTTTAAAATAGACGTGTTTAATTAATGCTAAAGCTTAGCAGTGCGTCCTGCCCAGTTTAACGCAAGATTTTTTTTCTTAACTTACCCTCTAACAACTGGTTTCTGTGGAGAGTGTACAGATACCCAGAAAGTTATCAATGTCCGTTGGAACGTTATTTGTCCACAAACAATTACCGAGATTGTTCTGTAAAATAAACTCGCTAGCCCCTGTCGGCAATGATTCCTACGAAAAGAGCTCTTCAGGTACTCAATACTTCTACACTATACAGACATATACACTATACAAGCATATACATTAAACTTTGGGATTGTTGTTCAATTTACAGGGAATCGATGGCTGTGCTTGAACTAGGATAAATGATCGGACTGAAGAGAGGCTCCTATTAGGTCTGCGGCGCTTCTGGGATTAAATTTCTTTTGTAGAAAACATGCTCTGGTCCTCGATTTCAAACGATTCTTTGTCCTTATATTGCTGATATGGCGACATTTAAAAATATAGATGGGCACATGATCATTTAACTTTGTTATGTGTTCGTTGCCAATGTTTATCGACTGACTCAATAAGCATCTTTTTCTTTATGACAGGCCCGACAGGGAAGTCTGGCAAAATATGGGCGAATGCCTTTTCATCGAGTTCTAATGGTTTTATTTTGGTTTTTTTTTAACCTTACACTGGGACAAGTATGAAGCTGCAGTAAAGGCTCTTGTGTCAAGCCGCATTGGACCTTCAACACAGGTCATGGGTCACACGTAAAATTTCGGTAAAATGGCATTTTCTGAATCATTAAGGTACGATTGCATGCAATGCGTATGCATTTGTGGATTGAAATACACAAGAGTAGACAAGACAGGTATATACGTGTTGGACCACCAGCACCTGCACATTTGTACACACCCTGCGGCAGACACATTAGGACTTTACTGATTCAAAACACCAATCTCAGCGATTATTTCACTGAAATCTGTGAGCACCTCATTTCTTGACGAAAGGAAGGCCATGAGGACGTTGAGCTTCGTAATGCCAAGAGAGAAAGGCCATGAACCTGTTGAGCCATGCACTGTTAAGAGACGAAGGCCGGCAAGGGAGGTGGTCAGGTTGTTTTGCCTTCCACGTGCATTTCTAGTGTCCAGTGCAAGTGTTACTCGCGGCTTGATTGAACGGAGGAGGGGAAGAAGGTTCGAGAAGAGCGCCTCGAGATATCTCGCGAAGAAACATTTGCAACTGGAAGCACGAGATGAAATAATGATTACAAAAATCTGCGGCAATTTCAAGCCTTTTTCTTTTCTTTTCTTTTTACAATCTTTGTGCCAAATGGTGCTAATGGCTTACCTCTCTCGATATGTGTTTCAGTGTCTTGCTGGAGTCTTTTGCAGCGATACACATATCGATGTCTACAGCAGACAAAAAAGAAATCAGCGAGCCGAGGGGGGGGGGACTAGCATGGAGAACAGAGAGACAGAGTCACGCGAGCACGTGGCTGAAAGATATTTGCGATCTGCAATGTAGTAAAATCTGGTATATTTTTCTAAAGTTGATTTTATTTTGTGATATTTTTGAAAACACATCACGATAAAGTACATGAAAAAATGTTCCAGACTGTGTGGAAATCGACAGATAGGGAAGATAACCCATATAACAGAAAACCGGGAGTATGCATGCGAGCGAGCAGAAGAAGAAAAGAGAAAAAAGAGAAAAAGATGAAGACAAGGAGACGGAAGAAGGAAATAAGAGAAGAAAAGGAGCTTAAGTTTAACGGAGTTTGCTTTGTACTCATTTTAAGCAAGTAAATGAATTATAAAAGAAAGATACGTGTGAGAGGAAAGACAGATTTTTCTCTGGTCTAGCTTGCTAAGCACATTTACGATCTTTAGTGAAATTATGGAGACTTAAACATTGTGTTTAATGAATTAACAAATTAGTACATTTTAGAAATAAATGAGAAATTTTGGAGACACGTAAATTTATTTTGAGCATGTTTTGGAAAGAAAGAGTAAGCACACTACTGGCGAGTTCATCAGGTTCATTGGGTAGGTCTTTCCCCTCACCCCCGCTTCGTCCCGCCTGCATTTGAGACCTGTCTGCCGCCAACCCAGTGCATAGCAATGCCATTCTCTGTGTCAAGGCTAGAGAATCTTTTGTGGCTTCTTCGGGGTAATAATTTTTTTTCATTTTTGCATTTGCCCCACTTAGAAAGGAGCTTCTCAGCAACCAAGCGAGTTCAGGATTCCATTTCTCGTTTCAAACAGACAATTCCAACGAAAAAAATAAAAGTTTCCTGTTCAAGGGAGTGCATTTGCTTTTCCGAATTGATTATCTGTATTCATTTTTTCCAGCGTGTATTGAACACAAATTTGCTCGGTTATTCTGGCGTATGAGTGGGTTTGAATGTCTTTTGCTTTAAGCAAGAGCAAATCACACGCATCATTTGGAAGCACTAAGGACACAGAGGGTGTAACTTTAGGCTCGATTAGCTTATTGTAATTTCTATATGGAATCATCACCCTTCTCTCCTTCTCCTTCGGCAGACAAACAAACATTTTAGGACCAGCACAGAAAGACAATCTTTGCCATGAAAACCCATTGGGCCGATAGATGGCAATGCCACAATAATCCTTATTACATAATGAGGTAATATTCTTAAGTAATGACGAGACCTCGTTGTCCTTTTATTAGATAATGACAATACTGAGCTGAATTTCCTTTGTTAAATAATAATAATAATAATACCACGCTGTTTTTTAGGGTTTTCTAAACAGATAATGACAACAGTATTGTTGCTTTCAAACCGCGTCTTTGATGGACAACTGAATAACGCAGAATGGAAACTTAGAATTACTGTCGAACATATGTTTGGCATCTGTGTGTTTGTGTGTGCGCGTGTGTCAGTGCCATATTACACACGCGATCTACAAATGCATGCATCATAAGTTAATATACTTAAGATAAATATTACCAAAAGCACTTTCAAGACGCGGAGAATCAACGCTGCTTGCAGTAAATATTCCTTTCTCAAAATAGATCCTGGCCGTTTGTCGTGAACTGACTGTGAATGAAACAAGCTTAACGAGATCATCAGGGTGATTGTAGAGGTAAACCAGTTGGATTATATCTTCGCAGGCCGCAATTCATCATCATAGCAACAAGGGTCTGGCTTTTGAGATAGTTGCTATAAACACTAGACGCTAATGGCGCTGGAGACAGCCGTACAATATACTGTCTGGTAGCATTTTTTGGATCCTTGAATTGCTTAATCCTTGAATTGAACAGTTCTTGAGCAGCATAATTCGTTGATCTCAATAATCGCCTACTGGGGAAAATTTTGAAGGGTTTAGAATAATGCCATTCTTATTGCTCTACGCAGACAAAGAGTAGACCGCGTGACATCCCCTCTCCGCGAGCTTCACCAGCTGCCATTGTTTACATGACCGTCATGCACACTGTGCGACGGTTGTCTAACTCCAGGATACCTGTCTGAGCTGCTGACACTTATTGTCCGAGTAGGTCTCTTCGGTGACGGTTGTCTAACCCCAGTATACCTGTCTGAGCTACTGAATCCTTGCTACCCGAGTCGGTCTCTTTGGTCTGGTTGTGTTGTCCTCCTCTTGTGCTACGCATCAGACAGCAATTTGCGAATTGCACACTTTGAAAATTGTATTACTATTATTATTACCTGCAGATATAATATTTTACCCCTCTCCTTTTCAGGACCCCTCTGATTAAACGACATAAGAGCATAGACGTGAGTAATCCAGTTACTGTCAGAAAGGAGGGTGTCTAAATTTTGCACTTACCTCGCGGACAGGGACGCCATACCAATAACAAATAATATTTCCAGCTACTCCAGCAACTGAAAAAAAGCAGAAGTAACTTAGAATTAAAATCATGTTTTTAACTAGCGAATTATCCATCCATACATCCATCGACACACGTTTAACGTGTGTTACAGTAAAACAAGTATACAGCTCACGTGTTGCTTAGATGTTATTTTTACTTCAAAAATGATAAACACTACTCCAAAACCATTAATAAATATACACGAGACAAAGTTGTGTTTTTTGTAATTTTTGGCTTAATATTTTCAGTTTATTGTGTGTGAGGTTAAATCTTTATCTCTCTTTCTCTGTCTCTCTCTCTCTCTCACACACACACACACACACACACACACACACACACACACACACTCTCTCTCACCAAGACTTTAAAACGTAATAAGCCATTGTAAGACTACATTAATAAAACAGTTGAAATCGATCTTTCTCTCTCTCTCTCTTTGCATCCTATACACTACACAGTACCACAAAGCGATATCCCAAACGCACCGGGCAACAGCTTAAAAGCATATGAAGTCCTTTTAATAAGAATGGTATAGGTCATTTGAAAGAAAGTTAATATAACTCAAGAATGTTGTATTTCAAGTCAGCTCACAGTTACTTTAGAGACATATTACCGATTAAATGAAAACTTTCCTTTAAAAAAAGACAATACAATAACAAACAAATAAATAAATAATACTGTAACAAATAAATGAATAAATGGTGCCGCATACATCATTAGTTCTTGTAGTTTCCGTGACTGTTGAAGGGTTCAAATTAATGCACAATTTGTTAGTGACCGAATCTCTGCTGCATATTCAATTTTTATTATCTCTGCGGCAGTGTCCTGCATCCCGCTGTTCCTGATTATTTTAAGTGGGTAACAGGTGAAGAAATTAATTTCGTAAACATTTTAGACTGGACTGTAACCTTAAGTAAAAAAATAACAGAACACAAGGACAACTCGTCTAACCCTGAACATCAAGTTTTTGTCTCCGTGTTTTTTTAAGAGGATCAGGATCTGCGAATCAGACAGGCATGATAACTCGACCAAAGATTAAACGCGCAGCTCCAATAAACAAAGTAAACATATTCCTCAACTTTTATTTGATTGCCCTTGGCACCAGGATATCCCCATTTAAGACAACCAGAGCAAAAATAAACCCCATGAAAAACAACACACAATACTGGGGATAGAAATAACACCCACTGCTGAGAATAAAGCAACAGATGAAGTGATATTGGGGGCCAACCTAGTGTCTAGAAAAGGAAACAACTGAAAACGGAGCAATATTCTATATTTTCCTAAAACGTTTTGTTGGTCTCGTGAGATTTTACGGGACTTCACCCATTGTTGTCTACCGTCATTCAACGCTAAATCCCTCTTCATCATTTTCTGTGTGCAATACTTTCCTTAACATATAGCTCAAAGCTTGTTTTCTTCCAGCACAATATGAAAAATTTCTCTTAAAAAGTATGCCTGAAAATAACACCGATCGATCAGCACCATTTGCTCGTTGTAGCCACAAGCAGACCGACATATTCAGTGGTAATCATGGCGCCTCTTCAGATTTTGCCAGACGCCAGATTTGTTTCACTCGCTCACTGTGGCTATTCTCCGAGGCAGTGTCCCGCATCCCGCTGTTCCTGATTATTTCGAGTGGGTAACAGTTGTATGACAAGGAATACACACAGCACACCAACAAGAAACTAACGGTTAAGTCAAATATAAAAAGCGCGCTTGTATATTAGTTTTTTTTTAATTAAAGTGATCTAATATGAAAATTCCTTGTTTGTGGATAATTTATGAATAAATTAATTAATAGGTAAAGAGCTCCCTTTTCTATCACAGACTTTGATAAGTAAAACTGTTTCGTCTTTGCATCTATAACCAAGTTCTGTACAAGATAGCAATTCTTCCTATCAAGTTTCGGGCCCAATCATTCTTTCATTTATATTTCTTGCTTCTTTCAATGCAAGCAGCTTCAATCATTTCTTGTTCTTCGATCCGGATTAGAGGAAAAGCAATTTTCCTGCAGCTTACAGCAAAGCTGATGTCCCTCTTGCTGAACAATTTCCTTGAATTAGCTTTCATTGGATGTGCTTGGGGCCTCCATCTCACCAAAACGATTCCCTTACTAGAAACACTTCTAATGGAGTTTCTGGAGTTTCCGGTGATGCCCAAACCCCTCCACTGCTCTCTCTCTCTCACTCTCTCTCTCTCTCACACACACTCACAGACACACTTTCTTTCTGCCTTAGTAAGCTCTGTCTATTGGCTTATTTTTCACTCTTTATATGTAATCGGACTCTTCTTCGTATCTCCTGCACCTTTCTTGCTCCATTCTGCTTCTCTTTTCTTTTTATTATTAATAATACTACTACTAATAATAAATGAAGATTTATATAGCGCATACTCACACTCACAAAGAGCATTCTCACGGTTGTAGTTCTTTACGAACACTCTTTCTCCTCTTTCCTTTTGCTTTTGTCCCGTCTGTCCATATATGTCCTGTTAGTGTCTGCGCGTGTCTGAGTGTCCACCTGTCTGTGCATGCTACTATTTTTCAGGAAGTGTTCTGCCTCGAGATCTGCCTGGTGTTTCCTCTTGAGATCTGGTGTTATTCACAGTAGGCGAGGTGTGCTGGTCTGTACCATGCATGATTGATGCGTCACAAATGCACGCGTGTTGTAGAAACGATTGCATTACAGTCATGAGGGACTAAAAGCCCAGGAAACGCTCGCTGCCTTCTAGTGCCAAACGTGTTTCGCAACACCATCACGCCTGAAGAGGAAAGCACAAACTTAACTCAATAACGTTTCATACATTATACACCACTTAAAGAGTGGGCTCTTTCTAAGAAATGTTTCTTTACAGAAGATAAATCGCTAACATATTTTAAGAATAACATTTCTTTTAGAAAATGGACTCCTTCGTGACTAGAGCCAAATAAAAGGTAAAAAGTATTTCAAGCTTCTAGCAAAGTATTGTATAATGGAACAATTAAAACAAACTCATTTACTTTACGGAAGAGAGTAGGGCAATGTAGTTAAAGAAAGGCTTGCTGGGTGGCGGAACGAGATCAGTGGGATGCAGCGTACTTGGAGGGTTTGGAAAGAAAAGGCAACGAGGAGAGAAGATGGAGACCGCCATCACAAAAAAGCTAGTCCTGAAATAAATAGGGCATCTAAAACCACAATCCCCGATCCTGTAAAAGCGAGGGAACTACTTACCATTTTATTCAACGCTTATCATGAAAAATTAAGTCATAAGGAATGAACTGTTTAACTGTTTTCATAACATACGATTTTTGCAACCCAAATAAAAATTTAATCTGGACCTTGATTGTCAAGTCTGCTGCAAAAAATAATTTCTCTACATCGTTCAACTTGTCAATGCTGTTTATTTATAAAAAAAAAAGTAAATATAAAGAAAACTTCTTGATTTGGTGCTTGATGGATGCTTTTGTAATATGGCTTCCTCGACTACTTGTGGGTAAATATTTATTTTACAGATAACTCTAACAAATTGATAGATGATTAAAAAATGTTATTAGTCACATACGTGAACTATATGCTATGTCATCTACCTATAAGTATTCAGTGTACTAACATATCTCCATCTGTCGCTTTGTTTGTACTGCTTTGTACAGATTTTATTTAGCTGCATGATTGTATCGGTTCATATTGATTTTTCTCCAGTACACACGTGAGACAGAAAAGATAGAGAAGAGAGAAAGAGAGAGCTGTAGAAAACGGTTTAAGGTCTTGTGGGGTGTATTTACTTTTGAATGACTGGGTAAAGCTCATTGCAATATATTATACCCCAAACTTTGAGGGAATGCTGCACCTTCCTTTCTCGAGATAGATGTCAACAAAAGTCAACATGCACAGCAAGACGTCAACATAACAAACATCAGGATTGTACACGGATAGGGATACCTTCACATTGTCAACCTTTCAGCCAAAAGCTGGGATTGGGCCATGTTACGCGCAACTATGCTACTAAAGTGACCTCACGCTTTTGATGTACAGGGCAATTTTAGTGTGTTAACGAAGGACGCCGCAAACACACACACACACACACGCACGCACGTATATATATATAATTATAGATATACGCGCATACACGCAGAGAGAGAGAGAGATGGCATCTAACGTTGTAACACAAACAGCAGCGTTTGAAATATTACTTCTTTTAGTGATCTGCTTAGAGAATTCTCTTATCTTTTTTTGTTTCAATTAGCTGTTTGCCCTTTCTGTCGGTTGCCCGCTCTAATGCTGGAAAAAATACAGTCGCGAGGGTAACACGTATGGACCGATACAAATAGTGAAGCTCTCTCTTTCTCTTTACCTTAATTCAAGCTAAAAACGTTGATCTTCACTTTTTTGTTTTAATAGTTTTAGGCAAACGTAAATAATAAAACCACGGGAAGACAGTCTTCCCCATCACGTATAAACTTGGTCGTTGCAGACATATAGAGGTATAAGTCTTCATCAACATCATGCATAGACAATTTCTTTTTCACACATAGTAAACGTCGTCATCCACACATATAGAGAGCACATGTCATCATGAATATTAAATGTTCGTTATTAGAGTTTATGACCTAGACTGGTATGTCGTACCACCAATCTTTATTGACACTGTTAAACACTATACGACAGAAACACATGCTCACTATCAGAGAAAAATTACATCAGTGCACATTGTTGACTCTTGCTTTATCTAGAACAGCCAAAAGGTCCAAACAGAAACGAAAAATATGATCTCCTTTAAAAGTGTTGATAATATCACATTCATCATAAGTGAATCTATCTCTAAATAAAGACCATTATTTTAGTCTACAATATAGCACAACCAGTAAGTCGTCCCTTGACCGGCACCTGTCGTTGGGGGGAGCACATGGATAGACGCGGCAGCTGACAGGGCCCACCACTCTTGCCTATTGTGAGCGATAGTAAGCAGCTCCTGTACAGAGCGACCAGTAAGCCAATTTTTTTTACTTGGCCACCTCGACGTCGACCACTTCCCCCCCTCCCAAGGTGCCTTGAAGGATAGTCTTCGACAAGGTGTCGTGCCGGGTCAAACGGCCAAAGAAGACCAGGTTACATCGCTTGACTGCTGAAAGTAGAGGTTCCTGGTATCTTGTTTCTTACAAAGTCGTTGGTTTTATGTTCTCTGTATGAAATCCGGAGCAGCCTCCTCAGGCACTTGTTCTCGAATGCCTGCATTCTCCCTTCAGTATCGGCGGGCAGAGTCCATGTGTCGCATTCGTAGAGCAGGATCGGCACTACCACGGTTTTGTACAGTTTCTACTTGGTAGTAAGCTTTTTCTTATGGATCTAGTCTAGCCATTGCCGCTGTTGCTGTTGCGATCCTGATGTTGATATCTGGCGTGGAGCTGCTCTCCTTGGAGAGGGTGGCTCCCTAGTATGCTTACCTCTTCGAGATTTACCCCATTCATATAGATGCCTTTGCCATTGATCATAACTTTGCTCTTTTCAGTGCTGTTCTCAATTCTATATGCATTTGAGCTGTCTGTTGGTGAGGTCTAGCAGTTCTTTGTTAGTGCCTGCTTACAGATCTATGTCATCTGCAAAGCGTAGGTTGCAAATCGGTCTCCAACCAACCAAAAAGGAAGTATGATGGTCGCGAAGAGCTTCGAGGATGTTTTTCAAGATATTAAACAGTACCAGTGACAGGGGCATCCCTGACGTACCCCTACTGTGGTGCGAAAGTAAGCTCCTATTTGGTTGTTCTTCAGTACTGTACTCGTTGAGCTATTATACAGCGCTTCAGTGACTTGAACAAGGCCTTCTTCGGCGTTGAATTTTTGGGTCAAACGCCATAGCCCTCGTGCCAGACTCTGTCAAATGCCTTTTTAAAGTCAATGAAGCTGTGGTGACGGTCCGGCTGATGCTGAAGATGCTTTTCAATAAGGATGCGACAGTTTAGAATCTGCTCAACTATGCTTCTACGTGGTCTGAATCCAGCCGCGCTGAAGCTGATGGAATGCGATGTCGAATTGGAAACATCAAAGATGTGCTACTGTCAACAGCCCAGGAGGTTCTAGGGCGACATAAGAATAAGAAACAGCCATGGTTCACAAATGACATCTAGACCTCTGTGACCAAAGGAGGGCCTTGAAGAGAGAAAAGAAAAGCAAACCAGAATCATCCATCCAATACAAAGAAGTGAACTGTGCCATTTAGAAAGCGATGAAGGCAACTAAGGAGAACTGGATAGAAAGCCAGTGCCTCGACTTCAAGCTGTACATAGTCTGAAGGGAAGAAAATCGACATGCGTTGATAATGTGCCAGATGAGCTGCTCAAGCAGGGTGGGGAAGAAACTACAAAGGCCATTTGCCAGAGAGTCTTGGAGCGCAAGGAATGGCATAAAGAATGGACGAAGCCACTGATCATACCCTTCCAAAAGAAAGGAAACGACAAACAGTGCCAGAACTACAGAACCATAAGCCTTATCAGCCACCCAAGCAAAGTCATGCTGAAGGTCATACAGAACCGCATCAAAACCAGCACAAAAGACATGCTAGCAGATAGCACAACATGGGAATATCATTGAAAACAATTCGGAATAAACGAGCTCCAAATTTTTTGAAAGAGCTTAACTTTAATGTCTTCAGCGTTTTGCAGGTTTGCAAAGAGAATTTTCATCAAAACCCAAGAACGCAATTGCAGATTCCTTTGGACTATCAGTGAAAAGATGAGTGTTCTGCAAGTGTTACAAACACGGAGTAGGAAAAGGTGCTTAACGCCAATATTTATAGGGCGCCAAAGAGGACGATTTCCCCTCCTGAGGTCACAAGACAAATCGCTGCTGGGATTCATTCCATGGTGGGCCCCGACTGACCCATCGGTCATGTCAAAAGGGTATGAAAGGAAAAATCAGAAAGATAGTTCTGGCACTGCGCTGACATACTTTTATCCGGGGTGAGATAAATCACAAATGCGGGCGAGAGGACAAGCCTAAACATCAAGAGAAAGCTTTAAGCACCATTCACTGCCTCTATATAGCTATACAGAAAGTAAATACTAGCAAGGCAAAGTAGTATCAAACATCGAGATCGTTGCTAAGAAATCCAAAGAACTGCTCACTACTTGTTTTTTTGTTGTCTGTTCTCTCTACTTAATCAAAGAAAAAAATCACCTCCTTATGGAGAAAAAAAAATTTCCAAGCCAAATCCATCAACTTTTGATCTCCAAAACAAACCAACACCAAGATTTTGGTTTTTTAGACAATGAGGGAACACTACAAGTGACTTCACAAACCCGAAAAAAGTTGTGGTTTTGGTAAAACATGCATAAAATGAAAGCAGAAACAATTTGCCTCACTTCTCTTCTCTATTTTTACTGTAACATGCTTCATATCCCTGCTTTACTCATGTTGTGTAAAATATCAGTCATCTCTCTCTCTCACACACACACACACACTCTCTCTCTCACACACACACTCTCTCTCTCTCACACACACATATATATATATACACACACACACGCACCCACAGCCATACACACGCTAAACATCATCCTACGTTTCTTAACCCATTTCAGTGACAAATATTATTCCGAAATGGAGGAAGCGCGTTTTCTTTTCATGAGCTATTTATGATTCTAAAAGCGTTGCTGTACAATTTATATGTGTTAAAACCGACGACTATGTTATTATGAGAATCCAAAACATTCTTTTGGATTGAGGTATAAAATGTAAATACAATCCTATGCCTTAGATTAAAATTATTCTAATTCATATTTAACAAAAATTTAATTTAATAACTTAAACGTTCTGTTAAGAAGAAAACTACAAAGCCTTAAAGTACATTTAGCTAATGTGTTAATCATTTTTCCTTTGGTAGTCTCTCTTTTTGTAAGCATACACAAATCGAAAAGTTGATTGCGCAAGGTTGTGTATTAGTTTAGGGTATTATGAATGTAATAATATGTAAACAAAGGAATATTACACGTGGTCTTGTAGGTGTGTATTCATAAGAGATATAACCATGCCCCATCCCCCAGTATGAGCAAAAAATGTATAATAAACTATGAATTTACTAAATATGGATTTGAAATTTCTTTTAATCTTTTTCAGAAGTACACGAAATGTTAGTTTTGAATAGAGTAAATCTGTTTTCATCTTTGTCGAATTAATGCTCGGTATTTGTTTTCTTGAAAACAATGTACTGTTGACAAATAGCCTTGAATCCTTTTCCTTTCCCCGCCTGTATGCATGTTTATATTTTTCATTAAGTCAAAATTACCTTTTAAAAATACTATATGAAATAACATTAGCTTTGTATGTAAAATATATATATATATATATAGAGAGAGAGAGAGAGATATGTAGGGTGAGAGAGAAACTGCATGCATTTCAATAGAAATGGTTGACTGTAGATCAATAAATACATAAAAACTACTTCTTGCTTCGTTTTGTAATAAAACCATTTAATGATACCAGATTCCGATTCTGTGTAGGAGGACAAAAGATACTCAGAGGACGAGATTTCCTTTGTTTTAAAGAGGCTTTTGAGCGCATAAAGTAACGATAGTTTTATGAGGCTTTTCTTCCTCCTGATGGATTTTTTTATTTGCAAGCTGCATTAAGTAGTTAAAAACAGTAGAAAAGCAGTGATGTCAACACAACCTTTTGAAAACAAACACACCGAGTTCTAGAGACAAGATGTAAAATCATACTGAAAGGTCAATGAGTCAACAGTCAAAGAAGCCTGTTGATAAACTGTACATAAGTAGAACTGTCTATATCTATGGAGCAATTTTGGAAACCAAGGTAAGTGATCCCTTTACTCGAACTTCCCAACGCTATTATTTCAAAGGTACTGCGAAACGAAAAAAAAGTATTTTAAACTGAAAATCTCCGTCAAAAAAAAAAATAAGAAGACTTATGACAAAGGCCAGGTTTATGTCCTCAGGCTGTGTCTATCTCTTCATGCTGTGCTTTAAAATGGACACGAATAGTCTTGGCTACTAAGCAGGCGGGCCGTTCGTGCAATGGACTGCACAACATAAAAACTTCACGCGAATTATATTTAATGTACAATAAATTAAATCAATACATTGTTTGATAGAATCTTGAGTCGATTCTTGCATCCAGCAAAAAATGACTATTTTTGCTTTTGTCTTCGACGTTCCTGGACCAAGCCGTCATTATGCCAAAATAATAAGACAATTTGCTCGTCATAAACAGTTATCGTCCCTATCATCACAAGTAATTTTGACATCGCTGAAAATTCACTCGCATCTTTGTAAAATCTATAATCCTCGTGTTTTGCGTCTCGACCTGCCATTTTATGCCATTTCATTTCACATATAGAATAGCAACATTCACATCTGAGTAAAAGCCGGCAACTTATAATTAGTTCCCCCTAATGCGCCAACAGTGTCTAACGTTCAATACTTGTAGATGGTCAGTGGGCTTTAAGATCGCCACTCTTTTCTACACTAATTTTGATAATGCACTTCCTCGTTATTCATAAGAAAACACAATACTCATTGATTAAATGCATCCATTAGCAAACCTTAGGGAGGACTATTACTACATGTGAAGTCCGAAAACGAAACAAAGTGTAGAGCGGATTGGTACTGAACATTCAACTGATGGTAAAACAGATGCTGGATAGAAAGAAGGAGAGTGAGACACGCTGTACTTGTGTACTTATCGCACTCTGTCTTTCATTACAGACATTATCCGTGCATTATCCACTGCGGTACAAAGTTAATGGGGTGCTTTTTTAATTACCAGGTGTAGCCACAGGTCAGCATACGTCCCGGCGTTACTGGCGCCAGTGTAATTTAAGCTAGTTTTCAGGTGGTTGACACTCAAGTGTTAAGAAAATCCTCTTGTCGTCAGTCCTGAATGTTTTCCCCAGTCCCTAGGGACGACATAGGTGTAACTACTTAGCTAACGAGCAGTTTCTAAAACCCATCACGAGTATGTAGCACTCCTATCTAACACTCTTATCTAACACTCTTATCTAATAATGGACTTTCAAACCCCCACTATCATCACTGTCCTTCTCTCTCTCGCTCTCGATTGTCCAGCCAATTTCGCGTTTTACTAACAGAATCAAATTAAATGGCTTACAATACTTTTACGTGGTAAATCTCAGTTCAGCTAGCTGTCCACCCATTGATCTGCTACTGTGCTTGAATCTGCTGGCGGAGAGACAGACCTGCACGTGATGTGCGCACAGGCGATGCTCTGTCGAGAGAAAGACGTGAGTCCTGTGCACTGGTACTTGACGTTGATCCCATTTCCCATTATGGTCTGGAACCCGTAGTGCATAATAATTACGTCGCGGTTCATGACAGATGGTTCTGCACACTGGTGTTTCATGAAATCTTTTATTAAGAATTATTTAGAGATTCTAGTCGAGTGGTGATTGATAAATTCGTGAGTTCAATGTACATTAATGTGGACATATCGCTAATTGAGAATGGTTTATTATGATCAATATAGACGATGCACGAACTGGGGGACTATATTTAGTGTAACGTTCTCACAACTAGGAGTACGTTTACGTGACATTCCTGGGTTATTCAAACCTCAATTTGTGATGACAATAACGAATTATCGCTCCTTTGATGCTTGACTGGCTTCAATATTGGCCTTCAATATTTTGCCCTAACACCAGCAACTTTTGTACCAACGCTCACCTTGTAGATAGCAGGAGCAGAGTGACCTCAACATGACGATTACACTTCAGTAGCAGTGTGATCTAGCTGCCTTGCCATTATATACTTGTAGCCTTAGTTGCTGGCTCAGGGTAAAATACCTATCCTTCCCAGCTCTAAAGGTAGCCACCTCTCTTGCATGACCCTAGAGCCGGGTACTCGCCGTTGGGCAAGAATGTAGAAGACGTATAACACATTTGTACCTTTACAGCTACAGTGGGATCTTCTTCTTATTATTCCTTTTCACCCCAAGTGGAGCATAGGGCTGCAACTACACCACGCCTGCGAACACGGTTCTGGGCCTCCCTCCTCAGTTGGGTCCATGTCATTCCAGCTGCCTCCACCTCGCCGTGGACCGATCTCCCCTATGGGTTCCAGTCAGCCATTCCTTGTGTTGTTTCTGCTTCTTTCCCAGAACGCTTTTGCAGGCAGGCTTTCAGGTCTCCTGTAATCCTGTCCAGTTGTTGGCACTGTTTCTTCAAAGATTCCCTCCAGTGCCTCAAATCTGTTTTTGACTTCACAGTTGAACGCTTTTTTATTCCTGCGATCTCTAAGAAACTGCACGTTGAATTTGTGGTAAAAAAGGTAAGGTAAAGGTCATCCCATAACCTTTCATGGTCGTTGGGGAGTGAGGTGTTAGAGACCCCACTTTTGGCCTTGTGGTGCCGTCTGTCTGATGATTCATGAAAGGACCTCAGCTTTATCTTCAAAGTTGCTACAAGCAGGTGGTGGTTTGATGCTGCATCTTCACCACGCCTTAACCTGACATCCAGCAGACTCCTTCTAAACTGTCGATTAATGGTAATGTGATCGATCTGGTTTCCTGAATTTCCATCTGGTGAACTCCAGGTGGTCTTGTGAATGGTACTGTGAGGAAAGACTGTGCCTCTGATTACAATGTCACTGAGCAAACAGAAGTCTGTAAACAGCTCACCATTCTCATTGCAGTTGCCCACACCGTGCTTTCCTATTATGTGTTCTTTGTCCGTTTTGTCATCTCCAACTTTGGCGTTCATGTCGCCCATGATGATCTTTAGGTCTCGTCTTAGAGTACGATCAACTAGCGCTTGTAGGGAGTTGTAAAAGTTCTCCTTCTCTTCTTTTGCTGCGTTGGTAGGTGCATAGAACTGGATGATGGTAATCTTTCTTCCTTTGGAGTTAAACCGAGCTGACATGAGTCGTTGGCAAACTGGTCCCTATGCTGTTAGTGCCCTTTTTAGCCTTCTGTGTCATCAGTACTGCTATTCCTTGTGAGTGTTCATGGTCCGGATCTTCATGTCCAGAGTAGATAAGTCTGACGAGTCTGGTCTGACAGCTGTCATTCCACCTGGTCTCGCACTGGCCAAGGAGCTTGATGCCATAGTTCTTCATCTCTTGGGCTACCTGAGCTGATTTCCCTCTCTCGTATAGGGTTCTGGTGTTCCAGGTCCCTATCCTGTTTTTTTTTTTTTTTTTTTTGCCTTGGCCGTGAGAAGATGGGTTGGCAAGCTGACTTCCCGAAGGCTTTCGCCAACAAACGTCATAGGCCCCTCCAAAGAGGGATCTCGTTATGGTAAAGTTGTAGTTGCAGTTTCTGTAGCAAGGGTTGTTTTATGGGGTGGGGTTGCTAGCCCCACGCCCAACTCTCCTCCTTCATCCTGGCTTGGGACCGACAGGTTACCCGGAGTGTTTCCAGGCAGAATTGCTAGAGTGTGATACATCTGTACAATTATAGCTTCAGTGTGATAATATTTACATCTACACCTACATTGTTTTTAGACCACGATGATTTGCCAAGCCACGCTGGACACAACTGATCTTTTTACATTTAAACTCTTGCTTGGATGATATCCCCTTAAAATAAACAATTGACTAGAGGAAGCCATAGACAGATTTCAAGGTTCAGATGTTGATACAGATAGCGCAAATGGTAGCACCATATTCTTAAAGGCTAAGTTACTGATACATATAGCACAAAAAGGTATCACTACATTGTTTAAAGTTAAAATCTAAATGTTGGGGAGTAAGCAGACAACCGACATATTCTATGAGTTGTATTAAACAATGAGTTAAAGCTACAGACAGCGAAGCACTCGTTACATTTATACTAATGTTAACAAGAAGACATGCAGAGTCCTAATAAACAGCATGATGGCCTAAAATAAATTCCTTGCAGAGCCTGTTATATCTATTATATTGCTTATTATCTCAGTATATAGCCAATTTGGGTTTAATTCACAGACTACTGAGAGTTCCTTTTGTGCCCTTTAATAAGGTATCGTTCAGACCGAATAACGACACCAAAAGCAAAATATCATATTGTTAGTACTATCAGAAACAAAATATTATCTTTTGAGTACTCTTAGGTGGAAAGAATCATTCACACATTTCGTCCTTCTTTTCTATCTCTTGTTTACCTTTGCTCTCTTTCAACCACTCTCATTTTCAATGTCACTCAATTTCTTATTTTCTCCCGTGTTTCTCTGAGTATTTGTATCTTTGTGGGCTTGTCCGTCAGTTTTCTTTATGAACACTGTATCGTGAATTTCTCTGAACATTTCTCTGAATATGTTGACTTTCATTTAATTGCGCCTCTGACATCCGAATAATTGCTTGGCGTATATTGATTAAGACATTATTGATGTTAATCTCTCTCTCTCTCTCTCTGTGTATCCTGACATTGATTAGCACATTAGTAATGTCACTCTCTTTGTCCTGACGTTTATTAGGGATGTCACTCTCTCTCCTGGCATTGATTAGCACATTGGTGATGGCACTCTGTCTCCTGACATTGATTAGCAAAAGTGGTGATGCCACTATGTCATCTGACATTGACTAACACCTTAGTGATGTCACTCTGTCTCCTGACCAATAGTATCAGTATCACCGACCGGGATATAGGGAAGCTGCTTCACGATTTTTTTTTCTTGACAGAAAAAATACATAATTAATTCTTAACAGCTCGATCTCTTTGCAGGTGTCAGCCAGGGGATAAAGTAATAAAGTGCAGATCAGTTCCCGCTCTGCTCACACTTTGTTTTGACAGGTACTTTGGCCGTATACCTTTTTTTGCACGTATGCTTACGACTTCATTTTTCCAGCTGATGCAAGCGTTTTACCAGGTGTCAAGAACACACGCGCTTCTCCCTGAGCGTGCGCCAGTCACACAGGCGCCAATCCGCTCCCAGGTGAAGCTGCCACTCTCAGACTGTAAAATCTACTCCGTAAGGGGTTTCTCTCTACATAGTGTTAAGCTGCCAGCCTTGATAAGTTCAATCTGTACAGCTTACATGTATGTAAAGTTGTAAGATGACAGTATGGATCTGTTTACTATATACAGGTGTTACTTATGTGTACAGTTCTAGTATTGATGCTTTTGCCTATTGAGAGTAAATACATCTCACAGGTAGTACTGTGTCATAAAGTGCAGCATTGCTGTTTGGCTGTTGGTCATATTTGTACCAGACTACCTCAATTAGTATCCGCCGTTGCTGAAGACGTCGTTCTCGTCAAATAAAAGTGAGATTAAATCCTAATGTGCTTGCAGTGCAAGGCCAGCAACCTGACCATCTCCGCAATAAAAGTGAAGTAAGACGGTGCAATATGGTGAAAAGACAAAGAATAAAACCACAAATTGCTGGTGGTCTGGTCTATGTATGTGTTCAATGGGAAATACGCCTTCAAAGACACAATAAACTGTGCCTCGATAAAAATGTTACAACCTTTTTCTCTCCCCCCCCCCACACACACTCCCGTTTGTGTTTTCTGCTGGGAGTGTGGCTTCTATTCCGCAAGATGAATGTGCGCACAAAAAGAGAGTCGTAACTTTTTAAAAGTAAAATAATTTGTCTTATCATTTTCTCCACCGTTGCCTCAGATATACTAGTGAAAACTGAGAAAATAAATAATCAAACTACAGTTTTTTTCCTTTTTTCATATCTATCCTTTTATCCTTTTATTTTTTTCTGTTTTTTTTTCTCTTTCTCTTCTTTTTTATTTTTTCTCATGCATGAACTTAGAGCGGGGTACACGCCGTTGGCCAAGAATGTCGAAGACATAACACATCTGCACATTCATAGCTACAGTGTAATACATCTCCTTGCCCTCCCCTCTTTCTTGTTCTCTCTCCCTCTCTCTCACACCCACAAAGACACATACAGACACTCATGCACGCATGTATACACACATTAACAAAGTGTATTAGAGACCTGTGAAAATAATGTACTCCCCTACAAAGGGCGTGCAGTAGAAGAAAACACCCTAATTTCCTGCTCGTTCTTCTTCTCCCACAATACAATATTTTCTTTTTTCAACGGACAGTTAATGGCCAGACATTAACGATTTGTCTCTAAATTTGGTTAAGTTTTATTTTGTTTATGTGGTGGGCTTTCTACAGAATACTAGGAAAGATATTACGAAAAGCGGCCCACACACATCTTGCCAATAAAACCTGCCTCACCTCACGGCACACGGGACACGGGAGCTTTGTTCATGTAGCCTTGTTACTGAAGACTTGTGTACTAGTCTTCAAAGCAGCAAAAGACATTAGGATCTGCTGGGAGGTGAGTGCTTTCAATGAGTTAAAAGTCAACCAAAGTACTTTCTCCAAATGCTTTAAATGAGTGAAGCATCAGACCCTATCTCGCAAAAGTGAATAACCCTTCATATTTAATTCTCGAAAAACAAACAAAAATTACTGTGGACATAATAAAGTCAAAATGTGACATCCATAGCGAATCAAATTAAGGATTTGACGCTTCTTACCACTTAGGGCTTGCATTCAAACAATTTTACTAAACAAATAAGCGTACCCAGGCTAGATAAGTCAGCTACCCGCTGGGTCGCGAAAAATCAGAGAGTTTTATTCTTCGTAAAGGCTACCCAGACCAAATTCAAGGTGGGGACCCTTGACGATCAATACTTATCAGAACGTGGTAATACTAGTAGACATTTTCTACATTAGCACGCAAGTGCAATGCGTTCTTTATTTTTCTCCCTCGATGGAGATGATTTTTCCACACATCAAGCTATTTTTCTAGAATTCCACTATATATAACTATGGAAGACCGTGAAAGAATGGGAAAACTTGTGGCAGAGGCGTGTCACGAACATTAGGAAAAAGTGTAGTGAGATATAAGACCAAGAAATCTCCAAGGCTGGACAAAGTGTTGCTCAGACATGTACTCGTACCATCACGAAAACTATGCCGTATCTCTGTATTCCATAAATAAAGACAACCACCCAGTTTTTACCCCAAACCTAATGATTTCTTTTAATACTGCATCTTTTATTTGATTATGGTTTAAAATTTCGTTTTCGAACCGAGTGTTCCTTCAAGATAGAATATCTTACGCAGAGACGTTGATTTTATTTACAAAACCCTGTCTGATGATCATAGTAAATATATCTATACTCATTTTCTTCATTGAGAATAATTGGAAACGCCCTCGATGTGTACCTTGTTCTTAATTTGGTTGTGTGTAGCTTATCGAAAAATCCTTCTCATTAAATGTATTTGCATTTGTGTTTATTTTTAATCTATTTTCTGTTTCATGTTTATTTCATTTTAGTCTAAAAACCGTCCCAAACCATTTGCTGCTTTCGTGCGGTTGTGAATGTTTAATTATAATTGAAACAACGATAAGAGAATGGGTGCTATAAAAATACAGGATGTCTTGTGTCACAGCTTTGCAGCATGTATGAAACCCCTTTGTCATATCGGGAATTATTTGTCATATCGGACATTATCTAAAGAATCTCTCGCTTTTCTTGTTTCTTTCGTTCTCTCTGTCTCTTTGTCCATGTATTATAACTTACTGCATTGCAAATTGGCTTGAATGGTTAAACCACTCTTACTCGCTAGTCAACTCACTACTTTATTCATTCAGCAAACCAATCACACTCTCACATAAGGAAACATATAAATACTTTTCGGTCCGCTATTCATGATGCGTGGAAGAGAGGGACAGAGCAAATATGAGCAGATTAACAGGTGCACTACCTAGAATGCTTTCTTTCTTTTCTTTTTTTTTTCGTTGTTCAAGTGTCATTAGAAGCTGTGTCATTGCCTCCGAGGACTACCTCTGGCTGATTTATGTGCCATCCAAGGAGTGTTTCATGTGCTTCATAAAACTTCTGTCACGTAAACAACAGTGGTCTTTCTCCTTGTTAATTCAGGGACCTAGCTTCAGGGCTTCTGTTTCAGATTCCTTAATGGGATGGTGGTAACTTACAAGACAGGTCTGTAGGCAGACATAACCCACTTAGGAAGAAAATGACAGTATTAGCTTGGCCTCACGAACCTCTACGAGTTCTTCGTGTAAAGTAATTGCACAGTCACGAGTTGGTCTTATTTCTTGGGGTCACGCACAAAATCCACGTGCGAATGTGTCAGCTTAGCGAGCAGGCTTACACTTGTTTCTCAGAGTGTAGACAATTCCACTAGAACAATTGTTGGTCCGCACACGCACGTGCTGAAGAATGTTCAGCACAAAATAAGCACGCGCGAGCAAGCGCACTCACGCGCACGCCCACGCACACACACACACACACGCCTATCTTCTACATGCATACACTTCAAACATCACGGTGCAAGATATATTGAAATTGTTTTAAAATTGATAGTCTCTCTTTTAAAAGTCAGAAGTTTATTGACATTTTCCCAGAAATCGTAAGACATAAAACTGCTTCATTAATAATACAGTCGTTTTTGTGGAACTCAAAACACAACTAAAATGTTATGTGACACCTTCATAAAAATGATTGATGGCGTTTCCAGTCTGAATTAGGCTACAAACGAAGACAAAAGCAGAAAAATCCCATAAGATTTACCGGGCACCTCTAATCCCACTCCTGTTTGATGCTGTCCAACTGGAAGGGCGTAAACATCCGGAACACTCGACATTGTCACCACAGCTAATCATTGGTATTTCCATTCAACACATCTCATTAAAGGTGAGAATAGTAAGCAACAATCATTTCTGTAAACATTGATACATGCCATTCTAGAGACGAACAGGATTCTTATTGTGCTGAAAATGTTGAAAAAAGGAACAATGTACAACGGATTATTCCCAAAGAAAAGGCATTTAAGAT
Source organism: Marisa cornuarietis (assembly GCA_004794655.1). Lineage (NCBI taxonomy): Eukaryota > Metazoa > Mollusca > Gastropoda > Architaenioglossa > Ampullariidae > Marisa > Marisa cornuarietis. The sequence goes on from SMMW01000636.1 coordinate 5,377,593, forward strand.
GCAGAGGCGACTATAGAGCAAGTTGGCAGTCGGCACTCTTTAATGTATTCTGTTCCAAATTTTATGAGATTATTTTAGAGCTTGTTTTGGAATCACAGAATAGGTAAGCTCTTCCTGTCAAGAAATATCGAGTATGTTGCATCACATCGTTAGTTTCATCATAAGGTAAAATGTAAAAGACATTGAACTTATTCTGATTTAGGAAACTATCGCGTTTGACACTAAAATATTCATAACTACATTACAATCCTTTTGTTGGTGTATATGGCGCTTAACAACTGAAATATTTATCACTGTCTTTGACGTGCATATTTAGTTATGATATATATATATATATATATATATATGTGTGTGTGTGTGTGTGTGTGTGTGTGTGTGTGTGTGTGTAAGAGAGAGAGAAAACGATTTTGCATCAGCCACACCACAAGATTGTCATTAGCCTCTCTATGCACCAGTATGACGAATAGACGAATTCAAGGTGAGCTGCTGCTGCTGATTGGACTACCGGAACAATAATTAATAAGCAGGTATAATCCCTCTGATCACACACACACACACACACACACACACAAGAAAAACACACTTTGACAGAGTAGTAACTATGGTGACGGGAAACATTTTTAGCAGACTGTGGCTCTCCGTCATGCCAGATCATCTCCCTCCCACCCAAGCAACTCGTAAAGCCAAACTACCGGCATCTTGCCAAATACCGCTGTATTGTAGCACTTTGTTTGAAGAAAGACTACCTGCATTGCAAGTTCTGTTGAATATGCGTGTCAATATACCGCGCAACCTTCTTTGTCCAAAACTGTTTTCTAGTCCGCCACTTTCTCTGGCCTGTCCTTCTACTATGAGGCAGCCTACAATTCAATGAAATCGCCTGCTTGTGTTTTTCAATGTCTTCTAACTCTTCGCTTATGGGACCTCATTTCTGCGCGGTATTTATTCTGGATCAATCAGGAAACCGAAGATGTCAAAGGATTCACAAGTCCACAAACGACCACATTATCTGTTTTGTGTGTTTTCTTTTCCTTCTTCGTAAATGAAACGTAAACCTCTTAATCTATCAAGTGATATTATTCCTTCCTCTACGTAAAACGGAAGAGGTGCAGTGTAGTAGCCTGGCAGCCATGTTACAAGCCAACCTAAGACGTTGATTGAGCCCAAGGAACGGTATGTGGAACGCTCAGCTAAAACCTTTCTTTCTGCCGCATTTACTTCCCTGATAAATAAAGAAGCCATTTCTGTTAGTTGTTGGGTTGGTAGGACAGTTGTTGGGTTGGCAGGGTTGGGATGGAGTTTCTACCCACAGGATGAATAGTCTTCGACAAGGTGTTGTGCCGGGTTACATGGTCAAAGAAGACCAGGTTACGTCACTTGACTGTTGATAGTAGAGGTTCCTAGTGTCCTACGAGTGTGGCAATGTTGTTTCGTACGAAGTGGTTGGTTCTACATTCTATGTTCTTTGCATGAGATCCGGAGCTGAATGCTCAGGCACTTGTTCTCGAAGGCCTGAATTCTCCTTTACGATTCAGCGAGAAGATTCCACGTGTCGCACCCGTAGAGCAGGATCGGCACTACCAGGGATTTGTACAGCTTGTACTTCGTAGTGAACCTTATCTTATGGATATGCCAGATCCCATCTAGCCTTGCCATTGCTGTTGCGATCCTGATGCGGGTATCTGGAGTGGAGCTGCCATCCTTGGTGGTTCTCAAATATTTAAAGTTGCTGACGTCCTTGAGCTGAGCTGTACCCCGTTCATATAGATCTCTGCTTTGCCGTTGCAATTTATCACAACTTTGCTCTTTTCAGTGCTGGTCTCCATTCCATATGCATTTGAACTGTTTGTCAGTCTGTTGGTAAGGTTTTGTAGTTTTTTTGTACCTGCTAACAGATCTTTGTCATCTGCAAAGCATAGGTTGCAGATCGGTCTTCCACCAATGGAAACGGAAGTATGATAGTAGTAGAGAGCTTCTAGCATAATGTTCTCCAAGAAGATATTAGACAGCACCGGCGATAGGGGACATCCTTGATATACCCCAACTGTGGCTTTGAAGACTTCCACAACGCTTAGGTTTTGCAGCTTTTCCCAAAAAATCTAAGTCAGTGTGTTTGAGAGTCGCTTTGCTTTCAGCTTTAGCTTTAGGTTCGTTAGAACAAGGTCATAGTCGCTACTTTTGTCAGAGCCTGGATAGGTCCTTGTCTTGGCCTTGTTTATGCTGGATTCGAAGCGTCTCGGCAGCAGGATATAGTCGATTTGGTTATGGACCAATCCATCTGGTGAGTGCCACGTGGCCGTTGTTAGTAGAGGTGAGTCTCTGCGCAAATTCGAGGCGTCTGACGCCCCTGTCGTTGGTTTCCCCAAGGCCAAATTTTCCCGCTGTTCCTGCCCATTGCTGGTAGACGTCTGGGCCGACCTTGGCGTTCCAGTCTCCGAGTACAACAAGGATGTCCTTTTTCAGAACTCTCTTTACAAGTTTATCTAGTTGTTGGTAAAACTCTTCCACTTCGTTGTCTTAATGCGTGGAAGTTGGAGTGTATACTTGGACAATGGTGACATTGTGGGGCTTAGCTGAGACACGTATGGAGATCAGCCGGCTGGATACGGGTGTACAGCTGATGACGTCTCCTGCCGCCTTGCTGTGCACGAGGAAGCCCACGCCGTTCTCATGCCTGGAGTCCTCCCCACTGCACCACCGTCCGCACTGGTGGAACCTGCCTACATTCCACGTGCCATAGGGTGTTCTCTCTCTCAGCTTGATTTCTTTTGCGGCGTATATCCATGGTCCCAACATTGAGCTTTATACAAGCGAACCACAGCTGGTAGTCGGTCTGGTCATGAACACATAGGCGCTGTGCTCTAGCCGGTGCTTTCATCGTGGAAAATTTTCGCCCGCTGATGCTGTGATACCATTAAGATTTTTTGTAGTTTCTAAAGAAACAGCCCTTTGCAGATTAGAAAAATATAGCAGATTTTGATTAAGGTGAAAGATGTTCGTATGTCTGTATATAATGACTACATAATGTATGTATTGTACATTTCTATTATCTATAAATACAAGTTTATTAACTAATATATACTTGCGATATCTGCAGAAGACTCACGTAGTAAAGTGACTCGTCTGTTCGTTGCGTATTTCCAGAGCGAAAAATAAGCATTTATTAAGATTATGTATTACTTGTTTAGTGACTTCTAGCGTCCATTTAGACTCCTTTCGTGTGTTTTTGACCTTCAACTATAAAGACATTCTTGTCTCTGCTGACCTCACCTCTCTTTCCTAAAGTCTTCCAAGCGCAAGTGTTTCAAACCCCATTTTTTGCAAGATTAATTACATTGTAGTTGCGTCATCTCGTGGAAGGTCTTCTGTTTACTATAATTATTTATGCACTAGACATGGAAGCGTAATTTTGCAATGAACATTTATGACAATTTTACTCGAATTTCTTGATTATTCGGTGTACTCTGCGAACATCTTTCCAATGGCAACGTCCTATTGTCAATGAGGTCTTAAGAAAAGAATCTGGAAAGTAGTGCACGAGAAAAAAATGTTTGACATTTTCTACAAAGTCTCCTTTACTCTTTTAGATGAAATCCTGAGCACAGCTTCTCAGTCTCAAGAATGAAAGAATGGAAGTTGGAATGTAGCAGCAAGGTAAAAAGAAAAAGAAAAAATGAAGTTGATGAATGCTATTAAGGCACAGGCAGTTCCACCTTTGTGAAATCCAATACGAAAATTGTTGCGATTTTGTTTCAAAGAGCATACAATTTTTTTAAATCACAGCTTAATAAACTGAAAGAACCGTATTCTGTTTCCAAACTAAAAGCTTTTATCTAAAATTTTAATTATCGAATTTGTCAAACATGAAAACAGTATTTCATGTGACTGTTGTTTGTGTTTTGTGACTTTGGGTTCTTTGATGTTAATTCATAAAGAAAAACCATGTCCTGGTCTCAATTAGCCTTGCCTATTAACAGAACGATAAATTCCACAAAAAATACTAGCAGCCGCTGGACATTCTGGGTCAGTCTTAAAATCATCGTGTGCAGTTTGTATTCCTTTACTTTAGAATCGCGTTTCAAGTTTCTGTCCCTATAACTAGGACGTAAGCATCGGAATACATGTATATGAACATTGGAATATATCTAAATACTGTACATGAAGTAAAACTACATACACTGACATCGTTAAGCCAAAGAGAAATGGTATTTAGGCGTGTCCGTATGTCTGTGTGTTTCCAGCTGCGATGGGAAACCCGTGACACACGCACACATGCACTCATTTATACATGCGCAAGCAGGTCTCGACATACACAGAGACACAACAAGTAAAAACAAATAACATTAAAAAAAAGAATGAGTAGACATTCTTACCCATAACGGATGCAGGAAATTCAGGCCTCCGACAAAGGTCATAAAAGTTTTGAAAAAAAGTAAGAGTCCATTTCTGGTTAATATGAAGAGGCAGTTTTCGTTCCAGGTGAGTGAACCACAGGCAAAAATATAAACAGAAAACCAGATGTACCGAGCCTGGATTGAGGCAAAGGCTGATGGAACTGGTAGAGGATCGGAAAGAAAGAGGCAGTGTGTAGGTCTGGTGGGCTGCAGAGGTAGGCAAGGTCACAACCATTAAGACACTTGTAACCGACGACATCCTCGTCGCGTTTCTCTAAATCTCAATTCTCCCTTTAGATGCCAGTTATTCCGCTGAGCGGCACTCATCCTTTCCTTCTTGCTATGTGAAAAATATTCTAGATTTATCTGGCTCAAGATAATCGATATGCAGATTTTGATGTCCCGGCATATCCCTTGCTTGACACATTTGTGATAGAGAAAGATTTACCCCTTCGTTTATCTGTTATCGTCTAACTCATCTAATTGGTCTTCCAGCAATTCAAAACCCTGGCGATAAAGCCAGTATTTGAAATCTCCACCATGAGACTGACCGGAAGTGCCTTGCTTGGTTTCTATTCATGCAGAATCTTAATTACAACAGCGTTGCCATCAGGAAATAGCGACAGATCGTCGTCCAGTTCTAGCCAATTATAATCTTTTCTTACACACCGACCTTCGTCCCAACTCCCTCATAACTTCCCAGTTACTTTAAGCAAAAATGTGCGTCAACAGATTTATTATTTATTTATTTACCAGTTAGATATAGGTTTATTACGAGATTATGATCTTCCGTGGATTATCCAGCACACATGTGCATTGCATGTGCTGACTACTTTGCACACAGGCGCACACATGACAATGGAATCTTCAACGCGGCAATCTCCAAAGACGGCAGTTAGTGTCATCACCATCCATGTGTTTGACAAGAGAAATTTCTCTGATATTTGGACTTTGCGTGTGTCCCACAAGAACAACGCTGGAAGTGTATTCTTCGGAGCATACTCACTGACCAGATTTCGGTGCTACGCAAAATTTATTATTGACAAATATGCTGTTGATTTGTTAATACTTTTAAGAAAGAAAAGTCTGCGTTAATGTGTATGAGCGTATGGACACTTGTTTTTTTTTAGATAGACTAAGGAAGATTGTTGTCATTAATAAGCTGCCAAAGGTTAGATGCACTTCATGATTAGAACAATATTGTTGATTTCCTTCGAGATGCAATCGTCTGCAAGAGGCAGCCATCTGGCAAACACAGTCTCTCGCAGAAGGCTCAAGAAGGCAGTCAGCTGGAGCTGCACGATGTAGTCAACGACCTGGTGGGTTCCTCGGATTAGCCGCACCTCATTAGTCCACCGATCTCACGCCATTAAATTTGTCCATCCTGTCCACGGATTATATCTTTAACATGAAGTTTGCCCGTCTGCCCACAGTTCTACTGTTCGATGGATCCCATTCATGGTTCCTCGCCGCTTAACACTGGGCGCACTTCTTCCATGATTTGGATAATCTGGCAGATCGGAGCGATTAAGCGTTCGATCGCCTGAAAAGATAGACTGATCTTTAAATCTCTGTAATTAGGGACAGCCGTCAAGGAGGATTATGCCGACGGATGTTGTTTAACGTTTCGATCGGGCATCGTATTAAACGTCTGCAGCAACCACGCCAATAACAAAGCAACTAATGACGCATGGGCATGGGCATGGGAGACCTCAAGGTCCGAGTGTAGAGAGGTCCTCTGTGGCAACACACGTCTCTTATTACTTTAGCAAAATACAAGTCTCTAATTAGTAACACAAAAGTCTCTAGTTACGCAGTTGATGTGCATGCTTTACTGACTTCTGAAAGGACAGGTCAGTCACGAATTGGTATGTTGTACTTTGATTTTTTTTATGATAACCACAGGTATTGGAACTTTTAAAAAATAATTGACGAAAATTGCGGGTGTTTTTTTTTAATCAACGGGTAAGTCAAAGGAAAGTCAACGGGTGAACTCGAGAGAAAGGAGCCAGTGACCAACTGACGGCTGGATTCCTCTTTCAACCCTTCTCTCAGCATGTGAATAGCTTGTTATTCTTTGTCTGCTGTCTCTTAGCGATGACCGCAATGATTAGCGTTGCTGCTGAGAAGGGGGAGAAGGGGGAGGAGGTGCTTCGTGAAGGATGGCGCTGCCACACGCCCTGTTCTGCAGACATGTCTGCTTCATGACACTTATTCTCGCTGCACTCGCTGGCTTTCAGTACACCCAGACAATTGCTGCTGTCAAAAAGAAAAAGCCCTAATCTGGAGAACTTGTTTCCCTTGTCACTTTAAATGGGTCAGACGATGAAAAGTCCGAAAGGCACAATGTACCTGAAGCGATACGATTTTTTACTTTGTCTTTAGATCAGAGAGGGTACTCGTGAACGAAAGATTGATACAGAAGTTAAAACAAACAGATGTGGAAAGAGAGAAGTAAAATATAAACATAAAATAATTACTTAATAAAAAAGAAGAAAAGAAATGAAACAGAGCTAGCTCAAGTGGAATAAAAACTGTAAATTAAATTTCTCAACTCCTCCACTAGAGACCCCATTACCATCACCCCTCCTCCCACAAGTAAACTTTGTCAAATAACGTATTTATCAGATAACACTACAACAGGCACTTTGCCTCTTAATTCGAACATGATTAAAACCTCTTGGAAGAACATAGCTGACATAGACGAAAAAGGACTTTACATCACTAACAGTAAGAGTAATTCATCAAATAAATGCAATGTCACCGATACAAATTAATGAATAATTAAAAATACTCATTAAATCAAAGGACTTACGTGATCATTCAAAGCAACAGGATATCGAGATTCATAGCAGCATTACTATACATTACTAAACGATGGAACAAAGGAAACTTTGCTACGTACACAGTATGTGAGGGAAAATCAATGTCTCTGTCGTGCCATGGGCTCATCCCACGCGTCATGGGAACGAAAAGAACCACAATGAGGGTCGTGTTTCTGATTAATAAAAAAAACTAATGTTCTCATAAAAGGAAACATTATCAAATAATACATTTTATGGATGCATATTATCTTCAGTAGTTTTTGGACGCTGTACACAATTTCTGGCATCGAGCCTTATGTTAGTAAAGGTCTACGAACAACGTCTGACATCAAACCTTATGCTAAAGAGAACTCGCTAGGAAAGCTACGCAGTAGCTTCGCCATACGTTCATTTTCTTACAAAGTGGGAAGTAAGAACTAATACCGCATGAACTTATTAAGGATATAACGTAAAATACACAGAAAGCACAAAAGAAAAGAAAGAGAAAAGAGGAAAACAATGGACCTAAATTAATTAGCTCACCCAAGGAGAATCACCCATCCTACGACTTTTGCACCTGGAGCTGCAGCGAGGTGATCTGAATTTGGTTACGGACAGAGGTCAGAGCCATAATATACTTATGTCCCAAACTACAGCCAAAACTTAGATATTGTGGCAACAGATTTTATCTAAATATTTGGACAATAATATTAGACATATTCAAAAAATATGTCGTATACGCTAGACAGCAATGTCGGCTTAAACATTAAGATTTATTGCAGCTGCTTAAGATGTTTAAAATAGTGCAGACCGCAAAAGGATCATTCACAACGACAAAAATATAAATAAATAAATCTTCCCTGGGGGCTTACTTATGAAAGAAGACAGTATAGGTATAGATGGTGGACAGATTTGTGGACTGTCAATAAAGGTAAATGGTTGACGTGTAAAGGACTTTACTTATAGGGTACATGGTGCACAAGCAGAGCTTAGTGAACCGTCAACATGTAATTATTGTACACTACCCATTTATATCGTGGCAATGTCATGGTGTGTCTGAAAACATGCTTATCGTCAAGTCAAATGATGACGATGACAAACCGATACATCACAACGTGTTCTGGAGAGAGTTACTACATGTATAATCATGTTCGCTTTAGGAAAACATTACGTCCAACACAATGCAAAGAAGCCAGGGTGTAGATGAAATACTCAAAAGTAACAGGAGATGTAGCCTGTTGAAAGGTAATCAACACATTACGAAAAGTATTAAACGAGAGCTAAGTCGTGGAGAGGAAAAAAGAAAAACAAAAAGTCACGAGAGGAAAAAAGAAGGATTACAACTAAAAAAAAGATAGGGAAAGAGAAAAGACGAATGTACTAAAAGACAGGGTGGACTGATGATTAATTAAACAGTACATTTATCTTCCTTTTAGGTTAAAATAATGAAGAATCAAAGTTACCGCTAAAACTTCGAACTTTGTCTTACAGCTGAAGTCATGCAACACAGTTGTGTCGAGAAAAGTGGTAAAAGTTCATAGTAAGCCAGGTCAAAGGGTAGAGGTTTGGGTAGGAGACGACGGATAGAGTTAGTTGTTCATTCGCGTGCTGAGAGCTGCGGCCGAGGTACTGTCCTGTCCAGTTTTAATCATCATAAAACAGTACTGGAAATATGGCGTCCACTCCACTCTGACCATGCAGTCAGCATTCATAAATTGTACAGTGCCGATTAAAAAGGGCCATACACTGTCACTAACGATGATTGCCGCACGGTGTCACCAACAGTAAGTGTCGTACTGTCAAGGACAGGCAGGCAGGCAAGCAAACACACAGACAAACAGGACGAACAAGAGGGCAGATACCGCGAGAGACTGTCTTGCTGAAGGCATTAGAACCTGTGGCGGGGAATACCTATTTATTGACAAACGTGCAATCCCGTGATTTTCACCCTTGTTACTTACACAGCCTGAATCGATAGTTTACTGTCCCTTATTCGTCCCACAGCCTGGCTGCTATTTTTTTTTTACATCACTTAATGACAGTTTTAATCTTTCGGCTCGATAAGGCTACCGTACTGTAACATTTTTGCCTTGATCTCGCAGCCAAAGTTTTATCTCGCGGCTTGAAAGTCTTCCTGATGGACTGCTCTTACTAGGATGCATCTGTAAAACTCATTTGCCAGCACCTCATTAACCAAAGTACACAAAAGTGAGCCAATGAGATCATGCTATTGAGTAATAACTCGTTATAACTGAAAGATCATCTCATCTATGCTATCTCAAGATAAACTCTTTTTAGCTGGACAATGTTGGAAAAATCGAACTCATTACACTTTATTGGGTTACAACGACACACAGGCACGCAAACTCATTAACTTTGTAATGAAATAATCAAGAAGTTTTAATTAATTGAACAGCTTTCCCAAGTGTAATGAAAACTACCTTGCTCTTTTTATACAGGACTCTTTACGTGAAGATACAGAAAGATCCGATGCAATTTTCTTCTGTCTAAAGAATCTGTCTGCTGTGCAGAACATTAGCTTATGAGCAGTGCGTAAGAAAGCTTGTATGACAAGACATTAGTAGATCAATTTTGAGAAAAGTTTTATAAATACACTTGTAAATATATCTCCTTTGAGGTTGGCTGTTGTTCATCACAACAAGATATAGTTTATGTTGATAGAAATATGTTGGATGAAATGCTAGTTCTGTTACAAGCGATCTTTTGTACATCAAAGGGCCTGGCGTCTCTCGTCGTGCGACGATATCGTGCAAACCCATGTATTTATATTAAGCTGTCTACAACTCATCTCACAACAGCTGGGGACCCATTTATTCCTTCATTACTTCCTCCTCTCGTCCACTGTCTTATCGTCCACAGTTTTCTTTCTTCTTTCTCTACCTTTCTCTTCCTTCTCCTTCTCTCTTAATGGGGTTTGGAGCGAATTAATCATGAAAGGAACGAAACATAAAAGCCCTAAAAATGTAATTCAAATAATGTATCTGTCTTTGATTTTCAATACCGACACACGATGCTGAATTTTAGGGCCAAGCCAAAAGTAACCCTCTAGGACCCCCCCCACACACACACACACAGATTTTCAATGCACTTCTTCAAGTGTGATGTATTGGGAAGTGGGCAGGCACCCTTTACACGCGTGTATATATATATATATATATTTATCTGTAAAATGTATTAAATAAGGGTTACATCTAATGAAGTTACCTAGCTCTGCGCACAGGTATGTGAAATGCTTGTACAGTAAAGTCTGGAAAACGAAAGTGGGTTAAAGACATGAGAAACGTATTCTAATTGTCTAAATTTACAGAACTTATCATCTGTTTCGACCAAACCAGACGTTCCGCAATCGAGAGTGGGGAAAAAATATCAAAGCTGCTTCTCATTGAGAGATAGCATACAGTCATTATTTGTAACATCATAATAGCAAAGACGTGGACAAGCTAGACAGACCAAGTACCATAGATAAAAAATTCATATAGAGATGGTTTGAACCTGATGCATCAATAAAAACAGGCTGTCCAATTTGTGAGAAAACTGGTCTCCCTCTACAAACTGTTCGCGAAAGAAGTAGCTTCTCCCAAAGAGATCAGAGAATGTACTGACACTAAAGAATAAAGATTTTATTATCTCTGTAACCAGATAGGTAGCTAAACACAGTAATCGTGGTGCAAAAACAATTTCAGCAGACACAAGTTTAAAAAAAAACTGATTACGTAAGGCTGTGCATTAGTTGAGGGTATTCTGTATGTAAGAATATGTAAACATATGACTAATATACGGTTCTTGTCAAATGAAACAATATCTTCCAAATATATCATACATAAATTTTCGGTGCGTGATGGTCATACCATACTCTCTTATCTAAACGTAATGAAAATTTGTATTATTATACGTTTTATATGTTGCTTTACATTATTAATACTATGTTTGAATATCCCCCATGTCATAATGATAGGATTAGTGCGTGTAAAAATTTCAATTGTGCCTCCCTCGTTATCTATCTCTCTCTACATATATCCCACACACGCGCTGGCACACGAGCACACACACACACACACACACACACACTCGCATGCACACACACACACAAACAAACAAACAGAGAGAGAGAGAGAAATAAACACTTAAGAACACTTAAACACGCGCTAATATATACGTGAATGCGTGCCTTAAACAAATATGTTTTAAGTAAAGCCTCCCGCCACCTGGAAACAAACATTATTTTAGTATTCCACAGTGAAGGAGATACGGAGAGATAATTTGATCATGATGTATTTGGTTCATTTGAGTTATCTAATAGACAAATGTGGACAAAAGGAGCCCAGAGCACTCGATCCCTGATTTGTTTTTGTGACAATTTGCCAGACGACAAAAGTTAAAGAATTTCAGACAAAACAAGTACATAAATCAGACTAGCAGTATGATCGACCATGTGAGCGAAATGGTGCTGGACGGGAACGACACAATGTCGTAGTAAAAATGAGTCTGAAAAGCCGAAATAGAATCTCATGTCACTGACAAACTCAAACTTCTTTTGATATCTTTGATCAAGTTTTGAGGAACTGAAAGGAAGACAACTTGCACGACGTGGTCTCTAGTCCTTATTTCCAACTTGTATCTTTTAAAGTAAAATTTTATTTTTTCTGGGAAATTTTGTTTTTGATTAAATAACATATGCCATCTGCATTTCTACATGCCACCACATTGGTTGTAGTGTAAAGAAAGTCTCACAGAATCTGTGTTACTATAAGCTAAGACTATTTTGTTAGTTAACTGTACACTGTTGTAGCATGTACAAAAAACGACAGGGATTGATGTTACTAACGGCCAGTGACGTAGAGCATAAATAGCATAAAGGAGAAAAAGTGGAAGAAATAATTTTAAATCAAGGTGAAAGAAAGTAATAAAACAACAAGCAAAAGAAAAGAAAATGACGAAATTTTCATTAAGAGCGAATCGCCCGAAAATCTGCATGCTGTTGCTGTCAGTCATGAGGAATTCTCATCAAAGAGTGAAATGAACGTTGAGGGCAAGAAGACATCAAAAGCTGTCTCCCTTGTTCAAAAGCCGCGTCTAGAAAGTAATCTGCCCTCTGAAGACAATGGCACCTGCCTTACGGCTCTCATTGCAGCGAGAATTTTCCAGCGCCCGTAGCTGCAACAGAAATTTGGTCATTGGGCCTGCAGCTGCAGCTGACATTCTTGAGTGCCTGCAGCTGCAAGAGCTCTCCTAGTGTCAGCTGCTTCTTGAGTGCCTTAACCTTTGCGACAGCGCGTTTGGCGGACTGTGAACCGTTAGGACGTCGATGTCTAGGATGCGTGCCTCATCTGCTTGATTCATCGCTCAACACAACCACAGCTGGGGCTCAAGAAGTGTCTCAGAGCTGTGGCTTAGAAAGTGCTCAAAGTCTATTGTTGAGTGGCACTTAATGTAGACAAAGAGGAAGGACGACAGTCGCAATTCATCATTTGATATAAGACCAGAATTATGTAGCACCTAGGAAATATGGTAATTGCTACCGACCACCAGAAATATTTACAGACGACAAGACTGGAACGTCCTTGATAATTATTCTGTTCAGCTGTGTTTTTGTTGCTGAGATAGCAAGCTGCGGTTACTGCATGTCCTATTAAGGAACATTTCAGACAAATAGAAAATCAATCAGCCCTGAGCATTTCAACAAGCCAGGCTGTTGTCTTTAGGCGAGAAAAGAGCAACTCAAACATGACAACGTCACCACCACGCTTGATCGCAAACAGTAGAATAGACATCCTCGGCGTCGTCGTTGTTGTTCTTATTGATATGCTGATGATGCAATTCCCTTTAAAATATCTTTATTACAATTAGAAACACAGTCAACTGTAGTAGTATAAAAAATTTCCCTGATGTAAGGCACTATAATAAATGTCAGTACTCAAGAAGAACTGAATTTATCAGCTGATGATTCCCGTGTTTATCATCTCACGCGAAACACTTCCCCACTCAACCCCACCCCACCCCACCTCTCGCTCGCTCACCAATAAACTACAACAGTAATCCACCGAAGGAAGGCGTTATAAAACTCGAGAAACCTTGGACGCGGCTTCTTTCCATCTGAGAGGTAACGTGATTGACACGTAGCCAACTCCCCGGATGTCCTAGGTTTCTCCTTAGCGAAAACAGCGGGTTTTTCATGTCGTGGCCGCGTGCGTTCAAGCGCGGTAACTCTAAGCCCGTTTCTCCTTTGATTTTTAATTGGCAATCTTTCTTGTCTTTTCCTATCCTGCAGGAACAATAGAGCTGGCGAAATTTTCAATGAAAAGGAGCGCGCGGTCTTTGTGGTAGAACAAGGGTTGATTGGGGTAATGGCGCCTGCGGGACCCCTGGGTGGCGTCAGGAGCAAGCCCAGACTACAGGGGAGACAATCATTCAAAGACCGGAAAAAACTCAGCCAGTAGCCTCCCCTTTACCAAGTACCAATATTTATGACTGTCCTCGTTTGTTCTTGATCGTTTAGGATGGTCTGATCCTTATATTTAAATTGTTGTGTTCAATTATTTGCCCACTAGATGCACGCACAGGTCCACCGCTCACGTGCGTTTGAGATTCAAGTTAATTTACATACTTTGTTATCAGTTGCATGCAGATTGATTCGTCGTGAAAATAGACATTTTTCTTTTCACTGAAACGTCATCAGCACTTTTAAAACTTAATTTCAATTCTAACCTTGCCATGACGTTGTATATATATAATTATACGACTTCTAATTGAAAAACCAGAAAGAAAATATTTTCAGAAACTACATAAATGAATCGTCTTTAGAAGAACCCTAATAAATGAATATTGTAGTAGTGAGCAAGTGGGTAACAGGAAGACAGTACGCAAACCATTTCACCACTGCGGTCAGTAAAGAGACTTACGTTAACTTTTAGTGGGAAGATCACTTTAATAATAAACCTCTAGAATATTAACATATTTATAAAAGCATAAAACTTAAAAACATAGTCCTTTTGCATGGATAACCAAATGATTTGTTTACTTAAAACCTCCATCCATTTAAAAAAAATTGCAACCTGTGTGCGTGCGTGTGTAAACGTTTTTGAAGGATTATGCACTATAAATTACTATAAATAAACACAGTAATAATAATAATAAATGTGTGATTTATGCAGCGCATAATCCTGCTAACGAAGGAACATGCGCTTAGCGTTTAAAGCATGGACAGAATACGAAAGAGAAAAAGAAACAACTATGCAGACAAGTAATAAAAGACAAACATTAAAGACGCAAAGAGCAGCCAGGGAACAAACAATAAGGACAGAGGAAGTCATAAATCTTCAGAGAAAGAGGAGCAGGCAGACTAGTCAACTAACTATAATCAAAACAATTGACAGATATTTTGATTGGTTTAAAGATTAATGTTCTTAGAACAGATTTTTTTAGTGCACGCTTAAATGATTCAACGGTGGGTAGATGGCGGGTATGGAAGGGAAGAGATTTCCACTGTTTTGCAGCACAGTAACTAAAAATCCAGTGACCATATGTTCGGGTGACAGTGATAGAGAGCGTACAATTAGAGTGGTCTAGCTGGGATGTAAAGGACGGAGGCGGCCTTTGGGGGTGCCAACTGGGGCAACCGCCCCAGGCTCTGTGAATGAGGGGGGCCTTGCGATAGGAGATTCTTGTGGTGCGAAATATTTACGGTATATAGCCTGCACTTTCTGCTCTCTGCCCTGCATATGAACTCGCCCAGGGCTCTGCAGGGCCCCGCCTACTGATAAGGCCACCTCTGGTAAGGGAAGAGAAGATCAGAGAAATAGTCAGGGCAGGAGCCTGTAGAGAAATTAAAACACAGCACCGACAGTTTGTACTGGATGCGAGAACGGATGGGTAGCCAGTGTAGACAATGTAGAAGCTCTAGGCACCAGACGCGCAGCGCAGTTCTGTACTTTGTGGAATCTTTGAAGAAGGTAGGTTGTGTACCCTGCAAGCAATGAGTTACAATAATCATGACGAGAAAAACAAACTCACAGGAGAGTGGCGGCAGCACGTGTAGAGAGAATTCGGTAAATGGCGCTGATCGTACGGAGCTTATAATAGGCAGACTGACTGCTGTAACTTGTCTATCAAGGGTCATGTTTGCAGTAACAATGAATCCAAGATTTCGGCCGGACAACGAGAAGGTGCTGTTAGTGATGAACGATTTCTTCTTCTCGGGTGGAAGAGGGCCTCCGGTTTGTCTTTGTTAAGCTTAAGCTTGTTCTATGCCGTCCAATCTTAGATGTCACTAATACAGATTTCAATAGTGTTCAGAGCAGAGTAAGACTCCGTCAATGGGGTAGAGCATGTAAAGCTGCGTGTCATCAGCATTGGTTTGGTAAAAACATATTGTGATTGCATGCATGATAAAAGTGGTTTGGCGTGCAAAATGAACAGGAGGGTGCCAAGTACTGAGCTTTAAAAGGGGAGCAAGGTGGGATGTTTGGCCGTGGACAGGAGTTGAACTATGCTAGTACGGATCCATATATTCCATATGTAATAAACAGCCTCCAAAACGCAGACACAAGCAGCGCCAGTGTATTCAGCGTATATTTATCCTGTATAAAGAACTAGCATTAAGACTGACGAAAAAAAGTGTAGGGTGTGAATGCCATTGCTAAATTTACAAAAAATATAAATACAGCACACACAAAGTCCACAGCAGCAAGTACAGAAAGACTGACGAAAACGAAAATTGTTCTAATAAAAGAGAATTGAAAACAACAGCGATGTGGGCAAACTTAAAAATCGATCACTTTAGGTTATGGTTGAAAAATCGACCAATGTAGTTTAGGCTTCATAATCAGTCACTCTAGCTTAAAGCTGAAAAAAATCAATCACTGTAGTTTAGGGTTCAAAATAGATCACTGTAACTTGGCTTTGAAAATTAATCACTGTAGCTTAAAGCTGAAAAATCTACCACTGTAGTTTGGGGTTAAAACCCATTGTTGCTTAATTTATGTAGGTGTGTTGGTTGAGGAAGAATACTTGCTCGTCATACTTTTTATTGCGGCTTAGGAGTGCTAGTGAGGATAATAGAGAGTTTGAGATTCAGCGCTCGCACGACGCGTGCGGGAGCGGCAACCTGTAGCGTCACGGGAATTTGCGCCCTACATCATCACATCCACAAAATCCAACCAATCGCTTTCTCACAACGGGTAGGCTTAGAGGCTCGCCGTTCTCGTTGCTGCACACGTCTCCCTCCGCGTCGTGGATCTCAAACTCTCTAATATCTATACTAAGCACACAGCTGTGATCACGTTCAGACAATGCAGCGCAAGTTCGGGTGACTGGGTGGCCACGTGTGCCGCGTGAATGCTGTTCCTGACGACAAAAGACCCGTCCGTTCAGACTTTCATTCTCTAATTGTGCTCTCATTTTCTTACCTGTAATTGAATGTTAATAAAAAAAAATCAAAGCATCAACCAGCAAAATAAACACGAAAAAAAACTCCAAACAGAGAGCATATAGAAAAACAGGTATATATATATATATAGGACTACCAAAGCACAAAATTAAGACAAGTGATATACTTGTAACAACATTATTGGACCTCATGAAACGTGACTGGGCCCGAAGAATCGTTATTCGACCCCCATAAAGACCGCACACACCATGACTAGAACCTAGAGAGAGCGATTGAAACCATCTCTCAGATAATCGCAGTACCAGTGCTTCTTAGAAGTTGCCAGGTCTCGTGATGTCAGACTCTGAGTAGCTGTTATTATAAGGCTATAATTTAAGCCTTTGTAAGAGACAACAATATTTCAGTTACGTTCAGACGAAATCCTTACAACTCACTCCTGAAATTACTGAGATAATCAGAGAAGAGATTGAGAGCTAATTTACTTCTAGCAAAATACCAAAGGTTAGCTTCCGTGCATATTGGACGGCGGAACTCTCCATTAACGTTGTCATTGAAAAGGATAATGACTTAGCCTTTAATAATAGAGAAATGTAACATTATTCGTCAATTTTGATATTAGTCCCATCTACCGGATGTATGCACCCTTTTTTGGAATAAATGAAAGCACTTCAGGATAAAAGGAGAGCGAAATGAAATAATGCACTGCGTTAACAGACTGCTAGTAACATAGTGCGCACTATACAAGCACGCTGATACAAGCACGATACAAGCACGCTGATACAAGCATGATACAAGCACGCTGTAGAAGCAGGCGGCAGGGCCGTCAACAAGAACCTCACTGAAACAGATAAAAAGAGGTGGAGGAAAATGCTGAATATAAGGCTACAAGAATTTCCTTGAAAAGGAAAATGACGAAAGGGAAGCCTAAACAGGGGGAGGGAACTGCAAATTCCGGCAACATAGCCAGGAGTAACTAAGTGTTAATTAAATCAAGCAATATGACTAAATAAGAATAAAAAATAAATAAAAAGCTAAACATCCTGCACAAATATATGTATGTACTTTTCTGTTGAGATATACTCTGACTGTAAAGTTTGTCAAATAGATTCCAAGGAGGCAATGGACATGAGTTTCAAGTAAAATATCATTCTGCCATGAATAACATTTACTGGAGTATGAACAGCTCATTTTCGTGGCACTCCAGTGGGTTCTTTTTTTGTTGACAATGATAAAAATTTCAAGGCGTTTTCTAGTTTTCTAAATTCATAAAAATGACCGTAAACTATACAAAGAGTGGCAAAGAATACACTCTTGTCAAAGATACCTCTTACTTCATTAAATTGAAACAGGCAACTAGTTAGACTTTTCAAATTATTTAATAATATATGCAAGTTTGAAGTGAGCAAGCCGTTTACAAAACTAGTTTATTCTAAAGTTTATTATCTAGGTCACCGCCATCGTCTTTAGAATCAATGAACTATTTTAAATCAACATCTTGATAGGATAATAGTTAAAATAGGGAGATGCTATCCTAAAAGAGTTATAAAAATGATGAGTAATTTTAAAACAGTTGTACACATAACAGCTATATTTTGAATACGAAACGGGTGCATTTCTAGCTTCTACAATCTTTTAGTGTCTTTCACTTTGCTTTTAAAACAACGCGTCCTGTGCAATGGTGTTGTGGACAAGCTGAAGAAAGACCGTCTGGGTTTGATGCACTGACAGCCCCAGAATTCCCTGCCCTCTCCTCCGATTCCGGCTCATGTCACGAGGTGCAGTCTGTCTATTGACCTTGTCAGCTTTTTGGACATAGCCCTGTTTTCCAGACTGTTTTCTCCAAGGAGCTGTTCCATATGCTTCAGTGGGCTCATTGCGGTTTTCTTCAACTAGTCCTTCCCACAGTGACAAGCAAATACAGCCAGGCTAATACAGCAACGCAGATTTTGGCTTCCAAAGCTGGAAGAAAAAATATAAGACTCGTAACTCTGGCCCAAGCATTAAGAGTAGTCTAAACAAGCGCATGCATGCTGCAGTACTTGCATGCATCTACACTGTAGAAAGCCTCTTGACAGCCTGTCATGCATTGACTCATTTGCCTGTTTCTTTTCTCCCGTTTGTGCTTATTTCTTTTATAGTTTATTTGTCTTGCTTTCTTTTTGTTGCACCCGCCTCATTTCCTCTTTCCTTGCCTTAAACCTTTACTTCATTCAATCTGTATGTCCTCTGTGTCCTTTAACCCTTTTATTTCTACTGGTTTCGATGAAACCATATACAAACGATAAACTCTGTAAACATATTCCTTTACTGTATAAATTTAAGATTAAAATGAAAAATATAGTATATATATATATCCTTTTAATTCTTGCTAATCAAAGATGCTAATGTCCAGTTTATCTTTTTTCCTCGTCTAGTTTTGTCTGGCTCCTTACTGGTTTTCTTGTCTTTCATAAATGCAGCTGGTATGTCAGCTAATTAACCCCAACTTTACAACACTGAAAGTACCTAAACTTCAAATGGTAGACGAGAATTGTCTTCTTTACTCACCCCTAGGGGACGAATGACGGGTAAAGGTGCAAGGTAAACTCTAGTGACCACGGTTGAGTGGTTTCACCTTCTTTCAGACCCAGTACTGTTTATCTGTCGCCTTTTACATTGCCTTATCAGGTTTTCACCAACAGTGTAATACCCACTACTAGTGGGTAGGCAAACCCACCTTTAGTTGGTAGACAAAGTGTTTTTCTACTGAATTTTTGCCACAAACATTCTGCTTCAAAGTTGTGTGCAAGAACCACAAGGATCCACAACCACAGGGCACAGATGTCACGCATAACAATTATCAGCAAGTGTATAATTTATTAAACTGTCTCATTATAGCCCTTTTCATCTGACTTGTCAGATAGCTGTCCTGTTTATTTTTAATGCTCACCATGCCAACCCTATAATTTTCCCTTACAACTCACTAGTGCATACTTCACTCTCTGTGCTCCGGTCTTCAGTCTTAGTTGACGATGATACGTTTCACTCTCATCTAGTGTGATGACATGGTTAGATTATGACACTACACTCGAAACAAAGAACTTAACCTCAGGCCGCGTTACTGTATTTCCGTATTCACTGACAAGCTTTCCGCGCGTGCCATCTCCAACGTGTCCCTTAATGCCAGGCTCTGCTGCCGTTACAAGTTCTACCTCTAAAGTCACTCTCTATAAATGGCACTCCCTTCTGGGTCTCACGGTTCCTGAAACCAGGCATACTTACTAAGCTCATGCAAGAAGATCGGGTGGAGCCGGAATGGAGACTGAAAGGTAGGGGACAGTCTGCAAAGAAAACTTCTAATGGACAATTGTGCTTATCAGCCCACCAGACTGGAATATAGCGCTAGGAGAAATAAAAAGAGACCAAAACCTTGTAGCCGACATCGGCGACAGTAAAAGAAAGAGAAAGACAGAAAGAGAGACGCAGGCTGGGGCTCAAATAAATTTATTATACGTGCGAAATTTCAACATGCCATCGCCGAAACCCAGATGGAACTAATAAAAAGAGAAAAAAGGTTTGGACAAATATTGGAACCTATCGAAAGTTTTAGTATCTTCAGGAATCGCCGTTATTGACTTGGCTGCTGTAAGGCGGGAAAGGCACACTACTTGAATATTTCCAGGAATTTCTGCTCCAGCAGAGAACAAGAACACCTTTGCCCTCCTCTCTCTCCGCTCGCACTCCTTTAACTCCGCTCCGGCAGATGGCGCGTGTGTCTGATAATTGTTATTGGTCTTGACGAGGCACGAGGCAGACAGAGTGTTTCTCTGGCCGTGGCCAGAAACCAACTTTTAATGCTAGGTGGGACACAATTCTCTAAGGACTTGTAGGATTTTGTGTGCAAGGTTTTATGTCTTTTGGCCATCGCTTCAAAACATGATACCATACCAACGTGTGGCTGGACGCTTAGCTTGAGCGATGTGAATGCGAAATACATTAAATAAATTGTAAATCAGGTTTTAGATTAAGTTTATTAAAGTAATTGTTTTCTTTATGTGTTTGAGTGTTAGCTTGTGTGTGAACATAAGGAGGTCTTTAAGTGGGTGCGTGCGTGCGCTCGCGCGTGATTTTTCTTTCTCTCTTTTTATATATATATATATATATGTGACAGAGACAGAGGGAGAATTCAATTAATTGATTTTATTTATTTATTGAAGAGTCCTTTGGCCTATTTCAAGAAGGGTCCAAACATAAACAAAACAATATCAAAACAATGCAATAGAATATACATCATAAGCTGCACAAACTGTATAATGAATTAAATAGCCAACTATTAATTACAGTTTTCTCTTCGAATGTATGTAATTTGCTGCATTATTAACGATATACTTGTTAGCGTGCACTAGTAGCACAGATAAACGGAAAGCAGATGGATATTGGTAATACTTTTAAGTATATATTCCTTTCACAATTCACTGTGTCTTGGACAAGAATATAACATGGATTTTCGACTCTAGAACACCTGAATGAAAGGGCCATGGCAGGACATTAGCATTATCACTCAAGCTAAGACTCAAGACATGAAACACTGAGTCGAATAAGTATTAGAGCATTAAGGATCCCTATGTCGAACATCGTTCAAATATGTATATAAAGAAAAAAAACGAGAAAAGATAATAAAATCTACAACTGAAGCTTTCGTAACAATCAAATGCCAGTCTTAATGTCAGTTATCAATATTCCTTTCTTAAAACACTCTCGACAACAGTTTAACGTCTTCTACGCCCAGATTTCCCCATACATACCCACACTCATATTTATACAATTATTGAAAGACATACCACATCTATTTTTCGTTTGGTAAATGCATTTTCAACAACATATGGTATGTTTTATGTGGAATTTTTTCTGGTGGCATTCGAAGAAGCTGAAGCTAGTAACGAACACATTGAGTATAAACACTAATACTTAAAAATACAAATGCAAATAAATGAATACGTTCAATAATGTTAAACTAGAGCTGCTGGACTGTGGTAATGACTTCTAAAATTAGATAAAATCTCTTTCTTCATTGACCATAGATGTACATTTGTCTTAACAAGGCTTGCGTGATTGCTTACTTCATTTTCGTAGGTGGTGACCAGTTACATTGTTCCTGCTGGATATTCGCACCCAGCCGTCTGAGTTTATGCAAGGTGGGAAATACGGACAGCCACAGACAGAAAAGTTCAACAGTAAATTAGGAGAAAGGATCTTTGGGCAAATATAATATAATATGAACAAATTAAAGTGTGTTTTTATAACCAGCCTTCCCTGTTTATGCTGAGGATTGGCTTACTGAGAAAAATTGTGAGCAGCCAGAACTCATGACTAAAACTGGAAGAGGAGTCAGGAACTGTATACATTCCACAGGCAACAGGCAAAGCAGTATGTAGCAGTATGTAGCAGTATGTTGTTGCTTACGCTGTTTCAGCAGGAGATGACACACCATGGCGAGGAAGAAAAGAAACAGTCACACCAGTCAAGGTAAGAGAAAAAAGTGAACTGATAAAGTTGCGAGAAAAGCTGCTGGAAATTCGGGGTAATTACTATTTTTTCCTTTTAGAGCATAAAATTACCAAGAATTAAATAATTAAGATATTACAATAATTATTACTAACATGGAACCTATTCCAGCTATGTTAAAAAAACTTAGTATAATTAAAGTCAGGATGAAAAAACATATATTTCTCTATGAACTTTTCTCTTTGCTAATTATTGATTCAATATCAGCTTAAAATATCTAACTTCAGACGGAGACGATGTCACATACTAACAAAACATTCTCTTCTTTTTCTTCTTCTAGCATCCAAAATGTTAGCACTTCGGTAAAGTTTTCTTCATATACTCAAATATGCAAAAAAAAACTTGTGTTTAATTTCAGCCCCACTTAACAGTTCGGAACAGGCGGGGCGAGATTTGCGGCAAACAATTCGTTCACGCCGGTGCTTGCGCACTCATCAAAGGGAAGCAAATTTAGGTACATTCTAAGGCACAGAAGGGAAAAGAGGCTCTCGGGTAGGCCTTGGGCCTCCAGCTTTCCGCGCGCGCCAGATCAAACATTTTCACTTGGTGCTTGCTTGGCTCAAGGAGAAAGGACGAAAATGATGTTACGCAAACGGACGACTATTTCAAGAATCAGCGCAAAAGAAATTACGACGGGGAAAATCCCGGGGTTTTTGAAAGAGTAGGGATGTGTGTATAAATATACATACGCCAGGGGGACATGTCTAGAGAAGCGCACCTCTTATCACGAAAGTACTTTTGTCAAGCCGGCCGAGGATCGAAGCTAGACTTAACTCTAAGGACAGAAAGGACAGGCGTGGGACCATAGAAAATGTTGTGCTTAGCTGTCAATGCTTAAAGCTGTCATGTGACAGTACAGCACAAATTACTGTAAGAATACTAGCTGAGAATTATTTTCTACTGTTGAATCTGAAATCAATGCCAAAATCAAGATAAATGGACGCAGAAACACACAGGCATGTTGACGAACTATGCAGACAGACAGGAAAAGAAACATACAAAAGGAGGAGGAGAGAGAGAGACAACGGGCATAGCCTTCCTCTCTAGAAAAGCTAGGAATAAAAAGGTCCGGAACCTTTGGTATAAGTAGTTTATTATGCGCAAAATATGGAGTTAATTTATGTAAGTGGTGTTGGTGTACATAAAATTATATATAAAGAGTTGTGGGGGAGGGAATGTGTGTGTCTGTATGGTTATAATGCTTGTCACCATAACGGCCATAATACTTGTCACAAACGTAGGGGACATCAGGAGCTTTGGGCTCACATCTCACCTTGGGCACGTTGCTTCTCTCCATCTGCTTACACGGCCGGCTGCTTTACCTGAATATTTACTAACGGCGTAAAACACTAATTTAAGCACATTTTTCACTTTTACACTTTTGTTATGAGGCTCACTGTAAACGCCACTTGTAGACCGTTGATGAGATCCCGTAAACATTTTATTGACATCCACAGACCGTTGTTAAAATCATGTAAACTTCTTGCTGTTGTGTATAGACCGTTGTTGACCTGGTAAAGGTCAAGATATTTTCACCTCTAGACATATGTTAAAGAATCAGAAAATGTCAATCAGGCTGTTTAATCTTCTTTATCCATTGTGGGTGCTTTGTATGAAACCATTCGTAGTGTAATAAAGGTCTATATCGAAATAAAACTGGAACTGCTTAATGAAAAACGATTTAAACGAAAAGACATACAGAAGCAGAAGTTAGAAATTTAACCAAGAGGATCTTCGATCAAACCTTGAGCAATATAATAATGGGTCGAAAATGATTACAGCCACTAATCTTAAAATCATCTTTACCATTGAAGAAAGCTGTAGAAATTACAGTACTCTCTCACAAAAAGCACACGCACGCAGGCACGTACGCAGGCACACATGCATCCTTGCAAACACACACACACACACACACACACACACACACACACACATGGACAACACAGGACTATAGCGAGAATACTGTTATTGCAAGAGGTATTTCAGAAACAAGAAAGTGTTTAACGCGCTTTTGAAATGTGGAAACGGTTAAATGACATCGAAAATAAGAGAAGGATCACTCGCCAAACGTCTTAGTGTGAACTTCTGACAGGTGTAGGATAGTGTGCAGAACAGTGATTATGTGTATTTGAGGGTAGACAGAGAAGGAGTCTTAGATCAAGCTGTGACATATCACAGGCAGCCACTAAAGTGTACAGAGGTGTGACATGATTGTACTATCATGACTTGAAAACAAAGTGTGTGGCGGGGTTCGGAACTCTCTGTAGTTTGTCAATTATAAAGTGCGGTTTGATGGGACTGATCTGGCGATCTCAGTTACAAAATAACGGTTTTTCCCCCACAAGACCAGAGGTCATGCTGCGCTGCACCCATGAGGGATAGAAGTGTCAATGAAGGAAGATGGCTGTTGCCACCAACCTGAACTATAACTGCCATTTCTTTTCGCCCCATGAGTAGTGCGGCGACAAACAAGCGCAGACACACTGACGCAAATCTCCATTTTTTGGGGGGTTGGGGGAGGAGGTTGTAGGGGTCGAAAAGAACTAAACACGTTGCTATGAGGTCAGAGTGGCCCAGCAGCCACCAGCGGATATGGCGCAGCTGCGGAGGATGAGCTATTATTGATGCTGTCTGCACGCGCGCTGGGCACTGGCTGCCATGCATTAGCTGCCAATCAATGAGCTGAGCAAGTAGGTCAGGATCACGCGCTGCCGAAACCAGCTCTCACAGAACAGGCTTGCCCTTCCAACCACTCCTCCCCAGTGGCTACTTCGTGTTGATGTGTTCACCCCTCCTCTTCAAGCGTTAATGCAGCAACACAGGCAACAGTAAAGAATCTTTGAAATCTTGGTTTCAGAAAGACACATAGTTCCATCACGTGTCTGTGGAAAAAAAAATCTGGCACCACAGACCTTGCACCTACCTACTGCGTCAGCCATCAGGCAAAGGCCACAAAATTTAGTGTAAAATGGTCGAGAGAAGGCAAAATTCTCCTCGCAAAACCAAACGACAGATTGCTGAGCCTCGTCTTGGCGCCTCGTTTGACAACGACGTCCGACACAGTTCTCCTGTTGGCTGTCATGTACGCCAGCGGCAGGATTATCGCACTTTTGTGTAAACCTGCGTCAAGAGGAACTGTTAATTCTGGACACAAAAATGTACTTTCATCTCGTATTTTTTTGTCGGTGGGGGTGATTAATGAGCGGTGGCCAGCGATTGTTAACAGCTTCCTAGTTTTATTTCTTGTTTAGTATGGTACCGAAGCCTGCAGTAATAATACTTCACTAGGATCAAAAATAATATTGGGGGGGAGGCACACGCAAAAGTAATACTGGGTAGGGCTATGGAAACGAATGTGATGTTCGTGCTGCTCAAGTCACGTGATCTTTCCTGTCCAATGATGGTGTTTTATTACCTCGGCAATTTTGGTGGTTGATACAAAGGAGTCTGGTCGTGTAAAAGATGGAGCTGTGGTAGAGCATTGCAAGGGGAAAGCGAACTTCTTGAGTGGCGTGTTACCTCCTGAAGGATTCAGCTTTGATGAAAGTGTGACAAAACTGTTTATTCATACCGATATTGAGCATTTCGAGGTGCTTTTGCGTTTCTGCACTGCTGCTCGTTAAAAGCAGTTGCTCGAGTGATTTATGTGGTGTGTCAATGATATTGCAGAAATGTTGAGTTATAAAAACTAGGTATTTAAACACAGGTATCAGGTACGATCCTATTAAATAGAAGGGAGGGGAGCTAAGCACCTTGAATAGAGTGGGATGTGGAGATAAGCGCGTTAATTAAATGCTTTTAATGAACAGGGTGATGGAGTTTCTGTTCATCAGTTAAAATTAATCCCAGGCCTTGTAAAGTCACGTTACCATTTTTACAGTTCTGCTCAATTTTGGTAAAGCACATTGGTTGAATAGAGCATCGACTGTTGGCCCCCCCTAAATACAATTTGTTATCTTCTCCGCTTCTAGTTTCTCTCTTCGACAGTTTATTTTTCCCCTGAAAGAGGAAAAAGAGCTGACAGTATTTCTATAATGACTTCTCATTTGTCATCTTCCATCTTCTTATTTCCTTTTTCATAATGGATCATTTCTTGCACCCTGCAACGCTATTATAGTCTTAAGAAGATTGCTATTTTACGTTTAATTCTACAGAAAGAGGACGACAAGCTTCAGCAAAAAGCAATGCTAATGCACAATGTAAGTTTTAGCGTCTTAAACGTAAAGAAAAAAGGAAAAGGAAAAAAGAACAAGGAGGGATATAAGGTACAAAAAGGTAACACAAACGGACAGGAGGAAAGAAAGAAAGGAACATGGAAGAACAAGCTAACAAACGAAAGGAGCGGAGGAAGAGATAATGGCGATGGTGATGGGGGTAATGTAGAAAGAGAAAATAAAGTAAAAACGTTATCACGTGATCAGGGCTCAGCGTCAATTCTTTCACCTAAATAAAAGCTCGTTAACAAGAGTTTGATGTATAGCCATCATGGTCAAATAGACAGTAATTATTGATACAAGGTTACAATAAAATAAAAAACTAAACTCGAAGGAGTTTGTCTGCCTGACCTTAGCGACTTTAGCTACAATTTGAAAGCTTCGGTTGCTTCGACAAATATTTTTTGTAAAATAGTCTCAGCTTTCTCTTTCTTCCATTCAGCATCTCCCTTCTTTTCCTCTTTCCTCACTTCCCCACTTGTCTTCTTTCTTTCGATGAAAGAGACGCCAGTTATGACATTTACTTTAGTAAATAATAATTTAGAAAAATTATGATCTTTCGGAATCTGTCATTCTCTCTTTTGTTCTCACTATGGCATACAGAAGGCTTTGGGGATAAAAGGCATGGAATCTCCAAATAGATAATGTCATAGTTACACTTTCTGAAATTAAAAGAATCAACAACTGGAAACATGGGGTACGTTGACATGTTCTTCCGACTACAGTTTACGCACGGAAACACAATATGAGAGACAGAGACATAGACCAAAATACAAGAGACGGGAAGAATATAGTGTGTATAGTAGAGATAAACAGCAAAAGGTAAACAGCAAGAAACAGTAAGTGTGAGAGAGATGCACACACAGACCAAAATACAGCCACAGGAGGAACAGTACGTATGTGAGTGAATAAAACAAAGAAATAGAGACAGCGGGTGCTCATCAAATAAAACGCTACCCATACTGGGCAAATATTATAAATTTCTGGCGAAATCAGCCTTTTTAATCTCTTATCTGTTTCTAAGCTTTCAAATGAGCGTTCGAAAGCCCCTTTTAACATTTACCACAAGAATAAGCTGCTGAGCGTGTTTTGATGATGATGATGATGATGATGATGATGATGATGATGATGATGATGATGATGATGATGATGATGATGATGATGATGATGATGATGATGATGAATTCAAACGCTCGTAGTAATTGATTGCAACACACACGCGCGCGCGCGCGCGCACACACACACACACACACACACACACACACACACACACACACACACACACACACTCACTAAGAAGGATTGGATTTGACGTAGTTCACAGTGGGGAAGTAGGAAAAGTTTTTGACATGATTCTATATAGAAAGTCTATTGTCTATCCAAACATCCAGATCAAGGAAATTTTGCACTATCCTATTTTTATTGTAAGAGGCTTATCGGTGAGGTCGAGCAACTAAAATTTAAATTTAAGTTTTAAATTTCAGTTTGTTTTGAATTATCCACGCTTTAACGTCAAATATAGAGGATTCACTGGGTGGACAAGGTAATCGATGGAAATTTATTAGAAGAATGACAGAGCTGTGTGTCATCGGCAGAATCATAATTGTGAGACCGATTGTAATTTAATTACTTCAAAAAGAGAAGGCATATGGGGAAGAAAAAGTAGGGGGCCTAGAACAGAGCCCTGAGGATCTCCAGACTAGAGGGGGCCAGGTTCAATGGAAGCTAGCAATGAGACAGCTACGTCATCAATGTCGTAACCATTTATGAGAAGGTAATTGAAATATCGATAGTTTCAAAGGGCGCAGTTAGGTCCAGCCGAGTGAGAAATGAAATCTGAGACTCCTCTGCCTACACAGGAGGTCATTTAGAACACGAAGAGCAGTTTCAGTAGGGGTATGCTGAAAAAAGCCATGTGTTGTGATATATTCCAAATACACTTACCATTGAAAGACAAGTTTTTCTCTCGGCATGTCAGACACTGTTACATACAATATTCTTACATTGTTTTACATGCATATATACTTGTGAGAAACGTTCTTTCACTGTTGAGCCTGTGTATACTTGTTTGTTGGTAAGTTCAGCAAAACCCGAGAGCAGCATAAGTAGGGAATGTGTATGTACAGGGAATATTGTCACGCCTTGACGACGATGTCGACGAGTTACACATCAAATCACTCACAGTTGACAGAACGTAGAGCAGGCGAGGACAGCGATCTCCAGTGACCACTCACTAGCTTGCTGCTACAACCTCATTGTCACCTAGCATCCAACTCACTGACAGCACATCGTCAAGCAGCTCTACTGAGCGAGGAAGCGGGGAAACAAGTGACTTGGTTCAGCATGTTATAACACACTCTTTAATTCTGAGCTACAAATCCTTCGGTCATTAAAACATCATTAAGACAGAGAGAAACATTGATCAACGTATTCCTTTTATTTCCTAAGTGAGTGAAGAAGTAAAAGAGAAAATGTTTGCAACGTGTTTGGTGTCTATTAATTCATGAATTTGAAAAATTTTAATGCAATGATTGTATGTATTAATGATTTCTTGTATGCATACATAGATGGTTGCACACATTTATGTGTATATAAATTTACAAAGTGAGCATGCACGAGTGCGCAAGTCCCATATAACATTCTGGTGGCGGTGGGGGGGGATAAATTTCCTTCTGCAAAGCACAGATTAAACGGTAATAACTCATCATTCACCACTGCATTTAGAAGCAGCCATAATCCGCAATTTTGTCAAAAATGAGGAGAAATGTGCAACGATGCAGCAGTATACGCCAGCCCGCATACTAAAACGTGAAACTTCGTAGATCGACTACAGCAGCGACGCCTTATGGCAACCCTTGGCGCAGCGGGACGGTGAGTGAAGCAGGCCTGGTTAGCCCATTCATCAACGCTGAATTATTTTTGTCCACTGAGATGTTGGCGAAAATGGGAATAACTGCATAAATCGGATCTTGTGTCCCCGCGGGAGGCGCACCAAACCATCGTTTAGCTACTAGTCCTGCGGCTGTTGCTGATGTTACCGGCGTTGATAGAGCCAAGCTGCTTACTTCCCTCGAACGCAGCACTGCCTGACTCTCTTGTGAGACACCATGTGGGAGGTGGGGAGAGGAGAAAGGAAGAGCGACACTACAAAGACGAGACAGAAACAACACGTGCAAACACACAAAGAGAAACACATACATGCCTTTCGTCTTTCGCCTTTCTTTTAAGGACACGATGTGAGAGAAGCTTATGGGAAGAATAAGCAATACACTTACACGGAATAATAGATATACATATATATGCAGGACACACACACACACACACACAAAGAAAAAGCGCTTGTATATTTGATGCACATAAGACAGCGTTTAATGATATAGACTAAGGAGGACCTAAACAGTTTCCCCCTTATCCCTTTTGTTTCTAGTAATTTCGGTGAAGCACCACTTTTTTAAGTTGATTTCTTAAATGATTTCCCAGTGGTTTTGATGTGGAAGCACTTACAAAAATTGATTCTGGAAATATGTCTTTACTAAAAGTCTCTGAAAACATATATTTTAACTTAAAATCGAAAGAATAAAATACATTTTATTTAACGGTTTTACTTCTTGGTAATCAAAAAGTGTTTGCAAACACGCAAGCCTCTGTCTCTGTCTCTGTCTCTCTCTCTTCTTCTTGCCCCTTTATTTTCACTCCTTTCAATTTCTGGAAACAAGGAAGGCAAAGAAACACTGTTTTATGCACTCAGCATATATTTACTCGTACATCGACAGTCGAACAAGAGGGCATTTCTCAGTGTTTCCCCGAAGTTTCCAGACAGTATAAGCTATTTTGCAAAAGCGCCAAATGTTTGTTATGGCGGAATTACGGCGTGGGCCATAATCTAAGCTGTCAAAAAAGAAAGAAATCAGCTTGCAATCAGCACAAGGGTCTTAGGCAAACACAGCTAGTGTCCAGTCTTTGATGCATGCACTTATCTCCCTTTGAATGTAGGTAGGTTGAACCCAGTAACTATCATTTGGTATATTTACGTATTTAAACACATACGTCAAAAGTTACCTTTTAGAAACAATAAAAAAATCTTAATTCGAGCGTAGATTGTGAGCGCGAAAGTACAGTATAAAATATGTATCACCTTGTTTTCAGACGAAAGCTCGATGACTTTATGTCCAATAGTTTTTCATGGCCATCTTGAAAAAAAACACCCTCACATAAGCTGGAGTCCAGACAGTGGACTAAAGAAGGGGTGGAGTGAGCGAGAAAGAGAGAGATAGAGTGATAGGTCTTATACAAAATGTTCTTAGCAATGAGGTGAATGGTGACACTGCCTGTGGGTTAGTGTGTAGTGGGGTGAAGGTGCTCAAGTAAAATGTACGGAGAGGTAAGCAGCAGGCTCACCAAAACTTCTAGATTAGGTTTGGAGACAAAGCTGGCTAGATTTTTAGACCTGTACACGGGCGCTTGTTTGGGACAGCGTGCACCGCTGACAGTGCTTTGTTTCCCTTCACCCTGTACCCCCTTGCCTTTCGAAGAGAACACACATTTGGGAAAAAAGACGAGGTATTAGACAAGACCTAGAACTAAAGTGACAAATTCTCCTTTAGGACTTCCGTCCTCTCTCCTGCAACAACAAAGAGGAACAGACTGATTGGCGCTAGGGCTTTAAGAAGCCACGACTTACCGATGGTCCGGCCGCAGTGTGTAGCCTTGTAAAAAGCGGATTAGTCCGGCTATAGACCATCTTCAGTTATCATTTTAAGTTTTTCCTCCAAGACTGCACTTTTTCTGCTGAATGTTTTTAATCTTACAGAAACGAGTTCGTTCAATAGTGACTATTGTGAGGGACTCCCGATCATAAGTGTTGGGTAGAAACAGCGGCACAATATTCATCACAGAAACGGCCACCTAGCATTCGCTCTACTCACCTCGCCACGCAATTATCGTCCTTCTGTTTGTACGTGGATGTGAAGGTCGTACGAGTCTTCGCCCTTCTTTCTTTCACCTCAAAGTGCAAAGTTTTTGTGGAGAGATTTCTTGGACAGAGATGTCCAGAGACTAGGAGAATCAAACCGTTCAAAGAGTCAACTTCTCCTGCAGAAACTTGAAGGGACAAGGACTCTCAGTCTGAAACATATCAAAAGGGAAAGAAAAAATAAAATGATAATAATGATAAATAAGTGTTGTCAGTTCTTTTTCATTACCTGTGAAAACGTCTTCTGTGTGCGTGTGTGGTTTGGGGGGAGGGAGGAGATGATCTAGCAAGCTATATAACACCGTAAATTGAAGGTAGAAATTACAGATATTTCACGACAAAAATCTTAATCACAAAAGACTTTCGAGTGAAAACTGAGACGCGAAAGAAAGTAGAGGGTGCTATAAGACTGTGACACCTGAAGCACGACTAATGTGATTGGAGAGTTACGCTGCACCTGGAGACAGATTGAAACAATTTCCTAAACACGAAGCTGACGGTAAATAAGTAGGAACGAATCTAATGAAGTGACGGTTAGAATTTCTTTAAAAGATTTTTAATTTTTAGTCTGGTCACTTCGTATGAAGATAATTTGTCTGTCCGCTTTCAAGCCTTGCTTCTTGCATTGACGATATTCACATTTTACAGAATTCAGTTAATTATTAGTGTAAATGATAACGTTTCATTGTATTCATTTTGGTTTATAAAGTCAATGACATTTGAGTGTTTAAATGAAAAACTTAATTACACAACAAAAAGGCAGATTTAGGTATCAAAACGCTTAATTTGTAATTTAAGTAGTGTAATTTATTTTAATCAGTGAGCGGGTACACCTAAAAACTAAAACACTATTTTAGTCTTTTAACTGTAGAAGAACTTATAGAACACAGCAACACTGAAGTGCTGAAGTCATCGACACGCTCATCAATGTCAGCTGCAAGAATGTCTCGTGGTAAGGAAACTTTTGGTGCAGAACTGCAAGTGATGACTGTTTTATCTTCTCAAATCTACTAATACAATGAAAGGATTTTATTACATACTTTTTAAAAAATAATCATTTAAAAATACACATTTTGTAGCCTTATGTAGTGACTTTGTTATTGGCAGCCACGGCGCTAGTGGGATGCGGGGCCTTCGGCAAATAGAATTGTGGGGACTTTCCAAATCGGCAAAACATCGCGTGGTAATACATGACATAATACTGTCATACCGTACATAGTGGAACGGCTTCCGAATAATAATAATAATAATAATAATAATAATAATAATAATAATAATAATAATAATAATAATAATAATAATAATAATGAGAAAACTTCATTTTCCGAGGTGCCATCCCACCAGGCACTCTCTGCGGGGCACATTCAGGCGCGGGGGTTTAGGAGGTCGTCCTGCTCCCCCCCCCCCACCTAGCGCCGGCGTTGTTACTGGTGGCAAGAAGATTTCAAGAAAGTCACACCCAGCTTTTCATTGTGGTGGGGGAGAACAAAAAAGTAGACAGTGTAAGCAAAGCAAAAATACTTACTCTGTTAACACTGTTGTAACCGTTTGGAAAGAGAGGTACAGGCAAGGATTTGAAAACGAAGAAAACAGAGTAGCCACTGGCTAACTTCCAGTGTTAAATGACAGCAACAGAGATATGAAAACAAAGGAGAGAAGCCAGTCAACGGGGAGAACGATGTGGGGGCAACTGTTGTTCAGCAAGGCCCTTGTCTATAACGATAACGAACAAAACTGCATACTAAAAGACGTTGGGTCTTACTTGTAAGAGTCAGATTGAGATGGAAGGAGAAAGCCTGGTAGACAAAGTAAATATCAGAGAGACAGACTGAAAGATAGACTTTGACAGCCATGTACTGCAAAAGGCTGTGAGAGACAAGTAGATCTCTAGCTGTCAGAAGGCCGGAGACAAAACAATGAATGCAGAAACAGCGGTATTCAGTGAATATAATTCCGTCTGATTACGCTTTGGTTCTGTAGATGTGATTCTTGCGCTCGGACAACATTGTATACGGACGGTAGGAAGAGAAAAATTGTGCGGCACTATTTTTAACCTTGTATTTCAAAATCCTGTTCCACTGCTTCAGTACACTGATGGTGTACTCGTTTACCAATATGAGTTAATGGTATAAAAAATAAAAGAAATTTGTTTCTAAAACTATACCTACACTATAAGTAAAGTCTTAGTGTTATAACAAGGAATAATATGTTTTGATATTAATTTTAACATAAGACCACAAAGACCACTTTTGCAAATATTTAAATCTTACATCGATCGCAAGACCAACCAACATTTGAAGTATAAAAATTGCAGAAAAAAACATCGGACAATCCTGTACACTTGGCTTGGTGGATGTCAGGAGAATCCAACGTCTAAAAGCTGTAAAGTTAAACTAACATGCGGGGGGGCTCTTACGCAATTATCGTGAAAGGTCTTGAGGTCAAGGCACTCCGTATAACATTTAAGTACCAGAGAGAAAATTGTTGAGAAAATACCCTAACAATGCCCCACACATAAGCTTTAAAGCCTTAATAAGGCAGATTGAGCAACTGTCAAAGCCTTGATGTTTGAAAAAGACTGATGTTGATCCTGCAGTTTAATGCCGATGACTTGTAAAGCGCTTTTCAAAGGACAAGTCTTTATGCTTGGGTCAAACTTAGTGTGTGTAAAAGACTACTTAAGCTGTGGTGAATGGTTGCATAAGTGTTTGTATCTCTTTTTCCACATTCATAAAACTGCCAGAAATGTGCAAATAGCTCTGTTGTCCTGAGGACCTTAAAGAATACAACAGTAGGAGCCTTGGCATGAGCTTTGTGTTCAAGACTTAGGTTATCGGCGCTTTCTTCTGAATTTTCTCAGCTGCAGCTTACGAGGCAGGCCTCGCAGCTTGTATTAGGTTTTCTTACTATAAATGGAGAGCCTAGATATTGTTTGGACAAAAGAGTTTTTATTTATTTTTATAAAGAAGACACTTTCCCGTCTTACTGTATAAAAGTATGAGTGAAAATCTACAAAACTGACAGTCCTTCTTTACTACTTTTTCTTTAAATTACTATTTTTTTAAATTACACTGCTTGTATTTAGTTAGCTGAAGATCTTACAACAAAAACCCTTCTACATTTGTTGATGTCTTATAAGGTTCAAAACTTAATACGTGAAACGTAAATAGATGATGGATAAAAACAATGTTATTTGTCTGTCTGCTTTCTTTAGAGATGAGATGTCGTACAAAGCGTCTTTTGGTCTTCTCTAACGAATATCTTTAGGAAAACAAAATATATATATATATACATGGCTTTTTTTAAAAGTCGTTGATAACTCTAAAAATATGGGATTCATCTTAGATTGCCATGCAGTGGAATTGTGCGAATGTATAGATATGCCAGTAGACTACAGACTGTTTTGTCAACGAACCGTAGTCCGACCCTGTTTAGTTGACTTTTGTGCCTCTTTCTAGATCATGTTCGTTTCAATATCTTCACCTTACTTCTGGCTGCTATTAACACTTCTCATCATCTCAAACACAACAGCTATGTGGACAATTTTCAACACTGTCGACACTGACACACCTCGTGGAATACTTCGACTCAGTGACGACCAGACCGAGGCCAGTCTTGTCCTTACGTCAAAGGCTTACTCACGCTCCTCTACCGTCCCTAACCCACTCAGATGGTGATTGTCTTCTCCCCATGGGCCCCAGAAATTAGACCTTTTCTTCAAAGCCCTGAGCTTCCAGTAGTTGCTAGGGATAGGACTCTATACACACTCTTGTATTTATTTTTGTGTGTATATCTTTTCTAATTTTATTTCTGTGTGTGTGTGTGTGTGTGTGTGTGTGTGTGTGTGTGTGTGTGTGTGTGTGTGTGTGTGTGTGCATTAGCGTTTGTATGTGTGCGCCTTGGATTGCAAGAGTGAGAGAATTATAAATACTGCTATTATTGTCATCATTTGCTATTGGAGACGCACCAATTCTTTTGACGTTTTGTGTGCTCCACGTGCGTTCGTTCGTTCGTGTGTGTGCGTACGTAAAAAAGGCAGAGAAAAACGATAGACAGTAATCTGATAGATGTGTATTTCTTAAGAAAAGCCTGAAAGCTTTTATTTCTTTCAAGGTATCGACCGCACCTCATCGGAAACGCCCTGCCTTTAAATTTCTCTTTTTTAGGAAGTAGATCTGCTGCTACTCCAGAGACCATATAGCCATAGCGTGTCCGAGTGAGTGAGTGAGTGAGTGAGTGAGTGAGTGAGTGAGTGAGTGAGTGAGTGAGTGAGTGAGTGAGTGAGTGAGTGAGTGAGTGAGTGAGTGAGTGAGTGAGTGAGTGAGTGAGTGAGTGAGTGAGTGAAACACATTCTTGATTCTAATATGAGTGAGCGCGCTCATGTTTTACAAATTCATTTGGGATTTAAAAGCTGACAAAGATTAATATTTCCACTCTGTCACCGTCACAAAGACTTCTCCGGTCCCAGAGACTTCTTTCGACCCGCCCTATCATATTTCTGTTGTCTCTTCCCTCTCCTCTACGCTCTCTCTGACTGTCTGCCTGCTATTTTCTTTCAATTTGCTTAACGATTTAGACAGACACGTAAAGGCGCCCCTACAGACATTCTCATCCGCATTCAACGCACTGACACTAAAAGAAATGCAGTTTTTTGTTTGCATAAAGAAATCTCCCACCTGTGGCAAATGTTTTACCACAAAGACAATAGTAAATATAGACCTTCTATCGTCTACTGCTATTCAAGAAAATAAACTTTAAAAGACACCTATTTAAGTAAGCAAAAAAAACAGATGACGGTGACGGCCGACGGGTACAGCTTATCGCACTCGTCGTCCTCCGTATTTTATCTCAGCATTGGAAGCAAGTTCTAGTTTCGATGAAGTCAGCCAGCAGCAAGTTTTAGTGATAATCTTCTCGGTCCTGGTAAGCAGCAAGGTTTAATGGTGGTATTCTTTGTCCTGGTGAGCAGCAAGGTTAATTGGTGATATTGGTGAGCCTAACTGCGATCTTACTGCCGGTGCAACACAAGTTCTTTTTTGCAACTGTTCGTGAGTCTAACACTTCCAATACATTTCTCCAAATCGAACTTCTAAGCCTTCTCCGCGACTTCATGACGACA
This sequence comes from Marisa cornuarietis, assembly GCA_004794655.1. Lineage (NCBI taxonomy): Eukaryota > Metazoa > Mollusca > Gastropoda > Architaenioglossa > Ampullariidae > Marisa > Marisa cornuarietis. The sequence continues at coordinate 5,414,046 of SMMW01000636.1, forward strand.
ACAGACGGCAAGGATAAATATCTTGTCATCTATCACCAAGAAGATACGTTCTTTGATTATGTCCCTCGTTACATGATTTCTGTGCTTGTATGACGCTGTGTATTGCCTCTAACAGAAGCAAAGAGGAGATAAAGATGGTAACGAAAAGAAATACATAAGCTAGTAGAAAGATGAAGACATGAACTAATTGAAGAAAAAATAGAAGTATTTACAGAAGTGGAGAGCAATTAAGAAAATCATTAAACAAAACACACACGATGTTTGCAAGTGGTTGGATGGGACATTAAGAGACGCACTTTCCTTACAAAAATAAGTAAAATCGAAATGTACGAAGAGCAAAAAAAAAACTAAAAAACTAAGCGCTACATTTAGAGTACAGTGAGGCACAGCAGCAGGAAAATCACATTGCTTCTTCGGAGCACAGACAAAAAGGAAAAATATGGTGGTGGCGAATAAGGCTCCAATACGAAAATGGCGATTTCGCGGGGTGATCAAAGCAAAAAGATTAATTTTTTAAACAGCACATGCAAAATAACGCTATAAGAGAACAATTCTGTGGGAGGAAACAAACGCGGAAGGCCCTAAATTTGACCAAGGTTAGGAAGATATTTTCAGTAAAGGAAATCTGTATACTTTGGTTATTATTATTATTATTATTATTATTATTATTATTCCTTTCATTTAAATGTTCAGTGTTATCCAACCAGTTCACTTACAGGACTGCGGAATTAAATAAACGCGCAGATCTTATTTTATGCATACATATAAATGTAGCTAAAACAAGGCTAAAACATAAAAGGACACCAGCTCGGGAAGAGCAGCATCACAGATACATTTCGTGGACTACCATTAGTAGAGGACAGAAAATCCTTTTTATTTTTCCCTCGTGTTGATCAGGCATCGAAGCGAATAGAATGTTCCTGAATTCTGAAACTGTTTGCCAAACACAGGCAATGAACGTAGTGAGTCACAATTTAATTCATTATTTTTTTGAAGGAGAGAAAAGCAGTTCGCTGCTGACTTGATGTACTGCAACGTTTTGCTTGCTGATGATTCGTTGTACCTGACTTTCTGGCGTTTAATTTTTCTTTTAACTGTCCATAGTAAGCATGCTGTCCATAGTGAACACGCTACCCATAGTGGACAGTCTGCAGAAAATACAAAAAGCGGGTCGTTTTGTGCCTTTTTTTGCCGTTGTTCACGAGTCGGAAAGTGTTAAGTGCAGATGTGTGCTGTTCAAAACATCCAAACGCTTTCACATTTTACTTATATTTTAAATAGACATGAATAAGTGTGTGTGTGTGCGTGTGTGTGTGTGTGTGTGTGTGTGTGTGTGTGTGTGTGTGTGTGTGTGTGTGTGTGTGTGTGTGTGTGTGTGTGTGTGTGTGTGTGTGTGTGTGTGTGTAAAATATAGAATGAGGGATGAGTCAGAAGTACAAATGAGATTTTAAAAAGGGGAGTAAGCGGGGAATCAGATGTTAGAAGGGAGACAAGCGGAAACCTTAATTTCTCAAATGTAATTTCTACTTGAAAAATGCACTTCTTTTCACAATTGTTTTACACAAAAATGGTTTTGATAAAAGGTGTTCAGTGTCAATAAAAAAATTTGTAAGGCCCCCGTGACAGGCTTCAGTGCAAATTCTTTTTCTTTTTGAAACATTTCATATGCAGCTAGATTATCTCCCAGTTTGAACAACCTATAGCCCCAGAAAAGGCCACAAAAAAACCCCGTCGATATTACAGATCAGAGATCGACCTGAGATTATGATAAGATTTTCTATGTTCAGCGAACGTTGCAGGCCTTTGTAGCCGTGTCGTATAACCACTAAAGATCGAAAGTAATATGATGATTTATGAAGCTCCAAAAACCGCGTTGTCCTTTCCTAATCTCGTTTCTTTTCCAATGGACTGTAGGAAATATTTCTAACACCAAACTGGTTTAATCTGTATAAAAATCGTTTATTACAGCTGTCAAGTTAATCTACCTGCCTGTTTGTCTATAGAACTGATCATGTAATACAGTCGTACACCCATAATCTTTGAATGCTTCCTTTTTTTTTTGCTTCTTTTTTCCTCCCTTTTTCTTTTTCTGACCATTACTTCATACTCCTCCTCTCTCTGCCCCTCTCTCTCTCTCTCAGCCTTGGCAATTACAGAGGTAGAGGCATATCTTTGTTAATTGTAAACGGTAAATTTTATCCTAAATTGAAGATTGTAATCGATTGAGGGAGCTCAGGTTAGAGAGGCAGGATTTTTATATTTGCTCTCTGAGCTAGGGTTCAAAAACAAATACTGAATATATAATAAGACTTCATAACTATATTATTTATATATTTCAAAAAAATTTTGATTCGTCACAATAAGTTGTGAGAAGTTTTGTGTAAAAGGGGGGGGGGTCAGAGGTGCTGTTCGGGGTAAGTATAATGGTGTTTAGAAGAAAGTTCGGATAGTTTGTGATTATACATATTTTTCCGTACTAGAGGTTGAAGCAGGGCGAATGGAGTCCTATCACTATTTATGGATTTAAAGATATAGTCCTAACTTTAGGTATCCCACAAGCTCTTCAAGCCAGCTAGAAATTCTCTTTATCAGCTAAGTTTGATTGTAAGCTGCGAGAAAACTACTCTTGTGGGGGGGGGTGCAACGTAGGTGACTTGTCACAGAGAGAGAGAGAAATGGCATGTAGGTAGTGGCGAGGTACATGACTGAAATATGTACAAATATCTACAAGGGATTTTGTAATCAAAATTTTATTGATTATTGGCATCACGATTAGCATGGAAATATGCTCTCTAAAGCTTCGTTTAAAGTCCGTTTCTCATTTTATCAAACATTCAAATCGTCTTTTCGACATACCCGAACGACGTTAAACACATCGGGGTTGCTAATGTTTTTCCTTTTTCAAGCCACATTATTTTCCGTATTTTTAAATCAATCCTATTGAAAATACTAATGCTCCATTATGCTTATTTCATTCATAAATGTGCTTTTCATTTGTCCTTAATATTAACTTTATTAAGAGTACATCTATCAGTGTAATCACTTACACTATGAACCTTTCGGGGTTCAAATGACATCTGAATGTTCAAGACAGAATTTCTCGATACACTTGATACAATTGAGGCTGACTTTACTATACAGTCGTTAGCTTTGCAGTCAACCCAGTGTTTTGCGAAAGAAAGAAAACTATGTTGGGAATTCTTTTGCTGGCTCTGTCACTGATTGGAAGGTCCTGCTGAAAACGAGGGCGACGATGTAAATGGGACTGGCTGACTCGCGAATGAAGTTTGGAACCGTCATCTTCATCTCTTGTATTCCGATTTATGTAACAAAGGCCACATTTGTGATCCGAATCAGTCAGGTGCGCTCAGTATTATGAAGGAAAAACATCTTCCTTATGAAACTTTTATCTACATGTTGACTTTATCTATCTCTCATCGTGGACATGTTTCAGAATCGTCCCTGCGTCCTGTCTGTAGCTAAACATTTGTGTAATGCTGCCTGGCACCGTCATCATCAAACTATCAACTCTCCATGCAAGACGTTTGAGGAGGAAAAGCAATTTTGTCAAAGCTTTTGAAAGATAATCTTACATAAAAGGCATCAATCTCATCATGTTCTTTATTCTTCCTGTCTTTCTGTCTTTATATCTCAGCAAAATGTCCCCAAGAGAACATTAATAACTCTCAACAAATCGGCAGGAAAATTGTCTTAATAACGCAGACTTTCAAATTTATGTACAATACTCTCAAACGTACGTGTGTGTGTGTGTGTGTGTGTGTGTGTGTGTGTGTGTGTGTGTGTGTGCCGTTTTGTGCATCACAATAATATCCAAACAGAAAGAGTCTTGAGCATCTCTTCCCTTAATTATCTTTTATTGCGAAGGATAAACCGACAAACATTTTCACAACAACTCCCGACTCTCTTTAAATCAATTTCCATAAGAGTTTATTATTTAGACATGCACGTTACAAGCACACATGTTATTGAACAGCTCGCTCAAAGAGATCATAAAAAAGCGAAACAATTTTTCAACGCTGCTCTTCGTCTTGTCAATAAAGTAATAAATAGTTCAACTAAAGGAAACAAACACAACCTGTCCACAAATTGCCGCTTGCTTTTCAATGAAATTGGTTTTGAGTCAAGAAAAAGCTTAAGTCGATCGAACAGAGAACGCAAGCGAAATTCATAATCAAATTCTATGGCACGTAGAGTTTACATTTCAACCTCGGTGATTCCTTCCCTCTGTTTTTCCTTTCCTTAAAAAAGGAAAAAGGAAGCCGCTGTGATTGTGCCTTTCTCTTTATTAAAAAACCTTTGCGCAGTAAATACCCGTTAAAACAGTTTGCTCGAAGGATGGGCTCCCCTCAGTCAGCGACAAAAATATTCGAACGGCATGAGTATATGTCAATTAAAAAATGGCTAGTAGAAAAATCGCCTTGGCCTCTGCTCCTGCAAACATTAAAGAAAGAATCCCACTGGAGACATATAACCTCGTTAAAAATCCGTGTTTTATTTCCAGCCGAAATCTGTTAGTATATTGGTCAGAATATTAACTAAGATTTGCAACTGCGCGTGATTTGGCATGATTGTGTGTCTGTATATGTCATAACAGGGGGGTCTGAATTTGAGTACTTGATTGGAAAGAGTGCAGTGCATGAGATAGAATGTCGAAGTGCACAGCATGAAGTTGCATTAATTTACATCAGATAATTAGGTAGGGAAATGTGGTCCACCATATAAACGAGTCTTTTTCTAGCATTTGCTAGTGCCAGGGACAGCAAGAATGGATTCTCAAACATCTTTCGTAACCTGTGTGTGGTGAGTTTTTGTGTGTGTGTGTGTGTGTGTGTGTGTGTGTGTGTGTGTGTGTGTGTGTGTGTGTGTGTGTGTGTGTGTGTGTGTGTGTGTGTGTGTGGTTGAGCATCTTTTCATGAAATGTTCATAAGCACTAGATCATGTTTTTCCCAGCAAATACTCTTTACCTGAGCTGTTAATCTTAAAATATATGTATAAATACGGCTTTCATTCATTCTAGAAACATATGTAGCCATATCTATGCCTTTACTTTTAAAACTAAATTTAAACAGAGAAGTTAATAGCCAAAAGCCGAAATACAAAGCATAAATTAAAATCATAAAAAGCACAATTATAGTTCAGTATCTGTTCATCTTAATTTCTGCAGCATAATTATGAAGAACATATTTTAAACTCTTTGTTCTCGCAGTATGACATTATTTTGTTTGAGATAGTCGCTGTTACAGTAGATAACATAATTCAAAATATATCCCCTTTTGCTTTTATTTTACAATAATGTTAATTTTTTTATCAACTTACCTTTAATAAATCTTGTGAAGATAATACCACGAGTGGTTTAAGAATAACCAAAACAAGTGTATTACTTTCCATTACAGGTGGGTACAATAACTGTGTTAAAGATTTTCATCATTAATATGAAAATATCAAACATACCTTCTTCCTGAAGTTGACGTTGATTATAAAAGTCCGAAAGTATCAACGTCTGATACAAATTATTATAACTTCCTTATACGCATTAAGTACTGCTCAGTGTTACTGAAGTTACCAGAGAATATGGGCGAAGGTAATGGTGCTGTGGTCTTACAGACATAAACCCTCGTCCTCTTCTAGGTAAGTAAGGATTCTGATTTTTTACTTAATAAAGTAGAATTTTCTATTCTATGAAAACACTCAATACACTGCACCATATTATCGGAAACTACCTGTCAAGCTTGGCGTTCTTGTAAGAAACATTGTTAAACTAATAGCAGTTAAATAAACGTCAAGAACAATCTTAAATAACAAGAATTTCTTTCAGGGTAGTAAAGACTTATTTGTCAAATAACACACCCCAACTCCTCGTTTCAAGTTGGATTCAGAACAGGCAAGAGCTCAGTTAACAGATCTTCAACAGTCGCATCCTATTAGACAAACTTCTGCGACACGAGAAAGAGAGAGAGAGGAATTAACATCACCTATATGAACAAATAACAGCTTGAGGATTTAAACAACATTAAGTACCTCGCGCTACACTTTTAAAGATGACAGCTGCGCGGCAGGCATATGCGCCAGGATTGTAGTAGCGACAGCAACATTGGCCAGGCTGAACATCTGACAAAGCTACAGAGTAAGATTCACCCCTAAGTATTGGCTCTGCAAGTCTCTTATAGCCCCTTTTTGCTGTACGGATGTGAGGCGTTGACTCTGTGTTAACGAACCTGAAAAACGAATTCAAGTGTTTAAAATTAAGTGCTTCGGGAAACAGCTCCGAATCGCCTACAAGGAACACAAGACAAACGAGTTTGTACGGAGCGTTGTCGCCACTCTCTTGGGACACCAGGAAACTCTTCTCGCAGCAGGCAAACGGTGCAAGCTAGTCTAGTTTGGCCATATCGCTCAGCACGACACTCTGTCTAACCCGTTCTCCAGGGCGCCATGGAAGGGGTCGCCGCAAAGGTCGGCAGAGGAAGAACAGAACGGGAAGGAGTGGACTGATGGCTGCATGCAGGACCTGCTCAACACCATTCAAGACCTGCTCAACACCATTTCAAGACCTGCTCAACACCATTCAAGACCTGCTCAACACCACTCAAGGCTTCCTCAACACCCCTCAAGAACTACTCAACACTACTCAGGACCGTCCCAAACAGCACGCCTTGCCAGCTGCTGCGTCTGGTCAGGGCCAGGTCTACTAGCAAACACGCTTCTCCGGTGATAGGCTAGTACCAGCCAAGGGACGGATGATTATGAAACTTGTTATCAATAAAAATGATTCATAACCTCGAAAACAAAGATTCTTCACAACGAATTTATTATAGCGAAGAGTATAGATTGACAGTTACAGATAGTCATTGCAGAAAATCATAATAGAATTGAGTAATACTATCTCCTTCCAATTATTCAGGTAATCACGCATCATTATTAGTGTGATTTCGCATTACCAAGTAGATGTCAATCGAAACAACGATACATTCCTGTAAGACAAAGAAGGAGTGCCAGTCCACTGGTTACTGACATTCTTTTGTGGAAATATGAGTTTACATTATTTAGTATTGTTCTAGAATTTGAGAAGTCTATCAAAGACACAATGGGAAATTCCAAATCTCATCATTTTAAGGGTTAACTGCGATCGAAACTGCACTGCATCCCACAAAATCGAGTTTGATTCTATAATAAATAGTTCACTGGTTTACAATAATCATGAAAATTCCATGAAATGTTGTTTGTTAAACTCTATAAGAGAACCTTCCCCCATGATTCTTTTTCTTATCTTCAAACTCTATACGGGATACCCCTTCCTTTCTCTAGATACACGAAAAATGTCAGATATCTCGTTTTCCGGCTAATATATCTAATAACAACATTATTCCAGCTCTTCCATTGGCTGCAGCTTTGACAATGTAAACTTATCCACGTGCAATTCTGATTCCTTGCTTGTGATTTCTGTGGATAATAATATTTGTAGACCAGAATCTCGAGCTACGGAGACTAAGAGGAACAACCCTCATTTGGGAAAATGTATCTTGCATTCAACTTTACCTGGTTCTACGAAACAGTGGCACCCCACCAAACCTTTAATGAGTCACTTTCCTATACACAGCTTCTTAACCCCTCAATTGTGAAAACTTTGATGCCGTAAACACATTCAATTATTTTAACAAAGCTCTCTTCCATAAGGAGTTATTTATGATAATATTCATGACACAGAAATATAAGTAATGAAAAAAGATAGATGTAAGAGACAAAACTGTGAACTAGGGCATACAGAGAACTATAGTCGTTATGGTCAGTCAACCCAGAGGTGAAAAGAACATTCTTTAAAGTAGTTTAAAGCTATTTAAGCAAGCACCTGGTCAAAGAATAGAATTTGTTTCATGTGTTTACAAGTCATTTAGCAGCAACCAACAACTTGTATTCCGTCCTCAAAACGTGACAAGTTGTGTCTTTTTATCAAGAGTTCGTGATAAAATATGCATCCTATGCAAGGGATTGCACGTCACCTTTCTTTCAGAATCAGCTTTAGAATTTACTTTATCCTAGACACTAACCTTTTATTGCATACATGCATAAATGCATAGGAGGACTCATATTACAACTTACCAATATTAGGAATTGAGTGCAGTCTTGATGCTGTTCAGAAATCATCCCATAGCATGTCATGTTAGAGACACAATGCCATCGCTAATAAATTTGCCAACAAAGTAGTATAACACAGATTGGAAGAGTAAAAAATCGAAAGTCACTAAGGATTATTGCTGTACGTGATTTTACGGGACTTGGCTGTCGCTTGGCGACAGTTCAGATCGGACATAATATTTCCAGTCGCCAAACGGGATGCAAAAAAAGACCGCCGCAAAGACGTGTCTGGCGTTATCACCAAGACAACGGTATTGAGCAGACAAATGACACGGACATGGGTCACAGCTTACAAAGAAGACAGCACCAAAACTTTACAGAGGCTTAGAGATTTTGTAAAGTGAATTAAATATGCAACACTAGAGACCGAACAAAAGTACTTCTGAGAGAAAAGTTACGATGCTCACTTTGATGAAGGGTCAACTATGCTTCCTTGAAAAATGTGTGGTGTGCTGAGCTTTTGTGAGCGCACGTGTGTTTGTGGGTTCGTAAACACGTAGAGAAATGGGCATCCCTCCTCACTTGAAAGAAAAATGCAAGAGGTGTATACAAAAATATTAAACAAAAATGCATGAGAGAAACAGCTTATCTGGTCTTCAGTAAGGTGTGCTACCTGACACGAAATTTTAGTACTTTAGATGATGGCAAAAGGATGACGGTCGGAAATGTTTCTAGAGTTTGGGTAATAATTACCATAGGTTTTGAAACAGGGAATGTCCTAGGTACGGAATCTAAAAGTTTGTAAAAGCTGCGATATCACGGACGAAAAAAACAAGACAATTCAACAAATATACCAGAAATGGGAAGCTATACATACTGTGAAGTAAACTTTTACACAGGATGGGTCCAGGGGTTTAACGAACCGTGAGGATACAAATACAAATGGACTTATACATGATGGAAGAGTAAATGTATTAGACATAATTATTAGAACAAAGCCACACCATACGGTAATGAAAATATTCTAAATCTTGAGTATGTAACCCACATGTAAAAAAGGTTAGCTACAAAACTAGAATAAAACGAAAGCCAACCATTAACATCGGTGGACAAAAAAACCCTGGACAGGTGGAGCAGTATAAGAATGTCATTAGAAGAAATGGAGAAAACAAGTTTACTAAGATGCGAGAATCAGGCCAGGCTGTTTATTCCCTCTAGGCTTCCACTAATGATAATCTTACCCACAACTTAGGTGACATTTCCCTAGGTATGTTTACAAGAGATTATTTCGCAGCAAAACTGAATTATCGAATGTCTTCAGTCTTACTCTTATTCACTCATGATTGATTTTATTGACAACGAATTTCCTTGTCACGTTACACCCTGACACTTGTTCATAACTTTTTATTTTGCTTCAATTTATTTCTCAAATATTTTCTTGCTTTGCATTGCTTCAGCTAGGGGCAGAGAAGGGATTGAATGGGGGAAGCCTTTCACAAATGGGTATCAAAATCGTAAAGAAGCTAAAGACAAAAATGACATGATTTGATCACACGCCGTTTACGACACACGAGAGAGAGAACCATATTTGTCTTCGAAAAACAGCACGCTTTCTAAATGCTCTCCAAAAGAGGAAGCTGACTAGCAGGCAAGTCTTGTTTGGCCAGTCAGTCAACACAGACTATCCACAAACAGAATCAGCACAGAATAACAGCATTTACACATACTAGACAAAATTCTGCACACACTAAGACTTACCCAAAAATTAATTACTCAGATGAAAATATAATAACTGTCAACAATGTTTCGCTTGTTCAAGCGGTGTATATGAAACTATGTTTAATGACGGATACTATTTTCGTGTATGTCACAGATGATGCTGTATATGTGATAATAGCAGTGTATGCATGCGTTCGCACAGATGACATACAGCTGCAAAGTACTATTCAGTTCCAGGCAATGTCTTTGCTCACAGCCATGTGAACTACAATTTACTTATTTGAAAATAATTGTACAGGTTAAGCGGTTATGATAATCTGTCAAGTGGCACAAGCATTAAAAATCCATAAGGATGTGAAGGGCACACAAAAAATCAACAACTGATTAGACATGTACACTAATATCAAGTATTAGTTACCTTACACTTTTTTTGCCATTTATCGAAATAAGCAAACAATTGCCGTCAAGAATAAGTTATCAAACCAAGAGATTTTCAAAAAATTGTAAATGCAGCAAAACATTCGATTGAGTGCGTAATTTAGTTGATCATGACAAAACAATTCCTTAAAGGACTAAAGGTTTCCACCATTATGTAATTAATTAATTAATTCCTGCATAACGTGATGTATTTTAAAATCCATCCATTCATCGTCAAATGAATGGAATGGCGGCAGTGCAGCACCTTTCCCACAATCAGGGTTAACTCGCGGATTCCCCAACAAATAAATGATTTCCATAAACGCCACCATTGTGTTCTTTAAGCGGCTAAATTACTCATCTGACACGATTTAACAATGTGTACTTTACTGTGGCTAGTAATGTTGGAGCTATTTTTACTTAGAGCCATATGTTTTCACAAAATAATTTGTAACATTATTATTCTTATAAACATCACTAAAATAATTCTAATATTGTAATTTTGTATCATGCTAATATTAACTTCCAGTATAGTCTCTATACAGCTGTGATTATGAAAACGCTCACACGAATTTCTACAAGTCGTCAGTAGACATATTTACACACCAAACAGTTCGGGGACCAGCTGGGCTCAGGCAAGTGATGAGTGGACTCAATCAATACTACTATAACTAGAGAGGCACTCAATAGATACTATTTCAACCCAGCACGTTGTGTTATATAATAAGTCCGTTTCAGCATAATTTCCCACAGTTTCCCAGTGTTATTTAACACACACAATAAGCTTCCCATCCCACCTTTTCCTGCCCAAGCTGCATATTGTATTGCTACCATCCGCCATGCTTCAAGGTCTTAACTGATGTAAAAAGTGTGTGTAAGAGAGAGAGAGAGAGCCTTCAGACTCAAGACTTAATACTCTAGATACAAAGTTTTCAATGCCAGGCCATAGACCTATACAGTTGAACTATATAGACTATTTCATTGTGAACAGTTTAACGAAAATCAATACCAATGCGAAGCATATTACAAGATTATCTTCACTCCCTTTGCAACTTTCTTGAACAACAAGCTAAAATGCATGAAAATAAGTATATATTAATCTCAAGCTGTAAGGCTTGGAGCACCTATAGCAGCACACAATACAAAACTTTCAACCTATAGAACTATTTCTGTCCATTCCATTTATTGTAACCTTAAGCATTATTATTTCACGCCAACGCCACTATTGTATAGCGCAAAGAAACAGTGGTGACATCCCCGCAATGCTCTGACTAGTCATTTTGTAGCTATCTTAAGATCCAGTCCAATCTTAATCTCCTCGCTTAGACACATTGGGACCACAACTGTCAATATATTTCGTAAATTGCCGCCCCTCGCTGTCTGCCAAAATGCGATAATGATCGTGTTGGGAGAAATAATGAAAGTATGGTTGAAGGTCTTCCGTGCATTCTTTGTTGCAGGGGAGCTCTCGTAAAAATTGTCTTGATATAATTAAAAAGCAAACTGAAAAGGACAGCAGATAGAACTTGCGAACGAAGAATGAGTGTGGGAGGGCGAATGACTTTCTCTGCTTTATTTTTTTTATTTTCCGCCTACTCTCTATGCATTTGCATTTCTCCCACTACTATACCATGAAGACCCTTTGCCATAACCAGTTGCTTAACATGCTAAGCGTCTGAATAGAGCCAACGCCGGAGAGAAAAAGAACTGCAGAGAAAGGGAAGACAGAATAGTGAAATTACAAATCGATCATTGCGACACAAAGATTACACACACACACACACACACACACACACACACACCTAGGATGAAACTTCCCCCTTTCCAACCCTCTTCTCTGCACCCCTGTTTGCTTACAAGGACACGCCGGTCAGCAGGTACAAACATATTTTAAAATAGACTAAGACTAACACTTAGAAGTTAGTTTAATGCCCTCATATCTGCAGTGTATTTAATTATTTTTTATTCTTAACACAGACAAAATTGTTGCCGGATTCCACCGTAGGGTTCATGTGCATTTGTGATGTTTGTCAAATTCAGTAACAAGAATTAATTTAACCTGAATTTCGTTATCAGCAGTACTAATTACTGTAAGGCTACGTTTATGCACACTATTTCAGATGAAGCGATGACATATTCTTCAATATAAATAAAATATATTGTCAAGTATCTGCTCCTAATGATTCGTACAATGGTGTGTCTGTTTAAATCTTTCTGTTTGTTGATCTGACGATCGAGTGTTTGCTATTGCATAAGTGGATGTAATGTGGCCAATGTAGGATTACAATCTATTTTAAACATACGAGAGACTAGTGGCCACACAAAGTACATACCGTAGTTTACGGTTATAGTCTGTCGACAAAAAGAATACATTATTAACATATAAAAGTGTATGCATTTTAATGAAATATTGATGAAAACAAACAAAATTATAAAATCGTCTATTATCTTCACTAGAGGGGATTGTGTTACAATGATGCTAGTTACATCGATCAGTAACTAACCTGTTTAAAAAATTCCAATGTTACACAATTACCAAAGAATATGACAATAAAACAATTTTTCTAGAACTTAGTTCAGATTTTTTACTAAACAGGTCTGCATTGTATGGTAGTGGAAAACAAATTACTTTTATTTGTTAGTGAAAAGTGTTGAGAAAAAAAAGAGTCCACACACACACACATACATATACAGAACTTACACACACACACACACACACACACACACACACACACACACACACAGAACACACACACACACACACACACACAAGCGCACACCGAGCACTCACTACACACAATAAAACAACTTTATAACGACGGAGGAGATAGAAAAAACGAGGATAGAAGGAAGGAGGACAAGTTTTAAGAGGGCGCTTTGTTGACTGGTTATAGAGGGCGCTTTGTACAAAGTTATAGAGGGCGCTCTGTACACAAAAGACTGAAGTGCATACCTTTCATCACCTGGCAACAGCGCCGATTTTCTCTCACTTCAGCGGAGAATAACTACAGGCGCTGCCTTAACAACCGCTTCCAAGAACCCCCGCAGATGTGTGTCTCCTCGCGAATTTCTTTCGGATGGATATTTTGCAGACGAGGCCAAGGGAAGCAGGCTCTGTGTCTGTTGTCACAATCCGTCAGCTCAGCTGCACGTCAGCAGCGAGACATAGCGGTGTCGTCTGCTGTCTCTTGCAGTCGCACGTTCCTAAGATTTCGGTGGCCACGAAATGGGTTTTCCATTCAGGGCAGGCACTGATTAATCTGCCAACAGCGCCCGAGACGTCCTATGATCGTTGTCACCTTTCTCTCCTGGACGCGATATAAAACCCCAGCCACCATCTCCAAGTTGATTTCCTTCAATTTCTTTCATTGATAGGGGGATAAACGAAAGCCATTTTGATTAACGAGCACATAATTTTGTGCCCTTCCATTTTTCGTCTCGGAGATTTATTGTTCTTGATGCTCTCAAAGTGTGTATTATGATTGTTATGGCTCGCCATAAATGGGAGCGCCTTGAAGTCATTTCATTAAGTAGACGCTTAAAAAGAATCCCATAAAGCCGTTTTGCGAAATAATGCAACCACTAATGAAATGATTTTTCCAAGCTTGTCTGGGTCAGCCAGCCAGGTCTTTGTCCCTCCGGGAAATTGTGCCACATAGACAAGGACAGAGATTTCAGAAGTGGATAGAGACCACGACGAGTATATCCTATACAGAGGAGGTGCAGAAAACGTGGTGATAGAGAGAGAAAATTAGTGGTTAACAATGAAACGCGAATTACTCGAAACCAAAACCGTTTCAAAGTTGCTAAGGATGATTCCTCACTCTAACGTTTCATCCTCCTGCTCATTTCTTTCCCTCTTTCTTATTTCTTTAATCTTACATCTCTAACCTCCTAGTTCCTTTAGTTACTTCTTCCTTGCCCTCACATTTTCAGTCTTTGGAGTAAAACCTGTACCCTGTTCGCACTCACTCTTTCACCTTTGCCTTTATCTTCATTAAATCAGATCGCTTCTTTCTTCTTATAACTATAACTTTCCGTGCTAATACCACATGCGTGCAAGTTAGAAATCTCTATTTATAACGATGGGACGAATCGAGCTCGTACGAAGTCGAACGTGCTAACCAGAGTATTGCAGACACACCAGTCCTCTTTCTTAACGCCCATGTTCGCCCCCTCTAATATAAGAGGTTGGGAAATGGTATTTTAAAGCTATATTATGACAAAACAGCTTAACTTTTAAACAAACAGGTTAGCTGGACATGTGAACGGATGCGACATACAGAGAAAAAACAGTGTGCCTATGGCGAGATCTGAACCTAAGACAGTTCTCACGTCATTGGTGACAAACGCTATCCGTTGCGGTACCGGACCACCCAACTTTCACTAAAGCTAAAGTCTTTTAATTAGTACCCCTGTACTTCTTTCAAAATGCGAACTAAACAAGTCGCTTCTCAAATGCTCTGAGCATATTATTACATTACCTTCGCCTTTAAATGATTTAAACGTTTCAGGTATTCGTTGGTGAGCGAAGTGTTACCGACTTTTTCCGGGGCCAGCCTTATTGTTAGGGGTGTGTCCATGTCTTTCCCTCGCTACCATACCTTACCCTCTTCTTTATGGAGTTTATACTCATTTTACAGCCGGGTATCTGACCTTATGTGGGTATCGAACTGGTTAGTGTGCGGGCCTATGCGTCGGGACGCATTGCTCTGGCTAACGTCTGCTCAGCACTAACAACAGTTAACGCAGATGAAGTACAGGCCAACCCTGAAATAGACTCAAAAATGAAAGAAAAGCATATGGTGATTTCACGGTACTGATGACGATACGTTAAGTATTGCGATATTGACAACAGGGATAAATGAAAATTCTGCTAAGGAAAATATTTTCCCTCTTAATTATTATAGTGTCTAACATACTACACATATAAGGTACTCCTTTACTGATCCCAAAGGTCAATGAAAATCAGCATATATGTATATCACAACAACAAACAACAATACCACAACACATTCATATTCGATCAACCAGTCAGTCTCATACAATCATAGTTCAGGCTTGAATATGATCTACTATCATTCTCAACCAGCAGCGTTTAACCTTCTTTACGAGTGTTGAGTATCCCAGTGAAGTCTTATGCATGAATACGAAAAAAATCATGTAAGCATTGCAAGGTCTACATGTAAAAGCTTAATAGATTATAATGAACCTTCGTGTGCATTTCAACAGCAACCAAATTGTGACTTCTGGTGGTTATTATCTCCATTGACAACATAAGGCATAGAAACAGAACTGTTATCAAAAGATTTTCGTTGTGAATCTTTATGTTTGAGACATCAAATGGGAGCTTGAGGGCAGCTGTGTCTTGATTTCGGTTATCAAATGTCAGGTCAGAAGAGTTTCTAGATGTTTACAATGCTATAACATCGCCTTATCTGGTTCCGCTGCTTGGGGGTAAATTTTGGAAGGACGTGTGAAGAGAAAAATTGGGGTTAGGAATAGTGGATTTGTTGGTCGTGAGAAGACTATAAAATATTATAAAATAAACCATTTGTAAACAGAATGAAAAATGTGTTGTTAGACATATATTTGTTCATTATTATAGCAATTATAGCAAGATCTTCACTTCAAGGGTAAAGACGAGGACGCATGCAAAAAGAACGCTTTTTTTGCGAACGCAGACATAGAAATGGTGGAGTTACATGTTACTTAGAGCCATGCGAAGCTGGCGCAACAAGCAGCAGAAAGCCAGAAGACAATCAGCCAGGAGGGAATGAATAGAAAATGACTGACCAAAAGATATTAAACATGAGAGGGAGTGAATAAATAGGAACAATGACTGGCCAAGAGAGGTAGAGAACAGATGAAACAACTTTTCATAAAGAAGCTTAACAGTAAACAAATAGATAAAAAGATAAAAAGTTGTATTTTTTGCATTTTATTTTGTAAAGAAGAGCATTCTTATCTATTTTCTTCCGATCTCCCCATTGCACAAGAACAGAGCTTTTATCCTTAGCAGGTATTTCTATTCTTTAATTTTCTCAACGTTCCACTTTTCCATGAAAAAATAAACTTCCTGTTTATTGCTACCTACTATAATATGTCTATTAGGAGTAGCTGGCCTCTATCTCTTCAAACAGACTGAGTATCGTTTGGTGGAGGGGAACAGATTTTTGGGGAGGAAGGAGCATGCCCGTGCATGGCTGTATCTGCCTGTTTAATAAAACTATAAATGGCAAGCAAAAGAGATTTTGAAAAGAAAACATCGAACCCTTAATGAGCATAAAACTCCTGCCAGTTAACCACACTTCCAGAATTATTGCATGCACGTAGCCTCATTAAAAAAAACACATTTCCGACATCTTAATTACATCTTTTGATCAATGTTCATACGCGCACTCAATAATTGCGTCATTTCTCGTGACACAACGAGATTTGCCCGCCTGTAATGATGCAGCCACTCTCTTTTAAATTGATCAACGCTGACTTCCCTTTGCTGCTTGGTCGTCAATCATTAGGCCAAGGTCAAAAAGCCAAAAGACTGGGAATAATTTAAATCGTCCCTGTGAAATTGACAGCTTTTCTTTGACTTCATTTCTGAGGATTGGAACAGGGTACAGATGTGTTACCTTGTTTTCTTCCGTCCTTTTTATTCTTTGCGCTTTCATTTACTTAAAAAGGGAAAATCATTATTGATTATTTCTTTTCAAACGGTATACCGCCCGACAGTTGAAAAATATCATCAAAGTTGCAAGAAGCAGCAATATGGATGGCACGAGTAGAATCAAAACAAATTTGAATGATTCATTCTGAGGTTAGCATCCTGCCCCCAAGAATATATTGTTTCTTGACTCCAGGTTTTTTGACTGCCAATAATAGATCGGATTGTGCTAACGACCGAGTTTTCAAGAATAACATAAATAACTGTCAGAGGTAAAAAATACTTTAATATAAAGGTAAATCTACCTGGGATGTAATAAAATGGAAAATAAAAAAGAGTCCTGCACGCATTAACAGAGGTTTTGGAGTCCGGCACATCTCCTGCGTATCTTTTCTATGGACAGGAGACCGAACAACCTTTTTAACTATCGACATAGCTACCAGCCAAAGCAGTTACGCATTAATCAAATAATGAAACATGAATATGAAGAAGAGTAAATGGACGAGCATGGGCTGTAGAGTTGAAGTCGTTGCCCTAGGGTCGCATGGGGAAGTAAAGGGCAAGAGTTTTGACTCTTTAGCTATCAAGTGGTGTCCAGACCAAGTGGATATTGCTGTACTCCTTGGGCTGTAGTTATTAAGCAGTAGCAAAGGTGCCCTGTGGTAAAGGGACAGCAGGTTTAAATACCCGCATGCCACCACTACATCAGGAACCAAATTTTCATGAGTTCAGATCTCATCGGGGTACATTCTTTGTATGGGACACCTGTTCTTAGGGTTGGCTATCGGAGTTTTCTCTGGATACTCTTAATCAATCATTCCTTTCCCCACACAAGGTCTAAGTGATAGTGGTTCTTTACTTGAAAGCCGTCTGTCCATTGTAAGAGAAGCACAATGACGGAGAACAGTAAGGATAAAATGTGTCGATGATAAAACAAATGGGGCGGCTCCCTGGCCGGTGAAAGCACTTTTGACTGTGAAAATCCCACTGTGACGAAGCCGGATCACTGATCCAGTTGCCCAGGGGTAGCGACCTACAGAGAAGCGTGGGACTTAAGGCGAAACTTAAATGCGTTGTTCGATTCAGTTACATCAAGCGAAAAACCTTCTTCAAAAAATGGGTACCTGATTTTTTTTTCGTGGAAGGTAAAGGCGACGAACTCTCTTTGGGTTAGGCCCATGCTCTGTTTTAACACTTTACCACTTCTGGTTAACGATTGCTGCTTGGTCGTCAATCATTAGGCCAATGTCAAACAACCAAAACACTGGGAATAATTGCTACCACTGGGGTATGGGACGCTTTACCGTCCTTTAAAATGACTGAAATGTTAAAGTCCTATGAGATAATAAGCATGCAAAACCAATCTGTACACTATAAAAAGGTATTTAGACTTTGTGCTCAGTGTGAAGACAGTTACGATGAGCCTTAGTTCAGAAGTTGTAAACAGTAGTAAAAACGAAATCCATGAAAACATTTCAAGCCTGCTGCTGAGTACTCGAGGTGACCATCAAAAGCATAGCAAAGATACCTACATGTCTTAAGCTGGCAACAACAGTTTGGAGCACAAACATTTAACACAATGTCACGACCGTGCAGGAGTAAGTAAACACTGATAAGAGGCATGTTACAATTAGCTTGGTTCTTACAGAAATCAAAGTTAACTCTCTTTTGCGTTACGTTTTGGTGTATGCAAACGTTCAGGCTGTGCAGACCGTAATGTACAAAACAACTGTTTTTACACACTAAAGTGAGCAACAAAAGCCAAAATCCACTAACACACTGTATAAACATTTAGAAAAGCCCAAGTCACATGCCAGATTACTCTTCGCAGATTTTAGTTCTGCATTCAATACAATGCAACCACACCTTCTGGCTTCGAGACTGATTTTTGATTTTGACCTGCCCCATCAACTGGTTTTATGGATAGTGGATTTTTTGACTTGTAGACAGCAGAGGGTTTATGTTAAAAGTAATTATTCCGACACAGTTTTTACAAGCACTGGCTCCCCACAAGGCTGTTGTCTGTCACCCTTGTTATTTATCATGTACACTGACAGCTGCAGAAGCACGGGGGAGAATAGCTACCTCATCAAGTTCTCTGATGACACGGCATTGTTGACTCTTTTACAGGAACACACAACAGATTATGGCAATGCCTTAACGAATTTTGTACAGTGGTGTGATGATAACTTTTTAGAGTTGAATGTAGATAAGACTAAAGAAATAGTTATAGACTTTAGGAAGATCAAAGAGGATTTTGTTATTCCCAGTGTGATTCATAGTGAACCTGTTGAAGTTGTTAACTCCTTCAGGTATCTGGGAACTATTTTTGATACCCAGCTCAAATGGAACTTAAACACCGAACACATTGTTAAACGTGGCCAACAAAGAATGTATCTTTTGCATAAATTAAGCAGTTTTTCAGTTAGTCAAGTAATCTTAGGCCGTTTTTAGCAGTCATTCATTGAGAGTCTCCTATCTTTCTCATTTGTATGCTGGTTTCGCAATCTCTCTGTCCATGATAGGAATAGTCTGAACAGTGTTGTGAACATCTGTTCTAAGATAATTGGTATCAGACAGAGGGATTTAGCTTCCTTTTGTAACCAGCAAATAGTACGGAAAGCCTCATGCATTTTATCATTACCTGAACATGTATTAACAACAGAATTTTTATTATTAAGCTCAGGTAAACGTTATGCCATGCCTATTTGTAAGAGCAACAGACACCTGAAATCATTTGTGCCATCTGCAGTCCAGCTGCTTAATGTTAGATGAGGTGTCAGTGGTGTGTGTGCGCGTGTGTGATGTTGTATGTGTACTTGATTTCCCCGTAATTATTTTTTAAATCTATATAGATATATTTTTTTCCATTCACTGTTGAACTAGAGCACATGCCCATATTCAAATTGCCCACTGGGATAAATAAAGTTGGTCATTGTCATTGTCATAGTCTAACACTAGTCTAACGCCCTTTAGTGCGGCCCGACGGTGACAACTTCGCTGATACAAACCCCTGTCGTGAATTAGAGATTCGATTAGAACTGCTGGACCGCCTAGTCCCCTCAAAGTGTTAAAAGAACAACACAATTTCCGCCGGCTTTCAGATCAGAGACGTGCGGCGCGGCTTACACGGAGGGAGGGGATGAGAAATTAAGGGAGGAACACCTTACCGCCCAATCAAGCAGACATCTTTGTCAAGGAAGCCCCCACTCTGCATTGTCATGGCTAGACGAAAACGTGTGACAAATCTGACCTGCTTCTTTTGAAACAATCACACACCTACATGCACTTAAGACTTTTACCGTTATATACCGATAATGGACTGAGGATATTAAGGTGGTAAAACACACATATGCCCCACCCTAAATACACCCTCACACACACACACACACACACACACACACACACACACACACACACACACACACACACACTTACTTATATACTTTATACCCTATTCACGCTATTTGAGATCATTCAGGCTATTATCCTTGCTTTTGTCATTATTCATTCTTTCTGCTGGTTTTATTGTCTACTGATTTTGATTCTACTTGTGGCTTTACATATATTTGCTACCTATGAGAAACAATTTTTATGTTTTTGCCATAAGGAATGATTTAATATTCCTACTTTAGTATCCAGAAAACACAAACACCACAATCGATATGCTGTCGATCGTTTGTGGAATTAGTTCTGTCGGCACTACAAAGCGTTAAACTTCGTGAACAAAGCACGCTTCGGCGACCTTTAGTCTCAGAGAAGATTATTCAAACGGATCCAGGTCACATGCTCTACAGTTCATTGCTGGCAAATAATACATCGATGTGACCTTTTCCTTCTTAAGGAAAAATCCTTAGAGTCATACACCACATTTTCGTAATGTTTATTTGTAAAATACCTTGCACGCTGTTTGTCTGGAACGCAGTCAATTCTGCAGGGAATATTTGAAAAGGGCGCCTCTAAAATAAACAACACCAAATCTGTCTTGCGCAAATACACTAATTCCAGTACTGATCAGTGGCTCCGTGAATAGCCCAGTTTATTCAGGAACTCTCAATTATTCGAGTTGATAGGTAAGCGAGAGATAGTGCCAGTAGTTCTGCCCTCGATTTTAAATAAACTCCCGTTATTTCCTTCTCGATTAAAAAAACCTTCTGTCTTCTAGATTTAAAATCAGATGAACGAGATAGGCATTGTAATGCTTGTTCATACTGAAACTAGCAAGATAAACATTGTATAGGTGGTTCACACCGAAACTAGCGAGATGAATATCGTATTGCTTGTTGATATCAAGATTAGCAAGATAAACATTGTATTGCTGGTTCATGCGTAAACCTGCGAGAAAGAAAGAATGTGTGTGAAATGCTGACGTCAGACGAGAAAAAAAATTAAAAGCGGTTTGTGAGAAAAGTACCATAGCAAAGGTAGGTAAAGTATTTATACTGGTTAGGCTCACACCAACAGCCTATGTAAAACTAATGGTAATGTAAATATAAACAATGCCTTAGCTTAGAAATACAGAAAGGTGACAAAGAAGGAAGGCAAGAAAGAGGAAAGAAAACAAAAAGAGCGAAGCAAGGAAAAAGAAGAGACAACTCTATCAGATAAAGGTATGGACGGAGAGACGATTGTTCACAAAGGCATCTTAGCCAAAGTAAGTAACTATGTATTTACAGGCTAAGCACCCGACATCAGACCATTAAGAAATTACTTTCATTGGCATGTAACAGGATCCAGGTACCTGACAAACACTAACAAGTGGACAGGTGGAAAAGCAATCGAGAGTTAACTAATGATGATCATGTAGAAAATAAAACATATTTTTGACGGGAAAAGTGAATATTTCTCCGTATTCAAGGTACAAGCTAGTGAGTTGTCTGCACGCTGCTCTCTAGTGACAGAGTCCATATGTTTGCAGCTTTAGCTACACGCGTGAAAGAAAATCAATAAATCAATTGTATGGTTTGCTGTGTGGTTCGCAGGTGCATTTTAATATTATTTTACTTGCAGTCTTTTCGGGATCATCTCCATCGTGTGCTGAAAGTTATGTATGTGAAAGTCGCCAATTTAAGCATCGACTAAGACCAACATTTCATAAATAGACCAATTGCTCGTAAAAACTGCGCGCGAGAAATGTGATACAGAATAGTGAGCCACAACAAGCTAAAGAAACAGAGTTGAAGAGACAAGAAAAAAAAGAGAGAAAACCACAAACTAAAGAAAAGAAAGACACGAAACGAAACAAAGAATGCAACAGAAAGTAAGTTCTACTAGAATTAGCTGACGACAACGCGTGCGCGCGCGCGCGCACACACACACACACACACACACACACACATACACACATTGATCACTACTATATATACACAAACATCTCTGCATAACGCTGAGCGAGCTGACGCATGCACTTTGAACTGCAATCATTTGTTTTGTCATCGTTGTTGTTTGTATTCACGTTTTGATTTACTGTCATGCTTTGTTTTATAAGCGGTTCTGAAACCCAAAAATCACATAATAAGAACCTGCGTGCCTCAAAACTTCTAAATAAATAAAACTTATAAATATTCCGACATCTGTTTTGACTGATGTTTCAGCTCTGGACAATTTCCTCGCACTAAAGAGTTGCAGCTAGCAATCGTTGCATGTCATGGATAAGCATCAAAAAACACAAGAAGGAAACAGCAAACTTGTTCGTAATCAGAGTTATTTCTTTGTTCTACCTCCTCAAATTACACGTTTTTGTATTCTGCTATTCATTTCCCCATTCAAAACTTAGGTCGCTGATGCTCACCAAGCTGCTGTGTGCGCAGGTCTGAATCCATCCTGTTGCCGTGAACCACTGGCCCTGTCGGAGTTGATGCTGTGATCAACTAAGTTGAATCTTAAAGAAAAACACTTCAGGTGACTCTCCAGAAAATCTGTTCGAATTTTTTTGTGGGTTAAGTTTTTTCGGCCTCGACAGAATTCTGGCTGCTGATAACAGACATGTTGACGTGCTCCCAGTTTCATCAAAGTTGATCCAATTGGCAAACGATCGAAACTAATCCAATTCGTAAGTGGTCGATGCTGATCCAATTAGTATGCAGCAGAGCTACATGTTTCTTAAGTCTCGGGGATTTTGCCTTGTTTGTATTTGATGTGGCTCCTTGTTCTTCTCTCTCTGATTCTTTTCCCCTTCTCTTTTTCCTTCTTTCCTCTCTCTCTCTCTCTCTCTCTTTGTATTCATCTTTGTGCGTATTATATTGATGGCACAGATGAGTAGGTGAAACATTGTGCTAGTGTTGTGGATTGGTGTAAGTTTATTGTCTTCAAAAATTGGGGGTTTCAAGCTAGATGCCTAGAGTTTGGTACCCTTCCTCTGAGGTACTAGTTTTCCTTCCATTAAGCTAGTTTTACTGCCTTGCTGATATGGTAGTTTGAACGGAACGAGCTAGACAGAGAATGTGTTGCGAGTCTGACGTGGCATGTAGAATATTGCAACATGATATGGGTGGCAAGTGCTGACTACTGCACCAGAAGAACATATTGTTCTATATTTAAAACCCGTCTTTACTCATTTTAAAGCTCTGGGGGTCGTATTGAGGACACATATTAAGTCTCTAGTCCAAGTTTTCTATTGTAAGTTTGGAGAATAGTTAAACGTGTACTAGAAATACAAAATGTCAACGAAAGACACTAGTGACTTTCTCTACAAGCCACTAAAATATTATTTACCTTCACATTTCTACATTGAAGTCTCAATGACGCAGTTTTTATTATTTATTATTTACGCAGTCATGATATGTCTTCGCGATTAAAGTTAATTATGTCTGTAATATTCCTTCTAATATATTTCGTACCAGATTAGTCGTCACGATATGTACAGCCCCGTGTATAAATAAGTACAGTCGGCTAAGAAACACACACATACATGCAAATCCGTGCTTACACATACATACACATACATGCACGCACACACACACAAACATATAAATTTTATTCGTGATTCTGCGCATTATAAGTTCTCATTATTATTATTATTATTATTATTATTATTATAATAAATGCTATGTCTATTTACCTCGCTTGCTGCCTAAACAGTTCCCTTTGTTCAACGCTAATCCGTATTTCTGATGTTCAGGCAAGTGTATTACAAGGCGATCTGGACAAGGCATCGAGCGCCACCTGTTCACTAGAACTGCTGTAACTGTTCACCCCATGCGCACTACACTGGACGAGCACTTATGTCTCGGCACTGTTCCCCAGAAGCGTGTCTGAGAGGTACAATAAAACCTCTGAGAGCTTCCCTCACCGTATAATGATCAAGACTTTGTTCTATAAAGAAGACTGGCTGATGAAGTCTTACACCGAGAAAACTGCTAGTCCAAAGAGTAAGGACAGAGGCAAGATCTGAACCCATAATCCCAAGATCATCATCGTCTCGGTGACAAACTCTGTACAACTGCATGTATAAATCGCCTTCAGAATAAAGAGAAAGCTAGATGTTAGTACTTAATCATGTATGTGAAAACACTTGAATGTATGGAGTATATGTATAAAAATAATCTCACAATCGGCTGCATGTAAAACGCTGCATTTATCATACGTTAGAAGAAATGGAAAAGCCATAATGTAAAGAAAATAAAATAGAGAAAGACAACTGTAGTTATTACCTTGTGTCGCATTCTTGGGGACCTGTCCTCATCTTGTTTTAGCAGCAGAAATGTCTTCATTCTGAATGCTGTTTATTTTGTATAAGATCGTGGTGATTCTCTTTCTACCCGAAGTACAAAGTGTGTCACTGGTTGAAAAAAAGACTTCTCTTCCTCGTTGTCGTTCTTCAAGCGATCCAGCTATAATCTTCTGCCACAATTCCTGTCTGCGCCAGCAAGAACCTCGTTGTATCAGCGCGCGCCGAGTAAACAAATGAGTAGCTGGAGCAGTTCATTCAGTTCCTTAAGTGTGATGCAAATCAAGGAAATACTAGTTTGCTGATAAAGGACACATTAAAGGCAGTATGTCTTAGACACGTGCTTAGCTCGACCTGCTCGTTGACCGGGCGAAGTCCTGTGCTTTCTGGGGAATCTTTCCCGAGATGCCTGTGATGGATGCACGGGGTGGAAGGGAATGTTACCACATAAAGAACTGCTTCATCGTCGCGACGAGGACTGAACTCTCTGTTCCCACTCTTCATGCTACCTGCACACTACCGATCACCAGTCAACTAGCCTCTTTTTTGTTAAAAATTTCACAGATGATGTTCTGAAGATTTCCACAGTTTGTAGATTTCCTCTATGCCAGTCATGCGCTTAAAAGATTAAAGAACTAGAACGGCAACCAGGACGACGTAAAATGTTTTCCGACAGTTGTGTCCACCTGTCTCCGTAAAATGTAATCGAAAATATTTAATTAAACCTGTGCTTGTTACCTTTGCGCTCTGAAGGTCTTCATTTTAGAATTTGAATGGCGATGTGTTGGAGACAATGTATGACCTGATCAGCTGATTCAAGACTGATGCAAGCACGTAATGAAGGCCGGTGGTTTAAGCTGATGCCATTGTCATCATAACAGCTTTTTTCTATGAGGCTTTAGGTAGCAGAACTCGTGTCATAAACATATTCTTACAAAGTGAAAGTGTCCACATTAAGAAAAAAAATAGCAGAAACACTGGTCACTACACCTGATCAATACAACTGAAAATTTCAATTCATCACGTCCCACGTCCCAGGATAGACGAAAACACTTCTATATCTTTCTTAAGTCAATAAGAACACACACAGCTCATCGTGAAAAGTTTGCTCCTTCAAATCAAAAATAGTGATTCAGGCAGAAAGCGTGTAATGTCGAACAATCTGCTCACATCCTCAACATTATCATCATCCTCAACTTCATTCTGAATGGAAAATAAGCGACTTCAAGTTCTTTTGCAGACCGAAGCAACAACAAATATAACATAAAGAACATTGTTTCACTGGAGAGCGATGCACTAATTTCAGTCAACGGTCATTGCCAAAGATTATCTTGCTGACGAAGAAAGCACGATTGCGTTTTAAAGATGATGTAGAGATTCCTCAGAGCTAGTCAAACCACTTCCTTTACGCGCCTAGGGATGGATTGCAGCTTCTCTGTGACGAAAAATAATCAAAAGCACGGCAGAGCAAGAGCCCTCTGCCCGTCTACCAACCGTTTGCAAGGAAATCGATTACGTGCACTTGGACTTTCGTGAAAGAGAAAGAAGTGAACAACGCTAGCGAGCCAAGCGGGCTTTTTCGCTGCCAGGCATTGTGCTGTTCCCAGCTCCCCCTCTTCCTCTGTTTGTCCGTAAAGGAAGCCCCTAGTACAACACTTGAGCTGCTGAAAACTTTCGTCTATTTTGACCATCCTTCGGGAGACTTTTCGGAGACCTCATGCTTATGTCTTTGTAATATTAGAACTTCAGAGACGGAGGGAGGAAAAGACAGAGAAAGAGAGTGAGAGAGGGGGAAGGAGGGGACAAAAGAGGAGGAAAAGGAAAGGAGACAAAGGGGTTATAGAGACAATGGCAATATGTACATATGATGCACACATACACCCACTCTCTCTCTCTCTCAACCTTTTCCACTAATTCTTCACCCCTTCTCTCTCCCCCATATTTTAGTTTAACTGTCGCCCACTCTTTTTCCTACAAATACACACGCACACATGGTAGTAAGGTGTAATAAAATATACATAGAACTGCAAAGAGATACAGTGGTTGAAAAATCTAAGAAAAAGACATTTTTCGTTTTGCAGAGTCATGAGGATCGAAGGTTTTTTTTCCCCCTTTTCTGACAAAAATGTAGGCAACCGATTCATGGATCGTAGATACGTAATTTTTAGACATTTCTCTGCAGCACAGACCGTCAACAAAAGGAAAAACAAACAAAAAAATCATAAATATTTATTGAGCTGACAAAGGTAGGTTAGAGCTAGGCATCCAGCGATCACACCAGCACACAAACAAGACAAGGTTCTTTTACTCCCTGTTAGATATTAAAGCATTAGCCAGCGCACAAAGACATTTCTGTTAGTTACAAAGTATATCACGTGTACAAACACGTGCGCGTTCACGTTTTATTTGTTTTGGAGTCACAGTTAAGAGATAAGGCTTAACACTCGATGTCGGCGTGGACGCACCTACTCGGATAAAATTGCAAGATTAAAACGAGAAACAATGAAAGCAAAGAATCTATTGCCATTATTGGTATTATATCGGTATATCAATTTTTAAAGATTATTACTCGATTAATTTTGTCTGTGTATACCCATTATGGAAACCGTGAAATGCCGTCCAACTAGAAGAGTATTTGCTGCAGGGAGCTCCTCACATATAACTGGAATATACCTCACTTCTGTTAGTCACTACCCCTAATATGTCTCCACAAGCACCTCGTGTCTATTAATTACTGGCGGCCGAGTCAGCAGACACTAATTATAGAGACATCCGATAGTATAGTGGCTAAAACACTCGCTTGTCACCACTGCAATGAGAGGCTTTGGGTTCAGATCTCGTCTCGGGCAACTCTCTGCATTAGACATCTGTTCGCAGGGCTGGGCGTTGGGATTTATCTCCGGGTACTCCGGTTTCCTCCCTCTCACTCTCCCCCTAATGTGCGAAATCCCCTCAAGGTGGAAGCACTTTCGTAATAAATCAACGAACCAACAAACAAACGAACCAGCAGACAAGTGCACAAACACATGCTTTTCTTATTTGCTTAAAAATCGTCTATAAAGATGGTTTTCTTTTCTTTACCAAAGGCGTTTAAAAGAGATAATTTGTTGATTGGTGAACCCCTTAATGATGCGTCTATGGCAAGCTACAAACGACAGTGGAAGGAAAGATCGGTCCCATGACTCTCATTCTCAACATCTCCCCTATACTCCCTCGAGGGCGATTGCTCACTGTCGTATGCCCAACACAGCTACACCACAAGTACTGACGACGTATTAGCCAGGCGCCCCGCTGGGTATGAAAACAAATGTTACCGTCAGTGTTCAATGGCGTCTGACACCTGCGCACAGCTCGCGTACTTGCACACGTATTGCGTGTCAAATGGGAATTCACCCTTCAGGGTCAAGGGAATCAAATATATGCACGAAAATGCAAGTCACAAATAGAAAACATGTAGAAAACGTTTAATACTGAATAGGGAATAGTTACAAATCAAGAATATAATTAGTTTTCTTTATAAGGAATTAAAGTTTGAGAAGTTCTAAGCCGTGTATTGTATGCAATTTTATGCAATAGATGATGGAGCATTTTGGGGGATTCGAAGGGTCTAAATTAGTAATTAATAACTCTAATGGGGAAAATATTGTAGGGCTCTGTATTGGGTAAATTTCCTTATTGCGACCCAAAACGCAAGCATACGAACAGGTCTACAAGCTAAGTGAACAACCATGGCAGATGAACAGGTTCTTGTATTAAAAAAGCGAGGCAGCTGACCAGGTTCACCTACACCAGGGGTGGGGAACGTCCAAACTGCGGGCCTTTTATTGTCTGGGAAATCATTTGATTTGGCCCGCCAAGGCTATGACAGACTTTAGTAAATATATCAGTGTTTTTCATAGCAACATAAATTATATTAAGTAAATAATAATAACAACAAATTTTGAGGGACAAAGAAGAAACGTCTATTATAGGATAGACAGGAAACATCGAGAACATGACAGGTCAGACTCGTATGCATCTCGTCGGCTGCCCTCGGCCGATATTTACGATATTTTCGAATTATTCATGCATCTGACCATCAGCCAAAGCCGAGGGTTTGATGTCGGCTGTTGATACGCTAAGCGATCTTCGACCATGTTGGCTCACGCAATAAAAAAATGATCGTTGACATTCCTGTGAACCTTAGTGTACAGTTCAAGTCTACAAGTGTCCAACATTATCCTTTCATGTATTTCCACAAAATGAAAATATAAAAACTAGTTTGGGCTAATGAGATTATTTGTGCATGTGGTGGCATGTCTGTGTATTTAGCATGTGCGAAGACACTTTGTAAATGCATTGAACTCCTCCATCAGGAGAAGGTACATTTATATTGAATAATATACTTTCACTGTACAACCAAAAACAGAAAATTGCGCATTAGGAAATTAAGGTTTCGTTACGATATACTCTGTCTCCCTAATAAACATACATTTTACAGACTCCAAACAGTTGTTTCGCTATGTGGCAGAGCATAGCTTTCGTGCACCTTATTAAGAAAGGCGGATTGTGATGACTCAGAGGACACCAGTGTCAGGCAGGCTGGGATTGTACACGTTGCAAAAAGTGTTAACACACTGTGGCGAAACTAAAGCTTGAGATAATAGAACAGCCTCCTTTAAGTAGATACTTTTGTACGACCCGCGAATGATGTTATAAATATCAAAATGGCCTTCGGAGGAAAAAAAGTTGCCCACCCGAACTCTACATAAACAAAGTAGGCAGCTGAGCCGGTTATTTAACAAACAAGCTAGCTTAATCACATTTAGATAGCTAAATATTAATAAGAGGAACGATTCAGTGTGCCTTCTCCAATCTATTATCATTCTTTAATATTGTCTTTAAGTTTGTGTTTACATATAATCAGCTATCCTTGGCTTTCGTTGTGTCTTCAACCTATCTGGCTGAACAGTAGCAAACATTCCTAGCTAGCTACTGACGAATCTACCCAACAAGTATTCAAACCAATGTCTTCATACAGTGTACTTCTTATTATCAGTTTATATTATATATTTGTTCATCGACTGTGTATGTCTAACTAAAATTTCTAGCGAGCTGCTCAAAGAACCCAGTTTAAAACAATTTTCATGCTATGGTCACAAGTTGTAACGGTAAAGGCATATCTTTACCGTTGACGAGTAGTTCTCGCTGTGTATGATAACAGGATTACAAGATTCAGTACCGTGTTGGTGGAGCGACTTATGAGCTTAAAGAGTGAGACTGTCTTGGCAAATGCAGAGTTCACGAAGGCAGAAATCCCTCTCCGATAAAAAAAAATTCTGCAAGATGTGCGTCCAGTGCTCTGCTCTTTGCGTGCAGTCAAAAAACACAATAATCCCAAGAAAGAGCCCAGCCTCTTCCAGGCGCAAGTCAACATGGCAGAGTCGAATCCATTCTCACTCGTTAAACCGAGAGTCGGTCTCTCTTTCAAAGATGGAATGAAGGAAACATAGGAACAGGCAACTACGAAAACCTAGAAACAGAGCAGTTACAGCCCACATTCTTCTCCTCCCCTCCTAACTTTCCATCTTGCAGTGACAACGTCTAATCATATCAATATATATATATATATATAGATAAAATCAAACACGCACGAAAGACCCCTGATGCTGGGGATGCAATATTATCAATATCCAGCACTTCTCTATCACAATATTTTGAATTCCATAATAACTAACAACATGTCAATTTCACATTCATCAAATTAATTAAAAGTCACATTAAAATTAGAAAAAATAAATCTTCCTACTCGTTCTCTTAGATGCTCAGTCAAGTCTCTCTGTTCCTTACAACCAGGCTGTATACTAACTTTCTTGTATTTAAAATAACGAAACCGTGCAAAACGTGACAACGTTTACTAATAGTACAGCTACGAATAGAGGGAAATAACAACGTACGATACACCCCTCTTCCTCTGCTCACCTAAGAATTTATGTAAGGACTTGAATTTCTTCCTGTCAGTTTTCCATTCCCCCCCTACTCGTTCTTGAAGACACGGAAATTTCAAACGCTGTCAGGATCATACTCTTTGTCTGCGTATCTCCCTAAACAGGAATCTTGAGATAGTGTATTCGAAGAAAATGGCAAGGTTCATATAATTATTATGGGCGCCTGCAAGGAGCTAGCTGTGGGGAGCAAGACACCTGCGCTGCTGCCCGCTTGGGGCTACACACGCTTTCAGAAGTTTCCGCTTTGACCTTAATCTTTACCTCGGTCTCTAGTATGTACCTTTACTTTTGGACATGTTGTATCAGACAATGACCTCGCAGTTGCCTCCTAGCACATAAATCTTCTCGGAAAATATTGTAAGGTAAAAGGTCCCCAGAATGTTTCAAACACTGTTTTGCATTCAAAGCTGAAGTTTTGGGGGTTTTTATTTAAAAAAAAGACATCTTGTTCTCCCTGAGGCAGTCCTGGAGAAGACATTTATTTCTTTACCATCAAATCTTTCCCTCCCCTTACTTTGTTTTCTTTCTCGAGCCAGCGCGCGTATTGATTTGCTTCCCATTCACGTGTGTCCTTTCCCTCCTCTTGTACTTAACCCTTTCCTCATCTCACAAACTGTCCGTCATTGGTAATCCACATGCGTCAACCGTATCCTCATTATTACTTCGTCATCCTCAATATCAGCACCTCATCCCATCTATTCCTATATTGTAACCGACATACATATATTGTACACTTCTAGTTTAGTACAATTACTAAATGTTATTATCAATACCATTTTAATTTTTTTTCTCAATTTCGTGCACAACCTCCTGTACTTGTCTATCAAGACCTGACACGATTTCCATTTAAAAATAGGCTAGACAGGCTCCCTGCGATAACTGTGTGGCTTTTATTTATTCATTTTGCTACCTTTTCCAAATGACCCCCCTACGGCTAAACAACATTCTGTTCATCATTAATCCTACTACAGTGGAAATTTTCTAGAGTTTCGTGGTCTTCTTCCGGTAGGCCACACATATGCGAGTCAATCGCAAGCAAAGAACGGTCCTTTTTTTAGCAGACGTGTATCACAATTCGTTTGGAGCAAAGCTCGCCCATAACTCTTTCTTTGTAAAACGCTCCTGCCAGTCACGTAGTCAGATCTGCCAGTCACGTAGTCAGGTCTCTGCAGCTGTCAGTAGAAAGATTAAATTGAAACCCGTGGTGGTGGTAGTGGTAGCCGTGTTTTAATTATATCACATGACTTTTTTGACAGTTCATGATCGAAGTTTTCGAGATTCAGTCGATAACTCCCGAACTACTTGCTTTCTTTTCCGATTAGACAGCAATGTGTGTGGTCAAACGCGTTCACTCAATGTCCTGCTTGTACCAACCTTATTTGCAGAATCTTCATTCAGTAATACACTATCCATCTTCATCGGAATTAGCCACGCTCGGCAAAGCACCCTGAGAAGTACGTGTAGAAGAGCTCACCAGCAAGCTTTAGTGCTTGTCATCATTAGATTGTCACTGCTACGGTTTTTAAATAAAGTTTATTCCACCCACACTGAGAGACACGTAGATCATAAAATGGATAGTGTCTTTTCGGAGGTACATTTTTTTATTGCATACACCTCTGTACAGAAATTAACCTCACTATTCAAGGCAGATTAAGGCAAGATTTGCCGTAAAGGACCTTCTTACCTAAATACATGTCAAATATTTAACTCTCTTTGAAATAGTTTTTACATTTCAAAACAGCAGAATAAGTTCGATAATGTGTCTTAAGTTCCAAATTTATAGTTTAGCTTTGCCGAGACGAAAGCCGTGTATTTTTGCTGTTTGTTTTTGTTTTCTTACAATACGTGCACTTGATAGAAATAGGTTAAGAATTATTAGAAGAAAAACTATTTAAATTTATATCTTTTTATGTAAGCAAAAGTCAGTCCGGACTTTCCCTTCATCGTGAGTATAATCTCGATGATTTTTAGTCTGCTTTAAAGAGGACACGAGCAAGTTGCCAAGTTAACGAAGCATAAGGTTAAGGTTGCTTTCGAGAAAGATCTGGTAGAAGATGCTGTAGCGAGGCTGGTCTCGTAATACGTTATGAACATTTACAATGTCGAAGTATGTTTTTCTTCGAAACATCTGTCCGTACTAGCTGTAATGTCATCTCTGGAAGTTGAGACAATATAAATACTGAAGAGGATACACCATCACCTTAAAGTCAGGCATTTGTGTTGGAATGTGTACCCGTAAATTTTTACTGTTGTTTTATTCTCATGATTTATTAAACATTATTAGGCTCTGCGAACTTTGTACTATTTGTTGACGCTGCCATATTTGAACATACCGGAGAATAATTTCTCGCAAATTTGTGAGATCCTGGATTATTCTGAAAGCTCTGAGAAGAGTGCAACGATAGCGTGAGAAAAACGAACAAGTTGAGCGTGCAAATATACGTGCCACTAGTGTATGGTCTACGACATAGCTACACCCCATCATCTTTGCTTCAGTATTATGTGTCCGCAAAAGTTTATGTTTTCTGGGGTTACTTTGACCTCTTCATTACTAGTAGCTCCGTTACACGGTATTTTCGGTGATTTCATTCAGATTTGAGGGAAATGCCTCCAGCAGCAGAACAGGCCGTGTGGTAACAAATGGTCTGAAAGGCGTGAGATTGCACCTCTTCCATTGCTAATACCAGGATGCGAGGAAGCTATCACCACTTACGGTTGTTTTAAAATGTAGCATTAAGCAATTTTCACAGAGCGCTGCGAAGCATTTCAGTGAAAGATTCACACAAAAGTGCTTGCGAATACCAGTAATTAGTAATCGTCGTCTCCTAGAGTTTATTCTTTGTTTCATGCGGCGATCATACTGTCAAAATACCGAAGAAGAAGGGTGGCTAGACTGTTGCTGGACAACTGATGTTCAGAGAAACTTTTTCAGCCAAAGACTCCTGAGCTTCTGGGTGCTTGCTTAACAGTAGAGAGTTGCAGACAAGATGACTTGTTATGTGCCGATAATGGGCAAAGAGAGAAAATGAAAAAAGAATGTTATCTTTGAAAAGTGACAAAATCATTAGTTTTTATTTCCTCCGCAGTTTAATCAAACGAATATCAAACTAAATAAAATATGTATGAAGACGGCAGAAAAACCATTAGCAGGATATCTCTGAGGCTTAGAGCAGGATTTTGCTTGTAAGTCTACTAAGTGATTGCAAAAAGATATTTCTGTTGTTTTTCTCAAAAAAGCAATTTACAATATCGAAAATGTTGCTGTGCATTTTACTTAGATGCAAACGTACTATTAGTTTGGTCCCAAACGTATTCGCCGTCTGAGTAAAAGCCTGATAGAAGTAACAAAATTGTAGAAAAAAAATTCGATTTGTTCGCCGTCTCAAATTTGAATTAAAATACAGTGGGGCTTACTGTATAAATTTAACAATTTAAACAATACGTTTAAAAAAACTAAAGGTCTTTCACTTACGACATAAGTTAGCTAAAGTTAAAGTTAGTGACCTGTAAACTAAAACTAGAAAGTAAGCCTCGCTTGTGGTAAGACTTGCAGTCAAAACTGAAAGCAAACATCCATCGCTCGGTTAAGAATTGAACCAGACAGTAAGAGTACAGCGACAAATAGCTTTTGCAAAACGTTTGAAAAAGCACAAGGTTTATCAGCATGGTGTTCTTGTATGCTGGGCCTGAGAATACGTAAGTAAAATTCCTTACGAATACGAAGTCTGCTTACGTTAAGATCTGAACAAAGAAAACTACATGACTACCGCTTAACAAGTGTGAAATTTAAATCGTTCCTTAAAGAACAACAGTTTCTTAAAACAACATTACAAAGTCAACTGTGTCTACAACATTGAGATCAAGCCTACAGGCAGATACTACAGCATTGATATCAGGCCTCCAGACAGATGCTAACTCGCACATATCCTCTCCTTTCTCAACTTCTGTTCACATTTCTCAGTCTTTGAGTGCTTCCGCACCAAATTCAGGCTTTATAAGTCTCCCGTTGTCTCCATACTGCTGTACGGCTGTGAGGCGTGGATCTTGCTTATGCCAACGGAGCGACGGATCAAGGCTTTCAAATCCAAGAGCTTCAAGAGACTTGTTCGGATCTCCTACAAGAAGAAAAAGACGAACGACTTCACGTCCTTGGTGGATTCCCAGAAGCCTCTCCTCGCTACAGTCAAGCTGCAGAAGCTTATATCATCCGACATAACACCTCTCCGAAGACGGTCCTCCAGGGGTAGGTCAAGGCAGTCGACGCCGTGGCAAGCAAAAGAAAATCTTGGCGAAGATCATGAAGAAGTGGACTTGCTGTCCACTGAGAGACCTTCTCACGAGACATCTGACCGCTCTACTGGCGTGAGTTCACTTCTACGTCTCGTTTATCTCCCAAACAACTGGTAAATCCAATACCAGATAAGGGATAAAAAGAAGAAGACTGGAGTTCGAAGTGTTTATACATCCATACCTTTGTATCTCACTTGCTTTTGATTTATCTTACATATTAATGTTTATTCAACATAACAAAGATATTAAACAGTGCGTTAATAAACACGTCGTTCTTGCCTGTTATTTCCATTAACCACCATGGTATCAGAGCGCGGTCGTTTAAAAACACACCGTTATTGCACTTTATTAGCATTAACCACCATGCCCCGTAGTTATGAAGCGAGGGTGAGTCGTTGCCCTAAGGCGACATTGGAAAATCCAGGACAAACGTCTTTTTCCGTAATTATAAAGCGGTGTCATCGTCCTCATTATCGTCTTCTTTTTCAAGAAAAGTTTTGCTTCAAGCCATCTTGGAAACCTAACCATTCTGAAGAACAAATTGCCGTCGTAAAGCGAGCTTCCACTGAGACAACTTGGAAAATTATATTTATACACAAAATGCATCTTTATTGTCTACTTCTATTCACAACAAAGGTAGAAATGTTTTCCTCGTTGGGAACTCCGATAAGTAATAAACTTAGAAAAATGCGGTTACACCTCACAGACCCACAATAAAAATAATAATAAATGAAGATTTTTATAGCGCATATTCACACTCATAGAGAGCATGCTCCTAGCGCTTAAAACGATGAAGAGACAGGGACTAAATGGATAGAACACGAGGGACGGAAGAATAAACGACAGTACTGACGACAAACAGAAAACAAAGATAGAAAACACAAAAGGCATAAGTAACAGGAACAGAGAATATAGTGATTCTGCAGAGAAAGATGGGTAGAAAAGTAGCAAGAGCGGAAGGGGGAGGGTAAGAAGGACGAGCATTGTGTGTACTGTGTTAGGAGTAATGCTCAAGGAAGAGGTGCGTTTTCAGTGTAGATTTGAAGGATTCAGCTGTAGCAAGGTGGCGGATATGGAAAAGGAAAGAGTTGAGACCCATACAGTTAGTTACACTTATAGATTATTATCGATTAGTAAAAGTAGTAAGACAATGAAGATTGTTTAACGATAAACTTTGACAAATTATACCATCATTCAAGTGGTTGTAAGAAGAGAAGAGAGGAGACTGGACAGCCGACTAGCTGCAAATTTTCCAAGAGCTAGCAGCTTGCTGGCCATTTGCTCAATAACAGA
This sequence comes from Marisa cornuarietis, assembly GCA_004794655.1. Taxonomy (NCBI): domain Eukaryota; kingdom Metazoa; phylum Mollusca; class Gastropoda; order Architaenioglossa; family Ampullariidae; genus Marisa; species Marisa cornuarietis. The sequence goes on from SMMW01000636.1 coordinate 5,450,179, forward strand.
AAAAATACGAATGACCTTGGTGACAAGTTCATCAGTTGAAGAAGACTTGTCATGTCTGCACACGCTGCTCTCAATTTTGACTCAAACAACACAGCAGCTTTGGAATACATATGTAAAAGACTCGCTGACACAAAGATCCAGATTCACAGAGAGGCGTGCTGGTTCGATTCCCGAGTAGCGCAACAAACCTCCCTTAGTGGGCCCAGCTGGCGGGAATGGGTACCTGACTCCATAGAGGGCTGGGAAAGGTAAGATAGCGAAGGAGATGAGATGGGCATCGTCCTCACGTAAAACTGGCCCCTAACACCTCACCCCTCAACTAACTCAAAAGGTTAGGTGATGACCTTTACCTTTACAATGAGGTACCAACTGTGTGTGTGAGAGAGAGAAAGAGAGAGGAGAGAGAGACTGAGATATGATTAGAATGATGGGGATTTGTAAGACGCTTTTGATGCCTACTGATAGGTGTATGCTCATGCGTCTTCACGTATGTAAGCGCCTTGATTCCGCCTTTGTTGATGGGACAAGAAGCTCGATAATCATTTAAACATTTTGTTGTTGTTGTTGTTGTTGTTGTTGTTGTTGTTGTTGTTGTTGTTGTTGATCAGGAACTGATAGCTGATAGGAGGCGTGCGTGTTCCTGCCACAGACCTGAGCGTCCCTGCTACATAAAAACTGCGAGTTCTTTCTTAAGTCTTTGCTTAAAATTTGTTCACAATTTTGAATTGTAGAAAGTATTAAGTTTGTGGAGATCTTCTTTGTAGTCAATACCTGAAGTATGTTTCGTAATTTTCTCTTTATTATTTTTTTCTATCTGTCCCGTTTTTTCTCTGTGTTTAGTTCCCCTTGCTGTTGGTACGTAATCTGTAAGCACAATGCTTGTTTTCAACACGTGACTATCGGCTGTCCTGGCTTCAAATCTAGTCTCAGGTATTCTGTTTTTTCTCTACATGTAGTATCTGTTTTCAGTACCTTTGTGGCAATAGGAATGATCCGAATGATACTTAAAAGTAAATCACATTGCTTGGGAAAATATTCTATTATGAAACATCAAAAGTAAATACACGGCAGTATTTATCAAGATAATTTTATGGTATTTAAGAATAGTTTAGTAGGAGAAAGAAAGGTTCTACATATGTTAGTATGAATTCGCTATACTCTGTACACATTTGTAAGACCATATTTATGATACATGAGTGTGGATAAGAATTAGTGTGTGTGCATTTATTGTTTAGAGGTATCTGCGCTGAATACTTAATATTCTTTTACCTACGTTAAGTTAAAGAATAAATATTTTCAGAAAAAATGTTTTCGAGTTTTGACCGAAAAAGTCATAACAAGCAGCTTGGCGTTTGGTCTTTTGCCTACAGCTTAAAGTAAACACATCCACATGAACGCACCTATTTGTACGGAACCCTCAAAGGACAAATAGGGACGCGGGTGAAGGAAGGAGAGAGGAAGTCTAAATGACAATGGCAGAGTGATTGGGGGAAAACGAGAAAGGAAAATTGACTACTCGAAGCCAAAGTTCAGGCAAAATAAAATGAAAACCAGCTTCTTTCTCAACCATTTTAATCCGTACAGCGGATCAAACTGTCAAAACGCGTTCCATACCCTCTGATTTTTATGTTTTTAATCTACATTTTGAGAGAAATCGATAGGGAGGCAATTTACTGACGTGTCAAGTCAGGTTGCACCAATGAGGTTCAATGCTCGCGTTTTTTATCCACTTCCTTGGGGAGCTGGGTGCGTGTTGGGACAGTGAGAACAGATTACTTTCAACCTGTGAGGTGGATTTTTTGGGTGTCTTTCATTCCTCAGTGCGCTCGAATTTTATTCATCTGGAACTTGGAGATTAGTGGGTGTGCACCTTTCAGTGAAACGGCTTTACACTGTTCTCATTCAAAGTTATCGTCCGGATGGATCCCAGTGGATGGCGTTGGGACTGGCTTGAGCGCTCTTGCGTTCGAGTTTGTTCGTTCATACCTGCGTTTGTGTAAGTGAACGTATACATTTGCGCCAGTTCTTTTGCTCAATAAAGAAAGTTTTTACACCATCTAATGTTTTTTATCATTATGCAAGATTCATACTAATAAAATATTAGGCTGTGCTTTTGCTACTTGCTCTCGTAAGGCTAATTCTACCTAAGGATTGAAAGTTTTTATTTGCAGAATTCACACTGAGAACAGGAAAACAGTCAAATAATAACATCACAAACTGAAGGCATGAATACAGGGAAATCTACCCGACTATATGTCGATGCCATTTCTTTGAGCTGAAAAACAACCGAGTCTTATGAAGAGCTATTAATAGAAACGGTTTTACTCACATTTTTCGTTTCACTAATCTTTTAAACCTCACTTTCGAACATTAGTAACGAGAACGTTTTTCAGTTTTGAAAATTTAGCATATCATTAGATAAAACACTAGCATGATCTCGACAACTATGTTTTTCTAAACTTAAAATCTATTGATCTTTACAAATTCTGCTAAAAGCATGACAATACTTTTTGTGATGTCATTAATCGATTTCACACCTTACACGTTCTAAAAGAAAACGAAATTGAAAGGAAGGTTTAGCGATGGCCCTCAAACAGACGCGTGGCTTTTACGATGTTTTGCTTGAGGATAGAAGAACCTTCTAGTAACTTGACAGCCACAGTTCCCACGCTTGCCGAACCTGTTGTGTAACCTACTGGAATGCAATTAGCAATGAATCACCCCTAAGGCTTCCGCATATCGTTAAAATATTTTTTAACAGCAAGCAGCGATTTATTTTCCTATAACTTTTTCTTCATCAAGTTCCCCGTTGCTGTTTGCAGCCAACATTTTCCGAAGGTCTTCTTTGCGTCACAGTTTTAGCTCGTTTAATTTTGTAAACATGTCGGCAGCCTTCACCATCTCCTCATCTTCATCTGCCCTTTTACCCGCAGCATGTGTACATCTGCACTGATCATGCATACGCGCACGGCAGTGTGCAGGTGAGTTGCTAGCTGGCAAATCACCGTCTAACGTGATAAAGTGTATGTTTGATGCTGTAGAAATTGATGCGAATATTTTCACAAAAAAGTCATTTGTACTATACTTGACTAGGTGGCTCACCAGTAAGCTATTTGTGTCATATTTGACACATAATGTCTCAGTTTAAGCCATTTGTACTATAATTGACACATTGTGTCTCCCTCAGCTTAAGAAATATTTTCTTTTCAGAAATTCGGAAACCAAATTAAACCATGGTGTTTTGCTTAGCATCTCGACTGACGGTGTTGGACGCCTAAAGCAGCTCTGTATCCACATTCTCCTAAAAGAAAAATAGAAAACATGAAAACACAAAGAATTTTTGATACCCGACTGAGGTACTCCCCGTTGCAACTGAGAATGCCCTGTAGCAACGATTATTTGCCTTCCTAAGACTGGGATTCCTATAAAAATGATAAAAAGTTCTAGTTTCTTTTTGAGAAAATTAGAGATCCGACATAAATCAAGATTTCCAGCACACAGGGACAAATGCTGTAGAATATTTCACCCACATCAGAACGCTTATTTCCCCGTGATTCCTGTGTCAGACTGACCCCCAACAACGGCTTTTCCAAATTTAATGATTCCTTCGAGCGCTTCTCCTTGCCCAACATCATCATAATCACAGGAAGTCACTTCGTGGAAAGAGCGGCTTCTGGAATGCCAGCCACATTATCGACACATAAAATGGACGAAGTAAGCTAAGAAAACTATGAAAACAAGGACCAAAGCCCCAACTAGTGGCGTTAATCTATGCATACGAAGTATGAATGTGACTGAACTGCGACCACCCCTTCGCTCACGTGCGTCACGCCTCAGCACGCATGTAGACATAAACGTTTCACTGTGTCCTTCACGTGCGTGCGCCAATCACCCTCACTGGAGGCCAAGCCACCTGCGTGATTATTGCAAGAAAAGAGCACATCTTACTAGTATGGATGTTTCTGTGTCAGAAACCAGATTTCGACCCCCCCCCCCCGACAACAGGTACAGAGCATTCAACCACTAAACTACTCACACCCCTAAATCCGATGTTATATGCAACTTGTCAATTCGTCAGTCAGCTACTTCTTTCCGAGATATAACGCGCACCCATAGGTGGTGTGTTGCCTTCTTCATTGTGCTGATCGATCCGATTAAAGTGCATTCTAATTATGCCCGCAACTTCAAACTTCATGTCATAAACTCTCACCGGTCGTCATCAAACGTGCTCCACCTTTGCATAAAGAAGCGAAAACATCTATTTAATACAGTCAGCACCGTGACGTTCTGTTCTTTCATTTTCATTTCCTTGTCTTTTTACTAATGGACATTGTTAGGAAAGAAATATTGATGCTTTATGTAGAAGTGAAATAAGAATGGCTTAATTTTAAGTTGTTGCTTCTCGATTTGTTTTTAAAAAATATTGATCGCTATTATGGATATTTCGATACTATGCTTTGTTGTTGTACGAAGTTAAAACTTTAAATCGAGGGGCGCGAGAAACAAAAAAGATTTGAGACAAACGGTGATATATAGCATCATCAGTGGACACGAGCAGAGAACAGACAGTGTTTTCAAAGCAGGACGTCTTTATAGGAAAGCAGAACAGGAGGCGCTGCCACATGATGGGTTTAGAAAATTCACCGGTAGTAAAACATTGGCATCGTTGCACGGCACGACAGGAGTAAAAGGATTCCGCCATAACAGCAAACGGTAACAAGAAAGAACACTGACGGACGAAGAATCAATTATGATTACAGAAGGTCGATGACCAACCACTTAACATGAGGCGTAGGCAGGAAGCGGGCCGGAAGCAATGAAAAAAACTTCTTCGGGAAACAGTGTGCTCCAAAGGCGTAAGACTTACACTAGAAATCATTAATCAAGTTTTTAATAAATGAATAATTGTGAGCCATCCGTTTACAGTTGATATTGCAAGATGGTTCTTTGCCCATGATACGTCTGCACTCAGAATATCTAGATCCGTTAAAATGGTTACGCGATTGCATCAATCTGTATATAGTCACACAAACAATACATTTAATAACCATGGACAATATTGATAGCACTTTGTTTTAACCCGATGAAGGTCACGAATTCGTTCGTCATTCGGTCCGGTGGCGCAACGGGTAGACCCTGTCACCAATTCAGTGAGGGTTGGCTGTACTGAGTTCAATTCTCGTCTTGGGCACGCTGTTCTTTCTTTGCATGTGGCATCTGTTTACAGGACTAGCTGCCTTGTCGTGATATAGCCTTAGTTGTTGAGTCTGCGTAGAACACCAATTCGCTAACTCGTCAAAGGGCTATGTCATCGGAATGATGTTATCACAAAAGAGTGTGATAGCTAGGTGATATGGTATAAACATTTCAAGTGAAACGGGATCCTTTACCCGTGTTTGTGCAGACTAAAGACATTATGTGCTACAGATAATTCAAATAAAAATCAAAACCCTTGAATTTTAAAACATGAATAAAGAAACAATTGTTTATATTTGGCAATAAAGGCTGGTGGACTGATGGGAATATTGGCAAAACGTTTTTCAGAAGAAAGCGCTACCTTGTCCTTCCTGCAGTCCACAATCCTTAAGAATACAACATGACGTGATTTATGGCCGCCGAGCTGCTGATAGTAAATCGTGCATATCACTTTTCTTGAAAATATTATAAAAGGATGATGCTTATGACTCTCCCTTCGAGCATCTAATATTGGCTTTGTGGAGAAAAACATGAGTACTTCGTGCATTTTTTTAAAAAGAAAATATATTGCAGCAGACTGATAGATGAGTACGAGTCGACTGTCTGATAAACGAGCCTTGGTCACACCACTCATGCCTTTCTCTTATCTCGTACTGTTACTTCTCGCACCGCTGGTCTTATTATGATCAGAAAGCATGTTATGATGGTTGTATGACGTGATGTAAATTTACGGCAAAGAACTGAACTTTATTTTTAAAATATACCCCATATAATTAGAGTCAGAGTGGGCAAAAGTGGGCAAAGAAGTACATGGAAAGTTTTAACATTTAAATCTTAGGGGCTTTTCAGAATATTACTGAACGGCACTAAATCCGGTGAAAGTCCGTCTTGAGGGGACGTAAAGCTTTGATTTATGTGCACTATAGTTGTGGTCCTGCAACTATCGCCCTTTGCAAGTGTATTCACTTGAGGACAGTCGGGGATGGTTGGTCGGTGATTGAGTTTTACGCCGTGCCAGCATCTAAGGCTATATCACGGCAAGAGAGAGAGAGTTACATTACATTACGTAGATCCCAGGTGACAATAAAACAACCACTAACAATGTAAACCAACATAAGGAAAAAGGTAAATAATATGTTAAAATGGTGTTGTGGCCTAAAGGGCGACCATTAAACCAGAACCGAAAACATCAAAACCTTTTATCCGATGGTTAAGCCCTACCATCTTAAAAAATATATAACGTTGCCGGGAGGAGGATAGACATAAACAAGAAAAACATAGAGCCATAAAATGTTGCTGGCAGACACCGGATTTCAGGACAAGTGATTAAAACGTAAAACTGTAAAGTGCCCCTGAAACCATGAGCAAACATGGTGACAGGCGCTAACCGTTACGCCACCGGAATTACGATTGTGATTGAAAGGCAGGGTAAATGAGGAATTTTTACTAGTTAAACGAGAACAGAAAACAATAATAAAGCTTTCTTTTATAGTAAGGAATCACCGGTTTACATTTTTTTTCTAAACACCGCATTCAGTGTAGTCATTGATGCTGGTCAAAACTACGGCGCAATGCACTTAATAGTTATTCACAGCTTCAACAGTTCTAGACAAAACAGTAGATCTTACACGGAACAGGCAAAGTAACTCTACGTGGTAAAATTTCTCATTGGTCATGACGTCACTACAACGGGTGGAGATTTTAGCGGTTAATACACATGTACGTTCCAAATGACAGAAACACACACAATTCAACAAGTGTGGAAAAACCTGGCGAGCAACGAACACCAACATGGGGAATAATATAAATACAATCTCGCAAAAATAATAATTCATTAACGTCAACAGATAGAATTCTCCTTGCATATTCCCCAATGGAATCCAACTTTGAAAACTTTCAATAATTAAGCGTCTGCCTTTCACAGCGTCGTCGATTCACACTCCTAATGAATTTCTACCTCACATAAAGCAAAATTTGGAAACGCAATTACTACAACAATGTAAATCACTCACTGCTATCGTTCTCACACTATCAGTCTAAAGCGTTTATGTAAACAGAGGAGTCAAGGGCTTTTTAACTTCCTCTGTTACTGTAAATTACTGGAAATCGCGTGACGCAATCAAGTTTCTGAATACAAGTTACTTCGACAAAACTATTATGGCGTTACTCACGACTTATGAAAGTGGATGCCCGGATGTCAGGCTAATCCAGTGCTGACTAGGAGACCACTGGTCCCCCATCGAAAGGTGTAGGATAGCACGGGTGACACACGGTCGACTGTGTGTTGTAGACCGTGCAGCACGATGAAGGTGGGCCGTGCAACACTATTGACGTGTCGCTGAGTGCTGAGTTCACTGCCCTTGCTCGCCCTAGTTCGCCGCACGGTCCGATGAAGGGGTGATAACTCCGACCCTTGGTTCCAAAGCTGGGTACACACCACTGGAGGTCATGCAGATTCAGCTCACATCTCACAAAAATCCTCCCAGTGAGGAAATCTGTAACTTGCACGTTGCGCTTAGTCCTACAGTTTGATCATTTATATCTTTTACATCTTAATGTGCGACATTCTAATTCGCACGGCAGAATTTGGGTTTTTTCCCCATTTCTGCATTTACTCCCATTACATTTGACAAATTAATTAAGTACCTTGAAAAAATTCTGAAACTGCATTCATTAGAGAGCAATAATGACTTGCAGATTCTCACAGATAGACTCGCAACTAGCGCAAGCGCATATGGGAAGGACATCAACAGCGACGGCTGCAATGGCGAGGCTGAACACTGCATGGGACAGCAGGAGTATAAGCTTCGCAAGCAAATTCAAACTATACAAGTCCCTGATCGTTCCCATCATGCTGTATGACTGTGAAACTTGGACTCTGTTGACAGATACCGAGAGAAAGATCCAGGCATTCGAGATGAAGTGTCTCTGGAGACTGATCCATATCTCTTACAGAGAACAAAAGTCAAACGATTTTGTCTGCAGTCTGGTCACAGTCCAGAATGGTCCCCAAGAACCTCTGCTAGCCACTGTCAAACGGCGAAAACTGGTTTGGTTTGGGCATGTCACTCGGCACGACATCTTGCCCAAGACGGTCCTCCAAGGATGAGTGGAGGAAGGCCGTCGACGAGGCAAACAGAATAAGTGGTGGCTGAGTAACATCAAGAAGTGGACAGACCGCCAGCTGGGCGACCTTCTGCAAGAAATGCAGGTGAGACTGGCACGCATACACCACTATTACTGCAGCTCATCATGTCCACCCAGCGATTGATCACAGTTAAGGAGACCATTATCACAATAAAACAATTACTTAAATATCCTATAAACTTAATTATTACTTTTCATCCATTAACTAATGTTTTAAAATCTCAGCTATTACCTCGATTAGACAAGGGTAGGCCTCGATTCGGGGATCGCGGCGAAGTACATACTTCTCACAAGCTCGACGGTCGATCCATTGAATATCTAACAGTATCACTCACTTAACTACCTTTTGGGGAGTACATAACCATTCCTACCTTCTAGAGTCTAGACGCTTTATTGCATTCAAGTACAAACTGTCGCCTCTATTGCATACTCATTCTGCTTAGTAAATTATTAGCTTACATACATATACTACTAACTAGTGAATTATTGTCATTTAATACACAAAACTTATCACATTAGCGCACGGACGCGTCCGTAACAGATGTTCTCTAATATTGCCAAGAGCTCGTTAATGCATTTAGAAGAGAAGTTTGACGCTTGTTGACTGACGGTGCGGTGGTGAGGAAGTCAAATACAACTGCACATGCTTATCTCCTCTTCAATATACTGCTCTGGATCGACCACTAATCAGACAGCTCGGGAGAGATTATGTTCAGAATACATGTGAAGTTTGTTTCCATTTTAAGAAGTATCAGATGATTTTTCCTGTCTATTGAATGAACACAAGAAAACTCAGAACAGCAATATGTGTGAGAAAGCTGAACACATCGGGGAAAGAGTCTATCCCACTCCATTCTACCCGTCCCGAACGTCAAAAATTCAAAACTCATACTCGCTTGGATGAGTACGCATGGCCTGGGCTTCTTAACACCTTCTGCCAAGTTCCGCGTCACAACCTCGCTGTCTACAGCACGTAACCTTATCCTCGGGCTGCACGTGCATTTGGACGCAGGTCTCGTAGGAGGCAACGTACAGCAGTGTTAGTTCCAGTTTGTCACCTAATAGGTTTCGAGAACTGTGGATTACAGTATAAGCTGCCCGAATGAAAGATCATACATCTGATAAACCTGAGACGACGTGTATTTAAAGCATCATATCACACAACCGTCGAAAGAATGAGAATAAAAATAGCAATAGCATCTGTTGTGTATGTCTTCTGAAGATTTGGTTTCACTGTGTCCACGAAAGCAAAGCTTGCAAATCTCAAATCAGCATTCTGTCAGTGCTCGCTTTTATATTTCGTTCACAGTAGTGGACATCTGCAGAATAACGCATCCTCTTGTAACTTCGAGCTCGCGGAGCTAAACTGTGATTTTTTGTAATTCCCTCTGTAAAATGCTTCAGCCTCCTTTTAACGAAATGAAACGCTCAAGCACAACTGAATTCTGATGTTATCTCAAACTTTGTTGTAGGTGTATCGACGAGTGCACAGCTTAAATGAACAACAGCATACACGTACACGTGTGTGTGTATGTGTGAGTGTGCGCGCGCGCATACAGAGTGAGGGGGTAATGGTGCGAGCGCGTTTAAGTGCATGTTTGTTGGTGTTGCATGAAAACGCACTCGTTTTGCCGTCAAAGCTCAATGTCGGGTCTATAGATACGTCCTCATGCGTGATTGTTCGTCACATTGGAAGCAAGCACAATTATCGATGGATCGAGCCACGCACACTATGCTGACAGAACAACAGATTGTGTATCTAACCGCCAGTCTTTAGAAAATAACTGCGATTTATGCATGCTTCCTTGCATTCAGGTACCCGGTCTCTACATTAAAGTTACCACGAGATGAGTTAATGTCGTCACGAGAAGAGACTGTTTAAATGGGACCCTGTTATACATTACAAAAAAGATGTGCGTCATCACGTGATACAGGGACGTTGTGAACCAGATCAGAACGTACCAAACGAAAAACCTAAACCTCAGCTTTGTTCTCCCTCAGAAACTATCTATTATGACACATTTCACATACTATAAATGAAGGTAAACTACTACAAATACTTCCATCATCATCATCATCATCATCATCATCATCATCATCATCATCATCATCATCATCATCATCATCATCATTTAATCATTAACTACAGCAGCAGTTATAAAACGCACTGTTGCTGAAAAAGCAGCCTTTTGTCGTTGTTCTGAATACTGTTATAATTTTTATTAAGAAAAGCAAAGTTAGGTGGCTTGCATTTTTAGGGGTGTCATCATCAGCAGCATGTTAGCTTGTATAGCTTGATTACCCACCCAAAGCCAGACTCACAGCACTTTTAAAAAAATGTCGACAGTTTTCAAAAAGAAAGACAGTGTCGCGTGAATCAACATCAAAGGCTAAGACACACATGGCCTTTAATCAGTCTATCCTGACTGTCCTTTCTTCCCGTTGTCCTGTCATTGCATTCCTTCATTCTCCGTGGCATTGTTTATTAACTGTACCTGTGAGTGTATGGATGTTAACTGTTCATGTGAGTGTGTATGTGCTAACTGTTCATGCGTGTGTGCTAACTATACATGTATGTCAACTGTACATGTGTGTATGTGCTAACTGTACGTGTATGTTGTACTTGATTGTGATATTCGTCGGTGCGATCTTATTCCCTACTGTCTCAAGTCGCCAAATGTGTCAGATCAGATAACATTTCTGGTGCCTTTCTACAATTGACGAAATTCTGTCCCACGCCTGGGACCAAGTCGTTCGAATCCATCAATCATCAAAACTACGTCTTCTACTGTACATCCATTGATCAACGCTGACCCTTGTCCGTGCGATCTTACTTTCTCCAGTAAACCATTGTACTGATTCAATTTTACCGGAAAGGGTACTTGGTGACCCACTAGGGTGTGACCGTACTCCTTACCTGTTCGTGGGTCGTACGTCTCACATATAATATTTGGAGCAATTTCCCTGGGAATCTGGTATCGAAGTCCTGTAATTTTTCTGTTTCAGTAAGTAGATTTATACTCTTTGTCCGATCCTTACCAAATTTGGAAGAATATCACTTTTGGAGAAGATCGTAAACTATTTTTGGCTGATGTATGATGCTTTGGATCATGTTTATTTTTTAAGGATTACTCTCACCATTCTAAGATAACGCTGGTGGCTTCAGAGGAAATGAACAACAAATTTACTACACAAATTGCGACATATTTCTTCTAAGGAGAGCGAACTTGGACAACGTCGTAATTTGAGGATGTATGAGAGAAGACGAAAGACAGAGATAAAGGAGGAGGGAGGGGAAGCGAGCGAGTTATGTGACGTCTAGCACCATGGTAATTTTATCCCTCCCCCCTCCCACCTTGACAACAAACGGCCAGCATCATTTCTCACCTCTTCACCTCCCCCTTCCTTCTACACCGGAAGTGCACATGATAAAAACTAGCAAAAATGGAGGTGCAGTATGCAATTAGGGAGACAAAGAAAAGTTATAAGGACAAAGCTGAGTTACAGTTTAGCAATGGCGACCTCAGGGCAGAGAGACATGGTATTAAGAATATATCCTCTGTTAAACGCTCTTTTTAAAAAAAAAAACACATGTGGAACTTGCGGCGTTGATAAGTGTGATCTTCCCAACGTGCGGAATTCTTTGAGATTCATAAAATCTTTCACAATGTTTCAACACTAAAATAGTCTCTGGTCCCTGAGCATGGGTTGGTCCAGTCCTCTGTCACAGATCTGTTGAGATGAATAAATGTTAAAAAGGCTTGCGGTCCAAATGGGATCTGTGGAAGCCCCCGCCATTATTGAGCCAAACAACCTAGCGGAGATTTACAGCTGTTCCAGCTCTTTGTAGATTCTGGCCACATTCCAGATATTTGTAAACTTTCACACATTGTGCCTGTTCCAAACACCACTAGGCCCAGTCAACCCAACGACTTCACACCAGTCGGTCTTACCTCAGTTATCGTGAAAACACTATGAAAAATTGTAAGGAGCAAGGTTATGGCTGCTGTTGGTCAATATCTTGACCCACTGCAGTTTGCCTATAAAGCTGGAAGAGGTGTCGATGATGCTAAGCTGTTTATGCTATGTACTCTGTATAAACATCTGCAGAAACCTAGAGCTCATGCCAGGCTTCTCTTTACTGATTTTTCTTCTGCTTTTAATACCTCAAACAGGAAAGAAATTATCTTTGACTTCAGGATGAACAAACCTGAGGCAGTCACCAGTCCTATCCATGATGATGACATTGGAATAGGCGACTCATAAATATTTAGGTACTGTCTTCGATAACCAGATTAAAAAGTACATCAACACTGACGTGATCGTCTGTAAGAGCCAGCAACGCCTGTACCTCCTACGGAAACACAGGTCTTTTTTGTCAGCTCTGTCATTCCCACTCGGTTCTATCAGTTCCTCATTAAAAGTCTCATCACTTTTTGTTTCATCTCTTAGTTCCACAACCGCTCCCTCGGGAACAGGAAGTCTTGCCTCCCTTGTTAATATCTGTTCCAAGATCATCGAAACCAGGCCGATGGACTTGACAGTCTTAAGTAATCAGCGAATCCTTAGGAAGGCATCCGTTATCCTCCCTATTCCTGATCATGTACTGGCATGTAAATGCTCAGTTTGTGGTTTGGCCGCAGGTACGCGACGCCTGTTTCATTCATTCATCGTGCCATTCGCCTGATCAATTCTACTGGCCGTTATCTTGTGTTACCCTGAGGTTACCTAAGGTCACCAACTGTATCTACTGTTGCTGTGTGCATGTGTATGCATATATACATATATATAGAGAGAGAATGTGAGAGAGGAAGAGAACTTTCTTCCTGTAGTCAATATGTGTATTTATGTACTTATCTGTATATAAAGAAGCATAAGAACACTACATGTAATTGCCCTTGTGGACTAATAAAGTTTTATTGTATTATTTTGGTTTTTCCGTTTAAAAAAGGGATATAAAGTTGCACCCGTTTAGACGTTTGCGTATTCTTTCATCCAGCACGAAGACTAAATCCAACTTCGAATTCCCTGTCGTTTTTAATATATACATCAATTTACAAACAAAATATAAGGTGCTTCAAGAATTTTTAAAAATAACTGCCGTACTTCACACTTACTAGCCAACTAACCCACACAAAATATTTCAAAACAAAGACACTCAGGACGATAATCTTGGAAAAGTATAACAGAGTCCTTGCACTGTGTTCCATACATATTTTTAATACAGTTACTTTTCGCTTACGTGCGCACCCGGGGGCTGAGTGATGAGAACGTTGGTACATAGACTCACTGATAAGAGTTACTGATCCTCCTAAAACGATGTAGTTGTGACGTCACTGGCGATATTCGTTCTTATGAATTACACATACATCCCAAGACAAAAGACCGCCGCTATGGCCTGACGCCGTTCACTCGAAATCACAAAGATGTAGGGACCAACTCATGGAAGGGGGATGGGGTGATAAGTGTTTTAACGCCGATCCAGCAGCTAAAGCTATATCACGGCAAGGCAGCCAGCCCTGCAAACAGATGCCACATGCAGAGAAAGAACAGCGTGCCCGAGACGAGAACTGAACCCAGAACAGCCAACCTTCACTGTATTGGGGACAGGCGCTAACCGTTGCGCCACCGGGCCACTGATTTTGTTTTTTCGTAAACGTCTCAGTGAAGGCAAGAACTTCGGAAGTCTTCGGAAACGTGACGTCAGCGACCTTGACAGTCCGTGCTACACCAAACCTTGGTCTAAATGTTTGCCAGTTATGAAACCTTGTATGGCTTTAAGCTGAACAACACTTAGATATTATGAAGGACTGCATAGAGGTAACGACGACAGACAAAATAGATTAAGGCCTAAAACTGATGACATGTAAAATAAACTGTGGCCCAGAACAACGGAGAGAACTATGAAGTAGCTTAGCTGAGTGAGCTTTACAAGTAATATCTCTATAGTGTAGCAGTTACACGCCAAGCAGTTTGTTTGAGAAGTATTGCGTTCAAACCTTGGGTAAGTATTTTTGGTATACCCATTCAACAGCTGGGCCAGCAGAGTTTTCAGTTATACAAGACGAATTTATACGCAAGTTGTATCCTTTTTACGCTCATTATTAGTTTATCTGGAAGTTATTGCTAAAATCGCACGTTAATGTTTATGCTTTCACCGTTACCTACAGAGGAAAATCTCTCTCGCTGCATATTCATTTAAACTTAGGCAAACAAAAGCAGACAATCTCGTGACAAGACGACATCGCGACCCACAGGGGTAACTGTACGCGACTCCTTGGAGACAAAGAGTCTGATGCACACAGCATCAACTCCAAGTAATTATACAAGTCCGCCTAAATTAGACATGATGTGCACGTTACGCTTTCTTGTTTTAATAAGAGTAGTTGATCTAATTAGAGTAGTGGATCTAATTAACTGTGAAGGTGCTTGAGTCGCTTTGTCTGCACACGCACTCTCCGTCGCTTAATGCTGACAGTAACAACAACAACCCTAATTATAACCCTGGTCCAAGGGACAAATGATGAGCAAAAGTGTGGAGTGGACACGAATAATGTATGCAGCGAAACTACGGGCTTCGCACCACCTTAATTTCCCCTGAAAACAGGACCGGTAATTGATGCTTATGTCCAGTCATTAACAAGGTCTCTGTGGATTTTCAGTGATAATTAAATCCCCTTGCGACAATCGTGAAAAAA
Source organism: Marisa cornuarietis (assembly GCA_004794655.1). NCBI lineage: Eukaryota > Metazoa > Mollusca > Gastropoda > Architaenioglossa > Ampullariidae > Marisa > Marisa cornuarietis. The sequence continues at coordinate 5,465,220 of SMMW01000636.1, forward strand.
AAATTCTTGTGGCTTGATGTGCAGCCTGTAAAGAACAGAAATGATCAATAACCAATAATAAGAATCAATTTAAAAGTATATAAGAGGCAAGAACGTATACGTTATTAACTAGAAAAATCACCATTAGGAAAATGATTTACTGGTTATTCACAAGAATAATCGACCCATTACTACAAGGGGTTGCAAAAATATAATACAAAAAGATAAAGAGGATGGAGAGGAGGAATAGACTAAGAGAGATTAAAAAACAATAGTCAGTGGAATTAAGACAAAAACCATAACTTGTGGAAGAGGACATATTTCGTCTTAACGCTTCTGCCTGGTAAAATGCATTTCCAGTCTAACATTAGGCAGTCCATTGCCATTTGATGAAATTATTCTTTATGATATGTTTCAGTAATAATATTTACTATAAATGTGACTATTTTTCTTTCTTCGCTCTAGTAACTGGCGCTGAAGATGTTTGTGATAACATCAGACATCTACCTTATTCTTTGCACACACCTGGCTTCTGACATCAGCTTGACTGTTTGCATTTCAAGTTGGTAAATAATCTATTGAGAATTTGCTGTGCTGTCTCTCCCCTTTGCTTTTGACATGTCGATTCCGCCATTTAGTGCTTTCAGAGTAGCTCAGACTGACGAAAACGGTAATCAGGATAACGTAAATAAACTAAATCAATCCAAACCCCCGAAATAGGTACGCACGGGGTGGTTTTTACGGATGCGGGCTTCTGCTGTCAATAATTCTCCGGAAAGTCAGACCGGGAAGAAGATAGGTATTTCAAACTCATTTCTTTTGATCTACAAATTGAGAAAGAAAACAATTTTAAGTTTAAAATAATCAGTGGGGCTTTATTTGTGCACAATATTTAGTGAATGTTTTCATTTGTTTAGTCTTAGTTATCATTTAACAGGCAACCCAGTCTTGTGTGACTTACTCTGGTGATGATCGTTTAGGTGTGTCGAGTATTATACGGCTTACATCATTCTGGTGATATGATCTCTTAGGTGAGTCGCTCAGTTCCGACGGTGCCCACCTCTCGTCAGGTGTTTGACCACAGGCTTTTACTACAAGACTTTTCATCATATCAGTAACGTCGACTTTTCGTAACTGGATCGTACCACTGGATGACCCTTCAAACACAGGGACCATATTTCCAAAGAAACAGAATGAAAAGGAAATTTAACCATCATGCTGGTAGCACAAAGACTTCTTCGCCACAAAACAGAAAAATACTTAAGGTGATACATCAAGATCTTCTCGAGTTTTCTTCAGCGGCACTCGTTTTTCCCAGACCGTGAGATTTAGGTGTAGCTTCGAAAGTATCGTCAAATTATAAACGGCATTCACACGGTTTTCTGTATGACATAAGAGATGCTATGTTGTTTTTATTATTAATATTGCTTTTTTGGCTAGATCACTTTTAAAAACTATTCCTTCCACTTGTTCCCCAACTCGCACTAAAAACTTTTTCTTTTCATTTTTTTCTCTATCTACTGCTTTCTTATCTTTATTTAAACATGGCAACAACATTGAAGCAGTGGTATGTTTGCGTTGGATTTACATAACAAGGTTTTACACTTTTACACATTCTGAACTTCTGTAATTTTTTTTCTCTTCTTTGCACAACAGTAGGTAGACATAACATGATAGGTTACTTATTGATTGTAGCTATAATAGCTCACACATGACCATTTTTTTCTAAAGGCTTGTCATTGTCTGACATTGCCGTACTGACTTATTTCCCTACCTTTTTTCTGCTGAATTTCTTTTGCTGTATTCTTGATGACTTCCTTTGCTACAAGGTTGTTTGGAGTAGTATTTATGCAAGAACCGACTTCTTTCTTCATGTCTCCGAAAATCTTTCCTCTTTAACTGATCGTTTTTGTTTACTTATTTTTAACGGCTTAACACTGATTGACTCTCCACAATGACAAGAACATGTCACATTTGAGGATGTGTGTGTTATGTTCAGTGACAAAACACTGTCTTTTATATTACAAGGCTATGTCACACATGGCTCCTAATACAAACTTTAGACTAGTCTGTGCAGACGGTTGGTATAGTAGCCTCGGTTGTATCTGTACTAAACACCGATACGACAAACACTGGACGTTTTCGAGTGAAACAGTCGCTTTGTTGGACAAGAAAATGTCTTCTTCTGCACTTCAGGCACGAGTCCTACACAAGACCCTATCAACAGTACCTCAAAAGAGTCTTTTGTTTTTTTTAATAGTATATAGTACACTGTAACACTGGGAAGCAGTGCCCTGATATAAATATTATTATACAGGAACAAGTAAGCCCTACATAGAGGAACGAATACTACCTACTTTCTTCTCAACACTTGATCATTTTGGAATGTAGGAATTCTTTCCTTCGTATTTAGCAACGGCACATGCGCTTTCATTGCACTTGTGCTTTCGAGATTTGGTATTTTCTGTGCAACTTGTGTCAACAGTGACCCTGTGCTTAGCCAGGACCAAATGAAGATTTCAACAGATGAGGGAAACCCTCTTCTTTTAATTCCTCAAGATTCGTGTTCCTCCTTGCGATTTCATGTTCGCGGCATTGATAAGTGATGTGTCACGTTGTTTGTTTGTTTGTTTATTTAGTTGGAAAGTGCTTCCACCTTGCGGTGATTTCGCACTATGGGGGGAAAGGGAGGGGGGAGGAAACCGGAGTACCCGGAGAAAACCCCCGCCGCCCAGCCATGCGAACAGGTGTCACATACAGAGAGTGTCCCGAGACGAGATCTGAACCCTGAGCCGCTCACTGCAGTGGTGACAAGCGAGTGTTTTAACCACTACACTACCGGGGGCCCGCTGTGATGTGTCACCCCTCGGGTAGGTCTTTAAAGGGAGCTATTTTCACACTGGCAGCGCTGCTGTAGTCCTGCATTCACACGGCGTGTTGCTCTTTGTCAAAGAAAATGCTTGTCTCAGACGTGGGAATTGACTGAGCTTTGACCACTAGTCTGAAGGCACATCTGCTCGGAGTTCACCAGACCTGATCAGCAGCCGCTGTTTCTCTTTCCGCGAAAGCGTGATCGACTATTTCAGCTCTCATTTTGTACGAGACAAACGTTTTCGTGGCCATCCTGCGCGTTCTGTACGCAGCTAGTGACACGAGAAATTACTTCTACTATGTGCGGACACTTGCACAGTACCCAGTCGAGAGACCAGAACAAAACATACTTCCATGCGATGTGTCTCTTTATAAGCTGCTTCGAGGTGACTAAATATGCCAATTATTTATCCTAATCAATTATTCTGATTTATTCATTACTTTTTCTTATTTAATCTCAAATACGCGTCAGTAGGTTAACATTAATTGGAAGCCGAGTTTTCAAATACATAAAAGTGGTGATATAAATTAAATATAATGGATATTAAGTTAAGTAAAATGTATCTCATACAAACAAATAGCTTATGTAATACGCTTTAGGTTACAGCAACGTTTATTTTCTGACAGCATTGTATGAAACATTTTAAAATTCATTACAATACACATACACCCACGAACTGCTATTTTTATAATTATTTGTGTCCTCTTTCCAAAGAAACTGCCGGCTATATTGCCACCAACTACTAAATGACGGAGTGAAGGGCAGACGGATAAATCATTCGACTTCCGCCTCTATACATGGCACTCCTTCACACTTCTCTACTGCTGTATTAACTTCTTTAAAAAGATAAGAAAAGTCACATTTTAGAATTTTATGGGGAAAAACGTCTGGGAATAACTTTGCTGGCGACTGTTTCCGCAAATCTTGATGGCTACTTAGCTGATATTGGGCGGCCCCGTGGCAACGGTTAGCTCCTGGCACCAATACAGTGAGGGTTAGTTCTCATGGGTTCAGATCTCGTCTCGGGTACGCTGTTCTTTCTCTGAATGTTTACAAAGCTGGCTGCCTTGCTGTGATATTGACCTAGTTGCTTGCTCTGCCTAAAACACCAATTCCATTACCCCTCCAACCACCACCTAGCTGACGTGCCAGTTCTCGTGTGTCGAGAACTGTGTTCAAATACACAAGCGAGTTCAATATGCATCTTTCAAACAGCAGACACAAGCAGTCCTAAAGAATGTAGTCTCTGCTCGCGCAGTGATGTCTGTTAGTCGATCAGTCTTGAGAATGTATATCTAGTCGTGCAAATGGTTATTGATTTCTTCTGCAATGTCGTGTCGTTTGGTTGGCTTTGGAAGATGTCATTTACTATAGCAAGGGTGATCCCGGTTTCACAAATATGAGAGAGGTCATCGGACCGCATTTCAAAGCTCTGAATCGATTCCGTGCATGCCTGCTGGTACTAGTTTTCGTTTTCCTTCCAGTAAAATTCGCCAGCGAAGAAACTCTTGGCACATCACGTTTTCACGTCCAGTTAACCAGTTTACGCTGGTTCGAACAGAGTGTTTTCTCACCGGCGTACATCTTCCTTCGTCTTCCTGTTGAGGTTGCTGCTGACACTAGGCTGGTTAGCAGACGACTCCTGCTAATCAAAAGGTTTCTTGATTTCTTTCTATGTGTTTTAGCGATGTCTAACACAACTGTATTTGTCTAAAGGGTGTCAAGATTCAAACATGTTAGAACTACGCTGTTAGTGAAGGAAAAAATAAAAGACATTCAAAAAACCTAGAGACATGTAGATCAAAAGCAGTTTTCTGTGATATACGTTGGGTGAATTTTACATCTTCAGATGGTTCCGGATTTCTAAAACTAGCTTATTCTTAATTATTAATATAATTCCACTAATTAGACATATTTTTGGTTGATTAAACTAAGCCCTCGAATGTAATTAGGTTCACAGGTGTTAAGTCATAATGTGAAAGAAGGATCCAGATTCATTATATAACTGTGCTATGCTGTACAGCTTTTTTTACTTTGAATTTTTAACACTTACACCTTTCTTAACAATTTTAATTCTATAATAACAATATACTGGTTCTCCCATAAAATGTATTGGTTCAAACAGAAGCTCTCTTAATTTTAAAAGCTAAATACAATAACAGAAGTCTTCGCATGGTTTTCAGATATATAATGCGCAATATCACTGTAAAGATTGGAACACATTTGTCACTATCATTAACCTTTGATATATACTTCCATAAACAATGCCTTTTCGTTTGTGTTTAGTGCTTTAAAATCTTCTCAGACAAATAACATATAGGGCTTTTATGTCTTGCTAAATATCAGGAATGCCTGCGAGGCTTTTGAAGTTTTCTCTAAATTTTCCTTTTTATTCCGCCAGATTTCCACAGATTAATGTTTCCTTGCTCTTTGTAAATCTGTAATCTCTATATCTGGAGGATTTGGGAAATGATTTCCCCATACAGATGAGTTTATTATTAGTGATTTTAGAGCAACCACTAGACTAAATAAAAGATGATTCTTTTAATCGAAGACTGAGGTTTTTGCTATTAGAATAATTATCCTTGAAGTCAGCACTAGACAATCTTAAACTCTGGTCAATTTAATTTTATAATTCATGTGAGGGGCAAATTTTACAGATGAGGTTTTATCCCCATACTTAAGTCTTATTGAAATTTAGTAATATCCACAATATACTGCTATATCTGTGCATGATTGAAAGCGTATTATCCTATAAAAATGTGGGTATCATCTTCAAAATGTGATATTTTGTGTTTATTTACTACGTGAAATTCCTTGTTTTCTTATCGTAAAATTATCTTCATTGCTAAAATGTCTGCATTCGACATATATAGAAAGAGTGAAACTTTACACCTGTGTTTAATCCACAAACTATTGTAAACCATTCTCTTCTATTGTAACGATCCTGAATGCTTCTAGCTGTCGTGTCAGCTGACTGAGTGGTTTTACATAATAATTCTTATGAAAGATGTAACCAAACATCAAATGACATTTTAAAACGTTGTGTGTAGACTTCAAGTTACGCTTAGGAGTAATCTTAGTAAATGTGTACCATTTAGAAACTGTAGAAGATCATAAATCAACTTAATGGTTATTTCTGTCTCACATAAATCCACTTTTAATTAGAAATAATATACACTAAAAACCATTGTATCTATGGCTTTTGCGACAGTTCTCCTTCTGTAAAGGATTCATTTAGGCACATTGAGAGGTTTACTGTTTTTCATACACTTAATTGCATTAGTTTCTTATTCTAATTGTATCTCTCCTTCCATACTGTCAGCAAATTCAGATGATTTTCTATCCTGTTTACTAAGCGTCATAGCCTTTTGTTATGGATTTTCTTTCCTCAAGATTACAGAGGTACTTTCCAACTCTATCTAGTTTTAGATCATAGGGATACTTTATTTGTGTTTCCTAATGGTTTAAAATTTGCGGTCACCTTCTGTTTATCACCGATCCTCATGATCTTCCTAGCTTTCCAGTTTTCCTTTTCCACCTTGTTTTCTACCTCATCTTTCTCTCTGTTATTGTTGAATGTTTGCCCCTTATTTTTTTTTTACATCTAAGACACAATATCTAAAACTAGACTCTATCAAATATTTAGCTGCAATGCTTTGTTTCTTATGTTTAATGTCTTATGTTTAATATCTTCTGTTTACCGTAAAACATCATATTGTTTTACGACTGTCAATAGTATTATTTACCGCAGGCAATATTTTGTAAGGTTAATAATAATAGCAAGGTTCAATTTAAAAAAATCACAATTTAATTAAAAAGTAGAAATTCTTCATGACAATATCCAAAAAAATTTATCATTTTTTAAAATGAAATAGATTATAGCAACTTTTAGAGACCAAGAGAAATCTGGTACGAAGTAACACGAGTTGCGGGAGACGCGGGACGGAAACAGAAGTAGCAACAACACAGTAAACATCAGACCACATAGCATAGCTTGAAAAACAATCTTCCGTCAAAACGCAGGCTTGAAGTGTCCGTCTGATTAGATATTCATTTAGTCATAAACTAAAAAGTAGTATTAAATATATACTAGGGGAAAGTCTTAGGCTCTTTTACATGACAGAGCACGGTTTACTGAAAGTTAAAGCCCATTTTATTTGTTCTGTGGAATCTTGTGAGTGCACAAAGGGAGACGAAGGCAGAATCAGCAAAGAACGAATACGGTAGGAAGACTGGAAACAGAAGGTAACAAAGAGAGAAGTAAGAAAGACAAATAGAATGCAACTTTGCAGAGAATTCATCTGCAACAAAGAAATTGAAAAGTTAGGGTATCTGCAAGCAAGCATGTACCTGACCCTAAGAAGCGATCTAGATGGTATTGACCAAAAAGGCTTTCTTCTCCTTAACTATACTAAAGGTTCCTTTAAGAACTTGACACAACATCTGAAGTCAAATGTGCTCTAACAATCTTCTTTAGAGGCATAACTTGCATAAAAGGCAATAAAAATAAGGATTCGAAAGCCTTGTGGTCTTAGGAAAATGTGAAAAAATAGTGGGATTTTGTTTCGCTTTGTTTCTTGCTGTAACTATGGCGTGTTTTTGTTGTGGACCTGTTGAAAATGATATATCTATAATATTTAACTGAACGTCATCTATGACAAAAGGTCACAAAGAATGCTCAAATAATGTGTCAACAAAAAAACTCGGAGACACATTGTGTGTGAACTGAAAGAGCACTCAAAAGAAAGCAAAACTCCGTAGATCGTGCAGCTAATGTAATGAGTTTATAACCTGTTCTCAATACTTTTACAATCTTTTCCTCACAATCATTGGCGTTAAAGTTGATTTGTAAATTTATTATGTCTGAGCGATAATTTACATTGGTTACTTCACAACGTTATAAGCGTCACAGCTTTATAAAACCGTTAAAGTCACTCCTGAAATTCATACAGATATAAACACTTAAAGAGGACAAAGCAAAGAGGAAAAAGCATCACACACACACACACACACACTCTCTCTCTCTCTTCACCGCTCAGATATAAAAGGTCTCTTATTACATAGGTGTACTTGAAAAGTAAGACCTTCTCTACACTGGCTACCCGTCTGTTCTCGCATTCAGTACAAACTGTCTGTGCTGTGTTTTAATATCTTTGCAGGCTCCTGCCCTGACTATTTCTTTGAACTTCTCATCCCTTACGTTCCGGCCAGACAACTACGCTCTTCTTCGGATGACCGTATCCTAACTGTTCCTGTCACCAGAACAACAACATATGGTCACAGGATCTTTGGTTACTTTGCAGCAAAACAATGGAACTCTCTCCCTTTCCATCTCCGCCACCTTCCTACAACTGAATCCTTCAAATCTGCACTGAAAACGCACCTCTTCCTTGAGCATTACTCCTAACACAGTCCACACAATGCTCGTCCTTTTTACCCTCCCCCCTTCCGCTCTTGCTACTTTCTACCCATCTTTCTCTGCAGAATCACTATATTCTCTGTTCCTGTTATTTGGTGCCTTTTTGTGTTTTCTATCTTTGTTTTCTGTTTATCTTCAGTACTGTCGTTTATTCTTCAGTCCCTCGTGTTCTATCCATTTAGTCCATGTCTCTTCCCCGTTTTAAGCGCTAAGAGCATGCTCTCTTTGAGTGTGAATCTGCACTAAAAGAAATATTCATTATTATTATTATTAAGACCTCAGGCTTATGGTCAGAATGTTTCGAGAGAATGTTGATTTTTAATATTACTTCTTCTGAATTCCATTCCTAACATTTATGCTTTCCTCGCTTATATAATTCACATAAAAGAACGATGACAATCCGCGGATTTCGACGAGTTTAGCCATGTGTGTATGTTTGCATGATGTATGTATTCATGCATTCATGCATGTATACCGTTCAAAATAAATTAGAAGGATAGACAATAACTCACACAAACCCACCGCAACAAACGTGACTGCTGATGTTGTAACATTTGAATTTCATTATTTAACAGAAAAGTTTGAGAAGAATGTCGTTTGTAAACCAGTTCTATTCCAAGAAATGGACAGTCAAACAATCCAACGCAGACAGAATGGGGCTGGGCCCTTGGGGGTTGTCTGCTACCACTGTAGAGCAGAGTGAACATGGACTCGTCACTAAATAGCCCCCACGTCTGCCTTGATCAGCTGATGACGTCTGCCTCACGTCTGCGCAATGAGCATTCTTCCGAATGGATACCTGCGCATTACAAATGGACATCATTATCATCATCATCATCACGTCTGCCTTGTTCCGCGCTGATGACGTCTGCCTCACGTCTGTTCAGTGCTGATGACGTCTGCCTCATGTCTGTTCAGCGCTGATGACGTCTGCCTCACGTGTCCCTTGTTCAGCGCTGATGACGTCTGCTTAACGTCTCCCTTGCCCAGCGCTGATGACGTCTGCACCACTGCACACGAGTGACGCTTTCAGTGGCACACTGACTGCAGCTGTCCTACTACGCAGATTATACTGGTGTAGGCGGTTATGGGTTGTCTTCTAGCTGACGTGAATATGTATTACAATTCTCACGTCTGTTGACAGACGTTCTGCAGTGGTAGTTCTACTGAGCAGAGCTGTCATCCTTATGAACTGGTTGTCATGGTGTCCCGTCAATTGAAGAATGAGAGAATGGCTCACTCCAGCCGTCGGGATACTTCGCTGTCGGACTTCCCGTCTAGGAATCAAACCAGAGCAGAGACCACTGGTCAAGTGCCTTCTAGGAGCATGTGTGTGTTAGCCCTGTTTTCATCCTATTTCCATACCCCTGGTAAACAACTTGTGTACAGTGTTCAAACTACCCATGGCTTGCACGTGCATCATCCACAAGAAAAGAACTAAGTGCAAGTCATTTAAGTACAGTGTATAGTGAGGCCAGTTTCCAGGTCATTTCACAGTACTTTACCTTACTTCAGGTTTTAATTTATATCTTGTACTTCACAACTGCCACTGGACCTTAGCTGTTTGTGAGGAGTATATGATGTATGCTACGTACTGCTTACTTCGTTGTCAGTGTTATTCTGCCTAGTCTTCACATTATTGAAATTTACCCTCCTCGTTAATGCCCGTGCCGTCTCTTTATGACATATCATTGGAGTCGTCGGCAGAAGTTTATTACAAGGAATAACGGCGACTTATTCGGTCTCGTAATTGATTGCCTGGACGGCACTTGTGATTTACTCCGCCTTCCAGACAAAAACAGATTAGTGCCGGATCCTGTATGGTGTACAGATAAAATCATAACTGCGAGATAGGAGTCAGACAGGTTTCATATATAAAAAGAATATGTGAGCTAGAAAATGCACACATCATATGTCATTAGCGGACATGATTACAGTGCGATTAAATTTTGTAAGTGATAAATCAGTACAGGTGTAGGTCGATAGGCATAGTACACAAAAGTAAATTTAATAATTCAAGCCAGATCGTGTTCTGATCGCTGTAAAAAAAAGCATAATAGCAGACAAAAACCTTATCACTAAAGAGTAAATACCATGTACAAAGACTATATCTCCGCCGTCACAGTAACGACATCCGTCGACCAGAAGTTAAGTTTGCTATTATGTCCCTTGACCTTACCTTACCTTTGGGGAGTGAGCTGACAGAGACCTGTACTGCACTTAGAGACTTTACTGACCTTTGCCGACCTATAAGTGGTTTCACGGCGAGACAAAATTTCGGCCGCTGGTCACTTATCCCACGATAACTTTTTGTGAGGGCTGTGTCCATATACTTTCCCTCTTTTGCTAACCTTCCCTATCCCTCTAGGGGTCAACTGGATTAAAGTTCGCTGCGTCACATGGGGATCGAGATGATTAGCGTGCTCGCCTTCGGGTTGGGACGCCGTTGCTCTAACTTCTTGGTTATCGGCTTGCCCATTAGGCTATCAAGCTGGCGCCATTGAAGAGCTTTGGCAAAACTTAGAAGCTGGACTGTAAGAGACGACAAAGGTAACGTGGCGTTGGATTTTGTCTTTTACTGTCACTGGAACTGTGTCTTGGCCAAGATCCAGCAGAGTCAGCTCTATCTGCTCAAACTAAACTTCCTTCACTTAATTTCATCATATTTTTGTCAATCTTGTTAGTGAGATAATATTTTATGTACACATTATATACACAGTCTACTCTGCTAGTAAATTGATTTTGCATGAAACGACTGTTGACACTCTGATTTGACAAGGCACTGTCGATATGTAGTGTCTTTTTTTTTTTTGCAGTATTATCCTAAGATTTGTCAATGCTTCAGAGAGCGGAGGGTAGGGAGGTGGTAAGGTGGTGGGAAGGTATGGTGTTGTTATTCTTGTTTTCGCTGACGTGTTCTGTAGTAGTAAGTAACTGTCCTTTCTTTCATTACCAGCTGTAAGGATCTTTGCCATGACTCTGTCAGCACTGCCATGGTTTATGATTACCAGGCTTATCGCAACACAACTTTCAGTGTCACCTAGCTTGCACTGACTGGTTTTTCTACGATGCACTAGGGTTGGTGGTGCATGTAACAGTTTTATATGGGTTAAGTACAGATTTCTGATTGACCCCCAAGATAACCCCAGCAGCTCTCATTGAGTTTAGTAACGTTTTGCATACTTTGGGCTTTTTCGAGGTAGAAATAACCCCCAAACATTTTACTCATGAGCTGTAATTAAGGGATGCTTTGTTTGATGTTTGTTTAGGATACTATTCTCAAGTTTTTGAAACAATAACCCTTAATATTTTTGAAGTCGACATATTAAAACTCAATATTTTAACCATTTTGATACATCAGTTAGCTCTTCTTAGATTTTATCTAGTCCTAATATTTTGAGTTTTGGGGAAGTTTATTGTATGTATTTCAACTTTTCGAAGGACTAGTTTTGTGAGACAAAATTATTCAACCAGAAAAAGAAGCTTTTGGAAAACGCGTAGACACGCCACATAGCATCCATACAGCAGGCACATACAGATCTCAAAAACAGAATGTGTTAATGTGAAGTATACCTCGACATTGAAGGGGCTTATGACGTACCCTCGCATGAGGGTCTGCTTTAGAAACTCTATCAAGTAGGCACTTCAAATAAATAGTTCACTTTATTAATTCTTAATCAAACAGGAAAATATCAGTAAGAATCAAAGACTTTCAGAAACGTAACGCTTGACACATGGAATAATTTCCAGTCTCTTACTATTAACATTATTACAGTGTCAAATATCTAAAAAGAAAAAATCAATTTGCAGATGACAAATCTCGTCTAGGAAGTTTGACACTGAGTGACTAGATAACACTTAAATAGCAACTAACTATAGGAAATATTGGGTATGATGGAATTGGTACCACTCACTATTCATGGATTCTGATTCTTACCTTAAGTAAAGCAACAACTAAAACAAATACCTGATTACAGTAACTAAATCTTTGGTATTATAGATAGCTAAAGAAATAATATCAGTGCAGACTCAGCAAAGCAGCATCAAACAGCCAATTTAAAACTGAATATACTAATGTACACGCGCATACTATCACTGTCTTCTATAATAATACAAGGGGTCGGTCGATTCAATCATTTTCCGATTTGACCACAGCTCATAGTCGATTCGAGCCCATCATCATCAATGCGATAAATCGGCCAGAAAATAAGTGAATCTCCTTGACTGACCTACGCGTTTCGATCTTGCTGTCTTTTATCGTTTGTGTGTGTGTGTGTGTGTGTGTGTGTGTGTGTGTGTGTGTGTGTGTGTGTGTGTGTGTGTGTGTGTGTGTGTGCGCGCGTGTGCGTGTGTGTGTGTGTGTGTGTGTGTGTGTGGAGAGACGCTGTTTATAGAGGGGAGGGAATTGGTATTTCACGCCTAGCCAGCAACTAAGGCTATACCACAGGAAAGCAGCCAGCCCTGTAAACAGATGCCACATGCAGAGAAAAAAAAAGAGGGTGGCCGAGACGAGACCTGAACTCCGGTTAGCCAATATTCACTGTAGCGGGGACAGACGATAACCGTTGCGCTACCGGACCACCCGCTGCTGTATAGAAGTAAGTTTTGTCAAACAATATCTTTAAGTGTAGCTTCCCTTTACCTGTAGCACACCCAGGACTTTTAAAAGGCTCTGCTTGCTGTATAAGAGTTTCACGAATGCAGCATTGTTGAAATAACCAAATGAGAGCTTTATTTCACAAGACAGTAAGCGTCCGTCAGGAGTGTCCCAACCCCCAACCGCCCACCCCCGTTCTTTCCGACATTATTTTGGAGAATATTATGCGTAAAACCGTCCACGACCATAACACTTCCATTTCCCTCGCCTTGAAAATGACATCAACCTGATAGCAGGCACTACAAAACAACTGCAAGACCTTACCAGCAGACTGACAGACAATTCAAACGCATACTGAATGGAGACCACCACTGACGAGGGTAAAGTCATGTTCATTGGCGACGGTAAAGCAGAGATGCACATGAACGGAATACAGCTCAGAGAGGTAAGCAGCTTCAGGTACTTGGGAGCCACCCTCTCTAAAGATGGCAGCTCCATGAAAGCAGCAGCAACAACGGAGAGGATAATCCAGGCATTCAAGAACAAGCGCCTGAGGAGGCTGCTCCAAATCTCGTCTAGATAACACAAAATCAATGACTTTGTACGAAGTATGGTCGCCACACTCGTAATACTCAAGTAACCCCTACTTTCAACGGTCAAGCGGCGTAAGCTGGTCTGGTTTGACACGGCAGGACACCTTGTCGAAGACTATCCTTCAAGGCACCTTGGAGGGTAGTCGACGCCGCGGTGGGTAAAGGAAGAACTGGCTTACGGACGTGAAGGAGTCTACTGGTAGTCATGTGCTCGCTATTGCAATTTGCTCCCCACCAACGACCGTTACCAGTCAAGGGGCAAATGAATGAATACAATAAACCACACAATTTGACACAAAACAAGAGTAATAATTATTTTCGTTTATGTAGTGATGCTTAAAACGCAGTGACAAAATTGTACCATGTTGAAAAGAAGGATTTTACGAAGCACAATCATAGCAGAGCGCTCAGTTCGAAGTACCAAAGTTAAAACAGCTAACTTTTCCGCTTTTCCTCATAGGAAAAGAGTAGCCGCCATATTTAATCTGGCTGAAAAGACTTTCTAACATGTTCAATACCTAATTAATAAAACGAGAAAATGCGTTTAAAATAATTCTGCATGTTTAGAAATAATTTATGAACGTATTATACAGCTATTAAACAACTAAAGTTGTGACACCTTTCGCTGCATCTTTATTTACATACAAGTAATTTAGAAGGTAAATTTCTTAGCTACTTTTGAAATCTCTTATTTGTGTTTAAAATGTGCTTTAAATACTCTGTAATAAAGTCTTGTTTCGCCTACTATAGCTAATAATTGACCAAAACTAGCTTATTTATCTTTCATTTGTTACAAATATCTTTGACGGCTTCGTTAAGCAAAAATTCAAGTTTAAAATTGCATTATACATAAATGCATGACATTGTAAGCTAGTGGCTTATTTCAAAGGTAGGTTTTTTGTCTTGTTTTTGTGATAATTTTTGACACAGAAACAAAGTTTCAATATCTAATGCATAATGTGGTGTTAATGAAATAGCTGGATTAAGTGTTGATAAAAAATATAAATAATGTCACTGTCATATATGAGTTAAGAATAAAATACAATCAACTTTATTTATTCACAAGGGCAATATCTGATTCTTGAGCAAAACTAATCTTGACAGCAATTTTCTTTAATACTTTCCAATTCTTTCAAGGTTTAAAATCTTGTTAAGTGATGCAGACGGATTTCACAGTATGCTTTTGCCACCTCTTACTCAAGAAAATAAATGATCATCGTCTGGTTCAGAATCAAACGTAGTCACGAAGGATTGTGAAGACGGAGTGACCCTCCTAACTACACAGCTGGCATGGTCAGCTCACCACTTTCTTTAAACAACATAGGGAAATATCCGGGCTGTGTGTGTGTGTGTGTGTGTGTGTGTGTGTGTGTGTGTGTGTGTGTGTGTGTGTGTGTGTGTGTGTGTGTGTGTGTGTGTGTGTGTGTGCGCGCGCGCGCGCGCGCGTTTGTCAGTGAGTGATTGTCAATGAAAACCGTATATATTTTACCTACTTTTCTTACGTTTTGTTTTATTTCACTCTTTTGTACAGCAAGGCAACTGTCACAAAGAAATGCCAAGGATACAAAATGGCGACGCAGAAGAAGTTATCGAATTGCGAAGTAAAAAATATGTTGCCAGCTTAAACGTGCTTAAAATATTTTTAAAAAAACAAACAAAAAGGAAAAATACGACCTTCCATTTCTAACTAAAATACGTATGAAAAATGTTTTCCTTCTACGTGAACTTGAGTGAGTAATGAAGCGCACAGCTTTTTCAACTTCCTTTGTCGTCCTAATTTTTTTCAACAAGATTTTCTTTCTTCGCCCTTTCTCAACTTGTGTTCCACAAGATCAAAAAGAGAAGGAGGAAATGAAATGGATTTAAATTAAGTGGTATTCTGAAGAATTTCTGATTTTTATTTTTTTCTTCATCCTGCAGCTTAGATTCTGTTTAATTTCCCTCTTTCATTTTCACCAAGACTCGCTCTTTTGTTTTTGATTTTCCGCATGTGCATAAACTTTTTCTCTTTTCCCGCCAAGTTCCTGTCTAATCAAGGAAACGTGAATTTCCTTTTCATGCTCAAGGGTATGTCTGTGGCTAATTAACAAAAGAATTTCTATGATTTCACTTGAACCATTTTCCAAACTGAGGTTCTACAGCACCTATAGCCTAACCTACTGTCCATCGCTTTCATTCATTCACTAAAACAAAAACACTTACATGGATGCGCACACGATTTTTAATGCGTGTTATTAACTCAGATGTGCACTGCCATGTATACCTTTTCGGTGGACATGTTTGCCTTCATTGTCCCAGATGTCTGGAATTTTCAGCTGAGACATTCATCATTATTCACAGCATTTAAACAGCGGCTTAAGACGCACCTGTTGCTGAGTGTTGTTGAGAGATAGTGTGTGCTTGGTTGTTTAGATCAAGCAGAATCTTGTCATGCTGATTTTATTGAAGGTACACTGTAGTGTGTGTGTGTGTGGGGGGGTTGCGTACAGTGCTGTGAGCCATTAGGGAACTGCACCATATTATTATTATTACTACTCATGTCTGCATCTTCTTAACGACGTTTTATCAACGGAAATGTTACAGTGGTGACCATTGCTGAGGCGGACAGAGGAAGAACTGTTAACCGACTGGTCGTTTCATGCTCACCGCTGCTCTAGACCGACCTAAGTTGCGAGCTTTGTTACCGGTGAAAAAGGAAAAAAAATACGCCGAAGAAATTGTGATGTTTATGGACAACATTCGGTTCGTTGGTAGACATTAGTGCACAGCACACTTAGCACACCTCTTTTCTTTAAATAATGATAAATAATAGCTTAACATAGTATTATTATCCTACGTTATCCCTCAAAAATATTTAACTATTTGTAATAACCTTGATTTGTTTCTTCTTCCCCTGTTCTTGATAAATCTGTTTCTGCGCATGGCCTCGAAAGGGGTGCATTTTAAGGTGAAGATCACTGATAGTTGTAGGTCACATTTCAAGGTGATGGCACTGTGGGTGATAGTGTCAGGACTCCCCAGTCTGCTGAGAGCCATTGCAACAGATTTATTGGTTTTAGACTTGCAAAGGACTGTGCCAGCGGCGCCTGTCTGCTCGAGGCGCATTCGATGGAAGACCTTAAACTTTCGCTATCAAATAATCTGCATCGAAGAAAGCCTTAAGGAAAAAGTCCTTTGCCTTCGCAGACCTGTCCGATATCTATCTATCCTTGAACTCTTTTTTTGTTGGATCATAAACCCTGTCATGGACAGGACTGCAAAGCGTCCTATTTATGCATGGTGCTTCATGGCAACAAGAACTGAGAGCTCGTATAATTTAGAGGAATAATTCTTATTTTCTCGGCATTTCTAAAAATCTCGGTGGCTTTTATAATAATGTTTTATGAATTTAAAAGGAGATACATTATAAAATATTTGTTTAATTTAATTACGAACCAAGATAAGAAGAGACTGCGTTCACACACACACACACACACACACATCTTTCTAAATTGCTTTCACTCCACCATGTGTCAAGTGTACAAATTGCCACCACCAGCAACATACAATTATTTTATCGCTTATTGCTTGGTTCTTCCTTTTAATACCTAATAGAATACCTAATAGTAATGCCAGTAAACAAACATCAGTTTCTTTCGGTATAAGCAGACAGACTAAAACAAAAGAGCCTCCAGGCGACGTAGTTACAAAGCAAATGTAAGTCGTTGCCCGGGGCAACCTGGGAACATCAAGGACAAGAGTCTTGTATTGTTCAAGACCTGCGGACGCTGCTTTACGCCTGTGGCCGCAGAATCTTCAAGTCTTGAAGCTGTAAACAAGATACATCAGTTATCATCTGACCTGCTATTTACTCATGAGTAAAAAGCGTTATTTTTCCTGTTAATGAAGTATGTTCAAACGCTAGTGGAAATCACAGGACTTGATGATCTTTAGCGACAAAATGAATTATTTATTTTTCAAAAGGCTGACAATAGTTTTTAAAAAGTAAAGCAAATTCCTTTAAATTTAGTCACTTCTTTTGAACGATTGCCCTTAGTCTAGTTACAGCTACATGAGTGAGCATCACAGTTACCATTAACGTTGCTTTGTTTGCTCTATCGATGTCACGTTTCCCCTTTATGTCATTGAAGAGACTAACCTTAAATGAATGTGATGATGTATTATTTACAAACTATATTACAAAACACTTCACCGTTATATCTACATTATTACTTCATCAATTGATCTGGAACAGTTCTGTAATTTCTTTTCAGTTATCTAGCATAAACTACTTTACTAGAAGTCACTGGTTTATTGGTTTAAGTTAAGAGGGATAAACAGTTAAGTTGTTCAACTTATTTTACCTAATTTATCACATAGACCTAGGCACCCCATTCTATAAAAAAAATCTTGAATTATGCAAATTTTGTAGTTTGTGTTTGCTGTCTAGCTAACTTTCATTATTCTTTACCACATCTAGCTCATTTCCTCTGTCTTTATAACGTCAGTATTCACAAGATTCACGCTTTATTCTGTGCATAGTCGTCTCTTACTATAGTCTGCTTTCTGTTGAGTGTTGTCCCCCTAACCTCAATCAAATCACCTTCTCTTCCTCACCCCCTTATGCCATCAGACCAAGCACCGAGCAAACAGGGTAGATCGTATAGCCCCATCTTCATGACATCCTCTTCATGTTTTTTTAGGATTTTGGTTGGTAACATCTCATGGTGCTGCGCATGGCAAAACCTGTTCAGTTTGGGTATTGCTTTTGCATCCTGATGCACTCCCAAGGTGTCTCCCAAGTTGTTCCTCTTTTCAATCCGTACTGCACTCTGTTCATGTAGATCTTTGTTCATGTTGATTGAGTTACCTGCCCTTGTCGCATCATGTGCTTGATGGGGCAGCTCTACAAATTATATGTATTTTCACTGTGATTGACTGATCTTTCTCTCATGTGCTCTACATCTTCTGCTTCCTTATTTGAAAACATCTACTCTGGAATGTTTGTGGATTGCTCGCTCGTGGAAGAAGGACGTTTTCAAAGTTTTCTTTGCTGGACTTTCTTCTGCCTACTACACCATGTGGTCCAACATGGCTACCGAACCTCTCTGCCGGCCTTTGCTTCGACACTCTCAACGCACCAGACAGGACGACGCAGCCACCCCAGCGCGTTCCCATACAAGAAAATTACCTACGGTAGGCACGAACTTATATCACTGAGGTTTAAGACTTCTGATCGCTCATTAGCGCTTTGCACCGTGCTTCGTACTTTGAACATTCATAGCCACTGTAACATTTCTCGAAAGAGAAAACGCCGCCCGTTCCGTGGCGGTCGTCGGCGACACCAGCATCGCCGTGATCAAAGTGAACCAGTTGACATAACCACCAGTAACACCAGCTGGAAACACGACCGACCAACTGGGTCAAATAACTTTACATCTCGGCGACCAAACCAACATGATCGCCTGAAATCAGTAGTCACCCAAGTTTCCCGCACACGACAACTGAAAACTCGCCTCCATGTTGGGCTTTTCAACGCTCAGTCGGTATCGTCCGCACAACAGTCACTGAAGCGAGTTGAAATAGTAGAATTTGTGACAGACCGCCACCTTGATATTTTCATCATCACTGAGACGTGGCTTAAACAGCGAGGTGACGAGAGCGTGTGTGTCGATCTTACTCCAGTGGGCTACTGCCTGAAATCTTTCCCCCGCCCTACACGTGGTGGTGCTATTGCTATAATCTACAGATCATCACTTGCCAAGTACCTGTCTTTTACTACTGCCGTATCGTTCCCTCACACGTCTTTTGAATTTGTACAAGTCTCCTCTTCGGCTCCTCATTGCTCGATGCACCTGCTCTGCATCTACAGACCTCCTCCTAGCGCCAGGAACAAACTTACAGCCTAAACATTTTTCTCGGAATTCCATGATCTCTTGGATTATAGCAATACACTAATTGGACCCGCCATACTCCTCGGAGATGTGAATGTGCACTTCGACAACAGTTCTCACCCTGACACTGTCAAAATGTCTGAAATGCTGCACACCTTTCGTTTCGTACAGTCCGTGTCGCAGCCAACACACAAAAGAGATCACATCCTGGACTGGGTCATACATCGACCTGATGACCACTTAGTCCAGTCAGTTGATGTTTCCCACGATCTCTCATCTGACCACTACTGTGTACTGATCGAACTTGATCACAAATGCCCATCATCGGCGCCAGTTTTTAGATCCACTCGCTCATTACGAAATGTTGATAGACTGGCATTCAAAGCACAGCTGCAGATGGAGCTCCTCCAACCACCTTCTGCCGAGCAACTTGACTGTGTTTTACGTCGAGTAGTTGATGACCACGCCCCAGTGTCTCGACGTCTGATGCGCCAGTCTAAATGTGCTCCTTGTATTCACAGATCCGCGTCGAACTCCGTGACCTGAAGCGCACGCGCCGGCGAGCTGAACGTGTTTGGCGGAAGACTGGACTCGCCATCCACAAAGAAATTTACAATGCTGCAAAGCGAAGCGTGGCAAAATGCATTTATGAGGCTAAAACATCATACCTTCAGGGCCAAATAATTAATTGCACCTCCTCCAAAAAGCTTTTTGCCATTTGCAATAAAATGACTGGATCTAAGACAGAAACACCACTGCCTACTGCCTACCCTGCTTCACTGCTGCCGCAAGTTTTTAGTGATTATTTCACCAGCAAGATATCGGACATTTGATCATCATTAGACTCGGCGTCGGCGCTTGACAGCATCTCCTGTGATGTCCTCCCAGGATGTTCCATGACCAAGTTCCTACCAGTCTCTGAGACCGATGTGAAAGCGGTTATCCTAAAAGCTAAAGCAACAACCTGCGAGTTAGATCCGATGCCCACGAGCCTTCTGCTCGAGTGCCTAGATACTCTACTTCCTGCCATCACTAATATTGTAAATGTCAGCCTGTCGTCAGGTGTTTTCCCATCTCTGTTCAAGAATGCGGTGGTGAGGCCACTTCTAAAGAAATCCACGCTTGATGTCAATGTGCTAAACAACTACCGCCCAGTCTCCAACTTGTCTTTTCTCTCTAAGATCATAGAGAAAATAGTTTTGACACAGCTCTGGGCCTATTTACAAGACCACCATCTTCTTCCACAAGCTCAGTCGGCATATAGACCTTTCCACAGCACTGAGACCACTCTTATTAAAGTAACAACAGACATATTATCTGCTCTTGACAGTGGTGATGTTTCTCCATTAACCCTACTGGACCTGTCTGCTGCATTTGACACTATAGACCACTCTCTGCTTCTTCACAGACTCCACACCCTCTACGGGATTTCTGGACCTGCCCTCTCATGGTTCAACTCCTATCTCACTGATAGGACCCAGACTGTGGTAGTCGATGGTCAGACATCTCGCCCTGCTTCACTTTTCTGTGGCGTTCCCCAAGGCTCAGTACTTGGCCCAGTCCTGTTCATCCTGTATACTAAACCACTTTCATCTTGCATCCGGTCTCACCAGGTGTCTCATCAGTCCTATGCAGATGACACGCAGCTTTACTGTTCTATTCCACTGGCTGAGTCTCACTCTGCTATTAGCTCTCTAGAAGCTTGTATTAGTGATGTCAAGGGCTGGATGGTGAAAAACAAGCTTAAACTAAATGATGATAAAACGGAAGCCCTCTTGTGCCATAGAAGAAGACATCAACCTTCACTAGTCAGTCTGCCCAATCACATCAAGGTGGGCGACAGCAACATCACCTTCACGTCATCCGTTAGGAATCTGGGATTTATTGTCACCGCAGACATGACCCTTGATAAACATGTTACAGCTGTCTGTCAGTCTGCCTACTATGAGCTCCGTAAGATCAGTGCCATCCGTCACTTTCTCTCTACACGTGCCACCAACACTCTTGTCTGTGCGTTTGTTCTTTCACGACTTGACTACTGCAACTCCTTGCTGGCAGGCTGCCCCTCATCCCTCATTCAGAGACTCCAGAGAGTACAGAACTCCGCTGCACGTCTGGTACTTAGAGCAAGGAAACGGGACCATGTCACACCTCTCCTTCGTTTCCTACACTGGCTACCCGTCCGTTCTCGCATCCAGTACAAACTGTCTGTGCTGTGTTTTAATTTCTTTGCTGGCTCCTGTCCTGACTATTTCTCTGAACTTCTCATCCCTTACTCTCCGGCCAGACAACTCCGCTCTTCCTCTGACAACCGTACTCTGACTGTTCCTGTCACCAGAACAACAACATATGGTCACAGGACTTTTGGCTACTGTGCTGCAAAACAATGGAACTCTCTTCCTTTCCATATCCGCCACCTTCCTACAATTGAATCCTTCAAATCTGCACTGAAAACGCACCTCTTCCTTGAGCACTACTCCTAGTCCACAATGCTAGTCCTTACCCCCCCCTTCCCTCTTGCTACTTTACCCATCACTATTTTTCTCTGTTCCTGTTACTTGATGCCTTTTGTTATCTGTTTTTGGGGTACTGTCGTTTTCTTTCGTCCCCTGTGTTCTGTGTCTACGTAGTCCACGTCTCTTCCCCGTTTTAAGCGCTAAGAGCATGCTCTCTACGAGTGTGAATATGCGCTATAAAAATCTTCACTATTATTATTATTATTATTATCTCTGCTTTGCTGCCGTCGTTGGTGTTAAACATGATTTTGCACTTGCCAGTGCTGATATAATTCATTCCATATATAATTGCATTTTCGTCAGACTTTAAGTTAGGTCCTGGAGTTTGCTGTTGTTGCCTGGTATTAGATCAATGTCGTCTGCAAACCGCAAGTCGTATATGGGCCGGCCATTTATGGACAGCAAGGTGTGGTGGTCATAAATGTTATTTCACCTGATGCTGTCCAAAATGAGTACAGGCGACACTGGACGGACACCCACTGTTGTTTAAAAGAACTCCTCTATTTGTACAGTGCTCATCGAGATCTTGCACAATGTTTCAGCGATTTGAACGACACTTTCCTCCATGTTAAGTTTTTTGCATCACTCCACCACCCATGATGTCAAATAAGGCAACGCATACTACACAGAATTAAGCGGCCGAGCGCTCGCATATAGGAGTCCAAGCCGATGCTGAGCTTTATTTAAAAGATGTAATTTTTGCATGATCAGATTTTAAATAAATTGTATTTCTTTTGGAAAATCTTCAAATATAACCTGCATGTGGACTGAAGTACTTAACACCGATCGAAAAGTATGTTACGAGAAGTGTTTACAATTTCACTTACAAACATAAATGCGTACCAATAGTTCGTACTTACAGACAAGACTTGTTCGAATCTTTCGAAAAATTTGATAACAGGGAGCCAGCTGTCAACAAGTGACCCACAAACAGTGCCGGGGTTTCAAATTTAGTCATGTGACCGTACAAGCCCCCGGAGTTTCACTTGTATCATTATAATATCCTTATCACCCAGTTTATTAAAGGCAGTTTATTAACTTCACGCCCCACAGACGGATGTATAATAAATCTGCTTAACTTCACTCACCTCTGTTTAATGGGATCGTACTGATACCTTTCTTTAACCGTATAATGAGGCAAATTTGACTTACCAGGAACAAACGTCGATCACGTGTCGCAACAAACACTAATAATTTATTCAGATGAGTCTTTCCCTCTTATCTCCGTCCACTCAATAACCCAGCAGACACGTGATTAGGTCACACTTGGGCCCAGCTAGTGAACATCTTGTAATCTTAGTCTGCCAAGTGTAAAGCAGCCTCCCAAGCAAACGCCAGCGTACCTGATGTGCGTGCAGCACGCTCTGGCGACCGAGAGATTGGTAAATCCACCGTGTTACCCAGATTTGTGAATCAACCTCAGTTACCAAAATTTAGCCAGTCTCAATGACATGCATATGAATATCACATACTTTACAGTTTCTAGTTATATATTTGTACAACTCTGCTACACTTGTATAATGTTTATCGCAAGCAAAAAATGTGTTACTGTTTGTTCCCACAGGCCTATTTGGGTCTTCTATGTTTGTATAATACAGACAGGGTAAAGCAGGGCAACCAGCCCACAAGCTCCCACCTTCACTGATAGCTTCACTTTTTTCCATTACAGGAAGTTGGTCAGCTGGGGTACAGTGCTCTAGAAGGGGAAAGCACGAGACATAGGATGGTAAGAAATAATACCAAAATTGATTGATTATCAACAAGCACAAGTCTAACAATAGAAAGAATGGTCAAGAGTATAAAATGACTTGTCAGTCTTAAAATTTCCACTTTTGTGAAGCCTTATTTTGGGGGTATTAGCTCACCTCTTTTACACCCTTGTTAGTTTGGGAGTATTCACAGAAGTAATCATTTAGTGTAGGAATTATGTATGTGTGTGGCTATAATGTCATAAAAGACAAGTTATAATAATGACATTTACAACAGTTATCAAGTTCAATTTATGTTTCTCTTTTGTTCGTTTGTTTTCTTGTTTTTATTGTTTTAGTTTTGGAGATTGGAAACCCCACCGTTGTGGTTTGTGTTTTATACTGAAATAAACATGGCTATTATTTTAATTACTGTTTTCTGCTGATTGAAACATCAAAGTGTAGGAACTATGTGATTGTTGGTCATGAGTGAAAATTACTTATTTTTTTCTGTGTTTCTTCATGCGCAACAAGCTACTCACGAATGAATCACTACTGTTGGTTTATTTCAAATGACAGTGATAGTGATAGCCTGTCTACTGAAGCAAGTTTTTTTTATAGACAATAAAGAAAGCAGCTGATTGCATCTGTCTTGACTAATATGATTAATCAAGAGATTTAGCACTATAAAAAATAATTCTTGGGGGAAGAAGGAGATGAAATGGGACCCTATCCCACTGAAATCATTGGACCAGGATTGGCCTTAACTTGGGGTAAGATAAATTAGTGCTGATGAAACGCCACGACAAAACTAGTCTTAAGCAAATATTGAACCAATATTTGATCAAGATGGGTAACACACTGTCACTTATAGAGTGCCAAAATATGGCCAGGATTCAGTCAATCATGTGCCACGTTGGTTCAATTTTCCCTTTAAATATATGGACAATGATGCTACCAAGCTAACGCCAATGTTAAAGTTTATGGAACACCAAAACAATGCCGAGTTTGAGTCAGTCTTGATGTGTTTGTTGAGATGACGCACAACATCAAAGAATTCCCAGAATCGATCACTAACTTCCTAAAAATCACACTTCACACCACTCTTCATCAGTGAGCGCTCACATAGAAACTCCATAAATGCTTCAGAAAGCTCCAAAGAGCAACAATAATTGCTCTTGTAGCACTTTCATCCAAAATAAATCCTTCCGGACAAAAAAACACCACAAAACAATTACTTTTTTCCTTCCACCATACACCTTCTATTGACTCCATTTCCTTCGAAAACAGCAGACGTCTTTGTATTATCCGCCCAAAAATAAACAAGCGAGTGTAATGAACCATTGACCGTCACGTGACTTTCCCCAGATACAATCATTGCCATAGCCCAGAGTAGCCCTCCGATCCTGGCCCACTGATATATCAAGTCTGAGACTATTTTTTCGTCTCTTGGTTTATGCAACCAGCTGCACAGCAAGAGCTCACCAAATTTACAAATACTGCGCATTTGCGGGAACTGGTTGTGAGAATACACCTAATTATCGTGCTCTTTCTATCTATAGCGGAAGTTTACCGCACTTTACCCCGGAACTCGGGTAACTATAGTAGCTCGTAGAACATTTGATGCTTCTACAGAGCATTATTCAGTAAGCACATGTATACACACATTTTTAAATGTGTTGAAACACTTCAAGAAATGGATGCTCACTGTCACGAACCGGCAGGTTCAAGGCCAGAGCAAAATGGTCGAGTTCTAAATTTAAGTAAAAGTAGGACCTTCAGCAATACTAAGCGGTGAGGGAACAATAGAGTTAAGTGTGTTTTTACAACCGTTGGTCGACCGCTAGTATCAGTAGGGCCTGGGAACTGGCCGGTTAGGCAAGAACGGACCCTAGTATCGCCTAGGGGGTAGACCGCTAATTGAGAGCCCAGCGCACCTAGCCCGGACAATGGCGGTTGTTTTCCTTGCAGTAGACGGGCCGTCTGTGACGAGCGAAGAAGGCAGACGATGGGGCGCGGTAAAGTGGTTATTAGGCAAGGGTTATGATAGGTTATGCAGTGACCAGCGAGAGTGTATGGCAGACCACGTGGGTAACCTGCAGACCGATGCACGATTGGCTAGTAAAGAAGCGCGTGTGTCGCGAGGAAATGCGAGAGTGCAAGAGCCAATGGGAAACCTCTGACACACCTGACCACGTGGACGCTGAGAAAAGACAAGGGAAGTGGCTTTTTCGCTCCAACCCTCGAAGGAGGTAGATGTGTGTACCGCCAGGTGGGTGCCGGGTACAAGAGGTCGGCGTTGGTCCATCTCTATCTACAGTGGCCTGTATTTCCACCAGCTAGTACCACTCGGGTCTAGTGGTGCGATAATAAGGTCACGAAGACAGCCTGACAGGGAGAGGAAGAACGCCCGCTCTGAGTCAAGAGCGTATGCAGCCGCGTGAGTGAAGGCGACGGGTCTCAAGAGACGGAACTACACCTGTCGTACGTTCCAGAGGTCTGGGGACGGGGTTCCCGGGATATCAGGCCAAAGAGGCAGCCAGAGCCACGGCGGAAGAGGGCGACACAAGTCGTCAAGAATACAGCGTGTGTTCAGTGGACCATCCCAGTGTGAAGGGCTGAAGCAGTTCAAGAAGTGGTTTCAAGGACTGGTGGTCAGAGAACGGACTACGGGTCCGTGTCGTATGTATTTTAAGTGTAAACATCTGATGTTGTTTGTGTATGAGCGGGAGTAACAACTCTCAACAGATCTTTGTACCTATATGGAATGTCACTATATTATCCTATGATCTTTTAGTGTGCTCAATCTGATTTTACTTTGTGTGTAATTATAATTTTATATGTTTTCCAACCTTGTCTGTTGGTTGTGTGTGCACACGTGGGAAAACGTAGTTGTAATACGTAAGCGTGTGGAAAGTGCGAACCACGGGTGATTTTGTTGTGAGGGGCTTACAGTGGGTACAGCGAGCCAGCAGAGAGTCCCATCCCCCTCGGGCTGGTTAGCCCAGATCCTCTTATCCGTGGTAATTAATTCGTCACACTCACTTGACTTAATTTATTATTTTCATCAAGCATTCAATATAAACTATACTACTTACAGAAATTGAAGGCCAGTTAGAACATAACACAGAAACCAACCACTGTGCGAGGCGAAAGTCTATCTCGAGCTGAAGAAGATTGTGACACCAGTTGCTGGGGGAGCACTTAGAATGTCTTCGAAAGACACGCAGGTGACAAGGTCCAGCACTCAAGCCTGTATGGGCGATGGTAAGCAGGTCCTGCGCGAGACGGCCAGTTGGTAAACCAGTTTTTCCTTTACCCACTGCGGTTTCGACATCCGTCCTAGGTTCTGAAGGACAACCTTCAAAGAGCGTTGTGCCAGGTCACATGGCCCAACCAGACCAGCTTATGCCACTTGACTGTTCCTGGTGTGTTACGGGTGTGACGACCATGCATCGTACAAATTATTAGTGTTATATTCCTTGTACAAGATTTGTAAAGGCCTCTTCAGGCGCTTGTTTATGAATACCTGGATTTCTCCCTCCGTATCGGCAAGAGTCTACATATGATGATGATGATGATGTCCATTTGTAATGCGCAGCTATCCATTCAGAAGAATGCTCATTGCGCAGCAAAAACAGAAACAATAAATAAAACAACAGGAAAGTAAAAATAAAGACAGAAGTGTTGCTAGGTTGTTTAAGTCTGTCTTAAATAAACAAATGGGTCTTCAGTCTTTTTCGAAACGTGGTTGCTGAGGTGATGGTGGACAATGACGATGGCAGAGCATTCCACAGCTTAGGTGCAGCGATTTTGAAGGCCCTGGCTCCAGTGCGCTTCTTGTTTGTGTCTTCCACTGCAGGGAGACAGAGGCGTGACTCGGAGCCAGAGCTCAGACCACGTGACGGCTGGTAAGGAGGAACTACCTCTTGCAAATAGTCAGGAGCAGTTTTGAACATGCAGGACTGAGCAATCGAAAGCACTTTGTGATCAATGCGCTTTTTCACTGGGAGTGTCACAAACCTGCTGTCTTAAAATATTATTTTTATTTTTTTTCCTGAAAGGGGACAGGCAACGGGGCTGGAAGGGGAGAGGTGTGAGCGGAAGAGTTAATGTGTATCGGTGTGAGGTCTGAGTGGGTGAGTCAGTGCCGGGCCGTGATGGCCGGCCGGCCGCTTAATTAACTGGTGTTGACAAGTTGTTTGGGGGGGATGGTGACGAAGGGAGAGAATGTTGGGGTTTCTATTGTTTCCATTGATTTATGGTGATTAAGTATTTTGATGAGAGCAAGGGAGGAAGAACAGTTTCCTTGTTGTTAAAATGTGTCCTGAGAGGACAGAGTAGTTAGTCTCCTCAGCGTTCTCCAGGTGTCCGGAGGGACAAAGTAATAGTCCTGATCAGACTGTTGCTGTGGGGGAAAACAAGTCTGGAGCAGACTTGGAGGAGAAGCCTTGAATGGCTGTTTGTTCGTAAGTCCTCGACAGACTTGCGATGTTTAAGCCTTGACTGGCTGTTCACAAGTCCTCAACAGACTTGTGGTGTGTAGGCCTTGACCGGCTGTGTGTTTGTGAACAAGTCCTGACGGATTGTTCAGTGTCTGTCATATTGAACCTGTTGGGGTTTTTTCTTCTTCTTTGTTTTCTTCGTTTGATGTATCTGCCTGATTTCATTCACTGACTACTGGGAAAACAGCGGATTATTACAATAGGAGACTTTGGATTACTATTTTTTTATTTCATTTTTTTTTATTCATTCATCTGGACAATCAACTGTGCATTCGTTGGCGGTCGGGACTAGGAGGTGCCTGATTCGGAAGAGACAGCACCAGGCCCGGAGACTGTTGTGTGATTTGTGTTGGGTTTTTATTTTATTTTCTGAAGACTGTGTTTGGGAGGACTGCGCCTTCAGGAGTGGAGGACTGCGCCTTCATGAGTGAGGGGAATATTATGTTTGAAGGAACTAAGGGTGAACATTGAATTTTTGACTGTGTTTAGTTGTTATTTTGAATTTAGATTTGTTTGTTTAGTTAATTATTAATTCTTCTTTTCAATTATATTTGTCTTTAAATTCAAATTGTGTTTGTTGTTTTAATAGTTACTGACTCGTCTGAAAGGCACTGTAGAGTGCAGGTGACAGGGAGCCAGTTCACATTCGTATAGCAGGATCGGTACTACGATGGATTTGTACAGATTTTATAGTAAATCTGGTGTTAAAGCTGCTCTAGACCCTGTCCAGCCCAGTCATTGCCGGCTTTGCTGTCGTGGAGTTGTCGTCTTTGAAAAGGGTGTACTTAAAGGCGTTTACCTTTACAAGCCATACTTCGTTTGTGAAAATATCTGCTTTTCTCATTCTGTATGTGCTCAAACTGTCTTTCAGCCTGTTGGTGAGGTCTTTCAGTTCTCTGGAGCTGTCGTGATGTTCTGTAAAATGTTAAATACTAAAGGTTAGAAGCAACACCCGTGACGGGCTCCTACTGGAAGATATACCTGAAACATTGTCCTTAAAGATTTCCCCAATGTCTTGCAGTTTCTCCAAATCAAAGCGAATTCGGGTGATATTTTGAGCAGCGCTTTATCCTCAGTGTCAACTATGGCTCATTGACATCGTTGTTTCAACAAGGTCAAGGTTGTTTCCTATGTCAGCACATGTCTGGATCTTGATACTGCTAGATTTTAAGCGTCTAGGCAGCAGGATGAAGTCTATTTTGTTATTGGCAAAACCACCTAACAAGTGTCAATACGTAGTCTTCCATTTCTTGTAGTTATATATGTTGGATAAGTTGATGACTGTGCAAACTCTAGGAGTCTGAGGCCCAGGTCGCTGGTTTCGCCAAGGCCAAAATTACTCGCTGTTCCTGGCCGTTGCTGATAGGTGTCTAGGTCAACCTTGGTGATACTATCACTGAGTACAACGAGGATACCCTTTATCGGTAATGCTTTTATAACCTTGTGTAGATGTTGGTAGGCCTGGCAGAGATGAAAATTGAGATCAGCCTTCCGGATATGGGTGTAGAGCTGATGACACCTCCGACCACATTCCTATGTACGAGGAAGAATATTTTTAATCAAGAGATCATAGAAGTCTGTGATGTAAATAGATGACAAACCTAAAGTTACTTCTGGCTTCTGTAATCCCGCAAGCAGCCATGTCCATTAGACATGTTAATGTCACACGCTTTTTATTGTTCCTTTTGAAAGGTGAAAGGTGAACCATGGTTCTCTTTTGCATTTATGGTTTTAGTGATAGGTTACCAAGCTTCTTTTCAAAATCGTTTACCTGAGGACATAATTTGTACGAGGGAATAAAAGTAAAGAAAGAGAATTAATATTCCATGAATACAAGAGAAGATTAATAGAAATTTCCAAGAGTGATCAAATGTTAGAAAATTATCTTCGGCCACAGTAACAATTAATATAGCTTTATATCCCCGAAACCAGACTAAAAGCGCAACACTTACGCGCACAGAGTGGAGAAAAACTGGACCACCCGGAGAAAACTACCCTTTAAAGAGGTGTCACATCTAGAGAGAGGTATGTCGGACTCGAGATACGAACCAGCGACACCCTATTCTCACTGTCAAAGTGAGAAGAAGCTTTCGCCACTTCGCAACCAACAGCAACCCAATCTTCAACGGAGGATATATAGAGACTCTGCGTGCGTGCGTGCGTGCGTGTGCGTGTGTGTTTTCTCTTTCTTGTTTCGTTTTTCAGTCCACGGCATTGAGGTATCCCCTAGTATACATATAGATGTCAAAAAATTTAAACTGTAGTACTGTATGGATAAATCTTTGCTTTTTGTGTCCATTTCTTGTTAGCACGTTTCATATTTTTAAATAAAACAACAAAGCTGAGGTCCATGCTTCTTTGCCACTTTCTCCAGCAGACCAAAGAGCAGGACATTAAATAATGCAAGTATTAACGATTGTCCATTAATAGTTATAATAGTGTAAACTGCGATTATATCCGTTATTCAAAGATTACAGTCTTTATTTACGTTGTTTTACAAACGCACATATAAGCAATGGAGAGAGGATGTCATTACCTACGCATATACCTTCGTTTACAAATTGACAACGGCTCTCTTCACCTAACCTCATGTCGAATCAGACTAAAGGGACATTTCTCTTGTCACAGCATAAGACGCAAACGAGGCCAGTCATCTCCAGTAACTATGAAGATGACCTCCTGTGCTTCCTCTAATGTAAAGCATTATGACTGAATATCAGAGGATCCCTGTGCCAGACTATTTCGAACATGAAAGGCCTGGGGTCACCGGTTGGGTACCTTCATAGTCTACTCTTCTTTTGATTGCCATGACAACTGGGTGTAATGAATCGATTGGCTGAAAGGTCTCAGACGCTGGCGACGGAGGAGTCGGTGCTTTTTCTGTCTACTTGTTAAGGGTGCATCGTCAGCCAAATTTTGCTACTAAGATCCTTTCGAGCCAGACAGCTGTCCTGCCCTCTGGCATCAACATGATTTTAAGCCGAAAAAACTTTGAAAGGAGCTTGAAAGGATGGGAAAAAGTAGGGACCCTTCGCTTATTTTTATTCGTGCTCAAGGTTATGATATATAATTTGGGGATTCATAGCTGAACACTTCATCAATGTAAGATATACTCAGAAGTTTAAAATTATTAGGAGGGAAATGCTAACCCAAATAATAATAGTCAAATTTTCATTATCTGGTTTCTTATTTGCAAGGCAAACCCAAATTAAAAATTAGACTATGACATTCTGCATGTTCTTTATGGTGTGTGTGTGTGTGTGTGTGTGTGTGTGTGTGTGTGTGTTCTTTGAAATTTTGGCCGGGTTAGTCGTTACAGTATAAATCGAAAAAGTGTAATGGATGAATGTTCGGGAGTTTAGATTTTTAAAAAAGCGCAGTCTGCAGAATAAATTTATATATATTCATGCATGGACATAACTATGTATTAATTCCTCCACTAGTGGGTCCGTTCCTTTAAATAGAAATAAGCTGTAAACCGATAACTCGCTGTATTATGTTCTTACTTTCTTGGTGATATTTATTTTATCGCTTACGTCCGACCCTATGATCTATAGTCATTTTTGAGCCCTCCTTTGCGTTTAATATTAACCTCATCTAATATTTTTCCTAGATGAAGATAATTGTACTAAAATTATTGTTCAAAAGGTGGAAAAGACATATCTACGTCTCACTGGTATTTTAATTTGAAAAAGTAGCGTAAAATATTCACAATTAAATTGGTCGTGTGACAAGTGGTAATTGTGTTTTCCGTTTGTAAGCAACTGGAGTTTAACTTATTTTGTAGAATGAATAAAATATATCTTTTGTTGTTTCTTTATTCTACTATTTTTTTGAAAATATTGTCAAGATGTTCCGCAAAAACTTTATCACTAAGACATCAAACATTGCGCATGGGTAAAGTGAAAGGTTGTGACGCCAAAGTCTTCATCGTTCTAACCTCGTTCTTACATGTTTCTCGCCATCGATTGTCGTCTATCACATAACAACTATTCACTTGATCTTCACTGTTCACGCCACTTTTTATCTATGTACAGCATGCTATATTGCATTTAACTTTCTTTATAATTTGTTTTCTTCATCAAGCAACATTTCGCAGAGTAAAGCGTCTACCTTAAAAGTAATGCAATTTTGTTTCTGCTTTGCGGTCAAAAGGAAAGACGAGAGACTTAATCGTAGGGTTTTTTATCCTCTTTTTTTCCTTGCCTTCGATCAACTCGTTCCATATCCGAGCTCTTGATCATCCGGGGCCCAAAGCGCAGCATCGAATTCTCATAGCTCTCATGCTGCCGTCTGTGTCCAGGGTATTAATAGAGCCCTAGTCCTCGCCATGGCTTCTGCAAGATGCGTGGGCTGCGCTGACCCTTGGCTGGGACCATTCCTCGATCAGAGGGAGACGCCATGCATTTACTGTCAGTGGTCGATGCGTTTAATGCTACTCTTTAAGCTGCATTGTAGCTGTAAGCAACGGTCAGACGATGTTCCTTGCGTGCGTGCGTGCGTGCGTGCGTGCGTGCGTGCCTGCGTGCCTGCGTGCGTGCGTGCGTGTGTGTGTGCAATATATATATATATATATATTGTTGAGCCAAACAGAATGTGAAAGAAAACAATTGCGATACTGTGAGCAATTTTATTCTAGTTTTGATTTTAGTTCTTTTTGGTGCCGGTCACCATTCCATACGTATTCGAACTGACTGACAACCATTGACTATGCTCGCAGGTGTTCTTTGAAAACACCAAGACCTGCCTGGGCTCTTTCACCAGTTTACGCTCACCCCAGAAAAAAAAGTTATTATATGTTTAGTGTTTTTTCTCACATTAAGCACATGCACTGTATTGAAGGAAAATGTGGTAGTAATAATTTATGGAAAAAGGCACCTCGTAACATACACAACACTCCATTGGATCTCTTTCACGGTTTTCACGCTCAGAAAGTCTTATGCCTCTAGCGTGAAAGTCTCAATTTACAAACAGAAAAAAATTTCTAAGGGGTAGCTTACAAATCCACTTTCACCTGAGCATTCTTCGGCTAGTTGCATAGTCACCCACCTAGGTGACTATTCACTGTTGTGTGCGACGGCAATTACATCTACATGAAGACCAGTTTGGGTTATGTATACAGTTACTGCTTCAACTGCCACTTTACACAGACAGATCTAGGTCCGCCTTCAGCGTATTCCGAAAGCTGTCCAAGACATTTTTTTTTTGCATAATCACAGTGTTCAGGACGCAGGAGGGTAACTAGTGTAGGAAAAAGTCTACTCTCCCAGTAATTCCAATTGTAGAATTTGGTAGTTACGTCCCCTTACCTCCCCCACCACCACCACCCCCACACACACAGGGGGAAACCACTATTACATACTATCCACGAGTAGCGTTGATGTGGTCAGAAGAACTTTACACAATATCTATATGGATGGGACACACTAAGGTCCACCCATAGGCCAAAACGCAAATTGACAAGCAGAATACCATGGGAGAACAGCCACTCACATAGAGTACTCTTTCCAACTCTGGAAACTACTCACACAGAGCTCCTCTTCCAGCTCCCGACGGCTCTTAAACATCCACTAGAAAAAACAGAGATGGTCCAGGTGACCCCACGTAATTTCGTGTGAAAACTTGTTTGACCGTATCAATAACATGCACGTGTGAATAGGAAAAAAGTTGTTTACGTTTACGGTGACAATCGCTGGGCCAGTCTCGCTGCATACAATTTATTACTTGTTCAAATTTCCAGGTAAAATCAATAACAAGCACAAAGCACTTAAAATTACTATAAATCATAAAATAGAGTTCTTGACAGTCCTAAAATTAGTTATAAGGCTACCTTGACTAGGCAAGTGAAGGTCTGATAGTTCCTCTCCAATGAACACACACACACACACACACAGTGCCAACGTATTACGTTTACTTGAGAATGTTCGCGCAGTGAGAACGTGAGCATTCTAGTCACTTGCTTGGATTGGATGTAGACATGTTGCTAAGTTAGCTCTCACACAACGCAGTACACATTACCATACTTGCACACATATCCAAGGGTGGTCTCTGATAGTCAGTTACTGTGTCCCAAAACCTGGCCATCTGACCATTGCCAATCCCATAATATTCCACACATATCTCTCTAGCTCATGGGTGAGTTCTTTCATTTGCTGGTGCAATGTACGAACATTTCGCGTTCCAATGGAAGTTTCTTTTCTCAGCTTTATTGGTGGGTTAGCTACAGCAGCACACTTTTTGCTGTCCCCACCCTGGAGTTTGCCGATGGGACACGTGATTTTTATTGGTCTGGGGCTTGAGTGATCCGGTATGATGTTTTGCTTGAGTCAATTATCGTTTCTCTTGGTTTATGCATTTGGCGTCTTCCATATTCTCTCCAGCCGATACCGATGGGTCGCCTTGGTCGCAAACAAGTAGGCCCTGAGCCCTGGCTGGTGCTTTCATCGCGGAAAGCCTTTTGTCAGTGATCCCGTGTTAGCATCACGATTTGCTCTAAGAGTTTACTCCATTATCCGTTATCTTTCCCAAGATTACTCACAAGGCAGTGGAACCAGTTGCCCAAGGCTAGGGTTGGGGATAAGTTTGAAAATGGTGAAGTTTGTGTCGCGTCCTTCTACCACACGACAGCTGTACATATCAACTAAATTTACTGAAAACTTGTTGTTTGACTATATCAGTGTTAAAAACTTGTGTAATTATCTCTTTACTAAATTCAAAGAAAATGAGTTCAATGAAAATAGATACAAGTAAATAAAGAGTTAAATAAATTAAATGTGAATGGGTTTGTAATGGAAGTGGAGATAAGGTATTATACAGAAAGTATTATAGAAAATAAACTTTAATCCAGACTTTTTCACGTAAGACGTTGCCATATGAACAGCTTTCTACAAAAACTGAGCTCTTCCTTAGGTAAGTTAAGCCAAACATCTGGTCCTTTTGAACATACTACTTTTTTTATTAATTATCTAGGATTTGAACAGTTTTTATTTAGAATGCATTCATAATGTGCAATAATGATGCCCTTTTCTAAACCTTCTTTTTCCACCTTCTTCTCCTTGTCTTACTTTCTAAAATAGTTATACGATAAAAACATATTTCCGAGCATGGAACTTATTACATGCTTGTGTATACTACTCATTCATATATTTGCCTATTTTCTTTATAAAACTCTTCCTCCAATATCATGTGGCATCTGTTTACAGGGCTGGATGCCTTGCCGTGATATAACCTTAGTTGCTGGCTCGACGTAAACACCAATTCCCTCCCTCCTTCTCCCAATAGCACAGACATGCTGGCTCAATATGGTCGGCAGCAACTGCTCTATATTGGCACCCAATATTGAGGAGTTACTGGAAGTGCAATCAATTTAAATTACACCAACATTGGTACAAAGTGTCAAAATAGTACTGGCCAAATACTGGAAGTGTAAACTCGATTGAAATTGAATTTACAATAGCGAGAACTTTGATCACTGGAGAATTCAATAATGGCGAAATAATGGTCCAATTGTGGCCAATGCTGGCGCAGTGTAACCCTGTATTGGGCTGGTCTTCTCTGTTGAGATGGAAGGCATGGTTGCTGGGGCGTGGTTTAGCCGAAAGGGGCTGGTTATACATTCTCAACACATGGCCTTATAAACAACCCTTGACTCATGCGCTGTTGACGTCTACACGACAGACTGTTATAATTGTACAGTGCTTTCTGGGCAAACGCTTTACCTGTCAGCCATCACTGGTCGCACTAGCTGGAGCTAACAATAGAGAGTTTGAGATCCACGACGCGTAGGAAGACGTGTGCGGCAACGAGAACGGCGAGCCTCTAAGCCTACCCGTTTTGAGAAAGTGATTGGTTGGCTTTTGTGGATGTGATGATGTAGGGCGCAAATTCCCGTGACGATACAGGTTGCCGCTCCCACACGCGTCGTGCGAGCGCTGAATCTCAAACTCTCTAATATCATGCTTACACCTGCTGAGATGACCTGTAAGTCATAAGGATCATGGGACTTGCGAGTTGTCATTCGCCGCGCTAGCTAAGCCCGACATTCTACCACACTGGCAACCAGTGTGTTGGTACTCTACACATGTTGTAGAAGTGAAATGTTCAGGTGTGAAGCAAAGTATGGCTGATGTAAAACGACACGGCTGTGCTCCCTGGGCCAACATCTGACCAGGCTAGAAGCTGCTAAGCTAGTCTGTCAGTCAGTGCGGTCACATGACCTGCGAGCTGTCACTGGCCGTGCTGGCTGTAGGAGCGGACATTCTACCATCATGTCGGCAGTTTATGGGATCGTGCAGGTGTATCAGCTACAATAAATAAAGTAAAAATTCAAAATAATACTTTTATTACATTTGTTAGGACTAGTCCTCCTACCCCCTCCCCCCGCCACACACACACAAAGAACGCAGGGACAAGTTTTAAGAACAGTTTTAAGTATATAATAAAATATATTATGCAAACAAAAATAAGTGAGCTAGTTGTTGTTTTAAACTAGTTATTTATCAAAAGTCCATAAAATAAAAAATTGGGCTTATAGCTGTGCTGATTAATAACATGCTTTTCGTGCGTGTTACTGTACATCTACGGTTTAAAGGGAAGAGAGATATGACGCAAAGTCAAAGGTAGGAGACCCAGCCCCCGGGGGCAGACCAGTCTGGACTCTTTCACGCATTAAGCAAGCTAAGTCACGCTTAGCTTTCATCATTTTTCTTTGTTTCTGCTACCTATTATCTAAAAATTAGTACTTATTAGTAGTAATGAGCAACAGCAGGAAACTGTGAAAGCGACTTTGTCAGAACTTTTCTTTCGATTGTTAAATCGCTTTTTATCCATGTCAATGGTGTTGCTCGTAGAAGACGCTTAGAGTGAAAAAATGCTATTAGCTAAGTCACTCACATTATGACCTAGACTCCTTTATGCTGTATGTACGCGGCACTAAGAAAACTTCTAAATGCTGATTGAATGTTGCCATAGGCCACTTAGCTAGACGAAAGACAATCACACTGGTGAAACATTAAAGGATTCAACATATGGTAGCTGCTTGTGCAAAGCTCGATGATGTGTTTCAACCCGGATAGTTGAAGAACACCTGATGTAGATCACATGCGTGACAGATGCATGGCAGTTTCAGAAAATGGAATAGTGCAGTGGTGAACAGCTTATAGGCCTAGTCGGATCTTGACCTCGGCCATTCTACGGTAGTCTTTTCTTCCGCGAACGTTTTTAGTTCAGCAATGTGACCACCACTCTTCCCCTCCTAACACACATATATATATACCTATATGCAAGCACGTACATATAAGCAAAATAATCGTGTGTGTGTGTGTGTGTGTGTGTGTGTGTGTGTGTGTGGTAATAAGTCACTCCATCTCCTTGCATGGACTCACTACCCAAATCTTTAAGACATATGGGGGCTTTTTATCTTCATATCTTTAATTTTAATCACTTTTTATTTCTAAGCACCTACCAGAATACAGGAAGCAAGGTCCAAACGATCACTACAAAATCTTAAAGTTGACGTAGCATGCATAATGGCAAATTTCGATTAAGATACTTTCTCGTTTGTAATGTGTTTGCTTTTTTTCTTTTTATTAGACTCTGTCATCAGTCAAGTCTTGCTCTTTGTCACAGCCACAATGAGTTTTGTACAATGACTGGACCTGTAATGTCTTTTTTGCAACAAATACAGTCTGCATAAAAAAAAATGTTCACCAGGAATGAGAGGAGACTGAAATACAACTGACTTCTGGTCAATAATGCCTTGATGTCTTATTTGCCCATGTCAATGAAATGGTGAGGGAGATTTACGTCTTCCTGGCTAGCTGCGTTGTTGATTATAGACAGATTGTCGCAGACATTATATAGACGATGAGACGCGTACAAGAAAGATAGCGCTTTGAGAAGCCATTAGCGGACCAAAATGAAGGATAAAGTGAAAGGGACAAAGAAAGAAAAAAATGAAGCATTATTGTCAAAATAGTAAACAGATAGTAGAAAGATATCTCTCCTCCCCTACTTTTGTACAGTGTGCAAGAGTGTGCGCACTCTAGTTCTGCGCGCTTACGAGTGTGTGTGCGAGCGAGCGAGCGAGCGAGCGTGCGTGTGTGTGTGTGTGTGTGTGTGTGTGTGTGTGTGTGTGTGTGTGTGTGTGTGTGTGCACTCCTTTCTTGCTTGGGCATACTAAAACTTAGCATAGCAACAGAGTATTCCCCTGTTACCGTCTCAGAAACACCCAAACTCTTCTCTCTGTTTGAAAGACTTGAAACTCATTAAACCTGCACGCACCACATATTTTACACACCCTGACATCCAACAATAAACGTTTCATTCTACAATTGCAAGTTGAATATTGTAAATGTTATCGAAGAAAAAAGAAAGCGTTAAGCATTAGAACAAAAAGTACGAAATGGTCTGGAAATAAAGAGGAGATAACATTTCCTTGTTATCCGCTCATCCTGTTGTAATTTCAAGTCAGTTGATAGGTGCCTTTAAGGACACAAAATAATGCACTTATCTTTCAAGTATTCCTCCCTCTTCACATGACATAGAGGAAGAGACACAACGAGGGAGAGAGACAGAGAAAAAAAAACCACAGGAACAGACGGAGAGATGGAGGGGAGCTAGCCTGGTCGATAGACAGATAGAGAAAGCCAAGGGTGGTAGAGGCAGATATTTTGATAGCTGAATGCATTGAAGATGACAAGTTTATTGCACTGCTGAAGGAAAGAGAATGAGATTTTTAAGTCATGAGTTGGGTCTGTTTATGTTAAAAATACATTTTCTTTTGGGGCTCTTGTCATCAAACAGCTCAGTAACTAAAAGTTTCAATGCGCCCACGCAACCCTTTGTCCAATAACCACACCTCAGAGGCAAATTTGCACACTGAAAGGCGAATCTTTTTCATGTCTGAATAAATATCTCCTGTAAATAAGAGTGATCATTTTTCAGAGGTAAAGATGGAAACAATATCTTAATATACATTAAAAAAACTGACACATTTCAATGATCATCAGAACTTTTAAATAAATAATGTTTGTCTTCATGTGCAGATGCCAAAGATTTGCATGATGTTACATCAATGTAGAACAATTATTCTGCACACTTGTTGAGTTATACAACTGGTAGGCAATTACTGGCGAAAATTTCCACTGGGATATCTCATGATCAGGGCTTGTGTTTTGGGTTGATGTGGAAACATGTGCCATGGATGTGCACGTTCATCGGACTGTACAGTTGTGTGACGTTGGCCTACACACCAGAGCCTCCCGCGATCACGAGACGGACGACCAACAGGTTTGAACGCGTCCGCGTGAAATTTGAATGAGCGGGTATTACATGCCAGTCTGTGTGGCTGCTGACAAGCTGTTGTTGTCAATACTGAAAATGTAGCTTTCTTCCGTACATCTGTTTACAAAACCGAGAATTTTTTTTTTCAGTTATGCCATATGCTGTTAGGGTATTACCAGCACTGCGAATGTATTTTTCTGCTATATTATACACGGTTGAGTTGTTGCCTATATCGAGAATATACTTTTGTTTTTTCATACACTGACTAGGAATCATTAATATTAACTAACAATGAGAAAGTATTTTTGGTGATGCAAGAAATCAGTTCTTACAACTTTCTTCTAAACTGTGCCGTTGTTTTTTTTTTTCTTTTTGGACTTGTGCCATAGCTGCAGCTAAATTCAACTGACGCACTTTTCCTAGTTTATTTTTCGATTCAGTTTTGTTATCTTTAACTAACAAACGTTCGCGGTAAAAGATTTTTCTGCAACAATGCAACTTTTTGTTAAGGCAGATTATGAAGAAGTAGACAAAACTTTCGGGAGAACTTGCATGATCGCCTTTACTCTGCATTGATTAATTGGTTTTCTAGCTTCTTGCTTGCTTCCTAGCTTGCTTGTTAGGCTGCTTGGTTAGTTGGCTGATTAATGAAAGTGTTTCCACGTAGTAATGATTTTGCACTAGAGGAGGGGAAAAGGTAAATGAAGCAAGAGAAATCTCAAGCACCCGGGGAAAAATCTTTGGCAGCCCACCCTGGGAACAGGAGTCACATTATGGGGTGCACTTAAAATTGAAATATTAAAATGTCAAAAGTCCATCGAATGCTAGGATTTTAAAAACCATTTGGTGCCCATCCTTGTAGAGCTCTGTGTTTTGCTAGTGAACGTAAAGTTAAGACTTGATTAAACTATAAAAAAATCGAAATAAAATCCAA
Source organism: Marisa cornuarietis (assembly GCA_004794655.1). Taxonomy (NCBI): domain Eukaryota; kingdom Metazoa; phylum Mollusca; class Gastropoda; order Architaenioglossa; family Ampullariidae; genus Marisa; species Marisa cornuarietis. The sequence continues at coordinate 5,505,482 of SMMW01000636.1, forward strand.
TACAGCATTGTCATGTTATAGTGCAAACTTTACATCATCTTATAAATGGCACAGTTTTGTTAGTGCCAAACGACTCCGAATTGTCAAACTGTATGAAGACACCGGTAACAGACTACATTTTGATATTCTACTTAACTGCCACCTTCCTGTGCGACATAATACAGATTTTGAAACATAGCTTACGAATCTACACACGAACAGATTTTACAAATTTATATGCTAGCGTATGTTTACAAACAGAAGAACCCCACGCAGGCTATTGAAGCCTCTCTAAACACCTGCTTATAAAGTCGCACCTGCACATATGCGCATTCTGCACATGCACACTCAAGTATGGGCAAGCACACAGTCACAACACAGTTTAGCAACAGTTAATTCTTAAACCTTACCTCAGTAACATTTTCTCCACTTTTACTCTTCATCTGCAACTTTCTTCATTTGCTGTTGAATCAGCGGACACACATCGCAAGCACAGTACACTACCGGTGCCCGTGTCACCACACTATCGAAGCTTTTGTAGGGTATCCATTGAGAGGCGTTACCAGCGAGATACCAGTCCATTCCTACCGGACATGGGGAGGGGGGAGTCGTGGGTTGATAACGTTAGATATATATCTTGTCCATCGGTGTTATTATCCAACTGGCGGCCAGAGATCTGACGATGAAGGCGACAGCACCGCGAGATGGCAGAATCTCTTTCGCCGAACCGACACCACAGCCACTCGCACAATGATGAATCGACCAATTTAAGCCCTCAGTCGCAGTGGTGTGCGGGCAACAACACATGTCGTCGTGTCAGTATGTGTGAATTCTTGTATGCGTGCGTGCTTGTGCACTTTTTCGCTCAGTACACAGTGCAGTTCAAGAAAAAAATCATACAAAACTGTAAGTGCACTGATAGGCACCACGATGTTCACAACTCTACTCACTATCAGTTCCTCCGGTTGCTGAAGGATGTCTGCCGTTTGTGTCATGCTGTCTCCTTGTCGACTGCTTGTCACAGAGAATAAAAGATGATTATTTCCTTTCAGAATGCATTTGCCCCTGGGACACGTTCGACCTCAAAAACAAAAGGCTGTAGAAAAAGAAGCTTGGACCCTTACAGTCAAAAACGAATGTGTTTTCTGTCATCTGTCCCCCTATGTTTATTTCCTTTCCTCTTCGTAACGCTAGCTTGTGATGCTGGTCGAAATATGATCTCCCCAGTCCTCATGTTTTTAAGCCGGCAAAAGGAACTTGCGATTGCTAAGGTTTTGATGGGCTCCCAGATCACAAGATGATCGCTGCATCTTCAAGACTGCCGAAAACTTCACCATGGAATCGCTGGTACAGGATAATGGAAATGCCGAAGAACTAAAACCATTTCGTTCTCAATAGTTTATGGTTTTTCTTCCCATCCCTCCTTTTGATCGTTTAATGCTACTATTTTATGATTAATATAACGCTTAGATATTAAACCGAGCCAATGCAAACATAACATTTATATTTCATTTTTAAAATAAACGTTTCAAAATGTTACCTTGATGGCGTTCAAGTTGTCTAAATTGTAGTGAATAGACAAAAGAATTGCCCGTTCACTTGTAGAAGCAAGACTGTACGTCCACCACGTGACGTAGTCATCGATTACAACACACTATGTTGTTAAACGGCGTATTTGCAAAGTCCGCCACATTGATTCAACACATAACTAAGCTCGCCAACAGAGCACCATTTAAAGGAAAATGAAAAGCTTTCAGAACAAAACAAAACGTATTGATTCCTCTCAAAAGCATTGGGCACAGGAACGACAATTCATTCCCCTCCTCTGCTCTCTGGGCTTGCTTTTTTCTAGTCGTAGTGTCTGCCTGGCTGACAGGAATGAGACAAGGTCGATTTCGCAGTTGTCCACCTTGGCGTGGAAAACAGTCAAATACGTTTAGTTTACGACCTCGTCGGCGTCACATCAGAAGAAAGCCGTGCTTACACCAGTTACCCACCCTTCACACCGCTCTCGCAGGTTCGCCATAGTTCCAGAATTGTCTAGAATATCCCTTCATCCTTTTACTAGTAAAACTGCGCAAAACCTTTCTTTCCTAAGGAAACTACACAATACTCTGAGGTGCGTGTTATGTATTGCTGCCATGTTCAGCTCATGAACAGGATGCTTTGGGTGACAAAATGAAGAAAACGACGATGAAGAGGAGCAAAAGACGACAGCTGAGGAGAAGAAAGACGGCGAGCAAGGGAGGAGAAGCAAGATTGACCTGGGCATCGATTAGCGATGGGACCGTTGCTGCATTTTAACGTTCCTTTGCTCTTGGATTCAAGTTTTATTACTAGCGGCATACATCGTTCTCTTCTGCATGCCTCTCTCACCCTGCACATTGTCTGTACCCTCCCACCTGCGCCGGTCTCCTACTTGATGACTCTTCATGAAAACAGCATGGCTAAGGGACTCCAAGACCAAAGACTTTTTAACCTTTTTAATCATTTTATGAACTGTGCATGAATTCTGTTTATCTAGACACCTGTTATAATGGCAAAGATCCACTAGACAGCTATTGTAATGGCACAGCTCTATGAGTGCCACCATCCGTGCATTCTCTGCATATACAGGTGTATCCTGGTCTTGGTCACATGCTTGTGCTTATAATTATTTATAATTATTTAGTCTATATAAAAGATAAACATCACAAACGCATCTAATTGCACATTTGTCTTATGCAGAATATATATATATATATAAGCAGGAAAGCGCGCACATGCGCATGGATACACATACAGGCTTGAACAGAGAGTGGAGTTTGCTTCTTGTAAAGGTTTGTGTAACAATTCCTTTCAAAACTTGTTGAAAGAACGAGTGCCTGCACTGACGGCACGATGTCAGACGACTTTCTGTAACTGCATACTCGTCTTCTCCCTAAAAGCGCTGTCTTTTATAAATCTTTAAAGGACAAAATCGCTGGAAACAGAGCACAATGTATCACAAAAACATGTTCCGGTGGTCTTTTATGACAGAGAGGCATGAAAGATTTTATATTAATATTTTTCTCTAAAGCACACCTGGATTTGTCGAGAAAACAGGAAGTGACGAAACGAACGTATTTCTAAAAATAGCACCGTATGCACAAGCTGAAGTCGAAGAGAAAAGATGGAATCCTCGGTAAAAGAAAACTGACCAGGACACAATGTGCTGCTGCAGAGTGTTCTCTTCGACACTCAGAGGGAGTTAGTTTGTACTCATGAAGGAAATCCAAAAGATAATGGCAGCAAACGCCAGTGGATTCACTTTGTTCAAACTTGCCATGCGAACTTGGTCCCCACATCGTACTCATGACTTTCCTCAAAACGTTTCAAAATCGATTGTTATCCAGTCACTTATACAGTACAAGTAAGTCTTGGACTTTCAGTAAACTGAAGAAATCTTATTCCTACAGCAGTGGTTTCTATACAAAAGCACGAGATGTTAAAACCAACTACGACTGCTGGTAGATCAAGCACCAGATATACAACATCGACGGTTTCTACACGTCTGGTCTACAGGTAACATCGTGTGACAGTCACAAACACATCATCAGTCGTATCTTTATCCAGCATAATGCTAAAAACAACTGACAGTATGAGGGCACCATTGGTGTTCGTGATCGAAACAGCTAAAACAAGGAAAAAAAGATTGAGGGTGATACAAATATTATAAGGAGCTTAAACGGGAACACGTGCGATCGAGTATCAGTACGTAAATAGAAAATTTTGCATGCAGCTAAATGAGGAAGAAATAAGTTTTTACATCGATAAACATGTTTCAAGCTATCATATTTTTAATTGTTAAAAAATCCTTATCAGCGGTCAGTTGTAACTATTGTTGCCCATTAAATTTTGATCTGATTGACTTACCAGTCTGTTGAATGAATTCCGTTTGGACCATTTAATTATTTTTTAACTTCATTCGAAGGTTCTAAATAAAGTTCCAATCTGTAGGGCTGTATTCCAAATTCAGCTGTTTCATTTTTGGGCGAACAAAATCGCTTCTTGAACACTATTTTTAAGTATCTGAGATAAGATAGGTAAGAACAAAATGGATCCTGTGTTCCTGTATTTGTGTATGTGTGCGTTCGCGCGCGCGTATGGATCTGTGTGATGTGTGATTGCTTTATCTCTCCGCTCTCCGTTTCTCTGTCCTACCTGCCTGTGGGGAGTGACAAGGCCGAAAGAATGTCGCTCCGCTTTATTGCTATGTGACGACCGATAACGATTTCGTATCTTTTGTACTCTTTGCCGGAGAATTTTAGCAGCAGAGCTCAACGCTGTTCACTCATCATAGCTCGCAAATATAGTCCTGTACGCACTTCAATTGTAAAAGTAATGCACGGCTGAACAAACTGTGACTGGTCGTTTAACAATTATGGGTCTGCATGAACCGTGTGCACAGGTGTGCTTTATTGAGTGAGAGAGAATGCGCAGTTTCATTTTGTCACAAAAAATACCTAATTATTTTTTATTAATTTTATTAATACATTTTATATTGATTTTCTTATATATTATCAAATATTATTAAACGTTTCCTAATAACTAGTAGTGTGAACAAGGATAAGATATAACATGTTGATAGGTGCACTTTGCAAATTATTAGCATTTATCTCTTCACTGTACCCATCACGTCTCACATGTCATCCAGCCAACCGTCTATGTCAGCTTCTCCAGTCCCCCAGGTTTAGATCTAAAAGCCAGCACCTGGTTTTTCGCAACAGTATTCACACCTGACCCTTAACCAATAATTGTAGCTGTCAATTAAATTGCATCAATCGAGTCCTGACGGCTTAACGTACACAGCATTGCAAAAGAACTGATTCAGAGAGATTTGTTTTTTTCTTTCAACGTAAGTAAGTTTTTTTTGTGACTTGCTCTTAACTGAGATACTTTTCAGCTTTAATGATGTCACCCTACTTTATTAATATTAATTAGTGACTGACCCACATTTCTCATTTCTGAGATCAGATTCCGACGTCTTTCAAATCTAAGTGTGTGTGTGTGTGTGTGTGTGTGTGTGTGTGTGTGTGTGTGTGTGTGTGTGTGTGTGTGTGTGTGTAATGTGTCATGTGTAATGTGTCATGTGTGTACTGTTCAGTGCGTTGTGTTTAATGTGTAATCTGTAACGTGTGTAATGTGTAGTGGGTAATGTTTCCTTTCATTACTCCTATCATTCGCTTATTTGGCTAACTGACCAAAACAAAAGTCTCGATTAGACAGACATGAAAAATCTCATTCGAAACATCGAAAAGAGATTCAAGAAAATCCCAGTGATCTCGGCAGCGCCGAGCTTCTGATCACCCATAGTGATATGTGTTTGTATTAATTTCCTGTAAATCGGCTATAGTGATGTGTGTTGTATTGAGTTCCTGTCAGTCAGTTAGCTCCTGTGGCCAGCTGTTGAGAATGGCATGTGCTCTAGGGTCTCCTGAACCTTCAGTGTGGCAGCTGTTGATGTCACGCCAATACCAGCACCTCTAACACGCCTTTCTGTCGAAAGTCAGAGAGGTAGGGCATGTATCTGGTGGTCACATAAATACCAACTTGCTTTAGTACTGGGGAAGCATGGATGGTGAAAATAAACTAAACGCGATCGAAAACCAGTCCCCGTGAGCAAGCTATGTTTTTAATAAACATAGTTCTCAAGCACGGTAGAATATGCAAGAAAATAGCACCCTGTGAAATGAGTAACTTGAATATAAAACGAATCACATTGCTGGCCGAGGAAAAATAACAACATAAAATGCATAACTTTTTTTAGGCTTTTGCTAACCCCTTCGTTGTTGGAAACAGCACTACTGGTTCTTGACTTTGACGGGAGCTGGTTTGCTGAGTAAGTGCCTCTTCAGCTCTAAATGGAAACCGTGATACACCGACTCTTAGTTTTTAGAACTGCTGTCACAATGCTGGGATTTTTCTCCTTCTCTTGCATCTGTAGTGAAATGTGCTGAAATTGATTTTTGGACATTAACGTTCTTTTTAAAAGTTTGAGATTTTCTCTACTAGCATAAAGTGCGATAGAAGACTGTAATTGCAACACATCCTCCAAAATGGAGAAATACCGTCATTTTCTGTAATTTATGAAATTTCTTTTTACAAAAATGTTTCTTTGATTTCTTGCTGGTGGGGCTGGATGGAACTTTATTAAATAGAACTTCCATCGCTGTAGACAAAAGATAGAGACTTAATGAGATGAGAGCATGGATATTTTAGGCTGGCCAGGGTTGGCGTCCTTGCGAGAAGAAAGGCAAAATAAAGTGCTTCTGATAAAAAGCTTAAAGGAGTACTTGGCTACAGCTATAGACATTATGGCCGGAACATACATTTTACTACTATATCACGTCTCTCTCTCTCTCTCTCTGTTCATTGACAACATAAGTAACAGAAGGAAGTGTATATTCATGGTTATGAAGAAGACAGCGCGCTTTTTTTATCTTGCATGGTGTATTTTTGTATTTACGTATTTTCTATTGACATTCTTTTAGCTTGTGCGTCTTATTTAATATTAGTGTAGTCAATTTTATTAGTTTCCTTTCCGCTCTGGAATAGCATTCAACTTTGATCCTTTAATTCGTTTTGACAGTTTGACAGAAAAGCTACATAACATGAAATCCAAAGGTGAGTAAAAAATTAATATATCATTCATGAAATGTCAATAATAGGGTTTGTGATGCGTCGGGCTCTTCATAAAATCTGTAATTTATTGGTGTCACTTGTAACATTTTACAGCCTCTATAAGCAAATTAGATCACTTTACCTCTGTTCTGATTCTCCAATCTCATAGTGGTTCAGAAATGAAGATATGCATTATTTTTATCAACCTAATTTATTTTCCCATCTGTTAAGATTCTTCGAAAACAGGAGAAAGAGAAAGTAAAAAGGGAATGATTCCTGACCTCAAACTTTTAAATGTAAAATTACTTTTCATGCTTCTTTTTCTCTACAAAATGAAGTAATACTTTTCTTTGCACCCTGGGAGTACTTCCTTTGCAAGTAATGAATATGAATTGTTACACCAAATGATAAAGTTCAAGATCACGTGAGCACAGGACTTTGACATCTTGGCATAAAAATTCACGTTTGATTGTGAAGTTCTTAGCATTACATAGCGAAAGCATCATAAAAATATTTTTAAAAATTCACTCAGTAAGAAACTCAACAATCGGCAACTTAATTGGAAACAGTAATTATTTACTGCACTTCAGCTACATTAACCTCCAGATTTTATGGTTATGTTGCCAACAGACCGGCAGCAAACGCTGCCTAAATATTGTTGTGCTTACTTGCAATATGACCTAAAGATACTTTTGCCATATTACGGTTAGATTCTAAACTCAAAACAGAGATTAATGGGACATCAAGCTTTCAGTTTGTAGCTAACCTCTCCATCTTTCGGGCCGATACTCAAAAAGCTCCTTTAAAATCTCAAATGGGAAACATTTTGTTCCGCTGTCACATGATGACGTATGCAAAATGGGTGTAAAAACAATTTATTGTCTTAAATCGGTATAAACACATAATCTCATTTTGCTTGCTCAGTTATGTTCAATCACAGTAATGTAAAAGTTTCCGTAATTACCTTCTCCCAGAAACGTAAACGTTTTTATATCTAATGGACAGAAGAGATCGTATACAGTTCTTTCCTTGTCTACCTCACCTTTCACTCCCCAACCACTCTCTCTCTCTCTCTCTTGTTACCATAGGAGAATATTTGCTTCTTTTAAGGCAGTAAGCAAATAACAAATCTAAAAACAGGTTTACAGCAAGGTCGAAGGCGTATTATGAATAGTTTTTGTAAATGAGTCTTTATCGAAACAATTTAATAATCTAGCAGTGTACGTGCATTTGTAAGAGAACCAGGCAAACAAAAAGACAGACATATAAGCATGTAAACAGTAAGAACTGCGAATATAGGTATCCTAGACCATAGATTACTAAATTCGTTTTATGAATAAGTTTGTTTTTCATCTGATTGCATGCAAAAGTTCTTTATTAATCAATAAAAATTTTATTTCGCATTCACTTGCCAAAGAGGTAGAGAGACAAAAAGAAAGGAAAAACAAAGAACAAAATATTGCAAGTACTAGCTATGATTAAACACAAGGTTCGTGGGGCCTAATAAGAGTTATGTAGGAAAGAGAACACTGTGTAACGGGGAGGAAAATCTTTTGATTACCAGTGGCTTTAATAAAAGGCGCATTCGAGCTCGGGCTGTACACTTTCGGGAAACCAAAAGAGATAGCGCCAATAACATTTGAGTCATAAACTGCGGGTATGTTCACGTTACTTCACGGACTTTCCCTGACAGCTGCAGGGCCCTATCCTGTCTGCCCTCTGACCCAGATCAGGTGTCGGGGAAGGGGAGAGTAGAGAGAAAAATTTTGGAGGTTTGGAGACTCTTTCTCTACATCACGGCCTCGCTATGACAGTATTTGCGCTGCTCTGCACAGGACGGCGCCAGCACGTGCAGCTTGTTTGCCCACAAATTTCTGTGCACGAACAGCCGGACGCCAGAGCTCCACCAGCCTTCGGTCCTCTCCCTTTGGCGCCTTTCTTCTGATTGCGAGCAAAGGGAAGAGCCGATCGAGACATTTGTCAACGAAACAGCATGGACTGCTCGGTGAGAGAGAAGTTAGTAGAAACTGCTTGAAGCTCTTCTCACCCCCACCACGGCGCACGCTCCTATGTGGCAGACGTGCAGCGCGCGGACTGACAACGATTCGCGCCAGCTCAAATCCCCATCAGCAGCTCCTCATCTCCTGTCCCTTTATCCTCAGCACATCATCCAGTCCCTTTTCCAGCCTCTTGCTGTCCTGCCGATTCCCGAGTCCCAACAGCGGCCAGTGTCATTGATCGACAAAAATAATTCTTTGTCATGTAACGCCCGCAAGGATTTCATCTTGCATGCCCCGTTTTGTAGATGGCAGCATCAGAGCATCACGTTGATGCATTAAAGCTATGATGCAGCATTTCCAGGGTGAGCGACAGGAGAAGGGAGTTTGGTTGGTCTTTTTTTGTTGGAACATCTGTGCAGCAGCAGATGTCCTGGAGCTGAGTCTTCCATTGCTCAAAATTCAGCGGAGGGGAGATTCTCGTTCTTCTAGAGTGTTGATGTGGTTTCTTGTCGACTTTTTTGTCGCGTTTTTGAAGCTGCCCTTCTTGAGTCGGTCATTGGTGGCCTCTTGTAGCTGTTAGTGAGGGAAGCCATTGTAGCGTCTCGTGTTGCATCAGGAGCTTCTCTTCTCGTCTTTGGTCCAGGGAGGTGAGTCCTGTTATCGTCACCAGGAAGTGGATGGGTGTAGTCTTTAGTCCACCTGTGGTAATCCGCTCTGCACTTTGTTTGACCACCTTGTGTTTCTCTAGGCTGTCGTGGCCCAGGAGACTTTAGCCCAACTGATGTTAAGTCGCCATCACTCCCTCGTCTGTAAGCTTGGCAACGTACGAATGAAAAGAGCGTTGGTCTATTAGATGCTTGAATGTATGAATGCGAAGGGCTTGTTTCACTGAGTCAGCAGTTCAATGGCTACAGTTATACCATGACGCGATAAGCCGCAGAGACAGTTATTGTTACAACTTACTTCAATGAGGTGACTAAAGGATCAGGAAAAAAATGAATGAACTGTGACAGCAAAAACAAAAAACCAAGAGTCTTAGAAGAATAAAAAAAAGGGAATGTCTTACACTTAGGGACAGCCAACCTTATGTACTACACTACACATTTATGACTGCAGTCATATATTTTTTATCGGTATAAAGCCACACTTGCTCAATTTGAACTAAAGAGAAGAGACAGCGTGCTACAAAAGCGTTTTGAAGACAAGAGGCCAGACAAGGTTCCATTTTCTTTCTTGTCTTCTCGTTATCGCTAAGAGCGAGCTCTTGCATTGTCCTATTTTTTACTCATTTTTTTCATTTCACGCTCTCTCTCTCTCTCTCTCTTCCTTTTTACTTTGTGTCGTTCTCTTATTTTCTAACACGATTTTATCACGCAAATGTCCTCATGAAGCACAAAGCCTGTTATCCCTGTCCTTAACTCCTTAGATTTCTTGAAAACTGTTCATCGATGTTTACTTTCTGCCTTTCCGCTACAGTACTCAAATACCAATAATATCACCTGCGGGTGTCTTTCCTTAATTCCTTTCTTGATGTACTGCTCATACTGTAGCGGAACGTTTGGTTGGGACTGCTAAGAGCGCTTTGTTTCCCTCCACTTCTCACTCCCCTCCCTTCCCTTGGCCAGCCGAGCGGTCGCTGAGGCCAGTGACCTTCCGGCGGGTGCTGTAGCACCCACGTTTTCTTATATTAATAGTGGTTATGAATATGTTCGGCCAGCCCCACCCTGATGGTGTTGATTTTTTTTCCAGTGAAGGCATTGCCGATGGTTTTACGCTATTGCGCGCGTCCCAGCCACCCATCCACACACTTTCTCCCCCCCCCCCACTACGTACAAATATACACAAACTCACATTGCACACATACCCACACCCGATCTCCCACAATCGTCTCTCCTGTTCTCTCGTGCATGAACTGATCAATGATATTACTTCGATTGAAAAAATGTGCTAGTGAAGCAGCATATCAAAAGAGAGCGAAAAACTGGAGGGCTGCTCTAGTTCAGGGGGTGGACAAGGTATGGACCGTGGGCTTAACTTCAATAATAATAACAAATGCAAAAATTTGTAAAGCGCATACTCGCACTCCACAGGAGCATGCTCTTAGCGAAACAATAACGAAACTTCAGCAACATACGAGGGAGAGGAAAACAAACAAACAAACAACACATGAACGACGATATAAGAAAATTTACAAATCGGCAGTCTTAGATACAAAGTCTAATAATAACAAATAACGCGGCTGACGTGCTTCGTGAAGTCGTGAGAGAGCATTGGCGGCGGCCGCCTTCAAAGGAAAGTCTGGCGGCAACATGCCGTGCAGCATGACTAATCGCTTTGTTTTAGCATCGTCTTACCACCGTTTACCGGTGTTGTGACAGCGCAAGGACACGAATGTGCTATTGGTAGAGATCGGACGCGTTGTGGGCTTAGCATGTTTAGGTTCCCCCTGCAAACAGTCCGATCCTAGTCATAAGTCGTTCATTGTCTGCTTGTGCATAAGGTTGCAGTTTTCGTGCAGTAAGTTCCCTACCAGTTCAACTGATAGGTGGCAGAAAAGGTTGTGCTCGGAGACTGGAACCTATCCAGTGCCTACTTTGAACACACCTACATAACATACAAGCATTTTTTGTTTGTTTGATTAAGATTTATTGTATTGGTATGTTTCTTACTACAAAGATTACTTTGTACACACCCACATATATTCACACATAAGCATGTGTATTTATTCGTTTTATTTATTTGCGAGCACTTTTGTTTATGCTTATATGCTTCCAAAGCAAATATAAAGATATGGGAAATATTAGTAAAAGGCCAAAGCTCACAAAAGAATTATAAAGCATGCGAGATTCTAAAACACTAGCTAAGTTTTTACCCACTTCAAGGGCTATTTACGTTGTTATTTTGTTGTACACAACTTTCAACACACACACGCACACACATGTGTGTACCTACTCAGCCTTTTGGATAAGGTAATTGGTTGTAGACATATATTGGTAGAGACCTATACATAAGTTATAGTAACTACCTAGACACTTTCACCACCAGGGGTAAAACACAAGATCACTGCTCATGGCAAAAATGGTGACGGTACTATGTTATCCTTCCAGACCTGTTATGAACGTTTTGTTCATCCATCTGTTTTTGTTTGTCCATGTATGTCCTTTGCTATGGTTTTTAACTTTCCATCTGCTCATTTACCACCAAAAACTTACACATCAGGTTTTGTACATCAAATGAAGGCTCCTTTTTGTGGAAAACTGCGGTGCTCCTCACTGTAATTTAAACCTATACCCATTAGTGTTATGTAGTGTCTCTTGGTTCTTTAAAATTACCTCTACATGAGCACAAACCCATCAATCATTTTAACTTCAATGAACTGTCAGCGCGGAGGTGACATGAAAAAGGAGAGATGTGTCAGGAACACAGCAACGAGCAGACAGGTCACATACAACACACACTGTCCACACGGCGTTCCTCGCGTGCTCTTTCACGCTACAAAATACAAAGATCTCTAAAAATCTCTAATCAATCAATCGTCGCTGAACAACTCTTCTTTCTATTAGTCAAACTCTCTTCCAATGTTCACAACAAATAGTTTTCTAACAGGTTATCAACTGACCTAAACACAGTTATACACTTTCCCCGTAATACTCACAAACAGTTCTCCAACAGGTTATCAACTGACCAAAACACAGTTATACACTTTCCCGTAATACTCCCCTTTGAAAACTCTCTTCCAATGTTCACAACAAACTCCGTCTAACAGAATCCTCCAGCAGACACACAGCAACTGGGGATCTGTATTACTCCTTAAAGACTGAAACAACTTGATATCCAAGGTACACTCCTTTTTTTCTTATCTTCTTTTTCCCAACTCCTTCACAGACACCATTGTAACGTTTTACGGCTCAAAACTTTTTCTTATATTATATCATTATTATTATTCATTTTAGTAAGTGGTCAAAGGCCTGGGGAGGGGAACAGCGGCACGTTCCTGAATATAGTATCGTGAGCGTGTGACGCAGATCTGCGTGTTACGTCACACCATGACGCAACTAAGAAAAAAATGGGAGATTTTGGTTTTGGAATGAAAAGATGAATCTTGGTGGAAGGCATCATGGTGTGATGTAATAGTGGCCGACACGGACTAATCAACGTGACGATCCATGCCGGCTAAAATTGTACAGAAATTAATGGATCCCACAGAGCGATTGAGTCGCCAAGCGATTCTTCTAGTAACCAAGGGGCTTGATTGGCTAAAAACCTGGAGAGAGGGTGGTTAGGCTGACTAACGATACCTGGAGCATTCTGCGGTAACCACGAGAGAGAGAACAGAGCTATACGGAGACGGTAGACATTCACTGCAAACCGTTAGTGACCACTTTTGAGAGAAGATTCTGAGGTAACACATCAGAGAGCAGCGACTTATACTGAGACAGCAGACATTTACTGCAAACCGTTGCTGACTCCACTTCTGAGAGATTGATTCTGCGACAAGCAGGCGGAGAAAGCTGACTGGTACGATTTTAGCAAGAGGAAATATTGCAAACCGTCAGTGTCTCGACTGTCGAGGATAGATTCTGTGGCGAGTCATCGAAGAGAATTTACGTTGACAGCAGAAACTCCTCTGTGAACTAGTAACATCTTGTCTACCAAGGGGTAGTTCCTATGAGCCAGGTGTTGAGCTGAGAGACAAGACCAACTGGGCTGAACTCCATATTCCGACATACGGATGCGTCTAACTTTATAAACATCAATTTGGACGAGTTATTGTGTCGTCGTGTCGCATTGGATACTGGGTCACCTGTTCCCCTGTGTTTGGATTATCTGATCACCGACTCATCTGTTCATCGCATCTTCGAATCATAGATACCGAGTTACCTGGTTGACTGTGTTGAATTATCTCATCATCAGTTACTTGACACTACCGCAGAGCTCATAACGTTTATTATCCATAGTTAGTCCCGTTTCATTCATTCTTTTTTTTTTTACATTAAATATGGAAATTGTTGGCCGGCCTTTTTGTCTGAAAAAGGAAGAAGAGTGCCGCGAACGTAGTTACATGTAGATGTACACTCACGCTCGCATCCATCTATATCACCCAAAACGTCACAACCGGTACATCCCACCCAGACAACCTCTTTCTCCCAATCTAGCAGACGACACCTGGCGTCATACCTCGTTTTACGTCATGCGTTCTAAACCGTACTCCAAATGTACATTCAAGGGCTACTATCCCTGATGTTAAAACAAACAAGGGGGCTAACTCTATTCCTAACTTTTTTTCGCCTTCAACACACTACACGCTCTTAACCAGAGCTATATCTCTGATCCCTGACAAGATGTTTTTCAATTTTTATGTAATAAGGCCTTCTCAGTTTACCTACTACAGAATACACACTTCGAAAATAAACAGGAAAAAATTATTTCTGCAGAATGAGGTTATTCTTGGCTTTTTCATACACTTCTTCCTCACGTGGGGTGGCAATCCTATTTAATAACAATTTTGAATTTTCAGTTAAAAATGTTTATAGAGACAATGAAGGAAATTATATTATAGCAGTGATAAAATCGTTAGAAAAAGATATTCTAATTTGTAATGTCTATGAATAATAGAATATCTAATCTAACGGTATCTAATAAGAATAATCCAAAATTCTATTCACAACTAGAAGAGTGTGTGAGGCAATCAGGTATAGATAATATTGTGATTTGGGGTGATTGGAATTTTGTTTTGAATTTCCAGATAGACTGTTACAATTATAAACATAACAACAATACTAGAGGGCAAAAACAAATTGGTAAGATGATGACAAATTTGGACCTGGTTCATATATGGCGGGAACTAAATCCAGAAGCACTAAGATACACTTGGCGTAGGAAGAGACCCTTACAACAAAGTAGATTAGACTTCTTTCTCATGTCAGACTCACTCTCAGAACTTGTTGTGGACGCAGATATTACCCCAAGATACCAAACCGACCATTCTCTGATCGCTCTATCATTAAGCACCAAACAAGAAGAAAGAAGATTTAATCTATGGAAGTTCAATTCATCTCACTTAAAAGATAAGAATTATCTAACTCAAATAAATAAGGTTATCAGAGAAGTTATAGAAGAATACACAGCTTTTCCATACGAAAGGAATAATTTATGAAATATCCCACTGATGGAATTACAGTGTGTTGTATCTGATCAGACCTTTCTAGACACTGTTAATGAAAATCAGAACAAAAGCAATGACTTATGCAAGTGAGAAAAAGAAAAAATAAGGAAAAGGAAAAAATATAAGAAAAAATAATTATACAGCTGGAAAACAAAGGAAAGTTGAATAAAGAGGAAATTAATAAACTTGAAATGAACAAAAATGAACTTATTAGTATAAGGGAAAAGAAAATGGAAGGTGTACTAATTCGCTTCAGGGCAAGGTGGATAGCAGAAGGAGAGAAGGTCAGTCGATATTTCTGTTCATTAGAAAAACGCAAATATGTAAGTAAACAAATTCGAAAATTACAAAAGCAAAATGGGGATAACACAAGACCGGAAGAAATAAGAGCTGAGGTGCAAACCTTTTTCTCTAAGCTGTATTCTGAACGAGCAGTTCAAAACCTCAACTTTAATTATATCAGAGAAGATATACCAAAACGTACTGAACCTGAACTTCGTGCAGTAAGTTCCCTACCAGTTCAACTGATAGGTGGCAGAAAAGGTTGTGCTCGGAGACTGGAACGCCAAGGTCGGCCCAGACGCCTACCAGCAATGGGCAGGAACGGTGGGGAAATTTGGCCTTGGTGAAACCAACGATAGGGGCATCAGACTTCCAGAGTTTGCGCAGAGCCAGAGACTCACCTTAGCCAACACCTTACATCCTCACAAGAAATCAAGGACGGCCACGTGGCACTCACCAGACGGATTGGTCCATATTCAGATCGACTATATCCTACTGCTGAGACGACTCAAATCCATTATCAACAAGGCCAAGATAAGGACGTACCCAGGCGCTGACATAGGCAGTGACCATGACCTTGTTCTAACGAACCTGAAGCTGAAGCTGAAAGCGAAGCGAGTCTCAAACACTCCCCGAATTTGCTTTGATTTGGAAAAGCTGCAAGACCCAAAGATTGCAGAAGTCTTCAAGGCCACAGTTGGAGGAAAATTTGGCGCGTTGAGCCTGCTAGAATGTGATGTAGACACCCTTGCTGGAAACATCAAAGAGGTGCTACTGTCGACAGCCCAGGAGATTCTAGGGCGACATAGGAATAAGAAACAGCCATGGGTCACAAACGACATCCTAGACCTCTGTGACCAGAGGAGGGCATTGAAGAGAGAAAAGAAAAGCAAACCAGAAGCAGCCACCAAATACAAAGTGAACTGTGCCATTAAGAAAGGGATGAAGGCAGCTAGGGAGAGCTAGATCGAGAATCAGTGCCGGGATATAGAGAATGGAATGGCACGAGGTGACAGCATAAAGGCCTACAAACTTTTAAAGACCTTCACTAAGACAGACCAGCAGAAGATCTCAGTCATCGAAGAAAGCAATGGTCACCTTCTCACAGAAGGCAATGCTGTATTCAACCGATGGACAGAGTACTGCAAGAACCTGTACAACTACCAGCTGAAGACTGACGCCAACATTCTCCAAAACAACCAGGTTTGAGACAGCGAACCTTGCAGACTGATCAGTTCTACGGGAAGAGGTCAATAGAGCTGTACATTGTTTGAAGGGAGGAAAGTCACCAGGCGTTGATAATGTACCAGCTGAGCTGCTCAAGCAGGGTGGGGAAGGAACTACAAAATCCCTAACTGTCCTGTGCCGAAGAGTCTAGGAGCGCAGGGAATGGCCCAGAGAATGGACGCAGTCACAAATTATACCCCTCCCAAAGAAAGGAAACAGCAACCAGTGCCAGAACTTTAGAACCATAAGCCTTATCAGCCACCAAAGCAAAGTCATGCTGAAGGTCATACAGAACCGCATCAGAACCACCGCAGAAGAGCTGCTAGCAGAAGAACAAGCTGGC
Organism: Marisa cornuarietis; assembly: GCA_004794655.1. NCBI lineage: Eukaryota > Metazoa > Mollusca > Gastropoda > Architaenioglossa > Ampullariidae > Marisa > Marisa cornuarietis. The sequence continues at coordinate 5,522,121 of SMMW01000636.1, forward strand.
TTCAGACCACGTAGAAGCACAGCTGAGCAGATCTTCAACTGTCGTCTTCTTATGGAAAAGCATCTTCAGCATCAGCGGGACTTTTACCACAACTTCATCGACTTCATAAAGGCATTTGACAGTATCGCACGAGGGGCTATGGAATGTAATGCGAAAATTCAACATGAAGAAGGCCTCGTCCAAGTTGTTGAAGCGCTGTATAACAGCTCGACGAGTACAGTACTGTTGAATAACCAAATAGTAGCTTACTTTCGCACCACAGTAGAGGTACGTCTAGGATGTCCCCTATCACCTGTGCTGTTTAGTATATTCTTGGAGAACATCATGCTCGAAGCTCTTCACGACCATCATCCTTCCATTTCAATTGGTGTGTGTGTGTGTGTGTGTGTGTGTGTGTGTGTGTGTGTGTGTGTGTGTGTGTGTGTGTGTGTGTGTGTGTGTGTGTGTGTGTGTGTGTGTGTGATGAGGACTTGTAGGTATGCAGTTGTAGAGACTGCCGACGACTAGCCTGTGAGCGGTGTCATCTTTGTTGCAAATCACGCACCTTAGTTTTTAATTGTTTGACATTTTATTGCAAGTATGCAAAAGACTGAATGCCGATAGTTATATTCCTCCCGCCATTTCATTGTTTCTCGCATAAATGTAGTTATTAGTACATACGTAGATACAGTACTCGCGAAGTAAGTACATTGATGATAAGATGTTTTAGTATGTAAGAATGACCTGGTCCTGTGTTGATTTTTTTTCTTTCACAGGCTCGTCACAAAGAGGGCAGCACGTGACTGCTACACTGCATCCGCTACACACACACACACTTGTGCTGACACGGGTAAAGAGTGACATCAGATTTCGGGTGGCCACACAACCCATATGGCAGCCCCACTCGCTTCAGCGTTTCCTCCTGCAGGTTATCTTGTCCTCCAAAGTCTGAAGGAGGAAAGTCTTCGTACCCTCGTCTCGTCTTCAGTTTTACAGCAGACTTGCTATACATGCACACGCACACAGGCACACAGTTACAGAACAAGACAATAAACACTTGTGAGTTTGTAGCCGCAGACCCAACTGTTATTGCTGCCTTGAGGCATCTGTACCTCCGGTCAATAGATTCAACTAAAGAGTTTTTTTCGTTGAAAACAAAGACGGGTATCTACCAACATGTGAAGTACAGTACCCTCACAGTGCCCATCAATCAAAACACTGAGAGAATAAGTGATGACTTATCGAGCAAGTGAGTACTTGAGTGATTTGAGTAAGTATTAATGTATGTTGATAATGGGATTTGTTCAATCACTCTCACCTGTACATTGCTTTTTTGTCACTACTGTCTCTTGACCATGGCTACTTACCAATACTAAGTCTGGAGTGGGTCGGGTCGGGTCATTAGCGGGGCTGGGCCCTGGCTGGTGCCTGTGCGTCGTTTGACCGTTTTTTTCTTCAATCATCACTTAGCAACATTCCTCATTTTCTGGCAGAAACCTGTATAATGTATGCTATAACTTATGCTGTAGGGTGTTCACAAGACTGGTGTGTGTGTGTGTATTAAGACCATTGGAGAAATTATAATTTCTTCACCAGAAGTGAATAACTAAGACATTAGATGAGATGTGTTTGCATGTGTTTGAGATGGAAGGAAAATGAGAAGGGTAGAAATTTTTAGCATTTAAAGCAAACTAGACACAAAAAAAAAGAAAATAAGGAAAGAGACTGACAGCCTTTTTAATGTTCATGGACAGTTTAACGATAAAAAATTACTTTAATATGATGTCCTATGCAATTGCTATAGTGTGCATGGAGACGCCATAAATTTACTTAATCATGTCAAACTCATTAAAGGCATTCTAATAATGACATGTTAAAAGGCTAGTTAGATGTGTTAACCATATAACCATAACATCATCAAATAGTGGCATCTAGCTTTTATGGGATGTTCATGTTTACGCTCATTTCCAGTGCGTTTCTATAAAGGAATAAATAAATTAAATATAGGAAAGGACTTTGTATTGGTGCTGCGTGTTTGCCTCCTTTGTTATGTAAGTTGATAAAAGAGACAACAGATGCGCTCTGTTGTTCGTAGCAGCAAACACTTTTTTTAAAATGAGGGTATTAACGAATCTGTCGAGCTTTTGACATCGCTGTTGACCTAACAGGCCTTCCTTACCCTGGGGAGGTTTTCTATGGAGCGGGCTACTACACGTTTGATCCTTTAACATCATTTTTCCTCATTTACTATAACCACTCACGTGTACACAATTTGAAGTCAAGTAGTGATGTAGATCATAGTTCACGTGTTCTAATGTTTGCAGTCTATATTTCGTTACTGAATGAAATGTAGATATTGACAATCGAATTGTAAACATATTATTATATACTGGGAAAATAATTTACGATTGCAATTACAAGGGGCCCGGAGGGTCGTCTGTTCCGGGGCCCGTGCTGGCTCTCGGCGGCCCTGCAGCTGCCGCGTCTATCCATGTGCTTAACCCAACGCCAGGTGCCAGGCAAGTGACGACTGACTGAGTGACTGGCAGAAAAAAGAAGAAGGTGAAGAGAGAGTGTCGTAGCTTCAAGAACAAGTGGACATCACGGTAATTTTTTGTTCGCTGGTATTGGGGATAAAGCTGCGTGCTTAATCTGCTAGGAAATCATTACAGTTTTCAAAGAGCACAATCTGAAGCACAAAATACCCAGGGTCTTTGTAGTAAACTTTCCGAAGAAGCAATGGCGAAAAAAACACACCAACAGATGGAACAGTTGAAGGAGCAAAACAACATTTTACCAAACAGAGCAAAATCCAGCATGCGCAACAAAGACAAGTTTCTGTGGCATAGAACATTGCACACAAAAAAAAATTTTTAACAGGTCGTTCGTGGACAGCGTGTTCAAGAAATGCATACTTGATGTGGTCGAAATCATGTGTCCAGAAACAAAAAGGAGTTAGAGAATATCAGCTTGGGACACGCTTTGCAAGAACAGTTGATTCATAAATATGAGCAATTTGACTGGTATTCTCTCGCGCTGGATGATAGTACAGATGTAGCTGATACTGAAAAGCTGCTTATTTCTACCCCTAGCGTTAAATATGACGAGGAACTATACTTTTGGTGAAGACAGGCGAGGATTTGCTTATGATAGTGAAAAGGGTGCATCAAGAAGCATGGGCTTCCATAGGGAAAATTAAGAAATGTCGCTACTGATGGGTCTTTGGTAGAAATGTTGGTTTTTCTGACCAGAATTCAGCAAACTGTTCATGAATGTCCGGACCACGAAGTCACGTTATAAAATAAACATAAATGACAGCTTGTACTGAATGCGGATCGGTAGCCAGTGCAGAAAACGAAGGAGAGGAGTGACATGGCCCCGTTTCTTAGCTCTAAGCACACAAGACGTGCAGCGGACTTCTGTACTTTCTGGAGTTTATAAATAAAGTATGCTGTCAAACGCGACATCTCGTACTTTCTTCTTAGCCCTGTCTTCTGGATACAACGACTGTGTGGTGGGTGGTGTGAAGGAGAGGAAGAACATGCCCTGAAGGCAGGGGACTTTGTCGATTTAGAACAACACACACCAAAAAGAAAAATTAACTGTCATTGCACTTCATTACTGATTGCAGTACCATCCTTTCATAACACAGATGAGCCAGATTACAAACTAACCCATCATAAACGTTACAATCCCAAAGCTTAGCTAAAAATGACGCTTATCTTTGCTTATGGTCACTGTCATACGGTAACTTTAAAAGGGAGTAAATTGGCCCACAGTTTAGGTCTAGTGTGGCTTGTCGACATGCCGAGACCACTTATGTAAGAAGGGGGGCGCATGTACCAGCTTACATGGGGTAGACAACCTTAAGTGGCCACAGCAAGCCAAGCGCGACCAACTGTCCAGCAGAGGCGTTAATGACATGCAGACCGTCTTGACGGGCAAGACTGACGGTTGATTGATTAATTGATTGATTGATTCCAGGGCCATTGCCTACTGAAGGGAGGGTGGAGAACAAAGCCATGATAAGCAATGTTACAAACAGTAAATGACAATTTACAGTAGCTGACTAAGAAAAGTGGCTATATATGCAGCTACCATAACCACCCTTGAAATCGGTCTATAGCAAGACTATTTCTAACCTAAAAAAAAAAAAGGTATAATGGCAGGATTTTATGGTACTTTTGTCTGTTGATACTAACAATACACTAAGTTTAGATAAGTATAAGATCTCCTATGTAAATATCTAACTCTAAGGCGCACCTATGCTTCACAACATAATACAAAATGTACTTCGTCTTCTTCAGTTACTTTACATGTGGGGCACATTAAGTCCTGTACAGTGTGTTGTTTATGTCAAAAATAATGTACAGCAATACTTGAAACGCCCATTCTAAATTTTTCCATAATACTTTGCAAATGAAAATCCAAATTCATTGATAAATAAGTTTTAACCCTAGTCCACATGCCATATGTAGGCAAAAATGGAATCTGTCACTACTCAAGACTGACGGTTCAAAAGAGAGTAGCATCTCGCTGAGGGTTCTCTCACACTTGACTGGCAGGACTGACTAATGTATCACATGGGAGGGTCGAGGGTGGTGATCTCCCTCTTGTCCGTGCTGGCTACTTGTTGATTGGATGAAGGGTGGTAGATGAGTGGTTGAGCAATGGCATCACTTGTTGTATGGTTTTGTGCAAATGTACGAAGTTAAGAAAGGAAACGAGAACGTAACAAGTCCTTTTCGGCACGTCAGTGTGGACGAAGCACCTAGTCAGCAGTGGAAACAACTTCAGCTTTCTCCAATGCCAGCTTCAAACTTCTTTGAGACCGAAGCCTCACACGAAAGGGCAAGACTTGGGGAGAAGTTTTAACGCTGGAAGTAGGAATAGCACGGATAGTAGGGGACCCCTCCCTCTCTAAATAAGCCAGATTGTTGAATTTGCATTTGTATGTTTAATAAATCCTTATTGCTGCTCTTTGTCACATGTCGTTTATTCGGGGAAAGAGGATGGGGGCTCGTGAGCCATATAGTGAAAATTGTGAACGACTAACCTGTGATTTATGCACATATTGTTCCGATGGAAAAATATGTACACTTGGGTAGTAAGAGTTAAATCCTGTCACTCACGGGCCCAGTTTCCCAGGGCTAGTGTTTGTGTTGGACACAAAACACCAACATTGCAACATTCACTTCTGTTTCAAGTGTTGCATCTAACATAAAGTCTTTATCTGCAGTTTTGTTTTCAAATTTTGTGTTCTTTAATGCAAACAATGAGTTTGTTAATTTTGCACTTTCAATCATTTTATCGCTACAATCAAGATTGCATCTAAACTGTATCTTGTTTTTGGATCTCCACCAAGCCTCATATTGGAACATTTGATCATTCTACTTATTCCTGGTCAATGCTGGGTACACCTGCTAATAATCTGCAAATTAAAAGAGCCAGCCAGAGTATTTAAATAGACTAGTATGCATCCGTGTTGCACTTTCGTTTGTACACTTTTAATTGCTTTGTTGATGTTGTATCACTTTTTAATGTTGCCACTGACTTTACTAATCTGTAAGGATTTTGCATACAAAAATTGTCCACAATACAGTGGAACCTCGATTCGCCAGTCTTCGATTAGCCGTGTATTCGGTTATCTGGGATTGCCTTAAAAAAAAATAATAAAAAAATAACAAAAAACTGTTAGACATCACAAGACTGCCAAGAATTCCAACTACAGGAATGAACTTGTGTCACAGCTTAAGTTTTCTTTGTCTATGGGTTTCTAAAATGATAGAAAGTATAGCAACTGTGCACCAGCCTGTTGTGAAAAATAATAAGGCTTAAGACTTTGCAAACTCTGCACGCCAATAAAATTGAAGCGCTGCAAAACCTTTTTTCATAAACAACACAAGAAAGGTAAAAATTTCATTGTACAGCACCTAATCTAGCATTTGCAAATTTTTAGAATTTTCGATTACCTATGATTTTGCCGGTCATTAAACTGGATAATTGAGGTTTCACTGTATATCACTCAATGGCACTATATGCTTGTAGTGTTTTACTTCCAAAAGTGACTCTATAACACTGTACATCATGGCGCTACAGTGTAGCTGAACTCCATTATGATGCTGCTTCTGATTTTGCATTCGCTAAAAAAAAATGATATAATAAAGCTCTCATCCAAATTGTCGAGCTTAGAATGGATTGGACAGTTATTATTTAAGCTGTTTTCCTCTTATCATGATGACAACATGACCGAAAAAGCTGAGAAAGTCATGGCAGGATCTCAGTATGGGACCACAAGAAGTCTGTGAAATTTGGTGAAACAGCTTAATGTTTGTTAATTTTATGCACATGATTGTGTACAATGTATAATGCCTCCATAATCAATGGGGAAAAAAAACTAAGCAAAACTGACTAGCATCCCTAGAGACATCAGTTTTTTACAGGTTCTGTTGGTCATATCACATCTGAAATAACCTCTCCACTCCAGACTCAGAATAATGTACTCCTCAGTCATCTCCATCTTCCTAAATGCACTAAAACTCTCGGACCTTAAAAGCAGACATATAGAAGAGAATACAGTCGAAGATAAGATGCTACAAGAAGATCCTTTGTATCTCCTACAAAGACCACATCATCAATGAGGAGGTATGAAAGAGAATAACAAAATAATTAGGCCCTATGAGGACATTCCTCTCCACAAGGAAAAAAACTAAAACGGTATAGGCACATCCTCAGAACCTTCAAAAATGATCCTGCAGAGAACAGTAGAAAGGTATTAGAAAAGACAAAAGAAGAAAAAGAGTGAACTGGCCTCATATTCAGCACATCAAGAATGTTGGTAAGCTGGCAGTAATACTGTCCTATTTCACCTCGGTCATTCAAGGGACTACTGATTAAGATGACATTATAAAATCAATATTCTTGATAGAATTGCTAGTAGTCCAATTTGTGTGCAGATAACCCACATACACATCTTTCATGTTGACTACTACTTAAGTGTTACACACAAATCTATGCTTTTGCAAAGAGTAGCTGTCTCTGTAAAACAGGCCAAAAGTCAGGGATTTGACAAATAACTTTCTACTCCATTTTCTTTGCATTAATACTAGTTTTCATGGAATAAAATAATTTTACTGGATATCTGCTCATGACATAGTTAAAAAAGACTAGACACTGATCATAAAAAAGCAGTGGCTTTAATTATTTTTTTAACAGTAGTTTTCACTCCTCTATTTCACATATATGTAACCTGTCTACAAACAGTGAGAGTTAAGATATTATTAACTTAAAAAAAAAACCAACCTCTTACTTACTTCTATTCCTCAAGTACCACGAGACAAACTTAAACCATTCACAATGAGGTCAGACGAGGTTATTTATAGCTGATTGATAAAACTGAAGTAGTCCCCCTTGAGTAAGAAAAAAAAAAAAAGATTTGGGTGTGGCAGATTACATTTCACTCTCCTTTCCAATACTCTGCACATCTTTTGTCACTGCGGTCTAATTGACAGCACCAGGCCACATCACTACTTTTCCAGGCGGAGGGATCAGTTTGAAAAAGAAACATTCATTCCTCGCCTCTTTTAAAAAGGCTGCCAACATGTATGCTACTTGATTTTATAAAAATTGCTGTGACTCTGGAGAAAATGGAAATGGCACTGGCTATTCTGGACACAGGTACTAACAGAGTTTGTCAGAGAAATCATCCAGGCTAAATGGCTGAGTAGATCTGTACCTGTAGTTAACAAATAAAGGTGAAAGTTGTCCCCTAACCGTTACAGGCCGCTGAGGCATGAGGTGTTAGTGACCTCACTTTTTGCGAGGCAAGCTTTACATAAGAGTAATGCCCATCTCCTCTTCCTCACTGCCTTACCCTTTTTTTTCTCAGCCAGAAAACTCTGCTCTTCATCTGAAGACCATACCCTCACTATCCCTGTCACCAGAACAACATATGATCAGAGATTTAGAAAAGATTTTGCTGTTTTTAGATGTATATTCTTCTTGTTGCTGTAATTAAAAGCATAAAGCACAATCTGGAAAAACATCATCACACAGCGAAGCCAAAAAGAAAACAGAAAAAAAAATCAACAGTGTCTATTTTGTTTGAAGATTTTTATCTGAATACTTTTCTTGTCATTATAAAGAAACTCAGATGCTGGAGATTCAAATTATCCACAGCAAATAAAGTTCTTTGTTGTTAGAAATAAACCTTCTTACTTAGATACCTTCGAAATCATCTTCGGCACAATCCAGCAATTCATTGACAACTATGTGTCGGATTTGGTTTCTTTTCCGATCATTCAGTGAGTACTACAAGAACATGTACTTTAAGACAAACGATCATGAAAATCTCCTTTTCATAAAATAGTATCAAATATCAGACACTAGTTAGATTAACAGGTTAAATAACAACATCATAGTGAACTGCTCCTGGGATGTAGTATCCAACCAAGCTTCCACGTCCTAAGACCTCCCCAATGAAGAAACAGAACATTATCTCAGCTCCAACAAGTGTATTCAACCATGCTTCCTGCAATATAAATTGAGGGAAAGTGATCCAATGCCTTTCATGACAGAAGATGAAGAGTTAATATTATGCCAGCTATCTTAAAATAGAGTTTACCAAATCAAAATGTGTCAATTTTAAGAAAGAAATGCAGAAATAAAATCTAAATTAATAAAATTAAATTGAAAATGCTTCTCATTGTAGAAATCATTGTCTTCTTCTCTTTTTTTATTTTCTTTATTTGCATGATATTATGGCCACCCAAACAAGTTTCTTTCTCTTAACTCTAAACTTTTATTATAATTTTCATTTATCTTACTCTCATGTTAATTTTTTATGATTTGGGGGAAAATACTTTAAATTTGTGCATACCTAGGTAACAGAATCAAAGGTTAAGTCCAGTGTTAAAGAAATCAAATGCCAAACAGTTGAAATTACAAATTGCAGCATAATGCCAGTCATATTTAAAAACACTCTTGAAATAAAAGGTGAGTACCTTAACAGTCAACTGTTTCCATTTCTTTGTCCTTGCAGCCACAATCAGAGAGTTTATGGACTCTTGAACTTGTGGCATCTCACTGAATGTTGGTGGCTTCAGCTCCACTTTGGCATATGTCCAGAAAGTCTGCAGACGAGGTTTGGCATCTGCAACAAAAGTAGACAATTATGGTATCATTTTTCAGTTTCCCCTTGTGCACAGACTCTCACAAACATGCACTAAATGTTAATAAACATCTTTAAAATGTTATAGTTTATGAAGATGCAAGAAAAATGATTTAACTATTTTCAGTTTCAGTGGAATCTAATAATTTACTAGTTTTCTGAGTCCTTTCCAACTGGAGGATGAACTCTGCTCACCTGCATGTAGGCCGCTGTAAAATGTCCTCTGCATTTACAATTTACTTTTCCTGCTTTTACTTTTCCTATATTTACGTAGATGTGCTCTGTTCAATAAAAGAATTACAACATTTCTTTTGTTGGGAGAGGTGGGGGGAGTGTCTTTTATCCTTTGGATGTTGGTATTTTTGCTTTTTTTCGTCTCCTCAACAATACAGTAAAATTTTAGGACTCAAAAATAAGCCCAACACCCAGAGACATGGGTAGAGGCATGCTACCATTGGATGCTTTGAATTTACTTACTTGTAAATGCAAAGACAATTCTAAGGTGGCATTCATCCTACCAAGCAAGTTTGTGATGCTGCAAATATTACTGGCAGCATTTGTTGTCTAATTCTGGTCCCAACCAAAAAAGTGCTGAGTCTGCTGAGCTTTAAAATTTCCAGGAACTGCTGGGCACAAAAGATTCCCCACGAAAAACCTAAAATTGTTACTGACAAGTGTGAGCCCTCTTTCTGTGACTGTAGAAATAGCAACTACTGTAAAAGATAAGAAGACAGAAGGATCTAGTTGACACAAATTACGATGGTTTAAAACTAAATAGACTGCAAAATGAACTTGACAAATCAAGAGCTTAGTTAAAAAGAAGCAACCTCATTTTTTTCAGCACAGAAGAGAAGGGAATTAAAGAACTATAATCCAAGTGTTAGGAGGATACCTAAACTTCACAAATATTGGTGCAAAAAAGAAGCAGACAGATGTCACAGGCTTGGCCCACAACCTGTTGTTCTTGTCCACTCCAGGTTTGCTTATATCACTGAAATGATAAAATGATGATCGGGAACAGAGATGCCAGAATGAAAAAGATGAAGGGACTGAAGTGGATCGTACACCAAAACAAAGGAAAGCATGAATTCCCTTAAAATTACAGCATACATCAGTATAACAGACATGGTGGGAGTGCTACCAGATGCCAACACTCTTTCTCCTCCTTTGATCTCCAAATATCCTTTGCTGATGTCATCAAGACACATTGAACAATGTCTGCTAAACCTTTTTATAGCAGTGTGTGTAAGTATTCAACTTGATAACCAGAGTGAACGCAATGAAAATCCTGACGATAGCAGTTGTACTTGACCAAAAAATGCAAATACAACTATGGAGATGACTTGTTATGTTGATGAACAAGAAAATGATGACCATGTATCAAGAACAATCACCCACAGCTCAGGCTAAAATGGATGGACTATTACCTGTCAAAAATGGATGAACCATTACGTGTCCACAAGGTAACAAGGGTTGTTGATTTATTGACTAAAACCAGCAAGAGTGGTCAGAGCTGTCCAAAGAATGGATGAAATTGAATACAGCACCGAGCACAAACTATATCACACCAAAAGATATGAAAACCAAATGCATACATCCTGAAAAAATAATGAAAAAAATGACATGCCAGCTCAACCCACCATATTATACCAATACAAGACAGATAAGTGCATTTTCTCATCTATAATATTGAAAGACATTTTGTTTAAGCAGCTTCACAAGAAGTTACTTTGTAAGAAAATAAAAAGACCATAAAAGTTCTTGTGCGAGAAGGTGAGGTTTGAAAGAAAACTGACCAGTAAATTCGGGATTTTTTAAAAGGCTTGCATAACACACTTGGTAAAAAAAAAAAGTAGCCAGCAGCATATTGTCAAACATCATAGTGAAATTGCTTCTCATCCATCTAAGGTCTCCACAAGCTCTATATGTGCCTAATTTGACCAACATCATACAGTGTATTTTGGTAAATCATTCATAAATGAGTTGCACCAAATAGGCCCACATTTTGGCTATGAGACATACACCTTTGCCATGCCCAATGTTCTGCTTCTGCATAAATTAAACAAGAATTTGTTTATATACATAGGTATCCATGCTCCACATTACTTTAGACAGTACCTTTTTTTCTTTGATAATTTGTATTTTTAAAAAGTACTTTTGTTTTGTTTACATACAACAAGCACTGAATGCGTCATTCCACTGACTAGCAAATTCTGTACTTGATGGTCAAATTGATTAAGGGCCATGGTCAAATCAACTCGTGTGTGGTTGAATTGAATTGTGTGTGATCAAATTGACTCCATCAAATCAGTAAACGGGCAAATAAACAAGTGACCAAATAATAATAACAATAATCAACTTTGTATTTTACACTTTTTAGCAGTTTGCTTTGCCATGTCCCATTCAGTAACACCATCAAGACAATAATTAATGGTCAATCTCGAAATGTTAACAGTTACAGTTAACGGCGTGTTATATATTAAATAATCCTATGAAATCAGTATTCTTTAAACGAGCACTCTTCAGACTATTTCATAATCTTAAATGTTCACTTGTTAATGCACTTCTACCGTAGAAGGCAAGGTCGCCAGATGAGTAAAGAAATGTTTTTCACGAAATTCCTGTAATCGGAACAATAAAATGCAAATAAACGAAAGAAAAATCAGATTGACGCTATTCTAGTATTTACATTTGACAGCATTGGTTCCCGTTGAAACAAGAGATCCTCCCAATTTCGCAATAGCCGGTGCGACCTTCGACGCCATATTTTTGACTGTGCTCAACTCGCATGCCTGGAAAAGGGAGACTACTAACTGCAACTAAGGGAATTAATACGTAAACAGAGTCTGTGGGTTCGCCGGTCTCGGTCCTTAATTTAATGTTTCGATTTCGCGCGAGTTAATTCGATCACTGCCCCTGCTAGGCTGACCACTGACTTATGAAGCTACTTTTTTTCAATATAAATTTCTCCCATGGGGGCCAGTCATTTCGGCCACCGGTCGATTCAATCATTTACCAAATGTGGCTACGATCACAGCTCTCAGTCGGTTCGACCACCGAATGCAGACGTTTCTATCCAGTGTAATGACATATTCGTTACTTCTTGTATGTATGCAAAAGGAAATGTCTTCATAAAATTAATCATTCACATTTAGCAAGAACTTTTGAGCTAAAGCCAAAGAATAATGACGACAAAGGTCTTTTTAAAAATTGATTTAAAAAGAAATCGTGTTTATGCACTGTATCGTGCTGCGCCATTGTGAGAAAAACCGAACGTCTACACATACATACGAACCTTCAAACTGAAGAATAATGACATAATGAAATTTTTTAATGATTTAAGAGAAAATCGCGTTATGCGCCATTGTGTGATTTGTTCTCTGCATGTTGGGAAGCACGATAGATTTGTTTATATTTATGGCCTTCTACTAGCTTATTGTGTTACAGTATATTACTAGTAGTCTTAGCGACAGTTTTTACATGTGGGAACATCTGCAAAAAAAAACCCACATTTTCAGTGAAAATACAAGTACACAGGAAAATACATTGTCATCTATCAAATATATATCTTCTGTACCAAAATCCGTTGACAAACTTTGCCAGCCAGACACATTTTTTCACACTAATATTTCATTGTTGCCATAATGTTAAAATGATTTGTCAACAATTAAGCAATGGATTAGTATAAGACCATAAAGCTTGCCTTAATTGTTGCCAAGAAGTACACGATATAAGATTTTATGGGAAAGGTGAGTAAAGAATTTCGACAGAAAATAGGCTTGCGAAAACCGAATATAAAAACAAAGTGCAGATGAAACTATAAGGGTCCCTCTGCACATGAGGCATGGCTGAGAATAACACAATGACAGGTCACGTGGGCTTTGCTGATGACTTGAACACGTTTTATTACAGCGTAATGATTTTTCTTGTGAAGGTGAATTGCTTTTCTCCTCCCTGTCACCATGTGACATTTTAGTAGACAAGAGAATGCTGTAACATATCTTTTCTCTCCAGGATTAATCCTTTAAAGCTCCCGGACCAGTTCTGGTACAAATAGCGTAATTCAAGTACTGTACTTGTTTCGTGTGTGTTTCTCCACAGAGAATGAAAAAGTAATGCATGAGATAAGAAACGGAAAAATATGCTGTTATTGTATAAATGAAGAGTACACCCTTCATACAGCACGACGTGTGTGGCGCGTAAGGCACGTGATCGCTCTTCCAGTTGCAAGCGAAACGCTCATATGCTTATGACGACCTATTTTGGGTTTCTGCATGTGTTCACGAGAAATATCAGTGACCTCCGTGGCGTCGACAGAATTACTAGGTTTAGGTCCATGGGATGACATCTCCCATATCCCATGATGAGATTGGGATTGTTCTTCGTGTATATGTAGTGTTCAATGTACGGATACATATTATAGTGTGTGGAAAAGGACAGATTGAGTACGTGCTGATTGTAGATATACCGATGACACAACACCGAGCATTGATAACCATGATATACCGGACTCTACCGAACTGAGTATACATAACCAGTTCACGGCCTATGATTACGTTGAACAGTTGAACTTGGAGATATTCTCTGAACTTTTAGTTAATGAGTGTAGAGATAGAGAATGAGCGTGGAAGGTCAACTTGTATGTTTAAGATATTGATGATTTGTATTTTTCTCATATTTTGGGTATGAGAGAGTAGAGATATAAATAAATTATTTTGATCTGCGTACGACGCGCAACAAAGTTAGTTGTCTGGCGTACAGAATTATCCAGTGTGAAGTTTTATGTTCTTTGTTCTATGTTGTTACCTTCCCTGGTTGTGAACTTTTCACCGTGGATTTTTGTAATTGTAAACGAATTGCCGGCGACTGGTCATGGTGGATTTTCAGACTCTCAGTGTATTGTTGACTGTCTTGTGAAGTCCTTGACCAGGCCACACAAATACTCACAACCTGGGCAGCTGCGTTCTTTGCTGTAAGAATGCGCATTTATCCATCCATGTTGCGAGACACAGACGTGCACATAAAGTCCATGTGCACATGACATTTACACATTGCTCAGCTCTTCATCCATGCAATTTTTTGTCGTGGCCTCATCTGTTTGTTGACGCTCATGTTTCTTGTATGGCTGACTGTTGGTTCCTTTGTAGTCTTTCATGTAGTTCACTGAGCTCGCAGCCACGTCATGAAATGCACTTTACAGATTATAGGTCTTGGGGCACTGTAAGGAAGATATACGGTGGGATTTGTTTAGAGCAGGGACATAGCTGTGATAGAGCCAGTGCAGTAATAATCTCTAGCTCACCACCCTTCCCCTTCTCCCACTTGTATTTTTCAGCCCTTCTTGCTATTCTGTCAGCAGCTTCTCGGCAGTGGTGATTATGGCGATTTTGGATTTCCTTACACGTGTCATTGCTTGGGTAGCTGATTGGGGCTATAGTTCTGTGGTTTTGACACTGTTTGCTGTTTGTCTTATTTTGAATGGGTATGACCATTGACAGTGATCCATTCAACGAGCCACTCTTCGTTTTTCCAGACCCTTTAACACAGAACGGAAAGTATTTCAATGTTTCTTTGCCGTCATGCTTGAAATAGAACATTGTTAAACCCCAATTTAAGTGACTTTGCTTCCTTCAGACCGTCTATGGCTATCTCGGCGTCTTACCAGGGAACTAGCAAGCCTGCAGAGTCGCTGGTTGTAGTCTGATTGCTTTGAAGGATGTTGGACGTTATACAGGTCGCTACAATATTCGGTACACTGGATTAGTACCGCCTTGCTTTCTGTTTGAATGTGATCATAGATGTCTTTGAAGACTAACATTTTGTTTTGACCTGTCTTTGTGAGGGTCTTGAGTAGCCGCAATTCCCTCATCTGTATTACGACGTTGCTCCTCGATCCAGTTTTCCTTAGCTATCTTCCTTCCCTTCCTGGCGCTACTGTCCCCCTTTCTATACTTGGTAGCTGTACTTCTATACTTGCTCTTTCTTAGTTCAGAGCCCTCGTTATGCAATTAAAAAAAAGACAGCATTATTCGTTATCCAGTGTTCTTTCTTCTTTTTTGCCTCCCTTTCTCATCTTCGCCACTTATACGAATGGAGACCCTCAGTGACGCCGTTGCATCAAAGAAAAAACAGTCGTCATGAGACACCCACTCACTCCCATGCAAAATGGACGAGTGAGTACAACTCATAGGCGCGGTCAGACATGTTTCCGACTGCTTCCGATGGAATTTAGAAAATCTACATTATTTCTACTACATTATATCACCTCAGACTAAAATTGTGAATTCCACTGTGTGTAGTACATATTTACTGGTCATGCCTGCGGAACTTTCAACTTTTCGCGTGGTTTGTGGTCACTTTTTGTGGCGATACGCCTACTTCATGCAGCGAAGGGCGACGGCTGCCGCAACCAAACATGGCAAGGTGAGCACTAAGAGAGCACAGTGTGTGTTGCTTGCTATCATCATATCTAGTCTGCTAATGTGTTCTGGAAATGTTGAGCTGAACCCCGGACCCTTCGAGGAGGAAATAATTCATGCTCCAAATGCAGCTGATCAGATGACAAGTGACTGCACTGTACCTGGCGTCTCGTTAACGGACACACTTGTCCCTGAGCTGCTTGCCACGGCAAATGTTCAGGAGGAAGTGGAAAATGCTACAACAATGACTGCTCTACACGATCTTATTGACAACCTCAGGCACATAGTCCTTGAACAAGGTACCAAACTCCATGCTATTATTACATATAACCATGAATCGTTGTGTGAGCGCTTACACATCTGGATACTGCTGTCATGAATATTTGGGCAAAAGTGAATAAAAACAGCTCGGACATTCTACACCTGCAAAAAGAACAGCAAGACATTCAGCTAGACCTGTCACGGTTAACGAACGAACTTGAGAGTTTAGAGATGCAATCGAGACGCAACAACCTCAAGATATTCGGATTACCGGAAGTAAACGGAAATCAGCACAATTGTGAAATGCAAGTGCTACATTTTCTGAACAAATATGCTGGGTACAAAACATGGAGTGATTCTGATATCGAAAGAGCTCACCGCATTGGAAAGTTCGAGGCCTCGAAACCAAGACCAATGATTATAAAATTCTACAGATGGCCTGATAAGATGGGATTACTACAAGACCACGAGACTAGAGCAACAATGCGCAAGGATGGATTCCGCCTGGCAGCCGATCTAACCAAGCAACAGATGTCACAACTTCGCCACCTTAAGCAAGAAGGCAAGACAGGCTACTTCCGGAACGGCAAGCTCTACATCAGCGATATTCCGCGAGTCAACAACCACTCTGGCCGTGATGATCATTTCAAGGAAAACCAACCACAGCAGATCCACCACAACGACCGCATTGACCCCATCAAGTGGCAGATCGGTGATAGTCGGGGAAAGGAAGATGATTGTGACAATAATCATTCCCCCCTTCCCCCCTATCCCTGTACTTCTCAGCCCTTACTGTCAGTCAGTCTACCACCTGCTTCTAGCCCCACCACCCCAGTCTGCTGTAGTGTGGGCAACGCCACCATCATGACCACAACAAATACAACACATGAAAATGCCCCTCTCTTTAGAGAAGAAGCTGACCCTTATCCCCCAGTCGAGGGTGGGCGCAACAGTAACATCATAAGGGAACCGCCCACCAGAATAGTAACCACGCAGAGCCCCGTCAACGCAACACTGTCAGGAGATACTTCAAACTACCCGATAATCACAGACAGGAGTTCCCCTTGGCCACTCCATAACACCCCTTCCAGCAACTATAATCTTCCAATAAATAGGGAAGCTGGAGAGAACATTTCTGAGGTGACCAGCGGCCATATACCTACAGGCGGAAGGGGCCCAGCTATAAATAGAACAAGGCATGGTGCAGGAAACAAAACCAAGAACAAGAACGATAACTCGAACTGCAACGACCGACCGCCGAACAACGCTGGGGAACCCAACCGACCTGCAACCCGACTTCGACAACTACAACTCCAAACAGCACCACTACCCAAGAAAAACCAAGCTGTGACGCCAGACAGTATGACAAATGTTCGACGACTATCAACAAACGGACGAACTAATAACAGCAAATTTCCTTTCAAATAGGAAATCGGCCTCAGCCATGTCGCTGACACACAATGCATGAACACATCAACTGTGAACTGTGACTCAGCTGCCAAGCAGGACCCAGTATGGAACAATACAGACTCAACAATGCAAGGTAGTCTTAGAATATTGAACTGGAATGTGGGAGGGCTTTTACCTAAACTTAGTGATAAGGATATGGTAGAATATTTGAAATCATTTGATGTTGTATGCATAACAGAATCATATATCGAAAACATTATGCAGTTAGACACTCTCTCTGAATTCCAGTGGTACTTTGCCCCTGCGAAAAAACTTAGTTATCATGGCAGACCGTCTGGTGGGGTTGTGGTCATGGTGAGGAAACACTTAAACGATTCCATAGAACATATAAGTACTGCCTACGACCAAATAGTGGTACTTAATATGAAAAGAAAACTACTGAACTTAGACAAAGATATAATTTGTATTTGTACTTATATACCACCGTACGATTCACCATATTATAATGCCACGAACGACATAGATGGTATTGATGCTTTAGAAATGTGTCTCTCAGACTTAAGGGAAATGGAAGAAGATTTCTATATCCTTTTGTGTGGAGACATGAACGCACGAACTGGTATGTCCAATAATTGTATATCCCCAAGATATATATTCTCGAAAGACGAGGAAGAAATAATTTTTGAGAGGACTTCAGATGACCCAGTAATCAACACCTTTGGCAGGAAATTACTTGACCTGTGCCAGTTGTATGAATGCTCTATTCTTAATGGCTGTAGCTTTTTCGGTGCAGATAGTAGCATGACCTTTATCTCACAGGCTGGGTCCAGTTTGCTAGATTACTTTTGTGCATCAAACGATCTGTGCGAGGAAGGCATATTTTTGTCTCTGAAAGTTGAAAATAGAGTAGAGTCAGACCACCTGCCAGTCGTGTTGACGGTAAGCGTGACGCGGACAGACCGAGCTGATGCACGTGCAGAGGGGAGGTACATAGAGAAAGTAGTGTGGGACAAGGACAAGACAGATCTATTTTTAGCTGCACTGAGTACAGGGGAAGCCCAAGAGAAGCTAGCACGTGCAAGTTGTGAAATAGAACAGGACCCGAACAATGCCATGGGGATTTTTGTGAACTGCCTTCAGTCGGCTGCGACATGCATGAAGAAAAGAATCTTTGTAGGAGATCGTAAAAAAGATGCAGAATGGTTTGACCATGAGTGTGTAGAAGCCAAGAAACTCGCCAAGTGTTACCTACGCAAGTTGAGGCGAAATATATCGGACGAGTACCGAACACAGTACGTGGAAGCAAGACGTCAGTATCAGAGAATAATCAGGGAGAAAAAGAAAAATTTCAAAAAGACGAAAGCAGAGCGATTGTCACAACAAATAAATAATCCTAAGCTCTTCTGGGCAGAAGTTAACTCATGTCTTAACAAAAAAGTCAGGAAATCAGCTAGCGAAAAAATTTCTGCAAATGAATGGATGAACCACTTTACTGAAGTTTTTAAATCAAATACTGTGAGCTCTCCCAGTTTAAACCTCTCTGATGCTGACCAATTGTCCGGAGTAGACGCATTAGATGAAACTATAAGCGAAGACGAGGTGCGCTCAGCAATCAGGGGCCTGAACTCTGGGAAGGCATGTGGTGTAGATAACATTTTGGCAGAAATGTTAAAAGTTGCCGAAGAACACGTATTGGCCTTTCTGACTAAATACTTCAATAATATGTTTGTAAACGGGAAATGTCCCGACCTATGGAAAGAAGCTATCATTGTACCAGTCTTCAAAAAAGGAGACCGAGAGTCCCCCAGTAACTATAGAGGAATCTCGCTACTGAGTGTGATTGGTAAATGTTATACTTCAATCCTGAACACTAGGCTGTATGAATGGCTGGAAGAAAACAAGATTATCCCTGAATCACAAGCAGGATTTAGAAAGGGGTACTCTACAACTGACCACATATTCTCGTTATATGCTATTGTCCAGAAATACTTTAGTAAACCAGCTAAACTTTACACATGCTTTGTGGATTTAAAGATGGCCTACGACTCAGTCCAACACGAAACCCTATTGAGAGCATTAATTAAATGCGGAGTATCCGGATTTTTCACCAGAGCAGTAATGGCGATGTATGACTCCCTGAAGGCACGCATACGGACAAAAACGGAACTTACTGAGTCCTTTCACTGTCCCCGCGGCCTTCGACAGGGGTGTGTAGCTAGCCCAACCCTTTTTTCTATTATTATGAATGAAATAGCCGATGCGTTGTCTACCGAAGGTAAACACGGTATTCAGCTTTGCCCCGGTCTAGTTGAACTGTTCATTCTGATGTTTGCAGACGACTTGGTACTCTTATCAAGCACACCAGCTGGTCTTCAAAACCAGCTAAACTGCCTCGCTAAGTCATGCCAGAAGCTAGGACTAGAAATTAACAGTAGCAAAACTAAGGTAATGGTCTTTAGGAAGGGGGGTTTCTTGGGAAGACGGGAAAAGTGGTCCATAGGAGAAACAGCCCTAGAAGTAGTTAACAGCTACGTGTACCTAGGCTTTACTTTTACAACAACCATGAGCTCGTTCCAAGGGGCTAAGCAGTTAGCGGTAAAAGGGAAAAATGCTACGTTTGACATAGTTAGAGCCTTAAAAAATATTGACAACATGAGTAGGCAGACGTTTTTTAAACTCTTCGACGCAGTAGTACAACCAACCCTTCTATATGCATCCGAAGTATGGGGACTTCTCCATGACAATAGTCCTGTGGAAAAGGTACACCTTTACGCATGTAAGAAGTTTTTGAATGTCCCGATACTTACTCCATCAGAGATGATATATGGCGAACTTGGAAGGTATCCGCTCATCGTCAGTTGCTATCTGAGAACAATTAAATTCTGGCTCCGAGTGACAAAAATGCCCATCAACCGCATACCCAAACAAGCATACCAATTACTATTTAATCTAGATGCAAAAGGCAAAACAAACTGGGTAACAAAAGTGAGAGTAGCCCTAGGATCTATGGGTTTTAATCTGGTATGGGTAAACCAAGGAGTAGGAGACGATAAAATGTTTCTCGCTACTCTCAAACGTAGAGTGATAGATGTCACCCAGCAAACGTGGGTGGCCAACATGAGGAATAGTGAACGGTACCAGTTATACAGATCGTACAAATCCACTCTCGTACCAGAGCTATACTTTGACTATGTAAACATTAAAATTTTCAGGGATGTTTTAGTACGCTTTCGGCTAGGTGTGAGCGAGATAAATACCCATAAAAATCGTTTTATACAACAAAGGACAGAAAACACAAACAAATGCCCTTTCTGTACAAATTATATAGAGGATGAAACCCATGTCCTTTTCAATGTCCCAGATATGTAGACCTTCGACCCAAATATCTCCAGCAAGTCTCACAACACAATCAAAAACAATATCTTGTGCAGATACTATCATCCGAGAACGCAGGAAGAATACGACAATTGGCATGGTATATTCATAAATGTTTAAGGAGAAGAAGGGAGATAAGCGAAGTTGATATTATGTGAAGTCTGATTGATACCCTCTGTATATGGATGCTCTCTGCTCGAAAAATACCCTTTTTGATTGATAATATTGACATCTGAAAGTTGCCATAATGTATGTGTACATACGATGTGTC
Organism: Marisa cornuarietis; assembly: GCA_004794655.1. Taxonomy (NCBI): domain Eukaryota; kingdom Metazoa; phylum Mollusca; class Gastropoda; order Architaenioglossa; family Ampullariidae; genus Marisa; species Marisa cornuarietis. Next base: position 5,543,005 of record SMMW01000636.1, read on the forward strand.
TATGTAGGGTAGGGATGAGAGGGTATAAATGAAGAGGTGTTAGGATGAGTGGGTGTGTGAGAGGACTACTGTACAGTGCATGTCTTTAAAGTGTACGACGGGATGGGTATGAATGGATAGGTGACTGTATGTATGAGAGGATGAACCCTATATGCTCACCTTGAGTGACAATGGCTGAAATGGCCCTAAGTCAATAAAATGTTCGAGTTCGAGTTCGAGTCCCATGCAAAATGCTCGTCATCTGTCCACGTTTTCCGTTCTTCCTCAAACAAGATAAAAAAAAATAGGCAGCAGTCAGCAGGTTAGTGACATATCCGTTAAAAGAAAATCAACTGGTTATTGGAATTTTCCGGAACGAGCAATACTGTAAATTTGTATTGAATATTATTATAATATTGCGTTATACTTTAGCACAGTCTATCCATTTAGTCCATGTCTCTTCCTTGTTTTAAGCGCTATGAGCATGCTCTCTATGAGTGTGAATATGCGCTATAAAAATCTTCATTTATTATTATTAAAGTTCTCCTTTTCGTCAAACAATGAAATCATTTTAAAACCTCTTCGTCAGCTGTTGACGAATGACGTCGTGCTGGATGACGTTATTTGTACGCCTGCGACGTCAACAAAAAGACGCTGACACGGCAGGGGGAGCCTATTCTCACCAGCTGGCGCTGCACAGCCGGCGCTTCTGTTGCCAGGTCAGCTCCAACATCCTCGGTCTACAAATACTTGAAGGCAACGTGAGTACGGTCAAACTTCGTTAGTTGTGTGTGTGTGTGTGTGTGTGTGTGTGTGTGTGTGTGTGTGTGTGTGTGTGTGTGTGTGTGTGTGTGTGTGTGTGTGTGCTCATAAAATGATAGACAAAATGAAGGTACCAATGACTTTAAAATCCAATCAAATGGAAAAGCCTTTGACGTTTCAGTTGATTTTTTTAATTTGCAGTCTGTGAATCCTGTTAGGGCTAAACTGTTACACTATGGAACTGACCAAATACAGACATAGAATGTTCTAGTTCTAATCCAGTAGTAGATTTATTCGTGAAATTATTCCCTGAGTCAGAATATGCCTACATCATTTTATTTCTTTCCCACTTTCCTCTCCATCTTTTTTCAGTCAGGATTTCTGTTGCAGATGGAGTAATCAAATTGATTAACAATACCACTAGCGGAAGGCCCTTTCCACCTATTAGTTCCTACATCAGATTTTCTCCCCAAAAGATATTTTTTTTATTTAAATCCAAGACGTGGTAACTAATTATAGGACTGAAAAACAAAGAAGTCACGGAACAAAACATCATACTTCAAGACGAAAAACGAATGGGAAAACGTCTGCTATGGGTTTATCCAAGCCTATGCAAAAGAAAACGACGTCGACATCCATCAGAAAAATATTCAACAACTAAATGATTAATCTTTTCACAGATATAAATTAAAAACCATAAAACAGTAAGTCCCCCCTACACATACACTTTTCGATACAGATTAAAGACTTTCAACACAGGCACTTCCTTAGACAGTCCTCTGTGAAGCCCCCGCCGTCAAGGACACAGAAGCAAAAAGTTACTTTTTTGTTTTTCAGCTCTAATCTTCACAATTTATACAGTGCTACATCAAAGAACAAAGCGGTCGTCATTAGACACACATGCTCCCTCTCACGCACACACCCATGAAAATCAGTCACCATCCGCCCACCCTTTCCGTTTCCTTTCATCCAAATTATTAACAAAAAGTTAGCAGGTTTGTGACACTAAGCCGGAAGATATACCTCTAATGTGCTCTTGTGGGGACACAGCACAAACCACACAGCACATCTTACAGCAGTGTAGGCTCTCCGGGAACTGATAACGGAATTCAGGCCTTTGCCAGTGTTCCTCAACATCAACCTGCACGGGCCTGCGGATGCTCTACACATTTTGTCAGCGTCACCTATAGCGCTGATTTCGAACTATAATCAAGGCGAACGAAAACAATATACAATGCTAATTTATAGACGAAATTAATCAGCTACGTCGGGTGATTCGTTCCCCGCACTCTCTCTCTATCACACACACACACACACACACACACTCAACCTAGTAGCCTAGTAGAAACACACACCAACATTTTGAGCGTAGACCCAAAACATTCATCATCAGCGAAAGTTTCAGAATATTAAATCAGAGTATATAAAAAAACTCAAGATCTTCGGGATGCCTACCATGACTACAAGAAGCCTAGTGCATGTCTCAGCTGTGACAGTTGACTTCAAACCTGCCTTTCTGTCCTATTATGCTTTCACCATTAAATCTAAAATCTATGGGGCTTCTTTGGAAGGTGGCACTGTAAGAATGGATTTGTCAAAAGGTTTTTTTATTGTACTAAATGCAGGAAAGCGTAGAAACCTTTTTGTTGTTGTTGCTGTTGGTTTCAAAATTAGGCTCTGTAACGCAACAGTCCCTGAACGTTTCTGCAGGCTGGCATCTTTACAGAGACGGTTGGACTACATCAAAGGTGACGGAAACTGCTTCTTCCGAGCCATCTCCAAGGAAATATATGGGTCTGAAAACTTCCACGATGAATGGCGTGAAACGGTTGTCGACGTGATCGAACAGCATCCTCGCGTCTTTCGCCAGTATATTGACACCAACAGCGTGGCATCGCACGTGCGGGAGATGCGAAGGCTTGGTACGTGGGCAACCACGTGCGAGATCTACGCCGCTGCCATGCTGCTGCAACGTGACATCTACGTCCTGACGCCTGACTACACCCGAGAGGAGTACCACTGGCTGCTATTCTCGCCTCGCCAACTGACCGGCCCATCTGCTGGAAGTAGCGTGTGCAGCTCGAACACACAGCCACATGCACGAGGCAGGAGGGTAAATGCACGAGGCAGGAGGGTAAATGCCTCTAGCAGGGCTCGCAGTCAGAGTACTTCGGGAACCTCCTCGGAGCTGCACCCTTGTTATTTAACTCTGTGTCATACGAATGGCAATCATTACGACCGAATTATGCCAACGTTCGTTTCCTGCAACTGTCAACTCCCACCTCCCAGTTTAAATGAAGTAACAGTTAGAGCTAGGACAGGGACTGAGCATTAGATTTATTAGTTATCTGCGTTTTCATTTATGAAGATTCTACATTTAAATCAATAATGTTCTGAATATAATACAACCCTATAATAGTCTCAAAATGCTTGCTGACCCAAGAGATCCATCCTCTTAGTATTTAAATGGAAAGTAATCTCGAAGTATTTCATATATGAAGGAACACGAATATTAGAGAATGTGTGGTTGTGCGGGTGTAAGAAGTACTAATTTATTTGTATGAAAGATTAAGAAACTCATCTCTCTGTTGGAATAAAATTGTTTTACCTCCAGCATATTTATTTGCCTGATGCATGTGTGCATGTACAGTTTTAAGTTGAAAGTATTTGAAAAAAGTGCATGGGTAAATGTGTATACGCGTACACCTGAATATGTGTTTCAATAAGAAATTGATAGGAAATAACGCTAATATTTAGCATGTACAACTCTAACCTTGCCTGGTCCTATGTCTAGGATGTGATTGGAGGATGGTAGTGAGTAAGGGTTGCAATCCACCTCATAAAAAAACGACACCACTGAATCGGTGTCAAAAATATCAGAAAATCATCAAACCTCGAGTGGTCTGTGTTGATGCATTTTTGGTGATCATTATGAATATTTGGCAACGTATTAAGATACGTGAATTTGTGATAATTTTGAGCGTTTTGTGTAAATAGTTTAGACCAACAACCAAGATGAATTAACAATTATTGTAAATGAATCAGGGTCGAATGTGTTTAAGCACCGGCAGAAAAGCTTGTATTAAAAAATAACGCACAAGTGACAGGTTTCAAGTAGGGAAGTACTTGACTATCTTCATACGACCCATTGTGGCGTATTCTGCGTAAGTGAATACTTGGTCCGTGCATCACATGTATCAGGCATCGTCATTGCGATGCCTGTCCGGCTCACTACGTCCTTTCTGCTTCTGACACTACCCATCTCCCAGTGACAGCTACTTTTGGAGTACATCACCCATCATGATCTTGCTCATCACTACATGACGGGGAAACCTCGCTTTCCGTGTTGCCTTCTGGGACATAGTGCTTCGGGGGAGTTTCTCATATCGGTAACCTTGATCACATACGACCTAATAATAATAATGAGGATTTTTTTAGCCCCTTTTCAAAGATTTGCTCGTAGAACTTTACATAAATTATATAGACTAAATCATCAACAACTATGTACTCATATTCACATCTAATCTACATGCTCACTTCTACAACATACACTCACTCATACACAAAGTAAATTACAGACACACGTTATACAAGCTAATAGTGGGGACACGGTTGCAGTGAATTCATAGTTCTGAAAAGATGTGGCTTAAGTTGAGACAAAGGAGGCAAGAGATTCAGAGTGACGAAGCCTGACGGGTAATCTGTTCCAAGTTGATGGGGCCTTGTAGGAGAAAGACCTCTGTCCATAAGTCTTTGTCTTAGTGGGGCTCGAAGAAGCTTGGTGTCAGATGATGAGCCAAGAGGTCGTGCAGGCCTCTAGATAGGAGTAAAAAGGTAAAGGTAAAGGTCGTCCCATAACCTTTTCGGGTCGTTGGGGAGTGAGGTGTTAGACCCCACTTTTCTCGGGGCCAGCGTTACATGAGGGTGGTGCCAATCTCCTCTCCCCCGCTGCCTTACCTTCCCCAACCCTCTATGGAGTCAGGAACCCATTCCCATTAGCTGGGTCCACTTTAAATTACTCTGCTATTTCTGGTACTGGTCCTAAGCATCCATCACAACTCAACTAGATAGGAGTGAGTTGTGATGGGTGCTGAGGAGCAGTACCAGAAACAGCAGAGTAAGTTATAAAGGAAAGTTTGTAGGTTATACAGTCCACTACTGGCAGCCAGTGAAGAGAGCATATGATAATATGTCTAGAAGATTTAAGATTTTGAATGTGTTTTGATTTGCAGGGCCTGTCAGAATCATTACAGTAATATAACACATTCTCCTCAAGGTGGCGTCGTTTTTAGGGGCTGACTATCAGAAGTCAGTCATCATGACAACGCAAGCACCCACTTCAGCAGATGCTTTTTTAAGTATTGTCCACAGTTTAATGTGTCATCGTCAAGGTGGTGGAAGTGAAAGCTTCGCCAAGCGAGCTATTGAGAGCTTAGGTAAAAAACTTAAAGAGAAGAGGGATGAGTTGGACAGTCTTATTACAGCAATTACAACCAATGGTGCACATCCTTCAAAGTGTGTCACTATACAGAGAACTCTTGATGGGCGATTACAGGTGGCAGGTCGTAAAGGATTTCCACATGCAATATATTCACGAACCTGGCGGTGGCCAGATTTACACAAAAATGAACTGAAGCATGTGAAGTTTTGTCAGCATGCCTTTGATCTTAAGCAAGACAGTGTCTGTATCAATCCATATCACTATGAAAGGGTTGTCTCACCTGGCATTGATCTTTCGGGTCTGACGCTGCAGCATGCAGGGCCTCCTGGGCGCTTGAAGGATGAATTATGGAGGTGGAATGCTTGGAGTGGGTGTTGGTGTACCACAGATTGAGGCAGGACCAGCCCAGACAGTGCAACATCCACCACAAGAACCAGGCTTTCCTCAACTGCTGTCAGGTTCAGGCTCACTTGCACCACCTGTGAGTTCGCCAGGTGCTCCACAAGTTCCTTCTGGTCCTATGCCTCACCCAATGTCTTCACGAGGGGACAGTTTTGCTTATATTAAGGTATTTGATATCTGACAGTACCACCGCCAAATGCAGCAGCAGGCAGCAGCAGCACAAGCTGCAGCAGTCGCTGGCAACATTCCTGGTCCTGCCTCGGTTGGAGGTTTGTCAGCTGCAGCAGGAATAGGTGTTGATGACCTTTGCCGTCTGTGCATTTTAAGCCTGAGTTTCGTAAAAGGCTGGGGTCCTGACTACCCTCGCAAGAGCATAAAGGAAACCCCATGCTGGATTGAAATTCAGCTTCACCGCCCTTTACAGCTGCTAGATGAAGTTTTGCAGGCAATTCCCCTCAGTGACCCACGGCCTCCATGGGGATTTTTCTTGAGATGAAGCGTCAGGGTCAGACAGGAAGGATTATACTAAAGTGTTTGCTGGAGTTGCACGAGAAACAACAGTGTGCGCGATAGTGTGTCTGCATGCTAGAAATGAAGACTTCTTCATAAAGTGCTTTTTTTATCTCTTACAGGATAACCAGCAAATTCCCATGATCTTACAAATTCTGAAAGGAGGCCATGTATCAACTTAGGTAACAAGAAAAAAGACAAATCCAAAATAATATCAACGCCTCAGACAGAGGATCGAAAGAAAATGTATGGCAGATTCTTTGGCCAATTTACAGGAGATGGAGACTGAGCAGTGGATTGAGGTGCAATACGAAGATAAAGAGACACAGACAGATATCACGATGGATTATATTAGCCAACTAAATGATCTCATTAACCAGTATACAACAGAAAATGCTCGTTAGGTTTTACACAGGGTTGCCAAATATGGTTGTGCTCATAGCTCTTGTAAACATAGCTGAAAAAAATGTTAAAGACAGTATGCTGTCAAAGTTTTAACTCTAATGAGATTGGGTCTTTGTTTTTTATTTCCCAAGGTACAGCAGCTGGACTGTTTTACACTGTTCTTGATGTTTTATTTGTGCAATTACAGCCTGTAGCTTTTTGGCCTGACAGAGAAAGCTTTCTAGAAAATTTTCAAAGAAAGGTGACTGTAATCATTCATTGCTTTGAGGTGAGATTAGAAAAATCATCAAATCTCCAAGCACACATCCAGAGATTTTCTAACTATAAACATGGAAACACTATGAAATTTCTATTTGATATTGCATCACAGCGCATGATCGCTTTTATTTCCAAGGCATGGGGAGGCAGGACAAGTGACAAACATACAACAGAAGTGATAAGCTTTTGTATAATTTGCAGGTAGGCGACCTTGTTTTGGCAGATGGAGGGTTTTATATTCATGAAAGTGCAGAAGTTAAAACCCCAGTCTTTACAAGGGGCAAGAAACAACTGTCGTCATTTGAAGTGGAATCAACGAGGAAGTTAGCTTATGTTCGCATTTATGTGGAGCGCATGATTGGTACAGTGAGGCAGAAATACACTATTTTGGATTCGGCATTGTCATTGCCATTATTTAGTCTTGATGAAAATGGTATGACAGCTTTAGACAAGGTGGTGTTTGTCTGCTGTGTTCTAGTTAATTTGTGTCCTTCTGTTATTTTGTCAGGGTTGAGGTAACTGCAGTTCCTGTCATTACTAATGACATTGATGGAGAATTAAGTAGAGGAAAAAGGGACTCATAATTATAAAGATGTGTTGTGCAATTTGCAGTTTGAAATGCCAAGTGCCCCGTTGCAATTTGGCATCAACTTACAGTGATGATTTCATCTAGATTTTGAGTTATGAGTTGATGTTTGTTACTTTAACGTAGGTGATGTTTATGTAATGTTTCATTCTTGTTTTCCATGCTGTTTTCATGCATCCTATGTCCATGTCTTACTTTGTCATTTTGATATTATAAATTTGTCTTAAGTCTGTAAGGTTTGTGAGATGTATATTGAATAAACGATCCTTGCATGTTGTGCTCAGGAAACATAAAAAATAGTCATTCTTATTATCAGTTGGTATCTATGGTAGCATGCACACACAGTGCCAATGTACAAATAAAATATAGCAAATAACCAAAAGCACTATATTTAATACTAATGTGCTCAGGATCAGCTGTGGACCATGGTTCAAGGGGCTTGTCATTCATGCGTTGAGAGTGGTACACCTGTAAAATGAGAGTAAACTGATAATGTTGTGTGATTACAAAATGATAATGACAATAATACACCCACACTGAGGTATTGACATTATTTGAATATAACAAAAGTCCACTACAACCTACAGAATATGTGGTTTAACTAATACCAATTATTCCAAAAATGTCCTTTTTCTTAGCAAGTAAGCAAGTTTGTTTTAAAAAATATTGAAAACCCTTAGTCTCAATGTTTTCTTGTGTGTTATTTCACAAATTCATTTTGTGCTATCGGGACATTGTCATTAAGTACATTCAACTTTTGAATTTCCCAATTAACTGAAAAACACAATTGTCTCACATTTGTGCAAATGAAAAACAGAATCTCACAAAAGTCTTCATAATGATAGATCTAAATCAGGGGTGGGCAAATAGCTGCGGCCCGCCAAGTGGTTTTCTGCGGCCCGCAGAAGCCCTTTGTCAACACAAAAAAATATTACCGAAAAAAAAAGTTACGCCTAGTCCCTCCCCACGCCTGCTGCGTACGTAATGGCCGGCATTGAACTGTCTCGCCGGTAGCCAGTGGACCCTTTGTTACACCTGAGTTACGAAGCGGCCTGACCAACTTAGGAAGGTCATGACCAGACAGTGCGGGAGGGGGGCCGTAAACACACCGTTAGGTAAGGTGACCAGATGTTTATGGAGTGAAAGCGGGACGCATGCCGATCATGGTGTCGTCACGTGTGCTGAAAGAATACAATTTACGGCGTCATTATCAAACAAAACACGGGGATTTTGGATGCAATCTGGAGAAAGAAGAAAAAAGGCTTTGGAATATGTCTCAAAGCTGGACAAGCAGCAATCTCTGTTTAAAAAACATTCATCGAATCAGGATACTGCGCTGGAGGCAAGTTTTAAAGTGTCTTACTTAATTTCAAAACACAACAGACCTTTCTCAGATGGAGAGTTCGTAAAACAATGTACGTATGTGGATTGCGTAACTATAATGTGTACGGAAATGAAAAACAAGTTCGAGAATATTTCATTATCAAGGAGAACTGTTGTTCGACATGTAGAAATGATTAGTGAAGAACTAAAACAACAGCTGACGGATGCAAGTAAAAGTTTTTTGTGTTATTCATCAGCACTGGACGAGAGCACAGACATACAGGATACTGCCCAGTTACTAATTTTTCTGCGTGGGGTCAATGAAAATTTCACAATCACACAAGAATTACCAACAATGGAGTCCATGAAAGACACAACTGGCCAAGATATATGTGATTGTGTTCTAAAAGCAGTTGATGACAGCAGTTTGAAATGGAACATCTTGGCTAGTATTACTACTGATAGTGCAAGAGCCATGCGTGGAAGAAATGTAGGAATGGTCAAACTTTTGGAAAACAGAATAAAACAAGACAATCCAAATCAAGTGTTCTGGTCATTCCATTGTATTCTTCACCAGGAACATTTATGCAAAGCAGCACTTGATATGAAACATATTATAGATCCTGTAGTAAGTGTAATCAATGCAATTGGAGCAAGAGCTCTGAATCACAGACAATTTAAAGCTCTACTGGAGGATACAGAGGCTGAGCATGGAGACGTCCTCTACCACAACGTCAGATGGATGAGCCTTGGGAAAGTGTTAAACCGAGTGTGGGACTTGCGGCATGAAATCCTGATGTTTCTGGACATTAAGGGAATGGAGTGTGACTTTGTTTCCAAAATGAAAAGTGATTTGTGGCAATGTGAATTGATGTTTGCTATTGATGTCTTTGAAAAGTTAAACAAGTTAAATGTCACGCCGCAGGGGAAAGATTTATTGGCTCATGACATGTATAAAGAGATACAATCATTTCAAAGAATGTTATCTTTATTTTCAAGGCAGGCAAGTGAAGGGAAGTTCACACATTTTTCTTTGTTATCAAAGGCAAAAGTACCTGCTCACCTGCATGTAAAATTTAGAGCACAGTTGGACAGTTTGAATGAAGAGTTCCAAAGAAGAGTTGTGGATTTTAAGGAGATGGAATCAAAATTCAACATATTATCATGTCCTTTTTCTGTTCATGTTGATGATGCACCTGATGAATTACAACTTGAACTGATACACCTTCAATCAGATCATGCATTGAAGGAAAGGTTTTATTCCCTGTCACTGGTTGAGTTTTATAAGTGCCTTTCCAACAAAATCATTTCCTTGTTTAAGAGTATTTGCTGCCCAGCTATTTTCAATATTTGGTTCAAGTTACATCTGTGAGCAAAGTTTTTCCTGCATGAATATAAACAAGTCAAAGAACAGGTCATTGCTTTCAGATGCAAACTTGCAGTCAGCTACGAGAGTATCTACCAGTAATTTTGAGCCAAATTTTAAAAGAATTGTTCAGCAAAATTGTAGTCAAAAACATTTTTCTCATCAAATTGTGTGTGCTTAATTGTTCATTCTGGTTTTATATTTATTCTTACAGTGTTACATATTTCATGTGCTCATTATTAAATAAATGCGTTTGTTTACAATTTGGCGATTTTACGTCGTTTTTGTATTCAATTACAAGGTGCGGCCCTCGGACTATAGTCATGACCCAGCAATGCGGCCCTCGCAACGAAAACGTTTGCCCACCCCTGATCTAAATAATGTCTTATAGTGAAATAAGGAGTTTTCAAATAATGTTTTGCTTACCTTTCCCATTACTATATGTGTTTTTAGAACATTTTAGGATGAATGTCTTCAAATCGTGAACAAATCCCGATGTCACCTGGTTGTAAGCGTGTGTAGACTTGAAAGTCTTATTAAACTCTTTCATCGTATAACTACTTTTCGCGAAAACAAGGTACTCTATAATGTCTTCATTTCTGGTGCACGGCAGATCGTTGTGATCGAACGAAAATATAGGTGCTCGGGCAGTTCGTATGGGCCAGCATCAATTGCATCTATTTTTACTTTATATCTAGACAAAGATTGCATGTCCAGACTCTGCCTATACGACACCTATTGTTGTGGTACTGATGAACTGTCCATAATGTCGAGAAAATGCCGCCAATACCAACAGCTTCTAATACTTCGCACAATGGCGTGGAGGCTTGTTTGTCCACAAGCTGAGCCACGCCCCTTAAATTGTGTACCACGTGATACGCATCGTGCCGGAGCCTAATACCATGAACGTTGATCTACTGGACTGCTGACGAAATGCCGAGACCAACGCTTAGCCTCTTGCGAAGTTCTGAACCGCTAGTCTCGGCTAGCGGGATTCAATCCGATTTCCGGACTGAATCCGCTGGCCTATAGCATGAATGAGAGCCGCTCGCCACTCGTCTTGCTCTTTTGATATACCTGGCCGCGGAAGGCGAAAAAGACTTACACCAAAACATTTGTAACTGGCACAGTGGCATCCTTCCATGCTGCAGGAGTTCACTTTTACAACACCGAAACAGCCACATGAAAAGTCAGTAGATGTATTTTTCGCGAATACCGATGGAATATAACGATCAGTGGCTGACTACTTTTCTTCAAACCGAGTTGCTGGGCTTTCTCTATATCGTCGATGTTCCAGGATTTGTCAGTCAAGACTTCATTAAAAAAAAAAAAAACACGATTTTTTTCGGCGCGAGTTTATGAATTCTCCCAGGTGACTCGGCTATACCAAAAAATCTAACTTTGTTTCTTTTAAACCCCATAGCCTGTCTAGTTCAATATTCGTTTCAGCTTGACCTTTTCTTTTGATACTGACAGTAAGAAGAGGCCGGGTGTTGATTGTTTTAAGGACCAGTAATTGTACGTATTTTCTACGGTCTACTTGCTGATTTCATTTCTGGACGGGGTGTGTTGCGGTGCCTTTGTGGTCATCAAATCACTGTACTACTGGCATCGTGATCATTATCTGAATGCAAAATATTTCAGACTTTCTTTGATGCCATAGTTGACGTGCCATTTGTGTAGAGAAGAAAGAGAGGAGACGACTCCGCCGTGTGGGATGCCCTCTCTCAGCTGAAGTTGTATGCTAAAAGTTTCTACTCTCATTGACACAGTTGGCACGTTTCCCTCATATCATATTGAAAATACGTAGTTGAGATTATTAGGGCATCCCCTTAATGTGTAACTGAACTTATCTTTTAGCAATCCACTATAAATGTGTTCGATGTGGCTTATAGTGTAAATAACCGCATTTTGTGTACTCTATCAGGGTATTTTAAATACAAGTTTTGTTCTCGTTCTTGATACCAGTCATCTATGTGGGGACGGGTAAGGGGACCACGTTAGAGATAGTGGCTGACAATGCTTGCCACTATAGGGTCTGTCTTGAGTGGCAGTGAGCGGCTCATGCATGGAAAGCCAGTCCACTCCTTCACACTTACCTCCGTCGACCATCTTCCAATATGCCCTGGACGGTCATAGAAAAGAGTCTCCTGCCGGTTCACATGACCGAGCCAGACCTACTTGTGTCACTTCCCTGTTACAAGAATCCCATGAGAGTGATGATCACGCTCCATGCGTAATTTGGTCTTGCAATATTAAGGATACCCGGACTAGATTGTGGTAAGCACTAATGAGATGCGAGATAAGTCTTCTGCTGCTGGTGTTCCACCTTAAGACCTAAAGTTTTCCGTCTTTGTTGCTCCCTTCAGCTCTCGAATGGTCAGAATGTCGCATATATACTTGGCTTCGTGTTTCCTGCTGCGGTTCTTTGAAGCACATACCTTGTTCTTGAATTTACCTAGGAAGGTGTGCTTTCGGCCTCAAAAGTCTTGACAAAGACATTTGTCGCTGTTTTGCCTGTGGCTACTCTTTCACTTGGATGACGGTTTCTCTCTGAGAGTCAATATTTAGCGATTTGGTCAAATGCCATATCTTATGAGTGTCCTTCTCTGTGTCAAGGGAGGTTGTCTTTTTTTCTATGTGAATTAAGTAAAATGAATCTTCGTGTTTTCTAGTTTTGTCAACAATGCCTCGACTGACCTCATGTAGGGTGTTAGACCTTTTTCCTATCTAATATCCGGCTGCACTCAGCTGTTTGTGAAGCCCATCTTGTTCTACCTATCAAAGACTGTGTGATACGTTGAATGTGTTGGTGGGCATTTGTTTGCTTGTCACCCCTCACCTTCAGCCTTTACCTAGGCTAGCTCCGCTGCTTCAGCAGCATGCGAAAGGAAAGCCGAGTGCGTAACCCTCTCCCGCCACTACAAGCAGCCTATCCACAACAAGTCATATGCAATGCCTTCATGTGGTGACAGGTGGAAACTGGGCACTGCAAGGCTCTAGGCTAACCTTGCAAGGGCTGGGAGGTCTGCCCCCCCCCCCACCAGAATGCGACATGCAGGCCCACCAGTGTGTGGATATGCCCTGGTGCCCAACAAGCCAAACCCCGAGGTGGGTCCTCGATTACCACCCAAAAAAACCTGTCCTCCCAGGTCTGTCTACGGAAGGAAAGAAAACCAACGCCACAGATGGACATGTTTGGTCAGCGTGGCCATAACGGCAGTACAACGCATTGACACTTGCATGGAATGGACAACAGTCACTCTTCACAATGTGGTGTTCTGCCTTTGTGTACTTATTTTGTCGGTCGACACACACACAAAAGGCATATCAGCACTCTGTTACTGTGTCATGCATCTGACTCAATCAGAGATAATCTGTTCCCCCCCTCCTACTTTCTTTTCAGACTGTTTTATTTTCATGTTTTAATAAAGATAACGTATTTGAAGATGATTTGTAAGTAAAAACTAGGAACATCGACTCTTGATGTGCACTTTATAGTATTCACCACACAGGTAATAAGATTAGCTGTTTAAGATGAAGGCAATCTAAAACAGTGTACTTAGTCTCCAACATTAGTTACTGACTTTATTTTAAATAAAAAAAGTAACAAGAAATAATGAGCCTGATGAATTCTTTGGTACTGGCTGTGATTTTTGAAGTGACAGATTAAAAATGTGAAAAAATGTACTTTTACTGTAAACATAAAAGCAGTTATGTAGTTTGTATTCTGAAATATAAAATAAATTATAAGTTGTTTTCATTTGTGTAAACTGTAAAGGATTCAGCCGGATGCAGATCAAAATCCCATTTTATTGTCCTTAAATAATACAAGGGGTGTAATCCAACAGTTCGTATGTAGAGAATGATAGTACACCATTCGCATATCTCTTTTTACATAAAATAAACACATTTACAACTTTACATTTTTAGTATTGTTAAGTACTTTAACTGTAACTTTCCTAACTTTCATTACGATTGACACATTTGAAAACAAGACAAAATTTTTAATATACACATCTGAAAACACATCACTAGACAGATTGTTCTCAATGCTTTAGGCTCTGTAAGATCAAACTGTTAATATATTTGTTTATAATAAAAGCACCCGACAGAAACACCCCAAAATTGAAAACTTGCAATGCACACACACACATATTCATATATATATATATATCTTATTTTGACCATCTCCACTTGAATGATTTCCTTTAGAAAGCATGGAAAAAACAAAGCAAGAACAACTAGAAATTAACACCACACTCTTTCCAACTGTCCATAGAGTGGCAGACAGATAGAAATTTAGTAAGTACACTTTTAATTTTATAGGAATAAAACAACCAAACCTTTTTATCCTTATGATTAGCCATAATCGTTATAAGTAATTGTCAGTCCTGCGGAAATAATACCAAGGGCAAAAGTGGGACTTTTTTGGGCCACTTTACCTTTTTTGTTGTGTTCTTGAGATCTTGTGGAAATCGGTTTACTTGGGAGAGTGGGAGATGGCAAAAAAAAAGAAAAATAATGTAATCATATTAGTTAAAGAAAAGAGGATGAAACTAAGAAAGCAATAATAAGAACACAATGCACTCTGTGTTAAATCAAAGTTAATGAAATATAGTTTCATAAGATTTTGGTGAGAATAGTCACAACTGTTTTGATATCCAAAAGAACAGGAATCTCTAAAATTTTACAATGTAAATAATAAAAACAGCAGAGACTGAGAAATGTCATAAATCACCTGTCTATAAAACTCAACGAAAGTAAACAAAAAAGTTTAGACTGCATTTCAGAAAGAAACCGGAAAATTGAAGAAAGGAATGGAATGAGGCTAACCAATCATTAAAATGCTGGCAAATTTACCTTTACGCTGCTGTTGGGGATTAGCAGTAATGAAAGACAATCTGCAGACATGATTAATTTAATCTACATTTTCAATTAATGGAGGGGATTACCATATTTTGCTAAGTTTTCTACTGTATATCAAATGTGCACACAAAATATTAAAATTAAAGAAAATGCATCCGTTTTAATGTGCATTTTTGTACACTGAAGAATTTAAGAGTATAATTTTTTAGAAAGATTACAGGCTGGTCAAACAGGGTTGTATAGGAAATATCAAGAAAGGTGGCTGAAGGAAAATTTAAGAAAGGTGCTTTTCTATTTAACTGCAGCTTGTTCAGGAGTATGCACTGAAGGTTTTTCTCTTTGCCTTCTCATTTCTTGCTGAAGAAGGTAGATCTGTGCTCGACACATGGGTGCTTGTTTTTTTTGGTACTCTTCTTTATAACTGGTGGTGTAGTCCACTTTCCCACTTGAGATTGGATGCTCCACTGGCTTAAAGGTTGCCATGTGTTGCAGTTTTTTAGGTGTAAAAGTTGTGTGAGTTATGCTCTGCCCTTCAAATGGCTGCTAGTTGAAGAAGAGAAAAGAAAAAAAAATCAAAAGAGGAAAACTGCATAAGTATTCTGATGTTCAACAAAGATAACCTTGAAGAGTACCTTCTTATGACATTTATGAAAACATACAGAATATAATGCGAGTGACTATAATACAAGGCTGAAATTATTGAAGATGTCCCTTATTTTGCACACATGCCTGTGTGCCTGCATGTGTTTTTTGTATGAAAATGAGAGAAAGAGAGAGATGATTTTTCTGTGTGCAATCATATCTGTGTATGAATTTTAAGGACTGAATGTACATGGGCATAGATGCTCAGATGTGAGAATGTGTGTAGTAAGTTGCTGGTTATCCACTGTGGGGGTGCTATCCCTCCTCTGTAGTTGTGCATGTGCACATGCTCTCAAATATATGTTTATGCATTCATCAACTGTTTCTTTTTCTTTAAGATCAATCCAGTCCTTGTTTCCCTACTTACAAAAGGTCTGATAAAGGGCCTATTTTCATGGAAATCTCCAAAGCGAACACGTCTAGATGGGCTCCAGTTTTTGAAAAACTCAGAGTTTGTTGTGCGTCCATCAAAGAAAGTGTCCTGAGCCAAGGCCATGGTCCCAGTTGGTACACAGATAGTATTGGCTTGAAGTATTGTCACATCAACTGGACGATAGTCCCTCTGAAAAATAAAGTTAGATGTAATAAAACATAGAGATGATTAGTATGACATAGAAATGTAAGGCCAAGCTTTTCTGCACTTTACACAATTTGGGTGAAAACAAAATTTAAAAAAAAATGAAGAAACTGGATGCAAACAATACCATTTGTAAATAAAAAGCAACATTGAAACTCTGCTTTAGATTCAAAAGCAAATAGGAAATGAAAAAATAATCCAAATTGCTTGTAGATCTTAAAATGAAATTTATAGTTAATCCCATGTATAGCAAAGATCATAACAAAACAAATTAACACTGATGACAAAACAAGATGACAGCCAGATTCAGCATCTCTGACCTGCTCAGCCTTTCATCAAGTCAGCTGAAAAAGCTGTCACTATAGCACCTATGTTTTTTCTCTCTCTCTCTCTCACACACGCACACACACACACACACAAAGAACAACATTTCAATTTGCCCATGAAGTTGTAAGTGAAAATCTGTTTGAATTTTTTATGCCAAATCACTCTGTTATTTGCTTGCTCCCTCTCTCCCAGGGCAGTCCAGTAGCACAACGGTCAGCGACTGTCTCCAATACAGTGAAGGTTGGCTGTCCTGGGTTCAGCTCTCGTCTTGGGCATGCTGTTCTTTCTTTGCATGTGGCAACTGTTTACAGGTCTGGCTGCCTTGTAAGTCTTAGATGCTGGCTTGGCATAAAACACCAATGCCCCTAGTCATTGGTCGGGGGAGGGGTGTTAGTCGTTTGTCCACCCCCCACCCCCCGCACACCGGTAGGTGGGGCAGAGGGTCATTAGGGATGGTTCTCTCCTCTTGTCGCCGTGGAAATCAAGGGATTATGCGACCAGGACTTGCACTACCTTTGAGAGATAGACATTCTCAAAGAGAGGAGAACACCTGGTGGGTTTCCCTGCACTCCAAAGAAATGTGGATCCACAAGCAGGCCTGACGAGAGGTGGGGACAGGGGGTCTGGTCAGTGGATTTTTTCTTTCTTATTTTCCTTTTCTTTTTCCTTTAAAGAAAGGTTGGCGTAACATATTCCTCACTCTGGGGATTTCTTCCATGGAGCGGGGTACTACAAGTTTGATCCCTTAACGTTATTTTTCCTCATTTACTAACCACTCACATGTAAACAACTCTATGTTCAAGTAAGAATGTAGATCCTAGTGCACTTGTCCTAATGTTTGCAGTCTATATTACTGAATGAAATGTAAATATTGACAATCAAATTTTTAAAAAAAATCATTATCATTGTACTGTAAGTCACACGTCGTTTAGTCTTATGTTCGGGGAACAGCAGGGGTAGGGGCTTGTGAGCCGTGTAGTGGAGACTGAGTATTCGACGTGTGAATTTTGTACATATTGTATCCCCTGCAAGATTATGTTGACGTGGGTAGCAGGAGTTAAACCTGATCTAATGGGCATGATTCCTGGGGCCAGTAGAATTAGGCATTAGATGAGAGAGGTGATAGATATTAGCAGTGCAGCAGTTAGATATGTGTAGAGTAAAATGGAATTGATTTGCGTATGTGAATAACGTAAATAAATCCACTATAAATTTTTATAACAATCTGTGTGTGTGTGTCTGTTACTCAACACAGGCTGTACGTTTTTGTCATATGAATGAAATAAATATAGGTTCCTTGGAAGAATGAAATTTGTGTTGTCTAGTTCACAGAAAATAGCAGACGAAAGCAGTTGAGAAACACAAAGCACACATAATGAAAGTGAGAAGGCATGCAAGATGCACTGAACGATACACCCAAAAGAACACTCTTTTTGAAAAAGCAGGGTCTTTTGTGGATTCCAAGGTCAGCTTAGTGTGGGTGTGTAGTAGACAGAAGGAAAAAAGAATACAACATGAGGTATTCGATTAGAAAGCACACCCGGCGAGTAAAAGGTAGAACTACAGTAGAAAATTCTCCTTGGCACCTTTCGTTCTCCTCCCTGGAGCAATAAAGAGGAATGGACTGTTTGGTGCTAGGGGTTCTAGGAGCTTCAACTAACAAATGGTCAGTCAGCAGTGTGTAGTTAGCCTTGTGAAAAAGCAGATCAGTCCAGCAACAGAAGTCAAAGTTAAAAAAAAACACATGGGATTTATAGCAACATATTCACGAGTCAAACATACTCTACAAACTTTCTTTAGACAAAAAAAATGGAGTCCTGTAAAATTTCACGAGGATCTGACAAACTGTGTAGATTTACAGGACCAAAACCACAAACACATACACTAGCATGTATTGTCACACTCTACTTATTCAAAAAAGCCACAAGAATAAATATACAAATAAACAATAGGGGGTGAGGACTTACAGCAAGAAAACATCTTGGGCATAGGTAATGTTACCTTATGTGATGTTTCTGTCTCAAATTTGACGGAAGGGCACTTGTATTTTTCTTCAGTAACTTTGCATGAATGAGGAACAGGATGAACAGTGACATCATGCCCCTTAAAAATTGCTCGGTTCTCTGTAGAGAAACTCTGCCTACAAATATATAACAGTAAATAACAAATACAATAAGAAGATAACCAGTTACAACAGAAATAATAGTTCATATTGTTTTAATGGTCTATTAAAAAAAGACTTGTAAAAACATCCCACAAAGACGTCAGCACAATTATCTCTGTGTATATATGCACGTGTGTATGATTGATCAACCAACTGATTAATCACATCTGTGCATGAAAGAGCGTCTGTGTATGAATGAATGCTCCATTACCTATGACTGCTGGTTTTGATGTTAAATTAAGAAGCAATAACCACAGTAGGTCACACATTAACTTTTTATCCCTCAGTAATGCCACCAACTTACATGTTGTTGAACTTGAGGTCTATTGTGGTTGGTGCTGGTTCAGCTGGTTTGGGTGGAAGAGGTTGTTTTGATCCAAAACCAGGAAAGTCATGTTTGAACTGTGTCTCATCACTAAACTTCCCTCTCTTGCCCACTGGAGCTTTATCCTTGGGAACAACTGGCTTTGCACGGTAGTCTCCCTTAATTTCTTGATAGGTGTCTCTGTGGGTAGTGTCAAACTCCAAGGAACCTTCCATTACAGTGATATAAAATGATGCATGCAGACAGAGTAATGAACTCTTTCTTCATGGCAGTTATAGCATCATCATAACTCATTGTATTCAAGCACTTTATTTCTCTCACTCATACCCAGCTATTAGAAACCCTTTTTACTTCATTACTAATCATTCTCCAGAACCACTGCTTACATCTCTTAGTTTCTTATGCCTTAATACCACCTGAGTCACTGTAGTCTAGACTGTGGTGACAGATACCTAACCTTTACTATTCACCTATAGTCAAAGACCATATATAATAAGACCACAGCTGGAGAGATTTCTGTAAGTTTGGTGTTAGAGTTCAGTGTCTTTGTGAAGGCAGTGTTGCTGAAAATGCTCATACCTAAGGGAAAAACTTGTGATAATGTCTATAATGCAGTTAACTGCACAAGTGCCAGCTATAAAGAACACTGCAAAAGTACATAATTTTTCAGTTTTCTATTTGACAAGATAAGGTGAGTAATATTTTCCTTAAAGATTTTAACAATTATGTAATAATTCAATATCATCAACACAATCAATAATCAATATAGGATGACCATACCCTTACAACCCCTGTCACCACATAGCTACTGTGCTGTAAAACAATGGAACTCTTTTCTCTTCCATATCTGCCACCAACCCATCATTGTATCCTTTAAACACACACTAAAAGCACATCTGTTCCATGAGCATAAGTCCTTACACCAATCAACCTAGCTGTCAATAGTTTATAGTCTATTGACTAGTCCGCCTGCTCATCTTCCTCTGCAGACTTATAACACTCTCCATCTTCACTGTTTGTTCCCTGATTCCAATTTGGATCTTCTATGTTTGCCTTTTGTTAATTGTCCGCATGATTGTTTCTCCTTCTGTCATTGTATGCTTTCCATGTCTCCTATACTTGTCTCAAAGGCTGAGAGCATGTTCCTTCGTGAGCATGACTATGCACTATATAAATCACACATTTATTATTATTATATGCAAACATGACCAGGAACTTAAAGGACTGGGTGCAGAATCTAAAGATACTACTGCAAATAGTAACACGGTTAAAATGTACAAAATGCAATCCTTTAATTATTGGTAGCTTGAAAATTCCAGTATCACTTGGTTTATATGAACTGAAAGCAGAGCATCACGAGACAGACAGACAACACATCGGGTGACGTAGTACCCAAATAGTTTAGTATAAATAGCAGGAAAAAGTCGGTTCTTGCACCTGGAGGCCCCCAGTAGTGTAGTGGTTAAAATACTGGCTTAACACCACTGCAGTGAGCAGCTCAGGGTTCAGATCTCGTCTCGGGACACTCTCTGTATGTGACACCTGTTTGCAGGGCTGGGTACTGGGGGTTTTCTCTGGGTACTCCGGTTTCCTCCCCCGTTCCCTTCCCCCCACCCCAAAGTGCAAAATCACTGCAAGGTGGAAGCACTTTCCTACTAAATAAACCAACCAACCAGTCTTGCACCTGTTACCAAAAGGGGACTGGTCTTGCTTGGAAAAGCAAAAGCACTCTGAGTAGGAGAGAAGTACCACTTTGCCAAGGTGTTATGGTCCTGCTGGAAAGCGGCTCAGCTATTCCCTCTCAGCAAAACCCAACCCGAGTATGAAGTACCAGTTTGCCGCAAGGTGCTATGGTCCTGCTGGAAAGCAACTCACGTCACTCAACCCTACCTCCTCGTTGTGTTAATGAGATGAAAGGGTATTACTAGAGTGAAAGAAATTGTGTCATCCATTATTGTGACAAAGCAGAGCACACATGAAGATCCGTGGAGAAAACACACTTTGATTTGGGAAAAAAGCAGGGTCTTTTGTGGATTTCAAGGTCAGCTAAGTGCGGGTTTGTAGTAGATGGGGAAAAAAAGAACACAGCCTGAGGTATCACATTGAATAATGCCCCCAACGAACGAGAGCTAGAAGTTTAGCAAAAACTTTTCATTGGGAACTTCTGTCCTCTTCCCTGGAACCCTAAAGAGAAAAGAAACTAATTTGGCAATGGGCTGCAGTGTTAGCCCGAGTGAGAAAGCAAATCGCTTTCAAGTGTTTTCAGTCTGGCTACAATATATTAATTACTGCCTAAAAACAGTACTGCAATGGATACCCTCACACTGTGGTACTGAAGGCAATGGACAGAATGGGAAAACTTTGGACTAAAGACAGGCAGTACAAAATCAAGATCGGACTAACAAAGATGAAGACCAACATATATTATGGCTCGGCACAGATCACCCCAGACACCAGATACCTACCATCATCCATATAGATCAGACCAAGTGATAATCTTCTGCTTCAGGACCGTGTACAATCAACTAAATCACCACCTCTACTGGAATCTATATCTGGTGTCGTGCCTGTGGGGATGCAGAACAAACCTCAGAACAGGCTATTCCTAGAAAAGAAGGCAGAGATCTGGCATTTGCTGGTGCCCCTCAAAATCAAGCTGTATGTTCCTGAGGATGCTCTGCAACAATATATCCTTATGAATGGAACAGCCTGAGCCTGGAAGAGAACTAGTAGTGAAGAGCAACCGCTACATTTTTTTGCTAAGGGAGATAACCGCCTGTTAGACCTGCTCAAAAGAAATCAGCTGAGCTGTCCGTTTGTTTAATATATGGTCTTTGCTATGGCCTTACACATATTAGGAAAATGTATTGAATTTCACAACAGAACCAGCTATGTGTCTTTCTGAAAATTAAGTCACAGACATATACATGGAAAGTTTCTGGAAAAAAAAGACAAGTAGAAAAATGCATAGTATAAGATCATAAGAGGAGAAAAAGAATTTTAAAAAAAATAAATAAATAAAATAAAAGAGAAATAGATCTGAAAGGAAAAAACTGAGAAAAAAATTTAACAAAATAATGAAGAAATAAATAATGATGTCATCAGCAATTATAAAAGGGAAATGGCAGAAAATGTCCTACAAACACATAATGAAAAGAGTATATGCATATATAAGTATATGCAAGAAATGATACCTGATAAGCTCCTGACTGATCATATATCACAATAAAGACCAGTATGATAAAATAGATTAGAACATAATAATAATCACCAGATTATACACACCCTCTAGTTTTATATTGGGGGTTCCAGTTTTAACTGCAGCAACAGGTGGGGCAAAGATGCCCTGATAACTGTGTCGCATTGTACTCTCTGGAAGTGACTCTCTTCCAGGAAATATGATTGATCCTGCAAGGTCATATGGCTTATTATGTGCATATAGAAACATCCTTAAGGTAGAATATGCCTAAAGAAAAACACTAAACTATTTCTGTATTCTACAACAGCTAACCACTTAATTATTGCAGTCTCAAATGCCACAAATGAAAAATGATAATTTTGATATTGTACCAGGTTCTAGCTAGAATCTTTTCACCAAACAACAACAACACACACACACTTACACACACACGTGCCTAAGCATGTGCATGCAAGACAGTGAATCTGTTTAATATTTCTGGAAAAGATAAGTTTAAGGTATATTTTTATTACAATGTACCATTGCACAAAATGCAGAGATAACCTCAGAGAATTAGTTCAGGCAAGGTAGGTTCTAAATATTAAACTTTATTGTCTGTTTTATCACTGATCCCAATGTGCAATATGCCCTTGCCGTTCCTCCACTTCTTCCCATGCACACGCTCTTTGTTCTCTCCACTCTAGTATCACACACTCCACTAGCTCTTATCAACAACCCAAACAGTCTCCATCCATAAAGTAAATCTTATCCACCATAATGCCTCAAATTAACTTATTGTACTCGTGCTCCCCAACACACCAAGCCTTTGACAATGTACCATTCAGCATAGAGCACCTATCTATCTCTGATTTACATTAACTACAAGAAATGAAAGAAAAGCTTCCATGCTAAAGGAAATGTTTAACAGTTTGAAAATTATTCTTTTAATTTTTTGTTTACTTGTGGTTGTTTGTTGCAGGTATGCAGATGCAGTGCTTGAACTCAATCTACTTCTCTGTTGTGTGGAATGTTCCTGTCTGTCCGTCTCAATCACCAAAATTCTTATCTGCTCGTTTATTCTGTCTAAATTAGACTACTGCAACTCTCTTCTTGCTGGCTGTCCTCAATACCTCCTTGATAAGCTTCAGAAGGTCCAGAACTCAGCTGCTCGTCTCGTTTTTTGGACTCGCAAACATGATCATGTCACCACTTCTTCGCTCTCTTCATTGGCTACCAGTTAAAGCTAGAATAGACTACAAGCTCTCAACTCTCTGCTATGGTTTCTTCGAAGGTCACTCCCCCAGCTACTTTAATGAAATCTTGTCTGTAAAAACTCCTGCCCGAAACCTTCGCTCCTCATCAGACTCCCGCATTTTATCCCTCCCTCTCACAAAGACAGTCACATATGGACAACGGACGTTCTCCCTTTGTGCTGCTCAGCAGTGGAACTCTCTACCACATCACATTCGCCACTCAGCCTCTAAGGCCGCATTCAAACGGTCTCTTAAAACATATCTTTTTACCAAATACTATTCCTGACTTGTACCTCATCTTTATGTTGTCCAGTGTCCCTATGTGTACCTCACTGTCTATTCGTTCTATCAAATTGTACTGCGCAGAGAGTGCGATCTATCTTATTCGTGATTCTGCGCATTATAAGTTCGCATTATTATTATTATTATTATTATTATTATTATGAACTATAACCATCTCACACTATTTAGAGGTATTGGAGACCACAATCCATGAATTTTAGGTAGATCTTCAGACAGTTCTCCTCATCGTCACCCACAATCAGGTTCGCTATTGTTTCTATCTTTCCTTCATTTTCTGCACCTCATAAAGTTTGTCAGGCACTTCAATTTATACTTTTCTAGTGTCACATTTCACATACACTCTGCTACCAAACAATGAACAATTAAATACATGTTTATACACATTTATGTCTGGGAGACCATCTACCTGTAAAACTTGGCAACTCTCCAAAAATCAAAGTTGGTTGTCTTTGCCATGGTTTAAAGGTTTCTTTGGTTGTGGTACATGCATCAAGTGGCAGTGCAGGGATGTGCAGTTTGTCATGCTGGCTTATGGAATAAACTTCATGGACAGGTTGCTTTGGAACAAACTCCTGACTGTAGTGTGTTGTCCCATTCATTGGCATTGAGGGAACTTCATAGCTCTCCTCCTAAAAAGAAATGTCATTTTCTTAATAGAGTTTTCTTACAAACGAACTTTAGATTAAAATAATTCCAAAAAAGACATCATTAAATGTGCAGGCTTTAAAAGATGAAATGATTGATCAAAGGAAGAAAAAAAGAACACAAAAAGAAAGGTTACCATTTTATGTGTAGTATAAAACAGAAAAGATAAGAAAAATGCCAACGAGGGGGAAGAAATGGCAGCTTTTATGTCCCAAATCACATAAGTATACTACTCATAAAAGTTATGGGAAAATGGAAAATATGTACAACTCTGTTACATTACCACCACTGTTATTTTGTCTATTGTGCAGTTGTGGTAGAAGCTGGCCAAGAGGGAGGGCGGAGGGGAGCCACGAGAGAAGGACGGGCGACACCCCTCCACCCTCCCTGACCCAAAACAAACCTGCGGGCCAATCACCGCTAACTGGCCGCCCTACCGGCCAATCGGCTCTCAGCTGGCCTCTTGGCCAGCTTCTACCCCATAGTGATTTTTTTTCTTTTACCTTTTGTGGAAGAAGAGTCTTAGACAAGAAGAGTACATGGAGATAACTCAACAGTGACTTCAGTAACAGCACTTTGCTAAGACAGAGAGCTGAACTGGTTCTGTGCAAACTAGTCACGACAAAGCAAGATGTGTATTGGGTTTTTGCCTGTAGGAGTATATTCAGCTTGAAAAATGATGTAAACCTCCTGTACAATACGGGTTGTATTATTCCACTTCGTGAAGTTGTGGTCCTTAGCCTAAGCATTTTGTGTGTAAGAAATGTAACAGGGTCGCCTACCACACGGCACACAACAACACACTCAACGCGTGCCGTAGGTTGATGAAACCTTTTTATTCTTGCGACCGCGTGCTGGTCAGCTGAACATTACACAGTATTCGAGTATCCGTAACATTATCAAGGACTCTATCAGCCGGGCTGCTGGCTTGCGTCCTTCTCACGTGTTTTCTCTCTCTCTCGTCTCCCTCCGTCGAGCTTCTCCCTTCCCTTTTATATTCCCCGGGAGGGCTAAAGTGGCAGGGGTGCCTGGCCGTATTGGACGGCAGCGCTGCTGTGTCCACCTGGGGAAGGTGAGGTTGAGGGGTGTCGCCCCGTCCTTCTCTCGTGGCTCCCCTCCGCCCTCCCGGACCCAAAACCAACCCGGGAGCCAATCACCGCTAACTGGCCACCCTACTGGCCAATCGGCCTTCAGCTGGCCTCTTGGCCAGCTTCTATCACAGAAATACTCATCAGATCTTAAAATTATACCATGAAAACACAAAAGATATTTATGTTAGCTGCAGTTAAACAGGGAATTTTCACATGTGACAACAGAATGACCAAGATGTAACCTAGTACCTATCACTGACACTTGGTCTGGAGATTCTTTTTGCATTAAAAAAATTATATTTAAGAAAGGCTTAGAAGTAAAGAACTATGAATCTGGAAAGAGATATATTGAGGTACAGTGGTACCTCGAGATATGAATTTAATTCGTTCGGTGACCGACGATGAGCTTGTAACTCAATCAAACGAATTATTCTCATTTAAAATAACTGCAATAGAATTAATCCGTTCCAGCCCGAGTGGATGCCAGTTCTCTTCTTGAAATTGTCGAACCAGCCGTGACTTGCCTTAAATGTATCTTCTGCTGCCTCTTCTGAAGTCGATGCTTCTTTCTTTTTCAGGTCACCGAAAATACTGCGTGCCTTTTGCATATTACCGTCTTCGTCACCATATCTCCTGCCAGCTTTTTCTCTTTCACCCACAACAGCAAAAGCTTGTCCATTTCTTCATGGATATTTGTCCATAACTGGGACAGAATTTTAGTTCCTTTCAGTGGATTTGCACCTTTGATGGCATCCTGTGTATGGTGCAAATTGTGGATGTACTGCGGTTGAACATCTTGGCAAGATCTATCACTTGTTCATGTTTTTCTATTATTTCTTGCTTTATTTCTATTGCCATCATTCTCTTCTTCTTACCACTGTCCTTTTCACTCACTTTCTTTAGCCCCCATCGTATCGCACAAAAAAAGTTATTTAAAACTGCGAAAATGATGCAAAAACAAGCACAACGCACAAGATATGACTGTTGATTTATTGATATCTGATGCTGATTTTGATGTCAATAAATCTAGCAAAAGTAGAAAGACAAAGTTTATTCCCAGAAAGAATATAATATTACAGCTCCATCCTTGTCTGAACTGAGCTCCAAACAACTAAAGTCTCATGAAGGCTTGCTCTACCAATGATCTTTCTTTGACATGCTACCATCGGATCTATTTTTTAGTGTCTTTTGCCTTGGTCTTTTTTTCAAGCAATGTTTATTGCAGAAATCGTACATATAATATTTATTATTGTTATCCTGTAAAATGTTCATAAAAAATTAAATTATAAATATGTACACAAAGTTTCAAAAAAATATGTCTGCTCATTTTTATGTAAAATAAAATTTGACAGTTGATAACCATGTATCGACAAACCCCATTATCCCCATTTTCTTGCGCCACTGCTATAGCTCTACTCTTCATCAAGCATTCCTCCTTTCATTCAGTCTAATCTCACCAACGTTAAAGCACTACCACATACAAATTCAAGTTGACAACACTATCATATTTATCAATAACTGAGATAAATCATTCAGACCAAGAATATATAATAATAATAATGTTAATTTATAACATGCAGCATCGCAACCAAGATAGATCACACTCTCTGTGCAGACCAATAATGATAAATGAAAGATAACAGACAGTGGACAGTAAGATACGTATAGGCACAATGAACAACATAAAGATGAGGTACAAGAGTAGAAGGTCAAGCAATGGAAGGGATATAGGTACTGTAAACAGTGTGAGATGGAGTCATTACATGATGGTTAGCATGACAGACAGTATTGCAAGGGAGTTAAGAATAGTCATTCAGGGATAGTATTTTGTGAACAGATATGTTTTCAGAGAGCATTTGAATGTAGCCTTAGAGTCTGAGTGGGGAATGTGATGTGGAAGAGAGTTCCACTGCTTAGCAGGACAGTGGGAGAACGTCCATTGTCCGTGATGTGTCTTTGTGGGAGGGAGAGAAAGAATGTGTGAGTCTGATGAGGAGCAAAGGTTTCAGGCAGAGCTGTGAACAGACAAGATTTCAGTAAAGTAGAATCCATAGCGTAGAGTTGACAGCTTGTTGTCTCCTCTAGCTTGAATTGGTAGCCAAAGAGGAGAGTGAAGAAGTGGTGTAACATGTTCAGATTTGCAGGTCTGGAAAACTAGAGCAGCTGAGTTCCGGACTTTCTGAAGCTTATTAATTAGGTACTGTAGACAGCCAGCAAGAAGAGAGCAGATTAGAATTTTGGTGGTTGAGATGGGTGCACAGTGGCAGGTGGTAGCTGCATGAGAAAATGTAAAGATGGGAGGCGAAGCAGGGGAACATGACTGTCAATGAAGCTGCTGTATTTGCCACTGCTGCGAGAAGTCACCATGTGAGCACGTTGAAGAGTGGTGCTATCATCTTGCAACATTGCATGTGGACCCATAGCCTATACAACTGTCATGATGACAGTCTGCACAGTTTAAAATGTTACTGGATCCCTTTCAGAGCACCAAAAACCAGATGAAGACTGATTTTGTCATAAAGATGGATCCCTCCCTAGATCACCTGCGATTGAGCTGTCAGACTAAATACATACCAGCATTGGGCAGGCACAGTTGGCTGCTTGGTGAGACAAATAAACAGGGCTTCCGACTGCTCGAGTTCGTACAGAGTCAAAGTTTTACCCTTTTACCTTAAGTCCTTACAAAGGGATCAAGCTTGCCACCTGCCACTCTCATCAACCAGGCCATATATGGGTGTGGAAATTAACAGTGACCACAATCTGTTCTTTCTATACATGTGGCATCTGTTTACAAGACTGACTGCTTGCCATGATGTAGCCTAAATTGATGGCTTGGTGTAAAACACCGATTCCCGCTCGCTTGTGATTTGCATGCAGTTTCAAAGCATTGTTTCACAAATGCAGTAAGAGACAAATAAGTACGGGTCATTCAAGTACAGTGTACAGTCACAGTTTCCAGTTCCTTCCACAGTGCTTTAGTTTATTCTTCTTATTCCTTTTCACCCCCAGTGGAGAATAGGGCTGCAACTACACCACGCCAGCGAACCCGGTTCTGGGGCTCTCTCCCCAGTTGGGCCCATGTCATTCCAGCTGCCTCTGCCTCGCCGTGGACCGATCTTCTCCACGTCTGTCTGGGTCTCCCAACCCTGCGCCTCCCTTGTGGGTTCCAGTCCAGAGTTTGTCATGTTAGATTTTTGGCTGGCTTTCGCAGGGTGTGACCGATCCAGCCCAACTTTCGCTTCTTGTTGTCTTGGCTGGCAGGTTTTTGGTTGGCTCTCTCCCACAGGTATGCATTGGAGATCTTCTCGGGCCATCTGACGTTGAAAATGTGGCGTAGACATCTGTTGATGAATGTTTGAATCTTGTTTGTGATGGTGTTTGTCACACACCATGTCTCAGACCCATATAGAAGGACAGATTTTAAGTTCGTATGAAAGATGCAGATCTTAGTGTGCCGAGATAATGCCTTGGAATTCCAGATTGGTCGCAGGATGTGGAATGCTTGCCTGGCTTTATTTATTCGGCTTCTTACATCTTCATCTGCACCTCCATCCTTGGTGACTATGCTGCCTAGGTAGGTAAAGCGGTCAGTCTCTGAGATACATTCCGCATGTAGTTGTAGTGGGGCTTCTTGCTTGTTGACCCGCATTACCTCTGTCTTCTTGATGTTGATTGTCAGGCCAGTTGTCGCTGCTTCTTTTGAGAGCCGAGTGAGCTTTGTCTGTGCATGTTGTTGCTTGTGGGACAACAGGCTGATGTCATCTGCAAAGTCGAGATCCTCAAGTTGCATGGCAAAGGTCCATTGAATTCCTGTGTTGCTATTAGAGGTTGTTCTTCTCATGATCCAGTCTATGACGATCAGGAAGATTGTTGGCGAGAGCATGCAACATTGCCTTACTCCAGTCCTCACTGTAAAGGGGTCCGTCAGCTTCCCATTGTGGATCACCTGGCATGTCGAGTTTTTATGCAGCTGTTGGATGATGGCAATGAACTTTGGTGGAAATCCGTAGTGCTGCATCAACTTCCAGATGGTCTCTCTGTCTACGGAGTCAAATGCCTTCTCAAAATCCACAAATGTAGAGTGGGGACTGCCATTCGATGGACTGTTCAATAATGATTCGCAGTGTAGCGATATGGTCTGTGCATGATCTACCCTGCCGAAAGCCTGCCTGTTCTTGCCGCAGTCTCTTGTCTAGGGCATTCTTCAGTCTGTCCAGGATAACTCTAGTCAGCACCTTGATGGGAAGAGACAGTAGAGTAATCCCAAGCCAGTTGCTATACTGGGTCAGGTCACCTTTCTTGGGTAGCTTTACCAGATAGCCAAGTTTCCAGTCTGCTGGAACTTGCTCCTGCTCCCAAATTTTCTGCAGCAGGGGGTGTAGCATCTCTGCTGCGGCTGTTGGGTCTGCCTTGAACGCCTCTGCAGGAATGTCATCTGGGCCTGCCGCCTTACCAGTTTTCAGAGACTTGATGGCGTTGATGATTTCTACCTTGGTTGGTGGGTTGGTGTTCACCTGGAGTTGCTCGGTGGCTGAGGCAATGTCCAAAATTGTTGCTGGTGGTGGCCGGTTCAGTATTTCTTTAAAATGTTCTGCCCAGCGAGATCTTTGTTCTGCATCCCCAGTAATGACCCTGCCATTCTTATTCTTTACTGGCCTGCATGCATTGATGTTTTTCCTTCCTGACAGAGTTCTTTTCATATTATTTTTCCCAGCTGCTTGTTCTGCCTCTTCTGTCATCCTGTGTGCGTACTGTCTCTTGTCACCTCTTGCACTCTTCTTCACTTCTCGGTTCATCTCCCAGTACTTTGCTCTTAGCTCTTCTTTTTCCTGCTGGTCTTGAAACTGGTTGATCTTCTGCTTCAGCTCTTTCCTTTCCTCTATCTTTTTCCAGGTCCCTAGGGTCAGCCATTCCTTGTGTTGTTTCTGTTTCCTTCCCAGAACTCGTGTGCAGGCAGCCTTCCAGGTCTCCTGTAATCCTGTCCAGTGGTTGGCCACTGTTTCTTCAGAGAGTCCCTCCAGTGCCTCAAATCTGTTTTTGACTGCACAGTTGAACTCTTCTTGCTTCCTGCAGTTTCTAAGAAACTGCACGTTGAATTTGTGGTGTGGTCTGTCTGAAGATTCATGAAAGGATCTCAGCTTTACCTTCAAAGTTGCTACAAGCAGGTGGTGGTCTGAGGCTGCATCTGCACCACGCCTTACCCTGACATCCAGCAGACTCCTTCTAAACTGTCGATTAATGGTGTGGTGATGTGATCGATCTGATTTTCTGCATTTGGTGAAGTCCAGGTGGTCTTGTGAATGGTTTTGTGAGGAAAGACTGTACCTCCGATTACAAGGTCATTGAACAAACAGAAGTCTGTGAACAGCTCACCATTCTCATTGCAGTTGCCCACACCGTGCTTTCCCATTATGCGTTCTTTGTCCGTGTTGTCATCTCCCACTTTGGCATTCATGTCGCCCATGATGATCTTTAGGTCTCATCTTATAGTACGATCAACCAGCGCTTGTAGGGAGTTGTAAAAGTCCTCCTTCTCCTCTTCTTTTGCTGCGTTGGTAGGTACATAGCACTGAATGATGGTGATCTTTCTTCCTTTGTAGTTGAACCGAGCTGACATGAGTCGTGGGGAAACTGGTTCCCATGCTATTAGTGCCCTGCTTTAATTTATTAGCGGGTTTAATTTATATTCCAAACCTTGAAACTGCAACTGGCTCTTATCTTTTTGTGAGTAGTACATTTTAGTTTGGATGATTTATGAGTAAGTAGGCAAGTGAACTTTGCTGGAAACAACATGCTCATTTATATTCTAAATTATGTAATTATATAATTCTAGGATTAAATATGACATACATTAGAAACTGAAACAGATTAAAAGTTGGAAGTGAAACAGGTAAAAAATAGCCTGAAAGTTGTCAGAACAAATATATCTTTAACTCTTACATGCACAATGGCCTTCACACGCTCAACATCCCCATATGTCTTGAAGTCCATTCTCTGATTGGTCACAAATGTCATTGGTGGTGGATTAGGATCAAATGGCGTTGGAGGGGGACGCTTAGATGACCGAGGGCGGGGATTGTCAATCTTCTTGAAGGTAGATTTGTAGTCAGAGTAACCAAGTGGTGCCACCGGAAACCTGAGTTTTGTTTTTGCATGCAAACGCTTGTGCCGACTGAAATAAATGCAGATTGCTTCTAAATATTAAGCAGCATGAGTATTGAAAACCATGATAAGTACAAACGTTTTTACATTGAGATAGAAAGACTCCACTTTCATGTCTAATATTTTGGTTTCCCAATAAAACTCTCCATGCTTATTGATGACTTTATTTATTTGTTTTACTGATTTGTATCTAACTTTTAAGTAGTTGTTCTCGTTTCTCTCCATTTCCTCTCGACATACAATTTTTAGGGGGTAGAGGTAATATCATACTAATTATCCCACATCATCACCATAAAACAGTACAACTGAAAGGAGTGAGCAATGCCGATCAACCCACTATCTTTTTTACATTCATGTCTCGGCGTTGTGATATGGATGTCAAGTCAACCTTTAATTGTTCATCAAAGCCTTTATTCTGTGACTTTCAGCTGCAGAGCCACTTTCATCACAAGAGTAGACTCACGAAAGGGCAGAGATGGCAAAGGACATGCAGTAAGAGGGCGGCAGTAGAGCCATAAAGTTCTGTGTTTGCAAAGGTAGATGGTGGTTATAACAAGAAATAATAGCACTGTACCATATGGAAGTACAGATCGATATGGTAGTACAATATTGATATTGCATATGGTTTTGGGACTCCCTGAGACAATATATTTTTACATAATTTCTATGTTGTTAATAAATCCTTTTTTTTTACTCTGATTTACTAGCACCTGTCACCTATACAGTGAGGGTTGGCTGTCCTGGGTTCAGCTCTCGTTTCTGGCACACTGTTTTTCCTCTGCATGTGGTATCTGCATGTTTACAGGGCTGGCTGGCTGCCTTGCCATGATAAAGTAGTTGCTGGCTTGGAGTAAAACACGAATCCTTTCCCCCTTACTCTGATTTACAAGTCTTTAAATCTTTTGTTCAGGGAAGAGCAGGGATTAGTCCTATAGAGAACAGTGTGTCATTATTTTAGCTGGCTGACATAACACTCCCCTGCAGTATTATGTTAAAGTGGGTGGTCAGAGGGAGTAACGCAAAACAAAGCCAGTTCATGAACCCCTTAGATGATATTGTCACAGCCCTTGTGGTGAGGTTTTGACACAGGACAAGCTTTGTTGCATTTAGGGTCAACAAAAGGGAGACATACGTATGGCACATATACCACTTGAGTTGCCCTTGGAAATATCCTGGTGATCGAGATGCTGGGAGCAGACGAGAAATGACTATAGTCAATCACTTCAGAAATATATGTCTTTGTTTTACTTTCTTTTTATGTCTTTAAGATTGCTTTGTGCTTTGTTAAGTCAACTGACACACTAATTATATTTTCATGCTCATTTAATTATTATAAGGATGTTCATCCTTTAGTAAGCACTATAATAAAATTAAAATTGTAAAATTTTACAAATAAAATAACATTATAAATAATTTTTAATAAAATTATCAAATTTAATCTAATCAGCTGAATACAAAAATTACATTGTCTTTAAACTAATTAAACTATATTTACGTATCTATAATAGTAATTTCCTTTTGCACTTACCCACAGTCGCACAAAGCGCTGACTGAAACATCGTCTGGAAATTCTTCCGCAAGAATGCCTGCATCAGAAAACACACGGCCATACGACATTGTCGCTTAAATGATTTATTATGAGAGATGATTCCGTTCAACTTGGACTCTTTCTGACTTCTGCTAAACTATACGGTCAATTGACAAGAATTAAAAAATAATACCATACATATGAGCTATTCAATGTAATGTTGTCTCGGTAAACTTTATGACACTATTTTTAGAGCCTCCTGTTACACATGCGTGTAGTTTAGCTACGATATTTTCACTTTACTTGGCGACCGACCACTTAGTAACGAGTCTGTAGAAACGGCTGTTCCGGCTGTTCTTGCCTTCAAACTTACACAAGCTCTCTCTCTCTCTCTCTCTTTCACGCACACACACATTAAATTTATATCTAATTTCTAGGTTGTTTGAAAATAACCGAGAATTCCATCCACAGGCTTGTATTCATTACTGGTATTTTTACTTACAAATTCATATTATTTCGAAACTAATGCTTTTCTGAATGATACATCCTCTTCGCCCAATAAAAAAATTATTATTGTAAACACATTTAGTTAAGCTTTTGTTTCTTCTCAAAAATTGATCAGTAGACGTCTGTTTTATTGTTTTTGTAGACAAACTTGCCACATTTGATACAAAATCCGGATTTGTTTTTGTTTGTCACACGCCCACCATACTGAAAATGGCGGCGCTCGATATACGCTTGAAAAGAGTTAGTAAAATCTACAAAGAAGGGGTATGTATGTTCTCCGTTATACTTTTAACTGATATTTATTGGAAGGTTTCTTTTTTTGGATAAGCTACAATCCTAAAAATAGAATGCTAGCGTTTTGAAGAAGGAGGCGTCTAAACTGCTAAAGTTATTTCGTGTGGTTTAATAGTCATAGGTCAACTCGTCACAAGACCATTTCGGCACCCCAAATAAAATAGTGCAACTAATCAAATCTTTTTTTATCAAACAGAAAAATAGCAGTAAGAATCGAGGATCAAACTTCCAGCGAGGTACCACTAGACAATGGAGTCCCGCAGGAAAGTGTCCTCAGTCCCTTAATTGCTCTTTAACATAATGATTGCAGACCTCCCCAAAAGTGTAAAACATGTCAAAGTCAAACAATTTGCGGATGACACGTTCCTCCTAGGAAAAGTAGAAATACGCCTAACAAATAACCCCAACAGGCCAAAAATTATAGGAATCTTACAGGAGGATCTGCATGAAATAGCGAAATGGTTCAAATATAAGGGTTTTAATCTTTCAGCCATCACATCCCAAGCAATAACATTCATAAAACCAAACCAGAAGACAGAATACCCCCAAATTAACACTGAACCAAATAACCCTTGACTACAGTTCTCAGATACAATTTTTAGGTGTAATCTTAATGGAAAAAACAAACTGGACCATGTATGTAGACAAAATAATTAAAGCTGCCAAAAAAGGAATAAACCTAATGAGAGTAGTTAGTGGAAATAACTGGGGAATAAATCCTAAATCTCTTCTTAACCTCTATCAGGCCCATGTTATATCTAGACTATTATATGCAGCTCCACTACTAGTCCACCTTAGATCAAACCAAATTAATAGCTAAACTTCAGTCAGTACAGGCCAGGGCACTAAAAGTAGTTCTGGGAGTACCTTTATACACACCAAACCTAGCAGTACTGGTGGAAACAGGTCAGCAACCTATAGAATTAATCATCAAAGAAAGGACAGCCAACTACTACTACAAGACGCAGTGTCTCCCACCTGACCATCCAGTCCAACAAATTCACGAACAACCCCACAGACACAGAACAGGCCATCCCACCCCCCAGCCCATGATACAACAAATCATCCAACATATAGAAAGCACACAGGGTGCAGAAATCAACATAATGGCCCCTTACCCATCAAACAGCATGCAAACACCACCCTGGACACTTCCACACCCACAGATAGACCTTGACCTCACCAAATACAACAAAGAATAACACCAAACCCAAATCACTGCAGAAACAAAGCTCAAGCTAAGCACCACATACAAAGACCATGTGCAGATTTATACTGATGGGTCCCATGACCCAGAGACAAACACATCCGGATTAGGAGTATACCATCCGGGTAACATTACCATCTCCAGCAGACTCCCAAAGCACACATCAATTTTCATAGCTGAGCTGACTGCCATACTGACAGCTCTTCAAACACTCCATCTTAGAATGAAGGACACAACCCAATTACAATATGTATTAATTTGAGATTCACTGTCAGCACTACAGGCTTTAAAAAACAAATCCTCAAATCAAACAGACATAGTACATGAGATACTGTCCATCATAAATAAAATCAACCAGGAACATGGAGACATTAAGTTCCTTTGGGTTCCCTCTGTAATGTTTCATGGCTAAAACCCATTTACTTTTATCATTGTTATTTATTTTATTAAGTATTCAAAAGCCTGGGTGGAAAAGCGGCACGATCTTGAATAGTCTCGTGAGTGTGTGACGCAGACCTGCGTATTACATCACACCATGACGCAACTAAGAATGAAAGAATTGTTAGTTATGAAGGATTAATTTTTGGAGTAAGTCATCATGGTGTGGTGTAGATGTACCCGACACGGTCTAAATCAGGTGAGAATCCACAACAATTACTCTGCTAAGTAAATGTATTTGATTGGCGTGGATTCCACGTAGCCATAGCTAGTGTCGCTAGGCGATCACCTGGGTAACCCAGCTGCTTAGCATGCGATTGGTCAAGACCAGTGGGCGGGTAATGAAGTTAGCGGGGATAACATCTCCCAGGCATTCAGCGCCAATCTGTCAGTGTATACTGACCTGTACACCAATAGCAGATGTACTCTACCGAAGCTTGCTTACACCGAGGGTGTAACCATTACTAGCCGTACTCTAGATTCAGCGGCAATCTGTCAGTGTAGACTAACCTGTACATCAATAGCAGACATACATAACGGACACTGACATCTCTCTACCGAAGGGTAGAACTTGGAAGCTTGCTTACACCTAAGGTGTAACCACTACTAGCTGTACTTCACATTCATCGACAATCTGTCAGTGTAGACTGACCTGTATACGAATAGCAGACGACATTAACGAACGTTGATATCTCTCTATCTACCGAAGGGTAGAATTTTGAAGCCTGCTTACACCGGGAAGAACTGCACACCCAAGCTGTACTCCAGATTCAGCGACAATCTGTCAATGTAGATTGACCTGCACTCCATTAGCAGACGTCTTGCAACAATTGCTGACATCTCTCTCAACCGAAGGGTAGAACTGGAAGCCTGCTTACATTTGGGTGTAAGCATTGTTAAACTGAGCGTCGGATACAGCCGACATCCTTCCCACAGGAACTATATGACACAGACACGGAACTGGTTGACTACGATCTGCCTGAGATGTCTCCAACAAGATTAATCTTCAGGCCACGATACTCTTGTGTTCTGGGGGAATTTATATTGTGACTCGAGATTCGTACGCTCATCTTGTTTGCCGACTGGCATATGGCCACCAGATGATTCATAACAGGCACAGAGGTCTCCCTACTAAGCTGTTCCAGATTCAGCGGACATCCCTCCAGCAAGCAAAGGGGAAGCGGATGGCCGAGTGGTTAGAGCGCTGGTGTCCGAACTGAGAGTGCGCTGGTTCAATTCCCGATAAGCGCAGCAAACTTCCCCCAGTCGACCCAGCTGACGCGAATGGGTAGCTGACTCCATAGAGGGTTGGGGAAAGTAAGGCAGCGAGGGAGAGGAGATTGGCACCACCCTCATGTAAAAGCTGGCCCCTAGAAAAGTAAGGTCTCTAACATCTCACTCCCCAACGACCTGAAAAGGTTATGGGATGACCTTTACCTTTACCTTTTTACCTCCAGCAAGAACCGGATAATGCGGAGTCGACAGTTGTCCACTTCTCTCCGCCAGGATCTACTCGTGTTCATATTGTGATTCCTGAATTTGGATAAGCTTTCCTGTGCAAATTTACACTCGTCTGGGATATAGTTAACCGGTCAGCAACCCAGGTGTAACCTGCCTGCAAGTTGTCCACCTACCTTGGATATACCTGACCAGCGAATGACAACGTGACAGGTGACATTTGCCTGGGAAAGGGGACCCTAGCTTTCTGCGTTAGACAGTTATAATAGTTCTTGACTGTTCACTATTTCTTTTAACATCTCATTTCTACTTTTATTTTGTAACATTAAATGTTGGAATCGTTGGGCGGCCCTTTTTGTCTGAAAAAGGAAGAAGAGTGCCACGAGCATAGCTACATTAGCGTACCAGCTAATTGCTATTATTTTCAGGTAGTCGATTTACCAGTTAGTGACTGCCTGATTTTTGGTCAGCCCAGTTACTGGCTCACTCATAGGACGGTGTTGTTTGTTTGGAATAAATACACAGTAGAAGTCTAGAGTAGGTGAGACACTCTAGTCTTATAGGCCTCAACTGCGTAGTTGAGTAGGGAAGTGGATAGCCTGTGTGCAGTTGTGGGCAGCTGAACAGCTATCAATTAGTACTAGCCTAGCTATAGCGTTAGTACTAGTAAGTTTAAGTAATTCGATCAATAGGGCAGTGCAGTGAGGACTAACTTTGCCAGATAGCTATTGTCGAATTCACTTTTACTGGATTCTGGTTTACTGAGTAGTGAGTGTGTATTACCAGGTTCAGTGTCGGGCTGGTCTTAAAAGGCCTGTATAGAAGGAAATCCTAATGATTTGTCTCGTCACTAGGTAGTCTTGTACTAAGTATGGCAAAGTTAGTCCACGACTTAGTCCAGTGGGTTTGCGTCACATTAGCCTTTAGTGGATGGTCATTAATCATTAATAGATTTGACATCGAGGTAACCGTGAGCAACCTGTGTATTATCGCCAGATAGTGCTATTCGGGTTAAACTATTGAGTTGGTAACTTTGAATATTGGTTCTGTGTGAGAACCAGCGCTATTAGAAGGGGGACATTATCAGATGCCAGAGCTTCTTCTCCTTTTGTGTGGAGGAAAGAATAGTGCAGGGTGGTAGATTTGTGGAAGTGATAACGTTATTATTCTTGGACAAACATTTAGAAACTTAGTCATTATCTTGTAACTCAGTAAGCACAGCAGTGTCAACCTTTTGTCCTTCCCAGTGTCTTTATCCTGTTAAGAATAAACATGCCAAGGAGTGGCAGATCTAGAGATAATGCCGACCAGGAGGAACTGGACTCCACGTTCGCTCGTGCAGAGGCTGAAGGGGAGGCTCTCGGTCTTAAAGGCGGCGATTTAGTAAGCTACATCAAAGAACGAGAGGCAGAGGAGTGCCAACATCAAGCAGAAGACAGTAGAGGCAGAGGAGTGCCGATGCCAAGCAGAAGTAGAGGCAGGTGAGCGCCGATTCCAAGCTGAGGCAGACGAGCGCCGACGCGAAGCAGAAGTAGAGGCAGAGGAGCGCCGATTCCAAGCTGAGGCAGAAGAACGTGAGCGCCAGGCAGAGAGAGAATACAGTGTATGAGCTTGAGAGGCTGCACATTCAGATGCAATGTTACAGGAATGACAACGCAGCTCACCCATACTTGTGGTCAGCTGTCTCAGAAAAAGGCTTAAAACCAGTGGTGCTTTCTACAAGAGTGCA
The DNA here is from genome assembly GCA_004794655.1 of Marisa cornuarietis. NCBI lineage: Eukaryota > Metazoa > Mollusca > Gastropoda > Architaenioglossa > Ampullariidae > Marisa > Marisa cornuarietis. The sequence continues at coordinate 5,581,734 of SMMW01000636.1, forward strand.
CCAAACTGAAGAACATCTGGAATGCCATATCCCTCCATTCTATAATAATCTTATGCAGTCTCTGTTATCTCCATGATCTTATATGCATGTGAGACAGGTAGCCTGACAGTAGACTTGCAGAAGGGAATATAGATCTTGGAGATGACATACTACAGGATGATCTTTTAGATCTCCTTTCACATGTCAGTTTTGAAACATTCGTCAATGAGAGCCATTCAAACATCTGTGTATGTATGCTGTAAACATTGAACTTCTGCAATAATATTGTGCCTTGTTTTACATTAGAGGTTTTTCCACAATAGTTTGGGCAGATAAATCTACCATTTATCTGAAAAAAAACCAGTCCTTAGGATTGTACTCAAGTTTCCTTCAGACAAGATGACCAGACGTCATGAGTCCTTATCCCATCATCTCTTGGCTCCCTGCTATAAACTCCACCCCAACGCCAACGCCTTCCCCCGTTGCCCACAGAACACCAGCCCACTCACTTTTATTCTCGCCGCATGCACCAGCAGTCTCATACTCAAGCCACCCTGTCCCCGTTTCTTCAACTCTCAGCTGACCTCTCTTCACTGTGGTTGCGTAGGGCAGCTAGCAAGCCATAAATGGACCTCTCTAGATGGCATCAGTGCTTCCATTGATACACCTGCCCAAAGCAAGACTAATAAAAATGATATGTCATCATGCCATGCTACTACCATATGGCACCGGGCTTTGGTTGATATTCTCACTAAACTGTTCCAACTTTAATTGCCTTACCTGTGCTGCGATGCCATGATATCATCTATCATTAAGTACACACCTATTAGTGATTCTCAGACAGGACCCTGCTTAGGTTGCTTAAAACTGTATATTTCGCACTTTTTGTTTACTTCTTGGTTGCATTCATTTTGCAGTTTATGCTTCATTGATTGTCCTTTTTATTACTTTTAATCCAGTAATTTCATATCCTTCCTTGACTTTTCAAGTATAATCTATACATGCTTTCTAATAACTTTCAAAACAAATGACCAACTGAAGATGGGCTTCACATCAGAAACATGAATATAAACTATGCTACCAACAAAATCTCTGAATTAAAAACAATCCTATACAACTCTGGAACTCCCAGTCATATTTTTGGAGTATCAGAAGCTCGAGTCACTGAGGTAGTCTCAGATAACGACATCTACATCTCTGGTTACACAATAGAACGACGACGTCCACAATGCAAGCTTGAAACTGGAATCGTTACTTACATTAGCTCATCTAGCAATGCTAAACTACTACACCACCACGAAATATATAAGGTTGAATTAATCTGGCTTGAAATCAAACCGAATAGTGTTTTTTTTTCATAGGGTTTATCTACAGAAATCCTAATGAGAGAATGGAATGGATCGACCATTTCAATTCTATGATAGAGGCTGTGCTGCTTGAATCCAAGGAGTACATGCTGTTAGGAATTGTTCAGCTTTTACCTCTTGAAGTTGAACAATCATTGGCTTGAAAAAATTGCACTATCTAATCTCACACAGCTTGTTACCTCATCCACAAGAGTCACTAATACATCCCAAACTTTAATAGACCACATCTATGTCTGCAACCCACTTAACATTGTTGAAATCTGTGTACCACCTGATGGTTACAGTGACCATTTTCCTGTTCGCCTCACATGGCGCAAACAAGGTTTTAAAATCCCAAGAGAGACACACAAAACTCACTTACCGTTGCTTCAGAAACTTTGTTCACTTATATTTTCTTGCTGATCTGTACAACTTTCCTCTCAATAACATTTACAGCATATCGGATCCCAAAGAAATCTTTGCTAACTCTCAGTTTTGACTGTTTACAACAAACATGCACTTTTGTTCAGCAAACGTGTTAAATGCTTTAGTAAGCCTGCATGGCTTGAGCAAGAACATCAAGCAGTAATCGGTGAAAGAAACTTTGTCACAACATTAAGATGCAAGATGAAAAACTATTTTAGTAAACTTTTCGAATGCTAAAGTAATGCAAAAAACATCTGGAGAGCCATTAATCACCTCACAAACAATTCTAAAAATCATAGCCCCATGATCCCTATTCCTTCTAACACACTACTTCTGAATGGATACTTGTGCATTATAAATGGACATCATCATCATCACCAGTACACTATGACTTTGAAACCATCTTGAGCATAGTTATTATGAATGATAAATCAAAAGAAAACACATCGGACAAGCTACAAGGCTTCTGTAGAGTAATGAATATTCACACCACTCTTCACATTCCCCCATTGAGTGTCTCAGATGTATATAAAGCACTTACTCATCTTAAGCCATCCAACACCAGAAGGCCTGACAACATTGACAACATAATATTAAAACTCTCAGCACTCAGCACTCTGCAGAAAAGCTGACCTACCTATATTGAAAAATCCCACTTTCCAACCCTTTTAAAACAAGTGATAATCATACTGCTTTATAAATCAGGTGGTGTAGATGATCCTACTATTGGCCAGTCTCCAATCTCTTATCACTCTACACCCTTGGAGAAACATATTCACACTCATCTCCAATGACACCTGCTGAATTATGAGCTTCTTCACACCAATCAATCTGGATTTCGACCTCAACACTGTTTCCACCCAGCACTAACATCTATTGTGGAGCAATGGCTAAGCAATATACATGATCTGCTCCTTCAAAAATTGGCACTATACAAACTAAGTAACTGTTCCATTCAATTCCTTCACTCTTTTCTTTCAAAGAGGACACAAAGAGTTGTGGCTAATAACAAACTGTCGAATCCCCTTGAGGTACAAATTTGGTGTTCTACAAGCCTCAGTCTTAGGTCCTCTTCTGTTCTGTATTTTTATTAATGATCTTTCCCTTCATGTATCTCAATCTTGTGAAATGTTTGCTGATGTGTGACAGTACATACATGTCTTCAACAACACTGCTGGAATGATCCAAACCATATGGAGCTGAACCCTCAGAAACCTGAAGTAATGCTACTGACAACCAGGCAAAAGAGGCTATATCAAACCACCCCATTACCTACAACTAAATACTCAACCCATAAAAGAAGTACAAACCCATAAACTTAAAGGTGTAACTATTGATGATAATATGTCATGGTCCCAGCACATCTTAGGAATAAGCAAACTTATCACAAAGAAAACATATCTCCTGTCAAGAATTAAACACTTCCTAAATCATCACTCTCAAAAACTTTTACACAGCCCATATTCAGTCAACCATAGACTATGCTTCCACACTGTGGGACTCTGCCAGTGGAGCTTCGATGAGGCCTCTTGTAAACATTAAAAAAAGAGCAGTCAAATCGTTTCTACTCAAAACACTAGAGTCCTGTGATTTCCTGACTTTTATGGGTTCTGCTACTGACAGACTGAAATTCAACAAATATATGTCTATAAAATACCAACAGACAAAATGTCCCCTAGACTTTCTGCATTATTTTCCACGAATACTACAAGAGAATCCCTCAGACTTAATATTCCAATTCTGCGAATTGTCCTATTCAAAACAAGTTTAAAATAGGCAGTGTTCTGTGGAACACCATTTCATAACATTTTCAGCAGGTGAAAATCAGTCTCTATCAGTTCAAAACAGGGCTTCTAAAATGTGTATACCAAAATCTTTGATTGCTTCAGGGGCATTGAAAACATTTTCTATAATACTTGTAGATATACTCTTCTTGTTTTATTGTGCATTTTTTCTAGTTTGGAATTTGGTTTCTTTTTTGCATGGCGTTCGATGGCTAGATGTAAAAAAAGGCATATTTGCTTTTTCTATTACCCTCATTAGTAAAGACTTGTCAATGAGTTATAGTTTATTTTTCTTAGTTGGTGGATGTCGATACACTGAGGAGCACAACACCACATGGGTTTCCATCTTGACCACACCAAGACTTCATGATTATAATAAAAAAAAACGTTTTGGCTGCAGTGGTTAATGCTGGGACTGGTGACCACTTAATTTGTTCTTTGTGCTTGCTGTTTAGCTAGGTCTAGCACTCCTTCGTGGTTTTATTCTTACAAAGCTATAGATGGATCAGTCTTGACTATCCTTCCCAAACATACTAGAATGTTGTTTGGGTCCAGTTAATTTTATAATGGAAGCTTGTGTATCTGAGACCAAAAGAGGGCCTTGAGAAAAAGGGGAAATGCATCCTATAAGCAATGAGTTGTACCATCAGGAAAGGGATGACAGCTATGGAGACCTGGATTTAGGACTAATACTTAGTCCTCTTCTTACCTAAGGTGGTACATAAGGCATCCACTAGAGACCATTTTATTTTGTCAGCAGCAAGTTTATCCATGCTGTTCCAGGACATTTTCTGGTCCTTTTGTTCTCTATTGAGGGCCAGTGCTGGATCATAAAGAAGGGAATGGTATGGGTGACAGTAAATGGGCCTAAAAGCTACTAAAGACCCTCACCAAAACAGGTCAGATCAAGCCTAAGCCATTGAGGACAGCAGAGTCTGCCTTCTCGCAGAAAGCATTGCTGTACTACACTGGTGGACTGAAAATTGCAGGGGCCTGTACCACTTTCAATTGAAGACAAATGTTAACCATTCTTCAAAACAGCCAGACTAGAGCCAGTAAATCTGCAGACCTACCACTTCTACAAAAAGAGGTAAAGAAAAGTGGTGTGCAATGAAGAGGAAATTTGCCTGACATTGACAGTGTCTTGGCTAAGGTGTTCAAGTAGGGGGGAGAAGAAACAACAAAAACCCTTACGCTTTGTGCCAGAGTCTTGGAATGCAAATAATGGTTTTGAGAAAAGATGCAATCACTAATCATACTCATATTGTAAGGAAACAGCAAACAGTTTCAAAATTTGTAACATTAAGTCTATTCAGTCACCACTGAGGAGCATACTCAGAGGTAAAATAAATGACATAGGTAGATTCAGGCATTTTTCTGTTTAAATAATATTTATATAGCCTCAATCAAGCAGCAGAGTAATTTTTTAAAATAAAAGATAATCTATTGCTGATCCCAGGGGGTCACAAGAAGTGTCTCAAAAACCTCTTATCATTTTGCTTAGTTTGAGACAAAAAAACGTTTTTAGAGCACAACAAGTAGGTATATACAGAGAGTGAAGTCTGAGTGTTTAGTCAGACATTTATCCTAGCCTATACACCTTACCAAGCTTAAGCCCATCTTGAGATCCACTGGCCTCAGCAGCCATACAAAGATCCGGATCTTCAAGAGCAACGTCCTTAGTGTCCTCCTATATGGGTCAGAGTGCTGGAAGACCACAGCCTCCATCGAGGAAAAGCTAGAAGTGTTCCAAACCAAGTGTCTGTGGCGCATATAAAAGATCTTCTGGCCCAGAACCATCTCAAATGAAGAGCTGCGCGAGAGGGTGGGAATGTGCACCTTGGCAGAAGCGATCCAACTGCTGTGCTGGTGATGGTTAGGTCACGTGTGCCGCATGCCTCCAGACTCAATCCACAGAACAGCCCTGCACTGGACACTGCAGGGAAAGAGGAACAGAGGGAGGCCCAAAGAGACATGGAGGCGAACCATCAAAAAGGACCTCAAGAACAGAGGCCTATCACTTGAGACAGCCCCCGGAACAGCAGCAGACAGAACCAGATGGAGGTCCCTTGCTGTCGCCTCACGTGCCAGACGGCACAAGGAGGATTGATGATGATGATGATACACCTCTCACACGAAGCTTAACAAAAAATGAAGAGTGAGCATTTAGTTTACATAACATCCTGATAAAATTTTGTATTGTTTGAACAATTTGTTTTTCAAGCAATAGCTTTTCTTTATTAAAATAAGCTTGACCTCTTGTATTCCACCAGGATGTAGTATCTGGACTGGTGGTGGTGCAGAGTAAAGGAGAAGTTCAGCATCAGGGTATCAGCTTAATTGTTGAGGGAATAGTAAATCTACAGCTGAGTGCAAAGAGTGTTGGTGTTTTTGAAGCTTTCTACAATTCCATCAAGGTCTGCTGTCTTGTTATCATTTTTTGACTACTTATTTAATAAATTTGTGATCTAGAGCCCAGAATAGTTGCTTGACATATACCTCATCAGAGAGCATTTTACAGTATGTCTATTTAGCAGATAGCTAAAGCCAGCCATGATAAGTATATTCGAGAGGTAAAAGTGGATGCATGCTACTATGTGAATAATGAAATGTTAGAAAGTTCTGAATGATGTGACCCCAAGCGAAGCAAAGTCAGTAATGTCAAAGCATCTGTCACTGTAAATCAGCTTCTTCCCTTGTCATTAAAAGGTTAAGCAAATTTGCTGATGGAGCAAAGATCTAGTGACTCAAAGTACAAAACACTTTGCTTACTCACCATACAAAAGGAAAGTTCATTTAAACTTATATAAATCACATTTATAATAAGTAGGGTGCATACATAATAGATGCTAATATTATCGTACACCATTATGATATGAAAAGATCAACTACAGCAAGTCCTCACTTAATTTTGTTTCATTCAGCATTGTTTCATTATAATGCTGATGAGGAAAAGTAAAGATTTCCACTCTTTGGGTAGAGTTTGCTTTTCTTCACATGTCTGTGTAAGGTTTCTCCAGTTGTAAAATTGGTTTCGTGAAATGTTGTTTTGCTTAAAGTCACAGTTTCCAAGAACCTATTGGCAAAGTTAAGGAAGGACTTTACTGTGATTCAAAATTTATTTCAATGCATAAAATTATGGTACAGGAACAGTAGGTTCAATGTCTATAGAGAGGATTAAATTTCATTTGTTGGTTGCTTTAAATTTTTTACATGTTTGTTATGTTATCTGTAGCCAATTCAGGTACTGCATTACCCATTAGAAATTGCCAAGCCAGGACGCCTTCCCTCAGGCAAAACAGAGATTCCTTTTGAAATTCCTCTCAAACCAAAGCCAGGAAAGACATTATATGAAACCTACCATGGTGTCTTTGTTAACATACAGGTTTGTTGTTTAAAAAGCACTCCATACAGTAAAATTTCAAGGTTGTGATTGCTTCTAATTATGTACCTTAAGATTCTGACTCATTTTCTTATGACCAATTAATTTGTATTATAATGTATCATAAATTTTGTTCAGAGTGTAACAAGCAGCTTTGCTTTCTTTCTGGCCATAGTTGGCTATAGAATACATTTTTATTGTCAACTTTTGTTCACAACAGATTCTCCTTTTTTGGGAGCTCTCATAAGTAATGAACTAAACAATATGGTCACAGGGCCGACTTTAGGCATAGGCAAAATCGGCAGCTGTCTAGGGCCTCTGATTGGTGGGGGCCTCGCACAGGACTCAAAAAAAAAAGTTTTTAGAGAAAAAATTGCGAAACTTGGATCAAATCTCAAACATAGCAGAGCTCTATGGCTCTATGTCTACTAGCCTAGCACTAAGTCTCTACTATTGTGGTAGAGGCTAGTCAAGGTGCCAGCTGGGGGCCGATTGGTCGGTGGCAAAGGTGGATGGTGCTGATTGGCATGCGCTGGTGCTGCTATCCTTCAGGCCTGAGGCACATTGCCCCTGCCGGGGAATATAAAAGGAGGGGAGAAGCACAGCGAAGGAGATCTGAGAACCTATCGAGATGTTACTAACAAAACTACAATTTCCTGCACTCTACTTGAAAATCCCTATAACCTACTCCCTATCCAAAGACCTAGATTGACTACATCCATCACCGCGGCCTGTCAAGACATAAGAAAGAAAGGAAAGAAAGAAAGAAAAGATTCCCTTGCTGACTGCCTTTGCCTGACCGCTGTCCCCTATAATTATCCTACCCCAACTTCAGCAATGTTGTTTTGACCTTGAACCAGGCTGGTTCATGACAGATTTATGCAGTGAATTGCAAATATTTTCCAACATTGTTCCAGATACTGTTTCATCTTCTCTTGATGCTTTAGGTTTTATTCATGATCATGGTTTGAACACTGCTGTTCCAAATGTCACTATAGCCTTTTGTATAGCATTGACAAATCCCATCACTGCTGCATCTCTGTCGGGTGAAAGAAGTTTTTCCAAGTTGAAATTAATCAAAAACTATTTGAGAACAACTATGACACAAGAACGCATGAACAGGCTGGCAATGATATCTATCGAACGAGATATTGTCCAGTCTCTGGATTATTCACAATTTATTCGAGACTGCCATCAAAGCACAAAAAGTTGATTTTTGTTGAAGGTTTATGACATCTGCAAGAATATGTTTAAGAAGCTTACGGAACGCTAGTTGAATGCTATGGAAATTGCGCTGTGTGAATTACAGTTATTTGTTGATTTAGATATAGATACAGATAGGTTTTTAATAAATTGTGTAATTTTATTTTTTCGGTGTTTATTTTTTAATTTTCTATTTCATTCAAATTCACTTTGCCTAGGGCCTCCAACTACCTAAGGCCGGCCCTGATGGTCACTCCTCACACACCCGTGCAGTTATGAGTGTGTTCTTCTTTTTGGTCATTATGGGCTTCAAGATGAATGACAAATGACGGGGGGTTTTAAGTTCCTCTTTCTCACATACAGCCCCCATTGGAGTAAGGTGTCCATTGGCTATGTCATGGCCATGTTGGCCTATCTTTTCTGCTGGATGTGTTCAGGGTTTTCTAAGCAACAAGTTGATGAGAGACAGGTGAGTGCTCAGTTGGAAGTGACCTGCACTCACCACTAGATCATAATCTGTTGCTATCACTTAAGAAAATGGTAGGAATCACTGATAGTGGTTACAATTTCTGACTTCGCAAAGGTCTTCATCTCAAAGAGACTGACATTAATGAATGGTTTTGCCATCATGGTTCAAGTTAAGCAAGCTGGTTGGCTGGCTATATTGCATCTTGGGATTCCACGGTGGGTTAATATCCCTTGCATAGCTACTTTCTGATTTCTGGTGCTCTCATGGAGTTTCTTCATTACAAAACTTTATTTTCCAAAAAAGGCATCCATAATGGACAGTCAATCAATCAATCAATCCTCTTCGTGCTATTTGCACGTAAGGCCTATACCAGAGCCCGCCACTGATGTCGATCGGCTGAAACCCGCTCCAGATGACCCCATGTCCAGCCCTTTCCTTTCATCTCCCTTTCCACTGTTCTTCTCCAGGTTTCCTTTGGGTGGCCTCGTTTTCTTCGGCCATCTGGAGTCCATCGTAGGGCGATTCTGGAGAGGTCTGCTGGCGGAGCACATGTCCAGTCCATCGCCAACGCCTTCGTTGAACCTGCGTAGTGATGGACTTGGTTTCATTTCTTTGGTGGAGTTCTTCAGTGGTGATGGTTTATGGCCAAAAGATGTTAAGTATGCACCTGAGGCATCTGTTTGGAAGACGTCAAGCCTGTTACCAATGTTTTTGGTCATCTTCCATGATTCTGATCCATAAAGGAGGGTGCTGATCACATTTGACTTGAAGATTCTCAGCTTGGTCTTCTGGCTGATGTTTTTTGCCTTCCATGTGCTCCTGAGTGAGGCGAAGGCCTGGCTGGCTTTCGCCAGTTGGGCTCGAATCTCCACCTCCGCATCTCCTGTGTTTGACATCTTGGATCCAAGATATTTAAAACTGTCAACTTCCTCAATCTCTTCTCCTTTAGTTTGATAGTTTCTTGGACTCTGGCGTTCACTCTCATACTTTTCGTTTTCTTTGCGCTGACCTTCAAGCCAAGGTTTCCAGCTGTTTCTGAGAAGGCATTTGTTTTCTCCTGCATGTCTTGGTGGCGGTGTGAGAACACGGCAATGTCATCGGCAAAGTCCAAGTCTTCCAGCATTGTTGTTGCTGTCATAGTCATGGTCCATTTGATCCCTCTCCTCTCTCTGTCGGTGGAATTCTTCATGATCCAGTCCATGGCCAGGATGAAGAGGAACGGTGACAGAATGCAGCCCTGCTTCACCCCAGTACTGATGTAAAAACTTAGCTTGAGGCTGATCAATTGAACAAAAAATAACTGCAATTAATCGCTTTAACAACAGAGCGCTTGAAAAGATGTCCGAACAGCTGCTGTGAGCCATGTTCACCCCGTCCACAAAGAACAATTTAAAGAATTCAGTAGTAAAACCATCTTGCCCAGGGCTTTTATTGTTTTTCATATTCTTCAGTGCTAAACCAGCCTCCTACAATGTAATAAGACCCTCCAAAGATTCTGAATCTTCAATAGTTAATACAGGGGCATCGTGTAGCAGGCTACTTAGTTTCACATTATCTACTGGTCGAAATTTGCACAGTTCTTCTTAAAAGTGTTGGACTTACCTTGGAAATTTCATCCTGATCCATAATAATGTTTCCATTTCCCTTATCCAACTAACCCATGGGTTTATTTACAAAATTTCTTTTCTCCAAATTGCAAAAGAACTTGTAGTTTTTTTCTCTTTCTAGGACCCATTTTACTCTAGATCTCACAGCCACACCTTCCATCCTTTTTGTTTCTTAATTCTTGCAACTCTTTTCTTAAATTTTCAACTTCAGTTACATTAGATTCCAAGGTTTTGTTTTCCAATCTTGCTATATTATTTAACAGCTATTGTTCAATTCTCATTTCTCTTTTCTTCATAAATGATGCATATGAGATAGTTTTGCCTGTAATCTCCATTAGAAGGGTCTCTAAGAAAAGCTGGTCAGAAATAATAAACTCAATTTCTTCCAGTGGTATTTCTCCAATTTTCTCAAAGTTGTGCACAGGAAGGGCATACCGGCTTTTTACCTCAGATATTACATTTTTAATTAACAATAAATTTCTTGTCTTTTGACAAGGAGTTATTGAATTTCCAAAGAAGTTTATGTCGTTTTGTTAATGTAACTAAAAATTGTTCTGGATTTATGGAACATCCAGCTACCATGTATAGCTCGGCTGAAATTAAGAAAGTCTAAACGACCTTGTTTCCAAGTATTGAATTTGCGCCCTAAAGACCTATCTTACCATGAATACTTTAAGTAGCTGGTGGACTTTCTCTTCTCTCTTTTCATACCTTCCCATTGTGTATGTATGTATGTCTTTTTTTGTATGTGCCTGTGTGTATACAAATGTGTATGAAAGAGTTACTGTTAAGCCAAACTAATGTCAAAGCGCACAGCTTGCTGTTGGCAGGAATTGCACTATAGAAATGCTTTTATTATTATTAATGTAAAAAGACTGCAGTTGTAATGGATCTTTTGTTGTGGGTCCCAACCTTGACCTTGATACTAGTGAGGGCAAAACTAGCATAAATAACACTGACTTAACTAGGAGCTTTGTATAATTTGTCGTATGTCTTCTTGTACAGTTTTGTTTGTTTCAGTTATAATGGTAGATGTAAATGAAGTATAATAAAGGTATCATTATATACTGTGAAAAAAAATTAGCACAAATTTCAAACATGACATATTATTTTGAAGTTTTAAAGAAAGAGTATAAATAGTCCGCAGTTCTTTTGAAAAGGAAGTACATTTGTGAAGGTCAGTCTTAGCATAGGTACATGTATGGGTTCTTGATGTACATTAGTAACCGTTTCTTGGTTGTACAAAAGAGGTCTGGAATTTTGCATATATTGTTTAAGATTGTAGTGTTCCACTTATGCAATTTTTCTTGTCTTTCATATAATCTTATTAACAGATAGCAAAATTTTATTTAGTACCTAATCTGATTGCAGTACCTGATAAGAGTGGATATGAAACGATCACTTTTGAACAAAGACCTGCAGAAACAGTGTGAGTTCATCATTGAATATAAGGTAAGCCAATTTAACCATTCAGTATGATACCAAAGTGTGTTTTGATCTCCTTTGGACTTTGAATTTTTGGTATAAAATATGTTGAACAGAAATGTTCTCAGTCTTTTGCAGGAAGGGCTATTTGAGTTACTCAGGTTTAGCACCTGAGACCTTCTGATTACATCAAAACAAAATGATTAGTTCAACAATGAATTGAGGCACTGTTGAAGATTTTGACAAGAGAAAAAGTAAAAGAGCTTAAAGAATACTTAAACATGCACAAATAGCTAATGAGTAAAGACGGTACTTCTCCCAGTAATATTGAGAAACATTCTGTTTTGTGTTTGAAAAATGCATGCATATCAAGTAATTCAGAGCTGACGCATAAAACATTTTATTTAAAAAACATAGAAAAGCATACAGCAAACTCACTGACTTTTCTGTGATTGTCTAATTACATGCACTTTCACTCAACCTTGCATGCATCAAGACATATTCATATTCTTTCTTTCAACACAAACAGTCCCAATCCAAACACAAACAACACTTTCCTTGATTACATGTATGAAGGATTGGCATCTCCTGTGCTGAAAACTAGAAGCTTATATTATTTTTGGTACCAAACAAATCACTTACAGTAGTATCAAATACCCCAGTTTGAGTTCCCTCTAGAATTGGATTGACATAAAAGATACAGTTTGAGTTCATGAATTCCTCAGCCTGAGCTGTAAGAGGAAACTGTTATAGTTGTGTATTCATGAAGTACCCAATGTCATGGGGATTCATTCGCAGCACTGCTTATCATGTAAAACCTGTTACTCAGTCATTGTAGCATTGACATACGCAGCTCTGCTCAGTACGTGAAGACTGGTGCAGTCATATGATAAATCTTTTAGGTTACTGCTGTAGCACTGGCATTCTTTGAGTCATAAAATCCAAAGGACAGAAATGCAGCCTTGATGTGTTGATGTGTTGAACCCTGCTTACATGGAGTAGGTATCACCTTTGTGGCATGAGCAACTTGAAAGGGCCGGCTCTCGGGCCAGCTGTCTCTTTTATCGGTTGACAAGCCTCCACTATTTTTCAGGCGGTCCAGTGGCACAACAGTAAGCGCCTGTCACCAATACAGTGAAGTTTGGCTGTCCTGAGTTCAGCTTTCGTCTCGGGCACGCTGTTCTTTCTGTGCATGTGGCAGCTGTTTACAGGGCTGGCTGCCTTGCCGTGTTTAAAGCCTTAGTTGCTGGCTCAGCGTAAAACACCAATTCCCCTTTTCCCCTCCACTGTTTGTCTCATCTGCCTAAACTGTACCTAACAGTAAAAGGTAGGGAAATTAAGTTTTACAGTTTATTTTGTTAGAGAAAAATGTGTTATAGAAAAAACAGTTTACAGGTATTGAAAGGTGGTTCACATCAACAGAACAATAAGTAAATTTTCACACCATGCTTGGCAAGCACATGCACAGCTTAGCATGGCGACTAGTGTCTTTCATTGGGAAGTGAAAAACTGGTCACCTATTCACAATTTAAACTTCACCCTATCTCTTCTAGAACCTTGTAAAAACTATTGCCCCCTTGTACTAGCTTGCTTACCACATGTGGCACATGGTGTCTACATGCTTAAGGTGCTGAATCACACAGTTTACCATAAGCTATTGACTCCTGACAGTGATAATGATGTTTTTATTGACCAGTTCTGATCAACATGATAAAATAGGACTACACTTTCAACTATCATATCAAGACCCACACTAAGCATGTAAACAATTCCCTGCAGTCGAAGCAATATATCAGATTCCTTGGAAGAACAGGGGTTCGGGGTTTGTTTTTTTTAATGCTCAGCAGTGAAGAATAATTTTTTTTAATTTTGTATTGTCTTAAAGTACCAAATTATATACATGTTCAAACTTAAGGGCTGACAAAGTTTAGATGGTATTATAAGTTCCTTGAGCTTGCCTGACAGGCAAGGATAAGCCAACTTTACTGGAACTGTGGTGTGGATAGGAGTATTTGCAGCCTCCCTTACAGTTCTTTGACTGGATTGAGCAAGCTGGGAGCAAAAAACAAACTTCATATCATTCATCCTGCCATGTAGCATTCTACAGACAACAGAGGTAATTCTAGGCTGCGGCCTTGCGGGATTCCTGCAAAATTTCGCTGAGGGGCACATAGTCTGAAAGTCAGCGCGACCATGTGCCCACAAAAATACCGTGGCTGGCCTGCTTTTGAACATGCGATGCGGCACTTCAAAAATAATTGTTGTCATTCTTCGCGCTGGTTTGAAACCAACCCACTAGAATTGGTGCTAATGACTGGACAGTTTTCAAACTGACCAGTTGTTATCCATCTGATGCAACCTGCTCCAAATTTCGCGCCCGGAAGTAAATTGTTGACGCGCCCACAGTGAAAACATTTGGGACGGGAGAGATCAAAGGGTATTTGGAAGCAAGTGAGTTGAAAACGAAGTGAACGCGACTGTCAACTCTGACTTTTCGTTCACAACCAAAAGAGCAGAAGATGCACCGGAAAGTAGAAATCGACAAGGACAGGAAGAAACAGAAACTCGTCAGAATGTGCCGCACAAATTGTTGGAACTGAAAATGTAGACAGCGAAATAAACAAATTGAGACAGAGACCGCACGTAAAAAACCACGCATCCAGAGAACCTCTCAGTGTGAATGGCTGAAGAAATGGCCTTGGCTAATGAACGAGAAGGAAGGCATGAGATGTAAAGTTGCCTAAAACAATCAGAATAACGCGTTTACAACCCCAGGTGTGTTAAGTACCGAACGAGGACGCTGCAGAGACATTCAGACTTCCGACCACAGGCACTCTTTGGAAGCTGAAATTCTTCAGAAAGATTTCAGCCAGGTAAACTATTTTTAATTCTAATTTATTTCTGTCCTCATGACCTTTTCGGAACCTATGCCGGCGGTATTATATAACACTTAAAAATAACGTGTTGCAAACTTGATACAGCATCATAGGACATAGAAGCTATCAGGGTTGCTTTTGCGACAATCTGTGCAAGAACATTAATGACAGGTTCCCAAAAGATGCAGGTGATGTTGCCTCTGGATTTTGAGTTCTTTCTATGCGCCTCATCTTAAGACAGAACATGCCTGTCTGCAGAAGACAGAATACCTATGGAGACAAAGAATTAAATATCTTAACAGATTTCTTTGGAAAACCAGCACAAGTGGGCAGCAAATTCAGTAAAATCTTGCTTGACAAAGCAGCATGTTTAGAGGAATGGATTGTGGTCAAAGAAACTGTAATGCAGAGTGCATATCGGAGAGATTCCACTAGCTGTTTAAACTGTTATTTGACTTTCACAGGGATTCATTTCCCAATTTGCTGGTTCTTGGAAAGCTGTGCCTCCTTATGCTATACCACAATGCAGGATGTGAGAGGAGGCTTCAGCCATCAAAACCTAATGAAGTCTTCTCGTAGAAGTTGCCTCGAGGAGAAACATTTAAACCCCTGCACTAATGAGACATATGAAAAGTGTCTAAACATTAGCTCATAGCCCAATTAAATGGACACAAAGACTAATTGGTTTGCAAATTTAGGATGGTATGATAAACTAATGATGATGAAAGATAATTTATCGATATAGAAGAAAAAGATATCTATATGATTAATCTTCAATTTCTTGAGATTAATAAAGTATTTTGTTGTATACCAAATATTTATCGGAAAAAGCAGTGAAAATGTGTTTGTTTTGAGGGACCCCTTGTTTCATTTGAAGGGCCCCTTTTTTCCATTGAGAGGGCCCCAGGGCCCCTCTTTTTGAAATCCTAGAATTACCTATGCGTTTAGCTCGCTGACGAGTGTGCTTCAGGTCACGAAGTTCGACATGGATCTGTGAATACCAAGGCGCACCTCTGGACTGGCCCATCAGACGTCGAGACACTGGGGTGTCATCATCAACCACTCTACGTAAAACACAGTCAAGTTGCTCAACGGAGGGTGGTTGGAGGAGCTCCATCTGCAGCTGTGTTTTAAATGCCAGTCTATCAACATTTCGTAATAAGCGAGTGGATCTGAAAACTGGCACTGATGATGGGCATTTGCGATCGTTCGATCCGTACACAATAGTGGTCAGATGAGAGATTGTGGGAAACATCGACTGACTGCACTAAGTGGTCATCAGGTCGATGTATGACCCAGTCCAAGATGTGATCTCTTTTGTGAGTTGGTTGCGACACGGACTGGACAAAACGAAAGGTGTGCAGCATTTCGGACAGGTTGACAGTGTCAGGTGAGAACTGTCGTCGAAGTGCACATTAACATCTCCAAGGAGTATTGCGGGTCCGTTGAGCGCATTGCTGTAATCCAAAAGATCATGGAATTCCGAGAAAAAAGTAGAGGCTGTGAGGTTGTTTCTGGCTTTAGGAGGGGGTCTGTAGATGCAGAGCAGGTGAATCGAGCAATGAGGAGCCGAAGAGGAAACTTGTACAACTTCAAAGGACGTATGTGGGAACGATACAGCGGTAGTAAAAGACAGATACTTGGCAAGTGATGATCTGTAGATTACAGCAATACCACCACCACGTGTAGGGCGGGGAAAAGATTTCAGGCAGTAGCCCACTGGAGTGAGATCAACACACACATTCTCGTCACCTCGCTGTTTAAGCCACGTCTCAGTGATGATGAAAATATCAAGGCGGCGGTCTATGACAAATTCTATGATTTCAACTCGCTTCAGTGACTGTTGTGCAGACGACACAGACTGGGCGTTGAGAAGCCCAACGTGGAGGCGAGTGTTCAGTTGACATGTGTGGGAAACTTGGCAGTCTCCTGTTCTCAGACGACCATGTTGGTTTGGTGTAAAGTTATTCGACCCAACTGGTTCACTCAGATCCCGTCGACGCTGACGCTGATGCTGCTGTGTAGGGGAAACATGATTCAGCAGAGAGTTGACAAACAGCGAAGCTTTCACAATACCGGAGTCAGTCTCAGAATCAGGTGAAGAGGGGCACGAGACAGAATAACTACGAGCAGCAGAGCAGGTGATGGATTTTTTTAAAGGACGCTGTTTACGACGACCAGCATGATAGCAACAGATTTGAATCAGTTGTTTCGATGGCCAGTCAACATTCATAGAAGCATAGTTAAGGGAAAATCTCCTCAAAGTGTCAAATGGCATGTGGAATAAACGAATTGCGGTGACGATTGGTTCTGCATACAGGCATCATGCACCTACAGCCAGACCGCAAGAGTGAAAATGCACATGCCAACACATGATCAGAAATAGAGAGGATTCGGGATGCCTTCCTAAGGATTTACTGACGGCAAAGGGCTGCCAAGTTCCTCAGCCTGATTCTGGTTATTTTGGAATAGATATTAACAATGGAAACAAGACTGTTCCTGTTCCTTAGGAAGAGGCTGTGGAACCAAGAGAAGAAAGAAAAAGTGATGAAACCGAGCAAGGATGACAGAGCTGATAGAGGTACAGGCATTGTTGGCTCTTACAGTGTTGATTTCCCATTTAAGCTTGTTATCAAAGATAGTACCTAAATATTTATAAGAGTTGACTACCACGATGGCATCATCATGGATAGTACTGATGACTGCCTCAGGCTTATTCATCTTTAAGCAAGCATTTTCTTAAATTGAAAAAAGTTGTAACAGTAGGGAAAGGGTGTTCTGATGAATGCATAAGTGCATAATTAAAGATGCAAAGTGGTCAAATAATACCAGAGGCTACATATTAGGACAAAATTTAAAAGTTTGCTTGATGTGACTACGGTAAATTAACAACCAAGATAAAAACATGACAAACCATTCATGATTGTTCAGAAAAAAATCAAATCTGATACTTAAGTGGCCAGATGTGACCATCATTACTTATCCAGAAAATCCTTTTGTATTTTGTGGATTTTCAGATTAGGTTTGGTCCTTCTGGAATGCATCCATCAAGTCAGCTGTTTTTTTAATGTGCTATATATTTGCAATATGGATTTAGTAAAGGGCAACAGTTGCTAGTCGAATATTACTCAGGATGAATTTCTCATATTTGCTTCAGGACCAAGAAGAAAAAGCCAAAGCAAAACCTGTTAGCTTCACCATATCTCCTGAAACTCTTGTAAATGTCAAGGAGGTACGTTTTCAGATTATTTTATTTTATTCTATCTTTTAGTGTGCCTATTTTTCATTATTATTGCACTTTGGTATGATTGGAATTTGATGATTTTTCACACTTTACAGGCCCATACAATTTGTACTGCAGGGAGATTGGTTGTGGTTTATAGTCTAAGTTGCATAATAGGAATGCCTGAATCCAGTGCATAAAGTAATTTTAAACTAATAAGAAAAAACGTTTCCTTGTGGGGATTCAAGCTACAAACAAACTGACATTCAAGCATACAAGAAAAGTGTTGGCTAATGGATGACTTCATGGCAAACATGCACGTAGAGTATGAATGAAGGTAAAAAATTGCATTATAAAGTTCAGATGGAAAAGTAAGTTTGACTAAGTAAGATATTTCTAAAAGAGATGAGGTTTGAAGACGAATTTGAAAGCTTTGAACATTGACAAAAAGTTCAAAGGGAAAGGGGCGGAAAATTTCAAATAGTGGGACTTGTAAAGTAGATGGAGTGTCTGCTGAATTTCCCCTGTATGATGCATGGCACAGATTAAAGAGACCAACGCTGTTTGCAAATTAAGTGGATTGTCTTAGAAAGTGACCAAAATCTTACAAGAAGTAGCTTTTCAATGTGGCTGTGGAGAAAAAATCAATCTGGATTTAGTAGACTTATAGTAAATTATTTAGAAAGTCTTTCATATAGGTTTGACAAAGTGATGACTGCTCACGGGCCTATTTCTGCAGGTGCAGCTGCAGCAGCATAGGGATTTTTATTGACTTAGGGCTAGCCTGAGTGGAATTTTTTTTTCTTTGCAGTTGGGTTTAGTTCTTTTAAGAATAATAATACCCAAAATATGAATACATAATTCCACTTAATTTGCAAGATATAAGTCTTCAAGCATCAGCATTTTCACCTGCTGATTGGAAAGCAGACGAAAATGATCCGCTACAAAGGTTAGCTCACATGAAGTGTGTGCTGTATTTTAGCAAGTGTGGCTCACTTCAGTGAACTTGTGCTTGAATAATAATAGTAAATGAAGATTTATAAAGCGCATACTCACACTCATAAGGAGTGTGGCTTAGAGCAGGAATGAGACTTGGACAGCATATGAGGGGTGGAAGAATGAACAATAGTACTGATGACGAATAGTGGACAAATATAGAAAATGCAAAGTAACAGGAACTGAGAATATCATGATTCAGTAGAGGAAGACAAATAGGAAAATATGAAATAAAAGGGGAGGAAGGATGTGAAAAGGTACTAGCATTGTGTGGACTGTCGTGATTTTTGCTTGGAAGACAAAGCTGATTTTGAGATTCAGCCCTGCAAGTTCGAACCTTACATAAAAAGTAGAAGGAGTTCACTATATGAAAGCAAAGATAATCAAGCCTAAGCTTCAACTGAAGAAGTTAAATAATGATGATGATGATGATGTCGATTTATATTGCACAGGTATCCATTCAAAAGAATGCTCATTGCGCAGCAAGAACAGAAGAGAAGAAAAAATAAAACAACAACAGGAAAGTAAAAAATAATAAAGACAGAAATGGTTCTAAGTTGTTTAAGTCTGTCTTGAGTGAACAAAAAATCTTCAGTCTTTTCCGAAATGTGGTTGCTGAGGTGATGGTGGACAGTGACGATGGCAGAGCATTCCGCAGCCTAGGTCCCGCATTTTTGAAGGCCCTGGCTCCAGTGTGCTTCTTGTTTGTGTCTTCCACTGCAGGGAGACAGAAGCGTGACTAGCAGCCAGAGCGCAGGCTACGTGGCGGCTGGTAAGGAGGAACTACCTCTTGCAAATAGGAGTAGTTTTGAACATGTAGGACTGAGCAATCGAAAGCAATTTGTGGTCAATGCGCTTGTTCACTGGGAGCCAGTGAAGGCTGTGTACGATAGGGGTGATGTGCTCAGTGGACGACTTTGCATTGGTGACAATCCTGGCGGCTGTGTTTTGAACTCTTTGGAGTCGATCTAACTGCGTAGCAGGTATACCCCATAACGCACTATTGCAGTAGTCCAATCTCGATATGATGGTAGCCACAGCAAGTGAGTTGGTAGCAGCCTGAGTCAGCATGGGCCGTAATCTACCAAAAGTCCTCAAAAAGTAGTAGGATTTTGCCACAACAGAACTAACATGGTTACACATGGAGAGCTCTGCATCAATAAACAGCCCTAGGTCCCGTACACAGTCAGCAAAGGCTATGGAGGCGTCACCGACCTGCACATCAGTAATGCCGATCTGCTCCCTTCTGGCGCTGGGGCCGCACAGTAACGCTTCTGTCTTGTCGTCGTTGACTTTAAGACGATTCCTGGTCATCCACGCCTTCACCGCAACACAACAAGATTCAAGTCGTTGAAGCGCAATCCTAGCCACTGCTGGGTCGGGGGATAACTGTTGAGTATCTGTGTGTCGTCAGCAAAGAACTGACGTCCCATCTGAAAACGTTCAATTACCCGTCCAAGCTGTGAAGTGTATACCAAAAATAGTAAAGGACCCAGAACGGATCCCTGTGGCATGCCATACACCAGAGGAACTGCCTCAGAGCTTGCAGAGCCGACAGTCACTCTCTGAGATCTATCGGCAAGATAGGAGTCGGTCCACTGCAGCGCCCTGGATACCAGCCTCCAACGACAGTCTCTGGAGCCGTAGGCGGTGGTTGATGGTGTCAAACACACTACTCAGGTCAAGTAATACTAAAAGCACTAAGTTGCCAGAGTTGACACTACAAAGAATGTCATTGGTCACACGAAGAAGACCAGTTTCTGTACTGAAACCAGGACGATACGCTAGGCAGCCTTAAGTAATAAAATGGGTCTTAAGCTGCTCGGCGACCACCCTCTCAAGTAACTTGGAAATATATGATAAATTTGATACTGGACGATAGTGTTTACAGTCAGAGGGATCCAGGTTTGCCTTCTTCAACAAGGGCTTCACAACAGTGGAACACAGTGGAACACATCCTGCTTTCAAACTGGCATTAATAATGTCCAAAATGACAGAAAACAAAATGTCAAAAAATTGAAGAGTAAATTTAGTTGGTATAGGATCCACAGCACATGAAGTTTTAGTTGATTTCGCTACAAGTTTCCTCAAGTAACTCTCATCAATACACCTGAAAGGAGTCAGCAGTACACCAGCAAATGGCACAGAATAGTCTTCCTCACACTTTGGCAACTCACAAGCTGCATTCTCAAGTCCAGCACTAATTTCCTTTATCTTATTAATAAAGAAGGAAGACAACTGATCACCAGCTGACTTGTCATCCACCTCAAGAAGAACCGGACTAGTTCCATTCTTACCCAGCAAGCTGTTCACAATGTCAAAAGTCTTTCTAGGATTTCCACTAGCAGCCTCTAGCTGCTCCTGTACAAATAGTGATTTAGTTTTTTTTTACAGCACACACATATTTATTTCTGGCTAACTTATACAGCTGTCAATCTCAAGTTTGGTCTTCCTCCACTTTTTCTCTGCCAATTGTCTTTGTTTCTTGGCTTCACTCACCCCTTCACAAAACCACGCACAACCTGGTCTGTCTACAACAATTTTGCTAACTGCAGGCGCATCCTTATCAAGCAGCCCTAATAAAGTCTGATTATATAACTCTGCTAACTCATCAACATCTGTGGGAGGATCTAATAACAACTTTGACTGAAGCAGGTCTTCTCTGAAAGTGTTCAGGTCAATCTTCTTCAAATTTCTACACAAAACAGATGTCTTTTTAGGCCTTGGTCGAGAGAGATCAGTCACCAAGGACTGCACAAAATGGTTTGAAATAAAAAAAAATCCCCTGCAACAGCTGACTTGACTAGTGACTCTGATGGCGCACAAGCAATAACCCAGTCAAGAGTGTGTCCAAGTCTATGAGTTGGTTTATCGATCAGCTGACAAAGACCACAGCTATCTAAAGACTCAATCAACCGCTTCACATCACTATCCTGAGGTCTATCAAAATGAAAATGTACGTCCCCCAAAATAAGAAACTTCTCTTTTGTAAGTAAACTGTCCAGCAGCATGGCAAACTCCTCATGAAACAGAGAATCTGAAAGCTGATTCCTTTTAGATGGAGGAGGTCTATATAAACAAATGATCTCTAATGACTGCTTGGCTAATGTCAGTCTTGCTATTATGTACTCAAAGGACTGTCACATTACCACCTTTTGGTGTAGTTGTATGCACACCTGCAGCTGCTCACACAGTCAGCACAAATACACAATCACTCTACCAGAGGCAGGACACGACGTGCCTATCACACCCATGATGAACACAGACCACCTCAAAGGCGAAGTGAACGTTACAAAACTAACTTTAATAACACACACACACACAAAATAGAAAATACATAGACACATACACACACGCAAGGAGACAGAGATGCCCCACGCCCAAGCAAAAATAAAAGATAGTAAAGGTTAGTAAGGGGAGGCAAAAAGACAAAGATCTTAACGTCACTGTCTTTTTAGGGCACTAAGAGTTCTTGCCCTTGGATCCTTCAGACCCATCATTATATCTAAAAGTTTGCACTTTCTTTACACTTCGTTTACGCTGTGCCCTTAGCCTTCAGTGGCCTCGCGTGACAGTCTTGCGCTGACTTCCACCCCACTGTCTTTCTGGCGCACACAGGGACCCTCTGATGGTCCACAGTCAAAGCTGCCTCGTTGACCACACATCACACGATGAAGGACAGGATGACAAAGGCGACGGACAGATGAAGCGAAGAGAGTTGACAAATGTAGAATAGATGTGACTCCCAGCACACAGGAGTGTATGGGGTGAAAAAGAAGCGAAGAAGGTGAAGACGCAGAACAGCAACGATGATAACGATATGACAAGTACAGGACAGTGTAGAGGAGCAAGACGATTAGCAGAGGAAGAAAGTCAAAATAAATAGTTGAAGAAAATAATCAAATCACTCAAGCCTATGGAGAAAACAAAGGGACATCTGTCACTAGGTGGCTTCAACATGAAATTACTTCCCCTTCCAAGCCCCACCTATAGTTAAAAATAAACATGATCCCACTGAATTCTCCCTTCCCATCAACACTCTAAACAATAAAAGGGTGCGCGTCACAAGTGCCGTAACTCATCAATCACGTTCCTGACTGTCAGACATTCACTGACTCGCACGGATCTAATTTACAAATGAGCAGAAATGTCTCGACTCTCGCACACAGCAAACACAGACTTGCACACACATACATGTGCAGCCTATGGATTGCTAATCTACAAGAAAGACAAAATTTAAAACCGGCAAAAGTGTCTCATCACTCACCCACACGGTTTGTGAAAATGCCCAGCGGTCACTCGCACTCGAATCAGCACCGGAAACACACAAACATCTTTCTCAGACACTGGCGATTACCTCCCGGCTACAGCATTCAGTTACATACATCAGCCCCATGGACTTTCACTAGCTTCTAGTGGTCGCTACTGGCTACTATTCTCCCAATAGTACTGGCCTCCCGCTCCACTTCAAGCTTCTGTGATCTCTCCTGGCTGCTGTATTCAGTCACATGCACCAGCCCCACGGACTTTCACTAGCTTCCAGTGGTCCCTACTGGCTACTGTTTGCTCAACAGTACCAGCCTCCCGTCCCACTTCTAGCTTCTGTGATCTTTCCTGGCTCCTGTGCGGACTTCTGACACCTTCCCTAGCGGTCTCTCACCGCTTTCAAACATGTCCTGCTACTTAGTGTGTCTAGAGAAGAGTGCCGCAAAAGGACGCCGGCTCTGGGGTTCGCTACATTGTCTCCAAGGGCTGGAACCAATGGTCAACGCCCACATCCCCACGCCATGCTAAAGCGCGTGCAGGCCTTTCGCGCCAAAGCTGCGAGAGGAGTAGGGGAGACAACGAGCGCCGAGCCCCCATTGCTAGATACATAGGTGAACTAAGCACTCCAACAGACGATGTGTGATGTAACAGGTCATGACTCAGGCTGTCTTTCCCACGAAATCGGACTGAAATAGTCCTGGATGTAAAGTGTTGCTGCTTCACTTTACTGAGTGCCTTTCTTGCACTTAAAGATCGCTGGTGTGGAATAAAAAATGTCTGACACGCGACAAAGACCTATATACTGTGTTTGTCTCTTCAACACTGTAAAGTTCAGATGTAGTTTAAATAAAACACCAACTCCACCTCCACTCCTACCACTCCTGGGATTGTGTGCAAACGTATAGCCCTGTGGTGTAAGATCTTTGATTACTGATTCATCACCACTCTCCTTTAACCATGTCTCTGACAAGAAAAAGACATCAAAGTCATTTTCCAGCACTAAATCATGAATGTCCACAGCCTTGTTGCAGACATACTGCATATTTAAGTGACCAACACATAAACTTGTCACATTTTTCTTTTCTGCTGAAAGTCCCTCACTTTTAGGCAAAGAAAAATTCTCATTAAAATTAAGGTTATTATTATTATTAAAGTAGATTTATATAGCGCAATTTTCAACCCCAGAGTCGACTCAATGCGCTTTCAAAAAAAAAAAAAAATGACACAGAGACCATGTTCAAACAAAGACCAAACTTATTAACAAACAATTATACAGAGACATTGCAACAAACAAAAATACAAGGTAGAAAAAGAAAATACCGCACACAAGCATGAACATAACATCTAAAGGATAACATTGAGAGTCATGGTGTGGCGGAGTCTACAGCTGTGAGCAAACCATTCGACGAATGTCAGCAGACACAGTCACAGTGAGTGAACTCAATACGCCCAGAGCACGCAGTTAGGGTGAGCATTGTTGCCTCGTTCAAGAAATACGATGAATTGAAAAGACATCAGTCGTGTGGTAAAGTGCATGGCCTCACATGTCAGCGACCGCACGTGGGCAGTATTTGCGCGCTTGCTGCACAGAAACGTTTTGTTTGTTGTTGTTGTTTTTTTTTTTAAAGATCACATGCTCCATCTCTCTGGAGGTTGAGAAGGGCTAGTTTTGTCCTTGACTCGGCTAAACTAAATCTGAGGACGGTTCACAGCGCGGCCATTAGGCTGCCGATGGACAGGTGTAATATCAGTTTTCCTATGGCTTTGACATCTGATGACCGCAGCGGAACTGTTTATCTTATGATCTTAGTTGTTCAGCTTTTAACGACTGTTTGTCTCTTTGTTAATCTTTCTTCTGTTTAATTCGTATTGCGAAATAATTATTATTCCTTGCTTTAATTTTTTTTTGCTGCGGATCCAGTGTCGTATTGCTAAGGTTTAGAGCTGGAGTTAGCACTGATCATTTAATCACTGTCAATGAACATTTCCATCGCTGTTAGTCAAAATATCATGGACCATGATGTCGTAAGAAAACTTCTCTACACAGATGTCGCCGTGGAGAGAGTGGCAGTTGTCGCTAAGGACCATCAGTTGTTAAATGCCCAGCCCCAGTTTGCCGGAAGCTTTCGTATCCAGCGTGGCCATCGCCGTCACCAGGCTGGACAGGATCAAGGGCAGGATGAGCAGCTTGAGCATGTTTAGCAACAAATCCCCAGGAAATCTTAGATAGAAGATCTTGAGCAAAGATCTACATTATCGCGTAGGAAATGCAAAGTCTGTAGCTGTAGATCAAGCAATAGATCTGGGAACATGAACGACGTTGAAAAGTTGAAAAAAAAAGATACAGTGAAACCAAAATAATTGTCCTGTACAACAGTATCAGTCATAATTAAAATAACTACACTCTAGCAAAATAGGGTTATATTTCTTTTTCCCACCATTTGTACTTCATTTGGTGCTTAGGGAAACTGGGCATTCTCCTGTTCTCATACGACCATGTTGATTTCGTCAGTCGTGTTTCCAGCTGGTGTTACGGGTGATGACATTAACTGGTTCACTCTCATTGCCCAGATGCTGATGTATGGTGGAAACATGATTCACCAAAGAGTTGACAACACACAGCAAAGTTTTCACAATACCCGAATCAGTCTCAGAACCAGGTAAAGAGGGGCACCCAGCAGAATAACGACTAGTGGCAGAGCAGGTGATGGATTTTTTTCAAAGGACGCTGTTTACGACGACCAGCCCGGTAGCGAAGCATTCGAATCTGTTGTCTCGATGGGGTGTCAACATTCACAGAATCATGATAAAGGGAAAGTTTCCTTAAGGTGTCTACTACTAAACAGGCTGGAAGTTTAAGAGTAGCAAGGGGATTAAACAATGCTAACTGAGATGTTGTGTAGACAAATTATTGTTGAAATAAAATCTGGATTATTTTAAAATGAAAACTATTATAAAAATAAAAGCTATTAGAACTGATGAGGTTTCAAAGTTTGGCTAGGTTTCAGAGAAGAGAAAACAGAACGAGCAACATGAAAACGAGATAGAGAATCAGATCTAAAATCTATGTAATGGCGGAGAAAGTAACCGTTAAAAGTAAAATCCTCAACAAAAACAGAAAGCA
Organism: Marisa cornuarietis; assembly: GCA_004794655.1. Taxonomy (NCBI): domain Eukaryota; kingdom Metazoa; phylum Mollusca; class Gastropoda; order Architaenioglossa; family Ampullariidae; genus Marisa; species Marisa cornuarietis. Next base: position 5,607,840 of record SMMW01000636.1, read on the forward strand.
AGGCAATTTCAGGTAGTAAAACAATAATAAAGGAAAGCTTAAGGGAAACAAATACAACTTGCAACTAAAAGAAATCTATGGGTACGAATAAACAAAGACGTTGCATGAGAAAATGGAAAAAATCGCAGGAGAACAAAGCAACTCAGCCTGTCAGGCGCAGCCTCATTTCCATCTCATGTAGACCAGGCTTACTGGTGAGTGTGTAGGGTGGGGGGAAGACACTTGATGTCATGCCAGCACACAGTAAAAAAGCTGGCAAAGACAGCTTGGTCCTCTTTCTTCTTTATTTACTATAACATCAGGGAAAACCACGAAAGGGGAAAAGAGGGAGAGTGAGAAAGAGACGTTTGCCCTGAGTTCGGACAAACTTTCCCAGGATAGGCCATCGACCTACTTCCTCACTCTAGTCTCTGGTTAGTCATGCGGGTGCGAGGCTACGTCCAAATCAACCCTAGAAGGAAAAATTACATAAAGTAATAAAGCAAAGTTACTAAGGAAGAAAAAAATATGTAAATACTCATGACAAACTTTTTAATTTGTTGTGGGTGTTACAGTCACCCCCCCCCCAAATTAAAATGGGTGCTATTTCCCAGAAATACAACCATTTTCCTGGACATCTTTCACTCGAACTATTGTACAAAACTAAATCCCCTTACAGAACAAATTTCTCCTACCACTAAGTCAAATCTCTTCATCAAATCTACGCTACATAGGGCTACTGGTCTTGGCGTTTAGATGTCTAGTGCAGTGGTTCTCAAAGTATTTCGGGCCGCGGACCACTTTACTAAAGTAAAAAAATACGGCGGACCACCAAGGCCTAAAATCACTCTGTATCGTGAATTTCACATTTAAATTGCTTCATTTGTTTCATTACAATTCAAAACTAAATGTACTTTTGTGACAGTGCTATAGTAATAAGTTGACATAAAATTACATACCTCTTTCTTTATAACTAAAATGTTAATGCGATGAATGCAGTTGTTTTTGATGAGATATTAAGGTGATAATATTGGTGACATCACAAGAAAATCACTGAGGGTTGGGAATGAGTCAAATTCTCGGCGATTACACCACAGCCCCAGTTTTATACACACAGCCTTTACTACGTCTTTAAAAATTAAAGATTGTGACATCTCTGCCCTGCAGGGCTATGTTAAGCCCATTCAGACTGCTAAAAAAATGTCAGCCAGGTAGGCCAACTGAGCAAGCCATGAAAAGTCATGGATACAATCCGACAAGTGGAAAGCTTGATGGTCACAGTCGCGCAGAAAAATTCTAACCTCCTCGCGCAATTCAAGCACACGAGTGAGCAGTTTTCCACGCGACAACCAACGAACTTAAATTCTGTATGAAAAAGAAGCTTGGTGTTCACTTCCCATCTCTTCGCATAAATCTTTAAATATCCGTGCGTTCAAAGGGCGCCCTTTGATAAAGTTTATCATTTTTATTGATTCCTCCATTACTTTCGATCGACGGGCATTTTTTTTTTTTTTTTTTTTTTGCGAGCTGTTCTCGATGAATACAACAGTGTGTTGCTACTGGCAGTGTAGCAACTGTTTTGATACGTGTGGTCAAGCCTTTCCCGTCATTGACGCAGCAAGGTCTCTGATTTCAGCCAGCGATCCATAATAACCCTTCGGCTTGAAAATACTGAGAAAGAAAACTTGGACAGACGTCTTCTCGCCAGCACGCAGATTCGGAAAGTGGTCAACCTTTCTTACTGAGGCGGAGTTGTCTTTGCCAGCCTGGTCCCCTTTTGTGTTTGACCGTGTTTGACCGATTGAAGAAAGATGGCATATACTAGAAATCTTCAGCAGAGCCCCCCCTGTTCAGGTAGACGTGTCACGCGTCACTGCTCAGGATTCATCGCCACCCGCCTTGACCATCCTGTCAGGCCATTATCAGCTGGTAACTTGACCAGTGGACGGTTAACGGTCCTACATAAACTTAACTGAAGTTTTCTGCAAGCATATCTGGCGATTTAAACATCACTTTACTGACATATGACGACTGTCAGCCGCGGACCACCTGACTTAAGCCTGCGGACCACACTTTGAGAACCACTGGTCTAGTGGCCCACCAGAGGCAGTGGATAGTACTGTGCAGTGCCCCCTTTGTCATGTCCCATTGTGCCAGTCTTTTACTTCCTCCTCATGTTGTCCCGCTAGAAATGGTATTTCCTCCCACTTTTCTCTTGCTCTCTGTGGTGCAAACCCATATCCTGGGAGTGACCAGGAAGCAACAACATACACCACTCTCCTCCTACCCACCCTTGACAGTCCAAACCTATATGCTGGGAGTGACCAGGCAACAACAATATACATTACTCTCATCCTACCCGCCTTTGACAATCCAAACCCATAGCCTGGGAGTGTCCAGGTGACGAAATCATAATCCCCTTTGCTCTTAACTTTCCAAACCCATATCCTGGGAATGAATCGGCAACAACCACATGCACCACTCATTTCTCACTTTCCCTGCCTTCTTTGACAGTACAAGACATGGCAGCAACAACATACAAATGGTCCTGGCAACAGCACCTTCCTTGGCTACGTCCCCTTGGCTATCAAAGAAAAAATATTCTCAAAAATAAATCTGGACGTGCATATAAACACCATGACAAAAAAGGCTTAAATGTGGACGCGACCATAAAGATTCTCACATGAACATTTACACAAGATGAGCCCACTTTTCCATAGTGATGTTTTCTAGACTAACTACAAAGCAGAAATGAGATCTGTGATGATACATTACACTTTTCCTGAAATGAAACTTATTAAATGCACTTGCACCCAGCTCCAACCAGAAAGAACTAAAAGTGTATAAAAGGTTAAGCCTATGATCAAATTCTGCATCTTAAACGTTTGCTAACCTGGGGTTGGTACAAGCAGTCACTGGAATGTGGAAATAAATGACAGATGCATGCAGGGCTCTGACAGCACTAGGAGGACCATGTGCAAATCGCTGAACAAGCTTGTAAGAATCCCAACAAAACAAGCCGTCAAGGGCATTCAAATGTTCAACAAGGTGCTGGTAGCAGGTGAAAATACCACAACTCGTCAAAATAATAAAAAGTCTGTTATGAAATAGTCATCAGTCCACAGGTACATAGCACACACATTTCTGTACACAAAATGGGCCAGCACAACCACCCCAATAAGGCCCTCTCATTTTAACACCCTCTTCACAAGCAGCTGGAAAAGAAAAAACTGGGCACTCCTCCTGTTCTCGAGTGGCCAAAAAAAATGGGCACCTCCTGTTCTGGTCCCTCAGATCCTTGATCCTGTGCATCCCTGGCGGTCGTCAAGGCTTCCTCCCATACACTCCCAATTTAGCCCCACATTGGGTGCCGTTTTATAGACCGGGCTTAATTGGTGAGTGTGTAGGGTAGGGGGAAGACACTTGATGTCACTCCAGCACACAGTAAAAAAGCCGCAAAGACAGCTTGGTCCTCTTTCTTCTTTATTTACTATAACATCAGGGAAAGAGAGAGAGAGAAAGAGACAATTGCCATGAGTTAGGACAAACTTTCCCAGGGTATGCCATCGACTTACCTACCCCGGCCAAATCTCTCTCATAAAAGAAAACACATGGTGCCCCGGGAGAGTAACTTCCTCTCTCTAGTTTCGGGTTAATCACGCGGGTGCGAGACCACATTCAAATCAATACAAGGTAAAATTATATGAAGTAATAAAGCAAAGTTACTAAGGAAGAAAAAAAATATGTAAATACTCATGACAAATTTTTTAATTTGTCATGGGTGTTACAATAAGAACAAAGTCGATAGATTTATTTCAAATTTTGTAACTTAAAAAAAAATGCAAGTGCACAGAATTCACATTTACTGCAGTCTGTGATATATTATTGTCGATATTCTGTCAGCATATTTGACACTTAATTTTCCATCTGTGTTATTACCACATTTATTTTACTTCAATTCCAAAACTTGCCTGCATGGTACTAGTGACTAGATAACAATCTCTTTTAAAATGTTTTGAGCAAATTTTTGAGCATAGAAATGGGATGAAATTCACATGGCATGTTTGAACAAAAGTAATCTTTAGGACATGAGTACAGAATAACTCCATCCAAGTGTCAAAGCAAACACTCAGGAACTGCACATGGTTGCATTGCCCAGTCTGTTTTTCAAGAATTGTATCATTTACTTTTAGCACTTGCAGGTGATGCCTTCTTGAAAAATACATGACTCATGTCAGTCCCTGCCTTTTTGACAAATCAAGGTGTGCTTAAGAGAAAAAAACATTATAAAAATTCTCATGCCTTTTTGTCACAATGTACTATTGGGATATATTTTATAGCTACTTTATATCCTATTTCCAGCAATTTTCCCCAAGCACTCTGGTCAGCCATTAAAACCAGCAGCATGCATTAAATGTATATATAGCAAATTTTATAGGGAAGAGTCTTTCTAAAGAAAAAAAATTAAAAGAAGTGTGAATGTACCATGATTAGTACAAAATGCCTTTACACAAAATAAAATAAACTCTTCTGTGTCTAGCAGATGATAGACTGTAATGGAGAGCCCTGTCATCTCCCTTTATCCTCCATAAGTGTGTAGGTCAGTGGACTGAATCAAATAATGAGTTGTGAATATGACAGATCTGTTGTAACCAAGGGCTGTCATTTGTTGTTGCAATATAAAGTGCAAAACTGTTTTGTGCTTGAGACTAATGTACATGTTCTTATGGGAATTATTTAAAAGTGAAAATGAGCTTTGGCAATAGAAGAATTTATGTATTTGCCAAGTAACATTACACTAGGACTTTGACTTGATAATGGCTGCCTCTTACTCCACAAATACCAATCACACTTACACCCACACAAGCAGATGCCACTACCCGCACTATTATTTGTGCACACAAAAAAAAAAAAACATATTCCTTCCACATACACATCTGCACGCACACACACACACACACTATCTTTCTCATACACTATACATTATCCACACATTCGGATTCACCATAGATACCAAAACATACATGCAAGCAAGCAGGTGTGGATGCTCACTCACACACTTGAACTGTACTTGACCCCTATAGACTGCAAGGGGACACATTCACGATATAACACAGGACATAAATATATATGTACAAATATACTTCAAGAAATTCATTATATGTGTGTGTGTGTGTGTGTGTGTGTATGTGTGTGGTGTGTGAAAATGTATGCAGAAACAGAATATCCCCAGGTTTAAAGTCAAGGGAAAGTTGGAATCATCTTGCATTCAGATTACTAAACCTTTAAAAGGGGAGGTGAGTACAGGAGATAATAAGTGTCAAAAAGTCATCTTTCTTTGGGATTAGTTGAAAAATGATCTTCTCTGCCATTACCTGTTAATACTGTTGTCAGTGAAATTATGTTTTCTTATCATGCATGGATTTTGGTTTTTATAGTTAAGATGTGTGTAATATATACATGTGAGAGAAGAAGAACTTTTAAAAAAAAATTCTTCCTATTAGTGTCTATATATCATGCTTTCCTGGTAATATAAAGCCTTTAGAGCCTTTTTATCGTCATTTTAAATTATCAGTGAAACTCCACATTACTATTTTAGCAGGAACACTTGTCAGAATAGCTTGTAGCTTTGGTAGTGCTTCCTTTTCCTCACTCGGCCACCAAATGTCTGCACTTCAACTGGCCGTGCAAGTAACAGAGTGCAAGGCAGATTACTAGATGATACAGCACCTGAATGTCTGTATAAATAATGAGGGAAAATCAATTCTCACATCTCTTTTGCGGAAAGATGTCCTTGGAAGACCCGTAAAAGCTTTTGTTTTATGCAAAAGCCTTGCATGTTGTGACAGGTCTTTCTAGGTAGACTAGTATCCTTTTATCAGAGACCTATTTCCCATGCAGTGAGACTGACTCAGGCCACCCTCAAGTATGGGGAAAGTGTCAGTTTGCTGCAGGGTGTTTTCGTCCTGATGGAGCATGCTCAAATGCACTCCCTTATTCTCTTGGCGTAGTTAAGTTTGTTCATGTTTTCTGGCTGCTTCAAAGTGTTGGACACTTGAAATTAAGTGAGATGTGTATATATAGATTAATGTTACTTGGTGCCTCTTAGCGTTTTCTATATTTGTCTTCAATTCATCATCAGTACTGTTAATATTCTTCCATCCCTCGCATGCTGCCCATGTTGTCCATGTCTCATTCCTGTTCTAAGCACTAAGAGCACACATCTTATGAGTGTGAGTATGCGCTATATAAGATAAGATAAAGATAAGATAATACTTTATTTGTCCCAGAGGGCAAATTGGTGGCAGCTCGATAACATTTAACACACAAAACACACTAAACACAACACACACTAAACACAACACACACACACCATACAACACACAACACACACGCACACACACATTCGTATGCACCAAACAGACTTTCCTATTCATGTTTCATTTATTCACACAGCACCATTCAAAAGACGCACGGCTGAAACAATGAATGACAGCCGCAGTCTGTTAGTCCTGCATTCAGGTACACAAAATCGGTGGCCCGCTGGGGGCTGGATAAACTCTCTCGACAGGACATGCCTGTCATCACGGAGGATTGCAGACACTTTCAGAAATGTCTGCCTGTTATACAGAGTCTGAAGAGTACTCTGGGCTGTCCCAATGACTTTTGAGCAGGTGGATACCACACGATGTAGGGTGCTCTTGTCCTTCACCGATAAGCTGTTGTAGAAACAGATAAACGAGAAGGACAGCATGCTCTCTATGTGCGATCTATAAAAAAGCTGAAGAAATTGATGGGAGACAGAGAAAGACTTTAGCTTCTGGAGAAGGAAGAGGTGCTGCTAAGCCTTTTTCATGACGGCTTGGGTGTTGACATCCCAGCAAAGTCGCCTGTCGAAGATGGTGCCCAGGTATTTAAAAACAGGAACCATTTCCACCTCCTTGTTGTGGATGACACTTACAGGACTTGGTGGAGAATTCCGACGGAAATCAAAAACCATCTCTTTGGTCTTACTCACATTAAGTTCTAAGAAATTGTCATTGCACCAGGTAATAAATTCTTCCAAGGCTGAACGGTGGGTATCTGCTGGCCCACTAAGGAGAGAGAGCAGTGCCACGTCATCAGAGAATTTGACGAAGTATTGACCCTCATGGTTACTGCGACAACTGTTGGTATACAGAATAAACAGAAGCGGGGATAAACACAGCCGGTGCAATGTTGTGATTAAGTCGGAAAATGTACCATTGACAAGTACTCGCTGCTGCCTGTCAACCAAAAAGTGGATGATCCATGACTCTAGCTGATGATCAAAGGAAAACTCGTTGAGAAGTCTTCTAGCTAGGATATGTGGTTGGATGCTGATGAGAAGTCAGCAAACAGCAGTCGTGCGTGGGCTTGTGGATTCCCCAGGTGTTTGAGTAAAGTGTGGAGGATGAACAGTTTAGCATCATCAACACTTCATTTGGACTGGTATGCAAATTGCAAGGGGTCAAGACAATTGTTAGTTGCTTTTAGAATCAATGATTTGATGATTGTCTCCAATACTTTCTTGACCTATGATGTTAAGGCCACTGGTCAGAAGTCATTGAGATGCTGAGCTGAAGCTTTCTTCGAAACTGGGACAATGGTAGAAAGTTTCCAAGCAGCTGGGATGGAGAGTGAATCCATAGAGCGCTCCAAGTTAGTGCACGCAGAAACGCAGTGTTCTGCCGCAAATACCATCCAGACCTGAAGCTTTGCGAATGTTTATGCACTGAAACAACTCCATGACTTGTTCTTGACAAATCTCAACCCTCTGGACAGGGTGAAGAGAACTGAGTATATCTTTAATTTTCGCTGAGAAGTCATGAGTCTTGAAACGAGCAAAGAAAGCATTAAGAGCGTTTGGTAGGGCCGCACTGTCAACGCCTGAGATGGAGATTTTGGCTTTCGACCCCTTAAGCCAATCTTCAACATTTGCCATGTTTTTTAGTCCCTGCCAAGCTGTTACCTGTACCAAACTGAGACTCTATTATTTTAGTTTTATAATTCACCTTGGCCCGACGGATAGCATTACGGACCTACCAGTTTCTTGTCTTGGGCAGAACTCGTGAAGAACACATGTTTCTTTTTATTAAGGACTGCTTTTAGGCTCTTGGTCACCCAGGGTTTGTTGTTAGGATAAAGCACAAACTGTTTCGATGGAATGGTGCAATCTACACAAAAGGAGATATATGAAGAGATGGTGTTTACTAAGTCATCCAGATTAGGACATGCGTCTAAAAAGACATCCCAGTTTGTACACTCAAAACAGCCCTGTAAGCTTGCCACACTGTCTGCAGTCCAGCATTCGGTGGAATGAATTGTTTGGTGCACCCATCTGAACACAGGTTTATACACGGGTACAAGATGCACACTCACATGATATGACGCACCTAGACTGGGCAAGGGTAGAGATCTGTAAGCATGTGGCACAGTTCCATAGACGAGGTCGAGTGTGGTCTTACCCTGGGTAGTAGGACATGTCACATACTGGTCATAGGTCTTAAGAACCGATGTCAGGTCACAGTGATTAAAATCTCCTAAAATAAATTTAGGAGCATCAGGACAAATCGAGTCGATTTTGTGAGTCACATCTGCAATGCACTATAATGCATTGGAAACATTAGCCCTGGGATGAATGTACACAAGGGTGAAAAACAACTGGGGGAATTCTCTTGGGAGGTAAAATGGGTGAAGCAAAATTGTGAGTAGTTCAAGGTCGCAAGTACACATCCTTTCACGAATTACTGTATTACAGTACTTGTTGTTGACATAGAAACAGACTCCTCCGCCATGCGCCTTACCGGTAATTGTAGCAGATCTGTCTGATCTAATCGACCCAGAGAAACCGGTAATGTCTAGATCAGGGTCACTATGAAAGAGAGATGTTTCGGTAAACGCCAGCAAACAAGTATCTCTGTATAGTCGAAAGTTGTGTACCCACGCCTCAAGCTCATCAGTCTTGCCACGAATCGACTGGATGTTGGATAGCAGGACAAGGAAGAAGTGGATTTCTGTGTCGATCGTCCAGGCGAAACTTCTTGAGTCTTCGCTTCACGCTGCCTCTGCGCTTTCTCTTTTTTGATCTGCGAGGTGGAGAGTGCAGTGGAATGTTGACTTGCAACGCAGTAAAACTCCGGATAACAGAGGGAAAGGAGCGAAGACGAAGCAAGAGCTCACGGGAGTAGTTAAGACGGGGGCCAGCCCTAAATAATGATCTGTCCGCCATCTTGTCAGCTAGTGCTAATGGTCACAGCCATCCAAAATGAAGCCTAGCAAAGACTGTGCACAAGAGCATTGTCGCCATACACAGTGACTACACTCCAAGTCTATCACACTACGATTACACAGTACAGAAGCAGACAAAAAAACGAAAAAAATGTAGAAAACTTTGAAGATTGAGTTGAGAGCTGCAGACATCGCACAACGAGGAGCGACCATCTTCATTTATTATTATTATTATCCCCACTAACACACATGCATGCAGGCATACACACACAAAGACTGTATGCAATCAAACACCACAAGAAAAGCTCCAGCACAGCTAATAAGAAAACACACATTCAGTTAAAAGGGCTAATGAAAGTATTTCTTGATCAGATGTGTCTTCAAAACATTTATGAAGTATTTGGTAGAGCCACTGTAATGAAGTTTCTGGTAGCTTTAAGCTGTCAATAACTTGTTACAAAATTGTAGAATGAATTTTTCATTAAATTTGTGTTTGTGTAGATAAGCAGAAATGACATACACTTCTTACATCACTAATGGTTGCTTTGTAATAGCTTAAATCTTATGCTACTAAGATGTTGTTCAGTTGAGTTCATATCAAAACCTAGGGAATACTGCGATCATGAAAAGCTTGTATTTCATAAATGGAACTATCTCAGATCTGATGAATTAAAATCTTTTAATGAATTGATTGTAAAATAATTTTGCGCATGGGTTATCTTCTAAGAACAAACTAAAAGAATCTCATCGTAGGTGTCATTAAATAGGCTTTTGTAAGGTTCATGAGGGCAGAATTACTTTGAACTATATTCTGTTCAGCTTACAGTTGAGCAATGTGATGCACCAGTCAAGTCGATAGAGATTCAGCTTGTGAGAGTTGAGACTTGCGGGTGTGCTGAGGGCTACGCAAAAGATGGTATGTTTTCTGTTGTGTAAAGAGATATGGAAATAGTGTGATCATGCTTATTTACTGATTTAATACTTACTGCATGTCCTGCAACTGATGTTTCTTTTTTCTAATGACTATGGTTAAAAGCTTCCATTTAACATTTTTTGTTTGTGATCTTAAATTTTCTGTATATAATGGTTTCACATTTTTGAGTTATATTTTGCAATGTGTTGTTCTGTGTTCATTGTGAAAAATTCTTTTTCTATAAGTGATGGGTTCTTTTTGTTTTTGTAAAATTTGTTTTTAAGTTTTTAAGTGGCTAATGCATCTTTCACCATGACAGTGAGAATGAGGTGTCACTGGTTCATATCTCTGTACAAATATACAGGTAGTCGTCGACTTACGACTGTGTTTGGGTACAACAAACTGATCGTAACTCGCTCTCATTTCATTTGATTGGCTCATTATTTTTATTATCAGATATGTCCTATTTTATTACTATTTTTTATGCATTAATGTTATAACCACTTTTCTTAGTAGTGTACTGTTATTACTTTTCTACAAGTTCCTATAAAAATTCAACCTTTTTAAAGTTAATTTTGTAATTTTATCTTTCAGTAGACATTATTGTATTTTTATAGTAATGGTTTCTTTGAATTTTTCTTTGCTCCCTTGCCAATCATGGCTAGAGATACCAGTCATAAAGTTTTGGTCGTAAAGTTGAACAGTCATAAGTCGCATATGGTTGTAAGTCAATGACTACCTGCTCTTCTCTGAATGTGATACCTGTTTACAGGGCTGACTGTCAGTAGTTTCCTCCACTCTATATGTGTTTATGAGCAAGTGTGTATACATGTGTGTGAAATTTTGCATACTGTGTGTGTTTGTGTGTATGCATATTTATGAAGGTGCCTTCGATGTCTGCCCTTAAGAGGTGTGCACATCCACCAATATGTATGGAAAGTTGGTTGTTGCAGGAGAAAAGGTGCTATATAAATGTGCTGATTGATTAATTGATTGTTCTGATGGTGTGGGTGACTGAGAATAGGGTGGAGGGTAGGGGTGGAGGGTAGAGAGAGAGAATGTACTTTTGAAAGAGAAAAATATACTGGGCCTTTTTTTTTGCATTGAAGGCTGGCTGTCCTGGGTTCAACTCTCGTCTTTGGCATGCTGTCTTTTCTCTGCATGTAGTATCTGTTTGCAGGGCTGGCTACCTTGCCATGATATAGCCTTAGTTGTTTGCTCCATGTAAAACACCAATCCTCCCACCCCCACCCCTTATTAGCTGCTGGTAAATACTGTATATCATGCTGCAATCAGTGTTTTAAGCTATTATGACCGAGTAGGAAAAAATACAGAAGGTGAATAACCATTGAGTTAACGCAATACCTAAAGAATGCTTTTAACCCTTTTTTTGGCATATGCTGTATCTTCAAGAGCATGAAAAAGATTCTAAAAATTACTTCAGGATATCTGTACATGCTGACAACTTCTTTCACTTCTAAGGTGCCATTTTGCCCTTTCTCACTTACTTTAAAACAGTAGAGTTTTCCAAGGTAACTCTTCTGTTTTAGTCATGACATACACTGCAACTGAAGAGAAAAAGAGAAAGCACATAAGATATTTATCTTCTGCAGATACTTTTATATGTACATATTGATTTAAGAGGAAGAAGTTGGGTTTTTAAATTAACTTTACCTTGATTTTTTATTGCACAGCTACGGAGATCCAGAATATTCAGATCGCAGAGGGAGATGTGTGTAGAAACCTCCCCATCCCAATATACATGGTGTTCCCACGTCTGTTTACTTGCCCTACATTGTCCACAAACAACTTCAAAGTTGGTAAGTGTTTATGCTGCTAATAATTATTGCTTTTTTGCATTGTGTTAACAGAAACAGTTTAACTGTTCCACTGACAATAAAAACAGCCACAATTTCTTATCGGATAGAGCTACAGCTTTGCATGTACAACAGCATATATAGTTATTTTGAGTCAAATTGTAGATGATTATCTTTAATGTCTAGCACTAAAACTGGTTAATCACATTTATGCGTGCAATATTTTATAATATTTCGTAAACCAGGGCATTTTACTGGTTTCCGGTCGATTCGACTAGGGTCAGCTAAGTCGTTTCGTCTAACGGTCGAGTCATCTATAGGACGCATGAAATGCTATAGAATGCATGAAACAGAAAAAAAATTGAAGTGATTTGAATGTTAACTCATAGGAGTCGCTCCGTAAAGCGTTTTACGGAGGCCCGCGTGAGTGGCTGAAGTCGCTCTGTAAGACATGTTACGGAGGGTGTTAAATATTTTTTCTTCGATTTCTATAGGTAAAAGAGGGAGCTAACTGCGGAAATCGCTTAAGGAATCATTTATCTAGTGTTACCTTCCTTGGCATTAATTACTCGATTGTTTCTTCGACGAAATTTAGAATTTTCTAAACCTAGTCACTGCCTTTCGAAAATGGCGATTCAAAGAATGCTTTTCAGTGCAAAAGGCACTTAAACTTTATTTCAAGATGCTGTATGACGACTAAACCGACGTGCTTGTTGCACAGGATCATCCCCTAGTTGGACTCCGTGGTGGGTGGGGAACAGGAGAAATAAACCTTCATCGTTCCTCATGGCTAAAAAACGCTCTCGACCTTTTGATGAAATTCCTCAGACAGTGAGGAGGAGGCACGTGATGAAGTGATAAAGTTTGTAGAAGGGGCATGGCTACGTTATTTGATTGTGGAGAGTGGGGATCCCGAGAAACCTATCTCGGGACTGTCCCCCTTTGCCATCCAGAAAGGTTTTCAGAACATCTCTTCCAACTTTTCGTCAATAAACCGGCTAAGATCTGGACAATTCCTATTCCAATGCAAGAATCAAAAAGCATCAGAAGCTTTAAGGAAATGGGACGGAAAACAATTTGTGGACCGTCCCATAAAAGTGACACCTCATAAAACTTTAACCTCATCTAGAGGAGTAATCAGGTGTAATGATCTTTCTGGATTGTCAGAAGTAGACATACGTGCTGAATTGTCTCAGCAGCGTGTATCCCATGTACATAGGGTCACCCTTAAGAAAGATGGCAAGTTGATTCCTACAAATACATATTTCCTCACCTTCTCTTTTCCAAACCTTCCAAAATTCATTCAAATTGGTTATCTTCAGGTGAAGGTGGCACTTTTTATCCCCTCACCTTTACGTTGTTTCAGGTGCCAAAGATATGGACATGGGTCATCTACATGTAGATCAGAGGCAGGCTGTGTAAAGTGCAGTGAGTCTCACTCCCCAAATGATTGTCATGGAACACTCAAATGTGCAAATTGTGCTCGTTGTCATCTAGCCTCTTCCCGAGACTGTCCCCGTTGGAAGGAGGAAGATAAAATCCAGCGGATAAAAGCAGAGCAGGGTCTGTCGTACCCAGAGGCACATCGCCGTGTGTTGGGAAACCTTCAAGTCTCCACGCAAACAGCCGGAAACCCCTCTTTTGCAGGGGTCATTTCTCGGCACTCTGTTAAATCCACCTCATGTCAAACAGATAGCAAGTTGATTCCTACAAATACATATTTCCTTACCTTCTCTTTTCCAAACCTTCCAAAATTCATTCAAATTGGTTATCTTCGGGTGAAGGTGACACTTTTTATCCCCTCACCTTTACGTTTCAGGTGCCGAAGATATGGACATGGGTCATCTACATGTAGATCAGAGGCACGCTGTGTAAAGTGCAGTGAGTCTCACTCCCCAAGTGATTGTCATGGAACACTCAAATGTGCAAATTGTGCTCGTTGTCATCCAGCCTCTTCCCGAGACTGTCCCCATTGGAAGGAGGAAGATAAAATCCAGCAGATAAAAGCAGAGCAGGGTCTGTCGTACCCAGAGGCACATCGCCGTGTGTTGGGAAACCTTCAAGTCTCCACGCAAACAGCCGGAAACCCCTCTTTTGCAGGGGTCGTTTCTCGGCACTCTGTTAAATCCACCTCATGTCAAACAGATATCACATGGCTACACACAGAAACCCCCCAAACCACACACACACTCATGCCACCTCCACCTACAGAACAAACGCAGCAGCCCAAACCTTCCACACCTCAACCAATTCCACCATACACCTCAACCAGACCTTCAGCACGTGCACCCACACGTACTCATCAAAAAACTGCACCAACAAAGTCCCAAACTACAATTACCGCCACTCCCCAAAAGTCCCCTCTTAAACCTTCACAAACCTCCCGACCCCCTGGGTCCAAAACATTTAGCTCCCGTACACGACGACACCCTCCCTCACCTATTTCAAATCGATTTGCACCCCTTTCAGATAGCTTGATGGACATGGAGGAACGAAGGGTTCCTTCACCCTCACCCCCAGGTCGCTCAAACACCTCCTCTTGTACATGACATTCCAGGTTGTCATCTCATACTTAATTTATAAGTGACAAATCTGCTACAATGGAACTGCCGAGGAATTCGTGCAAATTTTGAAGAACTAAAAGTTGTTTTGCATCAAACAGATACTAAAGTGATTGCCCTCCAAGAGACTTTTTTGCAGGACACAGATACTTTTACCTGAAAGGTTTTCACATACTCCGAAAGGCATCTGCAAGTGATTACATGCTGGTGGAGTAGCTCTTTTAATTCATTCAGATATTCTTTTCAGCCCCATCCCCCTTTCCACCCCATTACTGAAAACGCACCTCTTCCTTGAGCATTTCTCCTAACACAGTCCGCACAATGCTCGTCCGTCTTAACCCCGCCCCCTTCCCTCTTGCTACTTTACCCATCTTTCTCGCAGAATCACTATATTTTTCTGTTCCTGTTACTTGATGCCTTTTGTTTTCTGTTTCGTCAGTACTGTCGTTTTCTTTCGTCCCCTTTGTTCTGTGTCTACTTAGTCCACGTCTCTTCCTCGTTTTAAGCGCTAAGAGCATGCTCTCTATGAGTGTGAATATGCGCTATAAAAATCTTCACTATTATTATTATTATTATTACAAGCTGTGGCAGCCAGAATATCCCTCAAGAAAACCATCACAGTATGTAGTGTATACCTTCCCCCTTCAATTAGCGTCTCTCGTCAACACCTGGAGGATCTTCTTCAACAGCTTCCTTCCCCTGTACTCCTCTTGGGGGATTTTAATGGACATCATCCCATGTGGGGTGGGAATGTTAGTGATTCACGTGGTGAACTTTTATCAGGCTTTTTTAATGATATTGACTTATGTGTGATGAATGATGGTAGTCCAACCTTTTATCGACCCCCATAATGCATCTGCAACTGCAATTGATCTTTCATTATGTGATTCCACACTGACAGTTGATTTCAACTGGCATGTGTGGGATGATCTTTGTGGAAGTGACCATTACCCTATCATCCTTTCCTCTATCTCAACCGATACAACGGGGAGACCACTGGAATTTAGCGCGGGCAAAGTGGAGTTCTTTTAAAACACTCTGTGAATCAGTGCTGTATTCCATAGAACTATTCATCTCACCTGTGGATGAGGTTTCAGATAGAAAGGATTCCACAACCTCTACAGGTCATCCAATGGAAAGTTTCTCCCTAGCATTACTGGAGGTTATGAACAAAAGCATCCCTCGTTACAGCCACCACAGGAGGCTCCCCAAAGTTTCCTGGTTTAATGAGGATTGTCAAAAGACAAAATAGGAAAAAGGCACAGAGAACAGTTTTTCGATCTCCCACCCCCGAAAATGTTGTAAATTTCAAACGCCTTCGAGCACAGGCCCGTCACATCTGTAAGCAGCAAAGAAGGCTCTCTTGGCAACATTTTGTTTCCTCACTGACAAACCGTACCCCATCCCGATTGGTATGGTCAGCTATCAAAAAACTAAAAGGAAAGGATATCAATAGAGCGGTTGGACACCTGAGAGCCGAACAAAATTTGCTTACTGATCATCGAGAAATTGCAAGCCAACTGGGCTCCACGTTTGAAATGACAACCTCGTCACTACAATATTCCACAGCTTTTCAGCAAGTGAAGGCTTGCAAAGAATTAATAAAATGTAACTTTCAGTCGGACAACTTGGAATCTTACAACACCGATTTCTCTATATCTGAACTTAAACAAGCACTTTCAAAGTGCTCCCACTCAGCACCAGGACCAGACAGTATCTCATACCAAATCATAACCAAACTCCCAGAATCATCTTTGAGGACATTATTGCAGATTTTCAACCATATATGGAATACAGGAAACCTTCCTTCCGCTTGGCATGAAGCTATAATAGTTCCTATACCGAAACCAGGAAAAGATCCCTCAGATCCAAACAGTTACTATCCAATTGCTTTAACAAATTGCTTCTGTAAGGTACTAGAAAGGATGGTAAATTCACGATTGATTTGGGTGTTAGAGTCCCAGAATCTTCTTTCCAGCACTCAGTGTGGTTTTCAGAAAAATTGTAGTACTACAGATCAAATGGTCAGATTTGAAACGTTTACAAGGGACACCTTTATTAAAAAGGAGCATGTGATAGGAGTATTCTTTGACCTAGAAAGAGCTTACGACACAGTGTGGAGGCAAGGTATTTTGTTGGACCTATTTTCTCTAGGCTTTCGAGGCCGACTACCAATTTTCATTAAAAACTTTCTAACATGTCGTGTGTTTAGAGTCTGGATACAAAATACCTTTTCAGACACCCATGAACAGCAGGTGGGAGTCCCTCAAGGAAGTATCCTGTCACCTATATTGTTCTGCATTAAAATAGATGGCATCCTGAAGTCTATTCCCAAAAATATGGCTGCTTTGCTATATGTAGATGATTTTGCACTTTGTATACGAGGACAGTTTCTACCTGGCCTGGAGAGACAATTGCAGTTATGTGTAAACCACATCTCAAAATGGGTATTAGAAAACAGTTTCAAATTTTCTCCCTCAAAATCTGTATGCATCCACTTTACAAAACTAAGAGGTCCTTTTCCTGAACCTTCAATTCATGTAAATGGAACAGCACTCAAAGTAGTGAAAGAGATCCATTTCTTGGGTGTTATTTTTGATCATAAACTCACTTTTCAGAACCACATCCGCCATCTTCAGGCTTCTTGTCTGAAGGCTCTAGATATATTGAGAGTGATAAGTAACACAAACTGGGGTGCAGACCAAATCACTTTACTCTGTTTGTATCGTTCCCTAGTGCGTTCAAAATTGGATTATGGATGCATAGTCTATGGATCAGCCAGGACATCATACCTAAAAAGGCTAGACATTGTACACCATCACGGCCTGAGAATTTGTCTTGTAGCTGTCAGAACTACTCCAATACACAGTCTATATGCAGAGGCAGGTGAACCCCCTCTAGAGTTACGCCGACTAAAACTAATGTTGTCCTCTGTCTCGAAACTTCGAGCCCTGCCCCAAAACCCTGCTTTCCACTCAGTATTCTCCTTTCAGTTTCTGGAGAAATATAGGGCATGTGAACATGAACAAAAACCTCTACCCATACAAGCTTACCCCCATCTTCAGAAATTGGGAATGGACCCCCAAAAAAACAGCACCATTTGCACTGACCAGAACACCACCATGGCTACTTCCCACACCTAAAATTCATTTTGACCTTTCCAACCAAAAAAAAAAAGTGAAACCCCTGACATAGTCTATCAGCAACTTTTCAGAGAAATAGTTACAGACTATCCTGATTTTTGTCACATATACACCGATGGATCTAAAAATCCTGAAAAAGAAACTGTAGCAGCTGCAGCAGTGCCGATGGACATTTCCACACCACCTCTGACAGCTCGCTTGGAAGGTCATAGCTCCATTTTTTTCTGCAGAGTTAAAAGCCCTTCTACTTGCGCTGCAGTACATCCATACATCTTCAGGCACTTGTTCTTGAATGCAATATTTTCCTCTCCGTATCAGCAAGCAGGGTCCAAATTTCACATCCACAAGGTAGGATCAGTACTATGAGGGACTTGTATAGATTGTTCTTTACAGTAAACCTAATGTTATGGCTATGCCAAATTCTGTCCAGTCTAGCCATTGCCACTGCTGCTGTTGCAATCCTGATTCATATATCTGTTGTGGAGCTGCTGTCTTTGGAGAGGGTGGTTCCCAAGTACTTAAAGCTATTCACTTCTTCAAGCCATACTCCATTCATATAGTGCTTTGCTGCTGCCAATAGCTTTACTGATAGCTGCTTAATGATGTCAGAATCGCATACAAAACAGCGGAAGTACTGTGAGAACCTGCATCAGCCTGACAAAATGGTTTTAAATAACATCAGGTACAACAAAGCAGGGCTGATGTTATTATGCTAGTTTTTTTTATCATCTGTATAAATTTGTTTAACCATAGAAGCATATTTTCTGAATGAACTGCTATTTATCGATGACCAGGCTGTAATATTTTGAGGATTCAAGTAACAGTGATTGTATACAGAGTATATATGGTCATATATGCAGTACCACACTCATGCAGAATCTTTTTTTTTCTAAACAAAAAGGGCTAACCAACTGTTAACAGATTTATTGTGAAAACATACTAATGAATGGATGATAGCAAGCATGACATACAAATACTTTGCCCATATATATGTCTTTATACTTTTTATGGTATAAGAAAGAGTATGCAAGAAAATTCTATTGAGTTGCATGTTCAGATTTTTTTTTTTTACTGTAATGCAGTGTCCTAATGAAGTGCTGATTAGCTCTCTGTAACATATGGCACTTGACTTGCTTATTTTCCAGTATTTTCAAATAGGAAAAGAATGTGACTGAATGGAGAAGACGGTTCGGAGAGAGAATTGATGTAGAAAATATTTTCAGATAGAATGGGTTTCTTCCCTGTATCAATCCTTATTTCTCCATGCAGTATCTTTTAGTAACAATAATAATAGTATTGCATAAAATGCATGCATGATTCAGGTAAAATGTTTTCTGCAGTTCTGACTATAAAAAAATAGTTACTCAAAATTTGAGGGAATTGCATTAATTGAATAAACGCTATGCATTTCTTGAGTGCTTATTTTTCCTTGTTGCTACGAGGTATTTTAAGTTTCAAAAAGCTGCATCTATTTCAAGAAGGGTTCTAATCCAGGAAGTGTGTGTGCAAGTTGAAATGAAGAAAGGGGATGAATATAAATGAGAATAGCATACATGTGAAAAAGAATTGTTGATAGCTGTAAGGCAATAAAATATCTGCTGGAACTGGGGTTATTTAAGAGTTACTGTTAGCTTTATTGGGTATTTATTTATTGGATTTAAATCATTTTTTTTAATTTTTAACAGAGTTTGAGATCAACATTGTCATCATCTTCAGCGATGACCACCTAGTTACAGAGAACTTTCCAATCAAGTTAACGCGATTCTAAAACTGAACAGGGATGTGGTGTTTTCAAGGACTGAAATTTGTGCCTTATGCTGTCATTGTAAAAGTTGGGATAAATACATGAATGTTATTAATGCTTGTGCTTCCTTGGCTCTGAATTACTGAAATATGTGGAAATATCCAAGGTACTTTGTTATGTCCAAATATGTGAATTTGTGCTTAAAAATGAAAGTATGACTGTGCATTTCTCTACACTTTTCTCTGCTCCTGTAAGCATATCCAAAAAGTAAAAGAATGAGTTTTATAGTTCATAATTTCTTGCTCTATAGCCTAGTTAGATGTGGCATTTTGACTGTTCAACTGAACTGTAAAGAGTTAACATTAAAGTTGTTTCTTGATGTTCAGTAATCTGTTAAATAGAGAGAATTTATTAGCTTGTTTCCTATGGAAAAAAAATAGAAGAATGTGAAGAGAAATGTTTTATGCAAGTTCAGTGAAGTGAGATAATATGTAAACTAATACATCCTGGAACATGTGCTATCTTATCAATAAAGCAGAACATTGTAATGTTTGTGTGTGTGTGTGTGTTAACTACTTTGTTAAAGCAAGACATGAATGTGAAAAGCTTTAAGTGTCTGGGAGACAAATAGTTCAAAGATGGCAGCAGTGTGGAAGAAATCCACATTAGGATTAGAACAGTGACAGCAGTAATGATCAGATTGAACAGGACTTGCCATGGGCATACTATGCAGTATTTTCTTACTTCTCAAGACAGGCCAAAGTGGTGAGCCTTTTGTCATCTGCTGTGTCTGTCTACTAGTTCCAGTGGACCAGTAATGTTGGTCATCAGTTGACATGTCCAGGGATGAATAACAAAAATGGATGATAAATTTAACATGACCTCACTGTCATCAGTTCAACAAAATTTTTGAAGATGTAAATTTCAGGTTTTTTTCCAAACACTTTTTCTATCAAATAAAATATTTTAACCAATAGGTCCATACAGCTGTTAATTTCTTGACTTGGGAGAGATTTTCCATAACATATCCTAGAAAGCATGTTCTTCTGAAATTAAATGGTCAGCTTATGTACTATGACATTATTAAATAATTAGTTTTTTTTGTTTTGATAAATTCTTATGCTCCCTTCTGACCTTAAATTACTCATGTCTCTTCTCACAAAATGCATTTTCACAAGCATCTATGCAAACGTGCAAAGTGAAGTGGGGGAGCAAGAACATTGCAAGGCACTACTCAGCACAACATCGATGTGGATGGATCAACTGGTCAGCAGTCGAAATGACTTAAGCTTTCACCAGCACCAACTTCACCTTTACTTGGAGACCGAGTCTTAAGCCAAAAGGGCAAGACTCAGGAGAAAGGATGTGTGGTTTAGAGAACCATGATGCAAGGGGTGAGTCACGAAAGGCAGCATGAGAATGGCTGTAACAACTAAGAGCTAAGTTGATGCATGTATGTGTGTGAGAGTGAATGGCAGTTTTAGCGGAAGGTAACAACACTAATAATAGATTAGCACAGAAAGTACTGGGATGACTCTAGGTGAGTCATTTTATTGTATGTATTTGCATGTTTTGTCTGTTAAATAAATCTTTCTTGTTGTACATTGTCACACGTTGTTAAGTCCTTTGTTCTGGGAAGAGTAGGGAGGGGGGCTCGTGAGCTGTGTATTGGAAATTGAGAGCAACTGATGTGTGATTATGGTACATATTGTCCCCCTGCAATATAATGTTGAACTGGGTAGCAGGATTTAAACAATGTCACCCACAGGCCCAGTTCCCTGGGGCCAGTGTTTGTGTTGTCGTAAAACATTACAACAGATTAACGTACCCAGATTTTCCTGCTTGTTTATGTTATAATTATATGTGTTCAGTTGTTTGGTTCTGGAATCCTAAGAATTTTCATTTGAAAACACTGGAAACCATACAAACCTCAGAAGACCATAAGGCAAATTCTTGAGCATTTCCAATTCCAGTTTTCACCAGCAAAGTACTACAATACTTTAAAAAAAAATCCAAGTGCAAAACTGTTTCGCATAAATAATCTCAACGTTTCTGCACCCACAGATTTTGCCAAAACTTCGTCAGTCACAGTGACATCTACTTTATTACGCTTAGCTACATTGAAACTCATAAAACAGTTTTTTAAATTTAAAACAAATTATAACCGAGAATTGTTTTTCATAACATTTTATTTCTGTGACATCATAACATTACATGCCAGAGTAACAAAATGTCAGCTGAACACATTGCTGGAGTATACAAGTGGGACATGAGAACGTGCAATCATAATCTCTGGAGTAAATATGATAGATGAAGTCAAAAAAGTTAAACCCACTCCCATAAAGACAAAAAGGTTAGCCTCTCTGGTAAGGATTCTTTACAAATATTCCTTGAAAGTCATCCAGCATGTAAAAATTATGTGAAACTCTTAACTAGCAAACAATTTAGGTGCCATACTGCAAACAGTGACTCCACAAGAGATCAGGATCATTCCGTCCTGCAAGTCCACCCTTGTGGTAAGGAATGGAGCTGTACTAGTCGACCGCCACAGCATGCCGCTGACTTTCTCCTCAAAGTGCCCGTCAGACTTTACATCTTCACTTTCCACTCAATCTGCCAACCAGGTGACTCCACTTACAAGAGATCAGGGTCATCACTGCTGCTGCAGCAGTCCCAAAATTTTATGCAGTTATAAATCATAGTTCACTTGGAAAAGAAAAATAGTTTAAGCTTAAGAATGGCAAGAGTTGTCTCCACTCCTGCCAAAGCCCACATTTAACTGTATACTTCTGTTGTATCAGCAAGCCTTCATACAACACTGCTTTTCTTTCAAGTCTATATTTCTGGTCCTCTACTGTAAAACCTATCTCCGACCTATAAACTAACCACGGCAGGGATTTGTTAAACAACTTTTTTCCAATTTTCATGAGCACATGATATAAGTTTGTCAAGATCAGGACATGCTTGTTATTAGAAAACAAAAGTGTCATATGATTACTAGTCATGAGGACTGTAGTGATGGTGCTACACTCTTGCTTTCATACAAGTCGTGCGGACAGACGTCCAAACGGACCTGCGCAGGGTAGATCAGATAGCTGAACAGGGACCCATCCTTTTGTCCAGCAGAAGAATAGGGACGGCCGATGTTAGTTCGCTCAGGGGGAGAGACTGACCAGAGACCAGTAGGTAAGCTGAGCTGGTCAGGATCATAAACCTACCAGGCTGAATGGGGGATGGGATTGAATGATGCGAGTTGATCGGGGGACAGTAGCGCCTGCTCTGTTTCTGATTGAACTCGTTCACCGCACATTCATCAGTGCAGGTTAGACGGGTGGCAAGTTAACGACTTGACTACTCTTTAGAAAGGGTAGGCACCCAGGTAAGATAACCTTGGGGGTGGGGAATGTTTTCCCGACTTGGGTGGCGGTAGTTGTTTTAGACTAGCGTCGATGCGCGATTGGTTGTAGCAAGCAGAGTTCTTGCTTGGAAAGTTACTGACCACCTGTCCATCATGTACTTGCTATAGGTTAGTGATTGGTCATAGGCAGGTAAAGGAATGGCAGAGAGTGTGCGGATTTTGTAATTAGCCAATCGCCAAAGATGACGAACGCCGGAGACGAGGGTTTAACCTTGTGTCATCCCAGGAATCTGCGTCTTCGAACTGGAATCTCGAGGGAGAAGGTTGTAGCAGAGATCTGTTCAAGGCTGTTCAGATTCTCCGCTGAGAGTTAGTCTGGGAATCGTGACTACTTTAGCACAACCGACTTCAGAGGTGCGTTAAGACCCACTCTTGGTACAGAGTGCACAACGTTTGCATCACCAGTGGCTGTCGGTCGTAGACAGCAGAGGTAAAGCTGGTAGAGAAGCGTTGGTCCTAAGGCGCGGTTAAGCTCTGATCGCAGTCCGGCCTGAGGATGAGTCACGTGGTGGCACGCGGCAGTGCCAGAGTCTCTGTGTTCGGATTATCAGACGTCAAGACATCGGAGGGCCCTCCACATCGCGAGAGACATTCTTGTGTAGAGAGATAAGTGACGAGTGCAGTGTGTTGTGTGTGGTAGTTAAGCTAATTAGTCAGTGACTCATGATATCTGGATGAGCCGTAGGGGATTGTGGCGGGACGCCTAGAAAACGAGTTTGAATTGTGATTTGTGGCAATCATATATTGTGATTAACGTGTTGAAATCTTGTTGATTAATAATTCCTTTATACACTAAAGTGCCTTGAGTTTGTTGTTGGGGACGTACGCTGGGGGCTCGGAGTCAGATTGGATCATTCATCATATTAGCAATTTAGTGTAAGTGTTGCGTACACCGTACATGTCGACGTGAGTTGGTGGAGATGTTGAGAGTGTAATTAGTCAGAGCGACGGTAATTACACCCCTCTAGCCATCCTCGCGTGTCCTTCTCCCCAAGGTTCACGACAAAAAGATGTATGCATTTTTCTGACTATGCCAATATGTAGGTATATGCTACGCTTTGGCAGTTGTTTGATGCTGACCTGATATGGCAAAAAGTATAATAATGAATATACACTTGCATCAGAGTACTGATGTGAACAAAGCTACTTATGACATAACATTATTGCTATGCACATTCAGTTAAACCATGGTCAAGTTGGACATTTTTAAGAGTTTCAAGATTTCCATGCAAATGCATGTTTGAACCATGGGTGCATGTTACAGTATTCCTGGTTTCTCAGCCAGATTGTGAATACTGACCCCAGGGAACCGGGCACGTGGGCAATAGTTACGTCTAAACTTTAGCTGCCCAATCAATCAATCAATCCTCCTTGTGCCGTCTGGCACGTGAGGCGACAGCTAGGGACCTCCATCTGGTTCTGTCTGCTGCTGTTCTGGGGGCTGTCTCGAGTGATAGGCCTCTGTTCTTGAGGTCCTTTTCGATGGATCGCCTCCACGTCTCTTTTGGCCTCCCTCTGTTCCTTTTTCCCTGTGGTGTCCATCGCAGGGCTGTTCTGGGGATTGAGTCTGGAGGCATGCGGCACACGTGACCTAACCATCGTCAGCGCCGCAGTTGGATTGCTTCTGCCAAGGTGCACATCCCCACCCTCTCGTGCAGTTCTTCATATGAGATGGTGTTGGGCCAGAAGATCTCAGAAGGACTTGTGTGTTTTTAGTGTTGACTCTGAGTCCTATCAGTCTTACTAAGGTTTTCAGTCTTATCTTGAAGGTCTTGGTGCCTATGGGATAGCAGTCCTAGGTCGTCGGCGTAGTCTAGATCTTCCAAGACTGTGGTTAGAGTCCACTGTAGGCCCTGTTGACTTCCCTGTGTGACTTGACGCATGAGCCCATGTCAACATAAACTTGCAGGGGAACCATACACACGATAATCACACGTCAATCACCCAGTTTCACAAGACTCAGTAAGTCAGTCGTCCCTTACCTGGCGTTGGGGAGGAACACATGGATAGACGTGGCAGCTGACAGGGCCCGCCACTCTTGCCTATTTTGGGCGATAGTGAGCAGGTCCTGTACAGGACGACCAGTCCAGTCTTTGACGCTCGTAAGCTAGTTCTTTCTCTGGCCGCTGCGTCGTCGGCCACCCTCCAAGGTGCCTTGAAGGATAGTCTTCGACAAGGTGTCGTGCCTGGTCACATGGCCAAAGAAGACCAGCTTACGTCGTTTGACTGTTGATAGTAGATGTTCCTGGTGTCCTACGAATGTGGCAATCTTGTTTCTTACAAAGTCGTTGGTTTTATGTTCTTTGTTTGAGATAAGGAACAGCCGCCTCAGACACTTTTTCTCGAATGCCTGGATTCTCCTTTCCATTTCATCAAGGATGATGATGATGATGATGTCGCGTTATATTGCGCAGGTATCCATTCAAAAGAATGCTCATTGCGCAGCAAAAACAGAAGAGAAGACAAAAATTAAACAACAGGAAAGCAAAAAAATAATAAAGACAGAAATGGTGCTAGGTTGTTTAAGTCTGTCTTAAGTAAACAAATGAGTGTTGCATCCGTAGAGCAGGATCAGCACTACCAGCGATTTGTACAGCCTGTACTTGTTAGTGAACCTTACCTTTACAATAACTTTCACAATACCTATTGGATTTGCTTCAAATTTGGTTTATTAGTGGGACTGAAGGAGTACAAGTCAACAATAGCCTATATAATTCATAGATGCTACTTGATCTTGTTTTATTTGCACTCTTACAATTTACGTGATAATATATACCCGTTAGCATGAAAATCTAATCTTTACAATATCTTTCACAATATATACCCATTGGATTTTCTTCAAGTTTTGTTTATTAAGTGGACTCAAGGAGTAAACGTCAACAAAAGTCTATATATACCAGACTGTCAGTTGATGGTCAGACATCTCGCCCTGCTTCACTTTTCTGTGGTGTTCCCCAAGGCTCAGTACTTGGCCCAGTTCTGTTCATCCTGTATACTAAGCCCCTTTCATCATGCATCCGGTCTCACCAGGTTTCTCATCAATCCTATGCTGATGACACGCAGCTTTACTGTTCCACTCCGCCGGCTGAGTCTTACTCTGCTATTAGCTCTATAGAAGCTTGTATCAGTGATGTCAAGGGTTGGATGCTAAAAAACAAGCTTAAACTAAATGATGATAAAACGGAAGCCCTCTTGTGCCATAGAAGAAGACATCAACCTTCACTCGTCAGTCTGCCCAATCACATCAAGGTGGGCGACAGCAACATCACCTTCACGTCATCTGTTAGGAATCTGGGATTTATTGTCACTGATGACATGACACTCGATAGACATGTAGCATCTGTCTGTCGGTCTGCCTATTATGAGCTCCGTAAGATCAGTGCTATCCGTCACTTTCTCTCTACACGCGCTACCAACACTCTTGTCTGTGCGTTTGTTCTTTCTCGACTTGACTACTGCAACTCCTTGCTGGCAGGCTGCCCTGACTACCTCATTGAGAGACTCCAGAGAGTACAGAACTCTGCTGCGCGTCTGGTGCTTAGAGCAAGGAAACGGGACCATGTCACTCCTCTCCTTCGTTTTCTACACTGGCTACCCATCCGTTCTCGCATTCAGTACAAACTGTCTGTGCTGTGTTTTAATTTCTTTGCTGGCTTCTGTCCTGACTATTTCTCTGAACTTCTCATCCCTTACTCTCCGGCCAGACAACTACGCTCTTCGTCTGACGACCGTATCCTAACTGTTCATGTCACCAGAACAACAATATATGGTCACAGGACTTTTGGCTACTGTGCTGCAAAACAATGGAACTCTCTTCCTTTCCATATCCGCCACCTTCCTACAACTGAATCTTTCAAATCTGCACTGAAAACGCACCTCTTCCTTAAGCATTTCTCCTAACACAGTCCGCACAATGCTCGTCCTTCTTAACCCCGCCCCCTTCCCTCTTGCTACTTTACCCATCTTTCTCGCAGAATCACTATATTTTTCTGTTCCTGTTACTTGATGCCTTTTAATGTTTTCTGTTTCGTCAGTACTGTCGTTTTCTTTCGTCCCCTTTGTTCTGTGTCTACTTAGTCCACGTCTCTTCCTCGTTTTAAGCGCTAAGAGCATGCTCTCTATGAGTGTGAATATGCGCTATAAAAATCTTCACTATTATTATTATTATATAATTCATAGATGCGGCTTGATCTTGTTTTATTTATACTCTTACAGTATACATGATATTATATAGCCGACAGT
Source organism: Marisa cornuarietis (assembly GCA_004794655.1). Classification (NCBI taxonomy): domain Eukaryota; kingdom Metazoa; phylum Mollusca; class Gastropoda; order Architaenioglossa; family Ampullariidae; genus Marisa; species Marisa cornuarietis. The sequence continues at coordinate 5,634,906 of SMMW01000636.1, forward strand.
CTGAAAACCTAATCTTTACAATAACCTTCACAATACCCATTCGATTTCCTTCACGTTTGGTTTATTAGTGGCACTCAAAGAGTACAAGTCAACAATAGTCTATATAATTCATAGATAGTGCCTACTCTTTACAATAACTTTCACAATACCCATTAAATTTGTTTCAAATTTAATTTACTAGTGGGACTGAAGAAGTACAAGTCAACAGTAGCCTATATAATTCATAGATGCTGCTTGATCTTGTTTTATTTCCACTCTTACAATATACTTGTAAATATAAAGCCGTTAGCATGAAATTCTAATCTTTGCAATAACTTTCACAATACCCATTGGATTTGCTTTAGATTTGTTTTATTAGTGGGACTGAAGATGTACAAGTCAATAATAGCCTATATAATTCATAGGTTCTGTTTGATCTTGTTTTATTTGCACTCTTACAATATGCAATGGTGGCGCGGTGTACATACCTCTCTGTCATATGCAATATGTGGGACCAATGGGTCTTGTGAAAGTTATTGTAAATTTTTGTTTTACATTTATTCACATATACATAATGCATGTAGTACAGTATTTTACAATATGAAAAACAAATATGCACATAAGGTAAACATTCATTTAAGAGTACAATCATCCACCAAGCAAGCCATTCAACAGACAATATATAATCTTGCACACCAAAAACATGCATGCACCAGTTTGTGTTCTTTTTACATCTCTCAAATATCAAACACAGACATCATAGCAGGCAGCTTGGATCCCTTATGGTATGCCATAGGCTGACTTCACTCCAGAAATAATATAAATCATATCCGACATACACAGATTTTGCTAAAGTCATATATATATATAAGTATAAAAATCATGTCTACATGACAAGTTGTCCATATGGTTGCCAGAGTTTAGCAAACTTTTCTTCATTTATTTTTAAACATGCATTAAATTTTTCAATTTTATACCTGTGTTTCAATATATGAATAAAGGGTTCTAGCTGCGGGATGGTTTTTTAAAATCTGCAAGAATAAATGTATGCCTTAGCCAGTAGTATAATTAAGTCAAGAACAGCATCTGTCTTTAAGTCATTACTGCCTTCACAAAGTACAAGATTTTCACTGATAATTAAATTTGGAGCAATTTTACATTTGTCTAATATACATGTAACACCCATGACAAATTTGCACAATTGTCATGTGTATTCACATATTTCTTGTTTTTGTTTAGTAATTTTGTATTTTATTTCATGCATTGATTTTTATGTGGTCTCGCATCTGCGAGACTACACCGAGATTTAGACAAGGGGGAAGCAACTCTCTGGGTTTCCATTTGTACATTTTTTGGGGGGAAGAGGTGGCCCAGGGTGGCCGATGTTTGTCCTAAATCAGGTTTGTGAAAAATATACATGATGTATTTTTGTATGATTTTAGATTTGTTAGGTGTACGATGTTTGAAGATTTTGTATGGGGAGAGAGGATCATTTTTCCTCATGTGACGGTTTGTGGGGAAAAGAGGATGTGAGATCGATGTAGGAATTGTGTTTAATGTCATTGTTCTAATGTGTTTTATTGTGGGATCTTTAATTTGTGGTATGATGTTTTGAAGAGAAAATGTTGATGTGGTAATATGATTTATTTGTAAGATGGTTTAATGAGAATAGTGATGGCACATGCTTACCATGTGGTTACCACGTGTTAGAGGAGTAGCTAAGATATTACAGAATGTCTAGAAGATTTGAGATTTTTAATGTGTATTGAATGTGCTTTTGTTGTTGATTTGCAGGGCAACAGCTTCAACCTCCTTCTCCTCCTCTTTTTTCTTTCCCTTCCTTTTGTTTTATCTATGTGTACGCCTCGCAACTGTCCTCTGCAATAAAGAGATATTTTTTGGGAGAACAGCGGTTGTGATTGATGATGAAGATAAACACGCCACCCGACATTTAAGCCTCCCATATTTAGCACCCGTTACAGTTTTTTTTACAAAGTGGTGCTGAATTGGGAGGTTATTCTACGTAACGCATCATGGAGGGGGCAACTGGAGCAGGTGAGACGGTGCACAGAGAGTGGGGAAATTGTCTCCGCTCTGGACAAGACCTATGGGTTTCACAAATGTGCCGAAGACGTGTATTGTGAGTTTGTACAGATGAGACCCCAAAAAGGTGAGGAAAATTCAAAAATTTTCCTACGGCTGTGGGACAAGCTAAGCAAGTGTGGAGAATTTTCAGGGGCAGACATTAGGCGGAAGGTATACCATGCCTTCCTCACGGTTTTAAAAAACAGCCAGCCATTGTTGGCATTAGAACTTAGGGGAAAATATGGAAACCCTGGCCAGGCTGAGCCCGACCTATCTGCTGTTCTGAGGGATGTGAAGGACAACGAACAGACAACCACTCATTCAGAATCTCCAAAGGCCCACTAACATGTGCAGCAAATTGACTACGATCGGTTGGCCACACTTGTGGCTCAGAAACTGCAGACTAACAGCATGCCAACGCAACATCCTGCACCCCCACACCAAGAGAACGCCATTACACATCAGGATGCCCCTGCAGTGACAGATGCCCGACGGTCCATCCCAGCCAACTACCAAAGGAGGGAACCGTGTTACAGGTGTGGGAGGCACGGACATCTTGCGCGACAGTGCAGGAGTGTGGAAAATTCTGCTTTTCGCCACGCTAGACTCTTCGCAACATCTTGAGGCTCTTTTGGGACCCTCCCTTGAGTGTGATATCAGTGTGTGTGTGGTTCCATAACACGAGGTTTGTTGGACAGTAGTTCTCAGTTCACCACACTGTCTGAACAGTTTTACAGAGACCACCTTTCACATATACCACTGCTGAACTTACACGAAATTGTTGGTTTCAATTTGTCTGTAAAGGGGGCGGGTGACCAAGGTGTACCTTACATCGGTGCCATTTCTATTGATTGTTGTTTACCTATTTCTGTTGTAGGAAGTGACAGGGTTGTGCATGTGATTGCTCTTGTGGGCAAGAACACAGGATATTCTGCAAGGGTACCTATTATAGTTGGTACGAATGTGTTTAAACAATTAGCCAAGGGAAGAAACCCTGAGAGCATTTTTAAGCAGATTCAATTTGAGGCGGCAACCATGTACAAGTTGTCTGCTGCATGTGATAATGCTGATGGTTATCTGGGCTCCATAAGGCTCAGGGGGAAAGACATTGTTATCCCTGCCCAGTCAAGTGTAACTGTGAGAGGATTTTCACACATAGCTGTACCACCATTATGTACTTCAGTTCTAGTTCAAGAACCAGTGTCAAAGTGTCTGCCAGAGGGACTAGGGGTAGTAGCTAGCAAAGTGTGGGTTAGAGATTTCTATAGTATTAAGATAACCATGTGTAACTCTACAGATGAGCACATAACCTTGAAGGGGGGATCTGTGATTGCAGATGTAATGAGTATTCAGGCTCAGTATGATGTAAACCAGTTGTTGCATGAGTTAAGTGCTGAAATGTCAAGTGACAGTGTGAGCACAGCCACCCAGAGTCAAACTCAAAAGAAGAATAGCAATGATATTTCTTTTCAGTTTGGAGATGTACCGGATAATTGGAGAACCCGGTTTGGGCAATAGTTGCAAGAATATACTGATGTTTTTGTAAAAGATGAGTTTGGCATTGGGCGAGCAAACACTGGCACAGTGTTTGACATGGAAGTCAACCCAGGTCCTGACATTAGGGAGCGTGCAAGACCCTTGTCTCCCCAAGATTTTCATGATTGTAAAGAGCATATCCAGGGTCTTTTGGATGCAAAGATAATTAGACCTTCAACTTCATCTTTCGCCAGCCCCATTGTTCTTGTTAGGAAAACGTCAGGAGCACTACGTATGTGTATTGACTACAGGAAGTTAAATAACAGCACTGTTCGAGACAGTTACTGTATTCCCAAAGTAGAAGATCTTTTTCTGACTCTCAGCAATGCTAAATATTTTTCAAGTATGGATTTATGTAAAGCCTACTACCAGATTCCAATGTCAGAAAGGGCTACAAAGTTCTCAGCGTTTATAACACCATTTGGTCTTTTTGAATGGGATAGACTTCCCCAGGGTTTGTGTAATGCTCCGCATGTTTTCAGAGGATAATAGAGACTGTGTTTAGAGACATGAACTTGACAGAATTGATAGTGTTCCTAGATGACACTCTGGTTCATGCCAAAACCCTAGAAGAATTGGAAGAATGCACACTTTGTGTTCTGCAAAGGCTCCGGAGATTTAACTTGAAATTGGACCCCACTAAATGCACATTTGGTGCAACGGAGATTAGACATTTGGGGTATGTCATATCTGCGGGTTGTATTCGACCTGACCCCGATAAAATATCTGCAGTAACTTCATGGCCCAAACCTCCCACAGTGAAAGAAGTCAAAAGCCTAGTAGGGTTTGCGGGTTTCTATCGCAGGTTTATTCCCAATTTTTCAAGTATGGTAAAACCTCTGAATGACTTAACTGTGGGTTATACCCCCAATAAGTCTGTCCCCACTAAGTCTAAGTTAAAGAAGAATGCTACCTTAAGACTGTCATCAGATATCACAGGATTGTGGGGGGTAGAACAGGATGAAGCATTTCATAAAATAAAAGATGCACTGACCAGTGAGCTAGTTCTTGGCCTAGCAGACAAGACCAAGCCCTTTTTCTTGCACGGTGATGCGAGTGGTATAGGTTTGGGAGCAGTTCTATACCAGGAGTTTGATGGGAAGATGAAAGTCATTGCCTATGCTTGTAGGGGGCTAAATCGTTCAGAGCAAAATTATCCAGCTTACAAACGTGAATTTCTTGCCTTGAAATGGTCCATGAGTGACAAAGTCTGTGATTACCTTTTGGGATCTAGTGTCATTGTTGTCACGGATAATAATCCCCTCTGTTACATTTTAAAGAATGCAAAGCTAGATGCCACAAGTCATCGATGGTTAGCTTCCCTGTCCAGGTTTGATTTCCAGATAAGGTACAAAAAGGGTAGTGGTCACATTGATGCTGATGCACTGTCGAGGAGGCCCCATGGGCCGGTTGAGGAAGATGAGAACTACAAAAGAACAACTGAGGAAATAGCATTTTTAATAGAGAAGGCTAAAGAGTTTGACAAACTTGAACATCCCGATGAGACAGTGGTAGACTTCCATTCAGTGAGAGCAATCTTGGAGATGCACAAGGTGAGCATACCACAGGGTTGTGGGATTCGCACCTCCAGTCAAGGAATCAAGGAGACTAAGTCACAGTCAGCTGTTGATGGCACAGAAGATGAGTTTGTCCCTGTTGTGGAACAGATGGTCATGGACCCACTCTTGATTCCTGACGACGTTTTGGACCCCAAGGGTATGGAGACAGACGCTGAATCGTCAAAAGACCAGTGGAGGAAATCCCAGCTGGGAGACAGAAATCTGGCTGTTGTTATTCGCAGCCTGGAAACCAGAACACAGTTGGCCACATTAGATCAGACCCGGGGTAACCCCGAGTTACAAGTTTTTGCACATGAACAAAGACGGCTGCAGATGAGAAATGGCGTCCTTTACCGTAGAGTAGAGGAAGAATGCGATGTTAGATGGCAGCTGGTAGTGCCATTTTCGCATCGTAGGCAAGCGTTGGAAGGAGTCCATGAAGATTTATTTCATACGCATTTTGATAACGCGATAATTCAGCTTTGCATGAGATTTTTCTGGCCTTACATGGCAAAAGATCTGGAAAGAAAGATCAAGATGTGTCCCAGGTGTATCAGAAGAGGAGCAGTGCCTCAGAAAGCACCGATGGAAAATATTATAACCACGTTTCCTCTCGAGCTGCTGTCCATAGATTACTTGACGATTGAAGTAAACAACCAAAAGCAAAACATACTCGTAGTGATGGATCACTTCATGATGTTTGCAGCTGCATTTTGTACGGAGAACCAAACAGCTAAAACATGCAGTAGCTAGGACTCTATGGAAGAATTTCTTCATGGTGTATGGGTTTCCCAAGACTATACTCTCAGACCAAGGGCGTTACTTTGAGTCACAGCTCATAAAGGAGCTTTGCCAGGCATAAAGAAGATCAGAACCAGTCCATACCATCCAAGTTTGAATCCAGTGGAAGACCAGAAGACAGCTTGGAAGAGAAGTCTCCCGGCCGTAGTTCATGCTTACAATTGTTGTATTCATCAGAGTACTGGGTACAGCCCATGCTACCTTTTCTTTGGCCGGCATCCAGGGTTACCAGTGGACATAGATTTTGGAACAGAACTAAATCAAAAGCAGGAAGGGAGTACTAGGCAATACACACGAAATTTCAAGGAAGAACTTTCTAACGCGTACCATAAAGCTGTCACAAACATGGAGAAGATGGGTCTCCGCAACAAGGTTCGCTACGACAAATCAGCCCATGCTGCTGAGTCAGAGGTAGGAGACCGTGTGTTGGTGAGGCGTCTAGGGCATCGAATTGGTTCGAAAATCGAAGATAAGTGGGAAAAGGCAGTATACGTCGTCGTTGCCAAGTCACCGGGATTACCAGTGTACACCGTCGAGGACGAAGGGGGAGAACACGACAACAGGACGTTACACAGGAACTATCTATTGCCTGTGGGGGCATTAGACATTGACACACCAACCAAGGAAACTGTCAGGAAGGAAGAACCTCGAAGACATAAGAAGGAACAATAAGAGGGGGAAGATGTATTGGGAGAATCAGAGGATGAAGTGAGAGTGGTGGTCGTGGAAATCGAACCTATACCCACTTCGGCATTGAGGCCTGATGCGCCTCCCTTTGCTCCAAGAATCATCCCTAACGGGGAGGATCAACAAGACCCTATGTGTGAGGTGGGCGTGGAAATCGAGCCTATACCCACTCTGGCATTGAGGCCTGATACACCTCCATTTGCTCCGAGAACCATCCCTAACGGGGAGGATCAACAAGACCCTATGTGTGAGGCGCAGGGAGAAGAAACTCAGGACAACCTTTGCGCTGAAAACCTGCCTAGGCGTTCCCAGAGAAACACGAGGCCTGTGGACAGATTGAACCTGACGCACCGATGTGCAAGGGGGAATGTGTGGGACAGGGAAAAGTTATACATTATTCAACAAGAGATGGGAAATCTGTTAGGCTCTGGTCAGGAAAATTCCTCAGAGCTGATACATCTTGCATATGGGGCCATAAATGAAGTGATAGAGGTGTTGAGAAAATGGCTTTCCAGTTTTCCAGCAGTAGTTGAAACGGATGAATAATGGAAGGAGTTTTGGGATTATTTTAGGTGGATGTTAGGAAATGGTCGCATTTTTTAGAGAAATGGCACCCATTTAATTTAGGGGGGGGGGTGACTGTAACACCCATGACAAATTTGCACAATTGTCATGTGTATTCACATATTTCTTTTTTGTTTAGTAATTTTGTATTTTATTTCATGCATTGATTTTTATGTGGTCTCGCATCTGCGAGACTACACCGAGATTTAGACAAGGGGGAAGCAACTCTCTGGGTTTCCATTTGTACATTTTTTGGGGGGAAGAGGTGGCCCAGGGTGGCCGATGTTTGTCCTAAATCAGGTTTGTGAAAAATATGCATGATGTTTGATAGTTTAAACCCTGCTCTACAAGGGCATAGTATTTTTGTATGATTTTAGATTTGTTAGATTACGATGTTTGAAGATTTTGTATGGGGAGAGGGGATCATTTTTCCTCATGTGGCGGTTTGTGGGGAATGTTTTTATTTTATTTTAAAATGACTGAAATTATTTATACTAGCCTGATACATGTTGAAATGGCTAATGGATTGTACAACATGTATAAGAAGCAGCATCAGTGTATATTCCTCCTTACATAAATCACTTGTGTACAGCTACTTTATACTTCTTATTGTTTGTGCAGATGAGCCTTTAATGGCTGTCATTTCTAACTTGTGTTGAAAATGATCCACTGTCACTGGAGGGTTAGTATTTTACCAGTTCACATCTGTGAAGGTCGATACGTAATACTTAGGTATCTAATGATCTATGTACACTCTGAAGAAAATGGATGGTAAGCAATGTGCAAGTATTTAAGATTTTAAAAATGGGATAGATTCTGTAACAGTAATGTTATGCCAAACAGCCAACAGTTATGATGATGATGTCCATTTTTAATGTGCAGGTATCCATTCAGAAGAATGCGCAGCAAAAACAACAACAAAAAAATAAAGTAATATAATAAAACAGTAAATAAATAGATAAAACACCAGGAAAGTAAAAAATAAAAACAGAAGTGTTGCTTGGTTGTTTAAGTCCGTCTTAAATAAACAGATGGGTCTCCAGTCTTTTTCGAAACATGGTTGGTGAGTTAATTAGTTAATTATTACATTTTTGCAGTAACATTTGAGAAACTTATAGTATTGAAGAGTACATGTTGTACAGCAATAGTTTTATTAACCAAGTAGGATTTCTGTGCAATGAGCATTCTTCTGAATGGATACCTGTGCATTACAAATGGACATCATCATCATCATAGGATGGATCATTGCAGACATTCCATCAACCTCATTTGCCACCACAAATTCTGTCAAGCTGGTGAAAGATGAAGTGGCACACAGTTCACAAAGTTTGTATCAATATGTTAGCTAACTGCTGTGCACATGAAAAAATAAAGTAACTATTCATGAAGAGTTTAAGTCAATAACCAAAACACCCATACTTGTATATTCACTATTTGCTTAATACTTGCACCTCATGATCTGTGGATATATTATGATTTTCGGCCAATAGCTCTAACCTCCCTCGTCATGAAAACTCTTGAGAAAATTGTCAAGACTCTCATCTTAACATCTGTAGAGAGTAAACTGGACCCACTGCAATTTGCTTACAGGAAGGGGAGGGGTGTTGACGATGCCAAGTTATTCATTCTGAACACACTGTATAAACATTTAGAAAAGCCCAAGTCACATGCCAGATTACTCTTCGCAGATTTTAGTTCTGCATTCAATACAGTACAACCACACCTTCTGGCTTTGAGACTGATTTTTGATTTTGACTTGCCACATCAACTGGTTTTATGGATAGTGGATTTTTTTACTTGTAGACAGCAGAGGGTTTATGTTAATAGTAATTATTCTGACACAGTTGTTACAAGCACTGGCTCCTCACAGGGCTGTTGTCTATCACCTCTGTTATTTATCATGTACACTGACAGCTGTAGAAGCACGGAGGAGAATAGCTACCTCATCAAGTTCTCTGATGATACTGCATTGATGACTCTTTTACAGGAACATACAACAGAACATGGTAATGCCTTAATAAATTTTGTACAGTGGTGCGATGATAACTTTTTAGAGTTGAATGTAGATAAGACTAAAGAAATAGTTATAGACTTTAGGAATATCAAAGAGGATTTTGTTATTCCCAGTGTGATACATAGTAAACCTGTTGAAATTGTTAATTCCTTCAGGTATCTGGGAACTACTTTTGATAGCCAGCTCAAATGGAATTTAAACACTGAACACATTGTTAAACGTGGCCAACAAAGAATGTATCTTTTGCACAAATTAAAGAGTTTTTCAGTTAGCCAAATAATCTTAGGCCGTTTTTACCAGTCATTCATTGAGTCTTCTATCTTTCTCATTTGTATGCTGGTTTCGCAATCTCTCTGTCCATGATAGGAATAGTCTGAATAGTGTTGTGAACATCTGTTCTAAGATAATTGGTATCAGACAGAGGGATTTAGCTTCTTTTTATGACCAGCAAATAGTACGGAAAGCTTCATGTATTTTATCATTACCTGAACATGTACTAACAACAGAATTTTTATTATTAAGCTCAGGTAAACGCTATGCCATGCCTATATGTAAGAGTAACAGACACCTAAAATCATTTGTGCCGTCTGCAGTCCAGCTGCTTAATCTTGAGCTGTCAGTGTGCGTGTGTGATGTTGTATGTGTATACTTGATTTCCTTGTAAGTTTTTTTATCTCTCTCTCTCTATATATATATATATATGATACATGTTACTTGCCCACTTTTTTTTTTCCTTTTCCATTCATTGTTGAACTAGAGCACATTCCCATATTCAAATTGCCCACTGGGACAAATAAAGTTTGTCATTGTCATTACTGAAATATTTCTTGAAAATATACAGAAAACCACAATTAAGAAGAAAAATTCTTAATAAGGATTTTTGTCACACACATGCATAAAGTAGAACACTAAACTGTATGCTCTTTTGTATTTTTCCACATTTTACCCTTATTTGTAAATCTGTTACTTGACATCATAACAAAAGCATATAGCATCTGAAAGATGATAATTTTGTTTAATGCTTTTAACACAATTATTATATAGAAAAAAAAGAGCTAACAAGAAGCACAGGAAAATATCAATGTCATGTGAGAGAAGTTGGTCATTACTCTTAAGAAAAGTATGAGAGGTTACTGTAAAAAAGTAATGTACAAAAAACTTACATGAACAAAAATCAAATACTATTTTTGTAGTTTACTTTCATGTAATCAAGAAACAGTACAACTGAACTTTGAAATGTACAAAGTACTTCAACATGTGAAAGTATTAAAAAAAATGATGTGTTTCTTTGCATGGAAGCCTTCAAAGGATGCTAACAGAGGTGAATTCTAGTTTTATGAACTGACTATACCTTTCAGCTTGTAATTGAACAATAATAAATAATGTCACTGCTTATCATACAAAATTCATTCAGACCACTCAAAAATTAGCAATCAAAAAAGAATAAACGATCAAAGTTAGGCATAGCTGTGCTCAACCAACTGCTGTTACTAATTGTTGTTTTATAAACAGGAAAACATAACCAGCGCAAGATGAAGACAATGACCAGGAAAGCTGTCTCCAGTATTCAACTTTGGGAAGAATACCTGAAAACAGAAATAGACAGAAAATATGCAACAGAAAAAAATAAATATGCCCCAAAAATATATTAATCCATAATTAAACTGAATAAGCTGAGAATAGAAGTAATCAGAAAAACGTTGCGTGGGGAAGAAAATTCTCACACAGATATTTGTGACCATGTCTCAAAAGTATGATCAACTTCTGTGTAAATATTTAAGACTAATAAAATGTCTTCACCTAAGAGATGTACCTTGTATGATGAATGTGTGTGCTTCTTCCACACATTCCTTCCCAAACTATTCCACAGTAGGATTAAGAAGCCAAGAAATTCATATTTGTTGATTTTAAAGGATAACAATATGCACATTATGCGATCTTAAATTAATAGCAATGATAAAAGGGCTTACGTAAATAACTCATCCCAAATCCCACCATGCACTATTTTGTGGGTGTTTGATAACTATTACCTATACAGTAATACTGTGCAATTACAAATATATAAATATTTTACAAACCTCAGAAAAACTGATCAACAAGTCTGTGCCTTGTAGCTTGACCTGCTGAAACTCTCATCCTTTCTGTTGGAACATCCTGAAAAGGTACATTGTCATGGAGAATATTTGTCGCGGTTTACCACCTTCTGGCATCGTGGATGCACACCAGCAGCTGCTCACACAGTCAGCGCAAATACACAGTCACTCTACCAGAGACGGGACACAACGTACGAACCTCTGATGAACGCAGACCATTACAAAGGCGAAATGAACGTTACAAAATAACTTTAATAACACACACACAAAAAGTGGAAAATACATAGCCATATACACACACGCAGGAAAACAAAAATGCCGCACGCCCAAGAAAAAATATGCTAAAGGTTAGTAAGGAGAGGTAAAAAGACAAATATCTTAACGTGTCACTGTCTTAATAGGGCGCTAAGAGTTCTTGCCCTTGGATCTTTCAGACCCAGCGTTAGATCTAACAGTTTACGCTTTCTTCACACTGTGCCGTTAGCCTTCAGTGGCCTCGCGCTGACTGCCACCCCACTTTCTTTCTGGCGCACACAGGGACCCTCTGATGGTCCTCAGTCCAAGTTGCCTCGTTGACCACCCGTCACACGATGAAGGACAGGATGACGAAGGTGACGGACAGATGAAGCGAAGAGAGCTGACAAACGTAGAGTAGATGCGACTTCAGCACACAGGAGCGTATGGGGTGAAGAAGAAGCAAAGAAGGTGAAGACGAAGAACAGCAGCGACGATAACGATGACAGGGTCGATGACAAGTACAGGATAGTGTAGAGGTTCAAGACGATTATCAGAGGAAGGAAGTCAGAATGAATGGTCGACGAAAATAAGTAAAACAACTAAGCAACCAATCGATCAAAAGCAAGAGATCAAGCCCACACGATCAAAACCAAGACCACTACCAAAATCAATACCAATCAAGCCCACACAACTCATATTTGTATTTAATGGCATTCTCCTCACACCATACACTTTGTTTGTCATAGTTTTTACCCAAAGGCACCTCATCTGCCTTAAGTAATGAACCATCCCATACTAGTTCAATTGGAAGATGCCAGGAGTGGAGTGCATTACTGACATGAAGATACATACACTGACTACTGAAACAGAAAGTTAAATGAAACCAAATAACTACAGCCAGTCTGACATTTCACTACTAATAATTTATAACTTATGTACGTTTCACATACCAATGGCTGTTTCTACTGTGCTCCTTGTAGAAGTATGAGCTGCATTATACCGTCTCTCCTGCCTAGTAGTGGGATTCAGAAAGCGTATCATAAGCCACTCTCTGCTCATGTAACCACTGTCACCAAGCATGACACCATCTAGTGGTTTTGGGTTTGCCTCAAAAGCAGCAAAAACACTTGACTGCCTTAGAATTCTTGCATTGTGGACACTCCCAGGCCATTTTGCCACAACGTCAATAAATAATAAATAAATAATAATGATGTTGGCTTGTATAGCGCCAAATCCTGGCCTGTGGACAGCTCAAGGCGCTGACGTCAAAAAATAAGATGACGACAAAATAAGATGACGACAAAATGTGGGTGTGTAGCGGCCCGTCTCCTCCACGTCACAGGGCAGCGTCCACACACAGGAAAATCACAGTCCTCAGCACAAATATCCAACATGTCATACAATCCGGAATACACTCCATAGAACAAATATCAAACATGTCATACACTCCACAGAAAATGCTACATCCAACAGAAGGCACAAGTTTCACTGGAACGCCAGCACACGCTCAAGTTCACTGATGAAAACATGAATCCCACACCACCGCGCAAGTCATGAAGTCCAAATCCAACAAGACAGTATCAAAGGCCATCATCGACCAGCACATTGTCCAAGCCAGCTGTCCGCACGCATACGTCCAGTTTCTGAAATACTCTCTTCAGCCGTCCGTCCAGTGCCGGGAAAAGGCTGTCCATCAAGACCGGGCGGATGGGGTCGGATCGCAACACCTCTTTCATGGCCCTGCCGAGAACACCATCCCGCAACAGCTGCAGGCTGCTCCAAGTGGACGTCCTCAACATGCAGCAGTCTTGTAGAGGAGCAAGGATGGCGACTTCATCATAATAAGGGTTGCCGAAACTCAAAATACGACGGACGATACAAAAACAGACAAAAACGACAGAGAGCCATCCCCTCAAGCCAGTTAGGCGAAGGGACGTCTATCAGATCAGCATTGCAGATGACCTGTTGAAATATATATATATATATATAAAGTAATTTATTACTATTCTTTTCTCTTCATCTGCTTTAGAATACTGATTTTGACACACATGATGTAACCATTATACTTCATTTACCTACAGCACTACACACACTTACTGGATACATATTCAATAGCGACTATACACATTCTATGTGAAATGTTGATGCCAGTGTGCATTTTATAATAATAAAATGAATAAGAATAATAATGAAAAGCTCTTATATGGAGCATTTTTTCACAGGGCGTCAAGCTATATGTGCTACACAAGAAAGAACTAAACAATACATATTTCAATATAAAATTTTACCTGAACATTTATTGAATGAAAGTTTTTCCGACAAACGAATTTATGTTCGTTTGCCCTTGGAACTATAATCGTTAACCGGTCGGTTCGACTAGGGTCAGTTCGACTAACGGTCGTTTCGACTAGGGTCAGTTTGACTAAGGTCGGTTCGACTAAGTCGTTTCGTCTAACGGTCGAGTTGTCTATAGGACGCATGAAATGCTATAGGACGCGGGCCGCTTCATGACAGCCTGCCTCCTTGCAACTCTCACTTCAACTTTCGTTATAAGGTGCATCGGGGAGAGGGGTTGTCTTATGTTGTACCCGCCTTACGTGTGGTTGCACCCCTGTACGGCGCTGCGCGGGTTTCCATTAATTTCTTCATTCTGCAGGCAGGTTTATTTGTATGTGTTATCTTGACATTATTTTTGACAGTGTTCGTCATTTCTTCTTCTCTCTAACAAATTTCTTCCATCTATAATAAACGCTTGTTATTTTACTGTTCCCACGTGTGCGCGTCAATTTTTAAACTTGGAGACGGTTGGATGCATCGCCGACATCTGGTGTTTGAGTGCTTGTTGAGTCTGTGTGACAATTAGCACTATTTACACAATAGATTTAAATCGTTTATTAACATTTCAATCACTTCAATTATTTTCCATGTCATGCGTCCTATAGATGACCCGACCGTTAGACGAAACGACTTTAGTCACGACCTTAATCGAAACGACCGGGGACCCTGTAATCCGTATATGGGTGCCATAGATGCACCCTACCCTTGGTTGAAAAATTTAGTTTTTTGTCTGTTGGCTTCTTGCTCAATTGGGACACACATTTAACGACACATAAAAACGTCACACTTGGATTGGAGGGAAATATACGTAACGAATGCGTAAAACTGAGAAATGACCTATGAATTTACAATTCCCAATAAAATCTGGCAAAATATGTTTAAAATCAGAGGTGGGCAGCATTTTACGATTTTTACAATAACCAAAAGACTTTCTCTAAGGCTTTAGAGGGGGCTGGGTTTAGTGGCGGCGCAGTGTAATACCTCTCTGTCATACGCGATACGTGAGACCTCGTGTTTGTTAAGCCTTACGTGAGGCCCGTGCAAAGCAGACCCGTCTCAACATTAGCGGACACGGTTAGGGTGCTGGGTCAGCCGACTTTATCAGACTCTTCCGTATATAACATGGTAGCACGGTTTTTTTCAAACTCCAGGTGTCTTTCGTGCTATTTAGTTCCCGTGTCAAGTTTGCAACCTAAACTTTTCTATAACTTTCACAATACCCATTGGATTTGCTTCAAATTCGGTTTACTAGTGTGACTGAAGGAGAACAACACAAAAATAGTCTATATAATTCATATATGCTGCTTGGTCTTGTTTTATTTGCACTCTTACACTACACATGATAATATATAGCTGACAGAAGGAAAACCTAATCTTTACAATAACTTTCACAATACCCATCGGATTTGCTTCAGATTTGGCTTACTAGTGTGACTGAAGGAGTACAACACAAAAATCGCCTATATAATTCATAAATGCTGCTTGATCGTCTTTTATTTGCACTCTTACAATACACATGATAATATAAACCTGACAGAAAGAAAACCTAATCTTTACAATAACCTTTACAATACCCATTGGATTTGCTTCAAATTTGGTGTACTTTTGTGACTGAAGGAGTACAACACAAAAATAGCCTATACAGCTCATAGATGCTGCTTGATCTTGTTTTATTTGCACTCTTACAATACACGTGATAATATTGCTCAAAGAAGGAAAACTTAATCTTTACAATAACTTTCACAATACCCATTGGATTTGCTTCAAATTTGGTTTACTAGTGTGACTGAAGGAGTAACACACAAAAATAGCCTATATAATTCATAGATGCTGCTTGATCTTGTTTTATTTGCACTCTTACAATTCACATAATAATATATAGCTGAAAGAAGGAAACCTAAGCTTTACAATAACTTTCACAATACCCATTGGATTGGCTTCAAATTTGGTTCACTAGTGTGACTGAAGGAGTTGAACACTAAAGTAACTTATATAATTCATAGATGCTGCTTGCTCTTGTTTTATTTGCACTCTTACATAACACGTGGTAATATTTCTCAAAGAAGGAAAACCTAATCTTTGCAATAACTTTCACAATACCCATTGGATTTGCTTCAAATTTGGTTTACTAGTGTGACTGAAGGAGTACAACACAAAAATAGTCTATAGAATTCATAGATGCTGCTTGATCTTGTTTTATTTGCACTCTTACAATTCATATGAGAATATATAGCTGACTGAAGGAAAACCTAATCTTTACAATAGCTTTCACAATGCCCGAAGGATTGGCTACAAATTTGGTTTGCTAGTGTGACTGAAGGAGTACAACACAAAAATAGCCTATATAATTCATAGATGCTGATGATCTTGTTTTATTTGTACTCTTACAATTAACGTCTGGACTGGGTCATACATCGACCTGATGACCACTTAGTCCAGTCAGTTGATGTTTCCCATGATCTCTTCTCTGACCACTACTCTGTACTAATCGAACTGGATCGCAAATGCCCATCATCGGCGTCAGTTTTCAGACCCAATCTCTCATTACAAAATGTGGATAGACTAGCATTCAAAGCACAGCTGCAGATGGCGCTCCTCCAACCACCCTCTGCCAAGCAACTTGACTGTGTTTTACGTAGAGTAGTTGATGACCACTCCCCAGTGTCTCGACGTCCGATGCGCCAGTCTAAATGTGCGCCTTGGTATTCACAGATCCGCGTCGAACTCCGTGACCTGAAGCGCACGCGCCGGCGAGCAGAACGTGTTTGGCGGAAGACTGGACTCGCCATCCACAAAGAAATTTATAATGCCGCAAAGCGAAGCGTTGCAAAATGCATTTATGAGGCTAAAACATCATATCTTCAGGGCAAAATAATTAACTGCACCTCCTCCAAAAAGCTCCTTGCCATTTGCACTCAAATGACTGGATCTCGTACAGCAACACCACTGCCTACTGCCTACCCTGCTTCACTGCTGCCGCAAGTTTTTAGTGATTATTTCACCAGCAAGATATCGGACATTCGATCATCTTTAGACTCGGTGTCGGCGCTTGACAGCATCTCCTGTGATGCCCTCCCAGGATGCTCCATGACCAAGTTCCTACCAGTCTCTGAGACCGATGTGAAAGCGGTTATTCTAAAAGCTAAACCAACAACTTGCGAGTTAGATCCGATGCCCACACGCCTTCTGCTTGAGTGCCTAGATACTCTACTTCCTGCCATCACAAATATTGTAAATGTCAGCCTGTCGTCAGGTGTTTTCCCATCTTTGTTCAAAAATGCGGTGGTGAGGCCACTTCTAAAAAATCCGAGCTTGACGTCAATGTGCTGAACAACTACCGTCCAGTCTCCAACTTGTCTTTTCTCTCTAAGATCATAGAGAAAATAGTTTTGACACAGCTCTGGGCATACTTACAAGAGCATCATCTTATCCCACAAGCTCAGTCGGCATATAGACCTTTCCACAGCACCGAGACCACTCTTATTAAAGTAACAACAGACATATTATCTGCTCTTGACAGTGGTGATGTCTCTCCATTAACCCTACTGGACCTGTCTGTTGCATTTGACACTATAGACCACTCTCTGCTTCTTCACAGACTCCACACCCTCTACGGGATTTCTGGACCTGCCCTCTCATGGTTCAACTCCTATCTCACTGATAGGACCCAGACTGTGTTAGTTGATGGTCAGATATCTCGCCCTGCTTCACTTTTCTGTGGTGTTCCCCAAGGGTCAGTACTTGGCCCAGTTCTGTTCATCCTGTATACTAAGCCACTTTCATCATGCATCCGGTCTCACCAGGTTTCTCATCAATCCTATGCTGACGACACGCAGCTTTACTGTTCCACTCCACCGGCTGAATCTCACTCTGCTATTAGCTTTCTAGAAACTTGTATTAGCGATGTCAAGGAGAAGAAGACATCAACCTTCACTCGTCAGTCTGCCCAATCACATCAAGGTGGGCGACAGCAACATCACCTTCACGTCATCCGTTAGGAATCTGGGATTTATTGTCACTGATGACATGACACTCGATAGACATGTAGCATCTGTCTGTCGGTCTGCCTATTATGAGATCCGTAAGATCAGTGCTATCCGTCACTTTCTCTCTACACGCGCTACCAACACTCTTGTCTGTGCGTTTGTTCTTTCTCGGCTTGACTACTGCAACTCCTTGCTGGCAGGCTGCCCTGACTACCTCATTCAGAGACTCCAGAGAGTACAAAACTCTGCTGCGCGTCTGGTGCTTAGGGCAAGGAAACGGGACCATGTCACTCCTCTCCTTTGTTTTCTACACTGGCTACCCATCCGTTCTCGCATTCAGTACAAACTGTCTGTGCTGTGTTTTAATTTCTTTGCTGGCTTCTGTCCTGACTATTTCTCTGAACTTCTCATCCCTTACTCTCCGTCCAGACAACTTCGCTCTTCGTCTGACGACCGTATCATAACTGTTCCTGTCACCAGAACAACAACATATGGTCACAGGACTTTTGGCTACTGTGCAGCAAAACAATGGAACTCTCTTCCTTTCCATATCCACCACCTTCCTACAACTGAATCTTTCAAATCTGCACTGAAAACGCACCTCTTCCTTGAGCATTACTCCTAACACAGTCCACAATGCTAGTCCTTCTTACCCTCCCCCTTCCACTCTTGCTACTTTACCCATCTTTCTCGCAGAATCACTATATTTCTCTTTTCCTGTTACTTGGTGCCTTTTGATTTCTAATTCGTCGTCAGTACTGTCGTTTTCTTTCGTCCCCTTTGTTCTGTATCTACTTAGTCCACGTCTCTTCCTCGTTTTAAGCGCTAAAAGCATGCTCTCTATGAGTATGAATATGCGCTATAAAAATCTTCACTATTATTATTATTAATTTAATAATATAAAGCTGAAAGAAGGAAAACTTAATCTTTACAATAACTTTCACAATACCCATTGGATTGGCTTCAAATTTGGTTTACTAGTGTGACTGAAGGAGTACAAAACAAAAATAGCCTATATAACTCATAGATGCTGCCTGATCTTGTTTTATTTGCACTCTTCCAATACACGTGGTAATATTGCTCAAAGAAGGAAAATTTAATCTTTACAATACCTTTCACAGTACCCATAGGATTGGCTTCAAATTTGGTTTACAAGTGTGACTGAAGGAATACAACACAAAAAAGCCTATATAATTCATAGATGCTGCTTGATCTTGTCTTATTTGCACTCTTACAATTCACAAAATAATATATAGCTGAAAGAAGGAAAACTTAATCTTTACAATAACTTTCACAATACCCATTAGATTGGCTTCAAATTTGTTTTGCTAGTGTGACTGAAGGAGTACAACAAAAAAATAGCCTATATAACTCATAGATGCTGATTGATCTTGTTTTATCTGCACCCTTACAAAACACGTGGTAATATTGCTAAAAGAAGGAAAACTTAATTTTTACAATAACTTTCACAATACCCATTGGATTTGCTTCCAATTTGGTTTACTAGTGTGAGTGAACGATTACAACACAAAATAGCCTATATAATTCATATACTCTGCTTGATCTTGTTTTATTTGCACTCTTACAATTTACATGGTAATATATAGCTAACAGAAGGAAAACCTCAACTTTACAATAACTTTCACAACACCCATTAGATCGGCTTCCAATTTGGTTTACTAGTGTGATTGAAGGATACAACACAAAAATAGCCTACATAATTCATAGATGCTGCTTGATCTTGTTTTATTTGCACTTTTACAATTAACGTAATAATATACAGCTGACAGAAGGAAAACCTAACCTTTACAATAACTTTCACAATACCCATTGGATTGGCTTCAAATTTTGTTTATTGGTGTGACTCATGGAGAACAAAACAAAAGTAGCCTATTTAATTCATAGATGCTGCTTGATCTTGTTTTATTTGCACTCTTACAACACACGTGGTAATATTGCTCAAAGAAGGAAAACTTAATCTTTACAATATCTTTCACAGACCGATAGGATTGGCTTTAAATTTGGTTTACAAGTGTGACTGAAGGAGTACAACACAAAAAGCCTATATAATTCATTTATGCTGCTTGCTCTTTTTTATTTGCACTCTTACAATTCACATAATAATATATAGCTGACAGAAGGAAAACCTAATCTTTACAATATCTTTCATAATACTCATTGGATTTGCTTCAAATTTGGTTTACTAGTGTGACTGAAGGAGTGCAACACAAAAATAGCCTATATAACTCATAGATGCTGCTTGATCTTGTTTTATTTGCATTCTTACAAAACACGGGGTAATATTGCTAAAAGAAGGAAAACTTAATCTTTACAATAACTTTCTATATACCCATTGGATTTGCTTCAAATTTGGTTTACTAGTGTGACTAATGGAGTACAGCACAAACATTGCCTATATAATTCATAGATGCTGCTTGATCTTGGTTTTTTTGCACTCTTACAATTCACATAATAATATAAAAATGAAAGAAGGAAAACCTAACCTTTACAATATCTTTCATAATACTCATTGGATTTGCTTCAAATTTGGTTTACTATTGTGATTGAACGAGTACAACACAAAAATAGCCTATATAATTCATAGATGCTGCTTGATCTTGTTTTATTTGCACTCTTACAATTCACATAATAATATTTAGCTGAAAGAAGGAAAACCTAATCTTTACAATAACTTTCACAATACCCATTGGATTTGCTTCCAGTTTTGTTTACTAGTGTGACTGAAGGAGTACAACACAAACATTGCCTATATAATTCATAGATGCTGCTTGATCTTGTTTTATTTGCCTTCTTACAAAACACGTGGTAATATTGCTCAAAGAAGGAAAACCTAATCTTTACAATAACTTTCATAATACTCATTGGATTTGCTTCAAATATGGTTAAGTAGTGTGACAAAAGGAGTACAACACAAAAATAGCCTATATAATTCATAGATGCTGCTTGATCTAGTCTTTTTTGCACTTTTACAATATACCTGAAATCATATTATTATATTGAGCAGTGTACTACAGAGTAGCACGTTACCTAAAGGGGTTTGAAATCATATCTTAAAAGTCACTTTTGGTAATTGGAAATTGATTTGTCAATTCTTATTTCTTCATATTCCGTTACAGATACGTCACTTTATTGCAGTTTGCTTGAAATGAGCAATATGAAGAGTAAACATACATTATAGACTGTATCATTCGTAGAAACTACTTGATCTTCACTTTTGTACGAAGTTTATGGTTGATGCTTCGTCAAAATATAGCAGGAACAGATTTTCCTGCATGTAGATCAACAAATAAAAAGAATATAGCATGAATTAAAGGAGTTGGCAGTTAAAGGATTAAAACTCCGCTATCGCCAAACTTGACATAGCACGGACAGCACGTGGAGTTTGAAAAACCCGTACTGCACGGGAAATACCGTTGAATTGCGCTGTTTCCACTTCCTAACCTCGCCCGCCAAGCTTGACATGAGGCCAGCTTAGTACGGACAGCACGTGAATCTTGACAAATCCGTGCCCCCATGTACTGCGTGATAAAGACGGGTGCAGTGGGCTGCTTCTACACCCTGACCGCAGTCGCCACACTTGACATCGGGCTTGCTTAGCAGGAACAGCACGTGGAGTGTGGAAAACCCGTGCTCTCATGTATTTTAAGCTAGAGAGAGGTATATACACTGTGCCGCCGCTACACCCATCCCTCTATTAAGCATTGGAGTGAAATATACGTAACGGAATGCGTAAAACTGGGAACTGACCTGTCAATTTACAATTCCAAACAAAATTTGGCAAAATATGTTTAAAATCAGTGTCGCCTATAGACACACTCCCTCCCCAGCACACCGCTGCAAACTCTACCACACTACACACCATACTCTTATAAAACATACACAACATCTTGTTGCAAACCTGAAAAGATCTAAGCTTGCGCAAAAAGAACAATCTAGACTGTGTTTTTTTAAAAACAGCATCCACATGACTAGACCAGGTTAATTTACTATCTAGCAATACTCCCAAGTACTTGTACTCTGTAACCATCTCAATAGCTTCATCGTTGATGTAAACCGGATGGACAATCCCTTTTTCCTTTCGAAAATCAAATATCATTTCTTTGGTCTTGCTGGAGTTCAAAACAAGAAAGTTAGAATCGCACCATGTCACAAATTCATCGATGCGCTCTCTGTACAAGTTCTCATTGTCGTCACAAATACATCCAACGATAGCAGAATCATCTGAGTATTTCTGAAGATGGCATAACTCTCCCTTAATCTTAAAATCAGAAGTGTACAGTGTAAACAAAAACGGGGACAGAACAGTTCCTTGAGGCGCGCCAGTGAATGTGTTAATCATCTTAGATGTAAAGGTATTATTCCAGCGTACATACTGAGGTCTATCCGATAAATAGTCTAATACCCAATTCACTGTGCGTGGATGCAACGACATACTATGCAGTTTCTGTGCAAGGAGATGCGGCTGAATAGTCTGGAATGCAGAAGAAAAATCAAAAAACATTACTCGTACACAAGCAGCTCTCTTCTCAAGATGAGAATACACAGAATGTAACATGTACAATAAAGCATCCTCTACCCCGACCCTGTCTCTGTAAGCAAACTGCAAGGGATCTTGAAAAGTAGCAACTTGGGTCTTTAGTACTGGTAGTACTGTGCATTCTCAAGATCATGTATGTCAAACCTTGCATAATATTTATTCAGCTCATCAGCAAACTCACAACCCAAAGCTGGAGAAGCATCCAACTTGTTTTTCTTACGATAGCCAACTATTTTCTGCATCCCCCGCCACACTTCCTTAGTATTGTTTTCCGCCCATTTTGCCTCCAGTCTCTGTCTATACTGTTCTTTTCCTTCTCTAATCGCCTGTTTTAAATCTCTTTGTACAGCTCTTAACTCATCTCTATCTCCCTTAGCAAAAACAGATCTTTTCCTCCTTAGCAGCTCCCTGATCCTTTTATTAATCCATGGCTTACTATTTGCATATTGTGTGACCTCTTTGACTGGAATGACAGTGTCAACACAAAAGTTTATATAATCAGTCACTGCTACAGAGAGCTCATCTAGTGTTCCACAAGAATCAACAAACACATCCCAGTCAGTACATTCCATATAGCCTCTAAATGCATCGCACGCCTCAGGCGTCCAGCATTGTACAATGTTAACAGCAGGAGGTTGACGTTTGACAAGCGGTATGTATTTCGGCAACAAATGTGTCAAACAGTGGTCGGACTTACCAAGAGGAAACAAACTATAACAACGGTACGCCTGTTTGGCATTGCAATAAAACAAGTCTAAGATTTTACCCATACCTGTGGGACAGTCAACATACTGATAAAAAGTAGGCAAGGTTTTCTTCAAATTACAATGATTAAAATCCCCAGTTATCAAAATCAACGCATCAGGCGACTTTAACTGCTGATTGGTTATCACCCCGGCCTCAGTTTCTGACGCCGTCTTTCCGGTGGCTGTCGGATGGATGTAAACAACACAGAGAATCACGTGGCTGTACTCACGTGGCAGATAGAAGGGCCGCAGGCCTACACACAACAGCTCAACGTCGGGTGAACAAACTTTGTCCTTGACCGATACATGGGTAGGATGGCACCACTGTTTGTTGACATACGCGCACACACCGCCTCCCTTCCTCTTTCCAGTAGAACGAGGGTCTTTATCCAGTCTGACAAACGAAAAATCCTCTAGTTCCATCGCCGAGTTTGAATCATTATCAGTAAGCCATGTTTCACTGAAGCAAAGCAAACTGCACTGTCGAAACATTCTGTCGTATGAGGCGCACGCAAACAGTTCATCCATTTTGTTCGCCAAGGACTGAACATTCCCCATGATAACTGAGGGTAACACTGGCTTACTTTGCCTCCTGCGGTTACGTTGTCTCACCCCACCTCTCCTCCTTGGCTTACTGGGCCCGGGTATCATCTCTCGGGGAAGAGACTCAAACGTCCGCCTTCTCACATCAAGGCCGGTGTTAAGTGCACGCAGCTCCGCCATATTGTAGGTCAGCCGCATGGGAACATCGTCACAAATCGTCATGGCAAGGACCACAGAAAAGGCCATCCACATCAGCACACACAACATCACAAAACATCTCACCTCCGTCTTACAATGATAGGCCAGCCACCTTCTCTAAACTTAAAAAATATACAGATATAAAACAAAAAATATAGACCCCCATGCCGAAGACAGAGGAGCAACTAAGGGCAGCTCACTCAGAATTAAGAATCCTACATTACACTATATTACACTAAACAGTCACGTAATTTGCTTGACTTTTTCCTAGATCTTTTCACAAACATGTTTTATGAACCGGTTTGACTTCACGACAGTCTAAATAACGGAATATTGACACGACTTTTACAATAACCAAAGGACTTTATCTAAGGCTTTAGAGGGGGCTTGGTTTAGTGGCGGCACAGTGTACATACCTCTCTGTAATACGCGACACGTGGGGCCTCGTGTTTGTTAAACCTTACGTGAGGCCCGTGAGAAGCAGACACGTCTCAACATTAGCGGACACGGTTAGGGTGCTGAATCAGCCCACTTTATCAGACTCTCCCGTACATAACATGGTAGCACGGTTTTTTTCAAACTCCCCGTGTCTTCCGTGCTATTTAGTTCCCCTGTCAAAATTGCAACCTAATCGTTTCAATAACTTTCACAATACTAATTGGATTTGCTTCAAATTCGGTTTACTAGTGTGACTGAAGGAGTACAACACAAAAATAGCCTATATAATTCATAGATGCTGCTTGATCTTGTTTTATTTGCACTCTTACAATTCACATAATAATATATAGCTGAAAAAAGGAAAACCTAACCTTTACAATAACTTTCACAATACCCATTGGATTTGCTTCAAATTAGGTATACAAGTGTGACTGAAGGAGTACAACACAAAAATAGCCTATATAATTCATAGATGCTGCTTGATCTTGTTTTATTTGCACTCTTACAATACACGTGATAATATATAGCTGACAGAAGGAAAACCGAATCTTTACAATAACTTTCACAATACTCATTGGATTGGCTTTAAATTTGGTTTACTAGTGTGACTGAAGGAGTACAACACAAACATTGCCTATATAATTCATAGATGCTGCTTGATCTTGTTTTATTTGCACTCTTATAAAACACGTGGTAATATTGCTCATAGAAGGAAAACATAATCTTTACAATAGCTTTCATAATACTCATTGGATTTGCTTCAAATATGGTTTACTATTGTGACTGAAGGAGTACAACACAAAAATAGCCTATATAATTCATAGATGCTGCTTGATCTTGTTTTATTTGCACTCTTACAATTCACATAATAATATTTAGCTGAAAGAAGGAAAACCTAATCTTTACAATAACTTTCACAATACCCATTGGATTTGCTTCAAATTTGAATTGAATTGAATCACTATATTTACTAGGCCCTCGGCCCATTTCAGAGGGGGGAACATAACATAACATAACCATCAATAGGATTACATCAACATGATTTACATCAACATAATTTAAGTCAACTGTGTTTGTTTACATTTACAGAGGATATACTATCTATATCTATATCTATATCCACGCGCGTCCACCAAACAGTACCTGGACGGGAAACTTAAAAAAAGGTATTAGTGTGCATCTTCCTTATTTCTCCGTTCTAATGCTTTGTAAAAATAAACGGCAAGGCGGCGTGTTATTCCTGGATTGTTATCAGCCATAAGTACAGAGAATCTAAAGTGAGATGGAAATTTATAGAACTTTAGTGGAATATATTCTTCTCTCAAATCAGCATACCTAGGACAAGTAAGTACAAAGTGAAATTCGGTTTCATCACAGTTACAATAAGGACAGTGCAAGGAGACTTGTTTAAAGTATCTAGATTTGTGACATTTAAGATTTGTTATACCTAATCTAAATCTGACTAAGGTGTCCCTAAAGCCTATGTTTCTGAGGTTAGAAAGATATCGACTAAGCGAAATAGCTGTTTTAAACGAGGAGTATACAGTAAAACGTGAGCTACTGGCAAGTTTATTGTGCCAGTCCTGTTGATGACAGTCTCGAAGCCTTAGTTTAAACTCCCTTAAAAACAGTTTTACATTCCCAAGCCCTTGATTTTCCCATACAATACCAAAACCAAATTTGTATAGTGTTAACATTATATGGTTCAGCCAAGTGTTTTTATTGTTTTGAATTAACTTTTGTAACATTACTAGTGCTTTCCTGGGCAGACGGTTAGAAGGGAGGTGAGTTATTCTAAGCTAGTATTTAATACATCTTGTATATATACATATATAGAGTGGGTATCTCCCACATTCACCGTAAACTAGGGCATTTGGAGTCCGAGAAGTGACGCCCAGAAAACGTTTCAAGGCAAACAGGTGAACTTTTTCTATAATGTTGATATCAGCACCAAGCCCCCATATTTCAGAGCCATATAGCAATATTGGTTGTATTTGGTTATCGAATAATTTGAAAAATAATGATGGATTACGGTCATCTAAAGACCATAACACTTTCAGGATACTAGCTACTCCTTTCCGTGCTTTCCCTGCAAGGTCTTGTAGGGCTTGAGTAAACACACAACGAGTTGACAAATACAGTCCAAGATATTTATAGGTATTGACAATAGTTAGTTTTTTGTTTTCCAAGAACCACTCTTCATTCTTTGAGATAAAACCACCGTTTCTAAAAACTACAATATTCGATTTATCAAAATTTACTTCAAGTTCTAAATGTTTAGTCATATTATTTAGGATATTTAACTGATTCTGCAAACCCACTAGTGTATCGGAAAACAGGGCAACATCATCGGCCAACAGTAAAATAAACAGTTGTATAAGGTCTGAGGAAAACTGAATACCATGACGTCCCTTGTTTCTAATTTCACAAGTCAGCTCATAAATAAACAAGGAAAAAGGTGCAGGGCTACAAGTTTCACATTGTTTGAGGCCTCGAGGGCAATCAAAACATTCAGTTGTCAGCTCCTACACGGACACGTGCTTTGACGACAGAGTACATGCTTTTGACAGCACCTAGAAGTTTCCCATCTATACCGTTTTTATGTAAAATACACCAAAGTTTATTCCTATTAATAGAGTCAAATGCTTTGCGAAAATCTATAAATGCTACATACAGTTTCTTGTGTTGAGCTAGTTGTTTTTGTATCATAGCCATTAATACAAATATATGGTCTATTGTGCTACAGTCCTTCTTAAAATCCCCCTGCTCTTCCCCTACTGCATTATTTAATTCTATCCATCTATTAATCCTTCTATTTAAAATGGAACTGTAGACTTTACTACAAATATTCAACAGAGAAATACCTCTATAGTTATCTGGCTGGCTTATATCACCTTTCTTATGTAGAGGTTGAATTATGGCTTCTGTCCATGCATTTGGAAAAAGACTATGGTCAAACAAGTAATTGAAGTATGTATTTAAAAAGGGGGTTACTGTGTTAATTGAATACTTTAAGAATTCACCAATGATACTATCGGGACCTGCTGCTTTATTATTTTTTAGTATGGAGATGGCACGTTTCACTTCTTCTGTAGTAATTGGGTCAATAAGCCAATTGCTATCATTGCATCTATCATTACCTTTTGCCACTGTGTCTATGTCAGCCAGTTCGTGTTCATAGTCAGCTATAGAACCCAAGGGGAACATGTTAAACATCTTATGAAAATAGTCATACCAATTTTCCTTGGGGATAGGGTGAATATTTGAACTTTTGTTCTGAATAGACTTAATGGTTCCCCAGAAATTTTTTTGATCTTTTAGACCATCCTTTAGTGTATTTAGAAGTTGTTTTCTATTAGCTACTTTTTTATTATGCAATAAGGTTTTATAGTCCTTCCTCTTTTGCATATAGCTTAATCTGTCTTCAGCTGAATGACTTGTATGAAATATTCTAAGCTGTTTTCTAAGTACTTTTCTGCTTTCTTTACATTCAAGATCGAACCAAATCTGCACTTTCCTGTCTTTTACAGTTATAGTTCTTTTCATGCAGCTACCTGCTTGGTATATACCATCCATAAATCTGGCTAGCGCAGTATTAATATCTACAGGTATGAGTTGCACAGCCTCTTCAAGGCACTCCTTCACATCTTCAGACTGTAACTTACTGCTAAACATATTCAGCAGCTGGTCATTCCATATATATTTATGAAAATTATAGCTTCTGTTTTCTAATATGCAACAGCTTTGTACTCTATTTTCAAGACTAAGTACTAGTTCTGAGTCTACCATAGGTCGCCCTTCGAGTGGTCTACACTGTTTTATCAATTCACTAGATAAAATGAAATAATCAATAACACTGCATCCTGAAGTAGATATGTAGGTGTAGCCACCAGAAAATGGTCCGTCGTACATACCATTAGCGATAAACAAATCAAACTCACTGCAAACTTGCAGTAGATAAGAACCAAAGGGATTAGTAGTGGGATCGTCAGAAAAACGGCGAACATTGTTTGATGTTGCTGTATTACTGTTAGTGGGAGTTTCAAATAAATCATCAACACATTCAACATCCAAGGACGCATTTTCACTAGCTGTTCTTGCATTAAAGTCGCCATGTATTATTAAGGGGTAGCTACCATACATTCTCACAATATCTAGAATACAATCTTCTAGCATCGAGATCCCGTTAAGGATTTCTGTATCTCTATAGTATGGAGAGTCCACCAGAGGGATATACACACCTAGCAAGATTATATCAGTTTCAGTTTAAAGAAGTGTTTTTGAGATGCGTACTGCAATCATGTTATCGTACTCGATTTTTAGCTGTTGTACATATTGCATAATATCTTTTTTAACAAGCAGAATAACACCACCGGACAGTCGTCCAGTTCCTTCAGATAATTTGATAGCTGGAGAAATAAACATTTTATGGTTAGGAAAAAGGTTAAGTGGAACGGTAGAACAAAATGTCTTAACCAGGAGGCTAAAGTGAAAGTTTTCAATGTAGCTTAATAAGTCTGAATCTAATCTAAACAATCCCTCAATATTGTGTGTAAGGAACTTCAAACAGCTAGTTGTTGTTGTAGTCAGCGGATTACTTCTATCATTACTGCTAACCTTGGTGTTTTCGTCACCTGTTACAGTAGCAGCACAACTTTCACAATACCCATTGGATTTGCTTCCAATTTGGTTTACTAGTATGACTAAAGGAGTACAACACAAAAATAGCCTATATAGTTCTTAGATGCTGCTTGATCTTGTTTTATTTGCACTTTTAAAATACACGTGATAATATATAGCTGAAAAAAGGAAAAACTAATCTTTACGATAACTTCCACAATACCCTATGGTTTTGCTTCCAATTTTGTTTACTAGTGTGACTGAAGGACTACAACACGAAAATAACATATATAATTCATAGATGCTGCTTGATCTTGTTTTATTTGCACTCTTACAATACAAATGATAATATAAAGCTGACAGAAGGAAAACCTAATCTTTACAATATCTTTCATAACACTCATTGGATTGGCTTTAAAATTGGTTTACTAGTGTGACTGAAGGAGTACAACACAAACATTGCCTATATAATTCATAGATGCTGCTTGATCTTGTTTTATTTGCACTCTTATAAAACACGTGGTAATATTGCTCAAAGAAGGAAAACATAATCTTTACAATAGCTTTCATAATACTCATTGGATTTGCTTCAAATATGGTTAAGTATTGTGACTAAAGGGGTACAACAAAAAAATAGCCTATATAATTCGTAGATGCTGCTTGATCTTTTTTTATTTGCACTCTTACAATAGGTATGATAATATATAGCTGACTGAAGGAAAACCTAATCTTTAAGATAACTTTCAAAATACTCATGTGAGTAGCTTCAAATTTGGTTTACTAGTGTGACTGAAGGAGTACACACAAAAAAGCCTACATAATTCATAGATGCTGCTTGATCTTGTTTTATTTGCACTCTTACAAATTATGTGGTGATATTGCTCTAAAAAGAAGGAAAACCTAATCTTTAAGATAACTTTTAAAAATACTCTTTTTTTTCTTTCTTTTTTTTTTTGTCGTTCGCCTGGTTACACCTGGAGGCCAGCTCTTGAAATGAAACTGGTGGTTTTTCGTAGAGTCTCCGCTGGCCCGTACAGTTTGTTAAGCAGAGTCTCTGGCTGTGGCCTGAGGCACGGAGCCCGGCACTGCACCTGCCTGGCGGGTCTTCACAGGGCGAGCACCATTTCTGTCAATTCTGTCTCCAAGTGTCATATAGGCAGTGTTGCGTGGTGGAGTGGTTGTTTCAGAGTGCGCCTTGTGGCCCACCACCTCCGACTTGAGCACTCATGGATCACTCTTTGTCTGGTCTCTACCCTTCGACCTGTCCGACATGGGTCACCCGGTTGGAAGGAGCTGACGCTCCTGTCGGCATAGCTCTTAGGGTCATCGAGACACACAAGCCCCCCGACCGCGACAAGGTGGTGATCCATCGGGGGGAAAAATACTCATGTGAGTTACTTCAAATTTGGTTTACTAGTGTGACTGAGGGAGTACAACACAAAAATAGCCTACATAAATCATAGCTGCTGCTTGATCTTGTTTTATTTGCAATCTTACAATACACGTGATAATATACAGCTGACAGTAGGAAAACCTAATCTTTAAGATAACTTTCACAATACTCATTGGGCTCGCTTTAAATTTGGTTTAATAGTGTTACTGAAAGAGTACAACACGAAAATGACATATATAATTCATAGATGCTGCTTGATCTTGTTTTATTCGCACTCTTACAATACACGTGATAATCTATAGCTGACAGAAGAAAAACCTAATCTTTAAGATAACTTTCACAATACTCATTGAATTTGTTTCAAATTTGGATTACAAGAGTGACTGAAGGAGTAGAACACAAAACAAGCCTGTATGATTCATAGATGCTTCTTGATCTTCTTTTATTTGCACTCTTTTACAAAACACGTGGTGATATTACTGAAAGTAGGAAAACCTAATCTTTACAATAACTTTCACAATACTCTTTGGATTTGCTTCAAATTTGGTTTACAAGTGTGACTGAAGGAGTACAACACAAAAATAGCCCACATAATATATAGATGCTGCTTGATCTTGTTTTATTTACACTCTTACAAAACACGTGGTGATATTGCTCAAAGAAGGAAAACATAATCTTTAAGATAACTTTCAAAATACTCATGTGAATAGCTTCAAAATTGGTTTACTAGTGTGACTGAAGGAGTAAAACACAAAAATAGTCTATATAATTCATAGCTGCTGCTTGATCTTGGTTTATTTGCACTCTTACAATACACGTGATACAATACAGCTGACAGTAGGAAAACCTAATCTTTAAGATAACTTTTACAAAACTCATTAAGCTCGCTTTAAATTTGGTTTACTAGTGTTACTGAAGGAGTACAACACAAAATAAGCCTATATAATTCATGGATACTGCTTGATCTTCTTTTATCTGCACTTTTTTAACAAAACACGTGGTGATATTGCTAAAAGTAGGAAAACCTAATCTTTACAATAACTTTCACAATACTCTTTGGATTTGCTTCAAATTTGGTTTACTAGTCACACTAGTAAACCAAATTTGAAGCCAGCCCAATGAGTATTGTAAAAGTTATTTTAAAGATTAGGTTTTCCTTCTGTCAGCTATATATTATCACGTGTATTGTAAGAGTGCAAATAAAACAAGATCAAGCAGCATCTATGAATTATACAGGCTATTTTTGCGTTGTATTCCTTCAGTCACACTAGTAAACCAAATTTGAAGCTACTCACATGAGTTTTTTTAAAGTTATCCTAAAGATTAGGTTTTCCATCTGTCAGCTATATATTATCACGTGTATTGTAAGAGTGCAAATAAAACAAGATCAAGCAGCAGCTATGAATTATATAGACTATTTTTGTGTTGTACTCCTTCAGTCACACTAGTAAACTAAATTTAAAGCTACTCACCGCAGTATTTTTTTAGTTATCTTAAAGATTAGGTTTTCCTTCTTTGAGCAATATCACCACGTGTTTTGAAAGAGTGCAAATAAAACAAGATCAAGCAGCAGCTATGAATTATATAGACTATTTTTGTGTTGTACTCCTTCAGTCACACCAGTAAACCAAATTTGAAGCAAGCCCAATGAGTATTGTGAAAACTATCTTAAAGATTAGGTTTTCCTTCAATCAACTATATATTATCACGTGTATTGTAAGTGTGCAAATAAAACAAGATCAAGCAGCAGCTATGAATTATATAGGCTATTTTTGTGTTGTACTCCTTCAGTCACACTAGTAAACCAGATTTGAAGCTACTCACATGAGTATTTTGAAAGTTATCTTAAAGATTAGGTTTCCCTTCTTTGAGCAATATCACCACGTGTTTTGTAAGAGTGCAAATAAAACAAGATCAAGCAGCAG
This sequence comes from Marisa cornuarietis, assembly GCA_004794655.1. Lineage (NCBI taxonomy): Eukaryota > Metazoa > Mollusca > Gastropoda > Architaenioglossa > Ampullariidae > Marisa > Marisa cornuarietis. The sequence continues at coordinate 5,667,205 of SMMW01000636.1, forward strand.
CTATGAATTATATAGGCTATTTCTGTGTTGTACTCCTTCAGTCACACTAGTAAACCAAATTTGAAGCCAGCCCAATGAGTATTGTGAAACTTATCTTAAAGATTAGGTTTTCCTTCTGTCAGCTATATATTATCACGTGTTTTGTAAGAGTGCAATTAAAACAAGATCAAGCAGCAGCTATGAATTATAAAGACTATTTTTGTGTTGTACTCCTCCAGTCACACAGGTAAACCAAATTTGAAGCCAGCCCAATGAGTATTGTGAAAGTTATTTTAAAGATTAGGTTTTCCTTCTGTCAGCTATATATTATCACGTGTATTGTAAGAGTGCAAATAAAACAAGATCAAGCAGCAGCTATGAATTATATAGACTATATTTGTGTTGTACTCCTTCAGTCACACTAGTAAACCAAATTTGAAGCCAGCCCAATGAGTATTGTGAAAGTTATCTTAAAGATTAGGTTTTCCTTCTGTCAGCTATATATTATCACGTGTATTGTAAGAGTGCAAATAAAACAAGATCAAGCAGCAGCTATGAATTATATAGACTATTTTTGTGTTGTACTCCTTCAGTCACACTAGTAAACTAAATTTAAAGCTACTCACCGCAGTATTTTTTTAGTTATCTTAAAGATTAGGTTTTCCTTCTTTGAGCAATATCACCACGTGTTTTGAAAGAGTGCAAATAAAACAAGATCAAGCAGCATCTATGAATTATATAGGCTATTTTTGTGTTGTACTCCTTCAGTCACACTAGTAAACCAAATTTGAAGCCAGCCCAATGAGTATTGTGAAAGTTATCTTAAAGATTAGGTTTTCCTTCTGTCAGCTATATATTATCACGTGTATTGTAAGAGTGCAAATAAAACAAGATCAAGCAGCAGCTATGAATTATGTAGACTATTTTTGTGTTTTATTCCTTTAGTCACACTATTAAACCAAATTTGAAGCTGCTCACATGAGTATTGTGAAAGTTATCTTAAAGATTAGGTTTTCCTTCTTTGAGCAATATCACCACGTAATCTGTAAGAGTGCAAATAAAACACGATCAAGCAGCATCTATGAATTATATAGGCTATTTTTGTGTTTTGCTCCTTCAGTCACATTAGTAAACCAAATTTGAAGCCAGCCCAAAAGGTATTGGGAAAGTTGTCTTAAAGATTAGGTTTTCCTTCTGTCAGCTATATATTATCACGTGTATTGCAAGAGTGCAAATAAAACAAGATCAAGCAGCAGCTTTGAATTATATAGGCTATTTTTGTGTTGTACTCCTACAGTCACACTAGTAAACCAAATTTGAAGCTACTCACATGAGTATTTTAAAAGTTATCTTACAGATTAGGTTTTCCTTCTTTGAGCAATATCACCACGTGTTTTGTAAGAGTGCAAATAAAACAAGATCAAGCAGCATCTATGAATTATATAGGCTATTTTTGTGTTGTACTCCTTCAGTCACACTAGTAAACCAAATTAGAAGCCAGCCCAATGAGTATTGTGAAAGTTATCTTAAAGATTATGTTTTCCTTTTGTCAGCCATATATTATCACGTGTATTGTAAGAGTGCAATTAAAACAAGATCAAGCAGCAGATATAAATTATATAGACTATTTTTGTGTTACAATCTTTTAGTCACACTAGTAAACCAAATTTGAAGCTACTCACATGAGAATTTTGAAAGTTATCTTAAAGATTAGGTTTTCCTTCTTTGAGCAATATCAATACGTGTTTTGTAAGAGTGCAAATAAAACAAGTCCAAGCAGCATCTATGAATTATATAGGCTATTTTTGTGTTGTACTCCTTCAGTCACACTACGAAACCAAATTTGAAGCCAGCCCAATGAGTATTGTGAAAAATATCTTAAAGATTAGGTTTTCCTTCTGTCAGCTTTTCATTATCAAGTGTATTGTAAGAGTGTAAATAAAACAAGATCAAGCAGCAGCTATGAATTATATAGGATATTTTTGTGTTGTGCTCCTTCAGTCACACTAGTAAACCAAATTTGAAGCTAGTCACAGGAGTATTTTGAAAGTTATCTTAAAGATTAGGTTTTCCTTCTTTGAGCAATATCACCACGTGTTTTGTAAGAGTGCAAATAAAACAAGATCAAGCAGCATCTATGATTTATATAGGCTATTTTTGTGTTGTACTCCTTCAGTCACACTAGTAAACCAAATTTAAAAGCTACTCACAGGAGTATTTTGAAAGTTATCTTAAAGATTAGGTTTTCCTTCTTTGAGCAATATCACCACGTGTTTTGTAAGAGTGCAAATAAAACAAGATCAAGCAGCAGCTATGAATTATATAGGCGATTTTTGTGGTGTACTCCTTTAGTCACACTAGTAAACCAAATTTGAAGCCAGCCCAATCAGTTATGTGAAAGTTATCTTAAAGATTAGGTTTTCTTTTTTTCAGCTATATATTATCACGTGTATTGTAAGAGTGCAAATGAAACAAGATCAAGCAACAGCTATGAATTATATAGACTATTTTTGTGTTGTACTCCTTCAGTCACACTAGTAAACCAAATTTGAAGCTACTCTTATGAGTATTTTGAAATATCTTAAACATGAGGTTTTCCTTCTTTGAGTGATATCACCACGTGTTTTGTAAGAGTGCAAATAAAACAAGATCAAGCAGCAGCTATGAAATATATAGACTATTTTTTTGTTGTAGTCCTTCAGTCACACTATAAAACCAAATCTGAAGCTACTCACATAAGTATTTTGAAAGTTATCTTAAAGATTAGGTTTTCCTTTTTTGAGCAATATCACCACGTGTTTTGTAAGAGTGCAAATAAAACAAGATCAAGCAGTATCTATGAATTATATAGGCTATTTTGTGTTGTACTCCTTCAGTCACACTAGTAAACCAAATTTGAAGCCAGCCCAATGAGTATTGTGAAAGTTATCTTAAAGATTAGGTTTTCCTTCTTTGAGCAATATCACCACGTGTTTTGTGAGAGTGCAAATAAAACAAGATCAAGCAGCAGCTATGAATTATATAGACTATTTTTGTGTTGTACTCCTTCAGTCACACTAGTAAACCAAATTTGAAATTACTCACATGAGAATTTTGAAAGTTATCTTAAAGATTAGGTTTACCTTCTTTGAGCAATATCACCACGTGTTTTGTAAGAGTGCAAATAAAACAAGATCAAGCAGCATCTGTGAATTATATAGGCTATTTTTGTGTTGTACTCCTTCAGTCGCACTAGTAAACCAAATTTGAATCCCGCCCAATGAGTATTGTGAAAACTATCTTAAAGATTAGGTTTTCCTTCAGTCAACTATATATTATCACGTGTATTGTAAGTGTGCAAATAAAACAAGATCAAGCAGCAGCTATGAATTATATAGGCTATTTTTGTGTTGTACTCCTTCAGTCACACTAGTAAACCAGATTTGAAGCTACTCACATGAGTATTTTGAAAGTTATCTTAAAGATTAGGTTTCCCTTCTTTGAGCAATATCACCACGTGTTTTGTAAGAGTGCAAATAAAACAAGATCAAGCAGCAGCTATGAATTATATGAATTATATAGCTATGGAGAGTTACCTGCCCTTGTCGCATCATGTGCTTGATGGGGCAGCTCTACAAATTATATGTATTTTCACTGTGATTGACTGATCTTTCCCTTATTTGCTCTACATCTTCTGCTTCCTTATTTGAAAACATCTACTCTGGAATGTTTGTGGATTGCTCGCTCGTGGAAGAAGGACGTTTTCAAAGTTTTCTTTGCTGGACTTTCTTCTGCCTACTACACCATGTGCTCCAACATGGCTACCGAACCTCTCTGCCGGCCTTTGCTTCGACACTCTCAACGCACCAGACAGGACGACGCAGCCACCCCAGCGTGTTCCCATACAAGAAAATTACCTACGGTAGGCACGAACTTATATCACTGAGGTTTAAGACTTCTGATCGCTCATTAGCGCTTTGCACCGTGCTTCGTACTTTGAACATTCATAGCCACTGTGACATTTCTCGAAAGAAAAAACGCCGCCCGTTCCGTGGCGGTCGTTGGCGACACCAGCATCGCCGTGATCAAAGTGAACCAGTTGACATAACCACCAGTAACACCAGCCGGAAACACGACCGACCAACTGGGTCAAATAACTTTACATCTTGGCGACCAAACCAACATGATCGCCTGAAATCAGTAGTCACCCAAGTTTCCCGCACACGACAACTGAACACTCGCCTCCATGTTGGGCTTTTCAACGCTCAGTCGGTATCGTCCGCACAACAGTCACTGAAGCGAGTTGAAATAGTAGAATTTGTGACAGACCGCCACCTTGATATTTTCATCATCACCGAGACGTGGCTTAAACAGCATGGCGACGAGAGCGTGTGTGTCGATCTTACTCCAGTGGGCTACTGCCTGAAATCTTTCCCCCGCCCTACACGTGGTGGTGGTATTGCTATAATCTACAGATCATCACTTGCCAAGTACCTGTCTTTTACTACTGCCGTATCGTTCCCTCACACGTCTTTTGAATTTGTACAAGTCTCCTCTTCGGCTCCTCATTGCTCGATGCACCTGCTCTGCATCTACAGACCTCCTCCTAGTGCAAGGAACAAACTTACAGCCTCTACATTTTTCTCGGAATTCCATGATCTCTTGGATTATAGCAATACACTAATTGGACCCGCCATACTCCTCGGAGATGTGAATGTGCACTTCGACAACAGTGCTCACCCTGACACTGTCAAAATGTCTGAAATGCTGCACACCTTTCGTCTCGTACAGTCCGTGTCGCAGCCAACACACAAAGAGATCACATCCTGGACTGGGTCATACATCGACCTGATGACCACTTAGTCCAGTCAGTTGATGTTTCCCACGATCTCTCATCTGACCACTACTGTGTACTGATCGAACTTGATCACAAATGCCCATCATCGGCGCCAGTTTTTAGATCCACTCGCTCATTACGAAATGTTGATAGACTGGCATTCAAAGCACAGCTGCAGATGGAGCTCCTCCAACCACCCTCTGCCGAGCAACTTGACTGTGTTTTACGTCGAGTAGTTGATGACCACGCCCCTGTGTCTCGACGTCTGATGCGCCAGTCTAAATGTGCGCCTTGGCATTCACAGATCCGCGTTGAACTCCGTGACCTGAAGCGCACGCGCCGGCGAGCTGAACGTCTTTGCCGGAAGACTGGACTCGCCATCCACAAAGAAATTTACAATGCTGCAAAGCGAAGCGTGGCAAAATGCATTTATGAGGCTAAAACATCATACCTTCAGGGCCAAATAATTAATTGCACCTCCTCCAAAAAGCTTTTTGCCATTTGCAATAAAATGACTGGATCAAAGACAGCAACACCACTGCCTACTGCCTACCCTGCTTCACTGCTGCCGCAAGGTTTTAGTGATTATTTCACCAGCAAGATATCGGACATTCGATCATCATTAGACTCGGCGTCGGCGCTTGACAGCATCTCCTGTGATGTCCTCCCAGGATGTTCCATGACCAAGTTCCTACCAGTCTCTGAGACCGATGTAAAAGCGGTTATCCTAAAAGCTAAAGCAACAACCTGCGAGTTAGATCCGATGCCCACGAGCCTTCTGCTCGAGTGCCTAGATACTCTACTTCCTGCCATCACACATATTGTAAATGTCAGCCTGTCGTCAGGTGTTTCCCATCTCTGTTCAAGAATGCGGTGGTGAGGCCACTTCTAAAGAAATCCACGCTTGATGTCAATGTGCTAAACAACTACCGCCCAGTCTCCAACTTGTCTTTTCTCTCTAAGATCATAGAGAAAATAGTTTTGACACAGCTCTGGGCCTATTTACAAGACCACCATCTTCTTCCACAAGCTCAGTCGGCATATAGACCTTTCCACAGCACTGAGACCACTCTTATTAAAGTAACAACAGACATATTATCTGCTCTTGACAGTGGTGATGTTTCTCCATTAACCCTACTGGACCTGTCTGCTGCATTTGACACTATAGACCACTCTCTGCTTCTTCACAGACTCCACACCCTCTACGGGATTTCTGGACCTGCCCTCTCATGGTTCAACTCCTATCTCACTGATAGGACCCAGACTGTGGTAGTCGATGGTCAGACATCTCGCCCTGCTTCACTTTTCTGTGGCGTTCCCCAAGGCTCAGTACTTGGCCCAGTCCTGTTCATCCTGTATACTAAACCACTTTCATCTTGCATCCGGTCTCACCAGGTGTCTCATCAGTCCTATGCAGATGACACGCAGCTTTACTGTTCTATTCCACTGGCTGAGTCTCACTCTGCTATTAGCTCTCTAGAAGCTTGTATTAGTGATGTCAAGGGCTGGATGGTGAAAAACAAGCTTAAACTAAATGATGATAAAACGGAAGCCCTCTTGTGCCATAGAAGAAGACATCAACCTTCACTAGTCAGTCTGCCCAATCACATCAAGGTGGGCGACAGCAACATCACCTTCACGTCATCTGTTAGGAATCTGGGATTTATTGTCACCGCAGACATGACCCTTGATAAACATGTTACAGCTGTCTGTCAGTCTGCCTACTATGAGCTCCGTAAGATCAGTGCCATCCGTCACTTTCTCTCTACACGTGCCACCAACACTCTTGTCTGTGCGTTTGTTCTTTCACGACTTGACTACTGCAACTCCTTGCTGGCAGGCTGCCCCTCATCCCTCATTCAGAAACTCCAGAGAGTACAGAACTCCGCTGCACGTCTGGTACTTAGAGCAAGGAAACGGGACCATGTCACTCCTCTCCTTCGTTTCCTACACTGGCTACCGTCCGTTCTCGCATCCAGTACAAACTGTCTGTGCTGTGTTTTAATTTCTTTGCAGGCTCCTGTCCTGACTATTTCTCTGAACTTCTCATCCCTTACTCTCCGGCCAGACAACTCCGCTCTTCCTCTGACAACCGTACTCTGACTGTTCCTGTCACCAGAACAACAACATATGGTCACAGGACTTTTGGCTACTGTGCTGCAAAACAATGGAACTCTCTTCCTTTCCATATCCGCCACCTTCCTACAATTGAATCCTTCAAATCTGCACTGAAAACGCACCTCTTCCTTGAGCACTACTCCTAGTCCACAATGGTAGTCCTTACCCCCCCCCCTTCCCTCTTGCTACTTTACCCATCACTATTTTTCTCTGTTCCTGTTACTTGATGCCTTTTGTTATCTGTTTTTGTCAGTACTGTCGTTTTCTTTCGTCCCCTGTGTTCTGTATCTACTTAGTCCACGTCTCTTCCCCGTTTTAAGCGCTAAGAGCATACTCTCTACGAGTGTGAATATGCGCTATAAAAATCTTCACTATTATTATTATTATTATATAGGCTATTTTTGTGTTGTACTCCTTCAGTCACACTAGTAAACCAAATTTGAAGCCAGCCCAATGAGTATTGTGAAAGTTATCATAAAGATTAGGTTTTCCTTCTTTGAGCAATATCACCACGTGTTTTGTAAGAGTGCAAATAAAACAAGATCAAGCAGCAGCTATGAATTATATAGACTATTTTTGTGTTGTTGTCCTTCAGTCACACTAGTAAACCAAATTTGAAGCTACTCACATGAGTATTTTGAAAGTTATCTTAAAGATTAGGTTTTCCTTCTTTGAGCAATATCACCACGTGTTTTGTAAGTGTGCAAATAAAACAAGATCAAGCAGCATCTATGAACTTTCTTCTTATTCCTGTACGCTCCCAGTGGAGCATAGGGCCGCAACCACACCCCGCCAACGGACCCGGTTCTGGGCACTCCTTTCTAGTTGGGACCATGTCATGCCAGCTGTCTCTGCCTCTCTGTGGACTGATCTCCTCCACGTCTCTCTGGGTCTCCCAGCCCTGCGCCTCCCCTGTGGGTTCCAGCCCAGAGCTTGTCTTGTTAAGTTGTCGGCTGGCTTTCGTAAGGTGTGACCAATCCAGCCCCACTTCCACTTCCTGATGTCTTGGCTAGCAGGTTTTTGATTGGTTCTCTCCCACAGGTCTATATTGGAGATCTTATCAGGCCATCTGATGTTGAGGATGTGGCGCAGACATCTGTTGACGAATGTCTGTATCTTGTTAGTAATGGCATTTGTCACCCGCCATGTCTCGGATCCATATAGAAGTATTGCCTTTACATTTGTGTTAAAGATGCGGATCTTGGTGTGTAAAGATAGAGCTTTGGAGTTCCAGATAGGTCGTAGGGTGTGGAATGCAAGCCTGGCTTTGTTTGTTCGGCTTCTTGCATCCTCATCTGAACCTCCATTTTTGCTGACTATGCTGCCAAGGTAGGTGAAACGGTCAGACTCTGTAATGCATTCCCCATGCAGTTGTAGTGGGGCTTCTTGCTTGTTGTTGACCCGCATTACTTCCGTCTTCTTGATGTTGATGGTCAGGCCCGTCATTGCTGCTTCTTCTGCGAGCCGAGTGAGCTTTGTTTGTGCGTGTTGTTGTTTGTGGGACAGCAGGCTGATGTCGTCTGCAAAGTCGAGGTCTTCAAGTTGCCTGGCGAAGGTCCACTGAATGCCCGTGTTACTGTTAGAGGTTGTTCTTCTCATGATCCAGTCTATGACGATCAGGAAGATTGTCGGTGAGAGCATACATCCTTGCCTCACTCCAGTCCTCACTGTGAAGGGGTCAGTCAGCTTTCCGTTGTGGATCACCTGGCATTTCGAGTCCTCATACAGCTGTTGGATGATGGCAATAAACTTTGGTGGAAATCCGTAGTGCTGCATCAGTTTCCAGATGGTTTCCCTGTCTACGGAGTCAAAGGCTTTCTCAAAATCCACAAAGGTTATGTATAGTGGTGCCTGCCATTCAATGGACTGTTCAATAATATTTCGTAGTGTAGCGATTTGGTCTATGCATGATTTTCCCTGCCGAAAGCCTGCCTGTTCTTGCCGCAGTCTCTTGTCTAGGGCATTTTTTAGTCTCTCCAGGATGATTCTGGTCAGCACCTTGCTAGGAGTGGACAACAGCATAATCCCACGCCAATTGCTGCACTGTGTAAGGTCGCCTTTTTTGGGTAGCTTTACTAGGTAGCCAAGCTTCCAGTCTGCTGGAACTTGTTCCTGTTCCCAAATTTTCTTCAGCAGTGGGTGTAACATCTCTGCTGCGGCTGTTGGATCTGCCTTTAGTGCTTCAGCAGGAATGCCATCTGGGCCTGCCGCCTTGCCAGACTTCAAGGACTTGATGGCTTTGATGATTTCTGCCTTGGTTGGTGGGCTGGTGTTTACTTGAAGCTGTTCGGCAGCTGGGGGAATGTCCAAGGTGGTTGTTGGTGATGGTCGGTTAAGTATTTCATCAAAATGTTCCACCCAGCGTGATCTTGTTTCTGCATCTCCGGTGATGGCGCTGCCATTCTTATCCTTTATTGGTCTGCACGCATTGGTGTTTTTTCTTCCTGCCAGAATTCTTGTAATTTCATATAGTCTCTTTGTGTTATTTTGCCCAGCTGCTTGTTCTGCCTCTTCTGCCATCTTGTGTGTGAACTGCCTCTTGTCATCTCTTGCGCTCTTTTTACTTCTCTGTTTATCTCCCAGTATTTTGCTCTGAGTTCTTCTTTTTCCTGCTGGTCTTGACATTGGTTGATCTTCTGCTTCAGCTCTTTCCTTTGCTCTATTTTTTGCCAGGTCTTTATATTCAGCCATTCCTTATGCTGTTTTCCTTTCTTCCCCAGAACGTGTGTGCAGGAAGTTTTCCAGGTCTCTTGTATTCTTGTCCAGTGGTTGGTCACTGTTTCTTCCAAGAGTCCTTCCAGTGCCGCAAACCTGTTTTTTACTTCGCAGTTGAACTCTTCTTGTTTATTCCGATCTCTGAGGAACTGCACGTTGAATTTGTGGTGCGGTCTGTCCGATGAGTCATGGAAGGACCTCAGCTTTATCTTCATGGTTGCCACAAGTAGATGGTGGTCTGTGGCTGCATCTGCACCTCGCTTTACTCTGACGTCCAGCAGACTTCTTCGAAACTGTCGATCGATGGTGATGTGATCGATCTGGTTTTCTGTATTTCCATCTGGTGAAGTCCAGGTGGTCTTGTGAATGGTTTTGTGAGGAAAGACTGTGCCTCCGATTACAAGGTCATTGAACAAGCAGAAGTCTGTGAACAGCTCACCATTCTCATTGCAGTTGCCCACACCGTGCTTTCCCATTATGTGTTCTTTGTCCGTGTTGTTATCTCCAACTTTGGCATTCATGTCGCCCATGATGATCTTCAGGTCTCGTCTTGGAGTACGATCAACCAGCGCTTGTAGGGAGTTGTAAAAGTCCTCCTTCTCCTCTTCTTTTGCTGCGTTGGTAGGTGCATAGCACTGGATGATGGTGATCTTTCTTCCTTTGGAGTTGAACCGAGCTGACATGAGTCGTGGAGAAACTGGTTCCCATGTTATTAGTGCCCTTGAAGCCTCCTGTGTCATCAGTACTGCTACTCCTTGTGAGTGGTCATGGTCAGGATCTTCATGTCCAGAGTAGATGATAGTCTCCCCTGATGAGAGTCTGGTCTGACCGCTACCATTCCATCTGGTCTCGCACAGGCCAAGGAGCTTGATGCCATAGTTCTTCATCTCCTGTGCTACCTGAGCTGATTTACCTTGCTCGTATAGGGTTCTGATGTTCCAGGTCCCTATCCTGGTTTTTGCCTTGGCCGTGAGAAGATAGGTCGGCGAGCTGACTTCCCGAGGGCTTTCGTCAGCACACGTCATAGGCCCCTCCAAGGAGGGATCTTCCCGTCCAGGCTCTCGTTGTGGTAATGTTCTTTTGGCGGTTTCTGTAGCAGGGTTGTTTTACAGGGTGGGAATGCTAACCCCACGCCCAACCCTCCTCCTTCATTCGGGCTTGGGACCGGCAGGTTACCCAGGGGGTTTCCAGGCGGAGTTTCTATGAACTATATAGGCTATTTTTGTGTTGTACTCCTTCAGTCACACTAGTAAACCAAATTTGAAGCCAGCCCAATGAGTATTGTGAAAGTTATCTTAAAGATTAGGTTTTCTTTTCTGTCAGCTCTATATTATCAGGTGTATTGTAAGAGTGCAAATAAAACAAGATCAAGCAGCAGCTATGAATTATATAGACTATTTTTGTGTTGTACTCCTTGAGTCACACTACTAAACCAAATTTGAAGCTACTCACATGAGAATTTTGAAAGTTATCTTAAAGATTATGTTTTCCTTCTTTGAGCAATATCACCACGTGTTTTGTAAGAGTGCAAATAAAACAAGATCAAGCAGCAGCTATGAATTATATAGGCTATTTTTTGTGTTGTACTCCTTCAGTCACACTAGTAAACCAAATTTGAAGCTACTCACAGGAGTATTTTGAAATGTTATCTTAAAGATTAGGTTTTCCTTCTTTTAGAAATATCACCACGTGTTTTGTAAGAGTGCAAATAAAACAAGATCAAGCAGCATCTATGAATTATATAGGCTATTTTTGTGCTGTACTCCTTCAGTCACACTAGTAAACCAAATTTGAAGCCAGCCCAATGAGTATTGTGGAAGTTATCTTAAAGATTAGGTTTTCCTTTTTTCAGCTATATATTATCAAGTGCATTGTAAGAGTGCAAATAAAACAAGATCAAGCAGCAGCTATAAATTATATAGACTATTTTGTGCTGTAGTCCTTCAGTCACACTAGTAACCCATATTTGAAGCTACTCACAGGAGTATTTTGAAAGTTATCTTAAAGATTAGGTTTTCCTTCTTTGAGCAATATCACCACGTGTTTTGTAAGAGTGCAAATAAAACAAGATCAAGCAGCATCTATGAATTATATAGGCTATTTTTGTGTTTTACTCCTTCAGTCACACTAGTAAACCAAATTTGAAGCCAGCCCAATGAGTATTGTGAAAGTTATCTTAAAGATTAGGTTTTTCTTCAGTCAGCTATATATTATCACGTGTATTGTAAGAGTGCAAATAAAACAAGATCAAGCAGCAGCTATGAATTATATAGGCTTCTTTTGTGTTGTACTCCTTCAGTCACACTAGTAAACCAGATTTAAAACTACTCACAGGAGTATTTTGAAAGTTATCTTTAAGATTAGGTTTTCCTTCTTTGAGCAATATCACCACGTGGTTTGTAAGAGTGCAAATAAAACAAGATCAAGCAGCATCTATGAATTATATAAGCTTTTTTTGTCTTGCACTCCTTCAGTCACACTAGTAAAAAAAATTTGAAGCCAGCCCTATGAGTATTGTGAAAGTTATCATAAAGATTAGGTTTTCCTTCCGTCAGCTATATATTATCAAGTGTATTGTAAGAGTGCAAATAAAACAAGATCAAGAAGCAGCTATGAATTATATAGGATGTTTATGTGTTGTACTCCTTCAGTCCCACTAGTAAACCAAATTTGAAGCTACTCGCAGGAGTATTTTGAAAGTTATCTTAAAGAATAGGTTTTCCTTCTATGAGCAATATCACCACGTGTTTTCTAAGAGTGCAAATAAACAAAGATCAAGCAGCATCTATGAATTATATAGGCTATTTTTGTAATGTACTCCTTCAGTCAAACTAGTAAACCAAATTTGAAGCTACCCCAATGAGTATTGTGAACGTTATTTTAAAGATTAGGTTTTCCTTCTTTGAGCAATATCACCACCTGTTTTGTAAGAGTGCAAATAAAACAAGATCAAGCAGCAGCTATGAATTATATAGGCTATTTTTGTGTTGTACTCCTTCAGTCACACTAGTAAACCAAATTTGAAGCCAGCCCAATCAGTTATGTGAAAGTTATCTTAAAGATTAGGTTTTCGTTCCGTCAGCTATGTATTATCACATGTATTCTAAGAGTGCAAACAAAACAAGATCAAGCAGCAGCTATGAATTATACAGGCGATTTTTGGGTTATACTCTTTCAGTCACACTAGTAAACCAAATTTGAAGCTACTCACATGAGTATTTTGAAAGTTATCTTAAAGATTTATATGTGTTTTGCTGATAGGCATGAGCCACGACGAAATAGCTCAAAATCATCGGGAAGGGAGCGAGAGGAAACGGCAACAGCGTCCAGTAAGAACACCACAACAACAAAACTGGAAGAAACCCCAACAACAGCTAACACACGGAAGAGAAGCTCACTGTACGACTTCTATCTCCATCTTCGACCCGACCACCCACTCTACACCTTCAGCAACAACGGCAACAACAGCACCACGACTGGACCCTGCGGCTCGCACGTTCTGCCCAACACAAGTGCAGGACACTCCACAGCTAAAGGCATCAAAGACACTCAGCAGTTGGCAAAAGATGACAGTTGACGAACATCACCTAGTGGATAATTCAATGGTGTGACTTCACTGTGTCTCAGTGCTCCGTGTAACCAAGGACAGCCCCCTTCTTTCCTGTGGACAAATCCGCCGACTATTTATAGCAATCTGCCCTCATATCACTACTACTGCTAGCCGGTAAGTGTGCTGTGTGTGTGTGTGTGTTGGGGGAAGGGGGAGGAGACTTTCTAGTGGGAATACGGTCAAGTAGTGTTTTTGAAATGGGTAGGTCAGGATACGCCTACTGTTGCACAGATTTTATGATGTCCGAGACAAGACAGAAGCTGTAGTTGATAAGTACGAGGGTGAGAATGGAGGCTCATGGATTCTGGATGTGAAAAGTGGATATTTTTTAATGTGTATCTAGTATAATGTTTTTGTGTGTGTGTCTTACTACATAACCCAAGCTTTTTTTTTTTCCATTAGTAACAATAGGATAGCAAATGGAGCACGAGAAAGTTTTGATGTCCAGTAAGGACGTGAATGGAACACGTTGAAAAGCTCTTTCATAATGCAAATCGACCTTTTTTTTAAAAAAACACAACATTCAAAACGCACACACACACACACGCATGTATCTACTCAGCCTTTTGTAGAAACCTAGATATTTGTAGAAACCTATTGGCCTACATAAGTTACAGTAGCTCCCTAGACACTTTCACCGCCAAGGCTAAAACACTAGACCACCGCTCATGGCAAAAATGGTGACGATATTATGTCACCCTGTCAGACTTATCATAAATTTTATGTTCATCCGTCTGTTTTTGTTTGTCCATGTATGTCCGTTGCTATGCCTTTCTAACTTCCCATCTGCTCATTTGTTACTAGATATTTACACATCAAGCTCTGTTAATCAAATGAAGGGTCCTTTGTGGAAAGTTTGTATTGACTGCCATGCTCCTCATTGTAATTTAAAGCTATACCTATTAGTGTTATGAACCTTTTTTCCTGTCTCTTTAGAAATTATCTCAACATGAGCACAAACTCACCAATCATTTTAGCCTCAATGAACTGTCAGGGCCTAGGTGACATAAAAAAACGGAGAGATGTTTTTCACTACTTACGTAGCAAGGCCTTCTCAGTTTACCTACTACAGGATACACACTTTGAAAATAAACAGGAAAAAATGATTTCTGCAGAATGGGGCTACTCTTGCCTTTTTGCTTCATACACTTCCTCCTCACGTGGAGTGGCAATTCTATTTAATAACAATTTTGAATTTTCAGTTAAAAATGTTTATAGAGATAATGGAGGAAATTATATTATAGCAGTGATAAAAACATTAGAAAAGGAGATTCTAATTTGTAATGTCTATGGACCAAACAAGGATAATCCAAATTTCTACTCTCAGCTAGAAGAGTGTGTGAGGCAATCAGGTATAGATAACATTGTGATTGGGGGTGATTGGAATACTGTTTTGAACTTTCAGCTAGATTGCCACAATTATAAACATAATAATAATACTAGAGGGAAAAAACAAATTGATAAGATGATGACAAGCCTGGACCTGGTTGATATATGGCGTGAATTAAATCCAGAAGCACTAAGATATACTTGGCGTAGGAAAAGACCCTTACAACAAAGCAGATTAGACTTCTTTCTAATGTCAGATACACTCTCAGAACTTGTTGTGGATGCAGATATTTCCCCAGGATATCGAACTGACCATTCTTTGATAACTCTATCATTAAGCAATAAACAAGAAGAAAGGAGATTTAATCTATGGAAGTTAAATTCATCTCACTTAAAAGATAAAAATTATCTAACGCAAATAAGTAACGTTATCAGAGAAGTTATAGAAGAATACTCAGCTCTCCCATATGAAAGAAATAATTTAGAAATGATTCCACTGATGGAGGTACAGTTTGTTGTATCTGA
The DNA here is from genome assembly GCA_004794655.1 of Marisa cornuarietis. Taxonomy (NCBI): domain Eukaryota; kingdom Metazoa; phylum Mollusca; class Gastropoda; order Architaenioglossa; family Ampullariidae; genus Marisa; species Marisa cornuarietis. The sequence continues at coordinate 5,682,297 of SMMW01000636.1, forward strand.
TCAGACCCTTCTAGACACTATGTTAATGAAAATCAGAACAAAAACAATTGCCTTTGCAAGTGAGAAAAAGAAGAAAAATAAGGAAAAGGAAAAAATATTAGAAAAATAATTACACAGCTGGAAGACAAGGGAAGGTTAAACGAAGAGGAAATTAACAAACTTGAAAAGAATAAAAATGAACTTATTAATATAAGGGAAAAGAGAATGGAAGGTGTACTGATTCGCTCCAGGGCAAGGTGGATAGCAGAAGGAGAGAAAGTTAGTAAATATTTCTGCTCATTAGAAAAACGTAACTATGTAAGTAAACAAATTCGAAAATTACGAAAGCAAAATGGGGAAAGCACCACAAGACCTGATGAAATAAGAGCTGAGGTGCAAGCCTTCTTCTCTAATCTGTACTCGGAACGATCAGTACACAACTGCAACTTCGATGACATCAGAGTGGACATACCAAAACTTACTGAACCTGAGCTAAATCTACTAGAAGGAATTATCACTCTAGAAGAAGCAGGTCAGGCTGTAAAAATATGTCTAATGGTAAAAGCCCAGGAAGCGATGGATTTACTGTAGAGTTTTTCAAGGTTTTTTGGAAACAGCTTGGCCCTCTCATTGTTAGATCACTAAATGAAGGCTTGCAAAAAGGAGAGTTATCAGCTACACAAAAAGAAGGTGTTATTATATGTATACCTAAAACAGATAAAGCTAGAGATCATATCAAAAACTGAGACCAATCACTCTCTTAAATGTGATATATAAGATTGGGGCAGCATGCATTGCAAATAGAATGAAAAAAGTGTTACCATCTCTGATCCATGAGGATCAGTCCGGCTTCATCCGTGGAAGATATCTTGGGGATAACATTAGACTGATATATGATTTGATTGAACATTTATGTATGACTAAACAGCCTGGTCTGCTAGTCTGCCTTGACTTTGAAAAAGCCTTCGATAGTATTAGCTGGAGTTTCATGCTTGATACTCTACACGTCTTTGGTTTCAGCCCCCTTTTCTGCAAATGGATCACCACCTTTTATACTAATATCAAATCAAGTGTGTCAGTGAATGGCACATTATCAGCATGGTTCCAAATAAGAAGAGGCTGCAGGCAGGGGGACCCCATCTCACCTTATTTATTCATCCTATGCGTAGAAATTCTAGCTATTATGATAAGGAAAAACAAATATATAAAAGGTATAAAAACCCACAACTCTGAAAGTAAAATTGTACAGTATGCAGATGATACAGAACTAACCTTGGAAGATGACAGACTGTCCTTTGAAGAATCTATGCGCACATTAGACATGTTTGGAAAGATATCTGGATTAGTATTAAACACGGAAAAATCAAGTGCAATATGGCTGGGGAGCAAAAGAAATTCACCAGTTAAATTCTTACCACACTTACAGATGCAGTGGAATCCAGAAAAATTTAAAATTCTGGGCCTTTGGTTTACAAATAATTTAAAAGATTGTATAAAATTAAACTACGATAGCAAGCTTGCTGAAATTAGAATGCTGTATAAAATATGGTTAAAGAGACAGTTAACTCCATTAGGGAGAGTAGCAATACTTAAGTCATTAATCTTGTCAAAACTGGTACACCTGTGGCTACTGCTACCCAACCCTCCAGACTATATTATAAATGACTTACAGAAATCCATCTTTAAGTTTGTTTGGAATAGTAAAAATGATAAAATTAACAGAAAAATATCCACTAGAAATATTCATGCTGGGGGCATGGGCATACCTGATGTTAGAATTTATATGAATGCATTAAAACTATCATGGCTGCGGAAAATTAAAAAACCAACCACAGCTGGAAAAGAAATCTCATGTCAACACATAAAATAATAAATTATTTAGACAAACTAGGCCCTGCAGTATGCCCCTTTATAAATGCAAACAGCTTCTGGACAGATGTATTAAAAGCGTACAGGATTTTTGGAGAGAGTATAGTGTGCGAAAAACATGAAGAAATTTTGAAAGAACCTATCTTTTGTAATGACAGAATTAAGATTGAGAATAAGCCAATTCTATATAAGAGATGGGTGGAGAAAGATATATACTTAGTAAAACACTTAATGGATGAAAGAGGAAACTTTCTATCATACCAAGCTGTCAAGAATAAATATGATGTTAACATTAACTTCATCTCATTTACTGGTTGCATAAAGGCCATAAAGACATATATAAATTTAAATAGAATAAATAAAACAGATTTATCTTCTTTTACATATGATACAAATAAAACTCTTAGTATAATTCAATCAGTACAGAAAGGCGCAAGACTATATTATGATAAGATGATATCTAACACATGTAGGCCAAGTTGTTGTTTGAAATGGGATGAGAGGGTAAACATAAATGTTGACTGGAATGTTATATTTAAAACAATGGCTAATATAAAAGACATTAAATTAAAATGGCTGCAAATCAGAGTGTTACATAGAATTCTAGGGACAAAAGTAATTTTATTCCACATGGGACTAGAAGATGATGATGTCTGTAGCCTATGCAGAGATGAAAAAGAAAACATTCAGCATATATTTTGGAATTTTGAAAATGTTAAGGATTTTTGGAGAAACCTACAAAAGTGTATATCAGACAAATGTAAAAGTGCTCCAAGAATAACTGTCAGTGAACATCTTGTTCTGTTTGGACGAAGCAATGACTCCGAGACAGATGCTGTACTTGACTTAATATTGCTACTCGCAAAAACATACATATATTCCTGCAGGTTCAAAAAAGCCACCCCCCAACTAGAACCCTTTATCCGAATATTGAAACAAAGATACAAAATTGAAAAATTTAATGCATGTTTAGAAATAAATGAAGAAAGGTTGGATCAACTCTGGCTACCCTATAAACAACTCGTCATATAAACATATTGATTTATATATACATACACATGACTGTATGATTAGTTAAAACTATGTATGAGCATGTTGGATGACCTGCTTGGCAGATGGATGACTTTTACCTTATGTTTATATGTTTGTCTCATATTGTAAAATATTATATCTTATATGTATCTATGAAAAAAAAATGGTAATATGTAAGCCTAGGTGTATTGTTTAAATTTTAAGTTAAGAAAATGGAGTTACATTATTTGTGTATTATTATTTGTGTTATGTAATGTTGTCTTTTTTTTATGATTAGGCTATTTGAAAGACCTCATATTGACATTGCATGAAATGGGTAAATTGCGTTTGTCCCAGCCCTTTTATAAAGATTCTTAATAATTAAAAAATAAAAAAAAAATTGTTTGGAGAGCTAAAAGTGTTTAAAATTAGAAATGTGTTGTGAAACTGAGCCCATATTTCTAGTGTCGCTAATACCTAGTACAGTGAAATAAGGTTCAACATGCTTGTTATGCCATTTTTTTTGCCTGCTACTATATGTGGCCTGAGACTTGACATTTTGTTTGTACTTACAGTTTTTTGTTTGTTTTTTTTTTTACATGAGCATATTGTTAGATGCTAATGGAGTTCATGTCTATTGTACAAAACTTGCAAATTTATTCGTTGTCATATTTTTAGAATGATTGTAAAGTTGAATAAGCAGATGTACAAAGTTTGTTAGAAAAAAAAGGGGAAAAAAAAAAAAAGGAAAAAAAAAAAAAAAAGTGTTTTGTAAGAGTGTAAATAAAACAAGATCAAGCAGTAGCTATAAATTATATAGACTATTTTTGTGTTGTAGTCCTTCAGTCACACTAGTAAACCAAATTTGAAGCTACTCACATGAGTATTTTGAAAGTTATCTTAAAGATTAGGTTTTCCTTCTTTGAGCAATATCACCACGTGTTTTGTAAGAGTGCAAATAAAACAAGATCAAGAAGCATCTTTGAACTATATAGGCTATTTTTGTGTTGTACTCCTTTAGTCACACTAGTAAACCAAATTTGAAGCCAGCCCAATGAGTATTGTGAAAGTTATCTTAAAGATTAGGTTTTCTTTTCAGGCAGCTATATATTATCACGTGTATTGTAAGAGTGCAAATAAAACAAGATCAAGCAGCAGCTATGAATTATATAGACTATTTTTGTGTTGTACTCCTTCAGTCACACTAGTAAACCAAATTTGAAGCTACTCACATGAGAATTTTGAAAGTTATCTTAAAGATTATGTTTTCCTTCTTTGAGCAATATCACCACGTGTTTTGTACGAGTGCAAATAAATTAAGATCAAGCAGCAGCTATGAATTATATAGGCTATTTTTGTGCTGTACTCCTTCAGTCACACTAGTAAACCAAATTTGAAGCCAGCCCAATGAGTAATGTGAAAGTTATCTTAAAGATTAGGTTTCCCTTTTTTCAGCTAAATATTATCACGTGTATTGTAAGAGTGCAAATTAAACAAGATCAAGCAGCAGCTATAAATTATATAGACTATTTTGTGTTGTAATCCTTCAGTCACACTAGTAAGCCAAATTTGACACTACTCACAGGAGTATTTTGAAAGTTATCTTAAAGATTAGGTTTTCCTTCTTTTAGCAATATCACCACTCGTTTTGTAAGAGTGCAAATAAAACAAGATCAAGCAGCATCTTTAAATTATATAGGCTATTTTTCTGCTGTACTCCTTCAGTCACACTAGTAAACCAAAGTTGAAGCCAGCCCAATGAGTAATGTGAAAGTTATCTTAAAGATTAGGTTTTCCTTCTCTCAGCTATATATTATCACGTGTATTGTAAGAGTGCAAATAAAACAAGATCAAGAAGCAGCTATGAATTATATAGACTATTTTTGTGTTGCACTTCTTCAGTCACAGTAGTAAACCAAATTTGAAGCTACTCACAGGAGTATTTTGAAAGTTATCTTAAAGATTAGGTTTTCCTTTTTTTGAGCAATATCACCATGTGTTTTGTAAGAGTGTAAATAAAACAAGATCAAGCAGTAGCTATGAATTATATAGGCTATTTTTGTGTTGTACTCCTTCAGTCACACTAGTAAACCAAATTTGAAGCCAGCCCAATCAGTTATGTGAAAGTTATCTTAAAGATTAGGTTTTCCTTCTGTCAGCTATGTATTATCACGTGTTTTGTAAGAGTGCAAATAAAACAAGATCAAGCAGCATCTATGAATTATATAGGCTTTTTTTGTGTTGTACTCCTTTAGTCACACTAGTAAACCAAATTTGAAGCTACTCACATGAGTATTGTGAAAGTTATCTTAAAGATTAGGTTTTCCTTCTTTGAGCAATATCACCACGTGTTTTGTAAGATTGCAAATAAAACAAGATCAAGCAGCATCTAAGAATTATATAGGCTATTTTTGTGTTGTAGTCCTTCAGTCAACCTAGTAGACCAAATTTGAAGCCAGCCCAATGAGTATTGTGAAAGTTATCTTAAAGATTAGGTTTTCCTTCAGTCAGCTATATATTATCACGTGTATTGTAAGAGTGCAAATAAAACAAGATCAAGCAGAAGCTATAAATTATATAGACTATTTTTGTGTTGTAGTCCTTCAGTCACACTAGTAAACCAAATTTGAAGCTACTCACATTAGTATTTTGAAAGTTATCTTAAAGATTAGGTTTTCCTTCTTTGAGCAATATCACCACGTGTTTTGTAAGAGTGCAAATAAAACAAGATCAAGAAGCATCTTTGAACTATATAGGCTATTTTTGTGTTGTACTCCTTTAGTCACACTAGTAAACCAAATTTGAAGCCAGCCCAATGAGTATTGTGAAAGTTATCTTAAAGATTAGGTTTTCTTTTCAGTCAGCTATATATTATCACGTGTATTGTAAGAGTGCAAATAAAACAAGATCAAGCAGCAGCTATGAATTATATAGACTATTTTTGTGTTGTACTCCTTCAGTCACACTAGTAAACCAAATTTGAAGCTACTCACATGAGAATTTTGAAAGTTATCTTAAAGATTAGATTTTCCTTCTTTGAGCAATATCACCACGTGTTTTGTACGAGTGCAAATAAATTAAGATCAAGCAGCACCTATGAATTATATAGGCTATTTTTGTGCTGTACTCCTTCAGTCACACTAGTAAACCAAATTTGAAGCCAGCCCAATGAGTAATGTGAAAGGTATCTTAAAGATTAGGTTTTCCTTCTCTCAGCTATATATTATCACGTGTATTGTAAGAGTGCAAATAAAACAAGATCAAGAAGCAGCTATGAATTATATAGACTATTTTTGTGTTGCACTTCTTCAGTCACAGTAGTAAACCACATTTGAAGCTACTCACAGGAGTATTTTAAACGTTATCTAAAAGATTAGGTTTTCCTTCTTTGAGCAATATTACCATGTGTTTTGTAAGAGTGCAAATAAAACAAGATCAAGCAGGAGCTATGAATTATATAGGCTATTTTTGTGTTGTACTCCTTCAGTCACACTAGTAAACCAACTTTGAAGCCAGCCCAATGAGTAATGTGAAAGTTATCTTAAAGATTAGGTTTTCCTTCCGTCAGCTATATATTATCACGTGTATTGTAAGAGTGGAAATAAAACAAGATCAAGCAGCAGCTATGAGTTATATAGACTATTTTTGTGTTGTACTCCTTCAGTCACACTAGTAACCCAAATTTAAAGCTACTTACAGGAGTATTTTGAAAGTTATCTTAAAGATTAGGTTTTCCTTCTTTGAGCAATATCACCACGTGTTTTGTAAGAGTGCAAATAAAACAAGATCAAGCAGCATCTATGATATATATAGGCTATTTTTGTGTTGTACTCCTTCAATCACACTAGTAAACCAAATTTGAAGCCAGCCCAATGAGTATTGTGAAAGTTATCTTAAAGATTAGGTTTTTTTTTCTGTCAGCTATATATTATCACGTGTATTGTAAGAGTGCAAATAAAACAAGATCAAGCAGCAGCTATGAATTATATAGACTATTTTTGTGTTGCACTCCTTTAGTCACACTAGGAAACCAAATTTGAAGCTACTCACATGAGAATTTTGAAAGTTATCTTAAAGATTAGGTTTTCCTTCTTTGAGCAATATCACCACGTGTTTTGTAAGAGTGCAAATAAAACAAGATCAAATAGCAGCTATGAATTATATAGGCTTTTTTGTGTTGTACTCCTTCAGTCACACTAGTAAACCAAATTTGAAGCCAGCCCAATGAGTATTGTGAAAGTTATCTTAAAGATTAGGTTTTCCTTCTGTCAGCTATATATTATCACGTGTATTGTAAGGGTGCAAATAAAACAAGATTAAGCAGCAGCTATGAATTATATAGGCTATTTTTGTGTTGTACTCCTTTAGTCACACTAGTAAACCAAATTTGAAGCTACTCACAGGAGTATTTTTAAAGTTATCTTAAAGATTAGGTTTTCCTTCTGTCTTACTTACTTACTTACTTACTGCCCGTTATGCCTGTCGGCTCGTAGGGCAGCGACAAAGGTCCTCCACTTTTGTCTGTCCTGGGCCAGCTTCCCCACAGTGCCCCAGCTGTGATTTAGGGTCTTCATTTCTGCCTCCACGGTTCGCCGCCAGGTGTTCTTGGGCCGGCCTCGCTTGCGCTTTCCCTCTGGGGTCCAGTGTAAGGCAGTTTTTGTGATGGAGTTGCCTCTGATGACATGGCCAATCCAGCGCCATCGTTTCTTCATCAGGATGGTGTTCATACTCTCTTGCCCACACTGGGCAAGTAGCTCTTCGTTGGAGATTGTTCTTGGCCAGAAGATGCCCAGGATTCTTCTCAGGCTTTTGGTGTGGAAGACTGACAGTTTGTTGAGGTCGCTGTCAATCATTCGCCAGCACTCCGAGCCGTACAGGAGAGTGGACAGGACAAGGCTCTGGTAGAGTCTCAGTTTGGTATGGGTGCTGTACTGGGCTGACTTCCAGATGTTGCTTAGGCTACAGAAGATGCCCCTGGCCTTGCTCAGTCTGCTCTGGATGTCACGGTCTGCCCCTCCATCCTGCTTGACCACGCTGCCCAAGTATGTGAAGTTTTCAACCATCGGCAGGTCTTCTCCCTCTATGTTGATCTTGATCGGTGTTGAATTGGTGGTGTTGAGGGTCATCACTTCTGTCTTTGTCCGGCTGATGTGCAGTCCGACCTGCTTCGCAAAGGTGTTCAGGCGAGTCGTCTTCTCCTGCATATGTCGATGGGTGTGTGACAGCAAGGCCAGGTCGTCGGCAAAGTCTAGGTCTTCTAAGTTCTTGGAGAGTGTCCATCTTATGCCCCTTGGTTCATCTTCCGTTGTGTGGCGCATTACCCAGTCAATGACAAGGTTAAAGAGTAGGGAAGACATCACGCAGCCTTGTCTCACTCCAGTCCCGACCTCAAAGCAGATGTTACTGTCACCAACGCAGCATGAAAAGTTCGTATAGAAGCTTTTGATCAGCAGCACAATTTCCATTGGTATTCCGTACGCTCTCAGGATGCGCCAAAGGCTTTCGCTGTGGATGCTGTCAAATGCCTTATGGAAATCCACGAAGTTAATGTAGAGCTGTCTCTGCCACTCTGTACACTGTTCAATGATGTTGCGTAGTGCAAATATCTGATCGGTGCATCCTCTTCCTCTACGAAAACCAGCCTGTTCTTCTATAAGTTGTGCGTCCGTTGCCTCTGAAATTCGTCGAATGATGATCTTTGTCATGATCTTGCTCGGGACGGACAGGAGAGTTATTCCTCGCCAGTTGTTGCAGTCGCTAAGGGGTCCTTTCTTTGGAATTTTGACAATCACTCCTCTGGTCCAGTCACTTGGGACTTGTTTCCCTTCCCATACTGCGGTAAATAGGGGTTGCAGGATATTGGCTGCCAGTTCTGGGTCTGTTTTGAATAATTCAGCGTTCAGATTGTCTTGGCCTGGTGCCTTTCTGTTCTTCAAGGACTTGATTGCTGTGATGATTTCCTGCTTCTCTGGTGGGGCGATGTTGACGTCTAGGTCCTCAGTGGCTTCTTGTATGTCGGCTTCTTCGGAAGGTGGTGGTCTGTTCAGAACCTCTTTGAAGTGTTCGGCCCAGCGTGCTTCTTGTTCTCTCTCTGTCGTTAGTAGCTTCCCTTCCTTGTCCTTGACTGGGGCATCGTTGGTGCTGTGGAACTTGCCGCTAATCACTTTGGTGATCTTGTACAGTTTTCCTTGTTCTCCTTTTTTTGCTGCTTCTTCGGCCTCACTTGCCAGATTGTTCAAGTAGGCACGCTTGTCTGTTCTCGCCGAGCGCTTCACTTCTGGTTCATTTCTCTGTACTGTAGTTTGAACTTCTCTTGCAGTCTTTCAGATCTGGTGCTAGCCACCTTTTTCTTGATGTCTCTTCTTTCCTGTATTGCTTTCCAAGTCTCTGGTGTTATCCACTCTTTCTTCTTAGTTTCTTTTAGTCCAAGACTAGTCTCGCTGCTTTTTTGGTACACTGCTCTTACAAGGTCCCATCTCTGGTTTATTCTATCTGTATCTACCTCGCAGGTGTCTGTCATGTCTGCAAGTGCCTGAAATCTGTTTTTCACTTGAAGGATGAAGGCATTTTTTAGTTTGGGGTCCTGCAATCTTTCCACATCAAAGCGTCTGTGTGCTGCTGACTTGCGTCCTGTACTTCGCAGTTTCATTTTAATGTTTGCTACAACAAGGTGATGGTCACTCCCAGCATCTCCTCCTCTTCTCACCCTGACGTCGAGTAGGGAACGTCTCCAGATGCCGTTGATCATTAGGTGGTCGATCTGGTTGCTATCCCTACCATTGGGTGAGCACCATGTTAGCTTGTGGACGTTACGGTGAGGGAATAATGTTCCTCCAATCACCAGGTTGTACATAGTGCATAGCTCCACTAGTCTCTCTCCGCTGTTATTCATGCAGCCACAACCATGTCTGCCCATGACTCTCTCTACGTGGGTGTTGTCGTTCCCAACTTTAGCATTCATGTCGCCCATCATAATTAACAGGTCATGGCGGGGTGCTGCACTTACTTCTGCTTGTAATTGATCGTAAAAGGTGTCCTTCGCCTCATCATCGCTATCGTTGGTTGGTGCGTAGCACTGGATCAAGGTCATGTTGCCATGTCTCCCTTTCACTCTGGCTGTAATCAGTCTGCTGTTGATCGGTTTCCACTCTATCAGGCATTTCTCTGTTCCTTTCCTCAGGATGATGGCTACTCCCTCATGGTGTTGGTTGTCTTCTCTGCCAGAGTACAGCACTGTCTCTCCGGTCTGGGTCTTTATTCTTCCGGAACCTGTCCATCTGCTTTCGCTTACTCCTAGGATGTGTAAGTTGTAACGTCTCATCTCGGCCGTAATTTGTGCCAATTTACCAGTTTCGTACATGGTACGCACATTCCAGAAACCTATTCTGGTCTTGCATTTGGCGCTTAAGACTTCCATCTTCGTGCTAGTAGCTTCCTTTCGGTTTTCACTACTAGCAGTCATACAAGGATCTTGCGATACCTCTGGGAGCCCATCGCACACAATAGTGGTGTCTTTCTTTGTCGCTGTTTCCGTAACGGTATTGCTTTTTACGGGACAGGGTTGTTAGCCCTGTGCCCAAACCCCAACCTGGAGGACCAGGGATCATGTTTTGTCTGGCATCTACCCTTTGACCTGCCCGGCTTGGGTGGCCCTGCCCGGAATAGCTCTTAGGGTCATCGATACACACAAGCCCCCCGACCGCGACAAGGTAATGATCCTCCGGGGGGTTTTTCCTTCTGTCAGCTATATATTATCACGTGTATTGTAAGAGTGCAAATAAAACAAGATCAAGCAGCATCTATGAATTATATAGGCTATTTTTGTGTTGTACTCCTTCAGTCACACTAGTAAACCAAATTTAAAGCTACTCACAAGAGTATTTTGAAAGTTATCTTAAAGATGAGGTTTTCCTTCTTTGGGCAATATCACCACATGTTTTGTAAGAGGGCAAATAAAACAAGATCAAGCAGCATCTATGAATTATATAGGCTATTTTTGTGTTGTACTCCTTCAGTCACACTAGTAACCCAAATTTGAAGCTACTCACATGAGTATTTTGAAAGTTATCTTAAAGAATAGGTTTCCCTTCTTTGAGCAATATCACCACGTGTTTTGTAAGAGTGCAAATAAAACAAGATTATGCAGCAGCTATGAAAATATATAGGCTATTTTTGTGTTGTACTCCTTTAGTCACACTAGTAAACCAAATTTGAAGCCAGCCCAATGAGTATTGTGAAAGTTATCATAAAGATTAGGTTTTCCTTCTGTCAGCTATATATTATCACGTGTATTGTAAGAGTGCAAATAAAACAAGATCAAGCAGCATATATGAATTATATAGGCTATTTTTGTGTTGTACTCCTTCAGTCACACTAGTAAACCAAATTTGAAGCTACTCACATGAGTATTTTGAAAGTTATCTATAAGATAAGGTTTTCCTTCTTTGAGCAATATCACCACGTGTTTTGTAAGAGTGCAAATAAAACAAGATCAAGCAGCATCTATGAATTATATAGGCAATTTTTGTGTTGTACTCCTTCAGTCACACTAGTAAACCAAATTTGAAGCCAGCCCAATGAGTATTGTGAAAGTTATCTTAAAGATTAGGTTTTCCTTCTGTCAGCTATATATTATCACGTGTATTGTAAGAGTGCAAATAAAACAAGATCAAGCAGCAGCTATGAATTATATAGGCTATTTTTGTGTTATACTCCTTCAGTCACACTAGTAAACCAAATTTGAAGCTACTCACGTGAGTATTTTGAAAGTTATCTTAAAGATTAGGTTTTCCTTCTTTGAGCAATATCACCACGTGTTTTGTAAGAGTGCAAATAAAACAAGATCAAGCAGCATCTATGAATTATATAGGCTATTTTTGTGTTGTACTCCTTCAGTCACACTAGTAAACCAAATTTGAAGCCAGCCCAATGAGTGTTGTGAAAGTTATCTGAAAGATTAGGTTTTCCTTCTGTCAGCTATATATTATCAGGTGTATTGTAAGAGTGCAAATAAAACAAGATCAAGCAGCAGCTATGAATTATACAGGCGATTTTTGTGTTATACTCCTTCAGTCACACTAGTAAACCAAATTTAAAGCTACTCACAGGAGTATTTTGAAAGTTATCTTAAAGATTAGGTTTTCCTTCTTTGAGAAATATAACCACGTGTTTTGTAAGAGTGCAAATAAAACAAGATCAAGCAGCAGCTATGAATTATATAGGCTATTTTTGTGTTGTACTCCTTCAGTCACAATAGTAAACCAAATTTGAAGCCAGCCCAATGAGTGTTGTGAAAGTTATCTTAAAGATTAGGTTTTCCTTCTGTCAGCTATATATTATCACGTGTATTGTAAGAGTGCAAATAAAACAAGATCAAGCAGCAGCTATAAATTATATAGGCTATTTTTGTGTTGTACTCCTTCAGTGACACTAGTAAACCAAGTTTAAAGCTACTCACATTAGTATTTTGAAAGTTATCTTAAAGATTAGGTTTTCCTTCTTTGAGCAATATCACCACGTGTTTTGTAAGAGTGCAAATAAAACAAGATCAAGCAGCATCTATGAATTATATAGGCTATTTTTGTGTTGTACTCCTTCAGTCACACTAGTAAACCAAATTTGAAGCCAGCCCAATGAGTATTGTGAAAGTTATCTTAAAGATTAGGTTTTCCTTCTGTCAGCTATATATTATCACGTGTATTGTAAGAGTGCAAATAAAACAAGATCAAGCAGCATCTATAAATTATACAGGCAATTTTTGTGTTCTGCTCCTTCAGTCACACTAGTAAACCAAATTTGAAGCCAGCCCAATGAGTATTGTGAAAGTTATCTTAAAGATTAGGTTTTCCTTCTTTGAGCAATATCACCACGTGTTTTGTAAGAGTGCAAATAAAACAAGATCAAGGAGCAGCTATGAATTATATAGACTCTTTTTGTGTTGTACTCCTTCAGTCACACTAGTAAACCAAATTTGAAGCTACTCACATGAGAGTTTTGAAAGTTATCTTAAAGATTAGGTTTTCCTTCTTTGAGCAATTTCACCAAGTGTTTTGTAAGAGTGCAAATAAAACAAGATCAAGCAGCATCTATGAATTATATCGGCAATTTTTGTGTTGTACTTCTTCAGTCACACTAGTAAACCAAATTTGAAGCCAGCCCATTGAGTATTGTGAAAGTTATCTTAAAGTTTAGGTTTTCATTCAGTCAGCTATATATTATCACGTGTATTGTAAGAGTGCAAATAAAACAAGATCAAGGAGCAGCTCTGAATTATATAGGCTATTTTTGTGTTCTACTCTTTCAGTCACACTAGTAAACCAAATTTGAAGCTTCTCACATGAGTATTTTTAAAGTTATCTTTAAGATAAGGTTTTCCTTCTTTGAGCAATATCACCACGTGTTTTGTAAGAGTGCGAATAAAACAAAATCAAGCAGCAGCTGTGAATTATATAGACTATTTTTGTGTTGTAGTCCTTCAGTCACACTAGTAAATTTGAAGCTACCCACATGAGAATTTTGAAAGTTAAGATTAGGTTATTCTCGTGGTCCACGTGCTGTCCGTGCTATGTCGTTTGGCGTTAGCGGTTATTTAACCCTTTAACTGCCAACACCTTTAATTCACGTTATATTCTTTATTCTTGTTAATGTAGTGCTGGAAAAGTTGTTTCTGCAATATTTTCATGAAGAATCAACCGTGATCTTTGTACAAAAAGTAAGATCATGTAGTTTCTATGAATGATACAGTCTATTTTGCATGTTCACCCTTACTACTACTGTTTTAAACCAATCTTTAATAACTTCTTTTCAGGATTGTCAAAATTTTGTCAATATTCCGTTATATTGACTGTCGCGAAGTAAAACTGGTTCATAAAACATGTTTGTGATGACTTCTAGCAAAAACTCAAGCAAATTACATGACGGTAAAGTGTAATATAGACGAATATGTTGCGCACCGCTGATTTTAAACATATTTTGACAAATTTCATTGGGAAGTGTAAATTGATGGGTCATTTCTTAGTTTTGCGCATTGCTTTACGTATAGTTCACTGGAAGTCTTAATAGAGGGAAAGGTGTAGCGGCGGCACAGTGTACATACCGCTCATTCTCTTGTTATGCATGGTGACAGGTGTTTTTCCAGCTCCACGTGCTGTCGCTGATAAGCAGGCCCCATGTCAAGCTTCGCGGCCTTGCTTAGGATGTGGAAGCAGCGCTCTGTACCCGACTTTCTCGTACAATATTTGGGAACACGAATTTCTCGTGGTCCACGTGCTGTCCTTGCTATTTCAAGTTTGGCGTTAGCGGTTATTTAACCCTTTAACTGCCAACACCTTTAATTCACGTTATATTCTTTATTCTTGTTGATGTAGTGCTGGAAAAGTTGTTTCTGCAATATTTTCATGAAGAATCAACCGTGATCTTTGTACAAAAGTGAAGATCAAGGAGTTTCTATGAATGATACAGTCTATTTTGCATGTTCACCCTTACTACTACTGTTTTAAACCAATCTTCAATAACTTCTTTTCAGGATTGTCAAAATTTTGTCAATATTCCGTTATTTTGACTGTCGCGAAGTAAAACTGGTTCATAAAACATGTTTGTGATGAGTTCTAGCAAAAACTCAAGCAATAACATGACGGTAAAGTGTAATATAGACGAATATGTTGCGCACCGCTGATTTTAAACATATTTTGACAAATTTCATTGGGAAGTGTAAATTGATGGGTCATTTCTTAGTTTTGCGCATTGCTTTACGTATAGTTCACTGGAAAGATAAATAGAGGGAAAGGTGTAGCGGCGGCACAGTGTACATACCGCTCATTCTCTTGTTATGCATGGTGACAGGTGTTTTTCCAGCTCCACGTGCTGTCGCTGATAAGCAGGCCCCATGTCAAGCTTCGCGGCCTTGCTTAGGATGTGGAAGCAGCGCTCTGTACCCGACTTTCTCGTACAATATTTGGGAACACGAATTTCTCGTGGTCCACGTGCTGTCCTTGCTATTTCAGGTTTGGCGTTAGCGTTTATTTAACCCTTTAACTGCCATCACCTTTAATTCACTTTATATTCTTTATTCTTTTTAATGTAGTGCTGGAAAAGTTGTTTCTGCAATATTTTCATGAAGAATCAACCGTGATCTTTGTTCATGGGTGAAGATTAAGTAGTTTCTATGAATGATACAGTCTATTTTGCATGTTCACCCTTACTACTACTGTTTTAAACCAATCTTCAATAACCTCTTTCAGTTCACTCGAAGGCTTAATAGAGGGAAAGCGGCGGCGGCACAGTGTACATACCGCTCATTCTCTTGTTATGCATGGTAACACGCGTTTTTCAAGCTCCACGTGCTGTCGCTGATAAGCAGGCCCCATGTCAAGCTTGGCGGCCGTGCTTAGGATGTGGAAGCAGCGCTCTGTACCCGTCTTTCTCGTACAATATTTGGGAACACGAATTTCTCGTGGTCCACGTGCTGTCCGTGCTATGTCGTTTGGCGTTAGCGGTTATTTAACCCTTTAACTGCCAACACCTTTAATTCACGTTATATTCTTTATTCTTGTTAATGTAGTGCTGGAAAAGTTGTTTCTGCAATATTTTCATGAAGAATCAACCGTGATCTTTGTACAAAAAGTAAGATCATGTAGTTTCTATGAATGATACAGTCTATTTTGCATGTTCACCCTTACTACTACTGTTTTAAACCAATCTTCAATAACTTCTTTTCAGGATTGTCAAAATTTTGTCAATATTCCGTTATTTTGACTGTCGCGAAGTAAAACTGGTTCATAAAACATGTTTGTGATGAGTTCTCGCAAAAACTCAAGCAAATTACATGACGGTAAAGTGTAATATAGACGAATATGTTGCGCACCGCTGATTTTAAACATATTTTGACAAATTTCATTGGGAAGTGTAAATTGATGGGTCATTTCTTAGTTTTGCGCATTGCTTTACGTATAGTTCACTGGAAGTCTTAATAGAGGGAAAGGTGTAGCGGCGGCACAGTGTACATACCGCTCATTCTCTTGTTATGCATGGTGACAGGTGTTTTTCCAGCTCCACGTGCTGTCGCTGATAAGCAGACCCCATGTCAAGCTTGGCGGCCTTGCTTAGGATGAGGAAGCAGCGCCTTGTACCCGACTTTCTCGTACAATATTTGGGAACACGAATTTCTCGTGGTCCACGTGCTGTCCTTGCTATTTCAAGTTTGGCGTTAGCGGTTTTTTAACCCTTTAACTGCCAACACCTTTAATTCACTTTATATTCTTTATTCTTTTTAATGTAGTGCTGGAAAAGTTGTTTCTGCAATATTTTCATGAAGAATCAACCGTGATCTTTGTTCATGGGTGAAGATTAAGTAGTTTCTATGAATGATACAGTCTATTTTGCATGTTCACCCTTACTACTACTGTTTTAAACCAATCTTCAATAACCTCTGTTCAGTTCACTCGAAGGCTTAATAGAGGGAAAGGTGTAGCGGCGGCACAGTGTACATACCGCTAATTCTCTTGTTATGCATGGTAACACGCGTTTTTCAAGCTCCACGTGCTGTCGCTGATAAGCAGGCCCCATGTCAAGCTTGGCGGCCGTGCTTAGGATGTGGAAGCAGCGCTCTGTACCCGTCTTTCTCGTACAATATTTGGGAACACGAATTTCTCGTGGTCCACGTGCTGTCCGTGCCATGTCGTTTGGCGTTAGCGGTTATTTAAACCTTTAACTGCCAACACCTTTAATTCACGTTATATTCTTTATTCTTGTTAATGTAGTGCTGGAAAAGTTGTTTCTGCAATATTTTCATGACGAATCAACCGTGATCTTTGTACAAAAAGTAAGATCATGTAGTTTCTATGAATGATACAGTCTATTTTGCATGTTCACCCTTACTACTACTGTTTTAAACCAATCTTCAATAACTTCTTTTCAGGATTGTCAAAATTTTGTCAATATTCCGTTATTTTGACTGTCGCGAAGTAAAACTGGTTCATAAAACATGTTTGTGATGAGTTCTCGCAAAAACTCAAGCAAATTACATGACGGTAAAGTGTAATATAGACGAATATGTTGCGCACCGCTGATTTTAAACATATTTTGACAAATTTCATTGGGAAGTGTAAATTGATGGGTCATTTCTTAGTTTTGCGCATTGCTTTACGTATAGTTCACTGGAAAGATTAATAGAGGGAAAGGTGTAGCGGCGGCACAGTGTACATACCGCTCATTCTCTTGTTATGCATGGTGACAATGTTATTCCAGCTCCACGTGCTGTCGCTGATAAGCAGGCCCCATGTCAAGCTTGGGGGCCTTGCTTAGGATGTGGAAGCAGCGCTCTGTACCCGACTTTCTCGTACAATATTTGGGAACACGAATTTCTCGTGGTCCACGTGCTGTCCTTGCTATTTCAAGTTTGGCGTTAGCGGTTTTTTAACCCTTTAACTGCCAACACCTTTAATTCACTTTATATTCTTTATTCTTTTTAATGTAGTGCTGGAAAAGTTGTTTCTGCAATATTTTCATGAAGAATCAACCGTGATCTTTGTTCATGGGTGAAGATTAAGTAGTTTCTATGAATGATACAGTCTATTTTGCATGTTCACCCTTAGTACTACTGTTTTAAACCAATCTTCAATAACCTCTGTTCAGTTCACTCGAAGGCTTAATAGAGGGAAAGGTGTAGCGGCGGCACAGTGTACATACCGCTAATTCTCTTGTTATGCATGGTAACACGCGTTTTTCAAGCTCCACGTGCTGTCGCTGATAAGCAGGCCCCATGTCAAGCTTGGCGGCCGTGCTTAGGATGTGGAAGCAGCGCTCTGTACCCGTCTTTCTCGTACAATATTTGGGAACACGAATTTCTCGTGGTCCACGTGCTGTCCGTGCTATGTCGTTTGGCGTTAGCGGTTATTTAACCCTTTAACTGCCAACACCTTTAATTCACGTTATATTCTTTATTCTTGTTAATGTAGTGCTGGAAAAGTTGTTTCTGCAATATTTTCATGACGAATCAACCGTGATCTTTGTACAATAGTTAAGATCATGTAGTTTCTATGAATGATACAGTCTATTTTGCATGTTCACCCTTACTACTACTGTTTTAAACCAATCTTCAATAACTTCTTTTCAGGATTGTCAAAATTTTGTCAATATTCCGTTATTTTGACTGTCGCGAAGTAAAACTGGTTCATAAAACATGTTTGTGATGAGTTCTCGCAAAAACTCAAGCAAATTACATGACGGTAAAGTGTAATATAGACGAATATGTTGCGCACCGCTGATTTTAAACATATTTTGACAAATTTCATTGGGAAGTGTAAATTGATGGGTCATTTCTTAGTTTTGCGCATTGCTTTACGTATAGTTCACTGGAAAGATTAATAGAGGGAAAGGTGTAGCGGCGGCACAGTGTACATACCGCTCATTCTCTTGTTATGCATGGTGACAGGTGTTATTCCAGCTCCACGTGCTGTCGCTGATAAGCAGGCCCCATGTCAAGCTTGGGGGCCTTGCTTAGGATGTGGAAGCAGCGCTCTGTACCCGACTTTCTCGTACAATATTTGGGAACACGAATTTCTCGTGGTCCACGTGCTGTCCTTGCTATTTCAAGTTTGGCGTTAGCGGTTTTTTAACCCTTTAACTGCCAACACCTTTAATTCACTTTATATTCTTTATTCTTTTTAATGTAGTGCTGGAAAAGTTGTTTCTGCAATATTTTCATGAAGAATCAACCGTGATCTTTGTTCATGGGTGAAGATTAAGTAGTTTCTATGAATGATACAGTCTATTTTGCATGTTCACCCTTACTACTACTGTTTTAAACCAATCTTCAATAACCTCTTTTCAGTTCACTCGAAGGCTTAATAGATGGAAAGGTGTAGCGGCGGCACAGTGTACATACCGCTAATTCTCTTGTTATGCATGGTAACACGCGTTTTTCAAGCTCCACGTGCTGTCGCTGATAAGCAGGCCCCATGACAAGCTTGGCGGCCGTGCGTAGGATGTGGAAGCAGCGCTCTGTACCCGTCTTTCTCGTACAATATTTGGGAACACGAATTTCTCGTGGTCCACGTGCTGTCCGTGCTATGTCGTTTGGCGTTAGCGGTTATTTAACCCTTTAACTGCCAACACCTTTAATTCACGTTATATTCTTTATTCTTGTTGATGTAGTGCTGGAAAAGTTGTTTCTGCAATATTTTCATGAAGAATCAACCGTGATCTTTGTACAAAAGTGAAGATCAAGTAGTTTCTATGAATGATACAGTCTATTTTGCATGTTCACCCTTACTACTACTGTTTTAAACCAATCTTCAATAACCTCCTGTCAGGATTGTCAAAATTTTGTCAATATTCCGTTATTTTGACCGTCGCGAAGTAAAACTAATTCATAAAACATGTTTGTGATGAGTTCTAGCAAAAACTCAAGCACATTACGTGACTGTAAAGTGTAATATAGACGAATATGTTGCGCACCGCTGATTTTAAACATATTTTGACAAATTTCATTGGGATGTGTAAATTGATGGGTCATTTCTTAGTTTTGCGCATTGCTTTACGTATAGTTCACTGGAAGGCTTAATAGAGGGAAAGGTGTAGCGGTGGCATAGTGTACATACCGCTCATTCTCTTGTTATGCATGGTGACACGCGTTTTTCAAGCTCCACGTGCTGTCGCTGATAAGCAGGCCCCATGTCAAGCTTGGGGGCCTTGCTTAGGATGTGGAAGCAGCGCTCTGTACCCGACTTTCTCGTACAATATTTGGGAACACGAATTTCTCGTGGTGCACGTGCTGTCCTTGCTATTTCAAGTTTGGCGTTAGCGGTTTTTTAACCCTTTAACTGCCAACACCTTTAATTCACTTTATATTCTTTATTCTTTTTAATGTAGTGCTGGAAAAGTTGTTTCTGCAATATTTTCATGAAGAATCAACCGTGATCTTTGTTCATGGGTGAAGATTAAGTAGTTTCTATGAATGATACAGTCTATTTTGCATGTTCACCCTTACTACTACTGTTTTAAACCAATCTTCAATAACCTCTTTTCAGTTCACTCGAAGGCTTAATAGAGGGAAAGGTGTAGCGGCGGCACAGTGTACATACCGCTAATTCTCTTGTTATGCATGGTAACACGCGTTTTTCAAGCTCCACGTGCTGTCGCTGATAAGCAGGCCCCATGTCAAGCTTGGCGGCCGTGCTTAGGATGTGGAAGCAGCGCTCTGTACCCGTCTTTCTCGTACAATATTTGGGAACACGAATTTCTCGTGGTCCACGTGCTGTCCGTGCCATGTCGTTTGGCGTTAGCGGTTATTTAACCCTTTAACTGCCAACACCTTTAATTCACGTTATATTCTTTATTCTTGTTAATGTAGTGCTGGAAAAGTTGTTTCTGCAATATTTTCATGACGAATCAACCGTGATCTTTGTACAATAGTTAAGATCATGTAGTTTCTATGAATGATACAGTCTATTTTGCATGTTCACCCTTACTACTACTGTTTTAAACCAATCTTCAATAACTTCTTTTCAGGATTGTCAAAATTTTGTCAATATTCCGTTATTTTGACTGTCGCGAAGTAAAACTGGTTCATAAAACATGTTTGTGATGAGTTCTCGCAAAAACTCAAGCAAATTACATGACGGTAAAGTGTAATATAGACGAATATGTTGCGCACCGCTGATTTTAAACATATTTTGACAAATTTCATTGGGAAGTGTAAATTGATGGGTCATTTCTTAGTTTTGCGCATTGCTTTACGTATAGTTCACTGGAAGTCTTAATAGAGGGAAAGGTGTAGCGGCGGCACAGTGTACATACCGCTCATTCTCTTGTTATGCATGGTGACAGGTGTTATTCCAGCTCCACGTGCTGTCGCTGATAAGCAGGCCCCATGTCAAGCTTGGGGGCCTTGCTTAGGATGTGGAAGCAGCGCTCTGTACCCGACTTTCTCGTACAATATTTGGGAACACGAATTTCTCGTGGTCCACGTGCTGTCCTTGCTATTTCAAGTTTGGCGTTAGCGGTTTTTTAACCCTTTAACTGCCAACACCTTTAATTCACTTTATATTCTTTATTCTTTTTAATGTAGTGCTGGAAAAGTTGTTTCTGCAATATTTTCATGAAGAATCAACCGTGATCTTTGTTCATGGGTGAAGATTAAGTAGTTTCTATGAATGATACAGTCTATTTTGCATGTTCACCCTTACTACTACTGTTTTAAACCAATCTTCAATAACCTCTGTTCAGTTCACTCGAAGGCTTAATAGAGGGAAAGGTGTAGCGGCGGCACAGTGTACATACCGCTAATTCTCTTGTTATGCATGGTAACACGCGTTTTTCAAGCTCCACGTGCTGTCGCTGATAAGCAGGCCCCATGTCAAGCTTGGCGGCCGTGCTTAGGATGTGGAAGCAGCGCTCTGTACCCGTCTTTCTCGTACAATATTTGGGAACACGAATTTCTCGTGGTCCACGTGCTGTCCGTGCTATGTCGTTTTGCGTTATCGGTTATTTAACCCTTTAACTGCCAACACCTTTAATTCACGTTATATTCTTTATTCTTGTTAATGTAGTGCTGGAAAAGTTGTTTCTGCAATATTTTCATGACGAATCAACCGTGATCTTTGTACAATAGTTAAGATCATGTAGTTTCTATGAATGATACAGTCTATTTTGCATGTTCACCCTTACTACTACTGTTTTAAACCAATCTTCAATAACTTCTTTTCAGGATTGTCAAAATTTTGTCAATATTCCGTTATTTTGACTGTCGCGAAGTAAAACTGGTTCATAAAACATGTTTGTGATGAGTTCTCGCAAAAACTCAAGCAAATTACATGACGGTAAAGTGTAATATAGACGAATATGTTGCGCACCGCTGATTTTAAACATATTTTGACAAATTTCATTGGGAAGTGTAAATTGATGGGTCATTTCTTAGTTTTGCGCATTGCTTTACGTATAGTTCACTGGAAGTCTTAATAGAGGGAAAGGTGTAGCGGCGGCACAGTGTACATACCGCTCATTCTCTTGTTATGCATGGTGACAGATGTTATTCCAGCTCCACGTGCTGTCGCTGATAAGCAGGCCCCATGTCAAGCTTGGGGGCCTTGCTTAGGATGTGGAAGCAGCGCTCTGTACCCGACTTTCTCGTACAATATTTGGGAACACGAATTTCTCGTGGTCCACGTGCTGTCCTTGCTATTTCAAGTTTGGCGTTAGCGGTTTTTTAACCCTTTAACTGCCAACACCTTTAATTCACTTTATATTCTTTATTCTTTTTAATGTAGTGCTGGAAAAGTTGTTTCTGCAATATTTTCATGAAGAATCAACCGTGATCTTTGTTCATGGGTGAAGATTAAGTAGTTTCTATGAATGATACAGTCTATTTTGCATGTTCACCCTTACTACTACTGTTTTAAACCAATCTTCAATAACCTCCTCTGTTCAGTTCACTCGAAGGCTTAATAGAGGGGAAGGTGTAGCGGCGGCACAGTGTACATACCGCTAATTCTCTTGTTATGCATGGTAACACGCGTTTTTCAAGCTCCACGTGCTGTCGCTGATAAGCAGGCCCCATGTCAAGCTTGGCGGCCGAGCTTAGGATGTGGAAGCAGCGCCCTGTACCCGTCTTTCTCGTACAATATTTGGGAACACGAATTTCTCGTGGTCCACGTGCTGTCCGTGCTATGTCGTTTTGCGTTATCGGTTATTTAACCCTTTAACTGCCAACACCTTTAATTCACGTTATATTCTTTATTCTTGTTAATGTAGTGCTGGAAAAGTTGTTTCTGCAATATTTTCATGACGAATCAACCGTGATCTTTGTACAATAGTTAAGATCATGTAGTTTCTATGAATGATACAGTCTATTTTGCATGTTCACCCTTACTACTACTGTTTTAAACCAATCTTCAATAACTTCTTGTTCAGGATTGTCAAAATTTTGTCAATATTCCGTTATTTTGACTGTCGCGAAGTAAAACTGGTTCATAAAACATGTTTGTGATGAGTTCTCGCAAAAACTCAAGCAAATTACATGACGGTAAAGTGTAATATAGACGAATATGTTGCGCATCGCTGATTTTAAACATATTTTGACAAATTTCATTGGGAAGTGTAAATTGATGGGTCATTTCTTAGTTTTGCGCATTGCTTTACGTATAGTTCACTGGAAAGATTAATAGAGGGAAAGGTGTAGCGGCGGCACAGTGTACATACCGCTCATTCTCTTGTTATGCATGGTGACAAATGTTATTCCAGCTCCACGTGCTGTCGCTGATAAGCAGGCCCCATGTCAAGCTTGGGGGCCTTGCTTAGGATGTGGAAGCAGCTCTCTGTACCCGACTTTCTCGTACAATATTTGGGAACACGAATTTCTCGTGGTCCACGTGCTGTCCTTGCTATTTCAAGTTTGGCGTTAGCGGTTTTTTAACCCTTTAACTGCCAACACCTTTAATTCACTTTATATTCTTTATTCTTTTTAATGTAGTGCTGGAAAAGTTGTTTCTGCAATATTTTCATGAAGAATCAACCGTGATCTTTGTTCATGGGTGAAGATTAAGTAGTTTCTATGAATGATACAGTCTATTTTGCATGTTCACCCTTACTACTACTGTTTTAAACCAATCTTCAATAACTTCTTTTCAGGATTGTCAAAATTTTGTCAATATTCCGTTATTTTGACTGTCGCGAAGTAAAACTGGTTCATAAAACATGTTTGTGATGAGTTCTCGCAAAAACTCAAGCAAATTACATGACGGTAAAGTGTAATATAGACGAATATGTTGCGCACCGCTGATTTTAAACATATTTTGACAAATTTCATTGGGAAGTGTAAATTGATGGGTCATTTCTTAGTTTTGCGCATTGCTTTACGTATAGTTCACTGGAAGTCTTAATAGAGGGAAAGGTGTAGCGGCGGCACAGTGTACATACCGCTCATTCTCTTGTTATGCATGGTGACAGGTGTTATTCCAGCTCCACGTGCTGTCGCTGATAAGCAGGCCCCATGTCAAGCTTGGGGGCCTTGCTTAGGATGTGGAAGCAGAGCTCTGTACCCGACTTTCTCGTACAATATTTGGGAACACGAATTTCTCGTGGTCCACGTGCTGTCCTTGTTATTTCAAGTTTGGCGTTAGCGGTTATTTAACCCTTTAACTGCCAACACCTTTAATTCACTTTATATTCTTTATTCTTTTTAATGTAGTGCTGGAAAAGTTGTTTCTGCAATATTTTCATGAAGAATCAACCGTGATCTTTGTTCATGTGTGAAGATTAAGTAGTTTCTATGAATGATACAGTCTATTTTGCATGTTCACCCTTACTACTACTGTTTTAAACCAATCTTCAATAACCTCTGTTCAGTTCACTCGAAGGCTTAATAGATGGAAAGGTGTAGCGGCGGCACAGTGTACATACCGCTAATTCTCTTGTTATGCATGGTAACACGCGTTTTTCAAGCTCCACGTGCTGTCGCTGATAAGCAGGCCCCATGACAAGCTTGGCGGCCGTGCATAGGATGTGGAAGCAGCGCTCTGTACCCGTCTTTCTCGTACAATATTTGGGAACACGAATTTCTCGTGGTCTACGTGCTGTCCTTGCTATGTCAAGTTTGGCGTTAACGATTTTTTAACCCTTTAACTGCCAACACCTTTAATTCACGTTATATTCTTTATTCTTGTTGATGTAGTGCTGGAAAAGTTGTTTCTGCAATATTTTCATGAAGAATCAACCGTGATCTTTGTACAAAAGTGAAGATCAAGTAGTTTCTATGAATGATACAGTCTATTTTGCATGTTCACCCTTACTGCTACTGTTTTAAACCAATCTTCAATAACTTCTTTTCAGGATTCTCAAAATTTTGTCAATATTCCGTTATTTTGACTGTCGCGAAGTAAAACTGGTTCATAAAACATGTTTGTGATGAGTTCTCGCAAAAACTCAAGCAAATTACATGACGGTAAAGTGTAATATAGACGAATATGTTGCGCACCGCTGATTTTAAACATATTTTGACAAATTTCATTGGGAAGTGTAAATTGATGGGTCATTTCTTAGTTTTGCGCATTGCTTTACGTATAGTTCACTGGAAAGATAAATAGAGGGAAAGGTGTAGCGGCGGCACAGTGTACATACCGCTCATTCTCTTGTTATGCATGGTGACAGGTGTTTTTCCAGCTCCACGTGCTGTCGCTGATAAGCAGGCCCCATGTCAAGCTTGGCGGCCTTGCTTAGGATGTGGAAGCAGCGCTCTGTACCCGACTTTCTCGTACAATATTTGGGAACACGAATTTCTCGTGGTCCACGTGCTGTCCTTGCTATTTCAGGTTTGGCGTTAGCGTTTATTTAACCCTTTAACTGCCATCACCTTTAATTCACTTTATATTCTTTATTCTTTTTAATATAGTGCTGGAAAAGTTGTTTCTGCAATATTTTCATGAAGAATCAACCGTGATCTTTGTTCATGGGTGAAGATTAAGTAGTTTCTATGAATGATACAGTCTATTTTGCATGTTCACCCTTACTACTACTGTTTTAAACCAATCTTCAATAACTTCTTTTCAGGATTGTCAAAATTTTGTCAATATTCCGTTATTTTGACTGTCGCGAAGTAAAACTGGTTCATAAACCATGTTTGTGATGAGTTCTCGCAAAAACTCAAGCAAATTACATGACGGTAAAGTGTAATATAGACGAATATGTTGCGCACCGCTGATTTTAAACATATTTTGACAAATTTCATTGGGAAGTGTAAATTGATGGGTCATTTCTTAGTTTTGCGCATTGCTTTACGTATAGTTCACTGGAAAGATTAATAGAGGGAAAGGTGTAGCGGCGGCACAGTGTACATACCGCTCATTCTCTTGTTATGCATGGTGACAGGTGTTTTTCCAGCTCCACGTGCTGTCGCTGATAAGCAGGCCCCATGTCAAGCTTGGCGGCCTTGCTTAGGATGTGGAAGCAGCGCTCTGTACCCGACTTTCTCGTACAATATTTGGGAACACGAATTTCTCGTGGTCCACGTGCTGTCCTTGCTATTTCAGGTTTGGCGTTAGCGTTTATTTAACCCTTTAACTGCCATCACCTTTAATTCACTTTATATTCTTTATTCTTTTTAATATAGTGCTGGAAAAGTTGTTTCTGCAATATTTTCATGAAGAATCAACCGTGATCTTTGTTCATGGGTGAAGATTAAGTAGTTTCTATGAATGATACAGTCTATTTTGCATGTTCACCCTTAGTACTACTGTTTTAAACCAATCTTCAATAACCTCTGTTCAGTTCAATTTTGTCAATATTCCGTTATTTTGACTGTCGCGAAGTAAAACTGGTTCATAAAACATGTTTGTGATGAGTTCTCGCAAAAACTCAAGCAAATTACATGACGGTAAAGTGTAATATAGACGAATATGTTGCGCATCGCTGATTTTAAACATATTTTGACAAATTTCATTGGGAAGTGTAAATTGATGGGTCATTTCTTAGTTTTGCGCATTGCTTTACGTATAGTTCACTGGAAAGATTAATAGAGGGAAAGGTGTAGCGGCGGCACAGTGTACATACCGCTCATTCTCTTGTTATGCATGGTGACAGGTGTTATTCCAGCTCCACGTGCTGTCGCTGATAAGCAGGCCCCATGTCAAGCTTGGGGGCCTTGCTTAGGATGTGGAAGCAGCGCTCTGTACCCGACTTTCTCGTACAATATTTGGGAACACGAATTTCTCGTGGTCCACGTGCTGTCCTTGCTATTTCAAGTTTGGCGTTAGCGGTTTTTTAACCCTTTAACTGCCAACACCTTTAATTCACGTTATATTCTTTATTCTTTTTAATGTAGTGCTGGAAAAGTTGTTTCTGCAATATTTTCATGAAGAATCAACCGTGATCTTTGTTCATGGGTGAAGATTAAGTAGTTTCTATGAATGATACAGTCTATTTTGCATGTTCCCCCTTACTACTACTGTTTTAAACCAATCTTCAATAACCTCTGTTCAGTTCACTCGAAGGCTTAATAGAGGGAAAGGTGTAGCGGCGGGACAGTGTACATACCGCTAATTCTCTTGTTATGCATGGTAACACAAGTTTTTCAAGCTCTACGTGCTGTCGCTGATAAGCAGGCCCCATGACAAGCTTGGCGGCCGTGCATAGGATGTGGAAGCAGCGCTCTGTACCCGTCTTTCTCGTACAATATTTGGGAACACGAATTTCTCGTGGTCCACGTGCTGTCCGTGCCATGTCGTTTGGCGTTAGCGGTTATTTAAACCTTTAACTGCCAACACCTTTAATTCACGTTATATTCTTTATTCTTGTTAATGTAGTGCTGGAAAAGTTGTTTCTGCAATATTTTCATGACGAATCAACCGTGATCTTTGTACAATAGTTAAGATCATGTAGTTTCTATGAATGATACAGTCTATTTTGCATGTTCACCCTTACTACTACTGTTTTAAACCAATCTTCAATAACTTCTTTTCAGGATTGTCAAAATTTTGTCAATATTCCGTTATTTTGACTGTCGCGAAGTAAAACTGGTTCATAAAACATGTTTGTGATGAGTTCTCGCAAAAACTCAAGCAAATTACATGACGGTAAAGTGTAATATAGACGAATATGTTGCGCACCGCTGATTTTAAACATATTTTGACAAATTTCATTGGGAAGTGTAAATTGATGGGTCATTTCTTAGTTTTGCGCATTGCTTTACGTATAGTTCACTGGAAAGATTAATAGAGGGAAAGGTGTAGCGGCGGCACAGTGTACATACCGCTCATTCTCTTGTTATGCATGGTGACAGGTGTTATTCCAGCTCCACGTGCTGTCGCTGATAAGCAGGCCCCATGTCAAGCTTGGGGGCCTTGCTTAGGATGTGGAAGCAGCGCTCTGTACCCGACTTTCTCGTACAATATTAGGGAACACGAATTTCTCGTGGTGCACGTGCTGTCCTTGCTATTTCAAGTTTGGCGTTAGCGGTTTTTTAACCCTTTAACTGCCAACACCTTTAATTCACTTTATATTCTTTATTCTTTTTAATGTAGTGCTGGAAAAGTTGTTTCTGTAATATTTTCATGAAGAATCAACCGTGATCTTTGTTCATGGGTGAAGATTAAGTAGTTTCTATGAATGATATGAAGTGTAGCAGCGCACGTTACATACCATAAT
The DNA here is from genome assembly GCA_004794655.1 of Marisa cornuarietis. NCBI lineage: Eukaryota > Metazoa > Mollusca > Gastropoda > Architaenioglossa > Ampullariidae > Marisa > Marisa cornuarietis. The sequence goes on from SMMW01000636.1 coordinate 5,710,290, forward strand.
TCTCTTGTTATGCATAACACTTTTTCAAGCACGTGCTGTCACCCTTACTACTACTGTTTTAAACCAATCTTCAATAACCTCCTGTCAGGATTGTCAAAATTTTGTCAATATTCCGTTATTTTGACCGTCGCGAAGTAAAACTAATTCATAAAACATGTTTACGATGAGTTCTAGCAAAAACTCAAGCACATTACGTGACTGTAAAGTGTAATATAGACGAATATGTTGCGCACCGCTGATTTTAAACATATTTTGACAAATTTCATTGGGAAGTGTAAATTGATGGGTCATTTCTTAGTTTTGCGCATTGCTTTACGTATAGTTCACTGGAAGTCTTAATAGAGGGAAAGGTGTAGCGGCGGCACAGTGTACATACCGCTCATTCTCTTGTTATGCATGGTGACAGGTGTTATTCCAGCTCCACGTGCTGTCGCTGATAAGCAGGCCCCATGTCAAGCTTGGGGGCCTTACTTAGGATAGGGAAGCAGCGCTCTGTACCCGACTTTCTCGTACAATATTTGGGAACACGAATTTCTCGTGGTCCACGTGCTGTCCTTGCTATTTCAAGTTTGGCGTTAGCGGTTTTTTAACCCTTTAACTGCCAACACCTTTAATTCACTTTATATTCTTTATTCTTTTTAATGTAGTGCTGGAAAAGTTGTTTCTGCAATATTTTCATGAAGAATCAACCGTGATCTTTGTTCATGGGTGAAGATTAAGTAGTTTCTATGAATGATACAGTCTATTTTGCATGTTCACCCTTACTACTACTGTTTTAAACCAATCTTCAATAACCTCTGTTCAGTTCACTCAGAGGCTTAATGGGGAAAGGTGTATGGCGGCACGGTGTACATACCGCTAATTCTCTTGTTATGCATGGTAACACGCGTTTTCAAGCTCCACGTTTGTCGCTGATAAGCAGGCCCCATGTCAAGCTTGGCGGCCGTGCTTTGGATGTGGAAGCAGCGCTCTGTACCCGACTTTCTCGTACAATATTTGGGAACACGAATTTCTCGTGGTCCACGTGCTGTCCTTGCTATTTCAAGTTTGGCGTTAGCGGTTTTTTAACCCTTTAACTGCCAACACCTTTAATTCACTTTATATTCTTTATTCTTTGTAATGTAGTGCTGGAAAAGTTGTTTCTGCAATATTTTCATGAAGAATCAACCGTGATCTTTGTTCATGGGTGAAGATTAAGTAGTTTCTATGAATGATACAGTCTATTTTGCATGTTCACCCTTACTACTACTGTTTTAAACCAATCTTCAATAACCTCTGTTCAGTTCACTCGAAGGCTTAATAGAGGGAAAGGTGTAGAGGCGGCACAGTGTACATACCGCTAATTCTCTTGTTATGCATGGTAACACGCGTTTTTCAAGCTCCACGTGCTGTCGCTGATAAGCAGGCCCCATGTCAAGCTTGGCGGCCGTGCTTAGGATGTGGAAGCAGCGCTCTGTACCCGTCTTTCTCGTACAATATTTGGGAACACGAATTTCTCGTGGTCCACGTGCTGTCCGTGCTATGTCGTTTTGCGTTATCGGTTATTTAACCCTTTAACTGCCAACACCTTTAATTCACGTTATATTCTTTATTCTTGTTAATGTAGTGCTGGAAAAGTTGTTTCTGCAATATTTTCATGACGAATCAACCGTGATCTTTGTACAATAGTTAAGATCATGTAGTTTCTATGAATGATACAGTCTATTTTGCATGTTCACCCTTACTACTACTGTTTTAAACCAATCTTCAATAACTTCTTTTCAGGATTGTCAAAATTTTGTCAATATTCCGTTATTTTGACTGTCGCGAAGTAAAACTGGTTCATAAAACATGTTTGTGATGAGTTCTCGCAAAAACTCAAGCAAATTACATGACGGTAAAGTGTAATATAGACGAATATGTTGCGCACCGCTGATTTTAAACATATTTTGACAAATTTCATTGGGAAGTGTAAATTGATGGGTCATTTCTTAGTTTTGCGCATTGCTTTACGTATAGTTCACTGGAAGTCTTAATAGAGGGAAAGGTGTAGCGGCGGCACAGTGTTCATACCGCTCATTCTCTTGTTATGCATGGTGACAGGTGTTATTCCAGCTCCACGTGCTGTCGCTGATAAGCAGGCCCCATGTCAAGCTTGGGGGCCTTACTTAGGATAGGGAAGCAGCGCTCTGTACCCGACTTTCTCGTACAATATTTGGGAACACGAATTTCTCGTGGTCCACGTGCTGTCCTTGCTATTTCAAGTTTGGCGTTAGCGGTTTTTTAACCCTTTAACTGCCAACACCTTTAATTCACTTTATATTCTTTATTCTTTTTAATGTAGTGCTGGAAAAGTTGTTTCTGCAATATTTTCATGAAGAATCAACCGTGATCTTTGTTCATGGGTGAAGATTAAGTAGTTTCTATGAATGATACAGTCTATTTTGCATGTTCACCCTTACTACTACTGTTTTAAACCAATCTTCAATAACCTCTTTTCAGTTCACTCGAAGGCTTAATAGATGGAAAGGTGTAGCGGCGGCACAGTGTACATACCGCTAATTCTCTTGTTATGCATGGTAACACGCGTTTTTCAAGCTCCACGTGCTGTCACCCTTACTACTACTGTTTTAAACCAATCTTCAATAACTTCTTTTCAGAATTGTCAAAATTTTGTCAATATTCCGTTATTTTGACTGTCGCGAAGTAAAACTGGTTCATAAAACATGTTTGTGATGAGTTCTAGCAAAAACTCAAGCAATAACATGACGGTAAAGTGTAATATAGACGAATATGTTGCGCACCGCTGATTTTAAACATATTTTGACAAATTTCATTTGGAAGTGTAAATTGATGGGTCATTTCTTAGTTTTGCGCATTGCTTTACGTATAGTTCACTGGAAGTCTTAATAGAGGGAAAGGTGTAGCGGCGGCACAGTGTACATACCGCTCATTCTCTTGTTATGCATGGTGACAGGTGTTTTTCCAGCTCCACGTGCTGTCGCTGATAAGCAGACCCCATGTCAAGCTTGGCGGCCTTGCTTAGGATGAGGAAGCAGCGCCTTGTACCCGACTTTCTCGTACAATATTTGGGAACACGAATTTCTCGTGGTCCACGTGCTGTCCGTGCTATTTCAAGTTTGGCGTTAGCGGTTATTTAACCCTTTAACTGCCAACACCTTTAATTTACTTTATATTTTTTTTTCTTTTTAATATAGTGCTGGTAAAGTTATTTCTGCAATATTTTCATGAAGAATCAACCGTGATCTTTGTTCTTGGTTGAAGATTAAGTAGTTTCTATGAATGATACAGTCTATTTTGCATGTTCACCCTTTATACTACTGTTTTAAACCAATCTTCAATAACCTCTTTTCAGATCACTGGAAGGGTTAATAGAGGGAAAGGTGTAGCGGCGGCACAGTGTACATACCGCTAATTCTCTTGTTATGCATGGTAACGCGTTTTTCAAGCTCCACGTGCTGGCTCTGATAAGCAGGCCCCATGACAAGCTTGGCGGCCGTGCTTAGGATGTGGAAGCAGCGCTCTGTACCCGTCTTTCTCGTACAATATTTGGGAACACGAATTTCTCGTGGTCCACGTGCTGTCCGTGCTATGTCGTTTGGCGTTAGCGGATATTTAACCCTTTAACTGCCAACACCTTTAATTCACGTTATATTCTTTATTCTTGTTAATTTAGTGCTGGAAAAGATGTTTCTGCAATATTTTCATGAAGAAACAAACGTGATCTTTGTACAAAAAGTAAGATCATGTAGTTTCTATGAATGATACAGTCTATTTTGCATGTTCACCCTTACTACTACTGTTTTAAACCAATCTTCAATAACCTCTTTTCAGGATTGTCAAAATTTTGTCAATATTCCGTTATTTTGACTGTCGCGAAGAAAAACTGGTTCATAAAACATGTTTGTGATGAGTTCTAGCAGAAACTTAAGCAAATTACATGACGGTAAAGTGTAATATAGACGAATATGTTGCGCACCGATGATTTTAAACATATTTTGACAAATTTCATTGTGAAGTGTAAATTGATGGGTCATTTCTAAGTTTTGCGCATTGCTTTACGTATAGTTCACTGGAAAGATTAATAGAGGGAAAGGTGTAGCGGCGGCACAGTGTACATACCGCTCATTCTCTTGTTATGCATGGTGACAGGTGTTATTCCAGCTCCACGTGCTGTCGCTGATAAGCAGGCCCCATGTCAAGCTTGGGGGCCTTGCTTAGGATGTGGAAGCAGCGCTCTGTACCCGACTTTCTCGTACAATATTTGGGAACACGAATTTCTCGTGGTGCACGTGCTGTCCTTGCTATTTCAAGTTTGGCGTTAGCGGTTATTTAACCCTTTAACTGCCAACACCTTTAATTCACGTTATATTCTTTATTCTTGTTAATGTAGTGCTGGAAAAGTTGTTTCTGCAATATTTTCATGAAGAATCAACCGTGATCTTTGTACAAAAAGTAAGATCACGTAGTTTTTATGAATGATACAGTCTATTTTGCATGTTCACCCTTACTACTACTGTTTTAAACCAATCTTCAATAACTTCTTTTCAGGATTGTCAAAATTTTGTCAATATTCCGTTATTTTGACTGTCGCGAAGTAAAACTGGTTCATAAAACATGTTTGTGATGAGTTCTCGCAAAAACTCAAGCAAATTACATGACGGTAAAGTGTAATATAGACGAATATGTTGCGCACCGCTGATTTTAAACATATTTTGACAAATTTCATTGGGAAGTGTAAATTGATGGGTCATTTCTTAGTTTTGCGCATTGCTTTACGTATAGTTCACTGGAAAGATTAATAGAGGGAAAGGTGTAGCGGCGGCACAGTGTACATACCGCTCATTCTCTTGTTATGCATGGTGACAAATGTTATTCCAGCTCCACGTGCTGTCGCTGATAAGCAGGCCCCATGTCAAGCTTGGGGGCCTTGCTTAGGATGTGGAAGCAGCGCTCTGTACCCGACTTTCTCGTACAATATTTGGGAACACGAATTTCTCGTGGTCCACGTGCTGTCCTTGCTATTTCAAGTTTGGCGTTAGCGGTTTTTTAACCCTTTAACTGCCAACACCTTTAATTCACTTTATATTCTTTATTCTTTTTAATGTAGTGCTGGAAAAGTTGTTTCTGCAATATTTTCATGAAGAATCAACCGTGATCTTTGTTCATGGGTGAAGATTAAGTAGTTTCTATGAATGATACAGTCTATTTTGCATGTTCACCCTTAGTACTACTGTTTTAAACCAATCTTCAATAACCTCTGTTCAGTTCACTCGAAGGCTTAATAGAGGGAAAGGTGTAGCGGCGGCACAGTGTACATACCGCTAATTCTCTTGTTATGCATGGTAACACGCGTTTTTCAAGCTCCACGTGCTGTCGCTGATAAGCAGGCCCCATGTCAAGCTTGGCGGCCGAGCTTAGGATGTGGAAGCAGCGCCCTGTACCCGTCTTTCTCGTACAATATTTGGGAACACGAATTTCTCGTGGTCCACGTGCTGTCCGTGCTATGTCGTTTGGCGTTAGCGGTTATTTAACCCTTTAACTGCCAACACCTTTAATTCACGTTATATTCTTTATTTTTGTTAATGTAGTGCTGGAAAAGTTGTTTCTGCAATATTTTCATGACGAATCAACCGTGATCTTTGTACAATAGTTAAGATCATGTAGTTTCTATGAATGATACAGTCTATTTTGCATGTTCACCCTTACTACTACTGTTTTAAACCAATCTTCAATAACTTCTTTTCAGGATTGTCAAAATTTTGTCAATATTCCGTTATTTTGACTGTCGCGAAGTAAAACTGGTTCATAAAACATGTTTGTGATGAGTTCTCGCAAAAACTCAAGCAAATTACATGACGGTAAAGTGTAATATAGACGAATATGTTGCGCACCGCTGATTTTAAACATATTTTGACAAATTTCATTGGGAAGTGTAAATTGATGGGTCATTTCTTAGTTTTGCGCATTGCTTTACGTATAGTTCACTGGAAGGCTTAATAGAGGGAAAGGTGTAGCGGTGGCATAGTGTACATACCGCTCATTCTCTTGTTATGCATGGTATCACGCGTTTTTCAAGCTCCACGTGCTGTCGCTGATAAGCAGGCCCCATGTCAAGCTTGGTTGCAGTGCTTAGGATGTGGAAGCAGCGCTCTGTACCCGTCTTTCTCGTACAATATTTGGGAACACGAATTTCTCGTGGTCCACGTGCTGTCCTTGCTATGTCAAGTTTGGCGTTAGCGGTTATTTAACCCTTTAACTGCCAACACCTTTAATTCACGTTATATTCTTTATTCTTGTTGATGTAGTGCTGGAAAAGTTGTTTCTGCAATATTTTCATGAAGAATCAACCGTGATCTGTGTACAAAAGTGAAGATCAAGTAGTTTCTATGAATGATACAGTCTATTTTGCATGTTCACCCTTACTACTACTGTTTTAAACCAATCTTCAATAACCTCTGTTCAGTTCACTCGAAGGCTTAATAGAGGGAAAGGTGTAGCGGCGGCACAGTGTACATACCGCTCATTCTCTTGTTATGCATGGTAACACGCGTTTTTCAAGCTCCACGTGCTGTCGCTGATAAGCAGGCCCCTTGTCAATTTTGGCGGCTTTGCCTAGGAGGTGGAAGCAGCGCTCTGTACCCGTCCTTCTCGTACAATATTTGGGAACACGAATTTCTCGTGGTCCACGTGCTGTCCTTGCTATGTCAAGTTTGGCGTTAACGGTTTTTTAACCCTTTAACTGCCAACACCTTTTATTCACGTTATATTCTTTATTCTTGTTAATGTAGTGCTGGAAAAGTTGTTTCTGCAATATTTTCATGAAGAATCAACCGTGATCTTTGTACAAAAGTGAAGATCAAGTAGTTTCTATGAATGATACAGTCTATTTTGCATGTTCACCCTTACTACTACTGTTTTAAACCAATCTTCAATAACCTCCTGTTAGCATTGTCAAAATTTTGTCAATATTCCGTTATTGTGACCGTCGCGAAGTAAAACTAATTCATAAAACATGTTTGTGATGAGTTCTAGCAAAAACTCAAGCACATTACGTGACTGTAAAGTGTAATATAGACGAATATGTTGCGCACCGCTGATTTTAAACATATTTTGACAAATTTCATTGGGAAGTGTAAATTGATGGGTCATTTCTTAGTTTTGCGCATTGCTTTCCGTGTAGTTCACTGGAAGTCTTAATAGATGGAAAGGTGTAGCGGCGGCACAGTGTACATACCGCTCATTCTCTTGTTATGCATGGTGACAGGTGTTATTCCAGCTCCACGTGCTGTCGCTGATAAGCAGGCCCCATGTCAAGCTTGGGGGCCTTGCTTAGGATGTGGAAGCAGCGCTCTGTACCCGACTTTCTCGTACAATATTTGGGAACACGAATTTCTCGTGGTCCACGTGCTGTCCTTGCTATTTCAAGTTTGGCGTTAGCGGTTTTTTAACCCTTTAACTGCCAACACCTTTAATTCACTTTATATTCTTTATTCTTTTTAATGTAGTGCTGGAAAAGTTGTTTCTGCAATATTTTCATGAAGAATCAACCGTGATCTTTGTTCATGGGTGAAGATTAAGTAGTTTCTATGAATGATACAGTCTATTTTGCATGTTCACCCTTACTACTACTGTTTTAAACCAATCTTCAATAACTTTTCAGGATTGTCAAAATTTTGTCAATATTCCGTTATTTTGACTGTCGCGAAGTAAAACTGGTTCATAAAACATGTTTGTGATGAGTTCTCGCAAAACTCGCAAATTACATGACGGTAAAGTGTAATATAGACGAATATGTTGCGCACCGCTGATTTTAAACATATTTTGACAAATTTCATTGGGAAGTGTAAATTGATGGGTCATTTCTTAGTTTTGCGCATTGCTTTACGTATAGTTCACTGGAAGTCTTAATAGAGGGAAGGTGTAGCGGCGGCACAGTGTACATACCGCTCATTCTCTTGTTATGCATGGTACAGGTGTTTTCAAGCTCCACGTTGTCGCTGATAAGCAGGCCCCATGTCAAGCTTGGGGCCGTGCTTAGGATGTGGAAGCAGCGCTCTGTACCTCTTTCTGTACAATATTTGGGAACACGAATTTCGTGGTCCACGTGCTGTCCTGTTATGTCAAGTTTGGCGTTAGCGGTTTTTAACCCTTTAACTGCCAACACCTTTAATTCACGTTATATTCTTTATTCTTGTTAATGTAGTGCTGGAAAAGTTGTTTCTGCAATATTTTCATGAAGAATCAACCGTGATCTTTGTACATAGTGAAGATCAGTAGTTTCTATGAATGATACAGTCTATTTTGCATGTTCACCCTTACTACTACTGTTTTAAACCAATCTTCAATAACTTCTTTCAGGATTGTCAAAATTTTGTCAATATTCCGTTATTTTGACTGTCGCGAAGTAAAACTCGTTGATATAAAATGTTTGTGATGATTTCTAGCAAAAACTCAAGCACCTTACGTGACGGTAAAGTGTTATATAGACGATTATGTTGCGCACCGCTGATTTTAAACATATTTTGACAAATTTCATTGGGAAGTGTAAATTGATGGGTCATTTCTTAGTTTTGCGCATTGCTTTACGTATAGTTCACTGGAAGTCTTAATAGAGGGAAAGGTGTAGCGGCGGCACAGTGTACATACCGCTCATTCTCTTGTTATGCATGGTGACAGGTGTTTTTCCAGCTCCACGTGCTGTCGCTGATAAGCAGGCCCCATGTCAAGCTTCGCGGCCTTGCTTAGGATGTGGAAGCAGCGCTCTGTACCCGACTTTCTCGTACAATATTTGGGAACACGAATTTCTCGTGGTCCACGTGCTGTCCGTGCTATTTCAAGTTTGGCGTTAGCGGTTATTTAACCCTTTAACTGCCAACACCTTTAATTCACTTTATATTCTTTATTCTTTTTAATGTAGTGCTGGAAAAGTTGTTTCTGCAATATTTTCATGAAGAATCAACCGTGATCTTTGTTCATGGGTGAAGATTAAGTAGTTTCTTTGAATGATACAGTCTATTTTGCATGTTCACCCTTACTACTACTGTTTTAAACCAATCTTCAATAACCTCTTTTCAGTTCACTCGAAGGCTTAATAGATGGAAAGGTGTAGCGGCGGCACAGTGTACATACCGCTAATTCTCTTGTTATGCATGGTAACACGCGTTTTTCAAGCTCCACGTGCTGTCGCTGATAAGCAGGCCCCATGTCAAGCTTGGCGGCCGTGCTTAGGATGTGGAAGCAGCGCTCTGTACCCGTCTTTCTCGTACAATATTTGGGAACACGAATTTCTCGTGGTCCACGTGCTGTCCGTGCTATGTCGTTTGGCGTTAGCGGTTATTTAACCCTTTAACTGCCAACACCTTTAATTCACGTTATATTCTTTATTCTTGTTAATGTAGTGCTGGAAAAGTTGTTTCTGCAATATTTTCATGACGAATCAACCGTGATCTTTGTACAATAGTTAAGATCATGTAGTTTCTATGAATGATACAGTCTATTTTGCATGTTCACCCTTACTACTACTGTTTTAAACCAATCTTCAATAACTTCTGTTCAGGATTGTCAAAATTTTGTCAATATTCCGTTATTTTGACTGTCGCGAAGTAAAACTGGTTCATAAAACATGTTTGTGATGAGTTCTCGCAAAAACTCAAGCAAATTACATGACGGTAAAGTGTAATATAGACGAATATGTTGCGCATCGCTGATTTTAAACATATTTTGACAAATTTCATTGGGAAGTGTAAATTGATGGGTCATTTCTTAGTTTTGCGCATTGCTTTACGTATAGTTCACTGGAAAGATTAATAGAGGGAAAGGTGTAGCGGCGGCACAGTGTACATACCGCTCATTCTCTTGTTATGCATGGTGACAGGTGTTTTTCCAGCTCCACGTGCTGTCGCTGATAAGCAGGCCCCATGTCAAGCTTCGCGGCCTTGCTTAGGATGTGGAAGCAGCGCTCTGTACCCGACTTTCTCGTACAATATTTGGGAACACGAATTTCTCGTGGTCCACGTGCTGTCCTTGCTATGTCAAGTTTGGCGTGAACGGTTTTTTTAACCCTTTAACTGCCAACACCTTTTATTCACAATATATTCTTTATTCTTGTTAATGTAGTGCTGGAAAAGTTGTTTCTGCAATATTTTCATGAAGAATCAACCGTGATCTTTGTACAAAAGTGAAGATCAAGTAGTTTCTATGAATGATACAGTCTATTTTGCATGTTCACCCTTACTACTACTGTTTTAAACCAATCTTCAATAACCTCCTGTCAGGATTGTCAAAATTTTGTCAATATTCCGTTATTTTGACCGTCGCGAAGTAAAACTAATTCATAAAACATGTTTGTGATGAGTTCTAGCAAAAACTCAAGCACATTACGTGACTGTAAAGTGTAATATAGACGAATATGTTGCGCACCGCTGATTTTAAACATATTTTGACAAATTTCATTGGGAAGTGTAAATTGATGGGTCATTTCTTAGTTTTGCGCATTGCTTTACGTATAGTTCACTGGAAGTCTTAATAGAGGGAAAGGTGTAGCGGCGGCACAGTGTACATACCGCTCATTCTCTTGTTATGCATGGTGACAGGTGTTATTCCAGCTCCACGTGCTGTCGCTGATAAGCAGGCCCCATGTCAAGCTTGGGGGCCTTGCTTAGGATGTGGAAGCAGCGCTCTGTACCCGACTTTCTCGTACAATATTTGGGAACACGAATTTCTCGTGGTCCACGTGCTGTCCTTGCTATTTCAAGTTTGGCGTTAGCGGTTTTTTAACCCTTTAACTGCCAACACCTTTAATTCACTTTATATTCTTTATTCTTTTTGATGTAGTGCTGGAAAAGTTGTTTCTGCAATATTTTCATGAAGAATCAACCGTGATCTTTGTTCATGGGTGAAGATTAAGTAGTTTCTATGAATGATACAGTCTATTTTGCATGTTCACCCTTACTACTACTGTTTTAAACCAATCTTCAATAACCTCTGTTCAGTTCACTCGAAGGCTTAATAGAGGGAAAGGTGTAGAGGCGGCACAGTGTACATACCGCTAATTCTCTTGTTATGCATGGTAACACGCGTTTTTCAAGCTCCACGTGCTGTCGCTGATAAGCAGGCCCCATGTCAAGCTTGGCGGCCGTGCTTAGGATGTGGAAGCAGCGCTCTGTACCCGTCTTTCTCGTACAATATTTGGGAACACGAATTTCTCGTGGTCCACGTGCTGTCCTTGCTATGTCAAGTTTGGCGTTAGCGGTTATTTAACCCTTTAACTGCCAACACCTTTAATTCACGTTATATTCTTTATTCTCGTTAATGTAGTGCTGGAAAAGTTGTTTCTGCAATATTTTCATGACGAATCAACCGTGATCTTTGTACAATAGTTAAGATCATGTAGTTTCTATGAATGATACAGTCTATTTTGCATGTTCACCCTTACTACTACTGTTTTAAACCAATCTTCAATAACTTCTGTTCAGGATTGTCAAAATTTTGTCAATATTCCGTTATTTTGACTGTCGCGAAGTAAAACTGGTTCATAAAACATGTTTGTGATGAGTTCTCGCAAAAACTCAAGCAAATTACATGACGGTAAAGTGTAATATAGACGAATATGTTGCGCACCGCTGATTTTAAACATATTTTGACAAATTTCATTGGGAAGTGTAAATTGATGGGTCATTTCTTAGTTTTGCGCATTGCTTTACGTATAGTTCACTGGAAAGATTAATAGAGGGAAAGGTGTAGCGGCGGCACAGTGTACATACCGCTCATTCTCTTGTTATGCATGGTGACAGATGTTATTCCAGCTCCACGTGCTGTCGTTGATAAGCAGGCCCCATGTCAAGCTTGGGGCCTTGCTTAGGATGTGGAAGCAGCGCTCTGTACCCGACTTTCGTACAATATTTGGGAACACGAATTTCGTGGTCCACGTGCTGTCCTTATTTCAAGTTTGGCGTTAGCGGTTTTTAACCCTTTAACTGCCAACACCTTTAATTCACTTTATATTCTTTATTCTTTTAATGTAGTGCTGGAAAAGTTGTTCCTGCAATATTTTGGTGAAGCATCAAACGTAATCTTCGAACAAAAGCGAAAACCACTATTTTCTATGAATGATACGGTCTATTTTGCATGTTCACACTTACTGCTACTGTTTTCAACCAAACTGCTGTAAAGTCTTTTCGGGATTGTCAAAATTTTGTCACTATTCCGTTATTTTGACTGTCGCGAAGTAAAACTGGTTCATAAAACATGTTTGTGATGAGTTCTCGCAAAAACTCAAGCAAATTACATGACGGTAAAGTGTAATATAGACGAATATGTTGCGCACCGCTGATTTTAAACATATTTTGACAAATTTCATTGGGAAGTGTACATTGATGGGTCATTTCTTAGTTTTGCGCATTGCTTTACGTATAGTTCACTGGAAGTCTTAATAGAGGGAAAGGTGTAGCGGCGGCACAGTGTACATACCGCTCATTCTCTTGTTATGCATGGTGACAGGTGTTATTCCAGCTCCACGTGCTGTCGCTGATAAGCAGGCCCCATGTCAAGCTTGGGGGCCTTGCTTAGGATGTGGAAGCAGCGCTCTGTACCCGTCTTTCTCGTACAATATTTGGGAACACGAATTTCTCGTGGTCCACGTGCTCTCCTTGCTATTTCAAGTTTGGCGTTAGCGGTTATTTAACCCTTTAACTGCCAACACCTTTAATTCACGTTATATTCTTTATTCTTTTTAATGTAGTGCTGGAAAAGTTGTTTCTGCAATATTTTCATGAAGAATCAACCGTGATCTTTGTTCATGGGTGAAGATTAAGTAGTTTCTATGAATGATACAGTCTATTTTGCATGTTCACCCTTACTACTACTGTTTTAAACCAATCTTCAATAACCTCTGTTCAGTTCACTCGAAGGCTTAATAGAGGGAAAGGTGTAGCGGCGGCACAGTGTACATACCGCTAATTCTCTTTTTATGCATGGTAACACGCGTTTTTCAAGCTCCACGTGCTGTCGCTGATAAGCAGGCCCCATGTCGCTTGGCGGCCGTGCTTAGGATGTGGAAGCAGCGCCCTGTACCCGTCTTCGTACAATATTTGGGAACACGAATTTCTCGTGGTCCACGTGCTGTCCGTGCTATGTCGTTTGCGTTAGCGGTTATTTAACCCTTTAACTGCCAACACCTTTAATTCACGTTATATTCTTTATTCTTGTTAATGTAGTGCTGGAAAAGTTGTTTCTGCAATATTTTCATGACGAATCAACCGTGATCTTTGTACAATAGTTAAGATCATGTAGTTTCTATGAATGATACAGTCTATTTTGCATGTTCACCCTTACTACTACTGTTTTAAACCAATCTTCAATAACTTTTTCAGGATTGTCAAAATTTTGTCAATATTCCGTTATTTTGACTGTCGCGAAGTAAAACTGGTCATAAAACATGTTTGTGATGAGTTCTCGCAAAAACTCAAGCAAATTACATGACGGTAAAGTGTAATATAGACGAATATGTTGCGCACCGCTGATTTTAAACATATTTTGACAAATTTCATTGGGAAGTGTAAATTGATGGGTCATTTCTTAGTTTTGCGCATTGCTTTACGTATAGTTCACTGGAAAGATTAATAGAGGGAAAGGTGTAGCGGCGGCACAGTGTACATACCGCTCATTCTCTTGTTATGCATGGTGACAGATGTTATTCCAGCTCCACGTGTTGTCGCTGATAAGCAGGCCCCATGTCAAGCTTTGGGGCCTTGCTTAGGATGTGGAAGCAGCGCCTGTACCCGACTCTCGTACAATATTTGGGAACACGAATTTCTCGTGGTGCACGTGCTGTCCTTGCTATTTCAAGTTTGGCGTTAGCGGTTTTTTAACCCTTTAACTGCCAACACCTTTAATTCACTTTATATTCTTTATTCTTTTTAATGTAGTGCTGGAAAAGTTGTTTCTGCAATATTTTCATGAAGAATCAACCGTGATCTTTGTTCATGGGTGAAGATTAAGTAGTTTCTATGAATGATACAGTCTATTTTGCATGTTCACCCTTACTACTACTGTTTTAAACCAATCTTCAATAACTTCTTTTCAGGATTGTCAAAATTTTGTCAATATTCCGTTATTTTGACTGTCGCGAAGTAAAACTGGTTCATAAAACATGTTTGTGATGAGTTCTCGCAAAAACTCAAGCAAATTACATGACGGTAAAGTGTAATATAGACGAATATGTTGCGCACCGCTGATTTTAAACATATTTTGACAAATTTCATTGGGAAGTGTAAATTGATGGGTCATTTCTTAGTTTTGCGCATTGCTTTACGTATAGTTCACTGGAAGTTAATAGAGGGAAAGGTGTAGCGGCGGCACAGTGTACATACCGCTCATTCTCTTGTTATGCATGGTGACAGGTGTTATTCCAGCTCCACGTGCTGTCGCTGATAAGCAGGCCCCATGTCAAGCTTGGGGGCCTTGCTTAGGATGTGGAAGCAGCGCTCTGTACCCGACTTTCTCGTACAATATTTGGGAACACGAATTTCTCGTGGTCCACGTGCTGTCCTTGCTATTTCAAGTTTGGCGTTAGCGGTTTTTTAACCCTTTAACTGCCAACACCTTTAATTCACTTTATATTCTTTATTCTTTTTAATGTAGTGCTGGAAAAGTTGTTTCTGCAATATTTTCATGAAGAATCAACCGTGATCTTTGTTCATGGGTGAAGATTAAGTAGTTTCTATGAATGATACAGTCTATTTTGCATGTTCACCCTTAGTACTACTGTTTTAAACCAATCTTCAATAACCTCTGTTCAGTTCACTCGAAGGCTTAATAGAGGGAAAGGTGTAGCGGCGGCACAGTGTACATACCGCTAATTCTCTTGTTATGCATGGTAACACGCGTTTTTCAAGCTCCACGTGCTGTCGCTGATAAGCAGGCCCCATGTCAAGCTTGGCGGCCGAGCTTAGGATGTGGAAGCAGCGCCCTGTACCCGTCTTTCTCGTACAATATTTGGGAACACGAATTTCTCGTGGTCCACGTGCTGTCCGTGCTATGTCGTTTTGCGTTATCGGTTATTTAACCCTTTAACTGCCAACACCTTTAATTCACGTTATATTCTTTATTCTTGTTAATGTAGTGCTGGAAAAGTTGTTTCTGCAATATTTTCATGACGAATCAACCGTGATCTTTGTACAATAGTTAAGATCATGTAGTTTCTATGAATGATACAGTCTATTTTGCATGTTCACCCTTACTACTACTGTTTTAAACCAATCTTCAATAACTTCTTTTCAGGATTGTCAAAATTTTGTCAATATTCCGTTATTTTGACTGTCGCGAAGTAAAACTGGTTCATAAAACATGTTTGTGATGAGTTCTCGCAAAAACTCAAGCAAATTACATGACGGTAAAGTGTAATATAGACGAATATGTTGCGCACCGCTGATTTTAAACATATTTTGACAAATTTCATTGGGAAGTGTAAATTGATGGGTCATTTCTTAGTTTTGCGCATTGCTTTACGTATAGTTCACTGGAAAGATTAATAGAGGGAAAGGTGTAGCGGCGGCACAGTGTACATACCGCTCATTCTCTTGTTATGCATGGTGACAGGTGTTATTCCAGCTCCACGTGCTGTCGCTGATAAGCAGGCCCCATGTCAAGCTTGGGGGCCTTGCTTAGGATGTGGAAGCAGCGCTCTGTACCCGACTTTCTCGTACAATATTTGGGAACACGAATTTCTCGTGGTGCACGTGCTGTCCTTGCTATTTCAAGTTTGGCGTTAGCGGTTTTTTAACCCTTTAACTGCCAACACCTTTAATTCACTTTATATTCTTTATTCTTTTTAATGTAGTGCTGGAAAAGTTGTTTCTGCAATATTTTCATGAAGAATCAACCGTGATCTTTGTTCATGGGTGAAGATTAAGTAGTTTCTATGAATGATACAGTCTATTTTGCATGTTCACCCTTACTACTACTGTTTTAAACCAATCTTCAATAACTTCTTTTCAGGATTGTCAAAATTTTGTCAATATTCCGTTATTTTGACTGTCGCGAAGTAAAACTGGTTCATAAAACATGTTTGTGATGAGTTCTCGCAAAAACTCAAGCAAATTACATGACGGTAAAGTGTAATATAGACGAATATGTTGCGCACCGCTGATTTTAAACATATTTTGACAAATTTCATTGGGAAGTGTAAATTGATGGGTCATTTCTTAGTTTTGCGCATTGCTTTACGTATAGTTCACTGGAAAGTCTTAATAGAGGGAAAGGTGTAGCGGCGGCACAGTGTACATACCGCTCATTCTCTTGTTATGCATGGTGACAGGTGTTATTCCAGCTCCACGTGCTGTCGCTGATAAGCAGGCCCCATGTCAAGCTTGGGGGCCTTGCTTAGGATGTGGAAGCAGCGCTCTGTACCCGACTTTCTCGTACAATATTTGGGAACACGAATTTCTCGTGGTCCACGTGCTGTCCTTGCTATTTCAAGTTTGGCGTTAGCGGTTTTTTAACCCTTTAACTGCCAACACCTTTAATTCACTTTATATTCTTTATTCTTTTTAATGTAGTGCTGGAAAAGTTGTTTCTGCAATATTTTCATGAAGAATCAACCGTGATCTTTGTTCATGGGTGAAGATTAAGTAGTTTCTATGAATGATACAGTCTATTTTGCATGTTCACCCTTACTACTACTGTTTTAAACCAATCTTCAATAACCTCTGTTCAGTTCACTCGAAGGCTTAATAGAGGGAAAGGTGTAGCGGCGGCACAGTGTACATACCGCTAATTCTCTTGTTATGCATGGTAACACGCGTTTTTCAAGCTCCACGTGCTGTCGCTGATAAGCAGGCCCCATGTCAAGCTTGGCGGCCGAGCTTAGGATGTGGAAGCAGCGCTCTGTACCCGTCTTTCTCGTACAATATTTGGGAACACGAATTTCTCGTGGTCCACGTGCTGTCCGTGCTATGTCGTTTTGCGTTATCGGTTATTTAACCCTTTAACTGCCAACACCTTTAATTCACGTTATATTCTTTATTCTTGTTAATGTAGTGCTGGAAAAGTTGTTTCTGCAATATTTTCATGACGAATCAACCGTGATCTTTGTACAATAGTTAAGATCATGTAGTTTCTATGAATGATACAGTCTATTTTGCATGTTCACCCTTACTACTACTGTTTTAAACCAATCTTCAATAACTTCTTTTCAGGATTGTCAAAATTTTGTCAATATTCCGTTATTTTGACTGTCGCGAAGTAAAACTGGTTCATAAAACATGTTTGTGATGAGTTCTCGCAAAAACTCAAGCAAATTACATGACGGTAAAGTGTAATATAGACGAATATGTTGCGCACCGCTGATTTTAAACATATTTTGACAAATTTCATTGGGAAGTGTAAATTGATGGGTCATTTCTTAGTTTTGCGCATTGCTTTACGTATAGTTCACTGGAAAGATTAATAGAGGGAAAGGTGTAGCGGCGGCACAGTGTACATACCGCTCATTCTCTTGTTATGCATGGTGACAGATGTTATTCCAGCTCCACGTGCTGTCGCTGATAAGCAGGCCCCATGTCAAGCTTGGGGGCCTTGCTTAGGATGTGGAAGCAGCGCTCTGTACCCGACTTTCTCGTACAATATTTGGGAACACGAATTTCTCGTGGTGCACGTGCTGTCCTTGCTATTTCAAGTTTGGCGTTAGCGGTTTTTTAACCCTTTAACTGCCAACACCTTTAATTCACTTTATATTCTTTATTCTTTTTAATGTAGTGCTGGAAAAGTTGTTTCTGCAATATTTTCATGAAGAATCAACCGTGATCTTTGTTCATGGGTGAAGATTAAGTAGTTTCTATGAATGATACAGTCTATTTTGCATGTTCACCCTTACTACTACTGTTTTAAACCAATCTTCAATAACTTCTTTTCAGGATTGTCAAAATTTTGTCAATATTCCGTTATTTTGACTGTCGCGAAGTAAAACTGGTTCATAAAACATGTTTGTGATGAGTTCTCGCAAAAACTCAAGCAAATTACATGACGGTAAAGTGTAATATAGACGAATATGTTGCGCACCGCTGATTTTAAACATATTTTGACAAATTTCATTGGGAAGTGTAAATTGATGGGTCATTTCTTAGTTTTGCGCATTGCTTTACGTATAGTTCACTGGAAAGATTAATAAAGGGAAAGGTGTAGCGGCGGCACAGTGTACATACCGCTCATTCTCTTGCTTGCATGGTGACAGGTGTTTTTCCAGCTCCACGTGCTGTCGCTGATAAGCAGGCCCCATGTCAAGCTTGGCGGCCTTGCTTAGGATGAGGAAGCAGCGCTCTGTACCCGACTTTCTCGTACAATATTTGGGAACACGAATTTCTCGTGGTCCACGTGCTGTCCTTGCTATTTCAAGTTTGGCGTTAGCGGTTTTTTAACCCTTTAACTGCCAACACCTTTAATTCACGTTATATTCTTTATTCTTTTTAATGTAGTGCTGGAAAAGTTGTTTCTGCAATATTTTCATGAAGAATCAACCGTGATCTTTGTTCATGGGTGAAGATTAAGTAGTTTCTATGAATGATACAGTCTATTTTGCATGTTCCCCCTTACTACTACTGTTTTAAACCAATCTTCAATAACCTCTGTTCAGTTCACTCGAAGGCTTAATAGAGGGAAAGGTGTAGCGGCGGGACAGTGTACATACCGCTAATTCTCTTGTTATGCATGGTAACACAAGTTTTTCAAGCTCTACGTGCTGTCGCTGATAAGCAGGCCCCATGACAAGCTTGGCGGCCGTGCATAGGATGTGGAAGCAGCGCTCTGTACCCGTCTTTCTCGTACAATATTTGGGAACACGAATTTCTCGTGGTCCACGTGCTGTCCGTGCTATGTTGTTTGGCGTTAGCGGTTATTTAACCCTTTAACTGCCAACACCTTTAATTCACGTTATATTCTTTATTCTTGTTAATGTAGTGCTGGAAAAGTTGTTTCTGCAATATTTTCATGAAGAATCAACCGTGATCTTTGTACAAAAAGTAAGATCATGTAGTTTCTATGAATGATACAGTCTATTTTGCATGTTCACCCTTACTACTACTGTTTTAAACCAATCTTCAATAACTTCTTTTCAGGATTGTCAAAATTTTGTCAATATTCCGTTATTTTGACTGTCGCGAAGTAAAACTGGTTCATAAAACATGTTTGTGATGAGTTCTCGCAAAAACTCAAGCAAATTACATGACGGTAAAGTGTAATATAGACGAATATGTTGCGCACCGCTGATTTTAAACATATTTTGACAAATTTCATTGGGAAGTGTAAATTGATGGGTCATTTCTTAGTTTTGCGCATTGCTTTACGTATAGTTCACTGGAAAGATTAATAGAGGGAAAGGTGTAGCGGCGGCACAGTGTACATACCGCTCATTCTCTTGTTATGCATGGTGACAGGTGTTATTCCAGCTCCACGTGCTGTCGCTGATAAGCAGGCCCCATGTCAAGCTTGGCGGCCTTGCTTAGGATGTGGAAGCAGCGCTCTGTACCCGACTTTCTCGTACAATATTTGGGAACACGAATTTCTCGTGGTCCACGTGCTGTCCTTGCTATTTCAAGTTTGGCGTTAGCGGTTTTTTAACCCTTTAACTGCCAACACCTTTAATTCACTTTATATTCTTTATTCTTTTTAATGTAGTGCTGGAAAAGTTGTTTCTGCAATATTTTCATGAAGAATCAACCGTGATCTTTGTTCATGGGTGAAGATTAAGTAGTTTCTATGAATGATACAGTCTATTTTGCATGTTCACCCTTACTACTACTGTTTTAAACCAATCTTCAATAACCTCTTTTCAGTTCACTCGAAGACTTAATAGAGGGAAGGGTGTAGCGGCGGCACACTGTACATACTGCTAATTCTCTTGTTATGCATGGTAACACGCGTTTTTCAAGCTCCACGTGCTGTCGCTGATAAGCAGGCCCCATGTCAAGCTTGGCGGCCGTGCTTAGGATGTGGAAGCAGCGCTCTGTACCCGTCTTTCTCGTACAATATTTGGGAACACGAATTTCTCGTGGTCCACGTGCTGTCCTTGCTATTTCAAGTTTGGCGTTAGCGGTTATTTAACCCTTTAACTGCCAACACCTTTAATTTACTTTATATTTTTTTTTCTTTTTAATATAGTGCTGGTAAAGTTATTTCTGCAATATTTTCATGAAGAATCAACCGTGATCTTTGTTCTTGGTTGAAGATTAAGTAGTTTCTATGAATGATACAGTCTATTTTGCATGTTCACCCTTTATACTACTGTTTTAAACCAATCTTCAATAACCTCTTTTCAGATCACTGGAAGGGTTAATAGAGGGAAAGGTGTAGCGGCGGCACAGTGTACATACCGCTAATTCTCTTGTTATGCATGGTAACGCGTTTTTCAAGCTCCACGTGCTGGCTCTGATAAGCAGGCCCCATGACAAGCTTGGCGGCCGTGCTTAGGATGTGGAAGCAGCGCTCTGTACCCGTCTTTCTCGTACAATATTTGGGAACACGAATTTCTCGTGGTCCACGTGCTGTCCGTGCTATGTCGTTTGGCGTTAGCGGATATTTAACCCTTTAACTGCCAACACCTTTAATTCACGTTATATTCTTTATTCTTGTTAATTTAGTGCTGGAAAAGATGTTTCTGCAATATTTTCATGAAGAAACAAACGTGATCTTTGTACAAAAAGTAAGATCATGTAGTTTCTATGAATGATACAGTCTATTTTGCATGTTCACCCTTACTACTACTGTTTTAAACCAATCTTCAATAACCTCTTTTCAGGATTGTCAAAATTTTGTCAATATTCCGTTATTTTGACTGTCGCGAAGAAAAACTGGTTCATAAAACATGTTTGTGATGAGTTCTAGCAGAAACTTAAGCAAATTACATGACGGTAAAGTGTAATATAGACGAATATGTTGCGCACCGATGATTTTAAACATATTTTGACAAATTTCATTGTGAAGTGTAAATTGATGGGTCATTTCTAAGTTTTGCGCATTGCTTTACGTATAGTTCACTGGAAAGATTAATAGAGGGAAAGGTGTAGCGGCGGCACAGTGTACATACACGTGATAATATATAGCTGACAAAAGGAAAACCATATCTTTAAGATAACTTTCACAATACTCATTGGGCTGGCTTCAAATTTGGTTTACTAGTGTGACTGAAGAAGTACAACACAAAAATAGCCTATATAATTCATAGATGCTGCTTGGTCTTGTTTTATTTGCACTCTTACAAAACACGTAGTGATATTGCTCAAAGAAGGAAAACCTAATCTTTAAGATAACTTTTTAAATACTCATGTGAGTAGCTTTAAATTTGGTTTACTAGTGTGAATGAAGTAGTACAAAACAAAAATAGTCTATATAATTTATAGCTGTTGCTTGATCATGTTTTATTTGCACTCTTACAATACACGTGTTAATATTAAGCTGATAGAAGGAAAACCTAATCATTAAGATATCTTTCACAATACTCATGGGGCTGGCTTTAAATTTGGTTTACTAGTGTGACTAAAGGAGTTCAACACAAAAATAGCCTATATAATTCATAGATGCTGCTTGATCTTTGTTTATTTGCACTCTTACAAAACACGTAGTGATATTGCTCAAAGAAGGAAAACCTAATCTTTAAGATAACTTTCAAAATACTCATTGCGCTGGCTTCAAATTTGGTTTACTAGTGTGACTGAAGGAGTGCAACACAAAAATACCTTACATAATTCATAGCTGCTTCTTGATCTTGTTTTATTTGCACTCTTACAATACACGTGATAATATATAGCTGACAGAAGGAAAACTTAATCTTTAAGATAACTTTCACAATACTCATTGGGCTGGCTTCAAATTTGGTTTACTAGTGTGACTGAAGGAGTACAACACAAAAATATCCTATATAATTCATAGCTGCTGCTTGATCTTGTTTTATAGCACTGATCTTACGAATCTCATAAGAGGCAGACCGACAGACAGCTGCTACATGTCTATCGAGTGTCATGTCATCAGTGACAATAAATCCCAGATTCCTAACAGATGACGTGAAGGTGATGTTGCTGTCGCCCGCCTTGATGTGATTGGGCAGACTGACGAGTGAAGGTTGATGTCTTCTTCTATGGCACAAGAGGGCTTCCGTTTTATCATTATTTAGTTTAAGCTTGTTTTTTTACCATCCAGCCCTTGACATCGCTGATACAAGCTTCTATAGAACTAATAGCAGAGTGAGACTCAGCCGGCGGAGTGGAACAGTAAAGCTGCGTGTCATCAGCATAGGATTGATGAGAAACCTGGTGAGACAGGTTGCATGATGAAAGGGGCTTAGTATACAGGATGAACAGAACTGGGCCAAGTACTGAGCCTTGGGGAACACCACAGAAAAGTGAAGCAGGGCGAGATATCTGACCATCAACTAACACAGTCTGGGTCCTATCAGTGAGATAGGAGTTGAACCATGAGAGCGCAGGTCCAGAAATCCCGTAGAGAGTGTGGAGTCTGTGAAGAAGCAGAGAGTGGTCTATAGTATCAAATGCAGCAGACAGGTCCAGTAGGGTTAATGGAGAGACATCACCACTGTCAAGAGCAGATAATATGTCTGTTGTTACTTTAATAAGAGTGGTCTCGGTGCTGTGGAAAGGTCTATACGCCGACTGAGCTTGTGGGATAAGATGGTGCTCTTGTAAGTATGCCCAGAGCTGTGTCAAAACTATTTTCTCTACGATCTTAGAGAGAAAAGACAAGTTGGAAACTGGACGGTAGTTGTTCAGGTCATTGACGTCAAGCGTGGATTTCTTTTGAAGTGGCCTCACCACCGCATTTTTGAACAAAGATGGGAAAACACCTGACGACAGGCTGACATTTACAATATTTGTGATGGCAGGAAGTAGAGTATCTAGGCACTCGAGCAGAAGGCTTGTGGGCATCGAATCTAACTCGCAAGTTGTTGGTTTAGCTTTTAGAATAACCGCTTTCACATCGGTCTCAGACTGGTAGGAACTTGGACATGGAGCATCCTGGGAGGACATCACAGGAGATGCTGTCAAGCGCCGACACAGAGTCTAAAGATGATCGAATGTCCGATCTCTTGCTGGTGAAATAATCACTAAAAACTTGCGGCAGCAGTAAAGCAGGGTAGGCAGTAGGCAGTGGTGTTTCTGTCTTAGATCCAGTCATTTGAGTGCAGATGGCAAAGAGCTTTTTGGAGGAGGTGCAGTTAATTATTTGGCTTAGGATTTCCTTCTTTTAGCAAAATCACCACGTGTTTTGTAAGAGTGCAAATAAAACAAGATCAAGCAGTATCTATGAATTATATAGGCTTTTTTGTGTTGTACTCCTTCAGTCACACTAGTAATCCGAATTTGAAGCAAATCCAATGAGTATTGTAAAAGATATTTTAAAAATTAGGTGTTTTCTTCTGTCAGCTATATATTATCACGTTTGATAATAAGATTAGTGATGATAGTTTTTTTATTGATGGTTTTGGTATACCGTACCGTTGCGACAGAGTCCCTGTAGCCACTGGAGAATACCTTGGCGGCGGTGTGCTTGTGTACGTCAGTGAGCGTTACTGTAGGAGGGCTAATGTGACTGTACGAAAGAGACATTGCTCGCCTGATGTGGAACTGATCTCTATGTCCCTTAGGCCCAAGTATCTGCCACGTGAGTTTGGCCAGGTGTTTATCACTGCCGTGTATGCGCACCCGAAAGCGAACTTGTCACGTGCCGCCACGGAGATTGCAGAAGTTGTCCGATCACTGCAGACGCTTAGTCCCGATGCTCCTAACCTTGTACTTGGTGATTTTAATAACTGTGATTTACGTTCTGTTCTGCCTGCTTTCAAACAATATGTAACTTGTAATACCCGTCTTGATTGTAAACCCGATCGTTGCTATGGCAACATACCCAATGCATTCAAATCCATCCAGCTCCCTAAAATCGGCCAGTCCGATCACAACGCTGTACATCTTATTCCTGCCTACAAATCGATAGTTCAAACTAACCCCATTGTTACACGTACTGTTAAAATATGGTCTAATGATTCTGTTGAGCAGTTGCAAGGTTGCTTTGAATGCCCCGACTGGAGTGTTTTTCTCGATTCTGCTGATGATGTCCATGCTGCCACCGATGTTATTTCTGACTACGTTGGTTTTTGTAAAGACATGATTATTCCAAGGAAAGAAGTTAAAATTTACCCCAACAATAAACCCTGGATTACTAGGCTACTGAAAAACACTATAAATGCTAAGACAGTTGCTTTTCAGACAGGCTATAGAAGAGACAGAAAGCGGGTACAGAAAAAGTTGAGGGAAGAAATTAGAAAAGCCAAGTTAGAGTACAAAGGAAAAGTAGAGAAGCAGTTCGAGGGTGGGAACATGAGGGATGCATGGAAAAGCCTGAAAAAACTGACGGGTCAAAACAAACCGCAGACTAATGCCTTCTCCATGTCTTTGGAGGAAAGAGTAGATTATGCAAACAGGCTGAATGATTTTTATTGTCGCTTTGAGAGGGATGATGTTGGGGAGGAGTTGTCTAAAGTGATTTTTGATCTGGGGGAGAGAGTAGGGAGGGAGCATCATGGGAAGGAATCAGATGACTGTGTGATTAAGGAAAATGATGTTTTATCCCTTTTTAGACGTGTGAATGTGAGGAAAGCATGTGGCCCTGATAATATTTGTGGAAGAGTGCTGAAAAACTGTGCGTCTCAGCTGTCTTTTGTTTTTACTCAGTTGTTTTCCTGGTCTGTAAAAGTGAGTACTGTACCAAATGTTTGGAAAAATCTATTATTTGTCCTGTTCCTAAAACTAGTAACCCGAATGAACTAAATGATTAAAGGCCCGTGGCATTGACTTCCATTGTTATGAAATGTTTTGAACGCATCATCCTTCGCACACTTCTCTCACAGACACAGCAACACGTCGATCCCTTTCAATTTGCATACATCACAACAGATCCACCGACGATGCTACACTCACTCTTTTACACAACGCATATTCTCACTTAGATAAGTCTGGTTCCTTTGTACGGATTCTTTTTATTGACTTTTCTTCTGCATTTAATACTATACAGCCCCACCTGTTGGCACTGAAACTTCTTAAACTTGATGTATGCCCCAAACTAATTCTCTGGATTGTTAGTTTTTTGGTAAATCGTTCCCAGACAGTCTGTTTCCACCATGCACTCTCTTATTCCAGAAACACATCTGTCGGGAGCCCTCAGGGTACATGTCTCTCACCTGTAATCTTTACCCTCTACACTAATGACTGTCGTGGCACTGATTCGTCTTTTTTGATAAAATACTCTGATGATACTGCTCTCAAAAATCTCTCAAACTCGCATTCTGCTTATGTTGATGCAGTAGTTAAATTTAATAAGTGGTGCAAAGAAAACTATCTTGATCTAAATGTAAAGAAAACAAAAGAGCTGGTGATTGATTTCAGACGTAAAAGCACTGTTATCCCTGACTTATTCATTGATGGTGTCAGGGTTGAACGTGTTGAACAGTACAAGTATCTGGGAACTGTGATTGATGATAAACTCACTTTTAACGCCAAACACAGAGGTCATTCACAAGAAATGTAAATCAAGATTGTACTTTCTACAAAAACTCCGTTCCCTGAATGTTAACAAAAAGGTTTTATGTTCTTTTTATAGATGTTTTATTGAGTCCGTGTTGACATTTGGATTTTTATGTTGGTATGGAGGATTGAGGGTTAGAAATAGGAATGTGTTAGATGGAGTGGTGAGGGCGAGTGGGAGAGTGATTGGGGAGAAACAGGAGTGTCTGAGTAAGTTGTATGAAAGACGAGTAGTAGGGAAGGCAAGAGTGATTGTGAAAGATAGTACACATGTGTTAGCGCAGTATTACAACCTTCTTCCGTCCAAGAGACGATATTATGTTCCAAGAGTGTCCACTGCCAGCTCAAAGAATAGTTTTATAAATAAGTCTGTTGCCCTTCTTAACAAGTGATGTAGGGGCCTGTGAGTGTGTGGGCATGTGCGTGATTTTTTTTCAGATTGTTTTTGGTGATGTGTGTATTGTAGGGTGTGTGTGAATTGATTGTTTATTGTTGTGAGCGTGGTCAAGCTTTAAGTATAAGCCAGCTGTGTCACTATGTCTCGTAATTTCTCTCTGTTGAGATAATAAAGTTGAATTGAATTGAATTGTGTATTGTAAGAGTGCAAATAAAACAAGATAAAGGAGCATCTATCAATTATATAGGCAATTTTTGTGTTGTACTCCTTCAGTCACACTAGTAAACCAAATTTGAAGCTAATCCAATGGGTATTGTAAATGTTATTGTAAAGATTAGGTTTTCTTTTTGTCAGGTATATATTACAATGTGCATCGTAAGAGAGCAAATAAAACAAGATCAATCAGGACATATGAATTATTTAGGCTATTTTTGGGCTGTACTCCTTCAGTCACACTAGTAAACCAAATTTGAAGCCACTCCAATGAGTATTGTGAAAGTTATTGTAAAGATTAGGTTTTCCTTCTTTGAGCAATATCACCACGTGTTTTGTAAGAGAGCAAATAAAACAAGATCAAGCAGCATCTACGAATTATATAGATTATTTTTGTGTTGTACTCCATCGGTCACACTAGTAATCCTAATTTGAAGCCAATTCAATGGGTATTGTGAAAGTTATTGTAAAGATTAGGTTTACTTCTTTCCACTCTATATATTGTAAGAATGCAAATAAACACGACCACGCAGCATCTATGAATTATATAGGCTATCTTTGTGTTGTACCTCTTCAGTCACACTAATAAACCAAATTTGAATCCAATCCAATAGGTATTGTGAAAGTTGTTATAAAGACTATGTTTTCCTTCTCTGAGCAATATTACCACATGCATTTTAAGCGTGCAAATAAAACAAGATCAAGCAGCACCTATGAATTATATAGGCTATTTTTGTGTTTTACTCCTTCAGTCACACTAGTAATCCCAATTTGAAGCAAATCCAATGAATATTATGAAAGTTCTTGTAAAGATTAGGTTTTCCTTCTTTCAGCTAAATATTATAAAGTGAATTGTAAGTGTGCAAATAAAACAAGATCAAGCAGCATCTATGAATTATATAGGCTCTTTATGTGTTGTACTCCATCAGTCACACTAGTAAACCAAATTTGAAGCAAATCCAATGGGTATTGTGAAAGTTATTGTAAAGATTAAGTTTTCCTTTTTTTGAGCAATATTTCTACGTGTATTGTAAGAGTGCAAATAAAAAAAGATCAAGCTGCATCTTTGAATTAAAGTGGAGAAGACAGAAAACACAGACCATACAACAACTATTGGCAAAGTCTGCATCTACTGTGGCAAACGACATCGGCCACGCAAATGTCCAGCGTATGGGCACACCTGCAAGAGATACGGAAAAAAGAATCACTTTGCTGCAGTATGCAAATCCAAGCCTGTACAGACCATTGAAGACTCGCTACAATCAGACTACGATGCCTTCATTGCAGCTGTCAATCAAGCATCAAACGCATCCACAGAGTAGACTTCAGTGGTCAGCGTACAAGGGCGTCGTATCACCTTCACTCTGGACACTGGCGCACAGGTCAACATATTGCCATACAATCTTTTTCGTCGACTGAAGAAAACGCAGCTACAAACCTCTAAGGCTCATCTAACAACATACAGTGGTGAAAGATGTTTGTCATCGGTAAGAGCACGCTTACTTCCATCACTAAAGACAAAAAATATGACATTGAATTCCAGATTGTTAATATAAACACAAAGCCAATCTTGGGACTGCCCAGCTGCCAGACCCTCAATCTAATTCAACGCATCGAAGTCATTGAAGATGACCCAGCTTTATCAGAGTACGCTGATGTATTCAAGGGCATTGGAAATATGAGACATACATACAAAATCAAACTTTACACTACAGTGTCTCCTGTAGTTCATGCGCCAAGGAAAACTAATGCATCTCTTCGAGATGAATTGAAGAAAGAGTTACAGCGAATGGAAAAAGAAAGTGTCATTGAGAACGTGGACTACCCGACTGACTGGGTAATTTCCCTGGTAGTTGTAGAGAAGAAAGGCGGTGGATTGCGAATATGCTTAGACCCACGAGATCTTAACAAGGCAGTAAAGCGTGAGCACTATCAGCTGCCTACCATTGAGGAAACAGCGAGTCGCCAAAGTGGCAACACAGTATTTAGTGTGCTTGATGCCAACTCAGACCTGACCACATTCAACACACCTTTGCGGGATTTGCTCAAGCAGGATAATGAATTTCAGTGGCTACAACAACATGATAATGCCATCAATGAGCTTAAAAATATTAGTTACTCAGTCTCCAGTCTGGCCTTCTATGATGCAAGTAAGCCCGTGATTCTGTTGGTGGATCCATCACCAGAAGGACTCGGCGCCGTGTTGATGCAAGAAGAAAGACCTGTAGCTTTTGCCTCAAGATCTCTGAGTGATTGTGAGAAGAGATACGCCCAAATAGAAAAAGAAATGTTGGCGGTAGCTTTCGGCATGGAACACTTCCACTACTATGTTTATGGACGCCAAGTAACGGTAGAAAGTGACCATAAGCCTCTGGAATCAATCCTCAAGAAGCCATTGTCAGCAGCGCCTCCAAGGCTTCAAAGAATGCTGCTGCGTCTGATGAAGTATAATATTGAACTGGTCTACAAAGCAGGAAAAGAAACGCACATGTCAGACACATTGTCCAGGGCTGCTCTTCCTTCACAGTCACCGACAAGCGATGACTGGGAGGCTCAGATTCACCTCATTATGAACAGTCTGCCGATTTCCAATGAGACGCTGGACCTATTTAAACAAGAATTGAACAAAGACCCAGCGCTACAGTCACTAAAAACATTTATCCTGTCAGGATGGCCACAGGAAAAGAAAGGTATTCCTGAAGAAATAAGAGCATACAAAGGTTTTCAAGATGAGCTGAGCGAGAAAGATGGTCTACTGTTTAAAGGTGAACAACTGATAGTTCCAAAGACACTGCAACATGATATGCTACAGAGATTGCACCAAGGACACATGGGCCGTGACAAGTGCCTAGCAAAGGCCAGAGAAGTCTTTTTCTGGATTGGAATGACGACTCAAATCATCAGTCTGGTTACTAGATGCACAATCTGCAACCAGTTTCAAAACAGTCAGCAAAAGGAGCCCTTAATGTCAAACGAGACGCCATCTCTACCATGGCAAAAGCTTGGTGCGGATCTATTCCAATACGATGGCAAACAGTTTCTCATGATTGTTGATTATTACAGCAAGTTTTTTATGTATCCCTCCTGCAAGCTACGCGAACGGTTGATGTCATCCTAGCAATGAAATCTCAGTTTGCACGCTATGGCATCTCCCGAGAGCTTCTGTCAGACAATGGACCTCAGCTTAGCAGTGTAGAGTTCGCCAAGAGTGGGGATTTCAGCACAGTTCTTCCAGCCCCAAGCACTCACAGTCCAATGGCCTAGCCGAGCGTAGCATACAGACCATAAAAAAACATTCTGAAGAAAGCAAAGGCGTCAGGCCAGGACCCATACATTGCCATCCTACAATACAGAAGTACCCAATGGTGCATTACCAGCACAATTGCTGATGAACAGATGTCTCAGAACCAGACTGCCAGCCACAGAGGTATACCTCAGACCAAGCATTCCGAACCGGTAGCAGTTTTAACAGGCAGCAAAAAAGCAGCGAGATCATCAAGCCAAGGAGCATTGTCAAAGCCGTTTCCCCCTCTTCAGCCCGGATACACTGTCCGCATGCAGAAGGACAAGAGCAGCACATGGAAGCCCGCCACCGTAGTCTCTGCAACTCAAGAACCACGGTCCTACATTGTCCAAAGTGAAGATGGTGCTACATATCGCAGAAACAGGGTCATGCTAAAGAAGACTAAAGAGCCAGCACCGAAGCTATAGACGACAGAAGAGCCCGATGCCAGCGTCGATCTGTCTGTGACCTTAGATACAACCAGCACTGAAGCATCATCTGACCCTGCACGTGACAGTCAGGCCCAGCCGGTGGTCACCACACGCTATGGCAGGCAAAGCCGACCCCCAGTGAAATTTTAAAATATGTTGCAATCTTGACAGAACGTTTTGCATTTGACATTGAATTATTGATTGTTGATTATAATTACTGATGTTAGGTTATATTAATGTTTTGATAAGAAGAAAGATGTAGCAGTAGCAGGTCAAGGGTAGAGTTAAGCTGAGCGCAAGAAGATTGACATCACGGATGTATGACGTAGGATGTATGATGTAGTAAGAATGACGTAGAATGTATGACGTAGTGAGGGACGGTAAAATAAGAGAAAGAACAGAGGATGGAAGCCAAGACAGAATAAAGACGCTTACTTTTACAGTTTCTACGAATGATACAGTATATCATGCATGTTTACTTTTCATATTGCTGATTTCAAGCAAACTGCAATAAAGTGAGGTATCCGTAACGGAATATGAAGAAAGAAGAATTGACAAATCAATTTCCAATTACCAAAAGTGATTTTTAAGATAAACCGCTTCAAGTAACGTGCTAGTCTGTAGTACACTGCATCATACAATTGTAAGAGTGCAAATAAAACAAGATCAAGCAGCATCTATGAATTATATATGCTATTTTTGTGTTGTACCTCTTCATTCCTAACAATAAACCCAATTTGAAGCAAATCGAATGGGTATTGTGAAAGTTATTCTAAAGATTAGGTTTTCCTTCTCTCAGCTATATAATAATAATAATAATAATAATAATAATAATAATAATAATAATAGTGAAGATTTTTATAGCGCATATTCACACTCATAGAGAGCATGCTCTTAGCGCTTAAAAAGAGCTAAAGAGACGTGAACAAGTAGATACAGAACACAGGGGACGAAAGAAAACGACAGTACTGATGACGAAACAGATAGCAAAGGCATCAGGTAACAGGAACAGAAAAATAGTGATGGGTAAAGTAGCAAGAGGGAAGGGGGAAGGTAAGGACTAGCATTGTGGACTGTGTTAGGAGTAATGCTCAAGGAAGAGGTGCGTTTTCAGTGCAGATTTGAAGGATTCAATTGTAGGAAGGTGGCGGATATGGAAAGGAAGAGAGTTCCATTGTTTTGTAGCACAGTAGCCAAAAGTCCTGTGACCATAGGTTGTTGTTATTATTATGTGAATTGTAAGAGTGCAAATAAAGCAAGATCAAGCAGCATCTATGAATTATATAGGGTATGTTTGTGTTGTACTCCATCAGTCACGCTAGTAAACCATACGGAACATACCTAGATTGATACGAAACGAGAACGATGATGAGCCTAACCGGCTTGACAGCTCTCGTGTTCCACATTTATTTCTTGTTATACTTGGTTGTAAGTAACTGCAGTTGATATCCAGTTTGTGCCAGTATTTTCGTCACTGACTGAGCTTTAGTTTCTGCTGTGTTTTTTGGTCGACCGTAGGAATCACGCAGACTTGTGTTCTTCACCAATTTTTCGGAGCGGTGCCATGTCAGCCATTACTGTTCAGCTTCAGCGTTCTGTGTGTACGGAAACCACGCGAACCTCTTCTTCCAATATTTTGCTAGACTGCAGTTATTTTAATTATGACTGACATTGTTGTACAGGACAATTATTCCGGTTTCACTGTCTTTTTTTCCAACTCCGTCGTTCATGTTCCCAGATCTATTGCTTGATCTACAGCTACTTCTCTTCTGACGGCAAATAAATAATCTACTCGGAGATACAAGGGAGACAACATTCCAAACACTAATCTACAGATTACAGGGCATGATCCACAAACACATCAATAAACACAGAATCTAGGGAGGACTCTATTGAACAGACAAGAAATGGCGCCCGTATCAGCAGATTCTCCAAATGCACAAGTGACAGAAAGCAAGCGAGAAAGAAGGAAAATGTTCATCAAAGACTTGGTGTTTATCCTCTTTCTCGTCTTAGGTGTAATCTTTGGTATTGGACTTGGTTTGGGACTAAAATACCTCCCAGGACCTTGGACTCACAATGACAAGCGCAAGATCTTCTATCTAAGGTTTCCTGGCGATTTGTTGCTCAACATGCTCAAGCTGCTCATCCTGCCCTTGATCCTGTCCAGCCTGGTGACGGCGATGGCCACGCTGGATAAGAAAGCTTCCGGCAAACTGGGGCTGGGCTCCATGATCTACTACATGACCACAACGCTGTCAGCCGTCATTCTTTGCATCATTCTTGTCCTGTCCATCCGTCCCGAGACCAACGTGACATTAACACCATTCCACGCAGTGGCGCCTCTAAGAACACCAAATCGCTGACGCTCTGCTGAACTTGATCAGAAACTGCTTTCCGGATAATTTAATGACGATGTGTTTTCAACGGGAGACAACAGACGTTGATTTGATTAAAGCCGCTACCAGAAACGTGTCAAATGGAACTGCAATGGTGGAAGTCAC
Source organism: Marisa cornuarietis (assembly GCA_004794655.1). Taxonomy (NCBI): domain Eukaryota; kingdom Metazoa; phylum Mollusca; class Gastropoda; order Architaenioglossa; family Ampullariidae; genus Marisa; species Marisa cornuarietis. The sequence goes on from SMMW01000636.1 coordinate 5,742,701, forward strand.
AGACATTATAGAGAGCCTGAAACTGGTCGTAAGCTCTGGCATGAACGTTATGGTCTGGCGGTCTTCTCTATCGCCCTGATATATCTCTGTACCATTGTTTGTGGACATTTTTTAGTCTGTTTCACTTTGTCGGTTGTGTGAATTTGTGTCTTTGAATTTCTTTGTAAAGCGCATTGAGTCTTCTGTAAAGCAGGGAAATGCTCTATATAAATTTCCGTTATTATTATTATTATTAAACCAAATTTGAAGCAAATTCAATGAGTATTGTGAAAGTTATTGTAAAGATTAGGTTTTCCTTCTCTCAGCTCTATATTATTATGTGAATTGTAAAACAAAACAAAAAAACAAAATGAAGTAGCATCTATGAACTATGCAGGCTATTGTTGACTAGTACTTCTTCAGTCCCACTAATCAGCCAAATATGAAGGAAATCGAATGGGTATTGGGAAAGTTATTCTAAAGATTAGGTTTTCAGACTGTCGGCTATATATTATCATGTATATTGTAAGAGTAGAAATAAAACAAGATCAAGCAGCATCTATGAACTAAGCAGGCTATTGTTGACTTGTACTGCTTGTGTACCGCTTATAAACCAGGTTTGAAGGAAATCAAATGGGTATTGTGAAAGTTATTCTAAATATTATATTTTCAGACAGTCGGCTATATATTATCATGTATATTGTAATAGTGTAAATAAAACAAGATCAAGTAGCCTCAATGAACTATATAGGCCATTGTTGACTAGTACTTCTTCAGTCCCACTAATAATCCAAATCTGAAGGAAATCGAATGGGTATTGTGAAAGTTATTTTAAAGATTAGTTTTCCAGACTGTCGGCTATATATTATCATGTTTATTGTAAGAGTGTAAAACAAGATCAAGTAGCATCTATGAAATATATAGGATATTGTTCACTTGTATGTCTTTAGTCCTACAAATAAACCAAATTTAAAGCAAATCCAATGGTCATTGTTAAAGTTTGTGTAAAGATTAGGTTGCAAACTTGACACGGGGACGCAATAGCACGGAAAGCACGTGGAGTTTGAAAAACCCGTGCTACCATGGGTCTGCTTTGCACGGGCTTCGCATGAAGTTTATCAAACACGAGGCCCCACTTATTGCATATGACAGACTGGTATGTACACTGCGCCGCCACTACATCCACCACCCTCTAAAGCCTGAGAGTGACGCATATGTAACGAATGCGAAGAACTGAGAATTGACAAATCAAATTACAAAAACCACAAATGATTGTAAGAATATGATTTAAAACAGCTTTCGGCAACGTGATTGTCTGTATTACACTACACAATATAATAATATGCTTTCATGTATATTGTAAGAGGCTACATATAGGCTATTGTTGACTTTTATATCTTCAGTCCCACTAATAAACCAAATTTAAAGCAAATCCAATGTCATTGTTATAGTTTGTGTAATGATTAGGTTGCAAACTTGACACGGGGACGGCATAGCACGGAAAGCACGTGGAGTTTAAAAAACCCGTGCTACCATGTAATGGAAGGGAGAGTCTGATAAAGTGGGCTGCTCCAGCACCCTAACCGCGTCCGCTAAGTTTGACACAGGTCTGCTTTGCACAGACCTCACATGAGGTTTAACAAACACGAGGTCCCATGTTTTGCATATGACAGAGAGGTATGTAGACTGCTCCACCACTACATCCACCACCCTCTAAAGCCTAAGAGCGAGGCATAAGTAACAGAATGCAAAGAACTGAGAATTGACAAATCAAATTACAAATACCTCGAAGAAACTGTGTGTTGGACGACCGCGCGAATAGGCTGTGTGTGTTGGTGATGTTTCCTTTCATCATTTGGAAATAAACAGTGGCACCGAAAAAGAACAAGAAAAAACAAAATTCTAGTACGGAGGAAAGTTTATTTAATACTCCTCATGAACTTGGATAGACGGATGCAAGAATAGCACGCCTGGCAGAAAGATCGGAAAGTATGTCAAAAAAAGTAGACCATCAGTCATGTGACCGACAGACTCTTTTTAACACACGCTTTTTAAGTTCCTGGAGTGTCTAATAATCAGATAGTTGAAAAACTAGAAAATCTACAGAAGACAACAGAAACAATGAAGCAGCAAATAGAGGACTGCCATCATGCACTAGTTAAACAAATTGACGATAAAGTAGAGATGCTGGCGAGCGCTCTCTTCGACGTCAAAAAAAAAATGTTAACGTTGGATTCTCTTCAAAAACAAACAATAGAATTAAGAGAGGAGATTGACAGATTAACACGACTCTCAGGTGAGCAGAAAGAAGAAAACAATCTGTTACAACAGTACTCTCGGAGAGAATCCATAAGGATTCTCGGAATACCTGAAGACCATAGAAACGAAACAGCAGAAGAGTGCGAGAGGAAAGTACTTTATGTCATCCAGTCAAAACTTGGTCTGTCGGGCTGTAACGTTTCACGGCTCAAACCTTTTCTTTATATTATTTCATCATTAATATTATTCATTTTAGTAAGAGACCAAAGGCCTGGGGAGGGGCACGTTCCTGAATAGTCTCGTGAGCTGTGACGTTAACCTGCGTATTGCGTCACACCATGACGTAACTAAGAACTGGGAGATCTTTGTTTTGAAAGGAAAGATGAAATCTTAGTGGAAGGCATCGTGGTGTGATGTAATAGTGGCCGCCACGGACTAGTCAACGTGACGATCCATGCCGACTACAATTGTACAGAAATTAATGTAATTAGTCGGCATGGATCCCGCACAGCGATCGAGATTGATTCTCTTAACAACCAAGCGGCTAGGGGCTTGATTGGCTAAAAACCTGAGGAAAAAGAATAGTTAGGCACGGAGGCTAACGATACCGGTCATTCTGCGGCAACAACTGAGAGCGAACAGCTATACGGCGGCATTCACGAAAAACCGTTAGCGGCTCCACATAGGAGTTGATTCTGAGACAATCCACCAGAGAGGAGCGAGTTGTATGGAGACGGCAGACTGTCTCTGCAAACCATTGACTCTACTCCAGAGTGACTGATTCTGCGGCAACCACTGTGAGAGAACGAAGCTATACGGCGACATTGACTGTAATCCGTTAGCTACCCCACTTATGAGTGCATTCTGAGGCGATCTACCAGAGAGAAGCGAGTTGTAGGGAGGCGTCAGATAGTCACTGCAAACCATTGTCTCTACTCCTGAGTGACTCATTCTGTGGCAAGTAGGTGGGGGAAAAAAACTGTTCGGCACGGTTTTAGCAGGATTCTATACTGCAAACCGTCAGTGTTACGACTGTAGAGGACAGGTCATCAGAGGGAGAATTTACGGTGACGACAGATTCTTTGCTGCGAACAGGTAGCGTCTTCACCACCAGGGGGTATGTCCAACTTTATAAACAATAATTTGGACGAATTGTTGTTACATCGTTTCATATCGGATACCGGCTCACCTGTTCGCCTGTTTGGATTATCTGCACATCGGAACATCTGTCTACTCACCTAACGTACCCTGGGCCTATTGGGCACTGGGTTATTTCAGAATCTTTACTTCAATATGTAGTCGAGGCAGATATTGAATTTGAATATAGAACAGACCACTCAATGATTACTCTTACTCTTCAGTTTGGGATAAAATAGCACATCACACTTTATGGAAGATTAATTCCTCCGTCCTTAAGGAAACTCACTATGTAAAGGAAGTACATGAGACTATTGACAGAGTTGTAGAACAATATGCTGCACTCCCTTATAATAGAAACAGTTTATCTGAGGTTACAGTACAGGACCTACAATTACCAATACCAGATAAATTGTTTTTAGATGTACTACTCAACAATGAAAAAAAGCATCTGAGTTAGAAAGGAATTTAGAAAAGGAAATTAAAGAGCTAGAAAATGAACAAAATAAAAATAAATCAGTCTTGAAAATGTTGGAGGAAAAAGAAATGGAATTAAGATCCCTTAGAGAAAAGAAAATGGAGGGAATCATAGTACGGGCAAAGGCAAGATGGTTGGCGGCAGAGGGAGAAAAAATTAGTAAATACTTTTGTAACCTTGAGAAAAGAAACTATGTCAATAAAAGAATTATGAAACTCACTAAAGATGATGGAAGTTGTATTACAGATGCAGAGGAAATAAGGAATGAGACTAAATTATTTTTTGAAAGGCTATATCAAAAGGGAAAAGTAGACCAGTGTGAAATAGAGGAGCTAGTTAACGGTATTCCTAGACTGCCCGTCATGGTGGCAGAAGCTCTTGAAGGTGAAATAACCATAGAAGAAGCAGAAAATGTCCTCAAGAATATGAAAAATGGGAAAAGTCCAGGAACCGATGGGCTTACAGCAGAATTTTTAAAGTTTTTTTTGGAAGAAATTAGGGTCATTTATCATAAGGTCACTCAACGAGGCCTTCAGAGATGGGGAACTTTCACATCCCCAGAAGGAAGGCCTCATTACTTGTCTACCTAAGGGAGACAAGGCTAGAGAATTTATTAAAAACTGGAGGCCGATAAACGTTGTCTATAAAATAGGCTCAAAATGTATAGCCACACGTATTGAAAAAGGACTACCATTACTGGTCGCGGACGACCAAACAGGACTTATGGCTAATAGATACATTGGGGACAATATTAGATTTATATATGACCTGATAGTATTCCTTGACGACAAAAATTTACCCGGTTTACTGCTTAGTTTGGATTTTGAGAAAGCGTTCGATACCATAGACTGGTCCTTTATGCACATAGTATTAAAGACATTTGGATTTGGGACTGATATCTGTAACTGTATAAAAACATTCTACCAAAACATCAAGTCAGCTGTTATGGTTAATGGAAAAAATAGCACGGGAAAGACGTGTACAGAGCGCTGTTTCCACATCCAAACCACTGCCGCCAAGCTTGACATGGGGCCTGCTTATCACGGACAGCACGTGGAGCTTGAAAAACCTGTGCTCCCATGTACTACATGTGAGAAAGACGAGTGCAGTGGACTACTTCTACACCCTAACCGCAGTCGCCAAGCTTGACGTTGGGCCTGCTTAGCAGGGGCAGCACGTGGAGCTTGAAAAACCCGTTCCCATGTATTGCAAGTGACAGAGAGGTATGTACACTATGAACACTGTGCCACCACTACACCCATCCCTCTACTAAGCCTTCGAGTGAAATATACGTAAAGGAATGCGTAAAACTAAGAATTGACTCACAATTTACACTTCCCAATAAAATTTGTCAAAATATGTTTAAAATCAGCGGTAGGCAGCATCTTTTCACACTATACAGTCGCGTAATCTGCTTGAGTTTTTGCTAGATCTTTTCACAAACTTGTTTTATGAACCAGTTTTACTTCACGACAGTCAAAACGGAATATTGACAAAATTTTGACAATCCTGAAAAGACTTTATAGCAGTTTGGTTAAAAACAGTAGAAGGAAGTGTGAACATGCATAGTGGACTGTATCATTCATAGAAACTACTTGATCTTCACTTTTGTATGAAGGTCATGGTTGATGCTTCATCAAAATATAGCAGGAACAACTTTTCCAGCACCTAGATCAACAAGAACAAAGAATATAACATGAAGTAAAGGAGGTGGCAGTTAAAGGGTTAAAACAGCTTTCGGCAACGTGATTGTCTGTATTACATTACACTGCACAATATAATAATATGCTTTCATGTATATTGTAAGAGTGAAAATAAAAACGAGATCAAGTAGCATCTATGAACTATATAGGCTATTGTTGACTAGTACTTCTTCAGTCCCACTAATAAACCAAATTTGAAGCCAATCTAATGGGTGTTGTGAAAGTTATTGTAAAGTTTAGGTTTTCATACTAACGACTATATATTATCATGTGTATTGTATGAGTGCAAATAAAACAAGATCAAGTAGGATCTATGAATTATATAGGCTATTGTTGACTAGTACTTCTTCAGTTCCACTAATAAACCAAATTTGAAGGAAATCGAATGGGTATTGTGAAAGTTATTCTAAAGATTAGGTTTTCAGACTGTCGGTTATATATTAGCATGTGTATTGTAAGAGTGTAAATAAAACAAGATCAAGCAGCATCTCTGAACTATATAGGCTACTTTTGACTTGTACTCCTTGTGTCCCGTTTATAACCCAGGTTTGAAGGAAATCGAATGGGTATTGTGAAAGTTATTCTAAAGATTAGGTTTTCATACTGTCGGCTATATATTATCATGTATATTGTAAGAGTGCGAATAAAACAAGATCAAGCAGACCCTAGTCGAACCGACCGTTAGACGAAACGACTTATTTAGTCGAACTGAACTTATTCGAACTGACCCTAGTCGAATTGACCGGCTACCGATTTTTATAGTCGTGTAAAGGTAGACAGGATTTAGGACATGAATGGTAAGTGTAGAGTTAGTTTATAATTCAAATGAATACTGAGAGCTGTCTTTGAGAAGAGAGGGAGAGAAAGAGAAAGGTGAGAGAATTGGAGATAAACTTTGTACACATGTCGGGAGAAGGAGGAGGAAGGGTAAGATGGAATACTACCAAAAGTGTGCGAAAGGGGTCGATATGCCAAGAGGTACAATAATAATAATGACAATAATCATTAATTCAGACATTCAAAAGGTAGTTGATGGATACATACTATCAAGAAAAGATTTCGTATCACTTTTTCATCATCTGAACTACTGCGGGCTATTGTTGACTTCTGCTAGCAGCATTTAAGCAAATTTGAAGTAAATCCAATGGGAATTGTTAAAGCATGGAGTTGAAGGCTGTACTAGTTTTATGCTAGATCTTTTTACGAACTTTTATGAACGTAAAGAAAGTTGAAAAATGGATAATTGACCCATAACTTTTATACTCTTCATCATTTCTTCTTGATGTGTGTTTTAACAGCATTGGTATATACTGTAGCATATTAGAATTGACCCATTTCTGTTACAATTCCCAAGAGTTTTTATTTGTGATTGTTTAACAACAAGGGTGGCAGCGTGGAAGTCTGGTTTGGACTGTATCATCCGTATAAACTATCTTCCTTTATGTACGAAGGTTATGAATGATATTTAATGAAAATTGATATGATAAACTTTACGCTACAAAAGTAGATAAACGCAAGGCTGACGGAAATCGTAATAGGGATGTTTGGTCCTTGCTACTTCCTAAGGAGCAAAGGACCAGAACAACACCTCTCCAGAGGACCCGGTTTTGGGCCCATGTGGTTCTGGCATCCTACGCCTTGCTCTCTGCTGTTCCTTTCCAAGTCTGTTGAAGGCTGTCTGTTATTTATCACGTAGGATATTTTACTGCTGTAAATAAAAAATAATCAAGCAGCTTCTTTGGATGCTCCAAGCTATTGTTGACTTCCACACTTCCAGTAGTGAAGCAAATTTGAAGTAAATCTAGTGATTATTTTAAAAGTTATGGTTAACTGTTCTCTTTAAAGTTATCTGTTATGTATCCTATAGGATATTATACACCTGTAAATAAAAAAGGATCAAGCAGCTTCTATGACTTATGTAGGGTAATAATAATAATAATAATAATAGTGAAGATTTTTATAGCGCATATTCACACTCATAGAGAGCATGCTCTTAGCGCTTAAAACGAGGAAGAGACGTGGACTAAGTAGACACAGAACAAAGGGGACGAAAGAAAACGACAGTACTGACGAAACAGAAAACATTAAAAGGCATCAAGTAACAGGAACAGAAAAATATAGTGATTCTGCGAGAAAGATGGGTAAAGTAGCAAGAGGGAAGGGGGCGGGGTTAAGAAGGACGAGCATTGTGTGGACTGTGTTAGGAGTAATGCTCAAGGAAGAGGTGCGTTTTCAGTGCAGATTTGAAAGATTCAGTTGTAGGAAGGTGGCGGATATGGAAAGGAAGAGAGTTCCATTGTTTTGCAGCACAGTAGCCAAAAGTCCTGTGACCATCGGTAGGGTAGGCTATTGTTGACTTCTATACCTTCAGTCACTGTATTGAAACAAATTTGAAGTAAATCTAATAGGTATAGTAAACATTATTGTTAAGTGGGGAGTTTAAGGCTGTCTGTTACGCATTATATAAAATAATATTAAGCTGTAAATATAATCTGTTTAATATTTTCTTGGAGAACATCATGCTCGAAGCTCTTCACAAGCATCATACTTACATTTCAATTGGTGGAAGACCAATCTGCAACCTACGCTTTGCAGATGACATAGATCTGTGAACTAGATCTGTTAGCAGGTATTAACAAAGAACTGCAAGACCTCACCAACAGACTAAAAGACAGTTCAAATGCATATGGAATGGAGACCGGCAATGAAAAGAGCAAAGTTATGATCAATGGCATCGGCAAAGCAGAGATCTATATGAACGGGGTACAGCTCGAAGAGGTAAGCAGATTCAAATACCTGGGTGCCACCCTCTCCAATAACGGCAGCTCCATGCCAGATATCCGCATCAGTATCGCAACAGCAACAGCAGCAATGGCTAGTCTAGATAGCCATAAGATAAGGTTCACTACCAAGTACAAGCTGTACAAATTCTAGGTAGTGCCGATCCTCCTCTACGGATGCGACACGTGGAAACGAAACGGAAAGGAGAATCCAAGCATTGGAGAACAAGTGCCTGAGGAGGCTGCTCCGGATTTCATACAAAGAACATAAAACCAACGACTTTGTACGAAAAAAGATTGCCACACTCGTAGGACACCAGGAACCTCTACTATCAACATTCAAGCGACGTAAGCTGGTCTTCTTTGGCCATGTGACTATCCTTCAAGGCACCTTGGAGGGCGGCCGATGCAAAGGTGGCCAGAGAAAGAACTGGCTTACGAATGTCAAAGACTGGACTGGTCGTCCTGTACAGGACCTGCTATCGCCCACAATAGTCAAGAGTGGTGGGCCCTGTCAGCTGCCGCGTCTATCCATGTAGTCCCCCACCAACGCCAGGTGCCAGGCAAGGGATGACTGACTGTAATTAAAAAAAGATCAAGTAGCTTCTTTGGATGATGCAGGGTATTGTTGACATCCCCACTTCCACTCCCAGTAGTGAAGCAAATTTAAAGTAAATCTAATGGGTATTTTAAAAGTTATGGTTAAGTGCTGTTTAAGGTTGTCTGTTATGTATCATACAGATGTAAATAAAAATTGATCAAGCAGCTTCTATGACTTATGTATGCTATTGTGGACTTCTAAACTTTCATTCCGAGGAGATAACCAAATCTGAAGTAAGTTAAACAGGCGTTGTGAAAGTTGTTATGTGTAGAGTTTAAGGCTGTCCGTTATGTATTGTAGCGGGAGTGCTAGGCAGCTAGTACCGCTGACAGTGTTTTGTTCTCTCCACCCTGCACCCCCTTTCATCCTATGCTTGCTCGCTCGAGCGTAGCATTGCGAGGCAGATAGACAACACAGCGGATGACGTAGTACCCAAATAGTTTAGTATAAATAGCAGAAAAAAGTCGGTTCTTGGACCTGTTACCGAAAGGTGACTTGTCCTGCTTGGAAAAGCAGCAAAAGTACTCTACAGGAGAGTACAGGAGATGTACCATATTTTGCCCCCAATTTAAGGTGCTATGGTCCTCCTAGAAAGCGGCTCTTGTTACTCAAACCCTTCCCTCTAAGTAAAGCCCACCCCAAATACAGGAGAAGTGCCAATTTGCTGCAAGGCTGTTTTGGTCCCGCTGGAAAGAGGCTAACGTCACTCAACCCCCTCTTTTCCCACACCAGGGAGTTGGGTGCTATGTTTTAGTAGGTTAGAATAGAAATTATAGTTGTATGTGTAAATAATGTAAATAAAATCTATGTCTTTGAATTTATTTACCTGTCTGAGCGTCTCAGTCCGTACCAATGCTAGCGTGATGTACGTGTGTTCTCGTCGTGAATGAGATGAATGTGTATCACTAGAGCGAAAGAAATTGTGTCGTCCGTAATTGTCACACAGCAGAACACACATGAAGATCGTGGAGCTGAACAATACACCAGAGAAAAAAAACTTTTGTCTGGGAAAAAGCAGGGTCTTTTGTGGATTTTAAGGTCGGCTAAGTGCGGGTGTGTAGTAGATGGGATAAAAAATAACACAACGCGAGGTTGATGATGATGATGATGATGATGATGATGATGATGATGATGATGATGATGATGATGTCCATTTGTAATGCGCAGGTATCCATTCAGAAGAATACTCATTGTGCAGCAAAAACAGAAGAGAACAAAACTAAATAGACAAAACAATAGGAAAATAAAAAATAAAGACAGAAGTGTTGCTTGGTTGTTTAATCACATTAGATAACGCACCCGACGAACGAGAGCTAGAATTTTAACAGAAATTCTCCTTGGGAACTTCCGTCCTCTTCCCTGGAACCCTAAAGAGGAAAGGACTGATTTGGCGCTAGGACCTCAGTGTTAGACTGAGTGAGGAAGCAGATCACTTTCTAGTATCTTCAGTCTGGGTATAGTAAATACAAAAACATCAAGCAGCTTCTATGATTTATGTAGGCTATTGTTGACTTGTACACCTTTAGTCACAGTACTGAAGCAGATTCAAAGTAAATAAAATGAGTATTGTAAAAAATATGGTTAAGTGTCATGTTCAAGTTGTCCATTATATGTGCTATAGGATTTTGTATACCTCTAAATAAAAAAGATCAAACAGCTTCTTTGGATGCTGCTGGCTATTATTGATTTTCACACTTCCACTCCCAGTTGTAGACCAAATTTGAAATAAATGTAATGGGTATTGTACAAGTTATCGTTAGGTGTTGTGTTTGAAGTTGTCCATTTTATATCATATAGTATATTATAAATAACAAAAAAATTAAGTAGCTTATATGATTTATGTAGGCTATTGTTGACTTCTACACCTTCAGTCCCAATAGTAAATCAAATTTGAAGTAAAACCAATAGGTATTATGAAAGTTATTAAGTGTGAAGTTTAAGGCTGTCCCTTATGTATCGTATATATTATAGGAAATAAAAAAGATCAAGTTGTAATGGATGACTTTAGATGTAAAATTTTACCATAACTTTTACAATTCCCATTAGATTTACTTTTGATTTGATCCACATAAGTGTAAGCAAGAGTGGAAGCCTGCAAGTAGATTTCAGATGTTTATGATTTGACAGGATGATCCCTCTATCTTTAATGCATGCTCTTCTTTTGCAATATTCTTGAAACTGCATATGAACAACATAGCAACAATCGAAGGGAACAAAGAAAATAGTGGATTATCCCAAATTGCATGTGACATGAACAAATTGCCCCTCATCCAGCTGCCACAGAAACTAAGACTAAAGCCCTCAGTGAAGAAGTGGTAGAAATATATTTTACTCAGTCAAGCTGAGTACTCACAAACAGTAGGTGACTTTATAGAACATTTTAAAATTACTAACAATATTGCTACACTGAAAAGATTTAATACTTTTGACTGTTTGCAATGTAAAGAATACTACTAATCGGTCCATCAGACAATTGATCCAGCTGCACTATAACTGTTTCAATTAAACAAAATAATTTTATCTTCCATATCTCATTAAGATATTGGATAGTTTGTTCTTACAGAAAATTTTAGTATGTCTATCAGTCAAAAAGATATCTTTACATCATTTTTGAGGCCAAGAGTGAAGTTTTGAGAATACAAGTCTCTTGCACTTTATATGTCCAGTGGATTAAGACCAAATTCCAACACGGCCTGCTTCGTCTTTCCTTGAATATTGGTAGATTTTGCTTCCCAGTTGTCATGTGCAAGGTCAATTTTGGCCATCAACCCATCAAGAGCCTCCTTTTAACATAAAGAAACAGAATACACTGGAATATACCTCAGGGTGTTTAATGTGGTGCAGTTCACACGACAACTCACACGTACATCAGGAGCAAATATTTTTCACAAACTGTAAATACTGCAACATTATCTTACCCTTAGAATGGCTTCATATGCTTTTTCCATGGAACTGACTTTCATCTTCAGTTCTGAAATTTCTTCATCCCTATCCTTCACTGATCGATCTCTCTCTTCTCTGCCTTGTTGTAGTTCAAATTTTGTGTGCTCTGTTTATAGAAAGACATAAAAATAAAAAAAAATACAGAAGACAGAATTAACACCAAGCAGCCCTTGTTGCTTAGCTCCTGATAATTTCTAGCTCATTTGATCAAAAATTAATACCAGACAATTAAAACAAATGTCAAACAAGCAAATGTGACTGGGTAACCTCCCACATGACACACTTATGCGCACTTTGTGAAGATAATGTTTAACGTGTAGACATAGGTTGTTGATACCTTTATTATGGCAACCACTTTCTACCCACCTAGTAGAGCAAACTCAAAGCAAGCCTGTCTCAAAGGCTAAGTCTTCAACTAGACTGCTGGTTGTCTGCCATAGGCATTTTTGTCAATCGGAGCCAGAATTTGATAGATAACAGTTGACCAGGAGTGGATGTCATCCAAGTTCACCATATAACATCTGATGGTGTATAGATTGGAACATTCAGATGCTTCTTATATGTATGAAGATGTGCTTTTTGAACAGGGCTATCACCATGGAGGAGTCCCCATATTTTGAATGCATATAACAGAGTAGGTTGGATTACAGCATCAAAAAGCTTAAAAAATGTCTAATATTGTCTACTTTTTAGGGCTCTATGTTGAAGGTGGCTTTTTTCCTTTTGGCAGCTAACTGCTTACCCCTTTGAAATGAACTCATGGCTGTTGTAAATGTAAAACCTAAGTATACATAGCTGTTGACTACTTCTAGGACCTTTGCTCCTCTAGGGCCTTTTCCCCATCTTTCCAGAGATCCCCCTTTCTTAAAGACAACTACTTTAGTTTTGCTACAACTGATTTCTAATCCAAGATTTCTGGCACGAGTTAGCGAGGCAATTTATCTGGTTTTGGAGCCCAGATGGTGTGCTTGATAAAAGCGTCAGGTCGTCTGCAAACATAAGAATGAATAATTCAACTAGGCCAGGACAATGCTGCATACCGTGTCTAAATTGCGCAAACAACACACTGGCTGAACTAGATAATAGAAAATGGTGCTGGGCTAGCTACACATCCTCGTAGAAGGCCACGGACATAGTGAAAAAAACTTTGTAAGTTCAGTTTCTGTCCAAATGCAGGCTTCAGGGAGTCATACATCGCCATTACTGCTCTGATAAAACGTTCAGATGCTCTGGATTTAATCAATGCACTCAAGAGTGTTACGTGTTGGACTGAACAGTAGGCCATCTTTAAATCCACAAAGCATGCATAAAGTTTAGCACATTTACTAAGGTACTTCTGGACAATGGCATATAACAAGAAATATGAGGTCAGTTGTTGAGTATCCCTTTCTAAATTCTGCTTGTGATTCTGGTATACTCTTGCGTTCTTCCAGCTAATCATACAATCTAGTGCTCAGGGTTGAGGTATAACATTTACCAATCACACTCGGTAAAGAGATTCCTCTATAATTACTGGGGGATTCTCGGTCTCCTTTTATGAAAGCCGGTAAAATTACAGCTTCTTTCCATAAATTGGGACATTTCCCATTTACAAAAACATTATTGAAGTATTTGCTCAAAAAGCCCAGTCCATGTTCTTTTGGAACCTTCAACATTACAGCCAAAATTGTATCTATACCCCATGCCTAACCTTATCTCAGGCCCTTACTTACTGAACATATCTTGTTTTTGCAAATAGTTTCATCTAATGATTCAGCTTCAGGCAGTTGGTCAGTATCACAGAAGTCTAATCTGGGAAAGCAGGAGGTATCCAACTTAAAGATTTTTATAAAATGGTTCATCTACTCATCTTTAGTAATTCTTTCGCTAACTGTTTTCATATCTTTATTGTTTAGTCATGAGTTAATTTCTGTCCAGAACAGCTTTGGGTTATTTGTTGTGACAATCCCTCTGCTTTCATCTCTTGAAATTTTTTCTTTTTCTCTTTATTCTCTGATACTGACCATCTTGCCTCCACATACTGTATTTGATACCACTCTGATAAATTGCGCCTGGGAGGGGGAAAGGAGAAAGAGAGGATGAGGAAACTGGAGTACCCGAAGACACACTTCTACCTCCCCTTTTATACATGGTTGGTTGGTTGGTTTGAGGGTAAAGTGAGAGATAGTAAACAGATGTGAAGAGTTCATTCCCTTGGTCTCCAGCCTAGCTGCTGCCAACAAATACTTGTTAATTCTTGGAGATGTGAACATTCATTTTGATGTGCCATCTGACCCCGACACTAAGAGAAAGTCAGCTGTCAACTCCCCTACCCACTGTAAGGGCCACACCTTGGACTGGGTTATTGCGAGACCCGGCCATCACTCTGTTAGGTCTATTGTTGTGGAAGACCTGCAACTTTCGGATCATTTTCTTGTGTTGTTTACTACCAGCATGTCAAGGCCTGGCTTACCGAGAAAGACTGTGTGCACTAGAAATGTGCGTGGCATGGACTCTGATTCTTTTCGTGCCGAACTTCAGAGTTCTGATCTCCCCTCCTGATAATGTGGATGAGCTTGCACCTGAGAAAAAGAGGTGCATTACTGAGCGTCCTGATACCCTGTGGTTTACTCCAGAGGTACGCCAAACCAAGAAGCTTAAACTAAATGATGATAAAACGGAAGCCCTCTTGTGCCATAGAAGAAGACATCAACCTTCACTCGTCAGTCTGCCCAATCACATCAAGGTGGGCGACAGCAACATCACCTTCACGTCATCTGTTAGGAATCTGGGATTTATTGTCACTGATGACATGACACTCGATAGACATGTAGCAGCTGTCTGTCGGTCTGCCTATTATGAGCTCCGTAAGATCAGTGCTATCCGTCACTTTCTCTCTACACGCGCTACCAACACTCTTGTCTGTGCGTTTGTTCTTTCTCGACTTGACTACTGCAACTCCTTGCTGGCAGGCTGCCCTGACTACCTCATTCAGAGACTCCAGAGAGTACAAAACTCTGCTGCGCGTCTGGTGCTTAGAGCAAGGAAACGGGACCATGTCACTCCTCTCCTTCGTTTTCTACACTGGCTACCAATCCGTTCTCGCATTCAGTACAAACTGTCTGTGCTGTGTTTTAATTTCTTTGCTGGCTCCTGTCCTGACTTTTTCTCTGAACTTCTCATCCCTTACTCTCCGTCCAGACAACTACGCTCTTCGTCTGACGACCGTATCCTAACTGTTCCTGTCACCAGAACAACAACATATGGTCACAGGACTTTTGGCTACTGTGCTGCAAAACAATGGAACTCTCTTCCTTTCCATATCCGCCACCTTCCTACAACTGAATCTTTCAAATCTGCACTGAAAACGCACCTCTTCCTTGAGCATTTCTCCTAACACAGTCCACACAATGCTCGTCCTTCTTAACCCCGCCCCCTTCCCTCTTGCTACTTTACCCATCTTTCTCGCAGAATCATTATATTTTTCTGTTCCTGTTACTTGATGCCTTTTGTTTTCTGTTTCGTCAGTACTGTCGTTTTCTTTCGTCCCCTTTGTTCTGTATCTACTTAGTCCACGTCTCTTCCTCGTTTTAAGCGCTAAGAGCATGCTCTCTATGAGTGTGAATATGCGCTATAAAAATCTTCACTATTATTATTATTATTAAGGTCAAGCGTCAGGCAGAGCGCAAATGGCGTAAGAGTAGACTTAGACTGGAGGTGGATCGTCAGATTTATCGCCATACAAGGAGCCAGTGTTCAGCTTTCATTGTCAAAGCTAGGTCGCGGTATGTTATGAACATTCTAAGCTCTGCAGTTTCTTATTCCCGCAAGATGTTCTCAGTTGTGAATGGTGTCCTGAGTAAAGATGCGACGGTGCCTGTTCTTCCAGAGAGGGATGACCAGACTGCTGCCAGTACATTGAGTGCTTACTTTGAAGACAAGATAAAGACCATAATAGACAGCTTCAGTGACTCGGCTGATACTGTGGAGCAAACCAGTGACTCGTTTTGTGGCATGCCCCTCTCTAACTTTCAACCAGTGACAGAAGATGAACTGCTGAAATTAGTTAGGCGTTGTAGCCCAACCACGTCTGTGGATGATCCCATCCCCACTAGTGAAAGAAGCACAACCTGGACCCTAGCTCATGTAAAAACTATAGACCTGTGTCGAATTTGCCTTTTGTTTCGAAACTTGTGGAGCGTGTAGTTGCTCAGCAGTTGACATCCCACCTGGACTGCTACAGCTTGTAGGATAAATTCCAGTCGGCGTACAGACCCAAGCACAGTTGTGAGACAGCCCTTCTGCGTCTTATGAACGATCTTCTGTGCAGTGTTGATGCAAGGAACGTGACTCTTGTGGTCCTCCTTGATCTGAGTGCAGCCTTTGATGTCATTGATCACACCACTCTACTAACTCGTCTTCAGATGGAGGTGGGCATTGGTGGTTCCGCCTTGCAGTGGTTCCATTCCTACCTCAGTGACCGTACACAAAGGGTGATGGTTAATCAAGCTTCTTCAGTGACAGTTCCATTGCAGTGCAGTGTCCCACAGGGCTCTGTTTTGGGCCCGGTTTTATTTTCTATTTACACATCTCAGCTTGGTCCCCTCATTGAGAAGCATAGTGTGAACCACAAGATGTTTGCAGATGATACTGAACTCTATCGTTCGTTCAGTACAGCTGACAGTGAGTTCGTGCGTGAGGCAGTCTGTGCAGTAGAAGAGTGTTGTTTAGAGGTAAAGTCATGGATGCTAAGGAATAAACTCAAGCTTAATGATGAGAAGACAGAGGCGATGCTATGTGGTTCCAAGTTTAGCCTTAGCAAAGTCTCTCTAGACTCCATCCAAGTGAGTCAAGCTAGAATCCCCCTCTCGACAATCTTACTATGTCTGATCATGTCAGTTCTGTGGTCAAGGCATGTTATTTTCACATCCGCACACTTGGACGACTCCGAACCATTCTCAATAAGAAGACTGCAAATGCAGTTGCTGTGTCCCTCATTCATTCAATATTAGATTATGCAAACAGCTGCCTCTGGGGAATTTCAAAGAGTGAGTTGTTGAGGCTTCAGCAAGTGCAAAATATGGCTGCTAGAATAGTTGCACGAAAGAAAAAGACTGATCATATAACTCCCGTATTATGTGACCTACACTGGCTTCCTGTGGAGAAAAGGATCGACCACAAATTGTTAACCCTGACATATGGCTGCCTTCACGACCTTGCGCCTGCATATCTACAAGATCCCATTCACCGTCACCAACCTCAGCGGAACCTTCGTTCAGCAGCCCAATCAAGACTAAGACGACCAAATGTTCAGACAGGAAACACAAACAAAAAGACAATGGGTTTCAGATCCTTCTCAAATGTAGCCCCACTTCTGTGGAACTCGCTTCCCCTCTTGAGCAAGGAGTCTGATAGTCTTGCAACTTTTAAGAAAAAACTGAAGACCCACTTGTTTCAAATAGACTAGTTTTTTTGTTTGGTTGGTTTTCTTTTTCATCATCTGCATTTTGTTGTTTGAACTTGATCATTTGACCTGCAGTCTGGAGGCTGTTGGGATCACTGCGCATTGAGCGTATCTCTGCGATACAGAAACTGGCGCATTATAAAACGACATCATCATCATCATCAACCGTCCCCATTGCATATGAAGCTTGCTGTGACAGCACAACATCAAAACTCTCTGGAACAATCCCAGAAAAAAGAACCAGTCTGAAAATGACACCACTGACATACAGATCCAAAGTCAAAGAGGGAGATGACACTCATAACAGGGTGATGGGGGTGAAAAAAATGAAAAATTGGCTTCCTTTGGTCTGAGTAACCTTAAATAATTATACTAACCCAAATGAGCTTGAGTTTTGCCTAGTTCTGTCTCCAGCTGGTGGATGCGGAGTCCCATCTCTGTTTGCATGGTCTTGTACTGTCTTGTCATGTCTGCTCAAAAATAACATTTTCATAATGTATGTACACATAATTATTTGCTTCAAATATTGTGTAGCTCATAAAGAATTTTACATTTTCAAACTATATAGACAATTGTCTCTTGTTGATACTTGTACTTCACTGGAGCCACAGCACCACTGAAGGCATGAAGTAATCTCAACAGATAATGATGAAAATGAACCTAGCCTGCATCATGGCTATGAACTCAGAACTACATTAATATCCATCATATGCTTGATCAAAATACTGGGCTGGCTGCAGGGTAACTGAAAGTTTCTAAACGATAGTTAGTTTATGGGATTGGGAAGTGTTTGAAAGATATTTCAAAGAGGCAAGGTTCACTTGAAAACACTTAAAAAGGCAGCTGCGAACCTGCAAGGGAAATGTGTTCTAAGCAGAGGGGCCAGTGTATGCAAAGACTTGCTGACAACAAACCAGAGTTCTGTGCAGGGAATGTGTAGTCAGTGGGTATCAGCCACTGAGCAAATTAAGCCAAATGGAGTCTTGAGTGTGAGGCAAGAAAAGGTAATCAAGACCACAGTGATGGTGATATTTCAAGCATTGACTGCCTAGATTGTGATATGGTCGATGATAGGCAACCAATAAAGGAAGTGAAGCAGGGGCGATATGATGAATTGTAAATATAAGTAAAAGAATGCAACCCCTTCTAAAGCATTTTTTTACTTATTTATTTTTTTATTTATGCATATGTAAGTTTTTCTTTTCTCTTACAGATGCAGGCTGCAAAGATCTACTGCATTCTTTTGAGTTAATAAAGCAATCTTGAATGTCAGACCAAAATCATGAAATATTATATTTTGTGAAAATATCTAATGTGAAAAATATACTCAACTATAGCATTCAGTTTGTCTGAGAGTTAGATTCAAATGCTAGCTCAGGTTTTACCTACCTAGCTACAGAAGGTATAAAAGTGCTACAGATCAAACAATCCAAATGTACTTCCTGATTTTACATCCAAGTATGACAAAAGCAGTTATAGCGTCTCAATTTACACAAAACAAATGAAGCAAGAAGAAATACCACCTGCACTGATTGCTTTTTGATCATCAATCTGCTCCTGCAGCATATGCTCTGCCTGAGTCATGCGCTCATAAACCTGGGCACTAGCTGACTGTGCACGTCGAGTGAGCTCCCTCCTCAGTGCTACCAGCAAAAAAAGTGTTATGGGCACCAAAAATATTATGTTGAGAATATAAATATGTGAATGTAAATAAACATGGTGTATAATTTTACTGCAAATGCTCACTGATTTAAAACACTCATACGTGTACATACCAAAACATACATACATAGTAAATGTTATGTTCTAGTCTTACAAAAACAAAAATAACAAACAAAAGAATTAAATTAAAAAATATCTTTGGACTTTCATTCTTGCCTGCTTGTAAAAGCATTGATAAATAATAGCATCTCTTATTTTCTTTACAGTTTCTCGACAACTTTAATGGTGACAAGGAAACAAACCAACAGAAAATTTGTATAGCATAATAAAAGTGTTGCATAGTAGCTACTGGAAATAAAAACTGTTAAATGTTCACAGGAAATAAGATCATCACTCACCAAGATGATCTTTCAGCGCCTCAATCTCATCCATTGTTCGCTTGTACTTGTCTTCCAATTCAAGTGTTGCACCTGAGGAAATTAATTCAATGTTATGTTACTATACCTACAGAAATATTAAACCCTGAAAAGAATAAAACATTCTATGAACACAACAGCATCTCACAGGTATGCCCTTCCTTGTCCAATCCTTCTAATCTGACTATCTTTTACTTACAAATCCTCTTCGTTCCTAGGTGACACATAAGGCATCCACTAGAGACCTCCATTTTTGTCTGTCAGCACCAAGTGGAAATCCCAGAAAGACTTTTGATATGTAAACAGCTTGCTGGGTAAGAACGGGACTGCCAGTTTGAGAGCAGGTTGTGTTCCACAGTGTTTTAAACAGGCTGTTCTGAAGCCCTTGTTGTCCATCTGACTGTAAAAACTATTGTCCGGTATAACGCGGTTAGATCGACTCCAAAGAGTTTAGAATACAGCCGCCAGGGTTGTCACCCGTGCAAAGTCGTCCACTGAGCACATCACTACTATACTAAAGAGCCTTCACTGGCTCTCAGTGAAAAAGCGCATTGATCACAAAGTGCTTTCGATTGCTTAGTCCTGCATGTTCAAAACTGCTCCTGACTATTTGCAAGAGGTAGTTCCTCCTTACCAGCCGTCACATTGCCTGCACTCTGGCTCCCAGTCACGCTTCTGTCTCCCTGCAGTGGAAGACACAAACAAGAAGCGCACTGGAGCCGGCCTTCACAAATGCTGCACCTAAGCTGTGGAATGCTCTGCCATCGTCACTGTCCACCATCACCTCAGCAACCACGTTTCGAAAAGACTGAAGACCCATTTGTTTATTTAAGACAAACTTAAACAACCGTGCAACACTTCTATCTTTATTTTTTTACTTTCCTGTTGTTTTATTTATTTATTTTTTGCTGTGCAATGAGCATTCTTCTGAATGGATACCTGCGCATTACAAATGGACATCATCATCATCATCATAAAGTATAGCTGTGCTGTTCCAAGACAGTTTCTGGTCCTTTAGTTCTCTCTCTACTGACCTTCACCATGTTTCTTGTGGCCGACAAAGCTTTCTCTTGCTATCAGTTGTCCAATGAAGGGCTATTTCAGGTGGTGCCTCTGGCTTCACTTGTACACATGCCCGAGCAATTTCCATCTTTTTTGGATTATGGTTGTCATTTTTGTGCAGCTGGCTCTTGTAAGGATTTCTTCGTTTGTAATTATGTTCGGCCAGAATATCTTGAAACTTTTCCTAAGACATTTAGTTTGGAAGGTCTCAAATTTCTTCCTGACTTTTTGCTGATATCTTCCAGCACTGACTTCCATAGAGTAAGACTTGAAGATTCTTAATTTTGTTTTCCTCTTTAGAGCTGTGGACTTACAAATTTCTTTTAGCTTGGCAAAGGCTTGATTTGCTTTGACGAGTCTGTTCTTCACATGCTTTTCTGTATCTGTTGCTACTAGACTGCCAAGGCAGAGAGATTGCGAAACCAGAATACAAATGAGATAGATAGAAGACTCTCAATGAATCACTGGTAAAAACGGCCTAAGATTGCTTGGCTAACTGAAAAACTATTTAACTTACACAGAAGGTACATTCTTTGTTGGCCACGTTTAACAATGTGTTTGGTGTTCTTGGACTTTCTCTATTTCTTTGTTAATAATTGTGATAGGTTCTGTTGACTTGGCATTCTATCTCATTTCTTTAGTTTTGCCTGCATTTACTTTGTCATATTTTTGATGCAGTTTTGGTCAGATTGTTGATCTTTTACTGTGTGTCTTTGTGTTGGTTGGATAACGTAATAATGTCATTAGCATAATTTATGTCGTAAGTACAGACGTAAGTATTCAGTGGATTCCTCTTTTCTTGTCTTCTGTTGTTTGTTTCATAAGCCAGTTCATGGCATGCTACTAATAACTATACCTGGCAATGAAAGTTTGTATACAGTGCTTTTATTACATTTACTATTTTCTATGGTATTCCATAGTGATGCATGATTTTCTATAATGACTCAGTTTATGAACACAGCATAGAGAATGGTGTTCCATTCTGTGCTTTGTTCTATAATAATAAGTCTAAGGGTGAAGATTTGATCACTGCATGACCTGCCTTTTCTAAGGCCTGCTTGTTCTTGCCTGACAATGTCATCAGGAACAGGGGTAAGCTTTGTCAGAAAGATTCAACTGAAGATTTTGCGTGTTTGTGCAAGCAACAGGGTTATGCATTACTAGTTGTTGCAGTCACCTAAGTCACCTTTCTTTGGCAGTTTAAAGATAATAATTTTCCATTCATCTGGTGTTTGTTCAGCATCTCATATTTTCTGGAAGATCTTGCAGAGCAGCTTTATTTGATATTTCTTCTTCATCCAACTTTAACATTATGGAGCAAATCCCATCATACCCTGAAGCTTTCGGGTTTGTGACGATTTGACTTTTCTGTCTTGTGACGAAATGGACTACACGTGGGACGAAATGGTCATATACATGTGACGAATTGACTTTTGGTGTGGGACGAAATGGTAGTGACGAAATGGTCTTGTGACCGGCCCCCATTTTATGTAGGCCCCTATATATGGTCGAGTCTTCCATACCCATGAAAAGGCGAACAAATAATATTCCCAAAAATATACTACAGATATAAGCCTGTCTTACCATCTTTTCTCTTCTTTCCTCTTCCTTTACCCTTTCCTTTCTTTTTGGGAGGCATTTTCCCCAGCACGTTTGCCAAGCGTCGCTGAACTCGTTGCCAACCAAGCTTCCGCACTTTCAAGGGAGGTAACTTACAATGCAAATACCAAAGGTATACACGGACCTACAAATGGAGGTCCATAGATAAACCACACCACAGACTTACATCATAGACGTCTGTGAATCCACAGATCATAGGTCTGTGTTTGAACCACACACTACTTTAGATTGAACATTTCTGACAAGCTCGGTGATAAAGCGCGGCTAACTTCCGCTACAGGCAGAGAAAGCACAGAGTAGATGAAGATCGAAACCGGAAGTGAATTGACATACGAGGGGGTGAAGGTCGTATGCATGCAAAATTATCCGAAATCGCGGATACAGCAGTTCCACAAACATTCTTATTATTTGTAAATAAAATAAGCAAACAAAAATTTTTAAAACACGCTTTTATTTGACATGCACTAAAAGGGTAACAATATTGTCCTTAAGTCTCGAGATTGTCTTTAATAATATAACTTAAAATCTAAATTCCAGTCACACGCTATTAAAGCTCTGATCACCACAAATTTCAAAATGATCTATTAATTCCTTGACAATGTTATTAATGAAAAAAAGTTAATTATGAAATATTTTTAACTAGGAGGGCCGAACAATGCACATACTGTGACATAAGCTTAATCGCTTCTGTTGTCTACTTAAACTGATACCAAACAAAAAAAAAATCCACCTGAAGTACCCCTATCACCCAGTTCATTAAACGTAACACGTAACACAATTCAACGCCCCACTCCACTGTGAATAATGGATTGCACCCTAACCTCGCCCCTTCTTGTTCCAACTGCATCCTCTGACGAATCTTATATAAGACAAAGTTTAAACAGATGTGAAAATAAGCCACACTTGTTTGAACACTTATGTGAAAATTTAACAAAGATCCAGTCAGTAGTTTTAAGCATGTATGTGCTTTTTTGTGTATGGAAAATAATGTAAGTCAATAGACGCTCTAGATAAACGAAGCATCTTGTAATAGTGTAGCGGGAGCGCTAGGCAGCTTGTACCGCTGACGGTGCTCTCTTCCCTCTACCCTTCCACCACGATTGGTTGGTCTTTGACCTTCTTTTCCCATATGCAAATGAGCCAGCCTCGTTCTGTATACATTTCAAGTCAGAAGTTATAGAACGCAATCTATAAATATAGATTTCAAATGTATAGCTAGAATGCATTCTATAGCTAAAGAATTGAAAGGTATATATAAAATGTATTGGATAGCAACTTCTGAGTATAATATAAATGAAACACTTCAGTTTTTACCGAGATTTCTCTCTCTAGCTATACATTGCAATGTATAATTATGCATTGCAATGTATAGCTATAGAATGCAATCTATAAGTATAGAATGAATTGTAGAAATATAAAATGCAATCTATAAGTATAAAATGCAATGTATAGCTATACATTGCATTCTATAATTATACATTGCAATGTATAGCTAGAAATAGCAAATTTGAGAAAATTCCCCTCTTGGCGCCCCATAGGTCTAACCCACCCTGAGTACGAGAGAGGTACCTGTTTGCCCAAAGTCCAGTTTTGCCGGATGAAATGACGCGGGCCATAGTTTGGTGACCCCTGGTTTAGAGAAAAGCAGGGTCTTTTGTGGACTCCACGGTCGGCTGAGTGCAGGTGCCGTAGATGGAAGAAAAGAACACAACGCGAGGCAGTATATGAGACAACGCACGCGACTAACGAGAGCTTACAGTGCGAAATCGCCTTTCGGTGGAAGCACTTTCCCTTTTAAAGCCAACAACAAAAGCCAACGAGAGCTAGAACTTTAGAAAGAAAGTTCTCCTTGGTAACTTCCGTCCTCTCCCCTGGGACTAAAAATAGGAACGGACTGATTTATGGCGCTAGGGCAGTGTAAGTGTAATGATCATCAGTCCGGTTACAATAGTATTATGTGTAAGTCTTACACATCAGAGGAATTAATGATCATGTATACTATAAGTTATGCATGAAGAAGTATACTGCTGTATAATTTTGGAAGTGACAAAAGCAAAAGTCTTTTTTCACGCGATCAATACACCCAAAGTTTTCCTCACATTGCTATTAACATTAAAAAAGGCGAGTAGGTTTCAATGGTTTTAATAGCTCCAAGTTGATTGAAAGTCTTTGGATGTGTAATTAGATCATAGTTACATCAGTTCTTAAATACTTGTCATAGTGCAAGCCATAAAGCTTTTTCAAAATCAATCTCAAAGACTTAAAGCTTGTCTATTTTTGACTCAAGATTCTTTACATACTTCAGCACCTGTAGTACCAGAGAAATTAGCATCAGTGTATCGTGCTGCATGCTATCAGCCGACCAACACAAGACACTGTGGATTTTGATGATTACTGTATTTAGTTGTAACAAAAGCAATGTGGCTAACTCGCCATCTTGGACATCACTTACTATGGATGTGTTTTAACTGAAGTTTCTCCAGCAGCAATCCCATCATGGACAGGTGGACTGATGACTGTTTGGTGAGACCAATGCTCTCTGCTGTTAGTCAAGCTCTGTGCATACCAGCCACATTCTAGTAGTTAGCTGAAAAAAATCGTCTGCAGGCAGTCCAGTAATAAAAGTTCATGATCTCATGTAAACATCACCCACAGGTCCCAGTCTACAGAGGAATGCCAGATGGCTCAGTGTGCACACAGGAAGGATCAGAGCCTTTCCTTCTGCCACCCTACTTGAGAAAATGTGCTTAATTCTAAAACGCAGTCAAGTGCAGGCTTGTTAGAGTTTTTCGTAGAATAGAAAACTTGTGAGGTACAGATGTACCCTCATTGTATGTAGATAATTTTGTTCTCTGCATCTGAGGCAGATGCCTACCTTGCCTTGAATGCTGTCTTTAGATGTGCATTAACAATGTGCAGAAGTGGGCGACAGAAAACAATTTCAATTTTTCCCCATAAAGTAAGTAGGTGTCCACTTTTGTAAATTGCAAGGCATGTTTTCAGACACAATTAGCTCTGTAAATGACATGGTACTCAGTCATCCAGAAAGTGAAATTTCTTGGGCCCATCTCTGTCCACAATCCTTCCTTCCCCATATCAAATCTCTACACTGCTCATGTCACACCTTAGACATTCTTTGAACAGTTAGCCATGTCATCTAGGGAACAGACCACACCTAGGCCCACTCTCATGGTTTAGTTCCATACAATTCATGTAGCCTTTCTTCATTGCAACAATAAAATTTTCTTCATTAAGGCCCCTCACCATGCTGGTATCCCAGGCAACATTCAGGCAGATAAGGCCACTTGCCAGAATCCCGATTAATTGAAGTTATTGGTGTATTCCGAATTGTAAGTTTACATCCACTCAAGGCCAGAATAATATGCTTACCTGTCTTTCTTACCCACCTCCAGGCCGTTGCGTGCGGTGGAAGGAGGTAGTAAGCAGATTTAGGCTGCGACTCACCTATGCCATACATTCCCACCTTTCACAAGGTAAACCTCCACAAGTTTGTCGGGGCGGTCTGGTGGTGCAACGGTTAGCGCCTGTCCCCAATACAGTGAAGGTTGGCTGTTCTGGGTTCAGCTCTCATCTCGGGCACGCTGTTCTTTCTCTGTATGTGGCATCTGTTTACAGAGCTGGCTGCTTTGCCATGATATAGCCTTAGTTGCTGGCTTGGCATAAAACACCCATTCCCCCCACTCCACAATTTTGTCTATTTTCTGAGATGCTTTACGGTTGGACATATTTTATCACCTAGACTGGCACCCAGAGTGTCTACCAGCATGTTTTTCAGGTTGCAGTTTTCCTTTTTAAGTCGGATTTTGTTTCATTTACAGCCTCTGGTTTAGTGATGATGTTGCATTTTCTGTGGAGTGTATGACATGTTTGATATTTGTTCTATGGAGTATATTCCGGTTTGTATGACATGTTGGATATTTGTGCTGAGGACTGTGTTCTTGCTGTGTGTGGACGCTGCCCTGTGACATGGAGGAGATGGGCCGCTACACACCCACATTTTGTCGTCATCTTATTTTTGTTGACGTCAGCGCCTTGAGCTGTTTACTGGCCAGGATTTGGCGCTATACAAGCCAACATTATTATTATTATTATGACCTTTTTAAATACATCATTATTATTGTTACATTACTTACTTTTTTCCTTTTGTTAGTTTATATTATTTGCGGTGTTGTTATTGTATCTCCTGATAGTCTTGTTTTTTCACCCTATTAATGTAATGCAACTATCTCTTGCCTTGATATAGCCTTTGCTGTTGACACAACTCCAACTAATCAACATCACTTCAATGATTTGTCTTTTGAGGAGACAGTTTTCTTGCAAATTAAGCAGTGTGGATGCTATCTCATGATGTTCAATATGAACTTACAATGTTTTATGTACATGCCTTCTAGTCAAAATGTGGCTAACTTGTTGGAGAGAGGAGGAAAAGAGGTTAGGGTAGGTGTGGGGGTTGGGTCGCTGCAAGTATTGCTTACTGCTGTTACTTTGTCACCTTAGCCCAGTGATTTTCAAACTTTTCCAGACGAGTACCACTTTCAAAAATTCGAATTGACTGAGTACTACCTACCCTACATACAGCCCCCATAATAATTAAATATATATATACACATTCTTTTATTTTAGCACACGGTGCTCGCGTACCACCACCACCCGTACTACCTACGTGTACCACAGTTTGAAAACCTCTGCCTTAGCCGACTAGTCTAATGAGGGTTGCAGGATGCTAGCTGCCCATAATTGCATAAGGAAGGTGGAAGTAAGTCTTTCACTTTTATCAATCGTGACATGGCAAAGACATTTAAATAATTACGACACCTCTACATATGCATTAATTTTTAATAGAAAGCTTAAGTCTTCACTAAATTGACAGTCAATCTTATGTGGCCAGACGCCAGATATTTGTCATCTTGCCTAGACCATTCTTTTGGGCCTGGGATGATTTGTCCTTTGGTGTTGGAATGAATATGATAACATTTCTAAAACTTAAAAAATAAATCTTCACATTTGAAGCTTTGCCTGCTGTGTCTTTTAATCAGGGCCGCCGAGAGCCAGCCGGGGCCCCGGGACAGATGACTTTCCGGGCCCCTTGTAATTGTAATTGTAAATTATTTTCCGAGTATATAATAATATGTTTACAATTCGATTGTCAATATCTACATTTCATTCAATAACGAAATATAGACTGCAAATGGGGGGGGGCGGTCATTTCGTCCCACACCAAAAGTCAAATCGTCACAAGCCCAATCAGCGAATTCTCTGCATAGAATAATAATAAGCAAAAAAAGTCAAAATGCAAGTTCACAATACAATAATGACAAAATCTATAATGTAAAAGATTGTTTAAAAGAGAAAAATCAAGCATATTTGCCATTGTAAGATTTGGCTCTTTTAGTAATATTTGCGTTAATAGCTACTTGTTACATTGGTGTTCGATTTGCCTTTTGGGTTTGTAGGTCGTGCGTTCGTCCCTCTTACGGCGACACCTTTAGTTACAGTAGTCCGAGTCATTCCCTCTCCGGTGACATAACTTTCCTCCCTACCTCCTCCCTGCCCATCCTGGCCATCCACATACCGCGCACACACCGTCTCTAAACTTTTATCTTTCTCATGCTAACCTCCTCTTTATTATCCTCCTCCAGCTCCAAACTTCCAGTGACACCACCAATGTTTTTGCAATAATGTGTTCTAGTTTGCTGGCTGCGATAGTATTACAGGATAATATAGTCTCATTGTATCAAGGATGTACTGTGTAGACCAGGGGTGGGCAAAATATGGCCCGCGGGCCGGACCCGGCCCGCCTCGCCGTTTCATATGGCCCGCCAAAACATATAAGATTTTTTTAATATTCACAAAATTTGACAGTTTTCAACCGAAACTCAGTTTGTTTCGTGCCGCCGCGAATTATGATTCCACTTTTATGCGTTTTACCGTGAGAGCCGGCAACGCGCATGCGTACTCAGTGCGGAAATCCCCGCCTGCAGCACTCGGAAACCCCCATATCAGTCCACGTTGCCGACATGAGTAAAAGCATGAATCCTTCAAAAAAAACGTAAAGTTCATACGGAATGTCGAGTGTTTAATGAAGAATGGACACATAAATATTTCTTTTGTAAAACGGATGATAAGGCAGTGTGCTTACTATGTTGCGAAACGATTGCTGTTTTCAAGGAGTTTAATTTGAAGCGACAACATCAAACGAAACATCGCGAATTCGGCAGCAAATTTTCTGAAGAAGAACTCAAGAAAAAAGCTGCGGAGTATGTTGCAAAGCTCAAGAAACAACAGACTATATTTTCCAAACAATCAACCATCCAGGATAGTGCAACGGAGGCTAGTTTCATGGCAGCATATAATATTGCAAAATACAACAAGCCCTTTTCAGACGGGGAGTTCATAAAAAAGTGCATGGTCGATTGCGCAAGTGTCGTGTGTCCAGAAATCAGAAATACATTTGAAAACATTTCATTATCAAGGCGGACTGTCGTGCGGCGCATAGAGGTCATCAACGATGAACTCATACAACAGCTGGACACTGCAAGCCGTGATTTTGTGTGGTATTGGCATTAGATGAGAGCACAGATAATGAAGACACCACACAACTGCTCATCTTTATCCGTGGAATTGACAATACTTTTACCATCACAGAAGAATTGTTAAGCATGGAATCAATGAAAAATACAACAACTGGTCCGGACTTGTTTGAGTGTGCAGTAGACTGTGTGGAAAAAGAGGATTGTCATGGGATAGGATGGCCAGTAGCACCACAGACGGAGCTAAATCCTTCACTGGCAAAAACATAGGAATGGGGTGTGAAGAGTGGATGTTCGACTTCATGTTTGCTGTTGATATGTTCGAGAAATTAAATGATCTGAATGTGACGTTTCAGGGAAAAGGTTTGTTTGCTCATGAAATGTGGACACATGTGAAGGCTTTTAAGTTAAAACTGAGACTCTTTGCTCAGCAAGCAGGTGAAGGCAAGTTCCCCCATTTCCCTTTGCTACAAAAACAGAAAGTGCCTGGGAATATAGCAACCAAAGTTAAGGGCTATTTGAAGAACTTGGAGGAAGAAATGGAGTTAGTTAGTTAGTTAATTGTTGTTTTATGCCAAGTCAGCAACTAAGGCTATCTCAGGGCAAAAACAATGTATATGACTATTCAAAGATTGATATAAAGAAATTTTACAAGTCTAGAGATTTCTCTTTTCTTAGTTTTATAAAATAACAGTTTTTTAACACATAAGTTTTATCATATAAGGAAGAAATGGAAAGACGATTTCAAGATTTTAGGAACACTGAGCCAGAATTGAATATTCTGGCTTATCCATTCACTGCTGATCCGGGTGCAGCACCTGATGAGCTGCAGTTGGAGCTGATCGACTTGCAGTCAGATCACGCAATGAAGGAAGCATTCAGTTCCGCGAAACTAGTGGATTTCTACCAATCTTTGTCTGCTCACCTGAGGAAATTTGCAATGAAGATGTTTTCACTGTTTGGGTCCACGTACATATGCGAGCAAAGCTTTTCGTGTATGAAAATTAACAAGAACAAATACAGAGGCGCACTGACTGACACAAACTTGGAGGCAGTGCTGAGGATATCTACCAGCAACCTCAATCCAGACTTTAAAAGGATTGTGAAAAATTGTGATAGGCTGCCTTTGTCCCATTAAACTGATTAAAGAATAAGATTAATAAATTGATATGAATTGTCTTCATTGTTTATTATTATTTAATGTTTCTATAATGGAAAAGAAATGCCAATATTTAATGAACTGGGCAGTTTTAAAAAGGTGCGGTCCTCCGCTAACTTCCGCCGACACAATGTGGCCCCCGAGCCAAAACAATTGCCCACCCCTGGTGTAGACTCATGTATTTGTTTGTTTGGTGAGGGAGAAACGGTTAAAGAAAGTCTCAGTGTTGTTTAGTAACTACGAAAAAAAACCACCCTTGATATCTCTCGCTTACAGGCTGCAGCACCAGAGGCGGGCCCCCATCCTCTCGGTTCACAGAGTGACCACACATCAGTAACATTCCTGCCTCTTCACTGTTAATTCCGATTTGCTTTTAGGGACCGCCCACCTCCCCCCATAGTGGCACATGTGTCCAGCAATCTCAATGCACGAGCATTCTTCTAGAGTCTAGACGGTTCACACGCGATAAAATCTTCAGTGACCAGCGACCTTCCGCCTCCAGGCTTGTCCAGCGAGACTATGATACCGCTGACTACACTTCTCACCCCAGGCCCGTCTACCCCGAATTTGTATACTATAGACTTCAAACTAACCGTCTGCATGTGTAATGCTTGGGTGTTCAGTTCTCATACCTTTCTTTAAAAGAAAAAGAAAAGGAGCAGAAGAAAAAGAAAAAAATCCACTGACCAAGGCCGGGCCCCCTTCACAGCCACGGGCCCGGGTACACCAGACCCCCCTGTCCCCCCCTCTCGTCAGGCCTGCTTTTAATATACATGTACGTGTGTGTGACCAAGTCTCCATATAGACTAAATACATGTACGTTTGATCCAAACCCAGAAACATTTAGAACCTTTTCAAAGTTTAATGTGCTACTTGTGCTTAGTGAAATGTCACATGCACAGCCATGACAATGTTTTCATTCCAGCAGACTGTAGGCTTTTTTACAGTCTACACTGTCGACACTTCATTCCACCAATATGTCACACCAAAACTGGACAGAGCTCCAAATTTAGTCACATGACTTAACCAATATAAAAGTATAACTGGTTCATTAATGGCATACAGGTTCACGTCCTACTCCCCTCTGTTCAATTATATCGTACCCATTGCCTTATCTGTTTAACCACATAATGAAAATAATGACATTCAATGATCAAATATCTATAATAAAATCTGTTGCCATTGCACTCTGCTGATTTCATACACATTCATGTTTTGTATACTTTAGCACAGGCATGCATGGTACCTGCTAGACCAGGGACTGTAGTTAAGGGTAAGGTGTTGCTCTGGGGCAACATTGGGAATTCTTGTTTCCAAAGTATAAAGTCCAGACCCCGCACATGTTATTTTACTCCTAGAGCTGTACTTATAAAGTGGTGGCAAAGGTATCCTAGGATAAAGAAACGTAGTATCCGCAGGTCTGGACTCCACTTAATAACCTGCGAAAGAAGATGCTTTTCCTTTAAGTTCCCTCACTGCCCCAGGACATGTGTACCACGACAAGAAAGTGAAAGTAGAAAATCTAAATAGATAATAATTTTCTCCCCTTATCATTTTGTCGTAAAATTTAATGACATAATTTTATGACGGAAAAGTAAATCAGTAGAGAGCGGGTAAGAAAGGGTGGTTAAGAAAGATGGAGAAGAGAATGTGAAGCAATTGTGTGGTCGTCGCTTGTCTTTAACAGCCATGTGAATTTTACCTTACTCAACTTCTGAGAAGCAGCTTGTATGCTTTTCACCTTTTATTTAACACGGTGTGGAGCGACTGTGTGGTTTTTGCCTGAATTTTATTTAACTGCTGTGTGAAGTGACTGTGTGGATTCTGTTGGATATCAAAGGCAGCTGTGAGGACCTGAGTGTATGAAAGTTAGTTGTTTTTTTCTTTAAAATCTCTCTCTCTATATATATATATAAAACATCATTTACCATAGCTCAGGTGGTCACATGCTTTTTGCTTGGTGTGAGTTAGGTGGTCGTGACCCTTAGGGCTTTAAGTAGTGTATGTGTGTATATTAACATTTGTCATAGAGAAAATCATATATTTGTACAGCTTAAAAGCAGTTGTTTGTGCTTTGTGAAAAGAGTGCGCGAGTGACTATGTGTGTGGTGTATGCCACCACCAGTGCCCTTAACACTTCATAACTATGGCCTCAAGGGTGGGTAAGGTACAGCCAGCCATCTAAGTGCAGCTTGGGGACATCTTTAGACCAGCATGTCTGCCAAAATGTGAAGTGTACTTGTTTTCATAGTTTTATTTAACCTAGGTTAAATTGATTGAAATTTATCAGATAGCATTAGAAATTGGCAGTCCTTAACATCCTATCACAGACAAAGTACAAAAATAACATGACTGACATGTTTGATGGAGCCATAAGAGAGCATGAGTAGCAGCTGCCTTCAAATTTTTATTGTGAACAAATTCAAACAGCTTCAGTTAACATATTCTATTTGCTAAGTAAATATAATTATGTATGTATTTTTTCCCATCTAAATTTCACTAGGTTTGTTGTGTAGTCACCTGGCATCGGTGTTTAGTATGTTACTGGCCTGCTGCATAGTTTAGAATTTTGAGTTGCACATAAGCAGCATACCAATGCTTAACACACGTTTACTCAACTGTTCTTAAAATAGTCTTCAGAAGTCAACTCTATTCCAACAGCCCACACTCAACTCACACTAAATGAACTAGCAGACTGATGACTTCTAGACCTTTTCTTTAGACCAAGCTCATCTGTTGGTTGATTTCAAGTCATCGTAGAAGATGGCCAAAGACTTCAACTGCAAGTCCCTAAGCCAGATGTGAGGTCGCTTTGTTTCGATAAATGCTACAGCCTCTTCAGGTGTCCATCTGTTTACCTGTCCCAAAAACCACTTTTATGAAGGTGAAAAATAAATAAGCCAGGTTGGCTAGCTAATATTCAAGTCTTTAAGCAAGAAAAGAAATAGACTGATGCATTTGAAATGTTTCTTCTTTGAAAATTATGAAAACAGTAAAAGAAAAAGTTATAAGTAACACTAAAACTGAAGTTATGTAAAAGAAAATAAACAATATTATTCACATGTATTAAGTAGCATGCCACAACCACTGCACTGCGAGTTCTCCCAGCCTTACAGTGAACATAAACCGAGTTATTTAAGTTTCGTTGTCCAATAATAAAATCAACAGCTTTGTGAATGTTTTCTTGTGTGGGTGTTCCAGTGAAGTCAATTGTTGGAACCTTTAGTTGTTCCACACCCATCTCTTTCCACTCCTACATAGACAAAAATAAAAGAAGTTACAGGTAACTGTGCTATTTCAGGAAGTGAATAGTTTATTTTACTTAAGGAGGTCTGATCAAGAAAAAGAAAGAACTGTTGCATTCAAATTCTGCATTTGTTCTCTAAAGTTACTTTCCTCAAAATCTGTTTCCTGTTCAAAGTGAAAGAAATGCTAAAAGGAAGTAGCAGCCACGGATGTCTATCTCTGATCTACTGGCTGTTTGCCGAGGTCAACTTTTAGCCTCTTGTGAAGCTGTAGGCTGTCAGGTCTTGGCAAACCATTTAATAGTTTAATGTTTGGAACAGTGACAAAAGTCAACAATAGCCTTGCAATAAATTTGCTATTTAGTTACTTTTTATTTCTTTCTTTGTCAAAAGTCCTTGACCTTCACTTTCCATGACTTAGAGCCAATAAGCTGAAAAACAACAGACCATACAGCTTGAGCTTTTGTACTTCCATCAACACGAGTGTTTGCACTGTCTGCTCCTCTTTTCGAAACTAATAGTTAAGCCAGAACTGAATCTGTACTTTTGTTAATGTGGAAAATTTATGTGCAAGCAGTCCAGAGATATACGTCTGTGGCAAGAACTATGTCAGTTTTAGTTCTCAGTTGAGACCTTTGGTAAGCAATAATTTGATAAATATAGTATCCAATATATTAGAATATTTCAACTGATCCAGCTTGATAAGAGTGGTGAAAAGAAACCAGTGTTAGTATTTAAAAACATCTAATTATACAATATGACTGCCATACAAGAAAAATGTAGACTTAAATGCATACATTATTTATATAATTTCTTTCTTGCTATATAAAAGAAAAATTATATTTTAAGTATAAAAATAAAGAACAAAAACTGTATTGCTGTTGTGTTGAATGACAGTATATGTGTTTCTTTATGTATGAAAAAGATGTCTGCTGAATGTTTAGATTTTGGGGTCAATAATATACGAGTTGGATATCCAGGCATGAACACTTTACTGTGTTATGTATTTAAACAGCACACTGTGTACACACAGCCAAAGCAAACTATCTGCAGTCCCAGATACTTAACTGCACCTCTTCCAAGAAGCTATTTGACATATGCAATTGAATGACTGGACTTTTCACACCACCACCACTGCCCACTGCCTACCCTGCTTCACAGTTACTGCAAGTTTTCAGTGACATTATCGCTAGCAAGATCTCAGACATTTGATTGTCCCTAGACTCAAAGTCGGCATCTTTTGTGATCCGGTGATGCTTTCTTACTAAGATTTGACCAGTCTCCAAGCCTGACAAAAGGCAATCATTCTCAGAGTCAAGCCAACAACTTGCCAGTTTGACCCAATGTCCATAAGCCTTTATCTAGAATGCTTAGATGTTTTACTTCCTCCCATTATAAATATTGTTAATATCAGTTTGTCCTGGTGAGGCCACTTCTTAAGACATCAATGTTTTAAACAACTACCACCTGCCTACTCCATTTGATACTAATGGCCTCTCTTTGCTCCTTTAAAGACTTTGCATCCTCTACAGAAGTTTTGGATCTGCACTAGCATGGTTCAACTCTTATCTAACTTATAGGACCCAGACTGTGTTCATCAATGGTCAAACATCCCACCCTGCTCCCCTTTTCTACGGGGTTCCACATTCTTTTTCAGTTTGTACACAAAGCCACTTTCATCATGCATCCAGTCTAATTATGTTTCTCATCAATCCTATGCTGATGACACACAGCTATACTGCTCTACCCCCTGACTGTGTCTTATTTTGCTCTTAACACCACTGATGCATGTATTAGAAGATGTCAAAGACTGGATGGCACAGAACAAACTTAAACTTATGACAAAATGGAGGCCCTCTTCTGCTTGAGAAGAAATCGTTCGTTGCTCATCAGTCCACCAGTACAATAAAGTACATCATCCATCTGAAATCTTGGATTTATCATTATCATTACTAAAGATATGATCCTTGATAGACAAGTTACAGCAGCCAGCCTGCCTATTATAAGCTCCATAAGATCATTGGCCAAATTCTCTCTACATGTGTTGCTAAGTAAACGCTGGTCTGAGCGTTTGTTTTATTTCAGCCTGATTATTATAACTCCTTACTTGCAGGCTGATCTGCATATTCTTTATAAACTTCAGAAAGTACAGAACTCTGCTGGTGCTTAGAGCAAGGAAACAGGACCATATCACTCCTCTCCTAAATTGTCTGCACTGGCTGCCTGTCCCTTCTTCCATTCAGTACAACCTCCTGTGCTGTTTTAATTTCTTTGCAGGCTCCTACCCTGACTATTTCTCTGTGCTTCTCTTCCCCTACATCCCAGCCAGACTACTCCGCTCTTTGTGTGATAAACATACATTCTCTATCCTTGTCACCCGAACAATCACACATGGTCATAGGATTTTTAGTTATTGTGCAGGTAAACAGTGGAACTCTCTTCCATATCCGCCATCTACCCACCATCGAATCCTTCAAAGGGGCACTAAATACACATCTGTTTCACGAGCATTACTCCTTACACTTTAACCGTTAAAAGTTAAGATTATAGTCAATTGTCTAGTTCAGCTGCTCGTCTTTCTCTGCAGATTTATGACACTTTCCATCCTCATTGTTTATTCCTTGATTCCTCTTTGTGTCTTCTTTGTTTGTCTTTTATTACTTGTCTGCAGTTATTTCTCATTCCTTCCTTCATATTATGTCAATGTCTTATGTGCTGAGAGCATGCTCCTTTGTGAGTGTGATTATGCACTGTGGAAAGTTCTTTCAAATTATTTCAAAATATTTTGCTAAATGTTTAACAAACTTATTTTAATCTTACTTCTTCTGATGGAATCCAGTCTTTCATTTCATGCTCCTGTGTAAGGGAAACAACACCTTTGATACCCTCTTGTGCCACAAGCTAGGAAGAGAAGAATGCTTTTTTTTTAACTTGCACTGTTACACTTGTAACACACAGTATCAACAGCAATATGTGGTTCTACACATCTTAACAAATAAGTATTTACACAAATAAAGATAACTAAAATGGTCATATATGCAGAAGATCATTTACACACAGGATATGTACATATTAAGATCAAGCAGCCTGCTATAAGGACTATTTTGTGAGATGTTTTTGTGGAGTTCGTCTGGTTGTGGATATGAACACCAACACACACGACCAATATCACACAAGCAACTCGTAACCTTCGCTTAGAACGACTATATTTAAAGAACTGACTCAAACCAAATGTAAATCCAACAATTTAAGAATAAGAACTAATAACGATTACTCCACAGTTTTGTTACATACATATCACCTCCATGTTATCCTTCAGCATAATTATGTCACAAATATATTCTCCTTTGTTACAGATCATGAATGGGAGGTACCTGAAGAAAATTTTATTGGTGTATATAACTATTCAAGATTTTTTTCTATTATGTACAGCTATACAAAACATATATTATATATATATATATATATTATGTGAAGTTTGTAAATGCTAGCTAGAAGCAATGTGGTATTGTTTTTCTGCACAACTTGCAGCACTTTGCCACGATCTAATAAAGTATGTCTGATTGGGTAGTACTATTAACTGCCAATTGACTGAATTGTGCAAACAGAGGCTTTACTTCAAGTAAGCAGTCTTGATGAAGGAACATATTAAAGTATAATGGTACATGTTAAAAATGTTCCGAGTGTAAAATTATTTTGCACAAATAACCTATTAAATCATAAGATACTGTCCACAATTCAGCATTAGGTCTCAGCTGAGAAAGTGAACACAGCCAAAGAAGTTTTTCTCAAACTGTTACTATTAAAAAAAAGGCAATAAAAGCATGGTTTATTTGGGCATTCTTGATCTGTGTGTGATACATGTACACAGTTTTAAAGACTTTTTTTGTTGCAGTCCCTATTTCTCTTCTGAATGTTGTGTTTATTAGTCACTTTGCAAAATAGCAAATTTTCACAGTGATTATGCAAACATAAAACTGCTAATCATACATTTGACAATGTGTCTTTATAAATAACACAGCACTTTTTAGCTTTCATATCTGTAAGTTCCAACCCTTGACCTATAGTCCTAGTCAACAACTCTCTAGCCACACAAATGTTTACTATATTTTATTTGCAATTTGTCTGGAATGCATTTCTTAAAATTAAGAAATATGAACACCAGAGAAGTGGTGTATAAAGAATATTTTGCCAACACTTTCAAATGATAACATTTTAAACACCTGCTCTTCCTTCATTCTGCACCTGATCCCAACTGTCTTGGCCACAGTTCACATCCACTATCTTAGTTGGCAGAACTTTAATAGGAGCTGTAGCCTTAGCTTTCCTTCATCGTAGAAACTGTAAATCTATCACCCACACACTTACATGGTTTTTGAAATTGGTGTTGCTTTGTAAACATTTTCAAAAATTTTTTTTGGAAACATAGCGACATTTTAAAGATATCTGATTTTTATGTTCCTGTTTTCTATCTGTACATATTATTTCCAGAACTTGCACTTTTTTATCTTTTAGCACCCAGGGTTTATATTTTTTCTTTTTTTACAGCCATTGGTATTGGCAACTGATTTTCCAGGTATAACTTTTCCCATCATTTTTGCTAGTTTAGAAATGACTGCCTTTATGCATGCACACTTATGGAAAATATGTTGTAATTATATTCCCTGGATCATCTGCTTCCATCAAGCCTTCATAATGCTGATGTCAGTTTTTAAATTACAGTATTAATAGTTTGAAATACTTTGGACGGAAAAATCAGTAAAGGCACACTTCTCTTTTTGTAAGAACTTCTCCTCCATTTGTAAGAACCTATTTGCTAGAGATAAGCACTTTTACGGCCTTATTTTGCCCAGCCCAAAAATCTACAAACCGGAAATGCCTGTAAGGACTATATGGACCCCACAAGCACACACAAACACACACCATTTCTTCTGCACATGAAGCTTTTTTTTTTTTATTAAAATGTCATAAATATGCACTCTTATCTTAATTGAAAGACAAAACAATTGCTGGTGCTTGTGGCTTTTTTTTTTTTTTTTAGTGTAGGAAGAGTGGGAAGCACTATTATAGTTCACACACACACATACACACATATTACCTGCTTTGCAATACTCTTAACAGGCAGGGCACCAATAATAACCCACTGATCAATTCGATTGTACCATTGCCTTGAAGATACTTGAGACATGATGTAAGTATAAAAAAGTGTTGGGTAAAATGCCACCCTTGCAAAGACATCTGCAGGTGATACTGGCATGGTGAAAATAACGACAGCACCAGTGAGACACACTGCTGTAACAGCAAGCCAAGGGAAATTATTTACAGTGAAGGACCACCACTCACACCAGCCAGGAACACTGCCTGTCATCTGGAGAAAAAGCAACAAGAAATTACCAAAACAACTGATTATTACAACTGGATAAATAATAAATATATAAAATTTATTGCCTACAAAACATTGTTTTCAGTGATATACTTTGATGTCTGATATAATCACTTCAGATGCAATAGTCTTGTCTATCCTACAGCATTCATTTACAACCAGCTTTTCTGCACACAAATTTCCTTTCCAGAAAGTTCTATACTTATTTAGAATCAACCCCATCAAAACACATAAACAAGTGCTATTATAATAGCTAATTTTTCTTGTCTTTTTATATCCCTGATAGGCCTACATAGTCCTACAAGATTGAAACTACTGTAATTCTTTTTACAATAGACAAATTAATGCATATTTTTGGGTTTGCTAGTGTTTCAGTTTCTGCACCCTCTCTTATGCTTACACTAATAACTGGGTTCTTTCTGATAAACTATGAAGTATGAAGATACCATCAGTACTGTGGATGAATAGGTGGTAAATTTTTAATAAGATCTTTCATATTTGTATACACCAACGCAGGGGCAGGGTATTCTGAAGATTTACCTAACCGCTGCACTTCAGTTTTGTAGTTTGTTATTTCTTGATATGGCCAATAAAACCTTCAATACTTGATTATTTCCTGCACAAACTACCTAAATCAGGGGCGGGGAATGTCCGGCTGGATACAGACTGCGAAATCATTTGATCCAGCCTTCCAGGGCAACCACAGATTTCAGTAAATCAATTTCTGTTCATAGCAACATTAATGTATATTTAAATAATAATAATAATATAAATTTTGAGTGACAAGCAAGGAACGTCCATTACAGGATAGCCAGGACACATACGAGTATATGACATGTATGCTTCTCTTCATCTGCATGTGCCCTATATGGATGATTTTGAAGAATTATGCATGTATGTGACCTTCACCCCAAGCAGAGGGTATACCACTTCTGATTTGATGCTGGCTGTTGATATGTATAGCGCTCATCGACCATGTCGGCTCATATGATGATAAAAAAAACAGATCATCGACATCGTTGTGTACCTTAGTATACAGTTTGCCTACAAGTGACCAACAATACCCTTTCATGGATATCCAAAGGATGATCAAATGAAAAAGCTTTGGCTGGTTAAAAATTCATTTGAGATCATGAGATTATTAGTGTCTGTGTGTGTATAATGTGTGTTGAGTGTGGACAGCTTGTAAATGCAATGAACTCCTCCATTAGGAGGAGGCATGTGTGTACTAAATCATTATGATTATTATTATTAATGGTCTTTCAGTGCACACCCACAAACAGAAAATTGTACAGTAGGAAAAGAAAGCTTTTGTTACTATACACTCTGTGTCCTCTAGGAACATTCTAATTATAAACATATATTTTACAGACTGCAAGCAGTTGTTTTGCTATGCTTTTCATAGAAACAGAGAATATTTTTTGTTCACTAAATTCAAAAAGGCTGGGATTGTAGACGTTGCAAAAGTGTCAACACACTTTGGCGAAACCACAGTTTGACCAAATAGATCAAGCTAATTTTTAAGCAGATAATTTTGTACAGCCCAGGAATGGTGTTGTAAATATCAAAATGGCCCTTAGAGGAAAAAAGTTCTTTACCCCTGACCTAATAAGACTAAGTGAAAGGTCTTACAAAATAAATAGACTGCAACAGACAAGTAACTTTAAAGCCAGGGCAAATGCACCTGTTGATCACTGGCAAGATTTAATGCTATGACTACTATTATGAGGCATGTTCCATTTCCACCTGGACTTGGCAATAAAACAAACCTGGATAATTTTTTTAACATTTTTTGCTTATTCTTCAACTCTTTTTAGACTTTTTCAACATAGTCGCTGCCAATTGCAACATGTTTTTTGGCCCTATGGATTCATTTTTGAAAACACTCCAAAAATTGCTGATTTTGGCATCAATATTAGCTTTCCCTCGAGTTACAAAGTTCACTACATGCAGGGGTTCTTTCATCAAAGAATAAGTGAAAAGATAAAACAGCCATGAATGGATCTTTGGTGGCAGAAGGAACACCACTACCTACACACTGTACATTTTGTTAAGCTAAGTGAAGGACTTTGTAAGTACATGCCACCATCGGTTAGCTCAAGTACCACCTTGATGTTTTCAAGTCTGGCTTCAAGACCTACACTTTCTGGAATACTTTTATACTCGAATACTTGATAGCTTTCTCTCTTCTTCAACTCCTTGCATGCTTTGTGTAGGCACCTTTTTCTGTATATGTGTGCTGTTTGTGTGAAATATTGTTAAGCCAACTGTTTATGTCAAAGCATATTGAGCTTGCTACTGACAGGAAAATGCACTTTAGAAATGCTTTTTTTTTAAAAGAGCAGTTTTTTTTACTCAGATTGCCTTCGTGCCTGCCTACCAGAAAGTTACTTGAAGAAAATCAGATCAGCTTTGACTTGCCTGTCACTGACATTAAGGTGTCTGTGATCATCAAGCTGTGTTGTTTTCTTGCTCTTCTTCAATCTATGCAGTCCTTGCTGCAAGCTTCCTGTGGCATAATAACATATTTGTGGATGTATTTACAGACACTGGCATGCACACATACAAAGATGTCTTTAATAAGTTTTTTGGATTGCAATTGGAAATAAAGGATATTATTATTATTAATAATAATCATGACCAGTTTATTAAAATATACTAAATGAAAAGAAGGAAAAGATACAGGAAGCTGCTGAGGAAGACATATATGCAGCACAAATAAAGATAATTGAAATATAAACAAATTTCAATTTGGCAAAAAGTATAACTGAACCACAATCATTTTTTAAGTGGAGCAGATCATTATATATGATTAAAATATTTGCACCAGTATGTGTATCATAAGTCTGGATCAGATCAAATGAAGGCAAACCAGAAGGAACTCACACTATGCACTACAGATGTTATATGTTATTGTTACTCAACCATGTTTGTCGCATGTTGCATGCTGGCTCAGCCCAAGCGTTAGTTTTAAAGGGGAGGGGGGGTTTGCTGCGTCACGACAATCTGACGCAATCGTTGTAATTTGGTTGGTTTTGACGTGATTGGCGCGAGGAAGGAGGCAGGGGGGTTAGAGAAGAGCGGAGAGACAGAGGAAGAAAAAAGCTGGGGAGCCAGAAAGCTGCAGACTGAATGGAATGACTTTCTTGAGTTGTTTATCCGTTAATCGAGCGGAGTATTGAATATCCAGGGGAGACCGTTGTGAGAACGGGAACCTTTGGTCTGCTGAGAAACTGTGAAGTGGATGGAGTGACTTTCTTGAGTCGATGATCCGTTGTTCGAGCGGAGTATGGAATAACCAGGGGAGACTGTTGCGTGTACGAGGAGCTTTCATCTGCCGAGAGACGGTGGTGCAGATAGAGTGACTTTCGCCTGTAGCCTCTTCGTAGGGGGTGGGGTGGTATCTTAGGGTACAGACGGGGAGGGGGTGGTATTGGTTAGTGGTAGGCGTCTTCTTTCGTCCCAACCCATTAGTTTCTTTGTTCTCTTCCTTGATTCTGTTACATCCGTGTTTTTTTAAAATTATTATTAAACGTGTATTTGTATTATCCTCACGTGTGCATGTCGTTTGTTTTGCACTGGAGAGCGATTGGATTCGTCGCTATACGCGACAATGTCTACCATTCGACACTATCGACAACTCTTTGCTCTTTCAAAGACTCCACACTCTCTACAAAATTTCTGAACCTGCACCAGCATGATTCAGCTCCAATCTTATTCATAGGACCCAGACTGTGTTCGTTGATGGGCAAACAACTCATCCTGCTCCACTTTGAACACAAAACCACTTTCATCATGTCTCACAATGTTTGTCATCAATCATATGCTGAATGACATATACTGTTTCAATCCACCGGCTGTCTCTAGAAGCCTGTAAAAGCGACATCAAGAACTGGATGGTAAATAAAAAAAAATCTTAAACTAAACAATGGTAAAACAGAAGCCCTCCTGTGCTCTAGAGGAAGAAATCAACCTTCGCTCATTAGTCTGCCCAATCATATCAAGGTGGGCAAAACCAACATCACCTTCACATCATCCATTAGGAATCTGGGATTCATTGTCACTGCAGACAGGACCCTTGATAGACAAGTTACAGCTGTCTGTCAGTCTGATTAATATGAGTCACATAAGATCAGCGCCATCTGCCACTTTCTCTATCTGCACATTACCAACACTTGTTTGTTTTTTTCTAGGCTTGATTACAGCAACAAACTGCTCACAGGGTGCCCCTCATACCTTATCCATAAACTCCAGAGTGTACAGGTCTCTGCTGCAGGTCTTTTGCTTTGAGCTAGGAAACAGGACTATGTCA
This sequence comes from Marisa cornuarietis, assembly GCA_004794655.1. Lineage (NCBI taxonomy): Eukaryota > Metazoa > Mollusca > Gastropoda > Architaenioglossa > Ampullariidae > Marisa > Marisa cornuarietis. Next base: position 5,785,434 of record SMMW01000636.1, read on the forward strand.
CTCCTCTTCTTTGTTTTCTGCAAACTCCTTGCTTGGAGGCTGCCCTACACACCTTCTTCATAAACTCCAGAAAGTGCAGAACTCTGCTGGTGCTTAGAGCTAGAAAATGGGACCATGTTACTCCCCTCCTACATTGTTTGCACTGGCTACCCATTTGCTCTCGCATTTAGTACAAACTGTTTGTGCTATTTTTAAATTTTCTTTGCAGGTTCCTGCCCCGACTATTTCTCCGAACTTCTCTTCCCTTACGTCTCAGCCAGACAACTATGCTCTTCATTTGATGACCACTAGAACAACATATTGTCACAGGATTTTTAGTTACTGTGCAGTAACAATGGAACTCTCTCCCTTTCTATATCCGCCCCCTACCTACAATTCAATCCTTCAAATCTGCACCGAAAATGTACCTCTTCCTTGAGAATGACTCCTAACACAGTCCACACAACACTAGTTCTTTTTTCACACACCCAACTCTCTTTTCCATTTATTGCCGCTTTCCTACTCGTCTTCCTCTGCAGAATCATGATATTCTCAGTTCTTGTTACTTGGTTCCTCTTTGCATTTTCTATATTTGTCTTCTATTTGTCATCAGTACTGTTGCTTATTCTTCCGTCCCGTCTATGCTGTCCATGTCTCATTCTTGTTTTAAGCGCTAAGAGCATGCTCCTTACAAGTGTGAGTATGCACCATACAAATCTTTCATTTATTTTTATTATTATCAAAATGGCGCCAGGCCTTAAAATATGCGTCTCTAATAGGGGATTCCCCTCAGCTGAGAACCCCAATATACTGTCTTCGTTTGTAAGTGTTCTTCTGTGAGTCAAAAACAAATTTCTGTTCTGGAACTATGCCTTACACAGACAGTGCATACTGATTGATAAAGAAACAGCAATTACTTTAAAATGGTATGGATATTTAGCACTGAATAAATTAAAAGTTTAGGTTATTTAGCAAAATGCCATGTCTTTGTTATAGCTAAAGATATGCAGTTTGCTAGCGCAGATTCTGTCTTCCCAGCCTTTTTTGAATCTAGTCATATATCATAATATGTATTTATCATTCCCTTTCCACATCTGTCAGACCTTTGTGTTCCAATAGTGAGGTAGGGTGTTAATACTTTTGATAGCAGGAATTTATATACCAAAGTTTGATTGTAGTAATCCAACATTCTTATTTCTTGAGTTTATGTTATTGAAATTGCATAATAATAATAATAGTGAAGATTTTTATAGCGCATATTCACACTCGTAGAGAGTATGCTCTTAGCGCTTAGTGCATGTAACACTGAAGATAAATTTTCAATTTTGGAGCAAATTTATGTTTTGAAGGCACTCAACACCATGAGCTTTACCTGCTGGAAGTATCCTCCAACTAGATATTATCTCCTGCACTGACTGGACAAGAAGTAGGCCTACAGGACAGCTGCAGTTGAAGAAGGCTCTTCTTGTGTATGCATGGTGTCGTGTACCCTCGAGTTATACATTTGCACTTTCTTTTAAATCCCGAATCCATTCTGTAGAACCGGCGTGTAACAGGTTGTCTTCTTTCAAGGACCACGCGGTATCTGCTCATCGCGAGTCCCCCTTCTCTGCTATATCTACCCCAGTTCAACCCCTCGACTCATTTCGTCACATCAGTCACAATAAGTTAAAACTCTTGGCAGAACTTTGATATGGGGTAACTCGCTACGTCATAGGCCGGTCTATGTTATTTTTCAGAGGACTGGGGTTAGGGTTAGGGGTAGGGTTAGGGTTTGGGTTAGGTTTAGTTTATTAGGTACATTTGGACAATTGAGTGGAGCGAGCAGACGACAAATGCCGCGAGCCATTTTTGTTATGGCCGTCGCGAGTTACCCTATATCAAAGCTGTACCAAACTCTTTGATAAGATTTACATAAATAATTCTGTCCATAGATTCTTCTTAAATAACTGCATAGTCTGTACAGAGTAACAAAGGCAGAGATTATAAATTTTCCAAATGCAAAACGAAATTCTCCCTTCCGATTATCAAGGCAAACGAATCATTATGATTCGCATGAACACTGCAACTGATGCTTGATGATGCATGGTTTGCGCTACAACTGTACGAGTTTTACCTCATCATTACCTGTGGAAGTAATTCGCGTCTGCCGAAGAGAGCGATGTGTTGTTTTCGGATATGAGAGGCGACTTTGAGAGTACTTTCCCTTTTTGTGGAAAGTTGTGGAGTTCGCACCCACAGATTTTTGTACTCGAAGAACAGGAGCAAACAGAAGAAACCACAGACTTCTGTGGAAAAAACTTTAGCAGAACTTTCATATAGGTGGTTTTAGTAGTTCACGGCGGGGTATGCTATTTTGTGGGAGGGGAGAGCGGGTAGGATCGATATTTGAGAGGGGTGTGAGGTTGGGCGTTGGTTGGTGTTGTGTGTGATTTATGAAGTTGGGTTAGGGTTAGGTTTATGGGTGTAGGTTGGGGGTAGGGTTAGGTTATATTGTAGTGAATTGAGCAGAGGACAAATGTTGACTGATCGAGTGACGTTATGGTGATTGACATGGAGTTGTGTTAAATTATTGGCTGGTTTTAGTCATGTGATATTTCGTGCGGGGGGGGGGGAAGTTTGTTGATTTGATTTCATGTTAGCAGACGATAGAAAGTCGAGATGATTGAAGATGGCGATTGTGCATGGAAATTTGGGGAAAATTTATGGTGCAATTGTGGATTTCAAGGAAAAGTTGAGAGGTGCAGAGTCTGGAAAGTACAGCAGAAAGAAGTTTAGAATTTATGGAGAAGTTACAATTAAGGTTGTTTGTGTTGAGTTTAGTGGAAGACTTTGATTTGTTTTTTGAGTTTGTGCGTGAATGTGGAGGAAGGATTCGAAGAAGATGAAGCAGACGATATCAGGGAGCTTAGCGAAGACAGAGAGAGCGCAGAAGATGAGTGACGCAATAGTGACGTCACTATTTTGCATAGCTCCGCCTACAGGTAAGCTATTAATTTTTTTTATGGCGTCGCGTTACCCCCCCTATAAGAAAGCTGTTCCAAAGAACAAAGGTCATTAAAGAGCACATCTACTATGATCAGTGAAGTCATGGTTAAAACACTCGATTGTCACCACTGAAAAAAAAAAAAAGTGGCTCAGAGCTCAGATTTCGTCTCGGGACACTGACACACGGTATGTTACAGGTCCTCACATGGCCAGCCTTTTGGGGGTTTTCTCCGGGTAGTACCACGGACTGCTTGCAGACGATTTTTTTTTCAGTGAAGTCACAGAACGAGGCTGGTTACAAAATAGCTTCCGGTTTAGTCACATTCATTGTTAAGGCTCGCCGAGACTAACAGCGGAGAACTTCGCATGGTACAGGCAAAAAGCGTCGCCTTCCTACTGTCTAAGTGATGTAAACACGGGAGTTACGGTCGGGTTTCTTTATTGCTACATGCCGTATTTGTCTCGAACATACTTTTAAAAGTAGTCTGTTAGTCAATGTGAGGAAGTATCGTGTTATCGAAGGTTCCATTTATTTATTTTTATAATTTTAAGATATGCATTAGTCTTTAAAACACTACATATTGTCTGCTGCAACACGAACATGGTCATGATCGTGTATAGCTTTTAAATGTAGCTTGATTGTGATAAAAAAAATACATGCATTTATCATATATAAAGAAACTTGATGCAGCACATGCATGATCATTAGCACTAACATACATATTGTTTACACAACTTTCACACGTACTGTAGTCATACAATCCACGTTTTCTTTAGCTGTCAGCTACAAACATAAAAAAACCATATGTATTTATAAAGTGTTATTTATTAAGAAACTGCTTAACATCAATGAAAAAGAATTTTGTTTTCTTTAGCTGTCAGCTATATTAAACAAAAAAAATCATGTATTTATTAACAAAGTGTTATTAAGAAATTGCTTAACGTCAATGACATTTTTTTTAATTCAATACTTTGTTACTTTAAGACTTATATCACTGTATAACTGATAATGTATTTTTATTCTGTTTTAAACTGTTACAAAATATAATAATGAAAGTATGTCGTATCAGTTATGCCTGAACAAGCTCGATCTAAGACTATTCACAACTAAGCATGATATAAAATTGCTCATACAAAAGTGAGTAATGGTTTTGTCTCATCACAGTTATCAGAAATAGCTAGCAATGAGGTTTCATCTTGTGGCACACAATTAGCACGGTGTACATCTTACAGAAACACCAGCATGTTGCAGCAATGATCTGAAAGCATGACTAAACTGCAGTGCAGACGGACTGTTCCATTCACCACACTGCCTGACTGTTGAAAAGAATATCTCCAAGTGGTCCTGAGATAGTTTATATGTCAGTAAGTAGTCTAAAATTGGACTTGGCCCACAGAACATTCTTTTAGCTAGTGCCAAGAGGCTGTCAATATTTACGGCAAACCCAGTCACCCAAGCCTTTCTTTTCCTCTCACATACCTTTTTGGGTGTCGTATCTGTCATGGTTTGTAAAACATCTCTAGTTTCTAAAAGAAACTTTTCAATATTAGTCAAGTTCTCTGGCCTTAAGGGATCCAGCTCCAAGATTGAGTCCAAGAACACAGTCGAATGGCTCCAACACACGCTGGCAAAGGTTTACTCAAGCACAGCTGTCCCAGGCAACAAACACTGGTGCCAAGGACGAGGTAAGGTACGCTGCCGCTAGCCCACTTGTACTGCTACTCATACCGGTTGCCCCAGGGAACGGACAGTACTTGCTAATCATCAGTTGTCCGGCATGGCTCCAGACGCCCAAGAAGTCCACGGAAAACACGGATGAAATATCCTACTGGTCACTTCCTCTGGCGGTTGCCCCAGGCAACGGGTGGTGGAGTGAAGATACTGTGTAATCCCTTCTTGTCGTCTGCAAGGGCCAAACTCTGACCTCTCACCTCTCCGGTTCCAGACTGCAAGTCCCAGCAATAGCGCTCACGTTCACGGGGAACGGGCCTCCCTTTGACACGCTTACTGCTTGCAGCTGCTACACAGAGACGGTAGTCCCTGCTCGAATGATGGGGGAAAGGCCCTGAGTACACACCTACCCTAAACTACATACTACTGACCCACGTGACCCATCTAAACCAACTGTTCCCAGCCCTGATGCTATTGCAATATTACTAACAAAACTACAACCACCCACGCTATTCTCCAAACTTCCAAAACCTACCCCACTGTCCAAAGGACCTAAATCGACTACATCTATCACTGCGGCCTGTCAAGACATAAAACCGGACTGAATGGATCGTCCTTTGACTGACCGCTGTCCCCTATAATTAAGCTACCCAGGCTTCGGCCCTGTTGTTCTGGCCTTGAACCTGGCTGGTTCATGACAGAACAATTAATATTTTTGTTTTCATATCTTGATGTTTTCTTGATGTTTTCATATCTTGAAGTAATTATTTTTTATGCAGAACTTTTTTAAAGTAATTCTCAAACTGATGAAAAAACATTTTACAATTTTAATTTTGGCATATGTGCTTTGAAGTTCTTTAGCTCATTCAACCTATCAACAACAAATATATTTTAAAGTTTTTCTTGTTTCTTTACTAATTTGCTTTTGTAATATATTTTTTGCGTGGCACATAGGTAAATTGTCTTCATTTATAACCAAAAAAAAAAACCTTACCTAGTGACAGGAACAAGTAAAGGACACTTACCTTCGTATGGTAGCTTCGTGTGGTAATGTCAGTTTTTCCCCGAGAAAACGGTATGCTTTTGGACCATGAAAGTTCAATGTTGTTGCAAACTGCTTTTTTCCTTTAATTTTAATGTTTAAAATTAGTATTCCATTGACGTTTACAATGGGGTATGTGGAATAATCACAAAGTACCGTATCTTTATATAGCTATATTCACATTTTCTTTTAAACAGAACACTTTGGTTCACCAACCGAAAAAATTTAACTTGGTGTGATTTGAAGTGTTCGTGACTGTATAGGGACATACAAGATCTGCCTGAAAAGCAACGGGACTAGTGTCACAAACAATTTATTTCTACTCCAAACAAAAACCTACATGGTTTACTCTTCCAAGTAATACCTCTCGAGTCTAATGCACTTTTTCATCTTTCTCTGCTATGTTTCTGTGCACTGCTGGAAGGATTCTTCTGGGATGCCCCTCAGCTTCGTCGTTAGGCCCTCTTGATGGCCTCCACTCCTTCAAAACAGGCCACTTTACTGATCCCATCGAGGGTATCGTGATTCTGCAGTGAAGATGGACTAGCATTATGTGGACTATTGTTAGGAGTAATGATCAAGGAAGAGATGTGTTTTTAGTGCAGACTTCATAGACTTCTTGCTTGCTTTGGTGGGAAAGTGCCTCCACCTAAAGGTGATTCCGCACTATATTGGGGGGAAGGGAGGGGTATGAATCGACACGGTACTACCATGGACATGTATAGGTGGATTGCTGTCTGTCTGCCGAGACCAACGCTGAGCCTCTTGCGAACACAGACTTCTATGATTTCTAGACCAAAGATTTCCTCAAGTTCGGCGGCAAAGCAAGTGTAGCCGAGACTACAGGCAGAAAGAGCGTGGAGTGTATTGTGTTTATATAAGCAGTAGCCCAACATTTTTTATCATTTGTAACAGTCTATGAGTTGGTATCACTCTTTCTTGTCGAATTCAAAACTTTTTGCCAGGAGTAGTCAAATACAGGCAATGAAATGAGTAGCTCTGGCATGTTTATCAGACAGCAGCTTTCTATAAGCTATTCAATCTGAATGGACAGTCCATGCCACCATACTGAGTCATGAGCCACTGTGGGTGTCTTCACAATTCCCTGGTGCTCTATATGCATTCTGCTGGGCATCTGGTTTTGCAGCTTCTTTGGGATAACTCTTGTACTGTAAAGCGGCATGTTGTCCTGGAAACTGATAAAGCATATTGACTAATATAGTTTAATAGATGCATCAGCTGGACACAAGTATCAGGTCAACCATGCTGACAATATCAGATTGGTGTCTGACACACACTATCTTGCGGTGTGAATGGTCTTATTTCCTGCAATCTCTTCTTATATGCAGATTGGAGATGATTTGATTCACCATCAAATAGTGTGTGTGTGTGGTAGAAATTCTTGTTGTTACTTTTGCGTTCTATTTTTTTCAGTTCTTTGTAAACTGCAGTGAGCCTAGCTTTGGCCTGGGTATGAAACTCCACAATTATTATTATATGGGCCTACAGACTATTTAATAAATTCAAATTCTCTCTCTGTCACACAAGCACATTCAACATTTTTTTTTTTTTTGCTCTTTAACGCTTACCCATGCACACATAAAAGGTGCCTACTTGCAGGCTACAAGTTTTCCAAACTTTGGTGTGACATCACAAATTTGGCAGGTAAACACTTTTAACCTTTATTCCTGTCATGAAGCTATTTATTATACTCGAATCTTTTTCAACACAATTACAAAATGGAAGTATGCTAAAGTCATGTATAATCTGTATAATTATTTTATAAAAGGTTTATAAATTCATCTACAAATGTTTTGAAAAACAGTGAAAAGAAGTGATCTTCTTGTAACTGCACTAGTATTCTCAACTGAAATCATTCAAATTCAACTTTTTTTCTGCAGAGCCATTTGAACAGCAAAGAAGAATCTCATACAAATCCAGTAGACTAGTACTTTCTATTAATGCTTAGGTAAAGGGAGTGCAATAAATAAATAAGCAAGACAAGATCAGCATCCATGTATAGCATGTCCATGTAACCTAACAGCAACACTAGCAAGATGAAGCAGCATCCCCCCTACCTTCTATCAACTTCACCAAGCCATAAAAGCACCATCTCCAATCAAAAGATACCTGCTGAAAAAATAAACGAACAGAAAATGCAGGTAACCAATAAAGCTAGTGTTCACTCCCTGTCTTCATCGGATTCTGTTAGGTCCACAAGGACAGTAGCTCCATCCAAACTGGGAGGTGGGAGTTGGCAGTTGCAGGAGACAAATGCTGGCATGATACGATCATAGTGATTGCCATTTGTATGACACAGAGTTAAGTAGCAATGGTGCACTGCTGAAGAGGTTCCCGAAGTACTGTGACTGTGACCTCTGCAAAAGGCACCCACACTTCTGCCTTGTGCATGTGTCTGTGTGTTTAAGGCACACATGTTACCTCCAGTGCATTGCCTGGTCAGTTGGCGGGGCGAGAACAGGAGCCAGCGGTATTCCTTCCGGTTGTGGTCAGGAGCCAGGACATAGATGTTGCGCTGCAGCAGCGTGGCAGCAGCATATATCTCGCATGTGGTTGCCCATGCGCCAAGCCTGCGCATCTCTTGTACATGTAATGCCATGCTGTTCGTGTCAATATACTGGCGAAAGATGTGGGGATAACTTTCGATGACATCAACAACTGCTTCACGCCATTCAGCATGATAGTTTTCAGACCCATATACTTCCTTGGAGAGAGCTCGAAAGAAGCAGTTTCCATCACCTTTGATATAGTCCACTTGTCTCTCTAAAGATGCCAGCCTGCATCAGAATTAGGAACTTCAACGTTTAGGCAAAACAGACAAAGGAATAACATTTTTTAATTTTAAAACTCCCTCTCTATTCCTTCTCCTGTAAACTTGCAATAACCATAGACATGTTGACATATATATATATATATATATCTTTCAATGACTATAAATAATATGATTATGTATAATATACATATATGTTAAGCAGTCTTCAGGAGAGTACACATAGGAAACAAGGATTGCATTGGAAAACAAAACAGCCTATGAATTTCTTGATCACGGAAACTATTCCTAGAAGATGATTACTGGATGAACTTTGAATAATAATAATAATACTGCACATGTAATGCTATCTAATCTAATTTAAAAAATACAAAACAGAACCTCGTGTATGACATGGGACAATACCTAAGTCCAGACCTAGACAAAAAGTGCCACAATTTCATATAGTTATCCGTCTGTGACATGGTACTTTTTTTTGTCTAGTCCTGCACTTGGTCACCGTTTCACTGCAGACAATAGGCCCATGTGGACAATAAATTGATGAATAAATAATGTCAAAAATCTGACAATGCAACAAATGTTAGACAAATCAGAGAAACAGAATCATAAAGAAAACATGGAAATAAAATTAGCAGTATAAGGTATAATAATACTAAACATGTTCAAGTGCACATCTAAATGCTATCCAGTTTTGAGAACATCTTTTGTATGCATACTAAATCAGCCTCAGTTCGTATGCACTCTAAACTGATGTGCACTTCTTTAACCCTCTTGGTTCGACAAGCCACATGGCTTTGCCGGGTAGCACGGGCAAGGCGATTTTCATTACTTTTTATTGCAAAGTTCAAGTTTTCTCTTTTCCAAAAATGTATAGGTTTCTTGGTCTAATGTTTATCTCAGAGCAGCAATAATAAAAAACAAACTTCACCCACTGCCGTCTTCGCAATCTTCAGTTATAAGCCAGTCATTGTCATGTTATATTTTTATCTTGAACCAAGAGGATTAATTTACAACTGGAAACAAACTGTTTGCAAATGGCAGATTATTCTACTCCAAATCTTCCTAAGAAATAATTTGAAAAATAAAGATCATGGACTGACACACCCACCGTCATCACAAAAGAGACCCACTACAAGGATGTACTAAGAACCTTCTCTCTAGAGATACTGAACAACCTATACTCGGCTGACGCTAACTTGGGTCCACGTGTACACAGATGGCTTAGCCAAGGGAGAAGGAGGAATCTTTATCGGCCTTTCAGATGGCAGATGCTTCAGCATATTCATACTAAGTAGAACACACTTGACAAATCTCAAAGTGAAGGCCAGTGCCCTCTTGAAGGCAGTCAACACCCTTAAATACCTACCCGATTGGTTCGAGTTATAAACAGCTTCTGAAAGGTGGAGATAATATATTCTGTAAATTTCAGTGCATGAAACACAGTGGTTTATTATCTTATTTCAAAGCTGGCGATGTGCACCTGTAATCAGCAATTCCTGCAAAATCTCGCTCCCACATGCAAATAACATGCAACATCATAGCCAGTGGTGTCCATTGTCTCAGTAAGCATATAATGGCCAGAAGGGGGAGCAAATACATCAGGTGCATTAGTTTATTTTCATTTACTGTGCTCTAGTAGTGAAGATGAGTGTGAAGCACTGTTCTCTAGCCTTGAAAGTATGACATCTTACATGTTTGAACCTGAGGATTGCAAAGGTTTAAAACCCCAAACTCGGGCATTAGATGGCACCACTACCACATGGTAAGCATCACTGATGTTTGTCAAATTTTGCAAGATGCATGTGACAATTACAATTTATGTTTGTCCATCTACTTACTGTCACAAAAGCCTCAAGAGTGAAAAATTACCATTGGGACTGATTTGCATTTATATGGGAACAGCTGCTCATACAGTTGTTGGTGTAAACAACAGTAAAAAAAAAGAAAAGAGACTTTCGCTGCACAATTTTTTTTAAAAAGGCAAAACAGACACATTTTTGGAAACGTTGCAGATATTCCTAATCATTTTGACTATAATCAATCGACTATAATCCCAACTATTGACAGCTATGTTGATTGGTGTAAGGAGTAATGCTCATGAAACAGATGTGCTCCTAATGGACGTTGAAAGGATTTGATGGTGGGTAGGTATGTAAAGGAAGAAAGTTCCACTGTTTTGCTGTGACTAAAAATCTGGTGACAGATATAGAGAGTGTACAATCATTAGACGAAGATTTTCAGAGAAATAGGGCAGAAGCCTGCAAAGAAATTAAAACTCAGTACAGTTTGTACTGAATGCAAGAACAAATAGGCAGCCAGTGCAGACAATGTAGGAGAGGAGTAAAATGGTCCTCTTTCCTAGTTCTAACCACCAGATGTACAGCGGAGTTCTGTACTTTCTGGAGTTTATGAAGAAATGCAGAGCAGCCTGCAGGCAAGAGGTTACAATAATCAGGCCAAGGTAAAACAAATGCGCAGAGAAACGTGTGGAGAGAGAATATGGCAGATGGCATTGATCTTATGGAGCTTATAATAGGCAGACTGACAGAAATCTGTAACTTGTCTATCAAGCATCATGTTTGCAGTAATGATAAATCTAAGATTTTGGATGGACAGCATGAAGATGATGTTGGTGGTGCCCACCGTGATGTACTTGGGTGGACTGATGAGCGATGAATGATTTCTACTTCTTGAGCAGAAGAGGGTGTCTGTGTTGTCATTGTTAAGTTTATATTTGTTCTGTTCCATCTTATCTTTGATGTCACTAATACAGGATTTGACGGTGTTAAGAGCAGAGTCAGTGAGGTGCAGCAGTATAGCTATGTGTCATCAGCATAGAATTGTTGATGTAACACCCACGACAAATTAAAATATTTGTCATGTGTATTTACACATTTTTTATAATTTTTGTTTAGCAATTTTGTGTTATTCTTTTATTTTGTGTATGCGTTGATTTTGATGTGGTCTGGCATCCGCGAGATGAGACTGAGATTTTGGCAAGGGGAAGTAACTCTCTGGGTCCTTCATTTGCACGTTCTTTCTTTTGTGAGAGAGACGTTGACCGAGGTGGGTCATGGCCCACACTGGGATGTGTTTGTCCTAATTCAGGTTAGTGGAAAATATTTATGTTTTTTGACACTTAAAACACTGCTCTACAAGGGCATTGTATTTTTGTATGTTTTATATTTTGGGGTGTGAAAGATGTTTGTAGATTTTGTTTATGGAGATGAGACCATTTTTCCTCCTGTAGTAGTTTTATAGGGAAAAGAGGATGTTAGGAGATGGATGGAGGAATTATGTTTAATGTTATTGTTTTAATGTATTTTTGTGGGACTTTTTATTTGTGGTATAATATGTTTGAGGGGAAAATGTTGATGTTGCAATATGAGGTATTTTGTAAGATGATTTAATGGGAATAGGTGATTGCATGTGGTTAACATGTGCCAGAGTGGGATGAGTTGTTTAGTATGTAAATTGAGATGCATTTTAATCATGTTTTGTGAGAAGCAGTTTGGTAGGAATTAAGTATTTTGATATTGTGTGCTTTATGTATTATAAGTTTTTTTTTTGCTTTGCTTTAAGGGCAAACGTTTTTGTTTTTGTCCTTTTCCTTGTTCACGTCTCGTTCTTATTGTTTTGTCGTCTTTGTTATTTGTTTCCTGTGTTTCTCCTGCTGATGTTTGAATAAAGAAGAAAGGTAGAGGACCAAGCTTGTCTGGCCTATCGTATTCCTGTGTGCTGGCATTGTAGCTAGTGTCTTTCCCCCCACCGTACACACTCACCGATTAAACCCCGGTTTACAATGAGAAACATAATGAGACTGGATGAGAAACATGAGACTAGAGGCAAAATCTGTCCTCCAAAGAAGATACTGCTCTCTGTGGAAAGAATTACTGAAACTGGATACTGATGATGATGATGATGATGTCGTTTTATAATGCGCTAGTTTCCGCATCGCAGAGATACGCTCAATGCTGCGATGTCCTCCTGCAGTTCAGAAAGCAGGAGCAAGTGACCGTCTTCAGACTATAAACTGGCCATTGCTGACTCTAGGCTGGTACAAGCTGCATATGTCCCACACTAGCGAACGCTTCTGTGATATAGGTACTCAAACCCAGAACACATCCTGACGATACACTCAAGATTTGATGGCCTACGGCATACTGCCTGGCCAAAGGCACTTGAACTAAGGCAGAAACTCAGGAGGCCAGCTTACTGAGGATGACCACATCCTTTGTTGCAGCTATAGGACTGCCAGTTTGACTGCATGGAAACATGGAATGACAAAGATGATAGAGATAAAAGCAAAAACTACTTCAGATGCTCTTTCATGGAAGGAAGAAGAATGTAGAGGGAATATACACAAAGTATACTGAAATGTAAATATTTTGTATAGAAAAAAATATATTTTTTTAAAATTTTGAGTAAACAGTTGAGAACAATACACCACTCAAAACATACTGAACAATTCTGTGGTGAAGCTTCTGCCAAAAAGTAAGCCGGAGGTTTGGTAGAGCTAATAATCAGCACGCGCAGCACATCTCTTAACAAAGTCATAATAACAACAAAACTCGCTAAAAGTGTTTAAGCAAAAACTGTGGTAGTGGTACGTTTTTGGTTTTGGAACAGCCGAACAGGTACAGCCAGGATTAGACTAAGACCGAGAGTAGAACAGTATAGCAGGACAGTGCATAGTTTAGAAATCGAAGACTGCTGAATTTGAGTGAATTAAAAATTAGAATCCCTCTTTACAAACTACGACCCTGAGATGTGTGGGTTCCCTTTTTTATGAGCAGTGACAGCATGACAAAACCTCACCGGCATGATACATGAACGGGGGGGGGGGGAATGACATTAATCATACTCACGTTGCCTTCAAATATTTATAGACCGAGTAGCTTGGAGGTGGGGAAGCAACGGAGACTCCGGCTGCGCAGCACCGTCTTTCGTGAACCATGGCTCTCCCTTCCTTGTCAGCGTCCTCGTCTAAGGGTGCAGCAGCTGCTGACCTGCAAATGACATCATTCAGAACGACGTCATTGGTCAGCAGGGTTGGCGAGGTTTCCTGATGAGTTGCGTTCGATCTCTGCGTTGAAACCCGACTTTCCGCCGCAGCAGTCAGAAATGCTGAGGATTTCCCTGATGTCCTTGTAGTTGTAACGTCATACAACTGACGCAAAGGTTTTCGACGCAAAGATGAAGTCGTAAGTAGACGATTTTTAGAACCATGCGTAATCTCTTCCACTTCAAAGTTCTCAGATATCCGAACTGACTCTTCATCTGACTGCCGTCGTCGTGACGACGGAATAAAATCATCAATTTCCATATCATTGTCACTTCTCGCATTCTCTTTCTCTTCGATCGACCAACAGCTGTTTTGTTCAGGTCTTTGCTGTTCCATTGTTGGGTTCATGAGTCTGAAGTTGGGGGGTGGGCTGTACCTGCCTTCAACGGACTTGAAGCTTCGTGGTGTTCGACGGTCGTTCTGTTCGGCTGAGTGTTCTTTTAGACACTTCGTTGCTGGTACATGTATATTATTTAAAAAACAATTTTCTTCACCTGAAGCTACACACTTCGAATCTGGAAGCGTTAATAAGCTTCTTTCCGGTCTGCCAACAAGGTTTCTAGAAGGACCTGTTTGCTGTGAAGGACTATGCCCCGTAGACGATGTGAAACGTTCGATTTTGATGGGTATAACATATGCTTTACCTTCAGGTTTTCCATCTGAAGGCAGCGTTTCCTCGTGTGCCCTATGGTGAAGACCACAGTTACCAGCTGGTAGTGCCACATCGTGAAATATGCTGTCAAAGTGGTCGTAGAAACCTCTTCCTTCTAGAAGCGATCTTCTATGCTTAAGTTTCATGTTAGTCGAAACCTCTACCCCGTTTCCCTCGTCTCTCTCAAAGCTCCGTTCGAAATTATGAGGGGAAGTTCCCGACAATTCACGGTTCCGAAAGGACGACTGATGCGACGTTAATGACGTAAAATGAAGACTGCCCCAGTTACCGGCAAACAAACTCATTTTCACTCTGAAACGGCGACTAATAATAGACAAATCGGATCACTCAATCGTCATCGACTGCGATAGCGCGCGACCCGCCTCATACACGGCTGACTGTGTGTGGGACATCCAAACTTCAGCTGACTCACAATTAAGTGACTAACCTGCGCGCTATCTGTAACAGCAGTTTGAAACAGCTATAGGTTGCCACGTACAGCGGATGCGTGGGTGAACTATTCATTTATGGCCCCTCGACGTCAGTTTAATGTCTTTTCCGCACAGTTGTATTCCAGCTCTCTTGCGCGTTCTCTAATAAGCAGCAATCCCATCGAGTAAATGCGATGTTGTCGGTGGATTGAATCATTGCTTCCCTTTTCGCTAAAATGTTTCAGCATTTATCTCGAGCATTTAGCCATTATGCTGACCTCTGAATCCTTGTAAGTAAATAGTTTCAAGAAATGTGGAGAAAGTCCACAAACGATCGAAAGACGACGGAACTCTAGTGCAAACAATCGCCCACCAGGCACGTTCTTGTAGTGTGTACGTGACGTCACAAACCATATAAGGATGAGTCCTGGTGATTTCCCTCGCGACGGACCGCCCTCCGAGTAAATTTAGAACGTAAACAAGTGAGGCAAACATTCCAGAAAAATCGCGTCATTGATGTCTTCAAGCAGAATGGAGGAGAACAAAAATGTACCTTAGTATGTTCTAGTAACTTCTGCGTTATACAATTCGGGAAGTTTGCAGAAAAGGTGTTATAGATCGTGCCGGCCAGGGATGGGATGTATAGCTGCATGTAGTCTAGCTACAGCTACTGTAGCTGGCTACAAATTTTGTAGTTTGTAGTGTAGCCGGCTACAAATTAAAAAAAAATAGTTTTAGAAAGTAGCCGTCAAAAAGTAGCTTGGCTACATTTTGGCTACTTTCACGACCATTCGTCAACAGCGTGTCAGCAAGACGACGACAGACACTGCTCTCACTGCTCGGTGTTTTGACAGCCAGACACCCACCGTACGTTTCTCGCACGCTCAGTAACCGGAAGTACTGTGTCGTCCAGGTGGCGGAAGCGATTTGCCAGGTATTTTGTTTCCTTTGAAAAACGAAGATGGACGTACCCATCAATTTCGAGCCTTACTTGAAATTCTTTACATTTTCATCTTCTTGCTTGTCTGCTTTTGGAATAGAGGAGTGTACATGTTGTAAAGATTGTGGGAAGGTAAGGGGTTGCATCAACGTGATTACTGCTGTCTCTACCGTTTCTGTACTATCTATTTAGTCTTTGTCATAAAATGTGTGTATGTTTTGCTTTGTTTGTATGAAAAGAGCATGGAGGACGTTTCAACATGGTGGCTTGAAGGATTTTATATTTAATGCTAGTAATTTAATATGACAATTAGCTTGGTAGAAACTTGCTGTGATTGTGAATGGACTTCTAAAATTTTGTTTCATTTTCATGTGTTTATTTTAGAGGAAACATCCACTGCTTGCCAGGCAGTTGACTCAAGACTTGGAAACGTCACGAAAGCGGAAAAGCGAAGACGAGGACTTATCATGACAAAGCTGTGCACTAGGGTGACAGACAGCAACTTTGAGGCCAAAGTTCTGGTCAAGTTCAATTCCATGAAGGACTGAAAGCATGTAGATTTGTTTTAAAAGTATTCACAAATTATCAGCACTAAGTCAAAAGGTTGTTTTATACCTTTGCATTTTGTTGTTAATATGGAGTTTTTGGTGGTCTCAGATCAGAATAAAGGTCAATGTATATAAAAACCAGTTCTTGTGTTAGCAAGTAATAGTGTTTTGTGTGTACGTTTGATGATTGTGTATGTTGCTACAGCCAGCTGGCTACAGCTAACTTTTTATAACATCATGCTTTTAAAAGTAGCCATAAGAAGCTGACTACATTTTAAAAGTAGCCAAAAGTAGCTGGCTACACGTTGGAAAATTGTAGCTGTAGCCAGCTACATTTTGAAAAAAAGTAGCTGTAGTCTAGCCGACTACAAATTAAAAGTAGCTTGCCCAACTGTGGTGCCGGCACAGGCCCCAGAGCAGAAGACCTCTAGCTACGGGCCCCTTGTAATTGTATTCGTAAATTACTTTCCCATTATATAATATTCTTACAATCGATCGTCAATATCTACATTTCATTCAGTAACGTAATATAGACTGCAAACATATTAGGACAAAAGCACTAGGATCTACATCACTACTTGAATTAACAGATCGAGTTGTTTACACGTATAATAAGTATAAATGAGGAAAGATGGTGTTATAGGATCAAAGGTGTAGTAATCGAGCCGCTCCATAGAAAAAATCCCCATAGAAAAAATCCCCAGAGTGAGGAATGTTAAGTCAATCTTTCTTTAAAAAGAAAAAAGGAAAGGAAAAGAAGAAGGAAAAAATCCGCTGACCAACGCTGGGCCCCCTTCACAACCGCGGGTCTGGGTACACCAGACCCGCCTGTCCCCCACCTCTCGTCAGGCCTGGATCGTGCGGATCTTTCCACAGCTCGGTTCATCTCCTTTATGTACACACAGATAAACCTTATAGGTTCTTTCTTATAACGTTGCTACAACTGGATAATATGATCGTCTCTCTGCCCAGACCAGTTTTTCAGGATGTCCGTTCACGTTCTTACTGAACATATTCCTTGCAAAAAATAAAAGGTTCATAGAATGAAATAGTATAGTTTTGCCAGAGCTTTGATGAAGCTGTTGTAGTGCAGTGGTAAGAGAGGGGGATTACTCATTACTATATAGTGATTGATGGTTCGATTTTTTATAGGTATTTTCTTCTCATCTTTATATGTTTTCTGTTCTCTTCTGCTTCTTCCCCATGCTTCATTATTTTTTTTGTTTTTGCTTGTTGTTGGGATTTTTTCTTTTACCTCTAGCTATTTGGGGCTAGTATTAGGTTTAGGATTTGGATAGTTGGATTTGGGTCAGTGTTTGAGTTAGGGATATTATACAACTATAATATGCTGGCACATATAAAATTTCATCAGATGAGCATGATTGCGAGTGATTAAAAGTGTTTAAATAAAGGTAATATTTATTTGTCGTTCTATATAGCTCCAGTAGAAATGAATAAATGCAAGGTATAGATCTGCTCCTATAACTTTTATAATATCCATGATAATGTCTATGTAATAGTCAAATAAAAGTAGTGATGTCTTAAATGTAGAAGTAGCTATGTTTTTGCATATACTATTGGTATTTCAAAAATAGTTTCACAGCTCTTAAAGACCAACCCGAATGGTTTGCATTTTTTGTAGGTTACAATAGATATATATAGGCGATATAAAACTAACCAGTAAATTTCAGCCTCGAAAATCCCTCCGTTAATTATCTGGTAATAGAGTATGCGATTCGCACCGGCAATCAACAAGCGCCACGAACAGTGTACTACGTCATGCTAGAACACTAACCACAATATTGCCAGCAATCAACACCAAACACAGAGAGAGAAAGAGCGTCATTTTGGATTATTCGGACACTGAAAGTCTGCATCTATTGTATTATTGAGAAAACTGCACAAATAAAACCCTACATGCCCAGGGGTTCCCCAGTCTCAAACACATTATTCCCTTTAACTAAAGTTATTATTTAAAAAAATCCCTTTAAGAATGTCTACAATACATAGCAGACAATGCTTTTATGTATGGAATATTTGAGGGCATCCTGATTATCATCATTATTATTATTTTATTAATTAAATTATAACTACTATAATTATTATTATTTTTATGGGAAGCGCTTTGAACTTGCCCATAGGGCAGGAATAAGGTGCTATATAATTTATTTATTTTAACAAACGTACCTGACTTTAACAAGCTCCTTGCAAATAAAATAAGACTTTATATGGCACACATACCAAGATCAATAGACAGATATTTAGATAAATTTAATACAATTTGGCAACAGCTTTGATGGTCTAATAAAAGAGGTCAGAGGGGCATTTTTCTACCTTCTACCTTTTCATTTTAGTTTTTGTTAATGTGTGGGGCTTCTGCATTGCACTGGTCTCTCTCTTTTGTGTTTAATATTTACGCTTACCATCTGCCTGGAATTTATACCACTTTCTCTGAGTTGGACATCAAGAACTTTGGTTGGTGATCATCCTAAGATTTCATTTTTTAAATAACTTTTCCAGAACTGTTTCGACTTGTTTGGTGACTTGATCAAATTAGAATGCAGTGAGCTGTGCTCAGTACTGTGGTGTTGTTGCCAATCTTCAGACAAGCAGCTCACAGTTTATGCAATTAGTGCTACCCATAATATCTGTCATCTCTTTTCTTCCAGTTTGTAACTGGTCTTCAGTCCAGTTCTCTCTAGCTGGTTTCATCCCTTTTCTGGCACCATAATTTAGTACTTTGTACTTGGAAGCTGCTTCATATTTCTTTTCTACTTTTTCTTTAAAGCCACATCTTGGTCACAGAGATTAAGAATGTTCTTTTGTCACCCTAGCACTTCTTGGGCAGCACTTCCTTGTTGTTTCTAGGGAGGGTATCTACAACAATCAACCATATTGGGCAGCAAATTTATCTTTAGCTTGGGGGTTGAAGATTTCCCCAACATTAGGGTCTTACATTTTCTCCAAAGCGAATCTGGCAGCTGGTTAAGTGGTGCTTCCCATTCAGCTTCAACCAGGTTCATCAAGACAAGGTCATGGTCCTTGCCTATGTCAATGCCTGAGTTCACCCTCGTTCTGGCCTTGCTGATGATGAAACATCTTGGCAGCTGGATAAAGTCACATTGTGGACCAAACAATTTGAAGAAGGCCAAGTAGCCATTCTGATTCTATGTAGGGATTAAAGGTATTGGCTAAGATGATTTGATGATTGTGTGCAAACTCTAGAAGTCTTAACCTCTCATTGGTTTCACCAAATTTACCTAAAGCTCATGCTCTTTGCTGGTATGTCTGGAAGGATCTTGGCATAGTGACTGAATATGCCAAGGATGTCCTTGTTCTGTAGTCCCATTAAAAACACAATTTATCAGGCCAGAAACTGACAATTACAATGAGAATGACATCAATTTTGTCATCCTTGCAAAATGACAACAATCGCCTCCTTACACAAAGCCAATTTTAATGATCAAAGTACTTTCCAAGTCTCTGTCAATGGACAATGTTTATGCATATTCTTTCCAGAAAAATCATTTGGCACTCTTGGCAACCTCATCAATAAATTTTGCCAAAGTTATATCCCTGAGCGACAGACCTCCAACATCATGAGAACTGAGAGTTATCTGAACCTGTAAAAAAGCAAAGATGGTGGACATAGAGAACTCAGTTCCAGTGGTATGTAAAACTGAGTATTAAACCTTAGTTCTAGAACATGTATAATCACTTTCAACATACCTTTACTGATCAACAATACAAAAAATGGTTTAATTTAATACTACCTCATATATACATATTTTTTTAAAGAGAACTTGAAATATTTATTTTGGACAATAATAGTTACAAAAGAGAGGAAAATATAGCATATAGGTTTAGATGTCCAGGCCAGAACTTCCTGGTTGAGATGTTTCTTTGATGAAGCGATAGCCTTACTAAACTCTGCCATAGCTTGTGTCAGGACCAGTATTAGTTGAATGTGTCCTTTAGCAGTCTGTGAGTCTGTGTCTGTGATAGGGAGTGTGGAAGAGAAAGCAAGTGAGGAAAAGGGTTAGTGTGTATGTGCGTATGTATTGGATAGGCTTTATTATTCTTTCTTTTGTTTTTTGCATCATCGTGTCACATTTCAAGTGCAGTGTCAATTGGCCAATAAACAAATTCTTATTTTTATTATTCATATTACTTGCCAAAAGGTTCCTTGCATTACATAAGTCAACAATATGCAAACCATGTAGGATTGAAATACCTTATTGTAGACATTGAACCACTCTGGATGATGATTCATTGTCTCTGCTTTTAAAGCAATGCGAGTCATGAACCCAAAGGCCTGTCACATGAGAACAAAAAATGATAATATAACTAATATATAGAGTGATATAAATGGCAAGCTATGAGACTATGAAATACAATTCCCCTTACAGCAGTAAGGTAAATTGAAACGTCCTGTTTTTGTGAAAGACATCCATTTCAAACAGATACAGCGCACAGATAAAAGACTTCTTTGTGGTCATATATATTCTGAACAGAACTAGAGGTTTCCAAAGAAGTCTGTAAGCTTGCATTCAAGGTAACTGATTTCTCTTCAAATACTATTGTCTTAAAGGTAAAGTAAATCCAGATTCAAACCATTCAGGATTCTGCAAACAATAAAACAATTTCTGAGTTTAAAAGTGTTCCATGCAAGTAACATACACAAGACTAAAAGTTAAATGAAAATATCTTTATGAGGAAAAATGAACAGCACTTTTTCTTGAAATGCCGTCTTTTTTGGATAGTTTTATTCTGCATCATACCACTGTTATGTCAGTTACAGAATGGGAGCAGTGAACAGATGAAAAGCAAGCGTTACAATGCCTAGAAAGATTATGCAGCTCTTAATTGTCAACAAAAAATGAAGGGCAAACTTAAAACCTCTCTCCATAATTACAAAACCTGATGAAAGAATGGCCAGTGGTCACAATAAAGGGCTTGATCTGAAAATCAATAATCACGAGACATCCCCTCCCAACCCCCGAGACAATTATACCACTACCCAGATGTTATTGAAATTTTAGTTAGTTAATACTGCAAATTGCACTTTACTAATAAACTACTAAAGAGATCCCTCGACCAGTGGTCACCGCACATTGGGAAAGGGACAACCTACTATTATTGTGAGCACTCTGATCCCCTGGACCAGAGATCAAAGATCAAAGAGAGCGTAGATCAAGGTGAGGACAGAAAGACCTTAACACCTGTGTCATGAACCAGTCTGGTTCAAGCCCAGAACATGGCTGAAGTACAGGTAGGATAATTATAAGAGACAGCAGTCAGTCGAAGGCGGTCAGCAAGGGAATCCTTTTTGTCCATTTTTATGTCCTGACAGGCCACGGTGATGGATGTAGTTGATCTAGATCTTTGGACAGGGGGTAGGTTTTAGTGATTTTAGAGTATAGCGCAGTTGGTTGTAGTTTTGTTAATAACATCGTGATAGCGTCAGGGCAGGGTAGATTTGGTTTTGAGGATCACGTGGTCAGGTGGGTATATAGTTTAGGGTA
Source organism: Marisa cornuarietis (assembly GCA_004794655.1). Taxonomy (NCBI): domain Eukaryota; kingdom Metazoa; phylum Mollusca; class Gastropoda; order Architaenioglossa; family Ampullariidae; genus Marisa; species Marisa cornuarietis. The sequence goes on from SMMW01000636.1 coordinate 5,807,067, forward strand.
GATGTGTAGTCGTGGCCTTTTCCCATCACTCCAGCGGGGAATACCGTCTCTGAGTGTGTAGCAGCTGCAGGCAGTAAGCGTGTCTAAGGGAGCCCCGTTCCCCGTGAACGTGACGCGCTATTTCTGGGACTTGCAGTCTGGAACCAGTGAATTGTGAGGCCAGGGTCTCTGCCCTCGCAGACAACAAGGAGGGGATACACTGTAGGGATAGGTATCAGCACACCACCATCCGTTGCCTGGGGCAACCACCAGAGGTAGTGGCCAGTAGGATACCTCACCCGTGTTCCTTGGACTTCTTGGTCATCCGGAGCCAGTGCCAGACAACTGTCGCCTAGTAACTACTATCTGTTGCCTGGGGCAACTGGTGTGAGCAGCAGTAGAAGTGGGCTAGGGACAGTGTGTCAGAGGGCCCACCTTCTTCATCGTTTACGTCGTTATTGCTTGGGCAGCTGTAAGCGACGAGATCTTCGCCAGCATGGACAGTAGTGTGTTGGAGCATTCTACGGTTGTCCACGACGAGGAGGCAGACAGTCGGGGGACACTGCCTTATTCCCAGCTGTGTGCGACTTGAGCAGTGCATACGCCCTAGGGACTCGGGGTAAATCGTTTGCCATGACACGGAACTTGTATCCAGAGGGAAGTTCTCTTTTATATGTATGATTTTTTTTATAGAACTTTATTAACTGGCAAAGCTGCCATTCTACATTTGTTGTACTTGAAATTTGTTGACCTGATGACAGGTTGTTTCATTTAGCATATGTATATGTCAGCGTGAGAAATCAACCTAATTTTTGTTTCTTTAAGATTAATAATATTTGTATATTGTTTTACAACTGTGTTGTCAGTTGTTGTTGCACATATGTGGGAGATATTTATCTGTGCGCACATGTGGACGTGTGAAATTCGAGCGAGAGGGTGTGGCAGGGTAAAAGTCAGGACTGAAGTGAGCCAGCAATGCGTCCCCTTTCCCCTCGGGCTGTTTAGTCCTGGCCCTTCTCCTCACAGTTTCGTCACAACCTGCAGTACCCATCTTCTCTCCCTCTCTTTAATAACTGGTCAACATTCATTCACACCCTCTCTCTCTCTCTTAACCTTGTGCTTTGTTCTGGCCTATACATGACTGGTTCATGACACCTTCCTAGGAGGATCTGGCTGACCAAATGATTCCACAAATCCACAAAGCGATGTTGCCTTACAAGTTGCATCAATCAAAATAATAATTTAGCTGAATACATGCAGCATTTTTTGAAAAGATACATCTGAATAGTAGTCCTCTTTTTCCCTTTTTAAGGGTTGTACCTCTACTCAAATGTGGTTCGCCTATTAAAAGGATTGGATTTTGTCCAATTTTACTTACACAGTTTTAGAGTAAAAATAACTGAATGTGATAACATGAGTGGGTGACTTGGACTCATAGTTGCTGATGAAGACAGAGGTATTTGTCTTCCAAGGACTCAAAGGCTTAAGTGACAGTAAAAAGAAAGGGGAGGTTCACCAGCTTCTGCATACAAACTTTGTACAGGAGTGCTACAGAAGGCATCCAATTCAATTCAATCCAGGCAAATGAAGAACTCCTGATGATGGATAGGGAAAGTAGACTAAAGTAAAAGTCATGAGATAGAACCATGGAAAGCTTGGAGCAGACCAAGGCACGATAGAGATGAAATAAAACCATGACTGCTGATATGGCCAACATCTTCAAGGACGTTCTGAGCTTTTAAGCAGGAAAGATGCATAGATTTGATGTGGGGAAAAATGAGCCCTGGAAATTGACTTCTTATACCACCATAAGTACTGTACAACTGACAGAGAAAAGTCTGGAAATGTGCCTCTCACCTCTGCACACTGTTAACACATAACTGACAATGGAGTTTGAGCAATGGAAGAAACCTGACCTCGATCAGAGAGCAAAGTAATCCACATACAGCAAGGGATCCAGCCCTCAATGCCCCACCCTATAGCGAGTGATGCCAACTGAAATCCTCCAAAAGAAGGATGGGAGAAGGAAATTGGATCAGAAGAACTTCCAGGTCTTGTCTGAAGATCTAGGAGGATGGTGGAAGATAGACTTGGCATACAGTTATAGTATTTAATAGAGTAATCCTGGAAAAGACTGATTGAACAAAAGTGGGAAAAGGAATATGGCTAAATAAAAGATAGAAGGGAAGAAGAGGAGCAGCCCCACCTGCAGATATGTCACATAGTCCTGGCATAAAATATGAAAGCATTTGAAGAAGAAAGAGATGGAAGGAGTTTTCTGTAAAGCTATGAAAGTAAGAGAAACATGCTCTAAGACAGCAAAGTTCTTCACTAGACAAAAGACACAGTTACCTGTTAGTGAGAGACAGAAAGTGTCTGTAAACAGATGACAGCAGGGGATGATGGCATGGAAAAGGAAAAGGTGAAGTGAGACATTGCTGTCTACATCAATCTCCTATTTATCAAGGGAGGTAAAACAATTTGAAGAAGAAACAGTTACTGAAGAAGCAGATTATGTGGTATTACCAGATGCATGGTTTTAGGTATTTTGATGGTGATGGTTTTAGTCTTGTGTCTTTGTCTGTTTTGTAGCATGTTTTGAATTTCACAATTTCCCTGGTAATGTACTGCATGTCTGTGGAGGTTTTTCTGTTTGGAGCAGCTTGTGTGGAATGAAAATATAGAGGCCACCTCAACCTGCAAGGGAGGTTAGTGAAGGTAGCAGAGAAGGAAACGGGGGCCTTTGAGGAGAGTCATATCATCTCAGTCTGGAGAGAGACAGAAGCTTAGAGTCAAAAAGTCATAAGACTGCCGAGTAGGAGGTGAAGCATGTCACAGAAGTTGTGAAGAACCACCCAGGACATAATGGTGAGAATCAGTGTAAGAAACGCCAGACTCCATGTGCACGTTGGATGGCTGCTTCCTCCTTTTTGGGCAGTCTTTTGAAGAAGCAGCATGGGAACCATCACACCACAGTGTGGGTTTGAGGACCAATATACTGCAGCATGGCCAGTCCCACCACAGTGAAAGCAACAGGCTTGGGACTCGCTGGAGCTAGCCCCATGGCAATAATGCTGACAGCTGAAGCAGCACAAAAGTTCTGAGAAACAGGGCAGGAGTCTGGAAAGAAATTAAACAAAGCATGGGCAGTTGACACTGAATGCAAGAGCAGATGGGTAGCCAGTGCAGAAAATGAAGGAAAGGAATGACATGGTCCCGTTTCCTAGCTCTAAGCACCAGACGTGCAGCGGAATCCTGTACTTTCTGGAGTTTATCAATGAGGTGTGAGGGGCAGCCTGCGAGCAAGGGGTTGCAGCTGTAACCAAATGGATAATGCAAGCATCTCAATCACTGACTTATCAGTTTATAGGATGCAAGTTGACATGCTAAGCAAACGCTAGTTTGCCTTTCAGTAAGTGGTAGAATGAGCAGCTTTGTTTCAACAGCCATTCTCAAAATGCCTGCTATGCTTATCTTATTTCACCTGCTTCACAAGCTTCCAAGTTGGATGTTCTGCTAGCTACATATTTCAAGACTGTTTAATAAGCTATCAAAATGCATGTTCTGGTCAGAATTAGGTGCCATGATTTGCTTGTCCTCTATTTATACAGTGCCAGCATTACAATTGTCTAAATGTGCCACTTTTCAACTGGACCGCTTGTCAGAGCTAGTTTTTAGATGGATGATTTGGCACTAGATGGCTGACCAGTATGTAGCAGTCATCTAAAACCCTCATATTTCATGTACGCCCTAGCTGACTGCTTTAATTTAGCTTTTTAGCAAATGGCTAAAGTTAAATTATGGAGTTGACCCAACACCAAAAATTCTAAACTGCCTGTCACTGTATCCTAATTATGTCATGAAGTTTCACTTAAATACTAATCTGAATGCAACATTATTTTTAAATATCTTAAATTTGGTATAAGGTACTAATTTCACACATTTTGACAAATAACTATAGCATAGGTACAGTGTTTAAACGACAAATACATAGCTTGGTTGGAAACGAATGATTGAATGAACAGTTTCTCATTGGCAGTCGAGTTTTCTCGAGGTAGAAGTCCAGTTGTGTTTTGGCAGTGGGTGGTCAGTTTGGTATTAGGATGGTTAATTTGATCCTGTCAGTTATTGTCTTCAGGTCATTGGTCGAACTGTCCTGGTTGATTTGGTCAGCATCAAATAAGTTGATGACTGACAGCAGTATGTTCTGTTAATCATTCACCAACTTTGAACTTAATTTCATGTCGTCAAAAATAAAATGGTTCAGAAAATTGAATACTCTAAATAAATACTGAATACTGCTCAATATGGCAACAAGAAATGTAGAATAATTTGTATTCATAAAGAAATTAAAAAAAACTTTCACTTCTTGGTAAACTTGCATAGCCTTTTTTTCCCAATTTTTACTAAACTACTCCAAAGTGCAGATAGACACTGAATGCCTTATTGTGTTAATACTGTTTTGGAAATCTATTTTTCTTTAAATCTTTTAGAATATGTTCAACAGTAAATCGGTTCTGGCTCAAATTTGATGTCAGGGGACCAGCAGCAGGTCATTTTCACCTACACGGGGTCTATGGAAATGAATGTGATGACATCTGTAGTGGGGAATGTTTCCTGTCCAATGGTGGTTTTTAATACGTCTCCTCCCCCACCCCCCCACTAGCACCTTTTCTTGAGGATTAGTGAAAGTTATCTATTGGAATGATGGAAGGAAATAATGAACTGTTTGCAAGTATCCTCAACGATATATCTTGGATAAAAGTGCTACACCTCCATTTATTCTTGCTGTGATGGAACTTTCTGAAGTGTTACAAAACATACAACATCCAGGAGTTTCCAGAACTTTCACACAAATCACACATGTGACTACTCTGTCAGTGGGCACTCACAAGAGTAGTCACATGTGTGATTTGTGTGAAAGTTCTGGAAACTCCTGGATGTTGTATGTGGTATGTGTGGAAGGAGAAAGGGAACATTCTTTTGCATAGTTTCACACTGTATTAGCTGCAACAAAAACAAATACTGTTCCCAGTCAGTCAAATTTGTTTCATTATGTGATTAAGTAAATGTACTGGGTACGATCCCCTTAAATGGGAATGGAGTGTATTAAACATACGGCAGTGGAGCGTGGAGTTGTGTGCCTTTGATGAATCTGGAGATAGGGATTTTATTTATTTTTTTTTTTATTTATTATCGGCTGAAATGAAACCTTGGGGCTTGTAAAATCACGTAACTAAATATGACGCATTGGTTGAATGTGTGGTCCGCTAGCCCCATAATATCAAATTTGTTCCTCGGTGTTTACCACCTGATTAAAATCTTTGAACTGAAATTCCTTGTAAATTGCATCCCTTCCATCTGTTATGCTCCAACCGGCTTCTTTCAGCGGCGACAGTGTTGTATCCCTTTCTTCGTCGGTCAATTTAGCCTTGTTGAAGGCCTGCAAAATATACTATGTTCTGAATGGAAAAATACTCCAAAACCAACATTATTGTTATTTTATTACATTGAAACTTCATGTATTAGATTACAACATTTGCGTCTAGTGCTAATGCAAGATCTAGATGAGAGATGATAAAACGACATACTTTAATCGATACGAATCCTGCAAAAAGTATTCCATACTTTAATACAATAGACACTGTGTAAGCCAAAGTTTCATACTTTTATACAATAGACACTAACTGTATAATGCAGAGTAAAACATTATATTCTCTAAAAGTAATAACAAACCATTTTCTTGATCTCTCGCGAGCAGAACAAACGAATCTTCTCCGTAAGTCTACTACGTAAAGACACAGGCAGCATTTGGATTTATGTAAAGCTAGCAAACTACTTTCGGAAAAGCGTTCACGGTATTTCAGACGACGAGACTTTTAAGCGTGTAACAATTACTGCACAAGTACATAGTAAAAAGGTATTACCTATACGATTAAGGCCTAAGCCTGTGATGTATGAGAATAGTTGGTGTGGCAGAGAACTGCCAAGATCGAAAGTATAACTATTGATAATTCATTTCTCCTAACACAGTCCGCACAATGCTCGTCCTTCTTAACCCCGCTCCCTTCCCTCTTGCTACTTTACCTATCTTTCTCGCAGAATCACTATATTTTTCTGTTCCTGTTACTTGATGCCTTTTGTTTTCTGTTTCGTCAGTACTGTCGTTTTCTTTCGTCCCCTTTGTTCTGTGTCTACTTAGTCCACGTCTCTTCCTCGTTCTAAGCGCTAAGAGCATGCTCTCTATGAGTGTGAATATGCGCTATAAAAATCTTCACTATTATTATTATTATAACTAAAAGTGTTAGTCACTTACTGGCTGCGGTATTCGCTTTTAGCAGTCAGGCACAGCAAACGTAAGCAGACATGGAACACTTAGACGAGCCTAATGACCAGTTTTTCTTCGTCTTTCAGCAGCCAGAACATGGCAAAATGACTGCTTATCAGAGTGATAAGCGTCAACATCAAATGGTTTCATAAAAAATTCAGTGCCTAAAGTAAAATTGGTTCTGACCTGTGTGAGCACCCTCAACCTCTACGGCACCAGTTGCAAAGACAGAAATTAACCACACACACAAAAAAAAACAACTTAAAGAGACATCCATGATAAAAGATAGTCATGAAGTAAACAAACCGGCTCCAATGGAAAGTAATACCACTGCAGTCATAGCTGGCATATATAATATATAGCCTTGCAATGGGTTTTAGTTGTGAGAGAATCGTCTTTCCGTGAATCAGCGTATTTGAAGTGTCTTTAATTGCATTTAATTAATATAATTTCATTCAAGAAAGTAGAAACTGTTTTTTAGGCTATAGGGTTGTACAATGTTTAATGTGATCCTGAAATAATGACCAAAAGCTGTTTATTTCTGTACATTTTAAAGCAAAAGAATGAAAATTACATCGTTCATTAAATCTTTGCAGTGTAAATGATAAACACTGAATTGTGAACAAGTGATCAAATTCACCATATGGTCACCATATTTAAATAAAAGGCAAGAGTATATGTTTATTATGTAAACTGAGTAGGGCAGATAAATGCAATTTACCCAATTTTAAATGAAATGTTGACAAACACAACAAACAGTTGAAATAATGGTCTGTATATGCTAATATGAACACTATCTGGATTTGCCCTTGTGGATAAATAAAGTTGTATTGTAATAAACCATCCTTCATTGTGGTGCAACGCACCATCTGTTACAGTGTGGTTTAAAATTGTGTTTGTTTACAATTTAATGTTGGAAAGACAAAAGAACTTGGGTAATCTTTAGCTGAAGAAAGAGGATATTACAGCCAGTTACTATTAAAAGTGAACCAATTGAGACTGCTAGCCAGTACGACAAATGCTTAGGTTGTGATTGGTAATAAACTGGTCTGATCATGTTGAACTTTATACAGAAGGATACAATCTTGACTATTTTTTTGTCAGGAAACGTAGATTAATTAATGTGTGTTACAAGATGTTATGAATATTTATTAAAGTGCTATGGGAGTGTGCTGATGTTTGCATGTGTGTGGTAGAGACTGAATGTGCAGGCAGGTGATATAGGTAGGAAAGCCAGCTCATCTGCTGGTCAAAGTCTAGACCTGGTTGAGGCTTTCAGTGAACATAAACTTTCCATGAAGCTTATGTTCATGAGGTTTAATCCAAATCACTCCCTACATACCATTCTTTTGAAACTGCAGAGCTTCTTCAATTAGAGATTTACGCACCCAAATGCAGAACAGAATGTTTTAGAGCCTCATTTATTCTTGCAGCAGTTAAAAATCTCATCCTAAGAACAGTAATTGTTAAATCATGCCTCATGGATAGGGAAGTCCTACAATGGGTTTTTGAATGTGCTCAGAGTGGATGCTGAGCCTGCAATAGCTAGAAGATAAAGAGCTCTTGGTCTCTGTCAAGATGCTGGATGGGATCCCAGTGAGTCTGGTTTTCACCATTCAGTGGCTTATAGTCTCCTCAGGATCTATTCTGGATGAGTGCCTTAGTCTTCCTATGGGTTATGGGGATCATTTTCTGGAAGGCCAGCATGCTGTTAACCAATGGATAGAGTTTGGTGCTACTGCTGACAGTGAGGAGAGAGAGAGGCTTTGAGGCTCATGGTGAGTGGTTCAGGATCTGTTTAGTCAAGGGCTAGAAAGATTGGGATGTTCTCTGTGACGATGGAGATGAAGCATAAGGTTCTTCCACAGGTAGGAAATTCACGGAGACTTCTGCTTTGAAGATGGAGCAAGGACCTTCTCCTGGAGCCGAGATGGACATGGATTGCCAGGTTCAAGGCCAGAACAACACGGCCAAAGCCAGGGTAGCTTAATTATAGGGGACAGTGGTCAGTGGCGTAGGAAGATGCTCGGCTTTGGGGGGGCAAGCTCCATGCTGACAATGAATAACGTTCACATTCTTGCCTTCCCAGCATCTTTTTTGGGGGGGCGGCTGCCCCCCTTGCCCCCCCCTGTTCCTACGCCACTGGTGGTCAGTTGAAGGGCTATCCATTCAGCCTGATTTTATGTCTTGACAGGCCGCAGTGATAGATGTAGTCAATTTAGGTCCTTGGACATGGGGTAGGTTGTGTGTAGGTTAGAGAATAGCGCGGGTGGTTGTAGTCTGTACACAATCTAATTTTTTTTATTTTGTTTTAATAATAATTGTTGACCTGTACTGTGTTGTCAGGCGTTGTTGCACACGCGAATGAAAAGGGAGTGAAGAAGGCGTGCGGACGTGAGAACGCAGATGAGTGGGGCGTAAGAGGGTGGAAGGTGGTGTGAAGCGAGCCAGCGTAGTGTTCCCTTTCCCCCTCGGGCTTTGTTGTCAACCCCCCATCTCTGCGGGTACTTCACAGTGTAGACAGGTCTGGTGGGCATAGGCTGTCAGTCATAGTGAGGGTGAGAGTCTAGAGTCGGTTTTGCCAAATCTTAGTTATGTCTTCATTCAGATGAAACTTTTTCATTTTCATTCAGTACTTCACTAAGCTTACAATATTCATTGTGGTGGTAAAGTATGGTCAGCAAGCATGTGGTACCAGGTTCACAACTGGGGAATAACAAGTGTCCAGTGCCGGACATGGGGAAAAAAATGACTGTTCTGAAAACAAAACTTTGTGGCACCCCATGCTTTTCAGCGGAAGGTGCGGATGTCGAATCTTTGATTATCACAGACTGAGTGGTTTTGAGGTCGAACCATTTCACGACATCACCGGAGAGGCCAAAGTTACATGAAGTCGCTGGAGAAGGATGTTGTGGTCAAGGGTATCAAAGGCAGTTGACAGATCAGAATATCACGCCTTTTATTCAAGTGTGAAAAAGGGTGTTAACACATCAAACCACTATCCTATTTTCAGTGCAATATGGAAAATATACTGTTTAACTATAAAAATTGTTTTAACTGAAACTCACTAAATAAAAAAAAAATGAAACAGTCTTTGGCATTTAGTTATTAATGAAAAACCTACCGCCTTCTTTCAAGACGGTTCTGAGCACTATGGCTGAATTATATGCAATTAACGCAAGCAGTGAATCGGCAAGGATTATTTTAATACTGTGAAATATTTAACATACGTGTTATTGTACAGATGTAAAAAAAATTTACATATGAGTTATTCACACTCTGGGTTAGCAATATGTATTACAATAAAACCATACATTAACACAGGCATTCCTTATGAAATATTATTCATTTCTGTGATAAAAATGATTTACTTAGAAATTTTTAAATAAATAAATGCGCAAACCTTGCTCTCTCTCTTGTTCTAAAAGGAGTAAAAGGTAAAGGTCATCCCATAACCTTTTCAGGTCATTGGGGAGTGAGGTGTTAGAGACCCTACTTTTCTCGGGGCCAGCTTACATGAGGGTGGTGCCAATCTCCATTTCCCTCACTGCCTTACCTTCCCCAACCCTGGAGTCAGGTACCCATTCCTGTCAGCTGGGTCGACTGGGAGAAGTATGCTGCACTTATCGGGAATTGAACCAGCGCGCTCTCGGTTCAGTCGCCAGCGCTCTAATCACTCGGCCATCCGCTTCCCCATCTCGTTCTACACTTTGTTTAATTTCTCGCGTTCGTTTTGCACAGTCTCATAAACGTGTCAGCTAGAGTGGCTCGCATATCTAACCCAGAAGATACTCGATAAGAGAGTGCAGATTACTCAAGCCAGCAATGAGGAAGAACGGGTAGAGAGTGAAGATAATATTTCAGTACAGGAGAAAACCTGGTCGTCAGCGTCAAACTCCATAGCATTTACAGGGTGTCATCTACAACCAGCCCAGTGAAGTAGTGTGCTTTGCCTTGTTTATTCAGTACAGTTATCACGCTGAGTTTATAGACAATCGACCTATCTGCCACCTTATGCACTTTGATGAGACATCAGTACAGTTGCCTACAGTACTTCTTGACTAGCACCGCCCACTACGAAGCTTTTTCGTTGCAAGACTAAATCACCCCAACGATAAACGGCTTGCCAGTCTCAGGTAAGTTATGAAATACTATCAGATCACAACTATGCTGTCGGAAAAAAAAACCACAAGTTAGAATGAGAGAAACTTTCAGGAAGGGTAATCTAGCTACGAATGTAGGCGTTACCAGCACTGTGTGAAAAGCATAACATTGACACAGACTACTAGTTTCTGTGTTTCTATTTTCGGAGTAGCGCTGGTCTATGTGCATGGGCAAAATACTTTCAGATATATATTCTACTCTCAGTGGGAAATAAATAGGACGCTCCAATTAAACTTAGTTATTGTCATATGGAAGAGATTCCGAAAGTTGCAGTAGTGCCCTGAATGTACAAAATGTTAAATATCCATCACTTTTGTGAAGAGCAGTACGTACGCCATGTCATCAACCTTAGCCAACATTTTTTGTACAACCATATACCGCTTTTCTTATGCCTCCGTTTGTCCACACATCCGACAATCCAAATGTATCCACACATCGTTCAAACAAACTGGCTCAGTTATGAACCTCGTTTTATTCACCCATGCAGCTTGTATGTTTGTTTTGGTAGTCGACACGAAGACTTTATGGAAGCACAGTAATATCACTGTAATCAGTTACAGATGGAAATTTTTGAGTTCTCCATACATCATACTATTTGGGATTTACACCGAATAAACTTTTTCATGTCAATTGGTGTACAACTATATGTTATACTTTGTAAATCCCCAACTCTGAGGCATACAGCAACATTAGCTTTACTTACGGAGAAAACAGAGTGAAAAATGGTGACAGGACACTTAATCCCCGACACTTAATCCCCAGACAATCCCCAAATCGCAACACAACACTCAAAACTGCTATTTTGTGAAATTGAAATATTATAACCGTAAGAGAATGGCCATGAGAATTAGAAACATTGTACAGCGATATGAGGCAATGGATCGTCTTCTGTACCTTCGATCATTATAGCTTACCTGTCGTATTGATTAACAACACTTTTCATATCTAAATGTTGAAAAACATTGACTTTAATAGCTTACATGAACTTTAACTAATGTTATAGATGTTGAAATTAAGTATTATTTTAATTGTCAAACATATTTACATGAAAATAATTATTTGAATTAAATTTTTCATTCACTTCATAATTTTTTTAGTTGAAATTTCATTTTGAGGATTAAGTGTCTGGGGATTAAGTGTCGGGGATTAAGTGTCCGGGGATTAAGTGTCTGGGATTCGTGAAAAATACAAATAGCTAAGAGAACTCGAACATTGCATTGACTTAAGGCCATTCCAGCCGTTGTCACCTATACAGGGCGATCAATCATATATCCCTGCAAAGTCCGCTCCTCCCCATTCTACATGCACAAGCTTTGGAATTACGGGTGTTAGACCTGCGTGCCTCAATGATTTCTGTTTATTGCAAGAAATTGGACTGGACTGATGTAGAGATTAGAACGAACACTTTGCAGCGATGAGAAACTTAACATGGCTGGAGATGGAAACCATTTGAAACCTCACCAAATGCATAATGATTTCTTATCATAGAAACATAATATTGAAACAAAAATACGGGTTAAAAGTATTTTAGATTAATATTAGAGGGGTTCAGAGAAATAAATACTGTGATATCTTTCTCGACGAAAATACAAAAAGTGAAATAAACAGCGTGAGTCGGCCTCAGTTGACTGCATTGGTTACCAGTTTGCCTCTGGCAGCATACGTCCCCATTTATGAAGACAACACAATGTGTGGGAAATGTTCTTTCATGTTTCAGAATATGAATGCGTGTTCGAGTTTTGCGCAATGTGTCTTGGTCGTCATAAACGCTTTATTTGCGGTAAGGTCACATCTCATGTTTTTATTAGTCACGATTATCTATCTATCTATCTATCTATCTATCTATCTATCTATCTATCTATCTATCTATCTATCTATCTATCTATCTATCTATCTATCTATCTATCTATCTTTTTACTCTCGAAAGTGATTCCCTTGTCTCTGTCTAAATTTATTGGCCAAGAATGGCACTTAAAATGCTGTTAAGGTAACATGGCTAAAATACGTTTTGCGTGGACTGTATCGGTGCTTATATCAGTTTGGTTTCCATGTTGTACAGCAGTTGGGAATCATCACCTATATCCATCAGACTTTCAGAAACGTTTTCACACTCCATTACAGTCTTAATAAGCCATGTGATCAACGTTATTTTTTCTGTCTTTGATTAAATTGAAAAAAATGTTTCAATATTCCCATGCAGAGCATTTAAATTTACCAGAGACTAGGTTTTCAGACTCTCTAAAACCACGAATGTTGACATTATCCGTCTTGATGTGTGTCATAGGGTTTTGGAAAAGAAAAATTAATCTGTTCTTTCGTTAAGAGATGCAGTTGCATTAACAAATATTCATATAGTAAATTGCTAGATCTACGTGCCTCTTTGCCTACATAGTATTGTTTGAAAATTGTTAAACTAGTTGCATACACCATGCTGTGAAAAATTGTACACAGAGCCTCCGATTCGTCAAAACCACTACCCTTCCTTCTGTGGAGGGCAACTTGTCACTGTTGTTAGTTTGGTCCATAACCAAATCAACTACCTCCTTTGTCAAAGCGCTCCAGGTCCAGTATCAACAATGTCAAACAAGGACGTATCTAGGCGCAGATACAAGAAGTGACTATAACCTTTGCTTAATGTGCCTGAAATTGTAGCTTAAAACAAAATGGAACATCGCCCCATATTGGCTTTAAGTCCCAAACATAAGGCTCATTTTCTGTCCTGAATATTGTAGACTGCCAGATGTGACCGACAGTCCACTTCATAATCAAAACAAACTAGAAATCTTGACATGCATGCTCTTTAAAAGAAGAAGAAAGAAGAGTATTGAAGACTTGCTTCTCTTAACAGTTGAAGAAGGGCTAGGGAGGCAGAAGAAGAATGAAGCAGAACTAGATCCCAAATGATATTCCAGATTTCTGCAACAAAAGAAGGGCCTTGAAGAAAGGGAGAAATATCAGCCCTCAGGCAGTAACCAACTATACAATTGCGACAGCAGCGACATCAGAAGGAAAATCAAGAAGAACCCTGCAGTATGAGGAGAAAACTAGAAAGAAGTTACAGAATAGACCGGATATTGAAGATCCTCATCAAAATAAAGCTTCACTTATCAAAAGCAAAAACTAGAATCTTCTCGCAGGAAGAAATGCTGTCCTAAGCCTTCGGACTGAATATTGCACATATTTTTAAAAGATTCAGCTAATCAAAAACTCCAACGTCTTCCAAGACCGAGAGTCAGTGAGCCTTCAGACATACCATTCTTACAAGAAGATGCCTAATTACTTGTTCACAGTATGGAGGGAGGGAAGTCACTTGGCATTGACAACGTCCCAGTTGTACCGATCAATCAAGACGAAGAAGAAACAACAAAGATTCTCACTACTCTCCCTACAGAGAATCTGAAAATGCAGAGCATCGTCTGAAGTGTGGGCACAGTCATTAGTCATATCATTTCCGAAGACAGGATATCGTAGAGGATGCCAAAACAAAAAGAACAGTTAGCTTGTTGTCGTCGTCATCATCAGCATCAGCACCAATGTAGACCATTAATATAGTACATTTCCCCATTTAATAAAATGCTTAATGCGCGTTACAAAAGAAAGACTAAGAAAGAAAGACACACAATTCCGATTATGACAGACCAAAAATATGTAAGCAAACAAATGTACGGAGACACATCAACACTCGATCCCCTTACATTTGAGGAACATTTTTAGCTGTAGGTATATCCACTCTAGATGCCGTTTTAAATGCAACTTTATTCCATCAGACTTCTCGACTTAAGAGGTTAATCTGGAAATTTGTGCTGTAGAGAATTTATGTGTGTGTGTGTGTGTGTGTGTGTGAGTGAGTGAGTGAGAAAGAGAAAAAAGCACGTGTGTGAATATGTTTGAAGGTGTATGTGGGCGCGGATTATGTGGAGTTTAGGTGTGACTGACACTGAATTGTAATGGCGAATTCAGACGGCGTACATGGATGAATAAAGTATTGTCATTGTCATTGTCATAGACAATCATTAAAACAAGACAGAAAAAACTGTATCCAAAGTATGAGGCAGCTCAGAATGCAAAAAAGGTGAAAGAGTGAGCGGAAAAGTTTAAAGCAGCGCATGGTGTACGCAGATAATACAGAGCAGTCATAGTGCGCAAAAACTCAAGACTCCAAATAGGTCTACGTGTTCCAACAGCATCAGAGACGTGAGACTGCAAGGAACATGGCTGTCAGTTTCGGCTCTCACAACGATGAGTGGCATAGTAGTTGTATCAACAGTTGAGAAAATTCATGGAGCAATTGCAGAAAAGAGGTCAGAAAGTTAAATACATGCAGCTGGCAAACAGATCCAAGTGCAAAGTACCAAAAAGACGGTGCAGATTTTGCAGTTAGACCGCTAGTCATTAAAGTGGTCAATAAAAGCTGGATTGGGCACAGTAAAAAACAACCCATAAGAAAGTAAGTAGCGTAACAGAAAAACATAAATGAACAGAAGACACAAAGTGTGACGCAGATCTACGGGCAAAGACGAAAAAAGATGAAGAGTAGTCACACTCTAGTCAGTTGAAGGTACATCACTTTTATGAAAAAGGATACTCAATCTTACACCGCCATTGCTAAAGAACTGATACAGAAGAACAATCCAGCTTTAGACCAGGCAAGTGAATAGTTGAACAGATCTTCAACTGTCACATTCTAGTTAGGAAAACAGCTTTAACATAAAAGGGGACTGTCTCTGAGAGAGAAAAAGAATCCAGGCATTTGAGAACGTGCATAAGAAAATAATTTCTTTTTTCTGATGGACACAAGACCAATGAAAATATACAAGGAATGGTCGCCTCACTGGCCGGCCAGCAAGAACTCCTTGTGGCGACTTAAAAACGGAACAAATTTGTCCTTTTTGGTTGTGCGAACAAGCGCAATACTCGTATAGTCCTTCAGAGCACCTCGGAGAAAGGCCTACATCGAGGTTGGCAGCACAAGAACTATGAAGCAAACACAAAGGAGTGGATTTACAGTACAATGCAGGACTGACCGGACAATGCAGGGCTAACTGACTGACTTTCCACCGCTTTAGTAAAGTCTTTCATGAGCCTTGTCAATTACCACGTTTATCTAGTGCCCCCAAGTTTATCCGACAGCTAATACTGACAGACCAGCATAGGTGACCAAGTTTCGGTCTGGTACATGAATGAATGGTAATCTTTTGGTGCTAGAGCTTGACTTGTTTTAATGCATATTTAGTTTGGACGTATTTTGTTTCGTATTCTCCTTGAAACCTACTCAATAAAGACTTTCGAATGTTTTCTTCCATTGTCCCTCTCTCCCATCTCTTCTCCACCTCTCTTTTTTGAGTGTTCTACTTGTTCAGGTAGAAAACTGTCTAATCATTATTTAACTTTTTGTATCATGTTCCTTTACACTGGAACAGTTTCGTCTCTAGTCCTAAAACCTAGCACAAGTAAGTGTCGAGTAGTATGACAAAGTAAGTCAAGCCAGGTGGTAATTCCATATTGCCATTTAAAAAATGTTATCAGATCTTCGGGATCGCTTTCTTGATCGTCGGATGCATTGTACGTTTCGGTTCAAGCCTTCTTGACGACCGTCTACGCAACCTGTATGCTGCCGTCCAAGAGTATTTTAAGGAAGCAGGTAAATTACAGCAATAGCTTGACATTTACGATGCATCGTAAATATACACATGCGTTACCAACAGGTTAACCGTCAAAAAAGAGTGGAGTGGTCTTAAATAAAGTAAGAGAAAGAGGATTGGAAGATGACGAAGAAATCAAGAAATGAATGAGAACGACAGGGTTGGCATGGTTGTAGCTGTTTCTGTATCACCCTCTTTTTTCAGATGCAAGATTACGTGCACTTTTAAAAGTGAAGTTAATGATGTTCTCGTTCACCTATTTTTGTCATACTTGGAGGACAGTCATTTGCAAAGCATCCACAGGTTTGTACCTGCCTGGTGGATCTTCACAGGGGAGCGCGATTTCTGTCGATTCTGTCTCCAAGTGTCACAGTGGATGTTGTTGCATGGTGCAATGGTTAACTGCGCCGTGTGACCAACACCTCTGTCTTCAGCTCTCCGGGTTTTTCTCAGAGTTACCCGCCCTTAGCTCATGTACATTGTGGCACGTGATTACAGGGGGGATTGTTTGCTAGGATAACACCCCCAGGGCCAGAGCTTATAACGCGGCTCTTTATCGCGTGGTGGACCTGTCATTGAACACATACGGTATTGCCTTCACATACAGTATTTCGTCCTGGTAGAAACACTAGTTAGTCCGCGACTACTTATTCGTCCAGGAAGAACCAAGCTTATTTCGCAGCTAACCTGGAGGTTACTCTCCTATCCATCAATCACATGAAGACGCGTTGGTTGGAGATGGTCGCCCTGCTACCACACTGAGGATAGTCTAGTCCCAGAAATGAAAATAATGATAATTTTCAAGAATAAAGCCCACTAATATCTGATATTCAGAAATTTGTTTTGTTAAGCATTTCAAGTATTTTGTTTAGTATATCTTTCTAACGACTATCTTTGGTGAGAAGAAGTAGAAGTAAAAAAGAAACAGAAAGGAAGAAAGGCATTATCAACATTCCCTTTTCATATCTACTGACATGGCGCCTGTCGCTACTCGATGTCATCGAAGGATGATATACACAAGCCGCTAATCTCTGTTATGCAGTAAAGATAAACAAGAAAAAAAAAAGAAAAGAGCTGATAGTGACTATTGCTGATGCAGACTGCTTGCCCTGAACAATCTCTACGGTTCTGCACGCGATAGGTCTGGCGAGTCAAGAGACGTCACAACAGCATTTGTTTCTTCTCCAGGCCTTCATTGGTCATGGATTTTTAAAAATCTTTTCTCAACAAACCTCATTCACGCTTACTTGCTCTGATGTAGATATGCCTGAGGACCACATGACTGGGTAACTTGAAGCAGGTCACTTGTCGGTGACGCGGATATAAAATGCTACGTACTTCAAGTTTGTGCAGAATGTCAAACGTTGCAAGTTCATACTGTAATTTTCAATCTATAATATGTAACAGCACGCCGTCACACATCTTGACCGAAATATGTCACATCACACTCATACGCCAAGTTTCAAGGTCACTTATTAGACTAAGACCACACATAAATCACCGCTTGTATGATGTTAGCCGAGAAAACAATCATATTTAAGGCTCCGCCAAAAAGAATTATCTTAATACTTTAAACCGGGAGGCGCAAATATATTTCAGACTGAAAAAGAATCGCCTGCTTGATATTAGCAATTACAAACTTATTTCATAGCTATACAAAACATTGCTTCCTTGCTTCTAACCCAGGGTTACATGTGTATTGCAGGCTCAACATCCAACTTGTCCGACTTCAACATCGGGGACTTTCTGCAGAGTGCTACTCTTGCATTTATTCTCATCGGTGTTTTCTTTTTCATCATTGGCATGTTGGGCTGTCTTGGATCCTGCTGTCAAATCAGATGGTGCCTGATTGTGGTGAGAGATAAACTGAAAGTCACAAATCTTTGGGGAGAGAAAAGGAAAGGTTTTTTTCCCAAAACTTTTATACATACATGGCAATTACTCAGTAATGGAAATTTATGCAGGAATGCTTAAAATACAGTGATCACATCTTCTTTGTTTAATTGTTTCAGTATCTAGTAATACTTGGAATTATCATCGCAGGGGAGGTGACATTTATCATTCTCGTTTACACCATAGATGACAAGGTGAGTATCCGATCTTCTTTAATAGACATTTATATCTTGGTTTCCACTGTGTCTCTGTTTCTCATCTTCGAGTAATCACTGTATAGCGGTTGTAAATGTACTCGGTCAGTTTGGTCTGTTCTGTCTCTCTCTTTTTTGGGATGTACAAACATACATGATTCACTATAAATCAACAATTTGTTTCACAAAAGACACAATATTGTCACAGAATTATTTGTCAGGTTGATTATAGTAATATATAGGAAAACTTATCTTGATAAGCTTTCGACAAGAAATACTAGGGGGTCATCACAGTCGCTGTGGTTGTCATGGTCGGTGTCGCAATTTTATTTGTTCTGATTACACATGACCCCAGCAACAACAGAATGATGATTAACCGAAAGGTAATAATATTTTACGTTGTATATAAGACATGGTCTCTTTAATTCCACAACTTTCATCTACCGTAGATATTCTTTCTATATAGATTGGTCTAAAGTACAGCTTGCCATGAGATTGTTGTGTTACTGCATTCAAGCTAAAGTAATTAATTCTTTTACATTATGGTCTGGATTTGTTTTCTCCTCTAATTTTTTCTTTAGATACAAGAAACCATAAGAACACCCCTTTACGATTCTCTTCGTGATGACTATAAAGGAATCAACAGTTCTGAAGCTGTCTCTGTTGGATGGAACTTTGCTATGGTAACGGTAAGCTGACATTTTCCGATATCCTATAGACTGCTGAAACTTCGACTAACTACGAGTTATTAGATGGCTTTAGACTAACCACCTGGCATGCACCAAATCCTTCATTAAGCCTCCTTTGAGCACTTCCAGTCACTCTAAGATCACTTTATATTGTAAGTGCACAGTAGACTCGACTGACACTAAAGATTTCGAGTAAGGGGTTATGTACTTTAAGCTGTGCTTATGGTGCGATGGTCCTTGAAGTACAGCGTTTGTGCTTATTTCTGTCTTTTGTAAGGAACTTACGAGATTTCCAGCCACGATACGTATTTCTAATAGTCTAAAAGAGCCATTCTCTGAATACGAAAGGAAAGGTGTGCGTTGTGTATTTTTCCTACATTTATAAATATACAAGAAAAACGCATGTATGCTATTGCATGTTAAAAGAGGAAGTGTAGACCCTGATGTTGTAAGAGGTCAGGTACTCATTCAAGAGCTGGGTCAACTGTGGTAAACCGGTTAGAGTGTACACATCAAACATCGAACAACACTGCTCTAACCACTCAAGTACAGATTTTCTCACTACCAGTATAAGTAACTTATTCTGGGAAGAACATTATTATAAATGCGAAGAAATTTGTTGTCAGTGTAGAGGCACAACCAAAGAGAATTCTTCCGTAGCAGTTTTAAGGAAAAGTCACTTGCTACTTCTCTTTTCGAGACCCACCCAAACTAATATCTAAACTTTAATACTTTTCCTTTGTTTCAGTTCGAGTGTTGTGGAGTTACGAACTACACAGATTTTGGGAAAGCAAGTAAATGGCAGAGGAATTACACTGTTAACGGACAGACGATTTATCTTCAAGTGCCGATTGCATGCTGCAAAAGCAACTCGTCGTTTCCTAACGTGCAGCTTCCAGACGATTTCTCGTGTGCTGTGTCCCCCACGACAGCCACTGCTAACATTGACAAAGTAGAGACCTTACTTCGTTACCCGATTCTTGCCATCATTACCGCCGTCGTCATCATTGTTGTAGCTGTCGTCGTAGTCTTTTCTCTCTCCTTTCTTCTTTAATGTCCGTGTGTGGTTGCAGGTGTGCGCGCGTCATTGTGTGTGTGTGTGTGTGTGTGTGTGTGTGTGTGTGTGTGTGTGTGTGTGTGTGTGTGGGAGAGAGAAAGAGAAAGTGTCAGTGTAAGTGTGTGAGAGAGAGATAATTTTGGTATGTGTCAGTATACAATCGAAGAGAGCAAAACGGGTAGAATAAAGATATACAGGAAATTAAACAGAGAAATGAGGCAGTAGGAAAGGTGACGTAAAAGAGAAATAGAATTCAGATTTAAATTCTTTTTTTTCAGAATTTATATCTATTTTAGATAGGAGAAATCACTGAATCAATTAATCGATTGATCGTTACTGCAGATCTTTTAACTTTTGTGCAGGGTTGCTACGATGCCTTTGTTGATTTCATCCTCGATCACGTAAACATTCTCATTGCTGTTGGAGCTTCTGTTGGAGCTGTTGAGGTACAGAATAGGACCACGCGTTTAAAGGCTTGCGTGCACTTTAAAGACAAAGACACGTATATATTTACATGCATGCTTAAAGGACAACAGGAGTGCTCAGCGAAAATCGCTGGAAATAAAGCACAAAGTATCACAAAACATGTTCCGGTGGCATGACAGATTTTATATTAATATTTTTCTCTTAAGCACACCTGGATTTGTCGAGAAAACAGGAAGTGACGAAACGAACGTATTTCTAAAAATAGCACCGTTTGCACTAGCATAAGTCGAAGAGAAAAGATGCCATCCTCGGTAAAAGAAAACTGACCAGGACACATTGTGCTGTTGCTGAATGTTCTCTTCGACACTCAGAGGGAGTTAGTTTGTACTCATGATTTAAATCCTAAAGATAATGGCAGCAAACGCCAGTGGATTCACTTTGTTCAAACGTGTCATGCGAACTTGGTCCCCACGCCGCACCCATGAATTTTTTCAAAACGTTTCAAAATCGATTGTTATTCAGTCACTGATACAGTATAAGCAAGTCTTGTACTTTCAGTAAACTGAAGAAATTTTATTCCTACAGCAGTGCTTACTATACAACAGCACGAGATGCTAAAACCAACTACGACTGCTGGTAGAGCAAGCATCAGATATAAAACATCGACGGTTTCTACACCGTCTGGTCTACAAGTAACATAGTGTGACAGTCACAAACACATCATCAGTCGTATCTTTATCCAGCATAATGCTCAAAACAACTGACAGTATGAGGGCACCATTGATGTGCGTGATCGAAACAGCTAAAAAAAAAAAAAAAAAAGGAAAAAAAAGAATTGAGGGTGATACACATATTATAAGGAGCTTAAACGGGAACACGTGCGATCGAGTATTAGTAAGTAAATAGAAAATTTTGCATGCAGCTAAATGAGGAAGAAATAAGTTTTTACATCGATAAACATGTTTCAAACTATCATTATATTTTTAATTGTAAAAAAATCCTTATCAGCAGTCAGTTGTAACTATTGTTGCCCATTAAATTTTGATCTGATTGACTTACCAGTCTGTTTAATGAATTCAGTTTGGACAATTTAATTATTTTTAACTTCATTCGAAGCTTCTAAATAAAAATCCAATGTGTAGGGCTGTATTCCAAATTCAGCTGTTTCATTTTTTGGGTGAACAAAATCGTTTCTTGAACACGACAACCTGAGTGATGTTTCTTCATTTCACTCGAAGACATGCAAATTCTGTTACAAATGTGTTACAAATACTTCGATCACGTGAGAGAACTCTTCAGTATAGGAGAGTAATTCTTTTCCCGCCTTCCTAGTTGCAGGTGAGAATGCCGATGTTTGAAGGCTTATATCTTTAAAATTAAGGATCATTATGTACTCATATTTTGGGAATTATTATTTTAAAACGAGCTTAACCCGATCATAAAGAAATCATGTTGCGGATTACGCATATAGATGCACACTTAGGTATACTGCTCAGCTTGGGACAGAACACAATATGAACTCTAGTGAATGTAGAAATTCCAGATAATACAAACCAGTCAACATCTAACACGAACAGACAATAATGGATAAATGCAAGCAAAACCAAAGAAAAAGAAAAAAAATGAAGACCAAAAAAATGTAAAACTATGCATATTTCAAAATCCAAAACCTAGAATAAAATAACACATTAACACAGGAATAATTCTAGTAATAATTAATGCTTTGTGTCTGTCTAAAAGTGTCAAAGTTATTTCAGTAACATGATAACAAAATGTTTTTATTGTGCTAGATTCTGATGTTCATCTTTGCCATCTGCGTGCTCTGTGCTGTCAAAAAGGATGACGACGTAAAAGATTTTTAAAAGCAAAAGGAAAGCTTTCTTTGACTGAGGCCATTTAAAAAAATCATACCAATACAGTTTTTCACATCTTTTATGTCTTTAGGAAACGCTCCCTACCAATAATTTGACTTTTATTGTGATAAATAAATGAAACTGAAAACGTGCAGAATAATATTTACTTGTTCAAAATAATCAACAACTCTTGATTTTTCCAGTTGATTATTATTATAATTAGTCAGTTTTTGCAAATAATAACAGGTATGGTAATGAAGAATGGTAATACGATCAATAAACATGGTATTCTCCAATATTTCTAGGTAGCATTGCTAACACTACGACACAACAGCATAACAACAACAATAATAATAATAAAATAAAAAATAAAACGTGTGATTTATTTAGCGCATAATTACACTCAGAAAGGAGCATGCTTTCAGCGCTTAAAACAAGTAGAAGACACGGACAGAATAAGGATGGAAGAAAAACGACTATGCAGACAAGAAATAAAAGACAGACATCGAAGAAACAAAGAGAAATCAGGGTACAAACAGTAAGGACGGAGAGTGTAATAAATCTGCAGAGGAAGACGAACAGGCGGACTAGTCAATTGACTATAATCATAATTAATGATAACTATGTTGATTTGTGAACGATGTGCAGGTGTAACACGTGTGTTTTTATTGCATACTTTGAGGATTCGATGGTGGGTAGATGGCAACACAGTAACTAATAAAAAATCTGGTGACCATATGTGGTTGTTCTGGTGACAAGGATAGTGAGTGTACCATCATCAGACGAAAAGCGGAGTAGTTTGCCTGAGATGTAGGGGAAAAGAAATCGAGCGAAAAACAGTTGTAGCTAAAGAATACGTGATATGAATGTATAATATTGTTGAAGGACTGATCAGTTTTTCTCCGAATCACAAGCAGATCCGGGTCACGGTACCATAACTTTCTGTAGCCGGATTGATTCGCATTTTCACTTCAAGTCTGACTATACACACTGCGTCCCCTAAAAGCCCTTCTTTGTAGTTCCAGAAAAGAGGACGGAAGCCAAGGAGAATTTTCCACTGTAATTCTAGTTCTTTCGCGTCTGGTGTGCTATCTAGTCTAATATACCTCGGGTTTTGTTCTTTTTTCCCCTTCCATCTACTACACATCCTTGGAGTCCACGAAAGACCATGCTTTTTCCAAAAAGTTATTTACATTATTTACACATGCAAACCAGTTCCATCCTACTCTACACATGCCTAACTCCTACCCCGCTAATACCTATCGCCGACTTGTTCTAATGACTACTTATACTTACGTCACTAAGATACTGATAATTAAGAGGGAGGGGACCACCTTTCTCGTCCCCCTCCCTCCATCCCCTCTGCCTCCTCCTCTGCACCCCCTCCTTCATCCTCCCCTCAATCCACTCGACCCCCCACCTACCCCCTCCCACCCATCCCATCGCTCTCCCCCTTCCACTCCCTCACCTCCAGCATCGCCTTCCACCCCAACTAGTGACCTCCACTCCTCTCCTTCCTCACTGCTGTCCCTTCACCACCCACCTCCTCTCCAAAAACCCTCCCTCTCTCTCCCACTTACCTTATGAGCTGACCTGATCACCACCTGGCATGCTGGTTTTAGAAGATGTTCTGCCGAACGAGTTGTCTGTAAATGAAGGAACACATAAAAATGTAAGGATGAGGAAGACATATTAATAAAGCAAATCATGAATTCTAATATTATAAAAGCATAATACTTCTCGATAGTATTTTGAAGGAACCATACTTTCACAATAGACAGTCTGACCGAATTCCTTCAATTCTAGACTACGATTTGTTTTGTTTTGTGTGTATGTGTGTGGTGGCAAGTGCTTGCAAGGCATTGAGATATTCAAGGGAATTTAAATATGTTATTGAATAAAAGTAAAATTTTGAAAGTTATTGTGAAGATTAGGGTTTCCTTCTGTCAGCTATATATTATCATGTGTATTGTAAGAGTGCAAACAAAACAAGATCAAGCAGCATCTATGAATTATATAGACTATTTTTGTGTTGTACTCCTTCAGTCACACAAGTAAACCAAATTTTAAGCCAATCCCATGGGTATTGTGAAAGTTATTGAAAAGATTATGTTGCAAACTTGACACGGGAACTAAATAGCACGGAAGACACGTGGAGTTTGAAAAATCCCGTGCTACCATGTTATGTACGGAAGAGTCTGATAAAGTGGGCTGACCCAGCACCCTAACCGTGTCCGCTAATGTTGAGACGGGTCTGCTTTGCACGGGCCTCACGTAAGGTTTAACAAACACGAGGCCCCACGTGTCGCGTATTACAGAGAGGTAAGTACACTGCGCCGCCACTAAACCCAGCCCCCTCTAAAGCCTTAGATAAAGTCTTTTGGTTATTGTAAAAATCGTGTCAATATTCCGTTATTTAGACTGTCCTGAAGTCAAACCGGTTCATAAAACATGTTTGTGAAAAGATCTAGGAAAAAGTCAAGCAGATTACGTGACTGTTTAGTGTAATAGAATTTAAAATGCTGCCCACCTCTGATTTTAAACATATTTTGCCAAATTTTGTCGGGAGTTGTAAATTGACAGGTCAATTCCCAGTTTTACGCATTCCGTTAGGTATATTTCACTCCAATGCTTAATAGAGGGATGGGTGTAGAGGCGGCACAGTGTACATACCTCTCTCTAGCTTACAATACATGAGAGCACGGGTTTTCCACACTCCACGTGCATGTTCCTGGTAAGCAAGCCCAATGTCAAGTGTGGCGACTGCGGTCAGGGTGTAGAAGCAGCCCACTGCACCCGTCTTTATCACGCAGTACATGGGGGCACGGATTTTTCAAGATTCACGTGCTGTCCGTGCTAAGCAGGCCCCATGTCAAGATTGGCGGCCGAGGTTAGGAAGTGGAAACAGCGCAATGCACCGGTATTTCCCGTGCAGTACGGGTTTTTCAAGCTCCATGTGCTGTCCGTGCTATGTCAAGTTTGGCGTTAGCGGTTTTTTTTAACCCTTTAACTGCCAACTCCTTTACTTCATGTTATATATATATATATTTTTTTGTTAATCTACATGCAGGAAAAGTTGTTCCTGCTATATTTTGATGAAGCATCAACCATGAACTTCGTACAAAAGTGAAGATCAAGTAGTTTCTACGAATGATACAGTCTATTATGCATGTTTACTCTTCATATTGCTGATTTAAAGCAAACTGCAATAAAGTGAGGTATCTGTAACGGAATATGAAGAAATAAGAATTGACAAATCAATTTCCAATTACCAAAAGTGATTTTTAAGATATGATTTCAAACCTCTTCAGGTAACGTGCTAGTCTGTAGTACACTGCTCCATATAATAATATGATTTCAGGTATATTGTAAGAGTGTAAATAAAACAAGATCAAGCAGCATCTATGAATTATATAGGCTATTTTTGTGTTGTACTCCTTCAGTCACACTAGTAAACCAAATTTGAAGCAAATCCAATGAGTATTGTGAAAGTTATTGTAAAGATTAGGTTTTTCGTCTGTCAGCTATGTATTATCATGTGTATTGTAAGAATGCAAATAAAATTTTTATTTTACTTTTTTAATTTTTTACGATGCTAAAATGGCCGGGTTTCAATGTGTTTGAATCTTGGGTACAAGAAGAGATAAGGTAACTTGTCCGATAACCTTTTTTTCAAAATTTCAAGAATTTCTGATCGCGCACTGTTGATTCAAACTGGCTTACATTGTTGCATTGTTGTGACGATGCACTTCAGCAGGGGTTTGCAAAAACCAGCGTCTGAGCATTGTGAAAGGTAGAGTTCAACTAGATAAGATCTCATCGTTTATCTGATATCCCGCTCTGATTGACCTTAAATAACCATCCCCATGCGTAAACCTTGCAGAAGGTGGGAATTTCACTCTCATTACTTTACGGACAGACGCGGACATTTTTTAGCTTTAGATTTTACCTAGCCCTGTGTTTCCCCACCTCACCCCCCCCCCCCACAACTCCTACTCTCCTCCAAGTGAATGTGGCCACCTGAATCCATAAATGATTGGCGTGTGATGCGGTCTCTGACATCTCACTCCCCGACAATTGGAAGATTGGGAAATTATCTTTACAATCAGTACCCGTTCTCCTCTTACACGCACACATACGCAATTGTCAGAGGAGAAGAAAGCAAAAAGGAAGAGAAAACTCCAAAAGAAACATGCACAAATGGCCTCGTAGATCTCACGGCGTGCAGCAACTGTGAGTTACAGACTCTCACGGACAAGCTCGCTGTCAGTGCGTGTGGGATGGAGATCGGCATGGACAAAAGCAAGTGTGTAATGCACTGGCTTCCATAAAAAAATCTACACATTCATTCCTCTATAATCTACTGAGTTCCTTTTAACTCAGACTCCTTGTCTCAGTCATTGCCATTCAACGAAAATTACGCCAGTGCAACAACTTGCTCTAATGTTATCAATGGGAAGTTGTTATTGCGAGTGCTTATTTTATACGCATATCTATCTCTTCGCGATGCTTCCAATTTTGCATTACTAGCTAGCGTTCAGATACTCAGACAAATTTGGAGAAATGACATAATACAAAACTGCCATTTACTCCAAAAGGGATAAAGAGGAAGTTAATACATGCACTAATGCAACAACAAAGGTTTGAAAAATCTAAGAAACTTGCACCGCTAAGGCAAGTGTTTTTTTTATCTGGTTCAAAAGAGAAAAAATAACTTCCTGCTCTCGATCTTTTCTCTGTCTGCCACTTTGATCCGATATGACGATAGGTGGCAGGTAAATCCACAGAGTGTGCGTGCTTGTGGTTCACACATTCGCAAAATAAATCAATGGACAGCACAAACCCAGCTTTGACGACCTGCTAGAAACAATTCAAGTCGAGTTAGGCTAACATACAGTGAACAAACTCAGACTAATTTTACGCTTAGCTAATCCGAAGAGAGAGCGAGAGAAGAAATTGAGAAAATAAAAAGACTCAACCAAGAGACAGGCTGTCATGAAAGTCTTCAAAATAAACATCTTATTCTGTCTTCGCGAGTTTCCTTCATATACGCATGTACAAGTCATCACAGCAGTGCTAAACGACTGCTAATTCAATGCCTTAACACTGATTTCGACAAAGAAAAAAAAACACTATGAAAAAACTTTTCACTTTGAGAGGCTTTTATTATTCAAAGGCAGGAAAACAAAAGATGAGGATTGTTCATAAGCGAGTTGACATTGACGCATTACACAAAATGGCAGTGCATAGAAATGATATCTGTTGTACATTGTACATCATTCAGAAGGAAACTTACTGAAGCTAAATGCGTTAGTATGTTAATACAAAACTTAAAAGACAACACAATAAATATCCCATGCGTTCCTTATAACAATACGTCCATCACTTACACTTGCATAGAAAATATATCTGTTCTCATAATTGCACGTCACAGATCACGTACGGAAAATATATCAGTCCCTAAATAAGTGGTATTTACAAATGGACAACAAATGAAAAAAAACGACCTTATATATAAAACGTTAACAGAATGAAGACTGCTCTACAAATTTTATGAGTGTTCTTATATAGTGTTCTTTTATGTGATAATATCTATAGTCGAAGACCTCTTTACAGGATTTGTCTTCCCAGCACTACCCGTGATGGGAGAAGGGTGGCTGATCTAGCTAGGAACATTGGCAATAACGATCCTTTTTATGCGACGCTGTGGTTTGGGAGTAAAGGTTGGCGAGAAATCCCTCTGAGTTTATGGTCATAGATTGATTACAGGGTGTGTACTCCTTCTCTCGTCTCACTAGCTCTCTTTTACTTTTACTGTTAGTTCTTTTCCTTGCAGTTAGGTGCACTAAATGAGGAGTAGAATGGGTATACGACTTTCACGTGGTTTCTGAGGGTTTGACGGAAAGTTTAGCTAATACGCTGACAAACGTAAAATTGGAAGATTCCGTTCCAGCGCGCGCTACCCGCTACGCAGCTGAGGAGCTTCCACCCGTTTAGTTGTCTGAGATCGGCGGCCGAGAGAAGAACGGGTGTGTGTCCGAAGATCACCAGGTATCCACCCACCTTGACGCATCGGCTTGGGGGCAGCAACAGTTCCATAACGTCAGCTGTTTTGACTACTTCTGAGTTCAGAAATCTGCCACCAAACATAATGGAAGAGATTAACAACAGATAATCTACATGTATGCAAGGTGAAGGTATAATAACTTTTATACTGAAAAATCGATTCCTCAAGGGCAGAGAAGAGATTTTGTTACTGGCGGCAAAATCTAAACGTTTAAAGGCAATGTAAAAGATGTTATGTAACTTCATCCTCTAGTGAGAGACCCATATATGGCTGTGTAAAACTGTATACCGAAGGTCAGGTTTAATCATGAAGAATTAGATTATGTTACTTAAATTTCTTACAATAATTATTGAAAGTAATAGGTTTTCGACAAAATCTCTTCTAAATATCTCAGGTGAATAATTTTAAATTATTGTCAACAGTGAAATGTACAAATTGTAAAAAATATAACCGCTGTTTAGAGACGTGTCAATAAAAGAGATATGAGACGAAGTTGGTAGGTATGAGATTCAGGGATGCAATGTACTGAACAAGATACACCAGTCTTAGATCAAACGGCGTAAGACGCTAGACACAAGACATCTTTACAAACGGCGTCACACCTGCAGAAAACAACGTCGACGCTGTTCTCAGGGATGGCCGGCTGGCGGCAGTCGCCGCAGTGAACCTCGTCGAGCCGCGAACGAGCGTAACGAACCATGTTGGAGCTGAGGTCCTGACCCACTGTGTAGGCGTCAGGAACGACTCGCTTCATGTCCTCCAGGAAGATGCCATTACAACAGGCGGGGTCAAACAGACGCAGACCGGTCTTCTTAAGGCTTTTGAGGAATTCGCGCGAACATTCGCGAAGGATCTCCTGAAACCAAGGACATGGATCACCTAAAGACAAGGGTAAGGAACATTGATGTTCATCGATTGTTTACTAAGGTCTTTTTTAAAGTAATTTTTTCCTTTCGGTTAGAGGCTACCGTTCTTGTTTTGATTTATCTACGTCTTATTTTCTTTTCGCCATAAGGCGTGTTCTCGAAGTAATCAGAAGGTTTCATTTTACTAATAGCTAGTTAGAGAGACCCCTAAAATTAATAAGAATAAGGCAATAACCATTAAACACAGCCAATAAAAACAAGTCACGAACTCTGTTGGGATTATACGAGCAATCTTTTCTAAAGGAACACTAAACATCAACCTTATAAATAAATAAATCTGGGAATTATCTTATCAACGCCTTGAATCCGCTTCTTAATCAACAAAAAGACGATCAGTCGAGCATTCGAATAATAACGACAACGACGACGATGACGACGACGACGACGACGACGACGATGATGATGATGATGATGATGATGATGATGATGATGTCTGAAAGCGCAGTAAATAACAGTTCTATAGTTTCTATAGTTCCAAGTAAAGCCGTTATTACCTCCCCCTCTTCCAGCTGTTCCGCCAGCTCCTCACTGATCTGCCAGCCGTCTGTCGGACAGCAAAGCTCTTCACGGCTGACTGGATGCAGGACTGGAAAGGGATAGACCACCTCAAAGTTGGCTATGCTGCTCTCCTCCTCCAGCAAGCGATGCATGATGAGCAGCTTCTCGGCCGGGAGAAAGGGGCGATAATAGATGACAACCCCATCCTCTCGCACTCGCTGATCTTCCAGAGTGCCCAGCAGCATGGTGGGAGTAATAAGGCTACAGTGTAGCTCCCCGATCTTGCCGGCGCGGTACTGGTGAGACAACAGCCGCCTTCCAACGGTGAAACGCACGCTGCAGCCGACGTCATCGTGGTGTCGCCTGACGGCGGTGTTCTCGTGGCGAATGAAGAAGATGCTCTGTGGCATGTCGTGGTGACTCTCGAACAGCTTCTCCACGGGCCGCCGGCTAATGTCCACCCAGTCCAGCTTCTGGGTGGCGTCCAGGAGCTCGTGCACAGCGTTGTCCTGAAAGAGGTCGATCTCCGTCAGCAAAAGGCGCAGCTTACGTCGGTCCAGGTCGTTGCTGCAACGGTCCAGGGCTTGGCGGCACAGCGACTTGGCCGTGCACCAGTTACCTTCCGACATGTGGAACTGCGCGTGCAAAAGCAGCTCGCGCACCCCGCGAGAGCTGACCTCGCGGAAGATGCCGTCGAAGATGATTTGGTCGAGTGCAACTAGATTAGAATCTTCGGAAAAATGGTGGGCGGGTAACTGCGGCTCTGAACGCTGTCGAGGCGGTGGAGATTGCTGGGCTTCGATAGACATGATACAAAGCCCGAAGTTGATGGACTTTTTCCTGTACATTTACGTGGTCGTTTGCAATGATAGAGGCGAAGCGTCTCTCCCAGCACTTTATAGATCGGCCGTGTGGTTAACCACTGACAACATCTGCTAGTTTTAAAGCACACGGAACAGACTAGGGCGGCGTGTTTGCAGAGATAATCACCTGTTCCACTTTTTACTCACAATAGAGCGATATCGCTTTGTAACCTTTTGAAGATTCGGAACAAAACTTTCTCGTAGGATTCTGTATCTTGAAAACAAATAAAAAAAAACTATATTAACGGTTATGAGGCAAGAATTCAAACCTTAAATTTTAAAGAGAATCCCACAGAGATAATTTTGTCCCGAGTATATTTTTTGTTTCCGCCAGGTCAGCATGAAAGAAATGCAGTAGCCTCAAGTTCTAGGAAACTGGTTTCGAGTTTAGGGGTGCGGTAGTTTATAAAGAGTTTATAAAGAGCGCCCTGACACAAGATGTTCAGTGACTATCAACGAGGGGATGGTAACAGTTGTGGATTTAAACTGATGCAAGTCTTCGATCCTTGCAACGGATCGATTAGGAAAGGATCAAGTGCTTTTTTTCGAACGCGCCTTCAGAAGACCATTTTGAACCCAAGTGCGTGCGTGCGTGAGTGTTTGTGCGTGCGTGCGTGCGTGCGCGGGCGTGCGTGTGTGTGTGTGTGTGTGTGTGTGTGTGCTTGTTTTCATTTGCCTTTCCTATCCACGACGATGGGGTAGATAAAGTGAAGTGACAGTCCGCATCATCTGCGCCAAAGAGTTAGGTAAGCTTTTAACCTTGGAAAAAAGGATGGATATCAAGATCTAAAGCGTTATTCACATTGCCATAACTATTTACTGAACATTTTAGATTCCGCTTACTCAGTGACTTTAAGGATAGATAGATCATTTGGAGTTTTACATTAATTAAAAAAAAGAAATCCACTATTAAGCATATTTCCAAAAAATGTCTTCATTAATGAGTTTTGGCCTAATATCTTTTTCAATTTGAAACGCGGTTAACACACTCAGCGAAAGAATATTTTTTAAGGGACGGCAAGCCTCAGGATATTCAAAACTCAAACCTTTGTTTCTTCATAGTTAGACGTTTCCTCTTTTTGACAAACAATAATAGATAAGAATACAACTGGTGGTGCTGGTGGTGGTGGTCGTCGTCCTCATCACATCGCTCTCTTTTATTATTTTTTCCTTTTCTAAATAGCAGCTACCTTATTTTGAATCACGATCTTTTGAAAATAAGCAAGTAGATAAAAACATTGAAAACAAGAAAGTAATACCGTTTCGTTTCATTAAACGAACACTGACACTGTCGGTCTGCTTATAAACGTTGTAGAATGTGAATAGGCAAAAGTATTTTTCGTTCCTCTAAATCAACAACGATAGTAACAGGGCCTCATTAGCAGACACGACGTCCCGAAATTATCTTTACCTTTCTTTATTGTCGTCTAAAATAAAGCATGCGCGGAATTGTCGTGAGCTGATTTAATCTATAACAGTGAATCATAAAAGGTTCTGTTCAGTGCAATCAGTTTTATTGGTTTTTATTTTTTTGTAAAGACATGAAACGAATTGTTAGAGCTCATATTTAGGTCTTTAACGAAAAGAAAGAGAGGCTGATGAAATATATCAAAAGACTGGGAGAATGCACTGTTAAATATGCACCTGATCAAAATACCGAGATGATGCAACATATCATCTGCGATCCCAGCTGGTCGTGGTCACGGCCTTCACGCGTGTTGTTCACGTGCGGGCAGTAACCTCCTCAGCAGCCGGATGTTTGTTTAGTTTACCAAGGTAGGTAAAAACGCGGGCAGGTAACAGGTTTTCTAGCGAAGCTATTGATTGAGACCTGCATAGTGGACTGAAACTAAAGCAAGTATACGGCTTTTTTATATGTTTGTGAACTACACCTGGCTGTAAGAAAAATAGTTTTCGCGTTCGTGACCTACTTTGCCAGTTTTCCTGTTGTCAGGTGAGGTCACATACAAGTTCCTCACGGTCAACCACTGCCAGAAATGGCAAATTTATAAATAGATGAGCAGAAATAAATAGGATATGTATGCGTCGTTGGAACGAAGCGAAAGCGATAAGAAAACCGCCTATTTTCACAGCAGCCAATAAAAAGCAAGTTTTTGATTAGAGTACGTTAGCCGTCACCTCGAATCAACACACACACACACACACACACACACACACACACACACACACACACACACACACACACACACACAGATTATAAGTATCTTGTCCCTGTTCTTCAAAACAGCAACCTTTGAGACAAACACGACGACGACAATGATGATGGAGATGATAAGCCTACCTCTAATATTTACCTCTCATGCTTTTATTTATGCTGCTGACAGCAGCTTGCGTTCAGGAGAAGAACGTTGACATTGCCTTTCTTGGTGTGAAGGCGTGGAGATGAACAAGAGTGCATACATATTTCATTTGGCTTACTTTGCTGTGTAACTAAAATGCCCCAAAAATCACCGCAAAAGAAACGAGAAGTATAATTTTTGTACCAAAATTGTTTACTAAATTGTCAAAAATTTTCAAGCTAAAAAATAACCTGTAGAGCTGTATACGTAGAAATTTATAGATAAAAAAATGTCATTTATACACATTGATAATAGTAATAAGGATAAGAATAATAAGAAAACTAGAATGTAGCGCATTTCTTCACATGGAGGCGAGCTCAAAGCCCTTAACCGGATACAAAGAGCAGGAGCTAGTGATGGTGTAGAAAACGCATTTTCTACCTTGAACTGAGTAAGTTGCGTGTGAACCACCTACGGTCCACTGGTCAGGTTACCACCGCCATCGCCTGAAGGGACTGTCAAGGCGGGTGGCCATAAAGCCTGACCAGTGATGCGCGGCCAGCCGAATTGAAGCGGCCGCGGGAAAAGTCTAGTGTCGGCCAGTTCCCCTGAATCGGTCAACAAAAACAAAGGGGGGGGGGGTGACTGGAGACACACCACGCGGAGGCAGAAACATCTTGGCCTCTCCATGGGAAAAATAGTCACTTTCCCGAACCACGCGCTGGAGATAGGAGGTCGTCTCGAGAAGAGGTAAATGTGTATATGCTGTTTCTTTGTGCTGAGAGTTTTGGTTGAATTTGGTGAATTGTAAGTCACCACAGAACTGAGGGTGATTACTGGACTATGTGTATATCCTGGAACGTGGAGTACTTCTATACCTGCATTTTATGTGAACTGTGAATGTATTATGGGAAACTGTTAGCCGCCTGTGACAGGAGAGTCTTCGCATACGGTCGTGAAGCAGTGACTTCCAGGGAGCTAAGTCTGTCATAATCTTTTGATCAATCAGTAGAACTTATTGTGTTGATGTACGTGATTTACGTTACATGCGTCTCTTTTTTTTAATTATATTTTAATTATTTTATATTCAGTGATATAGTTTTATTGACTATGCGAATGTGTATGTATGTTGTAACGGAGGTGCGGCGTGTGAGTCAGTTTAGCTACCATTGCGCAACGGAACACGTAACGAAACCTTTACAGATGGCATATGACAGAAACTGGTATGATAATCACCCACCCATCCACCCACCCACACATACGCAGTGAGAATTGCCATGAACATGAAGGAAAGTAGAGAGGAGAAAGTAGACAAAGAAACAGATAGGGTTAAACCTTTACTAAAGAATACTAATATTGCTTATATTATTTGTCTCACATTTCAAGATGGAAAGTTCTGGATATCATATAGGTACAGAAACAGATAATCCACAGGGATTTCTACTGTTGGTCATTGTCACCGTTATTGTTGTTGTCGTTGTCATTGCCATATTTGCCTTTGCCAATAGCTTCTTACTTATGGATAAAAAGTATTTGCACTCTTGTCTGGCTAGTCCACTAAAAGTTTAGTTGGCAGCATTTGTTTCCCTTGTAAGACAATCAACAAGTGCACTACGTTTTAACCTGTTGTATGAGTCATGGAAGCACAATGCAAGCTAGACAAAATAACGATTACATTCATTACAAAGTTAAAGACATACTGCCTGTTTGTGTGTTTGCTTTCTGAATGCGTGTGTGTGAGTGAGAGAGAAAGGCTGATAGGCAGAGACAATAAAGGAGTTGGAGATAGAAACGAAAAAGCGCATAAATATGAACGTCTCGCATGTACATTCTGAAATGTTCTGTTCTCTCTGATTATTCCTAAGTACATTTGATTGATTGATTGATTGATTGATTGATTGATTGATTGATTGATTGATTGATTGTTGTGTGCGCGTGCGTGCGCGAGTGTGCTTGCGTGTACCTGTTCTTGTGCTATTTATCGTAAGCAACTTCAGCTGGGTAATGTATTTGAGAGGAGTCAACTAGATGATGCAGTTTATTACCTTTCATAGCTACTTTCTATTCTTTAGCAGCCGAGGAGTTAGTGCATTCCGAGTGCGTGTACTTAGCCACGACTGCTCACTGTCTGGTTGTCTCCCTACGTCGCATGTTTGCGGGGGTACACTTTAAAGAGCAACCTGAATGGTATGCGTTTTTTGCAGATATCGGTAGATAAAGGCGATATAAACCCAACCTGTAAATTGCAACCTCCAAAACCCATCCGTTAATTAATTATCCACTAGCAAAGTACACGATTCGCACCTGCGATGAACGAGCGTCGTTAACAGTGTACTATGTCACACTAGTGCACCATTCACAACATTGGCAGCCGTCAACACCAAACAGAGAGAGAGAGAGCGACAGTTGGGATTATTCGGACGTTGAAGTCTGTTTTTCTCGTGCTAAAGTAGCAGTTTTTCAAAACCACGAGAAATACAGACTTTCAGCGTCCGAATAACCAGAGCTGTCGCTCACACACACTCTCTCTCTGTTTGGTGCTGACTGCTGTCAGTGTTGTGAATGGTGCACTACTGTGACGTAGTACACTGTTTGGTGTTGACGGCTGTCAGTGTTGTGAATGGTGCACTAGTGTGACGTAGTACACTGTTAGCATCGCTTGTTGATCGTAAGTACGAGTCGTAGCGGATAATTAATTAACGGATGGGTTTTGGAGGCTAAAATTTACAGGTTAGGTTTATATCGCCTGTATCTACCGATATATGAAAACTTCGAAAACCATTCAGGTTGGTCTTTAAGGCTCGGACATGCGAGAAAAACGAAACGCGAACTTACTTTTCTAACGGACTGCTGAGTCCAGTCACGTGATCCTGTAAGTCCCAGCACTGGTGAGAGACACCAAGCATATCGGCTTTCGTTTGCGTGTTCGCTATGGCTAAACGCCGTGTCCCACGGTTTCCTTGAAACTGTTTCTAAGACAATGCCCGTTTCCACCGTTCGCCAGAGCTTGTTTCACAAACCTGCTAAGCAAATTGTTGGGTTTTTTTTCTCAAAGGGAGCAACCGATCCAATGTCCCTGTAAACTGTGATAGCTTCAACGTAATGATTAGTTAATTTATTTGAAGTATTTATTTGAAGACCACAAGGGGACAAATTAAAAGATTTTTTGCGCATGCGTGGCAAAAGTAAGTGGACAAAAATAAAAACGTTACCGGCAAACCTAAGTGGCACAAATCATACGCCTGCTGCCCCTGCAGGCTAATCGGCAGAGTGGTTGAAGAAACAGAAAAACAAAACAGGGCTGAAAAAAATTAATAAATTTAACGATAAGCAGGTTTCGAAGATAGAGTTTATTAATTTAGATTCTTTTAATCACAACTTCAGCTAGGGAAATAAACATTGGTGATAACACTGGAGAATAATTGCAAATTTATCCCTAGGTCCCACTTTACTTTGTTTCAATTTCTGCTGTCTTCTTCGTTTCTCATACTAAATAATATGCAAACACTTATCAAAAGATTTGTAAGACAAAAATTACTAATAATATACGTAAGATTCCAAATTGTGGTCTTGACAATATCTTTTTTCGCGCTCAAATCGGTGGGATTTTGAGGTACGTGAGTCACTTGTGAGTGAACGATAACACTTACACGGCGCAGTGGGGCTTCCTCTCGCACTTAGAACAGGGGACATAACGGGACAGAGTATTTTGAGAGACATGAGCCTCTAGACAGCGGACCGTAACTCCTACTGAACTCGAAATAATCAAAAAAAAAAAAAAAAAAAATGACCGCCTGGTGCTGCGGCAAACAGGGTGCAGGCACTGCTTGTTACACAAGACTTGGGTGCTACGTCACCCGCTTTAGGGTCACTCGCCTCGCTCGCGAGGCGCACGTGCAGCTGGCCAGGCTTAGGAAGAGTGGGGGGGGGGAAGGTGGAGATAACAAAGTACTGTTAGCGCTACACTATTTTCTTTTACTATCCAAAAAAGAAACATACTTTATAATATAATTTCAATCACGTTTTTCTGTTTATAAACAAATAGCATTTGACAAGTCAGCAATATTAGTGTCGATGAGAACGACTAGCAAGCGTCCAAGATGTAAAAGAAAATAATTAGAACTGAAACGATGCTTTCTCTACCTGATGAAGAGTTTGTGAGAAAAGCTCAGAAGTATAGTGCTACTTTAGTCCTTAGTTGCTGGTACTGCTTAATTTGTTTTCTATTTCTCATTATAATTCAGGTAAACATGCGAAATATTTCTGTTTTTAAGCCATTTTGTCACAAACCCTCTAATTTTTATCTTCATATTATATATATATATATATATATTAAAATTAACAACAATTATACAAAGTTTCCGCAATCTCAATGGCTTTATATTTTTCTCTTATTCCTAAGTCATTGAGATTATGAAAACTGTTTGTAGGTTGTTGTGTGTGTGTGTCTCTCTCTCTATATATATATATCTGCCCAGTTTGTATATTTAATAAATCTTGTTCTTCCTGTGCTTTTCTTCGCACGTCCTTTGTTCGAGGAAGAGCAGAGAGTGGATGCCTGTGAGCCGCATGTCGTTATTTTAAGTGACTGACGTGTGAGCGCTGAGCGCAACGTTTCCCTGTAGTATTATGTTGACGCGGGTTGTTACGTGCCCAGTGCCTGGGGCTAATGTTTTATGGTCGGCGAGAAACACAGGACCATTGTTACACAGTTGATCCACATCACTTCCTGTGTATACAAACACCTAGTTTACTCTTATTTGACGGTACTGCCTAAAAATTAGATTCCACATCTATTAATTACATAATATATAATACAGGTATATATTATTATTAATTTGACTTACGTTTTGTGTTTTCACTGCTCTACTTCTAGCAACTGTTTAACTTTCTTTTATAATAAGATTTATGTTAGAAATCAGTTATTTTTGCGAACTGAAGAGCGACATAGAATATGTACGTGATATGAATACGTGCTTTTAAAACGTAAAACTGAAATATAATTGATACACAAGTTGCTTTCTGTGAAGATGAGTACTGCTCTCAGTATGCTTTCTTTACCCATCTATCTATATCCTATCTACTTTCCCCGTTCTTTCTGACAATATTTAAGAGATATGCTTCGATAACCGAAAGTGTAGCCCACGACAAATTTATTTCCACAACTACATTAAGTAACTGTTTTTGTCTAAGGGTTACGTAGACGACGTGATATTTTTCAGGTCATGTTGTTTTATCCCAGGAAGATAATAGTGTCTGGGGCATCAATAAAGCTAGTTTATTCAAAGAAATCACACCTACTTAAAAATATACAGTGTGAGAGAGGTATGCAAGGACACTGCTAGGGCTGTTCGTTTAGCTCAGCACACGCACACACAAGAACGCGTGGTCTTCCTTCTTCATCGCAGACGTTGGTGCAGCCAGGCATGTCACGACTTGACATAAGCCTGTCGTGTAGTTGACAGAGAATCTCTTAGCGGGAATGACAGAGGTTTCGCCTCTTGCTCATTTGAGAGTGGTGTGCTCCTAAGAAGCTGGCTACCCAAAGTTGTTTGGAGCAACTCAGTTTGCAACTCCGTAAGACTATCGTCTGATTCCTCTTCATTCAAAGGTTGCTGCTCACCTGCATCGAGCCTCTTAAAAAAAGATGGTGAAAGGAAGATTTGTTTTCATCTGGCTTCAGCTCTCAGGTAATATATTAATTCTTATTTTTGTTTATGTTGTAACTAGAATAGAAAACAATCTAAGAAAAAAAAGTTTTTGTAGGAAACCTCCAAGATTTGTTTTCAGTTAGAAAGAGTAAGTTATATAAGTATAGTTACATTCACCAAAGTAATATACTCAAAGAATGAATTTGAGCATATTTCACATTGTTTAGGTAGGATGACAACACTTTCTACTATGTTAGTAGAAAATGTTGACAGATTTCTGTCAGGTTGTCTTCAAAAGGAAAATTGTCCTTCAAAAGTCCTCGACATGTTATGTGCAGAGGACGCATAAGAATAGCGCAAAGTGCTGCACGAAAAAAAATTCTCGTGACCACCCATTCAACACACGGTCGCACGCATACATTTCAGTAAGACATTTTTAGTCTTGTGTGGCCATCACTCCCGATATACTGTCTCTTCCTTTTTTCCTAATATATGTTGTCAGATTCAAGGATCGCGAGTCGTGAGTTTTAATCATATCTGTGGCACACGCATTTTCTCTCTAGATGCAGTTAAACAGCCTCAGCGCGGATTATATACAGATAAATAGACAACAAACAGAACTATGCAGACAATATTTATACATTATTGATAAAACATTAGTTGCTGAACGCAAGAACCAAACCCTTTCTGTTGCGCGCAGCATTTGTCCCTGCCATGGCTTACATGTGGAATCACCAGCAGCCGCAGATAATCTCAAGAGGACCACCGCCGCCACAGGACTTCAGTCACGCGAGCTACTGGCAGCACGAGACTCCTGCGCCCCTGCTACCCCCCAGAGCTCAGCCGGTGATGCACAGCCCTCAGCTTCCACAGTATTCCGCGCCGCACGTGCAGCATCAGCCTTACCGTCGTCCGCCATCTCCAGGCGTCTCCACAGGTAGGGATGGAGCAAGTGGGTGAGGAATCTGCGTTCACTTTAGGCCACATTAAAAAGGAGGAGGAAGAAGGTGTTCTGTGCAGCCCATGCATATTTAAATAGTGTTATTCGCAATATAATCCACGCATATTTATATCATATTATTTACAATGTATTCATTAAATATTGTAATGGTGCGTGTGTGTTGGATAGCATTCTATCATAACACAGTCTTGCCCCTTTCTGTATGATTAAATTACTTAAAGAGTTTTGTTATAAGTAATTGAAAATAGCTCAGTTATGTTCTCTCTATATAGATGTATATATTTCTTTTGGTCTTTATACAACCATTAAAAGAGA
The DNA here is from genome assembly GCA_004794655.1 of Marisa cornuarietis. Taxonomy (NCBI): domain Eukaryota; kingdom Metazoa; phylum Mollusca; class Gastropoda; order Architaenioglossa; family Ampullariidae; genus Marisa; species Marisa cornuarietis. The sequence continues at coordinate 5,846,873 of SMMW01000636.1, forward strand.
CAAAATCAATGCTGATATTTTATTTGTTTTTAACAGCTTGATATGATAGTAAATTTCCTCTTTCAAGCAAATGTTTAATTAAATATATCCCTTTGTCCGCCCATCTTCTATACATACATAGTTTATTCCCAATCTTAATTTTATCATTGCAAATATTTCACACACAACACTCTCCAAACATTTCATGCGCTTTAAATACATATGTTCAGAAAATATTTACGTTTATAAAAGAGCCTACTGCAAAACAGCAATCTTTGTACAACTACAAAAATGTCAGATAAACGTATTAAATATAAATACACATACACATATTGTTTCAAGCGAATGGATTCTAGAGAAAAGAAGGGGGAGTCAAAGATTAGGGAGAAAGAGCGTGTGTGAGAGAGACAATGTCTCACGCCCTGTTCTACTTTGTAAATGATGACATACCACATCTTTCAGTTACACCAGAGAAAGCTACATCTCTGTGTAACAGGAGTGGCGAGAATCTCTAGCGTGTCGTTTCCCCTTCTATTGACAATGAAGCTATTGTTTCCTGCGCCTTCCACGCACAATCTAGCACAAAACTTTTTTTTTAATGTTTATCCACGTGTGGTGGACTCAACACTGAGTTTTTTGGGAAGTAGTTCCATATAAATCTGCTCACAACTTGACAGCCTGTCTAGACAAACTACTGCCATGCGAGCCGCATTCTCAAGCTTCATTATTGTGGCTGCTGAATAATTCTTCAAACGCTTTTTATTCTCTATTACTCTTAGTATTTCCCTTGATTTTCTTTCCAATGTGTTTTGTTGTTATTTTTAAAAACTAGTTATGTTTGATCTCAGAAAGGTAGCAGCGTCAAGACAACACGCAGATAAAAGACTTGATTTCTGCTACCTTTGATAGTAATGCAGACTTGAGACAGAAGTAAACATCTACAGTTGTAGCATAATTAGTAAGCATGTTTTGGCTTTTCGTCTTGATTTATTTAGATTCTTTTCTTTCTTACTTGCCTTCTTTCTTCCCTTTCGCTTCTGTTTCTCTTGAGCTTAGCCTCCTTTTACTCTCCTTAATAATAGTACAAGGATATACGGATGCGTACGCAAGCTCTCTATCACACACACACACACACACACACACACACACAAACACACACACACACACACACACAAACACACACACACACACACACACACACACACACACACACAGATAAGAATAAAGAATAAAAATAAAAAGTCCAAATCAGCTGAAAATGTTGAATGAATCAATACACTATATTATGAAAATAAAATGTTTAACATCTCTTCTGAAAAAGAAACACCTAGGTTGGAACTTGACCGCATTCTTGTCACATGACCACGAAACAAGACCGGGAAATCCTTGGAACGAGCACTGATTTCCTAAAACTTCAATTTGTAGTAGGGGTTGACATCCTTATCTTACTCTTCCTTTGGCGGCATAAAGCTTTTATGGAACACTAGCACCGATTAAGTAATATGCGGCTGCTTTCATGCCAGGGAAAACGGCTATTTGTCATCTCATGAACTAAGAAAACATCACAGTGTTGGTCACTCTCAGATTGTAGGACAGACTGCAAATGGGACACTATGGGTCTGGGTAACGCACACACAGGCATGCGGCTTATTGTGTTCACAACCAAAATTGTGCAATTATCAAAATACGTATAGATGGTTTTGGTGAGTGTTATCCATTTGTTATTTGTTCCACAGTGGTCCTGTACAATGTAAATTCATTGTGCACAGAGCGTGATCTTTGTCTTAAGCTTATTTCCCTGACAAGTAAATATCCATTTCTGAAGTCAGAACTCAGACTACGTTTTCAAAAGTAGAAGAACAAAATTATTTCCATAGCTTATGATTTAAAAAGATATGCCAGTTTTGTCGTAGATTAAAACAAAAATACAGGAAACTGGTGTGGTTTGTGGTTCTTTGTAGCATTTTTCTCAGTGTGTGGCATGGGGCAGGGCTGTTGTCAAGACAGAAACAAGTCATAGACGTGTTGAAAAACACCAGTCTTTAACATGCCTTAGGTTTGTATTAAAATATGTGAATATAAATCCATAACAAGCTCTAGGTTTGTACTGAAAACATGCGTTTGTCTGTCTTTAGCAAGTATTAGGTTTGTAGGGAAGACATGCAAACATAGTCTTTAGCAAGCATCAAACATGCACGTTACAATGGATATTATTGAGAGAATGTGTCCAAATGGATGTTTGATTTTATGACAAGTGCCTTTTTTCGTATTGTGCTTGACAGATTTTGATCGGTGCCTTCTTCCGGCTCAGTTTAGACCAGAAACAGCATTATTTTATTAAAGTTATTTCGCTAGCTCATATTTTTAGTTTTTATTTGAGCAATAATTATTCCAGTTAGCCTTTCTTCCTTTGCTACCTTCCGTACTATTTTTTGTGACCAAGACCTTTGGCATTTACAGTCTTCAAGGGGATTATCTGTATCATGTTGTTAATAAAACATATTAGGACATCTCATTACTAATTATCGAAAGTGTTTGACTTTTTAGGTTTTTAGGTTCCATTGAAAAACAAGTGGAGATGTAGGCTTTTTTTTAAACTCAGTGATTTTACTAGATACAGAACATTCTATGAGTAGTGACGAGTAATGTGAAATGACGTTTGCTTTTTTTTTAGCACCACTAGAGGTGGAGCCACTAGAAGCCGAACTATTGACTACCACGGCACCACGACCCCATCTTCCACTTCCAGTTCGCCATCCGCCGCCAGCCTATCACGCGCCTAGTCCTTACCAGAGACCTCCTAACCCTCCGGCCACTTGGAAAGCAGGAGTCAACTACAACGCGCAGCAAGGTAGGAGGGGAGGAGTTGAGGAAACAGACGCATATACAGTTCAGGCGTTAACATATTAACAGTTGGATTAAGGAAGGAAAATAACCGTTTTAAAGGAAAGGGTTAACACTATAGGTAATAATAGGCTACTTACGTCATCAGACACTATTGTGGCTGACCACCTCTTCCAAAAAAGTGTCAACGGCTTTCTACGTGGTGTGTCAGCATCCTATGCTATGGCAAACAAAACTGAGAACTCTCAGTAATTTATAATATGTGAGATGCAGTACTACCCCCTCCTCATATTAAGATGGCGTCCTGAAATTCGCGTTAGGGTCATTCGCTGCGTGAAGGCTTCGCATCCTGTCACGTGGTGGTCACGGCGCTTACGACTTTCATATTCCCGATGGACTTAAAATTCCATTGAACACATCTGCATCGCAGATTATTATATATTTTCTTCCATCATTTTTTACTTTTCAGCATAGTTAGGTCCTGTGGTAACGCATTCCACTCGTTCGATCCGAATCTCCTGGTACAGGTACAGGAAGGACGTCATTTCTAACGCGTATCGTTAGACGAATGAAGTCACGTGTATCATGCACTAGATTGACTAGAAAACAAATAAGGTCACACGTAGAAGAGTAACCCTCAAAGTAACCCGTAAGATAAGACAAATCCATCACGATCAAGGCGAACGAGTAGGTCGATGACAAAGCGTTTATTTGTAGCAAAATGTCATAGTAACCCGTATGTGTGGAGGTATGGTGACGCGCAACGCACAGGAAGAGAAATGACATCACATCGCATGCGAGAAAAGGAATGACGTCACAAGTAGCATTTACGAGTGCAAGCACAACGGCGCGCATAGCCGTACAAGTTGCACCTACATGCTGCGCAGAGATTGCAAAGATTTAAATCATTAATTACAAAGATTACAGTTTTGGTGATAAATATTAAAGATATTAATTACAACCATTGATTACAGTAATCACATACAAGAATTTTGAGCAAGAGAATTAGTGACTACTACTGGAATGCAGATATGTGCGCTACTGTGTATTATGCCTGTCGTTCAGTAATTAACGAAACGTATAGGTCATATATGTCATAATACACGTAGTTGCGAAGACTAATTCGTGTACACCTACGCTTGTGCATCCCCTCTAGTCGGAAAAAGATGATCGAACATTGTCACTCGCTACCATGTACCAAGAAACCCTCTTGTCACTCTTGCAGTTAATCTGCTAGAAAAGTGTGATGATTCCCTTAATGGGTAAAATCTTTACAATTATTGTGTTTTATATTGATGGTTACTAATAATGCCGGGTATAATCAAACTAATCGGCATTCGTATACTAATAAAATGGATAGAAGTACAATCATACAGAGTAATCACAAACAAATTATATGTGGAGTGCATGTGCTTCTGATAAGAGGATTAACCCTTGTATCTAGAAGCGCAAACGTAGCTTACAACGAAAAGTATTTCCGTAGTGTTGATTGTGTGCAACTTTGTAAGATCTGTTTAATTGTGTTTAAATTGCTATCACTGTGGTGATGATGTCGTGTGATTCCGTACAGCGCATTCCTCTACCTACCTACAACGACACATTTGCATATAACAGCAAATACACCATCACATTAATTTTAGGAAAATACACAAAGATTCATTTTATCAATATGGCGCAGTATTTGGCCTGTAGCACGTCACGTATTATGCTCACCCTCGGGATGAAGTTGCAGTCAAAAGTCAAACACAAAGGTATCGAGTCATTGTAAAGATTTGAAGACAACGATACATTATGTTTTGAAATACGGAACTAAAAATGAAATTTTCTATAGGGCAACAAAAAAAATCATAAAATGTCCATCAATTCGATGAAGTGATCACAGCAAAGACACAGATTAATACAGAGAACAAAATACAAGGCGACCAGTCCGGGTCAAGGGACAGAACTGTAACTGTGTATTATGTATGTGAATGCGTTAAGGTATGTAATTATTTTTTACTTATTTCTATGAGTCAGATAAGTTATTCATGCTAAACCTATAAACATGCGTACATGATGCCGTATAAATAAAATTTACGTGTTTTGTGTAAACTAGAATGAATATTTTCTAGTTGTTGTCTTTGTCAGCAGCCAGCAATGTCTAATACTTGTAACCTAGTCGTTCTTGTATAAAAGAAAAGCTGATTGCCTCAATACTGTGTAACAGAAAATTCCAACTGTTTGAGCTGTCTCCCAGTGATCACAAAATATCAGCCTCACTGGCAACAAGACCACTCCTTACATTTCGCCTTTTATTTAACCGCCACTGAAAAAAATTCATTCTTTGATTAATGACAGCCAGCAACTGCTGCTAAGTTGACTAATGGCTAACGCTTTTTACAGTTTACTGACGTGAATTTAGTATTCTGGCTAATTTTGTCCTTGATTGAGTGTCTGAAACCATTTGGTGTATCTGGTTCCTGGTTTTAGTTTTGTAAATCGTGCTTCGGCCGTCATTTTGAGAGTTATGTGAAATCTTAAAGTACGCCCTAGAGCATTTGGGATGACATATATTTTCATAAAAATCGCAAGCCCATGAAAGATTGTTCACTTTTATTATAAATCCAATGCAAATTTTTTCCTTTCAAAGAATAATCAGTAATAAAACTTGTATCAGACGTGCCCACACACACATGGACGCAAACGCACACACACATATGAATGCATAAACATTACTACACGCAGATACACTTTTTATTTTCACACATTGACCTTGGAACATTTAGGAACATAAAGGGGAATAGAAAAATCTCTTTTAAATGAACTGAGGGAGATAAATATTTCCTATTATCATTGATGGCCACACTTCGGTCTATATCACCCCCTCACGACGACGTGTAGGCCATTTTAACACAAAAGCTTTGGTCAGTAAGTATAGCGTTGCGTGCAAAAGTGTCTTCACTAGGAACACACAACCATTTTTCAGAAGTGTCAGGCTCAAGCGTTCCCTCGCAAGTAATAGCTTTTCATCCCTCGGAGACCCAGCTGTCAGTTCAAAGGCCCCAGGTAAAGCCATTGACGGAGGAAGAAAAGACTTTTTTACGTAATCTGTCCTCGCTGACCCAGGAGCAGAAGTGGCGGCTGGCACGTTTGCCTCCTAGTCAGAAAAGAACTGTTCAGCTCCTGATTGAGCGGGCGATGCTTTTGGAGAAGCAGAAAATGCAACAACATTCTGCAACACAAGCCTTACCAGCTTATGCTGCATTACCTCAGGCTCAACAAGAGCAACCCAGACAGCAGCCTGCACTGGTCTTACAGGCGCCAACACAGCAGTTTCCGTCACACCCAAAAAAACTAGAAAGAAATCAGCAGACATCTTGGCCCTGGCAGCCAGTGAACGGTGCTCGTCAACAGACTCTTCCTCCGGAGCTTGGCCCAACCTATCCTCCAGAAAGGATGCATTACTGGCAGCCCAGGCCCACGCCCACGCTGACCACACCGACAGGGGAGGTTGAGAAAGAAGGACCTGCAGTCACAACGACCTCTCCCTTACCATCCATATGGCCAGCGTCGAGTGGCTATGATTATGGTTTGAATTTCTATCTGTTGTGCAGCACTCCTCCCCGCCAAAAAATGAAGCTGCTTAATCCTCTGAAATTCCCTAGTCTTTCCCACCCTAGAAAAAGTTTACCTGAGAAGGGCACTTTCCTGTTGTATATTTTGAGCTTTTCATTGACTGTTTCTAAAGAAATCTTTTAGCTATATATTTAATCGACAAAGAACGTTTTCAAAATTTATTAACGACCGTAGTTTGCTTCTATATTGATCTAAAAGAAAAATACAGTTAAAAGTGAAGAACAAAGAGCCAAAATCAGTATGATGACATCTCCGTTTAAACAGTCGATGAAAATGCTCTTCTCTTGTGCATTAGAACCCTCTAGAAAACCCTTCCAACTTTTTGGTCAGATGAAGTATCTCTTATAGATATCAATTATTTGTTAGACTTTCGTCTATATTTTGTTATACACAGGACGCATTACACAATCTCTGTTTTAACAGTTTCCGACGATTGCTCAACATTTCTTGATAGCATTGTTTTCTATTCTGTAATGCTTGACAGAACCTTAACTAATCATATATTATGTAGATATAGGAACTTTGATAACTTTAATAAGGCACAATATGATCTATATGCTCTAAAAGATCACTGAGATACTTCAAGCTGGCAAATTACTAAATACGCTAGCTTGCGAAAACAATGGGGCCGTGAAGATGAAGTTGAAAGCGTTTAGCCTGACGTCACCTTTTCTCCAACAATTATCACACCTTAACGTCGTCAGGTATTTTAGCAGTTCAACTTCATTTTCTCCCTGTCTGTTTTATTCCTGAAAACACCTTTTGCATTTTGTGCTATGTATTCTGGCCAGCCAGAACTTTTCTTACCTTATCTCTAAATTGTACACGCGTTTACGATTATTTTACTTTTTATAGTTCCCGCCAAGCTTAGTCTATTGTTTCATTTTAACAAACCTTTCCCATCCTCATGAGGCAGATGACAAAGTAGTAAAGTAGTAAAGCAAATAATGTAATTCAGTCGGGCACGTGCATTAATGTGTGGTTTGGATCATTCTCTTTTCCTTCAACTTTTTCAAGCTGAATATTTTTTGAAAAACTGGAAAAACTTTCTAACGTTTCAGACAGGAAATTTAAATTGTCTTCTTTTCTGTAATCAAGTATCTAAAACTAAGTATTAATGGTATTTTTGGAATGGTAACAACTGAATGCTGGGCAGATGGAATGTAACTATTCATGTCTCGAGAGGATAACAGCTGTATTTTTTTTTATACAATCCACCATAAACCACGTTTCTCGTAATCTGTGAGTGTTGTTTTGCGGGGCTGCTTTGTCTTGTTAAAAAGGTACACACATTATGTTTCATTTCAATGTGACGTCTAAAGCACGAGCGCTTCTGGAAACACTGCTCAGTCAACAAAATACGTGACTATAGAATTATTTCTGCTTTCATTTGCGATCAGCTTTTCATCCGCTTGCACTCGTTTTAGTTCTTATGCTACATTGCAGAGTGTCAAAGTCGTACTGGAGCTATTAGAACTCGTATGTAATCGTTTTGGTCAGAATATTATATCGCTGCGAGGACGGCACAGTAGGATGTAACCAAGCGTGTAGCGTGTCTTTCTCTCGAATATCGGTTACATCCAGCATCTGCTACAAAGAACACCTGTGTTCATATCCTCGCAAGTTATTCGCAAATGCGTCTACTAACTATCCATGATAATACGTTCAATAAACGATTAGGTGACCTGGATTAATCTCTCTATATTTGGTCAAAAAGCATATTTAGTGTAGACACATATATTAGTTGCTTGAATCCAAGCACAGTGTTCCTAACCCTTACTTCCAAATTTTTCTCTTGGACATGCCGTAAATACACGGAATTGAAAAATGCGAGATAAAAATATGAAATAAACTTTCATATTCTTTTAATTACCTTGGAAATTATGAAGTCAACCAGATAGAATGAATAGTATATTTAAATCTAGCAAGAGTGAACAGGAGTTTGAAGGTGCGTACTCGTTCTTTTCTAGTAGTTAATTTTCAGCCCCTTTCAAATTCTGGAAAAATTGAATAAATATATTTTCTACATCATACTACCTAAACAGATTTTAATACATTATGTTTAGTAGTATATGTCTTGAATGCATTGCGAAGATCTCAACTATGCAAAATATTGACTACATTAAGTATAAGCCTTAACTTTCAAAGATTATCAAGTATGTCAAAGGTAAAGAAAGCAAATTATGTAGAATCTAAAGGGACGTGTACGTGTACAGTACCAAACCTAAAGCTACACTGAGTGACGCGATTCACGATCAAACTTTTATTTAATAATACTCTGTCAAAGCGAACTACACCACTCACAATGCACCAAGAGTTCAATAATCAGTTACAAGGAAAATTAATAATTCCTATCCTCTGAAGTAGGTAAAACATCCAGTTAAAACCTCTTTCTTAAAAAAGATGAAGATAAGTCTCAGTTAATGGATTAAGAGAGAAGGACACGTCACAACTCCCATAGAAACCGGTTGAGCCCACAACTGTACCAGAAGCGCTCATGAGTGTTCACGTCCAACAGTGATGTCATGAGACCTTTTGTCATCTGTCTTTTGTTGTAGTTATTTGTATTATGAATTCTGCAATCGGCTTTAACTATATCTATATTTACAGGTGGCAGGTGACTGTCGCCAAGCTTTGTTGTAACAAGGTACTGCGTGAGCAGCTACATAGCGTGACCTCAGTCTTTGAACACCAAAGGCTGGCGCAAACTGTGAGAACGAAAAAATAACCAAGCTTCTTGTCGGGCTGAGTCGCTTGCAAGCGGTGTGGAGATGCAACTCTTATAACTAACTTTCCAGGCGGTGTGGGAATCATGACATTGATTTTTGTGAGAGTGTGCGTACGCCTGTGGATACGTTGCACATGTATATCTATTTTAACTTGCGGCACGCTACTGGCTGGAAGTGTGACTTTAAAAAAATTTAAGCAGGTGTTGGGGCTGTAATATTTTTTTGTTATAGATCTGGGTAATGAATATCATAATCACAGGATAATAAAAATTTAACATGAGCTAAAATTTGACGCAAAAATATTATGGTTCATTGCAGATTTGACGATTGTATATGTCTTTAGGTCTGTGTGTGTGTGTGTGTGTGTGTGTGTGTGTGTGTGTGTGTGTGTGTGTGTGTGTGCCTGGGTGTGTACGTTCGTGTATGTATATATATATAGGTATATATATATATATGTGTGTGTGTTTGGTTTTGCGTGCTTCTTCTAAATTCATGTATTGTTTTCTTTTTGTGGACGAGAGGGAAACCACCTTCAAATCAGTTTTATTTAATTAGACGAAAAAAGTAGTTTTGGCCTAAAACAAAAAGACAGAGCTGTTCAGGTCTGACCTTAGCCTTTGCTGTTCCAGTGCCACCACCTCCGCCTCGTGTTGGCACCGGGGCTGGTCAGCCAATTCAACCAGGCCAGCCGCAGCCCGGACTTGCGCCCATCGGGGTGCATGCACATCACGTGCAGTCAGTACCACAGACCTATGTCGCGCAGCACGTGGCGCCGGCGATGCATGGTGCTCAGCCTATGGGCCCTTCTGCTCAGTCCTACAACCAGCAGCTGCAGCCGGCCTATTCCTCCCATGGCGGTTGGGGGTCCTACTCTCCCGCAGCTTCTGACAGCGGAAGTCCTCACGACATCTTCTCCAGTCGCTTCAATGTCCAGGCCTTCCAGCATGGCTATGTGCAGGTAAAGTCTCGTCATATTTCTTCTCCTTTTCTTGTGCAAGACGTCTTCTTTTAGACTTTTTGTTAATGTTTGCAAACCATTTTCGCCGCTGTATGTATTTGATTATGATCGGTCTAGCAACTTTCACTCTTTCTAACAGGTTGTAATGCAGGGCTACATCTGTCATTTTGTTCCCATTACTTAGACGTCCAATTCAGTTTCTCTAACTTCAGGACTGTTCATCGGCACAACGGTCAAAAGTCTGTCACAAATCAGAATCGCGAGTTGTGGTTTCTGATTTTGCCTCGATCACAAACGGTTTATCTCTGTGTATGTCCAAAAAGGAGAGATAGTAGTTACAAAGTGATTAAAACCTTCCCATAATAAACCCGTCCGGTTCTGCTGCCTTGTTATATTTCAAAATTCGAACCGCCCTTATTACTGTTTCCGTTTAATCTTCCATATGTTTTATTTCCTCTCCCCCTTCACTCAAAACTTTACGTCAAACATAAAAATTTAGCATGTCACGTTAGAGAACATCAAAAGTACAAGTTATTCAAGCGTTTTTCACAGAATACGCTTGAATGAAATAAATAATAGATCGAAAGAGAAGAGTCAGTGGCAGAAGGCAACCCGGGCAATGAAGGTACCCTGGCTAGTTATTGATAATCAAACTCAATCATGAATGGGTACATTAAATATCTGCTTTTCTTTCTAATCTATCTTTACATTATTCATTTGTAATTCTTTCTTTCTTTTTTAAAATTATTTGCTTGTTATGGGTAAATCAGGCATTTGTGACGACATTGGCGCCTCCAACGCAGACACCGGGCTCCGGGACATGGGGGGCAGGGGAGTGGGGACAGGTTGGCTTCAACATGAACAATGCAGTTCCGGCTACAACGCTTCTCCCTACGACAACCACCACACCTTCTCATATGATCGCTGTGAACCCAGCTGGCATCCAGGCAGGTTTTTACATTGGTCCAAATCCGAAGAGTCTGGATCCCACCAAACAGAATCGCCCGAAGCCTACAACCCAAATTATTGAGGTATTCGCTTTATTCGCGTATTATGCAATTTATTTCTGACTGAATTAGCATCAATTCTGTTTAGGTCTTCTCGTATACAATTTGTCTAGTACTTATACACTTAATACATCTAATTATGATCTGTAGCGTGTATGCAGTAACAAAGCTACTTCATGTCCGTCTTTTCTTGGCTAGCTTTCTTACACTTCCCTTTTTGATTATCTCCCTTTAGAATACTAGTACAGCAAATTCGAAGTGTATTTTTAATATGATGTAAAAGATAATAAATATAATAAGAATTTATATATGTTTGAACGTGATAATGCAAATTCAGGGATATTATCGAAATAATCAAAACGTATCCGAAGAAGAGACTCGGTGAAGTGGTTCTGTCAGCAAGATGTGTACTGCTTCGCAAATATGTTTTTCCTCAAAAACATATCTCAAAACGACTACATTATTTGTATTTACCGTTGATTTTCGTCACAATATTGTTTGTATGCTTTGTTTTGGAGAATTACTCTGTTAGTGATATTACAGTAAAAATAAAGAAAGTTATTTTACTGCAGACCATGCATCAAGGAAGTGCTGCAGACTTAGCTGGGGGGTTCTTTGGAAATACTCCTCCTCCCCCTACAACGACAACACCAGCCCTGCCAGGCAGAGACGGTAATCACATGGCAGGGTGGTTAGGATTCAATGGCGATCAACCCACGGAGCCACCTGCATCCAAAGCCAGGAATGAAGTCAGTAACCAAGGGTACGCAATGATCTTCCACAGCTTCAGTTATTCTTTTCTTTCCCTCTTTCTGTTGGTATGTCTCTTTTATTTCTCCCTGTCTATCACTTATTCTTTCCTTTAATTTTTTTTGTCACTGCTACTTATACCAAAGCTCAGTAATATTTCTATTTTTCTCACTTGCTAATTGTGCAGTCAGATAAATGAAGATTGTAAGGCGTCCTTCTGACCTTCGTTTCAACTTCCGAAATTATTATTGACTATTTCGTCTGCAATATTACCGACATCCCTAGCTTTATCACTCCTCAGTGCCCGGTAGTGACTCTGTTGACCCTGAGTATGCGCTATATAAATCACGCTATTATTATGATGGGGAAAATGTGTGTGCACAATAAAATGCTATTCAAAGACTGTCCTTATTATATTATTTAATATCTAAGTCAGATCAATTACATGTTATGGATAAGACGAACCAAGACTTTGACAACAGCATTTTTATAATTAGAAAGATGACATTATTTTTGTGTTAACATTTATTTCACATGGCAGTACAGTGTATGTGTTCGAATGCAGTGTACATAACAGTAACAGTAAAAAAAACCCCTCCCTCCTAGCATTTGCATTTATCCATGAAGATAGTTCAACAACTCTATCTTTCACACACACACACACACACACACACACACACACACACACACACACACACACGCACGCACGCACGCACGCACGCACTAAATAGACACACAGGGATTGGAGTCAAATAGTTATTACTGGCAAAAATAGAAATGTAGGACAATAAGCTTAGTTTGCTTGAGATAAAAAAAAGTCTTTAATAGATTTACTTCTAAATTCAATAATTCATAAGAAATATCCTGCTATAACTCAGTTTGAAATATCAGCTGTTCTTTTACATTTCGCCTGTAATATCAGTGACATGTATTATATCAAATACAAGGATGTACTTCTTTATACTATTGGTGTTTTATATTGTATTGTTCTTGTAGATCTATGAACACCTCTCATTCATAGAAAATATTTATAGAAGACATTTTATATTTAGGACGCGCTTCATGTTGATTTATTCACAAAATAAATATTTATTCGAATCTGTCGTGCAAATAATATTTAATGTATCTATGTTTATTGATCCTTAATTAAGGAAAGAGGCACCTTTGTTTCAGCCTTTTTTCAGCAGCATATATGCTAGACTCAACATACCTACAACGGGTAAATGTGGTGTAACTGCAATATTATGTATGTTGATGAATGCTTTTACTTTGACATTTTCTCATAACCGTATTTGCAATTGTGTATGTTGTAAGTCTTCACGTACTTTTGTTTCAGTTTTCAGTCTTTCTTCCCGGTGCCGGGCGTAGACACGCAAAACACTAACCAGGTCTCTACAGGGACTGGACAGGTATGCACATACTCCACACCTGAGTACGGCATCCACAGTTTAAAGGAACTATGGAGACTCTAAACGTAGATAGATGGCCAAAATTTTCATCTGATCTGGAACACGTTCTCACATTAATCTGATGTGTGAATGGAGACAATTAAGGTTCACTTTAACATTTTTTCCTTAATTTACAGAGCAGTGCAGGGAAGGCTAGCTCGCAGAATGTGCAAAATGCCCTCAGCACCCTGCTCCAAAATCTTAAGGGCAACCCGCAACTGCTGAGTTCTGTGCTGTCACAGCTCGGCTCGCAGCCAGTCAGGAAGTAGTTGCCACTCTTCATAGGGGAATCAAATGGATGGTAAGAACGGGTAATTATAGCATTGCATCAAAAAACCGTTACCTAATGAGAAAAGATGAAGGAAATTTACATCATTAAAATTATATAAGAAAACTTCTCTCGGAGAGTGGAAAAAAACTGCTTCTGTGTACTTTTCGTGAAATTAATAAAATTTCCGATAATCAAGCTGTCATTATTGGTTGATAAGCTCTGTTTCCTTGCCTTTTTTTCTTCCTTTTTATTATTTTATTTTGCTTTCTCCTACCTTGTCTACTTTAAAGGCTTAAACCGCTCTCGCTGCAACGTATAAAACCAGCCCTTATCACTCTACAGACACCTTACATACACAGCAAAGTATATATCAGCAATACTCAACACTAAACAAAAGCCCGTCACAGGTGAAGATTAAACGTAAGCTGACCACAGGCGAACACCACATGTAACCCGATCATAGGTGAAGTCTCAAAATCCCGAGACGGGAAATTCCCTTCCCCACTGCACCTCTGATCTGCTCGGTTAACGTTTTTTCCCCCTAACTCGAAAGTGTACCTAACACATCGTTATTTTCATTATCCTTTGTTGTTTTCTAACAACTTTTGTAGTCGGTGATGTCATTTTCTTTGATCTTCTGCTTGTGTTGCGTCCATAACACTGCCTTTATGCTACGTCGTTATTGTTTTCCATGTCCAACAGGTGCCGAGGTGACATGCGAATGTCTTGGCTTTCAGATCTGTTCTTCAGTGAAACAACTCCAACATCCAAAGCAAAATCATCTACAACATCGGTAACTGGTCAAAAGAGAGTAAACAATAAAATCTGTGTTTTGTTTGGAAAAGCAAAGTGTCATCCCTGAAAGAACTGTGTTCGGAGTATGATGTAAGACATGGTGATCTGCAATCTTTTCAAGAAACCGCTGTCACTATTTCGGCTCAAAAACACATTGTTGTACATCATAGTTTGCTATACATATTACATGTGCCACAGTGAAAAGCTTTTACTTATAGACTGTATTTCAATCTAAGCAAGTTCTTCGAGTAAGCTATACACGAAGATTCATAATTAAACATTGCATATAAAAAATCTCACGTTTTCCAAAACTGAGGCCTTTTTTCTTTTTCCTAATGTTTTTACGTTTTACCTACGAAAGAATGCGCGTTGTATCAAGTGTGAGGTCTCTCTAGCGGCTGCGCTGGTAGACATACTTTCCCACTTAAAAAGGCAGTCCCGGACATCATGGCAGACGCCGATAATCAGTACGATGCACTCACCAATAGATCATACCCACAAACTAAAAAACATACACGCAAGCTGACAAACACACAAATATAGCTTCGTCGACTTCACGAAAAATATAGAGAACAGCAGTGGGTGCTTTTCATCGATCTCACCAAGGCCTAGTTAGCAGAGAAGGTCTTTTCGCCTGCCCAATTAAATTACTCAGAATGATTCAGTACTTCCACGATAATATGCAAGGGACCGCAAACTTCAACAGCGTCTCCTCTGAGTCTTTTAGCATCCGTACTGGAGTTAAGCAAGGCTGAGTTTGGGCTCTTATGGATTTTCTTTGCTCTGTTCCTGAAACATGTTTTTGCATTGCAGCTGAGTGAATCTGTTTCAATTTATAGATAGTTTGTTTTAAAAGTTACCTTGACATCTTCTTTCAGCTGTCTTGAGGTTAGTGAAATCTTTTGTAAAAAAAAAAAAAAAAACGAGAAGGAAGCTGCTCAACGATTTAAGAAAATTTCTAACCAAAGGAAAACTAGTTCTGCAGGCCTTGTTCAGGGCGTCGGTGCTGCTTTTTCTGTTGTTGACGAGTTTCAAGACGGAAGACTGGTCAGGGCGGAGAGACAAGGTTGACGGGGAACATCAGGGCAGGTAACGAGGCAGGTGGGCAGCATGCATTGTGCTTCCTTTTTAAGTAAATCCAAAATGTAGTGGGCTTTCGTTATACAGGTGCTTCGTTTGCATTGATGTAAGAAGCTGAAGGAAAGAAATCTGCTTTATTTCTTTTGTATTTCGGTCATATCTCAATGGAGCAGTATGGAGGAGGAAAGAGGTGACTAGACCTTGAAAGTGGTGCAAGTAGTCTCTGTAGTAATATGGAGATACACCCGCTTGAACAGACGCACGTACACATTACACACTTACATATACAATTCATCCACGCACACATGTGCAACTGTCGACCGCCAACAAAAATTTTCTGTAAAATAATTTTATAACATTTATTCTTTTATTTATATAATTAGCATACTTGTTGAAACAAAAATGGCATAATGTCGCTTATTTAAAAAGTAAAAGTTCTGGAAATGACAAAGAAAAGTAAGAAAGAAGAAAAGGCCAGGTAAACAGAAAATGTAGTAAAATATCGAAACAAACGAAGACTACATAAATTGTCAAACGTTAGAATTCTTTTATTAAATAGTAAAATAATGAGGATGATAAAATGGAGAAATAATGAAATCATTTAGCGAAATAACGAAAACAAGGAGAGACCAAGAATACTAAAACAAATATTAGAAGCAAAAACGAAGAAAAAAAAGAATGACAAAACACAAAAACAGAGGAAAAATAATAATGATCAAGAGCAGCAGGTCGAAGAACACACCAAAGGAAATAAAGAAATAAGAAACGAAAGAATATTTGAAAACCCACAAGAAACAAACAAAATAAAGTATGTGACAAGAAAGCGACCAACTCAGGGCGCAAAGACGATATGATGAGATACAATGGGATGAGATGTGAGTCAAGACACGATGATTGCATCCTACAGACAGCATCAGTCATTGCTTAACATCACGATCACACCAGTTGCATTGTTTAAACATCTTCACTTATTATTTTACTATTACACCGGATAATTTTATTTAAACATCACACCCCTTATTAAAACACCATAGATGTTACATCTGGTGATTAATTAAAACATCTTCAATGTTACACCAGGTATTTTTCTTAAACTATTATTACTTTACAGCAGTATTTAAAGACCGTCACTACAATACTATGTATACTTATTTCAACATTGTCACTATTTGTAACAAAACATCAGATATATTTATTTAAACGTTGTCATTATGTTAAAGCACGTCAACTATATTTGTCTAAATATATTTAATTTGACATAGTCAGTGATGTTAAACAACAGCATTAACAAAGAACATTCTTTCACTGTGCACAAGCACGCATCTCTCTCTCTCTCTTATATATATATACAGACAAACACGCTCATACACGCCTTAGTGCCGTATGATTCGTACTTGTACATACATATACTTGTATTTGTGTTAGTCACACCGTAACACACATATTTGAGTGTTTTTTGCACAGTCTATTTACAAATTGTTTTCAGAAAAGTTTACACATGACCTTTGGCTACATTTACGTGAATACTCAAGTAACCATTTACAGACGGACGGACGGACGGACGGACGGACGGACGGACGGACGGACGGACGGACGGACAGACAGCGAAGAACTGAATCGGGCTGCAAGCACGAAAGTTGAGATAATAACAGTCACCTATCAAACAGCATTACAGTGTACCATACTTCAGAACAAAATCTATTATTGCTGCTATACACGTGATGTCATGTGGGAGTAAATAAAGTGGCATATAGATCGACAACTACTTGTGTACATACAGTGTTCAGACGCAGGCTTGGGTAGGCGGATACGTTACTCTGACACTTGCGTTGGTCGTTTCCATAGCAGCGAGATTAATAGTTCTAAGTAAACTGGACACATATCACAGTCTTACGGCGCATTTCCCTAGAGCTGAAGGGGAGATCCATTTTCGGGCATTCTAGTTGGGAATCTTTTTATGCAACACACTACAAGACCTAAATCTTGGGTGCTGAAACTCAAATGTCTTAACGATTCGCAACAAAATATAGACTTACAAAAGAAAGAAAATGTAAATCCAATATAAAACAATACCCTTAAGCACCTGCAGGACCTCAGCTTAAATTAAATGTTGAACATAGGCAGTATCGTCTACAAACAAAAATTATATGTTATTATTTACTGTTCTTAGAATACAGCTGTCGCCTTTGATGAGGACCAACAGACTGTAATTGGTGCCGAACGATGATTTTAATCGACTTCAAGTGAAAGCTGTTTTATATCAAAACAAATATGCCATAAACGCATCAAAATTAATGAAAGCGTGTTGAGTTAGGAGTGGCTAATAGACGGACGACGAGGAAGACGAGGATCAATAACAACAATAACACGACCAAGCTGATGCCTTTGATAACAATATGAACGGATATTAAAGAATACATCGCTGGCAATATAACCAGATATTAAAGAAGACATCACTGGCAATGACCGAAGACAGACAGGAGCCGTTCATGTTCTCCCACCTCCCGCATCACACAGGCGTTGGCCGCTGTGGACACCAGCAACTGTAACATCGCAGCACAACGCCTCCTCCCTCTCTCCCCTGCCCCGCCCAGTCCCACGGTTAGCCGCGGCGAGAGGCGATGTTCTTCATGCCACAGCCGACGTTGACGATGGACGACTCGGTGGCATCATTGCTGGGCCCTGTGCTGCCACTTTTGGACATGTGCATTTCGTTGCCTGCTGGCGGCTCGCCTTCACCGTTCATGCGCGTGCGCAGTAAACTCCGGATCTGAGCGCTCAGCAGCATGTGGAAAAGAAAGATGAAGAGGCCCTGCAAAGGGATCAGCAGGCAATGAGATCAACTCATTAGGAAAAACTGTCGACGTTGAAGCCGTGTGCAAACCAAAACAATCATGCTAATTAAATAATTAAATTGCTAATAAATAATTGATTTGACAAGCGAAAATAATCACGCTAATTATCAATTGAATATGCGGACCAAAATATTCATGCTATTCATTGACTAGACAGATCAAAACAGTTACGCTAACTGTTGACCAACCTAACTATGCTATCCAAGTACTGGAAGTGAGCACGTGCATTTTATTTTACTCGCGCGCGGTGTGCACACCCACCCACGCACGTACACACACATACACACTAGCTCTCTCTCAACACACACACACACACACACACACACACACACACACACACACACACATGCATAAAGTCAGTGACTTGAGGAGCGGCTCATACCTGGCCAGAGTTGAGGACAACGAAGATGTACATGGGCAGTCTGTCGTTAGACCGAGCCAATCCGAAGGCCCAGGGTAAACTTGACACGGGCCACAGGGTGCATACAATCGCCGCCATGTGCCTGCAATGTTTACATGTATAATTATAGTTACCATGAGCTAACGTGACGTAGGTAAACATGCAATACTCCTACTTTCCTCAGATTTATAGTTTTATTGTACAGTCCATAAATACAAAAATTCCTTGTTTCATGTCATATATATATATATATATGTAAATCAGTATCACTTTAGGAGTTAGGGTATTGTGCCGTATAAGTTTTGATGCAATTCTTAGCATTCTCTTCGAGGCCTTCAGGCACAACTGTAGCTCTGTTACAGGTAACACTTGCGTAACTAATTGATCAGAAAAGGTAAAAAATTCCCACCAAAACACCACGAAAGCAGAAACTTGGGCGACACCTTAAACATACAGTGCTCTAGTCATGGTGATCCACTTACAGTGCCGTGCTCCTAAAACCTCATGGTTGTGGGGTCATGTCATATGTGTGTTATTATAATAATATTATAACTGAATAGTATCTCCTACGTCTCACTAGTCAAAAGTCTACATTTCTGGGATGCATCGAGCACGGAAAACACGAACTTGTTTTCTATATAATAATAATAATAATAATAATAATAATAATAATAATAATAATAATAATAATAATAATAATAATTCACATGTCGGACACCACGACTGTCTCAGTATTTGTTCTTTTGTCACCACTCACCATGTTACAACACGTGAGCCAAGTGAAGGGACAGACCTAAGAATGTACATTATGCGCATTTGCGGTTGTCTCTGGTTTGCCTTTCTGTTACAACTACTGACCCGCTAAACCATAGGTGCACTCACTTCAGCTTCTTCAGCGGCATATGTTCTCGCTTGGTGTCCAGTACATATCTCATGCAAAGCATCAGGATCATGACTGCAAGATTTACCTGAAACAAAAGCAGACCAGTGTGGATGAGACAAAAGCCTTTTTTGAGGATGTGATTTGTGCTAGAATCCAGTTAGTGAGAACAGAACATTCTGAGGATTCTGAATGTCCTTTCTGCCATAATTATGCATATCTTTTTTAGAAATCCATACCCATGAATTCCTTTGATGTCCGAATAATTCTTTATTAGCTCTGTTATGAGTAATCAGGATACTAAAACCATGTTTAAACTCTGCAGCCACTTTAATGTATGGAAATGACGCTCCTGCAACTTGACCCTGGTTGTCCCACTCTGTTTCACGAGAATCCCCCTTTCTGTTTTTTTTCTTGAACCGGTTATGCAGTGTATAAGTGGCGGACATTTGGCAACAATCTTACTAGCAGGAGCCACACTATAAAATTATTATCAAATCATAGCTTGATTTTTTGCTTGCCCTTTTTATCCTACCGTCGTTATCATTACCAGTAGCGAGAATAAACTTTACACATCAAATAATGATTTTGCGACATAAATGCTTCTCAAAATGTATTCCTATGTCCTGCATGGCCTATAATAAGATTAGCTATATGCGATTAGCAGTCTTGCGTGAAAACTTTGACGAGGGCGATCGGTATCTGCCAACCCACATCCTCTCACGTTTTCTCGCAACGTGATGTCCAGATTACATTGATTTTCCCGTGAGTCCTCCACACGATGCTTCTCTCTTCATGTGTGCATCGTGCACAGTGTTGACTGACTGCACGTATAAGCGTGGCGTGTCTCGGTGTTTCCTGACGTTCACAATGGAACCAGTTATACCAGACGATCAAACTGTTGACTTGTAATATCTGTTACTGGCACTATAACTCGTTACCAGTCGTTGTAACATTTATTACTGAGCACTGTGACAAGACATTTCCTGTTGTATCTACCGCCACCTACTTCGAAGCCTTCCGTTTCCCACTGCCATCAATAAATGGTAAAGAAAGAAATCAGTCTTACGATCATTATAAAGGTAACAGGTCCGACGAAAGCCCATCTAGCGTTGGTCTTTTCATTCAGCCAGCATCTGTTGATAGAATAAGTAAAAGTAAGTATTGCAAACAGCCTTATTCATTTTTGAATACTTTAGTACACAGCAGAATAGAAAACCTTAGAGGTGCAGGGGGGTGCAAAATTGTTTTGAAATGACTGGATAAAGCTTGATGAGCTTCATCCACAAATTAAAATTAAAAGTTTTGTTTGCCCTACTAGACCTTTAAACAGAACGACATTGCATAACTTCCACCCATCCTAATCGGTTCCCGCCATTAACCGTCCACTCAACCAGTAATGTTGGATTCATTCAGTAACCATGTGCTAAAATCACGTGCATTAAAAGACGTAATGATGCATTCAGTAGATGAGTCTTCTCCCCAACCTCTGAATAAAAAGGGGGTATCTAGTATAATATATCATTTGAGGTGATGGTGCGCGTAGTTCTTGAACCAGTCCTGTTTCTATGTATTTTCCCCATGATGAAGTGCAAAAGAAGATGCCACAGATTCTGCCTAATTTGTGTGGTAGCCTCTACATTTTGCCTCGACCTCTCCACCTGACAAGAACAGTTATTACAGAGCTGATCACTTTCCAGTTTTTCCGGTGAGAAAAAGCCTCTAAACGAACCTCTGTCAGCCTCCAAAAGACAGAGGTCACATACAAGCCTCACCTGAGACTCAAGCACCAGCCCCCAAACCGTCACTGATGACAAAACTGAATGAACTTGCTATGACAGCTTTCTCTTAAAGAATGCCTTTGTTGGAGGAGCGTAGACACAATACGATAGGTAAGACACGAGAGTAAATTTACAGGTAGAACGAATTTAATCATGGAATCATTCCTGTCAACATTGTAAATGATTTTCGATCTCAGACTTAAGGTAATAAAATAAAACATCGTGGGAAGGAAACGACTTACAGACGACCAGCCTCGTACGAGTCTGCGTCGATGACTGCAGTGACGGCGACGATGATAACAGGTGCGACCCAGCCCACAGCTACCAGAATACAGCGTCGTTTCCAGCGCAAGCCAGGCAACACGTGGAACAGCTGTGACACCATTTACACACTGAAGAATTATTACAACATTTGCACAATGTCACACACGGAACAGAGGCAACATCCACGTGCTGTCACACTTGGAATAGCTGTATTAGCATTCACTTTCACATGAACAACAGTCACCTCTGATGCATTGCACGTGAGGGAAGAAGGAAATAAGATTGTAGCCGAGGAAAATTGTAAGTGACAGAGAGATTGCTGTCCCTATTACCTTCATGACTAAATGGATGGAATAAGCAAGGGCCCAGCAGTGCAAGGTGAGAAACAGGTAGTGTAAAATTGCCGCTGATATCTTACACATGACCTGAAAACCAGAAATCACACGGTTGCATTCTTGAGGTTTACATCAAGCGTAAATCATATACTGTATCGCCTAGAAGCTAAATTTTAAAAGAAGGAAGGAATGAAGAAAAGAAAGTAACTAAAGCACACAATAAACATGCTAGCAAACTGAGAAAATGAGAAAAGACCTCGAGAAGCCAGTTGCACAAACAGAAACAGACAGTTAATTTGAAAGAGTCACCGAATTAAACATTTTCCTCTCATTTGTGCTTTATCTACTTCGCATGTTAGAAAGTATGCTGCTAATTGCTAAAAAGCCTCTCAAAGCCCCTTGCTTTGTGTTTTATTATTCCTCTTTCTGACCATCAAGTTCCGGACATATCGATGATCGTCACCGCTATATGCACGATAGCTATATAGTATAAATTATTATTGTATATCGTAAAAATATTAGTTCCTTTATTGTATTGTAAGCATACTTAGCATAATTTGTAAGATGCTGGTTTACACCAGCACCAGTTTAAAGCTGAAAGCTAGGAAATTATATGAACGTTGCGGGCAAACATGTCAGCACTGCTACTGGAGTATACCGAAAGGTTACCTGTACAGGGAAAGCGTTTTCAGCTCCTGCGAAGGC
Source organism: Marisa cornuarietis (assembly GCA_004794655.1). Taxonomy (NCBI): domain Eukaryota; kingdom Metazoa; phylum Mollusca; class Gastropoda; order Architaenioglossa; family Ampullariidae; genus Marisa; species Marisa cornuarietis. The sequence continues at coordinate 5,869,569 of SMMW01000636.1, forward strand.
GAGCTGGGCGCTCAGTAAAGCAAAGCAAAGATTTCCAATAGAGAACAAGCCGTCACTTCGAATTCTGAAATTTACCAGCGTCAAACAGCGTTACCACAATAAAAAAATTACACTTTTGTAATGTTTATAACGGATAGGGGGAATCACATGCCTCTATCTTTCTCTCTATCACACACACACACCAGCGCTAAAGCATGAATCTATGCCCACAAAATTAGTTTTGTCTGGAATAGAAAACACTTACGGGACATAGCAGATGAGAAATATGGAGAGCAGAGATCCCACTATGGACAGTCCGCAACCAGTCAGGGAGATTTTTGTAAGAATATATTCGTCCCTCGCTGATAGCTGTACACAGACAAGAAAGTCTTTCCATCACTCCGTCTTTCCGCTCCTTTACTCACCCATTCACTCACCTACTCACTCCTCCTTCTCTCACTTGAGACTGGCGAACATAGCATGCCAGTCTTAGAAAAACAACTGCGATTGAGAGCTACATTCCATCAGGAATGTCTAAATTAAAAACAAATCCGGCGTAGAATTTCTCCATACTCTCAGTGATACAATGTGAACCAATATTAGCGAGCCAATGGAACAGAAAAAAACAGAAGTAGAGGTTGGAGTATTAAAAAAACTGAGAGAACATCAATTTAAATAAATTACGCTAATATGTGTCTGGTGCGATAATAAGATTTTTGGAAAACCGCTCTCATATTGTGATATGTTGCTATCACTCACTTAACCAGTCTCATCCTCTTGGTCATATACTGCCTTAGCTACCGATTTCTGAGTCTGTCTGATCCTTGAACCATACTCCTGTTTACGGTATTTTTCGTGAAGCACGGCTCGGTCGTTGTATACAAGTATTCCTTGTATTTCTTTCTCCCTAGCAATAGTTTTTCACTAATCATTCCCCAGTTCCACCTTTGTCTTTATCTTCACTGCCCCTAGCAAGCGGAGAAGCGTGATTCACGCGTTCGAACAACGCATATTGGAAATAAAGTGTATTAGAGTTAGTAGAAAGAAAACAAGTTAGTAAAATTGTTAAAATTAACAAATTGAAAAAAAAACGCGACTTGCAAAAATGTTGCCATTTAGTTTATTTTGACTTTACCCTCTGTCATAAAGTGTCAAAACATCGCACAACCGTTCGTTTAAAACTACGAGCGGTTCAACGATCTTGAAAACCTCCCTCAGAACAAAAGCTGGAAATGCTTGCTCAACATGTGAACGCACAACCAACCAACCAACCAACCAACCAACCAACCAACCAACCAACCAACCAACCAACCAACCAACCAACCAACCAACCAACCAACCAACCAACCAACCAACCAACCAACCAAATAAACAAGCAAACTTATTATGAGTGAGACCGCTGACAATATCGAGTAGGAAAGATGGCAAAGTATGACCATTATTTATTATAATAATAATATTTGTTTATGCGAATTTTTGCTTTGCGCTTAGTCCTTCTGGAACGCATCTTCTCGCGTAAATAACGAGTCCAGAGTTCTCACATGGTAAGCCCCTGGCGTGCAGACTGTCAAATATCTAATTCTGACTTCTCATTTATTCTAATGACGGCTTAGATACAAAAGTGTTCTTACCGACAAGTTGTCTGTTCTCATGAGAAACATGTAGTTGGCCAAATCGGAGTTGTTGTTGGCCCAAGGCTGAATCAAAACACATTGTCAATAAACATACTAGTATGCTCTCACTAAAATTATGTTACCCCATAGTTAAGCAGGCCTTGTACCACTCCGTAAAAGAGAAAAGATTTTGTATGGATTTCCCTTTCTCAATACACTCTCCCTTCCGTCATTCTTAGTGGAAGAGAGACAGCGGCCACGTTCTTTTCGTACAAACCATAGGTTCACACAATCATAATCTTTCTCGCAACTAAGATGATGAAACATTAGCGAAATGAAAAACAAAAGGAATTATCGTTAGACTGCAGTGCTTTCCTGGTGTTCTCCAGTCTATTCGCGTTACCCAAACCTAAAGCGAATATATAAACATGAGACTTCCTTACCATGATTAATAGCTTGATGCTGTGAGCAAGAAGGCTGACTGCTGCACTGTTTCCTCTGGTTTCTGTTTCGGAGTGAACCAGGCAATTAAGGGTATTGCATTTTTATTAAACGTCATCTTTACATCTCATTGTTGATACTTCAATTAAGGTCATACGTCTTTTAAAAAGAGGTTTCATCTTTCTTAGCTTTTAACTGTTAGTGCATTAATTACAATCATTACACTAATGTTTTCAATAAATGGGGTAAAAGAGGAGAGAGAGAGAGAGAGCAACATCCTCTCTCGTTTTCCGAGCTACTGCCGCTTTCTGATCTTTCACTGAGACATTCAGAAGCAATGCATACCTTGCTGTACGATCTCCTCTCAGTACTGTGAGACTGCTGGCGGGACTGAGATAAGGGCTGACGTGAGAGACCATATATAGCATATGGCCGCACTTAGCCTCATCAACTAAAAACGATATCGAGAGACAATACAGAGAGGATTAAAGGACAGTAACTGATGTCCAGCTTCTCGTCGTTTGTTCCCTTTTGGCTGTAAACAGCACGACGAGCTACACCGTTCTTGCAAGTGTAGAAAATTATCCAGCGTGTGGACTTTGTGGTCACGAAACATTGTTGTAATTAATTATGAGTGATGCACAGTGCACCTGGTTGCCATAGAAACTCTGGAAAGCCTATTAGCTAAAATGATGCCAAAGTATGAACTTGCACGAGACGGTGGTTGTGGAACTTAAAGAGAAAAGGGAGTGTAGGCAGCGCGTGGCTGAGGCGGGCATTAAATCATTAAAAGGATGAGTTTGTATGGTTTTTCTATCGCCCTTACCGAGGACAAACGGTTTTCTTTAGTATTGATTTGTAGGTTGAAAGAATAGGCATTGAAGATCAGTGATAGATATCGGTATATTAGTATGGCTCATATCTATATGTACGGATAGTCTGACACTTCTTGATGATCAAGTAATAAAAGGAGCTCTCTCTCTCGCTCCCCCCTTCCCACCACCACTCAAGGGCAGGCACACTCCTTTCTCTGTCACATCGCCAACAAAAACATCCACCTCCCCCCACCTCTCCCCAGCCCTGCGCCAGACACGTGCCACAAGCGAGGCGTGGTCAGCTTACACGAGTGCGGACACGAGCACGTAATCGCATCAGTTCTCACGTGTCCCCTCACGTGTTGCATTATGCAAACCTAACGACGAAAGCTGTAGACAGGCCTGGGAAAAAATTCGTGGAATTGCAGTCGGTACCCGCTAGTCTAGATCGAGCCACGCCAACACTTGAGTGCATTCCTGAGTCCACTTCCAAGGCATCACGTCATTGTCCTTGTCCACCTCCATCATAGCAAAGTGGCAGTGCTCATGGCGACAATCACAGAAGATTTAGCGAGATACCAGATTCCACAGCGGGACAAACCTTTCATTTAGCTGCGCTCAAGCTTTGAAAACGATGGTTTGTTGGTTTGTGTCTTCATAGCAAGTACATTTTGTCTACTATCTCGTTCTCCTGTTCTTGTCACTACAGAAGGACCGATTGCTTCGTATATTTTCCAGATGCTCGGGTTTTCTTCCCACTCTGCCCACGGTGTGCTTTCTGTTCCAAATGGTGCAACTGTTCGACAACATATCGTGTCCACAACAAGTAGCGGCGCCTTTTTTCGTGGATTCTTTCTTCATTGATTTCTCTTTTTCAACAGTCAACCAGAAACAACGAGGGCACTTAGCTGGGAATTTTGAAGGCTCAGCAACACTTGCCCGTAACAACATTAGAGCCAAAGCTGCGATCATCTTTTATTGTCACTATGTGCTGATTAACACCTGACAAAGCTACCTTGTGGTAAAGCTATCTGACGCTATACAGACTGAATAGCTTCTTGCCGGTATTCATTCATTTTCCATTAACATTCTCTCATTTCTGACTACAGAGATCGCTTACGCTCACATCAACATACCAGAATAAATAGCACCACTACTTGGACTCTCTAGACGTAGCTTTTGTAGGATGTCACAGGTTATTTGTTAATGGAATAATACTGTAATCAGCACTCGCCCCACCCCACCCCCCCAGCACATGCGCACAAAGCTTGAAGAAATACAGATTTTCTGTAAATATACACCATCAAAATATAACATTTTTATAAGACTCACAGTATGCTGACTAAAATCAATGCAGAAACAGTCATATTTTCTAAAATTTAAAAAAAGAGAAAAATAGAAAACACAAACATTTCTTCATACATGCAAGCAAAACAAGATAAAATCAAAAACAATATTTATGGTTAAAATGAAGACTTCCATTAAATATTCATACTTCTTTAAGAACATTCAAGCAGGAATTTATGCAGTGAACTCTTAAAAAAAAAATCACCCTCGGTTAAAATTATGACCAGGCATGAAACCAGGTATAAAAGAAGATAAACCCATTTCTTAACAGCATGTTATTCAGAATTGTAAAGCTATTTTGATATTTTGGCAATACCAAATTGTTGACACTACTATAGATGAAACCCCAAAATTAGAAATTCAGAATAGTTTCAGTCTATGCATTAATTGGTTTAATAATAAAAACGGAGTTCAACAAAGATAATACATTTTTTCTGCTGTATATTATTTGTTTCCTCAACACTGATAGCAGAATTACAAACCTTGCTGGTTACTGAATAAATTTTGTTCTGGAACTTGTGAAAGTAATTAATTTTTATTTATGCATAAAGCTCTCTGCCTGCATCTGGTACCTACTCTACAATGAAGTTGCCTTACCTACACTATGAGATCCTTTGGAGCTGGAAGAGGATGTTGAGTTTTATTAATATAACCCCGGAAGAATCTTGCAAGAAATTTTAATCCTCAACCTAGAAAGCTGATGGCCAGTAAAATGTGAGAATAACAGATGTAAATAAAGAACAATACCATGCTCGAAAGACAAATTTCTAAGAATGTTAATTTGATTCCTGCATATGTGAACTGATGCACAACTGAGGAGTGGCTTTATTGATGAATATTTACAGTCATTTGTTTACCGACTCCAAAACAACAATGTACTGAATTTAAGAAAACATACAGAAGTAGCAGCTTTGTCTTCACAAAACTGTCACAGATGCTACAATTAAAAATATATTAGTTCAAAGGGAATTTGTTTTTGCAATTCTATGAGTCTTTAACTGTGGTTTCAAAACAGCCTGGACTGGGAGGAAATCAGGATTCCTTTATGTTTCAAGTGCTTTTACACAGTTCTTGGCATATGTAACGGGGGACTGAATTAAGACAAAGGGGGAAATTCAATAACCTGTAAAAAGACTCACCCACCCCTCACAAAAAACTTCAGAAACAAAGTCAAGGTCTCTGATCTATGCAAACACAATACAATCTGGGGGAGGGAAGATGATTTTACCATCAAACTAAAGTAAAAAAAAAAAAAAAAAAATCTCCTTGTGACTTGCAAAGGGACACATTTTATTTCCCAAGCCTCTGTCCATGTCTCTGTTTAGGTGTTTGGCAGTCAGAGGTCATTTTGTATTGAAAACTAATCTGTACAGACCAACTGTCTGAACATGGGAGGTGTCGACTGGTCAGAATTCTCACAGCAGGTCTTACTGTTGAGTGAGAACTGGGTGGATCCAGTGCTTAACAGTTCAATCTATTCCTGGCCATACAGCAGTTTTATTCTTAAAATAGTGATTAGTGGAAGGGACATCGTGCACAAAGCTGTTCAGGGGCCAATTACACGTTTCACCTTAAAACTGTTTTAAAAAGCAAAATCTCTTCTTTGCCATTTGGATGCATTGCACAAAAACATACAAAAAATTGTACTGACAGGACGGACCGTCAGACATAAACAACTTTATCTTACTTAAGGCAGTTTTAGTTTTAAAAATTCTAAAATTGTGGTGTGGTGATTATCTAAAAAGATTTAACGCCTAAAAGTGCTTAAAATTAGAAATGTGTTGTGCAACTGGCCCCTGAGCACTATGTTCATCCTCTTATCATAGAAAGATGCCTCAGGAAACCTTTTACAGGCAGAACTATAACACAATTGTAAGGCATGTAAAATGCCATGCATAAATCCCACAGGCAGCTTATGTGCTGATTCAATTGTCATAAATAAGTGGCCAAAAAAGGCTGTTTTGGTTGATTTTGTGTCACACATTTTCTGTGGTTACATACTTTTCATCCCACTTTTTCTTATGTTGTGTTGATGTTTGTAGAAAATCTGAGACTATCACATCTTTATTAAGCAAAAGCATGCAATTTCTACATGTAGGCTTTCACAACAGTCCACAGGTTAATGATAGTTTTTAAGTGCTTTATACCCTGCTGTTCTTAATTCATAATTGAAAAGACATAAATGCAAAACCAAAAACTAAAAAGACCTTAAAACAAAACAATTTCGTTCAAAATAGCCATCATTACCAACATTCTGTTAAGTTTTCTTGTTCACACATGCATGCATCTGTTACATAGCGTAGGAGGCCAGTGACCGACTGTCTAGAGCATAGCATACAGATGCCAGAGCCTAACCATCCTGGTTTTCCAGTCACTGATGAGCTCTAAACCCACAAACATCTACTCCAGAACACACAAAGCACATGACTTCATATTTCCTTCCATACACAAGTACTAGCACACGCACACAATAGCTGGGTCCAGCAGCACAACAAAGGAAATAAAAGAGTGCCCAGCATTTCTCTAGCAAGGGAGTGGCAATGATCTTCAACTGATGAATGCTACGGTGTGACTTTTGCTATGTCCTATACCAAACTTTTAGGCTGGGTCAGATTTCATAAAACATATGCTCATTAGGTAGGGCCAGACAAATACGTAATAATAAATAATATGTGTGATTTATATAGCTCATAATCATACTCCAGAAGAAGCATGCTCTCACTGTTAAGACAAGTAGGAGACATCGACAGAGTGAGAAACAACTATGCAGTCCAGTAATAAAAGACAAACGAAGAAGACACAAAGAGTAATCAGGGAGCAAACAGTAATGATAGTGTCATAAATCTGCATAGGAAGACAAGAGGTGGACTAGTCAACTGACTCTAATCACAACTATTGACAACTATGTTGATTGTTACAAGGAATAACGCTCGAGGAACAGATGTAATTTTAGTGCATGTTTAGTGCCCGTGCTACCCGGCAAAGCTCGAACTAAAAGGGTTAAAAATTTTCTGGATTTACCTTTCTTTTAAAAATTGATGGTGACATGAGTGCATATGCCAATTCTGCAAGCAATTTTTTTCTCAAGACTATTTCTGATATTAAAGTTGTTCATTATTGTATGTTTATTCGTTTCTACATGGTGTGTTAGGATGAAAATCCACTGAATATTGGAGTAAATGTCACATTGATTATCAAGCCATCATGTACATAGGATCTTGAACTTAAGTTAGGCAGTGGATGGTTTGATGCACAACCACTCAAATCTTTTTAAGCAGTTTCCAAAACTATTCAATTGAAAAAATGTCGATCATTCTTAATTATAATAATATTTAATAATACAATGCAATACTCAACCATCAAAGGCAGGCTCAAGGTGCTGTACATACATATAAATATGTAAACATACATGAAGGTACTCAAGCACAGACCATCAGTAGGTATCAAGTGGACCTTACATGATTCATAAATTGTGACCAAACAAAATTTCAACTTTTTCAAGCCCTCTTTCACATTTTTCAGACTTAAAATCCACTTGCAACATAAAAAAATACATTACTGATCTATGTGTTATAACAAATGTAGCCTTTAAGTTTTGTTGCTGTCAGTCAAATAGTCTAAATGACAACAGAGAATTTGATGAATACATATTCCGTAATGAAGACGGTAGCAATAGTCACAAGTATAATTTCAATTGTTTCTAGGATCATATTTTACTTGGACAGAACCAATTTCCACGATTTTCCTCTGAAATTTTTGGCACCAGTTTCTTATTAATAGCAATATAAACATGGCCATTCTTCTAGACTTTCAATTTATTTCAAAGTATCAATATATACTTCAAAGTAACAACCATCCACAAGCATCATGAGCAAAACGATTGATAAAAATGTGAAGTATCATTTACTACAGGACCTCTCAGGGTTCATCGTGTTTTTGAAATCACATGATGCATGATACCAAAAAATATCTCTAAGCATGTGGGCAAAGTTGATCTAAATTGCCAATGTTAGGCTAGCACAAGTAGAACTGGACACATGAAATCAATGTGAGGGATTTTCTATGCAATGATGCAGCCTGTTGAAATCTGCCATATGTTTAAAGCATATTGTAAGGCAGAGCAACCTCCTCTGGCCTAGCCAGTCTCTTTAGCTTCATGGTTCAAGAACTCTTATAAAAGATGCCCTGTTTGGAACTGTCAGTACACTTTGCAAAATCTAGGGACATGTGGTCTGGGTAATTTGTTTCCTGCTTTCACCTCACATAATTGTACACTTTCAAAGCATAGTCAAAACCTGAGACTGCTAAACACACACTGTGGCAAAAAGACAAATGTTTAAAAGGTTACAGGAGGTGGGGAAAATAATCTTAAGTGCAATTAGATTATTTTCAAAAGCAGGAACTCTCAAACAGATCTAAGCCTGAAAACAAGCAGATTGTGTATTTTTCATCCTTAATCAAAATTTTGTTTGAAATAAAGGTAGAGTGGGGTAGGAAACAGAAGTAAAGTAAAATAATCCTATGAAACAAACTTCTCTTTCATAAAAAATGTGGTCACATTTCAGCTGAAGATGTTGGAAACAAAGAAAACTGAGCTCTAAAATACCAGGCACAAGACATCACTTGTATCCTCTGCTAATCTGGTGCCACAGATATCTCTCTGCCAGACCTTGTCTTGAGAAAAGATCGTACTTTGCTCATTGTGCGCAGCAGTCCATTGCTCAAGTAGATTGCTGGCCCATATATTCTCAATGAGAAGATGCTGAAAAAACCCCACAATTAATTAAATTATTAAACTGTGCTTTAGAGACAAGACTCAGCAGCAGTTAAAGCAAATGAGGGACCAAGTATGAAACAGTGTTCAGTGTTTTTTTAGTTTTTCATGCCTTAAACCTTCTTGATGTTGAAGTCCTTAGGTAAGGTAAAGGTCATCCCATAACCTTTTCAGGTCGTTGGGGAGTGAGGTGTTAGAGACCTCACTTTTCTCGGGGCCAGCTTTTACATGAGGGTGGTGCCAATCTCCTCTCCTTCGCTGCCTTAACCTTCCCCAACCCTCTATGGAGTCAGGTACCTATTCCCGTCAGCTGGGTCGACTGGGGGAAGTATGCTGCGCTTATCGGGAATTGAACCAGTGCGCTCTCGGTTCGGACGCCAGCGCTCTAACCACTCGGCCATCCGCTTCCCGTTTGCATGTTAAGCAAGAGAGACCATAACTACTTATGTTTTTATACTACATGGAACTACATTCAGCAATCCTATCTGATGAAAGAAATCCCACCATCTACTCACACATATGCATATCATCCACAAGTTTGTGCAGATTCTGACAAATTTTCTGACTGTAAAAGAAACCAAGAAGACTTCACTCACAATGGCTGCTTTGGCTCTTCTGTTTCATTTGCACTGACAATCAAGACTGGATACAGGAGAGCTGAGACAAAATACCTGCAGGTAATCCCAGAATATGAAACATTACATTGTTGTACCAAGTAATGGTCCTCATAAACAGCATGAATAATAAAGAATTACTGGAACAGAAATAATTCATTTTCATATTTTTAATAGATTTATATATTTATTTTAAGATAAAGACAATCACAGAGTGGATGATGTCATCCTGTCGATCCCGATAAAGAAAATATATTCCCTATCCAAAAGCTTTATGTGTAAGATACCAGCTTATAACTTCTGACAGACCTAAAAGACCTGCAAAAACACAAAAATAGCTGGTATCTTCGTGCCTCACTAAGGCATAATTTTTGTTTTCCAGGCAAAGGACATCCAAATAAGCTGATGCACAGACCAACTTATCATGAAGCTAGCTAAAGATTACTGCTGCCTTACCTGATACCATAGGAAGTGAAACAGGAAGTCAAAAGTGCAAGAGGTAGACCAAAGCCCAGATAGTATGGCCAGTTATTCTCTACGACATGCACTCTCACATGTGGCTCAATACCTGAATGACAAATATTCTTATGTAAAATGCAAAAGTAAGATCAGCTAATAGAATTGTCTACATCAGTGAATGCAAACATCTATATATAAAGAAGTGCAATTAATATGTTTATTACCTTGCCCAAGTGAAAAAAGTAAATGCCCCACAGCCTAGTGACTAAAGGGACAGTGAACTGTAATTGTTTAAGTTTGTATTAACTGGCTGATTCTTCTTGGTCTGAAACTGGTTCAGGAAGACAGTGATCAACAATTGTTCTTAATTATGAAGATGGATGCTCTGAAGCTTGTTTAAACATGTGATGTGAGCTAACTTCAGGGTATAAAAAAACTACTTCAATGATGATCTAATATGGGTACTTCCTGGTCATTTATATAGTACACCTGCCAAGAACTAGGCTCTGTGCGGTAAGAAAAAGACAAGATCTTTATTTATAACTTAATATTAGGATTTCTCGCTTGCCTACTCATTCCACCCACAATTTACCCCCCTACCATTCCCACCCACAAAATCATTATATCTAGACTGGCAAGTTCTCTTGGAATATGGTTTTCAATCTGCATGAACATACCCATGTTAAACCACTTGTATTCAAAGGCATACAGTCCATATTGTACTCCCATGTGGAATAAAGCAATGATCTCCCCTAGCCTTGCCACTGGCACAATGCTGAACAATGTTGTCTGAAAGAGAAGCAGAAATATCACACAATTTTAAATGACTATATCATGTAACTATTTTTATTTCCATACATACACAGTGTTTAGTCTGCTATTCTTTTTTATTTTACTTCATTTGTATTAGTTTTTAGCTGCAATATATTGATCCAGTATTCAACTTGGGTAGCAAAAATGAAATCAGTGCCCATTAGCACTCATGTCAGACAAAATATAGAAAAACAAATAATTTACCTGTATGCTAAAAAACATCTGAAGAATAAAGCCAAATGCTAAGTCAGCTATGATGAGGCTGAAACTTGGAAGCTGGGGTTTGCCTCTTGATTTAATATATGCTGCATCAGCGATATCCTTCGAATGAAAAATGTCAATATTCTGAAAATTATGTCTGTAGGCATATCTTCTACAGAAAGTGTTAATGAAAACCAACAAACATACAAAACATAATCTTGGATGATTTTGCAGAATTATGCATGCATGCGACATTCACCACAAGCCAAGGTAGACCACTTTTGGTTTGATGTCAGCTGTTGATACATGTAGCATTCTTTGACCATGGCGGCTCTTAAGATTAAAAACAAAACAAAACAAAAACTGTCAATATTTCTGTATACCTCAGTGTACAGTTCAGGCCCACAAATGTCTGACATGATCCTTTCATGGATTCCAAAAGGATGAGCAAATTAAAAAGCTTTGGTTGGTAAACATTCATTTGAGCCTATTAATTTGTGCATGTGCAAACATGTCTGTATGTGTAGATTGTGTGTAGACACTTTGTAATTGGTATCAGGAGGATGTATGTTTGTGCTAAATATTCATGATTATTATTAATGTACTTTCACTGCACAACCACAAACAGAATATTGTGCACTGGGGAAAAAAAGGTTTTCTTACAATATACAGTAGTACCTTGAGATACGACCTGCTGAGCATACAAGTTTCTTGAGATATGAGCTGCGACTAAGGCCAATTTTCTGTTTGAGATCCGAGATAAAGTCTGAGATACAGGCCGGTAGTCATTCGGGAAGCCGACCTGTAATTGGGGAAGTTGCCTCGTTGGATCGCTCGGATCGCAGCATCATGGGATCGTCATGGCATCGTCTCGTTCTTTCTCGCATGTTACCCACAGAGTTAAGTCGTATCTCTTGCGTTGTACTCATTTTTGCATGATGTTTGCAGTTTTAAATAACTTTTTTGTGTGCTACGATGGGGTCGAAGAAAGCGAATGAAAAGTACAGTAGTGAGAAGAAGAGAATGATGACGATAGAAATAAAGCAAGAAATAATAGAAAAACATGAATGTGGTGTACGAGTGATAGATCTTGCCAAGATTTACGACTGCAGTACATCCACGATTTGCACCATCCTTAAACAAAAGGATGCCATCAAAGGTGCAAATCCAGCGAAAGGAACTAAAATTCTGTCCCAATTAAGGACAAATATCCGTGAAGAAATGGAGAAGCTTCTGCTGTTGTGGGTGAAACACAAAGAGCTGGCAGGAGATACAGTGACGGAGACAGCAATATGCGAAAAGGCACGCAGCATTTAAGGGAACCTGAAGAAGAAAGTACTAAATAACAATTATATTTCTAATTTAGATATTTTTCTTTATTAGTAATATATATATATATGTGTTTCGTATTAAAGCGTGTACTTTTCCCCGAATTTACGATAATTTGGGGATTTTTCTAGGGGCTGGAACGGATTATTTCTGGTTCAGTTATTTCAAATGGGAAATAATTCGTTTGAGATACGAGCTGATTAAGTTATGAGCTGATTGAGTTACGTGCTCGGTCACGGAACGAATTAAACTCGTATCTCGAGGTACCACTGTACTTTGTCGCCCCTCGAAACTTCTAATTATTTTTTGAATTTTTTAAAATAACATAATGTTAATTCTTTAAACATACAGCCTTGTACAGACAGGTCTAGAGTCCTGGAATATACAATGTTCTTTAAAAACAGTTATTTGGAATGAAAAAACCCAAAACCAAGAAAACAAAAAGAATTCGCTATGACAACCTGTCAAAAACTGAACAAGTAGAATGTAGCTATGGTTTTATCAGGCATTACGTGACAGCAAACATGTAAATAACTTACTTGAAACCATAGAAGATTGACAAGTCGTGACAAACTTAACAATGGCATGACCCAGCAGCTCTGAAACACGAATCCAAGCACAAACACAAGCTGATGCCAGATGCGGTCGTCATCACTACTTGATGCTGCTGTAAAAATAAAATTATTATTTATTAAACTCTTAAACAGAAAGCAAAAATCTTTCACCCTTTTTGAATGATATGCACTATTTAAAAAGTGAAAATCATAAGACTTAAAAGACCTACCCAGTTAGTGACATGTCATGCTCAAAAGATTATTCATTTCAGTTATCAATGCCTTGGGCATAAAATTGTAAGGAGAAACACAATTCTCCAGAAGCTGTGTGTGACATCAGTATTGGTGGGAATCATGGGTGATACAAGTTGCCCAAATCTTGAATCTCAAAAGCTCAAGTGCAGATACGGAAATTATTGCGTCATTGTTGAACGCAGAAGAAAACATAGTGACAGAATAAGTGTTCATATGTTCCTAAAGGAATCATCAAAAAGACAATGGATCAACTTTGTTCGTGTATTGTGTACATTTGAAGCTGATTTCACAGTGCCTACACAGTACTCTGTCATATATAAAAGCCACTTTTCTCCTAAATGTTACCCAGTAACGTATACATTGAAGAATCCCGAGGGGTTTGAAGTACCATAAAACCATCTTCTTTCAGGTGACCATGCCTACTATTCAGAAGTATACATTTTCTTGTCCCACAACACAGACTAGCTGCACGAATACCTGAAGTTACCTTGATAAATGTACTTCAAATTCAACTTTTCAAACCACAGTATTATATTTGTTACCAGAGGATACAGTATGTTGTTAATAATGTAACATGCACACATTAAATGATAAGGAATGTCTACAACAGAGTTCCTGAAAATATATCTCTTTTCTTGTTGTTAAATTTGTGCATTCACAAGTCTCTTTCTTGCTGTAATTTACACCAACAACTGTATAAACAGCTATGCTCATATAAATATCCAGCCCACCCCCACCCCCCCGGTGAACCAATAAACATAAATTGTGATGGTCACCTGAGTGAACATCAATAATGCTTACCTTCAAAAGCAATGTCCTTTCGGTCTTACTCTATGGAAGTGAGTGCTGGAAGATATCAGCACAAATCAGAGAGAAACTAGAGACCTTTCAATCTTGAGGAAAATGTTCAAGATATTTTGGCCTTACGAAGAAATCCTTACAAGAGCCAGCTGCACAAGTGACAACCACAATCCAAAAAAGAAGATGGAAATGACTAGGACATGTGTGCAGAATAAAACCAGAGGCAACACCAAAAATAGCCCTTCAATGGACAGCTGATGGCAAGGGGAAGCGTGGTCAGCCACAAGAAACATGGCAAAGGTCAAAAGAGAAAGAACTAAAGGACCAGAAAATGTCCTGAAAAAGCTGCTGATAGACAAAAACGGAAGTTGCTAGTGGATGCCTTATGTGCGAAAAGGAGTAAGTAACCATGCTTACCATGAAGTATTGTGAAGTCGTTCTTTGTCGTCTGCTGCACGACTATATTATGTTTGGGGCTTTGAAACTTCACAATCCTCAGGTTCAAACATGTAATTAATTAGAATAGCATTTCAAACTTGTCTTCGCTTCTAGAGTACAATAAATGAAGATCATCTGAGGAACCTAATGTATTGCTCCACTTTCTGGTCATTATATGCTTACTGAGACACAGAGTGGACACCACTGGCCATGATGTTGCATATTTATTCATGCACAGGAGTGAGATGTTGCAGGACTTGTTGACTATAGGTGCAAATCACCATCACCAACTTTCAAAGATAATAAATAAACTACTGTTTCAAGCGCTGAAAGGTACAGAATATATTTATGTTATCTCCACGTACCAGAATCTGTTGATAACTCAGACCAACTGGGTAGGTCTTTAACATTCCCTACTCTATCCTTTTTTTTTTGTTTTATGGATAAATTGTATCTGTATAGTTAAATGTTTTGGTACACATGAAAAAGAAACTGTATGACAAATTTTTAAATCTACTTTTCACTACCATGATTTTCAAGGTTCCACACACTCAGACATATTGAATTATTACAGTAGCTAACTACGTGTTTGTCCTTAGTATCTCATGCCCTTTTCCTATCTTATGCTATATATTAATTTTATATAGCTGTACTTTCTTTTTAACTGTTTCACCATATTGTCCAGCATCAACTGCCTTTTTTTGTACTAAGTACTCATCAGATTTTCCTCTCTAATGCTACATTATGATAAATGTAATAAATTGTACCATTTTCTTTTTAAGAGTTTCATACCATCAAACATCCAGGCAAGACAAGGAAGCAGCATATTGTAAAACAAGAGCAAGCTGAGCTGAAAAAGACAAAGATACAAGCTGTGAGTACAAAATTCTATTGTCCACAATAGACCCTCTTCCCACAAAACAATGAATACATTTGTTACTTAAAATTAAGCAGGCAGTCTTGGAAATAATAATTCTCAAAATCTCGTGTTTGCAAATCTTTTTTCATAAATGTGCTAGCATAAAAAGAGAAGAATCTACAATAAAATCTCGAAGATCAGTACAGTCCAAATGCCTTTGTACATTAACACTTTCTGATTTAAGTTTGCCCTCTTTTTTTTTTAACCCAAATTAATTAACCATTCTAAATTATCAAAGACTGACAAATCACTGCACAGAAAAATATCTGCCTCTCACTATCACATCTAGCTGTCAAATGCTGGAAGAGATTAAACTGAAACCTGTTAATTTGAGAGAGACAAATGAATATCTCTTCAATTCCTCATATAATATACTAATCACACAAGATGACACAGTTTGATACAAAATCCAGATAAACACTGCAGATAAGGCATGTGCTTCTTACCAAGCAAACTCCTCCATTCCACAGCCAGGATCGAAGTATTCGGTATCTGATACCCGTCTTGCTGAAATGTGAAAATTCAGTGAATTGTTTGCTTATTATTTTAAAACCGTTTGCTACACTTTTCGCAATCTATTTTGGGATCTTAGAACACACAAATTCTCAAAATGCCACTCTTGAAGATTTACATCATATTGGTCAATTCAAGTGCCACAAACCCAGTTTTTATTGCTTCCTTCAATCTGCGATGACCAGCCTCCACAGCGGTAATCAGTAGATGGTCTAATTTTTTTCATCGTCAAAGCTGCAGAGGGAGTGCCACTAAAGGTTTAAACTTATAGTGCATCGTTTAATCTGTTATCCTTGTGTCCAGTCTCTATATATGCATGTCACTGAAACACATGACACCATCACCCCCATGACAGTTATAACACAGTTAATAAGCTGGCCTAATAGCGATATAAGTATGAATCAATTTTAAGAATATTCACCTTATGCTGGATGTTTCTTTTGGTTCCTTATGCCTATCTCTTTCAGCACGACGTCTGGCCAGTTCAGATATCCGTTCAGGTGTTTTCTTGGCAGGTATGACATGAATGATTTCACCTTCCATTTTATAAGCTTTGACCGCCCCCACAAAAACATCTCTGATACCCAATGCCACACTACCAAACATGCGCTGTAAAACATCTAGCAGGCTCATTTTGTGTGTCTTTTTACTCTACTTTAGTTCTGGTCCAAGATAAATTCTGGCTTATGATTAGTTGATACTTGAATGCAAAAAAAAAACCAAAACAAAACAAAAAAAAACCTCTATGCAAACTCAGGCAGCAACTGAAAAAAATGCTCTATGCAAGTTCTGGAAACACTGTTAAAGGTAACAATGCCACCATTAACACAACTTTGTATGGAAACTAGGATATCTGAATGATCAGGTAGTTGCCATTTTAAAACCTTGTAATGTCTTTTATTACTTGGAATACAATCTTTCATGGTGTTGATTGTGACTCTTAAGAGTACATGACAGAATTGTCCTTCACTTTTGAATTATTATCCAAAGCTTGTGCTTCTTTTGATTTCCATCTAGCGTGGAAGCGCCTTTTTTCTCTAACAGTAGGCCTGGAACAGTGACATTTAATAATGCTTACAATATCTTGCTTGCTAAAAAGTAAATCACAAGCAATTAATGTTCATATGATATTAAGTGATCAATTTTAGCAAGAAATTTAGTTGTTGTTACTGTTTTGATAATGTTTAAAGTACTTAGTCATGAAACTACAACAAGTGCATGCTTGTGCGCACTCTCTCTCCCCCCACCCACACGATTGATGAAGGATGCAACAGAGTGACTGTTAAGAGATGTAGAACAAAATGTGATGCTTTGAAACCTATGTATGTGGTCTTTTCACATAATTAATAGTATGTGATAAAGATAGCTAGAAATTACTGTTACTGCAACTATATAGCGACACATTGATTTGTGTCTTTTTGATCTCTTTGTGCGCTAACTCTCTATTTCATCGTCGATTGAAACCGATTTTTTGTCACTTATACTATATGTAACATTATGGTTTGTAAGATAAAAAAAAAGACTATAACAACGATGTAATTAAAAATTTCCATGAGATTTGAATGAGTCCACTAGCTCACTCTTGGAACAATTGAACAATCAAACAAGCCATTGCTTTCAGCGAAAATAGTTTTTGATTCTTCTACACCTTACAAAAAAAGTGTTTTATACGACCAACTGATAATTATGAACGTAAATTAATACGAAGATCAAATTTACACAGCCACAGTACATTCAGGACATTCCAGTCACCAAGTGACAAATGTATCATTGCATTGAAAATTTACATTCGAAGGATTGAATATAAAAATATTGTTATAAAAAGACAGCCTACCTAAAGCTTTTAGTGTTGAATCAGTACCAATTTATGTAAATTAGGCAGAATAGTTATAGAGCGAAAAATGACATATTGACTATGTGTAGCATTGTCAACATCTCAACTTTCGATGTTGCGCTTTTGTTATCCTTGATTCTGCGCGCGCATCATTAGGGACTGAAAATGACGCGCACTACATATGGAAATTAATATTCATAAAAAGAAATTCAATAATCACCGCAGTAGATATTCCGTTTTATACCGATAAATTATAAGATTTTATTAGTTTTTTTTAATAAATCCATAAAATTTGAATGTGTCAACGTAGCCTCCCCTGGCGGATGTGCGCTTCGGCCTCTTTCTGACATTTTCTTCAAGGAGCATGGTGAGTGTGGTAGACAGGGCTGTTAAAAATGTGCCAAAAAGTCCGACTTAGACCTTAAATTGCGTTTTTTTTTTCTATATACATTCTAAGTACGTTATTTTGTATAAATAATGAGACTAGGTTAATCATTAAAACTGGCATAGATCAGTTAGAGATTTAACCTCACCAAATGCTGACCATGTGATAGCCAAAATGGCTGCTTGTAGTTAACTGTTGCATTCGATGAATGTTTTATGCCTCGATGAATGCTTTTTGCATTTGGTTCCTCTCGGAATATGGTACTACTTTATATACTAAATATAGTATAAAGCCATTGGTGCCCTAACTGTTTTTTCAAATATTCTTAATTTCTGGTGAAGTCTGAAGAATAACAGCGTTCTTGTAAGGGATTCGCGGAATATAAATAAGTTATGACAACTATATTCATGATATTATCTGCTGTGTCAAGAGCTTTTTCATTCAGTCAGAAAAGTATAGTACATTTACATCTCTACGAGCACAAAAAGTAAAATTATGAGGCTTTGTAGCGATCGTGGATCTCTGGGGATTCCTAGCCGCCAGTAAATACACCGGGAACGAGAGTCTGAGCATGTTTTAGACAGTATAATAGCGAATCTTTCGAAAGTACAGCGCGTACGAGTGTATGCACGCGTTTTGGAGAATATATTGATCCGTTATTGCCACCATTGTGCAATGGACCAGGGATACCTCGCCACCCGCGGTCGTTAAAGCTTTGGTTTGCGTTAAGTAGTAAATTAAGGTGCATCTAACATTTATGTCGATAGAGCTCTAAGGTAAGGATGTCGGCACAAAGCAAACGACCACGCAGAAAGTTATCCATTACCTTTAGGCGCATTGAGTCGACTCTGGGGTTGAGAATTGCGCTATATAAATCTACTTTAATAATAATAATAATCCTTAAGGGTTCATACTTTTCGCAATTGTCTCGGCCAATATATTACATGGTAGGGTGAAACTAGTCAGATTTGGTGGACAACCATACGCTACCCTCTTTCATGCTGCCAAAGTCAGCGGGGTTTTCTTTTATTGCTACTTCGGTTTGGCTTCAAGGTCCATGATTACTTTTCTTAAATTGTCTTATATGCAGGATACTAAAATAATTTAAAGGGTCAAAAGTTGTAATTTATAGAAATCGTGATTTTCAAGTGACTTCTGTATCCTGTAAAATGCTAGTAGCAAAGTTCACTAACTCTTTATTAGTCTTCTGTCACTTTTGATGGTAGCTCCCATTTAATCTTTTTTTTACTATTATTGAAGGGAGCGAAGAAGGCAGAAGCTAAGGCAGCAAAAAAGGCAGCGCCTGCCACCAAGGCGAAGAAGGAAGGAGGGGGTGGTGGGAAAGCCAAGAAGAAGGTTGGTTTGATCATATCTGCATTTTTACACCCCTCTAGTGTTGGTAATTATTAGCAGCCATTTCTGTGTACTGAATATGCTTATCTCCAGTCTCATCCACTTTACTGTTTATTGCAGAAGTGGTCCAAGGGAAAAGTAAGGGACAAGTTGAACAACCTCATTCTCTTTGACAAGGCAACATATGACAAACTGTATAAGGAGGTTCCCAGCTACAAGCTAATCACACCATCAGTCGTCTCTGAGCGCTTGAAGGTCAGAGGCTCGCTTGCAAAGCAGGCCCTTCGTGAGCTTCATTCCAAAGGTTTGTGTTTATAAGAATTTTGACTTCCAGATTCTTGCCTAGTTAAAAAAAGCAGTTGAGGGAGTTTTGGATTATAGTGAGCAACAGGCTTTTTTTTAATATTTACACTAGATAAGGTGGCTAGTGGTAAAATATTATGATGGAATGTACATTTGACTTTTCGTGTACTGTTGGAGTCAAGTTTTATATGATGTGTTTGGCCGTGGGACTTAAACTTAAACCATTTATCTGGTCAGTAAGTCTCCCAAAACACCAATCCCAAAGGTAGTGGATAGCACAAGTAGTTATTTAGGCACCCATGTGTGCTTTTTGCAAGAACATCCAAAGACTACCAAATGGAGGTGATTTCAGTCTCGTGCAACTTGAGTCAAATTACATGGCCAAGCACATGAGCAATTTAAGTAAATGCTGCCTTGGCCTTACTCCACTCTTCCTGCTAATGAAATTGCTTTTTTTAGAGGTGCAGGTGTAGCGGATCGAAATCTCCCGGCGGGTCTAAACCTCTGGGTGTAGTACTTTTCTTCGCTGATTTACTATAACTGTGACCACATACTGAAATAAAGCAGCATGAACTAGTGTCGGTCATGGTGTAGAATATTTTGAAAATATTAGCATACTATTCGAAAGTAAAGCAACGAAACCAAACGTCTGGTCATGTAGCATAGAAAAAGTCTATCGGTCATGTCAATCTTCGATTGGCAGTGTACTTGAAATAAAAATAATGGGAAAAGCATTACAGGACATACGAAATAAAATAACATTGCAAAAGCAAAATTATACCACTCACAAAATGCTTTGAGCTGGTTTTGATAAACAAACCAAAGAAAATGTTTACTAAACCGTCGGACGTTTGAACACACCCAGAGTTTCAATCCGTTTTACTGTGTAACCAAACATCTAGCCATGGTGCGCATGCGTCACTTAAATGGCCACGCATGCGCAGACTATACCCAGAGGTTAAGACCTGCCCGGAGGTTTCGATCCGCTACGCAGGCAGGCCCTTGCATTTATGTGATTGTCCTTAACCCAGACCTAAGTGCAACCTTGTGTTTATGCAGGTTTCTACATTTACAAATGTAATAAGGTCTTTGCAGAAGCAGCCTCATGCTATAAACGGATAAAAAGTGTATTCAATGTGATAGATATTTTGGACCTTCCACTATCATTACATCAGTTTTAATTTGGAAAGTTCTGTAAACCACTGTTTGTGCTATTTAATAGGGCAGGACAATAATGTGGCTTGGCAAGTTCTTGATGACAAGGTTTACATGTTCTCTTTTATGTGCAGGACTCATCCGTTTGGTGTCAAAGCACAGCTCCCAGCTAATTTACACACGGACCACCAAGGCTACAGATGAGTGATGTGGTTGATCTAAGACTGGCTCAAATAAATGTTTGAAGCGGAAATTGTCTTCAATTTTTGTTTTACGTGTTTGAAGAATGAGAAAAGATGGTTTGAGTGCGACATTTTGGATTGGATTTTTGAGGAAAAGATGAAACTATATTACTAAGGGAACCTCTTTAACCCTCTTGGTTCAAGATAAAAACATTACAATGACTGGCTTATAACCGAAGACTACAGTGATGAAGTTCGTTTTTTTTATTATTGCTGCTCTGAGATAAGCATTAGACCAGGAAACCTATACATTTCTGGAAAAGAAAAGTTGAACTTTGCAATAAAAAGTAATGAAAATCGCCTTGACGTGCTACCCGGCAAAGCCATGATCGTGGCCTTTCAAACCAAGAGAGTTAAACTGTACTTAATTGTGAAACTGCACTTCTAGATCCAAAAGGAAAATTTTGATGCAGGTTTCTGCAGTGATCATTGTGATGTTTGATTTGATATTCGGTGGATCCTAATGATCGTCGTGTAAAGAATGAAAAAAGTTTATGATGACAGCTGTTGGAAATAGGTTTTGAAATGTAAAATTGTTAGGTTTTGCGTGCTACTGTTGCATCTGTTTCCAAAAAAGGTACATCTGGATAAAATTAAAATTTCAAATGGAACTGTTCTTGTGTAAAGGGGACGGTCTGGTGACGCAACGGTTAGCGCCTGCCACCAATACAGTGAAGGTTGGCTTTTCTTGGATCAGCTCTCGTTACAGGCACACTGTTCTTTCTCTGCATGTGGCATCTGTTTACAGGGCTGGCTGCCTTGCCATGATATAGGTTTAGCTGCTGGCCTGGCGTCTCCACCCCCATGTAAAGATCCGATGCCCACAAGCCTTCTGCTCGAGTGCCTAGATACTCTACTTCCTGCCATCACTAATATTGTAAATGTCAGCCTGTTGTCAGGTGTTTTCCCATTTTTGTTCAAAAATGCGGTGGTGAGGCCACTTCTAAAGAAATCCACGCTTGACGTCAATGTCCTGAACAACTACCGTCCAGTTTCCAACTTGTCTTTTCTCTCTAAGATCATAGAGAAAATAGTTTTGACACAGCTCTGGGCCTACTTACAAGAGCACCATCTTATCCCACAAGCTCAGTCGGCGTATAGACCTTTCCACAGCACCGAGACCACTCTTATTAAAGTGACAACAGACATATTATCTGCTATTGACAGTGGTGATGTCTCTCCATTAACCCTACTGGACCTGTCTGCTGCATTTGACACTATAGACCACTCTCTGCTTCTTCACAGACTTCACACCCTCTACGGGATTTCTGGACCTGCCCTCTCATGGTTCAACTCCTATCTCACTGATAAGACCCAGACTGTGTCAGTTGATGGTCAGACATCTCGCCCTGCTTCACTTTTCTGTGGTGTTCCCCAAGGCTCAGTACTTGGCCCAGTTCTGTTCATCCTGTATACTAAGCCTCTTTCATCATGCATCCGGTCTCACCAGGTTTCTCATCAATCCTAAGCTGATGACACGCAGCTTTACTGTTCCACTCTGCCGGCTGAGTCTCACTCTGCTATTAGTTCTATAGAAGCTTGTATCAGCGATGTCAAGGGCTGGATGGTAAAAAACAAGCTTAAACTAAATGATGATAAAACGGAAGCCCTCTTGTGCCATAGAAGAAGACATCAACCTTCACTAGTCAGTCTGCCCAATCACATCAAGGTGGGCGACAGCAACATCACCTTCACGTCATCTGTTAGGAATCTGGGATTTATTGTCACTGATGACATGACACTAGATAGACATGTAGCAGCTGTCTTTCGGTCTGCCTATTATGAGCTCCGTAAGATCAGTGCTATCCGTCACTTTCTCTCTACACGCGCTACCAACACTCTTGTCTGTGCGTTTGTTCTTTCTCGACTTGACTACTGCAACTCCTTGCTGGCAGGCTGCCCTGACTACCTCATTCAGAGACTCCAGAGAGTACAGAACTCTGCTGCGCGTCTGGTGCTTAGAGCAAGGAAACGGAACCATGTCACTCCTCTCCTTCGTTTTCTACACTGGCTACCCATCTGTTCTCGCATTCAGTACAAACTGTCTGTGCTGTGTTTTAATTTCTTTGCTGGCTCCTGTCCTGACTATTTCTCTGAACTTCTCATCCCTTACTCTCCGTCCAGACAACTACGCTCTTCCTCTGACGACCGTATCCTAACTGTTCCTGTCACCAGAACAACAACATATGGTCACATGACTTTTGGCTACTGTGCTGCAAAACAATGGAACTCTCTTCCTTTCCATATCCGCCACCTTCCTACAACTGAATCTTTCAAATCTGCACTGAAAACGCACCTCTTCCTTGAGCATTTCTCCTAACACAGTCCGCACAATGCTGGTCCTTCTTAACCCCGCCCCCTTCCCTCTTGCTACTTTTCCTATCTTTCTCGCAGAATCACTATATTTTTCTGTTCCTGTTACTTGATGCCTTTTGTTTTCTGTTTCGTCAGTACTGTCGTTTTCTTTTTTGTTCTGTGTCTACTTAGTCCACGTCTCTTCCTCGTTTTAAGCGCTAAGAGCATGCTCTCTATGAGTGTGAATATGCGCTATAAAAATCTTCACTATTATTATTATTATTTATTAAAGGAATGTGATTTACTTATATTTATATTTAATTAGCTCGTATCGAGAGCATTTTGTTCCATCGAAAAATGTATAGTAAATGTACAACTCTGCTGAAACAGTCAAATTTTGAGGCTTTGTAACAAAAAGGCTTTAATCCCATTTTGTTTACATAGTTTTGTAGTAAATTAAACATGGTAGAGATGGGTGTGTTAGTGCATGGTATGGCCTTAATAGTTGCTGAAGGGGTCTAAATTACATTTTTCTCTTTGCGCTGCCTTTGGTCCTCGGTGATTACTTCTCCAAGATCTGATGTTGCTGCGCTTATTTTGGCTGTTCTCATTGCATTTCAACCAGTCTCTGCATCTGACTGAAAGATGAGCCAAATTAACAGCTTGTGAATAATTGATTCACCTCAAATATTGTCAGTGTTGGTCTATTGAAAAAAATGTTTAAAAATGCTTGGAATTTACTTCTCACAATTGATGTATTACACAACTATCATCCAGTTGCCAGCCTGAATGTGGCACCTGCTTAAAGGGCCGGCAGCTTAGCATAGATGTAGCCTTAGTTACTGGCTCAGTGTAAAATGATTTCTGAAATCTTTCAAAAGAGACTTAAAAAGTTATTGCATTGGACGTGCATCACCATCACTGCCCACTTGGTATATTATAGAACTGAGATACCTTTTTACAAATGACATTCTATTGATCATCCATAGTGGTAATGGCTCTGACCTGTTTGCCACATTTGAATCATGTCAGTGTTTCTTGGTAATCTGTCATTTACTGTTCCACTTTTGTGTGATAACTGTTCATCCTAGTTCACTGACTGCATTTCACTGTCATCATCACTATAGAGGCTTGAATAAGTGATGTAAACCATTGTTATACACAATTATGACAAAAAACCGAGAAGCTTCTGCACAAAACGACCAAATATACCCTCTACCATTCCAAAGCCAGCAATGTTGGTATTGCATCATCTGCCAAAAAATGCTTCATCTCTGCTGACATGATCCTTAGCAAACAAGTTGCAGCCATCTGTCTGCTTATTACAAATTCTGCCATGTTTTCTCTCCATAAATTTTCAACACTAATATCTGCATTCTTGTTCTGTAAAGACTGGATTATTGTATTGCCCTGCTTTCAGGGTGTCCTGCAAAATCATTCACAAATTTCTGAAAGTACAGAACACAGGTTCTCGAAGTAAGGGAAGCAACCATGTCCCTCCTCTCTTTCTTTGAACTGTGCTAGAATCTCTAGAATCATACATTCAACTGCACATTTTTTAGAAGAATTTTTCTGCAACATTTACATTTTATTAATTACTGATGTGATGAAGAAAACATGAACATTTAAAAAGTGCCATGTTTCTGATGGCGTTGACGTAAAATGTTTGGATGAGAATCAATCTTCTTGGTGTCATTTAAAATATATTTTGCTGATTTTTTTAATGTGTGTTGTAAAACAATGGTTCTCTGAAACTGCCTATTTTGCTTGCCTGGCAAGTAATAATTAGGTCTCAGCATCATCTTCTCGGGGCTCCTCAGTATCATTAGAAATTGCCTCTCCCTCTGCTGGTGCTTGTACTTCTGATGTGCTCTCTTCTTTACTGTCTTCTTTATTCTCTTCTGGCTCTTCAGTGTACTCTGGTTCAATTTCTGTTGAAAGAGAAGGCAGGGGTACTCAAGTTATGTGATTAACATTGAATTTCGTTTTCTTTATCGCTGAAAAGAATATAGTTATTTGATTGATGAACCATACTGGGTCCTTTAATCCTCTTGGTTCAAGATAAAAATGAACATTACAATGACTGGCTTATAACTGAAGATTGCGAAGACAACAGTGGGTGAAGTTTGTTTTTTATTATTGCTGCTCTGAGATAAACAGACCAAGAAGCCTAGACATTTTTGGAAAAGAGAAAACTTGAACTTTGAAAGTATTGAAAATCTGCTTGCCTGTGCTACCCGGCAAGGCTACAATCGTGGCTTGTCGAACCAAGAGGGCTACACAGACCTCACCAGTCTTCATCCTGCTTCTCCCCGCATTAATTTCCCACCCAATCAGATCATTAACATGAAACATCATTTTCATTGTGTGCTTCTTGTGGGTGGGTAGCACCATCTTAAGGCTTATCTACTATTATTTCTTTCCTTAGACAGCTGACATGGGTCTGTGTTGTCTGTTGGAAAGGGAGGGTTTAGCACACATGACATTTTATAGTTTTGTAAAGTATTCTGTGCCTGATTTTGGATGAGGGACAGCACTGTTTAAGTTCTTTTGTTATTATTATTTTAAATTTTATCTGAAACATGAAGAGGTAGCCTCATCACTTGATTAGAAATGATAGCCATCTATATGTTTCTTTTGTGTCTTTATGTTCAGATATGTAGTGCATAGCATTCATATCTATTTCTGATTATTTCCAAAAGTGATAAATCTTTCTTTTATATTTGACAATTGCCAAGATTGACTTGATTTGATCTAGAAAATTTACATTTTAACCATGCATTTGTTGGAATACTTAACATTTTATTGGCATTTTATTATTATCAAGTAAATCCCAAATTTTGTAATGTTATACTTAATTTAACCACTTTTCTGTTAACTTGTTGTGTATCGTTAAAACAACCATTAAAAATAATGTCTATTGCAAAAGTTGTAAAAATGATGAATATATATATCCAAAACACATTTGTTTCAGTAATATTTTACAGAACATATCCTCCAAACTGTAAACATGTTGAAATCTGTAAATGAATTTGATTCAAAAGACACCTCTGCTTGCATTTGATGTATGAAACTACAAATCTTCCTTATCTATATAAGCTTGAGTGCACTATAAAAGATGAACATCCATGGCCTTTAAACCCCTTCTCCCCGACCTGAGTATTTTATCATTACAGTGGTTTTCTTAATTTTGGGACTTTCTTTTCCAAATGAACTCAAAGGCTGGTGAACTAATTCTATTAAGAACATTCGTACTGAGATAGGGCTGGATAATAAATAGATAAGTAAATTAAGACAGCATTAGAGATTTAAATACAACATTTCTTCCTACTGGTATGAGATCTCTTGTCTTCCATTCCATCATTATCTTGTGCATTTTAGTGAAATTCCTTTTGTAGTTAATATTTACCACACCTTCAAGGTCTAGGGAAAGAAGACCCAGAACTGTAAATTTATTGGAATTCCACTAGAATTTTAAGTGAGTCATATAGCATGTCAAGCAACCTTGATTAATACCAATCCATATTGCAGCAGTTTTGTCAAAGTTAATGTTTAGACCTAAAACCTAAGTAAACTTTTTAAACTGACCAAGAACTGCTTAAAAAGATAAATTTTTCAGAACCTATCCCCAGGAAACAAGCTAAAATGTGTCTTCTGTTGAGGACAGAAAGCTTAAGTATGGCATCATGGCTAAATTAAAAGTATGCCTTTATTTTATCCTTTTTTATTTTTATTTTATTTTAATCCTCTTGAAATAAGCATTAAGTTTTAATCAGTGGAGAAATAAAAAAGATTGAAAATCTTACCATCTGCAGGTGTCTCGTCACTACCTGGCACCCATTGTAGACCAGCAGCAGCAGCTACTGCTGCTCTCTCTGCAGCTCTCTCCTCCTCCTCCTCTAACTCTGACTTGATGTGAACGGCTGTGACAACACCAGCTTTCCATTTGGTCACAATGTTTGCCTGTGGTTCCTCTTCATCATTCTTCTCTTCCTTATCCTTTAAAAGATATGTCCATGACAGTAAAGGCTCACAGAGAAAAACAGAGGGAGCTATTCTTTAATGGTGAAATGATTAGGTTTGGTTCATTACAACATTATCTTAGATACTGATCCTCAAAATCCAGATGAATAATTCTGCTAAATTGTTAGATTCAAGACTTTGAATGATTAACCAACACTGCATCTATGAACGTGAGAACTAAGTGACAGGGTTGATGTTGACAACAGAATGCAATAAGTGTTAACCTCTTATAATTCCAAGTTCTTGAATATATTATTCATCTTTAATGTATCACTTTTAAGTTGCCAGTAAGTGTGAGGTTACAGTAGGTCTAAGAAATGTGATATAAGGTTTGAAAGAAATCAATTTAGTTAAGGCAGATTTGTAGGAAGCTGCTAATAATACTGCAGTTTCCTTACAATAAACAATAACGATGTAGCTAAAATTTAAATGTAGAGTATATATATATATGCACTTCATTAACTTCTGGAGGGGCTTAAGCAGTGAGTGATACCCACTGGACTGGGAACCTTTTATACACATCACCTGCTTTATATAGCTAAGAATTTTCCTAGAAATTCAGTTAATCTAGTTTTGTCTGAAAAAAAAAAGCTGCCCAAAAGACTGATGTTTTAAAACTTAATTTCCAAATGCTAATATCACATCTAAGAAAAGGTTGAATTTTAATGCTAATATATGATGAGTTTTGACTTATAATCTGGATTATAAACATTCTTCTCTTTGACATACCCTTTTAGTATTAATGTTATAAACATTTTCCAAAGCAAATTTGTACTTCTTGTGTCTTTGTCCTAACAACCATTCAAAGCTTGCTAAGTGATATATATATATATATATCAATTGCTTTTAGGATTGGAATATTCTTTAATCAGTATTCATCAACCAGTAATAAGATTTCAAGCTTCTTAAGGCAATGCCTGTGGGAGAAGGTCAGTTACACAAGGGGCCATTTTAGTGAATAGCTACTCCCTTGATTTTATGCTTATATATTATTATAAAATTGTTAAATATGATGAACTATGAATTATGTTTATTCAGTTTTTATAACCTGTTGAATGTAAATGCTGTGTTTAAAAGTAGCTGAAGAAAACATAAACTGAACTCTTCCTCCATTTGAAGTGCAGATACTTAGATAACCCTTCTAAAATTAGTCACCACATAGTCATCATAGCTAAATCAGATGAACAAATATTTGTTAGAGAATTATGGTAATAAGAATGGGAATGATGCAGTATCAGTAGTGAGAGAACTGATTAATTCATTGACGTACACACTGATCTGTCACTATGTGGAAAGCGTTTCTGTTACTGGTTGTAAACAAAACTAATGTGATTTCACATTTACTAGGATAATAAGCCTAGCACATATGCTTACAATAAATAATATGCATAAAATATTAACTTATTTTTATATTAATACTATACATATTATCTTTGTTTTTGAACACTAGCTCCAAAATGTTTTCATCTAAGCATTTCTCATGAAGCTGGCCAACTATAAGAAGTCACAGGCGATGAAATCAACCTTTCAAAGTTTATAATGGCAAAGAATAAGAAACGTAAAAATAAAAAATGTTGCTCTATTATCTGGAAGCAGATACTCATTAACATACTATCATAGACCTGCTTGGAAAATAGTTTGCATATAAAGATATGTAAGTAGATGATGCAGCCTTTTATTGGATATCTTGGGTTTTTTCCCCATTGTGAAAATTTTGTTTTATATATAGTGTACACCCATTAAAAACTTAAACCACTGCAATACAAAGCCTTATTTAGTCAAGAGAGAAAGATTAAAGGTTGCATGGCAACTACAGTTGATCTTGCCTTAGTTAAGGGATTTCCATTAAGTGGCAGCTAAAATCCAAAGGGCCATGAAATCAGTGACAAGTCTGTTCTTTCATAATGGGTGCAATAAAACTCATTGTCCATTCTGTGACTTTGATAATGTGCTGATCTGTAAACTGTGGCCTAGCAGTCTTTTAAATGCATCTAAGAAGAATTATCTCCCTTTTCACTGTGCTCTTTTTCTGTCCTCCCTCCCTCTGATCAATCATGGGTGTAAGGTTGCTTCTAGAGAATCTGTTAAAAGGTCAAACTTGAAATATATTGACTGAAAGAAGAAAATAGAAGTTTAACTGGAGTTCTTTTATATGTCAGCTTACTCTTCGTTATTCGTCACATTCAGATGCCTTGATTATGTAAACTTGCGTACATGACAATATGAATTGCTTCTTAAAACATACATTTTCAAGAGCACAAAAATGACAAAGGCATCATAATATAAGAATGAAAGTCTCTGCCAGTACTTTGTCATTTTTTAACTCAATCATTGGAGAAATGACATTTTACACCAAATTACCTGCTCAATGGGCACATATTCACCATGCTGCTCACACCCGATATCAAATACATATCTGCCTTTGCCCTGCATCTGAAAAAAAAACAGAGCAATATTCCTATTTGCTTTTACTTAATGTGAAAGCTTGCTTCATTAGCTGCATCATAATTTTTTATATTCACTATTATTTTGCCACCTCATCTCCCCAACACAGATGCTGGACATGAGTTGAAAATGGTGATATAAATAATAATAATAATAATGAGGATTTATAAAGCACCTTTACAAAAAGATTTTCTCATAACGCTTTACAAATCAAGAATCACATAGACTAAACATTTACAACTATGGACACATTCACATATAACGCACATGCTCACTTCTACAGTATACTCTACTCATAAACAAAGTAAATTACAGACACAAATTGTACACACCAATGGTCAGGACATGGTTGCAGTGAAGTCATCATTCAGAAAAGATGTGTCTTAAGTTTAGACTTAAAAGATGAATATATAAAGAGGAATAGGTTAAATAACTAGGATAACTTTGGGGTAAATCCATTCTGTGATATGGCGATTTGTGAGGTTTACAGGAATACCAATATATGTACATAAAATACATTTACTTTTTATGCTAAAATAATATATGATTATAACTCCTTCATGAAGGGAGAATGGGAGGCATGCAGAGAAAAAAACACTCTGTCTAAATAATGTAAAATTTTGTAAAAGGATTACCTGGTTTTCATTGAAAGTTCCGACATACTTGTGGTTGGCATGAATGAGTTCCCCATGCCCTTGCCACTTGCCTTCATTCCACATCCCAATATATTTGGAACCAGTCGCTGCGTAGGTGTAGGTTCCACGCCCATGCCGTTCGTGGTTCTGCCACTCTCCTTCGTAGGTATCACCATTCACATAGTAATACTTGCCAAATCCGCAACGCTGGTCTTCTACCCAAGAGCCTGAACAGCACAACAGTTTGACAAAAATAGTTATGTTTTCATTTAGGAAGAATAAAATTAATCCTATTTTAAGTTATTTTATATAATTAAGTATTATTCATAGACTGAAGAGTAGATCATATATACTTGCAAGTCAAATTCTCACATTGCATGTTTTAAGCAGAGACACTAGCAACATTAATTTCCTTGCAGACTTAGTCTCAGTGTCTCATAGAAAACTTTTTATAAACTAGTAGGCTGCAAATTTTGCATGTTACATCTGTCATTAACAGTCAAAGAATGTTTTTTCTTTCCCTCTTTAACTTGGTCATTAAATGCATCAAACCTGAGACATTGTACACTGAATGCATCCTTTCCCCTGAAGGCAGAACCTGCATTTTATTTTGTCACTTGAAATCTTTCCCATGTAATAGACATCTTTTTCCTGTACACTTTTCCTATGCTTTACACAACCAACAGTTTCTGCACAAGTCAAAGATGTTTTACTCGACTTTCTTATGTTCTCAAGTTTTGTATACTTTTGAAGCAGATGACTCATTGCCTTTGCAACAACTTCCGCAACATTCCAGCACTTTTTAATACATTTTTTTCTGTTTTCACATCTGTAAAGCAGGATCAGTACTATGAGGGACTTGAACAGATAGTACTTCATAGTAAGCCTGATGTTATGACTGCTCCAGACCCTGTCCAACCTAACCATTTGATGACTTGGATGAGACCAATTTGAATTTTCACATTGCACGGCACAGATGATGTTACTAAATCCTCTAAATTTCAGTTAAATTGTTAATATGAAGGTTGATGCTATTTAAATTCCACATTTTTTTCCTCATTAAATATTGGTTGTTTTGTATTTTTCCTTTCAGATATGCTTTTTGTGTAAATGTTTATCATATTTATTGATAGCTGTATAGCTGTCTGTGTTTGAAAACAAAGAACTTTGGATTAAAACACGTCGTACTGAGGTAGAAAGGTTGTGTGATGAAATAATAAAGTGAATGAATTAAGACAGTTCTACATATAAAATTACACCTAACAAAATGTGGTGGTGTCTCTTCAGAGGTGATTGTTAGGTTCCTGAGTAACACACTTCTCCCAAGGG
Source organism: Marisa cornuarietis (assembly GCA_004794655.1). NCBI lineage: Eukaryota > Metazoa > Mollusca > Gastropoda > Architaenioglossa > Ampullariidae > Marisa > Marisa cornuarietis. The sequence goes on from SMMW01000636.1 coordinate 5,901,433, forward strand.
TATTATATAGTCAACTGCATATTTTGTGCTTTCTTTTATCTTACCCTCATATTTTGATCCATCAGGATAGATGAAGGTACCCTGACCATGTTTCTTATTTTTGGAATATTCCCCAATGTAGCGGGCTCCATTCTTGAATCTGCAAAGTATGATAGTATTCTAAATCTTTAGATTACATTTCTTGAAATTGATCCAAACAGGAGTATGGGTGTGTTGAAGAGTGAGAAACTTACTGAAAAAGAAAAATTCTTGATAATACTGAATTTAAAGATAAAGCAAATCCCCTATTCAGTATTGCTCATCAATAACAAAACTAACTAGACAATGGTTGTAAATTTTTTTTTTTTACTTTGCTAGATGTCAGTCTAATGATGATGGCTATACTGTAAATCAAAATACAAAACTGAATAAACAAATAAACATCTTTATCAATATCAGAATACAAAGCAGGGAATACCACAAGGGAAAGGAGAGAAAGCAGAAACATGAGATATAAAAGATATTAATAAAAGAAACAAGGCCATTTAAAACAATATTAACCCAGATGAGTTTAAAGTTACTAAAAGCATTTGTCAGCCAATGAGAGCCAGAAGAAAACATATTTAGCCTTATACTTTCAGAAAACTCTGCAAGCAATGTGATCTCACCTATAGACACCATTACCATGTCTTTTGCCACTTTCATAGTGTCCCTCATAAGTGTCACCATTTGGCAAAGTAGCTTTGCCTTGACCGTGTCGTTCATCACGTTCATTTCTTTCTCCTTCATATTCCTGTGAATATTTAAGTCACATTTTCTTAATCATTCATTTTCAATAAATTGGAGATAATGGCAAGTAAAAATATTTGAAAACAATTATGTGAGTGTCAAACATTTAATAATATGCCTTAAACATGTAGTTTAAATAAATGAGATGTTACATATACTAGTTAATAGCAAAAGCAATTAAAATTAATTCTAATAATATACATATGTGAGTGACACACAGGCGTGTGTGTGTATATATATATATATATAAACAATACAGCATGTAAACCGATGCTTAACTAATTAAAAGATTTAATAGTTCACTCAAGACACTCATACATTACTTAGCTACCCGAGCATAACAAAGTTTTTCTTGAGTATCTTTCTGTTGCTTTCTCTTAATATTGTTCCTCCCCTTTCGATCTCTTTCTCTCCCTCCCACACACACACCGTATGGTTATAATGTTTCAGTTTAATATTGTGTCAAGTCTTCGCATGTTTGCTACTTTCAGAACTGCATGAGCAGAACATGAATCTTAGGCTACATTGTGAATCAAATTTTTGTATTGTAGATCAACACGATATAATAATTAAAATGGAATATAATTACCCCAAGGTATGGTCCCTGCTCCTCTTCTCCTTCTTCTGAACCAACGTCTGACATTTTTGGAAGCCTGCTTTTAAATAAACGACTGGCGAACAAGTCACACCATCTACATTCACGCCACTGCTGTACTCTAGCAACAGCATAAAGGCTGCTAAGACAAGCAAATGTCGTTGCTGAGCAACAAAGCACTAAGCACCACCTATATCCTCAAGGGAAGCAAGTAGCAAACATTTTCTGGGTAGCTGTTCTTGATTTGTTTGTTATTTTTTGCATTTCCGATGAGTTTGACGCCTTTCAGCATTTGGTTTTGCTAAACCAAGTTTGTAGTTTAAACACAAATTTCAGATAAGCAGATAACCGGTCACCTCCCAACTTGACCGCGCACTAGACAGCTCGACCACAGGTTTTAGACGACTGTACCAGAACTAAAAGGAGTAAAAGGGGTTAGCCGAGTGGTAAGAGCACTGTCGCCCAAACAAGTCGCATCTGTTTGATAGTTCGATACTCGTGTGGCGCAGCAAGCTTCCACTAGTCGATTATGGGAACCTGACTCCATAAAGGGTTGGGGACAAAATGACAAATCGTTATTTACGAGGGTAACAAAATAAGCAAAAGTTACGCTTTTTTTACATGAAAGGAAACCGAAACACTACTACAAAACAAAGGTATTAAAATAAGGGAGAATTAAAAAGGAAAACTAGTATATGGGGGCCAATGTTTAATTTGACAGATTTTTGACTAAGGAATAAGTACCATATATATGATGCATGTTCATTTTTTCACAATCTACGTTCAAAACAGCCTTGGTGACATCAACGGATTAAAGTGATAATTAAACGACATTTTGTCTGTTATGGATAGAGGTGACACTCATATCTCACTATGTTAGACCTGTCTGCTGTCTTTGATACTATAGATCACACTACTCTCATTCATAGACTCCGTACTCTCTATGCCGCCTATGGCAACTCAGGCTCCCCACTCAACTGGTTTCAGTCATATCTCTCAGTCGTCTAAGATAGGACTCAGTTATAGTGGATGGCTGCGCAGTGTGGGACGAGGGTAGCTTGCCCAGTCTTATCACAATAATCAATACAACACTGTCTGGGTTCAGGCTTGGCTTGTACGGCAGAGGATAGGTCTGACTAAGCATATACATCAGATACATATGTTCTCCCAACTGCTTGGTGGGGCGATGCTCCCACCTCTGCGCTCTCCTTCCAACTGCCTACAACTCCCCTCTCTTGTTGTTGTTGTTGAGTTTATAAGGGAAAGTGCTTCCACCTCTCGGTGATTTCGCACTATGGGGGAAGGGGTCTTTGGGAGATGTGGGTGTTGGGGAGGAGGGTGAGGGTATGGGGGATTTGGGAGGTGAGGGGGAAGGGTTGTTTTTGTGGTGCCAGATGTGTTGCTTACTTTTTATATGTGCCCTCTGTTTTGGTTGGTGTTTAGGTTTTCCAAGTCTGCATGAGTGGTGTACTGTCTTTGTGCCCTCTTTATCTGTTGTTTGTCTGCCAAGTTTGCATAGGTGGTTACAGTGCTGCTGCCCTCTTTTCCTCCTGCTGCTGCTTGCTACCCATGTTTAGGGGTCCTGTCGTGATTGTGTATTGTGTTGGTTTATTAGCTTCCCTGTGTTGCTCTACTTTAAATTTTTTTTTGATATTCTTTGGGTTTTATCTATGTATTTGGCTATGCTATCCTGTTATACCCTATGCCTATGTTATATTAATCTAGAGTTTGGGTGGTTTACTATTATTGCTACTAGTGACACTGTGACATTATGCTATTCCAAAGTTCTTTAGGTGGGTTGAGGCAGTTTCTAAGGGGACAACCCAGTCTATATTTATCTAGGAAGTGTATTAGTTCTTCTCTCTCTGGTTTGTTTTCACTACATTCCAACAGTATGTGCGGGGTGCTAAGTCTATCTCCACAGGCGCATGAAGGGGGGTCTTTATATCTTCTTAGGTATTCTCCACTAAGCCTCATTCTGGCTATTTTAGTTTGTTCAGCCCTATTTGACTTCAGGTACATCAAGGTGTGGCTAGGCTGGTCATCTATCAACCTCCTGGTACCTTTACCTTCATTTTTGTATTTCTCTTGCCACCATTTTTGTTGTTGTTGGTTTTATAGCTATTTTTCTCTGCTGGTGAGATAGAGATGTTTAGGGTGGTGACTTTAGGGTTTGCCTCTTGTTTTACTGACATTTTAGCTAGTTTATCTGCCTCTTCATTTCCTTTAATTCCTATATGGGAGGGAACCCAAAGGAATTTAATGTCTCCCTGGTTGATTTTATTTATGATAGACAGTATCTTGTATACTATGTCTAGTCTGTTTGAGGATTGGTTTTTTAAGGCCTGAAGTGCTGACAGTGAATCAGAGATTAGTAAATACTGTAATTGTGTTGTGTCCTTCGTTCTAGGAGGGAGTTTGAAGAGCTATCAATATGGCGGTCAGCTCAGCTGTGAAAATTGATGTGTGCTTTGGGAGTCTGCTAGAGATGGTGATGTTACTGGGTTGATATACTCCTAATCCAGTTGTTTGTCTCTGGGTCATGAGATCCATCAGTATAGATCTGCACATGGTCTTTGTATGTGGTGCTTAGCTTGAGCTTTATTTCTGCAGTGATTTGGACTTGATGATGTTCTTTGTTGTATTCGGTGAGGTCAAGGTCTATCTGTGGGTGTGGAAGTGTCCAGGGTGGTGTTTGCATGTTGCTCGGTGGGTAAGGGGCTGTTGATTTCTGCACCCTTTGTGCTTTCTATATGTTGGATGAGTTGTTGTATCATGGGTTGTGAGGTGGGACGCCTGTTCTGTGTCTGTGGGGTTGTACGTGAATTTGTCGGACTGGATGATCAGGTGGGAGGCACTGCGTCTTATAGTAGTAGTTGGCTGTCCTTTCCTGGATGATTAATTCTATAGGTTTGTGACCTGTTTCCGCCAATACTGCTAGGTTTGGTGTGTGTGAAGGTACTCCCAGAACTACTTTTAGTGCCCTAGCCTGTACTGACTGAAGTTTAGCTGTTTGGTTTGATTTAATGTGGACTAGCAGTGGAGCTACATATAATAGTCTAGACATAACATGGGCCTGATAGAGGTTAAGAAGAGATTTAGGATTTGTTCCCGTTATTTCCACTAACTACTCTCATTAGGTTTATTCCTTTTTTGGCAGAGTTCATTATTTTGTCTACATACGGGGTCCAGTTTGTTTTTCCCGTGAAGATTACACCTAAAAATTGTATCTGTGAACTGTAGTCAAGGGTTATTTGGTTTAGTATTAATTTGGGGTACTCCCCTCTCTTCTGCCTTTCCCACACTCATATATCCCTCACACCCGACTTACTAGGTGCCCCCCTCCGACCAGGTCGCCGTTCGGCCTGTGGTTTTCCCACGCCCCCCTCTCGCTCTCTTTCGGTCACCGGCCGGCCAGTGTGTGTCACCTATACTTCTTTATCCCTGAGTGTGTGTGTGCCTGTGTATGTGTGTGCAATGCCTGTCCTACCCCATACTATTATATCTCTACCAGTTTCTGTTTGCTTAGGAGTCCCCCAAAGTTCTGTACTTGGTCCCATCCTCTTTATTATGTACGCTAAGTCACTTGCGGCTCTAATTTAATCTCGTTCTATAGCCAATCAATCCTTTGCTGATGACAGCTGTATACCAGCTGTTCTTCTTGCATCCAAGCATTCAAGACTGCATTTCTGATATTAGACTATGGATCACCCACAACAAGTGATAACTAAATGACGAAAAATCAGAAGCTTTTATTTTTTCAAAGGAGAGAGCCAGAGTTTACCCTTCACTGCCTGTCTCTGTTCGGGTAGGCAATGCTGGTATTCCTTTTGTTATTTCAACACATAACTTAGGAAATTACATAATGTCTGATGATATGTCTCTTGATAAGCATGTTTTGCACATCTGTCGTTCTGCATACTATGAGCTCCAGAAGATCAGCTCCTTTCAGCCATTGGTGTACAGTAGACGTGGGTCTTTCAAGGAGGAATGTCCTATGTTTATCAATCCACTGCTGTGTGTACCGGCTTGTCTAAGTCACTATCTGACCTACAAGGGAAGATGTAAAAAAATAAATCGAAATACTCAATGGGGTCAGCCCCAGGAGGTGGAGGGTGTATGGGGCCTGTAGCAGCAGTGAATGGAATAGGCTGAGGGCCAGCATCCTCCCCAAGAATGGTGCACCAGACACCATCCACATTTGGTCCTGCAGGTTCCCCATCAGACTCCTCCTCTTCGGTGTCAAAGCCAGCCCTAACATCTCCAGGCATTGGCTCTGCATATCCCCCCCCCAAAAAAAAAAAATCATCACTACTGTTATTGTATAATTACAAACTGTTAGAATGCCACACATAAATAACACATGTACACTTATGAGCTAAAAACTGCTATAAAAACTCTTCTTCACTGTTATAACACTGTAATAATAACATATACAAAATATTACATAAGTTACATTCTAAATAATACTTATAATTACATTTTATTCTGTGGTAAAAGAAAACTAAAGAAAAAAAAAACTGTAAAATTTACATTTACTGGAAGTAATCAATAATTATTTTTCATCCCTGGATGACAATCCACCAGGATTTCTACTCTGACTACCCAAACACACTTATAAAATATCCTTGTAACTCAAATGACACACCGACATACCAGTTGCATAACGTGACAAAAGAAACGAACAAAGAGAACGACAAAAAAATCAATAAAACACTAATCTAATTCCTAAGTACAGAATTGATGATAAAATATGATTTGAATTGTCATAAGGACATTGGTAGCACATTGGTAGCAAGGCAAACAAGTAAAATGAAAAAAGTCAAATTTTCAAAAATTTCCTGAGCTCCATACCTGTGTAACAGAAACCTATTTGCATCAAATAGAGCAAACAAAATGGCATAAATACCTTTAAAATCGCTTTCCGAGTCGCTCTGACTCGGACGCGTTACTCGTATCTTCGTAAACTTGCTCGTGATTCACGGTGCTTGACATGGTTTTTGCGATTTTCAGTCGACACAAAATGGCGATCGAAGGAAAGGAAAAAGACCGCGGAATGGAAAATAATTTCCTGATTGGTTGACTTTTAAACAAATTAACCAATGGAAAAGTTTTTCTACGACCCCCTTATATCAGAGCCGCAAAACTGCCGGGAAAGCCAGTAAAGTGGCTCATCGGGCTGTGTATGTGTATATTAGACTATGAATCACCCACAACAAGTGATAACTAAATGACGAAAAATCAGAAGCTTTTATTTTTTCAAAGAAGAGAGCCAGAGTTTACCCTTCACTGCCTCTGCCTGTCTCTGTTCGGGTAGGCAATGCTGATATTCCTTTTGTTATTTCAACACATAACTTAGGAAATTACATAATGACTGATGATATGTCTCTTGATAAGCATGTTTTGCACATCTGTCGTTCTGCATACTGTGAGCTCCAGAAGATCAGCGCCATTCGCCATACTCTGTCCATCTCAACCATCAATATTCTTATCTGCTCATTTGTTCTGTCTAAACTAGACTATTGCAACTCTTCTCTTGCTGGCTGTCCACGTACAGTACCTCAAGCTTCAGAAAGTCCAGAACTCAGCTGTTCGTCTCGTTTTCCGCACTCGCAAATCTGAACATGTCACACCACTTCTTCACTCTCTTCACTTAATTACTACCAATTAAAGCTAGAATAGACGACAAGCTCTCAACTCTATGCTATGGATTCTTTGAAGGCTCCTTCCCCAAATACTTTACTGAAATCTTGTCTGTCCACACTCTTGCTTAAAACCTTCGCTCCTCATCAGACACGCGCATTCTATCCCTCCCTCCCATAAAGAAAGTAACAAACGGATAACAAATGTTTTCCCTCTGTGCTGCTAAGCAGTGGAACTCTCTACCACGTTACATTGGCAACTTTGACTTGAAGGCTACATTCAAACGCTCTCTGAAAACATATCAGTTCACAAAGTACTATCCCTGAATTGCTATTCTAACTCCCTGAAAATACTGTCTGTCATGCTAACCATCATATATTGTACCTTCCTCCACTGCTTTATGTTCTACTCTTGCACTTCATCTTTATGTTGCTTAGTGTCCACTGTCTGTTATCTTTCATTTATCATCAGTGGTCTGCGCAGAGAGTGCGATTTATCTTGGTCATGATGCTGCGCATTGTAAATACCCATTCTTATAGTGAAGGATATTTATGTTTGGTGGTTGAGTTGCCACTGCTTCGGTCAGGCGTCAAGCTGACCATCCACAAATAGACTGCTAAAAGGTGTCGACAGTATGATAGGATCGATTAACTGGTAACATGGGTCATTTGAAGTCCGAATAAAGAGCTGAAGAGGCAGTAGTAAACTGGTCCTCCAAAGGATAAACAAGCAGGGCGCAAAGTTAAAGTACGTAGAAGCTAAAGATCATGATCTGCCTAATGTGCTAGTCTTTCTGTGTTCTCTGAGCTAGAAGAAAGGAAACAATAACTATACACAAATGACTACAATCTCGTTATATTCTTACTAAATTAAAAAAACACATGTCCCTCCAAGCGCACTTCATCCAGAGAGCGTTGATGCTATATTACACACAATGCAAGAAGTGGTATAACTGATCGCACCCAGTCTGCGATTGTTGTAGGCATCACGTATTCAGACGGGAAAAAATCGGTAGACGCTGCTTTTCCTTCTCAGGCTCCACTCTTTGGAATTCTTTTGCTCTTTCTCTTCGAACTGTCTGCCTAAGAAGCCCCCATATACGGCCTCAGAACATTTCCTTCTTAATAAGAAATCTCTCCTATAATCAAGACTATTGTTTTGTTCACTCATCAGTTCTTCATCTGTGCGCTTAGTTCAGGTTTCTGTCATGGTTTGTCATCTGTTTGCGGATGCTTATGTTTCTTGCACAGATTGTCGGTTTGTTTGTAATCTTTTGTGTGCAACGCACTGAGCTCGCATTCACATGGGGAAATCCGCCTTACAATCATCATCATCATTATCATCACCATCACCGTCATGTTTTCCGCTTACGGAGAACAACACGAACAGGGCAGATAGGGCTTATCAGAGTAGACCTGTATACAGGAGCTACAATAGTCTCGCTGGCTCAGTACAAATGCAGAAAAAATGTGTTTTTAGTTGTCAAATAAAATCTTATAAAGTTATTCCTGCGAAGATGGGTATAGTGGATTGATGTGATGCTCTAATGAAAGGGATGTGACATGACAGACAGCAAGGTTACTGTCTTGGAAAGGGAGCAGAGACAGACACAGACAAGTGTTTCCTCGTTGTTTTGTCATCATTCATATTGAGCTATCCATGTCTTGACTTATATTCTGTTTGTTTTGTGGTCTGAGAGAGGAGGGAAAACAAAATTGCCCGTAATTGTGTGACTGGCCGACACATATGATGTTTAGTGCCAAGGTGGCTTAAGTGTTGGAGTTAACAGTAAACATCGGCTATTGAACGTCTTCGCTACAAAATGGGTCTCCTTTTGGAGGCCATATGTTACACGTCAATCTTTCAATTTTTGCCTAATGGCAGCACAAAAGATTTAAAGATGGATCAGTACTTAAAGCACTTTGGTCATACTCGACTGGAAAAGGACACAAAACAAGCATCTACACATGCAAATAAGCAAGCACAAACAAACACGGGAAAGCACACACATAGTGAATCTTGAACAACAATTGTGTATTTTAAAACTGTACAGTCACGTACAACGACGTATTCATTTTCTGATTTGCACATACCTGTTATATGCTGGAACGATAAACTGACTTTAAGTATACATGTATTTAAATAGGCATGTCTCTTTATTCAAGGCTTTTGTTCAGTTAGATCTAACTGTTTATCATAATTTAGATATCTGACTATTCATACCACTTACTGAAAACAATAGGAACCATGTTTGCCTAATAACTTCACATGTATATATATATATATATATTTACACACGAATGTTAATTACATTTTAGTGTCGAGATTATCGATTGAACTAATTATTATACAGGGAATGTTTTTACAACTCATTGGTTTCAAATTGAAAATTAAAAGCACAGAAATACAGCACACCATACCATCAAACCCTTGCAAAGCAAGCAGTCATCGTGATTTTGTTAATTATTAACTTACAGCATGCTACAGCCACTGAATGGCTGCTCTGTGTCGGTGATGTACCTTTATTATCTTTGTTATTTCTTAATGATCGGCGTAATTAGTAACTAAGTGGTGCAAAAGAATCTGCAGCCGAACAATGCCTGCAACATTCAGTAATGTAATTTCATACTCATTCAAACCACACACAAACAAACCCATCGACATAGCCCTCCTCAGCCCACATACAGTGCACAGTAGGCAGGCACGCATCCAGTAAAGTCTATAGAGCAGATCATGCTTCATCAGTTTGTCCTCACGTCGCTCGCCCGACAGTGTGCTTAGCTGATGTTATTTTTAATATTATTTTTTCTTATCTTTGTATGTCCTTTGCTTCAGCCTGCGTCAAACGCAGAAGTCTGTGCGACCAAGACACGTGTTAAGATTGCAGGGGCTTACACCAGTCCGGCAGCCTTGGCCATGCCATAGAAAACGCCGTTTGAGTTTTGCAGTAAATCTTGTGGTGACCCGGTCTCTTTGATGAGGCCTTCGTCCAAAACCAGGATCCTAAAAAATAGAAGAAAGTGAAAGATTGTAGTAATGTATTTATACAAAGTAAAACACGTGAGAAAATTATTGTCTTTTTCTTTTCTTTATCCTCAATCATCATCAGCATCAGTATATGCAGATGCCATTTTTATACCAGTAATTTAAATTTTTGAGTCCGCTGATATATTTTTGTTGATTATTATTATTATTATTATTAGGATTTATTTTTATTCCGTCATTCGTTATTGTCATATGATAACCTTAAGTGGGAAATAAAATCACTCTCAATTAAGGTCTAGTCTGGAACTGTCGACAACCTAGAGACCACTTACGTATTTACTGGCTTAAAGGTGTCATGTGGGGAAGACGGCCTTAAGTGGCCAGCAGAGGTGTTAAAGACCCCCTGGACTGTTTCGACAGAGAGTAACAGATGAGGGTTCTTGCGAACCTGACCGGCAGGATATATCAGCTTGATACGGGGAGGATTAGTTACCTTTTTGTCCCGCTACCTGTAGGTGGAGCTAGTGGTCCAGTGAGGCTTGTCTCCCTCTTGTCCGCGCTGTCTAATTGTTGATTGGATGAAGGATACTAGTAGTGTGTGGCCCAATGACATCTCTTGTTGTATGAGTGTATGCGTGAATTTACAAAGTTAAGTGAGGGAACGAGAGCTTATGCAGGGTTATGTTAACGAGGGTGGCAAGAATTAACATTATGACAGTCATCCTTGTGCCCAGTTCCTCGGAGTCAATATTCGCGTTGACGTGAAACCGAAGGAACATTATAAAAATGGATTTATGGGTACCAGGCATAGTCTCCAGGTACTGTCATAGGGGGAAACAAATGGACAGACCCAGCGGTTTACAAGACTCGCCACTTAAAATTAGGCCTGTTGAGTGGTGGTGATCAGGTTCTGAATGAAGCGACCAGTTTACTTCTTCATGTTTGCCCCTTTTGGAACACGGAAATCTGGGATGTCATTTATGACAGAGTTGGTTTTTTTTTCCTTCCATTGTCGCCCTCGTATTTCTTGGGCTGTCGAAACACCGTGCTAGGGGCAGCAAATTTGCCTTCATCGTTAAAAGTTCGTGTTTTTGGTGCAGACTTTGAAATTTTTGGTGCCATTACTGAGAATGGAACTTCATTCCTCCTGTTCCCAAATACCACAAAGGCCAAACACTAATTGCAGCCAAGCGGTATCACATGGGTATATCCAACAGGGCTGCATCAGGGCTACAGAAACAGTATAATCTATTATAATCTCCATAAAAGCGTGGACTAGACTGACACAGGCCGTAGTCTAAAATGCACATCTAGGGCAGCCGATTGATTAGTGAGGTTTACACCAGCCCCTCGTCTAGCAGAGGGCGGGCCAAAAAAGAGTGTAGTTATCAACAATCTAACAGGAACCCCATCGCTTAGGATCAAATCCTTCTCTTCCAAGGTGTGCACTGCACGGCAAATGCAGAGACCCCAAAGGAGGCCACGAAGAAAGACTGAGAGAGAAGGTAAGTTTTGGTTAGTGAATTTTAAAGAGGAAAAGTCAGAAGGTAGATGATAGAGAAGAAAAACAACAATGAAATGATAGGGGTTTCAGGGAGAAAGAAATAAAGTAAAAGGGTCTATGAGGCGGATACAAGGACAGAAAGTAGAGAAGCGAGCTAATTATTCCCGTTTCACGAGAGAGGATAGGGTCATAGGGCTATAGGGTTCTAAGATCTAAGACGAGATCTAAACCCAGGGCTTCTCTCTGAATTGGTGACAAGCGAGTGTTTTAACCAGTACAGTACCGGACGCCCCTTACCCGCCAGGAAGCGCCTGGCCTGTGTAAGACACCACAAAAGCCATACAATTCACAAGCTGGTTAATATTATTAAGACATCCCAAAGGTAGACAGAGTTTTGGAAAAGACTTTACAACTTTGACAACACTCTACGCAGCCGTTTAAAAGCAGCAAAACTGATGTAGAATGCAACGCTCAACGGTTACCTGTCATAATCCATGATGGTGTTCAGGCGGTGTGCGATGGTCAGTACAGTGCTGTCCTTGAACTCTGACCGTATTGTCTGCTGAATGAGGTCGTCAGTTTCCATGTCAACGGCAGCCGTGGCTTCGTCCAAGACCAGAATTTTTGACTTGCGCAGCAGCGAGCGGGCGAGACACATCAACTGCCTTTGACCGACACTGGAGCACAAAAGTCAACGCACTACTCTTTGTTTTTTTATTTCTTTTAATTGTCCTTTTAGAAGTATTAAAATGATTGTAAATAAATTTGCACTTCTTAATGAAGTCGTCAAGCACAATACAATATTGACTAAACATTGGGCATTTCAGCAAACACCTGTATCCAGCTGCTGGAGAAAGACAATTATTTGACATTACTCTTAAAAAGTTACCACAGTCATTACGTTTTTTTTTCTTAGTTACTCTTTAGAAACATTTGATCAAACAAAAAAAAAAGTAAATATTTTCTTGGTAACGTTTGCAAAAAAAATCGTTCAGTAGAGCTAGAGATCGCCGTTTTGAAATTAAGTACAACGGAGCTGCTTATTATACAGAGGGCTATGAGTCTCTACCTAAGATTTTGACCACCCTCGCCGCACTGATAGTCCAGCTGCCCCGGAAGGCTTGAGACAAATTCTTGTAGATGTGCCAGTTTGAGGGCGTTCCACAGCTCAGAGTCTGTGTGCCGGTCTGTAGGGTCAAGGTTCATGCGCAACGTTCCAGAAAAGATGACTGGATCCTGTCAGAAAGAAAAAAATTGAAAATACATTGTGCAACGCTCACGAAATATTTTACTAACTTGGAAACGCCTTTATTTAAATGTCAGGAATGAAACCACACATGAGATTATGACAAGGATCTGTAATTGCTCAAAATTTTAGAGCTGGCGCCTTATCCAGGTTATTATAAAATAATATGCAAAATGAGATTACGACATATCGCCACTTAAAAGCAGCAGTTACACAGTTTAAAGCTGGAGAGATGCACGAATCATACAACAGTTTTACAATTGTTCTTAAGAACGGTAAACACTATCATGCAACGTTACAACTGTTCAAGAGAATGGTAAACCCTATCGTGCTGACGGCATTGTTTTTACTTTTAGAAAAGTATCTGTCGACCTCATTCGCTCCTCTATTTCTTGTGGTATTGGTCTGTTCGATATGAGATTTCTACCCTCTCAAAACAAAAGAAAGCTCGTTAAAGGTTTGGATCAGGAAACTATTCAGCATTCTTAGTTCCAAGGGTAATAAGCTGCCGATCCTGCTTCACGGATGTGAAACGTGGACCTTGCCCACTGATATGGAGAGAATAATCCAGGCGTCAGAGAAGTGTCTGAAGGGGCTGTTCTGGATCTCGCACAAAGAAAATAAAACAGATGACTTTGTACGAAGCACCGTTGCTACGCTAGAAGGAAATCAGGAAACTTTACTTGCAACAGCCAAGCGGTGTAAGCTTGTCTGGTTTGATTATGTGACCCAGAGCGACACTCTGTCGAAGACTGTCCTTCAAGGAACCCTGAAGGGCGGTTGACGCCTGGGTGGCCAGAAGAAGAACTGGCCATAGACTATAGAGAAAGAAGGACTAGCGACTCGAGCGCGGGAGCAAATAACTTGCGACGCGCATGCGCTGGCTTTTCCATCCCTTCGCCTTTTCCGGCTTCGCTTACACAGTGCGTCTCAGAGCTATTGTTGTAGTTAATTTGACATGCCAGGCACTAGTTGTGCGATTCCAGGCTGCCCAGCATGCAAAAGTCGACACAAAGGCTTATCATTTTTCAGCATACGACGAGGACGAGAAAATCAAGACTGGGAAAAAGCTCTTGTAAGAGCTGTGAATCGCACTACTAGACTCTTCCAATATCTCCAAGTAGACCTGATGAAACTAATTATGATTAAACAAATTTGTCTACAAGTTTAAGTAAAAATGTATCACAAAATAAATAATGGAAGAAAAATAGCTACTTTTCATACTCTAACCTCTATTTTTACCTATAGATCTGAAAGGCACCCAACTGAAACTTTCGGGGGCAGATAATAATAATAATAGTGAAGATTTGTAAAGCGCATATTCACACTCATAGAGAGCATGCTCTTAGCCCTTAAAACGGGGAAGAGACGTGGACTAAGTAGATACAGAACAAAGGGGACGACAGTACTGACGACGAAACAGAAAATAAAAGGCATCAAGTAACAGGAACAGAGAAATATAGTGATTCTGCGAGAAAGATGGTAAAGTAGCAAGAGTGAAGGGTGGGGGGTAAGAAGGACGAGCATTGTGTGGACTGTGTTAGGAGAAATGCTCAAGGAAGAGGTGAGTTTTCAGTGCAGATTTGAAAGATTCAGTTGTAGGAAGATGGCGGATATGGAAAGGAAGAGAGTTCCATTGTTTTGCAGCACAGTAGCCAAAAGTCATGTGACCATATGTTGTTGTTCTGGTGACAGGAACAGTTAGGATACGGTCGTCAGACGAAGAGCGTAGTTGTCTGGACGGAGAGTAAGGGATGAGAAGTTCAGAAAAATAGTCAGGACAGGAGCCAGCAAAGAAATTAAAACACAGCACAGACAGTTTGTCCTGAATGCCAGAACGAATGGGTAGCCAGTGTAGAAAACGAAGGAGAGGAGTGACATGGTTCCGTTTCCTTGCTCTAAGCACCAGACGCGCAGCAGAGTTCTGTACTCTCTGGAGTCTCTGAATGAGGTAGTCAGGGCAGCCTGCCAGCAAGGAGTTGCAGTAGTCAAGTCGAGAAAGAACATCGAAGGAACATCGAAGTTTTCTTCGCCACCCATTTTAAGTGCACCATCGTCCTGATAACACGACGCACGATGTGAATGTGTTTTATAACAACATCGTTAAAAAAATCAATAAATAAGAATTTAAATGTGTTACAAAATAAATAGAGTTTAAGGCATGCCCCTCAGGGCCTTAGTCTCAATTAATATTTAAGAAACGACAAACTCGCTACAAACCGCTCCCTGTATCACTCAGACAATGAGCCAGAGAGCGAGAGCTTGTTTGGGTTTTTTTAATTGGTGTTTTACGCCGAGCCAGCAACTAAGGCTATATCATGGCAATGCATCCAGCCCTGTAAACAGATGCCACCTGCAGAGAAAGAACAGCGTGCCCGAGACTGAACCCAAGACAGCCAGCCTTCACTGTATTGGTTACAGGCGCTAACCATTGCGCCACCAGACCGTCAGCGAGAGCTTGTTGACAATACTATTAATTTGACTTTCAAATAAATACAAATACTACGATACAACGCTGTGTTTGAGCGGAGATATTGTACATTATGATTCATGTATTAAAATATATATTAAAGCATACTAAGAGGATTTCTTCAATATCAAAGCATTCCATGATGTACTCGCGGATACACGACAAAGAGAGCGGAAGCTGGCTGTCAATTGTATCGGCGAGTATACAGCGGACGGGAGTTGAGCCAGCGCTGGCCCACTACAAGCGCGCTAAGATGTCTGTCCTTCTTTCTCTATAGTCTATGAACTGGCTTACGAACGTGAAGGAGGGGACTGATGGTCCTGTTCAAGACCTGCTCACTATCGCCTATGACTGGCGTTTGTAGCGGGCCTTGTGAGCTGCCGTGTCTATCCATGTGCTCCCCACGACGACCGGTACCAGTGGAGAGGGGAATGAATGAGTGAAGCTGCCATCGTTTAAAAACTAGAAACCCAGTAAATATACTTTATTCTGGCTCACTCCTACCCCCAGCGTCGCCCCAAACCCAACAACGAGTCCATGACTACAAATTATTGACTCTTATTATATGCATTGGTAAAGCTGGTCTTACCTGTGGAAGGATGGTTAGATTCCTGCGCAGGTCGTGCAGTCCCAGTGCCCCTGTATGGTGCCCGTCAATGTCAATTCTGCCGCTAGCCGCCTCAATCAGGCGGAACAAAGCCAAGGTCAAGGAAGATTTACCGGCCCCTGTTCTTCCTACGATGCCCACCTTACGGAAGACGAGTAAAGTTGTGGTTCAACGCCGTATCAGTAGCAAGGGACATTCACGGCGAGAAAATTAACAGAGATCAGTCAAAAAGGGCCTAGTCAGACATTGCGAATAACAAAATGCACAATGTCGATGGGATAAAAGGTTCACACACACACACACCACACACACACACACACACACACACACACACACACACACACACACACACACACACAGAGAGAAAACGCCGTTGCCTCAGAAAAGGCCAACTGTAAAACTAAGCTATGGGTTAATTAAAAATGTAAACGTCCCAATGCCCTGCCATCGGTGATGGAGAACTGACAATCAGCAAACACCAATGATCGTAGGAGACTGACAAGCTACCTGATCCACTCGAACTTTGTGGCTTTACCTGGAGAGATAATGTCTGCTCCTTGGAACGAATGTCACACAAGGCAGCACGGAGGATAGACATGGCGTGGTATGCAGTGCTTTCAGGGTGAGCTTTTGAGTAATAGACAATAGAAAACATCATTTTCTGGCGACGAAGAGGAAAGGGAGGTTCACCAGCAACTGCATAAGACTTTGTACTGGAGAAATGTTGAAGGCACTCAGGAAGATGAGTGGCCCCTGATGTAAATGGAATTGGAAAGTTTAAAATAGGAGTCTCGAGCAGAGCCATGGATGATGGAATCCTAGTCAAGCTTGGAGCGAACAAGGAAACGATACAGACGAAGTAAGACCCTACAGTCCGACTTCACCGCCCGCCTAGCAAGCTGGCATGACCATCTTCCTGGAGAACATCCAATGCTTTGAGACAAGAAAGGCGGAAGGAAGAAGGACAGTTTAAGTTTGGAGATGATCTCATTTTCTGGACTACTTTGAGTATGTGCCATTGAGAGAGGTAGCCGGGTTTGCAATCATGCCTGCAAGTTAAACCATTATGCGTAAAATTTGGGAGAGAATTTAACGCCATTTTCTGTCACCTTGTTAGCGCTGGACGATTAGAAAGTGTGTGTGATCTGTTCGATATGAGATTGCTACCCTCTCAAAACACACACAGAAACATGGTCGGGCATTTTTTCATCCTTGTATCTCTCCGACCCTTTCTCATGTTATCTGTTCTCTTACTTTGGTGCAAATAGTAATAATAAACTTTGTTGATATAGCACCATATCCCTGCCCTGTGGACAAGCTCAAGGCGCTTAACAAATTACAGTAGGTGGTTTGACGTAACAAAAGGACGTAGGTGTGTAGAAGACTCTGTATCCACGCCAAAGTGCCTCCATACAGCACGAACCACAATCCGCAACCAATGTAGCACATCCAACAAACGGCACCAGCAGCACTGGAAATAGGAATAAGCCCCAGCACACACAAAAGTTCACTCATCAACAAAGCTCATGCAGACATGAAAACCCGCAGAACTGCGTTGATCGTGGTCTGCATGTTGACGAAGCCAACGACACGGATGAGGCACCGCATTCTACAAGATGGCAGGCACGTTAAAAAATAACACACAATCACAAGTCCGACAGAATACGTCAGATAAGCAAATACCACAGAACTCTGTCCCCTCCAGCCAGTTATGTGAAGGACATCCCTCTAGTCTAATGTTTAAATTATTTTTGTTGTTTAATTATACTCATACATCCCTAAGGTCAAAATTGTGAAAATGTGCGAATAGCAAGCTTTCAAAGGCTTTTCATTTGCAGTTGAGCTTACAAACAATAAGTGTAACTGAAAATCATAATAGCAATAATAATTATTTACACACCTTTTGACCTCCACTGATGTGACAGGAAACGCCCCGCAGCACCAGATCCAGACCAGGCCTGTAGCGCGTGGTGTAGTCCTTGAACACAATCCTTCCTTCCTGAGGCCAGCCTGTGGGGGGCGCTTTCTCGGGTCTTTCCCACTCTGCCTGTATTAAACATCGGGTAGGTTAGTCTGTATTGTGCTGATTAGTCATCGCTCTAGTATAATTTTGTGCCATCCCAGGGCTTTTACGAGAACACACAAGAAACGTATGACACGCACGCGCCACGACAGAATAACAAGAAGACATAAAGTCTGCATTTATACCAACGCAAGAAATCCACGGAACTCTCCTCTGCAAATCAAGCAGATTTGTGAAGGTGAGACGGAAAACAAAGAATGAAAGACGGCAGATTTAAAGTGCAAACCCTTAGTAAAGGTTAAACTGTGTAGTTAGTGTAGAATATTATTATAATCTGACGACTATGAAGACGATGAGTACAAATACGACCATAGTCAACTTACAAAAACCTACGACATTAACACCATCAATAGCAGCTACAACGACTTCAGCCAGCAGGATATTTACCTCTATTTCAGTTTCAGCGTATTCCTTGACTCTTTCAACGGACACAATATTCGTCTCCAACTGAGTAGAGGCCAGCACGAACATGTTCAGAGCCATAGTGACCTGCACACATCTGACTTTATGTAGTGAATCAAATACGTGTGCGATTCTAAATTGAATATTATCTAATTGTGTTGCCAAATTAGGCTGCTAATATTTTCTTTACTTGCTAGTGAAATAAATGAAAACGGGAGAGCATTCTTGCTGCTACTTTGTTGGTTTGATGGGGATCTTGATTGCTTGGACTGTATTTTGGTTGTTGAAAGAGTACGTTACTGCAGTCTTGGTTGGGTTGGTTTTATCATGTTTCTTTGATCTGCACCAAGCTCGTATTTTCTGTTTGCAGTTGGGGTTTTGTGAATGCATCTTGGTTAATAGACTGTCCGCGCATATCTATGTCTTGTTTGCTAGCTCTGCCCCGTAATAATTGTTACTTCATCCTTAGACGCTTGTTTGTTCGTCTTGTTTTCTGGGATATATTTGGGATGTTGGGGAAAAATACTAGCTGATAGGACAGTAGATTTGTTGCTGGAATAGTATCGTGTTATATGTGTGACTATGTTGAAGTCAGACTTTACTAGGACCAGATATAGAATGGACTGCTGGACTTTTCCGCGTAGCTTTTTGAGACCTTAGCAAATGAGCTTACAGTTTCGCCATCAACACGAAGAGGAAGAGCAAACAACGCAAGCTCTCGTGTTGGCGGAGGTAAAAGCTGAAGTTTTCTGGTATAGTGTGTTTTTGGTGTATTGGCTATATTTAGCAGGCTGGAGTGTAGGTCGACGACAAAAAAAATTCATATCGCAAGAATAGTGACACATTAAGAACTTCAGCGTGGTATGCTCTCGACTTGCTACAATTCCAGGTGTTACCACTTTGTACAAGAGGTTAAACATTAGTATTGGCAGACTGGTTGGCTGGTAAGTGCTGTCACCCACAGGTGATTTTGCGTTCTGAGGGGATGATGTATGGGAAGGAAATCGGAGTACAAGAAGCCGATGACGCCGGGAACAGGTGTCACGTACAGATATTTTCCCGAGACGGTTTTTGTAATTCACAACCTATAAGTTCTGACTACAGCAGTGACAAGCGAGTATTTTAGCCTCTACACTACCGAACGCTTCCATCTCGACAAACCCACTAGCAGTCCATCTTATATACGGTCCGTTGCTAGGAATACGCACGTTCATGGCATAGGTGACAGAAAGGCCGACAAGTCCACTGGACAAGCTGGTGTCTATGATTGCAAACAGTGCCGCCGACAGGGTCACCAGGGTTCCAAGCGTCTCAAGGCGCACTCCCAGCCATCTGCATGTCATTTATTGGCCAACTAATTAATAAGGCACTGATAACAGCCACTGAATGTTTAGTTCGTTCCAATCATACATTTAATCGTTTCATGGAGCCTAAACTTTTACTCAGCTACACACCTCTGAGAAATCAAGAAAGCATAGTAGCACACGAGGTTTTTGTCCACTCTGTTCTGAGACTCCTTGATGAATCTTCCCACAGCGCCGTAAGCCCGCACCGAGCTGGCCCCCTGAATAGTCTCCGTGAAGTGCGTGTACACGGGGGACCGCGTGGTCGACTCCAGACGTCTCAGCTGTCGTGATGTTCGGATGTAGTATAGCTGCACACAATTGACTCATACATTTTCTCATAAATTTGAGTTTTTTTTGTAAAAAAAAAAGTTCTTCCACAAGTTACAGCTTTTCAAATTAAGATTAAAAATTGGAAGTGTATTTTTTACGACTTTCCATATTCTTATAATCGTTTACATATCTCATTATCACATTGCAGCTTACAATAATTAGCGAATCAAATGTAGACAGTTTCAGAGCGATAAATCATTCAGAAATTGTCAATATTAATTCATAATATCAACTCCTTTACAAGAGTCATTTAACTACAATACGTACGGAGTATGAAATACACAATTATAAAAAATATTCATTACTTACAATCTCTCGAATTAATAAACTAATCACAAAACAAAATCAAACAAAGCCAAACAGCAGCTAAACTCGCGTAAACGATTACAGAAATAAGCAAATGACGAAATGAATGAGCGATCGCAAGAACTGGGGCACTGGGACAAAACTAGAGTATGAGTTACCTGGGCAAGCCTGTACAGGATACCGAGGGGAGCTACGACCGCCAGGAAGACAGGAGTGCTGTAGGAGATAAGGATGATCGTCGTCAACATGTTGCCTGTGCTGATCATCGTCTGGCGCAAGGTAAAGGTCAATTCTATGTCCAGCGTGTCCACGTCACGAGAAAATCTGAAACACAAAGACCATACTGAGCAAAAGGTATTGAGATTCTATGGAGGCGACTGCTGCTGGATTAATAAAAATCACTTTGTTTATTTAAGTTTACATACCCTTTCAAACATGGCTCTCTTACATAAAATACTTTTTTTGTCTTCGTACTCATTGAAGAGCTTTGTGCGTTCACTCTCTTTTCGCTGCGTTTTCGTGTCACTTCTGTGTTAACATCTTTCATGCCCCATCATTTGTGTGGCTCACTACTTGTGTGTGATCTGTATTGTATCAACCCTAGCAGCACAGAATGCCGAAAACACATGGGTCCCATAGAAAGTATGTGGAACCCATGTTCTACACCAGGGGACCCATGTATTTTTGGCATTCTGTGCTACTAGGGAAGCGCAAAAGACAAGACAGTAACCAAACCTGTAAACTCTACACACCCCTTGTCTTCTAAGACAGTGTTACAAGTGTGTTGTCTGTAGGAATGTTACTTGATGGATAATGCACTTAAAATACGTTTACTGGGAAAAATGTGAATGCCGACTCTTTCAGCCCTAGGTGGACCGATTAAAAATTATCACAAATGCATTCTGTCACCATAGATCACAGCTCCTATACCTGTTTACTATTCTTCCAACTGGTGTTGTGTCAAAGAAACTCATTGGTGCTTTGAGAACACGTGACAGCATGTCGGAGTGCATGTTTCCTGATGCTCTGACGACGCTGATGTTGAAAATGATGGCATAGCCCAGTAGAAACACGGCTGCAATGCATAGTAGAACACGGCTGTAATACACAGTAGATCACGGCTGTAATACACAGTAGATCACGGCTGTAATACACAGTAGATCATGGCTGTAATACACAGTAGAGCATGGCTGTAATACACAGTAGATCACGGCTAATGACAGAAGAAACTCTGGTCACGCTGAAGATATCGTAGCGTTAGCCAGTGCTATAAAGGCACTTGAATGAAGGGTTCGGTATGTTTTATAAATACAGTGCCAGAAGTGTGTTTTGATGATTAGTCAATAAAAATGAAATAACACGAAAGTCAAGTTGAAAAAAAAAATGTCAGAGTTGAGATGGAATCCTTAAGTTCTAAAATGCAAGTATCATTACAGTATTTCCGTGAACAAAGACGGAATGATATGTTATCTTTTCACAATGTACCAACAGAAAAGGCCCTACGAAAAACCAAACATAAACTTATAGGAAAATACAGAAGAGATAAGACACGAACTCGTACACAAACTTTCTCTCTTTCTCTCATGCCGTAAGATAATTCTCTAGAAGGCTATTTGGTGGGGAGGGGGCAGAGTGAGATAAAGTGATTAACCTTGCAAGGCACCCAGTCCTCCATAGATACCGAGGTAGAGAGCGTTGAGGTCGTTGTACTCCTTGGTACCCGCCATGGAGATGTTGGCCAGAGTGCTGTCATCCGTCCACTCGCTCAGCCATATGCTGGCTGTGAGTGCTGCCCCTTGGTACAAGACGAAGAAGCCAAGGATGAAGATCCAGGCGATATTTCCCATCGCTGTGAAGTAATCGCGGTACACAGCCAGTTGTACCTGTCATAAAGGGGGCACGTGTTGTTTAGACTGGCGAGGATGCTAGGATGGCTAGTAGAAGTTATACAGTCGATAGATTTGTGAACCGGTTATGGTAAAGCATGGTAGGTGTAGCTGTAGACCGAGAGGAGACTAAGTTGTAACAGAGAAACAGGAGAAAAAGCGAGAAAGAAGAAACAATGAGGGTATTTCATCAGGTTCGGTGACGTACAGTAACATCCAATCAGAATTTAGTAGCTTTCATACTGCGGACAGCTAGTCGGAAGCCGGGTACACGCGTAGCGGTCTTTTGAGTAGTTTCACTGTAAGCATCAGCCATGGCTAAAGAAAGTTTTGAAGCAAAAAGAAGTTCCGAGTGGAAAAATCACTTATTCTGCTACCGGTTGTTGGCGATGTAACCACTATTTTACACAGGGAGCAGAAAAACAGCAAAATCAAAAAGCCATCAAGTTTGTACGCGATGGCCATGTACAGCAAGTGTTCGTTGCTTCCAGCAGCCAGGAAACTTTCCTGATTAAATGCAGAGTTCTTGCTTCCATGAAGCTGATTTTTTGTATGGTTTATGTAGAACTGTCTGCCGACGGATCGACGAAGGAAGCTTACTGCGAATGCGTTGCAGGATGAGTAAATTCTATTTATTAGTTTGTTTCCACAGCTAATATACTAAGAATCCATTCTCTTGACCCTTCATTTCTGATCAAAGGGTGTGTCCTCAAACACATTGAACAGGTTTACATTATTTCAACAGCTGAGTTATCTAAATTAGTTCTGTATTCGTGGTTATTGGACTTAATGAGCAGTACACAGTACATTTGGGGTAAAAGAAGAAAGCAGTGTACTTTATTTTTAAAACTATGTATTATAATATCCAAAGTTTGTTTTTGTTTGTTTGTTTTGGGTTTTTTTTGTACTGTACTAGGCAAACAGGTCAGTGATTTTTCATACCCAAGATGTAATGTTGTGACGTAGTCGATTGAAGATGGGTCATTTATCTGAAATCCCGACACAAAGTGTCGACCGCATACTTTAGACTTTAGAGTGCGCTTTCGGCACAAAGTTCTCTCTTCGGATCGCTTGCAGCCACAGTTTTCTTCTTTTTTTGAGCTTTTAGGCCTTTACCCATCGGGATACTAGAAAATCTTAACGTTTCTCCTCTCTCTCTGTAGTTTGATCTACGATTGTGGCAGTTAATAACACAACAGTGATCGTGCTTACCCATCTCGATCTGTAGTAAACACTAATGGCTGTACCCGCCTTCCGCTTTGACCACCGACGAGTGCGTACTGCGCATGCGCTGAATAATTGACGAAATAGGGTCAACTCCGTGCGTTTGTGCGTTCGTGCATGCGTGTGAAAGCCTTTCACAGAAAAGCGGTCATTCAACAATGGGTGGTACGAAGGCCGCTGTGGTTCTACAAACTTGTGTAGTGTAGACTTGGTTGTTCTATGTGATGAAATAGTAAAAATGTCTGTCGTGTGTATGTCTACTGTAGAAATGTATACAGTGTGTGAGTTTAAAGACCAACCTGAATGGTTTTCGAAGTTTCCATATATCGGTAGATACAGGCGATATAAACCTAACCCTGTAAATTTTAGCCTTCAAAACCCATCCGTTAAATAATTATCCGCTATGATTCGTACTTACGATTAACAAGGGTCGCTAACAGTGTACTACGTCACACTAGGGCACCATTCACAACACTGGCAGCAGTCAACACCAAACAGAGAGAGAGAGAGAGAGAAAAGGAGCGACAGCTTGGGTTATTCGGACGCTGAAAGTCTGTATTTCTCGTGGTTTTGAAAAACTGCTACTTTAGCACGAGAAAAGCAGACTTTAACGTCCGAATAATCCCAACTGTCGCTCACACTCTCTCTCTCTCTCTCTGTTTGGTGTTGACGGCTGCCAGTGTTGTGAATGGTGCACTAGTCTGACGTAGTACACTGTTAACAGCGCTCGTTGATTGCAGGTGCTTTGCTAGTGGATAATTAATTAACGGATGGGTTTTGGAGGCTGCAATTTACAAGTAAGGTTTATATCGCCCATATCTACCGATATCTGCAAAAAACGCAAACCATTCAGGTTGGTCTTTAATGTCTTTCCTTCTTTGGTACTCACGTTTCCTTTCATTGTCTGCTCTTCCTCTACAAGTTTCAGCACGGGTTTCTTTTCTGGAACGACTTTCATGGAGGTGGAGTGAGTTCCTGACACAGTGCGACTTCTCTGGCGTTGAAAACTTCTTTTTAAGCTGCTTTCAAACTCTCTACTGGTAACAAACGATGAGCCAGTAAAAATCGCTTAAGAAATGAATAATTTACTTCCAACTGTCCTAAATACGACGACAGAGTGACATTCATTCAATTCTTCATTGGTTTTTTTGTTCACTCGTTTCCTTCTGCTTTTTTGTTCATTGTACCTATAGGCATGGGCGAATTTATACAGAAAACGGTCACACTCCTGCTAAGTTTGAAGCAAAAAGAACCACTCATGGCAACAGTAAAACCAGTTTGCCCATGTCATCTAACCTGGAACCCGTTTCAGACCACCCTTTAAGGCACCATTAAAGGAGGACGAAGCCTTTGTCAAGAGAGTAAAAACCGGTTGGCGAGCATAAAGGAGAGAGAAAAACTGTCAACACTGGACCTTACTGACGCCGTTGTGCATCTTGTATTACTGGCATTGTATGTTTGTGTTACTGGCAATAAACGTTTGTATTACTGGCATTGTATGTTTGTGTTACTGGCATTTGCCTAACCAACTTACCTCCTCTCATCACCTGACGTGTGCGTGTCCGACATGATGGACTCCAGCCTTTGAAGCATCCGCACTTTCATCTCTGCGACTATAGCGAGAAACGACCAGAAAACTAACAAGGAAACCCCGCAGAACAACCAGTCACGCATCTAAATGCCTGACGAATACAGTTTTAATTGTGTTTGAAGATTTAAGAGTATGAAAAGAAAATACCAGATATCTCATTTCTCATCACGCGGCTTTCTAAGGCACGAATATACGAAGGTGTAGAAGTAAATACGATACCACATGGGGACAAAGGTATCCAATGCGGGTTAAGGTGTTTTTATGGCAACTGTGTTAAGATGGAACAATGCAACTCCTAGTTGATCGTCCTACCAGTATGTGCTCAAAAAACATTAACATCGACTGTGCCCGAATCACATATCTCTGATAATATAAGTCAAAATAATGTTTCAGAAGTAAATATTTACAAAGAATAAAAATGAATGCTGCTGAAATCTTTTTCGGTAAAATGTGTAAATAATGGAATTGTATACTGGGAACCTTTTGTATAGTCATCTTCATGGATCAAGTACTATACGCTAAAGATTTGTTTTTGTTGGCATATACTCCTCCTCATTAGCAACAGAGTGTCTAGACGTCACCTACTTTCAGGATCTTCTCCTTCTTCTTGTTCAGCCTCGCTCTCCATGGCAAGGTAAGTCTTAAGGAAAATGGCAAAGTCGCCGTCCTTAGCCAGCAGGTCCTCATACTTGCCCATCTCCGAGATAACGCCGTCGTTGATGACGACGATGAGGTCAGTCATTGGTAGCCAGTGAACTCCGTGTGTTACTAGGATTCGCGTCTGCAAAAAGAAATTCATTACTAATCTGCATATTTTGTTGAAAAATAGTTTTTTTGGCTGTTAAAATTTACTTGAATCTACAGGCGCGTATTCTCAAAAATCTCTTTAGAAATGATTAGCGACATTGTCTTTATCGTCTTGTGTATTAAAGCATATTGGAACAATCAGAAATAATTCGTTTTTTTGCATCTACTTTGTTAGCCAGCAGCCCCTGGTTGCCGATGACGTGTTGGAAGATGTGCTTCCCCACGTGACTGTCCACTGCTGACAATGGATCATCCAGCAGGTAGGTGTCGGCGTCGCTGTACACTGCGCGGGCCAGGCTGATACGCTGTTTCTGACCGCCACTGATGTTGATACCCTGTAATACCCAACATATCAACATTGTATGGACAGTAAAGTACTGGGTCTGACCGCTTTGAATGATGATTTCTTGAAATACTCAGCACAACAACACTGCCACTGATGTTGATATTTTGTAACGCCCAATACAAGAACACTGTAGTTAGAAAGTCATTCGTCCCTTGACTGGTACCGGTCGCTGGTGAAAACTTATGTATAAGCGCTGCAACTGACAAGGCATGCCACTCCTGCTTGTCGGGCGATGATGGGCAGGTCCTGCACAGAGGACCAGTCCCCTTCTTCACGCTCCTAAGCCAGTTGTTCCTCTGACCACCGTGACGTCGACCGCCCTTCAAGTACCTTGAAGGACAGTCTTCAAGAGAGTGTCGTGCCAGGTCACATTACTAAACCAGACTACCTAACGCCACTTTACTGTTGCAGGTAAGGGTTTCTGTAGTTCTATATGTATGGCAACAATGTTTCCTACAAAGTCACTGGGTTTATGCTCCCTTTACACGATCCGGAGCAGCCTCCTCGGGCACTTTTTCTCGAATGCTTGGATTCTTGTCTTCGTATCAGCAAGCAGAATCTACGCTTCACATCCATAAACCAGGATCGGTACTTCAAGAGACTTGTACAGATTAAACTTCAAAGTAAACCTGATGTTACGGCTGCGTGGGACCCTGTCCAGTTTAACCATTGGCACTGCTGCTATCCGGATGCGGATATCTGTCATGGAACTGCTGTCTTTAAGGAGTGTGGCTTCCAAGAACTCAAAGCTGTTGACATTTGAGCCATTCTTTGCTCATGACATCTGCTATGCCGTTGCCAATGACCATGATTTTACTGTTATTAGTGATTTTCTTTACGCCACTTGCGCTCGAGCTGTGTGTCAGTCTGTTGGTAAGGATTTGCAAAACTCTCTTTGTACCTGCTATCAGAATGATGATGTCTGCAAAACATAGGTTGCAGATTGGGCTTCCCCCTATGCAAATCGAAGTACGATAGTCGTGGAAGGTTTCACGCAGGATGTATTCCAAGAAAATGTTGACCAACACGGGTGATAGGGCCATCTTTGACAGACGCCTTCTGTCTTGTGAAGAAAAGAGCTCCTAATGGCTATCCAGGAGTACTGGGTTTATTGAGTTTATTGAGCTCTTATATGGTGGTTGACTTGGTCGAGCCCCTTTTCACTGATGAATCTTTGCATCGTGTAGTATAGTATCTCATGACAGACGCTGACAAGAGCTTTTATAAAGTCTATGAAGTTTTTTTTCTATCAGGATGTGACAGTTCAAGATCTGCTTAATACTGCTTCTACCACCTGGTTTGAAGCCAGCTTGTTCTTCTGGTAACAGTTCCTCGGCGGTGGTGGTGATGCGATTCTGTATAATTTTGGGTGGCTGATAGTTCTGTAGTTCTGGCCCTGTTTGAAGTTTCGTTTCTTTGGAAGGGGTATGACTAGCGACTGCGTTCATTCTTTAGGCCATTCTTTGCGTTCTCAGAAAGTGACATAGACCGGGGAGGTCTTTGTTGTTTCATACCCACCATGCTGATTGTAATTGATGCACTGGAACGCCTCAACAGCAACACTGACTGGTACTGATGTTGATACCATGTTATGTCAAACAGCATCACTGTATAAGCAATACATTATTGGCATTGCGGCCTCTAGCAGGGACAAAAGGTAGCTGATAGCAACAATCAGAATAGCATAGTGTTGGCTGAGTGTGAGTATATGATGACAGCGTGAGTCCGAGGAATAAACTCGACTGATAAAATAAAGAACTTACTGCTGGCCAGCTGTTTAAAATTAAGTATTATGCATGAAATATTTCTGATGTGGTCCAGTCAAACGTTACTTTGTGACACATATAACATGATTTAATTATAAAAATAGGCGAAAGGCTGTTCGAAGGGTTATGACCACATATCTCAGTTTATACAGCGTTGAGTGCACTTGTTTACTTTTTGTTTTTTTTTCTAGTGGGATAAAAACAGAAGAAAACAATTGGAATAAATCATCTACCTTTTCACCGATCTCTGTCATATCTCCGTCAACGAGTATCTTGAAGTCGGACTGCAGTGCGCATGCCTCGATGACATGATTGTATCGTCGCTGGGACATGGAGCTGCCGAACAGAATGTTTTCCTGAGCCGTAGCGTTTAGGATCCAAGCTTCTTGGGGCACGTAGGCAATAGAGTTCTGTCGACCAGAAGTCAATTCTCACTTGAGCTGAGGTTTGTATTACTTTAAGGGTATGAAAATAAGATAATAGAACAGAAAGGTCATGCTCAGTAATTATTAATCACAAAAGTAAGACCCCCCCCCCACACACACACGCACCGGAATTACGACTGTTACCTAACCTTGACAACGACACTTCCTTGTAGTTTTTCCATCTCGCCTAACATGGCTGCCAGTAGTGAGGACTTGCCGCATCCTACAGGGCCAACAACCGCAATCAGTTTTCCCTTAGGGATGCTTAGATTGATGCTGAGAACACAAGGGAGAAAGTTAACTAAAGATTGTGTAGCTAAAGATCTATTAGACTGCACATTTTTCAGATAAATGTGCTGAGCAGTATAAACCAGTATTTCTTAGTATAAAAGTGAGTTGCGCACCTCAGATCTCACTTTTATAAAAACATCACATACAGAGAGAGCGAGAAAGACAGAGTTAAAAATCTTGACTTAGAGAATATTCATACATGTGTTTACTTCGTCAAGGCTACAGCTGGAAGCGCATGCTGCTTTGTCATATCCGTACACATTTAAATAACTTCATGGTTTCTAGATGTTTGAAGGTTTGCCGCTCGAGAACAGTAAAAGAAGCGGTCTTATTCATATTTTGGGTGAAAGTATCTTTTACTGACCTCAACCTACTGATTAAAAAAATGCATTTTTTAACTTTGATAGACTTACTTGGAAAACTCTTATATATGTATATAACGTTATTAAGAAAGTACATGGCCGTCTGAGAAAGCTGGAGTCTTTTCATGTGCACTTAGAACTTCTGCAAATATTTTACGCTTCTGTTATATGCAGCACCAGGACTTTCGGTCTAATTTTCTGAGGTGGGAGAATTGCAAATAAGTACAGGCAAAAATTGAACAATATTAAAAATTTGGATTTGTTGTTTGGACGGGGCAGAACAATATAAAGACAATGCATGTCAAACTTCCGATCAACAAACTGACTGAATTTTAGCCGATGACACTTTTTAATTGATTTTCACATTTGTTGCTTTGTTTTCGTGAGTGCCAATAAGAATCCCTACATATTGTTATTACTTGGGTGAAAGATTCAAGATGGCCGCTCCTTGTTGTGCGACCTCGATTCTTTCTCCAATCTTCTACATCTTCGATTTTCGACTGCTCCCGTACTCTGTACTCCACGTGTGTTGGAGTATCGCGACTGTGTACGATGACGATGACCGTTTGCACGGACTTTGCTAGGCTTTTTATTGCACTTAAGATGTTCAGCACTAATCGACAAGATGGCGGACAAATCCTCAATTAGGCTTCACTACTCCCGTGAGCTTTTGCTTCTTCGTCGCTTTTTGTAAAGCGATGTTATAATAATAATAATAATAAATGTTTATTTATATAGCGCCATATCCCTGCTATGGGCAAGGTCCCAGTAGGTACCTTTTATTCAGCCTCTTTAAACTACGATTGCAAATGCGAGAGTAAATGTCGAGAACGACAGAGATCAAGGGAATAATGGGAGACGGAAAGAGCACGTGAGAGGGAGAGGGAAAGGGGCAGAAAACGGGGGTGGGGGGAAGAGAACGGACAGGCTGACAAAAAAAGACGAAGAGATTTACTTTCGTAGAGTGGGCTTGGTGATCTCGCTGTCCCATCTAAAAACACCGTCCCTGACGGCAATGACATCATCTGAAAGTAGATATAGAAAATTTAAATAGATTATTTTGGTAGTATATTCTATTTGACTTTTAACTTAATTCGGAAATATTTCGCATCTTAATCTACTGGAGAAAGCCATGTCAAATTTGAAAATTGGATGAAAACCACCTATGATTCAAAACAGCTTGTCAAGATTATAAGCTACATTTGAAACATATTTATGATGTTTATGTGAAAGAGGACATCAATATTTCTTGTGTGATATTCTTCAGTATTTTTCTGGTAACACAGCCAGAAGACCGCATTTACAAATATTCCTTGTAAGATGAATGAAACGACGAGGAAGCAAGTTTAAACTATTTTAACGGCAAAAAATAAAATGCGGGGATGTGGACACGTGACCGCTACAGCAGCTCACCGGCGGAAGGGTCTCTGGTGACATTGTCAGGACTAAGATCTGCCCAGTTCAAGAAAGTGTTCACACGATCCAGCGAGACAGCGGCCTGCAGGGCACAAGAACATCTGTGGTAGTGTAGCACGTGTACATCTAGATCTCAATATAGACAACAACAGCAGACAAGAAGCGGAGATGTAGGAAAGAGACAGCAGTCCAACTACCGATAGCAAAGGTCAAATCCGTCCAAAAGTCTGCTCAGCGAGGATTTGCCGTCTGAGATATTAAAGAGCATGCAACAGTCGCTTGCCCAGGTCACAGACATAAAGGGTGCGGTAAGTCTATAGTTTACTACTGGATAAATAGCCATGTATTCTAAGCCTTTTAAACTTTCTTATATAAAATTTTATATCTAAAAGGTAATCGCATAATTTAATTATCAAAGTTTTCTTAGAATTCAACTCTCCCTCCTTTTTGAATTTGAATATGTGTATTTGCTATAATTCTCAATGTTAATGCTCACCTGGACAAGGGCGGCAAGAACTTGGGGTAGAAAGTTGATTGGTGCTCGCATAATGTTGAACAACGATAAAGACACAAAGGCCGTGGCTGGGTCCAGGTAGCCCCGTTCTGAGATAAGTATGTAGGTAGCAAAGGATGCAAGAGTCACCTTAAAACGAAACGAAAGTTTTATGGAACAGCATGGCTGCTTCTGCTTCACCGTGGTCGTCGTAATATTGCTGCTGATATACCAATGAAGTTAAAGTGATGATTTTAGTTCTACAAATGCATCCTTATTCTCTTCTCTGGCTTTCCTTTTTTTTTGGGGGGGGGGAGAATGAGGCGCTTAAATTTGCTTTCTTTGCAAAATACACTGTCCGGCTTACCAGATAGGGTATCAAATTCCAAAGAAAAGTAGTGAACGAAGAGAGATATCCAAAAACTTGGATATTCCTCAGTTCTCCTTTTCTGTATTCCAAAACTTTCTTCTCAAAAGATGGTTCCCACGCGTACAGCTTCAGCACCTGCAATGAAAAGGTCAATACAACATTAATTTCGTTAATGGTGCCGATGGAAGTGGGTTGGTGCGCTAAATCAAGTCCTCATTAATCAGTGTCAGAATAATAAGAATTGCATTTACAACAGAACAGTGAAGGTTTATGTCCTATTACTGATTCATCTGAAAGGCCTAATAAACTATGTCCCACTTTACCCACACGTTAAGCGACCCACAAAATACTGATCGTCGAAGGCCCTGACCTTGATTCCACTCAGCACTTCTGTCATGAGGCGAAGACGCTGGTCCTTGATGCGCATAGTGGAAACTTGAAGTTCTCTTTGCTTGCTGGCGACAAAAGCGTTGAAAGGGATGACAAGAATGAGGATGACTAGCCCGGCTAGAGATGCTACGCCTGTAATGAGCAGAAAAAATAACAAAGACTTAACACAGTAGTCCAGTAACTGGAAATAAAAAAGGAAGGAATGAAAGAAAAAGGGAAATAAATAAAAATTTATTATTAAAAAAGGAAAAAAAGGAAATAAACTGATAAAAAAGAAACCGAGCAAGAAAGAAATGGTGCATAACTTGAAAGAATATAGATGTAAGCAAAAAACAGTTTCTAACCTAAGATGCCCCACAGCTGATACAAGGCAATTCCGATAGTTAGAGGAGCGGACCAAGTCATGTATAGAAATGTCACCACATCCTGTAGCCTTTGACAGTCAGTTGACATCAGGTTCACGATCTCGCCCACCGTTGAGTGACGTTTGGATTCGTGGCTCATAGTTAATGCCTGCGATTTTTTAAAACTGTAAATAACTGTAAATTCCCTTTTCTGAAGACTTATAAGATAACATGACTTCAATAGTTACAGTGCCACCTTTGCTCTTCAGCTGATCTGTTTTCTACTCTCTTAAATGTTTGTTGTTGCCAGTATCGTGATTGGTCACAGAGTCATGTATGGCATTGTCCAAGCCTTTTGGCGGAAACTCACGAAGTGACTTTGACGTCGATTATTTCTTTGGACTATGTGGACACTCTGACTGGGTTACCAGATAAAATCCCACATGTCGCATACAAACAAAATGGTGCAGACGGCGAGAGTTGTGTGTAGAGAAGATGCTCGAGACATTGACCAGAGTCAAGACCGTATGAGTTTTAATGTAGTGATGATACCACATTACCGCAGACCGTCCAGTCGTTTTTTTTCTGGTTTAGTTTAATTTAATTCAATTATTTGATCGACAAATTCTTTCTCTAGCGTTCGTTTCGCTCATGGTGAGGGGTGGGGAAAGGTTTATGAAGGGAGGTATCAGAGTAACTGAAGACAGTGCCCGCCGGGAATCTTGTTTGCAGTGTCGCATCCAGGGATAGACCTATACACCCCGGTCCATTTACTTACCCACCCGCTCACCCAACCTGACGCCATGCGAACTCCGGGCATAACGATACACTAGTCCAGTGTTTTAACACTGCGTTTGGTCTTAGCCTTCCTAATGTGGTTGCAGTGTTTTTATGGCTCAGGGAAACAATTGGTCTGAAGAGTTAAAGTGGCGCTGTAACTTATTGAGTCATACATCGGGCAATGAAGAAAATGAGAGCTTCTTTTATTTCATTAGTCTTTAATATCTTTCTACAGCTCATATGTTCCCAAAGGATTAACGAGATAAAAGTGCACGGAAAACTTTACTATTGATAAAGTAGTTATAATTATATAATTATATATTGCTGAGTCACAAATCACTATGCTCAGAGTATATTCTTCTACTCAATCTAAGCACGTTGATATCTGTCAAATGCTAATGCCATGCAATACGTACACTCCATTTGCTTCAAATTCTGAATCCATTTCCTCCCGCTACTTAGGCTTTTTCGAGATCTCCACATCCCATATCTAAGTTTAATTAATAGTCTGCACTGTTCTTTGTTTTGGTGCATCTGGCCACAAGTCGTGGACATACCGTAAACTGTATTCGTTTTGCTACATACTATTTTTAACTCGTACAGAGTTTTAAATCATGCCGCTCTGTTTTCACATACGGGACCTAACATGCTTCGATGAAATAAAATTAACAAAACAAATAAAAACTGACTTGGTTTCCACAAAACGCTCAGTACTGCAACATAATGTGTACAACAGTTAATGGCTGACAGAGGTTCCTCTAACAAAGAATCAAAGATGCTGGGTAGCCAGTCATCGGCTCGGTGAATACAAAAGCCGTGGGAAATGTTTTGTTTGTAAAGACATAGGAGCTGCTGTACTAGGAAAGAAGACGAGTCAAACGTTTACCGGAGGTTGTTTCATGTTTGTCTGGCCCGCAAAGGTAAAACTTAAACTGAAAAACTTGAGAGCAAAAAAGACAGCCGACAACAAAAAATATAACACGATGGATCAGTCAGACCTGATTTACTTACCTTTTCATACACTGCGCTGATAATGGCACTCTTGACGCGCATACCCAGTGGCATGGTCGTGTGCTGAGCCTGGTGGTTGAAGCAGGTGGAAACAAATGAAGACAGGAAGAACGAGCATGCCAGGACGTAGCCGACCCACACTTCATTCTGATCTCGGTTGTTGACGTAATTAAGAAGTGCACTGTGTAACCAAATTGTTTATACTTGTCTACATTTGATAATGGGTGATAGAGCAAGCAAAAAGATAAAATAGTGAGACAAGCAGGCAGAGATGCCAACAACAACAGATCATCATTCGCACTACGTCCAGAGAGAAAAAAGGAACAGAAATTGATTTTGTTCAAGGACTCTTGAGAAAGGGAGTAAACATTTCGGTTATATTACAATCACATAATGTGTAATAAAGAGTAAAACACTTACTGCTAACATGCAATTTAGACAAATATTAACATTTATACATATGTACAATACTTAAAAAAATAAAAAACATATTACAGATAGAAATAGTTTTTCACAACATTCACATTTAATGACGCTACCAATTATTTGCTAAAATTTATAAATGTAAATTAAACTCTTACTGTGTTCTCAAAAAGCGAAAATTAGAAGGCCATTAGAATGACCATGTCTAGTGGTGTACTAAATAATTGTTCTTCAAAATATTTTCGGGAAAAATAGAAGAATGTCAAAGCATAACAGAACAAACTTCCTACTGTTTCATTGATGTTGAATCTGGTGGTGCTAGTATTATAACCCTTTCAACGATATTCTGATACGTCGCTGCCCGTGCTTTCTACTTCATTGACAAATCCCGTGCTTTCCCACAGATTACAAGCCCCAAATTACAAGATCACGGTCTCTCTCACAGCATTGCTCAATAGTTGTTTAACAACACTACTGAGCTCGTGATTGGGTTGCAATTTTGTTGTTGTTATAATCAGCGGATCGTCGTTTTGAATGCTAGATTTACGTACTTTTGTTTGCAAGTTCTTGACAAGAAACACCAAAGCTAAAGTCCACAGTTTACGAAACATGTTTAAGTCAAGATTAAAGTTCTTGAAGTAATCTGGTAATCAAATAGCTGTTTTGAATATCTAGATATCAGCAAATCATGCAAAAAATAAATTTAAATATTCCATAGGTCAAAAACAATCATATTTCCAATTCCAAAGTTTTTTTTATGGCAAATTAATTAATAAAAAGAATAAAATAGTAAAAGACTTGCACACATCGCTTTGCATGACACCCTTAATTCTTGTACTCACGTTGCTGATTATATATATATATATATATGTGTGTGTGATTGTGTGTGAGAGAGAGAGAGAGAAATAAAATGCAAACTTACCTCAGGACATTAGGGTTTACAAACTGCAGAAGTGTGTAGATAAGCATGAGGACCTGAGATACCAAAAACTGCGCCCAAAACGTAGACACGAGAACACGGAAGAGGGACGGCTGCACAGTATTTTTGTCCTTTTGTTGTATACCTCCAATAAGAGTATTCTTTCCTTTTCCGAAACCTTTGTCCGGCCCCCCTCTTCCACCTACACCGCCACCTCGACCACCACCGCTCTGAAAACCTTGTTTGCTGGGATCTCCACGGCCTCGACCAGCCAAACCACTGCCAGGTCCACCATAACGGTTGTCGAAACCATCACCACTGGAGCCTCGACCTCGACCTCGACCTCGACCTCGACCTCGACCTCGTCCTAGTCCGTCCATATGCTTGTCAGGCCCGGAGAAAGGCGATGGCACACCATTCTGGAAAGATGTTTCTTTTTCTCTAGCGCTGTTTGGCGCTGTCGGAGGCTTGAACTCTGCGTCCAGGGAATCGACTTTGTTCTTAATCAGAGGCGTGGTTTCACTGGGACCATTTGCAGTTGTTTGGAACTTGCTGGTCTTTGCAGTTTCACATCTATGTACAAAAATACAGTTTCTGATAAACAAAATTCGTTTTATTTTGATGCCCTAAATATAATTTTTGCAGGAGGAAAAAAACGTGAAATCATATTTTGAAGGTGTAGTCATCTCCTCCTCTACACACACACGCACGCACGCACGCACGCATGGACACGCACGCATACACGCACAAATTAACTTTTCATTTTGCACAAACTTACTTCCTTGATGTTTTTAGCTTTGCCCTCTCTTTTTCCTTCTTCCATGAAGCTTGAAACATAGGCACAATGTTCTGTGACTTGTTCTCTGGATTGAGGGGAAACAAGTCACTTGATTCTAGAGGCTTCTTAAACCCTGTCTTCATCAATCTAGAAATTGAGAAAAAGAAAACAATAAAGAAACGTTACAACATTCCGACGTTTTCTTGTTAAAGGCGAGACATTTGGCCCGAGGAGCTAAAGAAGTCGTTGACATAGTGCTACTCTTACCACTGCAGTTAATGTTAACACGCATATCATCTCTAGCAGCTATTACTGCTGCCCGTTTACTATGAGTTTTCAGTCCCTCCAAACGCAAATCCAGGCCAGTGATGAGTAGCAGGTCTAAAGTGAGAGTCATGGCCAGTCGATTACACTCCGCTGTCTATGTCAGGTGTCTCACTTCAGGGACGTTGCATGACTTCTTCGACGACTGCTTGTTCATCCGACAGCACTGTTCTACACCACACAGCAGTACGAGCCGGGATAAACAATGCCACGTACAGACGCCGAATGATCCCCCTTTGATGAGTCGCAATATCGACTTCGGTGCTTTGAAATGTGGGTGGATACACAGATGTTCTCTCCTCCATTGAAAACGGCGAGTTGCTGGACTTGGCATCGAATTTTTACCTTTCTCAGGTAATAAAACGACCTAGAATGTTTTTCCCTTGCTTTCCTACCAGGTAAAATGACCTCGATTTTGTCTCCGTCTAGTCTTCAGATGCAACCATCATAACTGGTGTATTTGTCCGAGATATTCGCATCTGTCCGCTGGTAGCAGCCTCCACCCCGGCGCTTCATCAAACGTCAATCTTCTGGCTTGGCTCTCTCTGACCACACAAGGCCGTGTCCCGTAATAAGTGTTCTCTAAAAGTGTCTACACAAGACCCCTTTTAATTACTTAACGATTCTCTGGCTGCGGTCATGTGGTCAACTATAGACTACACTTTAATTGTGGGAGATCTTCAAATTACCACGACAACAAGAAAGAATTCGATAATTGGAAAAAAGAGATTCATCGTTTTTTCAGTCTTGGAACGCAGGAAAAGAACGACATTGAAAGGAGAAAAGAGAATGGATAAAGAAAGAAAAAGAAAGCAAGAAAGATAAAAAAAGGTTAAAAAAACAAAGAATGGAGGGCTGTAGGAAAGAAGATGGAAAGTAAGGAAGAAAGGGGTTACAAGAGAAGAAATAATTGTCAGGTTGTATAGACTAAACCATACACTTAAACTATAATTCTAAAATCGTCAGTTTAAGTGTCTTTATTAGTTTAAAGGATGGACTACGCAAAAGGCAACTCAGCCTCTCCCGATAAAATATTGCACAGGAAAGAGTGAATGAAGAAATAGAAGAAGTTAGTAGGATACTCACTGTTGGCCCCACCAGAACGTCAGACGACTGGGGAAGGACGCCAGCAGCAGAGGTGAAACGTCTTCCTGCAAAGATTTACAGTCATATCGTCAGGAAAGCAATCACTTTAGTCACTGTTTCTTCGATATCCCCTTCTTAGTTTTTTCGCAAACACGTTCATGTGTGCGAGCATGCTCGCTACTAACCTCCAAAGCTTGGTATCCTCGAGATTGTCGTGCCTCAGAAAAGCAGTGAAGTAGAAGCACAATTAGCTCCACACCAAAATGAATGTTGAAGATAGAGAACGCAAAGGTGTCGTCTTTATAGCTCTTCATTTTCCATACACACACACACCACATGGAATAGGAAAATGCCAAATAAATTATTATAAACAGATGCCATATACGCTATTAAACTTTCGAAATGTCATCAATAACACAATAATTAGTACAAAGACATAAGCTGAAGTGTAACGGGAAAGCTTGAAAGAACTATGAAAGAATTATGCATCCCTATGTTATTTATACAATATTTTATGCGCCTTCATGAAAGAAATAATCCTAGCACAATAATACCTCTTGTATGATGCCTGAGTAGAAAGGTATGACATCAGCAACAGTCGACATCAACCAGAACAAAAACTGTATTGCGGAGGCCAACATACCTCGCTTTCTTTCTGCTTGCACCAGGATTGCCGACAAAACCTGAGAATGAGAAAAGAGAGAGAATGACTACAAGGTTAGACGACTAGGAATCTCGCCTGTTTTGACATATAAAGACATTTTTGTGACAGGACTATAGCTAATGGTTGCCATATATGGATCGTATCTATCTACGAGGTGAGGTAGAAAAGTAATCAGACTGATTTTTTATTTACCAAAGTTTTTATTTTTTTCAAACAGCAATGTTATCCCCTTCAAAATAGTTCCCTTGGGCAGCTAAACACCAGACGTTGTTTTCACTTTTGGTAGCAGCGCTGGAAGTCTTCAACCGGTATGGTCTTAAGCATGTCCCTTACACTCTTTTGGATGTTTTCTAAAGTCCCGAAACGACATCTTTGAGGAAATTTTTCAGTTTAGGAAAAAGGAAAACGTCTCAGAGGCTGAGGTCAGGTGAATAGAAGGGTTGGGGAACCACAGGAATGCCTTTTGAGGACGAAAAATCCGTGACGGAGAGGGCAGTGTGACATGGGGCGTTGTCATGATGGAGCATCCATTTGTCTGCAATGTCTGGTCTCACGCGAACGACTCTTTTTCTGAGACCTTTCGCATGTGCAAATGTTCAGTCAAAATTTGATGAACGGTAAATCTGTTCAAATTTAATTGTTCACTCAACATTCTAAATGTTAAACGACGGTCTGGTCTCACAAGAGTGTTCACACTTTCGATGTTTTCGTCGGTTTTCGAAGTTGAAGGCCTTCCTGAACGGTGTTCATCTTCAACGTGTTCTCTGCCTTTCAAAAATGATTTGTGCCAGCGAAAAACTTGAGCTCGGGATGAAGAGTGTTCCCCATAGGCCTGTTTTAACTTTTCAAACGTCCCACTTGCCGATTCTCCAAGCTTAACACAAAATGTAATGGCACAACGTTGCTCCATATGGCGCTGGTCCAGTTTGCGTGACGCACAACCACAACACAACGTCACTAACAGCAGTCACAACAATCACGTATTTAACAGAATGAGATGAAACTCACACTGAGCTATGGGAGGGGACTGATACACCTGCAAGCGATCTACCAACAGCGCAGCCTTACCAGATCGCTTGCAGTGTTGCTAGTCTCATCACTTTTCTACCACTTTTCTATCTATCTATCTATCTATCTATCTATCTATCTATCTATCTATCTATCTATCTATCTATCTATCTATCTATCTATCTATCTATCTATCTATCTATCTATCTATCTATCTATCTATCTATCTATCTATCTATCTATCTATCTATCTATCTATCTATCTATCACTTGGAGCGACTAGTAACATGTAGCAAAGGCCCTAAATTGAAAAAAACCCACAGCCGTCAGCATGGAGTGTTAGAGCAAAACAAAGGAAAGGGAGGAGTGAGAAGAACGACCCCCCCATTCTCTAGCTCAGGAGGGGGCAGGGGGAATTGGTGTTTTTACGCCGAGTCAACAACTAAGGTTATATCAGGGCAAGGCAGCCATCTCTGTAAACAGATGCCACATGCAGAGAAAGAACAGTGTGCCCGAGACGAGAGCTGAACCCAGGTGACAGGGGCTAACCGCTGGGGCACCGGATCGCCTTTCTAGTTAAGGAGAAGATGATAAAACTCCGGGTAGTCGCAGCTGTCGCCAGGACTCTTTCTCACTCTAAAAATAACTCATAAAAGTTTACTCTGTTTAGATACGTCACAAAGGGCTAAGCATAACTGATTTGTGTTTTCCCCTTTTGAAGCCACTCCCACTGGCATAATCTTATAGTGGGAAAACTAAACATCCAAAATAAACACGGGTAAACAAACGGAGCTAACGATCTTCCTGTAGACGACATAAGCAGCCTGTGAAGTTTGGTGATGATCAGACAACGGTGTGTGTGTGGGGGTGTTTGCGACGGTTCGGTATGTGTCAATATACATTCGACATTGCAACAAACATTCGCTGATGACGATGACTTATTTAAACTCAGACACTTAGGAGCCAGAAAATGTCTAATACTCACATATGTCGCTGCTCGTAACCCGTCCGCGACATACTGGGAGGTCCCAACGTTGCCGCCGACGTCTAAGCCAACAGTTTTCAACACGGAGACGAGGCTGAGGAGGCTGAGGCACAGTGGCAGCACCTAAACACCAAGAGTCAAATAATTAAATAGTTCTTGATATTTCCCGAGTTTTGGCCATAACAAACTTTTCAATGATTCGACTTTCTCTGTTGAGATCTTACTGAACGACTCGAGAGAGATTTCATAATTTTGATTTAACGTTCATCCAGGTTTTCGTTCGGTATTTTAATATCGATCAGAGATGAAAGTCTCTCGGGGTTAACTATTGACTGAAGGTGAAATTCTCACAACAAAATGAAGGTGGCGAATCCGAAATAAACAGCGAGCCTGCAGTTCATGCTAGTTTGTATATATATATATATGTGTGTGTTGATGGGCGTGATACTCACGGTCTTGGCGGCGCTGATGCAAGTCAGTCTGGTAGAAAGGAGCTGTTGGTGCCTGTAAAGGAAAAGACTATAGAAAGGGGTCGTAATCCAAAGAAACCCGCAT
This sequence comes from Marisa cornuarietis, assembly GCA_004794655.1. NCBI lineage: Eukaryota > Metazoa > Mollusca > Gastropoda > Architaenioglossa > Ampullariidae > Marisa > Marisa cornuarietis. The sequence continues at coordinate 5,941,962 of SMMW01000636.1, forward strand.
GGCACCCACACAAGTGCTGTTTGTTGGAAACATTCTGTGAACTGAGGCCACGAGTTGTTCAGTAACAGGTCCTGATCCTGATGAACAGAACAAAATCAGTCAGTAATGTTGGCAGAGTGCTGTTACGTTCCATGATGAGGCGTGTGTGATGATTCATGCTCAATGATTCAAGATTCTTTATTCTTTCTTCCTCTCATGGGTATTGAGATATTTCTCGATTAAAGTGGTGGCAGTGTGGCGTGGTGTAGTGATGATAGCGTGCATGTGTGTATATGTACGGGCGCGTGTTTTTATGTTGGTGGGGGTGGGGGGGAGCTCATATCTACGCTTTCACACTATGGTTATTTGAAGGTAAATAACTTTTAGCCTACAGTTATATGGTGGAATTTTCTTTCTACTAACACAGTTCATGCAATAAGAAAGCAGTTTGAATAAATGCTTACACTAAAGGTTATAAACATATGTAGCATCATTTTATGAAATATCTTAAATAAGAAAGTATACTTTTGCGTGCACTACGAGAGACAGAGGCAGAGAGAGAGAGAGAGAGAGGACGAGCGAGAAAAAAGAGGAAGAGAGAGTGATGGGGGTTTGAAAGAAAGAAAATGAATGAAAGAAAGATCGAGCTACACATGTATAATGAAGAATTACAACTCGACAGAGAAAATAGGATATGATACCAAATGATAATTAGAAGACTTTGAGAACAGCAGAGAGGTTTAGGTTCAAAGATATAAAACCAACTATGTTTATCATGTATCAACCCACAAAGATGTCCAAAGACGGCAGAAAATCGAAAAGAATCTAAATAGAGAAGTAAACAGAAAACTAAACTTACAGACACAGCCATGCAACTAGACATCCAAACAGATATATAAATAGACATACAAACAACAGACTAGGCATGACTAATATACACGAACATTAATATTTATAAATATATACAATAATAAAACTATAATGCATTCCAGCTTAAACTGTTGAGTTGAGCAGATTGCTTAGTTTTGAGTGGGTCATAAGTTAGACGGACGGACGGACGGACGGACGGACGGACGGACGGACGGACGGACGGACGGACGGACAGACAGACAGACAGAGCATATATCTATGCATGAACACCCGTAAGACATTGTTTTGGAACAGTTTTATAAGATCTTGTTGTCTAAGCTATAACATACGCAACAAAGACATTGATTAAAAGGGACACACACACACATTAAAGCAAAGGTTGATAACAATCCCCAAAACCTGATGTTTAAAAATTTGTGCAGTGGTGCACAATCATACCCACGCGCGCGCGCGCGTGCGTGCGTGTGCGTGTGCGTGTGTGTGTGTGTTTGTGTGCGTGCGTGTGTGTGCGTGTGTGTGCGTGCGTGAGTAAAATTGAATGTACCAGATGCATGTACACATCTTCACATGCATATTTGTTTACTTCATTTCCCTTTTTTTCAATATTAAAACTAGACGAAAGTTATGTCTGCTTCGTTCATGGCCTTACATAAGCAAAGCATTATGAAATCAGGGTTAAAATAATGATAAATATCTACACACAAGCACACCAGCGTGTCTTCTTTTGCTACAGATTTCTGCAAAATAGCGCTCTACCAATGGTTCTTTCATAGGTTGAAGTGTTTATCACAAAATGAGCTGTTCAGGCGGTCAAGAACTCTTCACCTTATTTTGATTGTATGAGTACACTTCTAGAACCCTTTAGTCAGCTCTGTGACCGTCTGATTTATACTTAGGTCCAGATATTACCACGCGATGTTGCAAGATCTCCATCTACCTGTACCGTCTTATCTTTTGAGATCGGCTCCTCCTTTAATCTCCGGACATAACAGTTTGTCTATTTTGTCTTTAGCAGCCCGCATTAGATCTTCATTTATAAGCTAAAATGATCTATTGATGTTACCATGATATGTGAAAACTAGTCTGTAATTTCGTTATGTCTGAAAATGGTTTTATAATGATTTCCAACAATTCAAGCAATGTTTATGAATCACAAGGTCGTGCTAGTGATAAAGCACTGCTCTTTCACTCGCTCTCTTTCAAACCACACACACGCATACACACATCCACCACCTTCACACCACACGTTCGTCACATAGGAAGACAGCTAGGAAAAGAATGGGGAAGGAATTATAATGATTTACATACAACATTTACTCAGATTTTAGAAACTGGTTTTGCCCTTAAAGCTCACACTAAAAATAAACCCCTCCTGTCACTTTCACACACTACAAGCAAGTAATCAATCAAACAAACAAACAAACAAACAAACAAACAAACAAACAAACAAACAAACAAATGAATACATATACACACAGCCCATGCAGAAAGAGAGGGAGCTAGGAAGGTAGCCAATATATTTTTATAGTTCATATATTTGTTTAGTTCCTATAATATATTTGTATAGTTTATATTTTTGCATAGTTCATATATTTACTTAGGTCCTATAATATATTTGTATTCTTCATATGATATATTTGTTTAGTTCATATATTACTCACCCAAAATGTGCTGTTATCGCAAAACTCCACGAGTCCTTCAAACATGGTAGTTTCTTCAGTTTTCGTTCATTTAGCTGCTTTCCACACATAAAAGTGCACATACATTGAAAGAGTAAATGATGCTTACAGGCGCGTTTATGAGCAGAAAAAGAAACTTTCGTGCAGTCAATTGTCAGTTTAGGATTGTCTTACTACGAAACGTTTCGCCTTTTTTGGATGAGCAGGAGAGCAGAGTGCCATTCAGTCCACACATTTCACACACTCTTTACCTAGCATACTCTTCTTGCAAGACTGTAACAAATATCCGATGCATCAAACGGTCTTCATGAAATTTAAACAGAACGACTGCTGCACCCGTTGTAAAGCGTGAGAACAGATGTACTTCACACCCAACCAAGAGGCCTGCGGTGGGTTCATTAACAATCATAGATTTTGATATATTTAGTAAGACTACACGTGTAGCAGTCATGTTTCCATGACTGTGCAATGACTAGCAAAAGGGTTAACGTGATATACTGGCAGCAAGCTGTGTAAGAATCCATAAAAGATCTTAAAACTGTCCTGAAGATCACAACTGGAAACGCGCACACGTTTCTATGTTTCAAAAGACAGCAGGCAGTCAGACATATCTAAGACACTATAGCTCAGTCAAATAAACAAATAAATAACTGCGACTAACCCAGGTGTTTGTGGAGCGTTATGAACAGAAAGATAGCTGGCTGCCTTACATCAGGTAACAGGGTGTACATACAGTAGTATGAGGCTGGATTCAGTTGCTGGCTAGCTACCGTCAACAAGATGGCAAGATGCTGATTGCAGTTGACTGTCAATGAACACCGTTTTCATATCTTATCTGCGGAACATAGTTAAACCTCGGCTAATCAGCTCGCTGGTAACCTGATGATAATTAAGTCCTCGTCACGTTCAGACCTCTGTTCTGTCATCCACTTCAGTTGACCCAGCTGAGAAATACTACGTTGCAGACATGTAAGCGGTCGGAAATAGATACCATAACTATAAACATAAGACTATTTCTTGACCTGTCTAATTTTATGCGCAGGTATAAAGTGTGGCAGGCATCGTACATGTTTCTCTACCGAGAATGTACTGTGCTAAGTGTGAAATGAATTCCTCAATATCACATGTTCCAGATGCCTAAATAACACACCAGGTCAGGTATCACAATCAGTACAGTGTGTTAGGCCTTTGTTGCAAACCATATCTATGTCAAAGATTTCATCTATCTCTGTGTTCATGTGAAAATTAGTAGTTGGAAGGTACAGATCTTACGAATGCAAGGCTTTTACGAAAATAATCCAGTCATACGAAAAATGCTTTAAAGGGTCTGCTGCAGGACATATTCCAATTCCTTCATGCACTCACACATATCTGCACGCCTTAAGTTATTAGAATACTAGACTGAAATATTTGTGTACCTAGTGGCGGTTGAACTATACAGCAGGGCCCTTAGGGGGTACTTGTAGAACTCAAGCACAAGCATCTTGTTTCCCCAATTCTAAAGGGGTGTCTAGACACCGCAGATGTTGTTTTACCCTTGAGACTGTCATTATACGATTAGAAGGTAACATAAAGCAATGTTTTCATGGTGTGTTCACTGTTTCGCAACTTCCGAGACGATTCCCCTTGTTCCCTTCCCCACCCACCCCCCGCACTTTGTCCCGGGACGACGTTTCACCTTGTTTCATAACTACAGCCCCACATTGTATTTTATGTTTCCATACATTAAAGTAATTTACTTCTTGTAGCTTTCAAGTCTCGACTTGTTTTGCGATGCACATTTACCTAACAAGGCTGAGTAGCTCTCCTACTCACAGTTGGTGGTTATAAGGGAATGTTTATTACTACTGGATAGGACCACACAGACGTATTACCTAGTAGTTAATTTATCGACAGGACTGCTGGTGATAATGTTGTTCCCGGGTAAATATGGCAAAGATAGTACTTAATGTATTTCAACAGTTTTCGAAACGTTAGAAATAAATCAGATAAATATAATGGTACCTACTTGTTGAGTAACTACTTTTGTCACCCACTGGTTCTCTACAGATGCGAGGGCAATTGACTCAACAAGTAAACCTCTATAAAAACGAGACATGGCAGTTAACAACCCATACAACAGAACGAATATTTTGGAATATCGAGTTTATTTAAATATCAAGTGCCGAATAAAAGTTGTTTCTTCGATAAAATGAATTAAAGACGAAAACGCGTGACGATGAAGTAATGCCAGTCACAGAAACTTATCTCTACTCGTCCAGCTGTCCAGCATTGGCGGTATCACCAAATCACATATGTATGCATATAAATATGTACAAAGTAACGGAATAGCCGTATGACTTTACAAAATATAAATATTATAAAAATGTATAATCTAGAATAATACTTCTTTAGTGACACAAGAACTCTGTACTTTGGGCTTTTTTTAACGGATAGTTGAATGAGGCTCTACTGGTGGATGCCAGAACCTGATATGAATATTCGGTGACATGTTACGATTGTTTCACAGTTCATCTAGGGCGAGGCAGAGATGCACGAGGTTTAAATGATTAAATGAAAACAGCGTAAATCGTTCACCTCATACGAATACACGCCAATAGAAGTACAAACTCGCACGCGCGCATACACATCCACACACGCCCACCATCCCCCCTCCACACACACACACACACACACATAGTTTGGGGAAGACAGCGTGTTAGGGATCATGCACAGATCCCGATTCTTTATCGTGTTCTTTTGCTGACTGTATATTTAGCTGAAGTTTTTAGTTCTGTTTCTTCCTGTCTTCATGTGTCTGTTGCTCGAGAAGAAGTAGACACGTGTTAAGGGGTTTACACCAGTCCGGCAGCCTTGGCCATGCTGTAGAACGCACTGTTTGAGTTTTGCAGTAGATCCTGTGGAGATCCAGTCTCTTTGATAAGGCCTTCGTCCATCACCAGGATGCTGGGAAGGGACAAAAGGAAGAACTTGTTAGCCCTACATGACTTATTAAGTAGCAGTATCATTCTTTTACTGATTCCTCCTCCTACTCAATCTTTTCTTCTACTTTTGCTTTACGCTGTTTGTATGACATCTCGACTTTAGACAACTATGATTTCTAGCATTTACTTCATAACCTATGCTTAGCTGGGAATACGTTTGTATAGTACAAAGGAGTGAGAAAAGTTCTGCTATACCGAGGACTTCCTAACAGGCATTTCTTGTCTCTACAGCCACAACCGCGTGATGACCAGAAATAGTGCGTGCTTACTTGGTTTTTTATTTCCCTTCTTAACACAAAATGCTCTTTTTGTCTAACAGTCCTTCTTGACCTAAACTGCTTTAAAGTCTTTGTGTCAAATCCTACTCCAACTACCTTGTTTTAACATGTACATTCTGTTATACGTTTAGAGGTCAGGTGCAGATTGAAGAGACATGAGACAGTATGTTGTTAACTGTCCACAATCTCATGGCACGCTGATTAAAAAGCTCAACGGTTACCTGTCATAATCCATGATGGTGTTCAAACGGTGTGCGATGGTCAGTACAGTGCTGTCCTTGAACTCTGACCGTATTGTTTGCTGAATGAGGTCGTCCGTTTCCATGTCTACAGCAGCCGTAGCTTCGTCAAGAACCAGAATTTTCGTCTTGCGCAGCAGCGAGCGGGCGAGACACATCAACTGCCTTTGACCGACACTGGAGCACAAAAGTCAACATATTGTCCACTATTTCCTGTCTGTTTTTGTTGGGTTTTACTATAATCTTCGTTTTGCACACCAAAAAAGACGATGAAGGATGAGTGAGAAGGCGGTAGTCTCATTCTACAGTCGGCTGCCTAAAGCCATCTTTCTGATATTTTATAGACTTAATTTTATCATATTTCTATTGCTTTCATCACCATCTTATTTAATCTGCTGCATATCCATTAAATGTATTTTAGGGACGTCATTTCTGAGCTTTTTCTATGTAAATTAACTACATTTTTAATAAATACAAAAAGCTTTATTTCAACTGTTGTAATATTGTTTGAAGGGAGAAATGGTTTTATCATGGTATTAAAGCAAATTTTAGAAGCACTACATTTTTATTGTAAGATCGCAGAAATTTCAAGCAAAAAAGTAAGCGGGTTTGTGTGGATTCGTACTCAGACATGATACAAAATGTGTCCCTACCTGAGATTTTGGCCACCCTCACCACACTGATACTCTAGCTGGCCCGGAAGCCCTGAGACAAATTCATGTAGATGTGCCAGTTTGAGGGCGTTCCACAGCTCAGAGTCTGTGTGGCGACCTATGGGATCAAGGTTCATGCGCAAAGTTCCGGAAAAGATGACCGGATCCTGTCACGTGGAAAGATTGTAAGATAAAGCAGTGTTAATCAGCAGGCGAACCGACTTACCAAACCTAGCAAGACAAAAACTCTCGATCTTTCTCGCAATGATATTTTCTCGTGATTTATTTCACTGACTTTTTCGTCAATCCGATCACTTTCTGACGTGCTTTTCATGTTTTAAACTATCCATTTGTTTTTAAGAACGATCATATATGCCACCGGAGCAGAATAAAAATAAAAAAAATCACATACAACCAAGCAAATTAAAATCCCGAAATAAAATATTAATCACTCAAACAAGCAAAGCAAGAAGCTCTCATTTAAGTCACCTACAGCAGATAAAAAAGTTGTGACAATTTCCAAGCACGAAGCTGATACTGTAAAGCACCATGAGGATGTTAATAAAATTTAGCTTTATAAATGAATTGTTTTCTTCTTTCTCTTGTTCTTCAGCAAAGGTGCCAGGGAAAAATATTTATCTTCTGCTAACAATTTGAAAATTTCAAATAGACAAATGTAAAATGTCTTCTCCAAAACGAAACAAAATAGTAAAATATCATTTTCGAGCACCATTTTGTGGCTGATATAATTTAAGCTGGTCTTACCTGTGGAAGGATGGTTAGATTCCTGCGCAGGTCGTGCAGCCCCAGTGCCCCCGTATGGTGCCCGTCAATGTCAATTCTGCCGCTAGCAGCCTCAATCAGGCGGAACAAAGCCAAGGTCAAGGAAGATTTACCGGCCCCCGTTCTGCCTACAATGCCCACCTTTCAGAGAAGAAATGAGAGAAATATGACTGTGGACGACAGATTTTCGCGTCAGGGTAGCGTTGTTTTACTACCGTCTACATCCCAACTTTATCTTTGAGAAGGAGATTTGTACAATGTTTCTGCCAGATTATGCAAAGTGATTCCTAGTCTTTCATCACATAAAAAGAAGGCTCACAGGTTTCTAAAAAGTAACGCACCTTCTGACCTCCACTGATATGACAGGTAATGCCTCTCAGTACCAGGTCCAAACCAGGCCTATAACGTGTGGTGTAGTCACTAAACACTATCTTTCCTTCCTGTGGCCAGCCTGTAGGGGGCGCTTTCTCAGGTCTCTCCCAGTCTGCCTGTACAGATCAAATAATCAACTACCCTAAACACAGCAATAGACCTTGCATAATTTCTTTCATTGTTCTCTATCTTTTTTTTCCTTTAGAAAAAAAGATATGTGTGTACACTATTTTTTCCGGAATGCTGTCGTGTTTAAAGGTCTGAAGACGTTTATTTACTGCACACAGCAGTAACAGATAAGAAAATATATGAACCATCAGTGAGCCTTACTATGACTGGAAAGCGCTAACGCCATCGGTGAACCTTTCCAAGCAGATGTCTTACCTCTATTTCATTTTCAGCGTACTCTTTGATTCTTTCAGCGGACACGATATTCGTTTCCAGCTGCGTAGATGCACGCACGAGCATGTTCAAAGCTCCAGTTACCTGCACATAGGAAGCTTTGTTTTGTAGATAACTGAATGTTGATTGCTGTGACTGCATGCTGCTTGTTGTGTTGCTTGTTTGACTATGTTGATTGTTGTGTTTCTTGTTGCTTGTTTGACTATGTTGATTGTTGTGTTGCTTGTGGATTGCTGTGTCTGTATATCGGTTGGAACTGTATCTACATTGATTGGGGTGTTAACGATTTTCATTGGACTGTACGCACGTTCATGGCATAGGTGACAGAGAGACCGACAAGTCCACTGGACAAGCTGGTGTCTATGATTGCAAACAGTGCCGCCGACAGGGTCACCAGGGTTCCCAGCATCTCGAGTCGCACTCCCAGCCACCTGCAGGTCATTGATCGATCGACTGATTAGTATCTCACTGATGGAGAGAGATTTGTTCTGGCCAAGTTTATCCAGTGATACATCAGCTCACACATTCATGAGGTTTTACTCCCCCTGCCAATCCCTCTCTCAATGAAATAGAGGTTAGGGGTCAAAAGTAAGACCCCGATGGAAGTAGCGATTGATAGGAAATAAATAAAAGATTTTCTCGGAGCAAAGTGGCGCAGTTCGGTAGACAAGCCACAGTAACGAGCATTGGGATTGTTACTTACAATCGGCCTTAGTACGGGTCCTAGGCCTAATGGTATGGGCTTGAGCTAAAATACTTCCAGGCCTTATGATATACGTTTAATAATTTTATTTTATTTTAATAATTTTATGGCCAAAATACTCCGAGGAAGCTAATAGCCTACTGTCCATAGCTACCGCGCCCATGATAAATTCCTGACACACCTCTGGGAAACCACAAACGCATAGTAGCACACGAGGTTCTTGTCCACTCTGTTCTGCGACTCCTTGATGAATCTTCCCACAGCACCGTAGGCCCGCACCGAGCTGGCCCCTTGAATAGTCTCCGTGAAGTGCGTGTAGACGGGGGACCGCGTGGTCGACTCCAGACGTCTCAGCTGTCGTGATGTTCGGATGTAGTATTGCTTCAGACAAAGGGTTCAAACATTTGGATCTCTTGACATACAGATTTCAAGCAATCCATATCTAATTGGCTTATAAAATTTGTAACATTAAGATTCAGAAAAAGATAAACCAGTGCATATTGACCAAAATTTAGTTATAATTTGAATAAATGAATGGGAAAACTAATGAATGAGTCAACCTTTCTCTTTCTTAATACGTGCATCTATCTACTCAGGATTCGATTGATCAGTGACTACTGCATAGATACCTGGACAAGCCGGTAGAGGATACCGAGTGGGATGATGATGGCCAAAAAGACAGGAGTGCTGTAGGAGATGAGGATGACGGTAGTCAGCATGCTACCTGTGCTGTTCATGCTCTGGCGTACACTGAAGCCCAGCACACTGTCCAGCGTGTCTACGTCACGAGAGAACCTGCAGCATGGGACACAAAGCAATCATTGCACACCAGCGAAGTTCGTGCCTGACAGATCGCAACATTTAACTTCTGGTGTTTTTTTTGCTATCACACATTCTATAACATCAATAAGCTACCATTTGTGCAACTCTCTTTGTCAGTTTTAATCCAATGGCACAAAAGTCACTGAAAGCGAGAAACGCAATGCAATAAATAAATCCGTAGCAGTCGCTCACCTAGGGTCTGTAAGTTGGCTGTGATTGGAATCCTAAACATTGATATGTACCAACTACTCTATGAACACGTGTGAGCAAACAATCCCTAGATGTCAGCCTCATCAATCGATTGTGTGGTAAATTGCGATAAATGATGAAAGAGCGACAAAATCCAACGTCAAACTGAAACACGGAGACAACAAATATCAAACTAAGGTTACATTAAGTGCCGATGTCCTGGGATAAAACTCTACCATTTCCGTAGAAAAAAACTACAGAAGACGCAGTAAAGAAGTGTCTGATTACCTGTTAACTATTCGTCCAACTGGCGTTGTGTCAAAGAAACTCATCGGCGCTTTAAGAATACGTGACAGCATTTCAGCATGCATGTTTCCTGCTGCCTTGACGACGCGGGTGTTGAAGATGATGGCATAGCCCAGTAAGAAGGTTGCTGTAATACACAGTAGAACACGGCTGTAATACACTGAATCCTCATCATCACAACACTTACACAGACGGCACATTACAGGGGTGAAACGTACGCACATACATGAACACAAGCAAGCAACTATACAAGTATACATAAACAGTATAATGTAACACAACAGTAAGGTGTATCTACTGAAAAATAACAAGGAGTGATTGACCTTGCACGGCACCCAGTCCTCCATAGATACCGAGGTAGAGTGCGTTGAGGTCGTTGTACTCCTTGGTACCCGCCATGGAGATGTTGCCCAGTGTGCTGTCATCAGTCCACTGACTCAGCCATATGTTAGCTCCGAGTGATGCCCCTTGGTACAGGAGGAAGAAACCCAGGATGAAGGCCCAGGCGAAAGTTCCCATCGCCATCAAGTACAAGCGGTACACAGCCAGTTGTACCTGTTACGAACAACTTGCGTTGTATCCATTTTTTTAGTCTTTTAGATGCTTCGATGTATGGTACACATATATAGAAATATTATATATATATATATGTGTGTGCGTAGGTGGTGGTGGTGTGTGTGTATACTCACGTCGCCTTTCATCGACTGCTCCTCTGCGATGAGTTTTGAGGCAGGTTTCTTCTCAGGCGCAACTTTGATAGACGTGGAGTGAGTTTCTGAGACAGTGCGACTTCTCTGGCGCTTTAGGCTTCTCTTCTTTAAGCTGCTTTCAAACTCTTTACTGACGGCAAGAAAAAAATTAACTCTCAAAATAAATAAGTACTAAATATCTAAGCATAACAACGAACCTGGTTAATAACTGATTGAGTTTTCTTTCGTTGGGAATAATGAGGCTCGCTAGGCATCAGTAATGTTATTTTAGCAACAATGGCAACTTAAAGCCATGTTCAAAATAAAAACATAACAACCCCGTATCGATGCAGGACCTAAATCAGATCTTTCTAATTTTTCGGACTGTAACCAAACTATGAATTATTGATGCCCAGTCATAAATATTAGCTTAAATGAACTTTTCAACTGTCCGGGAAATAATCTTCTGACGCGATTTTGTATAGTTATTTCTTACGTTAAAATATTTTTTAGATATAATTTTTTATGTCCTACGATATCAACTGGATTTAAAAAAAATTTCAGCTTATGTTAATAAAAAAAATTGTAGATAGGGAAATGACGTCGTTAGACTCTTTAGGACCAGTTTCTTGCGTGCTTCCTAAATGTATTATTGTTCTTGTCTCTAGCTTATTTACTCTCTTATTTGGGTTATCATTATATCTAGCTCATTCATAGCTGTGTATAATTTGGTTGATCTATTCACTTACACTTTTTCATCACCTGACGTATGTGTGTCCGACGTAATCGACTCCAGCCGTTGAAGCATCCTAGCCTTCATTTCGATAACTGCAACAACCACATACAGGTCACCCACGGAAATTATTATTGACTTACATAATTGTAGAGTGTGTAATACAGTGTGTAGTGCTCTCAGCATCGCACAGTTTAGCAACAGATTTACTGTTGTTAGCGCCGCCGTCACCATCACCACAATTAACATCACTACTATCATCACTATTTCCACCACCAGTAGATGCCACCTACCTTCTGGATCTTCTTCTTCTTGTTCAGATTCGTTCTCCATGGCAAGGTAAGTCTTGAGGAAAATGGCGAAGTCGCCGTCCTTAGCCAGCAGGTCCTCATACTTGCCAATCTCCGAAATAACGCCGTCGTTGATGACGACGATGAGGTCAGTCATTGGTAGCCAGTGAACTCCATGTGTTACTAGGATTCGCGTCTGTATAGCAAAGGAAACTGGAAAGGTTGTCATATCCAGATCTTTTGGAATCGTTTTCTTTATGGAGCCATGAACCATGGCAGACGTTTTAAAAATAAAAATTCTAAAAAATTAATGAACTGAGAAAGCTAACTGTTAAACATACAGCTGTGTTTTCACTAACACGTTTTTCTTGTACACAAGTAATGCACATTGCCAAACCGTTGGAGATCGATAAAAGATGGACAAGTCGGGGAAGTGGGATAGAGAGCAGAAGGTTGAGAGCCAGCACCTACTTTGTCAGCCAACATCCCCTGGTTGCCGATGACGTGTTGGAAGATGTGTTTTCCCACGTGACTGTCCACTGCTGACAAGGGATCATCCAGCAGGTAAGTGTCGGCATCACTGTACACGGCGCGGGCCAGGCTGATACGCTGTTTCTGACCGCCACTGATGTTGATACCCTGTAATACCCAACATATCAACATTGTATGAACAATACAGCACTGTGTCTTACTGATACTTATATCTAAAACCCGTTGCACAACTAAACACGGGTGCTAACACACACAAATCCAAAATATAAACAATGCTGCGCTGGGTCTGAACGCTTTTCATATTGAAAATCTGTAATATATAACACTTAAACACTGTATGACGCTGTGGTTTTTAGCTATGACAAATGATAACTTATGCGATTGCAACAGAAAAATAATGTGTTTATTGATGACAACGAAAAGTTGATAAGTGTTTTGCTGCTGTACTTTCATGTGTTTGTGTCCAGAGCGTTTTATTTGCTGTTTGCCTTTTGTTTTCGTACAATTTTCCCATCTTTTCATTCTTGGTGTGGAGTGATTGTTATAATTTCAAGATGGTTTGATTTTCATTTGGTTTTTGGCTGACTACACTTTGGTTTTGTAACTTGTGTGGTTCTGAGTGCTTGTGTATTTGTGTATATATGGTGACCGGACACTTAATCCCCGGACACTTAATCCCCGGACACTTAATCCCCAGACACTTAATCCCCTAGACACTTAATCCCAAGACACTTAATCCCCAAATCGCGACACAACACTCAAAACTGCTATTTTGTGAACTATAAATATTATAACCGTAAGAGAAATGTGTCGCGTGGTAACTCTGGGTAACTCTGGTAAGACTGGGTTGTTATAAATGTTAAAGTTAAGTATTATTTGAATTTGAATTAAATTTTTCATTCACTTCATAATTTTTGAGTTGAAATTTCATTTTGAGGATTAAGTGTCTGGGGATTAAGTGTCTGGGGGATTAAGTGTCTGGGGATTAAGTGTCTGGGATTCGTGTATATATATATATATACCAGACGTATTACACACATGATGACATTAAAACAAACTATCTAAGTCTACCTTTTCACCGATCTCTGTCATATCTCCGTCAACGAGGATGTTGAAGTCGGCCTGCAGTGCGCATGCCTCGATGACTTTATCGTATCGTCGCTGGGACATGGAGCTGCCGAACAGAATGTTTTCCTGAGCCGTAGCGTTTAGGATCCAGGCTTCTTGGGGCACGTAGGCAATAGAGTTCTGTCGACCAGAAGTCAGCATTCACTTTTTATAACGTGTGTTAAAAACCTACAAATCCAATAATACCGACAAAAAGGGGTACACAAAATAATTACACAAAATGTCAAGATATTTTACTAAAATGACCTTTCAAAGCAGAGGTAGCAGATGTCTTTCCAACAATGTGTTTTTGTTTACCATCTTTTGCTGGCACCTTGTACATTACAAGATGTAAAAATTCAAATGTATATTTTGCTTTATTCGTTGATTTTTTTTAAACCCATCCATTTTAATTCTAAAATTCAGTTACAACAACTAGTTTTGAAGTGATAAAAGACTCTTCTTCAATTCAAAGTTCTTTAAAATTCTGAGTGTTAAATTTACCATTACTGAACTAAAATTTTAATTTTATAATTTCTCAATATTTGTGCGCGTTAAAATCTATAATAACATCTTCTTTTGAAGTATAAATAGGGACTTAATGAAAGACCGTTAACAATGAACCAACATCAGCAGTATCAGCAGCAACGACAGCGGCAAACACAACAACTATAAATTTCTTATTCTACCTTGACAACGACACTTCCTTGTAGTTTTTCCATCTCGCCTAACATGGCTGCCAGTAGTGAGGACTTGCCACATCCTACAGGGCCGACAACCGCAATCAGTTTTCCCTTAGGAATATTCAAGTTGATGCTGTTGAGAGAGAAACAAGTGTGAACTTAGGAAGATTGAAAAAATTGTAAAAGCTTTTTAACAGAGTAATAGCCAAACCTATTGACGTGTGCTAAATTATGGAACTTTGTTGTGTACATGGCCTAAGATGAGGTGAAGCTGTAGACAAGTATTGTGTTCAGTTAACTAGTGAACACGCACAGTTATATATATATATATATCATCACGTGAAGTTTGTGCACGGGCGTGTGTATAGATATGCATATACGTGTGCGCTATCTTTAGTGAGCAAGAAACGGAGAGTACTTTCGCAGCGTGGGCTTGGGAATCTCACTGTCCCATCTGAAGACACCATTTTTGATTGCAATGACGTCAGCTGAAAGTTATAAATAAAAGTCTATTTAAGTAAATAAATAAATTTAAAGCAGATCCTAGTGCAGTAATATGTATTAATGACTAAATATCTTCATCTTTTATTTGTGGGGTTTTATTACGTACATGATCCTACAAGTTTCTTTATTTCTTTAAAATTTGGAGGAGGATAAGAAGAGAGAGAGAGAGAGAGAGAGGAAAATAAAGAGGAGGAGTAGGAGGAGTAGGAGGAGCAGAAGAACTGAGAGTCCCGAAAAAACTTGACTGTCATAGCGGAGTCGACTCACCTGCTGAAGTGTCTTTGATGACATTATCAGGACTAATATCACCCCAGTTCAAGAAAGTGTTTACTCGATCCAGTGACACAGCGGCCTGAAAGAGGAGGATGGTTACACAGAATTTACTGTCGGAAGAGAGAGAGAGAGAGAGGTCTATACAAAAAGTTTTCATCAGAACGAACGCTGCGGCTGACTGTTTGTGAAGCTGTGACACTGGAAAGTGCTCTCTTTTGCAAAATGAATAAGAACTGTTCTGGAAGGGTGTGCTATGTATTCATTCATTCATTTCAAAAACTTGATTCAATGATAATGAAGCATACTGCTAGTGGAATATTATTCCCTTCTTTTTCAAAAATTTTCTGTTTATAGCTACACGATGGATCACCTGAATAAGGGACGGAATGACTTGCGGGAGCATGTTGATTGGTCCCCGCATGATGTTGAACAGAGACAAAGATACAAAAGCCGTGGTGGAATCCAGGTAACCCAGCTCTGACGTCAGAATATAGGCAGCAAAGGATGCAAGTGTTACCTGGGACCGACATATAAAACTCTGCTCTTAACAGGCTTACAAAAGAAATGCTTTCCTACGCTTAATTGTGACATTCTCTGTAACAAACACATTAGCATAAACGGCCATGCTTTATCTCTGTTTACTATTCCACACTCCAGTGGCGTAGGAAGATGCTCGGCTTTGGGGGGGGGAGGGGGCAATTACCATGCTGACAATGAATAACGTTATAACGTTCACATTCTTGCCTTCCCGGCATCTTTTTTTTTGGGGGGGGGCGACTGCCCCCCTTCCCCCTGGTTCCTACGCCACTGCACTCTACAGCTTCATCTTCTTTTCCTCCTCCTCCTCATCATCATCATTGGCACAACCACCATTATAGCCACTATCATCGTTAAACATTACCAACACCTTCTTTTTCATCTAACACTAACAATGAACTTTAATTTCGTACAAAGTTAAAGCTCAGTGGAAAGGATTCCTATCAGTCAGCATAAAACTCTTGTAACACGGATATACACGCAAAAACTCCTTGTAACACGCACATCTACAGACTCACCAAGTACGGCACTAAAGTCCAAACAAAAGTAGTGCAGGAGTTAAGGTATGCAATCAGCAGCAGGTTTCTCAGCTCTCTGTCTCGATATTCCAATACTTTCTTCTCAAAGGACGGCTCCCAAGCGTACAGCTTAAGGACCTGCATGGATGAAAGAACAACGTAAATGGTATTGGCATTACGGGCTGTGACAGGTGTAGTCATGACCCTAGAAATTGCAGCTGTAGCGTCAGCACCAACAACAGGATAGTAGTAGCAGCTGCACTTTATACTACTGTCGCCACATCATATTCTCTCATAAGAATAGGACCGTACTATGTTGCCAGCGTCATACTTATCACGTGCCTTGATCATTATAAACACTTACCTTGATTCCACCGAGCACTTCCGTCATGAGGCGAAGACGCTGGTCCTTGATGCGCATAGTTGCAATCTGAAGTTTCCTTTGTTTGCTGACGACAACGGCGTTGAGTGGAATGACTAGTATGAGGACGCCTAACCCTGCTAGAGATGCCGCACCTGTCATGACAAGAACCAATGCTTCAAGGACTGTAAATATTGTGTTCAGGTCTAAGAGTTTTAAAATAGCTTGCAAGAAGGATTTCAGTGAGAACATAATATTCTGATACTTTTACTCACTTCATTAACTCTAACTCTCATTGTATCTAATAATGATGTTCGTTTATTAAGATTTCCTTCAAACCGAATAATTTTTTATTTTCGCCGTCATTTACGAGACTGGCCGAGCGAAAACGTGAGCTACAGCCTGCAGACGAAATGGTGTCTGACGTCACCCATAGGACTAAAGTTTAGGCATGTGTTTCAAACGTTATGGATTCCCAAAGGCTCTTCTAGGCTCTGGCACAACTCTTTAATGAATCATTAAAGAAATCTATCGCACTGTATTGTATTTCCTAGGCGCTGTTATTTAATGATTGGAAAAACGAATTCTATATTAACACCACGTTTCAAAAGACGTAACGAGATGATGTGGCAATGCTTGATTCACTTCATTCAATATTTTCAGCTTAGTTTTGAGTTAGCTTTTTTTTTAAGTCGACTATGTGTCGTCCGACAAGAAATTTATGATTCTCAGTTGTTTTATTTTACTTTGAGAAAACAACATTACGGCACTTTACTGTCTTTAAAGCTAATAAGAGCGGTAGTTACATTAGTCATTTGGGTAAGTTCTTTCTTACAGGTTAGTCATCAACTCTACATATGATGTTGCCTAATCTAAGTCTTAAAACGTTAAGTTGAAAAGTACAAGCATATACATACATTGGGTCTTCAGTCACAAAATCCGTTCGATCGTCTTTATATATTTTATTAGTCTGCATATTTGTATATAAATATACCTTAGTAATAATAGAATAAAAATTTGCATCGATCTTATTATTACTACTACTAATTACCACTCTTTTAAATTCATTTTGTGTAAGAAAATGATCTAGAAATGTATGTCAATACGAGCGAAATGAAGGAGTACAAGTTTTTCTGACCTAAGATGCCCCACAGCTGATAAATAGCGATGCCAATAGTAAGTGGAGCGGACCAAGTCATATACAGAAAGGAAGCCACATCCTGTAGCCTTTGACAGTCAGTTGACATCAGGTTGACGATCTCGCCAACCGTTGAGTGACGTTTGGATTCGTGGCTCATAGTTAATGCCTGAAACAATGTCGCCTTGTGAGAACAGAATAGAGAGCGAAAGAGAAAGATAACAAAAAGAGTGGGGAGGCGATCGAAACAATGGAAGAGAGAAAGGAGGCACGCACACATATAGACACCCTCCACCATGCACACAAAGTTCGACATTATCATACAGTCTTGGTAAATATATGGAGAGAAACAGAGAGGAGGGAGGTGAGAGATCTGACACATTGAAATAAATGTTGGAGTTCAAGCTTCTTCGGCACTTGCAGATATAGAATGGCCTTCATTGGGTTATCTTTAATCAATGTTGCTCAAAGGAGCAGTATCTTTTGCACTTATTTGTTTCTCAAAAGTTATTTATTTTCAAGATAACAGTAAACAAATTAATAAGTAAAAGGTAAAAATGGCGATGGAAATTGTAGTTTGATATGGAGCGGTTAGTATAATGTGAATGCTCGCTTACTTTGTCATAAACTGCACTAATGATGACACTCTTGATGCGCATGCCCAGTGGCATGATTGTGTGCTGAGCCTGGTTGTTGATGCAGGTTGAGATGATTGAAGTGACACAGAATGAGCATGCCAAGACATAGCCGAGCCATAGCTGGTTCTGGTCTCGGTTTCTCACGTAGTCAAGCAGCGCACTGTGCACCAAAACGTTTAAAAGGTATGAGATGTAATTTCTCAGATATCGAACAAACAGACTCGGAAAAAAGTGAGCGAGAGAGATTTGATTTTTCTTTACTAGACCTAAACGCTTAGTAAGTGGAAAGAGAATAGTAACCATCATCATTATCGTCTTCTTAGACTGGAGTGTGGAATGTGAATATTAAAATTAACTCGCGGTAGTGCTACCATGTATCATATACAGCAACAGAGAGAGAGACAGAGAAGGAGGGAGAAGGGAGGTAAGGAATATAAATAGAGAGAAGCAGACAGTCTAGGAGACAGACCGACTGACTAGGGAGAGACTGACTGACATACAGGCTGACTAGAAAATACAGACCGAGTAGGATTATTATTAACAGGCAGATATATCCCACTTCCACACACACACACACACACACGCGCGCGCGCGCTCTTGAACAGAGAGAGAAGAAGGGAAGTAGAGAGTAAAATCCAAAAGGTAAAGAAAACGACTAGGTTACCTACCTCAGGACATTAGGGTTTACAAACTGTAGAAGTGTGTAGACAAGCATGAGGACCTGAGTCACCAAAAACTGCGCCCAAAACGTAGACACGAGAATGCGGAACAAAGAGGGCCGCACTGTATTTTTGTCTACACCACCCGTACTGAATGCCGTCCTTCCTCCTCTGCCAGCACCACCTCTTCCACCTCCACCACCACCTCGACCACCACCATTCTGAAAACCTCGTCTGCTGGGATCTCCACGCCCGCGACCATCTATGCCCCCACCAAGTGCTGCACTTCGACCGTTTTGGAAACCATCACCACCGGAACCTCGACCTCGCCCTCGACCTCGCCCTGGTCCGTTCAAATGTTTGTCAGGCGACGGCACACCATTCTGGAAAGATGTTTCTTTCTCTTTAGCGCTGCTTGCCACTGTCGGTGGCTGGTACTCTATGTCCAGGGAGTCGGCTTTCTTCGTAATCAGAGGTGTGGTTTCACTGAGACCATTTGCTGTTCCTTTTGATATGCTGTTCTTAGCTGTGTTGCGCCTAAGTAATGAAATGTTGAAATTTCTTTCTTTTTAAATGTGTACCTTATTTAAAGAAAGTGAAATGAGGAATATCTTTGTAAACTATTATTTTTAAATATTTTCAAACATTCTTTTAAAGACATGTGATGTTAAAATCACAAAACCACAAAAATTTGCAGCAGACAATAGGTAGATCAAAATAAGTTTATGGCATCACAGACCGACAGATAAAATGTTTATGTTCAGTGTGACAGTCAACGGACTCACCTTTGTAAAGTTTTCAATTTTGCTCTCTCCTTTTCTTTCTTCCACGCAGCTTCAAACACAGGCACAATGTTCTGAGACTGGTTCTCTGGGTTGAGGGGAAACAAATCACTTGATTCCAGAGGTTTCTTATAGCCTGTCTTCATTAATCTGGAAATAAGGAAAAAACAATGATTGAATGAAAAATTATATGAACAGAAAGAGATAGATAAGTAGAAAGAGAGAAAGATAAACAAAAGGAAATAATAAAAGAAAAGAAGGAACAAAAGAAAACAAAACATTAAAGAAAATGAAGAAAAGAAAACAAAGAATGAAAGAAAAAAGGAAGGAAGAAAAAGAGAATAGAAACAAAATTAACCTCTGGCAATAATATTTAAATGACTGTTTATTTGCCTGTTTTCTTAAATGCACACGTGGATAGAACGATCTTCAAGCATGTTACTGCCTGACAAAGCATCCTACTAAGCACATGCATCAAGTTTCAGTGATACTCACTGTTGTACCCACCAGAAAACCAGACGATTGGGGAATGATGCCAGTAGTAAGGGTAAAACATCCTCCTGATATCAATAGTAATAAACAAAGAAAGACAATATTTAACAAATTAGAACAAAAGTACAATTACGCACTCACACATACAGACCCACACACCCACACGCCCACACATAGGCACTAAGACATACACAGGCACTCACATGCATGTACATATGCACGACTCCTTGTAGAATCCGCTTTGTGTTTACTAATATTATTGGGGTAGAACGAGTACATGCACGCACGCTCACCCGCGCACACACCCACGCCAGCACGCACGCACACACGCACGCACTCACCCACTCACCTCCAGTGCTTGGTATCCTCGAGATTGTCGTGCTTCAGAAAAGCAGTGGAGTAGAAGTACACTTAGCTCCACACCAAAATGAATAACGAAGACGGAAAACGCAAAGGTGTCGTTTTTGTATTCCTTGACACAAACGTGACACATGAGTATTAGAAATACCAGAACAAGTAATAAAGCTGTCTTGGGCTTTAAAGGTAAAAGGGATCAGGACATTTGCGTCTTGCATTCTCATTAAATGGCTTATAAAGATTCGAGGAGTCTACAAGAATAAGCCTGAAATCATCGTTATGAAATTCTAATTTTTGTGGTTACTCTTTGTGCTTGGCAATAGAAACAGTAATCGGCCAGTTTGATGTCACAAAAATACTGCTCAGTAACTCAAAAGGAGAGTGAGTTCATACAGTCAGGTCTCCTCTGACTGGTTAACAAGTTACATCAAGGCCACAAAGTCAGTCCTTCAAATATTCAAAATAGCTGGGTGCTTTCTGGACAGACCTTGAATGTTAAATATTATGTCGAAAGAAAGAAAGAAAGAAAGAAAGAAAGAAAGAAAGAAAGAAAGAAAGAAAGAAAGAAAGAAAGAAAGAAAGAAAGAAAGAAAGAAAGAAAGACCTCTTGTATGATGCCTGAGTAGAAAGGTATGACATCAGCAACAGTCGACATCAACCAGAACAAAAACTGTATTCCGGAGGCCAGCAGACCTCGCTTTCTTTCTGCCTGGACCAGGAATGCAGACAAAACCTGGAGAAAACAAAGAAAGACTATAAGAGGAACTTATTTAACGGAATGCGTTGCATAAACGTTGCCACTTTTTGCGTAGAACTCTTTTATTTACAATAAAGTCTCCCTCCCTATAAGAGAGAGAAAGAGAGAGTGTGTGTTTGAGAAAGAGCTAGATACAAAGAGAAGAAATGAAGTTGAATTTGCTATTTTGAATAAATATCCAATATGAGATATAGATGATGATAAAGCAAGCTGATAATATTTTTACGCCTTGACACTGAGAAAGAAAATATTAACTGATACTCACAAATGTTGCTGCTCGTAACCCATCCGCAACATACTGGGAGGTTGCAACGTTGCCGTCGACGTCTAAGCCGACAGTTTTCAGCACGGAGACGATGCTGAGAAGGCTCAGGCATAGCGGCAGTATCTAAGAAATAAAAGCAATTGTTATTGTAGAAGACCTTTTATCTCTGCTCAATTTGTTTCAAATGATTGAACCGAGTTAAGTACAAGGTAGTATTTTCACATTTGCACAGAAAGATCAAGGCAATAGTTTTCATGTGGCTAGTGACTGTATGAGCTGTAGGACCTGTAAATTTTAAAGAGAACGATTATGTGTGTTAGAGCCGCCTTCTACCTTCCATGAATCTTAGTGGGCAGGGTGGAATCTTCTAGTCACAGACCCAGGCGAACATTAAAACGTGCTAAGAATAAGAGCGCACTGACTACCAAGTAGCTATTGGGAAAGTGACTAAACTATGTTGTCACGAATGGTCATGGATAGGGCAAATAACAGATAGTTCCAGCTCCACAACTACCAGTCGTCTTCACATGGATGTACACTCGTGAGGTCAGCGCTTGGACCCCGATCAATCATTAGAAAGGTGAAATGCGCAGAAGACCTAGTGAAAAAGCACCGTTAATGATCCCTTGAACTTCACTCGTTAGGCTGTGCACACCAACAGCGTGAATGGGCTGAAACACAAGTGTCTACATAAAAGCTATAAGTGTTCGCATAAAGAAATACTCACGGTTTTCGCAGCGTTCAGACAAGTCAGGTTAGTAGGAAAAAGTATTTTGTGGCGATAGAGAAAAATACTGTAGAAAGGGGTCGTAATCCACAGAAACCCGCATGGCACCCACACAAGTGCTGTTTGTTGGAAGCATTCTGTGAACTGAGGCCACGAGTTGTTGAGTAACAGGTCCTGATCCTGATAAACAAAACAAAATCAGTCAGTAATGTGCTGTATGTTAATCTCCACATACATTGCGTCATACAGAGACAACTGAAGGGTGTATGGTGTTTTATAATAATAGGGTGTTTTAGAATAATAATAACATTTTTTCAATTATTTATTTATTATTCTTTTTTTTATTGTTGAACTGGAGCACATTCCCATATTCAAATTACCCACTGGGACAAATAAAGTTGGTCATTGTCATTGTCATAATAATAAACATAGCCACGTTTATGAAGGAGCATGCTTTCAGGGCGACAAGAGATATGGACAAAATATGAAGGGCGGAAAGAGAAACAAATAGGCAAACAAGTAATCAAAGACAAACATAGAAGACAAAAAGAGGGAATGGGGAACAAACTGTAAGGATGGAGAGTGTCATAAATCTGTAGACAACTATTGACAACTATGTTTTATACCGAGCCACCAACTAGGGCCGTATTACGCATATCAGTCGGCCTTGTATAAGAGAGAAAGAGCTTCGTGACCGAGATGTGATCTGAACCCACGACACCCAATCCTTAGTGTATTGGTGATAGGAGGTAACTGTTGTGCCACTGGATCGAGAAGTGCTGAGATAAATATTAGTGAATGACAAAACGAGAAGAAAAGAGGAAGAGAAGAAAGAGAGAAAACTCAACAAACTCAGGCCTACATTCATACAGCTCTATTAACGGACGGTTCAAAATAAATAAAAAAAGGAAAAACCTTAAAACCAACGAAAAGTATGTTTATTGTAAGAGTGTAACGGTGGATAGTTCATAGCTCAAGTATGTTTATTGTAAAAATGTAATAGTGGATAACTCATAACTCAAGCGCACTGAGTATGTGCATGGGCTCTATAACATTTGAGACTGATGATGATGACGACGACGACAACGACGATGATGATAATGGTGATGATAAGAAAGAGGAACAGAGGAGGAGGAATGTGATGATTTTTCTCAAAGTATAACTTCCATATCATCCATACCATACCATACTAACCAATACACGCATCAACGACTACAGATAACGACAATGTAATTAGAAATAACACGGATGCTATGACTATCCACTCAACCACCTTCCTGCAGATCTACAAAACTACTACGTACTACATACCTATGTAAGTCTGTGCGTACGTGCACGCAAACTAACACAGATTATTCACAATGCGCTATTTGTCTGAAGTGTTTGCCGCTGCTTACAGCACATGACCAGCATTCTTCTCTTTTCTGATTGCGTAAGTACATCTTCATTTTAAGGACACGCAGGACAGCTCCGTCAATGCTGAACCTACTACTTCAACCTAGATACTAACCTCTGCTGCTGCATATTATGCAGATGCTTATCAATAATTATCCTCGTTTTATTTCTGGTCATGCTGTTGTTTCGGCAGACGGATTTTTTTTCTGGTTTCCCACCTTCCCTTGTTCCTGTCTGTCTGCTATTAGCTTTATCCCTATCTGTTTATCTATTATTTTGTAGTCTTACCAGACCGTCTTTCAGTCTGTAAGTCTGTCCTTGTGTTTTTCACTCCCATTCTCTCTGTCACAAGGCAAAATCATGTGACTTTTTTTTACACCGGCAGAAGTTTATGGTATAGTTAAATATATATCTTGAAATATATCTTGAAAAGTGACATAAAGATCATCAAAATAATCCAAATAAAAAACAGGCTATAATTTTTTTCAAATTTTATTTTAATTAAAATCAAACATCGGTAAGAGAAAGTCGGCGCTAGATAAAGTCAGGTTTGAAACTAACGGTATATAGATGAAAAAAAGGATGATCTTTTGAACAAGATTTCCGGAACAAGCAAAAATGGTCTCCAATTTCGGGAATTTTTAAATGAAGTTTCTAACCAGCTCTGTTTGGCAGCATCATGAAGATTCATAACATATATTAAAAAGAAGAGCAAGATTATTTAATCGATTTCCCTATATTTTTATAGACTTTGGTTTCTACATGCTATCCACAAAGCGTGTGAATAAAAATATCTTCTTGCCATCACAAAAGGTGCGCAGTTAACACGTCTTACGGTAATGATAAATTATAAAACAGGCAATAATATGAGCACATCGTGAAAGTGCGCAGACACAACCTGAAAATGTTTGTTTTCTTTCTTTTCCGGCAAATGGTCACAAACTATGTCTAGTTGAAATCGGGAAAAAGTAGGTATGATAATAACACCTTCACGTGCGTACTCACAGATTTCCCGCGCAAGCGCAAACGCACTGATGGGAGGGTGGTGAGGTAGAAAGACAGGGGAGAGAGAGAGAGAGAGAGAGATAGAAAAGTAAATAAAATCTCCCAAAATTGTCATCCTGTATATTACCCAGACTTGGCTGTTGCCGCAGAACTGCTGCAGTCCTTCAAACATTCTAGCTCTTTCAGTTTTTCTTCATAGGGCGATACTTTATTCCAGAACTCCTGTAATTATGAAAAAAACCTGCAATTAATTTCTGTAATTATGAAATGCTGTATAAGCTTTTGCTTTCTTTCTAAAATGAACAAATATAATGCCTTTGAAAGTTCCTACATGTCAATACCTGTAAAATTTTATGGTTGGTCACTTTGTAAACAATGACATCACGAGGTTAGGAGGTTTGGAGCAGATACTTTAAAGGAGCGTTAAGTATCTCAGCCTTTTTTTTATACGCAAACGATTTTATCTAGTTTTTTTCTATTTTAGAGTAAGCTTCTTCCTGATTTAGTCGCATACGATGCGAACATCACTTACCGACGAATGGATTAGGTTTTATTATATTATATAGAATACACTATAACGAATAAATGTTTTCTACATCATAAAAAATGTTTTCTACATACGTCTGTTATGTTACGCAAGTACATTAAAAACACACACATCTATCGACAGAGTCGTAATCACCGAGGCCCTATATCTAAAATGCATACTCAGGTTTCACGATAACTGCGCGCTGGGTGCTTATCGGAACTGAACGCAGTCTCCTCTTGTACCTGTTCAAGCCTATACTCTTCATTCAGGATAGTTACCCAGCATAACACCAGTTGCATGAGACGGAACTTTTAGCAAAGCAATCCTTTCCGCATGACCACTTTTGAAAGTGAAGCTATTCAAAGAACATTTTTAAAACGAGCACATATCGTCTGCTTACTTCTCTTGAATTAACTCCCTTACTTCAGTGGATGAGGGGAATCGCTGTTTGACTGCCTGTTCCAGACGCTGGAATCAAAATGAAGTCGAACGAATATCGTTATTTTGTCTGTTGAAAAACATATCACACAGAGACAACACAAAATACCATCCAGCTCGGTGAGAAAAGCAATTGACTGTTGGGCACTTTGAACAGGTGCAATCGTGTAAGGTCTCAACTGTCGTCTGCTTGCAATAGTTAGAGTTAGCTCCCGTGCTGCAGTGACATGCAGTGGCCGCTTGCTGTCTGGGGTGGAAGGCTTCTAGCGCGACTTTATGACCTGCCTCATCTTATTCCCTGTGCACAAAGTGTGTCAAAAACTTCGTCACGTGCCGGTCTCGGGAAGTTAAGCAGTGCTTGCACACTTAGAGGACACTACGTAAGTCTCACCCCTTTACAGGACTAGAAGTTCAGTTCGGGAATCGGACTCCGTGGAAGAAAAACATCATCGAGTGTACATATGTAGCTTTCTTTTTGGTAAACATTTTGTAAAAATACATCTTGCATAAAGATAGTTTTATTTAAAGGAAGTGGCACAAAACTTCAGAGGAAGATCGAGCAAGATGTTTTTTAAAATGTCATCAAAGAATAAACGAAAATATCAAAGAATCAAAGCGCTACTTCGATTGAGTTTTGTACAAAGAAGCCTGTTCTATTATCTACAAGCGTCGTTACCAAATGAAAGCAATGCATTAAGCAATATTCAAATTTGAATAAATCAATTTAAGATTTCATTTCTCCAAGCCATATCTTCATTTTTCGATTATCTGATAATAATCCTGGTAATATGTATGGGAAAAAAGTAACAGTAGTATGGCCGGAATTCTACACATAGAACAAACTTTAATATGTTTCACTGTAATCACTGTAGTTAATAGGGTGAGAGAAACATTAATTTTTTCATCCCCACCCCTCCTCATTCATAAAACGCACTGTAATCGTCAACCGCAGACAAAAAACTTATAAACATGTCTGCTCACCATATCACCTGCCGCCGGGTCTTTTTCTAGCACGTTTTTATACGACATCCTACTGCTAGTATAGCTAGAGTTGCTGTGCTAGCTCTATGTCCCTGTGCTTTTCTGTCACATCTGCCCCGTCTTAGCAGGCACGTCGACCTCCCGACGATGTGAACATGTAGGTCATTTGGCTCAAGTGCACGATTTGTCCTATTTGTGTCTTATGTCAATGCTCCATGCTCCGTGTCGAGGGTGCAGGGAGGGGTAGGGAGGGTTAAACAGACGGAAGGAAAAACGTATAGACAGACATGGCTTAAAGGGAGAGAGAAGAAAATATGAACAACGTAGCCAATGAGTTACGTATGCAGTGCGTGTATAATTTGTTACAGATTTACTGTGTGTGCCAGATATGTTTACACGTATGTACAGTGTGTTCCTGATAAGTTGTTACACAGTCTGTGCCTACCTGCATGATTGGCTTCAGTTTAAAAAAGACTGTGCTATCTCCACAGCTATGACCGGAGGTACCAGTCGTGGTGAAAAGGCACTCGAGTGAACAGACGCCAGCGGGACCGGTCATTTGCTCGCGAGAGAAGGTTTCCCAGTGGACAGCCGATCCACTACTTTACGTTAGTCCCTTGATTTTTTCTGCTTGCTTCGGCGTCGGCCGCCTTCAGTGTAACCCTGGAAAACCGTCTTCGCAACGTGTCATGTCGAACGACATGACTGAACCGCACCAACTTCTATCGTTTGATTGGTGAACAGAGGCTTCTGAGAACCTATGAAGCAAATAACTAAGCTGCGGACATAGTTGTTCTGAAAAAGTATCCTGAAGAATTTCATTTTGAACGCTTGGATCCACCGCTTGGATTCTGTAAGCAGGGTCCACGCCTCACAACCGTGCTGCATAATGGGCACAAGAGACTCGTAAAGCCTGAATTTGGCGTGGAAGCTGACACTTCTGTTGTCCCAAATTTTGTCGAGCCTGGTCATAGCTGCTGTCAATGCTGTGATCCTGAGACATAGTCTGAAGCTACCATCTTTGGAAATGGTCGCGCTCATCACGTTTTGTCAGGGGACTTAATTCGCTTGGTGGCGCCCATCTCCTCTCCAAGCTCTACCACAGACGGCTGTCCATCGACTCGCCAATGTTGTCGACAGAGCAGCCTTGGGGCGAACACGAGATCTTTGGTCCCCAAGTGGTGTCCCCCCTTCCCAATGGTGGCGAGTTTTGTCCAGCAATCCAGAGCAATGGCCGGCGCCTTCGTTAGGAGAGGTCATACGCCCCGTATCATCCTGCTTTTCTGTAGAGGTTTGCTCTTTTTCCGAGATGACCCACAGGCAGTAAGACCAGAGTGTCTAGCCAAGGCTGGAACTTTCATCGAGGGAAGTTTTCGCCCAGATGCCGTGTTAGCTATCTCCCTTAGCCTATGCCTTACTGCAGTACCCACAAGGCGACGGGTACAGACCTGTTAGAGAGCAACGCAGGAGATATGTCTCTCTAAGAAGTGAACAAATCTTTTGATCATGTCCATGAGGGGGACCTCAGAGATCTGTTATTGCTTAGTCTCGTGTGGCTAAACACCACTTGTCCCTATACAAACCACAATTAACCAATAAAATCGTTCAACCTACTAAGAACGGCCATGCACCTAAAATTTAAGGAGAATTTTAGTTCTGGTATAACCTACATATACAAGCGAGTTATAATTGTAACAAATTTTGTTGCCAAGTTTGGTTGGGATCGGACAAATGGTGCGGATTGCATAGTTTTTTTTTTTAAAGGGCTGTCTACATCCCCGCCCACACCCCCTTACATACAAACCCCAACGCAGTCTGCTTTATTTATAAAATGCCAGTATATATGGACACAGTCACCAAAAATTTTTTCAGAGAAAGGTAAAAGTCGGGACAACTGCCAGAGCTACGTTCAGTGGCGTAGGAACCAGGGGGACAAGGGGGCAGCCGCATAAAAGATACTGAGGGGGCAAGAATATTTTTTGCCTTCCCCCGTCCCAATGCTTGAGATGTGATTCTTCACAAAGTACAAAAAAGGAAGAAGAGCAGAGAGAGAAAGAGAAATTAAAGTTATGCTTTTGTTAATCTAGCCTTCGATCTAAAGAAAGGAAAAAGAAACACTGCTTTTCTACAAAACAAAGGCATTAACCATAGAAGACGCAAGGTTGCATACTGACTAACAATACACTGAATGTGATTAATATGATTATAAAGTTTATCTTATTTTGATTATTTCATAATTTCTTGTGATTGCAATAATCGGATAAGTCATTTTTCAACGATTTTTCGTTCGTGTTAAGTGTTGGTTTGTCATTTAACACTGAAAGTAGCATATGTTGTGAGGCTGCCACCGTGTACCCGCGTATGTATGCACAGCTGCACTCACGTGCCTCATCCTTTTTCTTCGTAATGTGCGAGTGTCGTTCACGGTCAGCATGGAGTTTGCTCCGCCTCTAACCCCCAAAGCCGAGTATCTTGCTACGCCACTAAAGTTTATGTGCGTATGTATGTTAGTGGATGGTGGTTTTAACGGGAGTTAACAGCACTGTATCATTGGGATACTACTTGAGCCCATTTTAGATGGGCTAAATTGTATTTTCACACGATTTTTATGATAATAAATTTTGTTTGGTTTGATTCGGTCCTTAATTAAGTCTTTTGTTCGGAAACAACAGGACTAGGGGCTCGTGAGGCGCGTGGCAAAGTGACTAAGTGACTAGGTGTGCTCATTGCATGTAACGTTCTACAACGTCCACTGCAGCATTATATTAACGGTGGTGATAAGATTTACCTCACAACTGTAAGAAGCACAATTTTCTGGGACAAATATCTCACGTGGGATGAGAAAACACGGAAAAGTAGTAACATTGTAACTTGTCATTGATTCTTGAAATGGAGTCTCGCTATTGTGAGGCCGCTGCTCATTCGTCCTTAGTGAAGATTTACGATTTGCTGCTGTACACTCTTGAGAGTTCACAATACACAACATTTTGTGTTATATAAATAATCGGCACACGTACACAGTGCGGTCAAGGGCCATAGTATCTCCTATCAAACCAAGCGGTCCTGGCAACGCAAATAACAAGCAACGGGAACAAGCAAGAGAAGCAACTCTGTTGCAAGCTAAGGGGATTTTTTTTATGGTGGAGTGATCTCTCTTAGCTGTAACAGCTATCAAGTACAACGATTATAATCAACGATGACTATGACTGTTGCAACAACGACCAGAACAGCAGAATGAACATTAAAGCACAACAAGCACATCGATGACAGCGAAGACCGACGACGAAGACATTTCGTCGTCGTCGTCCACCACCACCAAGATGTGGCTGGGGCTGGTTGTAATGTAAGCTTTCTTACCTACAACATTGAGGTAGATTATATGAAAGTGATGTCGTAACATATATTAAACGTTTCGATATTTCAGTTTTAGTCGAAACATTTTCCTCCGATTTCCCACGGCATTTATTTCCATTACATGATATTTTTTATTACTCCTGGGGTTAGAACTTCAGGTTCAGTGACTGCTCGACTTTCTTGTGGTGTTGGGCTGTTAGTAAGGCAAGTCCACGTTGAGTATGATAATATTATTGTAGTCAGTCTGCATAGAGACCTTTAAGGAACACAAAAGATGTAATGCTATTTGGTCTTTACCTTTCGCCAGCAAATTCAGTGTACTATAAAGAAACAGATTGTAAATGGAGTAAGTATTATTGAACAATGTATGCTTGATATTCAAGAAAAATTTCACTTAATGCTGTGTGGAGACTTCAATGCGAGGACTGGTACTCGCATTCCCTGTGGTAGTAGCCTGCCCTTTGATCGTGTGGATCTTGATGTAGATGAACCTGTGTCTCGCGAGTCTAAGGATGAGTGTGTTAATAGTTAATGCCTTCGGCACATGCTTATTGCATGTGTGTGAAGAATTTGACTTATTAATCTTGAACGGTCTGCCTTTAGGAGACTCCAGTGGAGACTTTACTTATATTTCTCCGAACGGATCAAGTGTCATTGACTATTGCTTAATTTCTGCTCAGCTTGTTAATCTGAGTCAGACTCTGCATGTGGCAGAGCTGGTTCTTAGTTGGTTGAACGATTTGATTGGTTAATTCCGGTTTGTATAGGGACAAGTGGGGTGCTTAGCTACACGAGACTGAGCAATAACAGATCTCTGAGATCTCCGTCATGGACATGATCAAGAGATTTGTTCACTTCTTAGAGAGACATATCTCCTGCGTTGATCCTTAACAGCTGGTCAATGTATGAAAAAAGTGGTGCATACGTCAGATGATGCACATCAACGTTGGTTTCACCTTCAGTGTAAAGAAAAGAGGAAGTTGGTACGTATGTACCTGAGGCAGTATAAACGAAACAACTGTGAAGCAAAACGGAAAGAATATTTTGATAGTAGACGGGAATATAAAATGTTAATTAAAGTACTACAAACAGAGTACAATAGAGAACCTTCACACTTATAAAAACGATGCGAAATTTTTTTGGGCCACTGTAACGTCTTTGACATCAGATCACTCTGTGAAAAATAGTATAGCAAAGGAATGTTGGTACGAAAATTTTGAGCAGGTCTTTAATGACTTCAGTAATGGTGACATTGGTGTTACTGAGCATGATAACTCAGATAATAATACAATAACCGATAGTAATACTGACATCCCCTGTGATGAGTCTCTTGATGCTGAAATCACTAAGGAAGAGGTTATCCAAGATTTACGTGCTATAAAGAACAGGAAAGCACCTGGTACTGATGGATTAATTGGGGATTTTACAAGTCTGTGCTTTCTGACTCAAGTTTATTCTTGGTAAAACACTTTAATAAAATCTTTAATACTGGGCAATTTCCATTGGAATGGACTGAGGCCATCATTCAACCCCTGTAAAAGAAAGGTGATCCTAGCAACCCTGACAACCATGGAGGAATTTTATTGTTAAATATAAGTGGTAAATTGTACAGTTATATATTAAACCAAAGACTTTCTAACTGGATTGAAGAAAACCAGGTTATAGAGGATGTACAAGCTGGTTTTAGAAAAAAGTACAGTTCAATAGATAGACATATATACGCTCTCAGCTATGGTTCAAAAACAACTACTACACCACAAAAAGCTTTACGTAACATTTATAGATTTTCAAAAAAGCATTTGATTCTATTGGACGGGAAAAGTTGTGGGAAGTTTTGAACCGAAAGGGAGTCAAACGTAAAATGCTAAATTCTTTGCAGAGTATGTATAATGTTGTTCAGGCAAAAGTTAGGGTAGGCTGCGATGTTACCGATTCCTTCTTCTGCCCTAGAGGATTAAAGCAGGGGGAAACATGTAGTCCTGTCCTCTTCTCCCTTTTTATTGACACGTTAGCAAAGAATATTATTGAGCGTGGTAAACATGGAATACAGCTAAGCCCAGACTTATTACATATTTTAATCCTGCTATTTGCTGGTGACGTAGTTCTTACTTCAGATACCCCACAAGGCCTCCAAGCTCAACTAGATATTCTATATACCGCAATGGGGGTTATCTAGCAAAGAGGGAGAAATGGCACATAGGAAGGGAGAAGGTTAAAGTTGTAAATATGTACAAATACTTAAGAGTGATTTTTGTTCAACACGATTATCCTTTTCTCATGCTCTTGAGAATGTTGCATGTCGTGCCAAAAATTGTGTCATTGGTACTCTGCGTATGTTGTGGGCACATGGTGTGCATTGACCACTAGTTTTCTATAGTTTTTTATTTTATTTTTTTTTAATTGGGGAAATACGCCGAGCCAGCAACTAAGGCTATATCACGGCAAGGCAGCCAACCCTGTAAACAGATTCCACATGCAGAGAAAGAACAGCGTGCCCGAGACGAGAACTGAACCCAGGACAGCCAACCTTCACTGTATTGGTGACAGGCGCTAACCGTTTCCCCACCGGACCGCCTCTCTAGTTTTCTATAACGTACGTCTTCAGGGAACGTTGCTGCAGGCCGTCGTTGTCAGCTCCTGTCTTCGCGGTCAGTCATCGCCGCCGCTGTCGTCGCCATCTTCTCCGGTCCGGCAGAGGGACCTTGGTATCGTCAGGAAGGCCCATAGCCGCGGCCACCGAAGTCACAGACATCGTTGGGGCTCCATCAAGGACACGCTGTGCACACCTTTTTGTGTACCTCTCCCGTCCTAGTTACCGCTGAGTACTTAGCCCTTGCCAGGCCCCTCAAGTTGACAGTTAATAAGTGACACTGTCGGGGGTGCGTGCCTCGGACAGTGGACAGGCCAAGCAAGATTCAAGATTCACGATTCTTTTATTCTGTCGCCCTCCAGGGGGTATTGAGAAATTAGGAAATATTCATGCATATTCATACACATTCTTATCATTATATATAGAGTATCTCTCACTCAAATATACTCAAAAATCATCCACTCATTCTTTCCTTTTTCCAACCTTTTCATAGAAACTTGGATATGTAATCGAGTGAGTTAAAGCATGTGAGCACATGTAAACAAGGGATAACCACACTCTTGTTCTCTCTCACTCTCTTTCTTTCGGGGACAGTGAGATGTACTCAGGGGAGAAGGTGGTTTATAATGTGGTCTCTGGAATATTTCAAGTTTTTCCACTAATTGCAAAAGCAGTTTTAGATTACTTTTTGGTTTCTCAACATTAAGTGTTTGGAGGAATCATGCCAGCCAGACGAGCCAGTCCTTTGTTATTTCGTGCTGGTGTGGACGTTTTACGGCGGTGTTTGTGCACTTCATGTGGAGACGCGCCATGGCCAAGCAGCGAATCCGTGTGAGTACTGTGCGACTGAACAGCCTCTCGCTGTCTCTTGTTTGACTTTCGCGACCGCTACATTACTTCTACAGTGCGGTGACATTGAAATGAATCCTGAGCCCCCCAAACAAACAAAAGCAGCATATAAACCGTTTACTTCACCACATGTTTCGCCATGGTTAAGAAGTAATACAAGTGTTGTAGAAGAAAATGTTGCCAGCCCCCCACCAGAAAAGGTGAACCCAAATGCTAACGGTTCTGAACCTACGGCAGTTTCTAAGCAGGAACCTACCCTAACGGACGTGATAAGTTTTCTAAGAGAACTGAAATCTGAAATGAATACCAAGATCGACAATATGAATGTAAACGTAAACTCTGTGAGTGCTGGCATCGCATCTCTTGAAGATAAAGTGAAAGATTTGATGATAGAAATAAAGACACTCAAAGAAGAAAACGAAGAGCTAAGAGGAGAACATATGGAGCTCAAGAGGAAACTAGAAGAAGTAGAACACAAAGTGGACGATTTAGAAGGAAGATCACGGCGGAACAACATCATCATACATGGTGTCCCGAAGACTGGCGAAGAACCGGAAACGTGGGAACAATGTGAATCCACAGTAAGAAATATGTTTAAGGAATATCTAAAATTGACGATAACATCATTCTTGACAGAGCACATAGAAAGAACCTTAGAAATGCTAACTCCCTGATTGTTGTACCTTTTTCCTACATCAAGGATAAGGAAAACGTCCTTAGAGAGAAACGGAACTTGAAAGGCACAAATATTTTTATTGGAGAAGACTTGACAAAACAAGTGAGAGATATACGAAAAGGACTCTACCAACTATTGAAGAAGGCAAAAGAAGAAAACAAAAAGTGTAAAATGGTTTACGACCACCTCTGATCATAGACGGTAAGAGATTCGACTACGACATTCATGCGGGCAGACAAACAGACCAGAGATAGGAAACCGGCCGGGCCATGAGGACTGCGGTCGTCACTCAAGACATCAAGAAAAACATCGCGCGCGCCAGTGCCAAATGTGTAACACAGGACTTGAAGAAACAACGCACAAAACAACGCATAAGCAAGCCACCAGTGACTCGACAACCCTGTGCCGACGAACTGATTGGCTCTCACCCTTCCCCTGGCTATGACCCCAGCATGACGCAAGACTGTGACGTAGAAAGAGTGAGTGACCATCGCTCACGTCAACTGGCGCTGGACACTGCCGAGGTTGCTAGCTGTGTAGATAATGAAGCAGTTCAAGATACTAGCGACACCAGCAACTCCGTCAGAGGTGAGCTGAGGATTAGGAAGATAACCGAAGAGGGCAAAACAAATCAAACGGGAAGTAATGGTATTTAAGAAAGCAGTGACGATAATCTGAACGTAGGTCCTAGCTATTTGAAGTTTTTGAACTGGAACATAGAAGGATTAATGTCAAAGTTAGAAGACACTGACTTTATCGCTTACGTGTCCACATTTGACTTGGTATGTGTAACTGAAACATTTATAAGGGTTTCTACTCAAAGAACTTTCCACATCACACAACGTTCAGCAAGCCAGGTATTAGATTATCAGTACACGGAAGATTATCGGGAGGATTATTCATTTTGATCAAGAATGAATTAGTAGCCTATGTAAAGCATGTTGATAATAGTTTCGACAATATAGTTGCATTTATCCTTACAAGAAAGAACTCCTCGGAACAGACAAAGATATGTTATACGTCTGTGCCCATGTGCCCCCTGAACTCTCGGTCTACTATGCCGTAACAGATAACGATAACGGCATCGGCCTACTTGAAGAATGTGTAACTGATATGAAAAGTGTATATGAAGATATATACCTCGTTATTTCAGGGGACTTAAATTCAAGAACTGGGGCAGAAAAGGGCCTTAGGTATAGCATTAGTAAATTGTACGATATACATTTAAAAAATGATGAAACGATTACTAAATCCAGACAGTCGGAGGATAAGGTGGTAAACAAATATGGCCGATTAGTACTAGATATGTGCTTTATTCTGGACTTGACTATACTAAATGGAGTATGTAATGGTGACCCTTATGGAAGTTTCACATACTTATCAGATAATGGAGATAGTACAATAGATTATTACATTATTTCAGACGAACTGCTACATAAAAAGTCATCTGACCTTAAGATGGTAGTGGCAGACAGGATTGAATCCAAACATTTTCCAGTAGAACTTAGCCTACAAGTTCAGCCAGTTGGTCATGTTAGAAGGAATACCATCAAAACAAGTAGACCTGTAAGCAAGACGATATGGAACCCCGCTAATATTCAGAAATTCCACCAAGCTTTCCAGTCCCCAGAGATACATGAGCTACTAATGCAAGCAAGCGATAAGATAGACAAAGATATAAACGAAGCTCTTCTGCTATTCAACAGCTGTTTATTGAACTGCACTCAGTGCATGAATAAACGGACTAATATAGACCGAAATGAGCATAAACAAAAATGGTTTGACACTGAATGTATCAAAGTGAAAAGAAATACAAGAAAACTTTTAAGAAAATTTCGTAGATCAGCTGACAGGAAGGATGGTCAGAAGTCAGTACTCGAAGTCAACAGTGAGATAGAGAACCCACCCATTCCAAATACAAGAAGATACGGACTTACAAGAAGATTACCCTATCACTAAAACCGAGGTTATACAAGCCATAAAATCTTTAAAAAATGGAAAAGCACCTGGTCCAGATGGCATAATTGGCGAAGTCTATAAATATTCGGACGGGGCTTTTATAAACTTTTTGTAAAATATTTTAACACCCTATTTGATAAAGGCACAAACTCAGAACAGTGGACTGAATCCGTTATTCAGCCCATCCATAAGAAGGGACCAAACAATTATCGTGGAATATCTTTAAATGATATTAGCAGCAAGATGTAGAGCTACATCGTGAACAACAGGCTAAAAAATGGGTAGTAGGGGAGAACCAGGCTGGAGTCTACTTCCTGACTTCTTTGTAACAACTCGACTTCATTTGTTAACTGGCTAATCTTGTTAGGATCTAGGGAACTAATAAAGTCATCTTTCATTCTGCTTTTCCATTTTGGTTTCTTTAGTTTTGTGCCTTTCTTTTCTTTATCATCATTTAGGATTGGGAGTACTTTGGGTTGAAAGTTTTGTTTGGATGGTAGTTTGAGGTGAAGTTCTAGTGGACAGTGAATATCGGAATACAACTCATTAAATTCTAGGACATTAAAGTCTTCAATTATATTAAAGAGTTCTCGTGACAGTATGAAGTAATCTACGATGCTTGGGTTTTTACAGGTAAGCTTTCCTGTGTTTTTGTCGGGACCTGCTCTTCCATTGACAATTGCAAGGTTTAAGTTTCTGCATAATTCAATAAGTTTTTGACCGTAGTTGTTAGTACTTTTGTCCTGGGAGGCACGTTTTGGCAGATCATAATAATTATTGATACTACAATCAGGGTTCAGTAATTCATCACTCAGGTTTTCTGAGATTTGCCAAGTTCTAGCGTTTAGGTCTCCCATTATACATACATGTTCTGTTTTAGGGTCAAAAAGGGTCTCCTCGAGTTCACTAAATGCATCTGAGTTTACATATCGTGACCCTTCAGGTGGCATGTACAGACCCACAAACATAATATCCTGTCCTATGGCTTCCTTTTTAACTTTTAGGAATAAGGCATCCCGGTTCATCTTGTGATCAACAAAAGAGTAATAATGCACACTATCGTCATCTATATTATTTTTTTCCGATTTCTTTTCAAAAATAGTTACGTATTGGGCGAGTGATTCTCTAACATAAGAACACCTCCCGACCTTCTTACACATTTGCTAGGATTCTTGTAGAAAGATACATAACCATCAATGTGAATCGAGTCAGTGTTGTCTAACTTGCTTTCACACAGGCAGCAAATATCGTGACTTAATCAAATCTTGTAGGTCTGGAAAGTTAACTTCGAGGTAACGCCACATACATTCAGGGTAAGGCAGGACAAATGAATTACTGAGTCTCCGGGTTTCTTAGGGTGGGTACTTACGGCATGGAATGTCATAACCTGCACCTGCCAGTCGCAAATGTTCAGTACGTTGTTGGCTCGCTAGTTGGGGAAACACATAGTTATCCCCCACCCCTAGGCTGGCCTAGGCCTGTTGAACGATCACAGGGGTTTCATCTTTAGGTTCAAAGGAGACACCCGCTGCAGGTGTTTCTGACAGATACTCCAGTCCAAGAGAAGCATAATCAATAACTTTCACCCTAAGCTTGAAAAGATCATCTGGGGTCTCGATTGCTATTGGTTTTGGGTGGTCTGCAGGAGAAAGTCCTGGAGGAGATTTATTGGTGCACATTATTTTGCCGTCTACAGTCCACCCCAAGTAACCCAATCTCTTGACATGACCGAGCAGCTTGGCAGGAAGAGGAGTGATGTCATCGTTGATGAAGGTGCGCTCGTAACGGGTTTACTTTTTATGTTCTTTTTCTTTGCCATCACTTCATTCCTTTTGCGCCTAGAAACAAACTTGACCAACACAGGTCGGGTTCCCCTGACTGCCTTTCCTGCGCGGTGAACCACAGCAATGTCAGTAACGAAGACATCTGCTCCGGCATCTTTGAAGACTTTGATAGCTTTCTGCTCCACTTGTTCTGCCGTCTCTCCCTCATCCAGTGAAATACCAAACACTCTTACTGACTCTCGACGACTGTACTGCTGCAGCCTGTCATTTTCGTACGTCATTGCTCGTATAGCAGCTAATAATTTTTCTGTTGCTGGTTGCTGTTGCGCCTGTAGTGAGGTGGCTCTGTGTAAGCGGCTGTCCAGCTCGGCCGTCACGCCTTTTATTACCTCCCCTACCACCACGGACAAAGCTGTCGCAAGGATGGGAATCATTGTTCCAATCTGATTACTTTCATCACCACTCGCAGGTTTTAAGATTGACAGCGTCTCATTTACCGTCGATAGGATCTTATCCTGAAATGATGAAGGATCGCCACCAAAGTTTCCTGCAGCTTTTACCGTTGATGTACAGGTGGAAGACATACCGTCAACATAAGCAGGAGCTGGTGAAAATGACGAGGATGAGGACGGAGAGGGAGATGGCGTCGCGGTTTTTAATTTCATTTTCTTTGAGTTCTCTTTTCCAGCAGAAAAGGGCGATGAGAACAAGCTTTTCTTTGCCTTCCCCCGGAAACACATAGCAAACACCGCTAAAACTCAGAGAGGGTAGGGGGGTTAGCGTGCAGCGTTACGAAACACAGAGACCGAGATGACGAAGTGAGAAAACCAGATAGTCCAGGTCTAATTTCACACGAATCACATAAAACTGATATCCGGTGAATCAGCACATCAAAACCTATCAAGTGGGCGTACATCCACGGCACTATTGCGCCACAACAGCAGTAGTTATCCAATAATCAGAAAGAAATCACAGAGCTCGAAAACACAGGTGCTACCTCCATGAGCACAGCTCACTCACACCGTGTCGTCCTGGGATTGCTTTGTTTCGGGCCCGCTCAAGCGTGTAGCGCATTGCTGAGGCCTGTGCGTGGGCCCGGTTATTGTTTATTAGCTAGTGGGCGGGGTTGGTCCTGTTTGTTTGTTTTGTGTCTTTTTAGGGGTGGTTCCTTTTTTTTCCCTTTTCGTTTCCTTCCACTTTTCTCCTTGTTTTTTTCCTTTCTTCTTAGTAGTATTAGTAATAAACCTGTATTTTATATTGTCTCCGCATGCGTTTGTGTATTTGTTCACTAAGGATCGATTGGTCACGCCGCATGCACCGAGCGCTCGTGTGTCTGTGTCGCTGAAAGTGTGTACGAGAGTGTGAAAGGTGCGGCGCTCGATTGCAAAACACGACATTACCCAGAGCTGTTGCATCCAGAAGTCTCTCTTGAAGAATGATATGACAGACACTACTGTTTTACTTCGATCCCGAATTACCATCAAATTCGCATCGTTGAAGTGTCTCATGTGGTGACAGACATATTCCTCACTCTGCATTTAGAGTGGCAGATGGCTTTGTGATGATGAAATGTTTTATTTCCCCACCTCGATCGGATACAGCGTCTGCAAGATCATCCATTTTCACGGGTACCAAAGCATCTTTGAGTGGAGACTAGGAGTACTGGATGGTCAGCTTGCATCCTGGTCAAGTGGCAAAACCACATCGAGTGATGTGTTGATGGACTGATGTGATCCCCGCTATCTCTCGTTTTTGTTTTGTGAGGATGTCCTTTCTAATCTCTTTTGCTGGCTTTAGGAGATATTTCATTTACCATGGTCTTATCTTTCTATAGTAGGGCTTAGTGTTCACATCTGACACCAACAGGTTAGGTGGAGATACTGTACTCATATTCTGTGCCATTGTTTCCATGGAGATTGTGGGGTGTCTAAGGAAGGGTGTGCGGGGCAAGTGGTAAATGACATCGTTTAATTTTTGAATTCGGGTCTCCATCTGTTTATCTTGCCATCTTCTGTGAAATAACTGCCAAGATACTTAAATAAGGTCGCCAAGATGCCGGCTGGTCTGACTGTCATGACCTCTTTCGCGTGTCATCCTGACATTGTGATAAAACGACAGAATAGCCTCTCACACACAGAAAAAATACATTTTAATTAAACGAAGAAAAAATTGATTCCTCTAAATAGCTAAATATTGCCATTTATTTATAGTGCATTCAAATTATTACTTTTTTCCCCCAAAAGAATCATTAACCTTCTGTGTCCTTTTTAATTGTATAACATTTTTAAGTGCAGACTCAACCTGGTATAAACATTAGAAGCTGATATTTTTGACTGATTACGAGGCATCTTGAAATGGTGCAGTGGTCTAGAAAAGGTCATTAAACCATATCTCTTGATGCTAGAATTGCCGACAGGTGAAGTTCTTATCGATTGCAAGAAATCTCCTACTAGTACGACTGGAATTATCACGTAGTCGTGATAAGAAACAATGTCGTGTCTAAAAATAAAGATTCAGACACAGCGTCGATACAAAGTACACGCCGCACAAGACATACTCATGATATGACGGGCTGGGATAGTATGACTTTGGTAGCACTGACATTTGTCAATCTGTCTGCATCTCAAAATGCTAAAGCTAATAAGCAAAAGAATTATACTTGTCACAAAATTTCAAAATCAGGCTTTCTGATACACGAATACCTGGCCTAATCTCACCTGTAACAACAGTGTTGCTAGGGGAGCAATCAGTTTTAAAATACAACGTGAGCCAAAGCCATATTTTACTTTGCTTGTGTGCTGGCTTATTAGCTGGGTATTAACTACTACTGTGTCTTATTAAACATTTGTTCAGTCGGCAATGCACTGAACAAGGGCTCATTCTTCTGTAGTAGCTACAGTCTAACAACTTCCCTTAAAAGGCTTTAAGTCCATTTTTTCTCTCCCATCCTTCTCTCGATTTCTCTCGTACAATATCTCAAAATGTTTTTATCTGTGCTTGCGGTCTTTCATCCAAACTGCAGATATTCGAAATTTAACAAGCACAAGGCCACGTCCATGTGTTCAACTGAGCATGCCATAACAGTAAGAACACAGAACACAAGAGAACTGCTTTGATTTGACTAAACACTCTAAAGACACACAAAGGCCGTTATTAAATTATATTAAAGTGCTTGGAACTTTCGAGACTGCATCTGTTCCCTGTCCACAAGCCTTATAGAATTAAGAAGGATTCATGCTCAGTCTTTGAGAAGTTGTGCCATTCTTCTAATCATGCGACAAGAACTAGTTTTGCTGAGAAAAGTGAAAAAAGAAAAGAAAATGTCTTGTCATTTAAGATCTTATAAAAATAGTTATTTAGAGCAAATTGTCACATCTTATCGTTTAGATCTTGCAAAAGTGTCTCGTCATTAATATTATCCTGGAAAAGTCATCTACTAGGACAGAATAAAGAGGAAAGAAAAAAAAGACAGAAGGAAGCCTTATCTGAAGTTTTTTGGTGCTCTCGATATTCCCTTTCGTGACAAAACATCGCCAGTGGTCTCGTGAGAGACAGACGCGTGCCACTTGGTCACCTTGAAATGTCTTATAAAGTCACTGGAGTCGAAAGAGCACGCAAAAAGAGCGGTGAAGCAGACGACAAACTGTTGTCCTGGTAGTAAAATTTCTAAGGTCTTATCATCGAGAGCTATAAGAAAGCCTTCGAAAGTTTTGCTGGCGTACTGTCAGAACCAAGTCCTTCAAGTCAGTGTTGCTAGTCCTGCGTAGATTGCTGCAACAAACACAGCCACTACAGTGACTACACCATGCTGTTCACATACTTGGTGATGCTGACTGTAGGGCTGCTGGCGTGTGCTAGTGCCCAGACGCTGAAGAAGCTGGGACAACTGCGCGCCGCCCATGCGGCCTTCACCAGTCTCGTGGACAAGGAGATCTCATCTGTGGCTGCCGAGAAGTACTCTCTGCTGATCGCCGCCTTCAACCCAGTACCCCTTGTCCACGACTCCATTTATGAGGTTGCAGCTATTGGGAGTCATCTTGCCGATTTGTCACATACAAAAGTTGCAGAGGTATCTCAGGACGTCACATGGCCCAACGAAGTTAGCAAAGTACCAGGTGAGCTTTTCTTGTGTCTGTATGCAAAAAGTAAAGAACACGTTGGGGATATCAACAAAAGCAGTAATTGGGAAATAAGAAGGAAAGAAGGGAAAAGTTATGCAAGGTGATATTCATTCAAAGCAGTAGAAAAATGAATGGTGTAAGGTACAAACAAATAATAAAGACTCGAAATAACTGGAAAGCTGACAAATAAAGATAGTTTTTAATTTCGTTATCTACAGCGAAATGGAAGTCAGTTTTACTATCTATCTCTATCATACATTATAATGCAATGATTTGCACTGTAGCAAAGAAATATTTTCTAGCAGTTATAAGCTATGAAATTCGTTGCTGTTATTAAATGTTGTTTGAAGAAAGCAAGGGTATCATCATCTTAGAAGTCCACCCGAAAAGATGCGTGGAATGAGAAATGTTGAAAGAGATAGGGCAAATAAAAACTGTGCGTAGGGTTCCTGACATAATATTTTCTTGTTCTCCGTCTGCTCAAGACGAAGTTTTTGGCAAGACTACTTACGCCATCGCGGCCGGGGGCTTCTTTGTCCCGCTAAAGGATCATGGGAGTCTGACATTGTTTGACCTGGCTTTGTCGCCTCCAACTCACCACGTGCTGACAGATTCCGATGCGGCCAAGTGGTTCTACCATAGAGTCCAGTGGAAAGACATGAATGGCGATGGTTTGTTGGACCTGGTGACCTGCCGAGCGGTAAAACCACTCATAGGTATGTTAGTGATATCCACGCAAGTAGTTTTGATGATGTCTTCTGTGAGACCACTAATGATATTTAAACAGAAGCACAACTAAGAAACACAGGATTTAAGCTACAGAAATTAAAAATATCATAAAGAACGTACAGTAGTGACAGTCCATCATGCACGGAACGTATAATAGTGACAGTCTCTCGTATCTTAAAGTGTACAGTAGTAACGCTCCCTCGTATCATACAAAGTGTACAGTACTCTCGTTTCATACAGTGTACAAAAGTGACACTCCATCATACACGGAAGCACAATAGTGACGCTCCCTCGTATCATACAGTAGTGACTCTCGTACCATACAGTGTACAGTAGTGACACTCCCTCATATCATACTGAGGGTAGAGTAGTGACACTCACTGGTCGTAGGGAAGTTGGGAGGGGGAGGGTGTTGAGCGCTGACGCAGAGGAAATATGTTTTGATGGTGCTGCACGATGTCATCGCAGGGGCTGCCCAGGGACAGTTGGTCTGGTTCGAGCACCCTAAAACGAACCCCGTGGGGCAGACGTGGCAAGCACACGTCATCGGTAGCGGCCCAGACAGCATGTTCACGCTGGCCTCACTGCCCACACCAAACGGCAAGATTGACTGCATCATCACTGCCGGCTTCTTCTCGCATTCACTGAACGTGTACTGGACTACGGATCCACAGGGACGCTGGGTGGACACAACAAAGGCAATCTTAACATGCTCAAAATCTTTAGAAATGCTAGTTTCTAATTCCTTGAAGCCACGGAATAAATCTTCTTGTATCAGTACTTTTTTCATACATTTCTGTGGATAACCAGGGAGTCATTATATTTATAACATTGGTCTTGGCAAACACCTCACTGACCTAAACTATCCTTAATATTAAAAGGTAATCGTAAGGAGTAAGAAAATAAGGAATATGAAGAGAAAAAGAAAAGCAAGTCGTTACAACATATCGGTAACTCTCTTTTCATAGCCCTTTCATAAGCTATGAGTTTACGAGCAATTCTGCAACTTCAGATCCAGCATCGTGTCATTGACAACGGCATTGGACAAGTGTTTGATGTCAAAGTTGCTGATATCAACCACGACGGTCAGCTAGACCTTCTAGTGACGAATAACGCCGCCAGCAACGCTTCCCTCTTCGCCTATAAGGTGCCCAGCGACTTCCGGTAAGTCATACAATCCATATGGTGAGTCCAACTAGTGTTGCTTTGTCTCATTTTCTTGATAAGCAATTCTACTTTCTCTTACAATGCCTAATGTTGTGCAAACGCGGTAATAAGCCAGATCGTGTGGCTTGCTTCACACAATTTAACTGAGGTATAGATATATGACACGGTTGCTGTTGACTTTCACCTGAACACAGAAGCCAACGCCTATCCTGTCACACATGAGTGGTTGACTCTATTGCAGGACCGGAAACTTTGAGCGCCACCTTCTGGCCGGCGGCTTCAGGTCTCGCGCGCTGGGTATCGGACGTGGCGCACCTGGCTCTCCTCTTCTAGTCTACCCACAAACAGGACAAAGTGATGCGTAAGTAACCTAGCTCAAATATTCTAAATCTACCCTCAAACAGGACAAAGAAATGAGTAAGTAATGTCTTAACTAGTTCTCTTAGTCTGGTGTGCCGACAAAAAGGACGAAGTAATCAAAAAATGATTTTCTTCTTAGTTCTCCAGTCCTGGTTTGTTTGCAATTAGGACAAAATAAAGAGTAAGCAACGTTCTCCAGTTCTCATCTACTCGAGAAAGTAATAATAATGTTCTTTGATTCTCCAAAGCTGGTCTACCGGCATACAGGGAATGTAGCAATGAGTAAGTGATCATGTCTTTATTAGTTGCCGCTGTGACTCAGCTATATAACGTGACACCTCTCTAGTTCATAAAAGACAAAGAATTC
Organism: Marisa cornuarietis; assembly: GCA_004794655.1. Lineage (NCBI taxonomy): Eukaryota > Metazoa > Mollusca > Gastropoda > Architaenioglossa > Ampullariidae > Marisa > Marisa cornuarietis. Next base: position 5,986,527 of record SMMW01000636.1, read on the forward strand.
GACGACATCATACCCAAAGAGTGAAGTATTTATTGTGCGTGTACATGCTGAAGTACATTAAGGAGGATGCAGGAACGATATGGGAGAGAGAGAGAGAAGAGCGAGAGAGAATGAGACAAAGAAAGAGATATAAAAGTCAGAGAGGACAGAGAAAGGAAGGCGAGGTAAGTGATGAACATGCTTTGGGTCTTTTTCAGGAAAAAACATCTAAGCGAACTGTCTTAATGTTCAGAAACATGAGTGCGTAGTCGAAAAATGGTCACTGTCCTACATCCCACAGCGATGTCAAAGCGCATGCATAAAAAGATATTTTGCTAGAGATGGAGAGATATGCTTTAGCAGGAGATCGAAAACTAGGGACCTATGAATTCAAAAATAATACAACTGAAAATGGATTTGAAATGTTGAGAGAACAACATCTGTTTCGCTTCTGTCCCTTTCTGAACGCATAGTTTACTGGGAACACAACAGTTGTGAATTTGATTTGCAGGAAGCCAGTGATCATCCTATCTGGCGACGACGAAGGACAAGCTTTCTTGTTCCGCGCCTCTAGCTCAGCATCCTCTGACTGGACCTATCAGGGAACCATATTCGTTGACGTAGGAGGCAGAACGATTGGCTCAATAGCTGCCGGTGATGTAGACGGAGACGGGTACACGGAGGTGTTCGTGCCCTCCTATGATGAGGGGCTTGTGTACGTCTATACCTTCAAACCCTAAAGACCGGCATCACAGCAACAACTAAGCCATGCATCACAGAGGACCTTTTGTGATGTCAGACACGATGTGGCTGATGCCATTCGGATCTGAGACATTTTCAACTCTATTCGAACTTATTTGAAATAACCGTTTTTATTTGTTAGTCTGCTAAATATTATCGATTGTTTTACTATTTATAAATAAGCTATTCTGCCTGACTGGCATTTGCTCATACAACTTTCTATTATCTGTTATCTATTATTATGAGCTATCATTATTTAATGAGAGCAGGAACTATAAAGTTAGGGGACACTTACAAATGCATTCATTCCTTTTTTTTCTTAATCTCCTCATTACAATCATCATCATCTATTTCACTCACTAAACACACACACACACACACACACACACACACACACACACACACACACACACACACACACACACACACACACACACACACACACACACACACACACCACACCACAACACAACACAACACAACATAAAAATGAACTCATAATCTCTAGAATAAAATCACACAATACTAGTAATCAATCTTCAGGCTCACTACACTTTATTGCAAGATAATGTTGTTTGAAATCTTCCTCGTAAAGTATCGAAATAAATTAAGCGATAAAACATTAAAGAAGTAAATAGTAAAAAAAAAAATCCAGAAAATCAGTGATTATCTTTCTACACACGGTATATGATAATGTTATAAGGAATATAACATGATCGTGAATGTCACATTAAAATGCAAAAGAACAACGAGTAAGATATATATTAGTCTTTCAATGTGCTTTTGACACGGTCAAGATGAAGTTTTTTGTTTTCTTTCAATGGAAGTTACACAGAACTTCACATATGCTGGCGGCCTCCGTTTTCTTTCATGTGTCTTTCGATATTATGTTTTGATCAGATTTATCCGAGTTTGTACCAGCCAGTCCTGGTGTCGCTAAAATGTGCGACTTAACAACTTCGGTAATGTCAGTATGTGTCTCAGGATTTTCTTCGGTGTCCAGTTTGGCAGAGGAAGCAGGCAACTCTTCTGAGTCCTCTTGTGGTGTTTTCTTTGGTCTGCCCTTTGGTTTTGTTGGAGGTTCACATCCGCCTTTCATCATTACCTTGAAAAATAAAAGTATACAGCTTGCACTAATGGTGAGGACGACGACGACGATGACGACAGTGCTACGCATGGAGACTTACAGCATCACACGTCTACATTGTACGGTAGTTAAACACAGACGAGTACACGACACAATCAAATACTTATTTAAGGTATTTTAGGCATCTATATGCATCTCTCCAGGCATCTATAATAAGAAAATATTTTTCATGGCAATTTTCTTTCTTTATATAAACTCTATTTAGCCTATTTAGGAGGATAGAAGTGAAAAGGGATTTTTTAAGCTCTCCATGAGTTCACTTAGTTTAAATTGTCAGCAATGTAAGTTTGAAGATATTTTCGTTTATTTTTAGAGTTCTTGTATGAAGTGTTGCTACTAAAGTTGTGAAGATATGTACTAAACAGTGCAGCCATTCCTTACCTGTTTCTTCCACTTCATCCTGCGGTTTTGATACCACGTCTTCACCTGTATTTGCGACAGCCCGAGGGATTCGGCCAGCTCTAGTCTGTCCGGGGTAGACAGGTACTTTTGGAGTTCGAACCTCTTTTCTAGTCCCATGAGCTGCAGCTCCGTGAAGACTGTGCGGCTCCTGCGGCACTTTTTAGGTTTGAGGAAGTTTTCCGAGCAAGATGGCGACCTGGTCCGTATGTAAACAGGCAGAGGAATGGGCACAGGGAAGCTGGTTTCTCGGTGATGGTCAGTCGTGTCCAGCGGGTAGCAAGCTGGTGAATAAAGTAAAAGGTGAGATCAAACAGAGGTACCAAATTCACACACGCGCACCCACGCGCGTCGCACATTCACACGCGCGCACGGTCGCTCTTAGTGCGCAGGTGTGTATGGTGAGATAGGAAGAAAAAACTAGACCTAATAATATGCAAAAAGATATTTGCTATTATTCCCGAACATGCTCAATAAAATGTAAAACACAATACACAACATAGTCCACAAGCGTAAGAAACAAAAAAAAAATAATACACAACTCAATACAAAAATGCATAAATGAATAGATAAATACACATTGCTTAAAGACACAATATAATCACATAACAATCCATAAATACACATCAAAATACAAAATATTTAGACACATGACATAGTCTAGAAATACATAAAACGATGCATAAATAAACAAAGCAATTCACAAGTTGAGACCACCAGTAACATACTGTAACGCTAAAGGCGATGTCCCCGAGTTTGTTTACAGAAGCACGTGGGCGTGTGTGAGCCCCGCATGAGCGGAGATAGAGAGAGAGGAGCTAAAAACGGGCAGCAGGGGGTAAGGGAGGGATAGACAGCGCGAGGGAGTGAATGACAAAAAGACCGAGGAAGCGAATCTTGTAGAAAAAAAAACTCCGAAGATAGGGCATTAAATGACAACAAGGCTTTGCAGAAACAAGCTGCAGACATGACAAGACATGGCAAAAATCTGCGCTGCGGATCTGGAAGAGATACCTGCTGTCGATTTTCTCCCTAATGTCACAGGTGGAAACTGGCAGAACAAAAACTCCTCGCTTAACGTGTGTGACCCGGAGATCAGGAAGTCACGTGACTTATCAACCAGTCATTTTCGTCTCGGAGAGTTCCGATGCAATCGTTGTATTGCTCACACATGCTGATAAAACAGCATATTGCACACAAAGTAAGATGGGCGTGACTGGAAGCATGTGTGCGTGGCTACGTGCGTGCGCGTTTGTTAACTGTCACCCAGTCAGCATATAATAATTCTTTTCTTTGTCTTACGGTATGTGAAAGTAACGAGTAGAAATCAAACGTTATCCACAATCAGAATTTAAAGCTGGTTGCTATTGCAAGTGCATTTATTACATGCATCACTTTACAGAAGACGTAGCAACATATAGTCGAAACTATTCGGGGTTTTTTATTAAAGGATAAAACATTACACAAAATGTTTAGTCTGAGGAAACTTTACTAACATGAATCAGTCTTTCTGTATCAAAGGCTGAACAATGCAATGAATTTTTTTCTGTGAGAGAACGAGTCACGTTGTCTTTGTTATCCCCCCTACAGCTCTGGCTCCCTGAGAGCACTGGCTCCCCACAGCTTTGACACCCTATTTTACCGTTTCCTTCTTTTGTACCCCATGTTTCAGGGACAGGCCAAGTGTTACCCAGATGGAAGAAATCCAGAAAAGAGTAAAAATAAGGCGGTGGTGTCGGCCAAGTGTATGATGATGATATCTAGTGTAATTTTCGCGGCGAAGAGCCTCAAGTGGCGACATTTCCCCCTGCCACACACGATGCTTTAAGTGACAGGAGCCCCGCACACTCTGCCTACCCACCAGCATTAAGACCAAGCATATGTCTTTCCGCTTACAAGCCCTGCCTCAGTCTCTGTCTGACAAACCGTGTTTCTTTCTCTCTCTCTCTCCACAAGAATCTCTCTTCACCCTCTATCTTCTCATCACCAAACGTTCGCACACTATGTTTGTGTGTGTGTGTGTGTGTGTGTGTGTGTGTGTGTGAATGAGTTCATGGGTGGGTACATCCGTGCCTGTGCCGTGTATATTTTTGTATCCGTCTGCTTTGGCATATTCTTATACGCCTCTATTAGTAGTGTTTAAGATATTATTAAGTAGGGCTTAAGACATTGCTAAGTAACGTTTAAGATATTAAATAGTGTTTAAGACATTGCTAAATAATGTTAAAGATACTAAGATAGTACAATCCAGTTCAGAAAAACCTCACACTGATTTTTTTCTTTTTCAAAATATTCATAGCATCACTACTACTTCTCAACGAACAGAGGTAAACTGGCCTGTTTCCCCTTAAATAACCAAACATTTTATTTGTTCATCCCTTCTGTGTGTTAATATTTATAATGCGCACATGTGTGTGTGTGTGTGTGTGTGTGTGTGTGCGTGCGCACTTTCTTGCTCGGTTGCTTTTATAACCGCAGCATTTTCAACATTACATCACATGTACACTTGTGTAGTCTTGTACAACAACCCAGCCAGCTTCACGGGAAACACGTTTTACTCATCTATGGATGATTTAATTCATTGAAACAAACGATAACTTGGTTATATTTCAGGTTCCAGGGTGTATATTTTGTTCAGAGCATATCCCAAATTTGCTAAACTGTCACCTTTCTTCTTCCTTGCTGAACTCGCACTCAATATTCTCCGCTTGAAAACAAAACAAATAAAGAAACAAACAAACAAACAAACAAGTCAGCTTGCAACATATCACCCTCGCTTCCTTTTCAGAATGTGTTGATTTGAAATGAATAACTTCACTAGTAGAATATGGGACAGAAGATGTCATAGAGTTCTTGAAGGTAAATGATCAGGAAGAGTCGACAGAAGGAGGCACACAGCGAGAAATAAGATGATATCTGTGCTGGGGTGCTTGATGCTTTAACTCAGTGACGGCTCCTGACCAGTCAGGGAAAGAAGGGAGAAAGACAAAGATGACAGCTTTGTGTTGCTAGCTGCCCTGCCTCTAATTAAACATAACATTAATTATGTGAAAGAAGGCACGATTTACGTAAAACAAAACATTATTTGAAAAAAAATCCATTTTCGAAACGAAATGACTTATTTGAGATGAAACATCAGATGTAGGCAGCAAAACATCATTCCGGCCTAACTCTTCACCCGTCAGTACCTCGGCTGTAGGACAATTAGCCTGCAGGTCGGAGCCCCACAACCCCTTCCCCTGCCGCCCTCGAGTCTTCCAAACAAACCCGAGGAGTTTCAAAGAACATTTGGTAAATTATTAATTTCGCAATGATGATTCCCAATTTTTCGCAGCTGCATCCTCTAAGGCCTCTACAGGAAGACCAGACTTCCGAGCTTCTGAATAAAAAGACGCCTTCAAAGGGCGACCACCATGTTGGGTGCACGTGGCCATCGACAATGATCTCCTCACTGTTTACATCCTTTCATCTTCAAAGAGGTCGATGCAGAGAGAAAAGTTGAGTGTGTAAAGTTGCTAAGTGGGCAGTTTAGCTATGATAAACCTCCTCTCCTTTGTGAAACTGTTTTGCACTTGCAGATTGTAATCGATATGAATATCTCTCTTCAGGGCATTTCCTTTCCAATGGCTTCCGTTCCTCTGGTATCGAGGTACAACATGTTCGCTTCCCACATGGTTTGCAAGGGAAAGCACATTAGAAGACAAATACGTTACACACATGTTAAGCTTTTAAAGGTCGCTGCGTTCTATGATATTTTAAATACAAGTGACAATCTGTGTTGCAAGAACTAAGAATAATAAACAAGAAAAAAACATACTTTGAGAAACTTTGACTAGGGATGGCTAAAACATTTCAGCAAGCGTCGAGATGCTTTTCCAATATATTCCTTTATTTATTTATTTATTTATTTATTTATTTATTTATTTATTTATTTATTTCCTTTCATTTCTTTATTATGGGGAATTACTGAACTTTACAATTCCAACGAAAAGCAAAAAAGAAGAAATCAAAGCCATTCTCTATAACAGACAATGCAGAAAAATCGGGGAAAATCTTTTTATTAACATTATCAGAAACAGAAAATCTTGCTGTCCCTTTGCATGTTTACTGGGTTGTTTAGTCCGATCATGGGCGGAAGTAGCAGAAATGATCAGAACTAAACAAGTGACGACCAGTAGTGCGGTCCCCTAGAGATAGTTACATGAAGCAAGCTGGTTACATGTTTGCTACAGATCTTGAATCGTGTCAGTTCAGAATGAGGCGACCCCCACCGCCAATGAAGCTACAAATGATATGATTGGTAAACGTCGCAAAAGAATGGGAGGAAAGTGTGGAGGATGAGGAAGGTAAGGAACGGTATTATGAGCTTCATCATTTCACTGGCGCCTGTCCAAACTCTCTCGTGACGCAAGTGCAATGTCGACCTTCTGCCTGGCGTCTTTGGTGAAAGGTCAGGGTCATAGCCAACGACGCCAATTGAGGGCTAATTGGTCGGCTTCTGCTGACTTCCGGGAAATCAGTGTCATGCGAGACATCGTGTTTATAAACACAGACGCTTTCTGTGGTCCGCTAACGGCCAGGCTCGTTGTCATAATGAAGCGGCGAATGGGGCCTGATTGTTTGAGTTGGTCGCCTGCAAAATAAGCTGCTATTGCTAACCGCCATCTCAGTGTGGGTGGTATTGTTCGAAGAAACCCTTGCAGACGGGGACTCGGCGTGCTGTAAGATGTGTATAGAGCTTTTGAAAAGGAGGTAACGGAAGCTGGAAAGAGATATAACCATGGTTTATGTAAGGTAGAGAGGCTAGGGCCACGGGTGTAAAGCTCTGCAACTTGACAGCTCAAATATCTCGACGAACATGGGCATCGATCTTGATAATGATTTAGTTGCAATTTATTTCAAAAGTATATTTCAACCCCTGGATAAGGAATGCTGATAATTTTTCCACGTGGAAAATATAAAAAGATCGTTAAATCTTCGATTTATTATTTCTTTTCCGATGAAGTTTTGTTAAATGTGCGCTGAACACATTTGCCTGGTAAGTGTAATACTATACTTACAGGTCCTCATATCATCCTGATGACACTGACTATTATTAGCTTTTGGTGCTGTCGAATCCTTGCATTAAAGGAAACGAAAAAAATGGAAAAAGAACATGAAAGTGGAAAAGAGTTGAAGAGAAAATAAAAGAAAGAATGAATTGATGATGATGATGATAATGATGATGATGATGATGATGATGATGATGATGATGATGATGATGATGATGATGATGATGATGATGATGATGTATCCTCATTACGGCCTCCAGAATACAGTTGTTGTACGTAAATAACAACATACAACATATTCTCATATTATTGCTCAGGATATCAAACTCGAAATATTTTAGGGGCAAACTATACAACCTCCATAATTCGCGGTATAGTGTGAAAGGTTAGGATTACTTAAGGGATAAATACAAATAAATTTTGCTAGAACTTGAAAGTGTCAGAAGGGAAACATGTACAACACGTGTATCTTGGGCATCATGTCCGAAATTCCAGAAACATTTTCAGAACGAAGGGTAAAAAAGTAAGAAACCAATTAGCAATGTGCAGCCCCCATCTCGGCTAATTGAGACCGACAAAAAGTAAATATCGCAGCCCCAAGTTGAGTCTTTAGCGTCTGAGCACTTCTCTTTAATGATCTCCCTTTGACAACGTCTTCTCCTTGGGAGGTTAAAAAGGTGTTGACTTTACGTTTCGTGAAGATTAACTCGTTGTAACCTAACTGCGCACAGGGGAAAAACGCGAGATAAAAGTTACATTTTGGCCCGTTTTCTGTTTCTAAAAGGTTCTCTCAATTATTTTTGTGCAGTAAATCGAAACTTACTGCTTCTAAAGCACTTGCATGACCGATTTTTTTTCCTCAAGCCTTTGCTTCAAAAACATTTTCAGCAGTCTTTGTCAAGAATCCTAAAACTCACGCAAAGCTCTTGTCTCAGTGGCCAGTGTTTTTTAACGACTAGAACGGCTGGAGCTCAAAATATAGCAATGGTTAGCAACCGGTAACGACTTTCACTTGCCCCCACCCCCTCAAGTACTTCCCATCCTTTGGAAAACTTTTGTTGCTCGACGAGAGAAGTCTGAAGATAGTGTTCATTCCCTTTGCATAATTTTGCACTTGTTAGTTCTTCTCCTGATCGTTTATTGTCTGTTTCTCTGTTTATAACTTTTTCTTTAGTGACGACTAATTCAATCTTTAAGGAATATGAGCTCTACGTTTAGCTAAGCAGCTAGTTATTTGTAATGATTAGATATCTATAGCGTCAGTCTGTTTTAATTTAGTATTTAGTATTTCATATTAGTGCCAGACCCATTTAGTATTATTTTAATGTCTTTACTCCTGATTTAGATTTCTGTAAGAGAAAAAGAACGCTTGAACGAAGTACTCTTTAAGAAAATGTGTTGACGGAGTACGCAACCTCAGTGCTTCATGGCTGGACATGCAACTGATACTGAAATAATTATCTACAAGCAGCATTCTTTTAGCGAGGAAGAGGCAGTGAGAACTTTATAAACGTGATCATTTAAAAAGAAAATTCACGAAGAATTCATGTTCTTGTTTTGTATACTAGTGGTCACCAAAATAAGACATGCTAAGGCACGCTGGCATTAAGGCGCCTAGATTATTAGGCTACACGACTAGTTAGTCTGTAAATCGGGCGATTGCTGGCTCTTAAATCAGTATTCTATGTCAGGCAAACTTAGCCAAACTTTTTAAACATTGGTTTTGCTAATATTGTAATGTTTCAAGTGTTCAGCTCTTATAGCTTTTTCACATGGCATAAAACTCAAACAACCAATCTTTTGACTTTTTTCAGATCATTACTTTATCCTGGCTTTTTTTCTTGATTGGCCTTCTAGTGACTAGGCAAGTCGAAATAAAGAACAATGGGTTCTCTCTGAAGCTGTGGAAAGGTTTCTGTACTGTATTTACGTTCCTGACGTTCTCAACGAAATGGAGCCAACACTGCATTTAAACATCATTCATATAAAAATTTTGTATGCATTTGCCATCTTTGTATTCGATGTTTACACGTTTCGCGCGGTCTCTCTCTCTCTCTTTACCTCTCTCGCGTGCGCCTGTGTTTGAGATGGGGGGGAGGTGGAGGGAGAGGACACGCCTCAGACCAGGACAAACGAAACCTGTTTCCGTAGTTCCTAAAACACTGTGCATTCAGAGTAAAGTGTGGAAGAGGGAAGATGATTTAAAATGCCATTTTTCAGATAAATGACCATCAAGTTACCAGAGATGTCGGCATAGTACTGAAGTACTGTTATTAAAGCGAATGAGCAAGCAAGCGAGAGAGAGAGAGAGAGAGGAAGGTTTAGATAGAAAGAATAGAAAGCATTTCTTTAATCCTCATATCTTCTTCCATATCTAAGGAAGAGAGAGAGAGAGAGTAAAGAGAGTTGAGCCTCTTTAGACAGAAACAGAGAATAACGGAGATTGAGAGGACGGGAGAGAACGGACGGACACCCAGCATGACCGGATCATCCAGAGATTGAAATAGTGGCGGTGAGTGACAAGGTTCTCAGAGAACTTAGAGAGCTGTCTGGACTGGTCTCTCTCTCTCTCCCCTCATGTTCTGGCAGGCGAGCTTGGTGTGAGAGAGCCCATGTGTGCCTGTTGACGAGACGGGACGAGGCGCACAAGAAAACTGTTTGTTGACATTACTTAATTGTTTCCAAAGCGTTCCCGGGGCTGGAAGCTAACCCTCATCCTTTAATGTATTTGTTTTACCTTCACGTCGGCACGGGCAGACAAGATTACACCCTCAATCTCAGCCAAGGAAGAAGCGATAATTAAGAAAGTTTAGCCGAGTCTAAGGCTTAGGCGTTTAGTAACAGTAGAGAGTGTACGAAGATAATTAGGTAAACTTAGAGTTTTATTTCTTACATTCCCTACTGACTGCGTTCTTGCTGTGAGCTTGTGTCTAAAAGAAGAAGAAAAAGGGGGTTTGCTGAAATTCGAAGTCGTCTTCAGCTGTTTCTTTATTTCTGTTTGTTTTTTTCTTTTTCTTTCTTACATATAACAGACTCTGAGTAATTTGGTTTTCGTTAAGTACACGGAAGATGGCGGGCTACACTCATGTACAGTGGAACACTACACAAGACTCTTTGAAATGTGTGTGATGGGTACTGGTGGAAAATCAAATGAACACTACCGTACACAATGAATAGACGACAATAAAGCAGGGGATCACACGAAGGGTCTTGCGTGGTAGTTTTTGTTGTGCCCTTAAGGGTACCTGTGTCTGACCTTTGTTTACTACTGAATACGTAGATATCACAAAGAGAATTTTCACAGAATCTTCATACACGTTTACAAATTAAGTGGGCAATGAATAGACAAAAAGACTAATGGCAGGAAACGAAGGAAGGGGTGAATTAATAGAACATGAAATGGGCAAAATACATAGCAAGCCTGTGAACAGAATGTGATAAAAGAGGTCGGGTGAAGTTCAGAAAGACATGAGTGTGTGTGTGTGTGTGTGCGTGTGGGTATGTGTCTGTGTAGGCCGGCGCGCGCACGTGTGTAAATTATTGATGAAAAATATAACAGTGAAAAATAAAACAATGTGAATAGTCAATAAGAAATGCGAGAATCACCAAGAAGCAAGGCACAGACAAAAAAGAAGAGAAAAAAGAAGAAAGGAAGAGAAATGTGTAAGGAAACATAGAAAGAAATAAAATTAATTTTTCTTGATACCGTACTCATAGTTATAGCCATGAGCCAGCTAGTAATAGTTATAGCTTTTAAACGAAACACATGGATACCATATTTTCAATTACTTTTTATCTTTTCCTACGTTTTAAAAACAAGTTTTTATATTTAATGGACCAACCCCCCCCCCAACTAAAACAAACACCTAAAAACAATAATACTCATACTCGTAATCTGTGATGATGATAATAGCTAAATTTAGAACTCGCGATTTAAAACAAGTTTAGCCTGCATTAACAGGATTTATAAGCGGAATAAATGCAGATAAAAGGCGAAACGAAACAAACTTCGCAAGATCCTACGGTGGTCCGCTGTTTTCTTGTCTTCCACCAAACATTTACGCTAATCACAAACTCACTTTCTAACAAGAAAATTTTCATTTTATTTCTCTCAAAGAGTTTTCCCCAAATATTCTTATCATAACAAAGTCATGTAGGAGACATCTGTACTTTTACTTGTACTACTTGTACTGGAGACTTTGTCATATCTCATATCTATCTTAGTGTAATAGTTTAATTGGAAATATCTTTCATTCTTACCCTCTTTGGAAAACATGTATAGCATGCTATTCATAAGGCTGCTCTGTTTTTTTTTTTTACATCTTGTTGTACCCGTTATTACACAACTTAGACTACGCTTAACCACTCAACACACATATAAATCTTAAAATCATGATATATATCATGTAATAGGCTTATAGGAAATAAACGGCTCCGTATGCTCGAAAGGAAATAAACTTACAACAAAAGCATGAATAAAAAATACAGTAGACGGTTTAAAAATAATAAAACACCACAGTATTTTGTGTTACCCTGACACTGAATAACCTGGTGTATTTCTTGCTCCTGGTATGGTCTCTCTCAAATATGAAGACTTGTCAAAATACATTAGAAAAGGAATGGCAAGTACTCTCTTCTGAAGATGTTCTTGGCGATGGGAAAGGATAAACATTCATTAATGTAAATAATATTTACTCATATAAGCATTGACGCATTTTTGTCAGTCCTTCATATTTTTGTTGTAAGTTTATCTCCTTTCGAGCATACGGAGCTGAAGAATTCCTACAAGCCTATTACATGATATATACGTCGCTGACTGAAAAAAATAGAAATCTCTTGAAAAAGTGAAGCACAACAGCATTTTTTGGAGCAGGGGTCCTGTGTAATGTACTGTATTTTTGCCACCGGTAGCTGATTTTTCCGAAGTATCTAAAGACATTTTTGTCTTTTTTTATTATTTCCTGTAAGTGTCTTTTCTGGGGTGGAAATGTTTTTGCCTGTCTATGTCTGTATCCACTTACAAAGACACACAGACACACAGACACATGACAATTTAGAAATTGCAAAGCACATCCAATAATATGTTACAGATTATCTCTCTTACGTGTGCCCGCATACGCCCGCGCGCTCGTGTGTGCGTGCGTGTGCGTGTGTGGTGCGCGGTGAGCAGCTTCTAATTAGAAGCAGGCACAATGTAATAATAATAATACAATATGTTTGGCTATCTTTTGGCATATTCTTTCGCTCTTTTCTCGCCACCTTGCTATACAGTTTTTCTACACAAACTTACGATAAGTTTTAATTTCTCTTTCTATCTCTGATGATGTTTCCTGTCCTACTTGTCTAAAATCAATTAAGATAAATAAGGAGAGAAAGAAAGAACGAATGACTCTGACTAGTGAGATATTTATAACTACTTAGATATTTTTAACTTGTTAGATATTTGTAACTTGTTAGATTTTTATAACCAAAACATAAAGTCTGCCCATAAATCGGAAAGGGACACAATGTTGTAATTCTTTATCTTTGAAAATAACTAAGTGACCTGTTGCATCAATGATTTGTTTAGTAAGTCAAACCTGGAATATACTCTTCTGTACAAGCAGAGATTAATTTTTTCAAACAGATAACAGCACATAGCAATAACGATAATAGAAACAACGCCTTACCCTAGCCTCGTCGGTGGGCTGAAGGCTTTATACACAAACCGTATACACAAATATACACGAGGACGCTGCAGAACACATGGCCAGTAGGCATTAAGTGTTTCTTTCATAGAAAGTCGCACACAAAAGTAAAGACTCACCCTTGTGGAGGAAGAAGGGGGCTGTCCTGACGCCGGTGAAAGATGGCAGGTAGTGGCCGCCAGGTGGCAGGTAGTGGCCGAGACCCGCCGACGGAGGACACGGAAAGTAAGGAAAAGGCATCCTTGCCACGCCACCTCGTGACGACGACGCGGTTGGTGGTGACGATGAAGACGAGGATGGGGTCGGCGATGTCGACACTTGCTGTGACTGGGGGTTATGCTGCAGAGTTTGCGAATGCGGGTGGGGTGGTGACGTCATTGATGTCATCCCTTTTACCTTGGGATGAGAAGGCGCTGGCGGCGCCGCAGATGAGCATGGCGGAACGTGGTCGTCATGGCAACGCTTATGACCTGGGACATGATTACTAGTATAGTGATGAAGAAGAGGGTCTGGTAAATGGTGATGCTGATGGTAGCTTTGACGACGACTGCTGGTGGTGGTGTTTTGATAACTGCACTGATCTTGACTGTCTTTGCTGCTGGTGTTACTGGTGTTTTGGTGACTGCACTGATCCTGTCTGCCTTTGCTGCTATTCTGTGGCTGCGAAGGGCGCTTTCTGTGTTTATAAAGGTCCAGCCTGTCGTCTGCCACGTTGCCAGGCGATAAAATGTCCTTGATTAAAAAGGAAGACTTCTTGTTCCGAGAAAATAACATTGTGACGCTGATCTTCACTTTCTTCTTAAAAAATCTTGGAAACTGAACATCAAACAGAAAAAATTACTATATTTCTAGGGTACAGCATTAACCAACGTAACACATTTTAAAATGAACCTATAAAATGATCCTATAACTTCAGTATAGTCTTAAAAAGAAAAGCATAATCTCAATTTCCAATAAGAGATCATGAATAGAGATGCTGCATAGGCAGTACTTTGATAAAAACTTGTGATAAATGTCTTAACCTGAAGACAGAGTGAGAGAAGATTTCAGACTTGTGATAAATGTTTGTAATTGTTTTGACAATGTCGTCTACTCGTCGTTATATTTATGAACGATTCCATTTCATTTCATTTCATGCTAATTTATATTTCGATACTTTTTTGATATTTTGGGTATGAGTATGGTGTTTACGCGTAACGAGAAACTTTCACAACAGGATGATGAGCTGTCCCTTGCTGTTACTTTGATATCTTTTGGGAAAATTGTGCGTGCAGCTATGGTAAAGATTTTACATAGTAGTGTATACAGAAGACACTGTGTATGTTTGAAGATCAGCATACGCAAGATTTTTCAGGAATGTGTCTTGCAAGTGATGATGTTTAAGATTTTTTGTCAAAAATACAGCAAGGATATTTACTCTCGCTTTGTCGAATTAACAAGAGAAAGATAAGAATAATTTTAAACATCTATAGTTTTACTTGGTCTTCTTTTAATTTCACGAAAATATTTTAATGGCAAAGATTCGAGATTATTTCAGAGTGAGACTAGCGTTTTATTTTGTGATTAGCTTGAGCTGTAGGTGTGTACCCATAACTAATAAATTTCTTTGCACGTCTTTAACAACTATTAGGTTGGTGCAAAACTTTAGAGTATGGTTTGTGAGAGGTCACATAAACAGCTATACGCCGTGAACCCGACACAGGGGATGGAGATAATCCAACTGCTATAATTACTCTTAGTATCACAAGTTACTGCCTTGTCACGTACCTCAGTCAGTCTTTCATTCCTTTTGCTGTTGGTTGGATCAGCAGATCATCATTTCACCGCAGTGCGTGGTGCAAGCAGTGGGTCTAGCAACAGTTCCTGGAGTCAGGGCTGGCCAGTGTTTTTCTTCATTTCCTGCTCGCTGGAGCCGGGAGTTAGAATGCCTTAAGGGAGTTAGTCATATCTGCGTGGCGCTTGTGTGTGTGTGTGTGTGCGCGCGCGCGCTTGTGCGCTTGTGCGTGCATACGGTTTTCTAGAGTGAAAGAGCGAGAGAGCCAATGGCTGTCGCGGGTAAAGCTTGAACCACTTGAAGAGACCCAAGTGTTGGGGCAGGGCTAGGGTGTCTGGGAGGGGCTTGAGCAGACATACAGACCACTAGATGTCAGCTGTTTCCCTAAGGCTCAGCCTCCCTACTAGTCATTCAAGCGCAATGTAGGGTTGTGATTATCGAAACATGGCTGCTGTCCTTTACTTGACCAAGGTAAAGACAACGGCTATAAGCACAGCGGGGAAAAAAGAAAAAGAAATAACATTGAAAGCACCCTACTATCGCCTTGTGCTTGCTTCTATCATCATCGGAATTGTCACTAAACGATTTACCCTATCATTTATGTTGGAAGAAAAACGTGCTTTGTGATGCTTCTTGAGTCAGTTGCTTATGCCTATTGAGAAACTTCCACGACAGGGTGATGGCTAGTGCCCCATACTATCAGCTACAGGGGGATGGAAGGTGCCCCATACTTTCAGCTACAGGATGACGGCAAGTGCCCCATACTGTCATCTACAGGGTGAGTGACCAGTGGCTGATTCTAACATCCACAAAACAATTAGTCGAAAAATACCGATAGGTTGAACCGAAACGTGACTGACTGCCAGTAAAAAAATCTGAAAACTTCCTACACTAATGGGGTTTAACAGATAAAAAGTGACATCTACCTTTATCATATCTCTAGATATATAGAGATGCATATAAAAATAAAAGTACGTCTATTCACACAAAATACAAAATATCTTTATTAATCCTTTTCAGAAAATCGCTTTGTCTGCCAATATAAAACATTAACACAGGCTATAAAGAGAACATAAACTACATCCAATTCATCTCTATGCTGGCTCTTTCTCACGGTTTTTAAAAATATGTACACGTCCATGTAACTACTAACAATAGAAAAACAGTATGACATCAGTTCAAAAATATACATTAAAAATAATATATATTTTTGAACTGATGTTATACTGTTTTATGTGGACACTCCGGCAGGGCGGCAATCAGTGTGGCCATCTACATTCATGTGTGTGTCATAGCTAGGAGTCGATTGTGTATCTGGACTGCAGTCGGGATAAACATGTCAGGTACACAGAACACACTCATACGCACGCTACACACGACAGTGCATTTACATACATTCAAAGACACACAGATTTGCGCACGTGCACATATACAGGTATTATATAAATGTACTCTTACTAGACCATTTTATTCAAATATTATATAGAGGCACACACCTATAACTATCACATTGAGGCATACAAATACAAGACCACCATCTTAAGTTTTGCAGATCTAATTAGTTGTAAGTGTGTTGTTTCATGAGGAAGGTACTCATTCACGATAATGTGCCTACCTGAGCTACTTTGCTGCCATTTAAACAAGCTGTTCGTAAAACTCGGGCTGTCAATCGCCGCCTGCACCGATTTCTGGCTGAATGAGCGCTCATATCTTTAGTTAATACAGACAGAAAAAGGAGAAAAAGAAGAAAAAGTAAAGGAAGGTAGGAAAGAAAGATCTTAATAAAACCGAAGGAAAAGAAAGACATATGGAAAGAAAGGGATGAAAGAAAAAAATATCCACCAGAACCTTTTATTTATTAGCCAGCTTTTAAACGCACACCAAGTAAGCAAAAGATACTACCCGCTAGAGTTTCTAAGGAAGTTTTCTGTAAACTGTTTTGTTCAGCGACGCTAAGCTACGAACGAAAGGTTTAGGACCTGCCAGGGACCTGGGGCCAGTTGCACAACACATTTCTAATTTTAAACACTTTTAGGCCTTAACTCTATTTAGATAATTAGTTTTAAGTGCACATCACAATTTGAGAATTTTAAAACTAAAACTGATTTAAGTGAGATAAAGTTGTTAAAGTCTGACTTTCCGTCCTGTCAGTACAATTTTTTTTATGTTTTTCTGCAATGCATCAAAATGGCTAAGAAGAGATTTTTCTCCTGTAGAACAGTTTTAAGGTTTAAAAACGTGTTGTGCAACTGGCCCCTGATCTCTAACTTCAGTCCATTTGTTTCGCGACAAAGGTTATTTCTCCTGGCAGATTGTCTACCACTGAGTTCCTCCAATCTTCCGTTTAATTATTTTACCAGTTAGCTGAATTCCGGGTGCAAGTTGCTTGTGGGCAGGTGTAGCTTCAAGCAATCACTTAATGCAGATTTCTGGCAGTTTGTAGCTTTTCTCTTGGGAATTTAGTAGAAATTGTTCATACTCCATGACTCAATTCAGCAAAACGTTTTCGAATATTTGTGGGTACAGGTACGAGTGTACATGTTTTTGTCGCGAGTCTTTCGAGTATACGAACTTTGGGGCTTGAAATACACACTTAATTCCTTAGGTGAGGCATTAATCAAGAAATATAGGAAGATATCTCTACAGAGGACGACAGAACAACAAACGACAGTTTTCATTGTTTCTGGCCGTAAATGTATACCGTGTATCTAAACTACGTGGGGTACTAGTTTGTAGTTCTGCTGACAAGTATAAGTGACTGCTGTGAAGGTAGTCTTCGTGTATGCGGATCTGTCGATTTAACTGAGGTTCACGCCGTCGTCGTTTATGGCTGCAGATGTTTTGCCATTTTGGAAGAAGCAGGAAATTCTTTAACTCTTTGTCAAGAGAACTGAAGATTCTGAAGATTAACCAAACCTTCAAAGGACATCTCGATACTGATATCAGCGCCGCCGCTAGCTAGAGGGAGGCGGGGCCTTGGGCAACTATAGGATTGGTAGTAAATGATATAGTGTTGTAATACTGTAAATAGTGGAACGGCTTCCGAATAATAATAGAAACACGTCGCCACCACAGTTCATGACTTCAAAGGATTATCTCGTAAAATTTGACAAAATTGTGATATGAGAGAAGTCTAATCGGGAAAGAATCAGCTTTAAAAGTAATGCGCAAACGGAATTTATTTTTAGTCCTCTGACAGGGCAGGCTATTTGAGTTCTTGGAATTTCAAAGATTGTGAAAACTAAAGATTACATCCATCTTCCGAGGTACCAAGCCGCTATGTGCAGGGCCTTCGGCGGTCGCCCCTGTTCCTCCTCCTCCTCATCAAACAACAACAATGTTGAAATTTAGCCCCAACTCATGCAGTTTAAAAAAATTATGTTCTTTGCAACAGTTCAAAAGCATTAGACCTTTTATATCACTATCACTGTCACCAGAAAAGCTACATATGGTCACTGGATATTTAGTTACTGAACTTCTAAATAGTGGAACTCTCTTCTCTTTCATATTCCATATCACATTCACATCGAATCCTTTAAACGTGCATTAAAAATACATCTGTTCCATTACTCCTTATAGAACTCAATAGTTGTGATTTTAGTCAATTGACTAGTCCGCCTGCTCGTCTTCCTCTGCAGATTGATGACATTCTCCATCCTTACTTTTTGTTCCCTGATTACTCTTTGTCTTCTATATTTGTCTTTTATTACTTAGTTGCATAGTTTTTTTCTTCTTCTGTCCTAAATATTCTGTCCAAGTCTCCTACTTGTCTTAAGCTCCGAGAGAATACTCCTTTGTGAGCGTGATTATGAGCCATATAAATCACTCGTTTCTGATTATTAATATTATTAATACTGTATAGAGTGGAAGTAAAATATCACTGACAAAACAAGACAAAACAAGGCGTAGTTTCAATTACATTGGGGATATTGTAAAAAGCAGTTTAAAAAAAATTTCAAGATTTGTTTCTTAAGCTTTCAGGCGCACTTTCGGATATCAAAAAACAAAAAAGCAGCTAGAGGCTAAAAATCTTTAGAAAATGTTTTGTTTAAACTTTTACGATAAGACCACTACTCTTAAAAGGTAAAGGTTGCCACCAACCTTTTTAGGTTGTTGGGTGGTGTGGTGAGATGTTAGAGACTTCGCTTTTCTCGAGGTCAGCTTTACCTGAGGGCGATGTCCATCTTCTCTACCTCGCTGCCTTATATTCCCAAACACTATGTGGAGTTAACCCAGCCATTTATGGAGTCAGGTTGCCATTACCGCCAGCTCCGTCGACTAGGGGAAGCTTGTTGCGCTACTCGGGTATCGAACCAATGCGCCTCTCAGTTCGGACGTCAGGGCTCTAACCACTTGAATATCCACTTCCCCTACTACTCTTCAGCAGCAGGCACTGGGCGTGTCTGTTGGTCATGGTGTAAAGTGCAGTCCGAAATTAATTCAGCGGATGTTTCCAGGATGAGCCTTTCTTCAGGGGGTTGCCTTTACAGAGTGTGCACCGCTTTGTTCTCAGGCTCAGCAATGATAAGGGACATAAGGTATTTAAAGCCCCTTTTCTGTCATCTTAACACGATTTTGCTTCGAGTGAACCAAATCACTTTCTTCCTTTATCATTTGTATTTTTATATTTGTCACTCTTGCATCCTATAGGCTAATATTAAGTGTTGTCGATGCTTTGCTTAACGAACGACTGTCCGTGGCCATACAGACAAATATCGAGAAAGCTGCAGCATTTTGTCTGTTTCCTTTCGTCAGTGTGACAAGGAGGTGGCCGCCATCTACTCACCTTACACCCTCACATATCTGATTTTTTGGTGGGAAATGATCAAATTATTGCTTTTAAATTCAAATGACAAAATATCCAGCTACTTTTTATTCTCCTTTTAGAGGTTGAAAATGTGTGTTCAATTCGTTCTTAACTAGTGCTTAAGGTTAGGAAGAAAACTGTATGGTGTCCATATCCCATCTGTTAAAACAAGAACGGCCTTTTGTTGATATGGTTACCTCTGTAGAGAAAATAATGATACAGGCAAATAATACTTGAATCGTAGACAAGACTCCTACTGCTATCAAGTGAAAACGAGAGCGATTAAAAGGGCTCTGGTGTTTACTGTTTCGCATTTTTTACGAACTGATCTGACATACATTGTAGTGCAGGTTATAGGAGGATTTTAGTAGATGCTGTATGTATTGTCTATTTCTGTATTCTAAGTAAATAATACATACAGTATCAAACCGGAATTTCCTTCACAGATCCATGTAACTCATGCACTGAGGCATCTAATGTGTATTTCTAGCACCAGTCTCATAACAATACAAGAATGCTTCTGTTGTATTATCATTCTCACACGCCTCACCTGCGCCTGGAGTCTTACAATTGTTTGTTGCCGTCGATTCGTTTGTTGGTGTATGTACTGTCCGACATGACCTGGTATTTGTATATGATCGGTCAAATTTTGTAATCGATTTTTCACCCAGTTTCCATCGTCATCGATACCGCGATTGATGTTTTATTCGGTAGCGGCTAACGTGGGGAGTTGCGCTGTACGCTCCACAAACTCTTGGGCTGGGATGCACAGTAGTGGTGGACACCAAGGGGTAACCTGACTAATACTTTAGTAATACTAAAGTCTAATGTATATTCTAATAAGATATTTCATTGTCTGACACTTTATGTTTGCATGTCTTGTGTAAATAATTGTTTTTAATTTCTGCCTCGTAAACTACTATCGTGATCACCTTTCTTTTGAAATTAGTACAAGAAAACAAAAATTACTTGTATTGCAAGTCACATCACTTACACACACACACACATATATATATGCTCTTTAGAGCAGTGTGTCAATGACAGTTATCTTTATTGTAAATTAAAAGGAGTAAATAGTAAAATAAATTGTACTTTGTGCTACAACTACCTTTCTAAATGTTCAATCTCGTCCTTTATCATCCGAGTTAAAAGCTTTTGGTCCATGTGCGACCCGAGCCAAGGAAGGTGACCTCCGCTTCGTTGGTCGGTGTGGTCACTGTTCTTTTCAACAAGTGTTTGTTTTCGCCAAAGCGTTGGTCGGCATTGGTACTGTACAGGAGGACCTGGTATTTCTTGTCCTTGTTGGATTACATGGCATCGTGCTTGTACGCCATACGCTGTGGTGGTCACCGCTGTGGCGGTGGCTGGCATGGTCATTGCTAGACATGGCCATAATAGAGTGTATCATTCGTAGAAACTACTTGATCTTCCCTTTTGTACGAAGTTCATGGTTTATGCTTCATCAAAATATAGCAGGAACAACTTTTCCTGCACGTAGATCAACAACAACAACAACAACAACAACAACAACAACAACAACAACAACAACAACAACAAAATAACATGAAGTAAAGGAGTTGGCAGTTAAAGGGTTAAAAAAACTGCTAACGCCAAACTTGACATAGCACGGACAGCACGTGGAGCTTGAAAAATGCGTGCCCCCATGTACTGCGTGATAAAGACGGAAGCAGTGGGCTGCTTCTACACCCTGACCGCAGTCGCCACACTTGACATTGGGCTTGCTTAGCAGGAACAGCACGTGGAGTGTGGAAAACCCGTGCTCTCATGTATTGCAAGCTAGAGAGAGGTATGTACACTGTGCCGCCGCTACACCCATCCCTCTATTAAGCATTGGAGTGTAATATACCTAACGGAATGCGTAAAACTGGGAATTGACCTGTCAATTTACAATTCCCAACAAAATTTGGCAAAATATGTTTAAAATCAGAGGTGGGCAGCATTTTAAAGTATATTACACTAAACACTCACGTAATCTGCTTGACTTTTTCATAGATCTTTTCACAAACATGTTTTATCAACCATTTTGACTTCAGGACAGTCTAAATAACAGAATATTGACACCATTTTTACAATAACCAAAAGACTTTATCTAAGGCTTTAGAGGGGGCTTGGTTTAGTGGCGGCGCAGTGTAATACCTCTCTGTCATACGCGACACGTGGGACCTCGTGTTTGTTAAGCCTTACGTGAGGCCCGTGCAAAGCAGACCCGTCTCAACATTAGCGGACACGGTTAGGGTGCTGGGTCAGCCCACTTTATCACACTCTTCCGTACATAACATGGTAGCACGGGTTTTTTCAAACTCCACGTGTCTTCCGTGCTATTTAGTTCCCGTGTCTAGTTTGGAAACTAAACTTTTCAATAAATTTCACAATACCTATTGGATTTGCTTCAAATTTGGTTTTTTGGTGGGAATGAAGACGTACAAAATAACAATAGCCTATATACTTCATAGATGCTGCCTGATCTTGTTTTATTTGCACTCTTACAATACACATTATAATATATAGCTGACAGAAGGAAAACGTAATCTTTAGAATAACTTTCACATTACTCATTGGATTTGCTTCAAATTTGGTTTACTATTGTTGTTGTTGTTGTTGTTGTTGTTGTTGTTGTTGTTGATGATGTCCATTTGTAATGCGGAGGTATCCATTCGGAAGAATGCTCATTGCACAGCAAAAAAAAAAGTAAATAATTAGATAGACACCAGGAAAGTAAAAAAATAAAGACAGAAGTGTTGCTTGGTTGTTTATGTCCGTCTTAAATAAACAGATGGGTCTTCAAAATTGTGACTGAAGAAGTACAACACAAAAATAGCCTATATAATTCATAGATGCTGCTTGATCTAGTCTTATTTGCACTCTTACAATATACATGAAATCATATTATATGGAGCAGTGTACTACAGAGTAGCACGTTACCTGAAACGGTTTGAAATCATATCTTGAAAATCACTTTTGTTAATTGGAAATTGATATTTCAATTCTTATTTCTTCACATTCCGTTACGGATACCTCACTTTATTGCAGTTTGCTTGAAATCAGCAATATGAAGAGTAAACATGCATAATTAAGCAGGTTATTGCGATTCATCATTTGCTAGTGCCGGTAGTGGCCGTTTTTCGGTAGCAGTAGTCGGGGTGCGCTCACTGTGGGTAAACGCTGGTGCTGGTAGTCACAAATCGTCAAAGTCGTCAACTAATATCAGCTGGTGCACGAAGTCACAAATACATTACACGAAATAGCTACTGTGTGTTCTACATTTGGGCTAATTACGGTTGTAGCGATGGATGTCATGGTGAACTCTCCGACACCGTGACCGAGAATTTGCCACCTGTCACATGGGGTTCATATCTTTGTGGTCCCTGCCACGCAATGCTCGGCGTGAGCAGCTATTGTGACCCTTTTCCATGGCAGTGGCTTCACCAACGCCTCGGCCTATCTTTGCTGTCTTGCTGGTTAAAACCAAAGAAAGGGGCATAATCCATGAGCACATGACGAACTACAATTATTGCGGACTATTTCCCCTTACAACTGTAATATTCACGCGCAGGCACTCAAGCACACACACAGACGAGTAAAAAAAGGACAAATCTTCATTTACGAGAGTAACACAATAAGAAAAGGGTTTCGTGTTTGTACATCTAACCGTCAATTATAGAAAAATACTAAAACACTAAAAACGACACTAAAATAAAACGAGAAATGTGCGAAGATAAAAATTGATGCCTTATCTTAGAGACTTAGACACTGAAGGAAAGGACAGCCGACACTGCGCGCGTGTAGTGGGCCAACGCTGACTCAACTCCCGTCCAGGTGTATACAAGCTTAACTCATTGACAGGCAGCGTCCGGTCTCTTTCCCGATTAGACTTCTCTCATATCACAATGTTGTCAAATTTTTCGAGATAATCCTTTGAAGACATGAACTGTGGTGGCGACGTGTTTATATTATTATTATTCGGAAGCCGTTCAACTATTTACAGTATAGTAAATACAGTAGATGTACAATAATTTCTTATCACGTTTCCCATATAAAGTTGTTTTGTGATAGTAAAAGCCCCGTTGTATAACGTTTGACAGAAGAAATAAGTGGTTGCAGAACTTTCAAGGCAGTCCTCGTTAAGTATTTTACGTTTCTTCTCAAAGCCAACAATTATCAATTATCAGCTATTGGATTTCAGCTCCATGAAAAGATCAAGAACACATTTGGCGATGAAGTGAAGAAAAAGTACAAGAAGGACATGAGCAATGCAATTTCTGTAGCGATGGACATTCTCAACTTACAGGTCAGTGAATAATGCAAATTATGTCACCTCATAGCATCGTATTACTCTGTATCTACTCTCTCTTGTCCATTCTTTTTAGCCCACTCTTCCACATTGTCGTTATCATCATGATCAGAAGAACTGACAGCAAAGATAAATGAAATAAAAATTTCACAATACATTTCTTCTTTCGAAGGTTAACAATGGATTCCATAGGATATTGGTAATTTTCATGAATTCTAAAACCACAAAGGTACTGTGCTGAGGCCTGACGAGATGGGAGGAGAGTGGGGTCTGGTGTACTCGGGCCCGCGGGGGGCCGCCCTTGGTGAGTGGATTGTTTTTCTCCTTCTTTCCTTTTTAGTTCTAAAGAAAGGTTAACGTAACATTCCTCACTCTGAGGATGTTTTCTATGAAGTGGATTACTACAAGTTTGATCCTTTATTTAAAGACCAACCTTAATGGTTTTCGTTGTTTTCATATATCGGTAGAAGCCGAATAAATAAAGCCAGGCAAGCATTTCACATCCTGCGACACATCTGGAATTCCAAGGCATTATTATCTCAGCACACCAAGATCCCCATCTTTCATACGAACGTAAAATCTGTCCTTCTGTATGGGTTTGAGACATGGCGTATGACAAACACCATCACCAACAAGATTCAAACATTCATCAACAGATGTCTGAGCCACATTTTCAACATCAGATGGCCCGAGAAGATGTTCAATGCATGCCTGTGGGAGAGAGCCAACCCAAAACCTGCGAGCCCAACCCAGTCTGCAAGAGATTCGGGATTTGTAACGGCGCCGTATGGGAGGAGGGGTGAAAATGCGGGCTACGGGCTGTGGCGCTCATTTATGGCAGAACACCCAGCGGGCGAAACGGTTACGTGCTTTACGCCTTCGAGTGAAGTATACGTAGCGCAATGCGTAACATTAGAGATTGACCCATTAATTTACACTTCCCAATAAAATTTGTCAAAATATGTTTAAAATTAGCGGTGGGCAGCATCTTAGTCTCTATTACACTATACAGTCGTGTAATCTGCTTGACTTTTTGCTAGATCTCTTCACAAACTTGTTTGATGAACCAGTTTTACTTAACGACATTCAAAATAAAGGAATATTGACATAATTTTGACAATCCCGAAAAGACTTTATAGCAGTTTGGTTAAAACAGTAGAAGGAAGTGTGAACATGCATAATAGACTGTATCATTCATAGAAACTACTTGATCTTCACTTTTGTACGAACTTCATGTTTGATATAGCAGAAAAATATAGCAGAAACAACTTTCCCAGCACCTAGATCAACAAGAATAAAGAATATACCATGAAGTAAAGGAGCTGGCAGTTAAAGGGTTCAAACAGCTTCCGGCAACTTGATTGTCTGTATTACACTGCACAATATAATAATCGGCTTTCATTTATATTGTAAGAGCGCAAAAAAACGAGATCAAGCAGCATCTCTAAATTATAGAGAGTATTGTTCACTTGTACTTCTTCTGTACCACCAATAAACCAAATTTGAAGGAAATCGAATGGGTATTGTGAAAGTTATTCTAAAGATAGGGTTTTCAGACTGTCGGCTATATATTATCAAGTATATTGTAAGAGTGCAAATAAAACAAGATCAAGCAGCAGCTATGAACTATATAGGCTATTGTTGACTTGTATATCTTCAGTCCCACTAATAAACCAAATTTAAAGCAAATCCAATGGTCATTGTTAAAGTTTGTGTAAAGATTAGGTTGCCAAGCTTGACATTGGGCCTGCTTAGCAGGGGCAGCACGTGGAGCTTGAAAAACCCGTTCCCATGTATTGCAAGTGGCAGAGAGGTATGTACACTATGTACACTGTGCCGCCGCTACACCCATCCCTCTACTAAGCCTTCGAGTGAAATATATGTAAATGAATGCGTAAAACTAAGAATTGACTCATCAATTTACACTTCCCAATAAAATTTGTCAAAATATATTTATTTAAAATGAGCGGTGGGCAGCATCTTATTCTATATTACACTAACCAGTCACTTAATCTGCTTGCTTTTTTTTTTTGCTAGATCTCTTCATAAAGTTGTTTTATGAACCAGTTTGACCACGACAGTCAAAATAACGGAATATTGACAAAATTTTGACAATCCCCAAAAGGCTTTCTTGCAGTTTGCTTAAAAACAGCAGAAGAAAGAGTGAAAATGCGTAATAGACTGCATCATTCATAGAAACTACTTGATCTTCACTTTTGTTCGAAGTTCATGTTTGATGCTTCATCAAAATATAGCAGGAACAACTTTTCCAGCACCAAGAAATAAAGAATATAACATGAAATAAAAGAGTTGGCAGTTAAAGGGTTAAATAACCGCTGACACAAACTTGACATAGCACGGACAGCACGTGGAGCTTGAAAAAGCCGTGTTCTTAAACTGACCCGTATGTCGGACATTTCGCTCGCCCTGTGACCCCGCCCCCTCATTCGCTGACCACCTGGGGGATTGAGGACTCGCCTCCCGCTGGGTTTCCACCTGCAGCAACCAGCGCGTCATCGGGACTCGCTACTCGCTCTTTTCCGACTGACAGTTACACGGCTTTGTCTACCCCCTCACATCACAGGAACGCACCACGCGTCTTGAAACATAAAGTGAGTTTTAAAAAATAAGTTAAACTAAGCTCTAAAAAGTTGAGACTTGTTTATCTAATATAGTGCTTTTTTGTACTTGTTCAACTTTTAGTTCGTATAACCCGGTCCGATCGAGCTTTCGCAGTGAGTTTACAAATTAAGTGAGAATTTTAAGTGTGACCTTAAGTTTTGTCAAATATTCTAACATTAATTATTCATACCAGTTGAAACTGTTTGTACGATATTGTGATTTTTCGTATTAGTTTAATTCAATTTATATATATATATATAATTCTAGCTCAGCCCGAGCCTTTGTTTTCTCACACTGGGTAACATTATCGAGGTGTCCTTGTATAAATGCAAGTTCGTGGTAATATAAGGTACTTTAGTTTAAAATTCTTGATACAAAATGTTAATGTTTCTAATAATCATTATAATCAAAGCGAAAGTGGGGCTGGATTGATAACACCCTGCGAAAGCCGGCAGAAAATCTAACAGGACAAGCTGTGGACTGGAACCCACAGGGGAGGCGCAGGGTTGGGAGACCCAGACAGACGTGGAGAAGATCGGTCCACGGCGAGGCGGAGGCAGCTGGAATGACATGGACCCAACTGGGGAGGGAGGCCCAGAACTGGGTTCGCTGGCGTGGTGTGGTTGCGGCCTATGCTCCACTTTCGGATAATAAGAATAATATATCGGTAGATGTAGGCGATATAAAACTAACCTGTAAATATTAGCCTCCAAAACCCACCCGTTAACCCGCTGACTCCGTAGCGCCAGTTTACTGGCTTACCTGGTAGAGCGCGATGAGCTCTGCTCCACGATCGTGATTTTCTCTTTGCACGATTGTGGCCCTACTGGCAGAACACAATGAGCAACGATACGCTTACTATTGTGGCTCGTGCTCCACGAGCCTGGCACTGCAGTTTCACTATCGTCTTCAAAATCGTGAATTTTAAGCCCATGTTTCTGAACATAGAAATATTTTTATTCTGGTCTAAGCGGGTTAATTAATTATCCGCTACGATTCGCATCTACGATCAACAAGCGCCGTTAACAGTGAACTACGTCACACTAGTGCACTATTCACAACATTGACAGCAGTCAACACCAATCAGAGAGAATCAGCAACAGTTCGGGTTATTCGGACGCTGAAAGTCTGCATTTCTCGTGTTTCTGTAAATCTAATACTTTAGCACGAGGAATGCAAACTTTAACGAATAATCGAACCTCTCGCACAATCGCTGTCTCTGTTTGGTGTTGACTGCTGCCAATGTTGTGAATGGTGCACTAGTGTGACGTAGTACACTGTTAGCGGCGCTCGTTGATCGCAGGTGCGAATCGCGTACTTTGCTAGCGGATAATTAATTAACGGATGGGTTTTGGAGGCTGCAATTTACAGGTTAGGTTTATATCTCCTGTATCTATCGATATCTGCAAAAAAACGCAAACCATTCAGGTTGGTCTTTAAGTTCATTTTTCCTCATTTACTAACCACTCACGTGTAAACAACACTATGTTAAAGTAGTGATGTAGGTCCTAGTGCACTTGTCCTAATGTTTGCAGTTTGTTACCTTACTGAATGAAAGTAGATATTGACAATCGAATTGTAAGTATATTATTATATACTGGAAAATAATATTCAATTACAATTACAAAGGGCCTTGAAAGGTCGTCTGCCCCGGGGTCCGTCCTGGCTCTCGGCGGCCCTGCTCCTTCTCCTCCTCCTCCTCATCATCAAACAACAACAATGGGGAAATTAAGCCCCATTTCATGCAGTTTTAAAAATGAAATGGTCACTTGAATTATACACAGATGTCATTAAAAGTCATATAATTGCAGATAGAATCGCATTAGCAGACAAAGAACGACAAGCAAACCTTGTAAAGCATGCCCTACACACATAGTCAATTTGATAAAAAAAAATTAAAAATTAATACATATGTCAGACACATTTAATCCATCATTTTGTGTAAATGACGACGCCAGTCTTGTATGTGACAATCAGCAAGAAGTGTTTAAATATATAAAAAATGCCTTAATTTGCCCATAATACCAAAACGTTTTGTTAACATTGAGACGTAAAATATCACTATCCCTGTCACCAGAATAGCCACATTTGGTCACCGGAGATTTAGTTTGAGCTGCTAAACAGTGGAATTCTCTTCCCTTTCATATCCGATATCTACCCACCATCGAATCCTTTAACGTGCACTAAAAGCACATCTGTTCCACGAGCATTATTCTTTATAGTAGTCAATAGTTGTGATTATAGTCAACTGACTGTTCCGCCTGCTCATCTTCCCTATCCTGACTGTTTGCTCCCTAATTCCTCTTTGTGTCTTCTATGTTTGCCTTTTATTACTAATTGTCTGCATAGTTGTTTCTCCTTCTGTCCTCTGTATTCTTTCCATGTCTCCAACTTGTCTTAAAAGCGCTGAGAGCATGCTGCTTTGTGAGCGTTAGTTTGAGAAGTTGATATATTATTATTATTATTACATGGAGTTGGACGTAAAATATCACTTACAAAAATAAAGGGATCGTTACAATTATATTGGCGCCGAAGTAAAAAGCAGTTATCGAACAATTTCTTGGTTTGTTTCTTGAGCTTTTAGGTCTACTTCTGTGCAAGACTTCTTTCGGAGACCTGACAACAAAAAATCAGCTAAGGCTAAAACCCTTTAGAAAATGTGTTACCATGAAATCTTTTGTTTAAAGACCAACCTGAATGGTTTGCGTTTTTTGCAGATATCGGTAGATACAGGCGATATAAACCTAACCTGTAAATTTTAGCCTCCAAAACCCATCCGTTAATTAATTATCCACTAGCAAAGTACGCGATTCGCACCTGCGATCAACGAGCGTCGTTCAGTGTACTACGTCACACTAGTGCACCATTCACAACATTGGCAGCAGTCAACACCAAACAGAGAGAGAGTGAGAATGAGCGACAGTTGGGATTATTCGGACGTTAAAATCTGCATTTCTCGTGCTAAAGTAGCAGTTTTTCAAAACCACGAAAAATGCAGACTTTCAGCGTCCGAATAACCCGAGCTATCGCTCCTTCTCTCTCTCTCTCTGTTTGGTGTTGACTGCTGCCAGTGTTGTGAATGGTAAATAAATATATAAGGGAAGAAACTGTTGGCTTCTTCGTGGATTGTTTTACTATGAACTATTTCCCCTTAAGGAGCTAAATAGCTAACCAATTAGGTATTTTGTTCTATAGGAACGTGGGCAAAGAGCCATCCTTAAGACATGATTTGTACTCCGACAGCCGAAAATGACAACATAATAGTAATAAATATTTGAAGTCTAATGTATATTCTAATAACATATTTCATTGTGTGGCTCTGCATGTTTGTACATAGTACGTAATTTTTTTTTTAAATTTCTGCCTAGTAACCTACTTTCATGGCCGTTTGTTAGTACAAGAAAAGGAAA
The DNA here is from genome assembly GCA_004794655.1 of Marisa cornuarietis. NCBI lineage: Eukaryota > Metazoa > Mollusca > Gastropoda > Architaenioglossa > Ampullariidae > Marisa > Marisa cornuarietis. The sequence continues at coordinate 6,016,456 of SMMW01000636.1, forward strand.
ATTATATTTCTTGCAAATCATATCCGTTTAATGTGTAAGATTTTATTTTAAAAAAGTGTGTCAATGGTTATTATCGTTATCATAGGTTAATAGGTGTAAATAGGGAAATAAATTGTACTTTGTACCACCAGTACTATACTAAATGGTCAATCGCGTGGCATTTCGTCCGAGTTAAAAGCTTTTTCGCGTGGGTTGGCGTGGTCAATGTGCGATACGAGCCGAGGAAAGGGACCTTCGCTTGGTTAGTCGGTGTGGTCACTGTACTTTCTCAACTAGTGTTTGTTCGGTCGGCATTAGTTCTGTCCATCTTGACCTGGTATTTCTGGCATCGTCCTTGTGCGCCGCACGCTGTGTTGGTCGCCATTGTTGGCCGCCACGGTCAGTGTCAGACATAACCACGTTACTGCGTTGCACATGTTCGTGTTGTTAATGTGCAACATGTGGTAGTGCCGGTAGTCACCGTGTTATTGATAGGAGTAGTCAGTGTGCGACTAAAGGTGGATTAGGAAAGCACCTTTGTGATGGTCTGTGCGCTCACTGTGCGAAATGAGCTGGTCCTGGTGGTCACCGTGGCGTCGTCACCGTACGTCAGCTGGTGCCGGGAGTCGCATATATGCGTTGGTGGGAGAAATCACTACGTGTGTTGCGTGGTCACTGTGCGACGCGAGCCACGATTTATGGCTGTCATTGCGTTGGTCGATATGGACTTTTTTTTACGTATTTCTTGAGTCTTTCGCCTTTTTTTGGTGCAAGTGATCACTGTTTCACAACAGCCACAGCTGGTGACCGTTGGTGTGTTTGTCAACTTGGCTTTTTCACAAGTGTATTGTTGTCTATCGTGCGACATGAGCTAAGAGCTAAGGACCGTCGTGGCGTTGGTCGGTGTGGTCATTGTGCGACATGAGCTAAAGCTAGCGGAACTCGCTTTGTTGGTCGGTGTTGTCACTATGCTTTTTCCTCTACTGTTTTTTGCCGCCGATGCATTTGTCTGCGTGGGTTCTCCTCTACATGACCTGGTATTTGTAACTTCTGTTGCATTACACGGAATTATTACTGTGTGCCAATGAGCTGGTGCTACTCGCCGTTGTCGCGATGGCCAGCATGGTCATTGTTAGACAAGACTTTAAGCTGGATGCTGTCATTGAGCAGGTCCGTGATGTGAATGTGCAACATTTACTAGAGCCGGTAATCGGTGTTTTATTGATAGGAGTAGGCAACGTGCGAGAAGAGGGGGATCTAGCAGCCGCGTTTACGATGGTCGGTGCGCACACTGTGCAAACAGCAATGGTGCTGATAACCGAATTCACGTTTTCAACGTATGAGATGTGGTGCTGTTTGTCGCCGTTGCGTTGGCTGAAATAATCTCTGTGGCTGATAAGACGAGTCTTGAAGCCGCTGTCGCGTTAGCAAGTTTAAAAATAAGTAGATACTGGCAAACGCGACTGCGTTGATCAACGGGGTCATTAGATTTCTCAGTGACGGTTGGTTGCGTCATTGGTCGCCGTTGACACCGTTGATGTTGTGTTTAGTGACATGAGCCAAGACTAGTGATCTTCGCTTTGCTGGTCGGTGTGGGCACTGCTACTGATTGTTGCTGTCGAAGCGTTTGTCAGCGTGGGTACTGTTCGACATGACCTCGTATTCGTAGCCGCTGTTGCATTACACAGCCCAGTGGGTCACTGTGTCAAATGCTGGTGTGAATCGCAGTTGTTAAAATATCCGGCATGGTCATTGTAAAACATGGTCTTGAGCTGATTACTATCGTAGAACATGTTTCTGTTGTCTGGTGTATTGCATCTGGAAATCTAAGAAAGAGATGTAATATGAGTAACGTGGCTAACAACAATTATTGATAAGGATTATTTCCCCTTATGAAAGTAATGCACTGGCAAATACGTGCACACACTCGACAAAAAGATCTTCCCCTTCCACCTTCCACCTTCCATCACACTTATATTTTCCAAGACCACTATTATTTTATTGTGCGTTTGTGTAATTTAATGAGTATTTTTTTCTCTCTATGCATGTAAACGTTTGTCATAATGTATTTGATTCCTCTCTCACCACACACACATGTTGCCTGCTTGTGACAACACACCACGTAAACACATTCTCGCAAACATATTGATATTTTCCCCTGGTGTGTGTGTGTGTGTGTAAAAGAGAATTACTTTACACGCATGTTGCAACATTCTCTCTGAGCGCCATTAGCTAATTCTCACCTTGTGTTTCTACGCAACAATGTTGCCTCGGAATGCTTGCTACTGACTGGACTACGTGAGAGCATATTAAAAAAAATCTGAGAGCCCGCCTTAACCGGCACAACTGAAGGACTTACTCTTTTGATGTCGCTGTATCTGCCTACTTATGCACTAACCCTGAAGAACAAGTGGATTTGAGTAAACTTACACTGCACCAATCACATTTGTCAGACTTTCCATATTTTATGATTTAAAGGTCAACTCGCTCGCAACATTATTTCTTTATGATCGGGTCAAGCTAGTTTCAAAATAATAATTCCCAAAATATGAGTATATAATGATCCTTAATTTTAAAGATATAAGCCTTCAAACATCGGCATTCTCACCTGCAACTAGGAAGGCGGGAAAAATTACTCTCCTATACTGAAGAGTTCTCTCACGTGATTGAAGTATTTGTAACAACGATTTTGCATGTCTTTGAGTCAAATGAAGAAACATCACTCAGGTTGTCGTGTTCAAGAAGCGATTTTGTTCGCCCAAAAAATGAAACAGCTGAATTTGGAATACAGCCCTACAGATTGGAACTTTATTCGAATGAAGTTAAAAAATAATTAAAGGTCCAAACTCAATTCATTCAACAAACTGGTAAGTGAATCAGATCAAAATTTAATGGGCAACAATAGTTACAACTGACTGCTGATATAACCATAATGATAGTTTGAAACATGTTTATCGATGTAAAAACTTATTTCTTCCTCGTTTAGCTGCATGCAAAATTTTCTGTTTACTTACTGATACTCAATCGCACGTGTTCCCGTTTAAGCTCCTTATAATATGTGTATCACCCTCAACTCTTTTTTTCCCCTTTTTTTAGCTGTTTAGATCACTCACATTAATGATGCCCTCACACTATCAGTTGTTTTGAGCATTATACTGGATAAAGATACGACTGATGATGATGTGTAGACCAGACGATGAAGAAACCGTCGATGTTGCATATCTGATGCTTGCTCTACCAGCAGTCGTAGTTGGTTTTAACATCTCGTGCTTTTGTATAGAAGCCACTCCTGTAGGAATAAGATTTCTTCGGCTTACTGAACGTCCAAGACTTGCTTATACTATTTAAGTGACCGGATAACAATCGATTTTGAAACGTTGTGAGCAAATTCTTGAGTACAGTGTGGGGACCAAGTTTGCATGACACGTTTGAACAAAGTGAATCCACTGGCGTTTGCTGCCATTATCTTTAAGATTTCCTTCATGAGTACAAACTAACTCCTCTGAGTGTCGAAGAGAACATTCAGCAACAGCACAATGTGTCCTGGTCAGTTTTCTTTTACCGAGGATTGCATCTTTTCTCTACGACTTAAGCTAGTGCAGACGGCGCTATTTTTAAAAATACGTTCGTTTCGTCACTTCCTGTTTTCTCGACAAATCCAGGTGTGCTTTGGAGAAAAATATTAGTATCAAATCTTTCATGCCTCTGTGTCATAAAAGACCACAGGAACATTTTTTGTGATACTTTGTGCTCTGTTTCCAGCGATTTTTTGCTCAGCAATCGGGTTGGGCTTTCAATGTCGGAATGCTTGTAACTGAAGACAGTGATGTGAATATAGCAGTCATTTTGATTTATGTGAATAATAAAAAACTCTATCTTGGTCTGAGGAGGTAATAAATACTTGCCACTTGTGCTGTGATTTTTTGCCTGCCGACTCATGAGCCCGAATTTTTAAACAGATTTTATCGACTAGTTAGGCAAACTTGTTGCTAAATTTATCTTCAATTTCTTGTTCCTAGTGAACGTGCAATATTGCTATCTGTTTTATACAATTACACTTGAGGTCTATCTAGCTACACTACAGCATTTCATTGCACCTTGGAAACAAATGAGGGCTTACAACGTTAGCTACGCCTACAGAATCTCTTATAGTTAATCGTTAAGAAAATGTCAGAGCAGATCAATCTGCACCTTTTGCCGACAAGTCTTTCACAGTGTGTGAGGTGATAAAAGCTGTACTGACGTCCTATTGTAGCATTCAGCATTGTTTTACTAACCTAATACTGCACAGTTAGCACGCACCAGACCTTACGAAGTTTCATTGTCCAAAGTGATACTGTTTTATGGCATGGCAGATACCATTAACACCCAGCATAGTAGAATGATAAACTTAAATCTAAGTTTATTAAGCAATTAGTTTGTTAAGTTTAATTTGTAGGTCAGATTTTCAAGTTTATAAGATTTTATAAGTTTATAAGATTTTAAAAGTTTAGCTATTAAAATACTGACGTAGAGTTTCATACATAAGTGACCAGTCTTCATCCAGAGAATGGCTGACTGAATGATGAGAAGAATTAGGATTTCTTGTTGTCGGCTTCGGAGCAGAAGGTTCCCGCTCGAGCCAGCGTCTGTGAAACTCTTTCCCCCTTTTGTCCCTCTCCCCTGACTACCCAGCGAATTTCTACCGTCGATGGAATTGGTCAAATCATCTCGTCCGAGTGATTGTTTACTGGTAGTCAAGATCTTAAACGTCGTTGTACACTGCACTTAAAAGTATTCTGACTAGCATTTAAGGCCCCAAAAAGTATTTAAAATTAGAAATTTGCACCAAGGTCCGGTCGCACAATACATTTGTAATTTTGAACACTTTTAGGTAAAAAAAATCTGTTTAGATAATTAGTTTTATAGAAACACAGTACACAACATAATTTTAGAACAATTTAAAACTGTTTTTAATAAAATAAGACTGCTTAAGCAAAGTTTCTTTTATCTCGTCAGCATATTTTTCGGAAGCGCCTGTACAACGCATCTATTTGGCATAGAAGAGATTTTTTTTTAAAATTTACATTTCAATAGAACAGTTCTAAGACTTAGAAACATGTTACCCCTGAATGACAAAACCTGAATCATAATTCCGCTGATGTCATGAATGACAGATTTTTGTCTTAAACTACATACTGACAAACTGGCAGAGCGGCAAGGGAGAATTGGTGTTTTACAGCGAGACAGCAACTAAGGCAATATCACAGCAAAGCAGCCAGCCCTGTAAACAGAAGCCCCATGTAGAGAAAGAACAGCGTACCCGAGACGAGATTTGAACCCTTGGCAGCCAATCATCACTTTATTGGTGACAGCCTGGTAGAGCGGCAAATTGACGCAGTAATGATTAGGCCGACTGGTCTACTGGGAAATTGGCAGAATGGTAAACTTATACAAGTGATCTTGAAGATAAATGAATGCAGGTGTGGGGCTCAACTCTACACTTATTTAGAGTGACGTGTCTGATGTTTCATCGACATGAGAAATGCAAAAGAAATTGCTCACTTGAAAAGTACTATTTTAAATGCTGAACTACATTCATCAGAAAAAGACACCCTGCTAGGTCGTTAAGGCTGTTGAGATTACAGCTGGCAGTAAAAGCTGTTTGGTTACTTAGGGTCGCGAACCCATGCTCTTGTATTTTATTCTTTCCGATTGTTGCATATTGTGCACATCCTTAATATGTAAAAAAAAAGTGGGGGGCTATTTACAAATATTTGTGACGATTTATTTTTGTTAAAATGGCCAATGGTCGTGAATATTTTATATCACAACATTCTTTTTACTGGGAACATTCTGATAAGTGCAGAGGAAACCCCACTCAAACAGTTTTGAGATAAAGGGGATAACTGTATTTGGCAACCTCTTGATCTAGCGATAAGGACGAAGTCGATGAAATATTGCCTCATGACGGGTAGTGTGAGCGAGGGCTGTACGGCCACCCGGGACAGCATAAGACACAACGAACACCACAGAAAACCTGCAAGGATTGTGTGCATTGCCCTCTTCTCCTGTTATCATTGTGTAACAGATAGGAGAATTGCTCAGGTGCATATTTTCCCTTTTATATTTTTGATTGTTACTGTTTTTTGTCTGTTTAAATGTAGTAGCTGAGTGTACACTGTGCAAATAAATGCCTGCACTGACACCGACAATAACTTTGAAGAATTTTTAATATCTTTTATACTAATCTTGTTACTTGAGATTTTAAAAGTAAATAAACACTGGCAAATAATATTTTAAGCTTTCATAACTTTGACGAAGTTATCAAGTCTGACACATGTAAGGCGACACAAATATTCAGACTAATGCAATGTGTGCATCTAAAGCATGTGACTTTCGAGCTAAATGATTTTCCCTGTCTAGAAGCATTTGCTTCTTCCTTAGACTTCTAAAAAATATTAAAATGAATCCTGCCGAGCTGGCGTCCAGCCAGCAAACATTCTAGGTGTTTGCGGACAAATCGTATCTACGTTCAAGACTGTGATTAGCAAGGACCCTAACAACCGTACTCCGCTGGGTGTACACTTGAGGGTAACAGTCGAGTGGTTGTTCCCCTGCCTGACTGATGTGTTGTTGTATAAGCTGCTTGTGTTGCTCTTGTCAACGTTTGTTCGCTTTCTGTGCTTGACAGGCACTTAGTTCGTTTAAGTATCCACTGCCAGTGCTTACTCCTGCAGACTTTTGCTGTCAAGATTTAACTAAAGGTAAGACGTTTGCGTGAAGTCCACACTATTTACAAATGTCCTTGTATACAAATTATGGGTGGTTTGGATGTCTTTTACAAAATTTGTTGAGTCAACTGATTATATAAAAATTGAAATTCAGCGTAGAATGGTGTTTATTGTTAATTACTAAATTGTAAAATTGACACATCAAAGATAACCGGTGACAGATGTTTACATTTTCTTTGCTTTGAAAAATATCCTCTGTATTATCTGCAAACGCATTCACTTGCATGTTGTTGTGCCAAGAATTAAATACACAGGCATAATCTACTAAAGTGAGAAAATAATTTACCGCAGTGTTGTTCTCCGCAGACTAGTTGAGCAAATATAATTGCTGAGATATATCCAGTCTATAAGAATATGACCATTTTCAGTCAAAGTTATATATGTTTGTTTGCTTGATTCTTTCTTTGCTTTCTCTCCCTTCTTTATTTTAAGATCGCCGTGATATAGCCTTAGTTGCTGGCACGGCGTTAAACACTAACAAACAATTCTTTATTTGAAGTACTTTTAAACTACAGTTTTGAATATTTATTTGAGTTGTTGATTAATTTATGCTCATGTAACAAAAACTAAGGTTTCTTTTTGAAGGAAAGTCAATCTGATTCTGTGAGTTGACGGCGAAGAAGATCAACAATGGGCTGCATAACATCGTGTGGAAGAATTGTCTTAATTTTAATCAACCTGGTGATACTGGTATATTGTTTTCACTCTTTAAATCATAATAGGGATCTATAAAAAGTCATTACAAAAAGGGCCACTCATTCGATTACACATACATATAGTAAAATGTACACAGCAATTAATAAAAGCAAAACAAAATGAAAAAGAAAATGAAGTACACACAAATTCATTACACCCAAACACCTCTGTTCAACCGATCAGTCAACAATACATTAGAACGTCCACAGCAGCTTACAAAAATAGGAGGGAAATATTTTTAATCAGAAAGACGGTTTAAGGTCTGTTTTTTTATGACCACATACAATATGTATATCTCTTTTATACAGAAGTTACCATTTCTGGAACCGAAGAAATATGAATTATCACAAAATGGCTGAAAATATCCATAGAGCAAGAGCGAGAATAAACACATCGTAGCTTTAAAAAGTGAAACAAACCACAAAACCCACACCGTAGAAAAAAGTCATAACTGCAGACAAATGAAGAGAAATAATTCATTAAACAAAAAAAACAACCTTCGGACATGATGGCCCAGACGAACAATAATCTGCAGAAACCATTAGTGGAAGATGTGCCATTCTAGTGGAAACGACTTGGCGCAGTCATTAAACAATTAAAAATAGAGGTATAGTATACAGTGCAGTGAAACAAGCGCAAAGCAACAGAAGACACCAAAGTTGACTTAGATCCAGAGATGAGGGGGAACATGACTGAATGCAGTTAGAAGGACATTGCTCTCATCTAAATTAATAATAATCATAAAAAGCACACCAATACACCCATATTCAACAAAAATATTCACTACTATAAGTATAAGCTGTCATTGTCTTTGATGAGTGATTGTCTATTTCTACAGCTGGTATCTCTTGCGCTCATCGCCGTTGGAGTTATCATGAAATTCTTCTCCAGCTCTATCCTTGAAACACTTTTTTCGAAGATAAATATTGAACCAAATAGTAATTTCGGCATGATTCCCAGTATGAAGGATGTTATCAACTTTCCTTTTGTCAACGAACTTGGTGTGGCTTTGCTTATCTTTGGTTGCATTCTGTTCGTCATCTCCTTCTGCGCCTGTTGTGGAGCATGTGGCAAGTGGCGACCTCTTCTGGTTGTGGTGAGAACAAATGTTGTGTCCAGGCAATATTGTTACAAAACCTCGTTACCTATTTATCTGTCTATTGTAATTACGTGCAGTCTTAATTAGAGCTGAATCCTATCTAACATTACTCGGTTTGGTTCTGCCTTTTATTGACATCTTTAATATTTTACTTTGCCTCAGGTGTGTATTTATATATATATATTGCATTGTGCATACATTCATATTTTAACACAAAATCTGTTAACACCCTTAGAGACTATCTAGTTGGAGTGAATAACCTTACACAGCGAGGTGGCTAAGGTGTAAAGTTGAAATCATATTTCTCCCACTCTATTAATGTGGCTACCGTTCATTAGTTAAGCATTCAAGTCTGTTATGACAGCGCAAAATCAATGTACTTTTTATTATATTAAAAATATAAATTTCGTTGTGGTACAAAAGTCAGGAATTCACTATTTACAAAAAAGCAAAAACGAAAAGGAAAGCATTAAAAAGTTGTGTTAAAGTTAGATTTACATAATTTCTTTCTTTCGTTGGCAGTTTGTCGTTGCTATGATCGTTCTAATCATTGGCCAAGCTGTGGTGGGCGGCATGTTTCTGGCGAAAGATTCACCGGTAAGTAGCAAGCCAACTGTCATGACGAAGTAATAAAAGAAATGTGAAAAATAGCACCTAGAATCAGTTCCACTTTAAAAATTAATAAATAAGTGCAATAATTCTGAATCATTTTCCCTGTATTACATCAAACAATGCATAATACTTTTTATCACCACCCCAACCCCCCCAAAAAACCGTAACAAAATGTAACAGAAATGACAATTTTCGAAAACGAAAATTGGTATTTTTTCGGTATTGCTGATTGTTTTTTTCTGTAAATATCGGATTAGGAGACAAACTGCTAGGCTTAGTTTTTCTATCGTCACTAAATCAAACAATTATTTTTCTAGTGGAATATTTGTCTTAAATGACTGTTGGAGTGACTTAGTAATATTATTAAATGTAGATATAAAAAGTAAGCTTGTGCAGTTGGTTGTCAAATAATAACAACAATAATGAGCTTCGATAGCAGTTTGCCCAACCAATCATAGGCTCTTCGTAGCTTACAAAAGCCAGTTGATATTTTTACATGACAGAAAAACCTCTCGTAAAACAACCCACAAATGGAAACTTGTGCACAATGAGAATGCAGCGCGCGCGCACACACACAGATACATATTTCTCTACTTCTCTCACACGTACAGTCACATCATTTGGAATTCCATGATCTCTTGAATTTCAGCAATGCACTCAATGGACCCGCAATACTCCTTGGAGATGTTAATGTCCACTTCGACAACAGTTCTCACCCTGACACTGTCAAAATGTCAGAAATGTTGCACACCTTTCGTCTCATCCAGTCCGTGTCACAACCAACTCACAAAAGAGATCACATCTTGGACTGGGTCATACATCGACCTGATGACCACTTAGTGCAGTCAGTTGATGTTTCCCGTGATCTCTCATCTGACCACTATTGTGTACTGATCGAACTTGATCGCAAATCCCCATCATCGGTGCCAGTTTTTAGACCCAGTCGCTCATTAGGAAATGTTGATAGACTGGAATTTAGAGCACAGCTGCAGATGGCACTCCTACAACCACCCTCTGTTGTGCAACTTGACTGTGTTTTGCGTAGAGTAGTTGATGACCACGCCCCAGTGTCTCGACGTCTGATGCGCCAGTCTAAATGTGCGCCTTGGCATTCACAGATCCGAGTCGAACTCTGTGACCTGAAGCGCACGCGCCGGCGAGCTGAACGTGTTTGGCGGAAGACTGGACTCGTCATCCACAAAGAAATTTATAATGCCGCAAAGCGAAGCGTTGCAAAATGCATTTAAAAGGCTAAAGCATCATATCTTCAGGGCCAAATAATTAACTGCACCTCTTCCAAGAAGCTAGTTGCCATTTGCAATCAAATGACTCGATTTCGCACGACAACACCACTGCCCACTGTCTACCCTGTTTCACGGCTGCCGCAAGTTTTTAGTGATTATTTCACCAGCAAGATATCAGACACTCGATCATCTTTAGACTCGACGTCGGCGCTTGACAGCATCTCCTGTGATGCCCTCCTGGGATGCTCTATGACCAAGTTTCTCCCAGTCTCTGAAGCCGATGTGTAAGCGATTATTCTGAAAGCTAAAGAAGCAACTTGCGAGTTAGACCCAATGCCCAAAAGCCTTCTTCTCGAGTGTCTAGATATTTTACTTCCTTGCATCACACATATTGTAAATGTCAGCCTGTCGTCAGGTGTGTTCCCATCTTTGTTCAAAAATGCGCTGGTGAGGCCACTTCTTAAGAAATCCACGCTTGATATCAATGTGCTGATTAACTACCGTCCAGTTTCCAACTTGTCTTTTCTCTCTAAGATCGCGGAGAAACTAGCTTTCACACAGCTCTGGGCCTACCTACAAGAGCACCATCTTATCCAACAAGCTCAGTCGGCATATAGACCTTTCACAGCACTGAGACTACTCTTATTAAAGTAACAACAGACATATTATCTGCCCTTGACAGCGGTGATGTTTCTCCCTTAACTCTATTGGACCTGTCTGCTGCATTCGACACAATAGACCACTCTCTGCTCCTTCACAGACTCCACACCCTCTACGGAATTTCTGGTTCTGCCCTCTCATGGTTCAACTCTTATCTCACTGATAGGACCCAGACTGTGTTAGTTGACGGTCAGGCATCTCACCCTGCTCCACCTTTCTGTGGTGTTCCCAAGGCTCAGTACTTGGCCCAGTTCTGTTTATCCTGTACACTAAAACCACTTTCATCATGCATCCAGTCTCATCTGGTTTCTCATCAATCCTATGCTGATGACACGAAGCTTTATTGCTCCACTCCACTGGCTGAGTCTCACTCTGCTATTAGCTCTCTAGTAGCTTGTATTAGCGACGTCAAGGGCTGGATGGTAAAAGTTAAGCTTAAACTAAAAGATGATAAAACAGAAGCCTTCTTGTGCCATAGAAGAAGACATCAACCTTCACTTGTCAGTCTGCCCAATCACATCAAGGTGGGCGACAGCAACATCACCTTCACGTCATCCGTTAGGAATCTGGGATTTATTGTCACTGATGACATGACACTCGATAGACATGTAGCAGCTGTCTGTCAGTCTGCCTACTTTGAGCTCCGTAAGATCAGTGCTATCCGTCACTTTCTCTCTACACGCGCTACCAACACTCTTGTCTGTGCGTTTGTTCTTTCTCGACTTGACTACTGCAACTCCTTGCTGGCAGACTGCCCCTCATCCCTCATTCAGAGACTCCAGAGAGTACAGAACTCCGCTGCACGTCTGGTGCCACGAAACGGGACCATGTCACTCCTCTCCTTTGTTTTCTACACTGGCTACCCGTCTGTTCTCGCATTCAGTACAAACTGTCTGTGCTGTGTTTTAATTTCTTTGCAGGCTCCTGCCCTGACTATTTCTCTGAACTTCTCATCCCTTAAATCCCGCCCAGACAACTCCGCTCTTCCTCTGATGACCATATCCTAACTGTTCCTGTCACCAGAACAACAACGTATGGTCACAGGACTTTTGGCTACTGTGCAGCAAAACAATGGAACTCTCTTCCTTTCCATATCCTCCACCTTCCTACAACTGAATCTTTCAAATCTGCACTGAAAACGCACCTCTTCCTTGAGCATTACTCCTAACACAGTCCACACAATGCTCGTCCTTCTTACCCTCCCCCTTCTCTCTTGCTACTTTTCTACCCATCTTTCTCTGCAGAATCACTATTTTCTTCGCTCATGTTACTTGGTGCCTTCTTGTGTTTTCTATCTTTGTTTTCCTTTTGTCGTCAGTACAGTCGTTTATTCTTCTGTCCCTCGTGTTCTATCCATTTAGTCCATGTCTCTTCCCCGTTTTGAGTGCTAAGTGCATGAGTGTTAATATGCGCTATAAAAATCTTCATTATTTGAATGCACATACATGTATGTGCAGTCTAGTTGCTGGACCTGTAGGTAACATAAGCGTTTTGCCCAATAGCAAACGCGATGGAAGTGAATATACCCGCACATATCATTTTTTACTATGACAATAAACGTGTGACTAGAAGTATGATGACACTGTACACTACAGAAGTATGATAACATCGTACATTTTTTTATGGAAGAATGACGTAGGCCATCATAATGCAATCCTCTTCCATCTGTTTGGACCATGAAATGACACTCACACACATATCCTCCACAAATACCTGAATCTTGGACGCCTCCACAGGGGTACAGACGCTGTAAACAAATTGGTGCTGCCTCTTTGGGACGAGTGAACACACCTTCTCTCCATCTTGCCAAGTCTTGGGTTAGCAATTTTCTTCTGAGGTTAGTGGCTCCTAGCCATTTACTAGGGCCAAAAACTCCAAGGCATTTTCCAGGTCCAAACACTGCACCTATTGACAGGTTATAAAAATAAATTACTAACACGAATTTATATAAAGAATAAAAAATAAACGCAGTCTGGGGGACCTGCGGCGCACAGCATCATTTGTACAAGAGGCAGGCGTATCCATTTGAGTGACCGACAACAACAAACAACAACAAAAAATAAACTTGTGCATAAATCGGGTACAAAAGAAATGTGATTTCCGCACCTTACTTGAAATACTCCACTGCCCCACAAGCAGTGTTTCTGCACTTGCGTGACTCCCTGGGAAGTGAACCGCTGGCCGGTAACGGTTAATGATATTGTTTTTTTTCACCTTTTTATAGAGTCTTATAGCTATCTAAAAGAAACCTCTTTGTTTTTCATTTAGCGGGTACAGGTTGGCCACCCGTACCGCACTGACTAACTCAATGTCACCTTTCTGTGATACTTATATAACATTCTACTTTTATGAAATAAATTGCATAAACTTCTAAGACGTCTTAAACTAGGATATTTAAAAAAAAGGTATCTAGACCTACACGGTGGCAAATATTGGTTTTCAGCTCCATAACCAGATCAAGAACAAAGTTGGCGATCAAGTGAAAAAAGAATACGCGGAAAACTTTGCTAATCCGATATCCTTAGCAATGGACATTTTGAACTTAAAGGTGAGTGAATAATCCACATTTTGTCTCATCTCATCGCATCACATTGTTGAATTTCCCCTCCCCCTATCCTCGTCATCTCCAGTTCCTCCACATAACCATTGTGATCAGGAATGGCAGCAGCAAAATAGAAGTTATTGTATACAGTGCATATTAGACAATTCGTAAACATGTAAGTTTGGGGATAGGTTATATCGTATATTTGCTGCTTTCCATGCATTCTCAGAACACTTCGGTCCTTGTCACAATATAAGGTAAAAGTCCAACCTCTTTTTCTATAACAAACACGAACAAAACGTGCTAACATCTCTCTCAGATGACGCGGGGAAAAGGGAATAGACCAAATCTTGGTAGAGTGAACAGACTTAGTCTTGGTAAGATGAATAGGTAATAGATCAATCTCGGGACAGTGAACAGGGAGTAGAGACATTGGATTGGCCATGTCTGTGTAGTCTAGGCGACACATACATCAGAGGAAGACGAGACGCTTTCTATAATATAATTCTATAATATAATTCTATAATATAATTCTCGCAGAAAGAAACAATCGTCATATACATACAATTAGTCTGTTCTAGCTTGTTTTTATTAATGTAATGCAAGTCTTGAAGCTATGTTTTGATCTATTGTATATATGAAAATGACTGGATTATACTCACCCTGTACTCTCTAGATGTCTCAAACACAGGTCTTGTTCTCAAAGTGTAATCACCTCACACGTTTGGCTGCCTGTTCAAGCTTATGTTGACTAAAAGCTGGCTATTATCAGTCAAAGCTTTATCTGTGGCTCCTTATCTGCATGCATAACAAACATATTTTGCTGGGTTTTTTTTTCTCCATCTAGACATCTTTGTTCCTCGGCAGACCACATTGACCTACACGTACTAAATATTCGCTCGAAATGATTTGGTAATAGATTCTTCTCGTATATTGAACACCATCTATGAAATTCAATACTAATTTCTGATCGAACCATTCAGATAGCTCGATGCTTAAACCGAGTGTGAAAGGCTTTCTCGTTTCGGAATATCTTCGGCAGTGATCTCTCCCACTGCAGTCCGAAGGTGCTCATGGTTCAATGTTCAATGTCTGTTATATATATATATATATATAATATTGAGGAAGTACAAAATGTTCAACGTCAGCTTCTGTTTTTTTATTTCTCATCCTTTATGCTTGCCATAATATAACTCGATGCATGCTGGGATTCTGCACTGTTATTATTAGTAGCTGAAAACAGTTATGTGTCTGCTTCGTAACCGTTCATATTATTAATATCGATGGTAAGAAAAATGTTGTTTATACTTATTTATATCTTTGTTTTGAATTTTGAAAGCTTGAATGCTGTGGCATCAGAGGGCCAACGGATTTTGCGCCGCATTCTAAGGTCAAAACTTGCTGTAGAAAGGACATCATAATTGGCCCAAACGCAGCAAAATGCCTGTCGCCTGATATAAGTGACACGAGTGTCTTCAACAATAACGTAAGCAGTTCTTTTGGTGAGATGTTTGTTTCGTGGACGATTAGTCAACCTGCAGTAATTTATGTTAAGGTGTAAAGGATACCGTGAGGCTGGGTGGTTTCCGAGAGGCTTGTGATGCTCGTGGATTGACAATAGTTCACGTTACATTTCTGTTACAAAGTCGCTATGAACATTATCTTCATACTAATTTACTAATAACCTTAAATTTTCCATTGAAAATGACATTAAATGAATGTCTTTTTACTTGGACATTTACTTTGAGTGTCAACTGATTGTTTTATTCCTTCTGTCTACGATATATATTACCTGTAGTTTAGTCTCAAAGACAACGAATAAATGACTTACGTGATTAAGTTATCATCACTACCTGTGTGTCGGGAAAAATGTTTCAAAAAACCTTATTTTATAGCAAGTGTAATATGAACAGGGATGTTACGACAAGATCCAGGAGAAAATCCAGGACAAGATTGTGATTGGAGGTGTCGTTCTCGGCGCGATTTTATTTCTGCAGGTGAGGTATCCATTTAAATTTCCTGCTTAAACATTTTCCAAAATGGAATAAGCTCATGCACGTCCTTTGGTTGGATTCTGCTTAACTAGAGTAAAATTTCTGAGTTAAATAATTTTGTCACTTTTAGTATGCAGTTACACAAATATAAAAAATTTTATTTGCTGCTGCTGCTGCTGCTGATAATGATGATCTAGATAAAGATATAGATGATAATGTAGGGCCTATGTAAACGTGTTTCTCCCTGTTTTTATCCTATGGCAGCTTCTTGAGGTCGTTTTTGCCATCCTCATCGTCAAAGAGGTTGGTAAAATATCACCAGTGTAGTACGCCACAACATATAAATGATTCAGCAAATGGTAAGTCTTACTCTCTGTGTGTGTGTGTGTGTGTGTGTGTGTGTGTGTGTGAAAGAGAGAGAGTGTGTGTATGTGTTTGTGTATTTATGTTTTGAATGACGAATTTAAATCGTGCCCAATTTTGTAACTTTTAGAGTCCTACAAGATTTTATTACACGACCGAGAATGATCGTTTTTGTTGTTGATGTTTTTTTTTTTTGCTACAGAAAAAGTTTCATGACACAGCTTATGAGTGGCATCTTCGAAAAATAACATTTCAAGTAAAATCAGAGTTGGATTAATCGGCTAACAGAGCGCCAAAATTGTTTTATCTTCTTTTATACACATCCGAATGTATGTTCCCAGGATTATCAATTGTTTTAAAAAGTAAGCGATTTCTCTCTCTCACACACACACACACACACACACGCACGCACGCACGCACGCACGCACGCACACGTACGATCGAGCACAATTATATACATTTTTCTGGATACAGAACAAAGTTGACAGAAAACTGTGTTCGCAACTTAGGTCCAAACTGTAGGTAAGCTTACTTCTGACGTTTAATGACAATGTTTGAACATCCTTAATCGTAAAATAAACGTGATACGATTTACCACATAACTTGAAAATTGTCTACAAAGGTTTGTGTAATTTACACACTGAACGTGATAATTTGTATAAATTTGTGACGGCACATGATAATTACTCTACAAGATTATTGTATTAACTAGGCTTTAAATTGTTTAATGGAATCATAGTCACACACATATACATATATTGCTGTATGTACACATAGATACATTTCAATTATAACATGAGTAGTGAGTAACTGTGTACAGCACGGAAAAATACTTAAGTGAGACTGGCAGTAGGTAACGGTAAAGTTCACCGATTATTACATGTAGCAGCACGGATGTTGTTTCCGTGGTCCTCAACTAGGCATGGAATAACATGGATGCCAGAGTGGTAGTACTTTTCCATTTATGGTTACTGAAACAAGCTCATCATCACACACAAGCTTGAAAGTTGAGAAGTTATACTAATTGTTGATGAAAATTCTTGAAACATTACTATACATTATACTAAATTTTACTACTAATAAATCTATAAGAATAATGAAAAAGATGTGCAGTATTTTTTCTCGCTATCAACTAGAAATTTTTGTACACCAACTTCTTAGCTAGTATTTTTGTATCTGCTTCCTCGAAATATCGTATAAAGTGTATACAGTCCAGAACTTTTAACCAGTAACAAATTTTGTGAATTGTAAGAACTTCTTATTTGACGGGAATAAGGCGACAAAAATTAATTTAATATTGTCAACGACTTTCATGTTAACTGTGATCAGTTTTTATTACTAGCGCTTTTGATTTTGTTCGTGTTTTGTTTTTGGATTAGCTTTAAACTTCAGGTGAGTAATGACTTGTTTATGAATAGGAATGAAATAAATTAGAAATAGTTTTGTCTGTGATAGTTTGACATATGTTTCTTTAATCTACTTTGGACAAACAAAAGTATATAAACTGGCTCGTATTACGCAATAAATATTACACGATCATTAAAATATGATGATTCCAGCTAGCGTTTCAATGACTTTGTAATTATTGTGAAATAATAGTTCTGATTAAATATAATTTACAACCTTGATCTGTTTCTGTTTGTAGACTGAATGCACATGTGTATCCGAGTTTCCTTTAGGTCGCTTAACTATTTATCATTATCATTCTTTGACTGTTACTAGCTGACCTCCAGAAAAAACTGGCCTGCTAGTTAAACTACCCCGCCTGTGCTAGTCGTTGAGGGAATCTGAGCAGATGCAGCAGCTGACAAGGCGCGCCATTTTTTAGTGGTCTTGCGTTGTGTTAAAGAGGTCCTGTGTGGAGCGACCAGTCCACTCCTTCACGTTTGCTATCTAGTTCTTTATCTACTTCGGTTGCGACCTCCATCCACGGAACCCTGGGGAAACGATTGAAGATAGAGCGTCAGGCTAGTTACATGGTCGAACTCAACTAGCTTACGTCGTTTCGCTGTTACGAGAAGGTTGCCTGGTAGCCCATGCGGGTGGTGACCGATCTCCGTACAAAGTCGTTGGTCTTGTGTTCCTTGCAATAGACTTGGAGCAAATTTGTCAAACACTCGAATGCCTCTCCCAATATCAGTAAGCAGAGTCTATGTCACACATCCATGTAGCAGGAGGGAGACGCACAGCCTACACCTGATGGTGAACTGTATGCTGGTGCTTCGCCAGATCCTGTCCAGGGGTCATTGGTGCTGCCGCTGTTGCGATGATGATGTGATATCTGTTGACCAAGGGCCATCTTTGGAAAGCATAGCGCCAAAATATTTGAAACTGTTTGCCTCATAAAGCTGTACGCCATTTATGTAAACCTTTACTGTGTCGTGTTGATCATGTCAGTGATGATATCCATACCGTATACAGGCGTCTGACCGCCTGTTTTTGAGGTCCTGTACCTCACGGTTGCTTTTGCCATGAGGTCAATGTCGCCTGCAAAACGCAGCTGCATAGGGGACTTCCACCTTTGAAAATGGATGTGTGGTTCGTGGTTATGAAGAGACTCTCGCATGATGTTCTCCAGGCAGGAAGATGTCGAAAAGCAAATGCGTTATTCCTGGCGAACATCCGATCCTGTCAGAAAGAAGTCTCCACGTAATTGATGAGAGTACCGCACTCAGTGGGCTTTTGTAGAGTGCTTCAGTGGTTTTAACGATGTCCTCTTCGATGTTAAATTTCGGTATTGAGTGCGACAAGTCCTCGTGCAAAACTATGTCAAATGCCTTTTTCAAGTTGATAAAGTTATGGCAAAGCTCTCTCCGGTGTTGTAGGTTTTTCTCTGTACGGATACGACAGTTGAAGATCCGTTTACCTGTGATCCTGCCTTTTCTGAAGTGAGATTGCTCTTTCGCTAATATTTCATTGGCAAAAGAGTTCAGACGATTTTGAATTGACTTGGGAGGCTGACGGGACTAAACGTTCTGTTCTGTTTTGGTACTGTTTGCTGTTTCCTCTCTTTGGAAGGGGTGTGACAATTAACTGTCCTTGTACGTTCTTTCTTTACAGCTTTAGATTTTCTCTTTTGTCATCTTATGGTAGTTTCTCGAGGTCGTGTTCGCAATCCTCCTCGTGAAAGATGCTGGTAAAATATCTCCAATGTAAACCGAAGTATGCTGCAGAGACGATACATTTGACGGTAGGAAAGTTTTTTCTCTCTCTTTCTATATCTGCCGAGATGAGTTACTTTCACTGAAATGCGTATAGATTCTAACTGTATTCTAACTGTAATTATTTAACATTTTAATAACGTTTGGATTGAGTTCGACTGCAATGTTTGAGTCACATGTTTTTATTCATTCGTGAGTTCGATTTCTTTCTTTCTCTGTCGTTAATGTGCGTGGATGCATGTATGAAAGAGAAATAATTGAATGTTTCTCGCATTCTGATCGACATTCTTCTAAGGAATAAGGGTTCTAAGCCTCTGTTTACCTTGATATGCACAGGACCAAGAATTATTCAACTAGGGCTTTTGTTTTGGTCTGTTACAGGCGAGATCGGTTTTATGACGCTTACATGAGTGAGCTATTCAAATGTTAAGTACGAAGAAAATTCATAGATTTATACTTACAGTACAATAGCTCCAGAATTATATTCTTTAATTATTCTGTCTGTTCCAAAAATTGTAATGGTGTCTAGTTAAAATGAGAAACGATCAGGCATGTCATATAAATAGCGCTATTTCGTCATGGGTAAGGCGCTCTATGAATAAAAACATTATTATAAGATAACAATTGAAGTCGTCTGTGCTTTAGTCACGCTCCACAAAACAGACGAGAGAGCTTTCAGCGCTTCTATACTGCGCGCGGAGTGATGGCTGTCCTCTTTCTCTATCACAGTAGTATGCCAATATTCTAGCCAACAAAACCTACTTTAAAAAAAAACTAAAAACAAAAAGGTTAAATCCACAGTTGTGAGAAAATAGACGATGAAGCTACATTAAGCATTAAAATCAATCGAAAATTAACATATCCATAATCAGGGAAGTCAGGAAATAGAATAATCTATTAAAATACGCAAAATAATTAGAATATATAAGTCATTGCAATAAATATTTATGATTCCGTGAATTTACAAAGCGAGACCAAACAGTAACTAATTCCAGAGCGTTCACATTTTAACCATCGATTAAAGTATTGTTGAATGTTTGTGTATGAACGATTTCATCACGAAACCTGTAATTTGTTGCGGTTTTCCTGGCTTCTGCAGTACTCCAAGAGTAGAGCACCGTCACCAGCAGTCCTTGACGATCTCCATGTTTTGTTTATATTGAAGACCTGTCGGGTGCCTCGCTACATGATGCAGGTGACAAAGACATCTTACTGTTGGAGTCGCGAGAACTTTCAGCAAGACTCGATTCTCTGAAAGTTTATCACATGGACTCTGAGTGACAGATGTAGCCAAACCATGATTTTTTAATTTTCTTCTCGATGTTTTGTTTTATTTTACAAAACGATTGCTTCACAATGTGAAGTGACACTTTAATAATACTGTACATGCTACTACGTTTCGAATCGATTTCAGATGTAAACTCAACAGACAATACAGATAAGAAGTGATTCGATTGCAAGGGGCTTAATCAATCATTACTGCACTATAAAGTAGTACACAGTGTTGCTGCCCCTAGTTTACAGATTGCACGAATGTATAATTACTGTAATTTCCTTTCGCTTCTAAATTTTTGCTGTGGCTATTTATTTCATATTATAGGAAATTTTAATTAGTATTTTTTGAAACTGATCTTGACATTTTCAGCAGAAAATGTAGTGGCTGAATTATTATTACAATTTAATAAAGTGTCTGCTCAAAATGTCGGCCCCTGTGTAGTTAACAGTGATGGACATGCGATATACAACTACATTTTACGAGCTCTTTCAAAATGTGTATCCCTAAGGCTGTAATCGGAATGAATTAAATCAGAGTTAATTTTTTTTAATTGCGGAAGCAGAAACAGCGATACGAAAAACTTAAAATAAAAAATACCAGTCTTAGCACTCAGTTATATCGCCGAGCTGCACTACATCTGAAGTATTCTTGCTTCAGTGAGTTTAAGCACAATGTGCACCGACGTGAAAGACATGGTGATGCAGGACCTGGATGAGTTGCATCACTAGGAGCTAGGCTGTCGGAGTGTCGTTGGGCGACACCTTGATGACTAACGCAAAGCAGTCAGCTAACCTTAGCAGAAAAAGCAAGCATTGAGTTGACTTCCACTCAGTGTTAGCCTTACAGTTAGCTCCTAACCACGTTCTGTGCACCTCAACACCATGCCCGCTTTCATCCTACGGATGACATCACTCAGAGAGTGAGGCAGGAGGTAAGCGGCAGCTAAGAAGGTTGAGACGTCAACATGATGTTTCTGACAGTTGGCGGCACCCAGTATATATCTACGTCTTTGAGGCAGTTCTTTGTAGCATTACTTGTAGGTGCGGAATGGAGAGGCGCTGTGCTCAGAAATATCCTTTGTAAGATACAAATCGCTCCACTGGATATGGCCTCGTGCCAAGCACTTGATCTACTTCATGTACATCAAGTGCGTCCTCCCGTGCGATAACTAAAAAATTCTTTGTGTTCAGGACAACGTCTAAGAATCTTCCTGGTCGGTAGGCCTTTGTGATGTTATTGTTTTGCGTCTCTAGATCCCCCCTCTTACCCTCCTGCTGACATACTTCGCGGTGCTCTTGCGTCAGGCAAGCGCCTATTAACACCTGGATACAACTTCCTGAATATGAGAGGGATTTAATACTGTGCATGTTTTTTTGTACATGTGCATAGTTGTTTTGGAAGAGTGCTAGTACTAGCTCAAGCACGTGCATGCAGAACCATTGTCATAACAGTCTTCGACGACAAAAGCTAAGCTAACATTATAGTTAACAAGCAAATAAAGTAATAGGACCAAATCCTCCACAACAGTTTGCCTAGCCAAGAGTACTGAAAGCTGCAAACATACCTATCTAAAATTGGTAGCCACACTCACGCACACCATGTATTAGAAACAGTGAAAAGACCCTTGGTTATGCAGGAAGTTCGAGTACGAGTATCGTTTTGTGAGCGGCATTGTTGTTTGAATGTGGCCAGATGGTGCTATCTTGAGGTCGAGGCTGTAGCAAGAATTGAGTTTGGCCAGATATGGTAATTGCAAGAGACAGTGATAAGGGCTGATTGTGGCTAAATGGAGATATTTTGAGCTGGAGACTGTAGCCGAGATTCTGGCAAGGGCATCATCTTCTACAGGAGACTTCGCTGGGATACCAACACTAAGGTTATCGCGATGAAGGCTAAGCGGATCCTCCTTCTTCGAGAAAGATGAAGTCTTTCTGTCTCCCAGTAATTTCTATTGTATTTCTGTTGTATACATCTTATACAGAGTTTTCTGTCTCCGTTCATCATTACAACAGTTTAACATTCAAGGACAAGAGCTTAAATCGTACCCAGGGACGACCCAGAGTGACCTTTACACTCTTTGTAAAAGGAAGACATTTTTAAGTGTCTGCAATCCTGCGTGATGAAAGGCGAATCCTATCGGGAAAGATCCGTCAGCTTCAATACTTTGATATATTGATATCTCAGTTCTACACGAGGAGCGAGGTTGGGGGGTGGGGGGAACAGATGAACTATGCATATACTTCATTCTCCAAAGTTTCCGGGCAAATTTGAAAAAGGTCAGCTACCCTAGTCACTACCAATCGGTTTCTATGATACTCTATTTCTAAAAACAAACAAACAAACAAACAAACAAACATAAAACCAACAACAAATTAAGAGAGAAAGAGAGGGTAAGTGATTAGTTGATTATTTATTGCTACAAAAACTTAGCTCCAGCAATGGTATGCTGTTAGAAAGAGCATGTACGCACATGCTTGTGCCAGTTAATACAATGTAGTCTCGTGGCTAGTGTATGGCGACAGCAACCTGGCGATAACGTGCTATTCATCAGGTTCGTGCCAGTCAGCGGCGTCTTATTACCACCGGCGACAGCCTTTGCTCGAGACTTGCTCGAGCGACAAAACAGCCATTTGAATTGTACGAGACATGGCGTTCACCTGTCCAGCCAGCCAGCCAGCCAGCCAGACGTAAAAAGGGGTCACCCTTTTGTGACGTCCGTTATCTAATTCCTACCAAACTCGTTGGAGATACACATGTTTCATATATTTCGTCACTAGCTTTCTTATTTCAGTATTTCAGATTGCTCTTTCCTGCTGGGGTTGAAGTGTTTGCTTGTGGTGTTTATGATATGTTCTTCAACGAGAGCGTTTGTCTGATACACGGGGATAGGAGTGAGAGAGAGAATCATGCGCCCGCGCTCGTGTGTGTGTGCGTGCGTGCGTGCGTGCGTGCGCACGGGTGCTAGAGAAATAAGCTTACCTTTGGTTATACAGTATTCTATACAGAGCTATTTCAGATATCTTCTAGTCAATATTAATATGTATACAGTGACGATGGACGGGCGAGGTGACAACAGTGACCTTTAGTCCAGTGACAAACAAAGGAGCGTTGCTAAGGCCAGACCAAACATTCCCAGCGAGACACTACTGTGAAAGGCCAACGCAAAATTACCAACGTAAAGTCTAAGCAGATTTTCAGCCAGTCGCTGACGAGCTAATTTATCGGTTATTGGTCATCAGTCTCGTTCCAGCCTGTCTCACTCTTTGCCCCCTCACACATTAGTCTCTTGTAGTCCACATGTACTCCCATCGCAATTCTTACTCGTCCACAGCTTGCCCCAAACTATAGAAACAAATTATCTTTGCATGGATGATTAAGAATTTTCCACAAAATGCTCAAAGCAAGATAGTTACTTTTGATGCTTGAAGTGGTGCATTTTTAAAGCTGATGTCAGCAGCATGAAAGACAGAGTCTGAGTCGCAGAATTTTAGCACACCAAGGGGTTGGTGGCTAAATCAAAGGTGTGCGTGAACAGACATTAACAACTTCGACAGAACTCATGTATACTCCTTTTATTCCTTACTAAAAAGTAGAACTGGGGTCCAGTAAAGAGATCCTGTTTTGAAAAAAAAAAAACAGAAAAAGATGAAGACTGGGGGTGTACTACAAATCGGTGGGACAAAGTGAACCAAACAAAGGGTCTACAACAGAGGTAAGTTTTCGTTAGAATACATTTAAAACATTGTTTGTCATTTGAATATTATTATAAATGGTCAGTAGTTTCTTGCTATTTATTCCAAAAGATATATTCTGCATTTATCGTCTTACAGAGAAGTAGACGACGATTGCGTGGTAGTACATTAGTCAGTTGAGGAAATAAGTCCCTCGCGATCACATTTCAAGACACGTGACTTTTAGAATGAGCCAAGAAGAGCAAGACCTTTCGTATAGAGAACCAGTCTTGTAGACAAAAGCTCAGACAATGGCAAGTTAATGTAGGTGCAGGACGTAAGTGATTGCGTGCTTCTAGAAGTGTCGTCGCCTCGCAACCACAGGACACATCGAGAAGACTGTCACAGGGTCTGACTCTTCCCTCATCGAGTATAGAATCACTCACCGGAAAAATGTGTGTTTCGACTGCTGCTCGAGTCGTTCTGGTTGTTATCAACATCGCCATCGGGGTATGAAGATCAGGTTCTCGTCTTAACATGATAGATGTGTAGCTAACAGAAAATAGACAGGCTTTTGCATTAAAGTTATGATATGAAACGAACAGAATTAGTAGAGTTTTCACCAGCAAAGAGAGAAGTCAAAAGATTTGTAATAGACAATTAATCTACTCGAATACACTAGAAGGATATTTTCATGGGGCAAGATAAATACAACTTTACTTGTATTTTTATGAAAAAAATCATTTTGCAATTTTTAAAAAATATTATTAAACTTTATAATTTCTTATTATGCTTGAAACTCTTCTAGGTAGAGAGGAACATTGTTTTGGATACCAGTGAAATATCAGCCGAGTATATATCAGCAAAGAATGTTTTAGAGGAGAGGTCTGTTACATCAAAGCCTTGTGTCACTGCGGGACAATTTTACAAAATAACGCGTGAATCCAGCGAGGCTCATCCTAGCATAAGCACACAAACACGGACATCTGCAACATCTTGACTAAAAAGCAATAAAGATGTTACTCATAAACTTGCCCAGATATGGAAAAATGTGGCAGATTTGTGATACGTTTATAAGTACATAAACATACGACTAGATTTAGCCTTTTACTCAGTTCACAGCTGTCTGTTCACTTGTGATTCTAAAGTGACACTTGTGATTCTAAAGTACTATATTGATTGTTTGTTTCGTCCTTGCTCTTTGTTCTTATTCTGTTAAGATGGCCAGGTTGTCCTGTCTGCTCATACAGATTGTCTCGCTTGGCGTGGTGGTGATAGGGGCTTTACTGAAGTTCTCGGCCGACAAGTTCCTGCAGCTGGTCTTCGGGGCCGCCTCCTTCTCAGTGCAGAGCAGCGACAAGTCAGACTTCAACATTCCCAGCATCTCGCAGGTGTCAGAGCTACCGTTCCTGGGGGAAGTAGGCTATGCACTGATCATCTTCGGGGCCGTCCTCTTCTTCATCTCCTTCACTGCTTGCTGCGGCGCTTGCTGCGACTACAAAGTCTTTTTGTACATAGTGAGTAAACGCCTGCTGTACATAGTAATAACATTCGTGTTTATGGTTAAAAAAATCCTCGTTTAAATGACAACAAAGTCCTTGTGGCATGTCAGTAATAAACAGAAATTACCTTGAAAGCTTACGGTTACTAGTCACACAATTCTCGCTCTAAAAATAAGCTTAATTTGCCCTATGGGTACTGGCTAATAGAGATTAAATGGTTAGCAAATTGTTATAACATAGTTGCTTCATCAGTGTCGAGATTGGGATGAAATCCTGGAGAAGAAAGAAAGAAAAAAGTTAACTTTTTCGTGACGTGACTAAACTTGGTCCGCTTGTCTTTGTCGTCTGTAGTTTATAGTCGTCCTGACCATTCTTATCATCGCTCAAGCCGTTGTCTTCGGACTCATCATGACCAAGGATTCTGCGGCAAGTTGGGAAGGAGGGAAAACAACTCGTCTGTGTGTGTGCGTGCGTGCGTGCGTGCGTGCGTGCGTGAGTGAGTGAGTGAGCGCTAAGTAGACTTAAATAAAAATATAATCTGTCAACATTTTGGTAACAGTATTATTGTTATCCTTAAGCACCTTGACCACAGTTATGATTTCAAACACCTTAATACAACAGTAACACGTGAAAAGTTTGACAATGGTCACAGCACGTACGTTTTTTTCTACAAGCTAGTCACGACCGAGTTAAACACCTGAAGCATGCTGCTAAACGGGCTTCTAGCCAAAAAATATGCTCTCTTGTTGATATGCTGATTATTTTCACAGTCAGGTCGTTTTTTTCCAACACAGATTAACAATAAGATTGAAAACACCATCGGAGACAAAGTGAAGTCAGATTTTCAAGCAAGTGGACAGGATGTTTTCTCATTTTCCATCAATCTTCTAAACTACTTTGTAGGTGCACCTTATTTATCGTCAGACACTTTACTGACACTGTACTAGTACAAAGGTGTGGTGGTAGATGTAGAGTGTAGTAATGGTCGTGGTGTAGTAGTGAGTAATCGTAAGAAAAGACATAGAAAGCACCGCAACTCTTGTATTTATTTTTCTAATTGCAACAAGAATATATCTATAGATGATTATAAACAAATATGACTGTATATATGACTTCTCATATTATAAATTGTCATTTCTATTTATAAACATTATAGTGCGTCGTCAATGGATTGAAATGGATTCTTTAGGATGCCGCAGTATATGTTTGTCAACCTGATAAATAGCTGGCTCAGTCTGTGATGTACGATAGTCTACCCGGACCTAACGTGAGTTTTGTCGTACAGCTGGACTGCTGTGGTATTCGGGGTCAGACTGACTTCACGTCCCTGCCACCCACGTGCTGCTTGAAGAGCATCATCGACGGCTCCGACAGCACCAAGAAGAGCGCGTGCAAAACAGCGACAGCACCGGCCACCGACTACAACACGGTGGTGAGTGGTCAACACGATGGTCAGAAGTCACCGCGTGATGAGTAGTCCACCCAGTGGTAACGGGCCTTCTAAGGGAAATAGTGAGGAGTAGTGATTACTGTAAACAAAAAAAAAATCACATTCTTATTGTCTTTACGGCGAGAGCAAGCATTAGAGCAAGCACGAGAAAAAAGAGATAGGGAGAGAGAGAAATGGGAGGGGGTGGGATGTGTGTCAAGACACGGGTGGTGCTCAACACACACTCACGCCAGACAATTGCGCGTTCTTTCAATAAACAACAAAATGATTGCCTGAGGTTGCCCAAATCATGTTAATTCTGTTTCGTTGTGGCCCAGGACTTTACACCATAAGACATGAACACATAAATTCTTAATACACTTCCAGTCTCAATTATTAAACTCTCAATCAATCCTTCCCACAGTTCAAGTCCTCAATACATCACCTTTAAACAATGCACTCTATTTCATCGTCCTGTTCTCTTCAAATTCTATCTCTGGCTCTCTTTAGAATAACAGTCATCAATTGCAATACTTACAGTTCAGCAGTCAGCTATATTCTTCAATTTCTCACTATCATGATTATTGTTATAATTAGTATCATTTGAAAAGCGCCATGAGCCTGCTCTTAGGGGTGGGATATGGCGCTATAAAATAACCTTTAATATAATATAATATATTAGAGTTGTCACCCTTCCTACCTCCAACCTACCAGAATCCATCAACTCAAAGAACACTACTCATACACGTGAAGCAAGAACACCAATGACACAATCCAAATCTCTCTGATCATCCTTCCCCGGGGGTGGGGGGGGGGGTGAAAAATAAAACACTTAGACTGCTTCGAACAACACAGTTCTTTCCGACACTCCACGGCGAACACACAGGCCGTGTCGGCGAGGCGGGTCACGGGGGTCGCAGCGTAGGTACTCCACAGTGACGTAACGGGGCCCAGAATGCTCATCTGGCCTGCTCGCCCGTCCTCAATAGTTGTAATTTATCCAAACGCTGCGGGGTCCGGTAGGCTCCAGGTAAAGTCGCCAGCAAAGTCGCCAGGTAAAGTCGCCCACACAATTAAGACCACGTCTGGGCGAGGTTTACCCAGAAGGATCAGTATCGCGCCACATCCAGTGTCGATCGACACTCTCCTGCTTCACTATGCTTCAATCTCTCTCTCTAGGGAGATATTTCCCTGGCGTGACTCAGGCACGTCTTACACCTGCCGTATCCCGGGCCTGAGTGAGTTTTCTATGCTTTTTCCCGCCAAACTCTACTGCTGAACTGTGTTTACCAACTGGTCATCTCATGCTTAACCCTTACTTGTGTGCCAATCACGTTCATTCCCGCCTACACTCTATCCACACGTGCAAACCATAAGTCGCTAAGGGGTTAAATAGTATGGGGGGAAAAAAACTATGGAGCGGACTGGTCCGTGACAATGTGGGACTTGAGCCTCACTGTGCACGGTTTACTGTGATACTCCCTCGGATACGTTTCTCCTGATAATATCTAATATTGCTATCAAATTTATGTGGGAACGTGCAGAGAGATCGAGGCTGTAGGTCACCGCATTTATATTTGTTGTGTCTTTGCACATTTGTGATTATGAGGACCTGTTTATGTGTGCATGCGTATTGTGCATTTCTATTTACAGGGATGTTATGACACGCTTCTGAGCAAGATAACAAGCAACGTGACTGCAGCTTCTGTTATTATGGGTTTCATTCTACTCTTGCAGGTAAATCTACATTAGGCATTACGAGTATGGGAGGGGCGGATCACCTAGACCATCTACCAGCCGTACCAAGATTAAAAAAAAAATAATACAATACAACTTTATTAATCCACAAGGACAGTCACACATGTAGTGTGCATATGCTAACAATATACAGATACGTACATTCCTATACATGTTGAAATAATTTCTCTCACACACACAATATGTATATATACTCATACTGCCAGGAACAATAAGATACAGTTGGTGACCTTAGGTCACCGCAGGCTAACACAAGATCACGGCCAGTAGAATTTATCAAGTGAAATGAATAAGTTGGGGGACAATCGGTTCTGCGTGCAGGCATCGCGTACAGATATGAATGAAAACTCACCTGCCAATACATGATCAGAAATAGTGAGAGTACGGGGTGCCTTCCTAAGGATTTTGCTGATAACTGAAAAATACCAAGTTAGTTAGTTAGTTAGTTAGTTAGTTAGTTAGTTAGTTGTTTTATGCCAAGTCAGCAACTAAGGCTATCTCATGGCAAAAACAATGCACATGACTATTCAAAGGTTGATATTAAGAAATTGTACAAGTCTAGAGATTTCTCTTTTCTTAGTTTTTATAAAACAACAGTTTTTTAACACATAAGTTCTATCATATCAGGTGAAACATCTGAATGGACTTTACATATGCCAGGATTGATTTGGAAGAGTGTTTGGCAAAAAGGTCAGCAAGTCCGGTTTCCGTGATCTTGGAACAGATGTTAGCAAAGGAGACTTTCAATGAAGGACTGCTAGAACCGAGTGAGAATGAGAACTGACAGAGAAAAACCTGAGTTTGCGTAGGAGGTACAGGCGTTGCCGGTTCTTACTGAGGATCATGTCAGTGTTGACGCACCATTTATGCTGGTTATCAAAGATACTACCTAAATATCTATGAGTCGACTGCATCGATGACATCATCATGGATAGGACTGATGACTGCCTCAGGCTTGTTCATCCGAAAGTTAATTTCCTTAGTCTTTAGGCATTCAAGGCATTCGTCACACCAGCCTACAATGTCAGGAAGAGAGCCAATATGAACATGCTCATTATAATACACAAAAGTGACAGCAAAGCATGTCATCAGCAAATTTTATAAGAAAGCTCATATCTCTAGTGCTTCTACAACTGTTAGTATAGAGTATGAACAGTAGTGAAGACAAACCGCATCCTTGAAGGGGAACCTGTACAGGTGACCGTTAAGAGAAACTCTCTGCTGTCTGTTTGTTAGAAAGTCCAGAATCCAGAGAGTTAGTTGGTGGGAGAGAATGCGAGAGATGGAAGACTGAAACTAGACTCTCCGCTAACAAGTGAGGTTGCATAGTGTTAAAAGCAGAAGAAAACTCAGCAAAGAGAAGCCTGGCATGAGCTTTAGGTTTCTCCAGATGTTTGTACAGTGTATTTAGTATCAACAGCTTAGTATCATCGACACCTCTCCCATCTCTATAGGGTCAAGATGTCGATCAACAAAGGTCATAACCTCGCTCCTTACAATTTTTCAAGTTATTTCATGATGATTGAGGTAAGAGCAACTAGTCTGAAGTCGTTTGGTTGACTGGGTCTAGTGATTTTTGGAACAGGCACAATGTGGGAAAGTTTTGAAGATCAGATATACGGCCAGAAGCTACAGAAAGCTGGAACAGATGTAAAAGTCCGCTTAGTTGTTCGGCCTTGTTATCATTTATTCGCCTCAACAGATCTGTGACAGAGGACTGGGGAATCACCAAACCATGCTCAGGGACCAGAGACTGTTTTAGTGTGGAAACATCGTGAGAGAAGGCATGGTTCTCAAAGAGGGCATATACAATATTAAGCACGTTGGGAAGATCACTCATCAACGCCAGCAAGTCCCACTCAGCCAATTGTCGGTTAAGGCAAGAGTCACGGTAAAAAAACAAAACAAAAAAACCCACAATAATAATAATAAACCGTACGATTTGTATCTGTATCCTCACGCTCGTAGAGTATGCTTTTTACGACATTTGTTAGTGAAGAGACAGTATAGGAAGGGAGAGAGGACGAAACCTTGGGGTGCGCCTGTACTGAGCTCCTGTATACTGGATATGCGATTAGTGACTCTCTTTGGGGTCGGTCCAAGAGGAAGTCAAGAATCCAGAAGCAGACAGACTGGGAGAGACCAGGTGCGTAGAGCTTATCAAAGAGTTTCTGCGGAATGATGGTGTTAAGGAGGACCTGTTGTCAACAAGGGGTGCATAGGAGCCAGGGGATTCAAGTTGCTGGAGTGTGAAGAGCTAGAGAGACAGCATCGTCCACTGACCGACTGGCCTGGCAGACGAGTTGAAGAGGGTCTGGGGACAGATAAGAGATGTCTGAGGACCAATTTTTCCAAAACTTTTATCACGACAGATGTGATTTTATCACGGTCTTTTGGGGGACAGGGACGTTCTCTGATGCTATAAACAGCGATGGACGGCAGAGAGTTGGATACAGATATAGACTGGCACAACATATTGAGTGAGAGTTGGATATAGATATAGACTGCCATAACATATTGAGTGAGAGTTGGATACAGATATAGACTGGCACAACATATTGAGTGAGAGTTGGATATAGATATAGACTGGCATAACATATTGAGTGAGAGTTGGATATAGATATAGACTGGCATAACATATTGAGTGAGAGTTGGATAAAGATATAGACTGGCATAACATACTGAGTGAGAGTGAATGAGACATAACGAATTGTATAGTGATTTAATACCTTGGTCTCAATTAATGAACTGTGTCAACTTTTTTTTATTTTGCAGGTTGTTGAAATAATGTTGGCCATTGCTCTCATAAAATCCAACAAGGTTTCTCCTCTTTGAGCCACCAGAAATCATGGCGGGTGGCGAGAATGGAGTGACGTCCCCTGCTGTAACGGAGTTGGTGTGTCTGAAAGTTAACATCGTTTGTAAGAACTCGGCACGTCACTGTGCAGTAATCAAATCAAACCTGTATCTACGTGTAAAGATTTACTCAACAACAATCATTTCGCAGAACTTCATCCCTCCTGTCCACCTTTCTGTGTGTTTTTAACTGTAAAAATCAATTTTATAAAGCATAGGTGACAATACTTTTTACAAATCTTACAAAAAAAAACAAAAAACAATATAAATCATTTTTCACTAAAATTGCGCATACAGTAATTTATGTTTGTCTCTAACTAGTTTTTGGTGTTATTTTTAATCTATTGATCTTTATATTTTACATTTGGTTTGTCTTCCGTTTCCCGGTGCTTGATAATATAGTTGAATTATATTGCTTATATTCTTAGAGATTCTTTCTTTTTCTGACTTGTTGCCCCCGTCTCTGATTGCTGTTAACCAAACCTGTCATGCGAACTCCTCGTTGTTTGACCACAATTCAAGAACTACAATTGCCGAAAAATCAACGATTCACTTGTATAATGCTTTTGTTGAAATGAGCAAAAACAGTGACTGCAATTTTCTAGGCTGCTGTGTTGATTACCATTCTACTGGCGTCTCAGTTAAAGTTACATTTGCTTTCACAAATTCAAAGTAATAGAAAACAAAAATCACGGAAACTTGCTTATGTATGTCTCATGACAATAATTATATTTTGGCTCGCTTGACTGGCTTACGAAGTCTCTTTACAGCTGCAAGCAATTTACAGTTGTCTTCCAGCAAGTGATTGGAAGAAGTTAAGAATGTATGAAGATTTGAGCACGAAAGAGGACAACTGATTTGTGGAAGATTCTGGAATACTGTAAGCTGTATATTAAGGAATTAGTGACGTCACTCCACTTTGTGTGTTATTTGACAAAAGTGCTGACGTTACAGCTGATAAACACATGAAGCTATGACGTCACTCCCTTGCTATTTTTAACGGCTGTGACGTCGCTGCACATGGGAGGATAGTGACGTGTGTCTTCTGCCTCAGCACACACCTGGCTTTCGTGGACTGCCTGCTGTAACCCCTAATACTTCATTTAACCTGTTCTTCAGCCAGTGGGGTGTACCTGGGGAGGTTGCTCACTGAGTGGCCAGCGACGAATGTACCCGGTCTAAGGCAATAGACTCATGGCGAGTAGACCTTCTCTTCGTCTCTCTGCTCTTGTAGAAAGCTTACTGAAGAGTGTGTCTTCAGTCTAGGCAGCATACAGTTGCACAGCCAGCGCCACTTACTCGTTGCTGTCTTACCTTTGTAATGTATTTTTTTTTTTTTTGCTTTTGTTGGCTTCGCCCCATTAACCTGCGCAGCACTTGGCAAATGACGGTCGATCGCTTCAGACAGAAGTGACATCACTCAAGACAGAGTAGGGGCTTAGGTTCAGAGGACGTTTCAGTCCACTGACTCGTGCAGTGCCCGGAGAAGAGAGCACTGACAGAACAGACTGGGCAGCAGGCTTTTAGTCTAATGGTGCAGATTACGAAACCTTTAGTGACAAATGAGACAACGATGATGAAAATAAATCATCAGAAAAATCTGTGCTGCCTTTCACTGAGAGGCATTTCTCTGAGAATTTCTTAATCTCTGAGTCAAATATGGTGTCAGAAAAATCATGGCTATGTGTAAAGCTCACATCACTGCTTAGTATTTCTCACTATCCGTTATTTAGCGATGCCTGATTATAATATTACTTATCTTTGCTGTGTTTCTCACCTTTTGTTGTGTGGTAGTCCTACAACGTCTGACAGACAAAAGATACTTTAATGGTAAGACAAACAATAGACATTTTTCATGGTATTTATTATTTCTTGTCAGTTTGGTGAACACTGTGAGGAGAGAGTTGTTTTATGGACTAGAATTAAACATACGTGTTGCTCTCTCTTGTATCTCAACGTTGTTCTCCTTTGTTCAGAAGAGGGAGGCGGGAGGGAGGAGATGGGAGGGAAAGTTTGAAGAAATTGGTCACGTGATGAGGCAGACAGACCGACTACATAGAACAGATAAGGGTTGTGGTGGGTGTGGGAAGACAGAGGGCTGACAGACACGGCACCTCCACGTCAAATCCTGAAAGTCTGTAAGTCTGTGTCTCGGTATCAATCAGTTGCGAGAAGGGTGGGGAGAGGGCGAGCCGTGTGCACTGAATAAGATCATTGACAGCCAGAGCTAAAGAACCTCCTGGTGTATTGAAAAGACGTCTCTCAATAGCTTTATTTATGTACAAGGAAGGAATCAGAACTTTCGTCATCGTGTCTTTCCTTTGAACAAAGTGCTATGAATACGCAACCACCTCACTTAAAGAGATTGTATTTACCTCACAAATCAGTTGACCTGTCAGATCGACGTTCTTTTAAGTACTCGTCCTGAGACTCGACAAACACTCAGCTGACAGCACCGTACAGGTACGTCCTCACCTAACGTGACGGGTGTTGTTTGTAAGGTTGGTAAGGCCTGTGAACTATTGTATGTGTGATTTGTTGCTGATAAATTTCTGAGATAAACAGTTTCAAAGGTCTGTGAGTTTGTGAATTTCGTCATTAATAAATATTGTTGACGGCTATTTAAAACTATTTTTGAACAAAGGGGATCAGCTAATTTTTGAGTCAGAAGTTTGGCGAGGTTATTTGTTTCCAAGGTGTGTGATCATGAGATTTGCAGTGTGGGATATTGTATGGTTCTGAAGGCCCAATTGTCAGGTTTCACTTACCTCTGTATGTAATCTTGTACATTTTGTATTGCTCTTGATGTTTGTTTTTGACTATATCGCTTAATTATTTGCGTTTTAGGTTTGCAAATCACTTTACTCCTCGCCTCCTCCGATTTGAAAGCCTGATCAAATTTTGTATCAGTAACTTCATGAACACGATATATTCGTTTGCATGATCCATGTTCTCTTTCATAATTTTTTTGTTAGTTATTGTTTCTGTTCTATAATATTTCGTTTTAAGAATGATTCTTATATGGTGAAACTAGAAACTAGGTAGAAACTTTAACAAATGTTTCCAAGCTACATTACATGCAACCAGGTTAATTTTGTTGTAACGCAGAAACCATGTCTTAAAGTGTCATTAATATTCGCGTACAAAAGACAGTCTTGAGACTATTTTGTATGTTTAGTAAAGCTAAGGCTTTTTTCGTTTACTTTCACTTATGATAGATACCCTGCTACTGCAATAAGTAGTTCAGAATATACTGACGCAGACGACACTCCTTTACAGAGGTTGTGCGTCAGTCTATGTGCGACGCGCAGGACGCTCACCCAACTCTCCAGCACAAACCGAAAGCGGACCTAAACAAATAGAAGTCTTTCTTGTAGATGACACATGAATCTCACCAGACACTACACAGTACTCGACTCGTATATGCAGGCACAGACTGAAAGACGAATGAGATACGAGGTAGCAAATAGAATTAACAGTATGGTGTTGTAAATACTTTTGGGATAAAAGGTTAGAGGTTTTAGTAAAGGTACCCGTCCGCTCTTTTTGTTGCAAGCCGTTTCAAGCATATGAATAGTTCAACTTTGTTCCTCTTAAACTGTCTTTCAGTTTTAAAATTTGCATTCCAGCAGGTGTGGTACTGTTCAGCAGCTTGATCGTCTGCCATAGATGTCGTCACACCTTACATGAATGGACAAAAGTGGTCAGACACGAAACATCGTACATACATTACATGGCACTTTACATTCATGGCTAAGCACGACACACCTTACATACGTGTCTAATCAGGTACACTTTGTGTACATGGCAAAACACGACATAGCAACACAGGGTCGCAGGTGCAGGACAAGCAGCGCTGTTACCTGGTGTCAGGTCGCCTGCACAAAGCGCCCTCTGCTGAGCACCTAGGGTGGTGTCACGGCTCACCTCGTCAATACACTAGCAGACTTAAATAAATAGGTTGACTGCGATCATGTGAAGCCTGGTACGGGTATCCATTTCCACGCAGAAAAGAGTCAAACAATTGGCAAAGTCTCTCATTAGACGCGCACACCCATTCATTTGCGCACCGCTCCCTCCCTTCCTCCCACACCCGCTTTGAGTTTGTTACTCCATCACTTTTCTCGTTGGCTTAAAAGCGTTGAGCTCCTGACAAGTAAGGAAAATCGCTATATAAGTTGTTCTAATAACAGTAATAATATACACAATTTAGCTCTCAAACGCAGAAGATTAAAAAAAGTCTGCACGAATTAGATGCATACGGAGCAGACTTCATGACAAGCACTCTACAACCTCCAGATGTTTCACAAACTTGCATAGTCACATAAACTCACAGAAACATATAAATATATTAGTACATATACCAACACACACACACACACACACACACACACACACACACACACACACACACACACACACATGTTGGCGTTATAAATCCTTTTATGAATGATATCCGAATGGGATTATTTCTTGTGTCTTGTAGAGAAAAACAGCAAAGGGTTTGAGGAAAAACACAGACACATGTGATCGTAATTATTCGCCCTGTAGAGGATATCGAGATCTCAACAGCTTCCGTGTATCACGCAGCTGCTTAATTAAAAGTTGTAACCAGATAACTGAATAAATGGAAATAGGAAATGACTAAAGAGGTAAAACATTCAAAAAAAAAGGTTAAATGGTAAAGTATCCCATGGCAATGTAGGTGATTCGTTAGTCTATTATTGATGTACTGATGATGATGATGATGATGATGATGATGATGATGATGATGATGATGATGATGATGATGATGGAATCTATAGAGAGAAATTTTCTATGTGGAAGCCTACTTAATGCACTGTACTTGAGAGACTACAAACAAACCGACAGGAAGCCATAAAAGAAACATGCGTCAGAAAATGAATGGCGAGCTGTAAAGCATAAAGTAAGCGGTGTTGCTTAGAAAACAAGTATTTTCAGAAATATAAATCAACTTCTCCTTAAATTAAAGGCACCGAACTGTGTATATACTTTCTTGATGAAAAGATTAATATTTTCTTAATTTTGGTGTTAATAACTACATACACGGACTACAACTGCCCAACAAATAAAACAGTTAGACCAAACTAGGCAACAAACATCATATGTGACAGCTAGCAGTTGATTAACATATTGCGTGGTAACTGATCTAATAAAATAAAACATTCAATAAAGTTAGCATGTATTCATAATATTGGCACGAACACACACACACACACACACACACACACACACACACACACACACACACACACACACACGTTCAACAAAAACACTCACTCACTCACTCTGAACAACCGGTCTAGGAAATACCGTGATGGTTAGCTGACCTGGGTTCAGATCTCGTTACGCGCACGCTGTTCTTTCTCTGCATGTGGCACCTGTGTACAGGGTCGGCTGTTTCGCCGTAAAAAACCTAATCCTCCTTCTCTTAGCCCATTTTTTCATGAAGTCCGTTGTTGGAGTAGTGCATTGTAGTATAACAACGTGCTCTAAAAGCATCAGCTTCGTACTCTGTCCTTGCTATACAAAGACGGTTTCTTGCCCACTCGATCCTGCTTTTTTTCTCACAGGGTCTTGATGTCTTTACACCCAGGTAAAGCTCTCGAAACTATTCCATTGTATGAACGTTGTATGTAAGCCTGGGGTGCACAAGATTCAGTGCATAATTATCTGTGGAAATAAGGTGCACCAGGTCTACTGTCTTAGAGACGAATATTAGGCTGAAGTTTATTATTATTATAAAGATGAATATAAGGCTCGACTGAGGTGTGTCTGACACGAAAATTGCGTACGTGAGCCGCGATTTCGTGCTTTTTGCGACACGAGGTCTGCAGAGTGTGCAGGCCACAATACGTGTGTATGTGTGTGTGTTTGTGTGTGTGTGTGTGTGTGTGTGTGTGTGTGTTTATGTGTGTGTGTTTATGTGTGTGTGTGCACGCTTGCTTGAGAAGCAAATACTGCACCGTGTTCTAACAGTTTATTATGTCAGTACGTGATGTTGACACAACCTCTGTGCCCTGGTTGCGAATTTAAATTGTAGAACTAATGAACATAATTAATATTAAAGTTCATTTGTGTAGCAAAATCTCCCGGCCAACAGACAACTCATTGCGCTGTATCCACAGAACAGACACAATGATGTAGGGCCGCAAAAGAATGATGCGAAGACTCGCGTTTCGATACTAAAAGGCGATCACTTCAAATTTAACGGTAGAGACATACTGCCCCCAAATCTTCAGAAACAATAAACAGGTAAATAATTCAATTAACACACTTCTGTAAATGTCTTACTGTACAGCGGCGCCTGCCTAGAACACTCAGCTCACTTAGAAGACCAGAGCATTAGTTCATCATGGGCTGCCTGGCCTTCATCGGCAGAATCGTCCTTGTTATTCTCAACATTGGCTTTGTGGTAGGTGCTGCCTCTTCTTTAAAAACAATTGTTGGAAGTAGACTTGATACTTCAGAGTAAGCCTCACGCTTTTAAGCAACAATCCTGTTGTTACAGACATTGTTGTTGAATTAAAATTAAACCAGATTTGTAGCTTCATATTTGTAGTTAAATATATTAAAAGAAAACAACAGCCAATTATATACCATGATGAACACAATTTTTATTGTCTTTGACGTTTCAGCGTTAAAGAACCACGTAAGAAATTATATTGGGATGTAGGACAACCACAAAAAACCTGGTATCACTCGCTTACCCACTCGCCTATTTCAACATGAATGCTTCTCTCCCTCTGGATTGTTCCAGCTGGGCTCCCTGGCAGTCGTGGGAGTCGGGGCATTGCTGAAGTTCCTTCCGGACAAGCTGACGACCATCATCTTCGGCGTGGCGTCCATCGTACTGGAGGAAGAGGACCGTAAGGCCTTCCACATCCCTGACCTCAAGGACATCACCGACCTGCCGTTTGTTGGGGATGCTGGCGTGGCCCTCATGGTCTTTGGGGGTGTTCTCTTCTGCATCTCTTTCATGGCTTGCTGCGGGGCCTGTGGAAAATGGAAACTATTGCTTCTGGGGGTGAAAACACACTACTTTATCCTGTATCCTTCACTTTATTCTGCTTATTTCTCTCTTCCCTTCTGCGTTTCTGCTCTGTGTGTGTGTGTGTGTGTGTGCTTTATATTTCCTCCTCTTAAGGTGTTTATTTGTTTATTTTCCCTTAAGCTATTTATAAGTACCGGAGAAGTGTTTTCACTAAGTAGTTCCCCTTTAAGCTAGATTATACATTGATTTAAATATATAGTTAATGAGATTTGAAATTATTTATTAAACTTGCCACAACACATCGAAGAAACTGACTTTTGAAAGTAATTACGTGTACTCGAAATTAGTTCGGGTGATGGAATTGTTTGTGCTAGAAAAGGAAGGGAAACCATAGAAAGCAAGTCTCATGGTTAAGGACCTACGATTAAGGACCTAGGTGTAGAACCCATAGAATGCAAGGTTCTTCCACAAGGATCTGAAAAAAAGCCAGATAACATCATTTTTCACATGGTCTTGAAGCTAATGCGTGGCGTGGGAGTTAAGTAGTCTAGAGAGTCTGCCTACAGAGTAAGTGTAGAGAGTTTCTCTCGCTGCTGGAATCACACCCATAATTTTTTATGTCCTCAGTTCATTATCTCTATGTCCATCCTGGTCATCTGCCAGGGCATCGTGGGCGGCATGTTCCTTGCCAAGGATTCAGTCGTAAGACACGTACCTATGTGGTGATTGTATTTAGCCGTATAGAATATATCTGTACAATGTAATGTCGTGAGCGTCTGCCTTCGTACATAGTGTAGCCTTTGATTGTCTATTGCTATGTAGCCTGCTATTGTGTACAGTCTTGTAGCATGTGAGTGTGCAGCCATGTAGCTATGATTGTGTGAAGCAGTGAACATGATTATTTATAGTCAAACAGTGTGATTGTGTACAGAAGTGTAGTATTTGAATTGGTGTTAGGGTTGGTATCGGTGTGAGCTATTATTTGTGATTAGAAATAAAATTCCAGATATATGATTCTACAACTGTACACCATCAACATCACAATCTATATGTTTCACTTGAAACGAACTTGAACGTACTTAAACATCAATACATTTACACTTAGCAAGGACACACAAATCCACATAAAATGTTCAGCTCGAGATTTGAGATTCTTTACCATGTGCGAGCTTTGACAGTGAAAAATTGTTTCAGTGAAAAATTGTTTTTAGCTTGATAAAAATAAGATTTTTATACATAGCAGGCTTTATATTTGTATTTCAACAGCTTCACGACAACATTCGAACCAGAGTTGGCGACATGGTCAAAAGCGATTTCAACAAGAGCGCGACTGATCCTTTTTCGTTCTCTATCAACCTGATGAACTACTTGGTGAGTTGTGCGGTCGGACTAGCTCTGTCCTCCGTCTGTTGCATTTAAGATGTGAGAGAGAAGAAAGAAGAGAGAAATTTTTAGAGAGGAAGAACAGAGAGCATTTCTCGCCTCTTTCATTCCCATTTCTTCTTTCCTCCATTTTATTCCTAGTTTATTTTACACCGTCCAGTCTTTCCTTTTTTCAACTTGTTTTATGTAATAGTCTGGATGATGGAGACATTACTCTGTGTTCTCTGTGTTTTGTGTAATAGTACGGATGATAAAGACACTGTGTGCTCTGTATTTTGTGTATTATGCTCGATGATAGAGATACTGTGTGCTCTG
Organism: Marisa cornuarietis; assembly: GCA_004794655.1. Classification (NCBI taxonomy): domain Eukaryota; kingdom Metazoa; phylum Mollusca; class Gastropoda; order Architaenioglossa; family Ampullariidae; genus Marisa; species Marisa cornuarietis. The sequence goes on from SMMW01000636.1 coordinate 6,056,784, forward strand.
TGCTTTGTGTATTAGTTTCGATGATAGACACACTACTCTGTGTGCTCTGTGTGCTGTGAGCAGCTTGACTGCTGTGGGATTCGAGGGAAGGAGGATTTCAACGGCACCTTGCCGCCCACGTGCTGCCGAAAGGACATTATCGATGGTCAAAACAGTACGGCGAAGCAGGCGTGTGCAGCAGATCCTCCTTATGCCACCGTCGACATGTACAACGATGAGGTGAGCAGTACTCTTGGTACTGCCTCAAGTGATAATCAGTGCATTAGGGTGCAAAAAAGCGTAAATTAAGAGTTACTAGTTAAGAGTTTGACACTCGAAGTCGTCAGAAAAATGATTTTGGTTGGTCTAGACACGTACTAGCGGCTGGTATTAGTGTCAAGACAAACATTCAGACGTCTTCAGCAATTCACGGTTACTATGAAAGTCTTCATTATCATTAAAGATGTTACTAGCTGCAGTGGCGTGTAGTTAAAACGATAAAAAATCTCTGGATAAAGTATCATTTATTACTTTACAATAAAAGAAAATTACAAATTAATCAATAATTAACAGTTTTGTGTTTTAATAGGAACGTCTGTTGCAATTTAAACCATAAATCCAATGCAGATCACTCACGGCTGTATACACACTACGGGTGATGTTCTATTTGTAAAGTTGATTCGACATAAATACTATATTTGATAATCTTTGTTGGGTTCTGTTGTTGCTTTTCTGTTTGTAGGGTTGTTACGATATGCTTCAGAAGAAAGTTCAGGATAACCTCGTTATCGCCGCGGTGCTCCTGGCTCACTTACTGCTATTGCAGGTGAACTTCGACCTGTGTGTGTGAGAGAGAGAGAGACAGAAAGAGAAAAAGAACGAACGAACAAATTGAAAAGGTCATCGGCCACTCCACAGAGAGATTTTTCAAGTCTCTAACCTTCTTCGTTGTGACATAACACGTATCACAACAAGTGAATAATATGCAAGCTATTATCATTAAAGGTTACAAGTTAATCATTCGATAATGCAGACAATATTACCATTGAATAAATATTCATACGATCGTGTAAAACATATAGCGATCAGTCAGACAAGGTTAGAGTGGGTCGCCATCTTCGGATCCATAATTATGGGTATGAATGTCTGTCAAATACTAGCGTACGCATAACAAATACAATTAAAGGGCAGTTCTGCCTTCTCGGTCATGTGACAAAATAGGCAGTTATGGTCAATAGTAACAAAGTTATCTACATGTATTAGGGCATGTTTTTTTACGGGTGAGACGTCTAATTTTAGTCAGGGCGCTTCGAGCACCAGTGTTGACACCGCTCACAGTCGCACACTATTTAAATAAGCTATAGACATGTACATTGATTGGGAAAGACATTTCAAACTGTTCTTTGAACATAGCCTCAGTTGGGATTATAGTTCAATAAAGTTTGACATATGTGCATTCATAGTATCTTGAACAGAACTTAGCTGAGCCTTCACTGACTTGAAGCCACGATTAACGTTTCTTGTTGCTGTGCGAAGACCTCAGTATTTACTTCTTGTCGCTATCAGAACCATAGCCATCTAAAATGGTCTTGTTCTTAGCTGTCTCTGAACAGTGATGTGGAACTGTGCTTAAATTCACGTCTCCAGCTCATAACAATACGTTAGCAAGACAGCGACAAACATTGTGATCTCAAAAACCAACCTGAATGGTTTTCGAAGTTTTCATACATCGGTAGATACAGGCGATATAAACCTAACCTGTAAATTTCAGCTTCCAAAACCCATCCATTAATTAATTATCCGCTACGATTCGCACTTACGATCAACAAGCGCCGTTAACAGTGTACTACGTCACACTAGTGCACCATTCACAACACTGGCAGCAGTCAACACCAAACAGAGAGAGAGAGAGAATGAGCGACAGCTCGGGCTATTCGGACGCTGAAAGTCTGTATTTCTCGTGGTTTTGAAAAACTGCTACTTTAGCACGAGAAATGCAGACTTTAACGTCCGAATAATCCCAACTGTCGCTCACTCTCTCTGTTTGGTGTTGACGGCTGCCAATGTTGTGAATGGTGCACTAGTGTGACGTAGTACACTGTTAACAGCGCTCGTTGATAGCAGGTGCGAATCGCTTACTTTGCTAGCGGATAATTAATTAACGGATGGGTTTTGGAGACTGCAATTTACAGGTTATGTTTATATCGCATATATTACCGATATCTGCAAAAAACGCAAACCATTCAGGTTAGTCTTAGACATCTGGGCCTTCTTGTGTGGACTCGCTGTCAGCCGAGTGCGCTTGAAGTCCAGGAAATCCAAATAAATCAACACAAGCTGCCAACAGCTGCACGTTTTCAGGCATGACTAACATCACTGCACAGGGAGTAGAATCACAAAAGATAAATTGAATACACCGTACAAAATTAATTCAAAACTAAGCACGATCCGAAAGTGTGAAAGAAGGAGCGTGAGAAGAGTGCCAGAGAATGTGGACGCGTGTCCACGCACATTAATTACTTCATTTCCTATGGCAGACTTGGGTCTCTTTAGTTCTGAGATAGACCAATGATATTTTTAAAGAAGTTTATTGGTTTAACTTTGGATTTATTTACTTGTCTGTCTGTCCGTCTAGATGTCGGTCTGCCTATACAAAAGACTCCTTAGTATTTGTTGTGTGCTGTTTTCCATGTCTTCAGGTCATCGAGATCGGGTTTGCAGGCGTGCTGGTTCAGTCTAACAACAAGATTGGTCCAGTCTAACGGCATGTGTATACCCTCACTGTTCTCTCGCTGTCAGGGTGGCCCTGGGATCGTTCCGATAATAACCAAGACGTGACAGCACTCAAAAACGGATTCTAAACGTTGCTTGTTATTGTTTGTTTTATTTACAATTTTAGTAGTGATATGTTTGGTAGGTAGGAACATTGTTTTTCTTACTCAAGCATTCTGGTTTAGAAATAATTTTAAACAAAGACTACTTTCCTAGAAAAATTTACGGTAATGATTAAGGAAAGCAGTGTGCCTTGGGCATGCATAATAAATGAACCTGGCTAGAAGGTGTGGTAAGATCGCAAAGGGTGCTGACCAAGGACAGCACGAAGATATTATTCAATGTGAAACCATTATTTTTTTCCCTTTGAGTAGAAGTCCTTTCAGTTCTCTGAAGTATCCTTAGTGTCACATTGTTCAGATCTTTACACGATATCTTGAAATCTTACTCAAGTTTTTTTTTTAGTTCACTCTTGTGAAGTTATTAGTACCATATTTTTTAGTCTTATGAAAACCACAATGCTGAAGACTTGTTAGTTTTATATTGTTTATCTGAAAACTGCTCTAAATTTTAGGAAGATTGTTTGGTGACGACAAATGAGTCTTTTCTGTGGACTAACAGTATTAGAATACTACGCATAAGAGAAAGAGAAAAATCAGCCGAATGTTCAAGTTTTAGTCTGTGATATATCTCTGATTTTGTGTTATATTTGGAATCGGAGCTCTACGTTTACCACTGAATTTCAGTCATTGTTTTTTTTATATTTCCTCTATTTTTTATTTTCCTTATAATATATAACTATAAACTTTACTTGGAACCTTGTTTATAGATATTCCAACCAGTCTTGTCTTTTAATATATGAATGTCCATTACGTTAACTTTACGAAGAAGATACAAACTATGAAATGTGGAGCCTTGCTTTGAGCATAAACCCGTCCATTTTGCAAATATCAGCGTTAATCGACTCATTTTTCAGCTGTGTGACTTGTTCATTTTACTATATACAGACTTATAGAATCATCTGGTCCCGCTCACTTGTTTATCGAAAGAAAGAAAGAAAGAAAGAAAGAAAGAAAGAAAGAAAGAAAGAAAGAAAGAAAAATTCACTTGCCCCAAACATTAGCTAACACATAATATATACATAACTGACATCTGTTATTATTCGTGTACGTCTACAAACCTTAAGGGCTAAGAGCATGCTCTCTATGAGTGTGAATATGCGCTATAAAACCTTCATTTATTATTATTATTAAAAGTATGTACACTGCGCCGCCACTACATCCACCACCCTCTAAAGCCTGAGAGTGACGCATACGTAACGGAATGCGAAGAGCTGAGAATTGACAAATCAAATTACAAATACCAAAAATGATTGTAAGAATATGATTTAAAACAGCTTCCGGCAACGTGATTGTCTGAATTATACTGCACATTATAATAATCTGCTTTCATGTGTATATTCGGTTTTCATACTAACGGATATGTATTATCATGTATATTGTAAGAGTGCAAACTATCAAGAGTCAAGCGACGTAAGCTGGTCTTCTTTGGCCATGTAACCCGGCACGACACCTTGTCGAAGACTATCCTTCAAGGCACCTTGGAGGGTGGCCGACGCCGCGGTGGTCAGAGAAAGAACTGGCTTACGAACGTCAAAGACTGGACTGGTCGTCCTGTACAGGACCTGCTGACTATCGCTCAAAATAGGCAAGAGTGGCGGGCCCTGTCAGCTGCCGCGTCTATCCATGTGCTCCCCCCAACGCCAGGTGCCAGGCAAGGGACGACTGACTGACTGACTGACTGAAGAGTGCAAATAAAACAAGATCAAGCAGCGTTTACGAACTATATAGGCTATTATTGACTTGTACTACTTCAGTCCCACTAATAAAACAAATTTGAAGGAAATCGGATGGGTATTGTGAAAGTTATTCTAAAGATTCGGTTTTCATACTAACGGCTATATATTATTATGTATATTGTAAGAGTGCAAATAAAACAAGAAGCACGTGGAGTTTGAAAAACAGGTGCTACCATGTAATGGACGGGAGAGTCGGATAAAGTGGGCTGCTCCAGCACCCTAACCGCGTCCGCTAAGCTTGACACAGGTCTGCTTTGCACGGACCTCACATGAGGTTTAACAAACACGAGGTCCCACGTATTGTATATGACAGAGAGGTATTACACTGCGCCGCCACTACATCCACCACCCTCTAAAGCCTAAGAGTGAGGCATACGTAACGGAATCAAGGAATCAAGTCTGACCTACAATGTACACGTGCAATAGCGGCGGTGAAGGTGCTGTCGACAGCAGCGACCAATATTAGATGACGACGGTGATGCCAGCGGAGAATACGGCGAGGATAAAGACAGGGGCATTCACCTTTCTGGCTGAGATTCTCTCACTTAATCAGTAAAACAATCCTTGCAAAAACAGCCAGTCCGAAGACTTACTTTAAAAGACCATTAACAGCCCACAGAGTTTTTGTCGACTGAACAAGAAAAGTAGGTTGGGCTAGGTGTACAGACCTGTGACAAAACTGTTTTGGGTTCCTGTATGTGGTTCAGTGGTAGTATGCTGTTCGCTAGGCTCGGCACGAATGACAGGACCTGTGCTTGTCGAAATGAACTTGTTTAAGCATAGCCAGAGTGCATCATTCATTGAAGGTAACATTTATTAGCGAATAGAGGGGCATATGCTGCAAAGTTATTTAAGATGATTCGACTTTAATCCTTACGAGCTGAGTGGACATTTCACATCTTTAACAGTTGATTTCTTAAAAAAATCTTTTTTTCAGAAATGAGCTTTATCTTTCGCAAAATAGATTCATTCTAAATTCACATTACATCAAAGGATTCTCTTCCTGCGTATACCAAGAAAAATAAAAATAAAGCGATAAAGTAGAGCGATAAAACTTTAGTTTGAGGTAAATACCAGTGACAAAATAATGTAAGATATATATAGAACATTAGAATTAATTCACATGATCGTCTGGATTTTCTTTTACTCAAACAATTCTTTAGTAAACTGAACATAATTCTTTTAGCTGTGCTTTGATAAGCAGCGAAAGTATAAAATATACACGACAGCATTGATTTCCCCCATAATAAAGGTATGAAATGTAAACAACGGCATTTTCCGAATGTGAGCTCATTTTGGAATAGATAATGTAAAATATGAATCATACATCGGAAAAAAGGAGTTGGAGAAATAAATGGCAGCGCTTCTTGGACCGGTTTAGAGAATGGACTGGTAATTGGGGACACCATCTTCCATCTTAAAATCATGTTCAAGCTGTCTTGGAGCTCGTAGGGCGGGAGAACCAGTAATTCTCAAATTGACCATATAGCCATCAATCACAAACGGAGGTCCTTGACAGCGAGAATTAAGAAAAGCAGCACTGTAGACCTCCTCAGAAAGCCAGAATCGACTCAATCACAACGAGCACCGGATCACCTCAAGGCTGTGTTTTATCCCCTTTTCTGTTATTCTGTATACCAACAGTTGTCGCAGTAACAATGAGGGTCAATATCTCGTCAAATTCTCTGATGACACGGCACTGCTGTCTCTTCTTAGCGGGCAAGCAGATACCATGCACGGTGTATAGCTTTGGAAGAATTTATTGCCTGACAATTTCTTAGAACTTAATGTGAGTAAGACGAAAGAGATGGTCTTTGATTTCCGTCGGGATTCTCCACCAAGTCCCATCAAGCCCCGTAAGTGTCATCCATGACAAGGAGGTGGAAATTGTCCCTGTCTTTACCTGGGCACCATCTTCCATACGCGACTTTGCTGGGATGTCAAACTAGACTATTGTGAAGAAGGCTCAACAGCGCCTCTTTCTTCTCCGGAAGCTGAAGTCTTTCTCTTTCTCCCACCAATTTCTTCAGCTCTTTTACAGATCGCACATAAAGAGCGACGTGCAATCTTTCTCGTTTATCTGTTTCTACAACAGCTAGGTTATCGGTGAAGGACAGCAGCTTACATCGTGTGGTATCATGCACCTGCTCTAAAGTGGTTGGGACAGCTCAGAGTGGTCTTCAGACTCTTGATAACAGGCAGACACTTCTGAAAGTGTCTGCAATCTTTCGTGATGACAGGCATGTCCTGTCGAGAGAGTTTGTCCAGCTCTCATCGGGCCGCCGAGTTTGTATACCTGCATGCAGGACCAACAGCTAGTACGGTTGTCCTTCGCTGTTTCGGCCGTGCGTCTTTTGAATGGTGCTGTGCGAATGAATGAAACATGAATGTGAAAGTCTGGTGCATACGAAGTTTTCATATATGCCGATGAATTAATGGGTTGAGGTAGACTTTTTCAATAATGTTTCTTTGTAAGAGATAAATCAGCCTTGTATATGTCTCGTAAATCACTTTAATTTGTTGTTTATCAAATCAAGAAATTGGATTGTAATGATTGTGATGGCATCTATTGATATTTCTATAAAACACATAATATTTACAGTTTCGGTTTAAGAGATATTCTCATTCTGTTCGAAAAACCGGAACAGGCTTGCTTCAGTCTAAATAGTTTTCAAATGGCAACGCTGCCGCTGTCTGCAGATCAGCGATATATCGCCATTGGAAGAAGTTATTGATTTGATTAGTTTTCATTTTCGGTAGCCATTATTTCAAGGTATGTTCTTACCTTGAGACTGCTTTCAATATTTTTGTTTTCTTTACTTGACACTTTTATTGATTCAAATGTCAAAGCATGGCCCGAGGTCAAGCGTTGTTGTCGTAATTGCTATGGAGTCTATAGCCTGAGACACACACAATGTGTACACAGGGATATAAGAGTTGTGACAAAAACACTTCTCACAAAGTAAACATTATAAATGCTTTATTTTCATTAGTACATTATACACATGAAGACTTGTTCGTGGGTCTCTCCCTTTCCTTTTCTTCCGAGTATATATATGTGCTTCTGTTTTGCGTAATTTGAATACCTCCACGTACACTCCCTAGTGATTTATTGTATTATATAGTGTTGCAAGGTGTGGAAGTTAATACTAAACATGCATAACAATAATACTGATGATGACGGTAACTTGCCATAGCCTTTAACACCCTTATTAATGCTAGTATTTTCTTTATTCCATTCTATCATAGTTATTTAATATGTTTTAAAATGCATCCACATTGTTTCAACATAAGTAGAACAAGCAGCTTTCATTTCAGGAAGGGTCTTTCAGCAAGTAAAATAATACTGTTATATTAATTTTTAAAAATAATTATCGCATTCAATAAAATAGGGGAGAAAATTAATTAATCTTTTTCTGACAACAGCTGGTTTAGATGGAAACTGATAGCAGTGATGAATACCAGAATGAGGGAGAAGAAGGAACTCTTTTGCCTAAGGATCCTGACTCTGAGAGAAATCTGAAACCACAGATGGACACCATCTTTGCAGAAATTGAAAAATCTCTTCCCAGCATTGACTTTGACTTGTCAGATGTAAGGAAAGTTAGAAGAGAGCGTGTGTTAATACAGACACCTAAAAACTGCACACATTAACTCTCTTTTACACACAAACATCACACACACACACATTGTTTTACACATTGGTGATTCAAGCTTTTGGGTGTCACTTATATAAACTCTTTAGGAATTATAGCTAAGGATTTTACTTTTTTTCTCCCTCGTTTTAAGACAACTTTTAGCACAGTAGTCATGGGAAAACAGCTGCAATTTAAAGAAATGGAAATCTTAGGGGTGATTTAGTATATTTAGTGTATGGATCAACCCTAGCAGCAGTGATATTCATCATAGTTCTGCATGCCTTTTACCATTCAGCATGCTTCTCAAAAGCATTGTCTTCTTTGGTGTCGTGTTTCAGCATATAGTTCACAATGTTTTATGAATCTGGGTTAGAAAGCCTTCTAAAGACTTGATCTGTTAACTTATTTTAAAATTATAGGAAAAGGCAGAGTGATATACTTGATTGGTTTTAGTTGTCATCAGACTCTGAGGAACCTGTGATCCTTCATCGTAGTCTGCTAAAGTCTGCAGAGGTTGATTTTGATGATGAGAAGGATCTTGACACTAGCCTCAGTGGAGAGTCAGCCACAGATGTTTTCAAAGATCATCCTGGATTCCTTCACATTCCTGAGTTTGACAAAAACTCAGGGTCTGCTTGCTTTTCAGGACTGGCTTTTGACAATGATATTGCAGTATTGCTGTCTGCTTGTGATGGTAAGTGTATAACAACACATGAATAATTTAGAATAATTTTATTAACTCATTTCTTTTCACACTTTTGTATTTGTGTTTTTTGGGTGCAACTGCTGAAGATATATACTTAGAAAAGTTCACTGTCTTGAACGTATTGAAAGAATGCTCTCTAGCTGTTTGGCAAAAAGAAAATGTGTTGTAATTGTGGAATGTCCTAACAAAGAAATGAAAGTTCAGTTAATGTTTGTCTGCCTGCTTGAAGGCATTCATGATAAGCTGCCATATAGGTCTTGTTAAGCTCCTTAGTCTTTAATTCTGCCTAGTGTGAAATGGGTTGTATACATTTGTTATTATTAACAAATAGATAAGCTATTGTTATAGTTATCTTTATTATTTTATTGTTGGCATCATCATCTTTGCTATGTCACCTCATCTTTGCTCTTGTTTTTTAACTCCTTTTTGTTCTTTTAGCTTACAAATAACTTTTTAAGTCCCCATCTTTAAACGCATTACCTCATACATTCACAGGTGGACATGAGGAAGTCATGAGTTGGAAGGATCTAGAAAAGATTGTACAAGAAGATAAAGGAAGGCAGAAAGGTAAATTAAACCAGAAGGACAAGAAGAAAGAAGTTAGTTTTCAAGATCAAGTCGTGAAGGAGACCCATAGTAAGAGAGAACAGTCTCCAGATGATGAGAGCAGGCAGGTGACTGTAGCAGAAACTGGAGAGCTTTTAGTTGCCCAAATCAAGGAAAACAGTGCTAGAAACCTTTCTCCATCTGGTGGCAGAACAGTCAACACACAGTTCATTTCCGTTCATCCCGCTGTGACAAATGTTGGATCATCCACTCAGGATTGGTCCTCTGATCAGGACAGCAATAAGGGTGAAGAAGGAGAAGAAATGTCATCAAGGCGACAAAGGAATAAAAGAGGAAGACAGCACAAAGAAACACTGCAGCAGAGCAGGCACCATACCACAGAGCTAGCCATGAAGTACAACTCTGCAATACCACGCTTGTCATTTGACCTATTAAATAACATTGACTTTGGTAAGTTACATCTAAGTCATTTATATACAAGCACCTTTTATGTATCTGTTAGAAGATATATTTAAACTCTTATGATCAGACATATAAAAAGAAAAGCAGTCAACATGTTTTATTTATTTGTAACTTTAAATCTTTTGTGCACTTTATTTGAAACTGCAGACAACCTAACACTGAATAACAGGGGAATTGAAGAGTGGCAGACAACTCGAGCTGTTGGATCTCCTGACTCATTTGAAGATGGTAATTATTCTTTGATGCACATAGAAAATGATATGGAATTTTCTGGTAAGTAATACATATACTCAAATGATACTCTTGTTTGCAAAGGATAACACTGTTGGTTAAAAGTTAAATTTAAATTTAAGAGACTTTTAACAAAAGAAGAAATAAAGCAAAGAACTGTATTTTCTTTGTTTTGGGATCATAATCACGGTCTGTATGACTTTGTGGGAGTCTGACAAATGATTAAAATGACTAATTTGATTATTTTCCAGAGTCTGATGGCTTGACAGTAATACAGAAGTTGGCCAAATGTGCACTGGAACAGGCTGGTAAACCTTGTGACCTCTCTGCCTTTGACCCTCAGACAGGAGCCTCTTTGGCTGCCACAACCTCGTCTTTAGCACAGTCCACAGTTTCTTTAGCCACATCCCCTTCAGCCTTGAAGTCTGTTAATAAATGTAGTCTTAAAGAGATACCTGGATCTTCAGCAGGAGCATGTCCTGACACAGGTACATTGACTACTGTTGTATAACTACCCTTGTCTGTCAAACAAAGTGAAGTTGCAAGTTGTTTTCTAATCTTTTGTAAGCCACACAGTTAATGCATAAAGCATAAAAGGTCATTAGAGAATTTTCATTATCCTTAAAAATATAAAAATAAAGGGAAAAAATTACAGGAAAACATCTAAGGTTTAATACAGCTATTCAAGCTTCAGCCTAAAGGCCATTTCTGGTAGAGCTTACTTAGCAGCTTGAATCTTTGTCATTTTTAATGCAAAAACTTTGTTAGTAAGCAGGACTTAATAGGGAAACAAAAGTTGCAAAGAAACAAAAATCTTGTGCACTTTATTTGTAACATTGTAATCTGACTGCCTTATCCTCTCCCTTTTGCCCAGGTGGAAGATTTGAAAGTAATGCCTGGTCTAAAAACAAAACTATGACTCATAGGATCATATCATCACATAACATGTATGCCAGACATGGAGTAAAGCAGTGGTATGAGCCAAAGACTGTGTACATTGACCTTCGTGGATTTGACCAGCACCGGGAGGAGGAGAAAGAATGCATGGCCAGCGTGACGAGAGTGCTTGGACTTGAGCAGGAGAGGTAAATACTTTGTCTGTGACCTTGTGAGGTTAATTATAAATTATATGGTTCTGAAGTTTCTAGGAGCACTTTAAGTAAAGCGCTGACACTGAGCTGGATAAGAAACTCATAATGGTAAGTCTCCTGATATGCAAATCATTGTTCTAAGAGCTCTTAAATAGACATCTTAAACTACTGTTTAAAGGTTTTACAGTAGCTTTAAAATCTCATGATGTTTCAACGCAGACATATCTTTGAGCAAATAACAGGGCTTGACTGAAAAAACTGACCAAACCATTGTGTTTCTGAGCTTGGTTTCATGTGATCCCAAATGTATTATTGACTGCAGCGTGCTTGTTCCTAAAATGAAATAGTTTGCTTTTAAAGTAATACTAGAACAACTTCATGGAAATTTATTCTGTAAATATTTTCAATTTGTTCACTGTTGTCAGAAAGTTGCCCACTATTTTGTTACCAGTTAAATATTTGTTAAAGGTTTCAGAAATTTTATTTGCATACATTCCACACTAGTTCGTTGATCAGGACAGCAATATTAGGGAGCAGAAATTTTGGCAGATGATTTCTTTTATATCTTTAATGCCTTGTAGTTATTCTCAGGTCATGAGAATTGCACAAGATGGTAATATTTGCAGTTAGGTCTGAGATCTGGAGTTTTAAATCCTGTAAATCTTTTGCAGAAATACTAAAACAAGTATGTCTATTTTGATACATTTTATTATCCTGAATTAAATGTACATATGTGTGATACTGATAAGTAATTTGTAAATTGTTGTCACATTATATGAAGAAATATTAAACTTATCTGGGACATTTGGGGTGAACAGTGCTACGGCTCACTGCTAGCCAGTTGATCCCAGAACCAACAGCTAAAGGCTTATGTGCATTGTAAAACCCATCCATCAACTGAATACATGTAGTGCGTCTGGCTTTGATCAACAGTTTGCCCTGGATACTTATAAATCTTGACCCTGAAGTGGTGCTGCAAGAACTTGCTGTTACATGAGCAGCAGAATAGAGGAGACTGTGTCACATTTTGTCAACATTCTACTTTATCAACTTTAAGTGGATTATGAAACATGATCATATGTATCTTTACTGCACAAGAGGTTATGTTTTCTTACTTTCTTGCTGACATTCATAGGTTTCCTAAAATATAATGGTTTAAAGGAAGAGTGAACATGTAAACATCTCTGAAGTTTTAGAAGTTCACTCAAATTGATGCTTAGACTAGTGAAAAATAACAAGTCAAAACATGCTGCTATTTCTTAGCAACAGGGAAGATTCTAGCGATTCTGAGGAAGATGAAGGATGGATAGAGAGAAGACAAAGAATAAAGAAAAATATAATGTCCAGAGGCATTTCTACATCAGTTTCCTCATCACTGTCTTCTCCCATTGACAGGTACAGATCATGTTCATGTTGTTGGGGCCTGTTTTTGACTGAGGAAGAGAGAGTGGACATGCAATGCTTGGACTTATTTATGATATTTTCCAGTTTGATAATTTTCTTTCTGTCATTTTGGAATGGATTTTTTATTTAAATGCTATGTGACCATTTTTGGTGTATCTAATCATAAATGTTCAGTCTGAAAATCAAGCATTTTAAACCTTTTTTCCCCCTTGCAATTTTCTTAATCAGCATTTAGGCCATTGGTTTGAAATGTATCTGTTCTTCTACAAATATTTCATATTACCATGTTTATAACATCACAAACTCTTATTTTTTGTCAGTGCCAAGCAATCAAAACAGAAGCACAACATGGACATTAAAAAAAAGTCAGCTGTAACAACAGAAGGATTGTGTGACGAGCCAGTCTCTGTTCACACCTTACCATCCTGCACCATACAGAGGTTGGTGTGTCCATATATCCTCTTATCTTGTGTGTTGTATGCAATGTGAAGATGCTGTTCCAAATAAGTTCTTAGATACTTCTTTTAAATGACCAAACTTTCTGAAGAATTCTGGAGGAGATGATCATTCTGTGATACATACACAGATCAGTTTACTTAAGCTATTTTAATCCTCCACAATTGTCTGTTATATCATGAGATATGTATCTGCCACAATAAATACTCATTTATATATTGATATGTATGTGAGTATGAACATGGATGTATGAATATATTAAGTTTGTGTTATCATTTTCTGAATTTTACAGTTTTTTTGTATTTTTTTAGTTTGTCCAGATAACATAATGAATTATCCAGTACAATTTTTATTAAAGAGTGCTTTCATGGTCTTGTAATTTTGTGGAGCTTTTGGTGGATTTTTTTTTCTAATTTTGCCAGATTTGACTTGAATGGAGCCACACATACTAGTACAGAAGAGAGCCAGAGGCTGGCAGTCACAACCTTCCCACTGCTGCCAATTAGCAGTATTGGCACCTCCACACAAGAAGATGATAATGATGATAAACAAAGGGTAGAGGGTGATTCCAGAAAACTCAACCCAATGTCAAAACCCACTGATAGTCTTTGCAAAAGCAAGGACCAGCAGATCAGATTGTTTGCAGGAGATGAAAAATCAAGCCACCAAGAGACAAAAAGGTCAGCAGTACTGACTGCGATGTGATAGGGACATGCTATGAGTGTTGGTAAGATTTGTGCAGTTCAGGGAGTGATATATAGAATTTTGCCTTGAAAAATTCGTCATTGATTAGTTTAGCTGTAATTACTGAAACTGAAAAATATTTCTTCAGAGAGGGCTTTGCATTTCATTTTTTGTTTTATATTGCCAGATCCCACCACACTCAAACTACTTGTGGCAAAATGTCACAAATCCAAGACACATCTACCAAGACAACAGTATTAAGTGGTGCAGTGGTCACCCCTACAAGCTACAGGTCTAATGGCACCTCCACATCTTCAACAGATACCTGTGAACAAATGACCAGTGCATGCAGAGGCATCTTTTCTGAAAGAGCTGGTGATACTGGCTGTGCAAACAGTGAGGTAGCTATGATGAAGGAGCAGGAAAGAAAAAAACAGCATGAGGCAGACAGGTAAGTCTTTTTTGCTGAGCATGTGCCTTCATGCGCAGATGCGCACACATGCATATATACATATATTTATACACATAGCATTTCTGTGTGTGCACATGTGTATACACATTATTCACAAAGTGTGTCTATATGTGCACAGATGTAGATACATTTATACATATAGTTTGCTTGTATACATAGATAAGCACATTTTTATATATATAGTGTTTATGCATCCACAGATGTATACATTTATGCATATGTAACAGGGTGGCCTACAACACGGCACACAACAACACACTCAACGCGTGCCGTAGGTTGATGAAACCTTTTTATTCTAGCGACCGCTTGCTGGTCAGCTGCACAGTACACAGTATTCGAGTATTCGTAACTTTATCAAGGACTCTATCAGCCGGGCTGCTGGCTTGCGTCCTTCTCACGTGTTCTATCTCTCTCGTCTCTCTCCATCGAGCTTCTCCCTTCCCTTTTATATCCCCCGGGAGGGCTAAAGTGGCAGGGGTGCCATATCATTGCTGTGTTACCTGGGGAAGGTGGGGTTGAGGGGTGTCGCCCCGTCCTTCTCTCGTGGCTCCCCTCCGCCCTCCTGGCCCCAAAACAAACCCGGGAGCCAATCACTGCTAACTGGCCGCCCCACTGGCCAATCGGCCTTCAGCTGGCCTCTTGGCCAGCTTCTATCACAGATATAATGTTACCATATGTGCACATATATGAATTTACATTTAAATAGTGTGTACGGATGTTTATTATATATATATATATATTTATAAATATACATTTATATACCTTATGTATTCACAGGGGTATACAGATTATTGTGTGCACAGATATACACATATATATGTGTATGCATATATATGCACATTATGTGTGTGTGCTCATTACAGGCATGAGTATGCCCTATAAAAATCATGCATTTATTATTATTATTACATAACATATTTGAGCATATATGTGTGGACATATTATATGCATAGTGTGTGTCTATGTGTATGCATATATACACACATTTATACACATATTGTGTGTCTGTATGATCTTTGCATTTGCAAAATTAAAAAAAATTACCCTCATTATTGGCATGGAAATGTTCTGTTTGGATTTAACTGTACTCACTAGATTAAGATTGTAAGTGATGGTTCTTTCTTGATTGCCAATAATGCTAACAAAGGGCTTGTCTTCACATAGAATGAGATTTAAAGAAAGTGTCCATGAAATGAGTCTGTGGTAGAGAACATGTCACTTGTAGGGAACATGCCACTTCCCACATACAAAATTGATGTTCTTCTCTCATGCAGTGCGCATCTAAAGACAGTGGGATTGATTTCCATGGCAATAGAATTTTTTTTCTACTGTATCCATACTTTTCACTTGGTGTTTTCAGACTTGAACATGAGAAGCAAGAAAAAGAGAAATCTGCCAGACTTCGAATGGGCCACAGCTTAGAAGGACTGCGCCCTACAGCTTGTGTAAGTGGTACACAACCATGTGCAGAAAATACACCTGTACTTTTTGACATGGTAAGTGGGCATTTTTAAAACGAGAGAGAGGAAGAGAGAGAGAGAGAAAGAATGCAAATAGAACCAGATGCAACAATTAGTTTAAGGGACTAAAATAAAAGATAACTAGTAGACTGATTCACTAGTGGACATGCAAGTACCCTTTTTACTAAATCCTAGAACACTTCCTATGAGCCTCGCATACCAGTTCTGCCGACCTCACTTGAAGGAGAGTCAACATTGCTGATTACAGTCACCCTTTCCAGCAATGGTGAGATTGCAGCCTTCAGCTCACATGCAAACAAGAGCATTGATAAAAGTAAGCACATATTCCTTGTTTCACATATTCTGTTTGATTGAGTCTGATGTGCTTCACAGCAACCTGCTTGCAGTGCAATTCTAGTATGAAATACTCCACTGCAACATGCTTGCAGTGCCTTGGCCTTTCTTTGTGGGGTACAGCCTGCTTGGCTTTGGGCCTATGGGGCTAGCCAGCAAGCTGTCCTCATTTGCAACAGAGAATGGTGGCATCATCAAAAGACTTTTTGTTTGTTTGTAAAATACTGTTTTGCGGAACTGCAATAGTGCTATGCTAAACTAAATATATGGCCTTTGGTGCCCATGATAGATTGAAGTTTGTAATCAAATTTATTTGTCAAAAACTTAGATTAAGCTTGCATGTTAAATAATATACAGCTTAGTTATATATTCCATAATATTTGCATAATTTTTATGTTTATTTAACTGTTTATTGCATATGGATACATTTCCTTGCAGTTAAAAAAAATCCATGTATCTACAGGTACACACATTCTATTTTCAGTGGGGCTAAGTGATGTGCAATTTTGTTTTATTTATATTGCTTCTCTTAGGTTCGTCAGCATAGAGAGCAGGACTGGAGTTATTTTCATTTACTTCCGCTTGAAAACTCTAAACTGTCTGATGATGATTGGGTATTCAGTATATGCACAGAAAAAAATTACCTGAAAATCCTTTTTTTTGAACAAAATTTTATTCCAGAAATGAGTCACTTATCCAGAAGCTACTTGTCACTTGTATGCTGGCTGTTGAGTTTAATGCCTCCCAACTTTGACCAAGTAAAGCAGTATCTACAGCCTCAGAGTTGTCCTGTGTACCCTGAAACATTCCCACCATTCCATGTGATTGGAATGCAACAGCTTTGGGTAAACGAGTCACTCTGTTTAGCCATCATTGTGTGCCCTTCTCCAGTCTACTGTCTGCAGAAAGATGATAAAAGAGAACTTTCTAATTTAAGGAAAACTAAGGTGAGAAGGTTTGTTTATTGCTGTATGCAATGCTGCATTCATTTTTTTGATTAATGTATTGCTGTATCCCATAGATATGCTGCACACACACACACACACACACACACACACACACACACACACACACACACACACACACACATCTTCATAAATCTGGAGATATTTGCTGCTAAAGACGTTCTGGATAGTGTAATTCAGTCCCTTGAGGTGTACAAATTGTGTCAAGGGAGTGAATCTGCAGCTGTTGTGTCATAAAAGTTTTACAGGCTTCTCATCAAGGATTATCTCCTATACAGAAAGGTGACAACACATCAAAGTTCTACAAGTTTGTAGATACCTTCCTGTCCCGAAACTCACTTAGCAGTGTGAGATGTTGGAGGCAGTACATCAGCACCCCACTTACATCTTCTGCAGTAAATCAGGAAGATGAAGAGTTAGAACCTCCACTGGCTTTCGACAAGCTAGGTTCATCAGTCTGCAACAAGCCATTGTCCTCATTCATGCAGGTTTGTAAAACATTTTATAATTTACCGTGAATTGCAGAATGTTAAAGAAGACATTTCTGCACAATGTATATTTATAATACATAATCTCTTGTTACAGATCCACACAGATGTCAGTGCTATAGACAAGATTTTCAACAAAGATGTTGGCTTCTTTTGGCAAACGGTAGACTCACAAGAAAGTTTTTATGAACATGGAGCAGGGCATGTGACTGGGGAGAATATCCTACAGAACACTGTTGCTATTCTGCATCATGAAGCCCTCTTTTTGCCACAGGTTTGTGATTTGTGCTCAGGGCCCACTGGACCTTTTGTCTAAGTGCTCTTAAAATAATTCACACTTGGTGGAAAAACCATTTTGTCACAGCATTTGCAAAGTCTTTTCAGAGCATAACTTAGTGCAGGCTGTTGATTATAAGAGTCATTTTAAAATATAAGCTGAGATTGATTAACACTCTAAACTTTTCCCCATAGTCAAAATGGGGTTTAATGGTCATTAATTATGACTTCAAAAATTTCACATAGAATTCCATCAGTGAATGAAAAGCAACCATCTGTGCAACAGTTTAGCTTACGTTTTTTTTTAAGATCGTATCTTTTGTTTTTAGTATATTACTGCCCTTAAATAATTTTTAGAATGCCAGTAGCTTATTAAAATATAGTAGCTTACTGCTTATAATTCGAATGGTTACCTGCGCATTACAAATGGACATCATCATCATCATCATCATCATCATCATCATCATCATCTTATGAGATTCCATCAACAATGTTGGGAATTCAGTCTTCACAAATGGTTAATACTTTAACATTACCAGTATTGTGAAAGAAAATGAGAGTGACATATCACAAGACATACCTTCTGGTGCAAAAGAAATAGTTTATGAAAGACAAAATGAAAGTTAAAAATAAATACACTCTTCTAAATATGAATGAGTAAATGAGTGCATTATTTAGTGAGTGCATGGATGCATGTATAAGGTAATGTGCCAGTAAGAAGCAAGTGTTAGGAAAGAAAGAAGGATGACACCATAATTATTATTGATATGTAGCTGTATCTTAACACAGCTGGTTTATACACTATATTATTGATATTTGGATTTATCTTAAAACAGCTGGTTTATACACTTCTGGAGACAGTGACTTTCAACTGCTGTGACATCTGTGGATTGCGTGTTTTGTATCCGGATGAAAACATCAATGGCAACTTAATATCCCTTTTTGGCACAAACGTGGATTCTACACAGAGGTTTTATGGTGTGTCACCAGCATTGGCTCTTGCCATTCGAGGCCCCAATGTGCGAGACAAAGTGGCAAAAATTATTGGCCCTTTGGACTACAGAATTGCTATCCAGACAGACCCAGATTGTTTGTCAGCTGTGTTTGGAAACTGCAGAAGCAGGCTCAACATTCATCATGTGAGAATTCTAGACCACACCACCAGCGAATTGGTGTGCTGGTTTGGGGGTCGCGTTCCCAAGGGTGCCAGCATGGATGTTGGTTTACCATACAAACCAAAAGATTGTGTGTCTAGTGCTGTACCCAACAGCTCCTCACCAAGCCAGCCTCATTCCAAGTGCAAGAAAGGAAAGCGGCAAAGTGGAGTTGATTCAGGTACAGACACATCTTTTTCCTCTTTTTTTCTTGCACCTGTCAGTCTTTCCTTCTCTTTTCTCATCCTCTTTTCTCTTGCCTTTCTTTAACTCAGGTAAAGGGAGGGAAGGATATAAATTATTCTAAGAAAATCAGGAGCTGCTTCATTAAACACTAGAAACGTTTGTGGTGTTTCAAGAGCATCTTATTGGCAGGAGAAACATTTGACATAATTGACAGTATCTTAAGGAGAAGTTGTCACCATACATGTTCCATTACAAGTCTGGCATGGGAGAAAGTAGGAATATTATGCTCAGATGTAATTTAATTAGCAGGCTGAGTTTATATTTTTTGCCATGTTTGGATGTTATCAGAAGAGTTCCTGATACAAGAACCACCTCCTAGACCTCCTGCAGCACTCACTGGAACTACAAAAAGCCATGTCATCTTGGTTATTGCTCCAGTTGTGCCAGTATCTGTGCTGGGGCTGCTAATTCAAGCAATGCAGCAGAAAGCTGGGTTCCAGCCTCGAGGGATTCGTCGCTTGTGTCTATCAGTGCGACGTGCAACAAACATTGGTCAGTTAAAGAGCTGGATAAAAATATGTTGCTTGATGCGGTGTCTGCTTCTTAGTGCTCTTTGTAGAAGTTGTCTATTCTGTTAATTTCTAGCACTTTCAGAACTTGTTAATTTTTAATGTTTAAGAGCTTTCTTTTTTCTTGGTATTTTTTTCAGCTTTTTTACTCTCTGTAAATTCTACACTTGCAAATCTTACATATTTTGAAGAGATGAAGTCTTTAATGCAAGTTGTCATGTTAAGCTTTTGTTCTTTGCCACGTCAGTTGTCTGTGTTGCATATATTTATTTATACTCTTTTTATATAAACAATACATATTAAAGACAGAAGTTTGTACTTACACAACAAAACTATATCACACAATAGAAAAATAAAGTATTTTGGCTAGTGCCTAATATTTAAAGATAGGGAAAGTAACATGATATGCCTCTTTGCCCTCCATATTGTATAGGGATTTCAGATGAGCACCACAGTGTGTTCTGCCCAGGCATCAATTTAGAGTTTGCTGCTCTGGACAGCAGCAAACAGCAGCAAGAGAGTTTAAGCCCTTGTACAGTGCTCATTCTTGAACGAGAGAATGCTTCACACCATACTGCAGCTTTTTGTGAAATGCTGGGAATTGAGCTTAAATGTCAATATATCCTGAGTGAGTTATACTTTCTTTCAAAATGAAAAGTAGTATTTGCACATGTATACAGTCATATGTGTAATGTTCATTTATCATGTGTGTGTGTGTGTGTGTGTGTGATGCATGATGTTCCTTTGCAAGAGTTGCTCCTTTTCATAATACATGGTTTGATTGACAGGCAAACTAGAGGCCCGGACAGGGAGTGCAGTTGAAACAGAACACTTGCTTCATGTGGTGGATTATTCTGAAGCTCTTCTAGCTACACTTGGTGGCCACTTCAGTAAGGTATGGCTCTGGCAGAAAATCCGGTCTGTGCATCTGGTAAAAATGTTGGTCTAGTAATGAAGAAACAAGATGGTATAAAAAATTTGCATTCTGACCCTATATTGCAGTATTCATCTTCTATATCTCTCCCTTCTGTCAGATACATGAATGTATTTGGTAGCTGACACTCTTTCATAACAGAAGTCAGCTAACAGACAAGTGGACAGAATCTAGATCACTCTGCTTTGGTCCACCATCACCTCACCAACCACGTTTCGAAAAAGACTGAAGACCCATCTGTTTATTTAAGACAGTCTTAAACTTAAACAACCAAGCAACACTTCTGTCTTATTTTTTACTTTCTTGGTGTTTATCTATTTATTTACTTTGTTTTCTTATTTTTTATTTATTTTGTTTTTGCTGCGCAATGAGCATTCTTCTGAATGGATACCTGCGCATTACAAATGGACATCATCATCATTGTCAGACAACAAGAGGTTGTGAACTATTTCCAGAAGATACCCATTCAAACAAGGCATCCTATCTTGATAAAACACAGATAATCTTAAGTTTAGAAAAGTGTCAACCAGACAATATAAAGTGTCTAGAAAATTCTTCGTATTACCAGCAAATTATTTCCCCCAAATAAGGTTAAGATTTTACATTTTAATATCATCACAACATAATTAATATTAGGACTAATTAGGACAAATTTCACCCCAAACATAATTTTAAGGCTGTTTCATATCAAAGACGCATTTAATAACAATATTTTTTTTATTTTATAAACAGAAAGAAAAAATATTTGGCAGGTTTATTTACAGAAGGACTAATGAGTGAAGATGAAATGCAAGCAAATACTCATTAGCTCACATTATTTGTGCATGCGCTTGTAGAATTATTTGTAAATCTATATTTAAATAGAAGTTTTTTAAATTGGTATTTGAGTCTTTATCTTGAAAATTAGTTTCTTAAATGCAGGTAAATTTATATATTTATATATATATTTTTCTTCTCTTCTGTTTTTGCTGTGCAATGAGCATTCTTTTGAATGGATACCTGTGCAATATAAATCTACATCATCATCATCATCATATGCAAAAATTTTGTATAAGCATTGTCCACGAAGAAAAATTAGTTTTATCCCATAGAGTTACTTAAGGTTGCTTTTATGTAAAAACTTAATAATAGTGTGGGGCTCAGTTTCTAGTCCTTTGTCTCACTGGCAGTGCCCAGAGTTTGATCCATGTGGCAGTTGTGGGAGTCATGACCACCTGTACAGCAACTGTGAACTGGAGCAGGTGGTAGTTCTCCTGCTGCTTGGCAAAGAACAGCTGAAGGAATGTGGGGTGTTCTTAAGTAAGTGACTGCACTAATGTTTGACAGTTTAGATGGCTGTGGAGGGAAGAGATAGCCTAGAGCCTTACACAGAGTAAGCTACAATAGCTTGTGACTAAAGGAGGTGAGCATGTATGTATGACAGTTTCAGTGTTACAAAGAGTATGCTATAGTCTGTGACTGAATGATTTTAGCATGTATATATGACATTTAGCATTATATGCAAAATAAAATGTAAATAAAATTGCAATTTCTGTATATACTATGTTGTAAAGGCTCTCACCTAAGAGGAATGCACAGGAACTAAGAACTGAATGTGAAAGCATGAGCTGTTATGTCACTGCACTCAGCAGCATGCTTGTTTAGTATCCACCTTTAACTTTGTTGACCCAGTATTGTGTGTCAGTATATGCACTTGGCTAGCATTAGTTTACATAGTGGCCTCTTGATCTGCATTAGACACCTCATGTAGTGTCCTCAAAAACAAGCAGAAGATGGAGGGGCAAGTCTGTGTCCCTTGTATTCACTGAATTTCATCATTTTGCTGAACACATGCATCTTTAACATTAGTGATAATGTCATTAACTCTTATCCCTATGGATAAATACATGTGGTCCTAATTTTAGTAAATAACACATAAACAAATACACTTGTATATCAAAATGCTCAGGCACTTGCTTTATTGATATTATCTCTTCCAGAAGCTAACTGACCAACCCATTTCTGTTTCCACAGGACAACTTCAGTCACAAATGTCTGTGTCACATGTGGACCAGACAGAATGGTGTGACTATGAGTTGCTTGGAATAAAGTGGCTTCCTCATTTGTCACCCTTCCAGGCAAGAGAAGTAACTCCATTTGAACTGGGTGATAAGGACTGGAAGAGCAGTGTTCATTTTCTTTCAACTGGTCAGTAGATATGTATAACTTACCTTTTAACTTGTCTAAAATTATATGTCGTACTACTGGGACTGGCAAGTATGAGAACTGTATCCAACAAAAAATATGACATTAAAAAAGATCTTTAATAAAAGGGACAAAGTGAAATTATTATTAGTAGTAATAATTCTTATACAGCATTGTTCCCTATAAACTATGTTGCTTTACAAATGCAAAGACACAGAAGTTACATACTGTGAACTACATATGTTGACAAAGGTACATCATTTTATAGGATTTTTTTTCTTTGAGCATTCACTTTCATTTAATTATGTGATTTCATCACACACTGCAAACATACTGCACAGTGTTTTTTGTTATACAGCCCCAGCACTGGTCCTGGCTCTTCGTGGTGTCAATGCATTCCAAAAGCTGGAAGATTTTCTTTCTCTCCTGGAGCAAACCACAGCAGCCAAGCCAGTGTCTGAACCAGCAACTTTGAAATCTTACACTTCTCACAAAGTGCGACACCCAGTGAAGCTGATGTGCAAGAGTGCTGATGAAGCCTACACATTGCTGCGGTTGTTCTTTGGGAGTAATGAAATTTTTCCAGATGCGGACTGTCGATGTCTTCTACCGTACCTTCCTGAGTCCCGTCAGTACCACACTAGTAGTGAATGGAATGAACTAAGGTTGGTAGAAAAGTACCTAAGATTTTTGTATGAGGCATGCTATAACTACATCAACACCAACAACACCTTATAGACCAGAGAAGCTGTGATTCTTTGAATCATGGTCAACAAGTACACAAGACTAGATTACATGGCCATAGAGAAGCAGCTATCTGCATGACACAATCATGCTATACAGGGAGATGATACTTTATGTCACCATAAAACTGACCGCTGTTTTGCTGTAACCTTGAAAGGCTTGATTAGTACATTTTCTAGTCCACACTTTAGTCTACTCAGAAATGCATTATTGTAATAATAATGGTGAATATGCAAACAGTATGTAGATATGTATTGTTGTGTTATCTTGAGGTTGTACATTAGTTCTGTTATTTTTATTATTACTGTTGTTAAAATATTGGAAGAACATCTTTGATTGTGGTCCTTCAGCATGAAAAACTACATAATTAATAGTGAAACCCTTTCCTCCATCGCTATCCCTCTACACCTCTACAGCTCTACAGATACCTACCTCCTTTCTGATCCCAGAATCAGGACAAAAACTTTATTTAATGCATGTTTTCACATTCACCATCAACTCATTGGAAGTCTCCCTCATGTAATATGATATCAGCAGATGATAGTCATTTAAATGTTCCATTAAAGCACATTGGTTTAAGAAACATCTGAAGTTTAAGGCCACTAATTTCAGTGTGGCTATTGTTCATATCATCTGTAGCTTTCATTGTATTCAGTTGTTGACAATTTTCCACTTTTCCTATTGTTCATGTAATAGGTTACCACTTAGAGCCTACCCATAATGTGGTAGAAGAGCACAATAAAAATGTGCATTTATTATTTATTAGTCAAATAAATCATTGGTATGTGAAAGCGAACCTGCTCACTTCTGTTTACGAACAGAAATGCTGAAAAACCGAGGTCAAAGCTGCTTCCTAGACTCAAGGACTGGCCAGGTGTGCATCAGGAGTTGATATTTGAGCAACTGCTGAGTGGTCCTTCACCGATTACTACCTTTCTACTTATCAAGCCAGGTGCAGCCACAAAACACCTGGCCAAGATTATGCGCAAGGTTGTGCATGAGGGATTCAGAATAGTGGGTCTTCGTCAGGCAGTTATGAGCAGGTCTCTGGCCTGCAGCTTTCTGGAGCTGGACTATCAGGTGACGCCAGATGGAAGACACACACACACACACTCACACAAAACAAACAGGCTTACATGCACATAATAATAATAATGGTTATAAATTGCCTTACCCAATGAACAAACCTGGGCTCAGGGCGCCATGCATTCATGAAGACACCCAAGCATCCTATCAAATGCATCTTACAAAGTCATTCTCTCTCTGTCTCTTAACTGTGATCAGTCATTCGGTGGGCATGAAGAGTTGTAGCAATAGTGGTGTATGTGTGCCAGCCTGACCTATCCTGTGTCCCTTCCAGGAGGTCTCCCAGCTTGCAGTCTGTTCACTCCTCAATGTTACTCAGCCACCATTTCTTCTGTTTGCCTCATCGACGGCCTCCCTTCACTCATCCTTGGAGGACAGTCTTGGGCAATGTGTCATGCTTCTGTGAGCAATTTCTCGCCACCTGAGTGAAATGCTTCTATGACACCTTCAGTATAACTTGGTGACTAATCAGGCTTTGAGAGTGTTCAGGTTTGTTGCCAGCTTGGTGTATAGGTAAAAATATTACTCCTTCCATCATGCTTGTACAGCCTTCTCTTTCATAAGGAGGTTACCATAGCTGCTGTCTTTGATGATGGATGATTTTTGCTGTCGACCCTCTCTGTGGTATTGAGAATGTGGAAGGCCTAACTGGTGTCTCCCCAAGACATCCCTTTCTCAAAATCAGTATACATTTCTCATTGATCTAGGATTCCCTGCCCCGTCATTCTTGATCTTGTAATTGACCTAGCGATACTCTACTGCTTCAGGGCTGCTCTGTTCTCTCATCAGACTCTGTATAATAGGCAGACACTTCTGAAAGTGTCTGCAATCCTTCATGATGACAGGCATGTCCTGTTGAGAGAATTTGCCCAGCACCCATCGGGCCGCCGATTTTGTGTGCCTGCATGCAGGACCAATAGACTGCGGCTGTCATTCATTGTTTCGGCCGTGTGACTTTGAATGGTGCTGTGCCAATGAATGAAACATGAATGTGAAAGTCTGTTTTGTGCATAAAAGTGTACGAGTTTGTTTTTTTTATATGAAGTTGCCACTGAATTGCCCTTTGGGACAAATAAAGTATTATCTTATCTTCAGCACCTGCCTGTGATCACAAACGATGATGAAAACAGACATGGACAGGAGCACCTCTTTCACATGACCTGAGTCACATGTCACAGTCAGTCAGATTTAGGGTGGCAAGTTTGTCTGCAACTGGTGCTCTAAAGAGCCGGCTACTTTTGGGTCTTGTTACTTTTGCAGCTTTTTGATGTCAAAGCGGATGCAAACATTGTGTGCAATGCTGCAAGCAAAGGTCAGCTAATACAAGCCTGTGGTT
This sequence comes from Marisa cornuarietis, assembly GCA_004794655.1. NCBI lineage: Eukaryota > Metazoa > Mollusca > Gastropoda > Architaenioglossa > Ampullariidae > Marisa > Marisa cornuarietis. The sequence goes on from SMMW01000636.1 coordinate 6,082,840, forward strand.
GCTGTCAATATTCATACTGGGATAAGCCCTTGTCTTTCTCTTGCTGATGCTCGATTTGAACCATCTCAGCAGTAGGAAAAAAATTCTATCTTGTTAAAGACCGTCTTATCTGGAGAGCGCCAGGCTGCTAGCCTCAATCTTGACCTTTTGATGGTGTAGGGTATTGGTAAGGGTCAACCTGTGATTTTGTGCAAACTCAAGAAGCCACAAATCTCTGTCATCAGTCTCATCAGGTCCAAAGCAGCCTACTGTGCCGGCCCATTGTGAATAGGTTCTGGCCCCTCTTTCGCATTAAAATTCCTGTTCATGGCAAGGATATTCTTCTTTGGCACATTTCATAAAACAGTTTCACTTCCTCATCACTGTAAGTAGAAGTAGGTGCATACACTTGAATGATGGTAAGATTGTGGGACCTAGTGGAGAAATGAATGTAGGTGAATGTGCTGAAGATGGGGGAGAAACTGAGGACCGCTCTGACCACTTCTTTGCAGACAAGAAACCTCACGCCATGTTCATATTTGGAGTCCTCTTCACTGAACCATATTTCATGGCCCTCGTCTGTAAACCCCCTCTCTAAACCAAGTCCACTGCACCTCCACCAGACCCACAACATCCCATCTAAAGCACTTGATCTCAAGTTTCTTTGCATAACCATAACATGGATCTCTCCTTCTGTGTGGATTCAGGCTGGTCTTCTCGTATCTTGGCAGGCTCCATTGCAGGGTTGATATCAGGCTCCATTGCAGGGTTGACATCAGGCTCCTCATTGCAGGGTTGATGTCAGGTCCATTCCAGTACCTAGAAGATCCATGACAGAATCTGCAACTCCAGTAGCACATTTTTTGCAATCTTTCCCAATTGGAGAGAGCCAAGGGGGTGTGTGTCTTGCTGCGACTCATCATGTTCTGTCTTTAGGCTTAATTCACTAGGGAGCACCTTGCTCCTCTCCTAGCCATATCACAGCTAGTACCCGTCCACTTGACAGGCAACCTTAGTTGGAAACACGTGGGCACTGGTCTTTATTAGGTCCTTTTGTCATAACAGGTACTCAGTGTTCTGATCAATGCTTTTGTTGAGAAAAGTTTTTTGTCCAGGTGGTGTGTTAGCACGCTCATTTTCTGTTGGGATTGCCCACAAGGCAGTGGGACCATGTACGCCATGATTGCTTTAACCACATGCCACCAACTGCCCCTAATTCACATAAAGGTACAATGACAAATGCATGCACATATAGGTAAGGAAATTATCATGAAAATATTTGAGGTAAGGAAAGAAGATACATTATTGACTTCTTAACTACACCATGTGTGGCAAGCACATTTTTCCACTTTTAGGAAGGTGGCAGTCACTCAGCTCACTGTGAGTGTATTATTTGTTTCATTGTGTTCAAGCACACAGCATGCATATGTTCTCTAGAGTTTTATCTGTTTTTACACATGACTGTAACACATAGAAACAATTTGTCTACAGAGCTCTACACTAGAACTGGAAACCCATCTGGATTATCTGACTTTAGCACCAAGCATATACTTGTGTCTTTACCGTGAGAATGCTGTCAAGAAACTCATTGATTTGATTGGACCAGAAGATCCACAGCTTGCAAGGCAACAGAACCAGTTCTACTGGAGAGGAGTTGTTGGGATAGATGTTGTGCACAATGGTTTACATGGTTGGGCTTTTTTAAAATGTTCTTTAATAGATTATTAGCATAAATTAGCTTGTAGTTAACGCAACTACTTATTTAGCATATTGATAATTATGATAAACATAGTCATGCTTGTAAGCTACCCAAGAAAGGTGACCTGACCCAGTGCAGCAACTGGCGCGGGATTATGCTACTGTCCATTCCCAGCAAGGTGCTGACCAGAATCATGCTGGACAGACTGAAGAATGCCCTAGACAAGAGACTGCGGCAAGAACAGGCAGGCTTTCGGCAGGGTAGATTATGCACAGACCATATTGCTACACTGCGAATCATTATTGAACAGTCCATCGAATGGCAGTCCCCACTATACATGACATTTGTGGACTTTGAGAAGGCATTTGACTCCGTAGACAGAGAGACCATCTGGAAGTTGATGCAGCACTACGGATTTCCACCAAATTTCATTGCCATCATCCAACAGCTGTATGAGGACTCGACATGCCAGGTGATCCACAATGGGAAGCTGACGGACCCCTTTGCAGTGAGGAATGGAGTAAGGCAAGGTTGCATGCTCTCGCCGACAATCTTCCTGATCGTCATAGACTGGATCATGAGAAGAACAACCTCTAACAGCAACACAGGCATTCAGTGGACCTTTGCCATGCAACTTGAGGATCTCGACTTTGCAGACGACATCAGCCTGCTGTCCCACAAGCAACAACATGCACAGACAAAGCTCACTCGGCTCTCAGAAGAAGCAGCAACAACTGGCCTGACAATCAACATCAAGAAGACAGAGGTAATGCGGATCAACAACAAGCAAGAAGCCCCACTTCAGCTACACGGGGAATGTATTACAGAGACTGACCGCTTCACCTACCTAGGCAGCATAGTCACCAAGGATGGAGGTGCTGATGAAGATGTAAGAAGCAGAATAAATAAAGCCAGGCAAGCATTCCACATCCTGCGACTCATCTGGAATTCCAAGGCACTATCTCAACATACCAAGATCTGCATCTTTCATACGAACGTAAAATCTGTCCTTCTATATTGGTCTGAGACATGGCGTGTAACAAACAACATCACCAGGAAGATTCAAACATTCATAAACAGATGTCTGCGGCACATTTTCAACATCAGATGGCCCGAGAGAATCTCCAATGCATACCTGTGGGAGAGAGCCAACCAGAAACCTGCCAGCCAAGACATCAAGAAGCGAAAGTGGGGCTGGATTGGCCACACCCTGCGAAAGCCGGCCGAAAATATAACACGACAAGCTCTGGACTGGAACCCACAGGGGAGACGCAGGGTTGGGAGACCCAGACAGACGTGGAGAAGATCGGTCCACGGCGAGGCGGAGGCAGCTGGAATGACATGGACCCAACTGGGGAGGGAGGCCCAGAACCGGGTTCGCTGGCGTGGTGTAGTTGCAGCCCTATGCTCCACTGGGGGTGAAAAGGAATAAGAAGAAGAAGAGTCATGCTTGTGATTGATGACATGTTTACTTGTGTAATTACCATGCTTGTACTTGTGATCAGCATACTTGTGCATAATTAGCATATTTATGTTGGTGTCAATGTTGCATATATCAATATGTTGCGATTTATGCCATTTTTCAGAAGAATCCTGTTTTGAGTTAAGCTGAGACTGAATTGTCAACTATCATTTAGCTATGTACATATCTGTTTCAGCATCTCGCTCATACTTAGAGTCAGTGTGGGACCAGAAGACATTTTTCCCAGATGGTCTGTGTTGTCTCAGGACTCAGGAACTGGCAAGCGAGCAGGTACTATATGATGTGCATTTTGAGCCAGTTCAGCACATAGAGGAATCATGTAGCTAGACATGACAGTCAGTTTTTTTTTTCTTTAGCAAATGTCCCTTTATAAAAACTGCTAAAAACTCTTTTCAGTGCTGGTCTCCATTCCATATGCGTTTGAGCTGTCAGTCTGTTGGTAGGTTGCAGATTGCTCTTCCACCGATTGAAATGGAGGTATGGTGGTCATGAAGAGCTTCAAGCATGATGTTCTCCAAGAATATATTAAACAACACGGGTGATAGGGGACATCCTTGACGTACCCCTACTGTGGTACGAAAGAAAGCTCCTATTTGGTTGTTAAGCAGAACTGTACTCTTTGAGCTGTTATACAACGCTTCAACAACTTGGACAAGCCCTTCTTCAATATTGAATTTCCGCATCACATGCCATAGCCCCTCGTGCCAGACTCTGTCAAATGCCTTCTTAAAGTCAATGAAGTTGTGGTAAAGGTCCCGCTGATGCTGCAGATGCTTTTCTATAAGAAGACGACAGTTGAAGATCTGCTCAACTGTGCTTCTACGTGGTCTGAAGCCAGCCTGTTCGTCTGCTAGCAGCTCTTCTGCGGTGGTTCTGATGCAGTTCTGTATGACCTTCAGCATGACTTTGCTTGGGTGACTGATAAGGCTTATGGTTCTGTAGTTATGACACTGTTTGCTGTTTCCTTTCTTTGGGAGGGGTATGATTAGTGACTGCGTCCATTCTCTGGGCCATTCCTTGCGCTCCCAGACACTTTGGCAAAGGACAGTTAGGGCCTTTGTAGTTGCTTCCCCACCCTGCTTGAGCAGCTCAGCTGGTACATTATCAACGCCTGGTGACTTTCCTCCCTTCAAACTATGTACAGCTCTTTCGACTTCTTCGCGTAGGACTGGTAGGTCTGCAGGTTCACTGTCTCTAGTCTGGTTGTTTTGGAGAATGTTGGCGTCGGTCTTCAGCTGGTAATTATGCAGGTCCTTGCAGTATTCTGTCCATCGGTTGAGTACAGCTTTGCCTTCTGTGAGAAGGTGACCATTGCTGTCTTCGATGACTGAGATCTTCTGCTGGTCTGCCTTAGTGAGGGTTTTTAGAAGTTGATAGGCATTTATGCTGTCACCTCGTGCCATTCCATCCTCTATGTCCTGGCACTGCTTCTCGATCCAGCTCTCCCTAGCTGCCTTCATCCCTTTCTTAATGGCACAATTCACTACTTTGTATTTGGTGGCTGCTTCTGGTTTGCTTTTCTTTTCTATGTTCAGGGTCCTCCTTTGGTCACAGAGGTCTAGGATGTCGTTCGTGACCCATGGCTGTTTCTTATTTCTATGTCGCCCTAGAACCTCCTGGGCTGTCGACAGTAGCACCTCTTTGATGTTTCCAGCGAGGGTGTCTACATCACAGTTCACCAGGTTCAGTGCGCCAAATTTTCCGCCAACCGTGGCCTTGAAGACTTCTGCAACCTTTGGATCTTGCAGCTTCTCTACATCAAAGCGAATTTGGGGAGTGTTTGAGAGTGGCTTCGCTTTCAGCCTCAGCTTCAGGTTCGTTAGAACAAGGTCATGGTCGCTGCCTATGTCAGCGCCTGGGTACGTCCTTGTCTTGGCCCTGTTGATGCTGGATTTGAAGCGTCTCGGCAGTAGGATATAGTCGATCTGATTATGTTGTAGCTGGAGGAAAATGAATGGGTACAGAAGTGGGTAATGTAATTTATCATTTTGACCATTATCATAAATCTTTAACAACTTTATCATAACAGCTTTAAAAAGATCACTAGTAATGCATAGTTCAAATTTATAAATATTCATTTATTCTGTACTCTCAATTTCCTAAGAAAACAAAAACTAGGAGCCTGTTAATGTTCTTAAACTTTAAAGAGTTTGCTTGCTTATGTCATTAGCTGATGGTTCAACAGATACTTTCAATGACTCCTGAAGCAGAGCTATCTCACTGTTGTCGGCTGTGTCCATTACTTCAGTGTTTTTTCACTCTATTCAAACACAGAGCTTCATTTACTGTCTAACCAAGTACATATAAATTAAGGTTGTCAATTTTTTAAAATATTCTCTTAATGCACTAAGGTGTTCGAACAACAGTCACAACTGACAGCAGATGATAACATTTTATCATTAAAAATGTAAAATGTAGGTTGTGTGTAAGCTCCTCTTATGTTTGTCACGTTCAGTTATTTTTTTTAGCTGTTTCCAGCACACATTAATGGCACCCTCACAATGTCAGTTATTTTAACTTTGTGGTGGATAAGAATACCGCTGATAATGTTGTGTTTGTGCCATAATGTTTCTTGTACACCAGAACAATGTAGAAAGTGTTGATGTTGCATAGCTGCTGCTTGATCCTTGTTTCAGCTGTAGTTGGTTTTGACATGCTCTTGCTTTTGTTGGGACAAAGTTCACATGACAGGTTAATCTACTGGCGTTTGTAGCCAGTATCTTTAGGAAATGAATACAAAATATTTCCATCTGACTGTATAAGCAAACACTCAGCAGCAGCACATTGTGTTCCTGTCTGTTTTCTTTTACTGAGGATTGCATTGCTTTCCTCTTTGAAGTCAGCTCATGCAGACGACACAATTTTAGATATACCACCCTTTCATCACTTCCTGCTTTCTTGACAAATCCAGGTGTGATTAAGAGGAAAAAATTAATATGATATTTCTCGTGCTTCTTTGACATAAAATACCACTGAGATATGTTTTATGATACTTTATGCTCTATTTCCAGTAATTTTCACTGAGCACTCGGCTTAAGGAAGAAGTTATAATGACTTGCTGCTTTTTAAGTAAAAATTTGTGGGAATGTATATGTGTGTAAGAGAAGGGGTCATCAGAGATGCACAAGCTTGCACAAACATGCTCACATAAACACATGCACACAAAGTGAGAGGAGAAAGGTAGTGGAAGGAGGAAGATAGTTGATCATGTTCTGTTTTTAACTTGACTGGTGCTTACAGATCACATGTCCTGCAGTGGACACAGAAATGGATGTGAATTTTGCCCAGCACAGACACACTGTACACAACACGGCAAGCAAGCATGCCAGGGACCCCCAGATTTCTAGTGAGACACTCGCGGTAACTCTGTTTCCTCTTGTCTCATCTATCCTCTGTTGACGTTGAGTGCCTCGTGTCTGGTTGCTTTAACTCTTTCCTGTAGTCCCATCTAATACAGCATCAAATATAACATTGACGTCCTACTCTTTTAGTTGCAAAATAATTCTTCATGACAGCTACTGAATGTGTTGTTACTGATATGTGATGTTACTGATGTGCAGTGGTGCATTTGCTGCTTATGCAGACTACATGCCTTGTGCTGCCCCCTAAACTGCTCGCCACCATGCCAGATGCCAGAGATGCCCCTTTTGTTTACATCCTTGATATGCTGCTGAGCCGAGGGTGAGTGAGTGGTCAGTACATGAGGCTGGGCTTGGATAGAGCCACTTTGTGTCCAGTAGGCTTTGTGTCTTTGCCATCCTAGCCAGAAGAGCATCCTGCCAAAAAAAGTGTCTTTCTTTAACATAATCCTTTCTCATCCAGTCAGCCTTTCCATCATTTGACCAAAGGACCTGAAAGGTCAGTTAGTAGGGTTGTCAGTCAAGTTGAGTTAACCTAGATTAGTCAAGTTAAATCTGGTTTATTAAGTCAAGTTTAAAAAGTCATGTCTAGTCGAGTTCAGTAACTTTCAACCAGTTAAGTTTAGTCAGTTGAGTCTAATTTATCTTAGTCATATTGATCCTGTCATAATGACTCACTTAAGTTCTGTCAGGCATATTAATTTAATTAAGCTTAGTCAAATTTATTCAGTAAAATTCAGCTCAGTTTTACTCAAATCAGTTAATAAAGCTCAATTTTGTTTGATCAGTAAAGATTCATTTAAGTCTTTGTCTTTCTTTTTATAGACAAAAAACAGGAGAAATAAGTGTCATAGCCTAACAGATCCTTGTGAAGTAATGGCAGTTTTAATGGCAGAATTTGATTCTCTTCTTTGGTATTGTACAGAATAAGTTTATTCTTTGGTCTTGTGCCAAAATATCTGATATCAAGTACTGTCTAAAATGTACTTTAGTTCTTCAGTTTGTTGCTAGAGATTATACTGGTGTATCCGATGTCAGGTTTGAGGTGGTGGGAGCGCGCATGGTTTGGATGAACTTGCAACAGGCGCAGCAGTTCCTGCATGTGATACACGGCGGCAGTTTTCAGACGGTATGTTGCTCGTGGTGACCGGATACTTAATCGCAGACACTTAATCCCCTAGACATTTAATCCCCAGACACTTAATCCCCCAAAATGCCTCCAATGTTATAAATGTTGAAGTTAAGTATTATTTTAATTGTCAAACTTATTTTGATGTTTACATGAAAATAATTATTTGAATTTGAATTAAATATTTCATTTACTTCATAATTAAATTTTTCATTTACTTCATAATTAAATTTTTCATTCACTTCATAATTTCTTGAGTTGAAATTTCATTTTGAGGATTAAGTGTCTGGGGATTAAGTGTCTGGGGATTAAATGTCTAGGGGATTAAATGTCTGGGGATTAAGTGTCTGGGGATTAAGTGTCTGGGGATTAAATGTCTAGGGGATTAAATGTCTGGGGATTAAGTGTCTGGGATTCGTTGCTCGTATGATGTGCTGTCACTATTTATGTTGCTACAATTCCATTACTTACTCATTGTGAAGGTTTAATATTCTTTGTGAAAATTTCATATTTATTCATTACTTATTGTGAAGATTTATCATACACTCATTGTAAAGATTTAGCTCTTACTAACTGCGTAAAGAGGAGGAGTATATATTCTTGCCAGATCGCATTATCTTGTAGATCATGTATGTAATTATTACCACTCCAATCAGGAGAATGTTAATGGCCTTCACAAATCTTTTTCAGCACTTTCAAATATGGAATAAAGGACATATGTAAGAATAAAGGAAAAAATTATTAGGAATGCACCCTTCTTGAAGGAAGATAGCAGGCCAAAGATATACTGATGTCATGTAGGTTTTGCTGGCTGCTATAAGTTTACATGATGACTTTTTCCTTCGGTAGGTGAGTGACTTGACTTCTGGCCCCTGTCTGGTTCTGGCTTTAGACCGAGACAACTCTGTCTTGGCCTTTGACATCACAATTGGCGGGTAAGGGTTTGTTTCCTTTAGTTAATGGTGTGTACCAATGTAGCATCCAATCAGGTCTGGTGATAATGTCTTTGTGATGACATGCTGTCAAGCATGCCAGTGGTAGTCCATCAAATGTAGTGTGCTAGTGATGGCAGTGATAAGAAACAGGAACACTAGCATATGCCGTTATTGCTTTGTTTCTGATTGGTATAACCATTTCCAGTTTTATATCCATGCTTTTTCACCAGGAAGTTGGCACTGCTCCGGTAGTCACCAAATTTGTTTAACTCTTTACAGTTTACTTGAACACGTCAACTCTTTATAACTATTTACTGTTAATTGAACATTTCAAATCAGAGCCACATCTGTTTGGCAGATGAGCAAGAAAGAACTGTTTAACAAGTTATTTTCCCTTATTATGGTGAGACTAGTTGTAAAAAAAGCACATTGTTTGCTTATGTTATTATTATTTCTTACTCTCACTTTCTCTCTCTCACACACACTCTCTCTCTCTTTTTCGATTCACACAATTATACTGTCATTTACACATGTACACACATTTGTGCATGCATGTACATATTAATTTCTAATTCTCTCTTTCTCTGTCTCTTCTTGATGCAGGCAAAGAAACGTACATACAACGATGACTTGTGTTTATTCTGTTTCTGCCACTCAGGTTAAAATTCCAAGTCATACACTTTACCTCCCTGATGCATTTGCTTTCAGGAGCGGAGACCCGGGATCGGTGCTGTCGATGTATGGTAAAGATATATTCAGGCCGGCTGACCTTGAACAGGTAAGTGGCATATAGCAAGCTCTTGACGTTTCTAACTGTGCTGTTTGTCTACAGCTTGCATATACAGTCCTGCATGTGTGCTGGGCTCACTAGACAAGTCCAGTGGGTAACTGGTTACATTTGTGTTTGTGTGTGTACACGCCCATTTGTTGCTTGTATGGAATCCCAGACACTTAATCCCCAGACACTTAATCCCCGACACTTAATCCCCAGACACTTAATCCCCAGACACTTAATCCCCGACACTTAATCCCCAGACACTTAATCCTCAAAATGAAATTTCAACTAAAAAAATTATGAAGTGAATGAAAAATTTAATTCAAATTCAAATGATACTTAACTTCAACATTTATAACATCCCAGTTTTACGAGAGTTACCCAGAGTTACCACGTGACACATTTCTCTTACGGTTATAATATTTATAGTTCACAAAATAGCAGTTTTGAGTGTTGTGTCGCGATTTGGGGATTAAGTGTCTGGGGATTAAGTGTCCGGGGATTAAGTGTCCGGTCACCGCTTGTATGTGTGTGTATGCACCTGTGTGCATACATGCGTATGCGTGCCCTAGCAAATCCTTCTGTGTGAATGAAGGCTTGAGCATATTTCTGTTAACTAGCTTTAATTAGCAACATATGCTTCATTTTTACACACACTTGCATGCACACAACACACAAACACACTCTCTCTCATACCCAGACATGAACAAACACACGTGCATATACCTTCCCCCAATAAAGCAAATTACCAATGCTTCCTCAAGAAAGCTGAAATGTAGTCAACCTAAAGTGCACTTTGACACTGTCTTTAGACCACCAGACTTTGATATCAGTGGATGGGTGTCCACCATTGATTACCACTAAAACTAATGTCTAGGGGGGTACTTTTGTCAAGTTGTTGATTAGCCAGTCAGGTAAATGGAATGGAGTGGCAGAGTCAGAGCGTAATACTAATGTAGGTAGTACATAAATTAGATGTAGAGAGGACTTATCCTTCTCCATACTTCCATGTGCTAATATGTGCTGCAATGCACACGGCAGACATTTTGTATAGTTTAACATTTGGTTGGAGTACACCCCTAATGAATTGTGCCCCTTGGCATGTAAGCAAGAGAGAGAGAGATATAAAAGGGTAAAGAGAAAGTGCAATGTGAATGTAAAGGAGAACCAGCTGTTGCGAGATATGTCTGACTGTCAAAATTACCTTGAGCAATAAACAAGGTTTACTTTGATGATGATATACTGATCACTAGAGACATGTCACACTAATCGCCCATTCAAAAGGCAGAAGGATACAAATTTTGAAGCATCTTAAGCATCCATCACAAAACATAAAGGACTTTTGCATTATATATCCTTGCTGCTTACTCACTTGTTATTTTTTCTTGTCTGTATGAAAGACAGGCGTCAGGATGAAGCCAGTCAGCCAAGTTTCTTAGAGAAATGTTGATTAACTGCTACCAGAACTAGTAAATAACAGTACATTAGAGGTGAGAGATATGCTTATAATGGCAGACAACATGGATAACGCTTCACTGCAGGGCTTCCAGAAATAAGCCATAGATGTCTAGAGTTCCTTATTCCTGTGCCTTAGATAGCAGTTGAAAAGAAAAGCTATGATGCAAAATGCTTGACTTTATATGATAAAATGCTCTTATGTTATTTGTCGTTGTATAGTAAATTATAATTATAAGATTGCATGTGTGCTAGCTTTGTACAGCAAATTATAAGTAGAAGCTAGCCTATATGCATTCTTTGTCCTTGAACATTAAGGTATAATTAGAGGCTTGCTTGTGTTTGTTATTGATCTCTTCACAGTAAGTTTTAACTAGAAGTTTAGCTATTTGTGTTATTGTACACCAAATTCTGATTAAAAGCTAGCCTATGTGTGTTATTTGTTCTTGTACAGTACCTTATGATTAGTTTGCCTAAATCATTTACTTGTCCTTGTATAGTAAATTATGATTAGAAGCTTGTGTATTTCTGTATTTGTGCATGCACATGTGTATGAGTATTTTTTCTGCCTGTGTATGGAATAACATAATCTCACTTGTTTGTTTGAAGACATGTCTGTAGCGTTGCCTGTGCTCTGCTGTAGAATGAGAATAGTGACACTCACCCTCAGCTGTAGAGGGTACAGTGAGAATAGCAACAGTTGCCCTCAGCTGTAGAGGGTACAGTGAGAATAACGACACTTACCCTCAGCTGTAGAGGGTAAATAAATAAATAAATGAAGATTTTTATAGCGCTTATTCACACTAATAGAGAGCATGCTCTTAGCACTTGAGATATTGAGAATAGCAACACTTACCCTCAGCTGTAGATGGTATGCACGTCTCCATGAAGTTTAACTGCTCTGGGGGTCCCATAAGAACAAGATGACGTATGTATGACATTATGTATTGCAAATAAATTGAGGTGCGGAAGGAAGATGTTTGGATGAAAGATGGAGACGGAAGGAAGGGGTCTGTGAGGAAAGTGATGGGTCAGGTGAGGCGACAATGAGAGGCGAGGTGACAGTGTGAGGTGAGATGAGGCATCAGTGAGAAAGGTGAGGACTGACTGCGACCGCACGAAGGCATTCGTCCTTGGTGGAGAGAAAAAAAAATATCGGGAAACGGAAGTCTGGCGTAAGATTGTATTCCTGTAAGTTGCTGTCGCGCTTAGAGTTGAGCCCACAACATGTATCTGCTGGAGTAGAGTATTTTGCCTGCGGTCGGTCATTAGACCGGCTACCACGGTTTGTGGGTAGGGGAAGAGGGATGGGACCATGTGTCGATCTCGACTTACACAACACCTGACGAGTATGCAATGTGCGTGCATTTTGTTCGTTGTTTGGTAGGAAGGAGATATAGGTAAGCCAAACAAATTAACGTTCCCAAAACTCGACGACGGTCCTGCGATCAAGTGGGGGAAACACACAGAACTATAGCATGTCTTCCTGATTTTTTCGTCATATTAATGTTTATCGTTGTTGAAAGGAAGTCTTTTGCTTTCCTTAGACTACGATTTCAGAGACTACGGAGAGATAAGAGCATCATTCACTAGCTGTTGACAAGGACACGTGATAGCATCAACGCGGCTGACTTGGGCTGTGATCGGGGTAGGCGTGATGTGGTAGACGCCGCCATGCGCTTCGGACTTTATGTAAACACGCTACCTTTATGCTACTCGTGCCTTCTGCCGACTGTTGTTAATAAAGACCCTGTAGATCTCCTCACTTCTGCTGTAAATATAGAGCCAGTCAACCTCTCCATCCTCTTGACTATTGTTAATATAGAGGGCATTGACCTTTTTCCTCCTGACCGTTGTTAATATAGAAGGTATTGACCTTTCCCTCCTGTTGACTGTTGTTAATAAAGAAGCTGTTGACCTCTCCCTCCTGTTTTCTGTTGTTAATATAGAGGGTATTGATTTCTCCTCAGTGTTGACTGTTGTTAATACAGAGGGTATCGACCTCTCCCTCCTGTTGACTGTTGTTAATATAGAGGGTATTGATCTCTCCCTCCTTTCTGATGGATCCCTATGCCTACGAACTTCGGGAATACGAGTTCTACGAAAATCGAACAAACGATGTTGGTTTGCACAGTGCACAGAAAAAAGCACGCTCTTTCTCTCTCCCACACACACGCATGCAAGAAGTTTTAACTGTACTAGACTCCCCAGCAGCCCCAGATCCCAGTGCGAGATAGGTTACCTCAGCGCGCCACCTTTAAGTGTCGACTGACCAGTGGGTGGTGGCAATTAAGATGGAATGGGTCAGCAAGTAAACAGAAAACCTCCCTTGTTCAACAACATGTGACCTTCTCGGGCTTATATATCGTTCCAAACAGTATTTCTTTCTTCGCCTAACACTCCGTTACATTATGCCGATCGTGCGAGGCAGTGCACGTGCTCTACAGCTGCTATGACAGTAAATACACGCATTAGTTGAGGTCGCCTGCATTCGGCAACAGCGCAACAATGTTGTCATGCTTAACATTTAACAGTTAGCATCTTCTGAGCCTTGTTTGCCAGACACACATGCTCAGCCATGATGTAGGGTAATGCAGCTAATCGGCCGCACACCAAGCTGACGTCAGCCCTTTATTTCCGCCGCGGCGGCTTCTGAACAGGTGAGCCGCGGTATTTTTTTTTTTTTTCGATTTTGAGTCTGAGGCGTTACTTAGTGTTACGAATATGATCTTAAGAGCGCAACCTGTTGTGTGGTTTGGTCTTTAAAACAACAAGTATTTCACCTCATTTTGTGCTCTATGGATCTGGCTGACCTACTGACGTTCTGCGGACAGTTGTTCGAGGAACACGGTAAAATTGTCTGGCGCGCTGATGAGGATCAAATTCAGTTGCAAATCTTTTTCCTTCATTACATTTTATTTTATCTTTTCTTTGTTTCGATATACAACTTTTGTTATGCAGCCAACTATTTTCAGAAATCAAAAAGAAACATTACTGTCAGAACGAAACCGTCGATATAGTGGTTTTCGTGTGCGAGTTCTGTACATCTCCTGACTACAGCAAACCACTGCAACACGTGAGGCTCAGCCACCAAAAGGTCTCAAGGCTGACGACTGCAGCTTCATTTTACATGTGATTGTGTTATAAACTGTTTCTTTCCTAATTGACTTGTTTACATCTTGACTCCAACCTTGTGCTTGATTCACATGTTTACTCTGCCTCCTTGCATGGGTGGCAGCGTTCATTAGCTATCACCTCCAGCAGACGCCAGTCGCTTGTTGCTTTTTATGGCCTGTTTACATACTCAGGCTCAGTTTACTTTCAATTTCATTTGCTTTAAGAGCGCGATTAGTTGAAATGCCACTCCTTTTTTCTTGTTTTCATTACATTATATCTGTCGTCTGGTTGTTTTCTTTCCTCTTTTTAGAGCCATAGAGCGTAGCGAACGTCCATCAGTGGTCCAACCATATTGTGTAGGGAAACTCCAGTAAACATCCAACCATATTGTGTAGGGAAGCTCCAGTAGTATTCCGGTCAGGTGTGTGGACACCTTCATCCTTTTCTTTCCTTCTTTCCATTTGCGTTCTTCCTCTTACCTGTGACAAGTATGATGCGGGGAGGGGTGCAAAAGCAGTTCGTATTGAACTTTCGTATTTCGCTTTGACTTGGTTCTTGTTTTAACGAATGCCTTGATGTTGACAATAACTCGCTCACAAGATAACAGCGCCAGCTCCAGAGAGAGAAAAAAACAATAGAGAAATGAGGAGACTGGGCAGTTCTGAGTGAGAAAATCTTATAGACTGACTTGGTGCCAAGGGTTAACAGAGGCCAATCCAACCTAAGCACTGAATAAAAGGCTGTGCTCTTCGTATTATACAGTAAGCATGGGATTGCCGTAGAAAACACCCGACCCGGACTTCTGTGCTGTAACCCATAAACATAAATCAGGTTCCAGAAGCGAAAGCAAGACAACATGAATTACTGTCCCTTTGCAGTTTTTTTTTCTCCCGGTTTTTTTATGCCTGCTTTCCACCCATCCCCTCCCATTCCACACGCTTTGTTTCTTAGCGCGCCCGCTAACCGGTAGTGACGTAACTGATAACAGGCTTCTAAAGTTAGTGGGGGTGGGGGGAATTGAGGCGCGTGGGTGTGAGCCGCACAGGAGACCGAGAGGAGGGCCTGGGTATGTCAGGAAACAAGTAGAGTGCAGGGGCTAGTCAAGGGACTAGAAAAGACGTGCTGACAGCCGTTGTTTTCTGCGATGGAATGCTGTTCCCCCTGTGACCACTTGCTCTGTTACAGACGGGGACCGGAAATAAAGAGTCCGTTTTACTGGCTGCACCTGTAACTGCACCAACATTATCCCCCTTGTCCTCAGCCTCATTACCATCTTCATTTCTTTTCTTTTGTCTTATTATCTTATCGCTCATCACTCACAACTATCACCATAACCAGTGCCTGTAATAATAGTCGCATAGAGCACTTGAATGTGCATCTACTGCCAACGTTGAGCACCGCGACGACGACGACGAGTTTGTCAAGGGTTTGGGCGATTATTGTGATAATGGTGTGGTGGTATAATTGTGGTGTAGCGCTGCTTACATCCTCCGACAGAGCCTGAGAAGCAATGTGACTCCGTTGGTGGTAGGCGTTGTCCGTGACCCCCTCATGTAGATACAGACGTCATGGCACTGAGCTGCACTCAGGCGGATTGGACGTCGTAAAATAAGAGCGTCGACTACAGAAACATTTGTGCTTCCATGTCAGCTTTCTGTTTGCTAGCTAAATTATAAAATCCATTCAGGTGGTCACAGTCAAACTCATACACATGAAGACAGTACATGATAGGACTGAAATGAAACGCATTGTCGCTGTTTGTAGAGGACGAGCAGATTGGTATCAATGTAAACCTTACGGGCTGTAGTTATAAAGCTAGAGTAAGTCTTTTCCACCAGGGAAAAATAGGGAACCCAAGGAAAAACGTCTTATTTCCAAAGTTGTCAAGCGATGACCAGACCCAGCGGACACTATGTTTCTTTATCTCGGTGCACCTTTGCCGCCGCTTTATAACTACGGCACTCAGGGTAAAACAAAGTCTTCAGGATCTAGACACTGCTTAATAATGTTGGAAACAAGACTCTTCTCCTTGAGTTACCCCATCTTCCCACAGGTCAACGACATACCCTCGCTTCGTAACTATAGCCCCTGGTCTCTCTAGCAACCTCATCATCTGCTTGCCTTGTATGTGCTCAGTCCTCGTTTATGCAACCTGTAGCAGGTGGCTTGTAGTTAGTAAGGAGAATATGTGTGTGTGTGTGTGTGTGTGTGTGTGTGAGAGAGAGAGAGAGAGAACGAAAGAGAGAGAGAGAATGAAAGAGAGAGAAGATCACGCAAATGGCCTGCAGGGGCAGAGTAGTTCGGGTATCTAACTGCAAACTTCCGGTCCGTTGCCAGGGGAGACTGTCGTCAGAGATAGGCGTCGCCTGCAGAAGGCATTGTCGTGGACCGTCATTATCGACACCGCTAACAGCTCTCTCTTTCTCTCTTTCCCAGTATGTATATTTGGGCGGGGGGTGGGGTGCATGCGTGATTTGTGTGTGTCTGTGTGTGTGTGAGAGCGCGCGCGCGTGTGTGTGTATGTTCTGCGCGCTTTTGTCTCGTATTACAATGGTTTCTCTTTAGAAACAAAACATTTCGACAGTTTTTTTTCTCTTGTTGCTGTTGTGTTTGTTGTGGTGGTGATGTGTAAATCACCTCGGCTGCAACTGCCTCTTTTCCCTGGCTTCATCCCTGGCTCTGACCGGCGCTGGGGGTAGTTCACCAGCATGTAATCTGCTTCTCCTCTCCACACCCGCCCAGCCCTGTCTTTGGATCAGTCCGGTGATTAATTCCAGGTCATCGAGACCTTGTCACTTGATTTTGGCCGTCGGAAGAGGCGTGCTACGCAAGGGTGCTCGTTGTTTGTTTGGATTTTTTACAAAGAGCTTTTTCCCATCCCATGCGAACCTAATGGCTTTCCCAGGTCAGACTGACTGGGTGCGCTTTGATCTAAGACCGTTCTTTCACGATTTTTTCGGGTTTCCCAACGCCCTTTGCTCTCTTCTCACACTCCTCTATCTATTTCTCTCATCGTGAACGCTTTGCTGCTGACCAGTTAGTGCTGTACAGATAGCACTGGTGCTGAATGGTCAAGTGTTTGGGAGAGTGGAGACCACGACAACTACAGTACCATAGAGTGAAGGAAGATGAGTACTTCCCTGGTTCCACTCCACCAAGACCTGCACAACACGTACCTCTTCTCCCCCGTCATGTATCACTATGTGTCCCCAAATATCATTTATCTGTCTTTATGCTTTTTCTTTGCACCTTTGTAAACATGGACTTACTGTAGATCGTTTGTGTATATGGGAATCTGTACTCGTTCCAAAATTGTTTGTAGTTCAACACACAAACAATCAGAGGCAAACGTATGGACAAGCAAACGTAAAGGATAGAAGAGCAGGTGAGAAGATTGCAGGATGATACGGGTAGGAACTGTCGAGAAACAGAGTGTATCGTGGTGGTCCTACAGTTTTTGAGATTAAAATAAATCTGCAATGTACGAAGACGACTTTCCTTAAAACAGGTCTCTGTGTTACAGCGGGACCTCGGAGTTTTCTTCCCTTAAAAAAAAAAAATTGCCTTGCCTGTCGCAGCATCGATCATGGTAAAATTTCACTACGCTCTACTCTTTACGTCGCACTTACGTCACAACGCCGTTTCCGAGGGATTTTGGCGGGTGGCCTGAGGGGGCAAATTGAATGAACCCCTTGGCCAGCCACTCTCGGCTTGTCAGTCTCAGTTTCGCCGCTGACAGCTTGCGCATGCGCAGAACAGGTGATAATGAATGAGCAAGTTCCGGGCGGGTGGGCGGGGAGCGCGCTCTGCGGCTATGTATGGGAGCGCGCTCTCCTGTCACCCGGGCCGGCGCCTGGCAGTTACCGATAACTGGCATTACGCCTGTCGATAACGCGCCTCCGCTGGTCGGCTGGGAGGCCCCGGCACTGGCCAGGGGAACGTGCACAACTCCTTCAAAGACCATCACTCTCTCGCTGGACAGAATAGGCCGTGGATACCCATGAAATTAATAGAAGATGAGAGAGTTGAAGGGCAGAATAGGACTTATCGACTGGATTGGGCTGACAAGCGCTTGTATCTCATTTCTGTATCCAGAAGTGCCGGTACATTTATCCTGTGAAATATGCAGGAACTCTCGTGCAGGGAAAGTGCCTGTACATTTATTTTGTGAAATAACAGTCTAGGCTAGTTTCTGCAAGGTCCTCTACTAATGTAGTCGCCATCCATGCCAGTTTTACTGAATTATGGGGTAAACTCAACAGCTTTGAATCTGGCTACTCTCTTATCAGAATGTCCGTCGTGTTTTAGATTAGGAAAAAAATGTATTATCGATGAAGTGTTAAGCTTCAGTGTAGGGCATAAAAAAATCTGGGTGTGAAAATATGCTGAATCGTAATCATTTTTATGAGACAAACCATGGTTCAGTCCCAAATCTAATGAGCATGAAGCTTATTTCTGAAAGAATGTGGCAGTAAGATTATTTTCAATTCTAACTTTATTTATTATTCGTATTGATCGCCACAATCATTTGATTTTACTAAATCATCTTTACTCTTAGCTGCTACAACTCATCTCTTTAATCATATTTAATTTTTTATTTTACTTTTTAGAAATTCTACATCCTTACTAAAAGACTCTTTTTTTTCTTATTTCAGGCAAACCAGCTGTTGGCGCTGTTTTTCAGAGAACTCATGCCTGACAGCCACACGGAGATTCGTGGAGTGCAAGAAACAAGTCCAGAAGCCAGTACCAACTCCTCGATGTAGCCTAGAGTGTCACAGGGCATTTGATGGCAGATATTCCACAGCAGGGAAACTTCGCGATCTGCCTGTTTCAATTCCTATATACATTTTGTAAACAAAATGGCACGTCCTACTACATGGCTGGGTGTGTTTTAGAGTGTTGAAATATATCTTAATAAGGACACACAGTGGTCCAAATTTGAATATATATATATATATAAAGACACGTGAATGTACATGAACATCTATAGCATATATGTCCTTGTTAGGACATATTTCAGCGCCGTTGAACGCATTCCCATATGTAAAAGAGTGTGCCATCCTGGTAACAGAGATGGAACACTTTGGTTTAGAGTGAGGTAGGTCAGGGCGTTTCAATCTGTGATAGCCACAAGGACAGCGTGACTGTGCAGTCGTCGTATATCCCTCAGTATTACAATGAACAGTTTCAGCGGATGAATTTGTATGTCGGCAGATGAAACATTCTTCAGGGACGTGCTCATTCTTTTTTTTAATTCAAAGCTGGGATTTAAAAATAAAGTTACTGTGTGTTCTTCTCAAAAGAAGCTTCAAACTGGAAGTCAGTAAACTGTAAACTTAGTTTCACATATAACACGTAGACACCAAGGTGCCATCCTTCGAGTCGCACACATCAATGTGCCTACTTACTGACCTGCTTACCTAATCCGTTATGATCGACCTGCCTACCGAACCGCTGACACCGTTAAGGTGAAAGACGTGCCAGCTACTTTATTATGTCGCCTTCTTGTTATGAAGACAAATACCCTGTTAAGTGTTACTGAAAGTCGGCGACGAGTAGCCTTAAAGACCTGTCGGAGAAACATTTTCCCCATATAATTAGATTTTATTTTCAGATGCTGATCTGAGCGAAAAGCTCTTTTTGTTTAATGAAAATATGCACTTTCTTTGAAGAAACAGATATGAGGTAACCGGTGACCTAAGCTCCCCTTTTTAGCTGTCGCTTTGACGTCCAGATGGGTGTCACTCGCTTTTACTGATGGCAAACGTGTGGCAGGTTGCATTGTAAGGAATTTTTTAAAAAATCATAAAATATTAGGAAGTGATTCTATTAACATCAGTACTTTGTCATATATTCATTCTTTTTAATTCGGGCCAGTAAACCTCTTGGAATTAAGCGGTATACATTGCATTTCGCATCCAATCTTCTCTTCACAATGACAGCTTGGGAGGTCATCCACGACAACCATCCAGCTCCAGATGGATTGCACACACTGCAACTAGTGAATTCAGCACTCCCCACCACACAAGCCGTTTGTCACTATTTACAACTATCCGTATCTTTGAAATAACTGAGTAAGCAGACCACAATTTTAATAAACTGCAACGTGACACGAGATCTCCCATGGCTTCGAAACGCGATGAAGTGCCTCAAGTCTTTCAACGGTCAGTGGGCAGTTGCACATTTTTCTAACGAAGCAAATGTAGCAACTTAAAACAACCCTTGTGTCCGACTCTTTTAGATGCTTTGCGCGGACGTTTTAGAAACTAACCGATATTGCCAAAGTTATTGAAGAGATGGCATGGACTGCTGACAAAAACTGCAATCGGCAATTTCAGTTCGAGTCGTTTTTAATTTTCTTTAATCAACAGACGTGGATCAAATGTTTTGACTGCAAAATATATCTTAACGTGGGGTAACATGGTATTTTTCCAAAAGAATTTTTACTGTTCAGGGAATGCTCGAATCGTCTCATCGTTATGGTCGTTTTTTGAAAGTTGTCGAGCTGCCCTGCGGTGTTTGTATCCCACCATGTTTACTGTATTTAAAGATGAGTGTCTAATAAGCAGAAAAGGTATGCATAGATTATAAAAATCAGGATTTATAACTAACAAAATGCATTTCTTCGAAAATGATTGACTCATTAGATCTGCAGATCGATCCGAACACGTAACCTCCCATGTCGCCCTGATTGTTAATATACACACAGATTGTTCATAGTCCGCCCTTGGCATTGCGATTATCAAAGCATGTGTTTTGTCGTGCGATGCACGTTATTGCGATTCGTCACCTGACTTAGTGACATTGACAGTGAAGCCTATCGACAGGTATTTTTGTGACACCGGTATTGCTCGTACATAATATCAGATCAAAAGCTAGCAGGGACAGGAGAGAAAAAATAAAGTGAAAATTGTAGCGCTTCCCAAACCTTGGTTTCCACTTGTGACATTTCAGTTAATTGCCTTCCGCGCAATAGAGACTTGACCTTATTCACTTTTTATTGCTTTGCCTAATATCAATCATATTTCTGTTTGTGTCTGAACGCGCATGATTTTGCTAACGGTGTGGTTTGTT
Source organism: Marisa cornuarietis (assembly GCA_004794655.1). NCBI lineage: Eukaryota > Metazoa > Mollusca > Gastropoda > Architaenioglossa > Ampullariidae > Marisa > Marisa cornuarietis. The sequence continues at coordinate 6,103,848 of SMMW01000636.1, forward strand.
ATCTAGCTTTTTATAAACCATTAACGACAACAATAATAATAATAATATGTATAGAGCGCATTACCCTGTGTGGAGGACACCTCAGTGCGCTTTACTCACAGCAACTACAAAAAACCGATAGCTTAATATGGTACAACGAAGCATACAATTTAAAAACAATACATATTGCCCGACAGAGCAGGGACGAAGATTACTCGAGTTTAAGTTCTTTGTCGTCGTTTTCTTTTTCGTTCAGTTATCGTTGCTGTTTTAGCAGTCAGTTGTTATAACCAGCATCATTGTCGCCAAGACGGTCATGGTCATCTTCAACTTCATTCTTTATCATCATGAATATCATCATCGTCATCCATCGTCAACATGTATGCTTATCTGTGACTCAAGCAGCAATGTTGTCATCGCCACTCGTACGTAGCAGTGCCGGCTAGGTCAATGGCGGGTGTGCTCGTTAGTGTGTGAGACTTATCTGACCTCGGTCTATTCCCGTAACAAGCACGCGGGTCGTATGCGCCTGTCAAACGCTATCAGCCAATCATCGATTAGGAACCCTCCACGAGTACTCGAACAAACAAACCTCTTGAGGTCTGACCTGTTCGGGACGTCCCTTGCTGCACTGCGTCCGCCCTGTAAGTGCTGCTTGGTCGGCAGCACGTGACGTCACATCCGGTGCGTCCAAGTGCTGTAAACTTGCAGGCCTCGGAGCATAATTGTTAATTGCTTACAAAAAAAATCAATCAAAGGATTTCTTTGGAAGATTAGATAATAGCACCCCGGCGCTTTTCTCGTCCATTCCACGGGAGTATCTGATGTCAGACATTCTATCGAATTCCGCACCAACTCTTTAAGCAGACGATTGGGTCGCTATTGCGTGCAGTGTGTACCTGTGGACAGATCACGCACACCTACCTGGACAAGTAAAATAAAACTTCGTCGTATGACATCCACCCCGTCCTTGCTTCTTGCCAACAATTATACGTCATATTCTTTTCGAAGAATGGCGGTGACTACAATTCATTACTGTTCTAAATATAGCATTCCTATCGGGTGGCACAGGTGCTATGACCCGCGTTCGATGCTGGCGTGTTCTACCCACTCATTGATTTTTAATACCCATGACGTCATCCACAGTTTAACCTCTTCTGTGTCACATCGGCCGCAATCTTCGTCCTCGGACTGCATGTAGATTACGTATTGACAGAGAGCACATTTTGCTCTTTACACAAATTACTTTCAAAATGTGTAGTTTTAAATCAATGAAAAATAACGAAATAATTAAAAAAATACCTTTCTCAACCATTCAGATATATAGCGACATTGCCTTTGATTAAGAGAAAGAAAACTTTTCCAAAACAATAGTGTCACTGCTGTTGAAGTCACTAAGCAGCTTTAACAAGTGAAAAGTAGTTTTTTTTCTCATGATCGGAGAATACAGTACTCAGGCTAAATCATGTCAAGAATGATAGAGTCTAAACTGATTAGCTCGGTACAACCACACCTGGATGAAGTTATCTTCCTGCATCACGCATTTTCCACGAAAAGACCAACAATTTAATTAGAAACGTTTAACCGCTGCACGTGCGTGAACTAGATATTTTTTCTCGTAGAACGTGGTTACTGGGCTCTGCAGTTGTGGTTTGTACCTTCTGCGACCATCAAATGGCTACTATTATGAAAATTGGAGAACAAATAGGAAAGGTGTGCGAAACGCTCTCATTTCACGCTTAGGCGCGATTTTCGTAGACGTTGAGTTTACCTGCACATTCAGGTAATACTGGACCAGATTGATAACACATGGAAATTGCAGGATACATCTGAATTTGAGTTATTTTGGCACAAATGCAGTGTAGCTTATCTTTCGGTGCGACGTCACAGGTTATCTACCTGACTTTTGGAGAGGGATTACTGAGTTAGGTTCAAAACAAAGCTTAGTTAAGGTTAGCGATTCACTGAGCGAAGCAAATGACATTACGTTACACGATTTCCCATTCTCTATCACTTCTGTCACGGCAACGGACAGGCAATGTTGCGTCTGTTCCGTTATTGTTTCCCGTCTTCTTCATCGAACACACGTGTGCATGTGCGTTCATGTGTGTTTGTGAGCGCGCGCGCTCTGTAAACATTTATTCTGTGACGAAAGTGCCTTGTCAAAGTCCGTCTTTCTAACTGATGATTATCTTCTTCGTCAACAAAACCGTATTGACAAAATGCAGGCTGTTAACAAAGCAACAGGTGAAGTTTGGGGATAAAGCTGTTTGGAGAGAAAAGCCTGCCTTTGCTGCCACTTATATGGGACCGTCCTCTTGTTAATCCTTTTGGGGACGAGTGTATGGCGTAAAGATCTGTCTAACTAGTTAATGTTAATTGTTGTTTTATGCCAAGTCAGCAGCTAAGGCTATCTCATGGCAATGTCCAACTAGTGACAGCACGCTCAAAGACTCCTTTTATATTATTTATTCGTGCATTAGACATAAAATCGCAAGGAGAAACACAAATCTCGAAAAATTAGATGAAAACGATTGTTCGCCTGTTTAAAATCTCCATTTGGGCCCAAAGCGGCGCGTAACGTCAGTACTGGTGGCATCATGGCTGACCACAGAATGGCTGATACAAGCTGCCCAGGAATTGCAGAATCTCGAAAGTCCAAGCGCAGATAAGAAAACTATTGCGTCGTTGAATGCTCAGGAAAACATAATGACAAAATAAGTGTGCATACCGTGCAGAAGAATTCACAGTTGAAAAGGCAATGGATCCACTTTGCTCGTGCGTGTAGAGCTGACCACTGCGCTTACACAGTAGTCTGTTGTATGTGAACGTCACTTTGCTTCTGAATGTCACCCAGTAATGTATACGCTGAAGAAGTATGAGGGTTTTTGAGTTACCGCAAAAGCTTCTTCCAGGGTCCGTGCCAGCTACACAGAAGCATGCTTTTCATTGTCCAGCAACACAGAACAACTGCACGAACACCTAAAGTTATCTCGATAAATATACTTCACCTTCATCTTCTCGTCACAGTATTATAGCTGTGACCGGTGAAAAAAATTTCTCTGCTTTTCTATTTTTTAAAATTTTTCTCTTACTGTAAATTTGCCTCTTACACCATCAACCGTATGAGCAACCATGATAATATAAACGTGCAAATCCGTCCCAATGGTAAATTTTCCAACTTGAGGCTTTTGTAAGAAAACGGACAAACATAAAATGTAATGAGCACCTGCAGTTTGCAAAATTTGACGAACATCAACGATGTTTATGATGTGGTATTGCGAAGTCGTTCCTTGTCGTCTGTTGCCTAAACATATTTTGTTTGGGGTTTTGAACCTTCACAATCCTCAGGTTCATACATGTAAGTTTTAATACCTTCAAGGCTAGAGAACAGTGTTTCACAGTCCTCTTTACTTCTACTTCTTTGCTTCTAAATGAAGATCGTCTGACGAAACTGATTTATTGCTCCACCTTGTGGCCATTATATGGTGACGGAGACATAGTGTGGACACCACCGGTTGTTATTCGTGCCGGGAGCAAGATTTTGCAGGATTTGCTAACTATAGGAGCTAATCGCCAACTTTGAAATTAGATAATAAATAAGCTGCTGTGTTTCAGACAATCAAATGTACAAAATATATTCATATTATCTCGTCCTACCAGAATCTGTTCATAACTCGGACCAACTTGAGACTCAAAAAACAATTCCTCTTTGTTTACTGTGCACAGAAGAAATGCCACAAACCTTTAAGGAATTCCCTGCAATAATCGCTGCTATAAACTGTACATGACGGAATAATTTTAGAACTGACCAAAAAAAACCTAAAATGACAGTAAGGTTTGATTTGGCAAATCAATTTAAAATACTGTTTTAAAACATAAGAACAGACTAATGACTTACCGGTCGACAACGCAAAGAAAAGACACCACTATCCGATAAGAAAAGCAAACAATGCAAAGGCAAAAGCATGATGAAAATGGAAGCAATAGTTTCGTTACAAATCCTTTTGCTTCTGGTTTGAATGTAGGCATCTCTAGTTGAGCCTAGTGAGCCTAGATTACATGACTTATAGAACAGTCTACAAGACCGCCATGGAACTTCGTGTGACTTTCAAGAACAGAAAGTTTGTGTCTGCAGCAGGCTGGCTTATTAACGTGGTGTTCTCTTCATACTAGGGCTTTTTTGTAATCTAACCTACGTTACTGAATACAACAAGATGATTTCCATCATTAGTAATGTCCGCGGTGACAGCGAAGTGAGCGCCACCAAGTGGAGACGATGATGGCTGCTAAAGCCAAGTGTCGAATCGGTTACAAATGTGCTGTTAAATCGTTTTTTCAGATTTTCGCCGGGGGAAGCAATGTGAGTAGAGGATTATGTTCACATTACTTTAGAGACATTATTATTGCTTTCTGAAGAACATTGATGCTGAAAAAAATGTCCTCTGCCTAAACTTCATTTTCACAATTGTGTACATCGCAGGTGTTGGCAATAAGTGATTATAATTTGTGACCAGACATAGACAATAAAGATGTATTGTATTGTATTGTATGTCCTGGTAAATGTGGATTCATGTGTCATCGGTGTGTGTTTCAGGATCTATGCAACGCACTGTTGATTGTATAATTTGTTTTAGTAACCGAAGGAACGAACGTAGGGATAAAACCTAGTGTACACGCAGCCTGAAGGTATGACAAAAGACCTGTATGTGTTATTCCTGGTGGGTTTGTTACCCGTAGATGCAAGCAGCAGAGGACCTGGAGGTTTGGGACTACTTTTCAAGTATGGATATTACCCGTGTTGTGATCACTTCGAGGACTCACGATTCATGAATGCAGAATAACTGATTTAGTGTGATGTACCATCAAAATTTCCCAACCTTTCATATCTAACAGACATCTCACTAGAGCGATTTCTGTAATTTCGGACAGAACCTATCAAGTAACAAGAAAAGAAGAGTGTCAGGTGTGTATTATGTGCATACATGTGACAGTCCCTGTTTAATAACCACGTTTAGTACTTAAATGTGTAAATAAAAATCTAAAATATGATCTGTGGTTTCCTTACCTGTCCTAATTGCAGCGCCCAGGCAAAATCCAGTGAACCTGATGAGCCCGCAGCGGGATCTCGCGATCGAGAGATTGGAAAACCTAGTTGTTGCCAAGATTTATGACTCAACCTTGGTTGCCCAAAGTTTAGCCAGTTTCGCTGACATACATATGCATGACTACCGAGTCTTTGTGTTCTCTAAAAATAGATGCACGCGGCGCGAGTTCATAATGATTTTTAACAATACCGACTGTTCAAAAGCTTATAAATATATTTTTATACTTTATTTATATCTGATTATCAAAATGTATCTAGTTTTAATAATTCTAACTTGCAAGAACGCTTACTCTAGCCACATGGTGCCCATTCATTTTTCACTGTAGATCTATCGTATTAGGACAATTATTTTCTCCTATTCACATTTCTTCAACGGTTTTGAAGATTTGACTATTCAAGATTGAGCAATGTCGTAAATTTAGTGATGATAAGACATTTTAGCTGAGCAAACTGGAAATGAATCAAACGAAGCAGCAGTGGAAGAACTAAAATTAGCGTTGTAGTGTACAAAATGCAAGCAATTTTTATATCACAAAATAAAATTATATATTAATAATAGGCATTTTATAGACTAATTCCAAAAACAAAGCAGATGGAATTTCTAATAGCTCTTTTTATTATTATTATTATTATTATTATTATTATTATTATTATTTTAAACTGGGACAGGGATAGGGTAAATTACACAATACATCATTTTGCTACTTCAAAGTACATGGAAAACAAAGCGTGATTAGTAAAATTCATTTCACATCAGGTGTTAAGGTATAGCCACAATGTTTATTTCAGTGAAAATCCAAAATATGCGAATTTATAAGACAGTCGTTTCGCCCCCCACTTCCGATAGCTTAAAATATTTCAGCATCCACTCATTCTTGGCTAAAGAAACCCGCTTTCCGACCACAGGTGTTGAGACCCAATAACAGTAACAGTACTAGCATATCACATATTGTCACTAAAATGTTATAGGTATAGTCAGTAGAATATCCTAGATATTATCAATAGAATAGTATAAATATGATAATTAGATCATTGTAGATATCAGGGTTAGAATATTTTAAATATCATCACCAGAATATTACAGATATGATCATTAGATTATTATAGATATGATCATTAGATTTTTATAGATAATCATCGATATAATATAATAGATCATCATCGATATAATAATATAGATAACATCACTAAAATATCATAGATACCATCACTAGAACATTATAGATATGATCTGTAGCATATCGCACGAATGGTTACTTGGGGAAACGGGTGGTCGAACGAAGACGACACCAAGAAAGTCAATGACTGACGTGCAGAAATTCCTCAATGACCACATGGCACAAGTCGGTTTCTGCAAAGTGAAAATTAATTTTGCTTCATCTGCTTTGCCTTTATTTATTTGGACAGCCATACTGCCTGTTGATATGGTGTTGACGAGCTGGCACATAGCAGCGACTTAGCGTCCGTGCAGGGGCTGAACTTTGATCTGTCTGCAGCAGCCAACGTCCAGCCACACAAAGCACGCGCCACAGACCCCGTGACAGCGCAAGGTGAGCTCATGCAGGTAGAGTGCACAAAAAACGTTGAAATCGCACGTGAGACATTTCCGGCGACTAAACAGCGTGATAATGCGTGCAGAAATCAGCACAGTCAGCACCGCGAACACTTCCGGTGGCGCCCGCCAGCTCGGCGCATGGTAATGGACTGGCCCACCAGCCAGGTGCGTGGTAATGGACTGGCACACCAGCCAGGTGCGTGATAATGGACTGGCCCGCCAGCCAGGCACGTGGTAATGAATTTGCCCGGGAATGTCAAGGGACATAACTCATAGACAGCCTGGGATGATGACGAGATGGTTCACCCCCATCTCCTGGATATCTGGAGGGGCTCAGGGGGGATCAAAGGCAATACACGGAGGAAAGACTGCGGATTTTAATGCAGAATCATCTAACTTACAGCGCGCATGCGCTGGTCTAAGCGAGGCATTCGTCCATTCCAAGGCTGTAATTATTCTGTAATTATTCTGTTGATATGCCAGTTAAAAACATGCACGCGCACACATTCACACTTTGCTGTCAAATATTTGTGCACGTCATTGAAACGTCTTAAAGCTTAAGCAAGTGATGGACAACAACCTGCTCATTTAAATCCCTGTTTTACCCGTTTCATTATATACTTCTATTGTGAAAGAAGTGTACTTGTTCTGAAGCATCTTTGTGATTATCATTCGTTGCCATTATTATTATCTGTGTAAATCTTAAATGTTCACCAGAGATTTTCTGGCAGACCTGAAGAAAGCACAATTTAAAAAATCGCCTCTAATTTTAAGCATAGTAGCAATACAAAATATTTTTCCTCTCTCTCTCGTTGCTGTCTACGCTGTGAACGAAATATGGTTGTTCTTTTAATCTCTTTTCTCTGTTCTAATTATGTGTTCAAAAAGAGGTTTCTACTAGTGAAATAGTAAATCAATCATTAGTTAAGTAGTGCGAGATCTTTAAGACAATTACATCCGCATGTTCCAGGTTGTGTTTTCTGCTTCTGTGGCGAGCGAATTGCGCCCTGGTCACCATCAGTTAAAAAATACATGTACTCATTTTGTAGAAGAAAAATTAAAAGAAAGATCAAAAGGACTAAACTAATAATTGCCTTTAATTTAAAAATAAAAAATAGGAAGGTTTTTTTTATTAAAGGAATACACGTGTGCAGCATTTTTTTCTTTATGATCGGGTAAAGTTCATTTTCAAATAACAATTCCCCAAATATGAGTACATAATTATGTTTAATTTTCAAAATATCAGCCTTCAAACATCGGCATTCTCACTTGCCACTAGGAAAGCAGAAGAAAATTACTCTCATATACTAGAGAGTTCTCTTACGCGCCAGTAGTATTTGTAACAGTGAGTGTGGCTCACCAGCAAATTTATGCCTGTCTTCGAGTCAGAGAAAGAAACATCGCTCAGGTTGTGTTCAAGAAGCGATTGTTTGCTTAGGAAATGAATGGCTGATTTTGGAGTAAGGCCCTAAAGATATGAACTTTATTTAGAAGCTTGTTCTAAAGTTCAAAAAATGTGAAGATTAAAACTGAATTCATTTGACAGACTGGTAAGTAAATCTCCTCAAATCAAAATGTAATGGACAACAAGCAGGGTCATTGCAGTCTACGTTGTATTATTGTTGATCTCTGTTACTATGTAGGCGCACTAGAGTTAATTTTTCCACGTGTATTATTGTTAATAAAATATAAGCACTGTTCAAATCTGTATTTGCTTAAGATAAACTCCTGTAATTTTTTTTTATTTAAAAGATGGTTAATTTCCAGCATTGCGTTTTTATTTTGTAGTTACAACTGACTGCTGATACTGACTTTTTACCATTAAAATATAACATTATAAAATGTGATATATAATTATCGATGTAAAAACTTGTTTCTTCCTCATTTAGCTGCATCCAAAGTTTACCTACTTGCACGTGTTCCCGTTTAAGCTTCTCATACATATGTCACCCTTCATTTTAAGCTGTTTCTACCGACACATTAATGGTGTCCTCACACTGTCATGTGTTTTTAACATTGTGCTAGATAAGGATACGGCTGATGATGTGTTTGTGACTGTGTCACGATGTTACTTGTAGACCAGACGGTGTAGAAACCGTCTACGTTGCATAGCTACTGCTTTATCCTTGATGCAGCTTTTTACCACCAATCGTAGCTGGTTTTCAAAGCTCATACTTTTTGCTGGAAACATTTTGCACGGCACGTTTGAAAAAAGCAGAGAGAAAGCAGTATATACAAATCTCTGAGCAAAGTTAATCCCCTGGCGTTTGTTACCATTATCTGTGGGATTTCCTGACTGAGAACAAACTAGCATTTAGCAGCAGCATATTGTGTCCTGTTCTGTTTTCTTTTACCGAGGATTGCATCTCTTCTCTTCGAATTCAGCTCATGCAGACGAAGTTATTTGTAAAAATACTATTCTGTTTTCCTGTTTTCTCGACCCATCCAGGTGGTATTAAGAGAAAAACATTAATGTAATATTTCTCGTGCCACCGGAATATTGTTTTAAACGTTATGCTCTATTTCATGTAATTTTCGTTTAGCGCTCGCGTTGGCCTTTAAATATTCAACCCATAAATAATTTAATATCAAACAGAAATGATTGATAAGCATCTTACTTACAAGAAAGCAGTAAAAAATGTCTTCTTTATATCATTTAACGTGGAAAAATTTGTTTGCCACCAATAATCAAACACGTGTGAGCCACTCCCTTATAAACGTGTGAAAAAAAGGAAAGCTTATAGATACTATTTAGACTAGAAGACGGTGATAAGAAAGATTACTCACAATGTCTGTCTTACATTATCTAGAGAAAAACATGCATCATAAATCAAAACAATAACAGCAGTAGCAGAAACCAACAGGAACAGGACGACAACAAACATAATTTAAAAAAACTAGAAAAGCAAAATTGAACTTTCATGAAAAAAGGATAGAAAAGCAGACGTGCGATTCGAAGCATTATACAAATTTCGCGGACGTAAAAAAAAGTCTGTGGAAAAAACATTAATGCTTTAGTGGCAGTCCATTGCTTATCCAACAATTCTCTCTAACAAGATGGCCACCGACTAAACATTACGTCAATGGAGCGGGTCGCAGAAAATTGTGGAGCCCGATCGTCAGCAATTTCCGAAACGCGATTGTGTGTCTGTTCCTTTGCGTGTGTCGTATGGCACGGCCTGTGAATGTCGATCTGACCGGGCAAACAGCCCAGCAGTAAATGCGCGAAAACCTTTCAAGGGATCAAATGCTTTCCTCGTTTCGCTGAAAGTAATCTGAACGAATTTTTTTATTATTATTAAAGTTCACGTGACAAATAAACAAACACACATGAGTGGGTGAGTAAGTGAGTGGAAAACATGAGTGCGACTATCTGGAGTAGTTGAGTAGAAGTCTGTGTGTGTGTGTGTGTGTGTGTGTGTGTGTGTGTGTGTGTGTGTGTGTATGGTGTGTGTGTGTGTGTGTGTGTGTTGATTGGGTAAGCTGTTGGTAGGTGTGTGCATGAAACAGTGGATACAGATAGGATCTACGGAGGTAGGGTAAGCAAACTAAAAGGAAGGTAAAACGTTAGGAGAGGAAAAGTATGGAGGCAGAGAGAGAGAGAATGAATGGGGGAGCGGGGAAGACATCAAAGATGAACAACGATGACGTCATGCAGCCCGGTTGTTGTCAGCGCTGTGTGGCGGTGAGTGTTGAAGGTCAGCTCGACACGAGGCGACAGACGGGAAGAGGTCACACGACGCTTCAAGAGGACGCACTTGCTGCAACTGCAGCAGATAAGTGCTGTATAATATGATGCACTTCCGGCAGGAGCACGCATTCAAAGCAAACACATACTTGGGGGCTGCCTGCTTCTTGTCTACGCTGGCCATGTTTCATTAAAGCTTGACGTGTGCGTGTGCCTGCGTGCCTTGCACTGTTTTGTATACATGTGCGTATGTGTGGTGGTGGTGGTGGTGGTGGTGGTGGTGGTGGTGGTGTGTGTGTGTGTGTGTGTGTGTGATGCCCTTATGCATGAGATGGAATATTCATATAAGACATATAAGACATATATATATATATAAGACATATATATTCGTTTATAATAGACAAGCGTACAAACAAGCTGTACTTCTCAGTCGCGGTAAAGCAAGACTGTATGTAAAAAGCGTAGAGACCATATCACGTGTAGTTTCTTTCAGCCTACTGTTCCACCGGGTTTCTTCAGATCAGAAATGGCAAGGGAAGGCAGGTGTAGTTAAGCCCGAGAAGTAAAACCACAGAGGCACGGCAGTATGTTGACGTAAACTGAACCATCGTCACCTGCAACAGATCGAGTAGTTGCCGTTGAGTTTCTACCAAAGCATCTCACTTCCACAAAGTTTCGCAGCACAGTTAATTCCCGTGCTTACCCGTTGTCGTCGCTGGATGTCAAGCGCTTGGCCGCATCGCGTATGTGTAGAATTGCATGTACCCCGTACCTACGTTACACATACCCGTACCCGTCGTGCCTACATGTCGTGGATATCCAACTCTGTTAACTCCCAAGAGTCATGTGACGTCACGAGAGGCGGAGGACATGCTGTCCAACCTCCCTCTCCCCACCTGAGTTTGCTTCACAACTCTTTGTCGGCGTTGTGGAGTTATCAGTCCTGTCTTCCCTAGCGACCTGGGCTACTGACCATCTGCTGCTTCGGCCCAGCCCCAGTAGGGGGCGCCAGTGATCGTGGCACAGACCAGACAACTGTTTCCGGGATACGACCGCTGTGCCACTCACAATGGACTGAAGGTGACTGGAAAGATACGACTCATTGTTCTACCTTGTGGCTAGTGTTGTTTACTTGTCCACCTTGTGACTAGTGTTCATTTCTCGGGTTCGCACAACAGCTTGCACTTGATTATGCAGGGCAGACTATTCATGATCTGTGTGCAGGAGGTAAAACAATAACACGATGAGATAAAACAATAACATCGATAGATAAAACAATAACATGAGGAGATAAAACAACAACATGCTGATTCACAGAGGTCTTCAAAAATAGCAAACTATGCCACAACAGACTGCTTTAAAACTAATGAACTGTGCTACAACTGCGAAAGATGCAAAATATTTTTATGGAATCATCATCATCATCATCATCATCATCATCGTCACAAAGTTCGCTCTTGCGTAGCTTCCGGAACATTTTAACGAATCCTCCCACGTGAATTACCTCCTGTTGCAAACCCACACTCGGCGTTGTGAGGTTTGTTGCCGTCAGTTCAAAGTCCGCGCGCTGCTCACAAGCTATTCAACATCACCGTGAAGAGGTGAAGGTCAAGGAGGTACTCAAACACATCCACCACTTGCCGAAAGACACGCAGCCTACAAAATCTGTCTTCATCACTTCTCTCTTTCCCGATGTCAGGGATGTGTATAACGCGCTCATGTTTGTGGGTCGGTGCATGTGTTTGCGTGAGCGCGCGTATGTGTGCGTTTGCGTGTTTGTTAAGTAAAGGGAAAAGATCAGGACGGGCGATTCACTTGCAAGTATGCAATAAAAATCAAAAGAGTAATTCTTTGTTATTCATTGTTTTCTCTTTTTCAGTTCGTACATTATTATATAACCAAGGGGTATTGTACTAACTGTAACTGAACTGCAATAAGCTACGGCCTAACAGCAAGCACAGTTTTCTCTCTCTCTCTTCGCTGTAATGGCTGTCCTCCCCTCTGGCCTGTAGTTGTGACTGTAGACCGGGCAGTGTGTAGAGTGAGCAGTGTGTAGTTGTGACTGTAGACCGGGCAGTGTGTAGAGTGAGCAGTGTGTAGTTGTGACTGTAGACCGGGCAGTGTATAGAGTGAGCAGTGTGTAGTTGTGACTGTAGACTGGGCAGTGTGTAGAGTGAGCAGTGTGTAGTTGTGACTGTAGACCGGGCAGTGTGTAGAGTGAGCAGTGTGTAGTTGTGACTGTAGACCGGGCAGTGTATAGAGTGAGCAGTGTGTAGTTGTGACTGTAGACTGGACAGTGTGTAGAGTGAGCAGTGTGTAGTTGTGACTGTAGACCGGGCAGTGTGTAAAGTGAGCAGTGTGTAGTCGTGACTGTAGACCGGGCAGTGTGTAGAGTGAGCAGTGTGCAGTTGTGACTGTAGACCGGGCAGTGTGTAGAGTGAGCAGTGTGTAGTCGTGACTGTAGACCGGGCAGTGAGTAGAGTGAGCGGTGTGTAGTTCTGACTGTAGACCGGGCAGTGAGTAAAGTGTGTAGTTGTGATTGTAGACCAGGCAGTGAGTATAGTTGTGACTATAGACCAGGCAGTGTATACTTTTGATTGTAGACCAGGCAGTGAGTATAGTTGTGACTATAGACCAGGCAGTGTATACTTGTGATTGTAGACCAGGCAGTGAGTATAGTTGTGACTATAGACCAGGCAGTGTATACTTGTGATTGTAGACCAAGCAGTGTATAGTTGTGACTATAGACCAGGCAGTGTATACTTGTGATTGTAGACCAGGCAGTGAGTATAGTTGTGACTATAGACCAGGCAGTGTATACTTGTGATTGTAGACCAAGCAGTGTATAGTTGTGACTATAGACCAGGCAGTGTATACTTGTGATTGTAGACCAGGCAGTGAGTATAGTTGTGACTATAGACCAGGCAGTGTATACTTGTGATTGTAGACCAGACAGTGAGTATAGTTGTGGCTATAGACCAGGCGGGGAAGCGGATGGCCGAGTGGTTAGAGCGCTGGCTTCCGAACCGAGAGCGCGCTGGATCAATTCCCGATAAGCGCAGCAAACTTCCCCCAGTCGACCCAGCTGACGGGAATGGGTACCTGACTCCATAGAGGGTTGGGGAAGGTAAGGCAGCGAGGGAGAGGAGATTGGCACCACCCTCATGTAAAAGCTGGCCCCGAGAAAAGTGGGGTCTCTAACACCTCACTCCCCTACGACCTGAAAAGGTTATGGGATGACCTTTACCTTTTACCTATAGACCAGGCAGTGTATACTTGTGATTGTAGACCAAGCAGTGTATAGTTGTGATTATAGACCAGGCAGTGTATACTTGTGATTGTAGACCAAGCAGTGTATAGTTGGGACTGTAGACCAGGCAATGAGTATAGTATAGTGTTTACAGGCCAAGCAGTGTATAGTTGTGACTGTAGACCATGCAGTAAGTATAGTTGTGACTATAGAGCAGACAGTGTATAGTTGTGACTGTAGACCATGCAGTAAGTATAGTTGTGACTATAGACCAGGCAGTGTATAGTTGTGACTATAGACCAGGCAGTGTATAATTGTGACTGCAAGAGATGGAAGTGTACGTGTGGGTGTACGCCGCTCAGTGTCTGCAGGTTTCATGCCCGACAGGCCCAGACCGGCACTCCGTGCGGGCGGAAATACGCCATCAAACCAGAAGCGGTTTCCAATGGGCACACATCACGGGCAACACGAGAAATCAATTTTTGGCTTTTTGCAAATTCGCAGCATCTTTGCTGTGGGTGGTAAAACCCAAGTTAGGATTGCCTGCCCCTGACGAGGTCTTCACAAGCTGGGAGCAGGGTTGCGTGCCCGCAGTGTTTGCTTTAAGTTGAACTCGTGCAACATGCAGATCCCTCTTGTTAGGCGCGTCAGCAGGTCATCAATGCGGGGAGGAGAGCTGACGTTTATGAGACATGATATGAGACAGGATACGTACCGGCCATTCATCTTCAGCGTCTCTTCTCCGGATGGCGCCTCCTCTCTTGCGTCACGGGACCTACAGACTGCCTCCCATGTTAATAGTAGACTGTGAACATAGACGGGATTACAACTTTCTCCCTGCTTCAGATTTTACTTGGTGTTGCAAACCCCCAAACAAAACACAAAACTCTGGAGTCGCACACCATTCGCACATTCTGTCTCTTTCTGCTCTCTCTCTCTCTCTTTATACTAACTTTCTCTTGCTTTGCAGACAGACAGGTCGACGGACGGAACGATATGTGGATGGATGGACGGACGGACCGATATGTGAACAGACAGAGTGAGATTTAGTCAGGGCGTGAACAGCGATGTGACTGTGTGATAAGAACACTTTACAAAAGCACTCTTTCTCTTGCCATAATCGATGTTTTTTGTCGAGACGTGCCTGGTTCTGGCATGTTACACTGTTAATATTTCACATCTGTTTCCCGTGGTCTCTCACTAATCAGTGTCAGCAGCAGAAAATGTAAGAGAGGTGCACACGACCAGTACTAGAAGGCCTCTTGTCAACACCTCCTGACTCGCTCATTAGACATGGTGCTGTGGGAGCCTGTCGTCAACATCTAATGACATTAAAGCATATGACTGGAAGCATATGACACGGTGAATGCTCTACGGACATTTGTCGTGTGTCAGCCAGCTACCGAACTCGTTCAGAAACTAGTTCTCTGTGCAACAAATGGATCTACAACCTGCTGACAATGGACGCGGTTCGTTCTTCAGATCCTCGTCTGACCGCGTTGGTCGGCGATCGGTTCTCAGTCTTGACGACGGGGGGAGAGGGTGAGGCTATTCGTGAGAGGGTTGCTAACAGCATGAGGGTTTGTTACCTGCTGCGAATGTTTGTAAGAGTATGTGAATGTGCCTGTGTGAATGTGTGTATATGTGAATGTGCTTGTTTTAACGTGTGTGTGCGTACGTATGGGAAAACCTGTGTTCTTGGGCCCGCATGGACACTGGCACGAGTGATCTCCAATCTTAATTCCTCAACCTCAGCCAATAGTTTGTAACACCATTCTGTTTTGTTTGAGTGGAGGTGGTAGTTGTAGTGGCTGTGGTGGAGGTGGCAGTGGTAGTGGTAGTGTGAGAGGTGGTGATGGTGGGGGTGTGGCGGGCGTGTAAGGCAGTGGAAGTGAAGAACGCGAACATGCATCTACATGCGTCTTTTGTCGGCCTGCCTGATCATGTTTCACAACCGAGTTTCTTCTAGGGCCCTTTGCAAAATCCTAAGCATGACATCACCTCTCGCAATTTCCTTCCCCATCCGTGTGATCACCGCCTGATCAAATCAGCGCCTAATTCCATAATGGCATCGCCACAAACCTAGACGGCTCCCGG
The DNA here is from genome assembly GCA_004794655.1 of Marisa cornuarietis. Lineage (NCBI taxonomy): Eukaryota > Metazoa > Mollusca > Gastropoda > Architaenioglossa > Ampullariidae > Marisa > Marisa cornuarietis. The sequence continues at coordinate 6,119,524 of SMMW01000636.1, forward strand.
GCAACGGGAGAGTGACTGCTACATTAGAGCAAGAATAGAAGAAAACATACCAGCGTCTTTCTCTCTAACAGCTATCTCTTGTCTTGCTTCTGCTGTGTCTTTTGTGTGGTGAGTGCGTACGTTCCTTTGTTTAAGTAGTGCTTTTAGTATATTTATCTCCTTTTGGTATATTTATAACTATATTTATTTTATAGATTTATACATAGTTTACATAGTCGCCAATTTTTATTCATAATGTAATTGTATTAATCATGTAATTAATATTGAAAACCCCAGTTAGACTTTCCACATAGCGAAAGATATGGTGTCTTCCACACAGCGGTGTTTTACTGTCCAACATGTCCTGTTGGAGAGCCCGACCTTTGGTTTGTCGATCCTTTGCTTGTCCACAGTTCATGTGGATGATGCATACTCTGATTCCGACAATGAGATGGCAGACTGTCGGAGCCGGTGCAGGACGAACAGACGTGACGACATGTCTCCCACAGTCACGCGACAGGACAGACTGGAGCTGATGATGGCTTCATCACGTGGGTCTGACGTCACACTGTCGAAGCACAAAGGGCGGCTTACCCCGAGATTAAGTGTCAAGCTAAAGTACACCCTGCAGAACACCAGACTCCATGTCTTCTCCCTCCTCTTTACGGATTAAAGTTACATTTTAAAAATCGATCATTCTAGTTATTGTGTTTGTTATTTTTGTAAGTTTGTTTTCATGTAGATATTCTGATTAGTGTATATGTGGTTATTGCTTTTGCTAATGTGTATGACATTGTGCTTGAGTGAATGTATGAGAGAAGAAGTGGGACTGTGTGAGTGTGTGAGAGAGAGTGTGTGAGTGTGTATTTATATATCTGTATGTGTGTGCGCGCGCTTCTGTCTGATTGTGAGTAAATGGCTGTGTGTGTGAATGTGTGCAGGACAGAGTGTGTATTTATATATATATGTGTGTGTGTGTGTGTGTGTGTGTGTGCGCGCGCGCTTGTATTTAAGTGAGTGCGTGTGCTTCTGTGTGATTGGGGATGAATAGGTGTAGGGTGTGTGTGCATGACAGGGTGTGTGTGTGTGTGTATTTATATATGTGTATGTGCGTGGGCGCGCTTCTGTGTGATTGTTAGTGAATATGTGTGTACGTGTGTGTGTGTGTGTGTGTGTGTGTGTATGTGCGCGCACTTGTATTTGAGTGAGTGCGTGCGCTTCTATGTGATTGTGGGTGAATAGGTGTGTGTGTGTGTGTGCATCACAGTGTGTTTGTGTGTGTGTGTGTGTGTGCGTGCGTGCGTGTGTGTGTAAGTGGGAGGGGAGTTCTGTTTGCCTGGCTGTACGTACACGTTCATTCTGACTACCGACGCCTATCATGAAAATGCTTCCCAGAACACTTAGGTGAGCACAAAGTAAACACGTGCCCTAAACACTATTTTCCACAGCTGGAGGCAGCCTGCTCGTCTCAAGCAGCATATTAGCTCGACTTTTGAATTATCATGCTAGCTCGATTAAATAAGTACTTAACTCCCCCCTGCAAGAGGCTGCTTTGTAAGACCATTGAAGACTTCAAAACTACATTACAAAGCGGTGCCCTATTTCGCGGTATGACAAAACAGAAATTTGCAACTGTTTCAATAGCGCCACCTATTGGTGGCCTGCCGCGGCCTCGCTACAACAGCGTGCGAACATCACAAGCTGCCGCCACTCTAGCATCCCTCGCGACGTGAGAACTCGCACCTGATTGGCGGGCGGGACCTTGTCATGTGATCGACTGGCGCGTGCCACAGCGGGTACACGTTGGTTTCTTTCAACCTTCTTTCTTTCTGGCTTTCAAGAAGCCAGTCGTTAGCTGCGGCTTACCTCTGCGGTAAAAAAAAGAACACATGAACGCCGGACGATAGGCTGGTGGGCGGGCGGCGCAGGGTTTCTTGGCGCTGGTACCTGGCCCTTGGCGACGATTTTCTGAAGATAAAAGACAAATAATCCGACACAGTGGATTGTCTGCTCCTTCACCGTCTGGCAGGGGAGGTCTACGTTCGTCCTCATCCTTACTGGCAACAAAGGCAGGGGAGTGGTTACTTTGTGTTAGTCGCTGCTGACAGACTGGGAGTTCACAGCATTTGAAAGGATGGGGCGCACCTCAGTTTAGAGAACATTTCGCTTAAAAGTGTCGTTAATCGATACTCATTGCCACAAAGATTTGTAAGTCAGTTGTACAACAAAACGTTCACAATTACTTTTTATACAAATGACTGAGTTAAATTAATTACGAGACATTCATTCCCCAAAACAAAGTTAAAAACAACTTCTGTTCGCTTAATAAAGGCCTTCAGCATTCATTTTCAGCTGTGCGTGTTCAATACGCGATGTCGTGTTGGAACACAGCTGCACCTGATGAAAATGCGTCCAAAATGAAGATCACATTAAGATTAAGATCACTTTATTGAAAAGCAACTAATTAAAATTCGCCTAAATACGATGACTCATTTTAGATGAGCCTAATTAAAATATGCCATGCCATATATAAATACCCTCATCGATCTCATGGCATCTGCTCTCGATCCAGGATCGAAGGGGGAATGGCTTGAGGCGACAAGTGTCAGGTCTTTCACCTTCTCAAAACCCTCACCAGGGCCAGCAGAAAATGTCCGCCATCGATGGCGAGGGCTGCCTGCTTTCGGATGACAAGGCTGTCCTTGATCGTTAGACGGAATACTACCGGCAGGAGACAACCAAAGATTCTGAGGACCTGCAAGTCCTACGGGAAGACGTCAAACGGGCCGTTCGGAGTCTGGAGTGAGGAAAGTCCCGGGGATGGGCACCGTGCCAGCGGAGTTGGCCAAAGGTGGCGGAGAGGAGATTGTGAAAGCTCGAACCACGCTGTCAGAAAATTTGGGGAACCAGGAAGTTTCCACACGAGTCACTTGTCATACCCCTGCCTAAGAAGGGAATCGTCAGGCAGTGTCAGAACTACCGAACGATTAGTCATGCGAGTATGATTATGTTGAAAGTAATCCAGAACCGCCTCACGCCGGTGGGGGAGGAGCTGATAGTTGCGGGCCAACAGGAGTGGTGTTGAACAGCTGTCCTCACCGAAAAATACCTGCTCGTCGGGATGGATCTCTACCATAACCTAACTCACTTCAAGAAGGCTTTCATAGAGAATGGCACCAGATAATATGGAACGTGTTGCTGACATTCAACGTGGAGGAAGGCCTCGAACAAACCACAAAACCGTCATTCATTTTCTTGAAGGGTCTCCATGAGCATCCGGCAGCTACCGTCAAGCGACAGAAGCTGGTGTAGTTTGGTCATGTCGTCCGATATGACACCATGCTGAAGAAGAAGAAGATCAGATTATTTAAAATGTGTTTAATTTCATCTAATTAAGATACGCTAAATTAAGATACATCTAACTGGAATGAGCTTAATTAATATAGGTCTAAGGATCTAATTAGAAACAAATAATTAAACTATACCTAATATGCCTAATAAATATATGCTTAATTCAAACAGTTCATTGACTGTTCATGTCTCCACTAGCTGTGGTGTTGATGAGGTCTAAGTTAGGCCTTAGCCCTGGTATGGTTATCAAACTCGTCACTTATTCCCACACAAAAGCAAAATATGGCACGAAAAAAGATCTGATGTCTGAGAAAAGTCGGGTCCATTTAAGAAAGTAGGCCTTAGTGTGGGTGGTGTCTATATATGTAATATATATATATATATATATGTGTGTGTGTGTGTTTGCGCGACTGGCGTGTGTTTTCATGAAGATTTTCAATCCATGTACATATGTCTTGCACACATTGAGATAATATCCTTAGGTTTTAATTGTGGATACAGACTACTGGTCAGGGGTCACGTCTCTCTCGTGATACAATCTGTTGGTCTTTCGTCGACTGTTAAGCGCATGGGCCTGTGATATACGGCCTAAAGCCGTTAGCACCATAGAGATGAAGACTGTTATCGGCAAGCGGGATGAAAGAAAGAGTAAGCCACAACCAATGCCTCTCAGTGCCTCTTTGAGTGTATAATCGTTTTCACCGAAACCACAAAGTAGCTTATAGTTTTCGTCCACATACCCACTCACTTGCACTCCCATCCAAAGACAACTGCTCGATTTCGCAACACTGTAAGTGATTGGTAGGAGCGTCAGAGAAGTATATGTAGCGATATTACTGGTTGTTTGACGGGTCAGTTGACAGTAGCCTCCCTTTTTATTGTGAATTGTGACATTAGGAAAGGGATGAAGGCAGCCAGGGAGAACTCTTTCGCAGCAAATGTCGGACCATGGAGGGGGGAATGGCACGAGGTGACAGTAGACAGGCCTACCAACTATTAAAGACCCTCGTCAACATAGGAGAACAGACGACCTCAGTCATGATTAGCAGTGGCCGCCTTTTCACAGAAAGCACTGATGTACCCAACTGATGGACTTAATATTTCGAACACCTATGCAACTTTCAGCTAAAGACTGATGCTAATATCCTTCAAAACAGTCAGACTACAACCAGTGAACCTGCAGACTTACCAGTCCTGCGGGAAGAAATAGAAAGGGTGGTACACAGTCTTAAGGGAGGAAAGTCACCTAGGGTCGACTACTTCCCATCTGAGCTGCTCAAGCAGGATGGGATGAAACGGCAATAAGCCTAATCAGCCAAGCAAAGTCATCCTGAAAGTAATACAGAATCACATCAGCACTACTGCTAAGGATACTGCTAGCAGAACAGGCTTTCCTCGGACCAGGTAGGAGCACAGTTAAGCAGAACTTCAACAGTCGCATCCTGATACAGAAGTATCTTCAGCATCATGGGGACCTCTATCACGACTTTGATAGAGAGGCTATGGCATGTGATGCGAAAATTCAACATCGAAGAAGGTCTTGTCCAAGTCATCAAAGCGCTGTATAAGAACCCAACAAGTGCAGCAGTGCTGGATAACCAAAAAGGGAGCTGTCTTTCACATGATATATCCGTTGAGAGTGTCCACAAATGCCCCAAATGTGTTGTTCGACATTTTTCTATACTGTGTGAAACCCTTTACGACGATCATACTTCCATTCCCATCAGAGAAACACAGATTGGCAGTCTACGCTTTGCAGACGACATCGATCTAATAGCAGGCGCTAACAGATAGTCGCAAGTCTTTGCCAACAGACTGACAGACAGTTTGAGCGTATATGGAATGGAGACCAGAACAAAAGAAAGTCCTGGTCACTGACAACGGTAAAGCAGAGATCTACATGAAGGGTAAGGCTCAAAGAGGTAAACAGCTGTTAGTGCTAGGGAGCAACCATCTCCAAGGACGGCAGCTCCACGACAGATAACCACATCAGAATCGCGACATCAGCAGCGGCAATGACTGGGCTGGACAGTGTCTGGAGCAGCCATAACATCAGGTTTAAACAAAGTACAGTCTGCCAAAGTCCCTCGAACTACCGATCCTGCTTTACGGATGTGTAACATGGATTTTGCTTGCCCATTCGGAGAGGAGAATCCAGACATTCGAGAACATGTGCCTGATGAGGCTGCTCCGGATCTCGTACAATGAACATTTCTTCGAAGCATGGTCGTCATACTTCAGGACACCAGGAAGTTCTGCTTGGAACAGTCAGGCTGCGTAAGCTGGTAGTTGCTTTTACAGACCTCTGTTAGCCTCCCGTAAAAAAATTTCCTGCATGTGTCCTCACTATTTTCAAAATGTTATGACCCCCTAACAGTCTATTGTTGAGTCGAGATAATTTACAATCGTTTCCACGGTGTCCATTTGTAGAGAGATAAACTCTGATTCGTAATAAGTTGCTGGTTTAGCACAACCTGTTTCAAGCGGTTTTATCAAATTTACATGCCCTCGTCATGTTCACATGCACTCATCACGTTCATATGCTCATCATATGTTCTCATCTTGTTCACGTGTCCAAAAACCCTGGCAACTTTTAGCGGCAACTCTTTCCTTCCCTCGTACTCCCCCTTCCTCCCACACTCACTCGCTCCCGGCGGTGCAGTTGTTTGGGAAGTGAAGTGAACTCTCAAGACAAGAGGCAGGCGTTGTTGTGACTGCTGTTATTAATGCACCGCAAACAGGCCGACCTGTGGGGTGCGACCCCGCCACGCTTCACTTTCCAACAGGTGGGCGCGCAGAGGCTGGCAGTGCGCATGTCACCCCGGTTGTGACGCCAGCGTCCTCGGCATGGCGGCCGCCCGTCACGCTGGCGTGTCACGTGTCACTGTGTGGGAGACAGCCGCCTACAACTGGTCGGCGACTGTGACTGAATTAACACCTCACCCCTTAACTGGTCACCTGTCGATTGTTTTATTACAAACGAAGTCTAAAGATATAAAGAAATAGAAAGAGGCCAAATTAAATTTCAAGTCAGGAGCTGCTCCGCTGACAGGAGAATCTCGCCTCCACACACGGACACACACACACACACACAGACACACACACACACACACACAATTCACACTTCAATGTTGTCACTGTTGATACTTGGTCATCGGATAACTTAGGTTTTGTCTAAAGAAATACTCGTGCCTCGGGTGTCCACAGAAGAATAAATGCGACTCAGTGCACCCGCCTGCACGTGCTGATTAACGTGGTGCTCTCAACTGTAAACATCAGCTGCCTTCAGCGCGACCAACACGTGCGACATGCAAGCTGCACGATTGTGGCTCTCATAGAAATCTGTCCATGTCACACTGCCTAGTGCCTAAATCGTTACCAAAGCCTTTCAAGATCCCGCCTTACATTTGGCTGCCAACTGAGATCGGCCTTTGCTGCGCTTTAGCACGTTACCTCAGGGATTACATATTTTGTTCACACACACACACACACACACACACACACACACACACACACACACACACACACACTTGGTTGACCTCGTTACCTGCACACTTCAGAACTTCAACCTCACCCCAGTCCCTGCAACATACAATTATCATTGCCATTATCTCTTAGGAATGTCTCTCACCTGTCTCTTACCTGTCGTTTCTACTGTTTTCCATCCTAAAGTTACATTTAGTTTGTAGACACAAAAGAAGAGTCAAGTGGAAGAGTCAGCTAGAAACCTTAACGGTGACTCTCGTCCACAAAGCTCCTCCACCTCTAACCAGCTACAAACAAAGGGATAATCTTACATTGATTTATAGTTCGAAAGCGCTTTAGAAATAATGAAAACTCATTAATTGCTTCCGGTCGATTAGATCATTTACTGATTCGTCCACGAACGAGTCGATTCGACCACGGACCTCGGCTGAGATACCACAACACGGAGTCGATTTGACCATTGCCCGCAGTCGATTCGACCACCACGTACAGAAGTTACTATTCAGTGTAATCTGTTGTTCGTTTTATGTGAACAAAACGAAACGAACTTTTTGTCTTAAAATTAGTTACATGATATACATATTTATATCGACTTGGATCCACTGTCTTTCTCACATACACACTCGCACTCACAATGCAAGATGTACATACGTCAACCAAGGACCTAATTCTGAATGTTTTGAATAAACTACCTTTCTCTTTCTCAATCATTTTACACACACACACACACACACACACACACACACGCGCGGCGCGCGCGCGCGTAATATGTGAACTTCCTCTATGGTCGACGCACGTACAACTTGATCTGTGTGCATGTGAATGTGTGCATCAACCAAGGATTAAATTGACTTATTATTCCGAATTATTACAAAGATGATGATATGGTCGAATCGACTGTAGGTAGTGGTCAAATCGACTGATGGGCGAATTGGTAATCGGTCGAATCTAACGGTTCCTTTATTATCCATACGTAACCACACCTCCTGCCTTGCTTGACATGCAAAACATGCCTTGTGTACCTGGAATCACTTTGTCACTTTTTCTCACTCTCTCTCTCTCTCCTCCTCACTTCTCTCTTTCTCTCCTTCTTGATCGTCGTCGACATCTGTTGCAACTGACGTACTTGTGTCCGTCTGCAGTGGCTATGTCCCGACATGACGGCCGCCGGTAGATACTAAGTCAGGGTCATGTCTCTTCGTCATTTTGCATCAACCCAAACTTTGCCTCAATTCAATTTTTTTCTTGCTCAAAGACGTTTTCTTCGTGTGTATTTTCTATATGGCTACATATGTTGTATCTTTGTGAGTTCTGTGTGTGTGTGTGTGTGTGTAAATTGTTATGCCTTTATACATTCGCACGAGTAAAACAGGTGTATGAGTCTTCATATACGAGCTTGTGTGTGTGTGTGTGTGTGTGTGTGTGTGTGTGTGCGTGCGCGATGGTGTTTGTATGTTTATATGTGCTATTCACTAGCTTATTACCACCTTTGTATGCACTGTCACATTGTCACACTGTCACGTTGTCACACTGTCACATTGTCACACGAGGCAAATTTCAATTAGCATTTGAAAAGACGACCTGGCCGTAGACTCATTTCTATATGGTAAAGGAAGTAGGCTGATGGTATTATCGCCATGCTCTACTGTATATTCCCCTACTTACAACATCTGAACCACGACAGCTGTTCCGTGACGTCATGATCACGTGATGACAACAAGGCGGCCGCGTGACAGCCGTGTGGCAGGTGGACGGGTGGCAGCGCAACGTGTCGCGTAGCCGGGCAGTTCTCGTCCTTGACAGCGGCGTCACACCTTTGCAAGCAACCGTGACTGTTCTCATAACTTTATCACCCCTTTCCTCTATCATCAATTTGTGATTTCTTTTTTTTTTTTTCATCCAATAAGAGTGGACAAGACCGAGAGATTAGATGGAAAGTGTGATGAATGGGTGTGATATAGAAAGATAAACAGAACCTTGGACTAGTTATACGAAGGCGAATGATATTGTAATTATAATAGAAAAAGGAATCAATCAATAGGGTTAACAGAAATCTATTTAAATGACAAATTTGCCCAACTGGATATAGTAGAATACGAAAGCAATATCTTTTTTTTTTTGCGATACTTCTGTTCATACCAGTTCGTTCTTTCCGAACTGTAAAGGTAATATTTAGTGTTTGGCAGAAGTCAAATTGTTGTAAGTCATCTGTGTATTAGATAATGCACTATTACTTCAGCACGAAGTTTATACTTGAACGACAAAATCGGTTACTAACTTGTTTTTATCTATTGTAGTAATAACCCTGACATCAGCGTCGTCAGTAGCTATCTAACAACCTAGAAATAATTAATGTCGAGCACGTGGAGATATTTGCACTTACCGATGAAAACCTGACAGACAGACAGACAGACAGACAGACAGACAGACAGACAGACAGACAGACAGACAGACAGACAGACAGACAGACAGTTTAGTATAAGAATAAGAAGATATTTATTTCATCAGCATACACATTGGTGGCTTTCTGAAATAGTGAAATCTTGTCATAATTGTAGAATTCTTTAGAAGTCCTTTGCGTGTGAAAAGTATATTTCTGTTGTACCATATAGTCAATTAAGCTCATTTTTTACGTTTAGAACAACAAATACAACCTGTCTGTACAAAAGGGAGGATACAGTAAGGTGTCAAGGTGTGAACAGCATGTAAAAACGCAGTCGGAAAAATATTGGGGATGAATACCATTATATTTTATTACTGGGAGTTTTTCAAAAGATGTAGCTCTCCAATTCTAACGGAATAATTCAAACTGATATAAGTTGACACATTGATTTGGTACCATTAGAAATATGTTTAACAAATCTAACAAAATGTATACAAATAATATTGGCCAACCTCAAAGAGAAAAGGGAGAATAAGAATTAAGAACAATGTTATTGTTTACTTAGGGAACATGCAATTAAGTACTTATCTGTATTTACTTTCTAGATATTTCATATTTTGTTCGTTTTCCATTTATTATATTTACGTGTTTTTTATTTGCATTGTATTCGTGTATCATACAATTTGTTATAAATGCTTCCTGGGGCTATGAATCCACGTTTTGGACCCGAAAGAAATAAAGAGACGAAACTGTCGGTGTTTGAAAGGTTGTGTCGTGCGATCGGATGGCGGTTATTGGCAGAATGAATGGAATTAACATATTGTAATAAAATATACAGAGAATCTTGTGATAAAATATATAAAGTATTTTGTAATAAAACATATAAAGCTTTTGGAAACGTAGGGCATTCAAGTTTAGCTTTTAAATGCGGATCTTTAGATAATTTGAAAAGAACAAAGAGACAGAAGCCAAATGTAATTATCAATGGCACAAGAAACAGTCTTTTCTGGTGATTTAAGCGAAACGATTTCACGGGATTGACAAAATGCCAGAAACGAGAGTCCTACATATCTCATGGAAAAGGTTACTGAAACACGTGTTTGCTACTTTTTTTTTAATCTCCAGTGAGGGAGCTGCAAGCTACTCGTCAATACATGCAAAATGTTGTAACTATACGCACCAATAAACAGCGCGTCACACCTAACATAGTTTACTATATCAACTGTTTCCAAGGCAGGGTTGGGACGGGGTGGGATTGTAGTTGCGGGTGTTGCAACACTGTGGTGGTGGTGGTGGTATAGTGGTCGTGGTGGTGGGGGGGGGGGGTAAGGGCTAGTCGTTCGTTGAACAAGGGGAGAGGATGGAGAGGATAGTCGGAGTCAATAGATGTAGCGAGTGACGTGAGGAGCTGTGTTGTACCAGACCAGCTGCCCTGTGTGTTACATTGTATTTTATTTTCCAGCTGTAACCACAGCACGGGAATAGGATGGAAGCACGCGCTTATGTATCCAACCTTGCGCGCGCCTATTCTCTCACGTAATATGCACCCAGACGCGCGCGCGCGCGCACACACACGCAGACACACACATTTATTCATTCACACATGCACACACATATTCTGTCTTACTCATTTTCTCTCATAATTTGTTACTTATTTTCTCACACGCTCTTACGTGCATACGCATACTCTCTCACCCATTCTCTCATACTCGCATACTCTCTATATCACTAATTCTCTCTCGTGCTCTCTTCTTTCGCTCTCTCTCTCTCTCACACTCACATGCTCTCACCAACTAACGCACGCACGCACACAAGCACGAGGCTTAGCGTAGGACGAATTTGTTTCTGTTCATTGCTGTCTGTGTTGCTGCTGGAACTGCACGCGGTGTGGTAAGCGCCTGCCATGCAAGCGTTCCATTCTACACGGCCTGCCGCGCGCGCCGGCCACGCCTGCAAGAGAAGAGCGGTGTGACGGTGGGGGGGTGGGAGGGGGACAGGGTACGGGAGCGGGGGCCTGCTAAAGAGGCGGGTGATGAGGGAAGGGAACTTTGGGTGGGAGGAGGGGGTGACAATGACAAGGGAGAGAACTACGGTAGGAGGGAGGCTGGAGGAGAAAGGGTGGGGGAGGGGCGGGGCAGCGGTGGCCATATTTGAGGTCACGCGCACGCGCAGAAGGGAGGCCGCGGGCTGGCAGCGGGGCTGTAGTACGCAGCGACCAGGGCACAGTGTGCTGCGCACCGCACACCACAACACAGCATGGCACGGCGCACACAGCCCGCATAGTCACAACTACCACCACAGCAGCAACAAATGCACCAACCACCACCACCACCACCAATTCCACTAACTCTGCTGTCGCTGCTGTCCGTGACGTTTGTGCAATGACAGCATCACCTCTACTACCGCCGCCGCCGCCTCCACCACCACCACCACCACCTCTGCCTACGCTTACTCTTAAAACTACCACTACTACTACTACGTTTACTACTTCGATAACGATGAGAGCGGCGACGATCGATGGCGTGGCTGGTGCACGTTCTGTTGTTCCTTGTCAAGGACTGAGAGTAACCACTGCAACGGCGTTCCCGACTTCTGCCTTCTCCACCACCACCTCCACCAATGTTGCAACTACTGGGATGACGTCAACTAGTGCTGCTGGAAGCAGTCCGCAGGACGAGTGCTTGTCGACGTAACGCGGGGAGGGGATTGCAGTGATGATTGTTTCCTGGTTAAGGGGCTGAGTGTGGCCGAGGCGTGGATTGTTGTGATTGCCGTGTGATATCAGCTGCCTGCGCGGCGCGTGCGTTTCACATGCCAGTCCGCTGGTGTACAGGCAGCCGTGACTGCAGCGTAGTACGCGGGCACCCTAACTCTCATCCACCCGCTTCCCACCCGGAGCCATTGGGTCAGTGCTAGCGGCCACTTCTGCACCATATCGCTTTCCCCTCCCCACCCCCCGCGATGGGTACGGAGGGTGGGAGCTGCGGGGGATAGAGGTGACCACAGCCTGCTTTGCTCTCATGTCGCCAGCGGCTATGTGTGTGTGTGGAGGAAAACACCTACATCGACAACAACAACAACAAGAAGCGAGGAGACACTCGGTGGCTGGTGCCGCTGACGAGTGCAGTTCTCTTCCTTTTCCCTCGTCATCGTCGAGTGTGTCAGTGTCTGTTCTCCCAGTGCCGTGCGAGTACTATGAGAGCCCCACGTCTGCTCGTGCTTGTCCTCATGTGCCTGCCGTCTGCTGCCAACACCGGCTCTTACGGTAAGCTTCTTACTCTATGCACTCGTGCGTGCGTGCGTGCGTACGTGCTTGTTTGAGAGACTTTTATTTTCCATTCTTAGCATCAGCATGAGCTAATCCATGTTTATGTCTTCAAACCAAATGTTTCCCCGTATCCCCTAAAGATTGTAAGACAAGTCTTTCACGCTCGAACTCTTAATCAGAAATTCTTCACCCCCATCCAGTCCCCCTCCCACACACACTCTCCCACTCTTACTGAGTAACGTAGGGGGAATACAGAGAAACACTGGCACAAAGCTGAAAAAAAACTGTTTAGGAGCTGTAACACTTCACTGGAAGGATAGACGGAAACGGATTTCAATGGACATACAGTTCATGACGTCATCTTGAACGCAAACTTGTAATCGTCCAGAGAGAAAGATAATCGCCGCTCGCCGTGTATGCTGCTGATGAACGGAGTTGACAAATGTTCATCGTTACTGGGGCACGTACATTTCATTCACGAAAACAACAAGACCATCACAAACAGGGCAGTGGCTTCCGCCTTGTCTTGGCCGCATGTAGGTGTTTGTATACAAACGCCTACTGAAGATAATGTATTCGCATGCATTAACTTTGTGCGCGATTCTCGCTGGCGACCTGATGTCTTGGCAAAGACCAGCTTCCATCGATTCTCCTTTGGAATCATGTTGGTGTGAACGAGATTTTCGACATCTGTTAATCAACATTCGGGTTTGACGGTGTATATAGCGGAGAGGTGAACAAACATTTTGAGACCCCAGACCTATGATACGACCCGCACACCTTCAAAAGTTTGCTTGCACTGGGTGCCCGGCACACATCTGTGGTAGTAACGTTCATCGTGACAGCTTCGGAAGGTGGGTGGGAGCAGTAAACAGGAAGAATGTTATTACTGCAACAGAGAAAAAGATTTGATCTCTTCTCTCACTCGATACAGAAATGTTTCGCGGAACACGAGGACGCGTGAGCTAGCTACAAGCCGTATTTATTATGCTAGTGTGTGTTTGTAAACTGACCTGACGACAAGGACCGTGAGGCCAGCACGGAAATACGGGCTCTTGGCCGCCCGCCAGCGGGAGGCGAGGTGCTCGTGCGAACAGCCTTACGTCATCGCGCGTGTTATGCAGATGTTGTTGTGCTCCTCACTGACCGGGACTAGTGATGTTTCCACTGGTCCTAGTGGATGTCTGGCAGAAGGCAGTAATTAATTAAGGGCTTCTCGTTACTTGAATAATTAAAATGTTTTTAAATGAATCGATGGTCAAGTAAAATCTGTTGAAAATTTTGAAATTGCTGCACAAGTTTTCTCTGTCAAAAGAGAGAAGTGCAACGAGTCTTGAAAAATACACTGAGTGATCGTGGAACACACAGCGATGCACAATACAAAGAATATAATAATATATAACATACATAAGCAAGAAGAGTAAAATCATTACGCAAAAAGCAGTCTGAAATAAAATCACTTCTCATTGGCTGATTTCACAAATGTGCAGAGATCTGATTGGGTGTATAATTTTGGACGATGACGTAAACGCGTAACTGGTAGGATTCTCTGAAATCCAATCGAATCCTCACAGCAGAATTTCTCTTGAAAAATTATATATCGAAAATATCGAACCTACAAGTAAATATGTCTGTATTTTGCGTCAAGGGTTAGGGTTAGGGTTTGTGTATTCAAAAAGTTAAAATATAATGTAAGCTCTTGTCTAAAGAAGCCTCTTTTAACCGACCACGCAGCTTGGACATTAAGGCTTCGCTTGGAAACGTTTGATTTACCGTGCAGGTGTGGGACGGGGGTTGGTCTGCACCCATATGTGTGGCTCATGTGCATATCTTGATAGCATTATGACTTATGACCTGCCGCAGCCACATTCCGTCTGGTCTGGTGGAGGTGACCCATCGGGGGACAGATCGAGATGGTTCTTAGCAACAGAACCCATGCGTGTGCTGAATTGGAAGAGATCTAGCGAGTGCAGTGGGAAAAAAACTGCAGACGCCATTGATTTTAGCAGTTGAACAGGTTAGAAACATTTCGAGTGATGTTTACAGTTAGCAAATGAGGTCGTGACCAAGGAGTAATTTGACGTCTTCCACAAACTAATTGATACAGCTGTGACTGTGTGGTTGTGACAGTGTTTCACTGACCGTTAAAGACTTGCTGTAAATGTGTGTCAGACCAAGTTACGGATGCTGGTGACGCGATCATGGAATTAGAGACCGCACCGAGCATCGACTGTCTGCTGTGTAGAGGACTCATCCGGTGTGTCTTCTACTCTTAAGCGGGCTCTGTGGGCCTGAAATAAACAGGGGGAGAACCTTTCCATCTACCCCCCCCCTCCACGCTATCACGTACGCACACACGACACAACACAATGCCACATATGACATGGCTTGCATAATGAAGTACAATGATAAGGCTTCAGAAGAGAAAGAGAACAGCCTCCATCCCTATCAGCACTTGCGCACACGCGACTATAAACAGTACACACAGACAAGCACGTGTATAATAATCAGTTATAATCTACATACTCATATGCACACTCATTTTTCACTCATCCTTTTGAACTAGATTAAGTCTAGAGGACGAGCATCATTTTGTGTGTATTATATGTATGAAGTACTAACATAGTTTTATGTGTGCGTATGCCATGTCTAAAGGACTAACACTGTTTCCACTACACTTCGACTCCGGAAGCCTCATTAGCAATCTCTCAAGGGGGATGCTAGTGCGGGATGGGGAACGTGTGGAGGTTTGCGAGCATCACCATCGGTAAGAGCTAGTGACTGCATCTCATTCGTCTGCCATTCAACCTCGTCGCGTGGCACACGACAGGAGCGATTTGATTGGTCGAGACCGAGCACCACTCTAACCAGACGACAAGTAATCTCGCGACCACAAACCCGGATAAAAAAGTTGTTTTCTCATTTGCGAAATATGATTTGTGTAGGGTCTTTGATGAACAAAGGGGTGGAGGGTGGTCAACATGTTTTTTTCCGCACTTGCCTTATCTGTGGAGGCGCGTGAGGTATAACAAGTGGTTATAGACTAGTCAACATGTCGCCTAGACAATTAGATATGTAGTTAGAGACTAGTCAACATGTCGCCTAGACAATTAGATATGTAGTTAGGGACTAGTCAACATGTCGCCTAGACAATTAGATATGTAGTTAGGGACTAGTCAACATGTCGCCTAGACAATTAGATATGTAGTTAGGGACTAGTCAACATGTCGCCTAGACAATTAGATATGTAGTTAGAGACTAGTCAACATGTCGCCTAGACAATTAGATATGTAGTTAGAGACTAGTCAACATGTCGCCTAGACAATTAGATATGTAGTTAGAGACTAGTCAACATGTCGCCTAGACAATTAGATATGTAGTTATCGACTAGTCAACATGTCGCCTAGACAATTAGATATGTAGTTAGGGACTAGTCAACATGTCGCCTAGACAATTAGATATGTAGTTAGAGACTAGTCAACATGTCGCCTAGACAATTAGATATGTAGTTAGGGACTAGTCAACATGTCGCCTAGACAATTAGATATGTAGTTAGAGACTAGTCAACATGTCGCCTAGACAATTAGATATGTAGTTAGGGACTAGTCAACATGTCGCCTAGACAATTAGATATGTAGTTAGAGACTAGTCAACATGTCGCCTAGACAATTAGATATGTAGTTAGGGACTAGTCAACATGTCGCCTAGACAATTAGATATGTAGTTAGAGACTAGTTCAAACGTCTGCAAACAAAGATGTGATTTAATTTTGTCGAGATATGATTAATTTTATTTGAGCAGATGCCTACGAATGTTGTTGCAGACGGTCAGATTAGTTCTTTTCCTTTGTTCGATCTGATTTAAAAAAAATTTTAATAGTAGGTCGGGGTCAAGTGAGATCGGACGTGAGAGAAGCTTAGGCTGCTAGTGTGGTGCATGCACACAGATGCACGTGAAGTTGTGACTCGCATGTTGAAGTGTGTACACGAATACCCGATTGGTGTGTGGAGAGCGGCTGCAGAACATCGTAAATTTTTAAGAACGAACATTATTTACGACTAGCGATAGAGAACAGCACTTATCAACTATATGCTCATTATTAGTGTGTAATTTAATTACCGGAAACTTTTATGTAGACATCGAACAGCTTCTTTTTCCGAGTGTCGGATTTATTTTATTTATACCAGGAAATGACGAGAGGATCATTAACGTGGATACTCCACCATATTAACTATCATGCTCGCCACCCCACTCAGAATCACATTCACCACCATATTCTCCATCACATTAACCAGTCTCACAAAACTGGGAAGGTATGTAGGGAAGTTGGTAAAAAATTACCTCACCTCCCCCCACCCTTATCCCGACAAGCACAAACCAGGTAAAGAGCTATTAAAGATTGGCCAAGATGATGATGAGGGCCATAGACATGGCTCCAAGAGGAGCTGGAGTTTGGCTGGCAGGCCTTTGATAGTTTCAAGAAGAGCTATGACTAACAATTACTCGACTAGGAGGTAGGTCTGGCTTATCGGCTTACTATTACTAATCTCGAAAAGAAGATGCAAGAAGTCATTCTCACTGGTAAATATATGCACATTGTGGTCACCGACGAACTTCATTTGCCTACTGTGTAGCCTCCCAACACCGCGTGTTTCATCTACCTTCCCCAGTACACTCCGTCAGTGTACGACTGTGTGCGTGCGTGCGTACATGTGTGTGTGTGTGTGTGTGTGTGTGTGTGTGTGTGTGCACGCGCGCTCGTATGCCAACAGAATTCCAGAAATATTTACCTGTAAAGACTTCTGCTCCACTCCCACCCCCCTTTACTTATCTTCACTAACCTCTAGCCCACTATAGTCACTAACTACTACTCATTAGCCACTAGCTGGCATCAGTTGTCTCCTATTACTCTTAGGTCTCTGCTTCCGAATGTTTCACCAGTTGTATTACACCCAACTGTCTCACCCACTGCTTTCAAATCTATCTCCGTGTTCTCTCTCTCTCCCCCCCTCTCTCTCCCCCATCTCTCCCTCTCTGAGTTGACCCTCCCTTGATTCAAGTATCGATCAGCTTCCCCTGGGAAATGTTGGGGGCGAGAAAGGAGGGCGGAGGCTAAGATGCCAGCAAATACAGAAAAAAGCAATTAATACAGGTCCTGCGTTCTGTGCATTGTCCACGTCCGCTTGTTATCACAGCGGTTATACACCTTCGTGCAGCCAGGTTCCCAGATAAGGTGAGCGAGGTGATGGGAAGGTGCAGTAGCTAGTAGTGATACTCACACTGAGATAAAGTGAGCTACGCGAGGGGTCGGCCCAGTAGCCTAGTGACGATACTCTCACGCTGTAGGGAAGATCGTAAGGGTTCAGAGGTCGTCCTGGGGATCACGTCCTTCTTTGATGTAACACGTGTTACAGGGTGGCCGTCAGCCTCCTTCGTCACTTCCTCCCTTCATTACTGTGTCCCTCTATTAAATAATGAAATCACCACTAGGTGGTAGCACCTACCTATGAACTAAGCCAGCCAATCGTCCTGCCAGCCAACCATGTCGTGGTCTTATTGCGGTGTAATACACTGAAGTTATGTTCACTACGCAGTGAGATTCAGTCAGAAACTAACCCTAACCCTGTCTTCTCCGTCTCCATCTTCGCGCCTTCCTCATCCTTAACTAATTAACTTTGTACCTTCATTAATCCTTCTGTCTGTCTTATACAAGCAGCTCTGTGCTGTATGAACTTTTGTCTTTCCCCCCCAAAAGAAAACCTCCATGGATGTCCGTCACAAGACTGGGTCAAGGGTGAGAGAAAATAGGACACGCTCCGCGACTTACTGCAGCAGCCAGCTCTCCACTTCGCGACCCAACCCTCTTCCCTGGTCGAGATTTAGCTGCGACCTGTTCAAGTGTGTAGTTGTTCAAAGGCTGTTCATATGAAACGTTTAGCCTGCCTCCAAATGTTACAGGGAGATAATGAAGCAGGTTTGGTTTTCACGAGGTGGCTGCCCTTGCCGGGAGAAGGCGGCCACACAATGTGCCTGAAGTGCGTGTGCAGCTTGTACCTCCGGTCACCAAGAGCTTTTCTGTAAGACTGATGGATCTGTGACCTTTTGACCTCTGCTAACCCTTGAACTGCACAGAGCACCTGCATACCGTCGTGTTGCACTGCCACTGTGTATGTGTGTGTGTGTCCGTACTGGTAGAGACAGAAGGACACGAGAGAACTCTTTAACACCCTACAGTTCTGCTCCGCCATGCATGACACGTAGCAAGAGACCGGAACCGTCATCATGTAAAGTAGCACCCCGGGGCTTTTCTGTCTTGGTGAAGCTATCCCTCCTCTTTGTTAAACCCAGCAGATTATTTGTGTTCACCCCTGATCACTGTATGAGACACCCCGAAATTCGCCGATATCCTACAGCATTTGATCCCACCCCCTCCTTATACAATACCCTTCCATAGTGTTGGTAGGATATCAGGTGAGTAAAACTCTTTTGGTTAGTAGAGCTGCATAATATCCTCGTCGGAAAAAAGTGGAAAACACGAGGCTGTGAGGCCATGGTGAAATGCGAGAGCCTGTGAAAGACCGACACTGCATGTGTCACCACCGGAATCAGTGAGACTGCACGTGTCGCCATGGCGGACGGTGTGGAATTGAATGAGGTCGTAGTCTAAATTGAAACAGACGGTAATAGCAGATGCAACGCATGAAAAATTAGCGGCAAGTCATTTTGCATGGATTTCAGGGTCCACTTTCAGACTGGCTGCATGATGTCCAGTGTCAGACTGACTACATGATGTCCACTGTCAGAGTGGCACTGTCAGAGGATGGTGTCAGATTAAAAAAAAAACCGCTCATTGTCAGAATGACACGACTAGACTTCCCGTAAAAGTTATTGTTTAAAAATATATCTATTTTTTTTCTTTCTGTATCACCCTGCGACTTATGTCATTTTTTTCTTCTTTAACCCCCTAGTTTCTTCATTTCGCTGGTTCTCTTCTTCTTCCCCTCCGTCTCTCTGTCTCTCCACACGTACTGCCGGCCTTTCCCGTGGCAGCACGCTGTCTTCGATCAGCTAGATTCTCTGGCGAATCACCCCCATCCTCTTCCCACCTTCAGCGGAAGAATGAGTCACTGGCTCCCTGGCAGCGCTGGCATGGGCTGACCAATGGCTGAAGCTCTCTGAGATCGCGACAGGCAGCACGAGCAAAGGAATGTCGGGCTATATTTGGCGGAAACGATTTTTTCTCCCCCCAACCAACAATGACTGTCCATTATTGAACTGCAAACTCTCCCTGGGCTACAGGGCCAACCTTACAGGGGTAAAAAAACGTAACAGCGACCGACCTTAAAAGGGTGGATCTAGAACGCACCCGCATATGTGAAACTGGCAGAAATGGAGACAAGGAGCTGTAAAGGGACGCCGGCAAATATGCGCGATAGAGAACTCGGAATACTTTAGACAGCTTCCGGGAAAATGTTGTACAAAATCCATACGAATTAGACAGCCTGTATAAACAAAGGCTACACCAACAAGACATTTATCTGCATTTGCCTCCAGAAGCTTGCCTCGTGAAGCGAGATAACCACAAAATAACCAAGAATATAGCTTGAATGTGCAGAAAAATTACATTGAAATACGCAGGCAAATTAGCCTGAAATTTAGATTATCACGGAAAACTTACTTGTGTGTAAGTTAATATTAAAAATAATGAGTTCTAAAAATTGTTACAAAACATTCTCCACTACCTAATATACAGAAATAAAACTGTTAAAATCTGTAAAACGCGATAATTTATCATTTGAAAAATAAAACTAATATTTCAATCTTTCTGTTGTTTCTAGACGTTGTAAGCAATTTTCTTCCGAATGAAAGAGGACAGTTGAGTGACTATCTTGACTAATCCACGCTATCCCCATGGTGGACCTAATTCTAGTATGAGAAGAAGTGTGACAAGGGCCGTAACTGAATCTGAATCACGGTTGCAAAACACAGTCTAGGGGTTGCAAACCCTGCAAGACTTTGTATCCACAGGCCGGCGTTGTGAAAAGTTAACCTCCAGCATTCAAACGTCTTAAATGACATCGATATACACCCTACAGGTGATGTCGTGTGCTGTCAAGAAGGAGGTAAAGATTCAAATTACACAAACACCTTTTAAATCCGCTCAGGTTAAGAACTAATAAAAATTGTGTGACTGATTATTTTAGAAGATCACGCTACATTTTCATTTACATGCAACATATACTGCACATTATTGTTGTTATTACTACAGTAAACAGTAAATTAGTTGTGAGGCCAGCTCGTCGCCCTTCTCTTCACCCTCTTTCTGTCCAGCCACACATCTTGGGACTTCTATTGAAACATCTTTTAAAGAATAGCTTTACTAAAGGACTGACTGATTGCTTGATTGATTGATAGAAGGAAAGAAAGTGTGAGTGTGTGTGTGAGAGAGAGAGAAAAAAAGAGTTGTTTACGTGTAGTTGATATGTACTCAGACAAGTCCCCTCTGGCAAGCTTAGTCACACATTTTTTGATAAACATATTTTCTTTAAAACCGCTTCTGCACAGTTATTTTCGATCAAATCATGTTATCGAGTTTTACAGCTTGTTCTATGCTTGAGAGCGAAACAGGTACATTGCCCAAAATAATCAAGCGTGACAGGTAGTGAGATATTGATTAAGCCTAACAGTTTAGGCGCGACGGCAAATGCCATGTTGATCAGGCGTAACAGGGAGAGTGCAATACTGATCAGGCGTGACAGACAGCGCCATATTGATCAGGCGTGACAGACAGCACCATATTGATCAAGCGTGACTGATCAGGCGTGACAGACAGCGCCATATTGATCAAGCGTGACAGACAGCGCCATATTGATCAGGCGTGACAGACAGCGCCATATTGATCAAGCGTGACTGATCAGGCGTGACAGACAGCGCCATATTGATCAGGCGTGACAGACAGCGCCATATTGATCAGGCGTGACTGATCAGGCGTGACAGACAGCGCCATATTGATCAAGCGTGACTGATCAGGCGTGACAGACAGCGCCATATTGATCAGGCGTGACAGACAGCGCCATATTGATCAGGCGTGACTGATCAGGCGTGACAGACAGCGCCATATTGATCAAGCGTGACAGACAGCGCCATATTGATCAAGCGTGACAGACAGCGCCATATTGATCAGGCGTGACAGACAGCGCCATATTGATCAAGCGTGACTGATCAGGCGTGACAGACAGCGCCATATTGATCAGGCGTGACAGACAGCGCCATATTGATCAAGCGTGACAGACAGCGCCATATTGATCAAGCGTGACAGACAGCGCCATATTGATCAAGCGTGACAGACAGCGCCATATTGATCAGGCGTGACTGATCAGGCGTGACAGACAGCGCCATATTGATCAAGCGTGACTGATCAGGCGTGACAGACAGCGCCATATTGATCAGGCGTGACAGACAGCGCCATATTGATCAGGCGTGACTGATCAGGCGTGACAGACAGCGCCATATTGATCAAGCGTGACTGATCAGGCGTGACAGCAAAGCCATGCATATTAAGCATAACAGGCACAGCGCCATATTGATCAGGCGTGAACACGTGCCGCTGTTGATGTCACCCAACCAGACGGATCAGGCTGCTCACAGCTTTCCTGGGTTAAATTGAAGTTGTTGAGACATTTATGGTCTGTCCTCCAGCAAATCGTGTGCTTTGTCTTTAAGCATACTCTTATACGCTCATTTCATGTTTATTACATGTCTTTTTATGGAATCGAAGCGTTCACAAGTGCATGTGCATGTGCGTGCGTGCGTGCGTGCGTGCGTGCGTGTGTGTGAAAGAGAGAGAAAGAGAGAGATAGAGAAATTTGTAATGGTAACTAGATGAAATCTTTGTAACGCACATAAATCCTATCTTGATGTATTCTCAAAATTATTACTCGTTACTATAGCAACAAGAGAGGGTCATTAGGCCATTAAGACCTTGTTAAAAACACGTTTGTTCTGAATATTCCGTTACCGCCTGTTTGTCAGATTTGGAGTTGAGGAGGTTGTATATAGATTGTCTTGTACTAGAGAGGACTTATTTTTAACCAAGAACAAAAGCCCTACGAGGAAATGTCGCAGAAGGGAAAAACAACATATTACTAGGACTTTCCTCAACTTTCTGAGTACCATTCATTATTTTGTGTCAATACATGTAAACTCTCGGTGGAGTATAGACTTACCTGCAAGTGCGTCACAGTGTTTAGGTGACCCGGATATGAAAGTGGAGCCCAAGACTTTTCTGTTACATCAAGTACTTTGCTTCATAGTCATGTTAGTGACGACATGGATAAGCAGCCGCCTTAGTTTGCCTAACACGTTTATAATTGTCTTTAAGAAGCAGCACAGCACGTATCGACAATACTTGAATACATTTAACAAGTAACGCATGACATGACAGCTAAGGGATCAACAAATAACATATGTCAGTAGACATTTCTTCTTTATTCTTTATTGTTTGTAGGAGCTGTAAATACGGAAGTTGTCTGTGAAGTGAATGGCAGCAGTTGTTGTTGTCAGTTGGCATTCAAAATCTCTCATGCATCCATCTCAGATCACTTAGGCTTGCCAGCCGGTGCAGCGCCATCTGTCTCTAGATTGATTTAATGTGACGCAACCTTCCTTCTTGCAGCATTATTTAACCTCAAGTACGAATGCACGCGCAAGCAAACACACACACATATATAATTATATATATATATATAGAGAGAGAGAGAGAGTACACAATTTGGTGTAACACTAGTAATGACATCATAACAAGATGTAGGACACACAGATTACGGTACTTATTAACCGAGAACTTGTCGCCGAATGTTTGACCAAGTTTGCAAAGTTGTGAGTGAAGGTCACAGGGCTTCGGAACTTTGGCCAACATGTTAAATCCGAACTTGCTTGCTAGTACATTACCAATACCATGGAACTCTGGAACTCTTCGGAAGTTTGACGTCTTAACATTTTGCTTGGATAAGAATAGCTTTATACCGCATCTTTAACTGTCACGTGCTGCTGGGTCTGTTGCCTAGTGTGTGAAGTACCCGGATCCGTGCTCGCTGGGGAGAATGATGCACCATCTGGTACAGGTGTAAACAACCTTGCCTTGTTCTAACTAGTGCTGGAGATTTCTTGTCTTGCTCTAAATAGTGCTTAAGGTTTACTGGTTCACTCTAACTAGTGCCGAAGATTCGTTTGTTCACTTTAACTGGTGCCGAAGGTTCATTGCTTGCTCTTAGTGCAGAAGTTTCATTGACTCACTCTTACTAGCACCGAAGGTTTCTTTGAACGACGTTTACTCGAGGTGACGTTCCTTTGTGCTTCTTGCCATATCTTTGCCTTATCCTCGCCATATCTTGCCATATCTTTGCCTTACCCTCGCCATATCTTGCCATGTCTTTGCCTTACCCTCGCCATATCTTGCCATATCTTTGCCTTACCCTCGCCATATCTTGCCATATTTTTGCCTTACCCTCGCCATATCTTGCCATGTCTTTGCCTTGTCCTTGCTATCTTACTCTCACCATCATTGGCCAAATCTTTCATCTCTGTACCCTTTTATCTCTTTACCCTTTTATTTAAACAAACACACGCACATGTCCTCGTGGACACGCACACATTACCTACTTAAAACTTATTCCTTTGCCTGCTTTAACATTTTTAAAGTGAAATAGATAAGAACACTAACCATATTGCAAATTGGTTTAGTAAATACAGTTTTATGTACCCTGTCATACTGCTTATTGTAACAGACGTGCACACTCGAAGCATGTTACTACAGCACTGAGGCCAGTGAGCCTTTTTATAAAAGATTGACACCAATGAACAGTCTGAACGCTGACAGCAGTAAGCCTGTCTGTTAGTGGGTTCAGGTGGGGTTATTATCTTCCTTGCCAAAATAGCAAGACACGCTTACGTCCCTTATGTCTGCAACTTCTCGGACCACCAAACGTTTGTATGATGGACAAAATGAGTGGAGACAAAGAAAATATTTCTAAAAGGAAAGTGACCAGACTGAAGGAGTATTTAATGCTATTTATATTTTTCCAATTGTTGTTTGTGGCATCTTTGATTTGATAGACATTAGGAACCAGAGAGATGAGTGTTTGTGTATGTGTACTTGTTATTGTGAGGTCTGCAAACGTGAAATCTTTACAGCTTGTATTGTGATTTTTTCGTTTGTTTGAATTCTTAGGCTAAAGAAATTTTATGTTCGTATTTTCCATCTGTTATACCAGTTGTATGCCCTCTTTTTTCTCGCGGTTTTTGGAGAAGTATACTATGACACAATTAAGTATTTTACTAGATCACTCTGTGTTGGGCTTAGTGAAGAACACATCTTGTTCAGAACATTGCAGAGTCACTCTTGCT
This sequence comes from Marisa cornuarietis, assembly GCA_004794655.1. Classification (NCBI taxonomy): domain Eukaryota; kingdom Metazoa; phylum Mollusca; class Gastropoda; order Architaenioglossa; family Ampullariidae; genus Marisa; species Marisa cornuarietis. The sequence goes on from SMMW01000636.1 coordinate 6,144,396, forward strand.
TCTTTTTGACAGCTTTGTGGACTTAAACAAACACAGTTATGCACTTCATTTAGTATTTAACAAACCTGTTTTAGTGTGTTGAAAGTGCAAATACTTTCTCCCTCACAAAACTGTCTCCAACATTTTACACTTGTCAGCACATGATGCGAGTGATACTGAACTCGTACCAGTATCAAGCAAGACACACACATACCAGTGTGCAAACAACTCAACAAAAAAACCTAACAAACAAGCCATCATAAAACAGATTCAAAAGTTATCATAAATCAAGCGAAAAAAGCATTTCAGTCAATGTTAAATTACTAATAGATTGCTGATAAAAGTGCCATATTTTGCAGGCTTTGTCCAAAGGGAAATCTGTTTGTATCAGCTTCACTAGCATACGGTCAAATAAACACAGTACTATTTAGAGTAATAAAATAATTTACAATAACAAAATAAACTAATAAAAATAATAATAAAGAAGACGAAGACAAGGTGCACCTCTAACACGATATCCCGACCATTTAAGATGAGCTTTGTGCACTTTCTAGAAGTATGATGCTAAATCGTGGATAGTGGAAAAGAAGAGTGGAGCATGGTTGGTCTAGAAAAAGTAGATCCATGATGCAAGGTCAGGGAATCAAAACAAATCCGTAGTTTCACAAAGTGCATTATCATCTGCTCTCTGCCACAGTAAACTCGAAGAAGGTTGACCCTGATGGCAGTAGATGAGGATCATCAGCCCAGTAGAAAGTTAAAGTAGTAGATGAAGGACGCCACTAGCAATAAAACAGTCCAACACAAGGATGAAGACACCAGCTTCACACTTTGTAAATATGAATAATCTTTAAACAGAATGCCAGTCAATAAACATCTGTTTATCACCTGTAATCATGTTGATAATAAAGCATTTATTTCAAAATAAATGTTAAACTCACACGGAAGTCGTGAAGTGTCTGGTTGCAAACAATGAAGGTACTGCGTAAGGTGCCAAACAAAGGCGACTGTTTTGTATGTAAATAATCTATTCAACGCCAGTCTTACCCGAGCCTTCCACACATTTGCCATAGTCTTACCTGCTGGAAATCGATGAAGAGAAATCTTCTTGCCATCTGCAATCACGTCACAACAGTTCTGACATACACAGCAGTAGTGGGTTTTTTAAAACCACTCTCACATCATCTTTCTAGACTACGTCAATACCCCGTAGGACCCCCAACCTGCAAGTAGAGCAAACCGATCTCCACGCTTGACTGCGTCAAACTAGTTTCACCGAACCCCCGAATACACACGGACACCAGTATGTCTATACAGTTAGACACCAGTATGTCTTTACAGTCAGACAACAGCATGTCTATACACTCAGACAACAGTATGTCTATACACTCAGACTCCAGTATGTCTATACAATCAGACACCAGTATGTCTATACACTCAGACACCAGTATGTCTATACACTCAGACTCCAGTATGTCTTTACAGTCAGACATCATTACAGTCAGACAACAGCATGTCTATACACTCAGACACCAGTATGTCTATACACTCAGACACCAGTATGTCTATACAATCAGACAACAGCATGTCTATACACTCAGACACTAGTATGTCTATACACTCAGACTCCAGTATGTCTCTACACTCAGACACCAGTATGTCTATACAATCAGACTCCAGTATGTCTATACACTCAGACTCCAGTATGTCTAACACTCAGACTCCAGTATGTCTATACACTCAGACACCAGTATGTCTATACAATCAGACACCAGTATGTCTATACAATCAGACACCAGTATGTCTTTACAGTCAGACAATAGCATGTCTATACACTCAGACACCAGTATGTCTATACAATCAGACACCAGTATGTCTTTACAGTCAGACATCATTACAGTCAGACAACAGCATGTCTATACATTCAGACACCAGTATGTCTTTACAATCAGACACCGGTATGTCTATACACTCAGACACCAGAATGTCTATACAATCAGACACCAGTATGTCTTTACAGTCAGACATCATTACAGTCAGACAACAGCATGTCTATACATTCAGACACCAGTATGTCTTTACAATCAGACACCGGTATGTCTATACACTCAGACACCAGAATGTCTATACAATCAGACACCAGTATGTCTTTACAGTCAGACATCATTACAGTCAGACAACAGCATGTCTATACATTCAGACACCAGTATGTCTTTACAATCAGACACCAGTATGTCTATACAATCAGACACCAGTATGTCTTTACAGTCAGACATCATTACACTCAGACAACAGCATCTCTTTACAGTCAGACAACAGCATGTCTATACAGTCAGACTCCAGTCTGTATATATGTTACTGGCAATGTATGAACAACCGGTATTTTATAGAATATCCAGGCAATGTATACAGGCAAGGTATGAAATATCTGCATTGTTATGTACTTCTCCGAGGTATTGCATAAAATGCCTAGGCATTATAAATAATGACAAGTACTATTTTAGGCCAAGTGTGAAATGTCAAGATTGGAAAGGTCTTTAGTGACAAACTGTCTAAAATTGAAATACAAAATGAACCACAGGGTATCTTTACTGTGAGAACAAAGGAATCAGAAGTGTCATTACTTACTATTTGTTGCAGTACAGAAGGCTAGAATGACATTTTGAATTGCACTTCATTTTCTTTTGTACGCACAGGCGTTTGTTATTTTGGCACTGAATTCTGCACATATACCTCAAAATCCTTGGCCACTTATTGTGGACTGAGCAGTAGCAGCAGATTGAAGAGGTATTTGGTGGTCACGAACATCTTCAACCTTGATCAAGCCCTTTTGACAAATACTGAATTGTGAATTGTGATCTTGCACAAAGTTGGTTCAAAATTCCTCGCACCGTCCCAAGTCGGTAAAAGCCGTCTTCTATCTCATCCACAACAACTGCAAGCAGATTTCGCGGATCACCGCGTCCCTTGTCTACGTCATCTACGTCAAGGATAGGAACCCGCACAGTGTCCCTCAAAGATGCAGGAGGAAAAAAGTTTTTGTCAGTGTCCATTTTCATTTTCTTTGCCTGTATTTCTAGATTCCATTTCGTCTCTTACTTTCTACTGAGTTCTCAATGTTGAAGCAAATAGTGCACCAAAATATTAACCCCGTAACCTTCCATATATTTCACTGTCATCGGGAAAGCTTATTCTATACTCGATTTGCCATTTATGTATTATATAGAATGTGTAGGAAATGTATGAAATATGATTATTTTGTACTTTGATGCCCCATTTCTGGTATTACCTAGATAGTCTACAGAATGCCGGTTTTTACACATTGCCGATAACATATACACTCGGACACCAGTATGTATCACTATCTCCCCCACAATGTCTCTTTTCATACCTCTCTTTCCTTCTCTCTTTCTCTACGCGACGCACGTCCTGCATCCTGTTCACTGTCCACGCCTTATCACCGCCATCCTAACGACTGTCGTTACCATAAGTTTGTGTGTGTGTGTGTCGGGGAGAGGGGGGATATACCGGTCACTCATTACGTCGTCAGCCACAATAGTGTGTATCACCCCTGGCCTTTCAACATCCAGAATACAGTGAAACATCACACCTGACGTAACGAACGACTGAAGACAACATCAAATCCATGACTGCTTGCAGATGAATTTCTATGTTAACTTCTATAACGACGCCGATGCACAAATTCACTTCCAGTTTAATGATCAACATCAATAAGAAGAGCAGTCAATGCAAACTCTCGTGTTGACGGAAGTCCAAAAGCTCAAGCTTTATGGTATGTTGTGTTTTTCAGTACATTGGCTCTAAATCGTGGGAAGGGGAGGACGAAAGAAATAAAAAGTTACTAAGTAACCAATTTTTTTTTTAGAAATTTAAAATTCCGGATATTAAAGTGTTAAATGGTTCGCTGAGACTTAGCCTACAACTTTGTTGGCCTCAGCAAACAGGCAGCAGTCCAGAGATCCGTCAGAGGCGTCACACTCCTAGTTACACCCCGGCTATCATGACGTCAACGTTGTGCATGTTGCCGGCTCTTTCTGGTGAGATCGTTAGACTTCGATAAGCTTAAAATCTGACCACACAGAGGGGCGTACGTCATCTGAACGATAGAAACAGATTTCTTACTTGTTCTTCCTTCTGTGGGAATATCAGAACTTTAAGAACGTAACATTCTAAAAATTAAAAGTAACTTTCTCGAAAGGAAACGGGAAAGGAAATGACAAGACAATTCTGAATGGAAGCACATTAGTTTTGGAAAAAATACAGGATTGAATTATATTTTGTTCACTTAGATTTGATTCGTGCGGTGGTGAAATGAGATCTTCCCGACAGACAGGTGTCACACTCGTGACAGTGTACCCAACAATCCTTACTCTAGTGTCTAGCGCCTAATCAGACCACCCTTAATCGCTAAGCTGAATAAAGCAGGTGGTGTGATCCCTTCAGCGGTGATGAGGATACATTGTTCAGCAGTGAGCTGGGAAATAATATCTTAAGTGCCCGTTTCAAGTTTCACGACGTTAAAAATTAAATATTTGTTTTTTTCTGTTTTTCAAACAGTGATATAAAAAAGTAAAAAATTAGCATAAAAATCAAAGAATCAACCTTTTTTAAAGACACGACAAGTATATAGCGTGCACAGGACAAATATCTAATATATAGCTTAGACACGCCGCTGTTGACCAGGCTCAGCAGCTAAAGCACACAGACATTGTCGAGAACTGTGTCTCGAGATCGACAGAGCAGCGAGGAACAAGGATCTCACTTTCAGGCAAGTGTTGACAACTGAACAGCGAGGTGAATTTTATTAGTTATTGATTATTAATAAATTATCTAATATAATAAACACTTATAGTGCCAGATGTTTGGACGGAATCAGGATGATGATGTATGGAAACAGCAAGAGGTGTAACAGGTATTCAGTGTTACAGTATTACACAGTATTACAGCGATATAAACAGAAGGGGCGAGTGTAACAGTTTAAAATATTACAGCCGTTCTAAACAGATCGGAAGGCAAACAACGACATTACCTGCCAGCACACGTATCTCCATACTTTCTCTTTATCTCTCTCTCTCAGTCTTGTTATCTCTCGCCCCCCCCCACCTCTCTCTCTCTCTCCTCCCTGGTAAACCACACAACGCTCCAGCTCAATACTTTGTTTTCATGTGCAAACTTTTGTGGCGACGAGGGCAGTAGGTCTCTTTGTTACAACGGTGAACAGCTGATGGAGTAGAGTCCTGTTTCACGCAAACAACAACAACAAACCACAAGTCGCCGCCAGGTGTCGCACTCGTCAGTGGGCTGCCATGATGGCCGGGGGAACGTAACACCGCTCTTAGTCATCGCGTGGTGAATAATAAGCTTGCCGCTTGCGCTAATTAGCTTTAGCTTGACACTGAACACTCGCTGGTGGAGCTGAGTCCTATAAGCAGTCAGCGTGTTGGAGTTATGAAGTCTTATAAGCACCTTAAGCTTTTGTCACAAGCAGCCCTACACGTGTCCTCTAGCACGCCATTGTCAGTGCGGGTTGTTCACTTTTGACCTCATACATTTCGACATCTGTGTCATCTCCAACCGTCAGTAGCCTGCTTCCTCTGCTAACGTTCGTGCACATGTTAAAAAAAATGTTAACGTTCGCACACACTCAACAACGCCAAACTATCCATTCCGATACAAAAACACACCGGTGTGTTTTTATATCGGAATGGATAGCTTCCTACGCAGGTTGATTTTACAGATCTGACAAGCCCCATCTACCCGACTAGAGGTAGTGCCTTTGTCCACAGCCATTGGGTTTGTCTGTTCAGCCGCTGGGGACTTGTGTAGGCGCTCTTGTTCAGATGGTGAGCCCGTCGTAGGACATGGGGTACTTTTTTTTTTTAGAGATAACAGCGCTACTTGGTATCTACCCGGTCCTATTAGGATGGTTGGTTATTTGTGTTTTACGCCGTGCCAGCAACTAAGGCTATATCACGGCCCGTCCTATCAGGAAAACCGCCAATTTATGTCTGCAATTAATGTACCTTCCATCCGGGATAGTCAGACACGTGACTGATGTTATAAGCAGAATAAGAGGTGATTAGACAACAGAGGGTCTTACTGTCTCCACCCACCCCCGCAACCCCATATCTCTGCACTTAATGTTTGGCGAGCAATAGGTCAGAAGACGAGAAGAGCTGATGGGGAGAAGAATAGGAACTGAGAGAAGGCGCACGCTGTTCCGGTTCAACACTCGGGCAGTCGATCACGCACGTGCATAACCACTGCCCGTGTGACCAGCACGCGCTCCACAGACACACGCAGGGAGAGATGCACAAACACCACCAACATGGCGCCTTCCTTGGCCTGGGAGCACATCCAGACGCGTCTGCTAGTTAAAGACAACGGACTAAAATGGACCGCAGACCGCGCTTTTTTGTGCTGGGATTTTGGGGGCTCTTTCCATCCTGGCTGTCCCTTTCTTCTAGAGCCTTGAGGGCTGATCAGTCAACACGGCCTTATTGATTCCTGCTTTTCGCTTGCCCAGCGCCCACTTAAGGAAGTGCTTTAAACCTGACGCCGCGCCATCAAAGATCGATCGTCCATTTTTGAACACGTGACAAACATGTGACAAAACACAGTTTTCGCCACCAGGCTCTATGGGGCAAGGTCTTGCGAGACGCGACCATTTGATTAGAAACTGCATTTGAGAGGAGACGGAGTTTTCTATTATTGGCCTAAACGTTTTTTTTTTAATTTTATTTCTCCGGCTTTGAAATTCTTTTCACGGCTGTGCCGCCAAAACAAAGCCAGCAGAAAGGAAACGTCGCTATTTGTCATACAAGGAAAAGCATCCAAGCCACAGAATTAGTCTTTTGTGGTACCTGATCAAGTGGCTGTGAACTACGACCCATGCCGTTTGCACAAGAGAAAGACAGTGTATTAATGTTTGTAACACGTGTTTAGGATGTTTCTTTTACTCGCTAGCCCTCATTCTTTTATCATCATCGTGTACTTCCGTGCTTGAACAACAACAACAACTCAAAAAGCAAACACCTGTATTCTCCGTTATTCTCTCTCCTTATATTATTCTGTCTTGTCTGTATGTCTGCCTTTCTGTATGCGTTCGTCCGTCCGACAGTCACAAGTTTATTCTTTATTCTTCTTACTGATAATTTTAGAGGATCGAATGATAACGGGAGAATAATAAAATTCGTCACTGGGGTCAGTATTCTGCTTGCGTCAATCTATTACCTGGCGAAGGAATAAAATTTATTAGTTATAATTTCTTCTGCACAAGATATGGAAACAATGCGGGAAGAAAAGTTAACTTTAACGTATGTCTTCATAAATATCCTACAGTCTGTCCTTATAATACATATTACAGTCTGTCCTCATTATATATACTTTCAATATGATCTTATAATTCGGCATCAGTTTCCAGGTCTGGCTGCTTTGCCGTGATAATTATAGCCTAAGTTGCTAACTCGACGAAAAATACCAAAATACCAACTCGCACGCCTCCCCCCCCCCCCGCATCGTCCTCATAATACACAATACGCTCTGTCCTGATAATACATAGTATTGTCCTGATAATACATAACCACACTATAAACGTGTCAAATGGCTGTCACAATATTCTTTTCAGCTCAAAAAGTATTGTTTATTCCTCCCTGGGCCTCCGACAATAATATTTGGACAAGCTAGAAACAAAACGTCACTGGTGTGAGTGCAGTGGTTCGGTCACGTGATTGTTGTGACGGCAGGGGCTCCGTCACTTGTTCGCTCACTTTCCATTGTCCTGTCATTCGCTACAAAACGGGTGAAAGCTACATGAATAAATACCGTGAAATATTTGTGATGACTATACTGAAGGTAAAGATGGAATCTAGTCAAGAGACAAGAAAGGAGACATCACACAACCAAAGTATCAGCATGCCATTCAGCCTGTGGGCGCTACAATGACTTCAACTTCTCTCTTTATTAACGACGGCCGTATCTGCACGATGGGAATAAAAGGCCCAGCCTGCGCTACAAGGAAAATATCAGGTGATAATTGCCGCATGCAGGTGTTGACTACAAGGTGGAGAACACTGCAGCAACATAAACAACGTTTCATAACGACCTTCATAACTGTAGGGCGCGGTCAGCCGTTGTAACACACAAAAATACGTCACCTACCTTCTCTCTCTCTCTCACACACACACACACACACGTAGCCATGCACGCACACCATGCACACATAACACACTTTCTCCACTGCTAGCACCAGCTTGTCCCATTAAACAGCGACCGCTCACTAAATGGGAAAATCAATGCAACCTTCGGCTTCTCCGCTGTGTCCAAGATGACGCCACCTCCTGTGACCCGAGCCCACCATTGATCCTGCCGTCACGTGACACATGTTTACGCTTTCACAAAATCACCGACCCAACCTCTTCTCGTTTGCTGAATTTTACCGGCGCCATTTGCCGGAGTCTTTTGTGGGTAGAGGTACCTAACAGCGGACAACATGGCCCGAGGTACCTAGCAGCGGACAACACAAGCTGGGTACCTAGCAGCGGACAGTATAACAGAGGTATCTAGTCGCGGACAATATGGACTCCTTCTTCCTCACCTCCCCCTGCTGTCCACCCTCCCATAGTAAAGTGCACGTGCATGAGCATCCTGTACACTTGACAAGACTGTCTGCTTGTGCCCATTGTTTGAAGGGCTGTCCTGAGCTTGGTCGTTCTTGTAGATGAAGCAATGTCCTTTACCCCCCCCGTGAATTATGGTCTGGGCAGACATCAATTCCTTACATAGAATGGCCTAGAAAGTGGAGGGGATGAAAAGGCAATAGTGAACATGCACATTTGTCTGAGGGAACATTAACGTGAGGGCACAACCAAGCTGCATTTAAAAGAAAATGCATAGGAAATGACAAAAAGCTAACGTTATGAATCGTCTGCGCTCAAAAGTTCGGGCTATAAATCAATCTTCTAATTACAATCGTGCCTAAAACAACTCATAGCTCTCGAGAGGCGACCGTAATGTGTTGTCAAGTGATGTTATCAAAACCATCTGGTGCGAGAGTTAACAGTCTCCGAAGTGAAGGTCGCCAAAACGCTGGTATCTTGAATTTCAAGACTGTGGGGTAAAATTTCGAACCAAACTAAGGCAATAAAGTGTAGAAAGAATTAGAGAATGGTGTTACAAATGATTAGAGCGCGTTTCACACACAGACAAAGCCAGTTCTCTGGACGAAGCTGAGAAAAGACTGTTGAATCCTTCCCGTAAGCTATGCCTTTCCGAAGATTTGTAAAAGTAACTCGACATCGCTAACAGTAAGTACTTTTGTCAAATGGCTTCGACGAAGAACTGCAAGCGTTGCAGGTAGAACAAGTAAACAGGATACAAGAGCTAACGATCTCATCAGTAAATGAAAATAGCCATGGACTGTGTCATTACAGCTAACGATCTCATCATCATTACACAGTGGAGAACAGCCAAGTATTATGTCATTACAGCTAACGATCTCATCAGTAAATAAACAAGCCACTACATCTACATTAACAAGAGAGTAAGTAGCGTTGTTGTGCAGCGACATCCTTGGACTGTCAAAGAGAAATCCGCCCTCACCAAGGGAGCCACATTCCAGTCGATTTCCTTCATTGTAATCGTCATTTTACATTTTGTGTTCAGCGAGGGTGCAAGAGATAGGTTACGATACATAAGTGGTATATTAATTAACACACACGCGGTAGTAAATACTGTGGAATCGGTATTTGCGATTCAAAAATAGACAACTATAAAGGTGGAGTAGAAAACACAAATAATGTGCTCCATATTTTTGGGAGGTAGGAGAAGGAGACAGAAGGTGGGGGGCAGACACCGACGCGAGAGAAAGAACAAAAAAATCGGTTGAAGTTTGGAATGAACACATAAAATGACGTCAAAGCACTGGCTCACTCACCATTTTGCCCGCTCCTCAGTTTAGCTCTACATGGAAATAGCAATCAATAGCTCTATATTGGGAAAGGCAGGGGCAGGCACACTGAGTGTTGCTTGGAGGGTAAAGTGGGACAAGTGGAAGAGGACCGTTAGTGGAGAGTGCAGGGCAGGTCTAGAGAGATGGCGAGAGATTAGGTAAGATACAGGAAGAGCTTGCAAAATGAAGGAGGGAGGGCCACGTGTCATGAAAACACGGGGGCTGAGACAGAAGCTGTGATGGAATAGGGGGTGGTCAAGAAGGTCCAGAAAGACAAACGAATAACAGCCTCCTCCCCCAAAAAACCTAACTGACCAACCAAACAAACTTATTCAATCATCTCCCTCACAAACAATATTCCTGCAAAAGCAAGTCAGTGACATGTGGCCAGATTGTCGACCAGACGCTCGCGTTCGTAAGTGAGCACGGCTCATTCATTTTTCTCTACAGACATCTATCTGGGTGGGTGCAAGAGAATGCTCACTGTTTATTTGTGTTTTCACTGACGCCTCCACTTACTTGTGTGTGTGTGTGTGTGTGAGAGAGAGAGAGAGAGTAAGTGCGTGTGGGTGTGTGTATCTGTTTCGACAATCTCCATCCCACCCACCCACCCACCCCGTTCCTTAGTGCGCTGTGGTGTTTAGTGACGACAGTGCAGGACATTGTAGTTACCATCGAGATGAACTGTGATCCGTGTCGGAACTCTCGGTGATCGCTCTCCACCCTGTGGTCACAGTCAATCCCCGCTGCACACAAGGACTTCACCCCCAGCAAGTTCTTTCCTCCTCTCCTCTTCTTCCCCTTCAGATCAAGCCAAGTTCAAAGAGCGCCTGGCGGCAAGAAAAGCTCACAGGTCACAGTATGGTCAGCTTTTTTTCCTTGCAATCAAGACTGATCAAAGCCACTGTGCTTGCATGTTGGTGCTTTCGTTCACGACGACCATATCAATGTTGCCAGAGAAAGGCCGAGTTAGTACCCTTTACGACATAGATATTTGAGGATGTCGTTAATTCAGACGAAGACTGCAGTGCAGTGGTGATCACAGGCCAGTGTGATCATAAAGCTGATAAACGCCTAAATTAAAGCTTCATTATTTTTAAATGACTCTTGTAATTGGAAAAGGAAGTTTTGGCTTGAGGTGGAGTCATTAAACAGCTACATTAAATACTTTTCTCAGGAAGAGTTTATCCACGGCATTAGGTACGTCTTATGATGATGGCGAAGCTAAAGGTCAAGTACAAAGTTGTCACAGAAAAGTGAACAGTTGCACGGCTTTTAAGTTCAGACAAGCAGAGGTCAAAGAAACACAGATGAACGCACCACACAAACTTACACACACACACACACACTCACTCACTCTCGAGCAGATAGTTTTATATATTCTTGCCATAGTCTTACCATTATGTAAGCTTGTGTGAATATTTGTGTGTCCCAGTGTGAAGGACAGCTCCATGAATCAGACCTTCTGCGTGACTCCATTATCTGTGTTAAAGGACAACACGAGTGCTCAGCAAAAATAGCTTGAAATAAAGCACAAAGTATCACAAAAACATATTCCAGTGGTATTTTATGACAAAGAGACATGAGAGATTTTATATTAATATTTTTTCTGGATTTGTCGAGAAAACAAGAAGTGACAAAAGGAAAATATTTCTAAAAATAGCGTCATTTGCATGAGATGAATTCGAAGAGAAAAGATGCAATCATCGATAAAAGAAAACAGACCCGGACACATTGTGCTGTTGATGAATGTTCTCTTCGACACTCAGATGGAGTTAGTTTGTACTCATGAAGGAAATCCTAAAGATAATGGCAGCAAACGCCAGTGGATTCACTTTATTCAAACGTGCCGTGCAAACTTCGTCCCCACACCGTACTCATGAATTTGCTCACAACGTTTCAAGAGTGATTCTTATTCAGTCTCTTATACAGTACAAGCAAGTCTTGGACTTTCAGTAAAACGAAGAAATCTTATTCCTACAGCAGTGCCGACTATATAAAAGCACGAGATGTTAAAACCAACTACGACTGCTGGTAGATCAAGCACCAGATATACAACATCGACGCTTTCTACACCGTAACACAGTCACAAACACATCATCATCAGTCGTGTCCTTATCCAACATAATGCTAAACACAACTGACAGTGTGAGGGCACCATTGATGTGCTGCTAAACAGCTAAAAAAAAGAATTGAGGGTGACAAACCTATAAGGAGCTTAAACGGGTCAGTCAGTCAGTCAGTCAGTCAGTCAGTCAGTCAGTCCCTTGCCAGGCACCTGTCGTTGGGGGAATCACATGGATAGACGCGGCAGCTGACAGGACCCGCCACTCTTGCCTATTGTGGGCGATAGTCACCATGTCCTGTACAGGACGACCAGTCCAGTCTTTGACGTTCGTAAGTCAGTTCTTTCTCTGGATCTCGCGGCGTATGCCACCCTCCAAGGTGCCTTGAAGTATAGTCTTCGACAGGGTGTCGTGTCGGGTCACGTGGCCAAAGAAGACCAGCTTACGTCCCTTGACTGTTGATAGTAGAGGCTCCTGGTGTCCTACGAGTGTGGCAATCTTGTTTCTTACAAAGTCGTTGGTTTTGTGTTCTTTGTATGAGATCCGGAGCAGCCTCCTCAGGCACTTGTTCTCAAATGCCTGGATTCTCCTTTCCGTTTCGGCGAGCAGAGTCCACGTGTCACATCCGTAAAGCAGGATCGGCACTACCAGGAATTTGTATAGCCTGTACTTGGTAGTGAACGGTAGTTAAATGGGAACACGTGCAAGTATCAGTAAGTAAATAGTAAATTTTGCATGCAGCTAAATGAGGAAGAAATAAGTTTTTAAATTGATAAATATGTATAAAATTATTATGTTACATTTTTTTTACAGTAAAAAGTCATTATGAGTAGTCAGTTGTAACTATAAAATAAAAATTCACTGCTGGAAATTAAACATCAAATAAAAAAAATTACAGGAGTTTATCTTTCACAAATGCACATTTGAAATGTGTTTATGTTTTATTAATAATAATACACGTGGAAGATCTAACTCAGTAACAATCAGTAATAATACAACGTAGACTGTATGACCATGATTGTTGTCCATTAAATTTTGATCTGAGAAAATTAATTTACCAGTCTAGATAATTCGGTTTGGATTTTTTTAACTTCAATGGAAGCTTCTAAAAACAGTTTAAATCTAAAGGGCTCTATCCCAAAATCAACCGTTTCGTTTTGGGGGCAAAAAATCTCTTCTTGAACACGAGAACCTGAGTAATGTTTCTTCTTTTGACTCGAAGACATGCACAGACTTGCTGAACTGAACGACACTCACTGTTACAAATACTCAGGGCGCGTAAGAGAACTCTTCAGTATAGGAGAGTAATTTTCTCCTGCTGTCCTAGTGGCAGGAGAGAATGCCGATGTTTGAAGACGTATATCTTGAAAATTAATCATAATTGTGTACTCGTATTCTGGGAATTATTATTTTTAAATGAACTTAACCCGATCATTAAAAAATGTTGCACTCAGCTTGTCCTTTAAGATGTCAGAAAGATACTTTATTGCTTGGCCTGAGCCTCGAAGATTGAGTTTCTTGTGCGACTGACGAACGAGATCGTGATCAGTGCGCGCTGCCACTACACACGCCACCTGGTTGCTTGGTTTAGTATGAAACTGCCCCTACCTTGAGGTGATTTCGGCCCTACGAACAGGTGTCACATACAGAGAGTGTTCTGAGACGAGATCTGAACCCAGGGAATTTCCCTACAGTGGTGACAAGCGAGTATTGTAACCACTACATTACCGGGTGCCCCTACATTAGACTAGGAATAGGACGAGGGACGCCCGGTGTCGCTTGCCACCATGAAGGGAGAGGCCATGCGTTCAAATCTCATCTACGGCCACTCTATGTGACACCTGTTATCATACCGTGGGTTTTCTCCGGGTACTCTGGCTTCGTCCCCCACCCCAACTTCCTTCTCCCCTGAAATCATCTCTGGGTGGAAGCATTTTCGCCAAACCAAGCAAGCAAACAAAAAAAAAAAAAAGCAAGGAAGGAATAGGACGTACTTGACGCGACAAGTGTATGACGGAGCTTTAAGCTTCAAACAAACTGTCAAATAAGTGAACAAATTTATGAATGAACAAAATATAAGAATGATAAGTAAATAATTAAAAGATTTTTAGAAAGGTAAGATCGACGAAGTTGGGCCGGCTTGAGTTTTGGTTAGTGCACGCGGCGCAGTCAAAAACAAACACAGCGACACACACACACACGCACGCACGCACGCACGAACACACACGCACAGATACCCCTCAGCATTGCCCAGTCGCAGATGTTAACGAAAAAGATCTGTTTATCCCTCTTTTATTAGATTACCAGAAAAAGAATGCGTGCGGGAAAATAATAATACAAATAACGGGTAGCAGATGGCAGCTGGCTTAAATGAAATCAGCAAGGATGGAACAAGTTCATCCGAAGATTGGACAACGCACAAGCTGTTGTGTGTGTGTGTGTGTGTCCGCCTTGTGCATAAGCTACGAGGAGCCTATACTTGAGCTTGGTGATCGTTAAGTCCCAAGTGATGCCGCCTGGTTTTATGGCATACAGCCTTCACATCTCCAGGTCACTGACCCCAGCTGTCCTCGCGGTGCACTTGCTGGGCAGCCGATGTCTCGTCTCGTCTCGCCACACGCATAGTCCCTCCCCCTCTGGAGCACACAAGGAGAATCAGGCCACGTAGTCGCCGAGAGAAATTAATTTAAAACTGGATATGAATATGAAACAACATTGTTAAGTGACTGTCAGGTGGCTACAACAGGTTCATCGTGCGCAGGTAGCTAAACAAAAGGCTGGCTATTTAATGTTTGCTTCTTCTTACACTTGTTATTGTTGGGATGTTCTTGACTCAAAGTCAGGCCAGCTGTTTGTTGATTTCGTGCTTCTACCTCCAGGGCTTTGAAGATCTCGAGTTATGGAGAGGGCTGTTGTACTCATGGGCAGAGATCTTTGTTTTATACGATAATGCTTGTTGTTGGAGATAATTGTTGCTTTGGTGATTAAAGAAATTTATTGATTCCCGCAAGAAATGTTTCTATTATTGATCTTCCTCACAATCACAATGTCGTGTCGATGACGTTAAAAAAAATTGCAAGAGAGTGTCTGTTGTTACTGTTTGTGATGATAGTGACCACTATGAGTATATTGACCAAACTGTATGCGACTAGCGACCTCATGTGGGACATCAGTGACTTACACTACGCATGTCGGTGACCCCCACGGTACGCACATCAGGAACAAAACTACGCACGTGTGACTCCCCCCCCCCCGGTGCACGCCTATCAGTGACCCCATTGTATGCACATTAATAACCCGCTGTGTGACGTCATGAGGGTGACGAGGACAAACATTCACTTGCGAGACGTCGTCATGACCCAAACAAGCGGTCAGCTGTGACGTTCTGTGACGTTGCTATATTGGTGACGACCAGGATAAACAGTGAGCTGAGTGGTCAGCCATGATCAATAAGCAGAGGGGAAAGTCCCGAGGTCACCGTCTGCCTCCTCCTGCTCGCTCTCCAGCACCCTACCCACCACCAACCCACTCCCCCCCCCCCTTCGCTGTCCGCCGCCTTTCGATCGCGACATGCAGTGGGCTTCAAGGCCGGCTGCTGGACGGTCCACAGCACTTGGTCACATGACCTGCTTATGGTCACTCACATGACCTTCACATGGTCACTCACAGGGATCGATCACAGCCGGATCCGCCAGAGGGCACCACTAGAGAGAGCGGCTGGCTGGAGGAAGGGCATACGGGGGGGAGGGAGAGCTGTCGCGGACGGTGTGACGTCACAGCTTGTGCTGCGGCCAGGGAGGGAGAGCGAAGAAAGCCGCATTTGTGGGTGTGGGCAGCGTCCGAGTTTGTCTGGTCAGCGTACCCTGGACCTGAGGTCAGATGGCCGTGTAGGAGGTCAAGGTTACCAGGCGGGCCTCAGCCTGTAAAGGGAAAGTAAGGAAGATGGGGGTGGGGGTGAGGATCAATACTGTGGCCATTTTCGGCACAAGAAGGTAGCGACAGCCACTGGCATTTACTACAGGACATCGATTTTTTTTTTAAAGGGGAAAGCCCCCTACTTATGCTGATCTATCAGCAGCCTTCGCAGTCTGCAACGGTCAACGGCATCGACCGGTGACGTGGGCGGTGCTTATTTTTAGAAGTGGTCAGTAGAGACAAGGGGAAGGTTCGAGGTAAGAGAACAGGGAAATCCCCTCTAAGGGGTCATCTAAGACCTGTTTGACTAGGGACAGGAACGAAACGCTCGTGGTCGAATGAGGGCAAGGCAAAATGGGTTTCACGATGGCTGCGTGGTATGTAGACTTATCCGCTGCCGGGTTTCATGGTGACTACATTGTGTGACAAACTGAGGGGTGTCGCGATGGCTATGCGTTGTTGCGAATTCATACGCTTATGGGTTTCGCGATGGCTACATTGTGTGGCGAATGCCTCCGATGAAAGGGTTTCAGGGTGGCTTCATGGTGTGGATAATTTTTAAATTGAGGGGTGACAGTTTATAAACTGGGGGTTGTCGCGTTTGCTACATGGTATAGACAGCTTATAAACTGACGGTTTCGCGATGGCTACGTGGTATTCCGAAATGATATGCTGCACAGGAGTATCAGTATGGTTGTGCTGTGTATCAGGTGTGGATGCGCTGTGTGTCACGTGTGGCTGTGTTGTATATCAGATGAGGTTGTACTGTTTTTCAGGTGTGTCAGATGAGGTTGTGCTATGTGTCAGGTGTGGCTGTGTTGTGTGTCAGGTGTGGCTGAATTGATGTCGGATGTGGTTCCTTGGCTGGCAAGATAGCCAAAATACGTGCTCATGGGTTGCGTGGTGTATCGAGAATATCTACTAAATACTGAGCTAAATACGTGGTGTATAGAGAATATCTACTAAATAATAAATGAAATACGCAGTGTATAGAGAATGTCTAGTAAATACTGAGCAAAATACGTGGTGTATAGAGAATGTCTACTAAATATTGAGCTAATACGTGGTGTATAGAGATTGTCTACTAAATACTGAGCTAAATACGTGCTGTATAGAGAATGTCTACTAAATACTAAAGTAAATACGTGGTGTATAGATAATGTCTTCTAAATACTGAGCTAAATACGTGGTGTATAGAGATTGTCTACTAAATACTGAGCTAAATACGTGGTGTATAGAGATTGTCTACTAAATACTGAGCTAAATACGTGGTGTATAGAGAATGTCTACTAAATACTGAGCTAAATACGTGCTGTATAGAGAATATCTACTAAATAATAAATGAAATACGTAGTGTATGGAGAATGTCTAGTAAATACTGAGCTAAATACGTGCTGTATAGAGAATGTCTACTAAATACTAAAGTAAATACGTGGTGTTTCGAGAATATCTACTAAATACTAAATGAAATACGTGGTGTATAGAGAATGTCTACTAAATACCAAAGTAAATACGTTTAGTCTCCAGTGCTTGTCACTGTCTGCGGTGCGTCAGACGATTGATGGATGGCGTCGGTCTGCTTGCTACACAGATCATAGTACAAACTGCTTATGTTTCTTCAACATAAGAGTCTAATCTGTCGGTAACAAAGAATCGCCAGAGGTGTTACATTTTTAACGAATGCACAGCGAAAAGATTTCTTCGTCTTGCCAGCCATTATTTCAAATGTATTGTGTAATGTAAATAGATCCTACACTCTAAATGTACAGTTTTTAACATCTGTTACTCTGTCTACTCCTGTATCAATCATATGTATACTTAATATAACAGTAGTATTAATAGAATTTGTTTTCTAAACATGTTATAAAATTAATTTTATAAACGTTTCTATTTAATTATAAAATTGAAACGTGTAATTCAAGTAGTTTGTTGAGTCAATGCATGCACGTTGAAAATGCCCTTGTAGATAAATTAAGTTGTATTGTATTGTATTTAAATAGCTTGTATATCCTAGGCGTGCCATTTAAATAGTTTGTGTACTCTAAACGTGGAATTTAAATAGTCTATATACCCTGAACATCAATTTTAATTAGTTTGTATATTGTAAACATTTAATTTTAAGTGTGTGTTTTGTGTGCTATATCCATCGCTCCGTTCGTCTGTTCGTGTGTATGCATAAATGTGTATAAGTATATGGAAGTAGTTATACATTGCTTTACTTTTTATCTGATTGTGATATAGTAGCTTCGCTCTTTTTTTTTCTTTTTTTTTTTTTTTGCAAAATTGCAAAATGAAAATCACCGTCTTGTGGTAAGAAGACAAAACGAGCAGGGGTGAGATTAAGCAAAAAGTGTGCATAGACGGTCTTCTTTTGTCATGCGGAGTTAAAAAATTATGATGGCTTGAAGGAAAAAAAGCTAAACTGATTTCAACAAAAAATAAAATAAAATTAGATGATGATGATGATGATGATGATGATGATGATGATGATGATGATGATGATGATGATGATGATTTTCTTCTTTTCAGACCAATTCCCTTACAAAGCTCAAGGCCCTCTGTTCATTTCACACCCACCCGATACTGTGGAGTTTGCAAATACCCGCGGAGCGTCCATCCCATGCACTGCGTTCGGGCGACCAGCACCCGTCTTAGAGTGGGTGGACGAGTACGGCAAAGCTGTTGTGGGTGTGGAGGAACTGTTACAGATCCTCCCCAACAATACCCTTTATTTTCCACCTTTCCAGGCGGGACAGTTTCAACCACGGGTACATCAAAGGACATACCGCTGTACCGCCTCTAACTCCGCGGGCAAAATTATTAGCAGAAACGTCACTGTTCGGGCAGGTGAGTTGCAGATCCGTGTGTGTGTGTGTGTGTGTGTGTGTGTGTGTGTGTGTGTGTGTGTGTGTGTGTGTGTGTGTGTGTGTGTAAAGTTTATCTGAACCATTGTTTTGCTATTTACCCCATCTGTCAGCTGGTCTCTCTTTCTGGAGAGTAAGGAGTGCATAAAAAGCACCTACGTGTTTCCGTGGTTCTTTGAGTTTGTAGTCTTGTGTGTGTGTGTGTGTGTCTGTGTGTGTGTGTGTGAGCGTGTAAGTGTGATTAATCCTCATCGTTATGCACATGAGGTGAGCAGCAGGTAAGGCTGGATGGAGGGTTAAGTCCCCTTTAGCTGTGGAAACCAATCAATTATGGTAATGATTCATTGTTACTCCAGGGAGCGCGCACTTAACATGTGGTAGCCGCAAAACATGGCGGGTAGTTTTTCATCGACCTGATGCACTGTTTCCCCGCCACCTTCTCCCCCTCCCCACCACCACCACTCTTGATGTCGAACTGGACCTTTACTTCAGGATTCACGTCTCTGTGTACTCTAACAAAGAGTGTTTTGACCTGATTGTCTTCTTTAACAAGGAGTTTCGACCTGACTGTATCGCTCTACCTCAACATCTATTATGTGATAATAAAATTTCGGCTCTATATGCTACAGCTAAACACAATTTTCTAATGAGTAATAGAACTCGTTTAAAATCTGTTCTAAACAGACTTTTATTTGTTCAATACCCAACTTAACTTTTCTTTAGAACAGAAGGGGTGCCACTAATAGCATGAGCATATAGTATTCGGTCACCCTACATGGGATTGTTTTTATTCATTGAGCTAATGGACAAACTCACCCATATTTTAAACAGATTTCAAAATATTAATGATAATAACTAGCTATGTGACCAGAATTTCAAGTAAGATTGCCAAATTGTAAATGTCCCAAAGCTAGGACGAAGTATGCAAGTAGATTAGGGAAGGGGGGAGATGGTAGAGGTGACTCTTTGATCTTGAGCACAGTTCAACGTCACCATGAGGTTGATTGGGAGCCAGGTGTGTTGGTAAATTGTTGTGAAATATGAAAGCACCAGATGGTGACGGGTCTCATCAACAATGGCTGATGGTGGTGGAGGTAGTGCAAGACTGGAGTATCATATGACAGAAGTACAAGGCAATAGTCCAGCCGGCAGCTCGTGGTCGACCATATGAGTGTGACAGCATCCTGAAATAAACCAAAGAAAGGAATGCAATAACCAAAGGGAGGGAAAATAAAAAGCAAAGAGACAACGGAGAATGAAAAGAAGGAGAGAAGGACTGGGAGAAAGAGTAAGGAGCGAAGGAAGAACGAGGAAGGAGGATGGACATGAGTAGCGAGGTGTACGTGGCAACTGTGGAAAACAACTACACAAACAAGATGGACGAACAAACAGGAGAGAGAAGTCGAAGGAGGAAGGCATTTACTGTCACATATTTTATTTTAATTTATTTTAATTTGATAGAGTATTTATGATAATAATGATGATATTGATGATTGTAATGGTGATGATGGACGGTTGTATACTTCATGTTATTTCTATTGACTGCCGTGTGTTTTATCTTATTCTCATTAGATATTGTGTGTTTCGTGTTATTTCCGTTAACTGTTGTGTGTTTTGTGTTATTTCTAT
Source organism: Marisa cornuarietis (assembly GCA_004794655.1). Lineage (NCBI taxonomy): Eukaryota > Metazoa > Mollusca > Gastropoda > Architaenioglossa > Ampullariidae > Marisa > Marisa cornuarietis. Next base: position 6,164,819 of record SMMW01000636.1, read on the forward strand.
TGACTGCCACGTGTGTTTTATGTTAATTCTATTAACCGTCGTGTGTTTTGTGTTTTGAGCAGCGCCACTGCTACGTACAGACATTATTATCAGCTGTTAGCTTATCGATTAGCTAGAGAAATCTCATTAACACTATGCACACATAAAAAACAAAAATAAAAATAGAGCTCAAGAACTTGAGGGATTACCCCTCCCTCATAAAAAAAGAAAGAATCACTAGGAGCCCAAACAAAGGGGTAATAACTCGGAGTGAACGCTTATCACTGAAAAGGCAGGAGTTTTGATTGACGGAAAGAAGTTAATGGGCTGCACGTCATCAATCTTTGATTCCGCCACGACCTGACGACCTGACGACCTTACACTTCTTAATCCACCTTTAGTCTCTGCTTCCACTACGTCAACACGTGCTTCCACCACGTCAATACGTGCCTATATTATGTCAATATGTATCTGCAGTCAACTAATTGAAGTGAGAGAAAATCTGGAAATGTGTTCAGCTCGACAGCTTCCACTTCAAGTCGACTGTTTTTTTTTTCTCCCGTCATGCTAATGGTGAGTTGAGCTCCTGCCTTTACAAAGAAGAGGCAAGCAACAAGCTGGGTGTTAAGGACATGCGTGGTGTTCGTAGTCTGGTGTTGGTCATCAAGCGATGGTGTTGATGATGATGGAGGTGTAGAACTGACACTGATGACGCCAGTTTCGAATCCTTTGTAGAGTAGTACATGGAACACAAATGGTGTTGAAAGAGCAAATAGCTAACGCTCAATCCGACGTCTAGTCATTACTAATAGTCATTATAGTGAAACGTAGCACAACAGCAGTACAGTAGCTGTTTTCAATTCCATGTGAAACGATACCAGGTGTTTGCAATCGTATAAAGTGATGCAGGGATTATTTGCAAAACCACCTGTAATAACATAATGATGCAAGCAACTTATAAGGACGTAAAGTAGCTAATTACCATAATGACGTAATGCAGCTAACTACTCATAATAACATAATGAAGCTAACTAGACATAATGACGCAATGCAGCTATCTATAATGACGTAATGCAGTTATCTGTAATGACGTAATGCAGCTAACTGATATAATGTAGGGCAGCTTCCGATAACGACGTAATGTCACGAAATGCCTAGAATGACGTAGTGTAGCAGCTTCTACTAGAAAACAAACACCACCAGTGAAACCACCACAACAGCACGTCAACATCAGCAACTCCAGCAGCAGTGGTGGCCAGCACCTGCCCATCATCAGGCCCGCACGTGCCCTGGCACAGTGCCACCAGTCCTGCTTGCTACACGTGCGGCTGCTTCTGTGACTGACAAAAGCGTCTGGGAGGCTGGCTTGAATTATTGATGTGTGCAGCCGCTGTTGGAATCCGCCCGTTTAATTACCAGCAGCAGTTGGAGAAGGGGACGAGAGTTGGTATCAAGCGAGTTATTTTCAGCCTCTCTCTGGCTTATACCCGCCACGAAAAAAACTACCAGCACAGTGGTCGTAAAACATCTTTTGTATTTCTGGAATCTTCAATTGTGCCTTAGATGATACACCCCCCTCACATTTGCTGCCCGTCCCCCCCCCACCATCCAGTCCGTTCTGTCGCTTTCAAGGCATGCATGCCTTGAATGTTTCTGGTTTGAATCTTTGTTTGTGTTGATTACATAGCGTGTTGTTCTGTAGCTTTCATTGTCAGTCGGACTGAAGGATGGTAAAATATAATATTAATTATTATTTAATTATTTAATATTAATTATAATATTAAACACAAAAGCAAATTACGAGTTTCGTCTTGACACAGATCCAGCTTCTCCTAGTAGCAGATGACAGAAGGCTGTAGATGATAAAAATACGAACGTGCGTTTCCGTATCAAGATAAATGCGCGATGTCGGCGAAGCTCGCGAATTGTTTTCTTGTGCTTGTTGTTAACAAGTTTCAGGGGACATTGTTGTCTGTAAGTGAGAAGAGGAGAAGATGGCAGCAGCACTGTCTGTCCTGTCCTCGGTTCCTTGGCGTGGTGGGATGAAAGCTATTATTTTCTTGGGAGCCTCTTGGTAAGCGTGCGTCAGTACTGCGACAGCAGCCTCATGGCGTGCAGCAGTCAACGTGCGACCACTGAGCACGTCACACAGGAAAGCGTGGTGTGGCCACAGATTGCGCGCGCACACTCACGGTCACGTGATATTTTATATAATTGTAGGTCGCTGCTGGAACAGTTATGAGAAAACAATTTTTTATTATTATTACTGGATTAGTTATACACTTTATCAGCTTCGATCCTCAGTTTTCTTGAACTTTAGGTTCTCTGCACAAACATCGAGTTTGCAATTTGTATGTGTACTCGCATCTCTCTCTCCCTCTGTGTGTGCGTGTGTGTGTGAAGGAGAGAGAGAGAGAGCATGACGATTATTAATTTCTGATGGTGGTAATTTAAGCAAAACATACTTTATTTACTTTTAGCCTTCGCCCTAAAGGGCTTCCTCAACTAGATAAAACTTTCAGTTTTTATATAACCGTCAACCTTTGAGTAAGTTGGTCAAATATATTAGTCATTATAAATCCTATAAAGAATGGGCTTAAAAATAGAGGGAAGAGTATGGTGATTTGCTAGACTACTGTAATAACAAAAGGTAGAACATAAAGAGCGAGGAGAGAAGATACAATACATACACAAGTTGTAGTTATTAACTGTGATGTCGGAGAGAGAGAGGTACCAAGGAGCGTTATGGTGTTCATTCTTTGTGCGAGTTCATTGTAGGTTTTGTTATTAGATTTCTCCAATGGTGAATGCAAAGTCTCAGTAAACGATAATACGTTTTGGTATAAGAATTTTAGTAATTCTTTGCTGAAACGTTTTAAAGAGTGCTGGAGATGAGGAGGAAGGTTATTCCACGTGACACTCCCTCTTTCAAGCTTGACTTAAATGGCTCAATTCTTGGAATGGGGATATTAATTTTTAGAGATGTTTTTCTTTTCTTTGTCGAAAAGAGGGAAGAGAATTTAGGGGACAGTTTACCTGTTAGTAATTTATAAACAAATATGCCTTTGTTTGTATTTTAGCTTTATTGTCAGTGTAAGAACTCGTGTGAGACGTGAAATCATTGGCCGTATGTTCACTTTGAGTAACACCGCTTTATGTGCTCTCCTTTAAACATTTTCGAGAAGCCTCATAGAAGCTCCAGTAAAAGAGAATTTCAGAGTGGAAGTGTAGTCAATGGTTGACTAAATATACGCGTAGGCTGCATAGAAAACTTTTCCAGAGTAAGAATATAGGCTGTGTATAAGAGTTTTTTTAGAGTGAGAACATAGTCTGATATATTCGTTGTTTCGGCCGTGCGTCGTTTGAACGATGCTGTGCGAATGAATGAAACATGAATGTGGAAGTCTGTTTGGTGTTCATACGAATTTTTTTTCGAGCTGCCACCGAATTGCCCTTCGGGACAAATAATGTATTACCTTATCTTATATAGTAAAATATGGACTGTGTATAGGAGTTGTGAAGAGGGAGAATACAGGCTGATATCGTGAGAATATAGGCTGTGAATATAGTTTTTTGGTGTGCGGGTAAATCCTAGAAATGTTCGATTATTGACAGCTGGTCCGTTTTTTTGGAATACAGTACTTTTGCTTGTGACTGACATATACTGGGACTTTGACAAATAATTGTCAGTAACTACACCTGAAAGTCTTTGGCTCTGTGCTTCCTTTATAGACTAAGTTCCGATTTGAATATTTGGAAACTGAGCGCTTTTATGTTGATGTCTATGGTGTACAGTGAAAATTGTCCTGTTACATATTCATCGTATAAATATCTGAACATTGTGTAGATATTTGAAGTCTTATCTAACGCAGAAGAGAAAACCTTGATGTAAAGAAGTTGTCATCTACAGACAAGAATACGGACAGCGGAAGACCATAGGAAGAAAGACGGTGTGCGCGCGCATGCTGACCTTGATACCACTAGACCATTTGCACTATGACCCCGTGCCGAGCTATGTTTCTGCCCGCTGTCAAACCGAGAAGGAAGGACGGGCAAGCGGAGGAAGTGTGCTAGCTGGATGAAAGAGTGGGGGGGAGGGGTGGAAGTTTCGCAGGGGGGACCTAACGATCGCAAAAAGAGTAAGACGTGTGGGAGGTAGAGGTGGGAGGGAGTGGCGAGGACAAGATGGGGAGGAGGACGTGGAGGAGGAGGAGGTGATGGTGGTCTGTCGGCTGTGGCCGCGAGACTTTCTCGATCAATACGCACGCGCACAGCTGAGCTCGGTGGGGCCCGCTCTCCCGCACACACATGCACGTGCAGACCAAGGCTCGGTCCATAAACACTGGGCTACACTCCACTGTTACAACCCTCGGCTACACTACACGCTGTATTCAGAGTCGAATCTTGCCGCAACTTGTACTGACTTGTGGCTGACATTGCTTTGCCTTCAGGAACATATTCGTTAAAACTCTTTTTCTTTTCCTTTTTAACTGATAGACATGAAACAAGTTTTTGTAGGAAGAGCTGTAAACAGAGACGAAGATGTTTACAATTCACGCGACTTTTTTTCAAAATAGAAATTCCTTGCCGACTTTTGAGTGGCTGTTAGACACCAACCTCTCGAATAAAGTGCTGCGTCCAGATGTCGGATGCCCGTTTTAGCAACGTGTATAGGCATACAAATATTGGACACACACACACACACACACACGCACGCGCACACACACACACACACACACACACACACACACACACAGGCATGCATACAGTGTTGCCGGTGTAGAGTAAAACCACACTCGTCCTCAGCTTTCAATGAAAACAAAGCCGTTTAGTCTAAAAAAAAAAAGTATCAGGAGACCTTAACATCCTTTTCATAAATAACGCCATAAGATAAGCTTGTCGTCCGTTTTATCAGGTTTAATTTTTTTTTCTCGATCGCATGGTTTAATTTAAATTGCCTGATGTTAAAAATGTTACCTTAGAGGCGGGGCACGAGTACCAAGAGTCTTCACTTCCCAATTACCATGGTGCGTTGCGCGTCAACTGATGACTGGATGAGCTCCAGTAGTGACGTTGTGCACTGATTTCCGCGACGCATGCGCACACTGCTTGTTAATGTATATCTTCATGGTCTCCACTCAAACTGAAGTACTTCCTACAGCTGAACTGGTGACGTTTTGGTGAAGTGGGTAAAGCGAGGATTTTTTTCAGTTTAAACGTTGCAGTTCTATTTTATTATCTTTTATTTTTTTCTTCGATGACAAAGGCTTTTCTTGTTCTTTGTGAATTTTTTTAACGTGGTAGCTCCACAGATATGATTAAGATAACTTTGGTTAGGTTAATTTAGGCTTAGGGTTTAGGTTAGCATTAGGGTTTGATTTTGAACAGAAAGACTAAGCAGAGAAAACAATCGAGGTGAAGGTTTGTGAAGCTTGGAACCGCATTCGGCTGCTCGTGCATGTGTAGGCCAGGTCAGACGCCCTAGTGAGCGCAAAAAAGGTCGCTTACGTTAAATATTTAAATCGTATTAGGTCAGCGGCCAGACGCTGATACACTCCACTCAAAGCCAATTAGCGAGCGTAGTGCGGGATCAGTCTCTGTGCACTTACACGTGCTTCTGGGTGGCTGTCCTATCGGTTGCAAATCTTCTGCACACCCTGGCAAAGCCTTCTTCATCACCTGATAATACCCCGGCTGGCTTTATGCCCCTTCATACCCCGGGTGGCTCGACACATGCACGCACGCGAGGAAGCGAGATTGGGGGAGTGGAGAGGGAGTTGTGGTGACCTTTACCGCCCTCGTGTGGCCGACATTAAATAGTCTTAGCACTGTATTGAATAACACAACTGATGACATTTTTAATATTGAACAGCCCTAATACAGTGGATTATGTTGTTAGTGATGAATAGCACTAACACGTGTATTGAGATTATTAGTAGTTACTGTGTGCATTGGTTATTTTTTCTCCTGCAGACACCAATTTGTTGTAAATCTCACTATTTTATTATTACACATCTCGCTATGTTGTTATTATAAACCTTGCTGTGTTGTTACTACAGACCTCGCCATGTTGTTATTTATTATAAACCTTGCTGTGTTGTTACTACAGACCTCGCTATGTTGTTATTACCGACCTCAATATTGTCTTATCAGATTTCTTTCGTCGACAGTCTGTACATAATTCTATTGTCAAGCATCAATTATGCTAGTGTCGCAGAAACAGAAGCAGTGAGTCATAGAAAGACACTGTAGTAAAACCAGGGTTAACTGTCTATGACGTCACGACTGTACCAGAGCAACTGACTCTAGTGTCTAAGAATGCCTCGGATCAAACTTCTTTTTAAGTCCACGGTAATGTCTTTCAGACGTAGCAGACAGAGCGCTGTAGCAGTTTTTTGTCCTTGCTGTGTCGCAGTTTGGGGTCCCATCCAAGCTCCGATCATGTGTTCTCAAGAGGTCTCCACCATAAGGTCTCTCGTCAGATTTCGCTTTTGGTAGACAACATTGCACACACACACACACACACACACACACACACACACACACACACACACACACACACACACACAACAATCGCTGGTCTGTTTATCTAGTGAAGTGTTCTAGCACATTTTGAACGAAAAAGAGATTCGAACTTTAATGTGGGTGAGCCGAACGTTATTTTAAATGTTTAGATCGGCATTTCCTTTTTGTATTTTTGCTTATACATTCAGCCCAGAGTTACATTCTTATTCAATGACATTAATGTCATGGTCGTCTGCTGGACAGTTAGAAGGGGCAACGACTTTGCGGTAAGGACATCATTATTGGTTTGGCTTCGGGTGTCCATCCTGAAGACTGGTAACAGTCGATTCATATTTGCTTTCTTCGTTTCTATCTTTTGCCGTTTAGCAGAGCAAGCTGTGCTCTGATTTATGGTTTTACGGGGGAAAATGGTCTCATTTTTATGTTTCCTTTCACAATTTGGCATCTCATTTCTGTTTGATCAATAATTCCGAATATTATCTGACGCTTATATTTCCTATTACATTATGGGACTTCATTTCCTAAGGGTCAGTAATAGATACAATAATTCCACTGCTTTAATATTCTGCCATCGCCTGTATTGAATTTGTTTTGCACAAAATGTCGCTTGTATTTTTGCTTCGTGGTTTGTTGTGATTTCATTTCCCGTGTCTTAGTACCGCAAACACCTGAGCAGTCAAAGTCTGGCCCTACCTTCCCACCCCTTAGTCAAAGCCTTCGGAGTTGATGAGGGTTTTTCCAGCTTATTTCCGCTATTGTAGTGATTGGTTAAAGTTTATATTGGGGCGTAACAATCTGTTGACTATCAGGGGAAAGGGTGATGGGATATTGGATGATTTAAAAAGCAATAAACGTCATCGTACGTCTCTCGTCAGATTGTATCCGTGGCTCAGCTGTGAGAGATTGATAGTTGATAAGAGCCAGACATCAACATCACCTTATTCTCGTCAACAGCAGATGCTCCGTGTCAATGTAATCGTCCACAACCCGACCTCTTTCTTTCTATGTGTCTAAGTGCGTGCGTGCGTGATTGCATGTGAGAAAGAGAGATTGTGAGCGTGCGTGAGTATTTAATTAATGATAGAGGCATAGAGCACTTCAAAGCTGTATGAACATATAGCGTTGCTAAGCTTGTGTCTGTGCCACTAGCTAGTTGACAGCGACAAATGTCATGTTTATGAAATGTTGTTGAAGTTTTATTTAGGGAAGGCTGCTGTGTTCATTATCTTGGCGCCCAAGCACAAGGCTATCACTTTTCAGATCAGGTGCCATCAATCTGAGAGCAGTCGTAAATAAACATACAGCCTAGTACTCATACCGCTGCAACATTTTAGCTCAAGTACAGCAGGACAACTAGCAAAGACATTCACAAAGAGATGTTTGCTTCAACAAACACGTAGTCGTCTGAGGTATCCGTCCTCCTCTAGCATCGCCGAACTTATCAGTAAGTGGACTGTCACTGTGTGCGGGCTGATGCAAACATGTCTCCATGTCACAAGTTAGTCGGTATTTATCTCAGGTTTGGGGGGATCCGCTTTTCCTTTGGTGTTACTCACTCATAGGTCACGGGGTTAGTTCCTACTTCGGTGCACAGTCGTTCGACCGGAAACGTGGAATTCAACTGGAACCACACCAAGGACATTGTTAATGAACCTTGACCTGGCACATTGAATTTGTGACTGTGTCTGGCAGATTGTTGAACGGAATAGTGAGTGCAATTTTTGTTTTAATGATTGATTAAAGCTCAGTAATTATTTCTCAAACTGTAGGTAAACACCCCCCAACTCCCGCTTCCTTCCTTTCTCGAGATACAACACTTAAACATCATCATGCACAGAAAAAGGGCGACCAAGACTGTACATTGTGAAGTTAGAAATATTACAATGGCATTTCTCCATCTCTCTCTGTCTCTCTCTCACACACACACACACACACGCACACGCACGCACGCACACTCACTCATAACACGTTGTTATAGCAGCCTGTTTTCAATCGGCCAAGTCCTTGTTTCCATGCGCTGAAGGACAGGAAGTCCCAAAATGGCAGACGGAAATCAAAACACGCTGTGCGGCTTGCAACTAAACTGAAAGGCCCAGCGGTAAGTGCACTTTGTCAGCCTCTTATGGCACAAAACAATTGTATCGTCAACAGCAAGGATTAGTCTGTCGGCTGATGACCGTGATGGTTGTTTTCATAAATTTCTCCTGCTTCTGCAGCTGGCTGGTTGTGTGGTTGGTGGTGTTTATCGCCGCGCCAGCTGTTGGGCAGTTTCGTAAACCTGTTGATGTTTACTATATGCTCTGCGTTGTACCTGTTGATGTTTACTATATGCTCTGCGCTGTACCTGTTGATGTTGACTATATGCTCTGCGCTGTATCTGTTGATGTTTACTATATGCTCTGCGCTGTATCTGTTGATGTTTACTATATGCTCTGCGCTGTATCTGTTGATGTTTACTATATGCTCTGCGCTGTATCTGTTGATGTTTACTATATGCTCTGCGCTGTATCTGTTGATGTTTACTATATGCTCTGCGCTGTATCTGTTGATGTTTACTATATGCTCTGCGTTGTACCTGTTGATGTTTACTATATGCTTTGCGCTGTATCTGTTGATGTTTACTATATGCTCTACGCTGTACCCTAAAGTGACTGGTTTTTCGGCAAGACCTTTCGTATTGCAATAGAGTTCGCGTCTTGTTTAGAGACATTTTCCACAAAAATACCCTGAGATGAGTCTGGCTCCCTGTCTCTGGCTACATTAGATATTTTCCCATGTTTTACGTCTCCTTTCTTAAACAGTTCTTTAAGCTCCTTTAACCCCCTCTTTTAAACCTTTTTGTTTTCATCCCCTTATAGCATTCCTTTGGTTTTCCCTTGTTGTAATTATTGCAACTCTTCAGATTCATCTTGCACCACATGTTCTTTTTCGCAGCTTCTAACCTTATTTACATCTGCCATCTGTTACAAATACCTGTGCTTATCGGTCACCGGTCAGTTGAACCAAGTCTATTTGACCACGCACGAGTTGATTCGTTCACATCCCAGAGTCCATTCGACCATTCACAGGAGTCGATTCGACCATAGCAATGAGTCGATTCCACAACCGAGTATAAAATAATGACACTTGAGTTGCTTGTTGTATGTAAACAAAACTACATTTGTATATACAAAATAATCAAGCTGTATGTGTAGGTCAGTCGTCATTGCTATCAATTGAAAAATTAATGCTATTTAAAATAATGTGTCTTTCTTAGTTTGATTTACGCTCCAGCTGAGCTGTCAGTAAGACTAGAGTCGTACAACTCAGAGCCACACAGTGAGACTGTTTAGTATGACTTCCAGTGTAAATCTACACAATATGTCTTATATCGGCTTCATCAGTCGCATCAGTCATGCGTCCCTCGCTGGTACCGGTCGTAGAGGGGAGTACATCGATACACGCGGCAGCTGACAAGGCCCGCTGTCACAATCTCAACCTTCGCCCAAGATAGCCATTCGCCCCTCAAAGTGCGCACATTCAAGAGTCAACGGGGCACTTCCGTAAAGACAATATTTCTCTGGCTTAAATGTCAGACATATGTTGTCCTAGTCTCTTAGAGAACAACCGGTTTAGCGGATTGCAGGGCGGCCCTATCTTTAAATTCAAGACATCTACTGTCCTAGCACATAAAGCGAATGATCGCCTCAGCACATTACATTGTTATAGTCAATACATATATTGTCCGAGTATGTGAGCGAATTCTCATCTTACAGCGGATTAAATCGTTGCAGATAATGTCACATATTAACATATGAGCGAATCCTCGTCTCAAGATACTCTTCATCTCGCCGTATACCAAGATAGCGATTACATCTTGTCTGCGCATGCGTGTCTCTTCCCGGCCGGCGCATGCGCACTGAGTGGGGTAAATGGGTGTCTCGGGAGAAGGTTCAATCGAGGCATCGCCACTCACGCCTGTTTTGGGCGATAGTACGCAGATCCTGCACAGAGCGACCAGTCAACTTCGTAAGCCAGTCCTTCCTCTTGCCGTCAGGGTGCAACGGTCAGCACCTGTCCCTAATAAAGTGAGGACTGGCTTCCTGGGTTTCGATCTCGTCTCGGGCACACTGCTCTTTCTTTGCACGTGGCACCTGTTTACAATGTCGGCTGCTTTGCTGTGATATAACCTTACATGATGTCTCTGCAGCAATTCCTTATTCTGGCCACCGCGGCGTCAATCTCCCTCCAAAGTACTTTGAAAAACAGTTTTCGAAAAGATGTCATGCAAGATGGACAAAGCAGATCAGCTTACGCTTACTATTGCAAGTAGAGGTTTCAAGTGTCTTACGAGTATGATGACTGTGCTTCGTACAAAGTTATTAGTTTGATGTTCTTTGTATGAGATCTGTAGCAGCCTGCTCAGGCATTTTTTCTCGAATGCCTAGATTCTTCTCTTCGCATCGGCCAGCAGAATCCACGTTTCACATCTGTAAAGCAGGATAGGTGCTACAAGGGACCTGTACAGATTGTACTTTGTAGTAAACCTGCTGTTGTGGCTGCGCCAAATCCAGTCCAGCATGACCATTGTCACTGTTGCTGTTGCGATGCTGATGCGGATATCTGCTGTGAAGCTGCCGTCTATAGAGAGGGTGGGTTCCTAATACCTAAAACTTCTTACCTCTCCAAACTTTACCTTTCATGTAGATCTCAGCTTTGCCGTCACCAATGACCACGACTTTACCCTTATCTGTACTGGTCTCCATTCCTCATAGGTTCGAACTGTCTGTCTGATGATAAGCTCTCGGAGTTCTTTTGTTTGTGCCTGCTATCAGATCGAATTCATCTTCAAAGTGGGGGTTGCAAATCGGTTTTCCACCGGCCTGCGTCTGTGTGAAACAGCGCCATCCTGCAAAGTGTCGTGTAAGCCTTAAAAAGTCACGTTTCTATCCCCAACACACACACACACACACACACACACACACACACACACACACACACACACAAAATGAGAGATCGACGTGCGCAAATCAACCTCAGACGATCAAGGGGACTACATGTAAATTCACTTTATTTCGTGTGGATGATCCTGTGGTCGAATGGACAATGGACTGTGGTAGAATCGACTGACAACTGCGGTCGTGGTCGACTCGGCTATGTGTTGTGATCAAACTGACAGAGGTCGAATCGGCAAATAGTGGAACCGCTGAAACTCCCTGAATATCGCGGACTAGAGGCGAAGCAACCAGAAGAATCCATTCTCTTGACTTTTCGTGTTCGCTGATTAACCAAACCTTCAGGGTTGTTTATTCTTGAGGGAGCGGGCGGTGCAGTTAGAAGACTAACATAATACAGACATACTGTTTTCTTACAGTGTGTCTACATCTGACATGACTGTCAAGATGATGTGACAGTGAGGATGATGTTAATGTGACGTGACTGTCAAGATGATGTGATTGAGTAGGACATGATCGTGAATCTGACATAAATGTCAAGATGATGTGACAGTGATGATGCTGTCATTGTGACATATCTGTCAAGATGATATGACATGTCTGTCAAGATGATGCGGCAGTGAGGATGCTGTCATTGTGACGTGACTGTCAAGATGTGACAGTGAGAATGCTGTCATTGTGACATGTCTGTCAAGATGATATGACATGTCTGTCAAGATGATACGACGTGTCTGTCATGATGATGTGACATGAATGTCAAGATGATGTGACAGTGATGATGCTGTCATTGTGACATGTCTGTCAAGATGATATGACAGTGAGTATGCTGTCATTGTGACATGTCTGTCAAGATGATGTGACATGACTGTCAAGATGATGTGACAGTGAGGATGAAGTCATTGTGACGTGACTGTCAAGAAGGTTTGACAGTGGTTATGCTGTCATTGTGACATGTTTGTCAAGATGATACGACATGTCTGTCAAGATGATGTGACAGTGAGGATGCTGTCATTGTGACGTGACTGGGAGGCAGTAAAAACAGATGGCGTCTGGTGTGGGATGATGTTTCCGGTCTCTCACTGGGGGGTGTGGCGGTTGTAGGGTAGGTGTGTGATGGCTGACTTTACTCGTGTCCGGTGGGTATATCCTGTTTCACGAACGATTACTTTGCCGCTGAGGTGATGGATTGTTTTGAAGGGAATCGTTCGCTGAACAGCTCAAGGACCCGCGTAATTTGATCAATCACTCGTGCGTGCGATTAATTTCTTTTGGTTTTGACTTTCAGGGGACGGGTGAGGGTAGCAATGTTTTTACACATAATTTACCCTCCTTCCTGCTCTGTCTATCAGTCTGTCCATCTCCAACATTCTGTGTATGTGTGTGTGTGTGTGGGTGGGTGGGTGGGTGTGCGTGCGCGCTTGCTTTTTGTTTGCCTGCTTGCCTGCCTGCTTAAGTTTTTGTCTGCTCATGTCTTCTCTCCGAGACTGGCCGGCATGAATGGAGTTTAAAACGAGACGGAAGAACGCCTAGAGAAAGTAATAACTGTTAAAGTACAGTGACCTCCAGTGGTAACGGGTAGCGCATGTCAGAGCCTGATAATTGTTAGCCAGCGAGTAAAGTGGTCCCGAAACAAGAAGATGAATAGTCTGCATCCCTAGCACTTTTCACATTCTTCTCCTTCGTCCTCACGAACAATGTCGGCCTTTAAGGTGCACAGCGTCTGAGGAATCGTACAAAGAGGTGTGCAGGTCAGTGACTGTGTTATGTAGTTTCACTTGTTGACATGTAGTAACCTCACTTGTTGATGACATCCAGTAACCTCACTTGTTGATGACATCCAGTAGCCTCACTTGTTGATGACATCCAGCAACCTCACTTGTTGATGACATCCAGTAACCTCACCTTTATATGACATCCAGTAACCTCACCTGTTGATGACATCAAGTAATCTCACATGTTGAAGGCGTTCAGAGGCCTCACTTGTTAAAGACGTCGAGTGGCCCCACTAATTAAAGACAAACAGCAAATCATGAAACTAAGATCAATGTTGTTGACAAGTCAACACATTAGGTCATGAGGTCGTCTCGTTTTGTATGTCGTTTGCCCCGCAGGAGAACATCGGTCATTTCTCCAGGACCCTAGCCACCTTGTCCTTGCCTCAATAGTTTTGTTATGCCCTTTTTTTTCTACAGGACCAAGAGCCAAGTCTGGCCACAAACTTACACCAGCTGGACGCCATGTCTTCTCTCGTTTTATGGCTGTTGCCTGCTGTTTTCTCAGCCCAACCCAGCCAAGCGGCCACAGGTGCACTTATTTCTTGTTCGTTCCAAGCTTGCTTCAGGAGTCAGGACTTCGATCGCGTTTTTAACAAAAAAAAAAGGCTCTCATTTAGATGAAGGATGTAAACAAGTCTTCATCGATTTCTTTTCTTGAGCTTCACTTGCGCTTGAAGAGAGGTGACGTCTTGTGCACCCACACTGTGTCGATGTGTGACGTTTGGTTCTGGGTTTGTTTTTAATGGGTTGTGGGCGACAGAACGGAAAAGGAAAGATTTTTCTCCATGCTGATTGTGTTTATTCATTTGGGGGATTTTTCTTTAAATATGTCAAGTATGAGGAAACACTTTACACTTTTTTTTTGGAAGAAGCTGTAATAGTATACATTGTGGAAGAATCTGTAAGTTAGAAATAGATTTAACGAGCAGTCTTCATTACACACACACACACACACACACACACACACACACACACACACACACACACACACTTTTCCTACACTTGGGAGCGCGTGATACAGCCCTGCACGCACGCTAGTATATTATATACATTTACATATTGATATAATATATCTGTAGCTAGAGAAATATCTGTCACACGTCAGCCGGACTAGGACTTGACGGTCGTGCACTAAGGTTGATGTCAGACTAGCGCCTGACGGTCGTGCATGTTGCGGCGTGCATGTCTACACTTCGTGATTCGCAGAAACAATGAGTTTCCGCCAGGTACGCTGCTCGCTGATGGAAAGATGTGCACAGAGACCTTGACCCATAAAGCTGACAACTAGGGCATACTGAGGGGGGGGGGGAAGGCAAAGGACGCAGTAACGGTCGTTGCTATTCTTTTCTTGTTTATCTTCCCATAAAACACGATGCATACACTGAACTAGGACACCATTCTGAGGGTTCTCCTTGCTATCATCGAGTGTTGATGAAAGATGCCGGATTATTGAGCTGGTTCTGAGTCAATATTTTCTCAACACCTGTTAGACCTGACAGTAAAATAAGGTTGCAGGTAATGCTGCAAGTGGTGTGTCCAGGTATTGGAACAGTGTAGATTTTCATGTGTATCAGAAAGGTATGCTGACTACCGGCGTAAAACGCCTGGTTTAGACAGACAGGGGGTGAAATCGGCATTTTGCAAGCTGGCCGAACATCAGTAGTTCGAAAGTTTGAGATGAAGGTTCGAACTAGCTGTTTTATCTTGAAAAATAGACATGAAGAGATGACGACGACGACGACGACGACGACGATGATGATGATGATGATGATGATGATGATGATGATGATGATGATGATGATGATGATGATGATGATGATGATGATGGTTGTGGCAGCTTAGAACACCAGCAGCAGACGTTTTACAAAATGTCAGGTTAAATGTTATATGAAATCAAGAAACTGGACGCAAATAAAGTAAGAGTTAGACCTCCCTGTAGAGAGTCAGACTTCCCTGTAGTTAGACCTCTATGTAGCTCTCCCTTCTTTCCAAGCCACCCCAACGCCTTTGTTGCATTCCCACTTGGCCCCTACCCACTCTACACATGCTCCATCTTTTATAACCTGGCTTGAAATGCTCCACTTCTCCACCTAACCTGTTATGGAGACGCGTGTTTATTTTCTCAAAAGTTTTCTGCTGCCAGTGAGCTGCCTCTGGCTTTACGGGATGTCAATACAACCTGATCGACTTCCAGACCAAGGCTGACCCTGGCAGCTGACAGTCAATGGCCTCATTTATCACGACTTGCTGTATCCGAGCCTGGTGTACCCAGTTTGTTGTGCCCTAGCCTGGTGTACCCAGTTTGTTGTACCCTAGCCTAGTGTACCCAGTTTGTTGTACCCTAGCCTAGTGTACCCAGTTTGTTGTACCCTAGCCTGGTGTACCAAGTTTGTTGTGCCCTAGCCTGGTGTACCCAATTTGTTGTACCCTAACCTGGTGTACCCAGTTTGTTGTACCCTAGCCTGGTGTACCCAATTTGTTGTGCCCTAGCCTGGTGTACCCAATTTGTTGTACCCTAACCTGGTGTACCCAGTTTGTTGTGCCCTAGCCTGGTGTACCCAGTTTGTTGTGCCCTAGCCTGGTGTACCCAGTTTGTTGTGCCCTAGCCTGGTGTACCCAGTTTGTTGTGCCCTAGCCTGGCAAGATGAACGCACAGGGAGAGATGATACTGCAGGGTGCAAACAAACACTTGTCCCTTATTTCCTCCTGCAAACTTGTGTGTGCACGTGTCTGGTTTTCTCCGTGCACGTGCATCATAAGGAGGACTAGTGAGGCTAGTGAGCTGGTGCTAACGCAGGTAAGGAATGTTGGGGTGTGTATGCCATTCAGGCTATACAACCTGTAGTTGATGAGCGTGAAGGGAGTGTGCTGTCTCCGTATTACTGAAGCTGTACAGTTCATTCCTTTACGAACTGATTAGCCAGGTCGTTTTCTCATATTTACAGGTCTGTCTACCCCTTTTCTCTATCCTCACTACCCCTTCTCTACCCTTACTATCCCCTCACTACTCTCATTACACCTCACAACCCCCTTACTATCCACTCTACGCCCTCTCTAGCCCCTCCCTACCCCTCACTGCCCCCTCTCTCTGTCTACAATCTCTGCCTACCCCTTCTCTCTACCCTCACTACCCTTCACTACAACCCCCTCTAACCTCTCATTACTCTCTCTCTCTCTCTACTTCTTCTCTCTCTGTCTATATGTCTACAATCTCTGTTTACCCCCTCTCTCTACCCTCACTACCCTTTACTACAACCACCTCCTACCTCTCATTACTCTCTCTACTTCTCTCTGTCTACCCTCACTACCGAATCTATCTACCCCTGACTACTCCCTATTTACTCCCTATTTCTCTGTCTACCCTCACCACCCTCTCTTTTCCCCATCAGTCTTATTCACCTATCTTTATTCGCTCTCGCTCTGTCTCTTGCTCTCAGGTGGTCCGGTGGCGCAACGGTTAGCGCCTGTCAGCAGTACAGTGAGAAAATAGCTGTCGTCGGTTCAGATCTCGTCTCCGGCGCGCTGTTCTTGTTTACAAGTCTGGCCGCGTGCAGCCTTATTGCTTGCTCGGCGTAATACTGCAAATTTTCTCCCTCCTCTATTCAGTCTATTGTCTCTTTTTATCTCTCTGTACTCTGCGTCATCTTCTTCCTTCTTTCCACCAATCGTCTGCCGGTCTGCCACTGGTCTATCAATCAATCTGTCTGTCTGTCTGTCTGTCTGCCTGTCTCGCTAAAGTGAAAGCTTTTTTTTATTTACTCCGAGCGACACTCGTTATCTTTAGCTGGACTTTAATCCCGCCATGTGACGTAGCTGGGACCAACAGCTGTCAGTGCTAACACTGTGATGTCATGTGCATTTGATAAATGTAATGAAACATAATAAAATTCTCCCCCTCCCACCCACCCCCCAAAAAATGAGTACCATCGCCCTACTCCCCCAAAGGGGACAGGCTGCAGCAGCTTCGCACGCGCATCACGCACCACGCGCCATACACGCACATCCACAAATCACGGCTTAGCGTAAGGTGCATGCGCGCACGAGCAGGGGCACAGGCTTGTAGTGGCGGTGGCACTCTGGCAGAGAGAAATGTATTGACCACCAGGCCAGCCAGGCAACGGCAGCTGTCTTAGTAATTTCACGCGCACCATAATCGGTCCCCGCTATTCTCAGGGCGAGAGGCGGGCACCTGTACATCACACGAGTAACGGCAACGCTGGTGGTACATGCGGCTCGACCGTAGGGCATTTGCTTCCGTGGTGGCTACTGTATGTGACGTCACCCCTAATCATAATGAACAAAAATCGAACGGTGCTAAAGGCTCGAAAGGAAGGTTGAGGGGGATAAAAACGAAGGCGCCGAGTGGTAAAGGGGAGGCAGGGAACCTGCGGTCTGATTCGTTTAAACGTACATCAAGTGGAGAGCACTTTGCAGTTCGTTGCTGGTTGATGTTAACTGTTCTCTTTCTATTTGTTTGTTTCCTCTGAAGGCATGCTCTTAGTATGTGCTAAAAATACATCTGGAGGAAGTAGAGATGGAGAGGACAAGAAGAGATGGCGAAGGAAACCTCTGTGTGTGTGTTTTAAGAATTGTTTTTCTAGTAATCTATGTAAGATGAGTGTATAAACCTGTATCTTTCCTCGTTACCCTGAAGAACACGTGCTAATGTGGACTAGGGTTTATATGCGGTGTCCCTGCCGAAAAATGCGTAACATATTTTTAATGATCATATCAAAATAGAAACATGAGCTTTTAGTAGACTAGCAAACTAGCCCTCCGCTATTTCGTTGTGTACCGAAGTGTTAAGTGTTGATTCAGAGGTTGTTTTAAACTGTGCTTTGATATGAGATTTTAAAGGATTTCTTGGCCTATCAGAGCTACCCGTACTTCAAAGTCTGTATCTTCAGCAGCAGTTTTTTTCTAGCCGTACGTTGAGTCTCCATGCTGACTGACACCATTGACTGGTGATCAGCCCCTCAATCTGAACTGATAGGGTGATAAGCCTCTTTACCTGACTGAATGATATCCCATTGCCTGACGGTATGAAGAACCCTCTGACCTGTTTGATGAGGCCCGTTTCTGATGTAGGGAAGAGCTCCATTTCCTGACTTGAATGATGCGCCCCAACCCTGCAATGAGTGTGGTTCTGTAAAATGTACGGAGCATGTGTTGTCTGGCAGTTATGGATGACCCTTTGTCAAAAGAAGGAGGACATGACAATGAGACGAGGAACAAACGAGGTCGTCAGCTGCTCATGAATCAGAGCACGATTTATACTGCAGTTAATGATAACTTGCTGTAACCGGGTAGCCTGTCACGTGCCTGGCTGACAATCAGTGGCGTGGACATTCGCTTTTAAAGATGTAGGATCGCGAAGTAACCGCAAATATTGTCAAGATGCCGTAAGAGAGAGAGAGAGAGAATGTGCGCGTATACATACACGCCAACACGTGCAGAGTGGGGAACGGGTTCCGGACGCACGCTGTGGCGACTAGTTGACAGGAGGGAGGACCGTAGCCTGGTAACATGCTGTCCTCTGTGGCTGGGCGCCACAAGTCTTGTGTGTGTATGTCCTACACTTTGTCATCGCTGCTGCTGCTGTCGCAGCACGTCCCTCAACATGGCTCTCGTATATATGGCAGGTGTCTGCTGCACTTCTCAACATCCGGGCTTCCAAGACTAGCGATGAGCCCTGACAGGTTCCACCAAAGACACAGAGTACAGAAGTCTGTGGGCTCCGCGCTGTCTCAGCCCTTGTTTTCATTATCATCAGTAGCCGCACCTGTCTTCCTCACGTGACAGATGTTGCTTTTTGGCTGTCGTGTGGTTGGGTTTGTTTTTGATTGGCGGCGTCTGCAGAATTGCAGGTAGTATTGATTGCAACGACCAGGTGCAAAAGTTCCAAAGTAAACAAAAGCTTTAAAACGGTTGACTGGATTCTGCATCATTGACATACACAGGATGAATATAAATAAACATGTATTGCACATGTCATAGTGTCCTTGCCTTTTTCATTGTACACGTGGTGCGCTACATCATCTGCACTCAGTTCTTCCCAAGAGAAGATGAGACTTTTTTGACAGTGTCAGCCAAAGCTTGTTTTTACATCTGATCCGCTGCAGTTTTAGGAACTTGTCTCTCCGGTTCAATGCTTTGAAGAAAAATGCAGTTAGAGAATTAGAAATATTATTTTAGTTACGAACCAAATGAACTTTTTCAACAGTACTATTATTTGCCCTCAGTCCCCAAATTTCAGAGCCATAAAATAATATCGACTGCACTTGCGAATCAAACATCTTAAAAAAAACAGAACGAAGAAAACTGCGTGTTATTTTTAGTTCTCATTTAGTCTGGCATCTCCTTTCTTTGTGTTTCTTTACACGTAGCCTGTCTTCTGCAAGTTCAAGTCGATTATACAAGCTCAGTTGAAAGAGTGCGAACCGCACACACACACACACACACACACACACACACACACACACACACACACACACACACACAAGCTATTTGAATTTCAGACAAAGCAAAACTTGATAATCATATGAGTGATGGTCTGTTTTTGTCCGGGAAACATTTTAAACTTTACTTTCCAGTGAACAAGACATACATTAACATTTCCATGTACAGTGATAAGCTTTACCGTGCAGTTTGTTAGATGATGCTCTAGCTCTGACATCAGGAGGAAAACGTGAATGAATAAATACAAGTAAAAGTTCCAGTTGAGAGACGAGTCATTGAAGCACGCAGCGTTCATGAGGTCTGACCTCTTAGCCGCTGTCTGCAGTCACCCAGACGACCAGCGGCTGCCAGTCGTGCGGCGAAAAAAAAAATACAGAGCTTAGGTTTTAGGCATTCATTCATTCTGTCTGTTTTTTTTTCTTTCTTTTCTGTATGTGACTCTTTCCAGAGAACTATCACGGCTGTCAAAGAACGCTATCAAAATATGCAATGCTAAACTTTCTTCACACACACACACACACACACACACACACACACACACACACACACACACACACACACACACCAGTTCAAGGATTTCAACGAGCACGAGAAAGTCCTCCCCTCCTCCCACGCACACCAGTTACAGAGACGAAGGAGGAAAAATTAAGGAAATGGGTAGAGGGCATGCCCACAGACACTCCTCAGTGCTGATTTTCGAGTGACAAGGAGATAGATGATCATAGAGAGATAGTGTGTGTGTGTGTGTGTGTGTGTGTGTGTGTGCGGGCGTGTTAGCCACAAATAGCGGGTTTCACGAGGTGTGGACGCGCGAACGAAGTGAACCCCGCCAGCCGTCAGGGGGCGCCGCTTAGCCAACGGTCTCTGGCCGATTGTCAGGCTGTTCTTGGATGAGTCATCAGTTATCGAATGTGCGGTTCTCATCAGCTCCAGACCTCAACTGTTCTTCAGACACTGCACACAGCGTGTTCCTCCCAAAGGTTGCTGCTCATGATTTTACAAGAATAAACGACCAGCCTGAGTAGGTTGATTTCCTCCACCATTATTTTTGCAGATTGTGATGTTGCAAAAGGCATCAACTTAGTTTTTTTTTCTCAAAATCAA
The DNA here is from genome assembly GCA_004794655.1 of Marisa cornuarietis. Classification (NCBI taxonomy): domain Eukaryota; kingdom Metazoa; phylum Mollusca; class Gastropoda; order Architaenioglossa; family Ampullariidae; genus Marisa; species Marisa cornuarietis. Next base: position 6,185,595 of record SMMW01000636.1, read on the forward strand.
AAATAAATTTAAAAAAAATTGGCATCACTAGTGAGGAGTTATCAGAGTTCTCCCAGCCTTGCCTCTGTAATTTTTCCTTCCCGCTCCCACCTCTCAGCCGCGTTGATGTCAATGACTTTTCGTGTCAGCCTCTCATATTAACCTCTGATATCACTGTCTCACCTTCTCATATTAACCTCTCATCACTATTTCAGTTTTCATTTCCTCCTCGTCGTATTCCTCTTCTTCCGCTTGTCCTCCGCCACGCGAGGAATGCACGGCCCCGCAGCGTAAGCTTTTCTCGCCGTGTGCAAGCACGCGCAGCCCCAATTACGCCATTTCTCGTTAAAATTTCACGTATCGATCACTTCTGCTAAAAAGCGGCGGCTTGAAGACATGGCCCAACACAAGGGGGTAGGGAGGGAGAGAGAAGACAGAACCCAACGCAAGGGGGAGAGAAGAGGCTGCCAGGGGAGGTCGAAAGGGATGCTGGGAAGTTCATCCAGAGATAGCTCAACGTGAGAGGTGTTGCTGCGCCATGGGTCAACGTGGTTTCATGCCTGGCCCTGACCTTCTTACACTCCCATACTGGAGGAGAGGGACGATGGCTCGCAGTTCTGGTAGGCGATTCAGACGGCTGGTGTAGGCTGTAGTAGGCGATTTACGCGGTGGTGTAGGCGATTAAGACGGCTGGTGTAGTCTGGGGTAGGTGATGCAGGCGGCTGGTGTAGGAGACGCACGGGGCTGGTGTAAGCGATTCATGCGGCTAGTGCAGGCGATGGAGGCGGCTGGTGTAGGCTGATGTAGATGACGCAGGCGGCTGGTGTAGTCTGGTGTAGGTGATTCATGCGGGTAGTCCAGGCGATGGAGACAGCTGGTGTAGAGGATGCAGGCAGCTGGTGTAGGCAGGTGTAGGTCATTTAGGCAGCTGGTGTAGGCTGATGTAGGTGACGCAGGCGGCTGGTGTAGGCGATTCATGCGGCTAGTGTAGGCGATGGAGACGGCTGGTGTAGGCTATATACGCGGCTAGTGTAGGCGGTGGAGACGGCTGGTGTAGGGGATGGAGGCAGCTGGTGTAGGCAGGTGTAGGTGATTTAGGTGGCTGGTGTAGGCGATTCATGCGGTTAGCGTAGGCGATGGAGACGGCTGGTGTAGGCTATATACGCGGCTAGTGTAGGCGGTGGAGACAGCTAGTGTAGGTGATGGAGGCACCTGGTGTAGGCAGGTGTAGGTGATTTAGGCGGCTGGTGTAGGCGATGGAGACGGTTGGTGTAGGGGATGGTGGCAGCTGGTGTAGGTGATTTAGGAGGTTGGTGTAGGCGATGTAGACGGCTGCTATATATGAGGCTAGTTTGGCGATAGAGTCGGCTGGTGTAGTCTGGTGTGGGTGATTCATGCGACTAGTGTCAGCGACGGCGTTGGCTAGTGTAGGCGATTCAGGCGGCTGGTGTAGGGTGGTGCAGGCGGCTGAAGTAGTTTACATGAATTTTGAATATTAGCGGTCTTTGGTTTTATGTAACATCTGCCGAAGGGAAGCCGATATTAAGCAAACACGTGTTTTTTCTTTAACGTCAATATCAATGGTCAGACCTTGTGAACTCAGTCCATACAGACAGACATACATGGTCTACAGCCACTGTTGCTGGCAGCAGCTTTTTGTCATCCGCCTGTCAGTGCAATTTAAAATTGTAAACCCCGGTACGAATTTCAATCAAAGCAGTTACATTTAAAGGTCAAGATTCTCTGGTTATTGTCAATAGCTAAACATTTCATACTGTATGAAAGAATTATATTGATTGGTGAGCCGTTCTTTCAACAACGTGGTGTAGTATCAAACTACCATGTGCAATGTTTAACTGCCCTGTTATGTATTGAGGTACTCGGGGTAGTAGTTAGCTGCCACGTGCCATCTGCTACTTCTAGGCATTGTTTTCCACTACGTGATTGTCGCTCACTTCGCATCTTTTGCTATGACCTCTTGCTTCCTGATGATACAGGAGCACAGAGATTCTGAGCTTACACTTCTATAGCTCAATGGTCGCTAATGTACTAATGTACAGAACAGTTTCATTTTAATCACTATTCTACTGAAACAATTATCACTGTTACAGAGCGCAAACATTATAATCCCTTCACTGAAGTTAATTATTATTATGATTATTGACAAGGTGCACTAACACTATGATGACTATTCCCAAGGTGCACTAACATTATGATAACCATTGACAAGGTGCACTAACACTATGATGACTGTTAAAAAGGTGCACTAACACGTTGATTACTATTCACAAGATGTACTAGCATTATGATGACCATTGACAAGTTGCACTAACACTATAATTACTATCCAACAGTGCACTCTCATCATTATTCGAACAGCGCAATTAAACAAGAGCGAAACAAAGGAAGATAGAAACAAACAAACGAACAAAAATGGGAAGGAAAAGCATATGTAGAGAAAGACAATGCTGTGGTGTGTTGCAGTGCTGGTGGACCAGTACCGCAACTACGATGTGCAGCTCAACGACAAGTGGGTCATACGGGGCAACACCGCCGTCATGCGCTGTCTCATCTTCCCCACCTACGTCACAGCGCACGTGGAGGTGACAGGATGGACACAGAGCACCAAGAAGATTTATCCAGGTGGGTTATTGCTGGTAACATTAGACAGCTTGAAGACCGATAACGGTTTGATCGCGTCCCTCCATTACCGGCAGTGCGTGACTGTACTCACAGACCCAATCTAAAGCTAAATAGCTTTAATCATGTGAGGCATCGTGACGAGTAGGCCTCGTAGCCCTCACGTATGATCTTTCCACGCGATATCACGTGACAGAAGCCACAAAATGGTTTCTAGATGTGTTTATTAATAGGAAATACAGGGCACGATGAAAAAAAAAAACCAAATTTGATGTGTCACGGATAATCTTTTAGTTTGCGGTCTAATGGACCGTACCTCAAGGTTTTTTGGGTCTTCTGTGTTAATCTAACATATTAAAACTTCTTTAGTTATTTATTTTTGAGAACTGTTTTTGAGAGGAAGGAATGATGTCATGCAAAAAAGACATGGACAGGAGAGACTCTGTTACAGACTGATGAAGAAACCGGAAGATGGTGGTTAAAATGCAATGATTCAGTGGTTCGCGAATTGTGTCAGAAATCTCCATACAATGTGTTAGAAATCTCCACATAATGTTCAGAAATCGCCTCACAGCGTGTCAAAAATCACTAAGTTGTGTCAGAATTCAGTATCTCACAAAGTATCTCATAATCTGTTCGAAATTTCCGGGCAATTTGTCAGAAATCACCATACAATGTATCAGCCATCACCACACAATTTATCGGAAATTTGTGTCACAACATAAATATAAAAACAACATACATGGAAACAACATACAAAATACACAGCAGTATGGAAGCAATAATACATAATCTCAGCAGCCGAAGACCATATCAGGTGGCGACTGACCTCATTACAGGAAACAACAAGAGTAAACACGCAGAGAAAGATAAACCAAACCCTGACAACAGCATTCCCCGCGCATAAGTACGGGGTAATTTGCACGGAAGCCCCCCCCCCACCTCGACTGCTATTATAATATTAACAATCCAGAAAATGGTGTGGCTGAAAACAGAGCTTGTAGTGTAGAATTAACTATCAGTTATGGCCCCCTGTGTCGGTATCAGTGTCTCGTGAGGCCCATTACACGATGTCTTGTTAGGCCAATTACAAGGCGCCTCACAACTTGATGCATTTTTTCCGCTGTTGGTTTGTTTTTTTTACGGGTCAAAGGTTTCTCCATGACTAAAAAAAATAATAAAAATACAAAAAATGCGCAAGGCATTTCCACTACCCACCCGACACCCCTGCTTACCCCAGGCTTTGAGCCTGGTTGTCGTGCCGGGCTGAGAACTCGGGTAACTATAGCTCGTCTTGTCTCCTAATTGACTCATTAATATAATCTGAGATCCGTAATACGAGGCTGTCTTCCGGTGAGCGATACCCGCCATTTGAAATAATTGAATGGTGTCAGACTCTACTGGTGGCATGCAAGTGATGACCAGGTGTCTTGCAGATGCCCGGATGAGCATCCTCCCTGACGGCGTCCTGCACATCCGGGACGTGCGCAATGAAGACCAGATGAGCATGTACACGTGCACCACGCGCAACGTCCTGACTGGCGACGAGAAGAACAGCGGGTTCGCCTACCTCAGGGTTCACGGTCAGTGGTCAAGTTCATGGCCAGTGCCTAAAGTTAGCTGCCAACATAGCAATTGTGTGGTTAGTCGCTTGCTTCCTACTAAGCTTCTAAACTTAAAGAAATAAATGCTATTGTCGTGGGTTGGCTAGCTGGCTGTCGCTGTGTTACACTGTCGGGCTTCTTTTCACACGTTCTTCTTTGTATCAGATCCCCCTGCTGGAGGGGAACGTCCTTCCATAAGGGAAACTATCCCCACACTGAGAGTGAACGAAGGAGAGTCGTTAGAACTTCCTTGCGTCAGCAGCCAGGCATACCCTGTACCCAACTACATCTGGACCAGAGACGGAATCCCTGTCGCCGTTGACAACTATCACTATCGGCAGTTGGGTGGAAACCTCGTCATCATCAACAGCACTGTCAACGACAGCGGCAGCTACGTCTGCACGGCCACCAACACCTACGGGATGGACACCGCCACCACAGTACTGACCGTGTACTGTAAGTAGTTAACACTCAGAGTGGTAACTGTGTATTGTAAGTAGTGAGCAGTCACGGTGTTAATTGCGTATTTAAGTAGTTAACAGTCACACTGTTATTATGTGTCGTAAGTAACCATCAGCTACAGTTTTTCCTGTTTATTTAAGTAGTAATCGGCTACATTTCTGTAGTGACAGTGGACGGTGAGGTATGGAGAATGTTGGAAGCATGGTACTGCAGCAGAACTGCCACATCTACTAGTTGCTATAAGACTGTTTTGTACTCCTAGCACTGAAACGTGCAATTACTGTAAAGTATTATTACATTTATTACACACATGCAAAAATCACAAACTGACTTAATTTAGTATGAAACGCAGGGGTGAACGGAGAAGAAAAGGCATTATAACCATTGGTTCCCAAGCACACAAAGTTTATTCCAGAATAAAATATTTTTAATTTTGTCAGTCATTACATTCTGCAGATACTCAGATAAACGTGGTACATTCAGACAAAATGAGTAAGTAATTAAGGTATAATAAGCGGTAAGCATGCAGAAATCTTGACAATCTGCTGGCAAACAGACCGCCATTGCTCTCTCCCTGTGCAGCCTACCTGTCTGTGCACGTGGACCCTGTGGAACAAACTGTAGACGCAGGGAACGCCGCTGTCTTCAACTGCAGCACAGACGGCCATCCAATAAACAAGATGTCCTGGTATAAAAACGGCGAACGATTGCTCAACGACTCGCGTCTCATCATCCAGTCGGACTCCGTGTTGGTGGTGCACGACGTGCGGCGGCAGGATCAAGGCATGTACCAGTGCTTCATCGGCAATCAGCAGGAGACAGTGCAGGGAGCCGCACAGCTGTCCTTGGGAGGTGAGCGATACGATGGTCAGAAAACAACAGCCAAACTCATTTAGATGGTTAGAAAAAGAAAACATTGTTGCTTTTCAGACACCTAGCTCCAAAACAGAATTACAAATAACAGGACAGGTGCGAACAGTTTTAGCACACTATATCGTTACATAATTCTCAACTGAAGGAGACAAAATCTTGGGCAACTTCGCGGTTTAGTGTGTTGATGTGAGAATCAGTGGTTGATAGGATTTTTTTGTTGTGGAATTGCGCGCACTTACAAGAAAAAGGCTAATGCACAACGTAAGACAGACACAAAATGCTCATACCACACATACGGACACAGTCTAATATCAAAAGACAGAAAAGACAGCGGTATTCCAGCTAAAGTCAGGCTCTCTCCTGTGGTTCTCTTTCTGTACAGTTAATTTGAATGCCAGGTAGTTCTTCTTCCGGATGACATCCATAGAGCAAGATGTTGATGAGGCATATCTACAGATCGGAAAGTTATTTGTCGAGAGCAGAATAGACCAATAATCAGAAACGTAGGTCAAATCGTCAAGAGAATATCAACATGATCACAATGCAGAAATTGCACTAAACGGTTGAAACACGTGACTGGCATTGATGGAAAGTCTATCACAGGGATGACTTATAAAAATAAAGAAACTGTAATGTTAGCCAGAGAGGACCAACGGCGACGAGATATTAGGAGAGGAAAAACAAAAGACCACAGGCAAGTAAACGGTCCAGCACATTGCCGAAGACGTCACAAAAAATGTACAGGTCGGTACAATAAGCACAGCAAATCCGAGCAGAAAACAAAGATGTCGGCCCCCCTCAAGCTTATTAGGCGAAAGAACACCAATTCCACCAATTAGTGTTGTTCTTGCAGCGACCAATCATTTCTCGTCTTTTATGGCAGCCGCCAAGCCGATGATCGTGGAGGGCTTCCATGAACTGTTCGTGCAGCGAGGCCAGCAGGTGACGTTGCGCTGCAGGTTCTCGGGGAACCCGACCCCGACAGTGACGTGGCAGCTGGACGGCACGTCACTTCCCAATGACCAACGCATCGCCACCAACAGTTTCACCACCGGGGACGGTGACGTCATCAGCTACGTTAACATTTCGCGGGTGGATGTGCCTTACGGGGGGGAGTACTGGTGCTTCGCTGTCAACAACGTGGGCAGAGCTGAACACAGCGCTCGCCTCAACGTCTATGGTTAGAATACTTATTTAGGGCTAATGGTCATCACCATCGTAAGGTTTTATATAATGTTTTCCATACTGCTGAATCAATGTTGTAATAGAAGTTGTCCATCTGAGCCCAAGGTTCTTCCTAAACTGAACATTATATTAATGAATACTCACTGGTTACTGTTGGTGACATTTCAGTGCTGTTAAATAAAAATAAATTTGTAATGTTAACATTAATATTTAATCATTGTTTAGAATTAAAAATCTTTCTCCTCCTCTGAAGACGTTTTACCATACTTAACTCCTTATGTTTGTCATAGTTTTGTTTAGCTGGGTGGTCTGTAATGCTTACTGTTAAGAGCTTATCTTTTAGTCTGCAGTTTCTATAAGCAGACTGCGACTCTAGAAAATTAGGATGTATATTAGCGCCTTATTACTGCATCAAGGAAAAATCATTCATTTGCTGCGTGCCTGACCTACTGTTCTGGACTGCTAACCCCACCAGTTTAATTCAGCATTCACACGGGCGCTAGAACGAAAAGCAACCAGTCTGATGCTATTATGTGCGCTGTAATCTGCAAGTCTTAATTAAGACTTTTAAGGCACATAGACAGCTTTTTTCATATTCATCGAGCGTGGAAGAAAAAACGAGGACTTGGAAAACAAAACATAGACTACATGTAGTTACATCACAGCTGTCTCATAAGGTTACACCACCGCTGGATTGACTCGCTGGGTGGCTCATAGTCACATGTACACACCATGATCCGATGCAAGCTGTACCAGTATTTCGCGTTCTTTAAGGAAGGCCCGTGGTTAATACAACAAGCTTGTAATCATCATTCATTTCTTACGACATTAGGACATTTAAGCCTAACCTAACCCCTTAATAAGTCGGTCGAAAAGCTTTGCTTGAACAAAAATATGTGCCCATACTTGCTACACTATGCTGAACGTTCCTACTTCTAAAGAAATCTGATCTGAGCAAATATTTATGATCGCTTAGGGACACCATACATCAAGCCGATGCCAAACGTCACGGCCACGGCCAGCAAACAGTTGACTCTACGCTGCTACGTCTCTGGCTTCCCCATCTACACCATCAACTGGTCCCGAGGTCAGTGTGCGTGTCATCCTCTTCTGTACGTGTGTACGTGTTTGTTGAAATAGTGTGTGTGTGTGTGTACGTGTGTACGTGTGTGTGTGTGCGTGTGCACGCGTGCCCCTTTAGGTGAGCTATAGGCTCAGTCAGCGCACATTAATAAGTTTCAGAATCCTAGACGATTAAAGGTCTAGTAGAGTGGAAAATTTCTGTGGTCTAAAAACGGGGTAAAGATCGGTGCAAAATACTTTTTCCTTAAATTTATGTTCCTTGCGCCAGGGCTGCTTTACCCTCCCACACTTTGTATTACACGTCTTGGTTTTGGATTGTTTTCGCACGGTTTGGAATGGCTCATTTAAATTCGTTCCACCTCACCCGCTGCTGTGTTTGCCTATTTGTTATTTGTCATTATCTCCGAGGTGCTAATTTGTACACACAGATTTAAATTTGTCTGTCAACAGTTTGCATACTGTCGGGGGTGGCTTCTGAGGACCTTCCATAGCTTTCGCCTATCTCTCTCTTTACGCAATTTTTCATCTGCAAGTCTCTTGTTTCACTTTTATTTGCTTATTCCTTTTGCTTTACTGGTTTATTTAAGCCCACAACTATGGTTTACTTGCGACTCATTTGTCTTGCTGGTCTATCGCCGTGATGTAGTCATTGCTGCTGGCACGAAGTAAAACACTAACAGTATACTCAGAGGACAAAAGCGATCTATTAATGATGTCAGACAGCGCTTAGCATCGTTTTATTTTTTATTTTATTTTTTGCAAGGAGGGCGAGTGTTGCCCGTGAACCACCTACAGAGGGTCGTGAAAGGTGCTCTCATCATCGAGACAGTTCAGAACGAGGACACTGGTCAGTACACGTGCACTGCCAGCAACAGGGACGCGCAGGTCGTCAACCGCAGCGTCTTTGTCAGCGTCGTAGGTACGTGAGTGAGTCTGACCACACGGTATCTAAAACCTTACGAACTTGCCTTACATTGTTAATTTAGTTCTCTAAGCACAATCTTTCCATTCTAACCATATGGTGGTCACAAAGAACATCGATTAGTAATCAAACGAAAAATCATATCTATCCAGAAGAGTTGACGAAATAAAGCAAAATTTCGTTCTCGAATAATTTTATTAAATTGTCCTAAACCCAGACGCTTATATTAGCACAGTACTGCTTATAGCTGATAAATATTGCATCTAACATGTTAATAGGGTGTATAAAGTGTTAATATGGAGCATAACGTGTAAGTAAAGCTCTGTAAAGCCGAACTCGTCATCTGTGTATGAAGGTGCAGTGGATAGTATTGTTCGCCATGCTTGTTGACTCTCAACCCGTTTTTCACCTGCCCACTCACCCGTCCCCTAGACGAGCACCTGACGGCAAGTATGTTGATTGTTCCGCGCAGAGCCCCCGGTGATTGATCCCTTCAGCTTCCAGCAACGCAAACAGGGCGACAGAATCATGGTGACCTGCGTCATCAGCAGCGGAGACTTGCCCATCAGCATCACCTGGGAAAAGGACGGCAAACCCATTCCACACGACCTAGGGGTCATGATTCAGGTGGGTCGCCTGAGCAGGAAGGTCACGAGACTGAAGGGTCTGTTTTATGAGGCTCACACTGCCGCTGATCAACACGCCACACAGTTGTTTCACTTGGGAGGACAAAACAGACAGGGCCAGCAACTATTACTAGTGATGAGGACGTTAACTTTTCTCGTTCTTCTTTCTGTCTGTCGCCGCTCACTCAATCATCATTTGTTCATTTCTTTCCGTCTTTCTCTCCTACTTTCTCATGTTATCTTTATTCAAAGTTAGCTTGTTAGCGTGAGTACCAATGGTGGTCATTCTATAACATCGTGTGCACAGAAACACGGAGACTACTCCAGCATGCTGTCCATTGCTGACGCCAGCCCGAAGCATGACGGGAACTACACGTGCCACGCCAACAACGCCGCCGCCTCCGCTTCTTACACAGCACCGCTGCATGTCGATGGTGAGGAGACAAGAGAGTTCCTTTTCTTCTTGCCTTCTGTTTTCTTTTCTTTATATCTTTCAACTCGCAATTGTTTTCCTACCCCTGGCATCGGTCAGTAGACGTTACAACATGTCAGTATCTGATGTAACATGACAATATGTCGTGCAGTTCACACACTCATGTTTCTGATGTGCAGTTCCCCCGCGCTGGGTCGTGGAGCCTGAAGATTCCTTTGTAGTGCTGCATCAGACGGTACAGCTGGACTGCCAGACTGCCGGCACCCCCGACCCGGAAATCGTCTGGAGAAAGGCAGAGGGTGGGTCTATGGATATAATTCTGAACCTGATACTCCAACTTTTAATAGATTAGTAGAGTAAAGCAAGAAAACGTCTGATGACGATAATGCAGAGTCAGTATATTAGTATTTGTGTCAATGCCTTTCGAGGTAATTTTATTAATATAAATAATTACACGTTTATAAAGTGAAGGACGTGAAATATTTTCTTGTCATATTATTATTATTATTATTATTATTCTGTAGATGCTACTTCTGGAAATTACCAACCCGTAGTCTTGGAGGGTAACAGTGATCACATGGTCAAATTGGCCAATGGCACGCTTCGTATCATCAAAGCTCGCGAATCGGATCATGGCTACTATCTGTGTCATGCCAGCAACGGCATCGGCATTGGAATCAGCAAAGTGGTGTTTCTGCGAGTGCATAGTAAGCCATTTTACGTACTCACAGACTGTGGTTCATCCGATAGATAGATAAATAGTGAGTGTACGAGCGCTCCTGCATGCCTGCATGTTAATATGTGTATGTCCACATGCGAATTTGTGTCGATTTGCTAACACTGAGCATCTTTGTTTAAGTTCCTGCACGTTTTAATGAGCCGAGAAGGAACTACACAGTGCTGCGGGCTCACAACATCACCATGGAGTGCCAGGCTGTGGGCGACAAGCCGCTCTCCGTATCCTGGAGTTTCAATGGCCAGCCGGTCAGCACGGCCCACACCAGGTACGCCAGCCAACATTATGGTCAACAGTAACAGCCACACTAAGGCTTTGACTAAGAACATACCCTTCCTTCCTCGTGCACTCACTCACTTATTCATACACGTGACCATTTAAAGTGAGACACAGGAAACAGAGAAGCATGTCGACGAATAAGACATGTTGATCCCCAGTCTATACGAGTTTCATTATTTGTTTTTGATTATTCACGACTTAGATATCAACAGCTAAATGGGATATTTTGCGCTGATAGTCGCGTGGACATTGTGTGCAAACTATTGTGTTAAGATTACTATTTATTTAATAAGGGTAGTACACATGACCTAAGTTTTTTTTTTTTTTGATGGGTTGCTATTTATTGGGAGGTTTATTCACTAATTTTCCATATTCGCGATGGTCCTGCACCCGTAACCCCGCAAATATTGGCCGACTTGACTTTTTTCCATTCTGTTAAATACCACTTTCATAACCACTAGCGACGACAACGGTGATAATAATAAGGATGACAAATGTCACCGTCGAAATCAGCAGCTCAGACGACGATGTCGCTGGCTCTTTCCTATTGTGTTTATGATCTCCACTTGATTACTCCAGGCCGGCCACATCGACCACAGTTATTCAGTGTAACGGGGCTCGTGCACTCTTTGTGCGGAAAGCTCTCCGGCAAATATTACAAGCGCGGAAGGTTGCAGGCAGGGAAGTGTAGCCGCCCTATACAAGATATGCGCAGAAAGCAGTAAAGCAAACAAAGCCTCTACAGGGCGCCATATGGTGCATGTTCACACAACAAGAGCCGACTGCATGCCAATGAGACAATTATCTTAAATAGTGGTAATTAACAGGAATGACCAGAGGGAGGGGCAGGGACGGGTAGGGATGGATGGGGTACCCGGGCCCGCGGCTGTTAAGAGAGCCCGGATTTGGTCAGTAAATTCTTTTTCTTTTAATCATGCAAAAGCAAAAGAAGAGGAATCATGATGAAAGAAAGCAAGACTTCAAAGCATGCTATAAAGTGTAGGCTTCACCACTACTAGAGTTACTAATACCTCCAATAATATTGTCCCCAAATCTGTGACGACTGTGCCATCATCGATGCGGTAGGGTGAATGATATAAACCTTGCATTGTCTTTAATCTTCCTTTTTTTAATCTGTTGAATATTTCACGTCCACTGGTGACATATTCCTATATAAAGGGTGCAAATAGTTTGATCTTTTATATCTTTTTTCCTCACTTACTGTACTGACCACTCACGTGTACACAGCTCTAAAAGTTCAGTGTTGTAGATTCTAGTTGTGTACACTTTTCCTAACGCTTGCTGTTTATTATTACCTTAGTAAATATTGTTATTGCCAGTCAAATTTTAACTTGTAACCATATTGTTATACACTGCAAAAATAATTAACGATTACAATTAAGGATTAATGCAAAGGGCCTGGAAAGGTCGTCTGCCCCGGGGCACGTGCTGGCTTTCGGCGGCCCTAGTAATGAATAGGAAAAGTTCCCAATTGACTAGACGGGCAAAGCAGAATTCTATGTAAATCGAACTAATTATTAAGTTGTGACGAAAAAAAAAGCAAAGAGAATGTGGAGAAAATCATTAAATTTCTTTTAAGTACAAGTATAGAAAAAAAAACATGTTGAAGAAAAACCTCCTGATAGCAAAACAGGTCATGAAATATAACCCCAACGACTTAGAAAGCTTGGGTATTTTGATGGAACATCTTTCAGAATAATAATCCTATTTCTTTTGACATTGGAATACATTGAAAGCAGAGTCACCAACACATTCTTAGTTCCTGTTTAAATATCTTCCTTGCAGGGCAAAGGTTGTGACACAAAATACACCACGTGGCGCTCTGTCACAACTGACCCTGTCCCCAGCCTTGAGAAATGACACTGGATTTTACACCTGCAACGCTAAGAATAAATTTGGCCACGGGACTCTTGTCTCCAATCTTGTTGTTCATGGTAAGTAATGCGCTTGTACGTGCTCTCTCTCTCTCTCTCACTCTCTCACTCTCTCACTCACACACGCGCTTACACACGCTTACACACATGCACGCACATGTGCACTCTGTTAGTCACTAAAGTCAAATCTGTCTGCCCGGTGACATGTTTATTATATTTTATGATCTATTCAATCGATTGTTTATAATACTGTCACATCAATGTTTATTGTCATGTGTTTCGCTGCGTTCTCCTCTCTGTTAACGCATTGTCCAATTTTTTTTTATCACATTGTTAACTGTATTTATCGTTTTGTCCATTGTCACCATGGTTACAAATAACTGTCACCAGAACCGCCAGAGGCGCCCAGTGGGCTGCAGGTCATCAATGTGACGAGTCGCACTGTCACCTTGAAGTGGGAGAAACCTTTCGACGGGAACAGCCCCCTTCTGACCTACACTGTCCAGTTCAAGAACAAGTCGGGTAAGAGAAGTGTCCACCTTCTATCCTTTAACCTTCTCACGAGTCACCGTAGGAAAAAAAAAAAAGCCTCGGTGTCTGCAATATTACAAAATTGATGATTTTAACACATGTGGACATAGTCCGATCTGTAGATACTTCACTTCTTGGATGTTTTCATGTAACTAGAGCCTGCAGAGTTATTATTGCTAACAGACAATCTTCCAGCACCTGAGCCGAATACTGTTAGCTGCTAAGCATACCAGCTGTTCCCAATTTTATCAGCGCGATTAGATTTAGAGAATGTTCTTGAACATTTCACCTCTTCAGGCGCACCTGTGTCTCCTACGTGAATAGGCTGAGTGCTTTTTCCCGATTGCCAAATAAACCTCTCTCTCTCTCTCACTTTCTCTCTCTCTCTCTCTCACACACACACACACACACACACACGTGTTTCTTAATGTTAACCTCTCTTTTCCCTTCTTAATTACAGTAATTTTTAAATTATGATTTTTAGTGCTTTTCTGTTTGTCACTGTTTTTTTTTTTTTTTGTTTTGTTTTGTTTTGTTTTTGTTTTTTTTTCTTTTTGTCTTTCTTTGCCGTCTTTGTGTGATTGTACTGTTTCTCTTTTATTCCTTTCTGGGTTTTTCTCCCCCTCGTCGTTATGTTTAATGTTAAACGTCGAAATCAGCAGCTCAGACGACAATGTCGTTAGCTTTTTTTTTCGCCTGTTGTGTTTATGATCTCCACTTGATTACTTGAGGCCGGCCACATCGACCTGCTAAAAGCCACTCTCTTGGCGTTCTGTCTTCTCTCCCTTAGCCTGTGACATTGTGTGTGTGTGTGTGTGTGTGTGTGTGTGTGTGTGTGTGTGTGTGTGTGTGTTTACTTCACGCAAAATCCTCTTTGTTTCACGTTACAGCACTCGTATTCCCTCGCGTCATGCTACAGCTCTCGTGTCTTTATGTATAAAACTGAACGCTCTCAGCTTTGTCACGTGGCTTTTTGTTGTCCTGCACTTTTGTCTCCTTTTCCCTTCTTTCCTTTTCTGCCTGTTTTCTTCGCGGGATTTTTTTTTTATCTAACCCCAGACGCACAAGTACCAGGGATTACAACAAAAATCGTCTTTGCTAGCGAGAAGATGGTGATGGTGTTTCACACAATTTTTAGGCGGATTGTTTTGTGTTTTTTTTGTTTGTTTGTTGTTGTTTTTTTTACATTTACTGGGCACCGCATTCTCAGTAATAATCTTTACGTTGAATTTTGTTGAAAGTCTGAAGAAAAATCAGTTTCTAGAGATATGTTCATAGTGAAAGCACGAACAAGAAATGATTTTGACGTTCTCTACAGATGTCTGGCAAGGTGTTCTTGCCAACGTGACAGTACCGGCTCATGACCCCGAAGCGACCTTGACATTTCTTCTATCCGCTTTCACCTATCACATTCGGGTCATGGCCAACAACTCCATTGGTTACAGTCCTACGAGCGAGGTGGTGACAGCAACAACACTGGAAGAAGGTAAGATTTAGGAGACATTCACATTTTATTTCTGACAATTTTTCTTATTTTATAAATCCTCCTCCAGCTATTCACGTTAAGTCAATACAGCGCTCTCTATGATGCGCTTTCCTTTTTTCCATTTAGCCCTCCTGTTTGTTCTTTCTTTCCATCGGAGAAATCTAAAGACAGAGAAAGTGAAGATGACGTGTTGCAACACTCTTTGCATATTCAACAGAACACACCCCTTACCTAGCACACAGTATTCTCAGCAGAACACAACACATTCAGCAGAGCATACAACGCATTCAACCGAGTACACAGTGTCCTCAGCAGAACACAAAACACACTGATCACAATATACAACATGGGGACAGCAGCACAGAGAATGTTTTTAGAAAAGGACTAAAATAGTTCAGAGTGTACATACACGTAAAAGAAATCAATCAAAGTAATCCAAATGTATTTTCTGTGGTGGCTGTGGGGGGGGGAGGGGAGCTGTCGAATGTGAAGTGGGATTCAGAAACGAGACAAGAGGAGGATCAGAAAAGCAGAAAAATCAATGCATGTGGTTCAGTTGAGAGGTTCTTGCGGACATACATTGGTCAAAAAACATCAAAGAACATTTCAGACAAGCAAGCAGGTAAACACTTTATCAGCGCCTGTATTCTTGATCTATTTTTAGCTCCCTCTGGGCCACCACATGACGTCACTGTGAAGGCGATTGGATCACAAGCGCTGCAAGTCACGTGGCAGGTAAGGCTTATACCGGATGTATTACTTTTGCTTTGGCAAGGATAAACATGGTTTGTGTCCATTTTGGCATGAAAATACAACACTCACTCAGAACACAGCTTACATTGCTCCTTCCTCCCTCGTTCAAAATAAAACTTCACTTAACAAACAACTTTTATGGTTTCTCTCTCCCTCATTCAAAACACAGATTAATGGTTACTCCCTCCCGCACTCGCTCACTCATTCTTTCCTCCAGTACTCCAGTATGATTTTCTTCATTCCCAGCATGGCTTTGTTTTCTTTTATTTAATTTTTTTGTAGACTGATTAGGTCAGCTTTAGAATGAAATGCGTGATCTTCTTGCTGTTTGCCGAGCTCTACATCTCCTCTGTACATGTCCTCTATACATGTCCTTTATAATCTCCTCTGTACATCTCTTTGCATTTAACTTCTTCAGAATGATTCTACCAGTTACTACAGTTATCTTCTTTATCCTTTACGGCGTTTCTGTTTTGCTGTCGCCGACATGCAGGCGCCGGGGCTGGGGATCAGAAATGGCCACATCCTGGGCTACTACATCGGCTACCGCGAGACGCAGAGCCCCGCCCAGTTCCTGTACATCACCAAGACGACAGAACCACTGGAGGAAGATGGCGTGGTGCTGATGCACACCATCCACAACCTCAAAAAGTTCACCGAGTACACGGTGCATGTCAAGGCCTACAACTCCAAGGGTATCAGTCCACCATCAGAGGACACAACGGTCTTTACTCTGGAGGATGGTGAGAATACCCCGCACATTCTTATGCATGAACTGGGTCGAATGGGTAGGTGAATGGCTGGGTGGATAGTGGGTGCCTTACTTTTCGTTATCGTTGGCTGCTTATGTATAAGACAAAGCTTAATTATTGAGGCCATTATGAAATACTAGTTACATTAAAGATATAGCAGAAAAAAACTGGCTAGTCATCCACTATTTGATGTAAAGATGGACCATCACTGTCGGGGGGAAAATATAGAAGATACATTTATAATTATAGACCTTTCTCTAGGGGTCTGTTGTGTATGGATGCAGATTTTGAAATTATCGCTTAAGTTTAATTATTAACATCATTATAAAATAATTAGATATTATAGCAAAGACAACACAGACGGACGGATGTTATAAGGCAAGGTTTGCCATGTGAATAACTCAGTCATTGAGGGAGTTGGGACCATATAATAATTAAGCATATACAAATGTGATCTTTTTCTGCCTATGAGGTTTGTAGGGGAGTATTTCGAGAACAAAAGGAGTTCTGTAACCAATTTGAGGAAATAGTATCGGGGCTTGACCTAGTCATTGAAAATAGGATCCTACAAGACCTTTAAGACCTAAGTCTTTGATAATACCTCCAGTAAATGGCAAGCCTTCCATTGTATCAGATTTTATTATTATTATTATTTGTGAACAGTACCCAGCCAACCGCCAAAGAACGTGCAAGCTACCCCTTTGAGTCCACGTAGCATCCGAGTGGCGTGGTCTCCGCCTCCTCTCTACACCCTGCATGGCATTCTGCAGGGGTACAAAGTACTCTACAAACCAGTACGTCTCGATGAAGGTAAAAATTACAATAACAAGTAAAAAAGTATAAAAATATAAGTCGAGTCTTTATAGCGAGGACTCCACTCGAATGGAAAACCTTAACAGTGTGTTGCAATACGCGTTTTGTTGTTAGCAATATTTAATTTAACCTTTTATAGAATCTGTACAAATATTAGGGAAGAAAGGAAGAATTTTTTCAGGAAAGAAAAATAATTATCTGGAAGAAACTTTGCTGAAAGAAATATTTAATGCGATTTTTCCATAAGTGGAGTAAGCAGAATTCAGTTGTAAGGAACCAAAGGTGATTACTATTATCTGTTCACAGACGAAAGCGATGCCAATTTTGTGACTTCATCGCGTCTGGAGGTAATCCTGTACAGCTTAGAGCGATACACAAACTACAGCATCCAGGTCCTGGCATACACGCGCAAAGGCGAAGGAGTGCGCAGTGATCCTATCTATGTGACTACACAACAAGATGGTGAGTTGCGTGTCAATCCCATTTACTGCCTTACCTGGAAAAAAAAGAAGTCGCCTTTATGTGGGCCGTCAGCTGTGATTAGTAAGTGGTTAATTAAGACTGAAGTGTCTTGGAGTTAAGTAGACCATTTTACAGTCAACTAGTTGTTTATTTGTTTACATCTGCTATGGCGAAATCAAGGAAACGTAGCTAGTGCGAGGGTAGAGAGGGGTCATAAAACGTAGAGTTCAAGCGAAAGGTCACAGAAGACGGACCTCCCCGATGCAGGTGAGTGTCATGTGCAAACAGTGGCGCACCTTATCTAGCAGGACTTGCAGGCTGGAGGTTTGCAAATATTATGTTTAATGTATTTTTCAGTTCCGGAGGTGCCAGCTGCCATCAAGGCCTTGGCAGTCAACATCAGTAGTATTCTGGTTGCGTGGCAACCACCCGTCAGCCCTAATGGCATTTTAACGCACTACACAGTATACTATCGCAACGCCACCTCTCCTGGGGTAGGTTCCAACACCACGATATTTTAGCATCGAAACATGTATGCAGAACATTCACCAACACCTACACGTCCTTATAATTTTTTCTTTTTTCTTAAACAGGTTCTTGGTCTATGAATTCTGTATATATGATATCGAAAAGTTTATTTATTCTCATCTCCTGCCTCCTTTCTATTACTACGACTCTCCTCTTACTCTCCTTCTTATCTTTCGTTTCCTTCTAATCACCATCATCGTCATCATCATCATCATCATCATCATCATCATCATCATCATCATCATCATCATCATCATCGTCGTCGTCGTCGTCGTCGTCGTTTTCTGAATGTTATAAAAACTACCCGCTAGTATGGCTCCGCACAGTATCCTAATTCTGTGTTGTGGTTGGCGCCACTCAGAGCGAAGAGCAGTCGCGTGTGGTGGGGGCGGGCGTGCTGCACGTGCTGCTAGTGGAGCTGACGGAGAACGTGGAGCATGCCTTCCGGGTCACGGCCAGCACCGTCATGGGCGAGGGTCAGCCGTCACTGGTCACCACCGCCACGCCCAAGCGCCTAGGTCAGCGCCTGTCTTCCTCTTCGTGTGTGTGTGTGTGTGTGTGTGTGTGTGTGTGTGAGAGAGAGAGAGAGGTAGAGATGGAAAGTTTGTGTGTAGAGTTAGGGTTTTGGCCCCAGTAAGCATAGTAAGGGGATATAGGGTCGGGATGAGTTAGAGGGTGGAGAGGTGGGATTTTGTTGGAGAGATGATACATTGCAGAGCTTGCCATCGGAGGTTTTTTCCGAGTACTCCAGTTTCTTAACCCCTCCGTTTTCCTCATTATCCCTATATGGATAATCTCTAGGTAGACACACTCTCCCGTCAAACGTACCAGCCAGAAGACAAGGACTGAACCGTGGATCTAGGTTGTTATGTAAAGTTACCCACACACGTGTTTACCTCCTTGGTTACCTGTAACGAGAAGAATGTTTGTGGGGTGCATGTAATGTGGGTGGGAGTATGTGTGTTTGAGAGAGAGAGAGAGAGAGAGAGAGATAGGGTGCAATTCCTATTTTATCTTTTGACATGCAAGCACGCACCTATGTATTTGTGTGTGTGAACCAGTCTGGCAGGTTGTATTGTTCGCACTCTGACTGAAAAAAGAAGTCGTTACTGGGAGAGCAGTAAACCGATGAAAATTGGTGTAATAGCACATTACAGGTGTGTAAGCAGTGAGAATTGTTTTAATAAAACCTCACACGTGTATAACAAACGTTTCACTCCAACAGTCGCGGCCCGGATCGCCAGTTTTCCAGCTGTTCTCACCGTACCCTGGCACCAACCGGTCCTGTTGCCCTGCCTGGCCGTGGGGCAGCCCAAGCCTGTCATCCAATGGACGCTTAGGTCAGTCTTTCAGCTCTTGACCTTTTAAAAATCGATTAGGAACCGTATTAATCCTTTAACAGCTCCTTTAATTAGGCCATGTGATGGAGGCACTACAGAGCATCACGTCAGTGACAGCTAATTTGACGATAAGGTCTTATTTGCCTTCTTTTCGTGGTTTATTTTCCCTGTTATAATAACTGGGTCAATTGTTGCCAGAAGACACTTATTTGAGCCATCTGTTTTCAGGCTGATTGCGATCTGCTGGAGACACCCGGCACTAGTTAAACAATTTAATTGTCTTTGCCTTCAGCATCGATGAAGGATTCCAATATGACTGAGAGAAACAGGGTGTCATCCTTTTTTATTTTGGTGCATTATTTCTTCTTTGTGTAAAATAACTAGGAAAAGTATTTCGCTAGGGACACGCGGTACCATTAAAACAACCTGTGTTGCTCCCGCACTTCGCTTTATAAGTAAACAAGAAATCGACTAACAACTGACTGCACGTCGACTGTGCTGAGTTCGAAGAAATAACGTAGACAACAGGATTTTTTTACGCCGCTTGAGCAGGATACAAAGAGGTCTAAACGTCTTTCTGCCGTTCAGGGGCCAGCCAATCAAAGCTGACTCTCGGTTCCACGTGCAAGACAACGGTACATTGATGATTGATGGTGTTATCGGCGTGGACGCTGCCAACTACACGTGCACTGCCTCCAACGACATCGGCGACAACCACATCTCTTACATGTTGCGCGTTCAAGGTAGGCCGTCAGAACATAGGCAGGACTTGTGAGCCTCAGTCCTCCCCCCCCACACCCTCATTGTCTGTGCTCCGGTGACCATAATATTATGTTGGTAACGAGTCGGTCTTGGGTTTGTGTGGCCTCAGGATCTGTCTACCTTTGTGAGGTATACTAACAAATAAAGCACTTACTTACCTGAGTGCTATTGTATAGTTGTACATATGCATGTATGTATTTTGACGTTTATTTATCATGATTTTTATAATCACGTAATAGAAAGATATCCCCGAGGCACTGATAATTATTATCGTCATTGGCAACATTATTGAGACTATTATATAAACCATTCTTTTAACTATTACATAAGCCATTATATAACCACTATAAATATAAAACTACCACTACTTCTTTTTCTTTTCCATTACAGTTGGCGACCATACTGGAAGTAAGTTAAAAGTTTATTGTTTTAATTAGGTTCAGAGTTTCAGTATTTCAGAGTTTGACGGACACGCGCCCGCACACGTGCGCAGTGAATTTCTCAGTAGCATGAAAAAAAATATATATATATTTATATATGCGTGTGTGTGTGATGGGAGAGAGAGAGAGAGCCAACAAAACTAAAAAACCAAACGGGCTAAAATGAACGGGGACAACGAATATTTTCTTTCACTGTCGAAAACAAAATTCACATTAGCTTTGAGAAGAAATAATTCCTCAAAGAAATCTTAAGCTGTGTGGCCGAGGTGGTGCAAGTATTAGTCTGCAGTTACTTTCTCTGTTTTCAGCACCACCACATGCTCCAAGACTTCACTTGGTGTTAACAACCACGTCAACCATTCAGGTCAACTGGCTGTCTGGCAGTAACGGTGGTAGCCCCATCCAAGGTAAAAACAAAGAAAGAAAAACAAAAGAATGCAAAGCGCTTTTGCTGTGGAAAAATTTTAAGTGTCGCATGAAACCTGCACATCATTTGTTGGGCGGCGACTAGCACACACCAACAACTTCAGCTGGGCTTATATTGACGTGCGGTTTTTATCTTCCCTCATCCGATGTATTGTTTTGTCTCTTGTTTCTGGTGAGAACAAACATGCCATTGTTAAAGCGCATTATCGCCTGTTCCTGGTCTGTGTCGCGAAAAACAACTCAGTGGCTTGTTCTTTTATTTTATAAAATGAGAAAACAAGCTCTCTGAAAACTATCCATTTTAAAAATGTTTGAGCATTTCACCATTTCTGCAACAAACCAGGACACAGTTCTACCACATTGGCCCTCAGGCCAGTGGTGTGTACAGACTCACCAGCCAAGTCCTGTAGAGGACTGACATTAAAAACATTTAAATGGATCAAAACTAAAACAAACGATATTTTTCTGTATTGACCTCACCACATTTGCAGCAAGCTGAATGTAGTGCAAGAGGGTGTCTGTTAATTGTTCGCTTCGATGCTTTGCTGTGATCAATACGTCAGAGGCTGAGGGAAGAAAGGAAAATGGTCTGGAAAGGTGTTTTTTTTTTTACCCCTTTGTCCAGGTTTTGTGTTGAGCTACAAGAAGGAACACAATGGCTGGAGGTCGGTGCGACTGGGCCCCACCAACCGCACGTACATCGCTGCAGGCTTGATGTGCGGCACGCAGTACCGCTTCACCCTCCACGCCTTCAACAGACTGGGGGACAGCCCCGATAGCGCAGTGGTCGAGGCCAAGACGAATGGATCGGGTACGTGTTGTGTGTGTGTGTGTGTGTGCGTGCGTGCGAAGCGTTAGTCGCGGTTTTGACACATCATTGATGTCACTAGTCGCAGCTTAAAACACCCTAGACGCCAATTGTTCTGGTTTTGACACAACATTGATGTCAATAGTCGCAGTTTGATACAACTCTGACACAGCTTGTTACACCTTGACACAACATTGACACAGCATTAACCACATCATTGTTTGCTGCGCTAAATATATTAATAGAGGTTTCTGGGTAGGTTCCATTATGTTTAAAAAAATGATTTCTGAAGAAATATATGGTACAAAATCATTCTTTATATATATAAAGCATTGACAGACGTCCAGTTGCTAAAATGAGGCATATTAACTAAAACACAAAAGTTGTTGCCAAGTTTGTATATTTTTGTTCATGGATATTTTCTCTTCTAGCACCAATTATGCCACCGCAAAGCATGCTTCTAAAGGAGATCAATGTGACCTCGGTGAACCTGGACATAACTTCTTGGCTGACCTCTGGCTGTCCGATCAGATTTTTCTCAGTCAAATATCGCCTGTGGGGCGACACAGACTGGCATCTGGTCAACAATAACATACCCCCAAATATGGTAATGACATCTCCCAAGACCGAAATCGTTAAACTAAGTGGGTTGATATTTGAGACAATACGCACTGGGACCATCTCTCCTCTTACAAGCACCAGCTATTGTTTAATCCATCAGGTTTTTCTTAACCCTTTTCTAGACAGTTTAGTAGGATGACCTGTGATTTTTTTATACCCTAGGAATGTCACTTTATTAAAATTGTAAAGCCATTTCTATGTACCAAATCTGCTACGTATTAAATGTTTGAAATTTAATAATTTGAATAATCGAGTTTGAAACAAAAGCCACAAGAATTCATGATAGCATGTTGTTTTAGTCACTTCTATCGATTATATACAATGTCAGACCATGGCATTTAATGAGTGCTTGTTATTTTAGTCGACCTTCACAGTTCAAGACCTACATCCGGCAACATGGTACGTGATGGTGGTGACAGCCCACAGCGACGCCGGCTCCACGGACAGTGAACTCAAGTTTGCGACCTTGACCTACACCGGCAGTGAGTTCTTCACTTTGCACTTTAGGCCTCACATTCACAGAACTGTTCAATTGATGTACTTCCTTTGTTGTTATCATCATCATCATGAGCTAGTGCTGTATTATAGTATCTCCCTGCTGATTAGGGGAAGCGGATAGCCGAGTGGATAGAGCGCTGGCGTCCGAACCGATAGTGCGCTGGTTCAGTTCCCGATAAGCGCAGAATACTTCCCCCCAGTCGACCCAGCTGACGGGAATGGGTACCTGACTCCATAGAAGGTTGTGGGAGGTAAGGTAGCGAGGGAGAGGAGATTGGCACCACCCTCATGTAAAAGCTGGCCCCGAGAAAAGTGGGGTCTCTAACACCTCACTCCCCTACGACCTGAAAAGGTTATGGGATGACCTTTACCTTTACCCTTTTACCTGCTGATCAGACAAATTCCCTACGAAAGAATAGAGAGCAGTCAGTGTCACTAATTCGTCCCACAAAATGTCTCGTGCTTTTGTGCGACAGGTACGATCGAGCCTATCTACGTTATGCACAAGCAGCAGGTGGAGTTCTACCAGAAGGTGCAGGTGATGCTTCCGCTCTGCGGTACCATCGTCGTCATCATGGTCGGCGTCGTGGCCATCTTCCTCTTCTGCCGGCGAAGGAAGGAGAGGTTACGATACAAAGGTGAGCTGAATGTTATTATTGCTGGGCATGTGCAATCTCGCGCAGGCAACATTTTCTTGTTTGAGTCAAACACACTTTTCCCTAATTGACATTTCCTTTCCTTTTTTTTGTTTCCTTTATATTTACTTAGAATTTGAATCTGGGAATTTGTGAGACCGCCCACAACTTTGTGCTGTTCCCACTGTTTCATGCTTCGGTTTGCATATTTGCTTTACCTGTCAGCAAATAGGCCCTGTTGCAAAGAAAGCAAAAGCAAAGATGCAAATATTGTTGTAAAGCAAGCAAGGCTAGAGGTGTTGTCGTAAAGAATGCAAGAACACAAGTACTGTCGTAAAGCATGCAAACACTCGAGTGTTTTAAAGCAAGCAAGCATACAGGTATTGTCGTATAGCATGCAAGGGTCCAGTGCTGCCGTAAAACATGGCTCTTTCTTCGCAACAGAAACGTCCTCGAACCTTCGCCGAGATATTACCGCAGAGACATCCTTGATGAACGATCTTGACAAGCGGATGAACACTGACCTTGACAGCAGCAGCAGCACGCTGCCGGACCACATCACCAAGCGCAACGTCAATTTCCTCATCTCCATGCCCAGCGACGACAACCTGCACGCCAACGCCCACGTCTTCGGGGAGGGAACAAAGACGTCAGGCGATAACGGCTCGCTCGGACGCTGCGGTCAGTAGCTTGCAGGCAGTTGACTGCTTTTACTTAGGCTTTTGCTTTTACATTGCACTTCTACACCCCTTGGATTTTTTGTTTCTTTCTTTCTGGCATTCGAGTTTTATAATTTGAAAGAATTTGTCTCAGAACCAAGGATTTGTGTTCTCTCTCAACCGTGACGTAGGTTTTATTTACACCCTTGTTTTGTTTGGATTGTTTTAGTGGGTGACGACAGCAACATCAACCCCTACGCAACGTTTAACGAAGTCAAGCAAGTGGACCACACACCGGAAGTGAGATCAGTGGCGCCACCTCAGGACTTCATGGAGCAGCTCAAGTCGTCAGAAGAGGAAGACGATATCGCACAGCAGAAAGCAGCAGCGCAAAGAGAGGTAACCGCCACTTTCGCTCACGATAAAAGAGAAGTTCAAACGTCGGTAGAGGGAAAGGGAGACAACCACTACGACTGACTGATCTGACATTTCGGGATTACAGCCCCTTAGGGAAATTGGGCCTCCGAACACTTAGTTCACCAACAAGAAAATGTTTGGAGGTGAAA
Source organism: Marisa cornuarietis (assembly GCA_004794655.1). Classification (NCBI taxonomy): domain Eukaryota; kingdom Metazoa; phylum Mollusca; class Gastropoda; order Architaenioglossa; family Ampullariidae; genus Marisa; species Marisa cornuarietis. The sequence goes on from SMMW01000636.1 coordinate 6,210,392, forward strand.
ATAAGACTAGTCTTTTTTTGAGGACTACTTTAATCAGCTGCTAGTACTGCCTATCACTTCTGAGCAAACATAATTTTCACAATATATGCTTGCGAGAAGACACTTTCGTTGCACAAAAAAATGCATGAAATCATTTAACATTTAGCTTACTTCTGCAGCTCTGAATAGTTAGCTGTCACTCGTTACACAATAGAATTGCAGCTCAAACTATGTTGGCTAGGGTATACGCAATCTTGTGACTTGGAGGCCTGCAGAGCTCATCCTGTAATATTTGCTGCCTTTATCAGCTCTGCCTTTATCAGAGTGTTATAGCCTGTTATGGTGACACAACTGATTATCAGCGTGTTGTAATCATTTTATTATTTGGACGTTTTGATCATGTTGTTGTTATCAAAACATGAGGATCCTGTAGTTGATTTTATTACCACGTTCTGATCACGTAACTGGTTATCAGCGGATTTTAAACACGCCACCTTTTTCAGCAGGTGATGCTGAGCACGCCCTCTGAGTCCTACGTACCGTTTTTCCACACCAAAGACCACAAGCCATCTAAAGGAGAGAAGCCGAGATATAAAAAGCATCCGCCGCCATTGCCAGCCCCAAGGAAGTCCACAAAAGGTGACGGGTATCATCCATCTAAAGAGGGCTACGACAACCACGGTGAGTTTGTAGACAAGCGCGATGACTCTGGCAAGTGTTTGCACATCATTGACCCCCCTGTCGCGGTGAAAGTCAAGGATGAAGTGAATAAAGAAAATGAAATAATTTATCGAATTTTATTTACGTTCTTATGTACTGATACGAAATAGATACGCAAGTGTCAGAGAAAAGACGTGGATTTAGAACAAAGCATCATGGGAATGAGAAATAGTTACATGTTTGTTATGTGAATGACTGCATGTTCATCTTATTCTAAGAAAGTCTTACCACATGAAGTGCGATAACATTTCCTCCAGCCATGCTTCCTGTCTTCAAATTAGTCTGTTGCGAGTGTGCGGGGTAATCAATGTGTCCGAGGATAATGTAGTCTTGAGATGCTGGCAGGATGTTGTGTGACCCTGACCCCTGACTGTGGCAGGTGTCATACTGAGTCCTCGGCGATACGCCAGTGCCGACCACATCCACGCGCTCTTCACACAACCACCGCGACCACCGTCCGCCTACAAGTCAGGCTCTGGATCAAGTGACAAAGGTCAGCGCCATCTCTCTCTTGTGGAGTCTTTCACTTGTGTCTTCTGCCGCCTCTCTCTCTCTCTCTCTTTATGATGACTGTATATATTGTGTTAATCTCTCCAGCTTGTTTGTGTTTGTTGTTGTTGTAGTAGTGTATGTTCTCTGATCGTTCGCTGTTACCATATCTCTTCCTCGGTGTGTATGTCTGAGCCTTTGTGTCTAGATCTTTGGTTGGATGTATTCGTGTCTAGATTTTTGAATGGGTGTATTTGTGTCCGTCTGACACACTCTTCCCATCTTCTCCCTAGTTCCCTCCCCATTTCGGACAGCAGTCTGATGAAACCTGTCTTGTGTGCAGGGAGCCAGCGACACAGTCTTTTGTCGAGCGTGACGACCGTGTCGTCGAGCCGTGACGAGTTGCTGGAGGCGCTGGAGAACGCCAAGCGCCACCCACCACCACCCGTGCTGTACGAGAGTCAGCCAGAGTCCAGCTCCCAGCCCACGGACAGCTCGGTCGCCACTGAGCCGGGCATCCGCCAGTTCACACAGAGTCCACCCAAACCCAACGAGCAGCGGGAGGCGTCCTGCGAGGTGCCCCCCTACGAAAGAGAGCTGGGTATGTTTGCTAGACTAAGTATGCTGGATAGATTTGGTACATTTTACAACTGTAATGTAGGAGGCAGAGTGCATGATCCGAACTGTACCACTGTGGTGATGGTGAGAACGTGAACTAACTGATGATGTTTCATATAGACAGAACTGTCGCCATAGAGCTGTATAATGGCAGAAACATTAGTTCTGGGGGTGTGTGGAGGAAGAGGTGAGTTTCTATGTACCCAGAAAAAAAGGTTCACTCTCTTATGTTGACTTTCAGCAGGTTCAGACATCAAGCGCCCCAAGGTAGCGGTGTGTCCTCCGGAGAAGCGACGGCGACCCGCTCGGGTGGAGCTGTCGAGTGACACCACAGAATGCGAAGGGGGAGAACTTAAAGAACGTAGCCCTCCACGCAGGGTTAGGGGACGCCACCGGGGTAAACAGAGGGGTCATGTTACGAACAAACGACAACTGGGAACAACCTTTGTGCCTCGGTAAATAGTTGAGATGCAAGTGAGAGTAGAATAAAGTTTTGAAACATTTGGAAATGATAAGCGCCAGCTCATCATCACTTCAACTAGTGATCTCGTGTAAATAATGGCACATACCTACATATCCCACACACACATCTGTAAAACAATGGATCTAGTTAAGACATATCGTGTACACATTAGAAACAGTGTTTATATCTATTGCACATATTTAAGACAATGTACATATGTCAAACAGTTTACATGATTTAGAGTTTGATAGACTCAATACATATATATTAAAAATGACGTATAGCTTAAAACAATTACTCTGAAAACGGTGCAAATCGGAAATATTTCATGGGATATTTAAGACACAGATTACAAATATTGTAACTCGTTAACAAAAATAAATGTCCATAATGTCAGAAATGTGCGATGGTCACCTCACCTGTGCGATGGTTCCTCACTTGCAGGGCGCACAGCCGAACGAGCACGACGAGTAGCGAGGAAGTGACGTACTCCTTTGGGGGAGAACGGGGTTCGCCGGGAAGGCCGTATAGCCCCGCCCTCTCAATTCATCGCCCACCCGCCTACCCGGCTGATGGCTACGCCTATGGCGGCCCTTTAGTGCCTACCACAAAGCGAGGTGACTTACTACATATTGATCACGATACCTTGCTACCAAGACAACCTAATTAATAGATCGAGTATTAATCATACAGACCTAAGCAGTTCATTTGCATTTCACCTATTTCTGTTCACATATTTTTTAACAGTGAACATGAACATTAGATGCACAGAATTAGTAGAAGTAGCTTTAAATTTCAAAGAAAAGGGGATTTTGAAACGGCGAAGGTAAAAGCGAGAAAGACTTGAGAGGTGAAAGGTATGCGATCTTGTAAAATCAACTTCCACCAGATGCTGGTTTCCTGCTAAAGATCGCAGGGATCTAGCTAAGAGATTCATTATTCATTATTTATTTTTAATGAAGAGGAAAGCGGGATTGATTTTTTATTTGAAGACTGAGAGAATATGAAGGTAAGTGGTACAGTTTACCAATGGGATTTGTTTTTTTTTATGTGAAGCTTATAGCGAGCTTAAAATCATTCAAAAGGAACAAGAAGCAATCAGAAACAAATCTTCTTTTGTTCTTTCTCTCTCACAGTCGACATGATTTAACTGCTAGTTGTGAAAGAAAGTGAGGTTAGCATCGTGAACATTATTAGAGCAAGGGAGCTGCTATTACTACTTTGTTTTGTGCACGTGCAGGGGGGCGAATAACCCCGCACGCCAAGCTGCACTCCGAGGTGATGCTGCCGCCCCCGAGTGTGGAGGAGCGCAGGACGATGATGTCACTGGCGCAGGCCGGTCTCTCCAGTCCCGCCGAGGAGGATGAGAGGGTCAGCTTGTTGGACAGGTCAGTGCATGCTTCTCAAATCACACAGCAGTCAGAGGTAGTGCGTACACATTATCCTGCGTGATACCAAGGCAATCGAATGGATCCATCAATCATGAATCATACCCACACATGGAGTAGGTTTCCTTTCACCTATCTTTATTTCCTCCGGTGTAAACTTAAATTTTAGAGGGTGTCTTTATGTATATTCTCTCTCTCTCTCTCTCTGTCTGTACGTGTGTGCGCGCGCATTTGTATTGCAGTGATTGTATAAGCTAGAGGCTATACTTGTGTCAAGAACAGGTATATCGGATGAGGACTGTTCACTGTCGGGTTGACAATATGTGTGCAGGCACTACCGCCCGGTTCCAGAAGAAGACAGTGAGCTCGAAGCTTTGCCCGGAGCAGAAGGAGGAGCTGACAAAGGCTACACAGACGATTTCACGATTGTCTAGCGATGTTTTACACCTTGGTGTGAACGGCAAGCAGTCACCTGCGAGGTCAGGAGGTCAGTTGCAAGCCTGTGGCTGTGCTAGTCGTGCTCGACCGCCTCTTCGTCTTCGTGGGAGAGAAACCAGAGCCAAGCGTCCATGGAATGGTGAAGGTCAATCTCTGCGTCTACGAGAAGTAGGATGCGGATATGAAAGGCTGGATGTTCAAGTTGATTAGATGAGTTAACTGTCCCCTTTTTCAAATGAATTCAACAGTTTTTAGTTCATTAAGCCCTGTAAGACAGGGCTGGCTTACAGTTACAGGTTTACACCATTAAGCCAAGTCTAGCGTGAAGGTGGAAACCAGTTTATCAGGAGCGATTGTATGGATGATTTGGCCCGATTCGGATTAACTATGGCCTTTATGTTGCTGCTCAGAGAAGGGCCCACAGTCGAGGTTTACATTATACTAACAGCCAGGGGTTAAAGAAGCAGCTTCGAGTCTCAATCGTTCCTACAGAGATGCATTCTCTCTAACATTAGTGTCATTGTCTGTAGTTATGACCACATTATGTTGTTGGTCAGAGCTTGCCAGTGAATTTCTACAAGCGCTGTATTGTTCTCATACCATCGAGCAGCATCAGTAGCAGCATAACGCCTTTTGTATAAACCAACCGCTTTCTTGCAAATGTCAGCTTTGTGACAAGCAAATAGCAGGCCTGTCGTTGACCATTTGAGCAGAGATGGAGTAAGGAAATCTTTCGTCCCCTACAAAGAGGAGGAAGCTTATGTTCCCACACAAAGAGGAAGCTTGTATATGATGCCCCAGGAAGGAAGTTTGTGTCACTGTCCTACATGGTCCCTACACAGAAGATCGGCGTTGGCCGTACAAGGAGTCAGATCATCTGACAATGGTCTGTGTTCGCCATGGATATCCAGATTCTTTCGCAGTGTTGTCATGTGCCCACATTACCCATTGTTAAATGTCTTACCCCTCGCTCGGTCTTCTTCGCTTTCACCCTGCTGAAATGTTTCTTGCCACTGTGTTAGCAAAGCTTTTACCAAGGAGAGCTTACTAGGCTACTGAGCTTTTCAGGAATTCGCGCCGTACTTCAACTGCAGGTGCAGATGTACTGAAAAAAAACAAGAAGTTTTGATCCCATTCATTGCTACATCCTGCTTTGTTTTGATAATGGCTAAGTCATCAACACCCAGTCCTTCATTTCTCCCTTCCGATAACAGTCTGATCAGACCGAGCGCTGGCGCCAGTCTGTGATGACAGTGAAGCACGCAGCAACGAGCCGAGGACGCAGCTTAGCACTGACCTCTTTGATGTCATACCTAACTCAATTTCGAGATGTGAGTCGTCTCCTTCTCCTCCTCCTTCCCTCGTCTTGTGGTAGAGAATCGATGCCACATGCAGTCTAATGGACTTCATTCGCAGCTCGGTGCGATCATTGTTTTAATCCACAGCAGCATTTTTCAGTACTGCAACAGCTTGAGTATACTTCGTATCGCTACTGCCATTCTCCTAACAGGTAGTCAATGACTTCCCCAACAGTGATGGTTCATAGGACCTGACCTTGACAGATCATGGAGCAGATGAGTAAGACCCAGACATGGGAGGACGATTGTGAAACATCGTATTCAAGCACGGCTGGACTTTTTGCAGCGGCCGCTATTTTTGCCCGTGTAATTATATCTTCTTAAACGCCGAGAAGGTGAGCATGTTGAAGATTATTAACACAGGTGGAAACCTGTTCAAGAATCTTGTTGTGTCTCTTTCTGAAAATGAGAGTAGTGTCTTGACCCAGTCCCGAAGTGAGAACAGTGTCTTGACCTGAGTCCCCAAAATTGGGGAGGCAGTAAAAGAAGTCGGCAAACCTTGTCAGCGTGAACTGACTATGCAGACAGGACGCCATGTGCAGTCACTTGACGAACGTGTAACATGGCTGGCTTCCGGTGCAAGGACATGTGCTACCAAAGAATAATAAAATATGTTGAGGTCGAGACTGCAAGGGTGCGCATGCAGCGAGCTGCACCTGGTGACGTGTTAGGTCTCGCGTGAGAGACACCGAGTACTGTACGATGTGACACACGATGGTTAGTGTCCAGACACTGATGTGTTCATGATTTTCGCTTCGCAGGAAAAGACTACTGTGTGTAAGCAAATGTGGTGATTTTTCCGTGCGAGTGGCCGGACTTGATGTGTTCATCTCAGTGGCAAAGCAGTTGCTAAAACTGAGAGGAACACATGTACTGATTACAATTAATAAATTGAAGAAGATTTTGTTCTGATCCGGGAAAAAGGAAGAATATGTTTGGGAGGGAATAAGTGTATAGGTGTTACGTAGGGGGTTGTAGAATGTTCAATTATGTATTGTCTCATGTTTTCACACATCAATACACGTACAAATACAAACACATGTACCCAAAAGCTGTGTATTTATGCTTTCCATAGAAACGCCACAAGCTGTTAAGAAATACTGAAAATGAATTAATTCCATGATTATGAAAAGTTAATATAAAAAAATGATTATGTACAATAGCCAGCTATGAGTCACAAGTGCACGTCGCACTCAAGATGTTGTCTGTCTTCATCATACTCCATGTTTACAAAGCTCTTCATTGTGTGAATGTGGACAATGCATTGTTTCCTGCGCTTCAAGACCTTCATCTTCATCAATTACTTTTATTCTTTGTTTCGGTTCCGTTTCTTTTGATCTGTAAACATATATTTTCATGTTTTCCGCGAAGCACAGATGTTATTTTTTGGAATTAAGACGTCTTGGAATGTCCTGTCACTCTTGTTTTGTGGAGGTCGCGTCTACAGCCAGATGATGGCGATGATGATGATGACGATGTCTGATGCTCATCACACGTCCCGTCTTGCGTCAGGCACTCCAGTGTGCACTGTGACCGAGTCTCAGTTCATTTTCTTACCCGATGTTATTTTAAATTTCGGGTATTTTGTGTTTAATGTGAGGAGCGCATCCATTTCTAACGCATGTGCTTTGATGCAACTGCTGAATATTCTTATTTGCTTCCATGCAAAAACAAAGTATGGTTTTTTGACTTAAAGTGGGATTGATTACTACACCGTGTGGGCGTCTGTGTTTCTTTTAGTTAATTCCTTTTATTTGCCAAGGACAGGCCATCTCGTTTGGCTGTTAAACTTCAGAAGCTTAGCTTTATCACTGACAGGAGTACAGCCCTATCTCTTTTTTGCTGGAAACATTGCGTGTGAGTTGTGCTCACTTTTAAAGTAAAAATGATACTTTGAAAATGCTGCCGCACGAGTTGTGGATAGTATGGGATAAGTGGGTTGATATGTAATCCTGGGGAGCGGCGCATTCAAATGCCAAGTAAAAAGGTCAGATGTCAAAGTTTAAAAACGGGATTAGGCCTGGATTACACATTCCTTTTTTATTTTCCTTCAATACATTAAAGTACCAATAAACTTGACGATTTTAAGGAGTCGTATTATGTACAGATCCTCTCAGTACGTTTATCTACAAACATGGCGACGCGTGCAACCTTGCGAACACTCATCCGTTAGAAAAACTCTCACGCCAGTGAGAAATATATTTGAAGACCGTCATCCTACTGAAGTGTGAAGACAACTAATGGCGATAAGGCTACCTCTTTTAGATATATGTTTGGCTACCAACAGTACGCTCATTCCTAATTAGACTGCTACATGATTAAGAGAGTAAAATATGTAAATTAATGTTCCCACAATGCCTCATCACTAAAGCCATGCTTCCTCCCTCCCTTCATCTCTCTCTCCCTCTCACTTGTTCTCTCGTTCGCTCGCTCCAGCTCTGTGCTTCTCATTGTCATTCTCTAGTTCCTAACACAAGACCTGTTTATCTGCTCTATGCCTCTCATTATCATGTCCTAGTTCCTAACAAAAGAACTATTTATTTGATCGTAAAAAAGCGACAGGATTCCTGTATTTTTGATGGTGGAAATGGGCACCACATAAAATATCAAGCCCTGGCATGTCATATTTTAGATTTTAATGCCAGAAAGTTTCACTTCCATGTATAATGCCAGAAAGTGTCACATATATATATATATATAATTCCACGAACGTCACTTGCTGCATTTGTGGATGTTCATGTCGGGAGGGACCATTGATATGGCGCATTGATGAAGGCGCTGTGTGATGCACTTTATTATTTCGTGTAACTTCTGTATCGTATTTGCGGACCGGTATTTTATCAACAGGACCACCATAACCACGGATACATATTTGTGCCCGTAAATGCTGTATCTAGTTGTCAGCTACGAATGTCAACACGAAGCTGCGTATCTAGCGAGGACAGTAGTTTAAAAGGGAAGATGATGAGAGTAGGGTATCTCAGGAAGACTACTAATCAACGTCTGGCTCATGACCTGGGGCTGGGTGTTCAGCACACCGCTGACGGTCAAACCCGATGGCTAACGAGTGGCAGTCAGCTAAATTGCTTATAAAATATCTGCAGCCTTAGCTGCTTTGCGGTCGTTGGCCATCCATCTAGTGAAGTACTGTGCACCAAGCACCAGCAATGTTAGCAGTACTGAAGGAAATCAGCCACAATAACTTGAAAACAAGCAAGACTTTGAAGAGTCCTCGAAGTACAGTTGTGGTTGACTCAACAGCAGGTTTTCGCAGCTAAACAAGAGGTCAGCCGACTCACTCTCTTGCTGCCAGACTCTCGTACTATAGTTCACTTTTGTCAAATACAATTTAGGATTAGACTGAGATCATTCGGCTTAACCAATCATTTCCTCTCTTTGACAAGCTGACCAAGGTAAGAGTCACACTACACGGTCCTCTCTACCCACACTAAGACAGGCAAAGCCTTTCAAACTGCTTTTTTGTGTCAGGGTTTGTTTACAATCAGGTCACTGTTTGTTTACAAATCTTATTTTCTCTCTCTCCAGTATTTCTTGAGTTTAGCATTAGTTTCCCTCTTTTCTCGGACACATGGTGTCAGTTCAGTGACAGTGTCCCAGTCCTGCTATTGAAGGACAACTTGTCAAAAGGAGAATGGAATGATTCAGTTACGTAAGTCAAAAACCTGGATTAACCTGTCACATCTTATTACTAATGAACCGTTTCATAGAGAATATTTTCAGCTGGTTTTTCTTGATCGTAAAAAGTGCAAGTATGGCACAGGAGATCAACTCATATTCGCTAGTCAGCAGACAAAGAAAAAAAAACGAAAAATATATTCTGTGGGTGTTTATTTCAGAGACATTTTTCCGAACATAAGAAATCATTAAACGGCTCTTACTGGTCATTCGTTTTAGGGAGACTTTCTGTTGAATAAAAACAAAGAGAAACGGTACGAGCGTTTTCAAGCTGTTGCCTCGACTGCTTGTGCCAGATAAGGTTTTGACAACTTACCATAACATTTAATTCGTTATGTATGTAACTAGTGCTAAGTAGATTCCACGTTCTTCTTATAATACTTTCACATATGCCATGTTGAAATCAACGCCCATTCATTTTTCTTGGTTGGACCGCAATGCCTCTTGTTCATATTTTTATATTGGATATTCATATTTGGTATCATCCTGAAGAAAACAATGATTGCCGACCCTGATAACTCTATTTCGAGACGTTTATGAAGCCCTTTATTATGGTTGCTGTGCGCAAAATAAATTATGAACCAAGAAAGTGACGAAAAAAAGAGACAAGAAAGTAGTAGACCACAGAGAACGGCATTTACTACCTGAAGTTAATTATGAAAGTCAATAAGAAGGCTCTTGGGAGGCCATAGTGAAGCAATTGTGAAAGTGTATAAAAAGACTATGGGAAACCATAATTCCGTTACAAATTTATTCCTCCAAGCATGAATAAAAGCGATTGGGTCGTGAACTATGAGAAAGTTTTAGCACCGTGCTGGGCGGCGCCGCAAGAATTCAGAAAACTGAAAACATTTAATGATTCAGTCTTTGTCATAGCTTTGCTGGTATCCCGCTAGCAAATATAATTTTATTTTGAAATCTTTCATTCTGCAAAGTTGAGCAGATCGCCTGAAAAACACTCGGCACAAGAAGATATGAGCGTAGTTTTCTATGGTGAACATCGTCATTGTGTGTCACGAAGGCTGATGTTCCTGTCCCCGCGAGAAATAATTTAATTACTAGAGTATTTTTAATATGCAGTACTGTCAGTTTTTTGTCCACTTTGCTACAAATGTTTCAAGGTTTATGAATTTTTTTTTATTTCTTGTAGACTGTAGATTATTGCATTGTTTTAATATTGGCAACTGGTGAGACCATCGTTGTATGTAAGGTCGCTGACGATACCAATGAGTTGCAGAGGATGCTTGCTGACATCTTGTTTCACAGCACGTTGCAACAACATTCATTACTCTTTTGGAGAACTTGCAAGCTAAAGCAATATTTCATACAGGTTACAACTATGCTGCTTACTGTAGAAAGCTGCCTGATACCATTTGAAGACATAGTTTCGTTTCTTCTGATGTTGATAAACTTGATTTTGCTGTGTTTTATATATGCACATTGGAGCGTTCGTTGTTGCATTTTATTTGTAGATTCCCTTCATCCTATGCCTATATTGAAGAATTGTAATCCTAATCAATGCACAGCATGTTGGGATAAGACATTTAAAAACAGAGAACTATCGAATACTAGAGAGCTGATGAGAAATCTTCCCCTCCGATGTCCTAGACAGACCAAGTTCTCATTTCACTCCTTGTCTCTCAGTACTTTCTACTGTCATGTCTCATGATGTCTGTATCAGCGTTCATTCGTCTCGTCTCAAAAGAAAGAAAGAAAAAAAAAACACTTGCCTTATAAGGAGCCTGAACTGTTTGGCAGCAAATGAAACAAATGCACTTTTTTCACTGGCGAAAGATTTGTTTTGAATGCACTTTCGCCTTTAACCCATTTAGTAACCGCAGCGAAGAGATGCAGTCCTATAATACCTATTTGACCTATGTTTTGGCAGCTTGAAAAGTTTGCATGTCGATCGAGGTGCCTGAGTCACGGTTCCTGACTGTTTGGAATCCAGTTCAGATCTTTACTCTGTGCAATTCAAACGCGTCCAGATTTTGATCTTACGACCTGGGGGTCTCTTGTCCTTTGACCTTTCTGATATCACCCGTACCTACTGGGACATACATGGGGTTCTCCACTAGTCCAGAACTTTCTGTACATTATGTCTGCTTCTTGGTTCTTATTGTTCCTATTAGCTGACGATGGACTAAGACAACTTTTTTTTTTTGTAAGGAAAAGGCTTTTTTATTGTCAGGAAAAGAACGATGGTTGTAAGGAGTAGGGAATGTTCGGCACAGCCTTCAGCATGTCTCTACTCAATAACATTTCGGGCAGACAGTTGAGTGATAAAACAGTATCATTTTTCTGTATTGTTCTCCAATTATTCTGGACTTTGTAGAAGTTCTCTCTTTGCTAATGATCTATTCTAGTCGAGTATACAAGCGAAAACAAAAGAAAACACGGAGCAGATGTAGCGGAGTACAGAACAAGCTGTATGTGGTCATGTTAATCTCACTTAACCAAGCGCAGTGCTTAGGTCCTTGCTAGGGGTAGCGCGGGTCCCGCTGAGACCACCTGACATCTCTTTTTACAGACACTAAAAGAGAAATGAAAAAAACTACACCAACAGGCGTTTTGTCATCTGCAGCTAACTATCCATTGACAAAGAGGACGAGCTGTTATCGCACTCCTCGTCTTCTGTGTCCTGTATTTTGCTATCACGCGTTTTATGGAGTTTGATCACGCAAGCAAACTTGCGAGCCACGTGCACTGCACGCTGAAGATTCAATCTACGCTTTTACTTTGTTCGCGAAAAAAAAAAAAAAACAAATGTACAATTTAAGAGAGAAAATGCAATCATGTCCCAAGTGTTAAAACTAACATCCCCTTGGTCATTCACCAAACAGCATTCCGGCATTTTTTTTTTCTTTTTCTTGTCATCGCTCTTGCTCTTCTTGTTCTTCATCCTCCTCGTCTTGCATAATGAGATGTGATTTCAGGCAACATATTATTTCATCAAAGTGGAGGCAATGCATTATTTCATCCCATGGAGGAAACGTACTATTTCATCACAGGGAGGCAACATTACTTCATTACTAATATAGTCAACATTCCAGCCAACAGCTATTTGGAAGATGTCTATGAGAAGAATACACAGCTTGTACATACCGTGCATATGTTTGTCATCGGAAATCCAAGACTCAAGTCACTTTGTCGATAATCATCATTATTTATCATCATTATTTATTATTATCATTGGCGTCATTATACTATCATTATGCTTCCATCTCTCTGTCGAATGAACATGTTTCTTCCTTGTACGTGAGTATTAGTAATCGACCAGTTGATTGACATGTCTTGACCTTTTCTATATTCCGTACAGTTTGTTGGCAACTTTAAGATTGTTTCGTGTTCGTAGCCGGGTTTTTTTTTTAATCTTTTTTTTTCCAATTAGGTCTTTGCGCATTGCGCATGTGTTTGATTCTAAATGTTTTTTGTGATATGAATGTATACTTTTGTGCAAAATAGTCAACGTTTCACCTGCTTTCGCACTATTTTAACAGTACTTTTTCGATCAATCGAACGCTTTGTTTGTATATTTATAGACATAGACATTCCTCTGCGGACCAAATCTGTAGAAATGATTAAGTTTTATATTGGTCTTTATGCTGTTTGTTATTCCGACAAGTTTTTGCTGTTTGATGAAGCTTTTGTAAGACTCGGTTTTTGAGTGATCATCTGGTTTAGGAATTCGCAAACCTTATTATATATGAATTTTTTTAATTTCCCGTTATTTTAGGGCTGATACGGCAAAGGACCGAAGTGAAATTTACTTCATTTTAAGACATTTTACAATTGAAAACCATAAGATATGCTGGCATGACAATAAACAATTCATCTACTTTTTTAATCACATAATCATATTGGCATTAAAAATTACGATAATAAAAGCTTAAAAGTATCTGTTAATACTAATACCATTTAAAACAGTATGTTTAGCTGAAATATACTTTTCTTCTTTCATTTATTGTTCTTTTCCTAGACATCGACGTATTCAGTGATTAAAAGTTGTGGTTTCCTAATTTCTGCATGTCCCATTTGAGATTTGCCTGTATGCGTAACATTTACTAAATAAGGGAAATTTCAAGGTTAAGGAAATCTTTTTGCGAAAAATTAAGTTGCGGATTTCTGAAGGTAATTGTTAAAAGTATTATTACCTGTCATCGTTTACCACTCATCTTTCCACACGCCCAAAAAAACCCCAAAATCTTTACAACATTTACTACTGATTAGCTTCAATGGTCTTTCTTTCTTTCTTTCTTTCTTTCTTTCTTTCTTTCTTTCTTTCTTTCTTTCTTTCTTTCTTTCTTTCTTTCTTGTACCATTTCGGCACGTCCTGACTGATGGTAGTCAAGGATCACTTTCCGCTACATTTTTAAACGCTGGTCGAGGGAAACAACTTCAGCCGTTGTTCTCCATGTCTATGATGCTGACATCTTTGCATGTTAAATCCCATCCCCGTTTCGCATTTAGTCTACTAACGACATGAATAACATGCTATTGATGATCGTTACAAATGTTTGAGCAGTGTGAATCGACCTCTGCCAAGCCAAAAACCAGGGGTCATCGCAGCCAGCACGTGATCGAGACACTGTTCAGAAGGCGTGCTCCCCCATAGGAGTGGCTGAAGAAAACAGTTCCAACCGTCGCAGGTGGCTGCATTGTGCTGTCAGATGTAGTCCTACCCAGTATGTGTCCAACCATTTATCCTCCCTTGCCACCCTGCTTGATTTGCTGCAGCCACTCCCGGCTCACATGAGCCTGCCTGTTGTCTTCAAACGCAGCCTCTCAGCCACTCCCGACTCCCTGAACCTGTTTCCTCCTTCTTCTGCAGCCACCCCCGGCTCAAGGAGCCTGTCTCTTCTTTTCTTTGCCATCGGTCTCTGTGTCCATGAATCTATCTTTCCTTGACTCATGCCTCCCCCCCCATCCCGTTCCTCATGCTAAATATAACTTCTGAAAGGAAACATATCAGATTTTGAAACTAATTGACGTGACTAATTGGTGTTCCCATTTTATGTCCGCGGTTCTTGCTTTACGATAGGCGGACAACTCTTAAGGCATTTAGTCCATTGTTCAGCAGAGAGTGACCGCCCCTATTAGAGCATCGGTGACATTTTGTCGTCTATATTGTTGAGGACGTTGATTATGGAGATCGATTTGTTGACGGCAGTCGGCTTATGAGAAAAACTTTACGTTGTCTTTTTTCTGTTTTTCTGTATTTGTATTCTGTATGTTTTCTTTTCAACTGACCATTCTTTTTAGCCAATTCCAATGGCCCCTGTTTGGCAAGGGCTGACAACACAATGTACGTACAGAGTGCAATACTTTTGTCTGGCATCTCTTTATTTGACGCAAATGTTTTTACATTAAAATAAAGGTCATGAAATCTGTAAAAATATTTGTCTCCATCTTTACCAGTGCGTATTCCTATGTTTGTATATGTGTGGTGTTGCCTAGTGCTTTGCGTGCAGACATACCTCTTTTCATATATACATACTGGTATAAATACGCAAAAACAGATAGTCACGAACAGACACACACATATACACACAAACATAAACACACACACACACACACACACACACACACACAAACTTACATGCGCGCGTGCACGTGATGCGTTAGCTCCTGTTCACAGTAAGGTCAGACGCACTGCTAGCTTAATTCAACATCGTGCTGTACGTCTTGTACAAACAAGATGAGTGACTAGGTAAGACACCCGACTGGGAGCTCAGTAGATGGTAAAAGTCATCATCTCACGTGGCATCCTCTTCCTTGGCAGCAGCGAGTGATTGAAATAAGTGTGAGGTCGCAGCATGGATGGATGTGATGACTCACAACAAGTTCACTACTTCCACTCTATCAATTCCCATACTTACACATCCCAGCACAACATAGCAGATCATACTAAGTAGATCATGAAAGTGGGAGGACAACTGGTGTTTTATGCCGAGTCAGGAAAGCAGCCGGCTCTGTAAACAGATGCCACATACAGAGAAATAACAGTGTGCCAGAGACGAGATCTGAACCAAGACAGCCAATCCTGACTTTCGGTGACAGGTCCTTGCCGTTGTGCCACTGGACCGCCAAAGAGGAGATTATGGGAAATTAAATAAGAGGAAACTATAAGAACGGTATATATATCTATATATAATGTATGATTTACAGACTCACACACAAGCTGTTTGTAATGCAACACGATTGATAGAGTCCAACGATGGAGTGTGCAAGCTTTTCCGTTTATACCGACAGATGTTGAAGTGCACTTCATAAACCCTTTATGCGTGTGTCGTGTTTGTGTGCCTGTGTGTCTGTGTGTTTTGAGCGTTAATTTAGGGTCAAGAGTTAGTCAGGTGGGGAAAAATAGCCACGGGTTCATTTTACTTTACTTCCCCCACTCTCTCTCCCTCACACACACACACACACACAGAAAGAGAAACAAACACCAATGGAAAGACTCTTGAAAGAGCGGCTGTAGAGTGTCTATCAAGGAAGACTGTTGTTTCCTTCTGTATGCATTATTAAAGCATGAAGAGGATACGATCATCCCAGCTGGAAGTGTGTAACGCAATGTCTAACATCACATTAAAGGTAACGTGATCGAACAGCTTGCCAGCGAGGCCTGTCAGTGAGAAACGTCAGTGGTGCGGAGAGACCCGTATAAGGTGAGACACACGACACCAGACCCGCATATGGTCAGATACATCACGTCACCAGACCACCACGTGGTCAAACACGTCACAATCACGCATATGGTCACGCATATGGCCCTTGTGTATATATGATGTGGGCAGCAAGACTGTACTCCCCAAACACAAGGAAGATCATTGTAGGTGTAGGCTGTATGAGCAATTCTTAGAGCTTTTACTGTGTAAGGAAGTACGGAAATGAGTCAATGTACAGACTGTGACAGTCACAAGCTTGTTGGCGACTGTGACGTGTAAACGTTGTGACAAGAACACTGATGGCTTGGTGTCTACTCCCTGTGCTTCTGCTTCTCGTTTCTACATCTGCTGGTAGGTACAAGTGTGTTAGCTGGGTGAGGGAGTGAAGTGTCTATAGATGTGGACATAGATCACACACATATATAAATATACTAAATATTGTACTATTTTGGAGTGTCAGTGTGAGGATCACATCGTTCATTGCTATTAACATATGAACGTATGTATTATTGCAGAGTAAAATAGTTCTCTAAAATGTTCAATTAAACATGTTTGGAATGTTTGTACAACAACCTCGTGTAACTGTCAATGAACAGGAGACATCCTGAGCGCGTGTGAGACAAAGGAAGCAAGAGGTTCATCCTTTGCCTTGCTCGCTTTAGACTCGACCAGCGGTTTTTCCTGTGAATGTAGCATCACCTCAGAACACATAATGACATTCATTTTCAAAAGAAATGCCGGTGGGGACAACAGTACCAAGTCAGGAGACGTTACTTACGGTCAATGAACGGCGACAAAAACTTTGAAGTCCTCCTTGTGGACCGAGAGGAGGTGAACGGCAGTCGTTTCCTGCTGATATTTCCAAAAGCTCCCTTAAAAGAGGAAACAAGAATATACGGTAAATTTTAAAAAACTGAACATTGACGTGAATTTAATTGACTGTAAGGTTATAAACTTGAAAACAAGTGTAGTTTTTTTTAAACTTTTGTGAACATTTATTCTGTCTCACAGATACATAACACATGAAATACAATATTTTACACTATGAAACAAACATATAAACATAAGGTAAAGGTCATTTAAGAATACAACCATCTGCCACGCGGGTCATCCAACAGAAACAATGTATAATCTTGCACCACAAAACATGCATGCACCAGTTTGTGATCTTTTCGAATCTTGCACAAATCAAACACAGACATCATAACAGGCACCTTGGATCCCTTAGTTTTCTTTAATCTAGTTACTGTAACCTACATGACTGATCATTACATATTTGAAAAAATTACAGAAAGAACAGTTTGATTTTTTAGCTGTGTACAGACAGAATGCACTAATATCACTGTATACACAGACACCGTGAGACAGCATACATTTGATGCCCTCATCAGCAGGAGTTTACATAAAATCTCTAACCTGCCCTATGTGATATTAACGACATGTGTAGAATGTATTACCTAGTATTAGCTTCATGTTTAATATGCTTTTTTTTCTTGCTTGAAGCCAGTGGGACATTCACCTTGAAGTGCTCGCCCAGAATACACGGTAGGTGTCCCAGTACTGATTCCATATCAGGTAGTAGTCAGTAGAGTGAAGACGTAGAGTAGGGTGAGGTGTCAAAATGATGTTTGTCTTTTTTTAAATCTGTCTTTCCTTCTGTTCATCACACGTAGACAGGAACTCACACCAACACAAGTGAATTGTCAGCGTCAGGTCTGCATAACATACATCAGACATTAGCTACATTTACTGGTGATTAGTACGGTGTGGCATCAACTACATTCATTAGTAATTACTACTGAGAGACATTAGCTACATTAGCTGGAGATTAACTGGGGGTAACAAGAATTGGCAACAAACACTCACAAAGAAAATGAAAAACAAAAGCAAGATTAAAGAACTGACAGGAATGTTGATATTTAATTTTCTTATGGCGCTTGAAATCCTCTGATGTTACCCAAAGCTTTTCTAGACAATCATAAAATAGTGTTAGTTAAATACATGAAACACACATGAGATTGAAACCAACTGAACTTATTCTATCTTTAAAAACCACTTACGGTATTTAAACAGATACAATGAATTTGTAATTGGATACAGATACTTTAGATATATTTTGATGAGTATTAAAAATATGAAGATACCATAAACACACTGTGGTGCAATGGTACTCGAACGTAATGATTGTGAGTGAGACCTCGGTGTTCTTGTCAACAAGGAAGGTTCAGAGAGACTCCTCACCTAGTTTAAAACTAGTTTAGACTTTGACATGACTTCACTACATCGATGTGCACATTAACCCTTTGTGTATGCCTTTTTTTTAAAGTTGTTTTGAAAACAGTGTTTTGAGAAAGTAACAAACTTGTAGAAAGTTTCACAATCTAGTTCTTGCTTGAGTTTATTAACTCATTTTGTCACATTCACGTTTTAGGCGTGCGCGGACTCAATTAAAGCTGTAAGGAAAGTAAAAGGAAGATTAGTTTTGATTTCGGTATTCAGAGCCTTGTCTTCCTTCTGGACGTAAGTTCCGGTTTCTCACGTGCAAATTTGTGCAAGCAGTGAACCGTTTCGGACGCTGTCGCAAAATTTATGGCCTTTACGTAAATTAATCAAGGTAAGAATCATTTACTTACTACAGTATTTAAGCTTCTGAACAAGACAGTTATATGATAATCTTTTTAAAGAAACATTAGCTTTGATTTTAGTGTTGATTGAAATTACTATGACACTTGTGAGTGAAGAAAGAGGGGGCATGTCTGCAGGCTAGAAGCATGCTTGGGAGTCAAAGGTCACATTTTTTTCTGGGCTACGTGCACTTCCACAATTGTTCAGTGACTCTATTAAAAGAAAAAAGATGTAAAAAGAAACCTACATTTTGTGGCTAGTTGTGCTGTGGATTATGAATAAAAACATTTTTTGTGAATGCGCATGTTGTTGCTAATACAGGCTTTACTATAAATCTTCACACACACACACACACACACACACACACACACACACACCGTTTAAAACAAACGAAAACACTCTAATGCTTTTGAACTGTAGTTTTTTTCAGATATCCCCGACGGAAGACAGTCCAAGATGTTCCGAGGGAACCTGAAGACCGTTACTTCATGGATAGCTTCCCCAGAAGATGGGCAAGTATCTGATGATGACGGTAGGGATGATAATGATGGGACTTATACACAGTTGAAACTGGCATCAGTTTTCGCTGAGGAAGCATGTATAGTGCAGCAGCATCTGGAGGGTCAGGTAGCCAAAGTAGGTGACCCAACAGGAGAAAGAATAGGACAACCAATTCCAAGACCTTTATCGCATGATGCTTTCAAATTACAGCATTGTCAAAATTCGTTTTGAGCAGGGAATGTGAGTAAAAATTTAATATGTGTAGTGGCTTCTTTTTATTTGCAGAAATTACCGCCTGCCATATAAATCGCCATATTCTTCTTTATTAGATTGTAATGTCGCGAAAAAGAGGTTGCGCCTAACTGACTTGACAGCTTTCGTGCTCCACAATTGTCTTTATATACTTGATTGTAACT
Organism: Marisa cornuarietis; assembly: GCA_004794655.1. NCBI lineage: Eukaryota > Metazoa > Mollusca > Gastropoda > Architaenioglossa > Ampullariidae > Marisa > Marisa cornuarietis. Next base: position 6,229,748 of record SMMW01000636.1, read on the forward strand.
GCAGTTGATATGCATTTTCTGTTCATCAATGACTTAGCTTTAGTTTCTGCTGTGTTTTTGTGACCGACCGTAGGATTAATGCAGACTTTTATTCTTCAACAGTTCTTCGGGGCGCTGCCAGTGTCAGTCATTACCTTTTCAGCTCCAGTGTTCATCACGTACGGAAACCTCATGAACGTCTCATTTGCTAACGTGAAGTTTCTTTTCATTATGACTGACTTTGTTGTACATGATAATTATTCTGGTTTTACTGTATCTTTCTCCATCTCCGTCGTTCTTGTTCCCTGTTCTATTGTCTCATCTACAACTACAGACTGTACTTGCTACGTGACCATGTACATCCTAGCTTATCTACCATGATTCGCTCTGTGGAGAAGGACTAATTCCAGTTAAACATTGATCGGCTTTCATCCCAGAATAATACTGACTGTGAATCTGTTATATCAGTGGATTTGAGCTGCTTATCTTCTAAGGGCTTGTGGCCTCATTTTGATTTTCAAACAGGCATTCTGCAGGCAACCCAATGAGCGGCCAAAAAAAAGAGACTTCTATCTATTAGTTCTGTTATATGACTGGACTGGTGTTGACAGAAACATTTGCAGCCTGGATCAGAGTTTTTCAAATAACTTGCGCACGCTGGAGCAGCTTCTTACTACATCTCTTTAATCTCATCCGCAGTTCTGTAGTCAACGATTATGCATGTTATGTTGCGTGCGTCCGTGTTTCTCCGTCTGTGTTTTGGTTTTGTTTTTTCTGTAAAGCGTCATGAGCCTGTCCACAGGACCGAGATATGGCGCTATATAAGTTCACTGTATTATTCATATTAAAAGCCTCACAGTTTACACCTGAGCTAGCGAAGCTATTAAAGTGAAGACAGGGGAAGATAGTAATGAAAATGTCTGGTGGAATAACCTACGAGATAAAAAAATATGTGATAGCTAAATTATAGCTATGGTCATGTCTTGTGTGGACAGTGTCTCCTATACAGATGTGCGAAACTCATGTTTTGTGTGGATGTTGTCTGTTCTAGAGACGTAATTAAAATGCACTTCATGACATGTGCATAGTTTCTGCAGATGTCGTTGGGTTTGTAGTTGCGCCGTGTCTTGTTGGTGCGGTTGCTGCAGCGCTTGTGGCCATCATCTTCTGCTCTTGCCTCAAGTACACTTGCTTATACGGCTTGACTACAAGTCACGTGATTTATGCGCGCGAGTCGTTCACCAATAGGGTAAAATACTATGGCCGGGAAATGTGTTTCCTTATTTTCTGAGATAATTGAACGGCTTTGCTGCTTCGTGAATACTGAACGTAACATGAAATGTGCACAAGATGCACTTGTTACTGATGTGGCGGTTTGTCTCAAAGCTGAGGTGATTCCACTACAGAGTATCAGAGAGAGAGAGAGAGAGAGAAGCATGAACGGGTAAGGTGAACGAGAGACAGAGGTGCAGACGGGCAAACAGACTAGAAGAACGAAAAAGAATGTCATTGCATATAGGAATCTTTCGGGAGGCAGACAAGCCTAGCTTTAATAAGAGTTGACATGATACGCTGGTGTCACACGAATGCCTGTCGTTTAATCAGGAAGAGACTGGGTGATTACAACATGATGACACGTTATGTTACATATGAGAGTGAGTCATGGACTGCATATTAACCTGTTGACAGCTAAGGTCCTGTCACGTTGTTAAGTTTGTTAAGTTAATGAGACTTATAAAGCGAAGTGAAGTAAGCAAAACAGGGGATGACGTGATTAGTCTCATGCACTCGGAGCACCAGACTGGCAGCAGCATTTTGAAGGCATTGAAGGGTGTAATGTAGGGGTCGGATGATAAAGGAGAGATAAAGTAGCATGACGGTGACATCAGAAGTCAGCTGTACAGGGAGAAGAATTGTCGGAGAGGGGAAAAAATAAAGTTTTCACCAAAGAGGAGAAAGCGGGCTGAATGGAAAGGGTTAACCCCGAATGACACGAAGAGATTTAACGCCAAACGATACGGTGACAATGGTGCTGGACAATCAAAAACTAGAGAAAGAGAGAAAAGGTGCTATTTCCAATAAACAATGCTTCGGTCTTGTCGGGATTCAGCTTTAGTTTGTTCTCAGTAATCCAATTCTGGCTGTAAGAATAGCAGTGACTGATGAAGGATAAAATCCCTGTCAACGTCTGTCGGTGGAGAGCTGGCAGGTAGTCGCTGTCGTCGACAAAGGCCAGACAGTGGAGGTCATGTACAATGTCGATGACCAATGACAAGGACCGTGCGCTAAGAGTGTAGAGAACAGGGCACAGGACAGACATCTGGGGAGGACTGGGAAATTGTATGAGGATAGACAACCAATGATATATATACTTACATTGTGCCCCAGGACACATCAAGAGTCAAAGTGTTAAAACCGCTGCGTGTTTACCATATTTGTGAGCTGTGAGAAGGAAGTTCGATGATGTCATGCAGTAAACATCACAAAAGTCAACAGCAGGACAACGTTTCCAAAGAATAGCACAGGGAAGAGAAAGTTCATTGTGTAGCTGAAGGCCGCTTGAGAAGCTCTTAGCTGTTCTTCTATCTGTGTGAGGAAGTCCGGAGATCAGTCAAAGCCTGGTATTGAGCCCAACATTGACATGTACAGACTGTGACAGTCACAAGCTTGGTTACGACTGTGACGTGTAAACGTTGTGACAAGAACACTGATGGCTTGGTGTCTACTCCCTGTGCTTCTGCTTCTCGCTTTTACATCTGCTGGTAGGTACAAGTGTGTTAGCTGAGTGAGGGAGTGAAGTGTCTATAGATGTGGACATATATTACATATATACATACTGAATGTTGTACTATTTTGGAGTGCCAGTGTGAGGATCACATCGTTCATTGCTATTAACATATGAACGTATGCATTATTGCAGAATAAAATAGTTCTCTAAAATGTTCAATTAAACATGTTTGTAATGTGTGTACAACAACCTCGTGTAACTGTCAATGAACAGGAGACATCCTGAGCTTGTGTGAGACAAAGGAAGCAAGAGGTTCATCCTTTGCCTTGTACCCTTCAGACTCGACCAGAGTTTCTCCCTGTGAATGTAACATCACCTCAGAACACATAATGACATTCATTTTCAAAAGAAATGCCGGTGTTGACAACAGTTACAAGTCAGGAGACGTTACTTTACGGTCAATGAACGGCGACAAGAAGTTTGAAGTCCTTCTTGTGGATCGAGAGGAGGTGAACGGCAGTCGTTTCCTGCTGATATTTCCAAATGCTTCTTTAGAAGGGGAAACAAGAATAGACGGTAAATTTAAAAAAAAAAAACTAAACATCAATGTGATTTTAAATGACTGTAAGGTTTTAAGCTTGAAAACAAATGTAGTTTTCTTTAATCTAGTTACTGTAAACCTACATGACTGATCATTACATATTTGAAAAAAAATTACAAAAAGAACAGTTTGATTTTTTAAGTGAGTACAGACAGAATGCACTAATATCACTGGTGTATACACAGACACCGTGAGGCAGCACACATTTGATGCCCTCATCAGCAGGAGTTTACATAAAACCTCTAACCTGCCCTATGTGATATTAGCGACATGTTAAAATGTGATTGCTAGTATTCGCTTCGTGTTTAATACCTTAATTTGTGTGTATTACTTGCAGCCAGTAAGACATTCGCCTTAAAGTGCTCACCCAAAATACAAGAGGACAGCAATAGTACTAATTCCGTATCAAGTAAGAATTAGAAAAACGACGAGAAGAAGAGTGGTTAAGATTACGTTTGTCTTTTTCTAACCTATCTCTCTTTCAATCTGTCCATCAAAAGTAGACAGGAACACACACACACACACACACACACACACACACACACACACACCAGCATGCGGCATCCAGACAGATTAAAATCCTGAAAATACTCTACAACATCAACTACATTATTTAGTGATTAGTTCTGTGTGACATCAACTATATTAAATAGTGATTATTACTGAGTGACATTAGCAACATTAATATTAATAAATTAGTATTGGGTAACAAGAATTTTGCAAATATTGTTATTTAAATACATGAAACATACCTCATAGTTAAACCAGTTGAAGTTTTTCCGCCTCTTAAAAGCTGCTTAAAGTAGATGCATTGAAGTGGACTAAAGATTTTATAGATGATATATTGTTGATGAATAATAAAGATATAAAGATGCCATAAAGGCACTGTGGTGCAATGGTACTCGAACGTCCTGATTGCGATTGAGACCTCGGTGTTCTTGTCAACAAGTACGGTTTAAAGAAACTCCTCAACTAGTTTAAAGCTAGTTTAGAGTTTGACATGACTTTTAAAAAAATGTATCCAAATATTGAACCTTCGTAGAATTTTTAAAAATGTGTGGAAGGTTTTCTTTTAATTTCTTCCCACAAAAATCTTATTGACGAAGTTTGACCAACAATATTTACAGCTTGAGTCGATTAAGTCTTAAAGGAGAAGTTGGGTCAATTTTTCTAACGACTGAGTAAAGCTAAGTGCAAGATATTATTTCTGGATGCCTGACCCCCTACAATCACCACCACCGCCTTAAAGCACTTTTGCAAAACACAGGAACATTGATAAAAGTTATTTCATAGAAAAAGTTCAATAATTTGTTAAGAAAAATCCGGCTATGTCGTTATGACATCTTGTCGTACATTTTAGCTGATATTTCACCTCAGGCAGTCTGAACATAGACAACAAATTCTAACTGTCGATGCTGAGTCATATCATCTACAAAGCCATAATGTAAATGTAATGCTTGTGTGGACTCTACATGTAATGTTAATGTGGACTGTCTCTCTAGATTTAATGTTTATGTGGACTGTGTCTGTAGAATTGTAATGTTTATGTGGACTGTGTCTGTAGATGTAATGTTTATGTGGACTGTCTGTGCAGATGTCGTAATACCAGCAACATGCGCTGTCGCTTGGGCTTCAGTCCTTTTTGGAATCATTGTTGTCTGTTGCTTCTGGTGAGTTTTATTTCCTACCAAAATTCAGACTCGCTCCAAAACTGCTTTATTTCTGATTAAGGGAATATGTTCTACTTTCTAATGCATAAGACGACATGCATAACTCGACACACATTTCTCAGGAAATGTTTATGGCAATATCTTGATGTGAACTTGTTCCCCACAGTATTGACAGTTGCTATTATAATTTTTTAATTACATTAGACATGAAAACGCGGGATGGTGGAGAAAGTATACTTTCAGCAAGTAGTTCAGTAAGATAACAACAGATAATCACCTCATAATGCCATTTAACTGAGACCATAACACAGATAATCACCTCGTGTCATTTAAGTCAGTAATACCCCAGACAATCAGAGGGGAAATTGCAAGTTAGTGACCTGTTATATTTTTTCCCATAGGAGGACAAGAAGGCAAAGACTGCCGCCCACAGATGAAATCCAGGACAACCTCTACGACACCGCAGATCATCTGCTTGAACCACCTGCCACCAGTTCTCCGACGAGGTCACGGATGACCTACAGCAGTTGTGATCATTCAGGCAGACACAGTGCGAATACCGCAGTCCATACAAACACTACACCGAGATGTAGCACGGCTTTCCTGGCTGTATCAGAGGCTGGCTATGACACTCCTGATGACACAGTCCAGCGGCTGAACTCTCTCAAACACACGGAGGGTGAAACTTATATAACGCTGAATAGAGACTGTTCTCGAAGGGAGGATGTTATAACAAAGACAGCTGTGTATGACCAGTGCCAGCCACCTGGAGACACAGACCAGGGGTCAGGGGACCATAGCCGGCCACTGGAAGACACTTATTGCAGACTGCAGCGGGGACAGCAACGACAGCCCGTCATTGGCAACATTTATGACACTACATCAGCCGCAGTGACAGCAGTTTAGGGGACTTGAATTTACTTTATTCAGTATAGGTCGTGGCTCATGACTGAAGAGGGTGAATATACATGTAAATACATGTTCACATAGACGTGTTAACTAGCACAGTTGGCATTCCAGTTCTAAATACATATAATGAATCCATCCCTATTGTAATCTATCTGATGCCCTGATTCATTTAAACTGTTATAAATATACAACTTTTGATGAAGCACATATATACAAGTCTCTGGGCCTATCTGAGTGCAAGCGCACACGCAAGTATATTGTCAGATGCGTATAAGTAATATACACAAAGTAATATCCTTACTACGTGGTCGACGTCTTAGGCCTGGCCATGAATGAGGACTAGATAGGATATTAATCTTGCTATAGAACAGAATTTGACAATAAGCTTATGGAGTTTCTCAAATTCATTGCAATGTATATATAGTTTGCTAGACAATCGGTAATACTGGGATATTTATCTGACATGAGTATTGAAATGGGAAAGGGATGAATGTCGCCAACATTTGAGAGGGATTATTTGTTCGCAATCTAGTATATTGTGGACAACATAATAAAAATGGAATTCAGTGTCTTCAATATTTTTATAGAAGGGACAATTTTGACTTATGCTGGAGTCTGTTCTAGACCTTAATTTATGGTATCTAAGATTAGTAATACCTAGTCTGAAAGTGACTCGGGCATTTCTCATCCCTATATGATTTAGATTCTGCAAATAGAAGGACTTGGAGAGACTGCTTTTAAAATAAAGATAAAGATAAAAGCGGTCACTACTAGTTAGCGTCTCACTCATTCTTGCTTGTAACAATCTATCAATCTTTAAATTCTTTTTAAAATTTAGCATTTCCTACACTCTGTTGCTCCCATACAAAGCCAAAACCATATCCGTACAAAACCATCGTGATGCTGTTTAACCCAGGGGATCTTGTTGTTTACATGACCATGTGATTATAGTGAACATTGAGAATGGAACTGTTTTTACTCTTACTCTACCCCTTGTTAACACTTTGCACTAATAACGGCTAGTAATTATAATCGTAATGTGTTGCGTTACTGAGAGCCATAATGGATTCACGTGATTATTGACATAGGCGTGTGTAACAAACTAAATAACTCACCCTCACAGCCAGTCCTTACATACACGGCATCAATACGTTTGAGTGTGAAAGTTTGGGTGTGTCAGTGTTCATGTCAGTCTGTGGCTGTGTGAATGTTATTCTGTGGCTGTGCTGTAAGGTGTGGCTGCATGCTTCAAGAAGGCGTGTGTTTTTTTTGTAAATATTGTTTCGTGGTTTCTGTGAAACGTATGGGACTGACTGGTATCTATGTGTGCGTGCGTGCATGCGTGCGTGCGTGCGTGCACCTATATTCAAGAGTGTATTTCATTGTCGTGTATATAAAATTTCTCTTTTCAGTTTTCTTCTTAAATTTTTAAGAAACCTTGCAAACACGCACGAGTCCTCGGCTAGCAAGAATGTTAAAACGCACGACAGGCCCACCTTGAACCCTGAATAGCAATAAGGGGAACCCCCCCCCCAATTGGTTATAACCTCCCGCCAACTGCTGTCTCGCTTTTCATACGAGTATATAAACCTTCATTTCACTTCCTTCTTGCACCCGGCGGGGGCGACTGGCGAGGGTTCTGCTGCCTCCTCTGCCATCCATGGCGTCACACGCAGGTAGGACAGTGTTCTCACCTTCTTGTTGTCATGCTTGCTTATGGCGACAATATCCTGTAAGTTTACGCACTAAAGTATCGCCTCAACGCTCTTTTTGTGTAAAATATAGTTGTTAGCCCTTCGTTACGGCCGGTACAGCCAGACCGGATTTTCAATCAGGGTATTCGCAGTCACTGAGGTGGATGAGCCGTAAAATGACGGAGAAAGTGTTGTAAACATTTCTTTGTAACCTGGCTGGTACCAATGGTGGCCTCAGCACAATTCCGCTTGTTTTCAGCCGTGTTTTCACATTTATTTGTTTTATTCCATTCTCCATGTGCTATTGTGTTTGTTTGTTTGTGCGTGTGTGTTTAGTATGAATCTTCTAGTATGATCTCAGTGAGAATGTTATTAGTATTCCACTACCACATTTCTTACTACCGTGACAACTACTACACTACCACTGTTGAAACCACCACTCCACCCGTCCGCTATACGTCATCACGTGTCCTATACAGTCTAGTGTACACGCCATTACGGTTCCTATACAGTGTAGTGTACAGATCGTCACAGCTTCTATAGATTGTAGTGTACACGTCATCATGTCGCCTAGACAGTGTAGTGTACACGTCATCATGTCTGCTATAGAGTGCAGTGTACACGTCATTGCTTACCCTATACAGTGCAGTGTTCACGTCATTGCTTACCCTGTACAGTGCAGTGTTCACGTCATTGCTTACCCTATACAGTGCAGTGTTAGTAGAGTAGCAGACGTATCTGACAGCCGGATGTTTCCGCCTTTTTTCCTCCATCGGGCTGTAACGAATGGCGCGCGTGACTTTGCATAACCATAAAGCAAGTTGCTTTTAATAACGATTTTTTTAACCAGCTGATGAGTCAAAAGGCACATGTACGAAAATGTGCGAAAGCCACTAAAAGCACACACATTCCTGTGCATGCACAAAAACACACCCACAATGTGAACTCACATTACACCCACAGGCAGGCACGTACACACGCACCCACGCAAAACCGATCAGTGACGATCTAACCAGGAACACTAGCGGCCATGCTTGCTAATTAAAATTTATTTCAGGGATTTTCCATCGTTAACACCCCCTTCCCATCTCCTCCACTGCATATCAGCACGTCTGCCATGTAGCAAGATGAAACAACTTGAAAGTTAATGTGACTCAAAGTTATAGATACCCAATCAATCCGGCTGTGAACAGCTTAGAAACTAAATGACTAAAATGCAAGAAGATTCGTCAAAGTATTCTTTGGTTTTCTTTGCCTACTAATATGCTGCTATTAACAAAAACATCATCCTGTGCGATTGTTGCGAAGGTACTCAACATCTCCAGCCACGATCTTTGTAGCCGAGTGGTCTTCTTGCTCATTTTATGACGAAGACACCTACAGGGGTAAAGGTAAAACCTTTGCACCGGGGGATGTCTACACTGTCTTGATGCTCCACACATCAAAAGCAAACAGCTGAGCATCGTGTTTCTCACTCTCCTCCAGCGAGAACTCTTCAGTGAGTGTTAAGAGTGGCCTTGAAATCGTATCCCGCTAACCTCTTTCCGAGCGAAGACCTCGAACCTCAAAATGACCGAGAGTAAATAACAGGAAATTAAATAATTGGAGAGTAAATAACTGGAAAATAAATAATTGGAGAGTAAATAACTGGAAAGTAAATAATTGAAGAGTAAATGACTGGAAAGTAAATAATTGGAGAGTAAATAACTGGAGAGGCTATTCACAGTCTGCTACTTCCGCAATCCAAACAGTGAACTGCGGAGACAACGGTTCGCATCTCCATTTGTCTCTCCAACTCTTGTCTTTTAGGAAAGAAGCAACTTACAAAAAAGATCACAGACAGGTCTTTAAATACGGTTCGTTGTATAACCTTTGTGTCGGAACATGGATTGATGGCAAATTAAAGTTACAGTGATCAAAACAATTTTCATGTTTGCATATCAAAAGAAAATAGAAGAAAGAAAGAATGTTGAAACTTACTTACAACTGATTTAAAAGCCTCCATGAGGCGATGTTGGAAAACTGAACGAAGCAAAGGATTTAAACTGAAATGAAGCACGAAAAGGTTTTAATACTGATCAATGACACACGTATCTTTATGGTTTTAGTATATATAATTTTAGATAAATGTGTGTGTGTGTGTGTGTGTGTGTGTGTGTGTGTGTGTGTGTGTGTGTGTGTGTGTGTGTGTGAGAGAGAGAGAGAGAGAGAAACGATAATAATTTACGTGTCCTAGTGATGGCCGCGACTTTCACGACAGTCACTAATGACACTTGCACACGTCCCTTCACGCACCCCTTTATGCACACCTGTGTACAGAAAAGAAAAGAGAAAACATTTTTCCCCTTGAGCCCAACCACCGACCACTCTGTCTCTCTCTTTAGTATGTACCATACACCACCCACACATTTCAGCTGCACCCTTGACTGCACGCACAGACATCCAAACACACATGTGAATACGCACTTAGGCATGCACGGACACACACACACACACACACACACACACACTGCCCATGGAGACCAATACCACACAGTATTCAGTCCTGACTCGTGCTTCATCAGAATTCAGACAGGCTCCTGTTTCTCAGGTGTGATATTCCGACCTTAACAGACATGTACAAAGGACAGAGGGCGTAAAAAGAAATAAGCCTTTGGCTCGATGCGACTTGGCCGGCAACATACGAGCTCTGCGCAAACTTCGCTGGGTACAGATCCTGTGTGTTTAGAGGGCTGGTCACAGTCAATAGTCCTGCTACCTGCACACACCACACGGTTAAGACGGAAGTTCTATTACTGGGTGGTGCTGGCATACAAAATTGTGATTTGGAATATGTACTACTCCCTGATTCCTTCCAGGAGTTTGAGATAATACAAATATGCAGTCTTTATAAAATAAAAAACAATTTTAGTTAAATATGGGAATAAGTGACAAAAAGGAAGAACGAATGAAAATAATTACAAATTAATAAACTAACAAAAATGCAAAAGAAAGCATCAAACGTGCAAGCAGGCCGACTGACTGACTGACTGACTGACTGACTGACTGACTGACTGACTGACTGACTGACTGACATGTAGAATGATAGACTTATTGATGTACTGAACAGCTGGCTGACTAAGTGACATTCTGGCTTACTGACTGACTAATACATTGACACCCTGATTGATTGAAGTACTGAATGAATGGCTGGATGAATCACTGCTAGCTCTTTCTTTGCATCTGATTTTAGAAAAAAATTCCTGTTTATGCTTTTTTTTCCAAACGTAGGTATGATTTACTTTTTAATGTAATATGTGGCTTTTTTTCCAGCTGACAATATTTCTCCTTGCTTCATATGGTTACAGATCACATTTTCCTATGCTGGAGAGCACGATCAAGTAATATTATCGCTGTTATCTTCATGGTAATGTTTTGTGTTGGCAACATCACAGGCAAGTCCTTATCCTTTGAATACTCAATAGGAAGAAAGCTAGTCAGTCTGTGATCAGCTTACATTCTTCAGTAGAATGATGATCGTCAGAGATTTAGTGAAAGTTTGTCGTTGCCACAATTTTGCATGAACAATGAAACGAAGTAACAAAGAATGAATAAATGAATAAAAAAAAGAAAAATGACAAAATAACAAAAGAGCACGCGACTAAAAAGACCGAAATAAAAAAAGGGAAATGGTATTAAGATAACTGGTCTCGGTGTTTGACCGTTACTGGCTCGTTTGGGTCCAGAAAATCTGGCGGTGTGAACTTCTCAAGAAACACGGAAGGTTCCGTAATCCAAGCAATACATAATTTCTTTATTTTCAGGTTGATGCAATACTAAGCCACGACACACTTCTCGATTTACTTCTAAACCTACTAGCGGCGACACACGCCCATCCCCAAACATTCAAACTCAACGGCGACACACGCCTACAATACTCTTCCAAGCTCGCTTCTTCACTCTCAACGCTCACTAAAACGTTACGCATGCGCTCTCTTTCTCGAACATTTTAAACATCACAGCTTGCGTCATTTATCAAGACGCGTCATTCACCAAGGCTCACGTCATTCACACTCGCTCCCGCGCTCGCGAGGATGACCTAGACCCACTAAAACATTTCATTCCTAACAAATGGGAAGAATGAAAGGAGAGAAAGCGGTAGATGTCAGGAGCCACAGTGAGGTAGACTGGCTGTAAACACGGCCTTGTACCTCGTTCATAGACTTTACAGGACTTTCTGTCTGCTGCTGTCATCTGCAGGTAGTCAGTGCACAGACGGTAACCGCACTTGTGAGGTCACCACTCAGTTGTGTAATGAGACCAGCAACACTCCAGGTTTTGTGTGCACCTGTAACAACCAGGGACAGCAACTGCCGCCACGAAATATCTGCATCCGTAAGGAACTGTTTCACGTTTCTAAAATTAGCATCGCGTTATCTCCTCATCAAGACATCGTTGTCGTCACCATAAAGATCATCCTGGTGATGCTCAGCTCACCCGTTCAACTCTTGTCGTGTGTTTGTGGGAAACAAAGTACAGGTGACTCGCCATTCAGACATGCGTTTCAGAAGGACGGCACGTAAGTTTAAAATAAGCATAAAAAACAGTCTTCTCAAACAAAGAAAGAGCAGTCGTATTTTACCAGCCTTTGCACTCAATTTAATTTGTCAGCGCTATAAATTATACCAAACTTGTACTTTATGCTGGCTGTCTATTCGCAGTTCTTGTTTGAGCATTTCCAACTTATTCTAAGAATATTATTATATTTATAGCTTTTCAATCTTGCTTTGAGTAAGATGAACCGCTTGGACTTTCAGCTGAACGCTTTGATACCTTAGGTTTAAAAAAAAGTAAAAACTAAAACTAGTTATCAGTGAGAGGACAACGACTGACAGACAATTGCAAACCGATGCCCACTTCTTTCTAGACGACAGTCTCTCAGCTTGACCTTTGTGCTGAGGTCCTTGTATCAACAGAAGTTGCATTACCTTTATAAATATTTAAGACGGATGCAAGAAACTGTAGTCAGAAAAAGATCAAGCACAGTATTTTTTATTTTCTAAATTATTTCAATTTTTTGGTGGTAAAATGTATGACACGCTGCTTCAAATTAGCGTAGTTGGAACACGTGTGAATTTCGAGTCGCCTATACTTTCTCTCTCTGTGTGTGTGTGTGTGTGTGTGTGTGTGTGTGTGTGTGTGTGTGTGTGTGTGTGTGTGTGTGTGTGTGTGTGTGTGTGTGTGTGTGTGAACATTGTGCATCTTGTAATCCAATATATTAAGAAACTCGTGATTTGGGATACCATATTTCTCCGATGTCTAAGTCCTTACCTACGTGATGAAAATGGCATAACGAATCTTGTTTTCATTTCTGTTCACAGCGATTCCAGAAAATCAAAAGATTTACGTGAGCACCGTGTTAAATACATCTCTTTCTGTTGTCCGATGGCCTGACCTCAATACTCCAGACAAACTGAGAGAGGTGGTGAGTCTCCTTGTCATGGTGTCACACGTGTTTGCTTTTTCACGCATTTACATTATAATTATTACAATGTATTTATGAACATTATATGTGCATCTACACACGGACGACTTTTCCTTCCACGCACACCGATGCACACAAACAAATGTGTGCCTGCGTGCGTGCGTGTGTGTATGTGGGGGGGGAGGTCATACAATCATATTACCGCAGTCAATGAAGTGTAAAGGGATGCAAATTATTTGTCTAATGATTGGGTAAAACTCAGTTCAAGGTACTGATTCATGTCTAGATAGACATTTCATTAGTTCAAGATACTATTTACTAGATAGGTATTAAATAATAATATAATAATAATAATAATAATAATAATAATTACATCGCATTTCTCTACACACAATACAGTTCAATGCGCTTTAACATGATGCAGTGAAGCTGACAATATTTGTCAATTATGTTCCAAGTCTACACAATGAATTAAGATAGAAAATGTATGGAGGTATACTGCAGCTGTCCTTCCAGCTGCCACTCCCGCAAGTTAACACTTCAGTTCCAAGTGCGGGGGATCAGACGGTTATATCTCTCCGTTAGGCAGAAAAGACCAGCACTCGACAGGAAATCCGAAAGTTGCAGAAGTAAACAAAAGTCAAACAGTCCTGCACAACAACGACGCAACGAAAAAAAGCACCAGCCTACACAATGGGCACCAAAAACATGTCAAACGAATAAAAATACAAAAATTGTGGAGAGCCGCCCCCCGTAAGCCTGCTAGACGAGGCGACGCCATTCCATTACTTCATCATTCTATCAGTTTAAGATCATATTTCATATCTACGTAAATATTTCATCTGGATGAATACCCCTCCCCCGTTCCTACTTCCTACTTGAGATACTCGCCGACTGCTATCGTCATAGACAAAGGGTCAAAAGTGTTTGTCCACATATACATCGTCACAGAAGTCAAACTCTTTGTCCACAAATACGCCTAATTAGCATACTATTTCAGCTGTTTGGCTTTTCTTAGGAAATAATATCTTGCATTGAGCGTTACATAATTCTATAGATCGTGCACCCACGAGACCTAGTAAGACATAACATAGCAGTGAGATTGCGCGTGTGTGATTCTACGTTTGTGTTAATAAACATTTCTGAGCTGTGAGGGACAGACAAAAACAAAGAGAGAGAGAGAGAAGGCTTAATTATTTACTCATAGGCAAAGGTATAGACATAGGGGGGACTACATACAGCAGTCAGATATATCACTTCTGTTCAGATCCTGACTAACTATCCCCCTGATGAGGTGCTGGACTTGGTGAGCGGGGCTTTCATCGAGGCGGCTCCGCTACCGTGAGTACCGTTAGCTGGTCTGTCCTCAACTGGCGTAGCTGGACTAGCTAGCTAGAACTTTGTTTGATAACATGAAAAGACACCAACTGTGAAATATTCTGTTTTATCAGTATGTACGTGGCATACTCTGTTTTATCCGTATTTGGAATACTCAGTACGTCTTTGTAGTATGTATGTGGCGTACTTTGTCGTGTTTATTGCTACTTTCTAGTACACTCTTTTTTTTGTTGGTATATATCTGGTATTCTCTCTCTAGTATATAAGTATGTTTTGCACTCTTTTCTATGTCATCCGTATTTATTGGTGTTCTCTCTCTCTCTCTCTGTCAGACCTATTACCAGCCTCTGCTGAGTCGTCATTTTCTGTTATCAAACTATGTTGTAGCTAAACTGTGGCCATCATAAAAATGTCGGACGAAGTAAACAATCGAATATCAGATTTGTAGACAAGATAAAAGACGTTGTGATGACAATAACTAATGTAAAATATTAAACTCACAAACTTCATTTTCAGAAAGCTAACGTACACGTCTAGTGTATTCCACGTATTACACACCTACAACTATTTTCGTCCTTCACCTGGCGCCTATCTGGGTCTCTGAAAATGTCTACAGATGTTTAACTATGTTTAAATATGCCTACGTTTGTGTCACTCAGTCTTAATTTACCAAAATATGTCTAGATATGTCTGAGAAGGTCTCTCTGCTGTTTGTTGAAAGCAGTGGACCATTGCCTACAGAGCTCTTAATGACTATCTTATGTTCTTTCAATGAGAAATAAACTCAATATTTTGTGTCATTTAGGGGAACGCTCAACTTGGGAAAAATTAAACTCTTGTACGCCCTGATTTTTTCTGAGAATGTGACGACACGGATCAAGGAAAGCCTGGCCAGGCGCGTGCTGAAACTGGAAAAACTTCAAGTCGTAACGGTTAGGGGCGAGAACATTAGTATCGTTGATTACATTGGTATTTTTGACACCGAGCAACAGCTGAAGAATACAAATGCAACTAATGATGGTAAGAAAGCTTTATCGCAGACAGACGGACGGACGGACGGGCGGACGGACGGACGGATTGACATAAAGACAGACAGACTGCTAGCCGTTACGGTTACAATTTCGAGTTAATGTCCATCTTTCTGTCTACTTTCCTGCTTATCAAACCATTTTAGAATGCACCATGTTCCTAAACACAACTTACAGATCTGATAGAAATGTTCAAGATTGCTTGACAAACCGCCTAGGAATTAATTATCTCTCGACACCATCTCCCCACACTAACAGATCCAAAGGTATCTCAGAGACTTTAAACTGTTGTTGCTATCGTTGCTACTGTGTTTGCAGCCATTGACTGGTGCTCGTCGTCCAGCCTCTTCTCGTGTCGGAACCACAGCACGTGCTTTGACGGGGGTCTACGTTACACGTGTCCTTGTAAAGTTGGTTACTCTGACAGCGATAACGAGTGCCACTGTGAGTTGTCTTTACCTTTTGAATGATCTGAATAAGACCATCGTGCGTGTGCGAGTAACAATAGGGGAGTTAGTCTTTACACTGTACTCTGGTAACGCAAAGATAGAAGTAGGCATTTGAACAGTTTGTAAATAAAGCTATTTGGTGAAACGTGTTTGTGGGGATAAAGCGTGTCGTATTAGGAGCGGTCTGTTGCACTGATACTCGTTAGTCACAAAGTCAGTGAGTGTCATGGCTACACTCAGACAAAACCTGTTTTGTGTCAATCAGTGGCTGTACGTCTGGCAAACAGCTCGGAGCCTCTAGCAGGGCGGCTGGAGAACCTGACGGGAGGGGAGTGGAGGACCGTTTGTCAGCTGGACTTCACGGCACTCAACGCAGCTGTGACGTGCAGACAGCTGGGCTTACCCTCGTAAGGTTTATAGTCTTTTTATTTCTCTCAAACACTCTTTTTTCTGAAAAAAAGAAGAGAGGATTGAAATGCAAGTTCAAAGTTTATCCAATTGTTTGGTAGAATGCAATCACTTATATAAACAGTGTCACGGTTTATAATGCAACATTCACTGTGACGTCACAGGCGTGGGGCGGTGTACTACGAGAACGCTGTGTACGGCGAGGGTACAGGTAACATTTCTATGTACCGCATGAACTGCACCGGCCGGGAACTGGCCCTGTCCCAGTGTCCATCAGACCCTCTTCCACCTGGTTCCTGTAACCACAGTATGGATGTTAGCATTGGATGTGACACAGGTATCAGCCAGACCTCTCAGCTAAATAGTGTTCCACACATAGAAGTGTGATGTTCATAGCAAAACTTGCTTTTTTGTAATTGCGCCAAAAAAAAAAGTTTTAAAAAAGTAGACACTTTACAATACTTGTTTTTAAGAGACAAAGATCATTTACCAGGGAAAAAATATGAATTTTTAAAATATGATGAATTCAAGCCTTATTTTACTTGACCAAAGTAGTGTTTTATTTATATATTATGTATACTTATATATATATTATGTATAGATATATTATGTATACTTATTATAGTAATTAAAATTACATGACGATCATTATAATGAATTTTGAATTTGTTAATTTTAAAATTAAGATTAAATTGCCAAAGATGACTGTACAGCAGTAAAGATAAATTGATTCACAAGGAATACATAATTTGTCCGTTCTGCGATTTAGGAAAGATTGGGAAGGCATTTCTTTAATTGTTTTTTGTGTCTATGCCGACTAGATTATGATCCTTTCTGTCTAGGTTATTATATTTATTGTCTAGTGCCAGGATAAAACGAATGAAAAATGTACAAATAAAAGTGACAACTCGCTGATCTGTATGCTTATTATTGTTTGTATTCTGTTGATTCAACTGATAGTATTGTAGCTAAATTCTTGACTTAATACGTTCTTCTTATTTTAAGGACTGTAAAGAACTTTTTAGTTAAATGCTATAACGGTAGATAGAAATTCAATCTTGTTGTCATCGATGTTCTGCTGTGAGTCGTTTATATAGCAAGAGATAGATATCTCATGTGAAGATATCTATAAACAAAACAACAACCGCGGTATCTTTATAATTTGTTTAGGAGGGTAACATTTATTAATAACATGTCAAACTACATTTTTCATTAATGTCAGCGCTATTTCTTCCAGTTTGTATGGATGACTACCATTTTGGAATCAACTGCTCCCAGCCGTGTGTGTGTAATGTGAGCAACACCGACTTGTGTGACCGAGATAACGGCACGTGCTACTGCAAGGCAGGCTGGGAAGGCGTCACGTGTGACGATGATGTCGACGAGTGCGTGCAGACAGGTGCATGTAGAGGAGCGTTAGAACGGTGCCAGAACACAGAGGGCAGCTTTCTCTGTCTGTGTGAACCCCTGGCTAAAAGGAACTCGGTGGGCGTGTGTACAGGTGTGTTTCCTGGTAATGTCTCTAGTGTTGCTCTGATATTCTGCTTGAAACTTCTGCTGCAATGTAGCTTAATGATGTTTATTTTTTTATTAAAATGTTTATTTGCACAATAATATAATACATGACTACTATCATTGTAGACACACGTCTGTACTTCTAGAGGTAACAGTCAAATCATTTTGCATGTCATTAGTGTGGGCACTATATCAATTTCAGAGGAATCATCCTTCGAGCCGTCATCCTCTGTTCGCGTCATCCTGACTGCTGTACTTTGCAGTGCTGCTGGGGCTGCTCTGGTCGTCGTTGTTGTCATAATTTGTCGAGTTATCGGGAAACGGAGAGGTGAGCCGTGTGTTTTATATTTAATTAGTGAAATAAAGAGACGAAAGAGAGACAGAGAGTGCTGTCAGCCTATACTCGTCATGGTGTCTAACATTTAACAAGTCGATTTAGTAAATCTGTGCTCTAGGAGTCCAGATTACCGACAGGTAAAACTTCACGTGATGACCTTTGATCTTTCTAGCACACTTGTGCAATTGCAGCGAGAACAAACCTAGGCGCAGGAAAAGCCGAGCTCGACGGCTACGACAACCCGAGACACTCGGGTGGACATGAAGATCTCGAGGTCTACGACGAAATTACTGACAAAGTGGAACTCAGTGAAGTTGGTAAGTAATTTACCTGTTTCATGTTTTGCTTCAGTAACTCTCCTTTTCATTTACAAAACAACAACTACTACAATTGCTTTCATCGTTGATGAAGATGACATCTGGAGTTAAATATGGTGAAAAAGGCAAGAAAGGGATTAAGGCAGTTCATCATTTTATTTGTCAATAGTTTTAAAAAGTTTAATTTGATTTCTTTAAAAAAATCATTTTATAAATATACCATTGTAGCGATTCTTTTTCAGTTATTTAAATTTTTGTTTTCGCTACAGGAACCAGTGATGGGTACACGCGGCCAGACTCTGTGACCGTTGAGAACCTGCGTCTTTCCAAGGAACTGCTAACAGGGACAGAAGACTCGAACCATGGCTACCTGACTGTCACTGGCGATCTTACCAGACCCAAGACCGCGGACTTCAGGTCAGACAGGCCTGAGCTACTTCTGAGAATCATAACCGGGATAGATGCCGGTGATGTCTCAGATAGCAATGGACAGGTGTCACCTCATTATGACGGTTACCTGCACCCCATCGCTCTTGAGTCACATAAGACGGGAAAATCACTACCTGCGCTACCTGATGACAACTACCTGCACCCCATTGCTTCTGAGTCAGATAAGGCAGGACAATCGCCACCTGATGACAACTACCTGCACCCCATCGCCTCTGAGTCAGATAAGGCAGGACAATCGCTACCTGATGATTGCTACCTGCACGCCATCGCTCCTGAGTCAGATAAGGCAGGACAATCGCTACCTGCGCTACCTGATGACAGCTACCTGCACCCCATCGCTTCTGAGTCAGATAAGGCAGGACAATCGCTACCTGATGATTGCTACCTGCACTCCATCGTTCCTGAGTCAGATAAGACAGAACAATTGCCACCTAATGACTGTTACCTGCACCCCATCGCTTCTGAGTCAGATAAAGCAGGACAATGGCTACCTGATAATGGCTACCTGCACCCCATCGTTCCTGAGTCAGCTAAGACAGAACAATTACCACCTAATGACTATTACCTGCACCCCGTCGCAAAAGAGTCAGATAAGATAGGACAAGTATTATATAGTGATGGCCAATCACTCATGAGTGAGCAGGACAGTGGTGCCTATTTGCAACCAGTCTCCTATTCAACTTTACAACCCTTTACAACACCTGCTGACTATAATGATGACGACGTTTATCTCCACCCGCATGAACTCCAAAACCAAAACTGGAAACTGCGACAACAGATGACGACGGAAGCTGAGGACATCGTCAGCCACAGCGACCTGATAGAATAGACGACGTTAACGAGAGGGCGTAAGAACATTCAGTTGCCCAGAACCAGACCAACCAACTTTTTTAACTCCGGAACCGGAAGAATTCTCATCGTCAGGGTCGTTAGTATTTTTTACTCATCGGTGAACACGCGAGTGAATAATAATGCAAGCACTTCACTCACCTTTACATATTCAAGTGATAGTGAGAGAGAGTGAGGAAGAGTCCCCTTGTGAGCACATGTCAGGAAGAAGAATGCTCGCCCACCGCATTGTCATGAATGATCATCATTAAAATAACAGATGTCTTCCCGCAACGTTCAACTGGCACACAGGAAAACCATGAAATAGAAAAATTAACAACATTTTTATACTTAAGCAAAGTTGCATTGGAAACAAATACGCTTTTGCTACATGTCAGTTTATGTCATTATGGTTAGGAACCAACAACCAGAAGAAGTAATATCATCGTTGAGTTCCTTCCGGAATATCAGCATCAAGGAACCTCCAATTCCTCGTATAAACAAGAATATCAGTGTCGTGACCCTCAGTAGTTACTTAACATCAGCATAGAGGACTGTCCCCCACACCCGTGTTTCTCACTTACAACAATATCATAACTGTGTCTATTTATGAATGATGTGTAAGAACGATTGAAGTTCCTTTTGAACGGTAGGTTTGCAAGTACAATCAAAAAGCAGACAGTTTTACTGATCACTTTTCTGTAATAAAATATTTCAAAAAGAAAGCACTGGTCTGTGTGGCTAACCTGGGGGCAACTACGGGACTAACTTGTCCTCTCGTCCTGCCTTCTGCCCACGTGACGATGCTTCGTCTTGTGGATGCGCCAAAACAGACTGCAGCAGGCTGATGATAAGACTTAACTGCTATGTACTGTCCAAAGAAGTTTCTGAGTCATCCTTCTCTTCCTCAGTCTCTGTATACAAACAACTCAACTATTCCTTTCCCCACCTCTGTCCGCAGCTTGGGTGTCATTCTCCATCAGTGTTTGAATTTATATCCGAATATTTCTCATCTCTGCAGAAATGCTTACCTTGAACTTTGTAGGATCAGTACCATTCGTCACTATCTTACCACAGATCCAATTAAAACTTTAATCTGTGCCTTTGTGCTGTCGATTATGGGCTAGTGTAATTCTCTTTTAGCAGGAAGCCCAATTATCTTCTTGACAGACTTCAAAGGATCCAGAATAACGCTCCTCTCCTCATTTGCAGACCATCTAGATATGAATATTAAATATCACCTATCATATGCTCTCTTCACTGGCTACCAGTCGTGGACCGTACAGACTACAAATTTTCCATTTTAACTTACTCTGCCGTTTGTGGCACTGGTTTTCGGTACCTCTCCGAACTCACTCTAATCTATACGCCTGCACGACTTCTTCGCTCATCTTCTGACACCAAGATTTTGCGAGTCTCACTAAGACAAAGACTTATGGACAAAGGTCTTCTGCTACCAAGCCTCATCAACTTGGAAAAGATTACCCGTCAGCGTTTGTCCCTCTCTGGCCTCCTTTAAGTCTAAACTTAAGACACATCTTTTCCGAACTGACTTCACTGTGACTCTGTCCTGAGTATTAACGTGTATAACGTGTGTCTGTAATTTACTTTGTATATGAGTGAGTGCATGTTGGAGAAGTGAGCGTGTCCACTATACGTGAATATGGGTGCATAGTTGTTATTGATTTATTTTATTTGATTTATGTAAAGCGCTCTGTGCAAATCTTTGTAAAAGCGCTATATTATTATTATTATTATTCTAAAAGAAAAGGTTCTTTTTCTCTGTTTGATTGCTAACAAAGAATACTTTATAGTCCGACACAAGGTCACTTTTATTTATTTCTTTTAATTTAATTACAGTCACTGGAGACTGAAATTGCACTGATCCAAGAAATTATATATATATATATATATTCCACAAATTATCTATAAACAAATCACTGACACCTCCAGTCGGGGACAGAAGTTAAAACACGTCGGCGCTGCCTCTTGAGGAACGAGCGACCACACTGGGCCAAATACTCGAGTATAAAATTAACTCCAGGGTGAAAACAACTCCCAAAAACTCGCCTGTATCAGTTACAAAAGAGAACAACATTACTGAAACATTTCTATATAAAAATACAACAAAAAAGTGCAACTTATACCAACAAGATTCAAAGATACAAATATATATATATATATATGTGTGAACACCGCATCTTTCTCGTATAACGCAGCCTCCATTCCTCCACGTGTCCCTCCACTTGCCGTGTCTACTTGGGAACTAAAGTGGTGGCCAGCGACGGTTAATTATAATTATTTGTTTTCCCAAAAACCTATTTCTCATACGACAGGTACGGCCGCCTTGTATACGCTGTATATCACATCCTGGACTGGGTCATACATCGACCTGATGACCACTTAGTCCAGTCAGTTGATGTTTCCCACGATCTCTCATCTGACCACTACTCAGTACTAATCGAACTGGATCGCAAATGCCCATCATCGGCGCCAGTTTTCAGACCCACTCGGTCATTACAAAATGTGGATAGACTAGCATTCAAAGCACAGCTGCAGATGGCGCTCCTCCAACCACCTTCTGCCGAGCAACTTGACTGTGTTTTACGTAGAGTAGTTGATGACCACGCCCCTGTGTCTCGACGTCTGATGCGCCAGTCTAAATGTGCGCCTTGGCATTCACAGATCCGTGTCGAACTCCGTGACCTGAAGCGCACGCGCCGGCGAGCTGAACGTGTTTGGCGGAAGACTGGACTCGCCATCCACAAAGAAATTTATAATGCCGCAAAGCGAAGCGTTGCAAAATGCATTTATGCGGCTAAAGCATCATATCTTCAGGGCCAAATAATTAACTGCACCTCCTCCAAAAAGCTCTTTGCCATCTGCTCTCAAATGACTGGATCTAAGACAGCAACACCACTGCCTACTGCCTACCCTGCTTCACTGCTGCCGCAAGTTTTTAGTGATTATTTCACCAGCAAGATATTGGACATTCGATCATCTTTAGACTCGGTGTCAGTGCTTGACAGCATCTCCTGTGATGTCCTCCCAGGATGCTCCATGTCCAAGTTCCTACCAGTCTCTGAGACCGATGTGAAAGCGGTTATCCTAAAAGCTAAACCAACAACTTGCAAGTTAGATCCGATGCCCACAGGCCTTCTGCTCGAGTGCCTAGATACTCTACTTCCTGCCATCACTAATATTGTAAATGTCAGCCTGTCGTCAGGTGTTTTCCCATCTTTGTTCAAAAATGCGGTGGTGAGGCCACTTCTAAAGAAATCCACGCTTGACGTCAATGTCCTGAACAACTACCGTCCAGTTTCCAACTTGTCTTTTCTCTCTAAGATCATAGAGAAAATAGTTTTGACACAGCTCTGGGCCTACTTACAACAGCACCATCTTATCCCACAAGCTCAGTCGGCGTATAGACCTTTCCACAGCACCGAGACCACTCTTATTAAAGTGACAACAGACATATTATCTGCTCTTGACAGTGGTGATGTCTCTCCATTAACCCTACTGGACCTGTCTGCTGCATTTGACACTATAGACCACTCTCTGCTTCTTCACAGACTCCACACCCTCTACGGGATTTCTGGACCTGCCCTCTCATGGTTCAACTCCTATCTCACTGATAGGACCCAGACTGTGTCAGTTGATGGTCAGACATCTCGCCCTGCTTCACTTTTCTGTGGTGTTCCCCAAGGCTCAGTACTTGGCCCAGTTCTGTTCATCCTGTATACTAAGCCCCTTTCATCATGCATCCGGTCTCACCAGGTTTCTCATCAATCCTATGCTGATGACACGCAGCTTTACTGTTCCACTCCGCCGGCTGAGTCTTACTCTGTTATTAGCTCTATAGAAGCTTGTATCAGTGATGTCAAGGGCTGGATGCTAAAAAACAAGCTTAAACTAAATGATGATAAAACGGAAGCCCTCTTGTGCCATAGAAGAAGACATCAACCTTCACTCGTCAGTCTGCCCAATCACATCAAGGTGGGCGACAGCAACATCACCTTCACGTCATCTGTTAGGAATCTGGGATTTATTGTCACTGATGACATGACACTCGATAGACATGTAGCAGCTGTCTGTCGGTCTGCCTATTATGAGACCCGTAAGATCAGTGCTATCCGTCACTTTCTGTCTACACGCGCTACCAACACTCTTGTCTGTGCGTTTGTTCTTTCTCGACTTGACTACTGCAACTCCTTGCTGGCAGGCTGCCCTGACTACCTCATTCAGAGACTCCAGAGAGTACAGAACTCCGCTGCGCGTCTGGTGCTTAGAGCAAGGAAACGGGACCATGTCACTCCTCTCCTTCGTTTTCTACACTGGCTACCCATCCGTTCTCGCATTCAGTACAAACTGTCTGTGCTGTGTTTTAATTTCTTTGCTGGCTCCTGTCCTGACTATTTCTCTGAACTTCTCATCCCTTACTCTCCGTCCAGACAACTACGCTCTTCCTCTGACGACCGTATCCTAACTGTTCCTGTCACCAGAACAACAACATATGGTCACAGGACTTTTGGCTACTGTGCTGCAAAACAATGGAACTCTCTTCCTTTCCATATCCGCCACCTTCCTACAACTGAATCTTTCAAATCTGCACTGAAAACGCACCTCTTCCTTGAGCATTTCTCCTAACACAGTCCACACAATGCTCGTCCTTCTTAACCCCGCCCCCTTCCCTCTTGCTACTTTACCCATCTTTCTCGCAGAATCACTATATTTTTCTGTTCCTGTTACTTGATGCCTTTTGTTTTCTGTTTCGTCAGTACTGTCGTTTTCTTTCGTCCCCTTTGTTCTGTGTCTACTTAGTCCACGTCTCTTCCTCGTTTTAAGCGCTAAGAGCATGCTCTCTATGAGTGTGAATATGCGCTATAAAAATCTTCACTATTATTATTATTATTAAATCAGTAATCAACCGTTAAATTAAAGTCAAGCGAAAACCACACAGTCACTTCACACAGCCGGTAAGTTTCACGCAGGATCCACACAGTCACTTATCATTCACTTTCACTAATCTCTCTTTTATCCTTTTTTCTCTTCCTCCTTTCTCTTTCTTTCCTACCCTCTCTCGCGCCTATTTACCTTTTTTGCCATAAAATTTTACGATTTAATCATAGGGGGGAAAAGTACAACCTATTTACATTAGTCACTTTGATTTTCATGTCGCGATACACACGTCTGACATTGTGTGTGTGTGTGTGTGTGTGTGTGTGTGTGTGTGTGTGTGTGTGTGTGTGTGTGTGTGTGTTCAAGACTGCATTTCATTGTCATGTATTTACAAAAGCTTTTTTTAGTTTCATTCTTAAACTTTTGATGAAACCTCGCAAACACGCACGACTCATCGGCTGGCGAGAATGTTTAAACGCACGACAGGCCCACCCTGAACCTGAATAGGAATGAAAAGAAAAACCCTGAAGCGTTATTACCTCCCGCCAACTGCTGTATCGCTGTTCATACCAGTATATAAACCTTCATTTCACTTCCCTCTTGGGACTGGCGAGGGTTCTGCTGCCTCCTCTGCCATCCATGGCGTCACGCGCAGGTAGGACAGTGTTCTCACCTTCTTCTTGTGATGCTTGATTATGGTGATAATATCCCGTAATTAGAGCCCCGTTCCTAGTGGTTTACCCTTACGCACTAACGTATCACCTAAACGCTGCTTTTTGTGTCAAATATCGGTGTTAGTCCTTCTCTATAGCGGGTGGTATTTGCGGTCACCGAGGTGGATGAACCGTAAGATGACAAAGGGGAGAAACTGGTGTTTTACACTGAGTCAGCAACTAAGGCTATATCACGGCAATGTAGCCAGTCCTGTAAACAGATGCTACGTGCAGAGAAAGAACAGTGTGTCCAAGACGAGAGCTGAACGCAGGACAGCCAATCCTCACTGTCTTGGTGACAGGCGCTAACCGTTGCGCCACTGAGCCACCATAGGATGACGGAGAAAGTGTTGTTAACGATCCTCTGCCTACTCGTACACGATATTGAAAAGTGTGAGTAGAGCTCCGTGCAGCTGAGGACACTGAGATGCAGGCTGACTGGTAACAATGGTGGCCTTAGCACACTTTCGCTTGTTTTCTACCGTACTTGGAGATTTTTTTTTTACTCTCTTTTCCGTTAACTAAGCTTTGTACCTGTGTTTGTTCGTTTGTGTGCGTGAGTGTGTGTGTGTGTGTTTGTGCGTCCGTGCGTGCTCGTTTCCAACTCGTTTGCATGATCATTTAGAGAGATTTCAGTGAGAATGTTATCTGTATTCTATTACCACATTTCTTATTACAGTGACAACTACTACACTACCACTGTTGTTACCACCACTCCACCCGTCCGCTATACGTCATCACGTCTCCAAACAGTGTAGTGTACGTCACGTCTCCTATAGAGTGCAGTGTACACGTCATCGCTTCCTCTAGACAGTGCTGTGTACACGTCATCACGCCTCATATACAGTGCCATGTACACGTCATCAGATTCCTATACAATGCAGAGTACACGTCATCAGATCCATATACAATGTGGTGTACACGTCATCACATCCCCTATACAGTGCAGTGTTAGTGGAGGCAGACGTATCTGACAGCCGGATGTTTTCCCCTCTTTTCCTCCATCGGACTGCAACGAATGGCGCTAGTGACTTTCCATACCTGCACAAACACAACGGCGCACTCACATCTAAATGCAGGCAGGCACACACACACACACACACCAGTCAGTAAGGATATTAGCCATCATCTAACCAGGGACACTAGGGGCCATGCTTGCTAAATCCTATTTTTCCCAGAGACTGACACTGTTAGCACCCCATTCCCGGGCGAGTAACGTTTATCCTGTACAAACAAGCAGTGACTAGCTGTTAACATTCATTGGCAGAACTTTCATATAGGTGGTTTTACTACGTCACGGCGGGCTGTGCTATTTTGTGGGAGGGGAGACCGGGTAAGATCGATATTTGAGAGGGGTGTGAGGGTGGGCGTTGGTTGGTGTTGTGTGTGACTATAGAGAAAGAAGGACTAGCGACTCGAGCGCGGGAACAAATAACTTGCGACGCGCATGCGCTAGCTTTTTCATCCCTTCGCCTTTTCCGGCTTCGCTTACACAGTGCGTCTCACAGCTATTGTTGTAGTTAATTTGACATGCCAGGCACTAGCTGTGCGATTCCAGGCTGCCCAGCATGCAAAAGTCGACACAAAGGCTTATCATTTTTCAGCATACGACGAGGACGAGAACATCAAGACTGGGAAAAAGCTCTTGTGAGAGCTGTGAATCGCACTACTAGACTCTTCCTAGATCTCCAGGTAGACCTGATGAAACTAATTATGATCAAACAAATTTGTCTACAAGTTTAAGTAAAAATGTATCACAAAATAAATAATGGAAGAAAATAGCTACTTTTCTTACTCTAACCTCTATTTTTACCTATAGATCTGAAAGGCACCAAACTGAAACTAATAATAATAATAGTGAAGATTTGTATAGCGCATATTCACTCATAGAGAGCATGCTCTTAGCGCTTAAAACGAGGAAGAGACGTGGACTAAGTAGATACAGAACAAAGGGGACGAAAGAAAACGACAGTACTGACGACGAAACAGAAAACAAAAGGCATCAAGTAACAGGAACAGAGAAATATAGTGATTGTGCGAGAAAGATGGGTAAAGTAGCAAGAGGGAAGGGGGCGGGGTTAAGAAGGACTAGCATTGTGCGGACTGTGTTAGGAGAAATGCTCAAGGAAGAGGTGCGTTTTCAGTGCAGATTTGAAAGATTCAATCGTAGGAAAGTGGCGGATATGGAAAGGAAGAGAGTTCCATTGTTTTGCAGCACAGTACCCAAAAGTCCTGTGACCATATGTTGTTGTTCTGGTGACAGGAACAGTTATGATACGGTCGTCAGACGAAGAGCGTAATTGTCTGGCCGGAGAGTAAGGGATGAGAAGTTCAGAGAAATAGTCAGGACAGGAGCCAGCAAAGAAATTAAAACACAGCACAGACAGTTTGTACTGAATACGAGAACGGATGGGTAGCCAGTGTAGAAAACGAAGGAGAGGAGTGACATGGTCCCGTTTCCTTGCTCTAAGCACCAGACGCGCAGCAGAGTTCTGTACTCTCTGGAGTCTCTCAATGAGGGATGAGGGGCAGCCTGCCAGCAAGGAGTTGCAGTAGTCAAGTCGAGAAAGAACATCGAAGGAACATCTAAGTTTTCTTCGCCACCCATTTCAAGTGCACCATCGTCCTGATAACACGACGCACGATGTGAATGTGTTTTATAACAACATCGTTAAAAAATCAATAAATAAGGATTTAAATGTGTTACAAAATAAATAGAGTTTAAGACATGCCCCTCAGGGCCTTATTCTCAATTAATATTTAAGAAACGACAAACTCGCTACAAACCGGTCTCTGTATCACTCAGACAATGAGCCAGAGAGCGAGAGCTTGTTTGTTTTTTTTTAATTGGTGTTTTACGCCGAGCCAGCAACTAAGGCTATATCATGGCAATGCATCCAGCCCTGTAAACAGATGCCACATGCAAAGAAAGAACAGCGTGCCCGAGACTGAGCCCAAGACAGCCAGCCTTCACTGTATTGGTTACAGGCGCTAACCATTGCGCCACCGGACCGCCAGCGAGAGCTTGTTGACAATACTATTAATTTGACTTTCAAATAAATACAAATACTACGATACAACGCTGTGTTTGAGCGGAGATATTGTACATTATGATTCATGTATTAAAATATATATTAAAGCATACTAAGAGGATTTCTTCAATATCAAAGCATTCCATGATGTACTCGCGGATACACGACAAAGAGAGCGGAAGCTGGCTGTCAATGGTATCGGCGAGTATACAGCGGACGGGAGTTGAGCCAGCGCTGGCCCACTACAAGCGCGCTAAGATGGCTGTCCTTCTTTCTCTATAGTCTATGGATTTATGAAGTGGGGTTACGGTTTGGGTTTGGGTTAGGGTTAGGGTTATGGGTTGGGGTTAGGGTTAGGGTTAGGTTTTATTGTAGAGGACAAATGTTGAGGACTGGTCCAGTGACGTGATGGTGATTGACATGGAGTTGTGTTAAATTATTGGCTGGTTTTAGTCATGTGGTATTTAGCGCGGAAAAGTTTTGATTTGATGTGAGCAGACGATAGAAATTCGAGAGGATTGAAGATGGCAAGTGTGCGTGGAAATTTTGCGAAAATTTGTGGTGCGATTGTGGAATTCAATGAAAGGTTGAGAGGTGCAGAGTCTAAATTTTGTATATTTTTGGATA
Organism: Marisa cornuarietis; assembly: GCA_004794655.1. Taxonomy (NCBI): domain Eukaryota; kingdom Metazoa; phylum Mollusca; class Gastropoda; order Architaenioglossa; family Ampullariidae; genus Marisa; species Marisa cornuarietis. The sequence continues at coordinate 6,258,734 of SMMW01000636.1, forward strand.
TTATTTCTCGGAAAAAGAGAAGGAAGGATTCGAAGAAGATGGGGTAGGCGACTTCAGGAAAAATTTTGTTCATTTCTGGATATTATTTCTCGGAATAATTGGAAGAAGGATTCTAAAAAGATGAAGGAGACTATATCAGGGGAGTTTAGCGAGGAGAGAGAGAGCAGAAGATGAGTGATGTAATAGTGACGTCACTAATTTGTATAGCTCCGCCTAAAGGTAAGCCATTTTTGTTATGGCGTCGCAAAACCACCTATAAGAAAGCTGTTCCCATTCATTGATGGTAATGTCCTGTTTAACGGTTGTAAGTTGTATTCGGGAACTTCGGAGGAATAATTTTCTTTGTCCGACTTAGGAAATTGTCTGCAGTGTATCCCTGAGTGAAGGGCATGACAAGAGTCACTGTTCATGTTACTAGTTGTTGCCCTACAATTTACGGCAAGTTGCTTTCTTGCAGCGGAGGCCTGCTATTATTGCTCTATATTCTATCATCTCTATTATCACTACTGTTATCACCACAATCGCGATTACCAGTTACCACCATCACCACTGTCCAGCGATTCTTGGATTCTTACATCGAGGGATCCATGCAAACACTCATCCAGCCATCAGCCTTGTGCTCGTGGCCACGAACGTATTGTTCAACTTTGCAGCTCTTTGTCTTCAACATCACCATCGTCACTTGTCAAGGCAGCAAGCAGCCCCCCCCCTGCTATGTCAACCTCATGAGCCAGACCGTCGTGGCAGATGTGACAGTGACGTGACAGTATCCTTGTTCCGGGTTACTCGCCACGGGACACTGCTGTAGAACTTTCATCATTTGCAATTGTGTCCCACTAACCTCTTTCGGACGGGCGGAGACCTCGAACCTCAGGATGACCGAGAGTAAATACTATTCACAGTCTGCTATTTTCGCAATCCAAACAGTTAGCAGTGCTACGGAGACAACGGTTCACATCTCCATTTGTCTCACCAGCTGTTTTCACTTAGTAAAAAAGCTACTAACGCAAAGACCACAGACAGATGTGTAAATCTGGTTCGTTGTGTAACGTTTGTGTCAGAACATGGGTTGAGAGTAAATTAAAGTTACAGTGAACAAAAAACAATTTTCATGCTTGCATATCAAAACTGAATAGTACTTTGAAGATAGAAAGGATGTTCAAACTTTTTCTTAAACTTATTTAAAACCTCCATGAGGCGCAGTTGGAAAACCAAATCAAGCAAACGGTTTAACCTGAAATAAGGCATGAAGAGGTTTTAATTCTGATCAAAAACAGTCTTTATGGTGTTACTTTATATATATAAATTTTTGTGTGTATAAATATACGTGAAACGATCAGAATTTATTTGCACTAGGATCATGTTTTAGTGACGACCGCCATTTTCACGACAAACACCAATGACACTCTAGCAAACACACCACTACACGCACTGCTTTATGCACACCTGTGTGCATAAAAGAAAAGAAAGAAAATTGTTTACCTTGAGCCCAACCACTGACCCCTCTCTCTCTCTCTCTTATATACACCACCTACACATTTCCGCGGCACCGCTGACTGCATGCACAAACATAGCCAAACACACATACAAGCACGCATTTACTCATGCACGGACACACACACACACACACACACTGCCATGGAAGCGCATTCAACATTCAGTCCTGTCTCGTTCCTCTGTGATTTAGAATATATGTAGACCTGCCTGATTCTTTCTACAAGTTTGCGGTAACATAAATATATACTCGTATTCTTTGTAAATTAATTGCTGACAGTTATAGGTAAATATGTAACTGACAGAAAAGAAAGAATAATAAATAACATATTAATAAACTAACAAATAAGCAAAAGATAGAATCAAAGATGCAAGCTGACTGACTGACTGACTGACTGACTGACTGACTGACTGACTGACTGACTGACTGACTGACTGACTGTGACAATTTGGCTTACCGACTGACACATTGACACACTGATTGAGTAACGTATTGACCTACAGAGTCACTGCTGACTGAATCACTGCCAGTTCTTTTTTTTTGCATCTGACTTTTAAAAAATTCGTTTCTAAGCTCTTTTTTCAACCAATGTATGATTCACTTTTCTTTGGGTAATACACATCGTTTTCCAACTGACAATATTTGTTCTTGGTTCCTCTGGTTACAGATCAGATTTTCCTGTACTGGAGCCCACGACCAAGTAAAATTACAGTTGTTATCTTCCTGCTAATGTTTTGTGTTGGCCGCGTTACAGGCAAGTCCACATCCTTTGAATGCTGAATGGAAAAAAATCAGACTAGATAGTTTGTGATAATCTTACATTATTCAATAGAAATGATGATCATGTCAGAGATTTAGTGAAAGTTTATCAACAAAAAAATTGTGCATGAGCGAAGGAACGAAGATTGAAAGAATGAATAAAAAGAAAAAAGAAGGAAATAACAAACAAGCAAACGAAAATAAAGACAAATAAAAAAAGGGAAATGGGAAGAATAAATGGAAAGAAAGCAGTAGATGTCAGGAGCCACAGTGATTTAAACACGACCTTGTACCTCGTTCATAGACTTTACAGGACTTTCTGTCTGCTGCTGTCTTCTGCAGGTAGTCAGTGCACAGACGGTAACCGCACTTGTGAGGTCACCACTCAGTTGTGTAATGAGACCAGCAACACTCCAGGTTTTGTGTGCACCTGTAACAACCAGGGACAGCAACTGCCGCCACGAAATATCTGCATCCGTAAGGAACCTGTGTCGTGTTTCTAAAATTAGCATCGCGTTATCTCCTCATCAAGACATCGTTGTCGTCACCATAAAGATCATCATGGTCACAGGACTTTTGGCTACTGTGCTGCAAAACAATGGAACTCTCTTCCTTTCCATATCCGCCACCTTCCTACAACTGAATCTTTCAAATCTGCACTGAAAACGCACCTCTTCCTTGAGCATTTCTCCTAACACAGTCCACACAATGCTCGTCCTTCTTAACCCCGCCCCCTTCCCTCTTGCTACTTTACCCATCTTTCTCGCAGAATCACTATATTTTTCTGTTCCTGTTACTTGATACCTTTTGTTTTCTGTTTCGTCGTCAGTACTGTCGTTTTCTTTCGTCCCCTTTGTTCTGTATCTACTTAGTCCACGTCTCTTCCCCGTTTTAAGCGCTAAGAGCATGCTCTCTATGAGTGTGAATATGCGCTATAAAAATCTTCACTATTATTATTATTATTATTATGGTGATGCTCAGCTCACCTGTTCACTTTCTCGTGTGTTTGTGGGAAACCAAGTACAGGTGACTCGCCATTTAGACTAGAGATGTGGTCCAGCATGACCACGCGTAATTTGAAAATAACCGTAACAGTCTCCTTAAACGAACGAGCGGTCATATTTTGCCAACCTTTGCACTTGATTTGATTTTTCAGCGCTATAAATTATACCGAGTTTGTAATTTATGTTGGCTGTCTATTCGCAGTTCTTGTTTGAGCATTTCCAACTTATACTCGGAATACAATTTTATAGCCTTTCGATCTCGCTTTGAGTCCGTTAAACCACTTGGAGGGTGCTCTATTTTGACAACTTAATATAAGTACAGGAGAAAGTAGAAACTTAAACTGGTTATAAGTGAGAGGACAAAGACAGACTAGCCCATAATTGCAAACCGATGTCCACTTCCTTCTAGACGACAGTCTGTCAGCTTGACCTTTGTGCTGATGTCCTTGTATTAACAAAAATTGCTTGCGGTTATAAACATTTAAGATGAAGGTAAGAAACTGACCCACAGTAAAAGATTTTTTTTTAATTAATTTTTCTTATGTTTTTGTTGCTAAAATGTATGACATATTATTTCAAACTAGCCCAGTGTGAACGCGTGCGAATCGCGAGTCGCCTGTACTTACACAGTGTGTGTGTGTGTGTGAAAACATTGTGCATCTTGTAATCCAATACATTAAATACATTAAGAAACTCGTGATTTGGGATACCAGATATGTCCGATGTCTAAGTCCTTACCTACGTGACGAAAATGGTATAAGGAATCTTGTTTTCATTTTTGGTCACAGCGATTCCAGAAAGTCAAAAGATGTACTTGAGCACCGTGTTCAATATATCAATTTCCGTTGTCACTTGGCCCGAAACTATCAATACTGCAGACAAAATGAGAGAGACGGTGAGTGACTTTGTCATGGTGCCATACATGTTTGTCTTTCAAACATTTACATCATGTGTTCATCTACACGTGTTTGTTCTTTTTCACATTTACATATTTTCATCTACAAGCGTTTGCTCTTTCAAACATTTACACGTTCGTCTACAAACATGTTTCCGTTTCACACATTTATATGTTCATCTACACACGGACGACATTTTATTTCGCACACACCACTACACACAAACAAACGCGTGCGCGCATGTGCGTGTCTGTGTGTATGTGTGTGTGGGGAGAGGTTATACAATCATATTAGTGCAGTCGACAAAGTGTAGAGGGATGGAAATTGCTTTCTAATGAATGGGTAAAACTCATTTCAAGGTACTAGGTTATGTCTAGATAGATATTCTATTAGTTGAAGATACTATTTCATATTTAGATATATATTCTATCAGCTTAAGATAATATTTCATATCTAAGTAAGAGCATCTTGCACTATGCTTTACTTATAAACGAGGCCTTTAAAGTAAGACAATACATAGCAGTGAGATTGCGCGTGTGTGACTCTACGCTTCTGTTTAAACGTTTCTGTGCGGGGGCACTCGCAGTGAGGGAGAGACAGAAACAAAAAGAGAGAGAGAAAGAAAGAAGGCATACTTATGGACATATCTGCAAAGGTATAGAGTTATAGGGACTATAGTCATCAGTCAGATATACTGGTTCTATTCAGATCTTGGCTGTCTACCCCCCTGGTGAGGTGCAGGACTTGGTGAGCGGGATATTCATCGACACGGCTCCGCTACCGTGAGTAACGTTAGCTGGTCTGTCGTCAACAATGGAACGACACCATCTGTGAAATACGCTGTCTATTCAATATGTATGTGATATACTCTGTTTTATCAGATTGTACGTGGTATACGCTGTCTGTTCTTCATCTTCGTCCATGCATTTAATATTTTAATCTATTCCCTTATTTTTATTTTGCCATAGCGTTAAGCGACTTTTATGTTTCTTGTATGGTTGACTGTCGGTTTGTTTGTGGTCATTAGTGAGTAGGGCATTAAGGTCGCATCCATACCGGGTGGGTGGGGGCGGGTAAAATTAGTCTTTAACGCCGAACGAGCCAGCAACACGGCAAGGCAACCATTCCTGTAAACAGATGCCAGACGCAGAAAAAGAACAGCGTGCCCGAGACGAGAGCTGAACCCAGGACAGCCAAACTTCGCTGTATTGGGAACAGGCGCTAACCATTGCGCCACCGGGCCGCCTCCACACCCAGATGATGATGATGATGATTATTATTATTATTATTATTATTATTATTATTATTATTATTACATCATTCACTAAATTTGTATACAACAAACTCTCATTATTAGTATGTTTATCAGTAACCCTGACTCATCATTTTCTGTTGTAACTTTATGTTGTAGCTAGAGTGTCGGACAAAATAAACCGTCGACTATCAGATTTGTAGACAAGATAAAAGACATTGTGATGACAATAATTAATATACCAAATTCAACTCACGAAGTTCATTTTCAGAAAACTAATGTACACGTCTGGTCTATTCCACGAATTACACACCTACAACTATTTTCTTCCTTCACCTGGCACTTATCTGTGTCTCTGAAAATGTTTACACATGTTTAACTGTCTAAATATGTCTATATCTGTACCACTCAGTCTAAATATACCAAAATATGTGTAGATATGTCTGAGAAGGGTACATCGTCTCTCTGCTGTTTGTTGAGAGCAGACAGTTACTAGTGGACCATTGCCTACAGAGCTCTTAATGACGATCTTATGTTCTCTACATTATTCCAGTGAGAGATAAACTCAATATTCTGTGTCATTTAGGGGGCCGTTCAACTTGGGAAAAATCAAAATCCTGTACGTCCTGATATTTTCTAAGAACGTGACTACACAGATCAAAGAAAATCTGGCCAGGCGCGTGCTGACGCTGGAGAAACTTCATGAAATGACGGTTATTATAAGGAAATTTACTATCGTTGACTACATTGGCATTTTTGACACCAAAGAACAGGCAAAGAATGCAAATGCAACTAATGACGGTAAGAAAGCTTCATCGCAGACAGACAGACGGACGGAAGGATGGAACGGAGAGACGGACTGATAGACATACTGCTTGCCGGTACAATTAAAATTTGGAGTTAATTTCAGTCTTTCTCTCTACTTTCCTGCTAATCCAATACAATACAATCCACCCATCTTAAAGTACACCAATTTTTTTATACACTGCTTACAGATCTGATAGAAATGTTTAAGATTACTGGATAAACCGCCTAAGAATTTATTTCATCTCTAAACCAACTCCACACACACACACACACACACACACACACACACACACACACACACACACACACACACAAATTGTTGCTGTTGTTGCTATTGTTGTTGCTGTGTTTGCAGCCATTGACTGGTGTTCGTCGCCCAGCCTTTTCTCGTGTCGGAACCACAGCACGTGCTTTGACCACGGTCTGCGCTACACGTGCCCTTGTAAAGTTGGTTACTATGACAGCAGCAACGAGTGCTACTGTGAGTTGTCCTTGCCTTAAATACTATAAATAAGGTGGCTGTCAGTAACAAAGGGGAGTAAGTCTTTAAACTGCACTCACTCCAAAAGGTGCAAAATGGAAGTCGGTATTTAAACGGCGTGTGGATAAAGCTAATTGGTTAAAGGTGTTTGTGAGGATAAGGCGTGCCGTTTTAATTAGTAAAACGTGTTAGTAAGGATAAAGCTGTTCACACATGACAGAGTGGTCGGCAGAACTTTCATATTAGGCCTGTAAGGTTTGATGTGAACGAGAGTTACTTGCCCTTACTTGAGGTAAACAAACACGATCATGACTAAGCGGCTGTGTGCTGTCAGTGAGACAGCATCGCATTTTTAAGCATTTAAAAGCTGTTTTCACACAATATTTTCCTGTGTAAAATGCATTGTCATATTCTGTGGAATAATCTACATATATTGTGAACTCACTTTTGTTGAACAAAACACTTTTGTGACTTTTGAAAATGAATCAAGGCAAAGAGATAACTAACATAAGATTCAAGGAGAGTTTTGTTAAGTCTTAAGGTAATGAATTTGGACAGTATGGAGTGCTCGGGTTCAATGCTTATCTACAAACTATCAAGCTAAATTTAATTTTATGGTTACTTTTGAAAAGATACGTATAGCTTGTTTTTCACTTAGCACACTTTTATGCTGCTTATTTGTCTCTTACTTTTGTGTGTGTGTGTGTGTGTGTGTGTGTGTGTGTGTGTCTGTGTGTGTGTGTGTGTGTGTGTGTGTGTGTGTTGATAGAAACACACAGAAACACACAAGATATTCATTTACACCTATAAATGTTAGTCAGCTTTTTTTTAATTGTCACTTGTATTGTTTGAGAGAAAAAGCAGCATCTCATGATGCTACAGATCTCTTGTTCAAATCATATATCATCAATGTACTGTTTTTATGTTCTATTGTAAAAGTAGCTGTCTAGGAAATGTTAAAAGATAATTGGAAAGAAGACTGGAACTTAGTTCCCATCTGTTTGAATCCTGTAGTTAGGATAAACTAACCATTTTTTTGTTTTTGGTTTTGATATGGATTATGAATCCTTTTTTTAAGTTAAGCTTTAGCAGGACTATTAAAATCATTTATTTTTAGAGAAGATTTGTACTCCTGTCTTGTATCATAACATTTTTTTACAATTAATTTTAAGATTAGAATGTTCTAATTGAATGTTTATTCACCACTTAAAAACTTATGAAATCCATGGGTCAGTTTTATTTACAGTAGGTTAAAAGTTAGGGTTCTACCTTATTGTCTCTCTCTTTATATATATACCTTGATTTTTATGCTTATATATGACAATCTAAACAGTGATGAACTATAAATAATGCTATATTAAATTTATATTGATTATCAATGTTTGTTGAAAGTACAGAACAAGAACACACACAGTTATAGACCTTAGCTTACATCTAAAATTCAGTTCATCCAATTTTTGTCACCACATATTTTTCCACAAAACAGGATGGATAATATAGATCTTTCAAGTAAGATATTTATACCATAGTATAAAATACTGTCATCTTTATATACCACAGAAATAGACTAATATGAAAATGAGCTTAATGAAGACCCGTGCAAAGGCGTTGTTAAGGAATTGATCGAGTGATTTCAGTACATGCGGCTCATTCATCACCTGTTGTAAACATAACTGACATAGTTTTGCACTTGGACAAGTAACAGAACTAGCACACATGGACTTTTAACAATGAAAAAAATGCAAATGACTTACTATTTTATTTCCATATTTAGCATAGGGTGCATTGAGATTTTTTTAACACTAGCTTAATAATGTCTTGGCCTTATAGTTTTCGAATCTCACGAAGCTGACGGTTTCGTGGGCAGCTTTGTTTACCCCAAGTAAGGGAAGTCACTCGCAGGTGATGACGTCAACCTTACAGGCCTCATAGGAGATCTGGCTGCGTCATAGGGCGGGCTATGCTATTTTGTGAGAGGGGAGAGCAGGTAGGATCGATGTTTGAGAGGGGTGTGAGGTTGGGCGTTGGTTGGTGTTGTGTGTGATTTATGAAGTAGGGTTAGGTTTAGGGTTTGGGTTAAGGGTAGGGGTATAAGGTTTGGGTTAGTGTTAGGTTCATGGGTTTGGGTTAGAGGTAGGGTTAGGGTTAGGTTATATTGTAGTGAATTGAGCAGACGACAAATGTTGAGGACTGGTCGAATGACGTTATGGTGATTGACATGGAGGTGTGTTAAATGATTGGCTGATTTTGGGATGGTTTTAATCATGTGATATTTGGTGCGGGGGAAAGTTTGTTGATTTGATTTCATGTTAGCAGACGAGAGAAAGTCGAGAGGGAGACAAGATGGCGAGTGTGGATGGAAATTTGGGGAAAATTTGTGGTGCAATAGTGGCTTTCAAAGAAAAGTTGAGAGGTGTGGAGCTGGAAAGTAAAGCAGAAAAAAGTTTAGAATGGATGGAGAAGTGACTAGGTTGTTTGTTTTGAGTTTAGTGGAAGACTTAGTGATGTGATAGATTTACGCAATTTTCGGGGGAGGACAAATTTTGTTTATTTTTGGATATTATTTCTCGGAAAAATTGGAGTAAGGATTCGAAGACAATGGAGTAGACGATATCAGGGGAGTTTAGCGAGAAGAGAGCAGAAGATGAGTGACGTGGTAGTGACATCACTATTTTGCATAGCTCCGCCTACAGGTAAGCCATTTTTGTTATGGCCGTCGTGTTACCCGATAAGAAAGCTGTTCCGAGCGGTCTATTGCACTGAGACAAACTCAGTGAGTGTCATGGCTACACACAGACAAAACCTGTTTTGTGTCAATCAGTGGCTGTACGTCTGGTGAACAGCTCGGAGCCTCTAGCAGGGCGCCTGGAGTACCTGACGGGAGGGGAGTGGAGGACCGTCTGTCAGCTGGACTTCACGACACTCAACGCAGCTGTGACGTGCAGACAGCTGGGCTTAACCTCGTAAGTCTCTCTTTCTCTCACACACACTTTTTTTCTGAAATAGGAAAAGAGAGGATTGGAATGCATGTTCAAAGTTTATTCAACTGTTTAGCAGAATTGAATCACTTATATAAACAGTGTCACGGTTTATAATACAACAGTTAACATTCACTGTGACGTCACAGGCGTGGGGCGGTGTACTACGAGAACGTTGTGTACGGCGAGGGTACAGGTAACATTTCTATGTACCGCATGAGCTGTACCGGCCGGGAACTGGCCCTATCCCAGTGTGCATCAGAACCTCTACCATCTGGTTCCTGTGACCACACAATGGATGTTAGCATTGGATGTGACACAGGTATCAGTACCACCCAGACTAATCAGCTAACTGCTGCTCCACACCTAGAAGTGTGATGTTCATAGTAAAACTTGTAATGAAAGTGTTATATTGCACAAACGAAATAATGTCTCAAAAACAGTGACATTTTCCAATACTATGTTTTTTAGAGACGAGAATCATTTATAAGAAAAAATATTTTTATTTTTAACTATGGGAACATGAAAGACTTAAATAAATTAAAACGAGACTCCGTGACAATGAATATAAATTTCTTGTTTTAATTTACTTGATCAAATTAGTGAAGAGTAGTTTTGATGACGATGACATTATGTATATATATATATATATATTATAGTGATGAAAATTGTATCAAGGTCATTATAATCAATTTATAATTTTTTTATTTTAAAATTAAGATGAAATTGCCAAAGATGACCGTACAGGAGTAAAGATAAATGGATTCACTGGGGGCAAACAGTTTGTCCGTTGTGCAATTTAAAGATTGGGAAGGCATTTCTTTAACTGTTTGTGAGTCTATGGCGACTACATTAATATCCTTTCTGTCTAGGGTACTAATAGTCTATTGCCAGGATACAACAAAGAAAAAAATGAAAAAGTAACAACTCGATAATGTCCATACTTATTACTGTTGGTTTTATGTTTATCCAATTGATAGTATTGCAGCAAAGTGTTTAAATTATTTAAATTATTCTTATTTAAAGACTTTAAAGAAGTTTTAATAAGTGCTTTGACGACAGATAGAAACTCGCTTTTGTTGTCATAGATGTTCTGCTGTGAGTCCTTCATATAGCAAGAGATAGATATCTCATGTATAAATAAAACAACAACAGCGGTATCTTTATAATTTGTTTAGAAGGGCAACATTTATTAATATGTCAAACTACCTTTTTATTACATTTCCAGTTTGTATGGATGACTACCATTTTGGACCCAACTGCTCCCAGCCGTGTGTGTGTAATGTGAGTAACACCGACTTGTGTGACCGAGATAACGGCACGTGCTATTGCAAGGCAGGCTGGGAAGGTGTCACGTGTGATGATGATGTTGACGAGTGCGCGCAGACAAGTGCATGTAGAGAAGCGTTAGAACGATGCCAGAACACAGAGGGCAGCTTTCTCTGTCTGTGTGAACCCCTGGCTGAAAGGAACTCGGTGGGCGTGTGTACAGGTGTGTTTCCTGGTAATGTCTCTAGTGTTGCTCTGATATTCTGCTTGAAACATCTGCTGCAATGTAGCTTAATGATGTTTATCTGTTTATTAAAATGATGTTTACTTTTTTAAAATGATGTTATTTGCATTATAATATAATACATGAGTACCATCATTGTAGACACACGTCTGTACTTCTAGAGGTAACAGTCAAATCATTTTGCGTATCATAAGTGTGCGTCCTACATCAGTTTCAGAAGAAACATCCTCCGAGCCGTCATCCTCTAAGTCTAAGACATCATCATCTGTTGACATCATCCTGACTGCTGTACTCTGCAGTGCTGCTGGGGCTGCTTTGGTCGTCGTAGCTGTTGTTGTTATCCGGAAACGGAGAGGTGAGTCGTAAGTCATACGAATATGTTACACTTTACATAATAAATAAATAAAATAAATAAAATTGTTTTATGATAAATTAGTGAGAAAAGAGACAACGAGAGAGAACTCAAAGTCGGGCATTTTATTGACAAGGCCATTTCACGTAGCGTCACTTTTACAGGGTTAGTATATAGCAGTCCTCTCACTCACCCACTCGTCCGATCATCTCTCCATTTATACCCCTCTCATCCCTATCATATCCGGATGGCCGAATGATTAGGACGCTGGCGTCCGAACCGAAAGCGCGTTGGTTCAATTCCCGATAAGCGCAGCAAACTTCTCCCAGTCGACCCAGCAGACGGGAATGGGTACCTGACTCCATAGAGGGTTGGGGAAGGTAAGGCAGTGAGGGAGAGGAGATTGGCACCACCCTCATGTAAAAGGTTATGGGATTACCTTTACCTTACCTTTTTACCATCCCTATCCTACACATATATATATATATTCTGTACGCACACGTTTGACCCTTCCTAATGTCGATATTATGAATCAAAAACACATTTCACCTGCAGAGCAGCATCAATATACATGTACAAGGGGTATCAATCGCACTTCGTATACATCGGCTTCGCTTGTCTCCCTTCTTATCTCAAACCATTTGTGAATAAACAATGCTAGTTGTGTTGTTCTTCCTGCATGATCACATGATAGTATCTGAAGAAGATATTATTCTTTATTGTGTGGTGTGACATGTTTTAGATATTTTGGCCGAAAGTCTACATATCTGGGACAATGGAACAGAATATGGGCTTTTATCCTCTGTAACGAGAAAGAGAGAGAGAGAGTGTGTGGGTGTGTGTCTGTGCTTTCATAAAGCGCGTGACCACATTGTGCCAACAATTCCTGGTAAATTGCAGCAGAATGCAGTAAAGACCAATAGTCTTCATAGAACAGATGATACACAGAACACACAAGGAATTCTCGTGTATAGTATGGCACACGTAATGTATGTTGCTATGTTGCTGTCCCTGTCGCTGTCAGCCTGTACTCGTCACGGTGTCTAACGTTTAAAAGTCGATTCAGCGAATCTGTGCTCCAGGTTACCGACAGGTAAAACGTCGCGTGATGACCTTTGACCTGTCTACCACACTTGTGTGATTGCAGCGAGGACAGACCTCGTCGCAGGGAAAGCCGAGCTTGACGGCTACGACAATCCGAGACACTCGGGTGGACATGAAGATCTCGAGGTCTACGACGAAATTACTGACGAGGTGGACTTCAGTGAAGCTGGTAAATAATTTATCGGCTTCATGTTTTGTTTCAGTACAGGCTGGGCGAAATATTTGTTTATGTTTTGAAGTTGATGAGTAAGCTAGTCAACACTAGTCGACTTTACAATTGCCTAAAATATTCGTCAAATTTAGAATAACCTGAAAACTAATCAACATCAGACTTACCTAAAACACTAAGATGATTTAAGTGTTGACTGCTACAGACCACAGGTAGTACTGATCCTGGTGAGTGCCGGAGGAATTGACTGTCAGATACTAGAAACATATTTTCAAGTCTTAGTACAGCATCAACGACCTCGAGGTACTGAGGGCGACTAGTTGTGAAAGAAGCTTCTTCGTAGATATCAATGCTCTGGTGTAACCTACTGTTAGTAATGTCAAGTTCCCAAAGAAGTAAATGTACTGCAAAGTTAGCTCACTCGACTCTCGCAGTATTTCAAATTTAAAAAATCCTTAGATTCTAAAGAGTAAACACGTGCATCCAAGCTTACAGCAAGTCGGTCTGTTGAGACTGGAACTGTATATACAGTCCTTGTCTCCCTTCGTGATGAGGTTAACGCGTGTAAGAAAAGCTCTCTCTTGCTCTCTCCTTTTCACTCACCAAACGACAACTACTACAACTACAATTGCTTTCATCGCTGATGAAAATTGCAAAGGCAGTTGTTGAATATGATGAAAATGGCAAGAAAGAGATTATGGCAGTTTATCATTTTGGAAACTTATTTGTCAATAGTTTTTAAACGTTTTATTTGTTTTCTTTAAAAGTGTTCATTTTATACATATACCATTGTAACTATTCTGCTTCAGTTATTTTAAATTTTTGGTTTCGCGACAGGAACCAGTGATGGGTACGCGTGGCCAGACTCTGAGACCGGTGAGAACCTGCGTCTTTCCAAGAAACTTCCAGCAGAACCAGAAGACTCAAACCATGGCTACCTGACCACCATTGGTGACCTTAACAGAGCCAAGACCGCAGACTTTAGGTCCGAAAGGCCTGAGCTTCTTCTGAGAAGCATAACCGAGATTAAAACTGGCAATGACAACAAAGGACAAGTGTCACCTCCTGATGACGACTACCTGCACCCCATCGCTCCTGGTGCAGATAACGCAGGACAATTGCACCTGATGACTGCTACCTCCACCCCATCACAAAGGACTCAGACAACGTAGGATAAGTGTTTTACACTAATGACCAATCACTCGTGAGGGAGCAGGATAATGGTGCCGATTTGCACCCAGTCCTTATCTCCTATTCAACTTTACAAGCTTTCACAACACCTGCTGACTCTAAAGATAACGATGATAATCTTCACCGGTATGATCTCCAGAACCAAAACTGGAAACTGGGTCAACAGATGAGGTCAGAAGCTGAAGACATCGTCAGTCACAGTGAACTGATAGACGACGCTAACGAGAGGGAGTAAAAACATCCAGATGCCCAACCAACTTTGTTAATTCTGGAAGAACTCTCGTCTTCAGGGTCATTAGTGACTTTTTTTCATGGATGAACACTTGCAAGTAAATAATAACGCAAGCACTTCACAAACCTTTACACATGCTAGTGATAGCGAGACAGAGTGTGAATAAGTCCTCTTGTGAGCACAGCACATGTCAGGAACAAGAATGCTCACCCCAACACATTGTCGTGAATGATAAGCATTGAAATAACAGATCAGAGACGAGGATGCTATTTTTTCATTAACTTTCTTTGCGCCACAAACTGAAGAAAAGCTGTGAAGTCTTCTAGCAGCCTTCAACTAGCACCCAAGAAAACCATGAAACAGAAAAAAAGCTTAACACAAATATTATCCTTCTATAAAATTGCTTCGTAAACAAATACGCTTTCGCTACATATCAGTTTTTGTCGTCTTGGTGAGAAAATAGCAACCAGAACAACTAAGAGCATCGTAGAGTTTCTTCCGGAATATCATAATCAAGGAACCTCCAGTACCTCGTTTTTTAAGCATTTGCTCCACAACCCAGCCAATTGTTTCAAGAATATCGCCTACAGACTGATGACTAAAGCGAGATATGTCTTCGAATGGTTACTTTTGTAATGAACCTAGTATTATATCACACAGTCAAAGTATATCCATTGACTGGTGACATAACAATTGTTGTTGTAATGACAGACATCCAAGATTGATGAAGTTTACAGTCCGTCCTGAATATTTCGTTCAGAGAGGCAAAGCCATCTATTCCCACAGCGTTCCTAATTGGAAGCAACTTGAGCTCTTGTAAAATTAGTTAATAACAACAAAAAACCTTAAGAGGTCAAAGATAAATTTGTTTAATTGTCACATGCACTCACAATTATCCGAAATCATCTTTGTTTTCTTAGTAAGCTTTTGTTCTAGTTACAACATGTTGAGTGAAAGCTACCCCGTACAATAAAACGGCATGTATGCGAGTTCATTTTCTGATATGAAGATACTGTTGAATCCCCTGATAATTTGCATAGAGCTGTGAAAAAATCTCAGATGACTGATTTTTAAATGTAGCCGGAAAATAGAGAAGCAGATGTTGACAGAATATCAATGTTCAGAATCTATTCAGCCGGGATATACGGGGAGAGCCTCTGTCGGTCAGAAGCGAGTATCGACAGACTCTTCAGAGAAGTCAGGTGACATGGTGACCTCTAGCCCCGGAGAAGAGAAACCAGTGGGGTGCAGGTAGGTGTCACTGTCTTCGTGTTGGGAGTGAGCCTCGGAGTCTTCTTGCGTAGTCACGTGGACAGGTAAGGCAAAGAAACGGGGGGAAGATAATCTAGTGATCCTTCCTTCTTGCATCGTGTCCGTTACATCGGCCGATAAGAGTACGGGACTCTCGTTCTGGTTGAATCCGCTGGTGGCGCCCTCAGCAACAGTTGGGGAAGACAAATTGACAGAACCTGCAGCACCATCAGCCTCAACAGAACCGATTGGGTGAAGGTAGTCTCCCCTTTCGCTTTTCCTCGTGTTGTCGTCCGACTCGTCAACATCCATAGACGACTGGCTTGAGGAGATGTCGTCTGTGCCATCTGATGTCATGTCAAGAGTTCTGTTAACGGAGGCAATGTTGTTGTCGTACAACGAATAGACCGGGTGGAGATAAGCGTTTTTGTCGTCCAATGATCTGCTCTCGCTGACGTCATCAGCTACTGATGCTGATTGGGCGGGGCCTGGTGTTGCTGCGCATGCGTGCAGGTAGCCGTGATCAGGTCCTGGTGTTGCTGCGCATGCGTGCAGGTAGCCGTGACCAGGTCCTGGTGTTGCTGCGCATGCGTGCAGGTAACCGTGATGAGGCCCTTCCTCTTCGTCTCTGTAGTAGCCATGTATCGCTTCCTGACTTTCTTTCCGACCGTGAGAAGTCTCGCTAGTGTCGTCATCCAAGTGGCTGCAGTAGCCATCCGACCCCTCCTCCGGTTTTACGAAGATGGTCTGACCTTCACGGCTAATGGTGGAGCAAAGAGGGGACAAATCTCTGGAGGAGGTTTCTGTACCAAAAAATACATTGCTGTCAGTGCCAGAAACACTGATAATCCACACATTATCATACATCACAACGTTTTATCGTGTGTTCTAGTATGTGGATGTGTGTGTGTGAGAGAGAGAGAGAGAGAGAGAGAGAGAGAGAGAAAGAGTAGGACTGAGATTAATTCAAAATCTGCCTGTGGAAAGTTTTAAAAAATCTGCGAAACTGCTAATAAATAAAACATGCAAAAATACAATAATAAGAGACCATTTCCTACAAAGTTAGATGAAGGAATGAAGCCCATTGCTTCCAACACTTGCATGTGACTCGCTCGGAGTCTAGCAATCGAGAAGAGTTTATTAACAATGTATTTCTTTACATGGAGAGTTAAAATAACTTAAAACACACGACATTTCGTTTACAGTGATAGTTAAAGCACAGTTTTGTTACCAGGTACATTGTTAGCTAGTACACTTCTTAATGATATGAACACTTTCCTTGCGGTGTTACGCTAGGTTGTTTCCTTAAAACTATCTTTACATGATGGGTTTGGATTATTATTATTATTATTATTATTACACACCGTCATTGATTTTGTCATAGGTCTCCCCATCATCATAGCTGCTGCTGACGCCGAGATCCCTATAGTCAGTACTGCCTGTACTCAACCCTGTCGTCGTCTGTGCATACGTTTTTGCTGCAACAGAACAAATGTATGTATGTATGTATGTGTGTGTATGTGTGTGTGTGTGTGTGTGTGTATGTGTGTGTGTATGTGTGTGTATGTGTGTGTGTATGTGTGTGTATGTGTGTGTGTTTTCAAAGGACATGATATAAACAGATAAATAAAATGTGAGAAATCGAAAAAGATATGAGAGCGAGAGACGACAAGAACTACATGACAATGATTAGGGTAGAGCAGGGCAACATGAGGCAAAAGGTCAGCTGAGCTGAAAATAGGCAAAAAAATACACGCAAAAGAGAAAAAAAATTAAGACGTTGAACTAAATAAATAAATGAAATGAAACTGATGCATGGAACAACATAAGTTGATCTGTATGATATGAGGTATGTATATGTATGTCGGCTTTTTCTCAGATTAAAAAAGAGAGGAGCTCAGAAAGGCACCCGTATTCCAGAAAACAGCACGCAAAGGTAATTTCTGTATCCCAGAAAGACGAAAAAGATAAACTTACCTCTCCATTTCTTAATAACAACTGCGATAACGATGATGGTTATGATCATGAGGGCAATGCCACCAGCACTGACTGCAGCGATAATGACGATCGGAGATGAGGATTCCATCAAGGGTGACGTGGCCAGCTCATCAACACCTGGTGACAAGCAGAGTACACTCAGTTTTCCGATTGTAACTCTAGCCCCTATCCTTTCTCTGTAAACTGAGTTTTTTTCTGGCAACTTGGCGTTCCTGAGCAGTCTTAATAATAGTTTAAGTATTGTGATGCCATTCAGTTGTGTCGGGTGTGGAGTGTGGAAATCATAGCTTCCTTCTCAACTTTTCACTTCATTTCTACCGATGATTCCTACTTTCTATTAACTCGTTCGTCTACACGTACACTTGTAACCTGTCACTTACAACATACATACATCAATTGTACATTAGCCGCCTGTCACTGACAACATACACGTTGGGCTGTTCGGCAGTCACCTGTCACTATCAAAAGCCGTTCGACTACCCACCAGTCACCTGTCACTGTCACTTCGAGTCGTCGTGGAACAGTAGAGACAGTGACTTTCTACGTTTGAACATGGAGACAAATTCAAGCGCATCTTCTTTGAGGTTCTTCTAAAATTATCTATTACTAATATTAACTTTGCCTCGGTCATTACTGGACTCCTACTATGTTTGTAAAATCTTAAAATAATTAAAAGTGAGCTTAAACACACCTGTACACACGCCCTCTCCGTTTCTTTCAGCCGGGGCCTCACACAGACAGAGAAAGCTGCCCTCTGTGTTCTGGCACCTTTCTAACGCCCCTCTACATGCACTTGTCTGCGTGCACTCGTCGACATCATCGTCACACGTGACGCCTTCCCAGCCTGCCTTGCAGTAGCACGTGCCGTTATCTCGGTCACACAAGTCAGTGTTGCTCACATTACACACACACGGCTGGGAGCAGTTGATTCCAAAATGGTAGTCATCCACACAAACTGAAAGAAATAGCGCTGACATTAATGAAAAATGTAGTTTGACATGTTAACAGTAGCACAACCTGAGAAAACATGGTTACAATAAATGCAGTACGTTGATAGAATACAGTGAATAGACTGCACGTGTCATCACCTGGGTCACATCGAATTCCAACATCCATTGTGTGGTTACAGGAACCAGGTGGAAGAGGTTCTGCTGCACACTGGGACAGGGCCAGTTCCCGGCCGGTACAGTTCATGCGGTACGTAGAAATGTTAACTGTACCCTCACCGTACACAGCGTTCTCGTAGTACACCGCCCCACGCCTGTGATGTCATCATGAGAATACCCCAACTTCATCATCATCATCATCATCATCATCATCATGAGAACCATCTGTATGTGTTGCACATTTCCCTACTGAATAAAAACGGAAAAAATCATGTTTGAGAGATGGGATGGAGAGAGAAGGAGGGAGAGAGAAAGATTACAGGCACGTCGCGTGAATGAAAGAAGGCGCTAATGAAGGAACTTGCCAGTTGGTTGCTTGGTTGTTTTGGGGGGAAAGTACTTTCACCTAGAGGTGACCCCGCACTATGAGGGGAGAGGTTATGCAACCAAAACCACCCGGGAAAAATCCTGTGATGTCATAACGAGAACGCCCTTAACTGCGAACAGACTGTAAACAGTGTCCTAAGACGAGATCTGAACCCAGGGCCAATGACTGCAGTGGTGACAAGCGAGTGTTTAACCCACACTTCCCTACTGGCGCCCCAACTTGCCTGTCCTCCTGTATGCTAGCTATGAACAGCAACTCACGAGGGAAGCTCGAGCTGTCTGCAAGCCACTTCGGCATTATGGGATGTAAAGCCTTGCTGACAAACTGTCTTCCATCCCCCTTCTGTGTAGTACTCCAGCCGCCCCTCCAACGTCACTTGACCACCAGCCAGGCGCACAGCCACTGGTTTTTGGCAAATGAAGTATATTATATTGGAGCCCTTAAATATCACATTTTACAAGACACTCACAGTATAGTATACTACTTACAGTATACTACTTACAAAGGCTTAATGTCCAGTCACATTCATTCTGGGATTCCACCAGCCCTCCACCCTCCACAGGCAATAAACATGGTCCACCTCTTCCAGTTGCCTGTAGTTATAGTTGTTCAGTCTAGTGACAGACGTTCAGTCCAGTGACAGTTGTGCAGTCCAGACTAAACAGATGCACTGAATATGCTGCAGTAAATCCCGGGGACACGCGTGTTTGAGTGTCAGAGTCCACTGACAGTTCCTGTGACCTGTGACTTTTTGACTCCGGGTAGGTTTGTTTAAAAATCTCTGATTTGGAACTGATTTCAAACTAAGTTTTTCTTTCACTTTGCTTTTCAAGTGATAAAATTCAAACATGTTACAACGTGGACAAACATACTTGTTGCAGTTAGTAATTTATTTTCTCTCTGGCCCCTACGTTCTACAGGTGAGTGTCAGTTCATCTGGTCCTTACCTTCGTGTAAGTAGTGGAAGTTGTATTCTATATAGCTTTTATTTTCTAGTGAGTAAGAGTTCTAGTGAGCAGTGTCACTTATTTTCTTATTATCTCCCTCTCCTCTTCTAGGAAGTAGGGAAAGTTATTTTCTACTTTATTCCTAGATTTTAGTGAGCATTTTCAGTAGAAGGCAGAAAAGGGAAAAATTAAAGCTACATCTTTCGATAACAGAAAAATTGACCCCCAAAATGTGACCGTGCTCAAATCAGGTACTGTCGTTTCAACACATGTCACACACTAAGCTTCTCTGACGGAAAAGAAAAGGAATAGAGAAACGGATTTTTTGAAATTTTGTGGACATCTTTGTGGCTACTTTCACGCTGATACTTGGCAAATGGAGGGCAACATATTCCCAGAACTAGCTCCCGATAGAAACTGAGTGGAATCAACTTACTGTAGCACTCGTTGTTGCTGTCGTAGTAACCAACTTGACAAGGACACGTGTACCGCAGACCCCCGTCAAAGCACGTGCTGTGGTTTCGACATGAGAAGAGGCTGGGCGACGAGCACCAGTCAATGGCTGCAAAATAACAAACCACAGAAATCTGTAGCTAGGGTTAGAGTTAGGGTTAGATTAGGGTACCTTGTGACTCCCCCACGTCAAAAACGGGAGGTAAGCCTGAGGAGATAAGAATAGAAAAGAGAAGGTGTGTAGATATGAAGTGAGTTGGCCAGGTATGTGGAGGCTGAGCCATACGGGATGGATAGACAAAAAAAATACAGAGGTAGATAAATATAAATATAAATAGATCAAACGGGATAGATAATCTTTTCATTACAGTCTCGTCTAACTTGCCCACCCCTGCTGACGACCTGCGATATTGTACGGGTAAAAGAACCGGTGAGTTTGGTTTAAGACGGAGGCCCCGTCTTTACGACTTTAAGACCAACTTACAATCATTTGTTGGATTATTTTTCATCTGGTCCTTCGTGTCAAAAATCCCCGTGTATCCAATGATTGGTATTTGTGTCTGGTTGAAAGTCACAAACTTCCTCGCTTCCATCTCCAGCACGTGGTGCGCCACGCTCTCCTTGATTTGTGACGTCACATTCACCCAAAATATCAAACTGTAGCGCAAAGCGAATTTGCCCACACCGCCCTCCCTGGTGTCAACAAGACAAGAAAACATCAAGGTAAGCAAGTGTCATCCCTTTCATCATTTTTTTTTTATTTACAAATTGTGCCGGTGCAGTCGAATGTTTGTGTTGTCACGGTGCTTATTCTTAAAGAGCTAGACCACATCAGTAACAGTGGATCTGCGAACAGAAGTCATTTATGGCAATGGTGATGATCAATGGGCAATAAATGTTAAATGATTTATAGGCATTTATAGAAAAAAGATGCTCACATAAAACATTCCATAACGTATGGAGTAAAGTTTAATCCAGAAACAAATAAAGTAGATATAAACAGAATACAACACAGTAATTATCATATTTTCTTTTAAGGTCAAACTTTCGAATAATGAAGGTTTCATAGAGATCGAATTCGCAAAAAACGAACGGTAAAACGAGAAGACATTCGATAGTTTCTCAAGCATCTATCATCATCTTGTTTCAGGATCTCCGGAAGCAAGTCACTGAGATCTCTGACCTCCGACTACAATTGTCACGTGATATATGTAACAAAACGTGACTCTGACAGGTTGTTACTGACGCTCTTCCACTGAGACATTTCGTAGACATCAGACAGTCTGGGAAAAGTGACGCACTAACACACAGAATGCGATACAGCAATAAGTACATAAAGGAATATAATAAGGTAAATATAAATGTATAATATAATAAGGTATATATATATATATAAATGTACATAAAGAGTTCCATTTACGTTATTGCATCCATGCCAATGAATGCTGCCGTCTTCATGCTTGTCACCGTACTAGGAGGAAAATTAGTGAGGATCTGCACAAGTACACAGGTGTCGTTCATCTTTCACTGTCACTTGTTTAGTCTCATCTCTCTATCGCTACCACCCCCCACCTTAAACTGTGGCACTATTCTAAAACGGTATCATTAGAAGTTTATTAATTCTTTCTTATATAAATGCAGTATAGTGGCCAGCACTATGGAATAGTAATTTGCAAATAAACCAGTTAGACGGGATTGTTATGTTTGACATATTGGGTTGAGGAGAGTGAATATAAAGATGGCATAGTTCATCGTATTTTGGACATAAAGTGTTGTTCTGTGAATGGTGTTACATAAAACGCTACTTGAGTATTTCAAGCTTTTCTTAAATAAGTTGATTCCTGGCTGGAAGAATTGAGTTAGAAAAGCGCTCTTGTATTATTAGTGACAAATATTGCAGAAAGTATAGAGGAAAAGTTATCTGTCTGTCTGTCTGTCTGTCTGTCTGTCTGTCTGTCTGTCTGTCTGTCTGTCTGTCTGTCTGTCTGTCTGTCTGTCTGTCTGTCTGTCTGTCTGTGACCTAGCAAGACACCTCAGAGGCATCAGGATAAGCCCGTTACCGTCTGCTTTCTTAGATTATCATCGTTGACTTCCTTCCATAGATCGATGCTGATGGCGCTTACGTAGACTGTGGTGGACAGGTACAGGCGCTGGCTCTCGGGAATAGCTAGAAAAAGAAGAAATCGAGCGACAGTTCTAGAGTAATGGACGAGAAAGGTAGACACTACGCGGTCAAAATGTTATCCTCTTCACGATCTGTTTCAAGCCACTCTTTACAACACTTCAGGTGTCACAGGTGACAGGTCTACAGGACCCCTTCCCAATCCAAATTCAAAAGCATAGGCTTTACATGCCTGTTTTATAAACATTTTCACGGGTTTTGTATGCAGGCACATGCATATAGGTATAGGCTACGAAGTTAGGCAAAAAGAAATGAGACCGAGAGCTCATCACACACACGGGCACCCACACACACAGCTCAATATACACACGGACAGTTCATCACACAACTCATAAACCTCCCCTCACACACAAACATAGAATCGTGACACGCGCAGACAGCTCATGACTACACATAGTAATGGTGTCGAAGGATAATTTATGTTCTAGTTGGCATTGTAATAAGAAGAGAAAGAATTGGACACATTCGACAACAGATGGATACTCGGGCAAAACCTTAGACAGTCAAAGATGGCTGCACAAATATATTTAAGACAGGTAGACAGACAGACAAGTCCTACAGCACAGACATGCCCAATATATGCCTCCAATACTGGTACAATAATGTCTGAGAGTATATATTTATATATAGATATCCACAAAATATATTTCAGACAGAAACACGAATACTATAATCCATCTGACAGATAGCCAGGCAAATGGATAGACGAACATTCATAAAAAAGACTCACAGACTGCTAGTGGAGAAAACTATGTATTTACAATACATCACACACACACACACACACACACACACACACACACACACACACACACACTATGCAATGAGAGCATACAAAGTGCATCACTCATACGAACACATACATTTTCAGAGAGGCAGACACACAGATAGATGCACAAATATGCATTCAGAGAGAGTGACAGTCAGACCACGAGACTGATGATACAGAAAGAGTAAGCATGTAAACTGATGGTGAGTAATGTCTTTTTTTAAGACTTAGAAATGACATTGTGTTATTGAGAACACAAATAAATAAATTCACATCCTTACGGACACAGGTATTTTGCGCCAAAAGTTGCTGCGTGTCGTTGATACAGGTACAGACAAATCCTGGTGCATCTTGTGTGTCGTTGCAAAATTGGGTGGTCCGATTACAGGTGTCAGTACCTTCTGTGCATGGCGTACCCGCTGGAAAAAGGTCACAGCAAAATGTCATGCAAAAGGTACCTTGAAATAGTCATCAACAATATAAAAAATATATTTTATTCTTCATAACTATTTTAATAACGCCCCGGTGACCGGACATATAATAATCCCCGGACACTTAATCCCCAGACACTTAATCCTCAAAAATGCCCCCAAATCGCGACACAACACTCAAAACTGCTATTTTGTGAACTTGAAATATTATAACCGTAAGAGAAATGTGTCGCGTGGTAACTCTGGGTAACTCTGGTAAGACTGGGTTGCGCTGGGTTTACAATTAGCGATCTACCCTCTACTAGGCGATACTAGGTGGACTCCCTAACTTAACCAGTCAGTTCCAAGGCCATACTGACCAGGAGCACACCACTGGTTGTAAAAACTATGAACTAATGTTATAAATGTAGAGGTTAAGTATTATTTTAATTGTCAAACTTATTTTGATGTTTATATGAAAATAATTATTTGAATTTGATTTAAATTTTTCCTTCACTTCATAATTTTTTTAGTTGAAATTTCATTTTGAGGATTAAGTGTCTGGGGATTAAGTGTCGGCGATTAAGTGTCTGGGATTAAACGCCCCTTACCTTCATCGTGATAATAATAAACATAATTCTTTTTCATCATTATTATAATTAAACTGTTCTTCACCGCAAGAAGTCACCAACACACACGTCATAAAAGTGCATGGATAAGTTTACATTGTCAAGGTCTCAGCCAATGGGAGAGCTAGGATCGCACATTAACGGACATATGACGTCACGATCTGTACCTCTTTTTTTTTGGGGGGAGGGGGTAGTAATGTTGTATCTCGAGAACGAAAGAGGTATTCTGATTTCGTGAAATAGTTGCATGCACTAAGCTCCAAACAATTGTTAGATAAATTCTTGCTAGTGCTCGTTTTAGAGCTAAAAACGCATGTTACCTGTGAAGTTGCTGGCCTCAACTGTCACACAGACGATGAATATAATTGTTAAAAAATGCCGTGGGAAACTTTTCCAACACAGGGAATCAATGGGATCTAAACAGAAAACACACAATCACTGAAGAAAAATTAATAAACACCAGAGAGTAGATGTTTGTTGTAAGTAATTGGGCTAATGAACAACCTCAATACACAGGCCGTTGACAGCAGAGGCATCTACCTATCATATAACAAAATAATGCGAAGTGGCATGAAAGAAAGAAAGAAAGAAAGAAAGAAAGAAAGAACACCCGGTCCACTCCATACCGAGTATACGTATAACTGGTTAAAAGGCCATACTGGGCATGCAACATAACTTGTCAGGAAGTTACTTTACTTTGTAATCGCGTACTCGGTACTCAATGCTCCATATAACAGCTTCCTACGTCAGGGGACTAAACTCTCGGGCCTCGTAATTAACGCCTTTAAAACGTCACGAATTTAATTATCACTTTATACTACAATAGCGTTCTTCTCTCGCTCGCTTTCTTCTTTCTACCACGTTCTTCTTTCTCTCTCGCTCATGCGCGACATAACACACACACACACACACCCTCTCTCTCTTTAATTATCTTTCACGCACGCCCGTACGTGCACACACACACACACACACACATGCATGCATGCATGTATCTAAATAATTCTTTAAAATCTACCACTTTATACTGTGACGGTGGTCTGCTCTCACTCGCTTTCTTCTCTCTATATAACTCGTTCTCGTTCCTCTCTGCGCCTGCACACACACACACTTTCTCTCACGCACGCGCGCGCACACGCACACGCACACATGCATTTAAATAATTCTTTAAAGTTTCTACTGCCACAGTGGTCTTCTTTCATCCTCTTTCGATCTCTTAACTCATTCTCTTCTCTCTCGCGTGCGCACACCTGCACACACACACACACACACACACACACACACGCATGCATGCATGCATTTAAATAATTCTTTAAAATCTCTTTATACTGTGACAGTGGTCTGCTCTCACTCGCTTTCTTTTCTCTATAACTCGTTCTCGTTTCTCTCTCGCTCGTCCGCGCCTGCACACACACACACACACACACTTAATTTCTCTCACGCACACGAGCGCACGCACACGCACACATGCATTTAAATAACTCTTTAAAGTTTCTACTGCCACAGTAGTCTTCTTTCACTCTCTTTCGATCTCCTAACTCATTCTCTTCTCTCTCGCGTGCGCCCACCTGCAGTGGCGTAGGAAGATGCTCGGCTTTGGAAGGGGGGCCAAGCCCCATGCTGACAATGAATAACGTTCATATTCTTGCCTTCCCAGCATCTTTTTGGGGGGACGGCTGCCCCCCTTGCCCCCCCTGTTCCTACGCCACTGACCTGCACACACACGCGCGCGCGCGCGCGCACGCACGCACACACTCTCTCTCTCTCGATCTCGTGTACGCTTTCACCATTAAGCAAATCAAAAAAGTTACATCAAAATTCTCGTATTTGTGGTCGAATCACCATAAAATTATTTGGTCGAATCCAGCCGCAGTGGTGTAATCAACTCGTTTGGTGGTCGACTTGACACACGGTTTAATTGCTCCCCCACTTCCTTTAGCTCCCCCTCCCTGCGACGTCAGGGGAGTTAACTAGCCTTTCACAGTCCATCGGCAGTTCCGTGGCGCGTGAATTTTAATCTTGGATAATTTAGTATACATTCATTCTGTTTTCTGTTCAGTTTGGTGAGTATAGATGCAGTTGTTTTGTCACATTTTATTCGAAGACAGTGATGCTTACAATATTACCGCATAAATTATATAGATATACAGATATATTGGCGACGAAGACGGTGTGTGCCTGCATCATGTGCGCACATGCGAAAAAGAGAAATAAATAGGTTGCAGGAAAATTGAGAGGATAAATACATAAGTACCTGTGTTTACTAGAAGACCTGGTAGAAAGAGAACTAAGATGCATACTTTCATGACTGCCAAGTCTTGAAAACTGGATTGGTAATGCATATATATATCGGTTTTAGTATATAGGCCTATATATATAAATATATTATTGATGCCTTATTTGTATTTTAATGATGTATGAAATCATGAGTTCGATCTCAGCAAATAAAATCACTAAAAAATGGTGTCTTGAAGAAATTCCAGAAACAAATTATATACAAGGGTCACAGAAAACAGGGGAATGTACATCATACTTTTATAAACACAATGCATGCAAGAATATCAAGAACTGATTTTTCTTAAAAAATTGTATCTATGACAGACATGTCTCACTTTAGTATTATTTGTGAATGAAAATCAGAGCAGATGTAGGCCTATAATATCGATTTTGGATGTACTATTAACAGATAAACACTCTTTTATTTTGGCACAAGTCCACTTCACTCAAC
The DNA here is from genome assembly GCA_004794655.1 of Marisa cornuarietis. NCBI lineage: Eukaryota > Metazoa > Mollusca > Gastropoda > Architaenioglossa > Ampullariidae > Marisa > Marisa cornuarietis. Next base: position 6,285,825 of record SMMW01000636.1, read on the forward strand.
CTTAATTTTACCTGGCTGAAATATTGCAGAGCTGCATGAGTACTGCTTTGATAATAAATTATATGCAACATTACCATATTTCATGAGTAGCAGTATGTTTTATCTTTTTCTCACTTCTGGTATTTTATCACTTTTTCTCTTGTTCAGATCATGCAGTGCACAAAAAAACGAGTAACCGCCTTTAATGCTTTTTGTAGCGAAAAGCAAAAGGGTATGTTAATTTTTTCTGTGCTTTGAAGCACCTTATATCATATACTTATTATTATATGGAGACGTAAAGTACAGATTATTTTAGATTTCTTGACTGTATAACCTTTTATGGTTAGAGGTTTCAAATTTTCTATACCTGTTGTGCCTATTGTCTCAGGCCACTGCTATTGCATTTATCGTACCAAAGCTGTTTAATTGTTGTTTTCTTTTTGCTAGATGACCCCCAGATAGGTCTAGGATGCAAGTTGTGGTCCAAGGAATGGCAAAGCATGGGACCCGCTGAGAGGGAAAATTATCAAAAAAAAGCTAAGGGTTTATCCTTAAAAGGATTTAGCCCAGATAAATGCTTTCGAAACATATTAAAAATGGTAGCTCTTTTACTATTCTTATGCTTTTTTGTGAAAGTTGTGATTTTCAGAAAATTGCATTTCAGGATCTTTGCTAGTTTTTGTCTTTTATCAAAGCCACAGGATATATGCTGATAAACTTTAATATAACTAAAGTAATTCATGGATAATGATTGTCTATAACTTATAAGCATTACCATATAGTGTGGATTAGTGTACAGTGTGAATTTTGATTAGTGCACCATAAAAGAATGCTAGTAATGTTGTACAAGTACTAATACTCTTGCAGTTAAATAGGTCATTCAGCACTTGAAGGAAACAGAAGATACTTGTCAGTTTCATCTTTATTAATTACTGATCAGATTTGCATTTTTATTTTCTGTATTTGAGGCTGTTTCTGTTGGAATTATGAAGGCATGCTGAATTTTATCAGAGAGAATGTGTGTTACAGATAGAAGAAGTAAAACAAAATGCAGACGCACAGTATCAGTCCATGTGCATTGTCAGCATGCAAAATAATACAATATTTTGCAGGGGATTTGGTCCTCTAGCAACCATGTTAGATAACCCCACACTGCATTCATTGCTCATGGATTTGGCTTTTGACCAAAAGAAAACAGGCAAGTTATTTTATGCAGATCAATGGCTGTTTCTCTTTGTTCCTTTGTGTATACAGTCCTGTTAATATTCAAACCTACGTGAGATGAGGCCATTACCAAAGGGATTATACGCCTTCACAGTGTGATCCTGTCAGCGCTCCTGTCTAAATTGACAGATGGTGTCTAGGTCATCTTGTTTTGCCAACATTAACTTCCTCATTATAGGGATCTGGCACAGCCAGAATAACTCTGATAGATCACTAATTACCAATGAACCATATGCCTTCTTGGAGCCATGCAATTGCCGTCAGGTTTGCTTATTGGTATTGGATGCCTTAAATTGTCTTCGCCATGTTTGCAATCTCTCAAAACTGATTTATGTGGCTAACATGTACCTTGCAGTCTTTCTACTGATTAATTCAGCTGTATCCCTGGGAAGAGATTCATTTACGAATTGTGTCATAAATTTCTTGGTCAATTTTGACAGTTTCTTGTGATAAGAGGAAACATTTTATTTCCAAGCAAATTTATGTTGTTATAGCATGGAGTAAAGTGCTAAATACTTTGCATTAGAAACACAAAGCTGACACCAACAGTTAAGATACTCATTCAATTGTTTTGCAAGTTGTAAGCAGTATTTTTATGCAGTTTTATTTTTATGGAAATGTGGTGTTTCATCTTTCTTTTGTAGAAACGAAAGAAACTACAATCACTCTGCGACAAAAGGTGAAAGAGAAGCTTTCAGTAATTGCGAGTAAGTGTCTTTATACATTTCACGTGCACTTAGATATTCGCAATATTGCATATTAACAATTTATGTATAGTTACAAAATTGTTGATTGTGATGATAACAACTGTTATAATAGGTTAAAATGCAGATAAGAATGATTACCGACTATATGTGGTCCATTTCCTAAAACCCTTTATTGATTATAGTAAAAAGTAGACATTCTTTTACCTGTATGTATGTAATGCTGCTTTATTCAGTGAATGCTTTCATTTCTTTCATCTAAAGCTTATTAAGAATATTATAAGGGTCATTGTTTTGACAAATGTAATGTTTTTGAGTTTACATCAGTCTGCATATTTAAAATCTGCAATCCCTGTATTTAAAGGCAACAGCTTTCACTGAGTAAGAAAATTGTTTAATTGATAGTATGTTGATGCTATTAGAATTGTTTCACTGACAAGTCAAGGAATATATGTATATAGAAAATGTTGAGGTACATAGAGATGTTTGCTGTGTTCTCAGAACGGGATCTTGGGCTGAACCAATTTCCCTACAAAAAACTGCAACGGGGTGAATTTGAAGTTAATGGGATTCCAGAGTCTCTTCTGCCTCTTCATCCACCTGTACATATGTCAACAAAGCAAATGAAAGAGCTCATGCAATGCACGATAACCATCAAAAGGTATTATGATTTAAATTACTGTGTTTTAAAAGTAATGTCTTAGATATGTTACCCCCCCACCCACCTGCACCCTCATGCACAGTTTTAGATGAGAATACTTGTGAAAAACACATAGCGTTTTGGGTAGATAAATGTTTTTTTTTATTTTATTTTTTTTACCTTATATGACTCGAGAGTAAGTCACCTGTGAGTGATATATTATTAAAATTAGTAATTATTATTTTGACTTCACGGTGACCTTTCACTATGTAGTAGTCTGGCATTTAAAAAATAGCGCAAAAACATACTATTGTACATCAGGTCTATACAGATGGTAAAGATTATTAAGAAAACATGATTAAAATTTATGCTAAGTTCTTGACTGGCATATGTATAATGCTTTCAGAGTATCTGCAACACATGACAAGGCAAGTCATTGTAATCACCCTGAAGATGCATCAAAACAGACACACTATACACAACACACAGTTACATTACACCACACTGACACAATACAGCAGACAGACCATACTCAACACACAGATATAGTAGATCACGCTGATACAGTTCAACAGAGAGACCACATTGATATCTCACATGGCACTGACACAATACCACAGATTGTGCACACTGGCATAATGCAGCAGATAGATCATGCTGATACATCACATCACACTGACATGATACAGCAGACAGACCATACTCAACACACAGTGCAGCCAAGAGACCATATTGATACCTCACAGCTCACTGACATAATACCACAGATTGTCCACACTGGTATAATGCAGCAGACAGACCATGCACAAGACACTGGAAAAACATGGCACAGAGATACCTCACAGGATGCAGTTCAAAGCCAGGTTCAGATTCAGACAGAATTGAGGTAATATCAAATAAACTTTTTTTTTAATGTTTGTATTAGCTATAAATAAATGTAATTGAAATGTTGTTGATTAAAAATATTGCATGCTTTTAGTGTACACAATTAGTATCGTTAACTTGTATTAGGAGCAGAGCAAAATTAAGGAATCAGGTAGTCACTGGTGTGTGTGTGTGTGGTTTATTTTTTAAAGTATAGATCCCATAGTGTTATTTTGAGTTTCTTTAATCCTTCTCAGCCATTTTGCTTTCCTTTGCCTTTTGTTTCTTTCACATTTATGTGTTATTGTGGATATTCACTTCTTTTTGATATTTTACTGTCAACATACAATTGTACATGTAATATGAATTTATTTAGAATTCATTTATTGTTCCCATGAATTCCTTTAGAGAATATAAAAGATCTATATTTTCAGCATGGATTTCACATTGGAGTCTCTTGGTATGTTTTCTTTTATTTTTAAGTTTAAAGTGAAAGTACCTTTTGAAGCTTAATGTTTGCACCCATCAAAAATCAAAAATGTTATATTCTGATATTTATAAGTACATTGAATTCATAACCATTCTGTAATTTTTACATTTGATTGTGTTTACTTCCTTCTCATTAGTGTATTATAGGTATATACATATTTGTTTAATTATTGTCGATATGTCACAGTTAAATATTTGAACTGATTTCAGTATAATCCAAATATCTAATTTGATTCAGCAGCCCTCTTGAATGACATCTTCAATAAATACATTAAGACTGTAGCAGTAATTTTTTCATTGCAAATGAACTTTATTTCAGGTGGTACTTGGCAGCAGTCTGTTTCAGATGACTCTCATTCGCTTGTTTCAGGCAATACAAGTATGGAAAAGAAAAGTAAGGCTAGGAGACAAATTTTGTCACAGATGTTTTATTATATTGTGCCTTTTATGGTTCCTTTCAGCATTATTAAACTTTAGAAGACTGTCAACTATTCCATGTTTGCCTTGTGCTCTTGAGCAGAAAAGAGACTAAAAATGTGTCATATTTCATTGCTTTCATAGGCAAAGGAGATGAATTAAAAATAAATTTCATTTAAATTGATTTTCTTATTATTAATTCTGCCTGTTTGTATTTGCTTCTTCTGTTTTTCCACTGTTGCAAAGTATTTTATGATATCTCTTTGTTGTATACTTTTTTTCATTTCTGTCAATTATATCTGTGTCTTTGCTGCTTAGTTGTACTTGGTGAAGATCCTCGGCAGATAACAGTGGCAAGTGTCCAACTTGTTCCAACCACAAGCCAAGTACAACCCAGACCTCAAAGTAAGAATAATGCATGTAAAGAACTGCATATCATAAATACATACATGTCAAAGATTTTTGTTTCCTTTCTTTTCCTCCCTCCCTCTTTTTCTGTCATTTGATAAGTCTGTCATGCTGATATCCCTTTGTTGTATTCTTTTCTTCATTTATGTCAGTTACTTGTGTGTCTTTACTGCTTAGTTGTACTTTATCATCGTTCTCCACCTGTTTATGTTTTACAGATACAGAGCATGATTATGTCTATATAAACTGGACATTATTATTATTGCAGGTGAAAATCCTCAGCAGATAACAGCAGCTTGTGTCCAACTTGTTCCAGCCACAAGCCAAGTACAACCCAAGCCTAAAAGTAAGGATAATGCATATAAAGAACTGCATATCATACATAACTTAGGTTATGGCTTTTCTGCAGAGTTTCAGTGTATAGCAGTTGCCTTTGATAAAAGCATATAGCTGTGTTAACTTTCTGCTTCTTGGAACAGGACACAAAACTCTTGATTGGAATAAATGATTTTACTCATAGATTGTGAGTAGATGAGTATTGATTGATTTCTAACACACGTTTTTGCATGTTTGCAGGGCCTCGAGTTGCCTGGAACGCGGAGGCACTCAAAGCATTAGAAGAGAGTGTTGGCCCTCTAAATGCTCTAGGTGGCTCTTTGCCTGGATTTGCCCGCCTACAACAGATTAGAAATAGTACACAAGTGTTACAGAAATATAGTGTAGAGCAAATATATCAAAAAATATATAAAACGAATTACAAGAAGTGAAAATGCATGCATGCAAGCGTGCACACATACATATTAGGGATTTACATTTTTTGTTAAAATGCCCTAAAAACATAGCTCTACATAATAGATATATTCCACTTTTTTAAATTCCCCTACACCCCTAAGGCTCACCTTTTGTATAAGAACCTTAAGGGAAATGTAACTGCTAATGGTGTTGTATACATTGTGCAGTATTAAATGTCATTGTATTGTTTACTAACAAGCTGCAGTCTCAAACACAATTGTAACGTTGATCGTGTACAGCCAGCCACTGTTAATATAACCTGCAGTATGTGGTACTGATATGGGCCAGATGGCCTCCCAAGAAACTAATAAAAAATATGATGATATTACAGCAATGACTAAAAACAATACCAGCAACCTGATGTTTATAAATGACAAATTTTCTCAAGCTGGTAAGTCTGAAAGGGTCTGCTTGTGTCAACATTATCTCAAGTGGAAAGTTTTTGATATCACTTTCATGGATGTTGTAATTTGGTAACTGCATGTTTTAAATACATTGTTCAAAAGGTTAAGTATACTGATAGCAATACAATACATTACCGCTTTATTTATCCCCAAGAAGTGAGAGTAATTAAGCTTTTCTGTCGTCAGAACCTTGTTAAAAGAAGATTGATTGCAAAATGAACAATATTTTCTGTAAAATGTATTCTATTTGTTTATAGAAAACGCATTTAGATTTTTAGACAATTTTATAATATAAACACATCGTCGCAACAGATGCTATTGACTTGTGACTTGTTTTACCACTAACAATTAAAACATTGTTTTTGATTTTTTGTAAACAATTGTATAGATTGTTCTGTTGTGAAAACAAAACATCTACTTTGAGAATTTATTTAAGATATACAAAAAAAGAATCGTAAACACGAGGCCTTTCTTTAGGAAAGCCGAGACTTACACCGGACATGAACCTGAGTCGCTTATCCAGTAATGAAGGTCCGTGGATGAGACCATGCAGATAATACTAACAACTTGATAATCTTTGTAAAAATGTAGGTAATGATTTTAGTTTCAAATATACGGGGTAATCCTGTAAAAATATGGTTGCAAGTAGGTACTTTAATCATCTATGTTACTTGTGTTCATTGATATATGTATTATTCTCAACTGCTCTTACTTAGAACAGTAAACCGAATATGGAAACAAAGATTTGCTGTTTATAGATGCTGCTTGGTACACGCTTAACCTGTATACAGCTATGATGCTGTATTAATAAAGTGCTCAGTGCTATAGCGTCAATAACAATAAAATTAACTTGATACAATATGTGGGCTATATTATTGGTGAATACCTAAGATCTGTTTTCAATACGTTTATTTGGGGAAAAATAAAAACAGAAAAAAAACTGAAAGAATGTTTTTCTAATTGATGCTTATTTCCTGCCTATAAGAAGTGGTATTTTATGATTTTCTGTCCTAAATATTCAAGGCACGCATAAATATGAATGTGTTGCAATATCACAGATATTGTTTTTTCAGTATGGACTGTAAGGAATTTAGCTGTTGGTACAATTTTCACTGGACTTTTGCACTCTAATTCACTCACCCACCTGAACACATTGACATGTCAGTAAAAAATCACAATTTTGTTGACAGTGTGCCAATAGACATAGAAAAAATGCTTGGCATGTTCTCTACTGAGGCGGCAAAAACAATGAACAACTGCGGTACTCGTTCATAGGCACAAAAGCGAGACATTTACAGTTGATAGAAACACTTTATTTCCAAAAACCACTGCTTCTATTAGTGATAAAAGAGTAACCTTAATAAAAAAAATGTAACTTTAAAGTTTCTCATCCTGTAACACAATAACAAAGAAGTGACAATGTTCAGAATGTACTGAACGTTATAATCATAATCACATTGTCACCAAACCTAAAAACATACCTAGAATGTTTGGATGTTGGCGTACCAAAGAAATCTTTTAATTTTGTCTAGGTGACTTTCATCAAGATAGAACATTTTCCTCAGAAGAAAATTATTTTGAGACAATTCTTCTAACTTATCTGAGTCATGCAGCTATTTTCAGACAGAAAAACTGTTATCCGGTCATGAAAACTGGCATGGATAAAAAGATTATGCAGATGAGAATATTATGAAGGCATTTGTACCAAACAACAACCAGTTTATAGGAACTTTCTTAAGGTCTTCAACAATAATAATGAAAGTGAAATCGCACCGATTAACAAAATGAGATATTCAATGTGTTAAAGCTAATGTCAGCGCTTTGGATAGTGAAGATTTTGCCAGGAGTATTAAAGATTTTTGCATGTGGCCATCATTTAGCTTTACCAAAGAACAATAACAAAACCTTTTTCTGACAGGTTTAGTTAAAATAAAAATCTCAATGTCTGCTTATAGCATCAAGACCCTCCTAGTATCCGAGTGTCCCTTTAGATAGTTATATATTATACATAACATCCAATTGACAATGAAATAAAAAGTCAGTTTTTTTTCAAAAGTGAAGTCCAAACAATAAAAGCAAAATTGAAAGGCAGCAAATGTCCTGTTCCCAATCAAATTAGATTCACACAATTTTGAGATGGGAGACCCAACAGCCACAGCAGAGAAGCTACAGCCCCTGCTGCAGAAAATTTTGGAGCAGGAGCAAATTCCAGCAGACTGGAAACTTGGCTATCTGGAAAAACTATCCAAGAAAGGTGACCTGACCCAGTGCAGCAACTGGCGTGGGATTATGCTACTGTCCATTCCTAGCAAGGTGCTGACCAGAATCATCATGGACAGACTGAAGAATGCCCTAGACAAGAGATTGCGGCAAGAACAGGCAGGCTTTGACCAGGGTAGATCATGCACAGACTATATTGCTACACTGTGAATCATGATTGAACAGTCCATCGAATGGCAGTCCCCACTCTACATGACATTTGTGGATGTGGAGAAGGCATTTGATTCCGTAGACAGAGAGACCATCTGGAATAAGATGCAGCACTACTGATTTCCACCAAAGTTCATTACCATCATCCAGCAGCTCTATGAGGACTTGACATCCTATGGGAAGCTGACTGACCTCTTCGCAGTGAGGACTGGAATAAGGCAAGTTTGTATGCTCTCACCGACAATCGTCATAAAATCGATCATGAGAAGAACAACCTCTAACAGCAACACAGGCATTCAATGGACCTTTGTCATGGATCTCGACTTTGCAGATGACATCAGCCTGTTGTCCCACAAGAAACAACATGCACAGACAGCTCACTCGGCTCTCAGAAGAAGCAGCGACAACTGGCCTGACAATCAACATCAATAAGACAGAGTTAATGTGGGTCAACAAGCAAGAAGCCCAACTTCAACTACACGGGGAATGTATTACAGAGACTGACCGCTTCACCTACCTTGGCAGCGTAGTCACCAAGGATGGAGGTGCAGATGAAGATGTAAGAAGCCGAATAAATAAAGCCAGGCATGCATTCCACATCCTGTGGCCCATCTGAAAGTCCAAGGCATTATCTCAGCACACCAAGATCCGCATCTTTCATACGAACGTAAAATCTGTCCTTCTATATGGGTCTGAGACATGGCATCACCAACAAGATCCAAACATCCATCAACAGATGTCTGCACCACATCCTTAACATCAGATGGCCCGAGAAGATCTTCAATGCAGACCTGTGGGAGAGAGCCAACCAAAACCTGCCAGCCAACACACCAAGAAGCGAAAGTGGGGCTGGATCGGTCACACCCTGCGAAGAGATCCAGACAGACGTGGAGAAGATCGGTCCATGACGAAGTGGAGGCAGCTGGAATGACATGGACCCAACTGGGGAGGGAGGCCCAGAACCGGGTTCGTTGGCGTGGTGTAGTTGCGGCCCTATGCTCCACTGGGGGCGAAAAGGAATAAGAAGAAGAGTTAGGTCTTTCCCACGAGAGTAGGCATTCGCCAGGGCTGCTCTCGATCTGCCCAACATAATGCCCGTCAGGACCACCACATCTTTGAGTCCTCTGAGGGAGGCCGTTAAGTAAGTTTGCCGATGACATCGATCTGATGTCCGATACCCACCGAGATCTGAATTACAAGATCTGACCAACAAGCTCGCCACCAGCGCGAGCGCTTATGGGAAGCAAATTATTACAGCCAAGAGCATAAGGTCGTGGTGAACACTACTGGATCTGGCAGAATGAAGATCCGCATAAACAGAGTTTAGCTGACTCGAAAATACCTAGACGCGAATATTTCAAAAGACGATATAGCTGTGCGCCGGACATTCGCCTCACGATCGGAGCAACGATGGTCAGGCTCAGCAAGCTGTGGAACAGCAGAAGTATTCGCTTTTGCACGATATTTACGCTATAAAAGTCCCTAGTTGTCTCTATTGGGCTGTACGGTGTTCACATTGCTCATCAAGTCGGTGCGAGGGATCCAGGCATTCGAGACAAAGTGCTTCAGGAGACTCCTCCGAATGTCATAAAGAGAACACAAGACAAAATAAATTAGTCCGTTGCGTAGTTGCCAAACTGGTGCGTCACCAGAAGCCACTAATTTTCGCTACCATCTAATGATGGAAGCTGACAGGGTTGATTGTCGACATGATACATTGCCGAAGGCGCTCTTACAATTAAGGGTATGTAGATGGCAGTCACCGCTTGGGAAAACCAAAGAATCGCTTAGCAAACACGAAGGAGTAAACTTCTCCGCCAAAGCTCCCTCTAACGGCACCACAGGATCGAAAGCGTTGGGATCGAGCCTTCGCCGCTGATTATTCTCATCGTGTGTCCTCGACGAGTGGTACTGGTGGGTCTCGTACGAGTGCCAGTTAATGGAAGTGATGATTAGGAGCACCAGTCCCAATACTGGCGGATGTCCTCTTATCCAAGGAACAAAAGACCAACTTGGACTGTGTCCAAAGCGCGGTTACCACCATCGCGGGCCAAAAAGTCTGCATGGTTTGCAGGTGAGGTCTTGAAAACAAATAAAACACCGTTCTAGAGGTGGAGATAGCTTGGTCAACTTTCCACGTGATACGGAAACGTAGGACTCAGTTTCAACACCTTTCATGGTAAATCAATAATCCTTTCATAGAACAACGAAGCGATGAAAATCAGTGTGGTTCGGCGGTGTCACCGGTGTCGTCCGTCAGAGTAGTCTAGACCAGAGGCTTTCAAACTGTGGTATGACGGGTGTTACGGGAGCACCATGTGCCAATATAGAAGAATGCGTATCTATATTTTACGGGGTACTCGTCTGGAAAAGTTTGAAAACCTCTGCTCTAGACGGTCAACACTGACACCGACATAGAAAAATATTGGCTGCAGGGTGTAACAGACTGGCCACACGTACATGCAAAACTGGCGTGCAGTTGCTCAAGACAGACCTAATGTGTTGTGTGTATACATGAATGGTGGTGACTTTGTGATTCAGTATAGCATACTTCATGTGCTTTAAGCGGCAATAAAGCGATTTACGAAACTGTGTGCTTCAATGTTATAGTTCGGTGAAGAATCTATGTCTGTGCCCAGATACCGAGCTATTGTTATGAATGCTGCTAGTTAAATTGTTGTTCAGGAACACGTGTCTTACATTATACTTTACCACATCCATTACAGTTCTATGTGAAGCTCACGTATCACCAATTGTGGGCCGACAAAATTGTTCTGGCAACAGTGAAGCGACTAGAAGTGCTGTAGTTTGAACATGCAATCCAGCACAACACTGACAACTACCGTCGGGCGTCCTTCGGGGTATTTTTGCAGATAGTTGACGACGACTATGACCAAAGAAAGAACAAGAACGTGCTGACGAACATACAAGAATGGATTGGCCACACCCTCACTGGCACATGACAAACCTAATTAATTGGCGATCAGGCTTAAAGCTTCTTAGCCGTTGCGTTCATCCAACACCACTTGTCATCATGCAGGTACTATCAAGCAATTTATAGCGATAGAACAGATAGATTATGATGTGAACACGAAGCTTCGTGTTTTAATACGTGTTATGATAATTAGTACAAACTGGAACAAAAATGCTGTGTTGTGACCCATCGATTCCCCCACCCTCACACTTGGATTTATCTACCCTTATATTTTTTGGAGAAACAAAACAAAACAAAAAACCCCGCTGTTGCTGATAGTTAATGGGCACTGTGGCACAGGTATGAACTGATGTCCATTTGCGGCGTCACATTAAAAAAAATTATATATATATATCCCCAAACCGACATGGAGTACTGTATGACAGTCAACAGTGGAAATGAGCCTAAAATGCTGAATATTATTGTTGTCTACCCTGAGGAACGAAAGATAAAAGGAGAGAAATGAACATAAATTTTAAAAATTCAGTCGCCTTTTTGTGTCACATTTTTCATTCTCTTCGTCTTTCTTGTTCTCTCTCTTTAATGTTACTATAATACATTGGCGAATACGGGCAGTCTTTACCCTGTCAGCAAGCCGTTTCTCCTCAGTTTTCTCTTCGCTATACGTTCTCAACTCTACTGGGCGGGCAAGAAAGACGCCTCGGGCATTGCTGGTGACCACCCACCATAACTTTCAGGCGAGATGAAAGCATTCAGCGAAGACGGACCGCGTGTACTCCTACTCACCCGGGCCGAAAAAAATTATTTTCTGCCAAGCTATAAAAGTTCGGCCTTTAGGACAAATTTAAACAAGTGGCAGGGCTTTCAGGTTGTAATGTTACCTGTTACACCTAACCAGCACCACGAAAGCAAAAAAAAAAAAAACCAAACAAACAAACTTGTCAGTTGCATATATATCACGCAAACGCAAACTGCAATGTAGCACTCTGTTACTGTAAAAGTTAGGTTAGCGCGTTATTTTTGTAGAGGGTAGTAAGACTGCCGAGGCTGTCCTTTCTCCCGCCTGCTGCGTACGTAATAGCCATCCTTGAACAACCAAGTTATATAACTCCGTGCTGGAACTGTCCGCTAGTGTCTGGTTGGCCTATTGTTATATCCGAAGTCGCGTGACCTATTTGTGAAGGTCATGACCAGGTAGTGCAGGATGGGTGGTGTACACGCACCATAAGGATAATCACACACACACTTGCGCGATCACTAGAAGTAAATTTTTAGTGGTATGCCAGAGAACAGACGAGCGCGTGCGTACAGCCCCCACCCCAAAAGACACATAGATGCACGAAAGCACTCAAGTTTATTTTTTTCATGGCATTGCTTCGTTTTTTTTTTTAAACCATAATAGTAAAATCCCCACATAATCTTTTAAATGACATATCATTTAACCTCCCAGGATGAAGCAAAAGAAAATCCAGAAAATATCACCCACACATTTATTGGAATCGCAATCAATAATAAAGTTAATTAGACATATTAACAGGTCACTTATATCGCACTTATCAAAACTAGCAACATCTCCCACTGGCATAATACACTGTAAAAATGTTCATTCATTTGATCCTTAATGGATGGAACATACATAACAATTACACATACCTAACCAGCTATAGAAAGTCAAAACAAAATGCAGCTTTACAACTCATCACAGAAGTAGTCTCATCATATCCACCTTTTGGCTGAAGGATGATATTTTGAGCCCATGACTATGTGCTGGAAGAAGGTCATTTCAGATAAAACACCAGGAACATTCTTACCAACTACATCTAACTTCAAATTAACTTAAAATTGATAAATATTTAACTAATGAAACTTATGGAACAGAAATAGCTTTAAATCATTCAAAAAAGCAACAGATGACAAAACTGTCACATTTCCATTTTTCCCAAATTCTCAAACATCGAAAAAGAACCTGCAGAAAAACAAATCTTCAATTAGGTACAGTTGTTCATGTGTACAAGTTATTTCACTACCATGAATAACATTCATATAAAGCCATTCAGACAGTAATGAAAGCTGAACTTCACTTTTTCAGTTTTTACAAATATGCAGATGTAACATCTCTTGTTGTTGATTTTGGAAGGGAAAGTGCTTCCACCTTGAGGTGATTTTGCAATGTAACACCTCAGCTGTTATTAGAGTCATATGGGAAAACACAAAGCAGAGATTTTCTTCGGAGAGGAAATCACAGTCGTTTAGCGTTATGTGTATTGATGCGCAGTGGTTTTTATGAACACCCAACGGGTTTAAAGAAGTTGTACATGTTTTATCCAGCTTAGTTTAACTTTTGGCTTCAAAGAAACAATTTTTGTTCAATCTTCTATGGGGACATCCGTATGTGAGCACGTTTTGATGTAAATTATTCATGCAGATTCAAACATCCAAAAATAGCCTACATGATCATGTGATTGTTTCTTCACGGGTAAGGTAAGTAGCTTTCAAAGTATTAATATAGAAGGATGTAGTTGACTTAACAGTTTTTTAGTATAAAATAAGATGGTTACAATTATTAAGCAGTCAATAATGCATCAAAAAATGCTTGCATGCTTAAAAAAGATGCTCAAATGGAATTTTAGAACTTTTTTCCCCACGGATGCACATAGAAGCAAGGAGGGGAAGAGTGAAAGAGAAATATAAAAGTGGGAGGGAGAATAAGCAAAATAAAATAACAGGCATCGGTTTCATTCAAAGAAAACATGCCTGTGCTCTCTCCCCACATAAGGGGAGACATGGGGGTTACATGGAATGTACAGTTAATTACCATCCATATCAGAATCTTCCTCTTCTGTGTCAATGTCGCTAAACATGTCTGTTACGTCATCACAACAATCCACAAGTGCCGGATACTCCTTAGTTGCTGACAGCAAACTGCCAATGGAGCAGTCAAAGTTAACTTTCTGAAGTCCAGGCTCATGGCCAAAAGTGCCCTGAAGCAAATGTAACATGTCCTCTACTTTCAGCTTGCTGAGTGACTTAGCATGATTAAGTCCATGATTGTATCGAGTGCCATCAATCAAAGACTGGCTTGGTGGGTTATTATAATGCACCAGCCACTGCTGCAGAAGGTTTATATCTTCGATGATACGCTTTTCTTCTTCTTCTGCCCGGCAGCATTCTGCTACAGTATTGGCAGCTTGCACTTGCTCTTTGCACAAGTTATGATTGTTGCCTTCATATAAGGGCGACTTAGGGTCTGCAAGCTGGGCAAATAAAACATCGATGCCCTTATCTTTAAGCTTGCTACCAACAGCCTGTAGAAGTGTGGTGTTTACATGAAGCTTCTTTGTGAGTCGCATGGCAATTTTCTGGCCATCTGCACAGAAAATTATGCATGTGTCAATTTTAAGAATGGTGTGAGTGACCCAAAAACATTCCGTAGAAAAAAGGTCAAACATTATTTATATAATAGCATGCATACTGCTTTTATGCAGCCATCACAACCAAAATTTAATATCTAATACATGAATCAAATGTACATTCAACAATAACCAAAGTATAAAGTCATACTGTATATGCCTTGAAGGGAAGAAATGTAAAGTTAGAGTGCAAACTACATAATGTTCACATAAACGATGCCTCAGATGACAGCAAAAAGGATAAATGATAGCTCCTTAAGTCATGCAGTGGATGATAGTGCAACCCTGTATCGTCTAACTGGAAATTAATAATGATGATTTATTTAGCCCCTTTCCAAAGATTTGCTCAGAGCACTTCACATAAATTATAAATAGACTGAATCAGTAACAAACATGAACTTATATTTGCATATAACAGACATTATCACTTCTACAACACACACATTATGCATTCTCATGGTCAGAACAAGGTCGCAGTAAAATCGCTGATTAACTGGAAGATTTAAAATATTTAATAAAATCCTTGCTGCACTGAGAGGTGAAGAAATTACATTGTACTCGAACATCAACCTGTGCACAGGTTAAATTTTTAAAGATACTGAATAAAAATAAAATGCAAACCAGCATAGCGCTTCTTCAGTGCCAGCAATTGCTGACGCTCTGTAGACAGCTTCCTGGCCTTCTCCATCAGAGGGTCTTTCCGTACAGCAAATCAAACAGACACAATGATCACAACAAGCACCAATATATGTTAAAATAAAATGCATGAGCATGACAAGATCACTCATGGTAATGATAATCAATAACACGACCGATGGCATGCAGTCATTTTACTGTCTTATGGGGGATAGATAGTGAATTATCATTTCTGAATGCTTTAATTCAGTTTGAAGAATATTGCTTTGTTCAATTCTTCCTAACTTTATTTATATTTGGTTCAGCACAAGTGAATGTCTATATGACATATATCTTATTCCTAGAGCTTGCACTTAATATCACAAAATGCTGCAGTAATCATCTTCATATCACTACACATGTTCATTGCTGCTTTTGAAGCATTAAGAAAACAGGCAATACTTATTGTGCAGTATGATGTCTTTTACATTTTCAGTATTTGTCTTACATTTGGATGTACAACAATCTACATACCTCTCTGACCATCGTTTGTCACTAAAATCTGTGTCAGTTGATGAAGCCAATCCACAGCATTTCCATCATCTGAAGTCAAAGACAGTTTACAAAAAAGAAAAGTATAGCTATGAGGAGCACCATAATCAAGCTGCTTAAAGGGACTATTATCTCTGGGTTCATGAATTCTTTTGTTCTAGGTGTTAAACACAGCCCATGTTCTCTTACATTAGTTATGAAAATATTACAGGGAGATGCTTACTTTAAGCATTTCATTCTATCCTGAGGTATTATTTAGTTAAACAGTGTTACTTACACTTTCTTTCCATGTCACTGATGATTACCTTGGAGTTTAATTGAATTTGTCTTGCTTTCTTAAGTCTTACAGATAATGTCTGAACTGAAAGGAAAAACCACATTACAAAGCCATTCGAAAAATGTGTTAAAAAACCTTTAAAACAGAAAAACAATTATAATAATAAACATGCATGACACTTGTCAACAAGGACACTGCACACAAAATGTTCATGTGCACAATGGATGAAAAGTACAAAGGAAATAAATATTTTGCCACTTATTTTTTTTTTCAGTAGCTAAATGGGAATCATTACTTGACTTCCTTGCACCCTCTTTTCACATCACACATGTATAATGGGTTACTCCATAAATTACCAATAGAACAGAAAATTCTCCGTCCATAATTAAGTAGAGCACTGCTTAGCAGATCCTGCCTATTCGGCAGTGTCATCTCTTTGCTCCATAAGAATTTTCTCAGGTATGACCATAATCTTTCCATGGCTTCGCCATCTATTAGACCTGTTCCTTCACAGTAGCGCTGGCCAAAGGTCATCTACAACAGAAGCATAAAATCCATAATTGAAAACAAAAAATGTCTCTTATAAACAAGTTGTGTCTCTGGATATGCTAGTCTTGGGTGTGTATACTGTGTTAATTTATGGCCATATTTATGTGCATGTAATAATAATAACTGATTTATTAAACACTGGCAGTGCTTGCAGAAAACTAACCTGACACTTTGTATTGTGAGCAAAGCTATGGAAAACAGGAACAACCAATCTGAATCTCTCTGCAAGTTGTCCAGTCAGTTCTGGATACTTCTGTTGAAATAAAAAAATAAGGCTAGATGTACAAAGGCTACAGCTCCACTGCAACACATTTTCATCACACCTTAAGATATATATGATGTAACCATTTAGTGATAAATATTCATGAACTCTCGTCTGTCTTATCCAAAGTAAAAACCAATCAGAACAGGAAATAATAATCACTTAATTTTGATGTAATTATTTTCCTGTGGAAACAATCACCATATGTTTTACATAAAGAAAATTAATACCCTGCTACAGACAAGACCAACAGTTTGAGTATATATAACATACAAATCAACGTCAGTTTATTTGTTCTACAACACCTAAGATTCAACAAGTGTCTTACACACCCTCAGATGAGCTTGCAGTCTACAGGCAACATCATACATAACAATCTGTTTTTCCGTTGTAGCACCAACTTGCCCTGTAGCAATCTGCTTCATGATATAGACTGGATATGCAAATCTGAAACAGATTCTTACAATTAGTGACATGTTATATACTAGGTCTAAGTGTACTATTATATTCATGACCATATTCCATAAATTACCTTTCTCCATGCTCCATGTTAACAAAATGCAGTGGAAATCCATGGTGACACACAGAGCCAAATACTCCTTTTATATCAAGATTTGAGCTTTTATTTTTAGCCCTAAGCATGTCACCAGCCTGGAAGTCTGAGCACTCCTGCAAGAAAGAACATAAAATAATAATGTTGATATTCATAACAGAAGAACAAAATAAAAGTATATATTTCAGTTGGAAAAATATCATACAAGGGTATTATTTTATTAGATCTGGTAATTGGTTAAAACTACTGATAGAAACCTGTACCTTATCAAGAAAATATGTAATAATGGTAAAAAAGTTCCTTCTTATATTTTATGTTGGACTGGTTGCAAAGCAGTCCTGTTAACTATAGCGTTTTAGCAACCAAAATTAGCTGGAATCAAAATACTGTACTCACTGATGATTCAGGAACAGATTTTGATATTGCTTTGGAGTGATTATTAGTGAAGTCTCTGACACTTTCATCTGAACTAAACACTCTGAATCTTGCATACTGGAGTCCTGGTCCTGACCCAGAGTGCTTTTTGTGGACAAGGCCAAAATTGGCGTCCATCGAGATGACGGACCTTTCAGGTTTCTACCATAAATATATGTGCAAAACAATGCTTAAATTGGAATCTTGATATGATCACAAAGGTATCTATAAAGCACCAGTTCTTGCTACAGGCATTCATGATGCATACTTTTGGAAACTCATAAATACATGGCCATGCACACACACACACACACATAGGAGGAGAAAAAGGTAAGCTTCAATACATGCTTTAAAGACAGTCAGTGTAGGATTCTAGAAAACATTAAGTGGCAGAAGTCTGATTAGAGGAATGCAAAGCCAGATAGCGAGAAGCAGAGAGAACCAGACAGTGTGTAGATGTGAATTGAGTTGAATACTTTGATCGGGGCAGCACCCTTGAGACACTTAAAACAGTTAACTGAACATCATTATCAGTATCTACATATTTTTACATTTCCCTAAATCATACTTTGATGATTTAAAAAAAAATCTTTTATTAAAAAAGAAACCCCAAACCTATAATTAAAAGATTGTTACACAAATCTTATAGCTAGCAAGACAGCGTAATAAATCCTGTGTAATGAAGAACAAATCAGCACTAATACAGACAGCTAGTAGACAGTACACATACCAATGTACACACTGGGCAGTTCTTGCTCAAAATGTCTGGGGAATGTGCCATCTCAAGGCATGACACTTGGTGATGATGGAATTCAGTTAGTGCGTTTCCTGAAAACAATATTTTTGTAAACTAAAATACTTTTTTCTTGGTACTAAAACCAACTGCAAATAACCAATGACCAACTGCCAATAATCAGTGACACAAATTTTGCATCCGTCAATGTTCAGCACACATGACACAATTCATAATTGATTTCATTATAATGATGCAGTTTCACATAAAAGAATGTAAGATATAAATTATTACCCAGTGCCAGGTAGAGGTTTCTGCAGTCAGTTGTGTGAGGAGGCAAAAATGTATTTCTTCTTTCTAATGCAAAGCAGAACTTTTGCAGAGATAACTGGCCTTCAAGTTGTAGCATTCGGCCTAGTTCCATTAGTGTTATTGTGAAGGCTGTTTCTGGCTGTTTGGGCGTTGCTGGCCATAATCCCCTTCTAACTAAAGTAACAGCCTCCGGCTCACAATGGCAAAAATGGGATTTTACTGTGTGTTGTCTTCCTGCAACAACATACCAATTATCAATCAGTATTATTAGGATCAATTAACCTGGCAAACATACCTTTATGAAAGCAGTTTACCACTCTAGGTCCCTGCTAAGAATGATCAACCCTTTCAAACAAATGAAGTCTTCAGTAAGGTGATTGCCATTGAAAAATCATTTCTTGTGGCATTGAAGATACCATTGTGGTTTCAATAGTAGAATGTCATAAGGTATATTCTAATGTTTGCAATGAGTTGTTGAGCGACCTGTTGGCATAAAAGAACTTACTATTATGAGAAACAAATTGTCACTATAGTTCTTGTGGTCTTTTTCCAACATAATGTACTTCTTATATTGCTGCAACTAATTCACTTACCTAATGAGTCAACAACTCTTATCTGGCGAGAATATATACTGTCACATGAGTGTTCATGGATTAGTGTTGTGTCTTTAATTAGGGGCACAAACATAGACACATCCTGAAAAAAATAAACATGAGCAAATTATCAAATAGAAAAAAAGTAAATTATATTTTGTAACTACAGAAAAAAATATACAGCTACGCAAGTGACTTTATTAATTTCAACATAGCAATTCTCTATGTAGTGTTTATTACTATTTTAATACAGGTTTAAGCATGTACACTGCACACAATGAAGTGTTTTCCCATAAACTAAGATTTTAAATGAAAATACTTTCACCAATATTACACATTTTAGTACTTACATTTTTCCAAACATATGACTGATGGTACATAACCACGCGGTGAATATTTTCGCTGCACATCATGCAGTATAGTGTATTAGGTCCACAGTCAGGACACCATACAATTTGTGGAACCTCAGAAGACCCACAGAAGGAACATTGCTTTGAAGCAGGACAAAATCCTTCCATACGGGCAACACCCAGGGCAGGTCGTATTTTTTGCCATCCTTCAGCCTCGTTTATCATCCTTTTCTTGTGGCTGCTAGGTTCTGCCATCTCAGATTCAGCTGTTAATAGTAGAGGTAAAGCATATTTTATAAATGGACCCATTAAAAAAAATCTAAACATTAAACTATAGAAAATAATTCCACTCTGAAATAGTCCTTAAAAAAACTTTGCATGCTCCAGCAATGTCGGTCATAATAATTATAATATACCCTTATTATGCATAAAACAACTGGCAGTTGTTATGTGACATTAGTGCATTTTATTCAGCAAACTTTTATTAATTGGTATGCAAAGTGTCATCTAATATTATCAATGACTGTTACACTCCTAAGTGTAAGTAAAAATTGCAAAAAATCTAATTTTATACAGATAGCAATAATGTTCTATAGAATTTTGTGATCAATAAAGTTTCCCATAGTTTCATCATAATTTAGAATGATAGCTATTCTGTCTATTCTGTCTCATTAAAATAAAATCTATTTCCAATACACTACTGAGAAAATACAATAAACTATCTAGCATACATTGGTGTGCCAGATTACAATGTATCATCCATTGATTCAGGTTTTCATTATTCATGCAGATGTAGATATAGAAAGATAAAAGTGAGAAAATATAGCTGTAGATGTGAAATACTCTCACGTGTGAGGCATATTTAGGAGGCGTTTTAGTTGTTAAGTATACAAGTTAATGAATAAATAATATATATTCAACACACACACATCTATATATATAGTTCAATTGTTGCAATTCCTAGTTAAAATGGTAATTTAGTTATCCACATACTCTCTGCAGGTAGAAAGGCTACATTGGGTTCATGGTCCTCCTGTTGAATGCTTCTGGGTTCATGCTCCTGTTGAATGATTCCGGGTTCATTGTGTTCTGGTGAATGTGTTTTTTTTTTTAAAGTTCCGGTACTCTGTTGGGGTAAATCGCACCTTACGGGTCTTACCCATCTTTCCATTATCTTTGATAACACCAAAGCTTTGATAAGTAATTACCCTTTTTCCTCCCCTTCTTATCATTGTTGATTGCAGATACAAATCTGGAAAATGAAAAAATACCTCCAGTGAATAAATAACTGCTTACCCTACAATTCACATTTTTCATTTGGTCTGATAAGTGCTAATAAAATATACTTTGCAAACTGACATTACAAATATCATTTCTCAAATGATAAATACATATTTAGCCTGTCTACAGACTCTTAGAATATAGATCTCTCTTACAGAAAGCAGCTGGATCCATTCAAAAAATTAAGCAGACAACAAAATGTAATAATTAAATTCTATTTTTGAATGAAACCTTTAAATAAGCCTTGTATATGCCATTCTATACAATGCGGTAGAACTTTCTTATGGGGGGGATGTGACGTCATAGGCTGGTCTATGTTATTTCGTCAGAGGTTTGGGGTTAGGGTTAGGGTTAGGTTTACTTTATTAGGCACAATTGGGCAATTGAGTGGAGCGAGCAGACGATAATGCCGCGAGCCATTTCTGTTATGGCCGCCATGTTCCCCCCCCCCCATAAGAAAGCTGTTCCTACAATGCTATTAATAATACACGGCAGTTAACTATTACAGCCAGAATTACATATTTAATGCATTTACATTAATTCTTTGAGAGGGGATGTGGGGAGCGCGGAGGATTCTAGGCAATTGGACAGGACCACTGTTGTAGAACGCCAAAGCACCACTGTATTTAAAGCAAATTACACAAACATATGAGGTAATATTGTAAGCATAACTGTCTTCGAATATAGATTAGTGTGACAAAACAGCTGCATCTACTCACCAAACTGAACAGATAACAGAATGTATAGTAAATTCTCCAGGAATTCAGGCGCCACAGAAAAGCGTTAATTACGAGGCCAAAGAGTTAAGTCCCCTGTGTGTTATGTCGGGCATGAGCGAGAGAGAAATAAGAACGTGGTAGAAAGAAGAAAGCGAGCGAGAGAAGAACGCTATTGTAGTATAAAGTGATAATTAAATTCGTGACGTTTTAAAGGCGTTAATTACGAGGCCCGAGAGTTTAGTCCCCTGACGTAGGAAGCTGTTATATGGAGCATTGAGTACCGAGTACGCGATTACAAAGTAAAGTAACTTCCTGACAAGTTATGTTGCATGCCCAGTATGGCCTTTTAACCAGTTATACGTATACTCGGTATGGGGCGAACCGGGTGGAAAGAAAGAAAGAAAGAAAGAAAGAAAGAAAAATTTCTGACTGTAGATTACCTGTGTCAATGTAGGTTTTATTATGAGAGTGGTCTTGGCCTGTCGGCGTGTGTCCCTACGAGCGCCGAGAAAACCACCGACGACACACCACTTGGTGCTTGCTCAAGTGAAAGGGCAATGGACTGCTCCCGAATTATAATAAAATTGTTTGCCTCTATCGCTTTCCCTTATTAATATCAAATCAACAAGCAGCCTTTTTCACGAGTCCTCTATCCCTGAGTTTAGGGTTAACCCAACAAAATGAAGCAGGAGTATTCACCGTCCATCATGGCCCCGTGGTTTCATACTTTTTATCTTCCCGTGTCAGAATTAAGAGGTTTGAAAACTGTATTTTGCAATCTTCAATAGCTTGTAATTTTAAAAATATAAAATGCTAAACTAGAATTTTTTATGAAACAATGTCTGTCGTTTACTTCGAGTCCCAGGTTATTGCCAAGATACCAGGTAGCAGCGGAGATCAATTCTTTACCGGGATCATCGTTAGTAATGTACTTTCATTTCCATGCTTCAATATACGTGAGAAGTAATTTAGCCTTATTTTTTACTCTGTCATCCGTGTTCTATTCAGGGAGGAACATTCGGCCCGCACGGCATGGGTGACGGTGTGTGTTGGACATGTCCCTCAGTTGGCAGCACATTTACATGGAAATCGCGAGACCCACGAGCTGTTCACTGAACAAAGGGCTATTCAGCTCATGTATTAAGATTACAACAGTTCAGGGGCCGTGTGTTAAGTTTAGCGCAAAACTAGTTGCCGAGGTTTTTTTTTATTTTTTTTTTAATTCTTATCACAATACAGTACAGCAATGCAATACACTACCATAGCTCCCACATAGATAAAAATAAAAAAAAGAAATAAATCACACACACACACACACACACACACACACACATGCACACTTTTACATATTCTTCCCTCATTTCTTCTACCTTTGCTTGATTACAATGCCCAAATAAAATTGCATTACATAAAATAAAATAAAAATTTCTTTTAACTTAATTATCGTCGCAGATGTATATGTGCTAAATTTTATCTGCATATTTTAACTGATTTTAAACTATTATCTACACACGCATTTTTAAAAAAAATTGTTTTGCTCGAAATTTTTTTTTTTAACAGGCTGACTACATGTGCCTCAGGCTACAAATACCTTCTAACAACTCTATATTTGTGAACTCTTAAATAGTCTATCCTCTTTATATATTTGGTTTTCCATTATAGTTGTTTTATAGTTGCCGAGGTAGTTTTGTCCAAGTGCAGTAATTAAAATCAGTCGGATTTTCTGTTGCAGTTATTTGTCTGTTGGAGTCATTATTGGTCTTCTTCTTTTGGTTATTCTATAGATGATGTCAGACGCAAAAAGCGAACTTCATAGTTTTTTGTGATCTTCGTCGAATAATTTTTAGATGTGTGTGTGTGTGTTTGTGTGTTTGTGTGTGTGTGTGTGTGTGTGTGTGTGTGTGTGTGTGTGTGTGTGTGTGTGTGTGTGTGTGTGTGTGTGTGTGCGTGTGTGTGAACTGACCAGAGTGAGCATCACTCGGGCAGTGCGAGATGTGTGAGAACAAATCCTACCTGCGCACTGTACTGCGTGCAAGGGTTATTTTACAAGAGGTTCAACGATATATCATACTTTCTGGACAGTCGGCTATATATATATATATATCATACCTGGCGATACATCGCCGTGACAAAAGATACAAGATCCTTATCCCCCGAAACAGTGAATCCCGATAATGGCACACTGTCATGCGCTTTGCATTGGAAGATATTAGACAATCTGAATAGTTTGGAATGATCACGGGTGAAACCAAGTCACTCTCTCTATTGATAGTCAGGACGAGCGAGGGAATTTCTAACACTAGTGTGGAAATAAATACTAGATGTGGTCTTCAATGGGAGCGAGGAGTATACTAGAGGAGAGCTTAGAGTCTCCTTGCGCTGATGGGGCCTCTTTGCACGGACTGTGTTTGCTGTAACCGAGAGATCGTCAACAGCATCACAGAAACGGTCAACATCTTGCGAGGAAAAGTTCTGTTGTACTAGTGTGCATGAAGACCTGGCGGAAAATGCTTGTTGATAAATACTGTCTAGAATTTGTAAGCCTCTCCAGGCGAAGTTCCACGAGAAGATTGAAGCTGACTCAGAGGGGCATAGGAACACAGACACTGCAGCCTGTTACACTAAGACAACAGTACTTTGAAACTTTTGATCACATAATCGAAAATAACTAAAGAAGGTTTAATAAAAACACTTTTAACATGAAAACACTGGTTTGACTTGCAAACCGCAAATGTGACTATAAAGTTTATATTATTTAAATACGACATTGAAAAATAGCTCGCCCGTATAGCGAAATAACTAAAAAATGGTGAGTTTTGTTTCTCATTTAATGCTGCATGGACTTTTAACACTGAAATATTATCACCGTGTATGCGCCTGCGTGTATGGGTGTACTCATACCCATTTATATGTCGTTTCTGTGAATGCAAGCGCCGTTCACACAGTTCGTCTCCCACCAACCCATAAGCCCAACATCTTTCTACGGCCCTGCCAACGGAGTCACTTGACGAAGTATTTTGAGATAACATGATTCTTCTGTGTGTGTATGGTTCTTTTTAGCTTTTCAAAAATAAAACCGCCCTATGTCATTGGGGTGACTGCTCAGCGCCGTAGTTCTCTTGTTGATGGCCTGTTGAAACTGCTTTTGTCGATACACACAGTGGAAACACGTCTTTGATTTTTCTGTTCTTTTCAATTAAAAAAAAGTTCTTGCTCAACGAAAGTTTCATCTCCTTCATCTTATGATCAGCTGCAGTTTGCAAAGCTTGACAAACATCGATTGGGGCTAGCATTAACCGTGTCAAGTCTTTCGTTGACCTCTCCTTTGTCTGATTCCTCGACATGTTCATCTGGTGTTTGGATGTCTTGACCTCGACAGTCCTCAGGATCAAACATGTATGGCATATACTTCATGTCTAGGGAGAATTTCATATTGTTCTTTGTTGTTCCAAGGAATCCGACACATCACACCCACCACTGGGTATGTTTTGCATGCTTATTGTGAGACAACATTACATGAGAATACAGCATACTCGGGTGCCGAAGAGAGATTTTGCAGGACTTCCCAATTACATATGGAAATTGTCAACGCTGAACTCGATAATAAATAAACAGTTTAACTTCAGGGACTGACATTTACTCTCTCTCTCTCTCTCTTTCTCTCTTATTTATAGATATACATGTATCTTCTGCTACTAAACTGTATGTATAACCATGATCGCCTTACTGGCTCTTCAATATAAAAAGTGGTTAGCTTGATAAACCTAAAAGCAAACAAGTGAGAAGAACTAATAACTGCTGAGAAAAGTAACGTTTCCATTAACTGCGCCTTACCTGTACCTGCTGCCATGGTTTACTTATGTCAAAACACCGTTGTTGTCGTTCAGTTCAAAGCTGTACAAGGAAGTGAAAGTTCAGACACTTGCACGAGTGAACACATCCTCGTCTGGGTTTTTCACTTCCTTCTGCAATCAGATAGATATGGCAGCAGGAAAAGGTAAGACTCTACAGACTATTCTAGTGTAGGTGTAGTTTATAATATTGCTACTTTTCTCGACAGTTATCGTTAGCTATCGTGTTTTGTTTTTAGTTTTTTTAGCTCAACAGATTTAAATTAAACATGAGGATGTAGTGAAGTTTGATCTGAATATGATACGTGTCTTTAGATTGAATCCCCTTGCATACGATCTGTCATGTGCGTAGTAATTTTTTATTTCTTTTGTTGTTTATTTTACTAACAGCTAACAAACTGTCTTAAGTGAAAATGAAATAAGAATGTCGCTCGCTTGCGCGCGTGCGTGCCCACCCATCCAGCTAAACTCTCTCACTCACTCGTTACCCACCAAACAGCACACAAAAATCACCATCACAAATACAGAGGTGCGTACGAATGCACGCGCGCACACACAAGTTCTGGCAAAATTGGATCCTGAATATCTTCGATGAAGAAGAAATAGTAAATTGAAACAAAGTGGAGTTAAGGAGCCATGAACTTCGCCATTTCGAGGCTAACTTCTATAAAAGAAAAAGAATAAGAAAACGAGCAACAACAAAAAGTCTGAATATATTTACAGCTTGTTCGGCGTAAACAACCTGCTCCTGAACTTTTTTTTTAACCTAAGGAGTGTTGAATAACCCTTTGTTTACAAAGCAGCTTAGGCGTCTCGCGCGATTTCAATATCAATGTTGTCAACTGAGGGGCAACTGTTTGTCAAGTCTCTTGCTGACCTCGCTCTACTTTTTGGCCACGAAACGTGATGTCAGACACACCTGCATACCCCCACCCTTGCCGTGCGAGCCCGATGATCCTCCCCGAATAGAACAGGGGGTAAGAGCAGAGTAAGAAACAATTCAAACAAGGATAAAGTTCTTCTGACTTGCGTTTCTGAAAATGAAGGTACATTACTAACGATGATCCTGGTACAGACTTGATTTCCGCTGCTACCTGGTAGCATCTTGGCAATAGCCTGGGACTCGAAGTAAACGCCAGACATCGCTTAAAAACATGTATTTAGTTCAGCAGGTTTCAAATTACAAGATATTACTTTTTTTGAGATTGCGACATTCTCACATTTGAAGGGGGAAAGGCCATAAAGCAGCGAGGCCATGTTGAAAGATGAATACGCCTGTTGTCTTCAGTTGTGTTAACCCGAAACTCAGGGACGGATTTAGTGAATGTTTTAATTTGATCTTAATAATGAAAGACAATAAATGCACACCATTTTATTACAATTTGTCCATTCAATAGATGTTAGGGGGAAGTCACTTGCCCTTTACTTTATCAAGCACCAAGTGCTGTGACTCGCAGGATATAAATAGTAAACTTAAGTTCAGACGATACTGACATCAACCTGTTTGATGATAAGCCGTCACCATAACCACAATCACCAACACGTCACCACACTAAGGCGCGTGTCGTCGTGTTGGGGAACACACTCGGACACACACAGACTCCACAGAGCACGCCTGCAAACACTGAGTTCCACGTGTGTTCTCTCAGACAACAAATCACTAACATCTGTACGTGGGCTCGAACGTTTCTAATAATCGGGTGAACTAACAATATATTCTTTACTAAATAACAAAAGAAAAGTTCATCACAAATATTTGTCTCTAATTAAAAACCTATAATCATCATACAGCAAATATCCTACACTGAGTCTATTCAAAATTAAATATCTACGAGCGGTTTATTTTAAAAGTCTGGGGTTTTTTTTCTTCAAGCTCTCTCTTCTTCGATGACGGGACATACACTCTCTTCCTTGTAGACGGGTCCTGTGCGACTTGCTGTAGTTTGGGGGGGGGGTGACACGGCAAACAGTTCAACTCTTTCAGTCTTGTTCACTGGCGTTGATCATACAAACAGCATAAATCGACGAAACAACTCCGACAGTCTTAACGGCAGACAAATGATCAAGTCAATAATAATTCCCACAGTAGGTAAACGAAATCCACACAGTTATAAAATTTTCCCAGGAGATCATACAGCAGCTGAGAAAATTAGTAAAGCGAGGAACAACTCAGTCACTCATCAATGGCAATCCACACAGTTAATATTTCTCCACATAGTTAATATCAATTCCGACCTCTTTCACAACTCCTTCCTTGTATCAGACTCTCACGTCTGCTTCACTCTTCCAATTTCTAAACAACGCCCTCTATAACTGCATCCAATTCAGGGGTGACAATCCCTACTCATAACAAAAATACACAAGGGTGACAACCTCGTCATGTTCCTAACACGTCGCTGGTTTTCTCATCGCCCTTATCATCTCTCACAGACTCACACCGACAGTCCAGGACCACTCTCATGATGCTCTTCTACGTTCAGACACTGTTCTTTATTTCTCCCGCTCCATCTTTTCTTACGTTTCATCGGTTTCTTTTTTTTTTCCTTAATGCCACTTCGAGTATTTGGTTATATGATGTACACGCATCTGTACATGTAAGTGTCCGTCCCTGCGATCTGAAGCTGTGATTATGATTACCCCAATTATTCTTCAACAAACATTCACTGTTTGGTGTTTATTGTTCTGCAGTGATTGTATGTTTTTATTTAAGATCACATTTTCATGCACTGGAAAAGTGGCCCATGGCATTTTTGGGCAGTTATATTCATCGTCCTTATGACAGTTGGCGTCAACAACTTCACAGGTAACATGCGTTTTTAGCTATAATAATTATAAAATTGTTTATTTTGTTGATTTCGAAGAGTATATTTATTATTATAATGATGAATTGTAGGGTATCTTTATAACAATAATGATGAATTGTAGGGTATCTTCATCATAATTATGAAGATAAAGGTATGCTTTCACAATATGTTGATGACTGTTTAAAGATACCCTTTGCATGACATCTTTCTGTGGCCGTTTCCAGCGGGTACACCATGTACGGAAGGTACCGACACTTGTTATCGGACCACCCAGGTCTGTAACGACCTGCAAGGTTCATCAGGGTATGTCTGTACCTGTATCAACGATACGCAGCAACTGTCGGCGCATAATACCTGTGTCCGTAAGGAAGTGTGTTTATGTCTCTGTGTTTTTTATTATGATATCAGTTTCGTCATAAGTCTGTAAATCTGATAGACAAAAAAAAAACATTGCTCACTCTCACTGTAGTACAGACTTACTCTTCTGTAACAGTAGCCTCTGGGTCGGACTGTTGTTCTGTCTGAATGTTTGTGTTTCTGTCTGAATGTGTATTTGTGTATCCGCCTGCCTGTATACTGGGACTGTACTCTCTCCTTTCTTCGTTGCCTAAACATGTCGGAGTATAGACACAGGAACGAAAACTGACCTTTATTGAAATTCTCAAGAGACACTGGACTGATTTCAAACGATGATGACTCCTACTACAAACAGGAGATTGAACATTTTGTTACATGGCGTCATGACAATTATTTAGAGTTAAACGTTACGAAAACAAAAGAAATGATTGCAGATTTCAGTAAAGACAGGGCTGTTTGTGATAACATACTTATAAAAGGTGAGTTCGGCAGAAGAGTAGACACTAATATTTAGGTATAAATATTGACGATAACCTCACCTGAACACACCTAGCTGCCTTTACTGTCTGAGAAAACTATGATCTCTCAATTTACACGGAGATTTTGAGCAAAAACTCACAGAAGCTGTTGTTACTGAACATATTCTCGTTCTTATGACTGTAGTGTAGTGGAAGTCAAGCAGCTTCACAAACTGACTCAACATGGAAGACGGAGGATTTAATCATTATATTGATAATTTACACATATTTCATTATATTTCATTATCAAATGTCCTTATAATGTCCGTGCGTATACGTCCAGTTGGTGTGGATGACTCAACTGCTCCCAGTCGTGTCTGTGTAATGTGAGGAACATTTTGAGGGGGCATATAATTAGCATGATGTGGTAACATTGAGAGCATGTAGTGTCAAAATATTCACGTCAAACACAATCTATCAATTCACTTTGTACGGTTATTAGACTTCATTTGTCTGTATTCAGCGGTTCCCGAGAGCCAGCGCCTCTACCTTATCACTAAAATCAACGTGCCTGCCACCCAGTGGAGCCAGGTGTCAGAGGTCGTGTTCACTGACTTTACAGACGAGCAACAAAGGAAAACGACGGTAATGGCCTCTTCCGGATGTTATCCCAAGTGTCCAGTCATCTTGCTTCCATGCCTGCTTTATGCAGCTTGTCATTCAGACTTATTGGTTAAAAATCCTTCGAAACATGTCTCCACGGACTTCATCTAGCCATCTAGATGTCACATGCATAATGCTCGATGTAAATGCTCATGTTTGTACTCTTCTTCCACACATATCTCAACATAAATGCAATTATGTAATGATATAGGTACATTCACGGATCTCTTTTAGGATTCTCGTTCATTTCATTCCTTTAAATGTATAATAGGGGGAGGGGAAGGAAAGAAAAGAGAGGAAAGGAGGAAGACAGGGATGAAAGGAAGAGAGAGAGAGAGAGGGACAAACTCAACTTTTGTACTTGTGCAGATTCTAAATTTCTTTCCTCCAAGTTTGGTTTTGAGTCTGAAGACGGCACACTTCATTACTTTGGATACATTAACGTAAGTGTCGCTGTTTATATATCTTGTTGCTGTATCGCAGCCTCTATGTTTGTTCCTCGATCCGTTCATATGTCTATTCGACTGTTTGACTGTTTGTTTGCTTGTCTGTCTGTCTGTCTGTCTGTCTGTCTGTCTGTCTGTCTGTCGCTATGAAATCTCGCAGATGGAGAGTGATTTGCAGCAACCTGTCAAGAGTCTCGTGTTGTTACAGAGATCATGAGACGGTAACATGTCCCTTAGTTTCAACTTGGATTCACACGCACAGATCGTTAATGACTTGTTTCCAGAGATTCTAGATGATTTCTTCCCAAAGATGCACAGTAATTTGTCTGCTACCTTTGACTTTCAGTGTCATGTAATTTCACAAACAATTCACCACGAAACCCTGCCCTCACAGCCGTTTAGCCATCAGCATCATAACAACACAAACATTTGACTGCATCGGCACTCGTTGTAACGAAAAATGTGATGAACGCGATGACACCTGCTTACCTTGGTGTTTTGACATCTTGTTCACACCAGGGATGAGGGCGGCATGTATGGCACATTTGCTGTACACTACAGTTTGATATTTTGGGTGAATGTGACATCACAAATCAAGGAGAGCGTCGCGCGCCGCGTGCTGGAGCTGGAAGCTGGACGATATCTGACCATCAAAGACACAAAAATTCCCATCGCTGGATACATGGGGATTTTTGACACAAAAGACCAGATGAATTCGACCAATGATAGTAAGTGGGTCTTTATAAAGTGGTAAAGATGGAGTATCAATCCTCACAAAGCAACTAACTACTCCTGCACTCTACGAACGTCACACAGGCGGGGAGCGCTATGCGGTGTTATAAGGATGGCACTATCTATCTATCTATCTATCTATCTATCTATCTATCTATCTATCTATCTATCTATCTATCTATCTATCTATCTATCTATCTATCTATCTATCTATCTATCTATCTATCTATCTATCTATCTATCTATCTATCTATCTATCTATCTATGTATGCGGGAGACAAGTGATCGTGAAAACAAGCATAAAGTCTCGATGATGAAAGACAAAGTAACGTTCGCGTGATAACGTATAGCGTGGGGAGGTTACAAGGTACCCTAACCCTAGCTACATATTTCTCTGGTTTGTTATTTTGCAGCCATTGACTGGTGCTCGTCGTCCAGCCTCTTCTCGTGTCGGAACCACAGCACGTGCTTTGACGGGGATCTACGGTACACGTGTCCTTGTAAAGTTGGTTACTATGACAGCAACGATGAGTGCCACTGTAAGATGGTTTAGAGTCTCCCACAGAGTAAAATCTTTGCATAAGACTAGTGTGTTTCTAAACATCTTGTCTCTGTACCCGATTTGGCACGTTTTCTAGCGGGTAGTAGTTTTGGGAATATTACAAATAGTAGATATAGTGCTCAAGCATTTTAATTAATCATAAGAATACATTTTTCTCTGAATGTTCCATGTAATAGAATTTTCCTTTTTAGCCTGAAAAAGTTTGCTCTTACTGCTTATTTGTGATCTTATTGGACAGTTGAGATCCTTAACACGATGTATCTGATTTGCTAACACCAGTGGCTGTGCGCCTGGCTGGTGTTCAAGAGAAGTTGGAGGGGCGGCTGGAGTACTACACGGAAAAGGGGTGGAAGACAGTTTGTCAGCAAGGCTTTACACCCCAGAATGCAGAAGTGGCTTGCAGACAGCTCGGCCTCCCCTCGTGAGTCGCTGGTTACAGAATTACACATATATCTTCTTTCTTCAATGCCTTCTTCTTTCACGCTGTGTACCTGTAATTTTTACTCTTTCTTGCTCTCTCTCACGCATTTTTTTTTGCTTTGTCTTTCTTACAAAAATGTTTATTCAATCAATAATTACACTTTGTTATACCAAACGTAAGAGGTAAGGACATTGTCACTGTGACATCACAGGCGAGGGGCGGTATACTACGAGAACGCTACGTACGGCGAGGGTACAGGTGACGTACACATGTACCGCATGACCTGTACCGGGCGGGAACTGGCCCTGTCCCAGTGTCCATCAGAACCTCTACCACCTGGTTCCTGTAACCACACTATGGATGTTGGAATTCAATGTGACACAGGTGATGACACGTTCAATGTATTGTAGCAGTGTTTCCTGAGAAAAGCGTGTGCTTTCATTAAATTATTAATAGTATGAAGTGACTCGTATAGCGCGTAGTGTTCATACCTACCATCAACCTCAGCAAAAAACAAAAAAAAAATTGCGACATGGAGATTTTAAACAAAAAGT
Organism: Marisa cornuarietis; assembly: GCA_004794655.1. Lineage (NCBI taxonomy): Eukaryota > Metazoa > Mollusca > Gastropoda > Architaenioglossa > Ampullariidae > Marisa > Marisa cornuarietis. Next base: position 6,318,579 of record SMMW01000636.1, read on the forward strand.
CACAGAAACTGCCGTTGCTGAAGTTATTTTTGTTCTTATGACTGTAATGTAGTGAATGTCACGCAGGTTTAAAAATGAACTTGACATGGATAAGGTAGAATTTAATTATTGCATTGATAATTAACAAGGCGTGTGTCCACATATTGCCCTGCTTTAGGTAACAAAATATGTCCTTTTAATGTCAACTCGTATATTTCCAGTTTGTATGGATGACTACCATTTTGGACCCAACTGTTCCCAGCCGTGTGTGTGTAATGTGAGCAACACCGACTTGTGTGACCGAGATAACGGCACGTGCTACTGCAAGGCAGGCTGGGAAGGTGACACCTGTGACGAGGATGTCGACGAGTGCGCGCAGACAAGTGCATGTAGAGGAGCGTTAGAACGATGCCAGAACACAGAGGGCAGCTTTCTCTGTCTGTGTGAGGCACCGGCTGAAAGAAACGGAGTGGGCGTGTGTACAGGTGAATTTCCGTTCATTATGTGTGTCTGTGTTTGCGTGCGTGCGCGCGTGCGCGCGCGTTTGTGTGTGTGTGTGTGTGTGTGGATCTCTCTCTCTCACACACACACACACAATAGTGATCAACACCCGGTAGAATCAGGTAATTGAGAGTTTACAGGTGTATAGTAAGGTGGAAAGTATCGGGAGAAAAGAAGTCACACTTCTCACACAATTGCACTATGGGATGGCATTTCACACAGAACGCATGTCATTTACGTTTACTCACTATGTGTAACTACACAAATACTGAACATAGGAATGAGCAGTTACCATGGAGAAACTTAGTTACCTGAGAAACACTGAAAAGATCCTGATTATGACCAGGTACCGATGAGGTGGCCATGTCGACAGCGGCTTCGGCAGAATCCTCATCTCCGCTTGGTGTGATCGCTGGAACCAGTGCTGGTGGTGTTCTCCTGATGATAATCATCATCGTTACCGCAGTGGTTATTATGAAATCGCGAGGTCAGGTTACCTACTTCTTGTCTTTCTGGAAGACAGAAATTTCTTCCTTTTTGAATTTGATTTTCTTTCTGTCCGCCATCATTTCATCTGAAGAGAAGATGACATAATTATTAGAGGAACAAGCGTTTCCTTGCTGTCAACTTACTTTGTATCCCTCATACATGTGTTGCTTCGTGCTGACTTATTTACAGATTCCATTTGGTTACGTTTTGATTCTTCTAATTTGCATTTATTTTCCCAATATCAAGTTCATTCATCTTCTATAACTTTACCTCTCTCTAGTCTCCCCTCAGTTTCTTGCTTGTTTGTTTATTCGATCGTCTGCTTAACTCTTCTTGTAATGTTTTCTCATCTTGGCATTCTTGTTGTCATCCATTTCTTACACTCTCTTCTTTCTCTCATTCTCTTTTCCCTATCGTCTCTTACTTCTTTTATCGTCAATTTCGTCGCCGCTTTTTACTAATCTCTCCTGACTTCAACAACCAATCACCACTTCTGTCTTTATTTTATTTTATTTTTTTACTTTCCTGTTGTTTTATTTTTTTTCTTCTCTTCTGTTTTTGCTGCGCAATGAGCATTCTTCTGAGTGTCATCGTCATCCTATGGATTCTTTTAAAATTATTTTCATAGTCTGTACATATATAATAACGTTGTTCTGTTGCAGCACGAGCGTATGAGCAGACGACAGTTTTGAGTACAGGCAGTACTGGCTACAGTGATCTCGGTGTCAGCAGCATCTATGATGACCTGGAGACCTATGATGAAATCAGTGACGGTGTGTACATCCTCACACTCTTTAAACAAAAGTTATTTTTAGTATAGCTTAATAATAACAATATTTAACCACCAATATAAAAATAGAAAAGTATCGTTAACAAAACTTTTTTATAATAGAATAAATACATCCTTCACTTTCCAGAACAGTATATTTAACTAGTAATATACAGTGTACTTAATACTAACCAGATGAGGGTTTAAAATGTGTGTCATGAAATGAGTTTTGTTAAGGCTGTATGTCATAAAACTATCTTGAATGATTATGTACAGAAATGCATATAAAACTGTTCTTGATTTTCTAGCCTCAGTATGAATCATAGTAAACGTTTGGTTGAAATGGGTCTCTGATCGTAACATCACATTTTGTGCTAACTGATCCCTGATCGCAGCTAAAATTTAGACCATTTAATGGTCTTTGGTCACCACACCTACTCTTTGTACCAAAGGGTCACATCTCTTGGTGTCAATCTCTCTCTCTCTATCTCTCTCTTTCTCTCACGCGCGCGCTCAGAGAGAGAGAGAGAGAAAGAGAGGATGTGTTGAATCCAGACAGAGGACTAGATGAAGAGAGTTGTGGAGGAAAGAGTGTGGAGCATTTCATACGTCTAAATTATTGTGATGTATAAGGATCACAAATGTTCAGACTATCAGTGCTTCTGACCATGTGTGTTTGTACAGAAAACTCCTCCAGAGACCTGTCACTCCCTTACGACACCATTAGTCACGAAGGTCAGACCATCTTCGTAAACCCGCAGGAAGGGTCAGATGGGTACTGCAGTGGCTTGGAAGACCTCACTAGCGAGACTTCTCATAGTCGGAAAGAAAGTCAGGACGCGATACAGGGCTGCTACAGAGACGAAGAGGGAGGACCTCATCGCGGCTACCTGCACGCATGCGCAGCAACACCAGGCCCCGCCCACTCAGCATCAGTAGCTGGTGACTTCATCGACCCAATCAGATCAGTGGACGACACCGACACCTATCTCCACCCGGCCTCTTCTTTACACAAAAGCAACAACAAGGCGTCTGTCGACAGAACCGCTGACGAGCACGCAGGTGACAGAAATGATGTCCGTTTGGACCAGTCGTCTCTGGATGCCGAGGAGCTGTCGAATGGAAGAGGAGTCTACCTTCATCAAGTCTATTCTGCTGTCGAGGCTGAAGGTGCTGCACGTCCTGTCAGCTTGTCTTCCCCAAGGGTTGCTGAGGGTGCCACCAGGGGTGATGACCTGCTACCTACCTGCATGTCTTCTCCGGGGCTAGAGGTTACCATGTCGCCTACCTGCTGTGGACAGTCTGTCGACACTCGCCTCTGACTTCGAATTTTCACTTCTCCTCATTCACCATATTGCTGAAGTTAATGTTCTGTAGATGTTCGCTACTCTATCTTCCGGCTAAAGCTAAAAATCAGTCCAGTCTCGACTAAGATTTTTTTGTAACTAAACTCTCGAAAGTTTATTAATGAAGTGAACTGAGTATTCACATCGGTCTCCAGGAAGTGTAGTCGTGAACATATAATTGTATCGTGTAGAGACTGTAGAGAGTGAACAGAATGCTTACTAAACCAAGTCCTTTGCATATTTTACTTTTCCGCTTGGCATCTTAAAAGATGGGAATGGAGATACTTTACAAGATGACCTTAAAGACTTTACTAATCTCATTTTTTTTAATTCCTTATCTGTACATATAATTTTCTACAATAAACGTATCTTCAGTCTTTCCCCACTTGGCATCATGCAGCAACTAGTTTTAACAGAGGTTAAACAAAAAGAACAGTTGTTTTCTTTGTAAGTGTTAAGAACGATAAACTAACAGAAACTAGCAATAGTTAATAATTAACATTTCCTAGGGATTTTGCTTGTTTTTATTAAGCATTGTATTGTTTTTATTAAGCATTGTATTGTTTTCATTAAGCATTGTATTGTTTTTATTAAGCATTGTATTACTGTCAGAGTTTTCCCGTCTTTTATAACTCTCTTATCTTCATGGACAGACAGGCAGGCAGACCGGAATAAAGGAGCTCATAGAACTAACGGAGCAGTTTACAGGAATCAGTCGCATCACTTACAAGTGTAAATATTCCAAGTGTTCATGATTTACTAATTAACCCTAGGAAATAATAATTACCGAGGACTGTGAGTTGATCTCACACTAACAACGTCTGTGGGTGTGGTGCTTGGCAACATGAGGAGTGTTCACCTCATTCCCTCACATTATCGCCATGACCGTCGTCGCTTTGACTGATGAGTGGTGCAGAGCAGTTGATGACTTGATGACTGCTGCTGCTGCTCGTGTGTCATCGCTGATGTTAATTGATTCAAGTGTCTCGCACCCGTTCACCAGGGACAGAAGTGCGTTTGTTACCACAAACTGCCATTTTCTGACGTTTGACTAAAACGTGGGGAAGGTGATTAAAACTGTGGAGCTGATAGCTTGTAGATGGTCATTTCTCCTGCTTTGGGCATCCTCTGTTTCTGAAAAGTCGTGTGTTAGTCCTAGTAGAACACACTGATGGAAATAATCGTTGTTGTTCTGCAAATTCTAATCTCCATCAAATGCTGGAAAAGTTAAAGGGAACATCACAGGTGTGGCTTGACGTGTGGTGTCTGGCTGCTCAGGTATAAAGTCTCCATCACCATCATGGTGGCTTCTACCCCTATCACGTTTCTCTAAAGTAACTCGGGCTTGTTTGTACCAAAGTCAGTGGTCTGGGACCTGGTGTGTTCATCAATAACCGTTAGGTTGGCTTGGTACGAGTCTTCTGTCCCTACAACATTGGCCCTTTGAATATCAGAAATAAGTAACTAAATGATATCAAGAAAAAACACAAATTAGAGTCATGTTACGCTATTGATTCACAGGAAAACACAAAATAAATATATAGAGTGGAATTTAGACATTTTTACCGTCACAGAATCAAGATGTATACAATATGTGTGTGTGCGTGTGTGTGTGTGTGTGTGTGTGTGTGTGTGTGTGTGTGTGTGTGTGTGTGTGTGTGTGTGTGTGTGTGTGTGTGAACCGTTATTCCTCTTATCTGAAAGTAAATCTAAACTTAAAACTTAATCAATTACTTTTAACAAAACTCTGCTTTACCATTTTATCTATTTTGGCAATAAACCTGACAACTCTACAGTAGAGCATAATACACCCAGTCTTCTTTTGTTTATCCTACAACTGAATCTTTCAAATCTGCACTGAAAACGCACCTCTTCCTTGAGCATTTCTCCTAACACAGTCCACACAATGCTCGTCCTTCTTAACCCCGCCCCCTTCCCTCTTGCTACTTTACCCATCTTTCTCGCAGAATCACTATATTTTTCTGTTCCTGTTACTTGATGCCTTTTAATGTTTTCTGTTTCGTCAGTACTGTCGTTTTCTTTCGTCCCCTTTGTTCTGTGTCTACTTAGTCCACGTCTCTTCCTCGTTTTAAGCGCTAAGAGCATGCTCTCTATGAGTGTGAATATGCGCTATAAAAATCTTCACTATTATTATTATTATTATCCATACTTTATGCGTTTACACCACATCCCCTTTTTCTCATTCATCATCTACAGTTTCTTTCCTACATTTATGTGCAAATATCTTTCCCCCCTCAAACCATTTGGTCTTGTTAATAACCAAACAACATCATGACATTGAAAATATTAATCACCAGATTTATGTACCTGAGTATATTTAATTAGTTTTAACGAACAATGTCCATGAAGCATACACAGATGGGATCTTTACACTTTCCAAGGTTGCCATTAATTTATTTGAACTACATTTTTAGTTCTATATATCCTTTTACTTACATCACTTTCTTTTTTGTGTACGTCTGCCTGCTCCCTTGTCAATGAACATAAGAAAGAACTACAATTTGTCATAGGTAGAGACAGACAGACAGACAGACAGACAGACACTGTCAAAAGTCGTTACATTTCTGTCTTCTCGTCTCATTTTCACAAAGTACTGTATATTTTCGTTAAATGCTCTAACCTAGTGTTCACAAGCCAAACGTAGTGTTTCTCTCAGTTCTGTTTATGTTTAAAGCATTAGCATCACAGTCCAGCCATTTCTGTTTATTCACACAAATGTCGTCAACGGTCCGACAACTACTAAACGCTTGTGAGATTTCTCGGTCTTCGAATGATTACTATGTTATGATTATTGTTGTAACGATTATTGTCATAATGATTACTGTTGTAACGAACATATATTGTGTCATGAATTCACAAAATATTTTAACAATTGGCGACGTGGCGAATAGAGTAGTATAGGCGAGACATCTTTAAATCGTGATTTCTGCAGATGAGGCCGAGGGGTGAATGGTGGTGGAAGAAGAAAAGTCCGGGGACATCCGTTGGGTCTCGTCTTGAGGCGAGTCGCGGGGTACAACAGTTTCTCAGCACGCGAAGAACTTGATTTAACAAGCCTTTTTAATTTCACTTCTACCACAATGAATGAAAGCTAGCCTGCACGATAAAATCGCATGTTTTCGACTTCATTTTCTGCATTGTCTCTCTCCTAACAACATGTGACGTGTTCAGCAAAAAATGAAAGAAATCGCAGGCAAGGCTGGAAGCAGTTTTAACTGTAGTCAGAATGATGATAAAATATTAACTGCAGCCAAGGAATATGATGACCTCTGACCCAAGAGGCTTATTCGACATTAACCAGCTGGGTGAAACGATGACCTTTGCCGTCAGAGGCGAGTACTATCTGACTCATCACCGCTGGGAGGCGAGCTGGTGACCACTAAGTCCTGAGAAGAGATGCCAGTAGGATGCAAGTAAGCGTCGCTGTCTTTGTGATGGAGGGCAGAGTGAGGTTCTGCCTCTTCTCGACAAGTCACGTGAATTTGTGGGGTACAAAAAGGCGAGGGAAGAAAGCTAGTGACCCTTCCCTCCTGCATCGTGTCGGTGACATCGGGTGAGACGTCTTCGCGGTTATCTTTTTGGTCGTCGTCGATGGTGGCGCCCTCATCAGGCCCTGGGGAAGACAAACTGACAGGACGCGCAGCACCATCAGCCTCGACAACAGAACCTGTCGGGTGGAGGTAGTCTACCTTTTCACTTTCCCCCGTATTGTCGTCAGGCTCATCAACATTCAGAAGCGACTGCTCCCAAGAGAAGCTGTCTCTGTCATCTGCGTTCTTGTCAGCCGTTCTTTTGACTGAGGCCATGTTGTTGCTGTACAAAGAACAGGCCGGGGGACAATAACTGTCGGAGTTCAATGATCTGCTCTCGGAGACGACACCAGCTACTGATGCTGGGTGGGCGGAACCTGCTTTTGCTGTACATGCGTGCAGGTAGCCGTGATCAGGTCCTTCCTCCTTGTCTCTCTTGCTGGGACTGCTGTAGCAGCAGGTCATCGCTTCCTGACTTTCATTCCGACTGTGAGAAGTCTCGCTGGTGAGGTCTTCTAAGGCGCTGCTGTAGCCATCTGACTCGTCTTGTGGGTTTACGAAGATGGTCTGACCTTCGCGGCTAAGGGTGGAGCAAGGGGGAGACAAATCTCTGGAGGAGTTTTCTGTACAAACAAATATATTGCTGTCAGGGCCAGACGCACTGATAGTTCACACATTTTATCATCCATATATGTCACAATGTTCTAGATTTTACGAAATGTTTTACAAGCTTTCCTGGTATGCACTCATTTCCTTCTCCGTCTGCATATCATATATCATAGTCTTTTTTTTATCTCTCCCCTCGCTTTACACTCATTCCCTCCTCTCTTTCTCTGATTTTGTGTGTGTGTGTGTGTGTGTGTGTGTGTGTGTGTGTGTGTGTGTGTGTGTGTGTGTGTGTGTGACAGAGAGAGAGATTAAAAGAATTAATTCGAGTGAGAAATCAAACATTTTAATGACTAATGGTCACTCTACCCATTGGGACATTTTATGCGTGCGAGAGAGAAAGAGAGAAAGTTAAGATATGGCTTTTTCCCAGATTGTAATTAGTAGCAGCTGTGTAAAAAAGCAAGGCTTAGGATTACACATATCAGCCATCAGTCGGCATATAGACCTTTCCACAGCACTGAGACCACTCTTATTAAAGTAACAACAGATATATTATCTGCTCTTGACAGTGGTGATGTCTCTCCATTAACCCTACTGGACCTGTCTGCTGCATTTGACACTATAGACCACTCTCTGCTTCTTCACAGACTCCACACCCTCTACGGGATTTCTGGACCTGCCCTCTCATGGTTCAACTCCTATCTCACTGATAGGACCCAGACTGTGGTAGTCGATGGTCAGACATCTCGCCCTGCTTCACTTTTCTGTGGCGTTCCCCAAGGCTCAGTACTTGGCCCAGTCCTGTTCATCCTGTATACTAAACCACTTTCATCATGCAGCCAGTCTCACCAGGTTTCTCATCAGTCCTATGCAGATGACACGCAGCTTTACTGTTCTATTCCACTGGCTGAGTCTCACTCTGCTATTAGCTCTCTAGAAGCTTGTATTAGTGATGTCAAGGGCTGGATGGTAAAAAAACAAGCTTAAACTAAATGATGATAAAACGGAAGCCCTCTTGTGCAATAGAAGAAGACATCAACCTTCACTAGTCAGTCTGCCCAATCACATCAAGGTGGGCGACAGCAACATCACCTTCACGTCATCTGTTAGGAATCTGGGATTTATTGTCACTGATGACATGACACTCGATAGACATGTAGCATCTGTCTGTCAGTCTGCCTACTATGAGCTCCGTAAGATCAGTGCCATCCGTCACTTTCTCTCTACACGTGCCACCAACACTCTTGTCTGTGTGTTTGTTCTTTCACGACTCGACTACTGCAACTCCTTGCTGGCAGGCTGCCCCTCATCCCTCATTCAGAAACTCCAGAGAGTACAGAACTCCGCTGCACGTCTGGTACTTAAAGCAAGGAAACGGGACCATGTCACTCCTCTCCTTCGTTTCCTACACTTGCTACCCGTCCGTTCTCGCATCCAGTACAAACTGTCTGTGCTGTGTTTTAATTTCTTTGCTGGCTCCTGTCCTGACTATTTCTCTGAACTTCTCATCCCTTACTCTCCGGCCAGACAACTCCGCTCTTTCTCTGACAACCGTACTCTGACTGTTCCTGTCACCAGAACAACAACATATGGTCACAGGACTTTTGGCTACTGTGCTGCAAAACAATGGAACTCTCTTCCTTTCCTTATCCGCCACCTTCCTACAATTGAATCCTTCAAATCTGCACTGAAAACGCACCTCTTCCTTGAGCACTACTCCTAGTCCACAATGCTAGTCCTTACCCCCCCCCTTCCCTCTTGCTACTTTACCCATCACTATATTTCTCTGTTCCTGTTACTTGATGCCTTTTGTTTTCTGTTTTTGTCAGTACTGTCGTTTTCTTTCGTCCCCTTTGTTCTGTATCTACTTAGTCCACGTCTCTTCCGCGTTTTAAGCGCTAAGAGCATGCTCTCTATGAGTGTGAATATGCGCTATAAAAATCTTCACTATTATTATTATTATTATGTTATCCCAGATTTATACCCGCCACACCAGACAGACCCTCTGTACAACTACATTTCAAACCCACATGTGATGGCAATTCATTGGCTTACAGTAGCGTACAGAAGTCTCACGGCATCAACAACGAAGGACAACCTCAGTCTGTCGGTCCTGCATGCAGGTACACAGACTCGCCCTGATGGAAGTTGATGGAACTCTCCTGACAGGACACGCCTATAATGATGTTGTACTGCAGACACTATTCAAAATGTCTGTTACACAGTCTGAAGGTCTCTCTGGCCGTCCTAATAACTTTTGTGCAGGACAGATTGATGAAAACAGTTTGTGGACAGTTTGAAAAATAATTTATATAGACTGTTAATATGAGAAAATAAACCCATGCAACATGCATAATGTGATACTGCAGACAAAGACCGGTTAGTTAAAAAAAAGTAATGTTCTGATCAGAAACCAATGAGCACAAACATTGATGCAGCAGCCAAAGACCAATTAGCACAAAAATTAATGTTACAATCAAAAACTCTTTGCACCCAAAAGCTTGCATATGACTCGTGCAGAAGCTATGAATCGAGAAAGGTTTCTTGAATATGTATTTCTGTACATTGTTAGTTAATATATCTTTAATCACACAAACATTCATCTCCTTGCACTGTCAGTTAGCATGCACATTGCAAAACATACATTGTACATTGTTAATTAGGATACAGGTGTATAAAATGAAGAACATTTCTTTCTACGGTTATGTAATAAGCAGCTTGTTAACAAAAGATTTTCTAAAATTACATTGCTGATTAACATATTTGTATTACAATCTGTTAAAAAGTTACTCCTTTTGTTTAAGGAGCGTGGCGCTGTGCACACCATCATTGATCTCCTCGTAGGTCTCCACATCATCATAGATGCTGCTGGCGCCGAGGAGATCACTGTAGCCAGTACTGCCTGTACTCAGTCCTGTCGTCTGGGCATATGTTCTTGCTGTAATAGAACAATGTAATAGTTTCAATAAATAATTTGGACAGAGTAGATTGCTTCTTCATCAGCTCAGAACTCTAAGCTTCTCCATCATTGTCTGGTTCAGAGGCGCGTGGCAAGGACAGGGTCAGGTTAGTGCGGGTTGTTGAATGTACAAGGGTTGTCGGCAGCCAACATCATTGACGATGTGCTTCTAATTAGCAAAGTCGCGAGTGCCATCAGTGACCAGCCATTAGCTCGTGCATCAACTGGTTTTGCGGATATTAGAATTTTTTATTTGCAGACTGCAAAGGGTTTTTGTAAATGGTCGTTACTGTGATTTTGTTACTACAAACACTGGATCTCCGCAGGACTGTTGTTTATCACCCGTATGGTATGTGATGTACACAGACCCCAGCAGAAGCACTGAGAAGAGTGGAAATATTGTTAAATTATATATCGTTTGGTTTATTTCTGCATATGAGCACACTTCTGGAGTAAATTGCCCACTGGGATTAATAAGGTTGGTCATTGTCCTTATTCCCCGGCCATCAGGCAGACATATCACAATGATGCAAATCAGGAAATCTTGTTTCATGCCAGTTTTTTTTTTTTTTTTTTTTTTGCAATACCAAAACAAAATTATGTCCTTTTCTTGTGGAATGAAGTCGAATCGAAGTCAAAGTTAGAAGGGAGAGGCAGAGGGAGACGGAAAGGAGCGGGAAGAGAATGTGTAAGGGAAAAAGATGAGAAGAAAAACCTGATAACGACGAGAAAATACTACAAGGAGAGTGAAAGTGACGACTCAATAAACGATAAAAAGCGAGGCAAGACTAAAGGTAAGATCAGGTCAAAGGTCAGTATACCCAAAAAAGAAGAAAATCAAACAATACAAGACTTTAAATAAATAAATAAATAAAACTGAAAGGAGGAACAACTTGATATCTACGAGGACTTTGAACTCTTCGAATTCTTCAACTTTTCCCGAGATAAAATAAATATGAAGTGAAAAGCAATTAAACTCTAGGTAACATCACTTAGTAGTAATTTCAGGAGCCAGTTGCACAACACGTTTCTAAACCTTAAAACTGTTCTAAAGAAGCAAAATCTCTTCTTTGCCATTTAGATGCATTGCAAAAGAACTTACAAAAAATTGTACTGACAGGACGGAAAGTCAGACTTAAACAACTTTATCTTACTTAAAGCAGTTGTAGTTTTAAAAATTCTAAAATTGTGGTGTGCACTTTAAACTGATTATCTAAATAGAGTTAAGGCCTAAAAGTGTTTAATATTAGAAATGTGTTGTGCAACTGGCCCCAGAAAGACGACAAAAAAGGTATTCTTACCTCTCGATTTCTTAATAGCGATTGCGACAACGATGATGATTATGATCATTAGGACCCCACCACCACTGGCTGCAGCGAAGATGACAAACGAAAATGAGAAATCCGCTGAGGCCGAGGCTGCTATCTCATCAGTACCTGGTGATAAGCAGGCTCTCGTCAATGAGTTGTCAGTAAAGATAGCAGGTTTTACAATTCCGGAGTAAGTAGATTTGTAATTTAACCTTAAGTCCCTACAATTATCGGGTTGATGATGTATTTGTAGGATTCACTAAGAGATGACCGGAAACACACCTGTACACACGTCCAGTGCATTCCTTACAGCCGGGGCCTCACATAGACAGAGAAAGCTGCCCTCTGTGTTATGGCACCGTTCTAACGCCCCTCTACATGCACCTGTTTGCACGCACTCATCGACATCATCGTCACACGTGTCACCTTCCCAGCCTGCCTTGCAGTAGCACGTGCCGTTATCTCGGTCACACAAGTCGGTGTTGCTCACATTACACACACACGGGTGGGAGCAGTTGGGTCCAAAATGGTAGTCATCCACGCAAACTGGAAATATACGAGTTGACATTAAAAAGACAAAAAGACATTTGTACTAAAGTGTGGAGGTATGCGGACAATAATGTGATTTCGAACACACACACACACACACACACACACACACACACACACACGCACGCACGCACGCACGCACGCACGCACGCACGCACACAGAAAGAAAGAATATAAAAAGAAATAAAGAGGCCCATCCTGCGATGTTGCAGCATCTTAACAAAGTTCCAGTAAGCTTTGTTCACAAGAAATGGGGATATCTTTAATAACACTATTACTGTTTGTTCCGAATCTACGTGCCACGCTATTGTTTCTTTGATTATAGCATTGTAGGCATGTTACTATAAAGGTACTAAGTTTTATATAAAAAGACTCAACAATTATGCACACTTTTCCTTGCACTTCGCTGCCTCTTCTGCGAGTAATTCAGCGATAACACAACCTCTTAAAAACATTTTCCGCAATAACCACGGGTGGTCGTGGAACAACTGTTTTCAATGCCCTCAGCAACTAAAGCTACATCACAGCAAATCAGGTGGCCCTGTGAACAGATGCTATAGAAAGAAACAGCGTGTCCGAGGCAAGATCTGAACCCACGACAGCCCATTCTCACTGTACTGGTGACTGGCGCTACCTGTGGTGTCGATGGGACCGCACGTTACAATAAACGAAATATTTATTAGAATGGAGTGAATAGCCTGCACATGTCTTCACCTTTGTCACATCGAATTCCAACATCCATAGTGTGGTTGCAGGAACCAGGTGGTAGAGGTTGTGCTGGACACTGGGACAGGGCCAGTTCCCGCCCGGTACAGGTCATGCGGTACATGTGTACGTCACCTGTACCCTCGCCGTACACAGCGTTCTCGTAGTACACCGCCCCACGCCTGTGATGTCACAGTGACAATGTCCTTAACTCTTTAGTGACCTCAGAAATAAACACTGAAAGTTAATTAAATTAATTGTATTTGTAAGAGAGACAAAGCTAGAAAACCCGTGTGTGCGCGCGCGAGTCAGAGTGTGAGCGAGAGAAAAAAATTTACAGGAACATAGCGTGACAGAAGAATGTAATGAAGAAAGAAGATATGTGAGAAATGACTTCCTTGTCTTCGTGTATGCTATAACCAGCGACTCACGAGGGGAGGCCGAGCTGTCTGCAAGCCACTACTGCATTCTGGGATGTAAAGCCTTGCTGACAAACTGTCTTCCACCCCTCTTCCGTGTAGTACTCCAGCCGCCCCTCCAACTTCTCTTGAACACCAGCCAGGCGCACAGCCACTGGTTTAGCAAATGAGATACATAGTATTAACTCCCTCAATTATCAGCATAGCGAGCCTAACATAAACTTTCTCAAATATCCAACATTTGACTAAACGCCTTCCTTAATCACAAAAATTTGGACCAAAAGGAAATGACTAAATTTTCATATAACCGTCATGAAAGAAAAAGCATTTGTCCATACTAAAAACGACTCTAAGCACCTTTAAGATTGTACTAAACGCCACTCAACGGAGAAAAGGAAAAAGCAACAGGAGAATAAACTAATGGAAAAGGCAGGGAAAAAAGGACTGGGACGTTTCTGTTACCTGCAACATTCCTACGCTGAGCGACCTCGAAGAATTTACGAAACTCGCACAGAATAAGAAAAAGAAACTTAAACTTTTCCAAGTCGGGTATAAAAAGGGGTATAGAGATGAGGTGTGGACAAAGATATGCAGAATATAATGTATTGCAGAGATCTTTCTCATCGTAAAATATTCTAAATCATCTCACAGTAGCACTCGTTGTTGCTGTCATAGTAACCAAGTCTACAAGGACACGTGTACCGCAGACCCCCGTCAAAGCACGTGCTGTGGTTCCGACACGAGAAGAGGCTGGACGACGAACACCAGTCAACGGCTGCAAAATAACCAACCACAGAAATCTGTAGTTAGGGTTAGGGTAATGTTAGGTTAGGTACCTTTTAACTTTGTCTTTCCCAAATGTGGGGGGAGGGGAAGAAAACTCCCGACGTCCCCGGTTTGATTTGCTGACAGACAGACAGACAGACAGACAGACAGACTTTCACTTACTATCAGTTGTCGGACTATTAATCATCTGGTCCTTCGTGTCAAAAATTCCCATGAATCCAAGAAGGGGAATTTGTGTCCCTTTGAAAATCAGAAATCGTCCCGCTTCCAGCTCCAGCACGTGGCGCGCGACGCTCTCCTTTATTTGTGACGTCACATTCACCCAAAATATCAAACTGTAGCGAAAAGCCACCCTGCCAACGAAGCCGCCCTCCCTGAGTCAACACAAGAAGTCAGAACATAAAGTTAAGCAGATCCTTGACAGCGTGTCCTGATGTAGCCGAAGACTTTGCATGGTGTTTGTGGTCACAGAGCTATGAGCTAGTGGAAGGTTTGTGGTCAAACACTTGGTGACTTTAAAGAGGTTTAAAGGCAAAGGTATCACAAGGAAAAAAGGAAACAACTCGAACAAGTTACTAAAAATATCTTGGAAGAAGTCAAGAGGAATCTTTGTGACTGTCACTCGGGATCAAAGGGAACTCAGGGTGTCTGACTGCCCACTACGTGTAAAATGCACGTGTAAACTTAGGCTGACAGAATGCTACAGACATTCACCCTGTTCGAGCTTTCCCAGACAAACAGACACACGGACGGATCGTGACACACGTCCTCACGGGACACGACACAAAAATGAGAGATATCAACAAAGTCACTTACGTGATTGTAACCATGTCAATAAATATCCCCGTCTTCAAGCTCAGAATCTCACCAGGAGGGTAGGTATTTAAAATCTGCAAAGATACATAAGTATAGAGAATTTACTTTAGTTTGTCTTGGTCTGAGCTCTTTCGTCTCTCTCTCTCTCTCTCTAACAGTTAATCGTAAATCAGTATTATATATCAATTAACAGTCTATGAGAAATCCAATTTTCAATGTATAATTCAATGTATCAATACGTAAGATTATTTATGTCGATAATGTGTTAATAATAATAATAATACGAGCATCGTACACATTCCTGCATTACAAGACGTGGACTCTACGGAGTTAATGTATTTTTATCAAAAGCCTGTTTCCCCGTTTTAAAAAAAATTGCATCAGTTAATGGTTTGGTTCAGTCACTAATATTCTGTTCGTGTTTGTGTTTGTCTGGACTGTCTGATTGCAAGCTAGCTGGACACCAGGGAAGGTACCCGTAAAAGCCCGTTACCGCCTGTTTTCTCTGCTGCTCGTCGTTGAAGTCGGCCCACAGGCTGACGTTGACGGTCGCCAAGTCGATTGAGGTGGTCAGGTACAGGCGCTGGATCTCGGGAACAGCTGGAGGCGCAGACAGAAGGAATCAATCATCCTAGTAAAGGTCAGAGTTCCACTGACGTGAGAATTTAAATACTACGCGTTCTACGTGCTGCTATCTTACAACACTATAGTTTGCGAGTGGTCTACATGCCCTCCAGTAGGCTACACATACGTCACAGTAGTGCTAACGCTTTCACATGAACCCACATAAATCCAAGCTCACGTGTAAAGTCGAGTGCGCTTAGGAGCATTTCAATGCAGAAGCTATCGGGTAGACAAACAGCTCACCAAAACACACGTACTAACACAGAACAGCACCACACACACACACACACACACACACACACACACACACACACACACACACAGGCGTGCATGTTAGTAGTGTTAGTAGAGGAAGACGTGTACACTGTAATAAGAAGCAGGTGACTGATATACAAACACACTCACAGAGACAGATAGGCAGGCAGACCACCATATACCTACACAAATATACACTGACACATGAATGCACGAAATTATGACAGATCCAGAGACTGCTGGTACAGACAGTAACGCATACACAATGACAGCGTGCGATGTGTGTTTTTCTGACCATGAGAGTGCAATGTGTATTTGTCTAGCAATGTCCTAGACTTGCAAACAAATATGTATTCTTAAGAACACACAGATAAATTCACTTCCTTACGGACACAGGTATTTTGCGCCGACAGTTGCTGTGTGTCGTTGATACAGGTACAGATAAATCCCGGTGCATCTTGTGTGTCGTTACAGAGCTGGGTGGCCCGATTACAGGTGTGGGTACCTTCTGTACATGGCGTACCCGCTGGAATACGCCACAGCAACGTGTCATGCAAAAAATAAATACTCAGTAAGATAAAACTCACTCTTCCTAATTTTTATAATAAACGTATCTTCCTATCATTATCAAACTAAACATACCTCACTACCTCCATCATCGTTATATTGTATTATTATAATACCTTACTCTCCACGATTTTTCTCATTAACATACCTTGTTCTCCGTCATTATTCTCGTAATTGCACCTTACTCTTCATTATCGTAAATATATTTTATTTTTCTTCATTTTCACAATAAACACTCTTCACTCTTTGTCATTATTATCATAAAAATTGTTGTTACTAATTTTGCTGTTGTCGTATTTCTCCCAAAGTGTTTACTCGTTACAAACCTTCTTGCAGGAAGAAATCAAAGTCATTTGAACTGACCGCCATAAATTTGGATTTATAATATCTCTGCATAGCTGTTGGTACAAGAGACAGTGTGTCGTGTGCACAGGGAGCATGTGACAAGAATTGTGAGAAGCTCAGAATGTCTCTTACCTGTCAAGCTGCTGATGTAAACTGTAAAGAGGAGAAATATCACAGTTGGAAAATGCCATTGGGCACGTCTCCAATGTCGAAAAATGTGATCTTAAATGGAAAAAAATGAAGTAGAAAATTTATTAATCATCACAAAAGATAAACAGGTTTGTGAAGCAGTTAACATGAAGTTCGCGGGACTACAAACGCCAAACACTGACGCTTACATGAACAAGCGATGTGCATCACAGAAAAAAAAAAGAAACGAAAGAAAGACATGAAATGTCAGAATGTAGATGTGTTAATGTGTTTTTTTTTATGAGCATGATCATGGCCTGAGCCATATGAAGCCCGTTTGGGATGGCCAATATCGGCGCTGAGAAACTCGTGCCGGTGAGTCTGGTCACTGGTGAGTCTGGTCACGCGCTGGTGAGTCTGGTCACGCGCTGGTGAGTCTGGTCACGCTCTGGTGATCGTAGAGACAGTTTGCGGGGGCGGTTTACCTCGTCACTCTACAAGTATCTGCTCTCGGTGCTAAACTCACCTTCACTCTGACCCGTCAGTCGCATTGAGCAAGACTGGCAGTAAAATATTTAATTGCGAGAGATGTTCATTTTACAATTCTTTTAAATCTTCCTTAATGTTAGGTAGGCATCGTGTAGTTCTAAAACATGTTGTCGTGAGAGATGCACTCATAAGATTTAGACTTGGTATAACACATTTAAACTGTCACAAGCAGCCTTACAAAAAAATACCACAGATATTTCTCTGTAATGCCACACTGTTATAGTAATGAAACAGAATCACAGTTACATTGATCATAGCCAACTGCTTACCCCTCAATAATATTTCAAGTACCCTTCTTAATTCCGTCTATCGACATTATCTGCAACCACCCTCAACAAATGTTACATAACGAGGCATGTTTTCTGTATAATGCACTGAAAATGAGAGATCACTCATAAATTTTGGCTTTCATTTGCTTACTTTTAAAATTGGCACTATTTTAGTAAACTGTCATAATGTTTTGAGATGAACAGTGTAATGATACCAGGAAATGTAAATTCCTTCTTATATAGTTATTATTCATTAAATGTACTTTCTCTGTTGGTTGTTAATTTATTTACATTTCTATATCGATATGGGCGCCAGATTAACGGAGTAACGAAAATACTGTCAATTGTCAGTCCCAGGAGTCGGCGCCTTCTAAAGCGAAAGGCACAAATGGCATCTCCCTGACATCTCATGGAACGACAAACTGTAATGAAATGGGGTTCATCGTCTTCCCTATTGAACTCAAATAAACAAGCGGCCATTTTCCCTGATCCGTTATCTCTGAGTTAAGGGTGAGGACGACTGAGGGTAACATGCATATTCATTTTCCAACATGGCTCCTCGTAGCTGACAGTCTTCTGTACCCAGGTGAGAATGTCGAGGTTTTAAATGCTTGTGTATCTCAGCAACTTTAAAATGAATCTCACATAATGAACACAGTAACATGAAAAAAGAACTTGTTGTACTCGAGTTACTATTTGACAAGTTGCAAATTACCAGTATGATGCCAGCTATGCCACTAGACATCGATAACTGCAAGTCTCTGTACACCCTGACAGCTTGCAGCAAAGTAACGTACTTTCGTTTTCTGTGACGCAGGTCAGAAGTACCTTACCTTTGCTTCACCGGCTCCTTACCTTGACCTACCTGTGCTATTCATGCGTGCAGTGAGGATCGTCAGCCCCGTGGTGTAAGAGTGACGCCTTTGCACGGGTCTCCCAACGCCACGTTTCGAGGCCAAAAATAAACCAGGAGGGGGGGAGGGGTGAGAACAGCGAGGGACTTGACAAACCAGGTGTCGTGAACGTTGCCGAGGGGTTTATATGGAAAGCGAGGGAGACGCATGAGCGGCTCAGTGAACAAAGGGTTATTCAATTCCGGCGCTGACTACTTCAGACGATGAGTGTCACAAACATACCTGGCCTGGCCATGTGCAGTACATAAAATAAGACGACCTCTTCTTGCAGTTGTTTTTTTCTTCTTGTTTTGTTTTTAGAACCTTATAGAGGTAAACACCCAAGTGACTTTCTTGATAGTTCTTCAGCTACACATTCTTTCAGCTTACTCCTTTCGTCCAAGATTTTCAGTATTTTTATATACTGCGTGCGTGTGTACGTGCGTGCGTGCGCGTGTGTGTGTATGTGGGTGGGTGTGCGACAGTCTTATTTCATTGTCACGTTGTTCTGGTGTCTGTCAGCTGTTGCAAAACTGACGAATAAAATGTAAGAATTGAAAGACTTGCAACAATCTTTGAGTCAAACTTTCATTTCATTTACGTGCTTGATATAAAACGTGGTTAGCTAGCACAACAACTGTTGACAAAAGTAGCGATTGTTTTTGTTTTTGTTTTTTTTTTGCATAATAAAGGGTAGAGAATCCACGTATACTATATAGTAAAGGGTAGACAATCTACATACACTAGAAAAGTCTGCAGAGAATCTTACCTGCACCTGCTGCCATGGCTGGTTGGTTTCAGAAATAGAGTTCTAACCATTCAGTTCAAAGCTACACGAGGATGTTAAAATCCAGGCACATGCACAGGTGAACACCAGGTAGAGGTGAAAACGTTTGTGGAATGGTGGGGGGGGAAGGTGTACACGTCATCCTAATAACATGACACACGAAAATAGTGGGCAGGTTGTGTGCTGTTGTGGAAGAGAACGTTGCACATAAATACCCATTACAGTCAGATGGGTGGGGCACACGACAGCCACAGACGGGTTACTTTCCCTACACAATAACCAGCTTATTAAGCAAGTGTTTGCTTTGGCAATGGGCACAGAAAGTGAGAGGCTCAAACCTACCCTATGAAACATCATTGTGTGTGTGCGTATGTGTGTGCGTTAGAGTGTGGATATCTGTGTAGGCTTCGGAAGAACAGCTGAATGCAAGGAAATAGTAGATGTCCTCAGGTCTTCTGTCTGTCGTCACTGTATCTAGTGATCCATCTAGCCATCATTTTTTACTGATGGTCTATTTATGGAGGTCTCGTAGTCTGGCGGTTAGGGTGCGCGACTCTTGAGTAGAGAGGATGTGGTTCGAGACATAAAATGAGGCATTTAAGTTCACTATCTATGCGGGTAAAGTGTACATACATCAATCTATACCTTTACTGGATACATCTATCTATTGTGTTTACCCAAAATACGACAAGGTCATAATAATAATTTTTGCTCGGAAAAAAATATATTAGGGTTTATTTTCGGAGAATGTCTTATTATTTCATGTACAAAAATCTACATTTATTCTAATACAGCCACCAAGTTTTGCACTACTTATGTATAGGAGTATACCTCTCGTCCAAAGATGCCTCCTGGACATTTACAAATAATTATAATTTATATTATCATTTATTTTAATCATTAATGTAATAATATGATTTATTAATTAATATCATTACTACATAGAAGGAAAGGCAAGACAAAGCGTTGGGGGGAGGGGGAGGAAGACGCTATTCCAGTCCTTCAAACATCTTCACAAGGCGGCCACCATATTGAAGAAACGAAATCCAATAATTTATTCAACATGAAACCAAATTAGGCACAGCTACCACAATCAACTTGAAATTGTAATTAACCTGAATACTAGAGTGACGGCCCTTCTACCTCTCCGTCTCTTTCTGGATGTCTCTGTCTACTAATTAGTGATTTCTTACTTTATATCCTGGCAGATGAATACACGTGACATCTCTAAATGTGTGCGGACATGAAATTCCAGCTGTCTGACACTTCTTCCTTTTGAACGCTGCTGCACTGGTCTGAAATTCTTCCCACTATCCATGTCACCCATATGTCATTCGCTTACTAAATCGAAGATTCATTGTGAACTGTGCATCCACATAACTGGCACCTATTTGACTCCTAACACTAATTTATTTATTCGTTCCTTGGCCTGTCATTTAGAGGGGGATGAGGAAAGGCACAGGTCAATGACTAGGACTTGACCATCTTGAATGTTTGCGTAGCATGCCATAGCCCCTCATGCCAGACTCTGACAAAAGCATTTTTAAAGTCATTGAAGTTCTGACAGAGGTGCTGCTGATGCTGAAGATGTTTCTCTGTAGGGTTGCGAGAGCTGAAGATCGGTTCAACTGTGCTCTTTCTTGTGGGAAGGCAGCCTGTTTCTCTACTAGTAGTCCCTCAGCGGGGTGTTAGGGTGGCGAGTGATGAAGGGTTTGTTCCATCAGCGCCCTGCACCACGAAGAAAGCTCGTGTTTCCCGTGATGCAAATAGGCAGGAGCGGAAGATACACGACTACCTCTTGGCTTCTCTAACTGATTCAAACAGTTACAAACTTAAAGTAGGTTATAAAAAGATTCACCTTTATATGTAATATAAATAAAAATCATAACAATAAAAATCTATGAGACGAAGCTACAACGCCATGTTCGCGGGCTGTACCATCTGAAATCATGTCCCGTGGACACACATCCAGTACGTGCATACTCCATGTCAAGGGACACAATCGTCAACAACTGGAGAAACGACTGCGCGTTGCGTGATTTGTTTCTCTTTGACTCCTCTTTCGCGGATGTGCGCTGCAGAGAGCTTATCATGAGAGGAAGGAGTGTTGGTCTCTGCCCTTTACTGCAGCTGTTTTGTCCAAAATGTCTGCGACAACCTTGTAACGTTTCCTTCACCGACACTCGGCAATGGAGTTCTCGACTAAAGCAGCTGTGACGCCACACGTGTCTTTTACGTCACAAGTGAAAACTGCAGTTGTGACGCTCACAGAAGGCTGTAAGTAACAGCTCCAGCTCTGGCGACTTGCGGCGTTTGTGTAAACCTCACATGCAGCGTTCACGTGAGTCCCTGCTCTATCAGTTGCAGGGGCCCTATCAGTTGTAGGGATCATGTAAGCTCTGTCATCTACGGTAGCCGTGTTAGTCCTGTCAGTTACATGGAGCATGTCAGCTCTGTCATCTGCAGGAACCATGTTAGTCCTGTCAGTTACAGGGACCATGTCAGCTCTGTCACCTGCAGGAACCATGTTAGTCCTGTCAGTTACAGGGACCATGTCAGCTCTGTCACCTGCAGGAACCATGTTAGTCCTGTCAGTTACAGGGACCATGTCAGCTCTGTCACCTGCAGGAACCATGTTAGTCCTGTCAGTTACAGGGACCATGTCAGCTCTGTCACCTGCAGGAACCATGTTAGTCCTGTCAGTTACAGGGACCATGTCAGCTCTGTCATCTGCAGGGAGAACATAAGCTCTGTCAGTTCAGCTGTAGGGATCATGTAAGCTCTGTCATCTGTAGGAACCATGTCAGCTCTGTCATCTGCAGGGAGAACATAAGCTCTGTCAGCTGTAGGGATCATGTCAGCTCTGTCATCTGTAGGAACCATGTCAGCTCTGTCATCTGCGGGAGCTATGTCAGCTCTGTCATCTGCAGGAACCATGTCAGCTCCGTCATCTGCAGGGAGAACATAAACTGTGTTAGCTGTAGGGATCATGTAAGCTCTGTCATCTGCGGGAGCCATGTCAGCTGTATCCGCTGTAGCTCTATGGTAGACCTCCATGACCGGCTTCTGGAGGCTGTACGCTGCACTACTGGGTGAGTCAACACTCGAGTCTCTGTCAGATGAGTCGTCTGCAGAGGCTGGACTCACAGAATGTAGCAGCTCTGAACTCTTGTAGCTCATTCTGCGACGCAACAGACGAACTACTTCAGGGGCGGACTTGCGTGCTGCAAAAATAAGAATGGTAATCTTGAGTTGTGTGTAACCCACTAGTTCCTCATCTCTATCGTTTTTGTGCCTCCTACACAGAAGATCAATTTAGAGATGACAACCTCGTCGTTAAACTGAAGAAAAAGATCTTTATAGAGACAACTTATTTTACGACAGATTTAAGACATTTGAACAATATCCGAACTGAGGATCGTAAACTACTCATCAAACAAATAAGTAATTTATGTTTAGTCAAACTTCTTAGAAATAAAGATAGACACTGTGATACTGGATCAAATTACAGATTTTTGTTCATCAATGAAAATTTGAAGGGACTGTCCAAGACAGGATTTTTTTTTTTTTACCGTGTTCCAAAGCGTTGTATGAATGGTCTGGTTGGTGTAGACGAGTGTAGACATGGTTTTCTGTCATTCTGCCATTCACTCCGTCTCCACCATCTGACTTGCTTGCTTCACCATCTGACCTGCCCGCTGGCCGCTGCACCATGGTGTGGTGTGTGTTTTGTTCGCGCCCCACACCTTTGTCCCTTGGTTTCTTTATTGGGACCGGCTCCCTGCGACAGGGATGCAAATACGAATGCTCAGCTTCATCGACAAGTTCGTATACATCTTCTGAAGAGATGGTCTCCCTCAGTCTTGCCTTACGAAGGTGTGTTGCCCCAGGCGACGACCCTGGTGGTCGGGGTTGCGACCCCACAGGGGCAGGCGGTAGACTGTAAGTGTTGCAAGCAGAACCGTGGGATCTATGTTTAAGATTTTTCGTGTCCCGCCTTTAATAAAAACAAACAAGTATAAGATTAGTTATTTACATGCTTAAGGTACTACCACAAACTCATCCACCGTCCGCTCACCAAACAATTTTATTTTATTCTGACAAAATTTAGGATCATATTACAGGACAGAAAATATAAAGTTTTCAGAAAAGATTGGCTCTTCTAGATTAATCCATACTACTCTCAATGTTTAGAGAATTTTCTCTCATTTTAAAAGCTTCGTAACAAAATGATATTTGACTTCACTGTAAAGGGGTATGTTACTTTGTATCAAACGTTGTTTCTAGGAGTAGTTTACCTGTGGTTAATGTAGCAATAAAGGAAAACCAGAACTGCTGTGAGAGCAAACGTCACTCCAACAGTTAGTGTAACTGCAAACGTCACTCCGACAGTTTCTCTCGTCCTCCCTCCTGTGGTAGAAAATAAAACCTGCCCTGTATCCAGTGTTTAGTTTGTTCCCGTATGTCTTAACGCATAACCTTGTTCTTTGTATAATTCAGTTTTAACCATAGAATTGTTGTCTATATCTATAAAGTCTATATATATAGGACTGTAAATAGTAAACAGTGGACACAGTGGCATGGCTGACTAGATCGGTTGAACAGGTCTGCGCCGGAACAACTAAACCAAACAGGAACATGATCAAAGATTTAGACAGAATCCTGATCACTCTTTTTAAGCAAACTGTTAATGTTCATTCTGTGTTTGTCGCCAGTTGTAAACAGACTCCCTTCCACTTACGAAACTAAAACCATGTTTTCCGGAGACAAGTGCACCAGTGTGATGCCGAGTGTCTAGAGAACCTGGGTTGGTCTGCATACGAGGTGTTATAAACGAGTTTTTAGTCACTTGTTTCAAGTGCAAGTCAATTTTGCTAATGTGTGATCTGAATAGTCGACTTCCAGCCAGACCGACATATTAAAAACTCATTTCAACACCTCACATGCACTCCAGCCGACGACGAATGTTAGAAGTCAAGCTAAAACACTTGGTTATCATCAAGTCCCACCTGACATAAAGCCAGTACTGTATTCGAAGGCGTGTACAAATAGTACTATAGCAACTTAGGTATTCGTGTGGCACAACCTACTTTCCTGAGTTGACCCGGTTGTTGAGTGGGTACTTGACCTCTAGAGGGACAGGGAAGGAAAGGCAGCGAGAGGAAAACGACGCCCAAAATCCGGGCAGAGAGAATAATACCATCTCTAAACACCTCTTCCCCTAATGACCAGGCCAGGAGACTTTTTGACCTCTTGATCTCTTAATTATCTCCTAAATAAAGGTTTTAATAAATACTCGGCTTCAGCAGCAAGTGTAAAGCGACCCGGTGTCGCGACCTCAACTTCCAGCTCAGATAACCATCCCAAACAGACAGAGTGCAGGTGCGTGCCGCCAACAGGACATTTCGGCTATTTTCCGGGTACAGTATAACTTAGAGGGTAACTAAAATATTCTGGAGGGTATTTACAGGGGATTGTGCATGCAGAAAAGATCTCCCTTGCCCACAAGTTTAATTTTTAAAAAAATCGCTGAAAGATTGATTGTATTTACACACGAATTTAGGGATGTCTGCACAGCTGCTACAAGTCAGTGTACATCTATCTATTGCCGGCCACAGCATGACCAGTGTAGGTAGGTTTGGAATGGATTTATGGGCAGAAAGCTAAGATCGTGACAACGGATCGGTTTCGAAAATAAGGAAACACGCCAATAACTGTTGCACGTGACGACTGAAAATGCACTATAATATTTGTAGACTAGTATACAGTTCTCCTTTTACAAAAAGACTACCAGGCAGATCAATCTCAGTCGCTCCTAGAGGAAACCGTTGTTAAGTGACCGCTAAGACATCGTCAACATGCGTGGTGTCCAAAAACTTGACCTAGAGTCAACTTGTACAATGCACTAAGACGATGATTACAAGGACGAAGACAAAGATGTAACCAACTCACCTTTGTTTTTCTTCTTGTCATCATCCTCAGCAGTAGCAGCAGCATTATCGTCGTCGTCGTCGTCGTCGTCGCCGCTGCTGTCTTTAGAAGACCTTTCGTTGGTTTTTCTTCTTTTCTTCATATCGTTATGATTTTTTTTGTGCTTGTCACTTTCATCCTTTTTTTCATCACTGTCACTAAAGGATTTTCTATCATCAAAGCTTTCATCCTTTTTTTCATCACTGTCACTAAAGGATTTTCTATCATCAAAGCTTTCATCCTTTTTTTCATCACTGTCACTAAAGGATTTTTCGTCATTATGCGGAATAAGAGCCTTTCCCGTTGTTGTCGACTGTTCCAGAGACGTAGGCCTTGCTTCGTCGCCTCCAGTACTATAACTGTCATCTGGCGGCTTACGATGCTCTGTGGACTGTAGCGGGGCAGCCGAGGGTTGCGAATGTGTCACATCGTCACTAAGGCTGACTCTCTTCTCGCTTGATGCACCACCAGCTGCTAACACAACAGCTTACACGCCAATTTGTACAGACGGAATACAGAAATTACAATGTCTGATTGCACTAGACAGATTAATTAACTGGCAGTCTGTTTGTCGAGTTACATTTAATTATTATGACGGCGGTAAAAGTCCTGTAAAAGTGATGGATGGATGGATTGAGTGATTAGTGAGACTCACTCCACTCTTACCTTGAAAGCAGCAGATGTTACCAGTCACAACCACGAACATCAAACCGCAGGTAAATGGCGCCCAGGTGGATCTCATCGCTGCTATATGGCCTTATAGGACAGTACCCGACCTTCTGGCCCCCGGCAAGACTCTAGTGAGTTCTGTGAAAGCTCTTGTCTCACTTATATGAGATGTCAAATTTTGCTACAGGATTTTCTGGACACGCCTACCAGAGTTCAACAGATAACACTTCCGAGCAATGGAAAGTAAGCATTTGAGACTCAGATTGAGCTCACCTTTAACATCACACTTTAGTCTCAGGATCAGGGTCAAGCAGCATAGAAAATATAGGAACCAGAGCCAGGATCGACTACCAAAGCCGCATCACGGTTGCTTCCTTTTTCTAATTACACTTAGAGAGGCCGGACACGAAATATGTGGGAGTCAAATAAGTCGGTCTTCCTCGTGATTGATGATCAACCCAAATCTTATGGCGACCTGCAGCTAATCCTTCTTCTCTTTCTCGGGAAAACCAGAGGATGTGACACTATCTCTGTCGGCCGTTAGACTAGTTCACCACCCGAAGATGTAAAATGCAGGTGCAGGTTGAACACAAAGTAGGACTTGTAACGCTTTATGTCTGTTACTGAAGCCATTATGAAATTATTTTAATACAAGCTGTTACTAAGCATTTTCTTGTAAAATTTCCGTATCCATGATAATTCACGTTTGTCTCACTTCCCTCCTATTGAGCATCTTGTGATCGGTCATGCTCCATTTTTCTTCAATTTTCAAAATGCAGTCGATTCTTTCATTTGCTTAACCCTCGTTCATGAAATTAATATTTTTCTTGCGTTTATATTTTTCTTTTTCATGTCAAGCACCTCCTTCCATGTAATTAAATAATAAAGACATACTAGTGATGTTAATAAATAAAAGCGTTTGTGTGTACTACATAGCGGTAGACAGTGCACAAGATAAAAAACTGAGAGGACCGGGACTTGAGGCTGATCCAGGCAGGTGACTGCACTGATAACCAAGAGGCAAATGAAACCGAAACAGAAGCGACATCGCTAAGTAAATAAGCTTGTAGCAGGCTATTTTCTTGTAGCATGATACCTCTCTTGTAGATATGGGCAAATTTGTCTATGAGTCAAGTGTCTTTCCCTAGTGGAAAACATTTTTTAAATAATAGTTGCTGCTTCAACTGGCTTCTATTTCATTACTTGTCCAGATCGCTGCAGGTTTTCTGCTATTAATAATGTAATTATCGTTCTCTTTCTTTTCTAGCAGTGAAGTAATCGTTAAGGTTCGTTGCTTCTTAATCATCTATGTTTGTACTTATATCCGTCTGTAGTTCCTCTATTTCTAGACCAACCCACACCCCGCATGCGGTCCGGTGGCGTAACGGTTAGCGCCTGTCACCAATACAGTGAAGGTTGGCTGTCCTGGGTTCAGTTCTCGTCTCGGGCACGCTGTTCTTTCTCTGCATGTGGCATCTGTTTACAGGGCTGGCTGCCTTGCCGTGATATAGCCTTAGTTGCTGGCTCGGCGTAAAACACCAATTAAAAAAAAAACACCCCGCATCGATGTTGTTTGATTTGATGCCCACTGTTGGCCTTCACTTTCTTGTCGGTGTCCTCGTCCTTGTGCTGGACTATTTCCTTGTCATCATACTTTTACACATGTAAAGTGTCATCATAATTCTACAGATTCTTGCTCCGATACGTTACATGGAAGTTTTGCATTTGCGACAGTTTATGTCACTGACAGAGCCAACAAGTAGCACATGCATGTGTGGTCATAGCTATTGAGTAGACAGATGAGGCGAGGTACAGAAATCTATGTTTGTGTATGTGTTGATCTGTTTGTCTGTCTGTGTTTGTCGAAATTACTCTTATGAGTCGTCAGTCTGCTTTTTTGCTGATTGCTTCACGGGATATTTTGTCCTTTTTTTTCTTTAAAAATGTCGGCTTTATTGTAAAGTGCGGTGATCCAAGCTGTAGTTGGTGTACTGCGATAAATCAATCATTCTTATTATTATTATTTGTAATTATATCGTTAAAAATACGGCTTGAAAAATTATTTCAAAGGTTTTGAAGTGACTGTAGCCTTTCATATGAGTGAGTGAGTGAGTGAGTGAGTGAGTGAGTGAGTGAGTGAGTGAGTGAGTGAGTGAGTGAGTGAGTGAGTGAGTGAAAAATATTCACTGAAGCTCGCACACAAGTTCTTCAGGTCATGAACACGAGTGGTTATGTGCTCAGCTCCCGAGTCGCAGTCGAGACTCTGTATGATTGTGACATGTGGCAGCGTGGTGACTGCCTGACTAGTCATGACACAGCTGTCTACTGGTCGACCTCTCACTGCATGAACACAATTGCTGAAGATGCCCGTCCAGATTTTGCTGCGAACTGACTGACTTCCGCCACGACAGCTTCTCAGCCTCTTTACGATGTGCTAGACTTTGACATCATACATACACTCAAGTGTCCATCCTTGTCTGCCCTGCTGTTTAGATACACACCACATCACTTGCTGTGCTATACCACGCCACAAAACTGCTATTTAAAGACCAACCGGCAACGTGACTGTCGGTATAGAACTCGTAGACAGAGTTTCTTTCTTTCTTTCTTTCTTTCTTTCTTTCTTTCTTTCTTTCTTTCTTTCTTTCTTTCTTTCTTTCTTTCTTTCTTTCTTTCTTTCGTTCGTTCGTTAATTTCGACAACGAATATCTGTTCGTTCAAGGAGTCTTAGTTAAGCTGTCATCTTTGTAATGGACGGTGAAAAGTTCA
This sequence comes from Marisa cornuarietis, assembly GCA_004794655.1. NCBI lineage: Eukaryota > Metazoa > Mollusca > Gastropoda > Architaenioglossa > Ampullariidae > Marisa > Marisa cornuarietis. Next base: position 6,347,193 of record SMMW01000636.1, read on the forward strand.
TTGGACGTGTCCAGGCCTTTGGCGAGTAGCATACTCCATAATGAAATTCCGAGTTTATTACATTCTCTTGACCACAAATCCTTGAAAGCCACACTCTACACGAGTTTTACTCGGGAGTGCAAACATCACTGCAGAGAAAGAGGTTAAAATAACGATATGGCTAATGAGCACATTATTTTCTTTGATTAGTTGAGGCCTATCCATGCACTGTCCTGACGTGTGTGTTGCTGATCTCTTCTCTGTATGGTGATGGTTGTAAGAGTGTTACAGTGGAACTGGAATATTCCTCAGTCTTGGGAAAATCATACCTTGCACTAAGTTTGACCTAATTATTAGAAATTATTATGCTCCCTACTAGTCCTTTAAACGTTTGATACGATATGAAGTAGAATGTACAGTTGAGTCATTGTCCTTTAGCCTTAACATGAGAGTGCTATTACCGACTCTTTCCGCTGTCTGTAACTGGTGGCTCCACCTCCATTTCAAACCACTTAGACAGACTTTTCGTTGTCCTTACGCTGCCAGACGAGCGCTGGTCTGTGTCCGCCCTCGTATCCCGACCTACATGAAACATAACTGCGTACATCAGTTCAGTCCCGTGACATTTTGCTCGTCAGCAGCTAAATACACTATTATGTTGTGATTACACATCGTGTCCTGGCCGACGACTGGAAAAGAGAAAATGGCATCGACACACGCAGTTTGTTGACTTTTCAATCTAGATTTTAACAATGAGAGGTTCGTGTTCATATTCCCCTCGACATCGTTGGGGACTGCTGACCGTGATTTTTATCTTGTCCTGGATACAAATGTCAGGTGAGTTTAGTACAGATATCAGTGCAGCTGCAGAAATTGTTCGAGGGTGAAGCCTTGCAGGATATCCCAAAATTTCGCTGAAGAACTCAGTGTCGGAGAGAGCGCGTGCTTGTGAATGAATGCAAATTATTGTTGTCGAATGTAAGGAGGTAGTGATGGAAAGTTATTGTTGACCTTCTCTATGTGTTATAGTGTTAGGACTAATGTGTCTCAAATGAACAAGCGACTGGATAGCGTTAACCTCATCATCTGTTGCCCTTCCCCCAGACCTACCATCACATTTTCGAGGCAGGAAGATGCTGAGGGACTAACACTTGCGATTTTAACCTGTCACCATCCTCGAGGATAAAATGGGCGGCTACAAATTGTGTAAACACTTTAAAGTTTTAGGGGCTAAGCAGGGGTTTCTGGTGGATTGCTCTTAACAAGGCGAAACCAAAGGTTGGTGGGGGGGGGGGCACTACAGAAATTTCCTTTGACAATGTGGACATACGCGACTATGATAACAGCAAGAGAGAGAGAAATAAAACACATGAGAGACAGACAATTTATCATCATTTGCCTTCGAGCTCACTATCAGATGTGTCATTCTACACTGAATCCTTTCAAAATTGGGCTTGGCTGACTAGTCAGAGGAGAATGTAATGAGAATGAACCAAACATTAATAGATTGGCAAATTTACTTTTGTTTACCCAGTTCATTGAAACCAGGAAGTAAAATGGCATGTCAGTAAATAACAATAAAAGGGATCTATGTCTGTCACCAATCCTAGCTGCATCTTCATTTCTTTGATATTATTAAAGTATTTCCACAGTATTGTGTTGTACAGGAAATGCATTGAGACAACGAGTACTGACATTTTCACAGTATTCGGTTGTACATCTAATATATATATAAAGATAACGAGTACTGACATTTCTGAGAATTATTTCATTGCTTACTCTGATTGGATCCCTTGCTTTCTCCTGAAAGAGGTGGGAAGGGCTGAAAGTAATCTTTGAAGGTTTCAGACAGTTTGTATTTTTCAAGGTTTTCCTACCATCCCAAAGAATGATTGAAAATATATTAGTTACTTGGAAACTTTATGAAATCAAAAATCTATTGTAGCCTTGTTCTAGCAGTACTAAATCTTTTTTAAATCAAACATGTGTGTGTGTGTGTGTACGTGCGTGCGTGCGTGCGTGCGTGCGTTTTCATTCAAATAATCCTTCTTTCTCAACTCTTTTCCCTGATAGTTGAAGCTGCAGTGCTATCTTATTGTGGTCTTGTATTTTTCTTAATGTTGGATACGTACATTAGTGAGGGTTAGTGTACTTAACTGAACGGTTCGTTGTTCAAAAATGTACATGGAATTTTGTCTGTTGAATCTGATGTCTAATTGCCATTATTGTTGTCTGGTGGCTTACTGACATTACTGTTGTATGCTGAATATTTAGACTATAGCCTCACAAGAAGACAGTACGAAGACATTAGATAACGCCCATCTTAGGCAATCTATATTTGTTAGACAAGCCGAACACACCCCAGCTAAATACGAGACAGCAGGAAACATGTTTGGACTTCAGGAAGCGCAGAGCTAAAGCGGTCCCGTGAAACTGGGCTCGCCTCTCACGATCCGCCATCTGCTTTGATGTAGATAAACAATTGAGAGCACTGTTGATCACTTATGTAAGCCCGGGATTTCTAGAATTTACATAATCCACTTCTTGCGGACCTTATTATTACATACCATTGTTTTCCTTTTGTATTCCTGTACCCATCTCACTACTGCTTGTGGAAATATTGATTCTTCAAATATATATATATATGTGGATAGACATAAAAGATTGATACAGATACGAAAAGCACTTAAAGGGGCATCCCCCCCCCCGTTTGGCAGTACGTTTTCAATACGTGTGAACAAAAAACAGCATCAAAAACCAAAATACAAGCAAAAGGATTATGTCCGGGACTGTCAGTAGACATGTTTAGTGTCGCTGTCTACCTGGCAGAGCTGCTTGTAGAGATAATGTTTACTGTTGCTGTTTACCTGGTGGGAGCAGCCGTAGACATAATGCTTAGTGTTGCTATCTGGAAGGACTGGTCGTTGTTTTACTGTTGCTATTTACCTGACGGGACTGACCGAGGACGTAAAGTTGTTTATTGTTGTTGACTAACAGGTCTGACCGAAGACATAATGGTGTGTATTATTGTTGCTTACCTGGCAGGACATGTTGCGGGGAAGGCGGTGCCTGTGCTATGGAGCAGGAATGGCCTGATCACCTGCCCCGAGACGCTGTCGTCGATGGTGGTGGTGGAGGAGGGCTTCTACCAGCATTCCACCAACGCGTGTGACGACCACTGCCGGCCGCAGATGACCGGTGGTCAGAACGTCACATGCTCCTTCCGGAACAGTACCTGCGTGCAAGGGCTGTCGTCACATGACCTGGCCGCCATCTACGACCTCTGTTGGCCCAATGCCCTGCCCTGCAACCTAGCCAAAGCCAACCTGTCGTCCTTCCTCATCGTCAGGTACTCCTGTATGACAGGTGAGCTGCACACACGTCAGGTGCACGGGTCGTAGGGGTAGAAGGTGGCATATTTACACAACAGAACTTTGAAGAGCAGAGAAATTTGGGGTCTTTGAAAAAGAAGTGTATGGCAATCAAAGAAAAAAAAAATGGGGCTATTTCGTCGAGAGTATCTCAGTGGCCTATACCCTCACAGAGTTTTCCCACCTCTTTGGTAGAGTCTTTCATTTCCGTTTGGTTCGAAACGTTGACATCTAGCGGTTCAAGTCTTTGAGAAGTGTGGAGTGGTATGTGAAAGGCTTGAGGCTGAGAACGGTCTGCAGAAGAACCTGAGTCTATGAAAAGAGGGACTTAGAAACAGAAAATTGTGTTTGCAAGTGAAATATCCTGTCGTTGCCTGGCAACCAGGACTATTTCCAGGAATCAAGTTTAACAAACTTATTTAGAGCTGGGCTGGGTTGCATGCGAGGTCTTGAAAATAAATCTTAAACCCCGGGTCTCAAGCCCTAGTTTGATATATAAGTAGCTGGCTTACTTGTTTTGACTCAGGCAGTTCAAAAATAATTTTCAAGACTTAATATGCACACACCAGCAAATGGCAGTTTTTGGAAGTATAATCAAAAAACGTAGGAGTAATGTCAACATAAGACCTTACATACACACCGCACACGAGTCCTGTACCACAGTCGACAAAAAATGTACAAGAATCAATCTGATCATTTGAAATGGTTTACAGAGAGAATATTTGACCCCTTCCACGCCAACTTCAACTGGAAAGACAACAGCGTGCTCCTGTCGTTCTACTCTGCCTCCCTGAAAGCGACCTCTGATGTCATCACCGAGTGTCTCGTGCAGTCGGACTCCAGCAACTCCAGCCTCAACCTGCAAATCACAGGTCTCAACTTCCCGACTCTCGTTCGCAGGGGAAGTGGCAATGGCTCCAGTCAGTCCAATGACATCATCGTCCATGTGGATCCCGAATCCTGGCACTTACCTGAGTCGCTGTATCCCTTGTGGCGCATCGTGTCCAGAACGTCTATCAACATTGAGTTCCACATGAAACTTTCCCATCAAAAACGCCCAGTGTGGCTGTCTATCAAGGAGCAAAACCCAGGTAAAGATCGCTGTTAGGAAATGTTGTTTTGTTTTTGTCTTTTTGGGGTTTGTTATTACTTTTTTCTTGTCTTTGTGTGAGAGAGAGAGGTGAGTAGTTTTTCCGCACGAATCTTATGCACAACTGTATGCACATATGTAATTGAGCAGTGTGTGTGTGTGTGTGTGTGTGTGTGTGTGTGTGTGTGTGTGTGTGTGTGTGTGTGTGTGTGTGTGTGTGTGTGTGTGAATTTATCTTTATGCCTATTTTATGCTTCAAATAATCTACCTTTGTGTAGTGACAAAACTGTGTCATGGCAAAAACGACTATTTCGTTACAATTTTAAATTTAGAGACCGACCAATCAACAGACAGACAAATGGGTGGACGGAGAGACTTACAGACTGTACAACAAAGCATGGTAGCACGTGACGGGGGACTAAGGCGAAAGACGAGTGTAGTTCTGTGTGCTCTCTAAACCAACGTCATCAGCTTTGTTCCGCAGACAGACGTTTCGAGGTTATATGCAAATCAAGACTCGCCCCGACGACGACCACTACGGAACAGACAACGGTGCAGTCGACAGCGGTGATGGAAACAGAAAAAATGTTTACTTTGAAAGGTGAAGATCTTTAATTCACGTGGTCATCTCATATACACACACAGCCACCCTGTATACACACACACACACACACACACACACACACACACACACAGTCATCCTGTACACACAGTAAATGTCGGGTGGAAGAAGACAAAAGAAAAAAGAGTCGACAGTTACAGAGCCAGACAACCAGACATAAGGAAGGATAGACAGATTTGTCAAAAGTCATTACATTTCTGTCTTCTCCGCTCAGTTTCACAAAGTATTATTAAGTATTATTATTATTAAATGCTCTAACCTCGCGTTCACAAGCCGAACGGTGCTGCACACAATTTTTTCAATTCATTTGCATCACAACCCAGCCACTTCTGCTTATTCGCACAAATGTTTCCTACACGCTAATGGCAGCAAAGTACGGGAGGATACTTTACCGTGCGCCGTTAGTGTACTCCACTACCGTGGGGTAGACTGGGTGAGCCAGGCTCCCGACCTACACGGGTAGGCTTAGCTGGTAAATATGTCGTCTGCTTAGGCAAAGTTAGTAGCCGGCTGTTGATGGTGTGCACAAACATTTTCCCACCATCACCCATCTTTCACCTGACGGTTGTTTACCACCAAGTTGTTAATAACCGCGAGCCAGAGAGTGTGTGTGTGTCAAAGGGCAAATATCGTTTAGTCTGGAAGGACGAGCAGTGACTCTAGCCGTTAACATTCATTAACAGTAAATAACTATTTAACAGTTGAACGCAGGATCTTCGGATAAATAGTTTCCTTTGCGTCAGACTTACGAAGTTCTGTGCAGTGTATCCTTAAGCGAGGGAGACTGTCTATTCGTTATCCTGCAATTTACGGTGAGTCGTTCTCTTGCAGGGGAGGCCTATCACTATTATCACTATCACCACTATCCATTTGTCTACGCATCAAGCAATTCAAGGATTCATCCATCAGCCTTGTGTTCGTGGCCACAGACATATCGTTGCACTTGTTGACACTTTACAGTCAAACCTCGGTTTTCGTTGACTTCGGTTATCGTCGGGTTCGGTTTTTTTGCGGACTGTCTCGGAAAGGATTACTGACGAAAACCGAGGTTTGACTGTATTCTCGCCATCACCATAGTCACTTATCAAGACAGTGGTTCACTGCTACAACAACCTCGTGGGCCAGACTGTCGTGGCAGGAGTGTGGCAGATAAGTGACATGGACACTACACACTGTCCTTGATGTTGGTCACTCGCCGCAGGACACTGCTATAGAGCACATCATCATCACCCGCGTTTACTTTAGTTTTTATTTCTTCTTTCTTTAGACATTAAACGTGTTAACCGTTGGTCGGCACTTTTTGTTTTATCGAAAAAGGCAGAGGAGTGTACGCACGCCCCGCAAACAAGCATTTCAGCACTCCTGACTTAAAGCGTTACGATAGATAGAAGATAGATAATGTTAATGTTATTTAGTAAGACGTAGACGAGACAGGCCAGTAATCATAACTATATTTTTTTAATTGTTGGTCAGAACTGTTAACGGCCTGTGGAGTGACTGCTGTGTTGTTCATCCTACTGGTGGCTGGGATCTGCTGTGTCCTGTATTATTGCAGGTGACTTAACATTTAATCAGTGTTCCTTTGCTACTTCTCTCTTTTCTTTCTTTTTATCAAAAGTCGTAGAGACCGCACTCAAAATGGGCTGCTTTTAATGTAAACAATATTATCCTTCCTCACCTACATTATAAGGAAATCACAGAGCTACTGACACTAAATCGCCAAATGCAGGACAAACAATAACTCTTTCTCAGTGCTCGACTAAATGTTTTCAACATATTCTAATACCCTCTCAGAAAACATAGTAATATTATTTCATTATAATGAGAGTATGTTTGTTGCTGTAGTTGAAGTTAAAATTGAAAATTGAAACTGCTCGTGCCATAAACAATGCGCTGCAAGTGTACGTCCGTGCAGTAAAGTACAGCAATGCCTGATAATGTTGATAATGCTGAATAATGTCGATAATACAGTATGTGTTTTATCCGGTCGTAAGGAAGCGACGAAGGTGGTCAGATGACCGCGACGGCCAACACCTGGTCGCCCATTTCGACAACCGCTCACCAGATGGAGCCATAACCATCTCAAATGGAACGGAACATCCCGTTTGTTGTAAGTTGATGTAAATGGACATTGCCGTGATAATGCAACACTGTACTGAAAGCACAGTTCCTTTGTGTTAGCGGTGTATCTGATTTTGATCTGACTTATTTTACAGGTTCTGGTGAAGGGGATGTCAGGAACAACTCTTCATGCCTATCTGACTTTGACACGCGATATTCGGATTTACCAAACTTACGACTTGGGTCCTCTCCCTCCTCCCCTTGTCGCTCCGCGCCCCCAAGAAAGGAATGTCTTCCGCCAAGCAATGTGTCCAATCCCGTTTACGGCAATACAGAAGTGAAGACTGGTCTCTCGAAAACTTGCAGCTACGATTCTACTGGCTACCTCTTACCTGCTGAGGTCAGCAGCATACTAGAGAAGGACACCGCTGACTTTCACGGAAAACGGCCGTTGCCGCAATCACCTGGCGCTTCCAGCGATCAGCCAAGACCTCCGAGTGGCCAGACAAGACCACAGGACTACCCCTCTTCCTGTGAAGGGGCGACCTCACTAACCCGGGGGCTACCAGAAGACAACCCGGAGTACGAGGAGATTCCAGCTTTAGGTAGCTCCATCACCAAGAAATGCTAGTCACGTGTTACACCTGTAACTGTCGCGGCACGAAATGTTATCTGGCTGCACATCAAACAGTTGGATAACTCTAGCAGCAGGAAATGTCAGCAGTTCGTACATCAAACATGACAAAAACTAAGTTGTTTATATTTAAAGTGGTGTAGCTGATTATTTGATATCTCAGTATCGTAAAGTGTTATAACTGACTGTTTCATGTCTCAGTATTACAATTTACGACTTTGCAGTCTGCCTCATTCATCTAACTCACTAACTTACATCGAGTCTGTCCCGACTGTACGTTTTACTAACTTTTTTTGATGAGAAATTATTCGTGTAGATAAGATAAATTTATTTCAGTAGTTTACATTTTAACAGCCTGACGATTCACAAGCTTAGGAAATCGTTGTATGCTCATGTGAAAATAGTTAATCCGTGAAATTCTTGTAACAGGTCTTTTGTACATAATGGAGAGAAGTCTGTGGAAAACCAAATATCAAATACTCAACTAGAAGGTCTACACTTTGATGCAACAATTTATTGTGTAAATACACATTGCACTGTGTACAGAATTTCAAAAAATGTTATTTATTATGCTTATGAAATTCAGTAATATTGATCAAATCAACATCAATAATGATTTTATATTGCATAATGCTATAGTTACGTTTTTCTAATGACAGTAAGTTGCCTCCGAAAGTCTTCGAAGAAGCTTATGTAAACAAACATTCTTACTTCAGACCTCTGAGACACAAGTGTGAATGTACTTGTCGAACTGTAATATCGTGGCTGCGACAATGTAAGTGTTTACTTGTGCTGCGAACATTGGGATAAACACTTGTATGTTCGTGTAGCAAACATCCGAATATATACTCAGAAGCTTGGACACAAACTGTTTGTGTATATGGAATGTTTGTTTTCTACATGGAACTTTTGTGTAATGAAATGTTTGTCTACATGAAATGTTTGTATAATATGATCCTTGTCTACGTGGAATAACTGTTTTTTTCCTTCCCCTGCATTGTCTTGCTTCGTGTGTGTGTGTGTGTGTGTGTGTGTGTGTGTGTGTGTGTGTGTGTGTGTGTGTGTGTGTGTGTGTGTGTGTGTGTGTGTTTCGACTGAGTTTCCAGACAGTGTTCATGACACAAATTTGGATTTAAAGACTTCATGAAACTAGTCCGCAAGCCACTAGCCTGTTAAAAGTGAATACTACAACAATATGGAACAATAAAGCAATCGTTTAAGACCAATTCCAGTGCAATTTTTGTCATATGGTATCAAACATTCCAATCATTCGAGCAAACAGCTCTCTTCCCTTCCTCGAGATACAAGGTCTCGGACATCGACAGGCACCGGCAGAGATCATTGTGAGCCATCCGTTTGGAACACGCCGTCGACATTTTGATGTTCTTGTTGATGCTTGAAGATGAGAATCTCGCAAACGGGTGGGTAAACGGGACCCAGTTGTACAGCCGGCGATATGACTGACTCAGCTGTGGATTTATAGTCTTGTTGAGGTGACCATCTGTCTGTGTGAGACAGGAAAAGACAGACCACAGACATCCGCCTCCTGCAGACAAATAAAGCTGGGGCGTGCAGTCTTAAAATATTTCATTCTTGTCAGATTGTTATTATTGTATGACGCACAAAACTCAAGTTGTCTTGAAATGTGAAGACATAATTAAAATAATTGCACTCCTGTGACGCATGTTACTTGCTTTGATTTAGTCAGACGAGACAGGAGATTCTAAGGTCCAAACTCTTCGCCATCCCATGATTGCCGAGTGGATAATGAAAAGCCTCATAAAGAGAAATGCTATCGTTAGCCACAAGAAAAGTCAACATCACACTCACAGATACACTCACACAAACACACACACACACACACACACACACACACACACACACACACACACGAACACACACACACATTATGTTTAAAATATAAAGGTTGCTGCTGGTTTGAACAAAAGTTCGAATGCAGAATTGCAGTGTTTAATGTAAGCTTACTTTCATAAATTAGAAATAAACACAGGCCTAAAAGTGTGTATGTACATCTGCTTGTTCGTCTGTCTTCCTCTCGTATACCGTTCTCTTCCTCTCTATCTTTCGCTGTCTCTGTCTCTCCGATCTCAATTCCTTCAGAGGCTATTGTGCAACACCCTGAAGATGGCAGGTCAGTACATCATCTGCTCTGCGATAAAACAACAGCAGATCATCATAGACTGTGCATAACTCATCTGTGTGTGTGTGTGTGTGTGTGTGTGTGTGTGTGTGTGTGTGTGTGTGCGTGGGCGCGCACGTGTCTTCTGATCACAATGAAATGTTTGCCCACAGTCTGTCATCGACAGAAAATATCAAGTCTTTTCTCAAAGGATGCAAAGTTTTCTTGTCTTTACTAGGCTATACGAATGTGAATTCTTCTGCTCATCTTGCTCGCCCTGTTGTCCTATTTTTCCCTTTGACACAGTTATTATTTAGTGGTTCTTTCCTCACATCATGACTTGATTGTGCTAGTTATGATTTAGCATCCCATTAATATAAGGCTGCGCATATACTGTCAGCTGTTATGCATAAATACATGAATGCAATTAATAAAATATGTTTTCACTCAGATGACTCCATGCCTTCACATCCATCCTGTTGACGTAAACGACTTCCTTATATTTTCCTGTTTTGACGCCGTTAATGATTTCTGAAATCTAATCCAAATCCTGCAATTTTGTGCGGCGCAGTTACAATTTATTACCTCGAGCATCTGACAGGCAGGCGTCAGTAATGGGAGAGTGGCGAAAGTAACTTTTCTTTTACTTCCTCCTCTTCGTACTCGTCCTCGTCATTCTCATAGTTCTTGTCGTCATCATCGTCCTCATTATTATCGTTATCACTATAATTAGTATTACGCTATCTTTAAAACAGATATACAGGTAAAACTTTTCAGGAAAGCAACTATTTTAAATGTCAGATATCACCATTTGATTTTGTATGTGTGCGTGCGTGCGTGCGTGCGTGCGTGCGTGCGTGCGCGCGCGCGTGCGTGCGTGCGTGCGTGCGTGTGTGTGTGTGTGTGTGTGTGTGTGTGTGTGTGTGTGTGTGTTGATACGTTCATTTCTTCAAAACGCATAAATATTAGGACATCTGCTGCGGTGGTGGAGGTGGTGGGGTGATGGGGGTGGTGGTGGGGTTGTGAGGACGAAGACATCACCATCTGTGAATAGTTATCTACAGGGTGGAGAACAAGAGCGACGGGTGGAAGGTTCTTAAGGATCTAACTGAATAATGAATCGTGACGTCAGGCAGCTTGCAATTAATCATATTGTTAAGCAGCCCTTTTCCTCCCTGTGCCCTCCTACTTCAGCAGCTTAAAATTAACATGCAGATGCGATGCATATCCTGGAATGATCCTGTCAAGAGAAATTGGCCGACGAGTTATATAAAGTCGATGTACGCATTCGTTGTGCAGCCTTAACTTGCCTCACTGTCGTCCAGGCGTCAACGGGTGGGCCTGCCTGTCTTTCCTGAAGTCTGTATTTTACTTTGAGTCAACAAACTTCAAACTTCAAACCAAGACGATCTCTGAAGAAACATGCAATTCCTAACTTCAAACCTCTGGTTTTCGGCGCTTCTTTGTGCTGGTGAGTGCTACTTATCTTTGAAACTCACTATTTACGCATCTAAAATAATCTCATGTGCTAATCTCAGGGATGCAGTTTGCACCCTAGTCGGTTCGATACCCGTTACGCGCAGTATAATTTTCTCACATTATCCACCTGTTGAATGGTTATCTGACCCTTTAGAGGTCCTCATCAACGATGTGGCTACGCTAATACCTCACGAACAAGCGATTAAATTTCGATTTATCTTTTTTGTGCTTTAAGAACACAAAAAAACGATTATAAGGTTACTAAATAAGTCTGAGTCTTTATAAAATAAGAATTGATTACCATAGTTGGTAATATAACTTGTATGGATTCCATGGTACCTAATGTGACAAAGCTGTATTTGGTCAAGACAATAAGTAATAACTATAACAAGTTATTTAGTGGAAAGATGTCAGAGACACACTCGAAGACATGAAGAACATTTAACATTGACACCATTGGTTCAGAGATGAAAGTCCTCGCGCATAGCTAATCTTTTATCACGGATAATGGCCACAATTTAGAATGTTTCGCATTACTGCTGGAAGAGAAAGGCAGGGACTTTGTGAGATCAATTATAGGACAAGTAATCTTGTTCGCTTAAAACGTTTTAGCCAAAAACAAAATTATTTTCAAGCTACAGCAAAGGACTCCTGTATGATCTGTCTGTCATGGCGCTGTGCCGTTTACAACTTTTTGTATTAAGCACATCGTGTGAAAAATTCTTACAATTGTGATTTGCACTTACACAAACGAGTATAATCTGTATATTAAATTGCATGTCTAATTAATCTGCTGATAATAATTAAGTTATTTTCGAAGCAATTCTTCTATTTAAATATTATGTGATGTCTGTCTGTCTGTCTGTCTGTCTGTCTGTCTGTCTGTCTGTCTGTCTGTCTGTCTGTCTGTCAAGTGCGTTATCAAGCTTTACGTCCAGTCACATAGTTGGCCGGCTTGTTGTTTCAGGTATCCTGTGTCACGTGTACGTAACAGCGCGGCCCGTGAGTAAAGTGACGCCTGGTGACAACGGCAAAAAAGAGAAGAGCGACGTCAACAGCAGCTCCACCCCAGCTAACACAACAGACGATGGCGAGGAAACAAAGAGATTGATTGATGGCGCACTCAGAGGGAAGACACCGACACGAGATGACCAAAGCAAGGGTTTTGCTAACGTTGGGAATAGCACTGAGAGCCCTGGCGATGATCCCGGCGAAAACAGACGAAAAAGATCAGCAACCGACGACGCGGGTGATGATAAGAATGATGAGGATGACGCTAATGACAGAAAGCGAAGATCACTTCTGTCTGACACTGATGGTGATGATGGAAATGAGGGAACTAGCGATGATCCCAGCGATGACAGACGAAAACGATCAGCAACCGACGACGTAGGTGATGACAAGAATGATGAGGACGACGCAAATGAGAGGAGACGGAGGTCTCTTTCTTCCTTTGCTGATGATGATAATGACGACGCTGGTGATGATTCCAACGATGACACGACCGGTAGAAGAAAACGATCAGCAAATGACAACGAAAATGATGATGCCAAAGATGATGACACCGATAAAGCTGGTGACAGAAGAAAAAGATCGCCAACCGATGGCGATGATGGAAATGAGGGAACTAGCGATGATCCCAGCGATGACAGACGAAAACGATCAGCAACCGACGACGTAGGTGATGACAAGAATGATGAGGACGACGCAAATGAGAGGAGAAGGAGGTCTTTTTCTTCCTTTGCTGATGATGATAATGATAATAACGACGCTGGTGATGATTCCAACGATGACACGACCGGTAGAAGAAAACGATCAGCAAATGACAACGAAAATGATGATGCCAAAGATGATGACACCGATAAAGCTGGTGACAGAAGAAAAAGATCGCCAACCGATGGCGATGATGGAAATGAGGGAACTAGCGATGATCCCAGCGATGACAGACGAAAACGATCAGCAACCGACGACGTAGGTGATGACAAGAATGATGAGGACGACGCAAATGAGAGGAGAAGGAGGTCTTTTTCTTCCTTTGCTGATGATGATAATGATAATAACGACGCTGGTGATGATTCCAACGATGACACGACCGGTAGAAGAAAACGATCAGCAAATGACAACGAAAATGATGATGCCAAAGATAATGACACCAATAAAGCTGGTGACAGAAGAAAAAGATCGCCAGCCAACGACGTGGGTGATGATAATAATGATGAGGATGACGCACATGAGAGGAGACGGAGGTCTCTTTCTTCCTTTGCTGATGATGATAATGACGACGCTGGTGATGATTCCAACGATGACACGATCGGTAGAAGAAAACGATCAGCAAATGACAACGGAAATGATGATGCCAAAGATGATGACACTGATGAAGATGGTGATAGAAGAAAAAGATCGCCAACCGACGACGCGGGGGAAGATACGAGTGATGTTGATGACGCAAATGACAGAAAAAGGAGGTCTCCTTTTTTTGTTGCTGATGATGATAATAGTAATGATGACGCTGGTGATGACGTCACCGACAGAAGAAAGCGGTCCCCTCAAGAAGACACAGGCGATGATGATAAGAATGATAATTTTGATAACGGTAATGATTTTGCTGACGATGATGCTAACGGCAGAAGAAAAAGATCGTGGAACGATGACGCCAAAGATGACGACGCTGATGAAATTGAGGGCAGGAGACGAAGGTCGGTGAACGACGACAGTAACGAAGATGACTCTGTGCTGCGCCCTTTTCGCAGATGAAGCTAGCGACGACTACAGCACGTCACCCGGGATGATATCAACCGTCGAATGATAACAATTTGCTCAACCCTAATGAACAAGTCATCAAAGTGACAACTCTAACGAGCGGTGACGATAAGAAAAACGACAAGCTTGTTTCCGGCGATGTCTGTGCTAAAGAAAGAACAGCTTGATTCTCAAACTGACGATACAAGAAAATTCTCCCATTAATATAAAATATTAACAGAATAATAATGAAATATTCCTTTTGCCTAGAGTTATTTCTCCGCCATTATTAAGATGTGCCCCATTTTAGCTTTAAGGTTAAAACTCGTTAACAATTTTTACTGCTCATTGCTTATTTTATTGTTCAGATACTATGAGTGATAAACTACAAGAGAACGCTTCTCAACAACACGTCTAGACAGTATGACATGAAGCTACAGTAAACATGTCTCAACCACATAACGCAGCTAACATGTTTCAAACAGAAACAAGAAACGCAACTCGCTGTGCACTTTGAGCGACTGTAAGGCAACAGTTACTTCCCTTAGATGTCTTAAACACAAAGCCAGGAAGAGCTGACTAGTTAATTTGCATGCTTGTCTACAGGGAAAGATAAACGTCTCGCTGTAGCTTGTATTTTATTTTTAATTATCTCTCTGTCTGTCTGTCTTTGCTCTCGTCTGTCTGTTCGTCCGTCTGTCTGTCTACTACTCACTTACCTATTTTTATGATTGATACCAGCGTAATGATGTGACAGTTGTTTAAAGTGGGATGTTCTCGCAGGACAATAACAAATATCGTTTGATTTGAGTATGAATGCTACAATTTTTATGTGTTTTCCATTATTGTTTCAGTCTGTTATCAATTTCAGAGATTTTAAGTATAGTCTTTTATTTTCCGTTGTTTCTTTTATTTCATTGTATAATTTATCAAATTTTTTAACGGATGTCGGGAAAATATTTCATACCAGTGATGACTGTTGATTTGACAAAAATAAAAAGAAAATTTTTTTGCGTTTTTTTTAATGGATGACTGCACGTGTGTGCTATACGAAAGTCTGTATGATTGTGTTGTAGTTGTGTTTTGCAGTACAGCGAATCTTTATTTGCCTCTCTTCTTCTTCTCCTTCTTCTTTGTTCCTTTTCCTTCGTGTGCTGCGTTTTTATCACCTTTGATTTTCTTGTCCGTTTTTTTAACTGCGTTCTTCTCCTTCTGCCATTAAACCCATGTTCACGATCGCTCACAGGACGTTAAATCTCTTGTTGAACGATCCCTTCAGTCGACCACTGACGTATGACCGATACTCCGCCCTGCTTATTAACAACGGGACAACAGCAGGAGGCAGACTCTGAAGGCAGAGACTCACAGGGCACTGTAACACGTGTGCATTTTGTGCACGCATGCACAATGTTTAGCTTGCTGCTCTGGCTAGGTTATTGAACGATTGGTAGCCGTTGTTAATTGTTAAAGGTATGGTGCGGTGCAAGTTTCGGTTTCAGATGATTTCGTCGAGCTCTGAACAATTTTTCCCGAGATCTCAGTTCATTAACTCTGAGACAAAAGCCTACAAACATCACCATACACAGAGAGTGGTCACGCCTGTCACAAACGTCCACGAATGCACATAATTAATATTTGGTTCCAGCTCTCCCATTGGTTGTACCCTTAACAATGTAAACATATCAATGCACATTTTTTATGTTCGTGGATTTTTTTTTTTACCTTTTTCTACGAATAGTGATATTTGTAAACTTGTGTCTTAAGAAGAGTTTAGTGTTTTAAATTTGTGGGGGGGGGGGGGGAAAGCATTGTGTACTGATCACTGTTTGACCATGACCAGAAGAATCCCCGACGCTTGTTTGAAATTGAAAAGGTAAAGGTCTTCTCATGACCTTTTCCACATCTTTACGGAGTGGGATGTTAAAGACCTCACTTTTCTTGAGGCCAGCTTTATGTGAGGGCGGTATCCATCTCTCCATCGCTGCCTTACCTTCCCCAATCCTCTTTAGACTCAGGTACCCATTCCCGCCATCACACACCCAACGAATCTTTTGTTAGTTAATCTTGACAAGAGTTTGCCCGTGTGTTCACATGCTTATTTATGCTCACGATTCAACTCAACGGTACACGTGATCTAGTTTGAACATATTTTCGCATGTCTGTATGTTGCATACCTGCATAAATATTCAAGCAGACCATTGCACTGACAATACGTTGACGGGACGCTGCTACGTTACAGCCGTTTCAGCTGGTGCAGACTGGTGACAGGCCTTGAATATCAGTTATCGATGAACTGCGATCGTCAAGATGCTTGATCCTCTTCTGCAGCTAGCGGGGACAGCAAGTGCGGCAGTAAAAAAAAAACAAAAAAAACTGTTCACTAGCTTCTCGAAATGTGTGTTTATGAAACTTTGTGTGTGTGTGTGTGTGTGTGTGTGTGTGTGTGTGTGTGTGTGTGTGTGTGTGTGTGTGTGTGTGTGTGTGTGTGTGTGTGTGTTCTCCACTGTATTCAGTCTGGAGCACTCATAGCCTCCCTTAGATATTGCTGTTACTCATAAAAGACAGATTTCACCACGACCTATACACCTTCGTGATTTAACCAAAGAAGAAAGAACAAAACACAGAAGTTGTGTTATTTGGAGGGGGTGGAAGATCTCTATCTAGAGATGTACTGGCTAATCTTTCGCTGGTTATTTCTAACACATTCAGTTCCAAGAAAACAAATCCACCAAATGTTATAGCTATAAAGCGGTAAACTTTTGCCTAGTTCCCGTTGATCTGTGCTGCCAGCTGTTTAAAGACCAACCTGAATGCTTTTCGAAGTTTTCATATATCGGTAGATACAGGCGATATAAACTTAACCTGTAAATTTTAGCCTCCAAACCCCATCCGTTAATTAATTATCCGCTACGATTCGTACTTACGACCAACAAGCGATGCTAACAGTGTACTACGTCACACTAGTGCACCATTCACAACATTGACAGCAGTCAATACCAAACTGAGAGAGAGAGTGAGTGACAGCTCGGGTTATTCGGACGCTGAAAGTCTGCATTTCTCGTGGTTATGAAAAAACTGTTACTTTAGCACGAGAAAAGCAGACTTTAACGTCCGAATAATCCCAACTGTCGCTCTCTCTCTCTCTCTCTGTTTGGTGTTGACGGCTGCCAATGTTGTGAATGGTGCACTAGTGTGACGTAGTACACTGTTAACGACGCTCGTTGATCGCAGGTGCGAATCGCGTACTTTGTTAGCGGATAATTAATTAACGGATGGGTTTTTGAGGCTGCAATTTACCGGTTAGGTTTATATCGCCTATATCTACCGACATCTGCAAAAAACGCAATCCATTCAGGTTGGTCTTTAAAGTGAATGGGCAAGTTTTTTCCACTTCGCCTTCTTGAAGTATACCTAATACTAATGTAAAAACCTCCCTCGTAACCTTTGTTCTCTGTATATTATGCTGACTTAATAAGACTTTTAGTTCCCACTCTTTTGCTGACCTTGTTCTCCTTATAACACATGTCTATGCCGCTGTGTCCAGTAGTGCCTGTGCTCAAAGTGTGTTGCTGTTATTGGTTTATAATATCTATTTCCTAAGCCACGTGGGTTGATGGTGGTGATGGTGATGGTGACTGATGTGTAGTTCATGCTCTGTGAACAAGCAGTCAGTATGAGGGGTGTGTAATTAACAGCGCCCGCTAACAGGTGTTTGTCGGTAAGATGTCGAGTGACACTGTACGACATCGACAGCTTAACAAGCCCTGATTGAAGCTTTCCGTCCACGATTTTAATAAGGCGTCATCAATTTGAGCTCTGACCATCAACAGAACCAATCAAATCACAGAGTTATTAGTAACTGCGACGTGTAAAGATACCCGTGACATTTTTCAGTACCCAGCATGCATTAGTAGGGAACCGGCTGGAGCAGAGGTGTCCTCCAAACACACACGTGGTGTCGCCAGCCTGCACTCAGTTCTAGTCTCGAGTCTGTGAACAATTCCTGCTGCCGGGTCACAGGTTTCAAATCTTGCTCCACGCCACCAGGTTCACCGTGAAACGCGTGCAGCGTTACAGATGCTGTCGTCCCTCCCGCATAACAAAAGGTTGGCAATCATCATCTTGACAAATCTTCTTCACTGTGTGTGTGTGTGTGTGTGTGTGTGTGTGTGTGTGTGTGTGTGTGTGTGTGTGTGTGTGTGTGTGTGTGTGTGTGTGTACGTTCGTTTGCAATACTGCTACGTGCGAACTTTTGACTTTTCAACACATTTCAATTATTTGTAAACGGGGATATAAGGGAATCGCTCTTGGTGGCAAGTCAATAAATCAGCAGCTTCATATGCTGCATCCCCATGAGAATATGTTGAACATCTGTGCATTGCATATTTCTTGACAGTAATGCTCAGGGAAATAAATTCGAGACGCCGCTAGCATATAAAGGTTTTTTTGTGACATTTCTAAATCTATTTCACCAAGTAGACAGATGATCTCTTTCTATAAATCCTGCTCTTACATTGATGTACTTTTTAGCCTGGGGCTATGTGAAATTCATGTCTCTTTATTACGCCAAGGCGCCCCTTAGTAGCCTAGATGGGTAGCAGTGAACATTACAAACTATGAGCAGTTTAGCTGACTGCTACGCGTTAGTCATCCAGTTAGCACCTAACGACCAGCTGTGCATCTGACTCCTGGAGACAAACTTTTAAAAATAGCATCGACACATGCTAAAGCGATCAAACAAGTCCACTACATAAGGTAGCTCCGTTCATCAGCTGCACGTTTGCCGTCTACATCTCTATAAACGATGTAGCATCTAGGAATCTGGTTTCTGTCCGCAGCCTTTGTCTTGAGTCTGTCTGCAAGTCGATGACCACTCTTTCGTACGTGTTACTTGATTCTAAGCGTCTAACGGTCTTTTGACCTGCATGTACAAACATTGACAGTTGCTTCGATCAATGATCAACAGCAAAAGCAATTTAACCGGAGGAGGTGGCAGTCGAAGTTGGCGAGGCGTATTCTGTTCATTCATCACTGGTCCACGTTCTCTCCCCAGCGGCCCCCGACATCATAAACTGCTGAACCCACTGATCCATCATCATCCTCGCAAAACGTACTCAGTCTGTGCTGGAACAAAACTTTCAGGCTTGAGTTCGAGGTTGAATGCTGCAAATTTTTTCGAATGGCGGCAGAGTATTCGTAGATTGGATGATGATTTCCACAGCTTAGGTGCCGCATTTGTGAAGGCCCTGGCTCCAGTGCGCTTCTTTGTTCGTGTCTTCCACTGCAGGGAGACAGAAGCGAGACTGGGAGCCAGAGCGCAGACCACGTGACGGCTGTTAAGGAGGAACTACCTCTTGTAAATAGTCAGGAGCAGTTTTGAACCTGCAGGACTGTGCAATCGAAAGCATGATGGATGAAAAGGAGAAACATTTGTGAGTCTTTATCTTTACGATAACAAAGCAAAAAAATTAATACCTTCTGCTGTGAATTAGTAGCTTGACTACACCTACTCGGCCCGCAGCAAGTGGGATTTTAAGTTCGAATCCCTACCTATTATTATTATTTATTATTATTTTCATTTCGTGTGCTATTTGTCTCACAAGACAAAGTCTTTATGATATGAAATAATTTGCTGGTTATTTAAAACCTTTTGTTGTGTTTTCCCGTTGAATATCATTAGCGCAAAACACAGGCACACATATCCGGACACAACTACATAGTAGGTGCCAGACGTTTTAACGCGCGCAAAGCTCTCACATCGTCGTAAAGTCCATTATCGTAAATGATAATACAACAGCCATGACCTTGTTCTAGATCTAAAACAGATCTATCGTCAAATGTCTTTTATTAAAAACTAAGAATATTTGAGTTAAATTAAGTTAGGCTACCATATATTGGGAAAAGAATCGGGCTTAAAGTGGTTGCAGTTTATAAATGTGACCTGAATGAAGAAGGGATTCCTTAGAAAAAAAAAAGGAACCGACAACAGATTGGTTGACGCTATAACGGAAATCGCCATCTTGTGAGAATTGGACCTGACTTGCTGCACTACACGCAGGTGCTGTTGTTACCTTTGGATTCACAGAAAAACTTCCGTGACCACTTTGTTTCTGGACTTCAGTACCTTTTACACTGTCACGTGTGCTGTAAAAAGGTACTCTTCTGGGGTTTGTTTGACAAAAGGATGAAGCTTTATCCTAATTTTAATCTAAGGTCAGCAGCTTGTCATGTTTTAAACTAAAAGTAGTCTAAAGTAGTTGTCATTACTGTTTATTTCTTGTGGTTCAACTCCTATATCAGCATAAATGAATGAACAGACGAAGAGAGGAAGTTTATTTGCTGTTTAATTTGAAGTTTGTAAGCTATCAGTTGCAATATTTCAAATTTTTAATCGAGGCTGACCCGTCAGCTAAATATACTACTCACAAAACTTTAAGGGCAAAACGCAGTTTCAGTGTACGTAATAGGAATGTAAGCACGATGGAATGAACTAGAAACTGTAAAGTGTAACTATGCACCGTATATAAATGACCCATAACGTCGTTGGTCATGAAAGTACTGAGGACAATCATTTAAAGCACTAATTCTAAAAGCCACTAACAAATGCCTTGACCCCTTGCAATTTGCATGTCATTCCAAACGAAGTGTTGATGATGCTGTACTGTTCGTCCTCCATACTTTCTTCAAACACCAAGACTGTTTTATCCCTGCTTCTGTTTATTCTGAATACCAACAGTTGTCGCAGTGACCATGAGGGTCAATATCTCGTCAAATTGGTTTACAAGCGAAATTATTTTTTCTTATCAGCTGGGAAATTGAAATACGTTACAACGTGAACAGTCTCATTTACTGCGGTTCCTGATTTATTCTCTGTCTGGCCCTTAACTTGTTGTGTGTAGTACACTTCACACATTTCTCTTTTTTATTATTATTTGGAATGCTATGCACAGTTTGTTAATAGTGTGACCAGGGCATGTCCTTTTGATCCGAACAATGTTTTAGTGGTCAAAGGAAGGTTTTAAGGGAACAACCCTCTATGATAATGCTCTTTTAAGGAAATCAGCGATGGTACATTCGTTTCAGACGAATGACTCAACACGTCGCTCAGCTTATATAGGCATGTGGTTTTATCCCAAGAGTTCCGTTAAATGACTTTTGAGTTTTATTTTTCTTTAAATCTGTCTTGTTTTTGCCCAGTCTGCTTTGGCTGTTTATGCTTCTTAGCCTGTCTCCGCTTCCCCGTGAAAATTCTTGCTCTCTTCCCTGCTTCCTCTTGCTACAACACTATGAAAAGTCTTATCAAGTCGAGTGTACAGTTCTGCCTCTTCCTGAGGTAAGTACGATTGGTATCTCTAAACTCAATCGTTCTTTCATTCGTATAAAAGTTCTAAACACGGATTGATTTATCTGTGTAAAGTTATCGGCATGCTCTTTCATCTTTCTTTGCTTCCGGCAGTGATAAATTCTTGATGTCTTGCCTTCTTCAGGAAGTGACAGACCCGGCATACAAATTTGTATACGAAGCCTCCAATAATAAAATAATGATTGCAAGCTGCTTAATTAATACGTCACAAAATTCTCCTTTTTGAAACGCGTATGTATGCGGGTTAAACTCCCCCCCCTCCCACACACACTCTCTCTGCATCCTACGAAAAAAAAGTGTTTTAGGCTTCTTATTTTAACATTTGATACTTGATGGGGAGATTCTGTCTCTTCTTAACCTGCACCATGGAAAGTTGTACTTTATCCTGGTCCTGTATTCCCTTTAGTCAAGGAAACTGCAAACTTCATTTTTATGCAAGATGCACGCATTCGGTGCCTTTTTCGGTGCCTCTAGTCTAATCTGACTAAAGATGGCGAAATATTTGGCGTCGTTCTATCGTCAAGAAGAGCCACTATAAACATCGCGATCAAAGAATTAAAACGATAAACTAAAAATAGTAATCGCGAGACAGAATGACAGTATAAAAACTAAGCTGGGGTTGACTTTGAAGTAAAGTGTCTTTATCAATTTCTCCTTGCAAGTTAAATTTTTGAAAGATATCATTCCAGTTGGAAGTTTTTAGGCTTACGAATGCCTGTGAATACTTAACGGCAACGCCAAGGAACTATATATATATATATGGTCGAAACGTCCCAGCCAGGACCACATCGTCCCAAAACCGAAACCCGAATTGATCCAGGCCTAAAAGACTGGTCTAGGCCGTGGGCGAGGTTACAAATGTCATCTGGCGACTTAAATCTGGTTATCAATTTAGACTTTAAATGACAGTTTTTTTTTTGTTCTTTAGATGTTCGTATTAAATGAGTATACGCCGTTATTCTTGGTCTGCGTACACTGACGCACACACAAAAACATATACAGTTAATGAGTTATACACAGACACACGCAAAGAGTTGAGGTCTGCACGCAGGTCAATCCCCTACGTTGCGGATACTAAGCATCAAGATTATTTAGATTATTAGATTAGTATTATTAGTTTTTTAGTTAGTATTGTTGGTAGACTACTGTAGTAAAATTAAGATGTTCGGCAAGCTATAAATTTTTATGAATACCCAAAAAGCGACGTACATTTCTGCATATGAATATGATAACGTAGATTTATATAGCACATTTCTCAACTGCAGAGTAGACTCAATGCGCAAAAAATACACATTCAAAACAAATAAACTTCAAACGGACCAAATCTAGGCCAGCTAGGTAAACAACGTTGACGACGTAGACTTGTGACCGAAGGTAACTATCAAAGAACGGACACTCCTTCACGTGGTTGCCGAGTTTGAATGCCAAAGACCTCGCACTGTTTGAGCAGAAAAATGCGGCAAGGATTAGCATTTTTGCTGGTTTATTATTATTAATCTTATCGGACAGTGAAGATAATAATAATAACAATATTATCACTGAGATCAAACTTTCTAAAATCTGCAAATCATTGCAGACAACGCAACATTCGTAAGCAGACGACACCAATTATGAAGGAGTAAGCTCCCGTTCCTTAGTTCGCGGATTTTGGGGTTCTTTGGTGACAGATGCATATTTTTGTCAAAATACTTGGGATTCATATAAAAGAATTATATATAATTGATTCTTATATTTTCTACCATCAGGCCCTCAACACTGCGGATAGTAATGGTAAGAGAGAGATACAAACGGCGGTGTTATCTTCTTGTTGCCGCCTGTGTTGTTATTGCCTGGTTCTACTTCAGAGGAATTCCGGGATTTTGTGAGTGGAGTTTATCGTTTGAAAATTTATAAATAATGAATATCTAAAGTACACATCTTTTGGCAGACAAAGTTTATGAGGAAAAATTATTTCCAACCATTATGCATTTGTATTCTTATCATAGCAGTTTATTTCTTCCTGGTGCTTGTCGACAAATCCACAACCCGTAGTACAACTTTGTAGTGACACCGAAAAACCTATTTAAATAAGAGGCATAATAATGTAAAGAAATTAGTCATACTGATTTTATCAGCATGCACTGTTTAGTAAACTACTAAAAGAGTTTGCATAATTACTTCTGGAGCAAATGTGTTTTCATAATTCAACTTACACTGCTGTAATACATGTATTTCCATTTGTTTCACAATCATGACCCGAACTACATTGTCTTTGCTTTTTGAGTATGAACCAGAAAAGCCACTGACTTAAATTCTTCATACCTGATGTTGATTAAGCGGTTGACCGTACTTATAAAGTACCTGCAGTCTGTCGCTACTGCACATGTTGATAAGCAGCAGAGATTTATTTTTTTTTTTTTTTTTTTTTTTAGTTTTATTTGCCAGAACGTATAAACTGATATAGCTCTTTCAGTATGATCTGTGTTTTTCTGCTAATGCAGTAGTCTTTCTGAACTTAATGTTAATTATTTAACATATGTTTCTTCTTGATTCTGTATGCAGTTGTGTGTAGTGCAAGTGTGTGCGGAAGTGTATGAGTAAGTGTGCATCCATGCATGTGTGTGCACACATTTGTGTTTGGAGATGCTTATGCATGCAGGTTGTAATGGAACTGGAATGGGTGTGTGATGTATAGTTCATGAAATTGTGTGTGTGTTGGGGGGGGGGGTGAGAGAGAATGAGAGTCTCAGCTTTTGTTTGCATAAATCATATCAAGTTGTTTTGAGCATTTGAGTATGTTTATTTACCATTTGTGTTACTTCTGCAGCCTCCTCTACTGAAAGAATGTTGCCTCAAGCAAACCTTCAAGAGAGAGTACAGGGACTCACATTTGCCAAACGTCAGTTCTTCTTGAATGGCTTACCTTTCCGGATTATCAGTGGTGCTATGCATTATTTTCGTGTTCCAGAGCAGTACTGGCGTGATCGCATGAAAAAAATGAAATCGTGTGGCCTGAACACTCTGGAAACGTAAGACAATTTTCTAATGATTTTTGTTTTTCACCATGTGGGGAGGACTTGTATAAATACTGCTTATTTATTTATTTTAGTAAACCAGCAGTAATACTAAATGCCTGAAAAATGCAAGTCTTCACTTCATTGTTATCATGGTTTTTTAAGTAATTTTAAACCCTGTTTTTCTGGAGGTTAAGACAGACCAGAACTCTTTTTCTGCTAGTATCCAGTATCAGATCTAGGCAGCTTCCGTTTTCATTGCCATAGTAGATTTTGTTAGACATAGATTTTGTCAGACACAGAGTTTGGTTAAAAAGGTAAAGGTAAGGTAAAGGTCATCCCATAACCTTTTCAGGTCGTAGGGGAGTGAGGTGTTAGAGACCCCACTTTTCTCGGGGCCAGCTTTTACATGAGGGTGGTGCCAATCTCCTCTCCCTCGCTGCCTTACCTTCCCCAACCCTCTATGGAGTCAGGTACCCATTCCCGTCAGCTGGGTTGACTGGGGGAAGTTTGCTGCGCTTATCGGGAATTGATCCAGCGCGCTCTCGGTTCGGAAGCCAGCGCTCTAACCACTCGGCCATCCGCTTCCGTAGCTCTATAGAGTTTGGTTACATCTTTATGTTTATGAAGGTGCATTTGATGCCTACGCTAAAAAGATGTGTACACTTGAACCTACCCTAAAAATGTGTGTGCACTTGCGTCTATATATGTGTAAAGCATTTTGAGCCTGGCTGGTGCTGGGGAAAGATACCATGTAAATATGCTGTACGATAATGATGATGATGATGATGATATGACAATGTCTACCATTTGTCACATTTTTGTTTACTTGATATGACATAACTTTAAAGTTTTAAAAAAAGACATACTGATAATGATCTTCTTCTTAAAGTAGCTCTTTAGTTGAGTGTTCTTTTTGAAATTAATGCAAATATTTGTGACCTGCAAAATCTAAGGATATAGACACCACAACAATATAGTATTTACTATCAGGGACCTAACCAACCTTGCTTTGTTTTAATATTGTTTTGCTATTCAGTCAGCATAAAATTGTTCATTTTCAGTAATAATAGGTAGTAGTAAAGGAAGAATTACAATGTAAAGAAGTGGTAAGATAAACCTCATAAAAATTTAACTCCTTCAGTGTGTCTGGTCTGTTCAGTGATCATCAGAACAATCAAACAACAAAAGCTGCTGTTACTGCTGCTGGTGGGATATATATTATACCTTTTATTACAGTCCTATACAATAATATGATAAACCACTAGCCTTTTGTGTTTATCGTACCTTTATTATTATTATGTTTTTAGAAAAAGTCCAGTTTGTTTACAGTCATGTGTCATGAGAAGTCCTGCCATTATTTGTTGCCAGGTATTGGCATTTATTCAGCATTTTACATTTTCATCAAAATTTCAACCACCTTGCATATTTTTTCATTATATCTTTCAGTTTGTTTGTTTTTTATTCAGATATGTTGCCTGGAACTTGCATGAGCCTGTACCAGGGAAATTCAACTATGAAGGGATGCTCAATCTCAGGTAATAGTCTGTAACTTGTGCTATAAGAACTGAGGAAAAGATGAGTGGTACAAAGGTAAATCTCTTAGACGTGGAAAGGTTTCAGAAAAAAAAAAAAAGATTTGTGTTGAGTCATAATTGCACTACCACAGATTCTTTAAACATGCAGATTTCTTCCATTTTTAAATCTAATTTTCTATTTAAAATGGCAAATTTAGATGATCTTCTTTACTCTAGCACAATTTTATTGCCTTAATAAAGCTTATTTCCCACTGCCATTTTGATAAAATAAAGTATTTGCTTTAAACTGGTCACACATTTTTGTTTTATTTTTAACCCTTTGCTCATGACCCTTGATGTTTTTTGCAGGAGATATTTGGAGGTTGCTAGTGAAATGGGCTTTTATGTTATTCTGCGTCCAGGTCCATACATTTGTTCAGAGTGGGACTGGGGTGGCATGCCGAGGTAGGTTTTTGTTAATTTTTGTGTGACCAGGTTGTGTTTTATAAGAGAGACAAAGAAGAAAGTAGCATGAGTCCAGGCACTTTTTTTCATGCTTGAGTGAGGATTGCATGTATACTTTCACACACACACACATATATATATTTAATGATAATTAGCAATAATTTATCCTGTGCAAAATACATTTGCTGATTGATAGATTAAACATCTGTTTCTAGATACAGTTATGCTAACTGCATACATGTGCACATGCACACACATGCACATACATTTGGGAATCGCCTTTTTATTTGATGATGCTTAGTGGTTGAACAAATGCATGTGGGCTATATCACTTGATCCTTAATTATGATCCTTCCTATTGGCTCCTTGAGTTGATGACATTCCACTATTACATAGTTACAGAACTAACATATCCATTGTCATGAGCAACTTGCAGTTTCTTGGTGCATCATTCATTAAAATTGGAACATCCTTGTGCAGTTGATCCCTGTTGTTGATGAGAAAGCAACCTTAAAGGAGATCCAAAGACTTGTTTTCAACTGTTTATTTTGATACTTTGGTCTCCTAAAGTCCCACAACTCTTGGAATAATTCAATGAAGTTATGGTTATTTTGTTTATTCCAGTTCCTATGTGAGCCTGTGGCTTTGGTGGCCATTTTTAAAAACCTTTGTACAGCAACTTCTAAAACCTGCAGCATGAAGTTAATGTTTTGGCATGCGGTTTGCCAAACTCACTGTAGTGAATTGTCCAGATCATACCATGCAAAGCTATTATATATCACTTCTTCATGAACTACACTGATTTCAGTGTGGTCACACTGCATTATGGAGGCCTTCATGGTATGTTCCCAGGATACTTGTCTGAGATATTGAAGCTCTACCAGCTGTCAGTGGCCCAGGTCTATTCAAGAAAACCTTTTGCATGTGTCTTGTATCAGACAAGAAAAATTTGGGCTCCACTCATTTCCCGGCTCTAGTCCTATTGTCTAGAATGCCTTGTCCCTATGGTTTCACTTAGAGACCACCTTTAAAGCTCTCCACTGCTACCTGTTGTTAGTTTCTTCTTGCCTTTGTCACTCTTTTCACCTTCTAGAGCTGTCTATTTAGAAAGTCTCCAAAAGTTCATGTGATGTTGCTCTTGTCTACCCTTTAATAAAAGATGTGTGCCGGTTAAAAATTTTTTACAAATGTAACACTCCAGAAACTTCACTAGCATAGCATACAGCATGCTTTCGGAATCCTTCCTTCAACAAGGAGTGTGCTTTCGACTATATTTCTGCACAATATATCATGTTTTTGGCTTGCCACTTTCATACTTAGTAACTTTCCAATTGGTCTTCTTAGTATTTACTAATCACCCATTCTCTAGTTCAGTGTGACATGGTCCAGATACACCCAGTTTCTTATTTGACAAATCCTGGCCATCTTAGCTCCTCCAAGTAATGTGCTGATCAATGGCTGCTAAAACCTGGAAAACATATCCCAAGCTGCCAAGTGGGGATGAATTTGTTGCTTTATTTTCTTCACCTCTTCCCCATCAAGCCCTTCTAGTACATTTACACACAGTTGAGAACAGCTGGATGTTTTTTTTTTGTTTTTTGTTTTTTTTTCACCTTTTATTGTTCATAAATTCTGATCATCATCGTCATCGTCAAATAACTACATTGCAACATTAAACCATACATGTACAAGGCCATTCAACCACATGCTTATGCAAACGTAAATTAAAGCACCCCCCAACCCACATCAAAAGAAAAAGTCATGCAAGTCTTTTCACGGGGCACAAATATCACCTAATTCTTCTTTCCCCCAAACACTCACATATGTACATGAACTCACATGAGGAATTGACAGAAACAAATAGGACCCTGGGAGAAATCTGTGCCACAGCGACAAAGCAGCCTGGCACAAAGTTCACACACAAACTTACTGCAAAACAGACTGCAAGGCAGCTTTTGACAACATAAAAAAAAAAATTACATAAAGAGGAGAAGATGATCTTCCCCCTGTATTTTGAAATGTAGGCACTAGAGGCAAAGGATTGACAAGAATGGCCAACAGTAAGAGTGATCTTCATACAACAGAACAGAGAACAGCTGGATGTTGATGAAGCAGCCTCTGAAAGTTTTCTTCATCCTGCTAACCTTGCATGTCTGGTGCACCCATCTTGGCTTCTGATTCTGTTTTACCTTATGATAAGAAGGAAGAATTTGACTCAAAAGTTAATAGATAATGAACACATGTGCTGCTGGCTGCCCTACTGGTCATTCTTTGCTCCCATCTGGCCCACCAAGTACCCTCACCTCCCTCTGCTGGATCAAATCCATTCTTTCCTGTCAGATGATGAAAGTTTAGCCTTTAAGAAACTTTAACCTTACTTTCAAGGCTGGACACTCATGGGCTGTCCATGGTTCAGCTCTCATCTTGGGTATGCTGTTCTTTCTCTGCTGCATGGGGCATCTGTTTACAGGGCTGGTTGCCTTTCCGTGATATAGCTGCTGGCTTGGCGTAAAACACCAATTGCCCTGCTGAACACTCATGATGGAAGTCGTTCTCACTGTTTGTATGCCTAAGGGCATGTAGCCTATATTTTCTTTTATCTGTTGTTATGCTTTATAGCATTCACTAATCCTAAACTAGTCAACACATCTGTCTTTTTCTCTCTTTATACCACACACATGCACACACAGATGACTCGTACATTTACTCCCACGCTCATCTACTAGAGAATCTCATTATCTTAAAGCAAGGCATAACTTCATACTTGTCTTTTTTTTTGGTTTTATGTATCTATTAAAGTTAAATACTCTGATGCTACTTTGGTGACTTTTTTTCATCAGAAATAAATGTATTTTCTTTTAATTTTTTACTTAATTTCTATTTTGAAAACTTACAGCTGGCTGTTGGCAGATCCAAACATGAAGGTTCGGTCAAATTACAAGCCCTATCAAGATGCAGTTACACGTTTTTTTACAGATCTTTTGCCACGAGTAGTTGACCTTCAGGTAATTAATATTTGAGTTTTAAAGAAGACAGTCTTAATAATTGTAATGTTATCAGTTTGTAAATGAAATGCAGATTAATGATGGGGGGAAAAGGCTATTAAATAAGTTATTAAATAATTGTTCTTAAACTAATTATCTTAAACCCTCATATTTAAAATATGTTTTGTAGTATGGTGTGAATGGAAAGGGAACATTCCCTTGGATTAGCTGATTAGCACAAAGCATCAGGTTCTCTTTCTTAAATTTTGAATGGTGTCAAGCAAGCGGAACATTTGGAGGCCTATCAGCTCCTTGATGTTACCCTTGATGTTCTTTGTCATCCTCAGTATGTTGTGGTAGATCACATACCAACACTGGGCAAACTTATGATATATTAATGTTGCCAGAGTATGTTTTAGGTGGGAAAGATAGAGAAAATCAGATTCATAGTCCTGAATCTTCTATTTATCAGAGTGCAGTGTTGAAGTCTTGAACATATAGAGTGGTATAAAAGCTATGAGTGAGTGACTAGAACAGCCTGCATTGATACTTAAGCTGGTGATTTGACAATGTCAGATGCTGTTCATCTCAGCCATTGGTGGTGCATCTCATGCTTTCTTCTATCTTTGGCATTCCTAGGACCATTCCCATCAGACTTCAATCCCCTCTAAGGTTACAAAGAGGGCTGTTGTCTCTAGGTTCCCCCTAATGCCCTAAAGCATCTCTTCCAGTGTGGCTGCTTGAAACCCCAGCTCTGTCCACATCTGTCTGTTGTCTGTGTATAGGGCAGAACTGCAGGACCATGCAGGACATGGTCCTGCTGCTCAGGTTTTGCAGAGCCACCAGTCGCTGTGGTGAGCCCTGCTTGACAGTACACTGGGATGACACTATGGCAAGATGTCTGTCTTAGGATTTGGCATGATCTGAAAAGTTGCGTGTGAGGTCATTTTCCTAATGCTTCCCACACTATGCCCTTTGGGCATAGTCAGTGTCACTCTGCCTTTGTCGGGATGACTGACAGCTGAGATCCACAGTTTAGAAGTGGCTGACACAATCTCCTGGACACAATGGGCCTTTGGTTCCTCCTGAGACACCTCAGGCTAGGTTGTTGACTACATCAAGGAAGACTTCCACCCAAGTAATGTTAAGTCATTGTCACCCCATCACATCGTTTAGTCTATCAACTTTCTCATTGCTGGCTTCACACACCCCCATGGCACTCTGTCTCAGTGTGAAGCCAGCAATGAGAGTTGCCTGTGCCCAGCCATCCTATATATATGAAGCAGCTGCTAGAGCACCAAAGGTTCCTCCACTATCCATCTACTCCATGTAACCTAGTTCTCATACAATCCTGATCCAGATTTCTGATATGTGCCATCTTTGGACAATATGACCCTAAGTATTTGAAACTTTAACCTTTTCCAACTCTTATATGTTCATGTTAATATGTTTTTGCTGTTGCTGTTGATGTTGACCATTCTATACTCTTGTAGCATAGTTCTCCATTTGTACAAATGTCTTATTGCCATATTGCTACTTACATTTTTAAGAACTATGTTACCTTAAGTTGTAACTAAGTTACTTAATCCCGTATTGCATGTGAACAAAAGAAAAAATTGACTGTATGATAGTGCCAGTCCAGTTCTAGTAAAAGCTTCATACAAGTAACAACAAAACATGAGTTAATGAAAGTATATTTCCCTCCATGTCACATAAATAGTCTCAACTTTCAAAGAAAACCTCTTGCAGTTCAAAACCTACCCAAAGAAGATAGCATTAATAAGTCTTTGACCATGACATAAGAATAATGTGTTAATATTAAGCTTACTTTTTATGTATGGCAAGGGTACTACTAAAGAGTTTAAGCCATTCACTTCAAGTTTGAATATTTAAATGATCTGACAGTTCACACAAGGTGGTCCCATCATAGCTGTGCAGGTGGAAAATGAATTTGGAGCCTACAGTAATGAAGTGGAGCACTTAGACTTTCTAAAGGCTGTGAGTATACTGCTATCATTTGCTGTTTTACATTTGGTAAAACTAGATTTGCAAGAACTGGATAACAACACTTAATAACACTTCCCCTTGATTACCCCATGTTGCTGTGGGGCTATAGTGTACAGAGGTAATTCTAGGCTGCGGCCTTGCAGGATTCCGGCAAAATTTCGCTGACGGGCACATATCTGAAAGTCAGCGCGACCATGCACCCGCAAAAATACCGTGGCTGGCGCGCTTTTGAACGTGCGATGCTTCACTTCAAAAATAATTGTTGTCATTCTTCGCGTTTGTTTGAAACCGCCCCACTAGAATCGATGCTAATGACTGGACAGTTTTCAAACTGACCAGTTGTTATCCATGTGATGCAACCTGCTCCAAATTTTGCGCTAGGAAGTAAATGGTTGACGCGCCCACAGCAAAAACATTTGGGACGGGATAGATCAAAGGATATTGGAAGCAAGCGAGTTGAAAGCAAAGTGAACGCGACTGTCAACTCTGACTTTTCGAAGATGCCCCGGAAAGTAGAAATCGACAAGGATGGAAAGAAACAGAAACTCGTCAGAGTGTGCCACACAAATTGTTGGAACTGAAAATGTAGACAACGAAATAGACAAATTGAGACAGAGACCGCATGTAAAAAAACCACGCATCCAGAGAACCTGTCAGTATGAATGGCTGAAGAAATATCCTTGACTAATGAACGAGGACGAAGGCATGAGTTGCCTAAAACAATCAGAATAACGCGTTTACAAACCCCGGATGTGTTAAGTACCGAACGAGGACGCTGCAGAGACATTCAGACTTCCGACCACAGGCACTCTTTGGAGGCTGAAATTCTTCAGAAAGATTTCAGCCAGGTAAACTATTTTCAATTCTAATTTATTTCTGTCCTCATGACCTTTTGGGAACTTATGCCGGTGGTATTACATAACACTTAAAAATAAAGTGTTGGGAACTTGATACAACATCACAGGACATAGAAGCTATCAGGGTTGCTTTTACGACAATCTGTGCAAGAATATTAATGACAGGTTCCCAAAAGATGCAGGTGATGTTGCCTCTGGATTTTGAGTTCTTTCCATGCGCCCCAACTTTTTCCTGTCTACAGAAGACAGAACATGCATGTATGCAAGAGACAGAACACTCTATGGAGACAAAGAATTGAATATCTTAACATATTTCTTTGGAAAACCAGCACAAGGGGCAGCAAATATAGTAAAATCTTGCTTGACAAAGCAGCATGTTTAGAGGAATGGATTGTGGTCAAAGAAACTGTAATGCAGAATGCATATCGGAGAGATTCCACAAGCTGTTTAAACTGTTGATTTTTACAGGGATTCATTTCCCAATTTGCTGGTTCTTGGAAAGCTGTGCCTCCACAATGGAGGCTGTGAGAGGGGGCTTCGGCCATCAAAACCTAATAAAGTCTTCTTGTAGAAATTGCCTTGAGGAGAAACATTTAAACCCCTGCACTAAACATTAGCTCATAGCCCAATTAGATAGATACAAAGACTAATTGGTTTGCAAATGTAGGATGCTATGATCACGCTAATGATGATGAAAGATAATTTATCGATATAAAAGAAAAGGATATCTATGTAATTAATCTTCAATTTCTTGTGATTAATAAAGTATTCTGTTGTATTCCAAATATTTATCGGAAAAAGAAGTGAAAATGCGTTTGTTTCGAAGGACCCCTTGTTTCATTTGAAGGGCCTCTTTTTTTCCCATTGAGAGGGCCCCAGGGCCCCTCTTTTTGAAATCCTAGAATTACCTCTGGTGTACCCTCTTGTCCTAACTATGGCCCCAGTTGTGTGTGTCTCACACTGATCAAAAGATGAAGTGTATTTATCTGAGTAGCAATTTTTTTCAACAACAGTAGACTTTTGAAATGTACAACATTTACGCACATACTAAACCATATTCTGTCCCTCTCAGACATGCACTTGTACTTACTCTCATATACTCTTTTTTTTTTCTCTCTCTCTCTCTCTCACGCACACACATCTATAAACAAAATGAATTCACAGCATACAAGTCCACAACTTGTGCATAAAAAGACTAAGACCCATGACTTAACAAGAAGACCCACAAAATAAAAAAATTACAAGTATGGTTCTTATGTTTTTATTAGCTGCTGAGAGCAAATGGCATCACAGAACTTTTGGTTACGTCTGATGGAGCAGATGGCAACATCCGAATCATTTTCCATAATAGTGAGTGACTTATGCACATAGCATTGTTTTTTTTCTTAATAATAATAAATGCAAGATTTATATAGCGCATACTCACACTCTTAAAGAGCATGCTCATAATGCTTGAGACAGTTACTGAATTTAACTGTTTTGATATCTGCATTATCCATAGGTGCCCTTCCCACTGCCAACTTCAAAGAGGTGGATGCTGGCAAGGCCATCTTTGAGATTATTAAACAAGAGAACCCAGATTTTCCCCTCATGGTTATGGAGTTCTGGACAGGCTGGTTTGACCACTGGGGTCAACCACACAGTTTTGACAATGTTGATGGTCAGTTTTTATCATTATTTTCTCCTTCCAGTGAAGTCATTTGATAAAGATCGACTCTGATTCTATTTTTTTTTCCCTGACGTCCTTGATTGCAATCATAAGACAAACCTTTTTATTCTCTTAATTATATTCATAATAGTGAAAACTTCTACCAAATGCAGTTATAAAGATTCTGCGTTAGTAAAAATGAAAAATTTTTGCTTTTGATTAAGGAAGAGAGATTTTGTGCCTACTCACAAGCAGACTTCTACCTTTGATACAATACAGCTGATAGACAAACATAAGCTGGCAAAATGGAAACTTTGCATAGCAGAACTGAGGTCACCACCTGTTTTGCGCTTATAGACTAGCATCCAGTTATACACTTTTCCAGAAATGAATGAACAGTAGAAGTTTTTTAATGTATTTTTGTATGGAAATTTTGTGTATCTTTTATTCACAAAATTATTCAGCAATATTCTCTTTCTTCTCTTTTTAATGACTTACCTACAATAGTTTAAAGATATATTTTCTTAGTTTTTTAACAAGACTGTGACCCACATCAGATATGGTTCTTAAATAATAATAATAATAATAGTGAAGATTTTTATAGCGCATATTCACACTCATAGAGAGCATGCTCTTAGCGCTTAAAACGAGGAAGAGACGTGGACTAAGTAGATACAGAACAAAGGGGACGAAAGAAAACGACAGTACTGACAAAACACTCTTGATACCTCTTTAGCATAGCTTTATAGAGTTTCATCCGGTCCAGTTGCTTGTTTAGCATAGTTTGATGCAGTTATGTCTGGTCCAGTTGGTTGCTTAGCATAGTTTGATAGAATTACATCCAGTCCCGTTGCTTGTTTCTGTTCTGAGCATGGTGAGTACATGAGCAAAACGAAGGCTTGGTTGAAATGGGATCTTGCCCTCTATTTGAATCATACACCACTACTTAAATTATATCTTTTCTCTAGATATCATTCTTTTGTTTTCATTTGGTAAAAAACAATGTAAAGATACTTTTCTTCTTTCGGTATGCACTGCACACACAGCAACAAAAATCTCCTCTATGCTAAAGCTTCTACCTTCATTACATGCCATTTTTTTATAATCACCGGTGCAGAGGACATGTGGCACATCATGTCACCAGCATAAGCAAATCATGCTTTCTGCTTTTTTTTTCTACTTTCTTACTTTCTGCTTTCTTTCAAAGCAATAAAGAAGCAGTCTAGACAAAAAATCTTTATGGTGTGGTCCATACCCAAGCCAGAAGCTGCAGTTTTTCTCTTTTTTTGACAAAATAGTTTCCTTAACCATACGTGAAAAACTTAAGTTTTTGATGTAATCATTGATTGATATTTTTTCCATTTTTCAGTGTATGAAGAAAGATTGAGTAAGATCCTAGAAACAGGGGCATCCATTAACTTCTACATGTTTCATGGTGGCACGAACTTTGGGTTTATGGCAGGAGCCAACAACTTCTTTCACTATAAGCCAGATGTCACCAGTTATGGTAATGACACTACATGTCTGTTGTACGTGGATCTGTCTTTGGTTGTGGGTTTTTAGTTGTGAAGGGAGGGAAGATCAGTGACTACTTCATGTCTGTTGTAAATTGATCTGTCTGGTTCTGGGGCTGTAGTTGTGAAGGGAGGGAAGCACGTCATCCTCTGGAGACAAAACAGAGAAATGAAGGGCAAAGTGTTCGCATACAGAAATCCTACTTTATGGCCATAGTTATGAAGTAGTGACAAAGTAGCTGTGGGTAAATTGTTATAAAACAATATCTGAAGGTCTAGTCCTCCCTTTCTTACTGTGGAGACAACATGCTTTCTTTTGCCCTGGTGCAATGAGTTAACGTCATTTTGATGATGATGATGATGATGATGATGATGATGATGATGATGATGATGATGATGATGATGTCCATTTGTAATGCGCAGGTATCCATTCGGAAGAATGCTCATTGCGCAGCAAAAACAAAATAAATATAAAAAATAAGAAAAAAAAATAAAGTAAATAAATAGATAAACACCAGGAAAGTAAAAACTAAAGACACAAGTGTTTCTTGGTTGTTTAAGTTTAAGTCCGTCTTAAGTAAACAGATGGGTCTTCAGTCTTTTTCGAAACGTGGTTGGTGAGGTGATGGTGGACAATGACGATGGCAGAGCATTCCACAGTTTAGGTGCCGCGTTTTTGAAGGCCCTGGCTCCAGTGCGCTTCTTGTTTGTGTCTTCCACTGCAGGGAGACAGAAGCGTGGCTGGGAGCCGGAGCGCAGACCACGTGACGGCCGGTAAGGAGGAACTACCTCTTGTAAATATTCAGGAGTAGTTTTAAACATGCAGGACTGTGCAATCGAAAGCACTTTGTGATCAATGCGCTTTTTCACTGGGAGCCAGTGAAGGCTCTGTAGGATAGGCGTGATGTGCTCAGTGGACGACTTTGCACGGGTGACAATCCTGGCGGCTGTGTTTTGAACTCTTTGGAGTCGATCCAACTGCGTAGCAGGTATACCCCACAATGCACTATTACAGTAGTCTAATCTTGATATGATGGTAGCCACAGCAAGTGAGTTGGCAGCAGCTTGAGTCAGCATGGGCCGTAGTCTACCTAAAGTCCTCAAAAAGTAGTAGGATTTTGCCACAACAGAACTAACATGATTACACATGGAGAGCTCTGCATCAATAAACAGCCCTAGGTCCCGTACACAGTCAGCAAAGGCTATGGAGGCGTCACCGACCTGCACGGCACTAATGCCGATCTGCTCCCTTCTGGCCCTGGGGCCGCACAGTAACGCTTCTGTCTTGTCGTCGTTGAGTTTAAGACGATTTCTGGTCATCCATGTCTTCACCGCGACACAACAAGATTCAAGTCGTTGAAGCGCATTCCTAGCCACTGCTGGGTCGGGGGGAAAACTGCTCAGAATCTGTGTATCGTCCCCAAAGAACTGTCGTCCCATCTGAAAGCGTTCAATTACCTGTCCAAGCTGTGAAGTATATACAGAAAATAATAATGGACCCAGAACGGATCCCTGTGGTACGCCACACACCAGAGGAACTGCCTCAGAGCTTGCAGAGCCGACAATCACTCTCTGAGATCTCTCGGCAAGATAGGAGTCAATCCACTGCAGCGCAGCGCCCTGGATACCAGCCTCTGATGACAGTCTCTGGAGCAGCAGGCGGTGGTTGATGGTGTCAAATGCACTACTCAGATCGAGTAATACTAACAGCACTAAGTTGCCAGAGTTGACACTACAAAGGATGTCATTGGTCACACGAAGAAGAGCAGTTTCTGTGCTGAAGCCAGGAGGATATGCTGACTGAAATTTATCTAGGCAGCCATAAGTAATAAAATGGGTCATAAGCTGTTCTGCGACCACCCTCTCAAGTAGCTTGGAAATATATGATAAATTTGACACTGGACGATAGTTTTTACAGTCAGAGGGATCCAGGTTTGCCTTTTTCAACAAGGGCTTGACAACAGCCTGTTTAAAACACCGTGGGACACAACCTGCTCTCAAACTGGCATTAATAATGTCCAAAATGACAGGAAATAGAATGTCCAGAAGTTGAATAACAAATTTAGTTGGTACAAGATCCACAGCACATGAAGTTTTTGTTGATCTTGCTACAAGTTTCCTCAAGTAGCTCTCATCAATAGACGTGAAAGAAGTCAGCAGTACACCAGCAAATGGCACAGAATAGTCTTCCTCACACTCTGGCAACTCACAAGCTGCACTCTCAAGTCCAGCACAAATTTCCTTTATCTTATTAACAAAGAAGGAAGACAGCTGATCAGCAGCTGACTTGTTATCCACCTCAGGAAGAACCGGACTAGTTCCGTTCTTACCCAGCAGGCTTTTCACAATGTC
Organism: Marisa cornuarietis; assembly: GCA_004794655.1. NCBI lineage: Eukaryota > Metazoa > Mollusca > Gastropoda > Architaenioglossa > Ampullariidae > Marisa > Marisa cornuarietis. The sequence continues at coordinate 6,385,008 of SMMW01000636.1, forward strand.
AAAAGTCTTTCTGGGATTTCCACTCGCAGCCTCTAGCTGCTCCTGCACGAATAACGATTTAGCCTTTTTTACAGCACAAGCATATTTATTTCTGGCTAACTTATACAGCTGTCTGTCAATCTCAAGTTTGGTCTTCCTCCACTTTTTCTTTGCCAGCTGTCTCTGTTTCTTGGCTTCACTCACCCCCTCACAAAACCACGCACAATCTGGTCTATCTACAACAATTTTGCTAACTGCAGGAGCATGCTTATCAAGCAGCCCTGATAGAGTCTGATTATATAAGTCTGCTAACTGATCAACATCTGTGGGAGGATCTAATAACAACTTTGACTGAAGCAGGTCTTCTCTGAAAGCGTTCAGGTCAATCTTCTTCAAATTTCTACACAAAACAGATATCTTTTTACGCCTTGGTCGAGAGAGATCAGTCACCACGGACTGCACAAAATGGTCTGAAATCAAAAAATCCTCGACAACAGCTGACTTGACCATTGACTTTGATGGCGCACGAGTGATAACCCAGTCAAGAATGTGTCCAAGTCTATGAGTTGGTTTTTCAACCAGCTGACAAAGACCACGGCTGTCTAAAGCCTCAATCAAACGCTTCACATCACTATCTTGAGGTCTATCAAAATGAAAATTTACATCCCCCAAAATAAGAAACTTCTCCTTTGTGAGTAAACTGTCCAGCAGCATGGCAAACTCCTCATGAAACAGAGAATCTGAAAGCTGATTCTTTTTAGATGGAGGAGGTCTATATAAACAAATGATCTCTAATGTCTGCTTGGCTAATGTCAGTCTTGCTGTTATAAACTCAAAGGACCTGTACTGTGTTTGTCTCTTCAGCACTGTAAACTTCAGGTGTAGTTTAAATAAGACACCAACTCCACCTCCACTCCTACCACTCCTGGGATTATGTGCAAACGTATAGCCCTGTGGTGTAAGGTCTTTGATTACTGGTTCATCGCCTATCTCTTTTAACCATGTCTCTGACAAGAAAAATGCATCAAAGTCATTTTCCAGCACTAAATCATGAATGTCCACAGCCTTGTTGCAGACTGACTGCACATTTAAGTGACCAACACATATACTAGTCACACTTTTTTCTGTTGAAAGTCCCCCACTCTTTGAAAAAGGAAAATTTTCATTAAAATTTCGGTCACATTTCTTTTTCCCACCATTTGTACCTCGTATGGTGCTTAGGTGTAGTGGTGGTGGAAATTTACGTTTGTCGTTAAGACCATATTTCCTCAGCCGGCGCTGAACTCCTCCTCTCCTACCTCTCTTTCGCTTTTTTTTCTGATGGACGGCCGAGTCTTTAGGTAGGATATCAGTTGGAAAGGTGGAAGTATCAGGGTGGAGGGTCGCCGAAGTCGAAGAGAGTGCGAAAAGGTACTCACGGCTGTACGACATAGTGGAGGTCCGCCATCTTGTTAGTCAGTTTCACTCGAAGTCCAGGAAAATATACAAAACACAGCACAACCAAGCACACTGCATAACGTTCACAAGTCCACTACCGTAGAAGTGAACCCTAACAATACGATAAACTAAACTAACTAAGCAATTAATATGAAGAAAAAACAGTAATAAAGCTAAATTGCTAGCGAGCCACAGCAAGTCGCCCTCGTGGTGAGCGTCCTTGACTTGATTTTATAACTATGGCTAAAGGAGATAATTTTGTGGGAGGCCTTCTGAGATTAATCACAGACTTTATAATTTTAAAAAAAAAAATCGAGAAACTTTCATAATTTATTTCATTTAAAAGGTCAAGATTTTGATGACTTCATTTGAACTCACTCCAGTTCTAGTGCTGCATTCTTTAGCCTCATAAGTAGGCATACAAAATAGGATTTTTTTGTTTGCCTTGATTATACTTGGAAGCCAGCTCTTGAGATGAAACTCAAAGACTGGATATCATAGGAAAGAAAAGACAAAATCTCAATGTGAATGTTACAATGTATCTTTGAAGATTGCTTCTATGGCTGAAGCTAGTTTAAAGCGAAAAATATAGACACAGAAAGAATGAGAAGCACCATTGAGCTAAAACTTACTTCTTAAACCCTTATAACAAAATGATAAATAAACTTTTGGCTCTGCTTATATCTTCCTCTTGTGATTTATAAATCTGTAATGAAACAAAAATATGACTGACAGATGACCTGTAGTTTGTTTCTTCTGCACTTTCTGAAAACATCTTCAAATAGTCCTTATAATAGCTTTCCAAATCTTTGTGTTGAGTTGATGAAGTCAATGACATTAAAGTTGTCAAGTCTTCTCTTTCCCCCCGTCACTCTTTCTCTCCAACCCCTTTTCTCAGTTTCTTCCGGCTTTCCTCTTGCTCAGTGTCTCTGTCTCATGATCATTTATTTCTTGCTTTAACTTGTATTTTCTGCAGACTATGATGCACCATTGTCAGAAGCTGGAGACATCACTGAGAAATATCTTAAGACAAGACAACTTATCTTAGATAAAATTTACAGACCAATGGGTGAGAAACAGGTTGATTTTCATTATGATGTCCCATTATCTTCTAACCAAGTAAATAAAAATTGATAAACTTGATGATTGATTAAATGGAATCCCTATACACTTAAGTACAAGTAGCTGTGTGAATATGTATTGTGGGGTGGGGGGGAGTGAAGAAAGCGATATGAGTCTCTTGATTTATTTTTAAATGGGAAAAGTATATGGTTGGATGCCCCGCCCCCCCTTCATATTAATGATGAGAGAGAATAGCATGAAGGTGGTCTATGTAAAGACTAAGTTTTTTTGTTTATATCATCCTTTCTTGGTAAGTTGGATTTCAGTAGCTGCAACAAATACATTGACACTTAACTAATCTAGCTATTGATAAATATTCTATTTTATATCATTTTTGCAGGAATCACTTCCCTTCCAGATATACCTCCTAACATTCAAAAAGCAGCATATGGTGAGTTTACTTAGCATTTTGTATTCTAGGGACATGCAGAGAAAAATATATCATTACCTGCACCTGTACATGCATGCCTTTCCTTATTTGTATGTGCATATATTAACTGTAGCTTTTATAAATAAACACTGCTAACAATTTTCTATTGCTTTAGTGGGATAGTTTTCAGCCTGTATTTTACTTTATTCTCTGAAGTTTCTACCAACAGCTGTTGCAGTAACCCAGAAGGTCAATATCTTCTTAAATTCTCTGATGACAGGGCACTGCATGGTCTCTCATCTTAGCAGGCCATAACGTAGACTTGGATGAATTTACTGCCTGGGGCAATGACGTTCTTAGAACTTAATGTGATGATTTTAATTTACAAATATCGGTTTGGTTTTATATGTTAAGTCAAGGGGTTGGAAATGTCAATGTTTTGAAAGAATCAATATTAAGATTGATTATTTTTCACTAAGACTGGTAGAATAAACTCAACTTGTATGGTGGCTGTTTTCTACAGATAGATACTTGCCATGCAACAAAATGCCCGTTGCTGGATAATTCATCCTAGGTGTATGCCATCTAAAAGTCATGAAATGCAGAATTGCTACTTTAATGCACAAGTGAATGAAACTTGTTTATTTACCTATGAAAGACACTGAAAAAACATTTGTGCTTGCTCTGTCCACAATCAATGGCAAAAGATAAGTGTGCCATAATTGTAAAGGTAGTGAACTGTAAAAACTCCACTGTGTCATTGGTTTGAAGGTGAGGCCTGATGGTCTCTTTCTGCCACTTTCTAACTTGCTTAATTTACTGATAAACTGGGTTGATAAGAAGATTATTCCGATCATAGACAGCCTTTGAAAACCTGTTTTGAAGTTGAGTGCACCAGGTAATGTGCTATCGCACCTTCCCTTGGTGGCTCTAATGGCCAGAGCAAATTGTGCTTGTTTATTTAAACCATTCTTTTTTCTCCATGATTCTTTCCAAATTAAAGGTATTCTCTGACTAGGGGCCTCTCTAAGCAAAATCTACTGTAGCACATCAATAAATAGTTGATAGAACCATCTTCATTTAACTAGTTGTCTTTTCCTGCATGGTCTATCCAAACAGCTCAACCGTAACCTTACAATCACATACGCTCTATAATTCTTTTCTGAAGAATGAAGGACACACATTTCAGTGGTGCAGTATGTACTAGATTAAAATTTACTTGTCTATGTCATTTTGTTATCCCTAGATAGTTGAACTGTATATTCATTGTTTACATAAATGCATTTAGTATGTCCCTGGTACAATTCAATAAACTTTATAGGGTGTCCTGTCTGCTTTCAGGAAAATTGAGAATGGCAGAATCTATGACTTGGAATGATCTGACAAATTTAATTCAGGTTGGCGAATCATGTCATTTTGTTGACTTTTAGTATGCAAAGAGAAATATTTAACTCCCTATCTCTAGTAAACTGAAAAAAATAATAGTAACATGTTCATATTTTGATAACTCAGCACATTTTAGTTTTAGAAAATAAAGCATCTTAGTCTTTTAAATGTCTAATAAAGGTCAGAATTTAAAAAAAACACTTTAAAAAGATTTTTTTACTAGAAATACTCATGCATGACAAATAATACTTTTTAATGTATGCTCAGTTCAAGGAATAATTTTGCAACAGTTTTTATTTATTCATCCTATGTGTTACTCTCTTACCTGACTAAAAAGTATTCCAAATGCTATCTAATGAGTTTATATCAGAAAATGTTTTCCTAAAGATCTTAAGAAGTAGCAGTAATGTGTTCAGAGTTTTAAGACTTCTTCCTGTAGTTTGTGGTAGTCCTCTAGAAGGCCTAGCATGGAAACCTCAAATGTGTTGATTTACTTCCTTTTAATAATTTTGTTTCCTAACCATATCAGTCTGATATGTTAAAATGAAGAAAGACCCACAAAAAATGTTTTTCACTACTACAGTGTGTGTTTTTGCATCTGTTTGTATTGTGAATCCTTTTGCAACTCCTTTTCTTGATAAAAAGCAGTCATTTTAAAAATTTAGATAGGCAAAGTAAAAAAAAATACTATGTTACTTAGCTGGTCAGTGATAAATAAAATGAATTGCTGTGGGAACTCTGAATCTCTTCAGTCTCAACTATAGACTTTCAGACTGACAATAATGTAAACATGGACCTACATTCATAAAGACCTTAGATTTCTCATTCATTTTATTTCTGTGCACAGTCATGAATGTGCCTGTGTGCATGTGCACATACAGGTTTAAAGATATTCATCCAGCTTCTGAAACTCATTTTGGTTAATAATTTGATTTCAGAAAAGAGCTACATCATCCAACCTTCAGCCAATGGAAATGTACAAATTTGACATGGGTATTGGTCAGTCCTATGGATATATTGTTTATCGAAAACAGATTGGGTCTGTCAACAAGCTAAGTCTACCTCCAAGAGCTCATGACCATGCACAGGTGTGGTATAATTTGTATATACACCTGTGCTTATAATATTAATGCATGTTTTGCAATTTTTTTCTTTAAATGCTTGGGTATGTTTATATGTCACTGATCATTTAAGATTTCTCAGACGTAAGTAGGTAATTGGTTACATAGTTTCTCAGAGATGATAATCATGGTGGCGTACAGACGTGCATTTCATGTTACCTGAATAGGTGTGTCAGCATGAGCCAGGTACTAGGCATTTTATCAGGATACAAAGCAGTCAGGTAAAAGTCTAGTAAAATTTGCACACTTTAGCCTTGTGCCCAGAGACATGTCCATGGCTGTTGGCAGGTGCCCTGCCTCACCCATTATCTGTCACTGTTTACACAGACTCACTGGTAATCAAAAGGAGCGAGGGCAGCAAAGAGTTCTAAAAGAATATCAAAATCATAATAAAAGCAGACAAAAAGGCCTCTGTGAAGAAGACTGAATTAAATAATGTTACTGTGTGACCATTTCTGTCAAATCTCCAACCATGCAAGAGCAAAATGTACTTGATAGAAATAGAAGTCTTTATAAAAACTATTAGTGATTGCAAAATTGTTGCAGGTGCTTTTAAACTCTGAGAGTGTTGCTGTGTTTGATTCCGATGCCAAAAAGCTGGAAGTTGATCTCCATGCCTCCCAGGTAAAGGTTACTGAACAGGTTTTAACTGCTGAGTAGTCTGATTGATAATAGACTTGTTAATTATACAAAGGAAACATTATCCTTAAAAACAATTAACCATTGTCAGTTACTGGTTAAATCCTCACTTCTTCATTTTCTGGGGGTAGTCATTAAAAGCACTTCAACTCCCTTTTTGCTTTTGTTTAGCCCACCAGCCATCTGGATATAATAGTAGAAAATCTTGGACGGGTCAACTTTATCAAATTTAACTCAAATCTACTCAATGAAGAAAGGAAAGGTAAATGCTTTTAGTTTTTTTCTATCTAAAATAATATTTTCATCAGCTTTATTGTTATGAACATCTGTATGCACACATTTAGGTGAATTGACGCTTCCATTCATTCTCTCTTACTGTTTTATTTATTTGCATGACAAAAACACCATGCTCATCCTTATCTCTCTCCTGTACCCTATACATGCATATATGCATGCCTGCACAATTCTTTTAACCCTCTTCTACTCATATACAAGCGTGCACACACGTATGCAGAATACTCCAGAAAGATAATAGCATGTCGTACGTTAAGTTTATTAGATTTCTAAAGTGCACTGCTTCCATGAAGACAGAACATTTGTGCAGTTGTGTAGCATCCTTAAGATGTTTACTTTTTCATTTTAGCTGTCTTGCAGCTTTGCTATGTTCAGGAACTTGATTTTGCAGGTTTATCTGGTGATGTCATGTTTGATGGTAAAGTTGTTACTGACTGGACAGCTCTGGCTCTAGATTTTGATGAAGACTTCTTACAAAAGTATGTTGTTCAGTTTAGTTCTGACACTTACTTCCCCTTCGTATTTGTTCTATTTAATCCTGAGACTCTTATTTGTTGTACAAGTATTTTGTTCCTGGCTTGGAATGTAATTCTGTATGTGACTCTCTTGCTGGCTGTACAAGTATGATGTTCAGTTTTATCCAGTTATTTCTTTCTTGTACATTTGATTCCATTAATACTTAATACTGATACTTTTTCGACAATAGCAGTCATACTCTCTTCATTCAATATAGGTGCCAACATAAGAATTTCTGATGATCCATCTAAATGGATTACTTTTTCATATCCAATAAAGAAAAAAAAAGTTTATGTCGAGGAGTATGGAGTATTCTGAAAAGGTCGTGATGCCATCATTTTAGTCATGGACCTAGACATCAATTTTATTCACTCACCCCTAGAGGGGTATGGAGAAATTTACTTGATACCCAAAATTAGTTCACCAATGCAATCTCTTTGAATAAACTTATTAAAAAAAGTAAGTATGCAACAACAAAGGGAAAACATAATTGATACTAAAGATAATGGTGGCAATGATGTTAATAATATTAGTACAGCATTCTATAAGATAATAAAGTAGTACAGTTTTTACAAGAGGAAGAAGCTGTATACGTTCTTTAAGTCCAATATATATCCTTTTGATGCAATTCAGAGAACCACATTTGGAAATACATATCAGTCGGGGAAAATTTTCAAATTCTTTTGTGGGTCCCAAACCTGTGAAAGCCCTCAACTATTCAATAAATCTTAATCCTTCAGTGACAGTAGGCTAAGCGGCGGTTTGACCCCCTTGGATGGATGTATTTACCCCTTTTTCAAAAAATCATAAAAAATTGAAGTACATTGGCGGTCACTCAATTTGACATGGATTTGTACTTCAACAACTGCAAAGTAGAAGAAAATAGTAAGTAATATTTAAATTCTAATGTATATTCTAATAAAACATATGTTTGTTTGGTATTTTATGTCTGTATATATTGTGTAAATAATTTTTTTGTTAATTTCTGAAACTGACCTTCAAGAGTTCTAAAACGTGTACAGTTCATTTGATTTTAGTACTCGAAGACAAAACCTATGTATCTTAAAATTTCTTATTCTTATTCCTTTTCGCCCCCAGTGGAGCATAGGGCCACAACTACACCACACCAGCAAACCCGGTTTTGGGCCTCCCTCCCCTGTTTGGCCCATGTCATTCCAGCTGCCTCCGCCTCGCCGTGGACTGATCTCCACGTCTGTCTGGGTCTCCCAACCCTGCACCTCCCCTGTGGGTTCCAGTCCAGAGCTTGTCATGTTAGATTTTTGATCGGCTTTCGCAGCGTGTGACCGATCCAGCCCCACTTTCGCTTCTTGATGTCTTGGCTGGCAGGTTTTTGGTTGGCTCTCTCCCACAGGTCTGCATTGGAGATCTCGGGCCATCTGATGTTGAAAATGTGGCGCAGACATCTGTTGATGAAAGTTTGAATCTTGTTGGTGATGGTGATGGTGTTTGTCACACGCCATGTCTCAGACCCATATAAAAGGACAGATTTTACGTTCGTATGAAAGATGCGGATCTTGGTATGCTGAGATAATGTCTTGGAATTCCAGATGGGTCGCAGGATGTGGAATGCTTGCCTGGCTTTATTTATTCTGTTCCTTGCATCTTCATCTGCACCTCCATCCTTGGTGACTATGCTGCCTAGGTAGGTGAAGCGGTCAGTCTCTGTAATACATTTCCTGTGTAGTTAAAGTGGGGCTTCTTGCTTGTTGTTGATCCGCATTACCTCTGTCTTCTTGATGTTGATTGTCAGGCCAGTTGTCGCTGCTTCTTCTGAGAGCCGAGTGAGCTTTGTCTGTGCATGTTGTTGCTTGTGGGACAACAGGCTGATGTCGTCTGCAAAGTCGAGATACTCAAGTTGTATGGCAAAGTATGTTTTGCTGTTAGAGGTTGTTCTTCTCATGATCCAGTCTATGACGATCAGGAAGATTGTCGGCGAGAGCATGCAACCTTGCCTTACTCCAGTCCTCACTGCAAAGGGGTCCGTCAGCTTCCCATTGTGGATCACCTGGCATGTTGAGACCTCATACAGCTGCTGGATGATGGCAATGAACTTTGGTGGAAATCCCTAGTGCTGCATCAACTTCCAGATGGTCTCTGTCTACGGAGTCAAATGCCTTCTCGAAATCCACAAATGTCATGTAGAAAGGGGACTGCCATTCGATGGATTGTTCAATAATGATTCACAGCGTAGCGATATGGTCTGTGTATGATCTACCCTGCCGAAACCCTGCCTGTTCTTGCCGTAGTCTCTTGTCTAGGGCATTCTTCAGTCTGTCCAGGATGATTCTGGTCAGCACCTTGCTGGGAATGGACAGTAGCATAATCCCATGCCATTTGCTGCACTGGGTCAGGTCACCTTTCTTGGGTAGCTTTACCAGATAGCCAAGTTTCCAGTCTGCTGGAACTTGCTCCTGCTTCCAAAGTTTCTGCAGCAGGGGGTGTAGCATCTCTGCTGCGGCTGTTGGGTCTGCCTTGAGTGCCTCTGCAGGAATGCCATCTGGGCCTGCCGCCTTACCAGTTTTCAGAGACTTGATGGCTTTGATGATTTCTGCCTTGGTTGGTGGGTTGGTGTTCACCTGGAGTTGCTCGGTGGCTGAGGCAATGTCCAAAATTGTTGCTGGTGGTGGCCGGTTCAGTATTTCTTTAAAATGTTCTGCCCAGCGAGATCTTTGTTCTGCATCCCCAGTAATGACGTTGCCATTTTTATTTTTTACTGGCCTGAATGCATTGATGTTTTTCCTTTCTGACAGAGTTCTTGTAATTTCGTATAGTCTTTTCATGTTATTTTGCCCAGCTGCTTGTTCTGCCTCTTCTTTCATCCTGTGTGCAAACTGTCTCTTGTCGCCTCTTGCACTCTTCTTCACTTCTCGGTTCATCTCCCAGTACTTTGCTCTGAGCTCTTCTTTTTATTGCTAGTCTTGACACTGGTTGATCTTCTGCTTCAGCTCTTTCCTTTCCGCTTTTTCCAGGTCCCTAGGGTCAGCCATTCCTTGTGTTGTTTCTGTTTCTTTCCCAGAACACGTGTGCAGGCAGCCTTCCAGATCTCCTGTAATCCTGTCCAGTGGTTGGCCACTGTTTCTTCAAAGAGTCCCTCCAGTGCCTCAAACCTGTTTTTGACTTCACAGTTGAACCCTTCTTGTTCCTGCTATCTCTAAGAAACTGCACGTTGAATTTGTGGTGCGGTCTGTCTGATGGTTCGTGAAAGGACCTCAGCTTTATCTTCAAAGTTGCTAAAAGCAGATGGTGGTCTGAGTCTGCATCTGCACCACGCATTACCCTGAAATCCAGCAGACTCTTTCTAAACTGCTGATTAATGGTGATGTGATCGATCTTGTTTTCTGTATTTCCATCTGGTGAAATCCAGGTGGTCTTGTGAATGGTTTTGGGAGGAAAGACTGTGCCTCCGATTACAAGATCATTGAACAAGCAGAAATCTGTGAACAGCTCACCATTCTCATTGCAGTTGTCTACACCATGCTTTCCCATTATGTGTTCTTTCTCCAATCTTAAAATTTATACTGTGAATGTTTTAAAAATACTCTTCAAAACGGTCTATTACAGATGGTTGTCTTTACTGTAGGTTAATAAATATAAATTTTCAAAGCTGCCGTTCGAAATTTCAAAACCGGGAACTTGCTAGCCATTTTCCAAACAGAAAGACAGGTGCCGTGGGAAAACGCAGAAAATTACTGTCAAACGTAAAAACTCTTTCATAAAAAGAAGATCACTCGATAGAAAAATGAATCAACTATCGAATTCATTAATTTTTTTATCCGAAACAATGCATTTTAAAATGTAAAAAAAAAATAGAAAAAAAACCTGGCTAATTCGCCAGTTATGCGGCCAAGCTCCCTGGCGAATTCACCCACGACGTCGGGAAGAATTAATCAATTCATACCAAAAACATCCTAACTGTTGCAATAGCATCTAGTGGAAAACTACCTAACTTAGCAAGTACCATTGAGTTGGATGTGTTTATTCTTAGTCTAAAAACATGTTTATAATAATGCAATTGTAATTTTGTAGCAAGGTCAGAAGAACCAAAGCCCTACAATTCACAACCAGAGTGCTGGCATCCAAACTGAGAGGCACACTGGTTCGATACCCATGTTGTGCATCTCACTCCTCCAAGGCAACCCAGCTAGCGGTATTGGGTACCTGTCTCCTAAGAGGGTTGGGGAAAGTAAGGGATCAAGGGAGAGAAGATGACCACCACCCTCATGTAAAGCTGGCTCCAAGAAAAATGAGGTTTCTAACACCTCTAACAAATAGGATGACCTTTACCTTTTACTAGTTTACTTGATGCTTTTAATTTAAGAGATCTGGAATTAGTATCATATGCTCAACCAAATATTCTTAACCCATGAGGAAAATTAAATTGATTTGTCTTTAATTTTTCTTCATATTGACGTAGAGTTTCCAGGTCCCATGAGTGGAGAGTCTTTGGACCACAGAAAAACTCCCCAGCACTTTTCCGTGCATATTTGGAAATACCTGATGAACCAAAAGACACCTTTGTGAACACAATGGTAGGATACTGTCTTCATTTTCACATATGTTTAATCACTTTAATAAATATTTACTGGTCATCTCCAAAACCTAATCAGCTTTATCTTGTGTTCACAATATTTGTGTCAGAAGTTAAATGCCACCATAAGAGCAAGCATTCAGCTCCAAGAGAAAAAATAAATGGCATCTAGATCGAGCATGAGTTAGTATTGTCAAATAAGACAAGTAGACCAAGTATATGTATGATTTAGTATGGTCAGATAGGAAATACTTGATATTTGACAAAGAGGGAAAGTGCATGTTTGCTGTGGCACATTCATATAAATCAATGAGTTCTTTAAATGCTAAGTTTTTGTTTCCTGATCTTTGTCAATTGTATGTCTTAGTGTTGTTCTTCTGGTGGTCTTCTTTTTGCTCTTTCTTCTTCCCAAGATCTGAATTATCTTTCCTGCATGTGTGAAGATTGTTATCAATCATTTAAAATTCTTTTTTTTTATATATATAAGGACTTGAAAAAAGGAATTGTAATAGTGAATGGACATAACCTTGGACGCTACTGGGATAAAGGGCCACAACACACATTATACTTACCTGCACCATTTTTGAAGAAGGGCAAAAATGAAGTCAGTTGTACTTCATTGAAACATTCTTCTTTTTTAAATCTAATACTTTTCTTTTATCTTCTACTTGAGAACTGATTATAACTAGAAAATAGTGACTAAAAAGCAAAGTGTGTTTCATATGCAGTATGGGATTACATAGCAAATAACTTTTTTGACATTTGAAAAGAATATATACATCTAGTCAACTCCTCTATTGCCATGAATAGTGTGGTGAATAGATGTGATGAAGTGTCTGCATGTGCTCTTGCTATTTAATTATTCATCGCTGATATAAAAGTATTGTTTAGTAACCCAAATCATAATGCACTCTATGTTTGTTCTCTTTCTGTAGATTCTGGTGTTTGAAGAGTTCTCATCTGGAGAGTTCTTGTCCTTTGACTCAGAACCTAAGCTGGGTTAGCTTCACTCAGGATCATTCAGTCATGAAAGCCATTATAACAGATCTTTCAGTGACTAGACTGTCATGGAGAACATAATCTATCCAAAACCTAGAGATATTGTCTTCAGAGATAATTAACAATATGACTTGCATGTCTGAAATGAGTAAGGTTTGTATGCTCTGTGTGTGGACATGCATGCATGCACATGCTTGAGAAACTCTATAAGACTATAAGACTGAATACTTGTGTACTTGTTTTAGTTGTTGGCTTGGTATGCATCCTATTTTGAGTTGACTAAGGTTTTATCTTGCTATCTTTTGATATTATAGCCAATTTTTTTAGACATTTTCTATCAAATTATTTTCATAGGAAAATGTTCTGTCAGTGCTTCTTTTAAAATGTTGTAAAAGTTTTTGTTAAAATGTTTTGAATTGATCATGTAAAATATGCAAATCATAATGAATGTTTTATTATTGTTATTAAGTTTATTAAAAGATCTTTTAAACAAAATAAAAACAAGATACATGAAGTTTTCTTACAGTGTGTCATGGATTTGTTAGAAAAACTATAAAATAATAAGTGAAATCGATATATTTCAAAGGTAACATACCTTTAATTCATTCAATATAGACAAATTGATGCAAATGAGCACTAGCTATGAAGACATTTGCATCTGCTGATCAGTGAAAGCCAGACACTCATTTCATTAGGAAAGTATTTTGTGAAACTTTTTTTGCATTGTTCAGGCTTGATCACTCCAGTACTACTGTTTCTGTACAGTCCACATAATCTTTGCTTCTGTGCATTCATTGGCATGTATATTGTGAGTTGATTGTGAATTTTCTTTTGGACCAGAAGCATGTCACAATGTCAGTCACAAAGAAAGAATGAAACAGTATCATCAATCTTCATTGTATTCATATGATAGAAGTTGTTGCTATAAGTATTTCTACCTGTGTAACTAGGCATTCACAGTTTCCAAAGTTGATTACCATCAGTAATGTCAAATATTATCTGGGATCTGTTTTACAGATGCTTTTCATGTGGTGATTGATGGTCAGTTCCAGACTGACTTCCAAGACTGTGCACTGTGATCAATGAGTGTAAATATATATGTTTTTATCGACTATTTGTATAGTAGTGAGGAAGAACTTTTTTTCTGGTGTTGACGTGGAAAAAGGAGATCACTACACTCTGCTTAATATTCTTATTCTACTGTTCAAAAGTAATCAGTTGATTTCTCTTGGAGAAGTCAGGTAATGTATTCAAACATGAATTTCAGACTTCTGTGCTGTAGAGACCTCACATTTGTCTTAATGGCCCATAAAATTACAGTTATAATTTAAATTGTGTATCAGGTACATATTTTATATCACCAGCTACAGTCAGTCTTTTTAGTTTAAGAATGAAGTACAATTGTTAAGACTTAGCAACCACACAGAGAAAAAAGTGTTATAGGGAGTGGTGTGTCGTGGCATAATTCAAAATTATATTGACTTCGAAAGGTTACGGATCTTGTGTCATGGTGTTGTTTTCTTTTTATAAATGTGATGATTGATTTGTTTGATTTTCTGCTGGTTTGTCAGACAAGTTGGGAGTTTGTATATGTGTGCTTGGTGCAGAGCTCATGTGTAACTGCAGTATCCACTGGGTGTAATTTTTTCATGTGGCTGAAAAAGTTTCCTTTGCATTGAACTCGGTGTAGAATATCTTATTATTGTGGAAATAACATTGGTGGCGATAAGATGAGCTGCCCATATTTCTGTACAACTGAAAATTCATTTATGGTCATAAAAATTAGATTGAACGTGTTATTTGTAAAATGTCAGCTATTTGTGATGAAAATAATTGAAATTTCACTTTTTGGATGTTTTTGTTTGACTAGAGTTATAATTTTTAAAGACAGAATGGAGATTTGCAGAAGTTTAATACAACTTTTACAACTTCAGATCATATGTTGACTTTTTCACCAACTCTTGTGAGAACATAATATTTGTTTACGTTGTATTTGACAATTGATTCACACAGAAAATAAACAGTTTAATAACAGGTTTATTGTTCACTTGAATTTTAAAATCATACACACTTTGAAGAATTCATTATGTTCCCCCCCCAAAAAAAAAAGATCTGAATCCAGCATCCAAGATCCTCATGTGGTCATGATAGTGTTGTATGCTTCCACTGTGCTACCATGCTGCTCAGATGTCCGTTCTTTGGTTTGGTTTGGTGCGCTTCGCCGAGTTTTCTTAACTCTCGAACTAAAGGTGTCCGATCATTCTCTTTTCTGAAAGATGAAGAGATGTGAGTTAACAGCTTTTCACAAGATTTAACAAGTCGCATTTATCTTTGGATTTGCCACATATACTGCTGCTTAGTAGTTTCACTAGTCTTGTGTTGTCATTTCCATAGATGTAAGAAGTGGTTGCAGAAGTGTACAGTTCCAACCATCTTTGATGTACCGAATGCACCAAAATAAAATATTTTTTCAGGATGGATAGAAAGAACTGTATCCGAATGGCTCCACGCCTTAGAGAAACACCTAAAGTTACCAGGTTTTTCAGCCCTTCGGATAAAGTTTGCCTCTCAGGTTCTGTTGCACAGCATTGCAGCTGACATATCAACGATGGTAACTTTAGGAGTGCTATCAAAAGAGGCCTCTGAGACTGTTTTGTAACAACGATAATGTCTTCGTGTTAAAAAAAAAAAAACTGTCCAATTCAGTGGCGTGCGGTGGGATTTCCCACTGGGGACCAGCTAGGGGAGTGGGGGGTGGAGGCGGTTAGCTACGCGATTTCCTGCATTTATCTTGATGCCTCAATATGTATCTCGTACTACGTAAATACTAATACAAGTAAGCGACGAACAAATCAGGTTTTATAATAATGTTGATTATAAGATAATGATTTATGTGAAAATACCAGATAATTTTGTAGATACCATATATAAGCGTTAAATGACGTTAGAAAGGGGAAATGGTTGAAAACAAGCGAGACGATGTAACCTTTAAGTAGGTTAGATTACATGCTATGTAAAAAATAAAAATATCCTCTTTCAAACGCATTAACTGTTATTACTAAGCTAAAGCAATTTCTATCACCTGTGAGTCTAAAATATCTATATTTCGATATCAATGTATGATAGTAGAAATTAGGTGTCTATCGATATGACTTTACACAGAGATCATACGGTTTCGCTTAGTAATCAGTTGGTCTTCATGAAAGGTTTGACAGAGAATTCATCATATTTGAGAACAAAAAAAAACCCAAAACAAAAAATAAAAAACTCGGGATTCGAACGCAACACCTTTCAGATTAATGGCGCCACGTGTAACCACTACACCATGCAGACATTACTGTTGTTTGTAAACTAACTTATTTTTCAGGCTACATCGTCTCGGTTTTAAACCATCATTTATTTCACTTTAACCTGTCATAAGTTTTAGGTGCTGAGTTATTTTGCCTGTCACCATTAACTGTATGGAGCCCTTCATAATGTTTAAACGTCGTTGAGCTTAGCGCCATAGCACGTTTTATAGCTGGCAAAGACTGATTGAAAGCAAGGTTGCGCTGAGCCATCGAGGGCTCCTGATGACGTATTGAAGAAAACAGATTTTGTCAACCATTCCCTATTTACAAAAAGATTTTTGTTTTCAGTCAATCCAGAGTTAAGTACGCTCACTGGACACCAAAATGCACTAACAAACTTAGGTTGGGAGATTGTGACTGTGCAGCTACGGATTCCTGTTGATCTTTAGTACAAATTTCGCACATAACTTGACACGGGACAAGCTGGCGCTAACACATGCGCTGAAGGCAAGAGAGGAACATCAGTTACGGGCCGAGTCCCCAGACCACGTGATCTACTCTATTCAACAGCAGACGAAACACGGTAGCGACTGCGAAGGTTTAGTTCGCCGAGTGCAGCAGGCGCTTGGTGGCGCTACGGTTTGAAGAGGGGCAAGATGCATTTTTCACCGGCGCTTTTCAATATTTCTAAAACGCTTTATGTTAAAATATCGTAAAATAAAAAAATGATCACTTGTGACTCTTAGGGGACTAGCCTAGTGCCCCGTGTCCACGGACAGCACGCCACTGGTCCAATTAGAGTTACTTGCAAAACCTATGTTAATGTTTACTTTAAACGTTTCATTTTATTTTATTTTCTTGTTTTTCTTCTCAATTAGAAAAGTTGCACCTTCGAAATATGTTTTCAAGCTCTATTTCTGAAAAGTATGAAAGCGTGCGCGCCTATGTGTGTGTGTTGCCAGTACACGTTGATCAGAACAAAGGCGGCACGCCCGAAGCTAGCGATGTTTACTTCCCGAAAGGGGGAGCGGCCGTCCGCCCCTTGACCGCCGCTTGGCTTCAACCTTTTATAAGAGTGGTGGATCTTGGTATATGATCTTTGGCCTAGACTGTGGCGAGAGTGGTAAAAATAGTAATATACATTCTTTCTCTCTGGATTAACCTATAGTGACTGTAGGAGCACGGACTTGTATTACTGGACTGCTTGCAGACGATTTTTTTTCAGCGAAGTCATAGAACGAGGCTGGTTACAAATAGCTTACGGTTTAGTCACGTTTCAGTTGAACTACTAGAACGAGGCTGGTATATATGAAGCTTCCGGTTTATTCACATTCATTGTTAAGGCTCGCCGAGACTAACAGCGGAGAACTTCGCAAGAGGCTCAGCGTTGGTCTCGGCAGACGGCAATCCACCTATACACGCCCGTGGTACGAGCGCATGAGTCTGGCCTAAATGCGACTTCTTGACGGAAGAAACCAGGGTACCCGGAGCCCCACCCCCACAACAGACAGCCCTGTGAACATGTGTCATACTGTGGCCCACTTTTCACTGCAGTGGTGACAAGGGAGTGCACACACCAAAGAGAGTCAGTCCTCTTTGATTTCACTACCGGTCACCCACTAGTTTTCTGTATTTGGTTTTCTTATCCCTTTATAGAATTTTCTGCCTCATGTGTACGTCACTGAGTTTACAAATAAAGCAGAGGGTGGCGATGTTTGTGTTTGTAGCAGCAGAAACCTATACATATCCACACTATATTTGTCATGTTTAAGTACAACCCTTTCTCTGTTTCGTTATTCCAAATGAATTACCGTTAAGTACGCACATGAATGACCGTAACCATGAAGCAGTGATCGATCGAGTTATCAAATGTTGACAATAAAATAAGGGCTGCGAGAGTCAGTGGCAAATAGGACGAAGCTGTTACCCCGACTAAAACTAATTACATTTTGAATAACACTTCCAAGACAGAAAGATTGCGATGTAGCATGCTGGTGTAGTTCACACCGAAACCGTGGTCTCTTTTGGAAAGATCCGAGGCAATTGGTGAATTCTCTTCATTACCGTGTCCTTTCGGTGAACCGCTCCCGACACACAGATGAGAAATGTATCGGTCAGCAGTTTGCCGCTCGTACCTTGCCTTCAACAACACCATCTTCCCCCACTCCCTTTATTTCAGCTAAGTAATCTGAGAGAGTAATGTCCCTTCGCTTAACCGGCTGGAGGGGACTAGCTCTCAGTATTTTTGTTGTTGTCTTCTATGACCTGTGGTGAGTTTTGTCCCTATTATTTGACACATGCTTCGTTGTCTTTCTGTTTCAATGATTTTCTTGTCTGCGGCGATTTAGTTCCAACAACGGCCTTCTGCATTCCAATCGAAAGCCAGGTGACGGTTTATTACGCCATTCGTCGCATGATTTTGTTTGGATCTACAGTTTGATCTATACCTACAGACTGCATTTGCTGCGTCCCCAGCTTATCTACGATTATCTGTGGACAAGAACTATTTGTATTAACTAAGCAGTTACAACATGAGATTATTCTCTCACATTACTGTAGTTTCGTCTATCGCCATGAACTGTAGACAGTCATACCTGCTGTCGGCTCAGGTTCTCGCCGTTGACCTGCTGCCTGCCTTCTTCATAACAGGACTGCCAGAACTAGCGGTCACACAGATCCTGTGGATTATACTACATGCTCTGAAATACTTGCATAGTGGAGGTGTTATACACAGGGGCGTGTCTCACTGGCATCCACAACTCTCTCTCCACAATCGTTATGACTGGCGCCAGTGAACAGACTATGACTACCCCAACATGCTGTTGATTGCCTCCTGTGGCTCAATCCAGAAATTCTTGAACAGAATCTGGCTTTTCTGGTGATTTTAAAACTAACCTGATGATCGTACTACAAGAATTCGGCTGTTCTAAAACTAACACATGCAATAGCACATCCATGTCATTGAGCTTTCCGTACTAAATGAACTGCAAAATCATGAAATAAATGTGTGAGCTCACCGACAATCCTTCTCAAACAGAACGATGCGAATAATGGAGGAAGAAACATCCTGCATAAGCCTCTGCATTGATTCCAAGGTTACCTTGTCGGCCATGGCGGCGATTGACGTTGGAGCGCAATCCGGCTTTACCTTTACAGCAGATCTCGACACATTAGAGAGCTGTTTTCTGAGCAAAAGACCTGCTTGTTTTGTAGTTTATGGAATTTGACATCTTCTGATGCCAATATTAATCAGTGTGTATTTCGTTTCCATAAAAATCGCTATCTATTTTTTCACAGTTGATTTTAGAGCACTATGCTTTAGTCGCCATGTTTTTGGTATCAATTTAAAGGTTATTTTTTCCTCTAGTAATACTAACATGTTCAACAACAAGCATGTGCATGTGTGAGAAAAGTTATCTGTACATGTGAAACGATGTAGAGAAACCTATGTATGTTTCTATTCATGTTGACGTGTCCGTGTGTCTATTTGTCCACGTGTGTGTTGAAATTACCCTTATGAATTTTAATTTTTTGCTGGTTGCTTCAAGGGCATTTTTCTCTCTTTTCTTGTTGACAGATTTTTCTTTGTAAAGCGCGGTGAGCCTGGTTTTTGCTGGGGAACTGCGCTATAAAAGCTCACATTATTATTATTATTAAGTAAACGCTCCCAGTCAAGTACTCTCCCTTTTCTCCTCCAACCGAGTAGTCTTCCCCTTGTCCCCTCCCACCAATGTCTGCCCCTTCTCCTTGTTTTAAATGTCGAGTGCAGACGAGTGGGCTCCATTTTTTTTATGTTACTCGATCCCACAAGTGTTTTGTTTGCTGCGTAGACACGCTTACCTCCTTTCCGATGTAGGCCTTTAGAAAATCTACTACAATGTTTACGGAGGCATTTTCTTTTCATCGCAAAGAAAGAGGTGACGTCACATCCGGGGAAAGTGAGGCCGAAGTCGGCAGTTGAGAGCACAGAAGTCTGTGGTTGAGAGGGGAAAAGGTACGTCAAATCCGATACGAGTGGTCTCTCCCTGTCAAGAGTTGTTTGCCCCTCCCACGAGTTGCTCGCCCCTGTTAGCAGTGATCCCTCCCTGAATAATCTGCCCCTATCACGAGTTGCTCGCCCATTGTACGAGTGGTCGACCCTGGCAAGATTGCCACCTTGATGAACCCCTGACAGGAGTAGGTTTTTCCTCCCTTTTATGGGGCGCCAAGAGGTGAATTTTTTTCTAATTTTCACTCTCTAGCTAGACAATGTAGTTACACAACTCATTCTGTAGTTATAGAATGCATCATATACTTATACTGTTCAATTCTGTAGTTACAGAATGCATTCTATAAGTACCGAATGAGTTCTGTACGTACAAAATGCATTCTCTAGCTAGGGAGAGAAAATTAGAGAAAATTCTCCTCTTGGCGCCACATAGAGGACTGGGAATAACATTATGTCTTCATTTTGTTTGTTTGAAAAGAACTTGTTTCCTCAACGCTTAGAAAAGTACGTCCAGGAAAAATTGTCTCGTCACACTATAGCACCGAAAAAAAAACCCACCATGGCGTCGTCATCGTCGATGCGAGGCTACCATGTCGACTTGGTCTTGCATCGGCAAGGTTTTCTGTCTGCACCCGATATTCAGTATAGCCAGCTGTTTGCGGAGCTTTAGCAAATTTTAAGGTTAAATCTGGAGATCAATTAGTAGTGACACTTCTCAATTTTCCCCACGGAAGCCCATATTTATCGATTCACTCATTCACTTTCATAAGCAAATCGTCTTCTGTAGTAGAATTTTTTATTTATTGACTCAATCGAAAGCAGTTTGTGGGTTATATATCGAAGTCATTGTTAACCCCACTGATAAAAATTAGCAGCTGTGTAGTTAGTATCAGTTACATCTGTGCTATCATCCAACGTAAGAGAATACCAGTCAAATGAGGATTTTTCGACAACTATGGCTTAAAAATTGTAGCTATGTTGTAAGCGATACGAAGAGAGAACTTTGTGCTGACAGCAAGCTCAACAGTATGCGGTCGACATTTTGTGATAGGATTTTCACATAAATGATGGGTTTAATCAGCTAGATCTCAATATTATATCGTGGGTATAAAAGTAAGAACACACAAAAGTCACCGCGACGAGCAAAACAACTGCTTACAGTGTCAGCTCGAACTTCTTTGCCAGACTTGGAGAAAAATATCGTAAAAGATGCAGCGTCAGGAATTGATTCCGAAATAACAGCTGGCGGCAGGGAACCTTCTAAATGTGAAGATTAGGACTATTGCAAGCAAGATCAATAAATATCAATACAATTAAATAAATATCCATAAAGCTGTCACAAAAAATCATATTTCTTTGGAGAAACAGAGAACTGTGCAGAGTAATGTTTTGCCTATTGCCTTTGAATTTTACCGTGATATGTTTGAGAGAAAGCAATAAATAAAGAATAATACTTTCGTTACATTTTTGTTACGAATGGCCCTTCTACACGCGCGCACACACACTCACACACACACACGTATGAGAGGAAACAGAATTTTCCTATCATTAAGAGAAGCCTCTCCACATATCATTTAAGTACTTAAAACACAATGTGCAAAACACACTGAATTAGTTGTTTTAAACTTCTTTTCATATTTGTAAAAGCTCATGTTGTTATTGGATATATCCACCGCCCCAAAATATCTGAGGACCGCTCGTATCTGTCGAACCTGGAGAACGCGCTTCCATTTCAGAATAAGAAGGAAAGAAAGAGATCACACACACACACACACGAAAGACAGCGCTAAGTGCCCGAGAAATGGATTCCTCACCTAGTGATCACGCCAGCGACACGCCTGCCGTTAAAAGATAAAATCAACATCGACTACCCCCGACTAGGCCGTCGGGCGTTCCGCATACAACCTAATGAGCTTGGCTGCCTACTAACAAGCTAAAGATAATCAATGAAGGCAAAGAACACAACAATCGATCGTGTTCCGGGCAATACAAAAATAGGTGCAAACCTATATGGGGCGCCAAGAGGGGAATTTTCTCAAATTTGCTATTTCTAGCTTTTCATTGCAATGTATAATTATAGAATTATAGAATGCAATGTATAGCTATACATTGCATTTTATACCTATAGATTGCATTTTATATTTATACAATTCATTCTATACTTATAGATTGCATTCTATAGCTATACATTGCAATGTATAATTATAAAAAGCAATGTATATAGCTATACATTGCAATGTATAATTATAAAAAGCAATGTATAGCTATACATTGAAATGTATAATTATACATTGCAATGTATAGCTAGAGTGAGAAAAAATCGGTAAAAACCGAAGTGTTTCATTTATATTATACTCAAAAGTTGCTATCCAATTCATTTTATATATACCTTTCAATTCTTTAGCTATAGAATGCATTCTAGCTATACATTTGAAATCTATATTTATAGATTGCATTCTATAACTTCTGACTTGAAATGTTTACGGAACGAGGCTAGGTCATTTGCATATCGGAAAAGAACATTTAAAAATTCTTTTTGGTTGCATATTTACAAAATGTTCAGGGGACCCATAATTCAAGATCAATTTATAACTTGATCAATTTATAAACATGTTGAAACAATGAAAACCGACGCGAAAGTTTTAGAAGTTGAAGGGAAGTTTGCATGTCACACGGCAAAGGGAAAAAAGAGGGATGTGTCGGAAAAGTTTCGTGTTTCTCGTGTGTCCGCAACGTAAGGGAAAGCCTTTCTGTCCGTGTTTTACAACTGACAGGCCACGGTGATGTATATGGTCAATCGGCACCTAGAAATGGGAAAATTCACAGTCACCCGCGCAGCATAGCTACACGTTGGGCGCGCACATAAAAAATGACCCACCTCCACGACCACTGCCTGGGACAAAGACACCACCTGCGATCTATTATTGGCACCAGTTCAAAGAGAAGTCCGGCGATCCCTCCTCTCGACGAGCACAGTGGCTATGATTCAACGATAGAACGATTGTCTGACCACGGACGTGAATAGCTGGATTGCTGTCTGTCTGCCGAGACCAACGCTGAGCCTCTTGCGAAGTTCTCCGCTGTTAGTCTCGGCGAGCCTTAACAATGAATGTGAATAAACCGGAAGCTTCTTATACACCAGCCTCGTTCTACTAGTTCAACAGAAACGTGACTAAACCGGAAGCTATTTGTAACCAACCTCGTTCTATGACTTCACTGAAAAAAATCGTCTGCAAACAGTCCAGTAATACAAGTCCGTGGTCTGACGATTTGACGAAAATCTGACGATTTTGACAATATCCGGGGATTCTAACGCTTTTGGCGATTGACAATCGGCGACAGACAATTAACGATAGGGGGGGGGATTGACGATCTATACGAAGACTTAAGAAAGCGATATGACATAGACGGTTGAGGCTTCGATATGACGATAGAAGATCCCGTGGAAACAACCCTACTGGAGTATGAACGAATAACCTGGCTTGTCGCCAGCATCAAGGAAAGTGCCTGTCTCAGCGTTGAAGAAAGCCGAGGAAGTGCTGACCTCCGTTTCGATGAAGTGGATGTTGGACATTTCGTACCACTTTCATACAAGCCCACACTAACAAAGAAAGCCATTGGTCAGTCACACACCACAAACACCCGCCACCAATGCGCTGCAAGCAAGAGCTAAGAGGAAGACCACACCCCATCTAGCCAGTGACCACCCAGCCTCGCTCTCTAGCAGTGACAGGCTGCCCTCCTTTTCATCATTACGCAACCGTCATTACGCAACTGACAGCTGGCGACCCTTGGTCTGGCTGCCTAGGTGACGAAATACTTTTGTGGTTACCCTTGTAACACGGCACCCGCGTTGATGTTTCGCTTGACTGCCTTCTGGCCTCCTAGGCGATCTATTATTACGTAAAGCAACCTGGCAGCTTGTTCGAGGGACTGTCTTGTTTACACAGGTGTGCTCTGGGGCCAGTTGCACAACACGTTTCTAAACCTTAAAACTGTTCTAAAGAGGCAAAATCTCTTCTAAGCCATTTTGATTCTTTGCAGAAAAACATCCAAAAAATTGCACTGACAGCACGGAGAGTCAGACCTAAACATCTTTATCTTACATAAAGCAGTTTTAGTTTTAAAAATTCTAAAATTGTGGTACGTACTTTAAACTAATTATCTAAATAGAGTTAAGGCATAAAAGTGTTTAAAATTAGAAATGTGTTGTGCAATTGGCCTGGAGTGCTGTAGCGAGGCCAGCAAACCCAACTCAGGAAGATTTCCATGCCCCTCTATACAAGTTGCTAACAGCGAGAGGGGGAGAGAGAGAAAAAAAATGAGCGACATTTCGGGATATTCGGACTATGAGTGTCTGCTTTTCTCGTGCTAAAGTAGCAGTTTTTCAGAACCACGAGAAATGCAGACTTTCAGCGTCCGAATAACCCGAGCTGTCGCTCACTCTCTCTCTCTGTTTGGTGTTGACTGCTGCCAGTGTTGTGAATGGTGCACTAGTGTGACGTAGTACACTGTTAGTGGCGCTCGTTGATTGCAGGTGCGAATCGTAGCGGATAATTAATTAACGGATGGCTTTTTGAGGCTGAATTTTACAGGTTAGTATTATATCGCCCATATCTACCGGTATCTGCAAATAGGTAGGTCTTTAAAAAGTCTGTGAAAGCTAAGAGTTCAACGCCAAGGTCGCCTTGAGAAGTCGCTCATTGTCACCGTAGAATAATAACAAACGTGTGATTTGTATATCGTATGATCATGCTTATGAAAGAGCATGTTCTCAGTGCTTGACACATGGACAGCATACGAAGGACGGAAGGATAAATAACCGTGCAAACAAGTAATAACAGACAAACAAAGAAGACTCAAAGAACTAACAGTAAGGATAGATCGAGAGTGTCTTAAATCTGCAGAGGAAGACGACCAGGCGGACTAGTCAATATACGGATAAGTAAAATAAAGAGACTATGGAGTAGAATTATGTGGATTGTTGTTAGCAATAATGCTCATGGAATAGATGCGTTTTTAGTGCTCATTTAAAGGATTCGTGGTTGGTAGGTGGCGGATATAGACCCAACCTGCATGAGTTTTTGGGCCCCTTGCGGGCTGATGAGTCCATCCCTTAAGGAATTGCACACTCCTAGCCCGGCGGGGGATGGGTTTTCGGAGGACTGCCCGTAATTTCCCCGCCCCTGTACCTCATTAACCCTTCATCAAACCCGCCCCTATACCTCATTCAAACCTGCAGAAGCCCCATTCAAAACCCTTATCAACCTTCACCTTGTCCCAAGCTTTCACTCTCACCACCACGTAGCACACCAGGAAACAATCCTACATCTTTCACACATTCAGTCACTCCTCTCTTACTCTTGATAAATGCCAGCAGGCAAAAGATGATATGATTCAACAATTTATTTACATCATTTTTACATAAAAGCAAAAGATCAACAGCCAGTGCGACTTCAATGAGCTAACGTTCATTTACATCAAAGAGTCTGGAGATGCTGGGTCTCAGGGCAGTTGCAACTTTATCCAGTCTTTATTCAAAACGTATAGTTTCACTAGATTGAAAAAAACGATTACGATAATCTATCTTACGGTACGCGTGTGTTCAAAACTCGATATCAGGTAAATTGCTCAGGACTTATAGGATAAATTGATTACAAGGATTATTAGAAACACTAACATTTTGTTTCGAGAATTTTTATATAAAATACCTTATATTACCACGAACTTGTATTTATACACGGACACCTCAATAATGTTACCCATCGTCTTTCTAAAGGGAGCACATGCTACAAGCGGAAATACCACGTGGGAAAACAGCGGCTCGGGCTGAGCTATCATGATATATATATATATATAAATTAAATTAAACTAATACGAGAAATCACAATATCGTACATACAGTTTCAACTGGTATGAATAATCAATATTATAATATTTGACAGAATTTAAGGAAACACAATTCTCACTCATTTGTAAACTCACTGCGATAGCTCGATCCGACCGGGTTATACAAACTAAAAGTTGAACAAATACAAAAAGCACTATATTAGATAAACAAGTCCCATTAACTTTTCTAAATATTTACTACCATTATGTTTAAAGCTTCGTTTAACTTAATTTTTAAACCCACTTTATATTTCAAGACGTGTGGTGCGTTCCTGTGATGTGAGGTGGTAGACAAAGCCGTGTAACTGTCAGTCGGAAAAGAGCGAGTAGCGAGTCCCGATGACGCGCTGGTTGTTGAAGATGGAAACCCAGCGGGAGGCGAGTCCGCAATCCCCCAGCTGGCCAGCGAATGGCCAGCGAATGAGGGCGCGGGGTCACAGGGCGAGCGAATTGTCCGACATACGGGTCAGTGTCAAGCGCGTAACGGTTTCTCCCGCTAGGCGTTCGGCCATAAATGAGCGCCACAGCCCGTAGCCCGCATTTTCACCCCTCCTCCCACGGGGCCGTTTTACAAATCCCGAATCTCTTGCAGGCTGGGTCAGGACTACTGTCTGCTGTTCTCATTGATCAACTCAATGATCCAGAAATGTGTAGCTTGTGCGAGAGTGTGGCACAGTCTATACAGCACACTACATTCAGCTCAGCTCATCCTCAGCTACACTGTGGAGACATCTGTTGACTGTGTTTTGTAGTCTGCTTCACTATTACAACACTTTGAATAAGGACCTTCTTCGATCTTCAGCCTTTCCTAGAAAGTGAAATCAATAACACGAAACGCTAACTTTAACCAAAGTCTGTATTCAAAAGTAGTTAAGTTTCACTAGATGAAGAAAAAATGAGTACGTTAATCTATCTTACGGTATACGAGTGTTCAAATTTCGACATAAGGTAAATTTCTAGTTAAAAATGTATGTACATGTATACATTATGTTACCCAGGGTCTTTCTGAAGCGAGCATATGCTACAAGGGGAAGTGTTATGTGATAAAACAATGGCTCGGGTTGGGCTTTACAAATTTAATTAAACTAATGCGAGAAAGCACAATATTGTAGATGCAATTTTAGCTTGTATGAGTAATTAATGTAATAGTGATTGACAGAGTTTTAAGGCACACTTAATTCTTACTTAATTTGTAAACTCACAGCGAGTGGGATGAACAAGGAATAGTTGCAGGCGGCAACTGACCGGGCGGCGAGTCCGGTACCATTCTTTCTGGGGAAGAGCAGAGATAGGGCCTCTTGACCTGGGTGACGTTTATTGTGTGTGGCAAGACCCCACGTGCCCAGTTCTCCGGGGCCAAAGTTTTGCTCTTGGTGAAAAACGCAGAACATTGCAACAATTGCCAACCAAGGCTATCGTAATACATGTTGTTATGTCTGTCAGAAGGACTCACCAATGTCACGGACGTATATCTATATATATATATATCCATGCCAGTATTCAATACAATTAAACATTTGCATCTTTTCTTATCTGTATTGACTATATACATATAACCTCTTCTCCCATCACCCAATTTTATCGTCTTTCGTCAGCAGGATTGGACATATCTCCGCTGCAGTTGGAACCATAAGCCTAACACATTAACACATACAGTGTGCACATATGTTCCAGTCATCTGCCTTCTACTTTTTTTCTTTTTTTTTTGGGGGGGGGGGGTCTGCTGTGCCGGACCACTGTAAAACCATGTCGGCTGTACATGCGGAGCTTCAAAACGAAATCATCTGCTGCTTGACGAAATCTTATGCATAAACCGATGGTTTTATTTTTTTAAAATTCTTATTTGCTGAATCTACCTGAATTGTCCATTAGCATCTTTTATCGGCGTTTTTCAGCAACATTGAAATGGTCCGGAGCTCAATTTCCCCTCATGTATGGGCTGCGTGCCACAAAAAGTGGTTTCTATCGCAGGACAGTATTTAATTTTAGTAGCCACGTAGTTTTCGGCTCACATGACATGCTTATCGTGTTGATGGAAGGCAAAAGAGGACCCCAGATTGTAGAACAATAATTATGACCAGACTGTTGTCATTGCTCACGCAAAATGTGAGAAGAACAGAAAGGTGGTGAAGGGATGACCTGCTGAGAACGAGGTCGAAGGGTAGGGAAATGTTGAAAGTTTGACTTCAAAATTTGACATCTGTACTTGGCAGGTGTCGCAAATCAAGGTGTGAGAAAATTTCTAGCTCAACCCTAGAGATATTCTGCAATTAGTTCAGGTCCATGGAAAATGAAAGCGAAATGCGAGTGGAAGAGCGTGCTGACGTGAACAAGACGGACAAGAGAGAGAGATTTTGTGAGACGCAGTGAAGTACAGAGATTCCGGTTTGTCAAGGTTAGTGCCAGTTTGTTTTGCTGCTTATGTTTTGATGACACTTTCCGGAAAAATCAGTGAGCACAGAGTGTCATCTCAATGAGATAAATCTGCGAGTACATAGTGTCGAGTCAGTGAGTATATGGAGTTGACTCATAATGAATCACGCCTCGGCTTCTAACCCTTCTGTCGGCTGTCTCACTCGCTTCTCGTTGTTGTTTTGTTGTTGTTTATTTAGTTGGAAAGTGCTTCCACCCGCCGCCCAGCCCTGCGAACAGCTGTCACATACAGAGAGTGTCCCGAGACGAGATCTGAACCCTGAGCCGCTCACTGCAGTGGTGACAAGCGAGTGTTTTAACCACTACAATACCGGGGGCCCTACTCGCCTCTCGTCTCACCCTTCTCCTTAATATCTCTTCCCTTCGTCTACCATCTTTGTCTTTTTCTCAAGGCGTGGGTTCCGTTATACCTGGGGCCGTAGTTGCGAGGCGGGAGTAAGCTGTTGCTCCGGGTCAACATGAGAGACTCAAGGGCAGCGTCTTGTCTCTGTAGTTACGTCCACACCCCGCGGTTAACTCCTAGGGCCGTAGCAACGAGACAGATTCCTTGGAGTAGAGTAGCACAAAGTAGTATAAAGTAGCATAAAGTATATAGTGACAGAACGTAGTAAAAAGTAGTGTCCACAGAAAGAAAAATGAGCCAATCAAAACGATTCTGTGCTGACTCTTTTTCTCGGCTTTTTATGCCGGAGATTGAGTAGTAAAACTATACAAATGACAATGACCAACTTTATTAATCCTAATGGCCAATTATAATAAAAAGTGAGCTTAGTTAAAACAGTTTTTTAAAAAGCATAGAAAAAGAAACAGAACACGTGGTAGTTGCAAGATAGGGATAAGGCAAGTGGGGCATCATCGCAAAACACAAACACAATCTTAGGTCTAAAACAATGTTTAAGACATACCTCCATGCTCACACAACTGACTATTAATCTATGGTTGAGCAGCTGGACTGCGGAAGGTACATACGATTTCAAATGCATTAACAGTTTGTTTTTAGTCACTTGACAGGCAGGACCAATGACAGAATTTTTTCTTTACAGAATCTCAGGAAACAGAAACCAACCTGTCTGACTGTTACCCATTGATTCATTAACTAGCTCTATACTCCTTTTAATTAACTGGCAGCCTTTTGTGGTTGTCGCAGCCAAACAGTGATCACCGAAAGACAAGAGTTTCACTTTTGACAGGATCTGGCGCAGCCATGACATCAGGTTTACTGCAAAGCACAATATGTACAAATTCCTCGTAGTACCCATCCTGCTTTACAGAAGTGAAACGTGGACCCTGGTTGCCGATACAGGGAGTCTTTACTGTCGTTACACGTTGTCTTTACTGTGAGCCAGCTCTTCTTGGACATTCCGCGCGCGAGTGAGTATGAATCTAGACATTCGAGAACAAGCGCCGGAGGAGGCTGCTCCGAATCTCTTACAGAGAACACAAAACCAGAGACGCTAAAGAGAGAAGGACTAGCAGCTCAAGCGTGGGAGCAGGAAACTTGCGACGCGCATGCGCTGGACTAGGTCATTGCCTCGTTTTTTTCCGGTTTAACTTTACACAGTGTGTCACAGAGCTACTGTCGTAATTATTTTGAGATGCCAGGCACTAGATGCCCTGCATGCAAAAGTCAACACAAAGGTTTATCAAGACTGAGAAAAAGCTCTTGTGAGAGTTGTGAACCGTGATTCTAGTTTGAACATTGAAAGAGCAACTATTTGCTTCAGACATTTCAAACCGAAATGTTACATTGAAGATAAGTCACTTGGCAAGAGAAATATAACTTTTTTATATTTTAGAATATTTCGACATTTCAGTGGTTATAAGTATTGCTGCGCCAGATAAAAAGATTCATAGACGTAAAAATAATCCAACTATTTATCCAGCACTGGTGTCTTGAAACTGTTCGTATTAGAGAGTGAGAGAGAGCGCGCGCACGTGTGTGTGTGTGTGTGTGTGTGTGTGTGTGTGTGTGAGAAGAAAATAAATAATCTATTATAATGTGAAATCTGTTATAATATATTAAATAATTTGATAAAATAACACAACCCACGATGTGAATGTGTTTAAAACATGTTAAAAATCAATAAGGGTTTAAATGTGTTACAGAATAAATGGAGTTTAAGGTACGTTCCTTAGAGCCTTAGTCTGAATTAATTCTGAATTAATTTCATTAAGAAATGATTAACTCGCCACAAACCGCTTTCTGTAACCACTCAAACATAATGATCTTCTTCGGACACAGTCTAGTCAACTATATATTTTTCGGCACAGTCTAGTCCACAGATTCTTTTTTTTTTTTTTTTTTTTAGAAAAGCTACTTGGTTTCTTTCACAGATATGTCTTTACTACAACGTCCAGCTAACAGATCTTCCGACAGACTATACATTTTTGTAAGGACGATCCAAGCGCCCGGGCAGACAAATAGTAAAATCAAGTAAAATCAAGCAAACTTTAAAGTCCTCACGAGACGTCTGCAGCCGCTCAGAAAAGTGAGGTTTTTACAATGTCTGTGGGTTTTTAAGTTAAAATTCAAAACTAATTTAACCCCTGCCCTTCCTTGTCCGGTCCTGCTAATCTTATCTATCTTTTCCATATATATATATATATATATTTTGTATTCTGTAAGTACAATTCACAGAACAGAATTCAAACACCCCTTTCATTCTTAAATCCGTACATGTAGAAAAGATAAATATAGAGTGTTAGATATCCATACTTAAAAACAGAGAAAAAAGAAAGAAAAAAAAGAAGAAAGTGTCCACGTGTAGCATTACAAAACGCTGTAACTAATTACATTGGTAATGTGATTATGATGCACAAGCACACGATTACGATTAGGGGGATTTCACACTTACCTAAACGGCTTTGTGGAGTGGCCACACGTTGATCGCACGCTGATGCAAACAAGAAATCTGCTGAATTCTTCAGGTCTTGTTTTTCTCTTGGACCATAAACTAGCTATCGCGACTTCTAGCATCTATAGGCCACCGTAATCGCAGTGTCTAAAACCCCATTCTTCCTTCCCTCCCATCCCACGACCAGCCTGACAGGTGGGCGTACCCGTGCCAGAGACGGTCTTCCAGACCCTAACAATTCAAAGTTGTAAATCACACGTGATTCAGATCTCCTCTCGGGACGCCTATATGTGACACATGTTCGCAGGACCGGGCGTTCGGGGTTTTCTCCGGATACTCCGTTCCACCCCCCCTCTCTCTCCCCTCTAAGTATGGGGCGCCAAGAGGGGAATTTTCTCAAATTTGCTATTTCTAGCTATACATTGCAATGTATAATTATAGAATGCAATGTATAGCTATACATTGCATTTTATACTTATAGATTGCATTTTATATTTATACAATTCATTCTGTACTTATAGATTGCATTCTATAGCTATACATTGCATTCTATAAGTATAAAATATAATGTATAACGATACATTGTAATGTATAATTATAGCTAGAGAGAGAAAAACTCGGTAAAAACTGAAGTGTTTCATTTATACTATACTCAGAAGTTGCTATCCATTTCATTTTATATATACCTTTCAATTCTTTAGCTATAGAATGCATTCTAGCTATACATTTGAAATCTATATTTATAGATTGCATTCTATAACTTCTGACTTGAAATGTATACGGAACGAGGCTGGCTCATTTGCATATGGGAAAAGAAGGTCAAAGACCAACCAATCAGTGCGCTCATACCAATGGCCGGAGAGTCGTCTGCTTCACTGTTGATTAGCATGTGATCGTAGAGACCAAAAAGTTTTAGTCGCAGAATGTGTTGTTTTGTTTTGTTCAAATGTGTAATGATTCCAGTGACCGTCTGTTAACCTCCCTTTCTCCTTCTTTAATCCTATTACTTGTAAGTCTTGAAATGTGTGTACTTTTACCGGACAATGGGAACGGCAGGGCGCAATACGAGACACTGGCCAACCCACTACCTGCAATAAATTAGGGATACCACACCGCCGTCAAGCTGAGAGTGAGTGCTGAATGCGATGCGCACGAAATCTCCTTCCCTCTCGTATTCTGTTTGGAAGAAAATGCGGGTGGTCAGACGTTAAAAAAACAAAGGGGGTAGGGTTACTATTCTACTCGACCCTTAGACTTATAGTTTTCCTCTTGAACTGCATAGTTTTGTAGTTGCACAGGAACGAAGAATGCCATTGCTACGAGCGCACTGATTGGTTGGTCTTTGACCTTCTTTTCCCATATGCAAACGAGCCAGCCTCGTTCCGTATACATTTCAAGTCAGAAGTTAAAGAATGCAATCTATAAATATAGATTTCAAATGTATAGCTAGAATGCATTCTATAGCTAAAGAATTGAAAGGTATATATAAAATGAATTGGATAGCAACTTCTGAGTATAATATAAATGAAACACTTCAGTTTTTACCGAGTTTTCTCTCTCTAGCTATACATTGCAATGTATAATTATACATTTCAATGTATAGCTATAGAATGCAATCTATAAGTATAGAATGAATTGTATAAATATAAAATGCAATCTATAAGTATAAAATGCTATGTATAGCTATACATTGAATTCTATAATTATCCATTGAAATGTACAGCTAGAAATAGCAAATTTGAGAAAATTCCCCTCTTGGCGCCCCATATCTAAGTGCTAATTCGACTCCAGGAGTAAGCAGATTCCAAGCAACCAGCCAACCTCACAGGGCCTCTAACCACAGTGGTGACAAATGCCACGTGCCTGAGAAGATTTTGTTCTTAACATTCTTTGCACGATTGTGGCTTTGCCGAGCAGCACACTAAATACCATCTAGACAAAAGTTTTCCCGTGTGTTCGCTTATGTTTATTCATGCTTACGATTCAACTCAGTGGTACATGAGACTTAATTTGAACATATTCCCGCATGCCTGGATGCATAAATATTCAAGCAGAAAATTGCACTGGCAATACGTTGACGGGACGCTGGGCAGGCTGGTGACAGGCCTCGAATGTCTGTTATCCGATAGTTGCTATCGATGAACCGCGATCGTCAAGATGTTTCATCCAGTTGGGGGGGGGGGTGTTCATGCGCCGCTGTGTCGGAAGACTGTTTACTAGCTTCTCTAAGGGTGTGTATGATTGTGTGTGTGTGTTCTCCATTGTACACTGTGTTCCCATGAGGTTTTTTCCCCTGTTTCATGTTGCTTCTTTCGCCTTGGATCGCCTCTCTCGGTATGGACGTCAGTGAATTTATGTTCTTTTAATAGTTTAGTAAGGCTGGCTGCTGAACTACACTCACTTCTCATATCGTCAGATTAACCCAATAAACTGGGGGTTTACTATCACGTGTTACCATAACTAAAAAATCGACTGCTATACCTGCTGTCGTATGAATCCTCCCAGACGAAGCTCCACTGTCCGTTGTTATATCGCAAAGAACGGACCATAGGTCCATAGCGTAAGGCAACTGTCACCGGATATGACATCAGTCTGGTGCACTCATTGCCTCCCTTGGATATTGCTGTTGCTCATAAAGATTTCAAGAAAGAACAAAACACAGGAAGTTGTGTTATTTGGAAGGGGTGTGCGAGATGTGGCCGGGAGTGTTTGTGCCTGGTAGATGCCATGAAATATTTGCAAAGTTTTTATCTTGGAGTTTTTACCCTGAAGTATTTGGAGTATTTGACAATTCAGTACATTTTTGCCTTGGAGTACTCGGCCTTAGTAACCGGCTAGGAGCCACTTACCTCAGAAGGAGAAACTTGCTAACCAAGAGGGGCAAGACAGGAAGAAAGTTGTGGTCACTCTAGAGGCGGCTTCTATGAAATGCTGAGAGTGCAGTCGTTCGTCCCCAAAGATTTGTTTTAATGTCTATCCCCTAGTGGAGGCGTCAGTGATTTTTTAAAGATATTTGTGGAATATATATAGTTTCTTGGATAATAATAATAATAGTGAAGATTTTTATAGCGCATATTCACACTCGTAGAGAGTATGCTCTTAGCGCTTAAAACGGGGAAGAGACGTGGACTAAGTAGATACAGAACACAGGGGACGAAAGAAAACGACAGTACTGACAAAAACAGATAACAAAAGGCATCAAGTAACAGGAACAGAGAAAAATAGTGATGGGTAAAGTAGCAAGAGGGAAGGGGGGGGGTAAGGACTAGCATTGTGGACTAGGAGTAGTGCTCAAGGAAGAGGTGCGTTTTCAGTGCAGATTTGAAGGATTCAATTAAAGGAAGGTGGCGGATATGGAGAGGAAGAGAGTTCCATTGTTTTGCAGCACAGTAGCCAAAAGTCCTGTGACCATATGTTGTTGTTCTGGTGACAGGAACAGTCAGAGTACGGTTGTCAGAGGAAGAGCGGAGTTGTCTGGCCGGAGAGTAAGGGATGAGAAGTTCAGAGAAATAGTCAGGACAGGAGCCAGCAAAGAAATTAAAACACAGCACAGACAGTTTGTACTGGATGCGAGAACGGACGGGTAGCCAGTGTAGAAAACGAAGGAGAGGTGTGACATGGTCCCGTTTCCTTGCTCTAAGTACCAGACGTGCAGCGGAGTTCTGTACTCTCTGGAGTTTCTGAATGAGGGATGAGGGGCAGCCTGCCAGCAAGGAGTTGCAGTAGTCAAGTCGTGAAAGAACAAACGCACAGACAAGAGTGTTGGTGGCACGTGTAGAGAGAAAGTGACGGATGGCACTGATCTTACGGAGCTCATAGTAGGCAGACTGACAGACAGCTGTAACATGTTTATCAAGGGTCATGTCTGCGGTGACAATAAATCCCAGATTCCTAACGGATGACGTGAAGGTGATGTTGCTGTCGCCCACCTTGATGTGATTGGGCAGACTGACTAGTGAAGGTTGATGTCTTCTTCTATGGCACAAGAGGGCTTCCGTTTTATCATCATTTAGTTTAAGCTTGTTTTTCACCATCCAGCCCTTGACATCACTAATACAAGCTTCTAGAGAGCTAATAGCAGAGTGAGACTCAGCCAGTGGAATAGAACAGTAAAGCTGCGTGTCATCTGCATAGGACTGATGAGACACCTGGTGAGACCGGATGCAAGATGAAAGTGGTTTAGTATACAGGATGAACAGGACTGGGCCAAGTACTGAGCCTTGGGGAACGCCACAGAAAAGTGAAGCAGGGCGAGATGTCTGACCATCGACTACCACAGTCTGGGTCCTATCAGTGAGATAGGAGTTGAACCATGAGAGGGCAGGTCCAGAAATCCCGTAGAGGGTGTGGAGTCTGTGAAGAAGCAGAGAGTGGTCTATAGTGTCAAATGCAGCAGACAGGTCCAGTAGGGTTAATGGAGAAACATCACCACTGTCAAGAGCAGATAATATGTCTGTTGTTACTTTAATAAGAGTGGTCTCAGTGCTGTGGAAAGGTCTATATGCCGACTGAGCTTGTGGAAGAAGATGGTGGTCTTGTAAATAGGCCCAGAGCTGTGTCAAAACTATTTTCTCTATGATCTTAGAAAGAAAAGACAAGTTGGAGACTGGGCGGTAGTTGTTTAGCACATTGACATCAAGCGTGGATTTCTTTAGAAGTGGCCTCACCACCGCATTCTTGAACAGAGATGGGAAAACACCTGACGACAGGCTGACATTTACAATATGTGTGATGGCAGGAAGTAGAGTATCTAGGCACTCGAGCAGAAGGCTCGTGGGCATCGGATCTAACTCGCAGGTTGTTGCTTTAGCTTTTAGGATAACCGCTTTTACATCGGTCTCAGAGACTGGTAGGAACTTGGTCATGGAACATCCTGGGAGGACATCACAGGAGATGCTGTCAAGCGCCGACGCCGAGTCTAATGATGATCGAATGTCCGATATCTTGCTGGTGAAATAATCACTAAAAACTTGCGGCAGCAGTGAAGCAGGGTAGGCAGTAGGCAGTAGGCAGTGGTGTTGCTGTCTTAGATCCAGTCATTTTATTGCAAATGGCAAAAAGCTTTTTGGAGGAGGTGCAATTAATTATTTGGCCCTGAAGGTATGATGTTTTAGCCTCATAAATGCATTTTGCCACGCTTCGCTTTGCAGCATTGTAAATTTCTTTGTGGATGGCGAGTCCAGTCTTCCGGCAAAGACGTTCAGCTCGCCGGCGCGTGCGCTTCAGGTCACGGAGTTCAACGCGGATCTGTGAATACCAAGGCGCACATTTAGACTGGCGCATCAGACGTCGAGACACAGGGGCGTGGTCATCAACTACTCGACGTAAAACACAGTCAAGTTGCTCGGCAGAGGGTGGTTGGAGGAGCGCCATCTGCAGCTGTGCTTTGAATGCCAGTCTATCAACATTTCGTAATGAGCGAGTGGATCTAAAAACTGGCGCCGATGATGGGCATTTGTGATCAAGTTCGATCAGTACACAGTAGTGGTCAGATGAGAGATCGTGGGAAACATCAACTGACTGGACTAAGTGGTCATCAGGTCGATGTATGACCCAGTCCAGGATGTGATCTCTTTGTGTGTTGGCTGCGACACGGACTGTACGAGACGAAAGGTGTGCAGCATTTCAGACATTTTGACAGTGTCAGGGTGAGCACTGTTGTCGAAGTGCACATTTACATCTCCGAGAAGTATGGCGGGTCCAATTAGTGTATTGCTATAATCCAAGAGATCATGGAATTCCGAGAAAAATGTAGAGGCTGTAAGTTTGTTCCTTGCACTAGGAGGAGGTCTGTAGATGCAGAGCAGGTGCATCGAGCAATGAGGAGCCGAAGAGGAGACTTGTACAAATTCAAAAGACGTGTGAGGGAACGATACGGCAGTAGTAAAAGACAGGTACTTGGCAAGTGATGATCTGTAGATTATAGCAATACCACCACCACGTGTAGGGCGGGGGAAAGATTTCAGGCAGTAGCCCACTGGAGTAAGATCGACATACACGCTCTCGTCACCTCGCTGTTTAAGCCACGTCTCGGTGATGATGAAAATATCAAGGTGGCGGTCTGTCACAAATTCTACTATTTCAACTCGCTTCAGTGACTGTTGTGCGGACGATACCGACTGAGCGTTGAAAAGCCCAACATGGAGGCGAGTGTTCAGTTGTCGTGTGCGGGAAACTTGGGTGACTACTGATTTCAGGCGATCATGTTGGTTTGGTCGCCGAGATGTAAAGTTATTTGACCCAGTTGGTCGGTCGTGTTTCCGGCTGGTGTTACTGGTGGTTATGTCAACTGGTTCACTTTGATCACGGCGATGCTGGTGTCGCCGACGACCGCCACGGAACGGGCGGCGTTTTTTTCTTTCGAGAAATGTCACAGTGGCTATGAATGTTCAAAGTACGAAGCACGGTGCAAAGCGCTAATGAGCGATCAGAAGTCTTAAACCTCAGTGATATAAGTTCGTGCCTACCGTAGGTAATTTTCTTGTATGGGAACACGCTGGGGTGGCTGCGTCGTCCTGTCTGGTGCGTTGAGAGTGTCGAAGCAAAGGCCGGCAGAGAGGTTCGGTAGCCATGTTGGAGCACATGGTGTAGTAGGCAGAAGAAAGTCCAGCAAAGAAAACTTTGAAAACGTCCTTCTTCCACGAGCGAGCAATCCACAAACATTCCAGAGTAGATGTTTTCAAATAAGGAAGCAGAAGATGTAGAGCACATGAGAGAAAGATCAGTCAATCACAGTGAAAATACATATAATTTGTAGAGCTGCCCCATCAAGCACATGATGCGACAAGGGCAGGTAACTCAGGTAACTTTCTGGATAAGTGGAAACAGCAGGCTCTAGTGACTGTTATTAATAGCATTGTTAAAACAGTATCAAATGTGAACTGTATAAAAATGACCTTGTGCCAATCATTCTTCTGTTGACAATCAAACTCGGAAAAAGACTTTCTTTTGGAATATTTGATAATTAGAATGGTTGAATAATTAATAACTTTCTGGATGGGCATTAAGAATTAGGTTTTTTTCAACAATTATCGTATAATTTTATTAAGTATTATACTTAATTGTTTAATATAATTAAATCTATACAGGGCCTGCACAAGAGATTTCATTGTTCTGCTTATAATTGAAGAAAAGAACGAACAAATATCCAGGCGACTGTCGGAGTGTGTCTTTGACAGCTACTGCTTTATAATACATATTTCATAAACCACGTGGGTTGGTGGGGGCGATGGAGATGGTGACTGATGTGTAGGCCATGCTCTGTGGACAAGCAATCAGTATGAGGGGTGTGTAATTAACAGCGCCATCTAACAGGTATTTGTCGGAAAGATGTCTAATGACACTGACCCACATCGACAGCTTGGCAAGCCCTGTCCAGGATATTAATAAAGGTTCATCGATTTAAGCTCCGACCATTAACAGAACCAATCAAATCAGAATAATTATTAAATGGGACGTGTAAAGATACCCGTGACATTGCTCACTACCCAGCATGCATCATTAGGGAAAAGGCCGGGGCAGAGGTGTCCTCCACCACACACGTGGTGTCGCCAGCATGCAATCAGTTCCAGTCTCGAGTCTGTGGACAGTTCCTGCCACCGTTTCCACGGTCACACGTTTCAAATGTCACCCCACGCCACCAGGGTCACCGTGAAACACGTGCAGCGCGTACAGATGCTGTCTTACCTCCCGCATAACAAAAGGTTGGCAATTATTAGCTTGAGCAGAGACGCTTTTTAGCGACATCTGTCATGGTAGGATTGTTTGTTTGTTTTTTGGTTGTTTTTTTTTTTTTTTTTTTTGCTTATAGAGCCCACTAAACAAGGAAAGCAGGATCTTGTGTCTAGTGAAAATGGGGTATATTGTAAAAAAGATTAAAACAATCATGAGCTGCATTTGATGTCAGTGCAAACTTGAAGTACTTCTCTTCATACTTGCTATGAAGCACTTTAAATTCCATGGTAAAAATAAACAAAAGAAACAAGCTAAAATACAGCCTGGGATGTTCAAAATTGATAGATGAACTGATAATTTATGTGATTGCAACAGGTCTTGGTAATCATCACATAAACTTAGCCCCCCTTCGTCATCATCAATCCTAGACAGCGTTTGTTGTAAACAGAACTTTCTGAGAAGGGATACCTCTCTGGACACACAGCATCAAACATATCAAAAAGTGCATGCTCCTTAGGGGTGCACACAAACAGCCTGCCTTTATATATTATATATACCACACACACAAAAAACTGTGTGAGCTGCACTTGGCAGTAATAGCCTCTTTGCTCTGTCTTTTCAGCTCAGGTTTCCTATTACTAATTTTAAAATCTCCGAATGGATTTTCTAGTGAAAAACTGTTAAAGTGATGTTCATGATTTATGGAGGTAAGAGTATTTAATTTCTACAATTTCAACATTATTCAAAGTACCATCGGGGATTGCAGAAAGCCATGGGTAGACTTCACTCACTATCATCCATGATTTCTTTACAACATACCTCCTGTCTACTAAGCATTTAACAGCCTGTGCCTCATTTTCTTTTCCCTGTTTTGAAGAGGAATTTCCTCTGAAAGTGGGATTCAACATGAGTACATAAAAATCTACCTGGATCAGTGGATTTTTTTTCAATTGAATCTTTTTTTTTTTGGGGGGGGGGGCATGTTAGTCTGACCTTCCAGACATCTTGCCACATTTTGCATGCATTTTATAATAATGTCGCATGCTCGAGTTTTGACACAACATAAGGTCTTGATAATTAAAATTAAAAACATTATTTGCCAATAGCGTGGCTGCAAGCTTTGCCTTTTCGTGAAATGCAAGTGCAGCCTGCTGTTTCCACGTTTTTGTTTGTTTTTTATGTGGGTTTTTTTTATAGTGAATAACAATTGTATAGATTGTTCTGTTACGAAAAAGACCCTATACTGTACTTTAAGAATTAATTTGAGGTATGCAACTAAAGGACCGGAAACACGAGGTCTCTTTAAAGGAAAGCCGAGACTGACACCGGATTTGACCCCGAGTCACTTACATAGTAATGAAGGTCCCTGGTAAGTACAGCCACATAGGTCCTAGTGCTGTCCTTTGTTGTTGCGCCGACACACCGAAGTCGACAAATTATGAAGGGGACCTGCGGTTATGGTGCCACTGGCCAAGAGTTACCACCGCCCAGACCATCGCTGGCCATTAACAGAGCGGCGAATACTTGACCAGTGGATTGTTGGGGGTGACAGCGCTACATCTGGCCACTCAAGCCGTCTGCCTTACACAATGCTCTCTAAAGTCTTGTACACAAGGGCTTTTAATTATTCAAGTGCTGTTCGCGCGCGGGAGGTTTCACTCTAGACTTTAATGAGGGTCTTTCGTTTAGACCAGTCCACCATGGCAACTTGGATAAAGAACGATTTAAATTAAAGAGAAGTTCTGAGTAGCTTTCACGGTTCCCTGCTCTTTCGGACGTACACATGTAGTCATTTTAGGTGGTCGGTAGTAAGAAACAAAACAATGAAGGCGATGCGTGACGTAGTGAGAGTCCTGCACGTAACTGACTCTCACCTTTGACTGTGCGCTGGCGGAGAGAACATTACATTTTGTCGGCCGCTACCTCGTACATGTCTTCCGTCAGTTTTTTTTTAAACCGACCATCGTTTCTTAAGTTTTCACAGAGTCGCTAACTTAGTGAATGTTGATGTTGCCTGGCAACGCTGGTCAACGTCTTGCCTCTAAGCACTGTTTATTAACAGTTTGGGGGACACTTGTGCAACACATTTCTAATTTTAAACACCTTTAGGCCTTAATCTATTTATGTAATTAGTTTAAAGTGCACACCACAATTTTAGAATTTTTAAAACTGCTTTTGAAGTAAGATAAAATTATTTAAGTCTGACTTTCCGTCCTGTCAGTAGAAATTTTTCGTATGTTCTTGTGCAATGCATGTCAATGACAGAGAAGAGATTTTGCATCTTTTGAACAGTTTCAAGGTTTAGAAACATGTTGTGCAACCAGCGCCAGAACGTTTCGTTCAAGTTATTATTATTTTATTTATTTTTTATTTATTTTTTTTACGGTTGGCTTTTTCCTTGGCGTTGCGCGTTGGTGGCCATGTCGCCAAATACCTTAAAGACCAACCTGAATGTTTTTTTTTTTTTTTTTGCAGATATATGTAGACAAAGGCGATATAAAACTAACCTGTACAATTCTAAACACTCTCGTTGATCTAGTCAGCTCACGCATAAACGCACCCTCACTCACTCATGCGCGTTCTTCCTCGTGTTCTGTTCACACCACAAAATAGACAACAGGTCTGCATTTACGGGTCCTGTCAATATTTAATCATACAAAATGTAAAACTTCTCAAAAGCACACACTTATAGAACTATCACGACACATTCTCTTCCTCACTACCTCACCAGAGACTAAATTTTTCAAATTTGTCTCAACATGACTCCTAAACGCAGCAAAGGTTTAAAATATGGATGCCAAATGAAAAAACAAAAGCGAATATACTCAGATTTTATGAAACCTAACAGTGATGATGAAGACACAGACAAGCTATCAGTTAAAAGAATCTTTGCTCAGTTCAGAAGTAAAAATGGAGAGGTTACAAGTGCCCCATTTGACATGCCAGATTGGAAAACCATTGACTGGTCACAACAAGTCGATCATCTCATTCAGAGCCAGCGTTAGGAACACGCGGGTGCCCCGCGGGGCTCTGGACGAATGTCATAGGCGGGGTCTTTATCCGTAAGTGTAGGCTGTATACCGTACCACAGAATCTCCTTTCGCAGGTCCCCCTCAGCCCGGGGCCTGGGGCGGTCGCTCTGCTCGCCCCACCCTAGCGCCGGCTCAATCTCATTCCAATGAAAACCTTTACATTTTGATCCAGAGTGTACATTTCTGGCAAGCGCTTCAAAGGGTGCCACAATAAGAAAGTGAGTCACAGTATGAGGGACATGTGTCTTAGTACTGTCCTCACATATACTTGGTGTGCCCTGTCTGCGATGGGTAAGAGCAGACATGTTCTATTCAGCATCACTGGATTGGACAATCAAAGTGTGGCGTGCTTCTGATGGTGTGCTGTGCCGTACTTTACAGGGTCATGGTCACTGGGTCAACACCATGGTCTTCACTACCGATTATGTAATGCGGACAGCCAAGGCAGAACTTATTGTTCATACATCAGTAACCACTATTGGCGTAGGAACCGGGGGGGGGGAATGGGCAAGGGGGGCAGCCACCCCCTCAAAAAAGATACTGGGAAGGCAAGAATGTGAACGTCGTTCACTGTCAGCATGGAGCTGCCCCCCTAACCCCCAAAGCATCTTCCTACGCCACTGAACATGCCAGCTGAGGAACTGTCAAAAAAAAAAAAAAAAAGGGAAAAGACAGATACGAAGCAGTGGGGTTCACGGCCGGAAATGATGGTGTCGGGGTCAGATGATTTCATTCTGTTCCTGTGGAAACCAGAGAGTGCGCAACCAAGCCTCTGGCTCGCATGACGGCATCAGCAGCTCATCAATGAAGTGTATTTGTCACCAGACACACGTCTCATTGCCAACGGTTTCTTTAATAAGTCCGTCAAACTTTGGGACGGCTGAACAGGAAAGTTCATAGCAATTTTTCGCGGTCATGTGAATT
The DNA here is from genome assembly GCA_004794655.1 of Marisa cornuarietis. Lineage (NCBI taxonomy): Eukaryota > Metazoa > Mollusca > Gastropoda > Architaenioglossa > Ampullariidae > Marisa > Marisa cornuarietis. The sequence goes on from SMMW01000636.1 coordinate 6,427,505, forward strand.
GTGTTTACCAAGTGGTATGGTCTGCAGATTCTCGTTTGCTCAGGGGAAGCGGACTCCACGTTGAAAACTGTGGGAGGTCCCTAACCGTAAACTAGCCTTTGACTTGCCCGGTCATGCTGATGAGGTGTAGGCTGCAGACTGGAGTCCTGATGGTCAACGAGTGTGGAGTGGAGGAAATTCCTGAAGTTTCCTGAGGTATCACAGTGTGACAACCTGTACTTGCGAGATGTCATGGAAGCATTTTTGAAACCTGGTTAAAATGAAAGTGGTTGAATGACTGTTCAAACAAACTACCTCATCAGAAACTGTGTCCATGTTCCCGCCTACGCTCACATTCACTGAATTGTCACACAGACCGGTGGTGGGACAAAGTCACACTCCTTCTATTAGAGACAGGTACTCCTGTGTACACTCAGTTCCGTTCTACGCAGATTTGGTTGCCCAGTTTTCGACGTCCAGAAACGCTGATTCCATTAAGAGAACACATGAGGTTCTGTCCTGAGTACAATCCCCGTCGGGAAAAAAACGCCTCTGCCTGCGTCCGTTGCGAAGGGTTGGTCTTGAGCCAACGGTTCCTTCTCCAGGTGAGCGCTGACCTTTCACTCTCCCTCCAAAAGTTGTGCCTACACTTAAAAAATAGGTTAAATAACAATCTGTAAACCCTAGCATATTCGAGTTTCAGCTTCATACCAAAGTTTCGAAAAAATGAACCTACCTGGCTTTGCGGCACAATCGCGAATCCCCACGCGTAGCATTTCTCGGCATCTATGTGTTTCTTCGGGAAGTAAACGATTGGCCACCCGCTTACAAAATATTTTGTATTTATTCATCCTTCCAGAAACTTCCAATTGCTCACGCAACTGTTTATTCTCCCGTGCCGCACACTGTGCTCACCTGTCACAGGATAAGAAAGCGAAATTTTAACAAGGCCAGAGCCTTTGACATCGACCACCAATCCCAAATGCAATGTACCTGCCTTGCTGTGACAGACGTGGAGGAAGGGGTACAGACCTTAAAAGAATTTTTACAGACATGAATCACGACTTTCTGGTGTATGGTCTTCTTCCTTTAATTAGAGACCAACTATTAAAAACAGATGAAGACAACAACGCTTGCCGATATTTTTAAAGCCCTAGTCATCTGTTTACATTTCTTCCGTTTGTACTGGATGGGAGAACGGATGGGTACCCAGTGCAGAAAACGAAGGAGAGGAGTGACATTGTCCTGTTTCCTAGCTCTAAGCACCAGACGTGCAGCGGAATTCTGTACTTTCTGTAGTCTCTGAATGAGGTATGAGGGCCAGACTGCCAGCAAGGAGTTGCACTAATCAAGCCGAGACAAAACAAACGCACAGACAAGAGTGTTGGTAGCGCGTGTGGAGAGAATGCGACCGATGGCGCTGATCTTACTAGCTCATAACTTTGTTTATCAAGGGTCATGTCTGCAGTGACAATAAATCCCAGAATCCTGACGTACAAGTTAAAGGCGATGTTGGTTTCGCCCACCTTTTTTTTTTTTTACAGATATCGGTACATACAGGCAATATAAAATATCCTGTAAATTTCAGCCTCCAAAACCCATCCGTTAATTAATTATCCGCTACGATTCGCACCTACGATCAACGAGCGCCGTTAACAGTGTACTACGTCACACTAGTGCACCATTCACAACACTGGCAGCAGTCAACACCAAACAGAGAGAGAGAATGAGCGACAGTTCGGATTATTTGGACGCTGAAAGTCTGCATTTCTCGTGCTAAAGAAGTTTTTCAGAACCACGAGAAATGCAGACTTTCAGGGTCCGAATAATAGGAAATGTTGCTAATTCTGTCTGTCTGTCTGTCTCTCTCTCTCTCTGTGTGTCTGGTGTTGAGCAAGTAGTATTTTAGTACCCACATAGATCTGTCTGAGAGGCAACAAAATATTACATTATATAACTGTATGCTCTATATATTGCATATGTTGCAGTATATTTTTGCGTAATGCCTTAGAAATGTGCAAAGTCATCATGTCACCTTCCTGTTAAGGGCCGATGGCCTAAACAATAAAGTTTGTCTTATCTTGTCTTGTCTGGTGTTGACTGCTGCCAATGTTGTGAATGGTACACTAGTGTACAGGTGCGAATCGCATACTTTGCTATTGGATAATTAATTAACGGATGTGTTTTGCAGGCTGAAATTTACAGATTAGGTTTATATCGCCTATATCTACCGATGTCTGCAAAAAACCCAAACCATCGCCTAATGAGGTATCAACGCTTATCAGCCAGCCTCAAGCCTCTGCTATTTGCAACCAAACAGCTACTGGTGTGATGAAGCCTTGAGTACTCTGTGATATCGAGTAGGTCTACGCACTTTTGGGGTAAGGCCGTGCTGCAGTTAGTCCCGATTCCAGAATAACTCTCAGCAGAGGATCTGATAAGCCACCTTGATCAGTCTCTTTTACAACCTTCCCCACTCGACCAACCACTGCGAGACGCTACCTAGCTAACACATGATAAACAGGTGCTCAGTCTGACTTACCACTGCTCCACTGCACCTCCTTTCTTACCCACTCCCTCCAGTAACGAGATCTGTGTCTGTGGCGCCATACAGATTGGCTTCCTATTCACTGCCTGTGTCCACTTGGTCGCAATACCAAGCGATGTTGTCCCGCAACAGGTATACCGCAGCCTTACAATTAACGGGCCCGTTCCGTCCACGGGTCACTGCTGGTCTCCCTTTTGTCTGAGAGATCTCCTGTAGCGATAACTGCAGTTCCCCGTTCCGACAGGAAATGACGTAAGCGGCCGGTAGATCTCAGGTACAACTGAATACAGGGGAGATAAACGGCGGTGAGGCATTCCTGGCCTTTTGTCCATCCGACAGCCTGGTATCGCCAGAGGTGACAACTGATGTAACGCCACCCAAACAACTAACCCGTTCCCACAGTTACCTCTTCCACTTGATGATAGCCCGTATAACAGCGCGTTCGCTCGACTCGTGTTTGCAGAAGATTACTATAGCCCTATTCCTAGTTATCTCATGACAACCTGACAAGTCCAGTAGCAGAAACATCAACACTGTTGAGGGCAGATGAAATGTCTGTGGCTACTTTGATGAGAGTAATTTTGGTGTTGTGAACAAGTCTATATGCCGACTGAGCTTGGGGGATAAGGTGGTTCTCTTGTAAGCCCAGAGCTGTGTCACGAATACTTTCTCCAAGACAAGGGTAGTTGGAATGGGAAAACACCTGTTGACAAACTGACATTTACAATCATTGTGATGACAGGAAACGAAGCAGGAGAACGACTTAGGGAATGCAATGCATGGAGGGGCCTGAATTCCATGATGGGAAGGGGATATGAAATAAAGAAAGAAGTGTGAAGTGTACTGACTCACTGATCAGATTTGTTAATGATCTCAACACTCTTTATGTGCAGTTTGACGCGAGACTTCAGCTAAGAAGTAGATAATATCTTCTTTTCGCTGTCGGAGTCCGCTGTCATAGTCTGCGAGGAAGACGACAGAATTCTCTCTCCCCAACCCGAGTAAAGCCCCTGACCTGACAGCATGAGAGGTAAGATTCTAAAGGAGTTAGCTAGTCAGCTAAATGGTGTCTTTACCAGACTCTTTTCCTTGACTCACACTATGTCCCCCTATGGTACACATCAGCAGTCATCACCATCCTCAGTAGGAGGCAGAAGGACTAATATGATTATAAGTGTACTTTCTTAGCGTTAGTCTGTAGAGCCTATCATTCTTTTGTTTAGGGGGATGCGTGTGTTTGTGTGCGGGGGGGGGGGAGGACATGTATGTGTGATCAGGGTGTAACACTTCATTGGTAAGTGTTCTTGCGTAAACCAAACACAAATTTCTGTTCTCTCCTGTGCCTTATACAGACAAAATTGATTGACTGACTGATAAGTGTTTCCTCAAAACTAGATTCTATAACCACCAGACTGATCATCCCAATCTAGCCAGAAGTAAAAAAGAGTAGCCATCAAATAAGCAATACAATCAGTAGCAGGAGAAACAAAAAATGAAGCCAGTGACAACGACAATGACAATTCTTTATTAATAATAATAATAATAATAATAATAATAATAATAATAATGTGAACTTATAATGCGCAGAATCACGAATAGGATAGATCGCACTCTCTGCGCAGTACAATTTGATAGAACGAAAACATAACAACCAGTAGACAGTGAGGTACACATAGGGACACTGGACAACATAGAGATGGGGTACAAGTCAGGAATAGTATCTTGTAAAAAGATATGTTTTAAGAGAGCGTTTGAAAGCGGCCTTAGAGGCTGAGTGGCGAATGTGATGTGGTAGAGAGTTCCACTGCTGAGCAGCACAAAGGGAGAACATCCATTGTCCATATGTGACTGTCTTTGTGAGAGGGAGGGATAAAATGCGGGAGTCAGATGAGGAGCGAAGGTTTCGGGCAGGAGTTTTTACAGACAAAATTTCATTAAAGTAGCTGGGGGAGTGACCTGCGAAGAAACCATAGCAGAAAGTTGAGAGCTTGTAGTCGATTCTAGCTTTAACTGGCAGCCAATGAAGAGAGCGAAGAAGTGGTGAGACATGATCATGTTTGCGAGTCCGAAAAACGAGACGAGCAGCTGAGTTCTGGACCTTCTGAAGCTTATCAAGGAGGTATTGAGGACAGCCAGCAAGAAGAGAGTTGCAGTAGTCTAATTTAGACAGAATAAATGAGCAGATAAGAATTTTGGTGATTGAGACGGACAGAGTATGGCGAATGGAGCTGATCTTCCGAAGCTCATGGTATGCAGAGCGACAAATGTGAGAGACGTGTTTATTGGTGGGGGGGGGGGGTAAAGTAAGCAAAATATTTTTTTTATTAAAGCCTCGCCCTTTACAGGGAAAGAATAAGCTACGTGATTAAAGTAACTAAGTTCTGAAAGAATAGTTAGTCGTAAACATAAGGTAAGATATTAAAGAAAATTGTAAGGTAAAAATGTACAAAAGTGGTTAAAACAAATATTTACAAGGGTTCTGGAGTTGGGAGCACGAGGGCATGAGTAATGGACAAAATCTTCCGTACCCCCCTCCGCTGTGTCATCTTTTATGAAATGTAGGGGGTCGTTCTCTTTTCCCCAGCGCCTTCTTAATGTAGTAGATACTGACTGGGGTTCAACTGCGTCCCATGTACAAACTCTTCAACTGTGGTGCATGGGACGCTTGCAAACAGAAGAAAAAAAAGTCAATTTTTTTAAAAAATCAAGTAGAAGAACGCGCCAACATTTGTCCGTATTTTTTCTCCGTATTCCTTGTGCATCCAGTGCTTAGCAAAACAAAGTATAGGCTGTTATTGGTGGCATCGTTATTATCATTGTCAACAAGAGATCGAATGATTGTAGTCGTCAGTCTACCCCTCCCCCACTCCACACACACACATCTCAAGCAAGTGATTTTTCAGCACCGCGCGAGTGTAGAGGAATGGTGCCACCAGTACATGACGTGCCTTCACGTCTCTGCAGCTCTCTTCCCCTGCCTCCCGATACACACCTCATCTATGTGTGCGCTGTAGCCAATGGTGCTTTCTCTGCCTGCCGCCTCGCAGGACGAGATGGGTGAATCACGTGACCTATTTCCCTCGACACCTGTCTGGGCAGCCGGCGAGACGGGTGGCTGGCGAAATGGATGGCTGACCCGTCTCTCTTTCTCTCTCCCCCCACCCCCCTGTGCCTATAGCCTCGGGCACGCCAAACACCGAGAAGTGTATGGGATCGTGGGCGAGTGGGAGGGGCAGGGAAGGGAGCTAATTCCACAACACGTTTTGCCGTCAGTATCCACTTATCTGCTGATGCCGGAACCACTGGAGCTGAAGGAGCAACTTCACGGTGTGTACAAGTGCGATATGATCAGTAGTGGCTAGGCCTCGATCGCGCACACTATAATCACTGTTGCTTTTGGTTTGCATCGTTTCTCTCACTTATTCTCTCTCTTGTTTTTTTTCTGAAAGCACTGGCTATAGTTGTGTTGTGCTCGTTTATTGTTAACAGCGATGTTTTTGTGGTCACCACACTGCAGATTTGTTGCATGATTTAATGCTTCGCTTAACATTCACAAGCGCATGTTCTGGCAGTCGTTCTATAGCTGCTGTTAACCCGAGGTGCTCTGCGGTATCACTCAGTGTTAAATTTAATTTGTGGGGTGAGTCTTGCTGAGATGTTCGTAGGTCAGTCGTGCTGGAGCCACTGAGCGAGTCGGTTCCACCATTCTTTTTTTCGTACAATATACGTCGTGTCCATCGATCAGGCGGCCGTGCCGATGGTTGCTGGTAGCCGCGCGAAAGGAGTGAGAGTGGGAGGAAGATGGAGAAAAAGTAGGAGTAAACACAACAGCTGAAAACGGACGTAGAGAGAGAGCTATGAGGACTGAATGAAGCTATGGATGCAGAAGGTAGAGAGACTGAATTTAGAAATGGATGTCTTCAGCAGAGCGAGGAAACCTGCAGACACTGTGTAATGTGTATGTGGAGTTGATGCGAGGGGCTCACAGCGAGCCAACAACACGAAGGCTGCGAAATCCAGCGCCACGTGACCTCTTTGCTCTAGCGCTGATTTCCTCCTACATACAGCGTTTCTGTGTTGCCAACCTTGTGATAAACACCACTTCCGCTACTTCCACACACTGCCACTACCTCCACACTCTTCTGTCGCCCAGTCTACTAACCTTCGCAACTGCAGTTTCATACACGGGTTATCAGCTCCTGTTTTTAACTTTTACACCCGAGGTACCGGTGCCTGCCTTGAGCACTGTGTATTCGCTGTCCGTTCGACAAAGTAATCCAAGTGCATTGTCTAAAGAAAGGTGGTGATATTGACCTGTTCAGCGCTAATGTTGGCTGATATCACACAGTAACAAGTAAGCCAGTTTCCACCATCATCTCCAACCCAGTACCACAACTCTCATCACCAAGAATGCGTCTGCGTAAACTACAACTACTACACACATCAGGTTCTGTACTGCTGTGTGTATATATGTATCAGCTTCTGTACTGCTATGCGTGTGTGTATATGTATCAGCTTCTGTACTGCTATGCGTGTGTGTATATGTATGAGCTTCTGTATTGCTATGTGTGTATATGTATCAGCTTTTGTACTGCTATGCGTGTGTGTATATGCATCAACTTCTGTACTGCTATGTATATATATATATCAATTTCTGTGCTGCTGTCAAATAACCATTGGACACAGGTCTCCTGGGGTACATATTTTTTCGGAAAAAACTGAAGATCCATTTGTTTATTTATGACGGACTTAAACAACCAAGCAACACTTCTGTCCTGATTTTTTTACTTTCCTGGTGTTTATCTATTTATTTACTTTTTTTCTTATTTTTTATTTATTTTGTTTTTGCTGCGCAATGAGCATTCTTCCGAATGGATACCTGCGCATTACAAATGGGCATCATCATCATCATCATCATCATCATCAATGATTGAGGAAACCTTACCAAGGTCTACTAAAGACTTCAGTCACCGAAGACACCAATGGCCATCTTCTCACAGAAAGCGTGGTTGTACAAAACTGCGTGACAGGATGTCGTACTACCCTATACAACTTTCTGTTGATCACAGATGACCACACTCTTCAAACCAATCAGACTAAAACCAGCAAGCCTGCAGCTCAATCAGTCCTACGGAAGATGTGGAAGTTGTATGCACTCTGAAGGGAGGGAAATAGAGTGGTGTCCCTTTGCCTAACAGGCTTGAGGGGACCAGCTCTCCACGTTTTAGTTTTCTTCTTGGATTTGTTGTGCTTGTAGTGGCTATTGTACCGACCTGCACTTTTTTCTGATGTCATCGGCATTGTGTTCGCTTGTTTACTTGCCTGTGGATTTTTCTTTATTCCTCTGTTTATATCAACTCTCTCATCGCCGTTAATCCTCTGGCTGACGCCATCACAGTTTCTTCATTCTTACGAGTCGTCCCTGGGATAGACTTTACGTCAGTGCCAAACATTGCGTTTCAACATTGTACTGCAATTTCTGCTTTGTGATCATCTGGATCTTCTCCTGACGATTTGATCGACGTGTTTGAGTATTGCTCTGTTTTGATCGAGTCCAATGACTATAGATCTGTCTCATCTTGATCTATGAATGTCACCCGGCAGACGAACGAGCTGGCATTTACATTAACTTCACAGAGAGAGCCACAGGAATTTTGTCTGTCATGTGTTTTTATGTTTGTAATGCGCGGAGAGCCTGGCTTTGGCTGGAATACCGCGCTATAAAAGCTCACACCATTACTATTATTAAATCGCCTCTGGCGTTGACAACGTCCCAGCTGAGCTGCTCTAATGGTTCTGTGACCATATTCCGATCCTTGTTGAAAAGTGTTATGTGTTGTGTGTCTTAAAAAGAGATACACAAAGCAGGATGGAAGGATTTCAGCACATTAAATAATAATTCACAATGCACATTGCTCAAGATGTGTCGGGTGGAAATGTTTAATTAATAACGTTCACTTTTCCCTGTATTACTCTGCAGCAAGTATTTTTGTTTTACATTATAGTCGTTTGAGAGGAAGGCATTTAAATTCCATCTTCAAATGATTTCGAAGTATTGTTGTCACTGTGGAATCAGATATTTCGTCATCGGATAAATACTGCCAGGTTTCTACATTTCTATGACAGTCACAAAGAAGCCCACGTTTTGAACACCTCATGCACCGAGTATAGACGGAAAATTATCGCTTTTATTGGTTTTGTTTGATACACATTATCCCTGCCACTAGTTCACTCAAAGACTTAAGAGCAGGTCACCGCTTCGAGGTTCACCCGCGCCTGAGACTGGAAATCTTCTCTGCACATTTACGTATTCAAGATCCCTGACATATCAGGAAAGGTAGAAGTATTCAAGATACCTGACATATCAGGTAGACGGCGGTGCAAAGATAAAAATGGGCCTCCCTGTAGACAGGGGAAACAAATGGCCACTACGATGGAAGACTGCTTCCGGACAGTCATATACAAAGAAATTCCTTCTTCCGTTGCACTATTTCGTTTCTAAAGGTTGTGAAAACGCATGCAGATAGCTGCACTATGCTTTTATTGGCTGAGAAGGAGAGAGAATATTAGAGCGTTTGAATGCGTGATATGTCGGCAACACGTGTACACTACGTGTCAGGTGTCAGGTCATCGTCTACACGTACACGAACGATCGAGATGCGATGTAAGCAAGGAAGGAACTGTGCTGCAACACAGTTGTCAGAGAGTAGTTTTTGGTAAATCGTCGACAACAACCAGTCGATCTCTTATTGACAATGACGAAGACATCCAGTAAAACTCAGTCTTACAAACTGATAGGACTGAACAACATTAAAACAGCCATGCGTGACTATATATATATATATATGCTAATTTTATAAATTAATGAGAAAAGCAAAGTGAAATGGTAGGCTGGGCTTAAATGATAGCTAGTTTTGTTCTGAGTCATGCCCAATCATAATTCGGTTAACAAAACGATACGTCGTGCTCAGCCGATGGCATAGAGTGCACGTTTTCATGTCGCTACCCGTTAATAACGTACCCGTACCAGTCGGGCTAATGCTGAACTTGTCACAACACACCCAGGTCAACTCAGTCACGATCGAATCTCGACAATTCAGAGTAAGCTATGAGAAGTTCTCTACACACCCTGGAGGTACCCTGTGCGTCCATTGCGATTGATCCGCAGTAACAGCCCCAGGCTGTATCCTGTTTACTGCAGGAATGTCCGCATACTAGTCTTCAGAAAAACCTGGCGGTAGAGGATCGCAATTTGTGTTCTCTGTTATCAACTCCACGAGGCTGCACCTTCTCTTGAACCAAAACTGTCTAAAACTACAGGTATCCCTGCTTTTACTCACATTACAAGTGGTGAATCTGCGGCGTGCGCGATTTTACAAGTGGGGTGTAGGAGGCGGGGAGGGAGGTATTCAGTACCGGGTGCTTCATTCATTCTCTTTACCAGTACTGGCTGACCTATGCTGGACCCACACACTGACTGACATTACTTTCTACAGCGGCGGTAAGCAAGAAAGTTAAGCTGCGTTAACCAACCGTTCATGGAATGAATCCATTCCTTCATGCTCGCCACCCAAATTTTCTTCCGTCCTTCTCGACGTCTCCTAGGTGCTGTAGTAGATGCGCTGAGGCGAATCGTGCAATATAATCAGACACGCTCGCACTGTGTTACTGTTGCTGCTGGGTAGCGCGTCAGACTCGACGGGGTGAGACTGTCGCAGGGTTGGCGACCTTGACACCGAAGATTTATGGCATTGACCACGGGGGTGGGTCTGGAAGGACTCCTATTAACTGACACTAGCCATGCGGGTATTCTGTTACTGGGGTGGCGGCCTACACGCTGTCATTGTTAGCAGGGAGGTCGGTGTGTTCAGACGCAGCAAGAAGAGACAGTGCAGAGAAAGATGATGCCGCTGCATTGTTGCTCTACGTTGGTAACCTGTAGTCGAGCTGCATACCTCGTTCTGCAGCCAGCAGCGAAGTAGACCTTCAGTTGTCTGTATACGAGAGAAGTAAGGCAAATCGGGTTTTCCACATCAGGATACGAACTTGTCTTGTTTTGACCTGTGGGTGAGTAACGCAACATTCCGAGATTCATATGAAGAGTGTGCGCGTATGCGTGCCTTTTACTCATTTGAATGCCTCAAATGAAATGACTGATGTAGTCATTCATGAGTAGCCACCGATATTTCATTAGGTGCATGTGCATGTTGTGTAGCTGTAGCAACCCTTACTGGACTGCAGCACAGGCTGGTTTTAAATGATCTCGACCCTGAACGACTCGAACTCCTTTCCATACACCCTTTGTGTTGTTTTCATTGAGCATTTATTTTTGCTCTCTGCTTTGCGTCTTACAGTTTAAACCTGGTTCAGGAGGATCAAGATCAAAGTCGATCTCTGAAAGAATGGGCATTCCGGCAAGTTCTAGGCCTCGCCTATTTCCGACAATGCAATGTTGACACCTTTTGATTCTTTCGTGACGAAAGAAACGGGAAAAAAAAATATGCAAAAAAAAAAATGTGGCAAAAAAAAACTATATTCGACTTTAACTTAGATTCGAAAGAGACGAAGAAAATAGAGTTTGCAACGGTACTCCACGAATAACAGAAACGACACATTTTTGAGTATTTTGCAAAATCCATTTGGTCCGAATGTGGTGCTTATGTATATATTTATACACAGAAAAATTAACACATCCCGAGGAGATGAAAGAATAAAATCTACTATAAGCACATCTGACATCGAGGAGCTAGAACTCGATGAAATGTTTTCCTTGGGAACTAATGGCCTTTTCCCTGGTATTAGAACGAGAAAGAGACTCAAGCTAGTCAGGTTAATTAAGGTGATCTTTAGTGCCGTCAGCTTGGCTTGAGTTTTAAAATCGTGATCAGTGACCGTTCAAACTAGCGTGAGTTTTAGTGTGATTATCGTGCAAACATCAGGTGTATTGAGCCTTGTCGCTCTCTATAGTGATAAATGTGCTATTTATTATTATTATTATTCGTAAACCTAGTAAATGTGCTATGCGAGGCCCGTCCTGTCCGATTGCGATGTGCACGGAAGCCAATCAACTATCTGCACTTGTTTACATCTCTATACATTTCAAAATGTTCAATAAAATGTATAGAATTGTAAGTTAAAGAAAGTATGAATATTTTAGATTTTATGCTAACGTTGATACTACATTTTAACGAAAGAAACTATGTCCGCGGTGCTGTATGGAGGGCGAGAACAGCCTACCTCCATTCCACTCTGAGAGTGAGCACTGCCCACCTTCACTCTCCTATTTTACAGTGTGAGGACGGCCTCAGGCTTGAGCCTCCTCTGCGTGCGTGATGGTCGGTTAAAGGTGGTGGTCCGGTCAGGTGGGAGGTGGAGGGTGCCAGCTCTGTACCCTGTATAACTTGTCCTCGTCCTCGGCTTTGATGTCGTGTCAGTGGGACGATACCGGCGACGCTTTTGTTACACGTGCTTCCGTCCGCCGTGGTACTCTGATTACAGTGCTGGCCGTCAACTTTAAATAACAAAAGAAAACAACTGAGCTGCCCTTCGGGTGAAGGGGAGTTGTTTTGCTTTATCGACTCGTTCTCTGCGCGCTCACTGTTACAGATCTGAACCCAGCGAGCTTCGCATATCGACACAGGTCTTATCTGTTGTTCGATGAGAGTTCACAGAACATTTAATTGCGGACTGGACTGAATCATCGTCGTAAACATCATCGCTATCGATGTGCGCCAACCCATTCGTCGTACAGTTAAGGTTGGACATTGTTTTTGTTACTTAACTACACGATTTCAGCGTCGTTGACATGGATATATATATAACGAGCAATTTCAATGAAAGAGATGTTCTGAGTCTGACAAATTAGTCGCTTTGACAGTTTCTTGCTCTTGCCAAAGTAATAATTTCAGATATTAGGAACAAAGTAAAACTATAAAAGCGAAGCGTGACAGCCTGGTCAATCAATGCATGTAAGAGTGTCAAATCACTCTTGCATCAGGTGTGAAGGTAAGGTAGCGAAAACATAAAGACTAAGGGGAAGCTTTGGCGCACCTGCCAGCAGTTCCTGACCCAGTCCGTGACAAGGTGCGATCACGATCACCGATGAACACGTGAAGTTCATTGAAATCTTCCGGTGGATGCACTTTTTGTTGGTTCTCATGTTGGATGTTAACTGTTATCACACTGAACCGGGTGGTTGTGACGTCTCTGCTTTACTCACGGAAAGTAACACAACCGTCACACGATGTCATTTCTACGACTTTAGCTGAGTCGTTGACTGACAGTCTGGTCCGGTGGCGCAACGGCTAGCGCCTGTCACCAATACAGTGAAGGTTGGCTGTCCTGGGTTCAGATCTTGTCTCGGGCACGCGGTTCTTCCTCTGCATGTGGCATTTGTTTACAGGGCTGGCTGCCTCGCCGTGATAAAGCTTTAGTTGCTGGCTCGGCGTAAAACACCAATTGCCCGTCCTTTCTTCGACGACACAATTTTCATCTCAATCCATTTTCTTGTTTGTTCACGTCGACAGCCTTGCAATGTGGCAAAACTGCTTGATGACTCGAGGCGGCAAGAACTGTCTTTAGCTTGTTTGCTCCTGCGGAGGTTTATCTTGAGCATTTTTCATCTGTTCTTTACTTCCCATATAAATGACAAACAGTTGCTGACAAACAGTTGCTGATCTAAACTCTTAACCTGGATGGTGAAATGTGTAACCAGGCTGATCAGACAACTCTGATCCTCTATTTTCTTCTGTCTACATAATTTTTTCCCCATAAATTTATGCTTTTATTTTTATTTCATAGGCTTGTTGAATAACGAAGTACAGTGTTCGTTCACTTGTTAATCAAACATCACTACACTTTTTTCCCGTTCTACGCTTTATCCCATTTTCTTTCCTGTCGTCTAAAATTTCTCCCTCTCATTATTATTATTATTTGTAAAACGCCATGAGCTTGCTCATAAGGCTGGGATGTGGTATATATAAAAATGAACTTATTCTCATTCTCCCTATTTCTAATGTTGATGTTCGTTTATATCGAAAGATTTGTGTCAAATCGAGCAGTTTTTCACTTCTGCTGCCAATAACAAAACAGGGTGGGCACAGATCGTAGAAACCTGCGAGCTACAGCTTGTCGCCGATTCGACGTCTGGTGTCACTCGAAGGACATGTGGCTGGAACTCGATAGCTTCCCGTTGTTGTTTTTTTTCTAGGCTCAGTAATTCAAGCTAATACCTCAACCCATATCACGTTTTAACAGATGCGACGGGATGGTCTGGCTATTCCAAAGCCCTATTCAATATTTTTATTTTAACTTTTGTATTTTATTTTTATTATTCTATTAAGTTAATAACGAACTGTCTGGTGAGAGATTTACACGCTCTGAGTCTGAGGACATGAATTTTTCAACTAACTCCAGTGGTTACACAAGATTTTAGTGCCAGTTGATTCTTATAGGTTGCTTATTATAATCTACATTTTATGTTACTCATGCAGTAAGTCTTAAAACGTTCAGTTGAAAAGTATAAGATTACAGTTTCTTGGTCTTTATGCATGAAATCTACGCAACGACACAAGTAATATTTTCAACACGGTAAAACTATAAGCTTTTTTCAATCTAGTTCAAAGTCAGTGTGGTGTGTGACATGATCGCAGAAGTTTCATGTCTTGACTAGTGTACTTAGCGACAGAATCTTCAAAAGATTCTTCAGATTTCTGATCTCTTGTTGAATAATATCTCTCATAAGTTTCGCTCATTTTCCCTATGAAATGAATGTTGAATGCCGTAATGATATCCGTATGATCACCCGGAAATTACAGGTCATTGTAGATACATAGGCCATCATGACCCAGCGTGTTCTGAAATAACGGTTTCTTATAGGTCTCAGTTCCATCGTCCAGTCTGGTAACGATGGAATAGTTTTTTCCACATTTGCTGGAACAGTTGCCACTCAGAAGCACCTTTCTTCACGTCCAGTAGGAAGGGTGGATTAATTCTAACAGTTTGGCGGTTATGCTTTGTCGAATTAGTACCTTCAGCCAAGTTGAAAACGAAAGAATGTACTTCCGTCGTACTATGGGATGTCCGTAGGAACGTCAGTAGAACTAGTTTCAACACAAATATCTCGGAAGCAGCAGTCTCGTCCCGCTTTCAGAGCTAGAGTGAGGGACTGCCGTTAGAGTATGTTGGGTAAACCAAGGTATAAGTACCAACCAGCGTACAACGTACTAGTAAAGTAGATCCCGGAGCGTAATAATAATAATAATAATAATAATAATAATAATTTAATAATAATAATAATAATGTGAGCTTTTATAGCGCAGTTCCCCAGCAAAAACCAGGCTCACCGCGCTTTACAAAGAAAAATCTGTCAACAAGAAAAGAGAGAAAAGTGCCCTTGAAGCAACCAGCAAAAAATTAAAATTCATAAGGGTAATTTCAACACACACGTGGACAAATAGACACACGGACACGTCAACATGAATAGAAACATACATAGGTTTCTCTACATCGTTTCACATGTACAGATAACTTCTCTCACACATGCACATGCTTGTTGTTGAACATGTTAGTATTACTAGAGGAAAAAATAACCTTTAAATTGATACCAAAAACATGGGGACTAAAGCATAGTGCTCTAAAATCAACTGTGAAAAAAATAGCGATTTTTATGGACACGAAATACACACTGATTAATATTGGCATCAGAAGATGTCAAATTCCATAAACTACAAAACAAGCAGGTCTTTTGCTCAGAAAACAGCTCTCTAATGTGTCGAGATCTGCTGTAAAGGTAAAGCCGGATTGCGCTCCAACGTCAATCGCCGCCATGGCCGACAAGGTAACCTTGCAGAGGTTTATGCAGGATGTTTCTTCCTCCATTATTCGCATCGTTCTGTTTGAGAAGGATTGTCGGTGACCTCACACATTTATTTCATGATTTTGCAGTTCATTTAGTACGGAAAGCTCAATGACATGGATGTGCTATTGCATGTGTTAGTTTTAGAACAGCCGAATTCTTGTAGTACGAACATCAGGTTAGTTTTAAAATCACCAGAAAAGCCAGATTCTGTTCAAGAATTTCTGGATTGAGCCACAGGAGGCAATCAACAGCATGTTGGGGTAGTCATAGTCTGTTCACTGGCGCCAGTCATAACGATTGTGGAGAGAGTTGTGGATGCCAGTGAGACACGCCCCTGTGTATGTTACATCCACTACGCAAGTATTTCAGAGCATGTAGAATAATCCACAGGATCTGTGTGACCGCTAGCTCTATACACAATATATGTGACCACTAGCTCTATACACAGGATCTGTGTGACCGCTAGTTCTGGCAGTCCTGTTATGTAAAAGGCAGGCAGCAGGTGACGGCGAGAACCTGAGCCGACAGCAGGTATGACTGTCTACAGTTCATGGCGATAAACGAAACTACAGTAATGTGAGAGAATAATCTCATGTTGTAACTGCTTAGTTAATACAAATAGTTCTTGTCCATAGATAATCGTAGATAAGCTGGGGACGCAGCAAATGCAGTCTGTAGGTAGAGATCAAACTGTAGATCCAAACAAAATCATGCGACGAAATCATGCGTACAAAGAATGCTCGATGAAGTGCGTAGTAGTTCATAGAACTGGAACTAATCACTGCAGGAAATGAGACGAGAAACGCAACTTTTCATAAGGCAGTATCGCTCCTCAGAAAAGGTCATAAAGTAGATGGACTCACCGCTGCCGCCATGTTTCGCTATTCCTTTGTACGCTCTCATTAAAGGTAACACAGCTAGACTCTGGTGCGTAGTTGAGCGGCCATCTTTATTCAGAGTGAAAGGAAGAACGGACACAACTCCCGAAGGAACAAATAATACAAATCTGTATTAAAGTTGATGTTTGTCTCAAATCCATCTTCCACAAGACTAATTATCTATAGTTAAGTATGTTAGCTAAATGGGGAGTGGACGGTCTGTCATGTGGTAACCTCAAGTGGGAAGTAGGCCTAACAATCGCTCAATTAGGGTCTAGGGTTGCTTGTTCACAATCCTGAGACCCCTTATGCAAGAAAGGGGGCGTATGTGCCAACGGAGAGGTGTTGTGTTGGGTAAAGGTGTAGAGGCTACTCGCTGATTGGATGGCGAGCGAGTGACCAATAGCATCCATCGATTTATGTCTGTGCGAATGTGCAAAGTGGAAATCGGGAAACACGAACCTGGCAAGGCACTCCTCGGGAAGACGTCAGGGTGAATGGAGCAGCCGGTCAGCAGTTGAAACGACTTCAGCTTCTAACGCCAACTTCACTTTTACCTCGAGACTGAGTCTTAAGCAAGAGGGCAAGACTTAGGAGCAAAGACGTTTGGGTTAGAGAACCTTGGCGCAAGGAGGCGAGTCAGTGACAAAGAACTGTCAGGACTGCCTGCTGTCGCCGTGGAAACCAAAGGACTTGCACTACCTGTGAGAGGTAGACGTTCGACGCTAAGGCCCTCAGAAGTCCTCGTTTTCAAAGAGGAGAACGTTTGCTGGTTTCTCCGGCACTCCTAAGGACCAGAGAACATCGTATCAGAGTGGCATTTGTTCGACTGCTGTACGTGGTATTGCACACCACGTGTGTGTCCCTGCAGCGGGACAGGCTCGACTCAGTATCGCCGGGAGAGCAGTCGTCGCTGTCTGACGCTGTTGGCAGATCGAGTGGGAAGGACGACGGACAGTCGGACAGTCGGACAACACTTCGAGGCAAAGTCAGCGGTGTGTCGCGACTGTCGAAGAAGTACTGAAACCCACCTAACCACCAGCGTGGACTCACAAATACATGAGCAGCTGTAAAAACAGAGCTAAGGTGATGTGCATGTGAGAGAGCATGGTAGTAACGAGAGGTAACAGCACTGAAATAGTGGAAGTACGTTTTAGCACGGATAATATTGGGTGTCATGAACCAGCCTAGTTCAAGGCCAGAACAAAATGGCCGAGTCCCAAATGTAATTAGAGAGGGACCCCGATCGCCCTTCGGCAATATCAGGCTGTGGGGTGGACAATGGGGCTAAGAGCGTTTCGCCACCGGTTGTCGCCACTGGTAGCAGTTGGGCCTGGGAACTGGGCAACTTATGCAAGGGAGACCGCCAAGTGTCGCCTCGGGGGAAAGCCTTTAAGTGGAAGACACGTATACTTAGCATCGGACGAAAGCGTTTGTTTTCATTGCCACCGACTGGACGCCGGTGCTAAGTAAGGGAGCCCGACGAGTGACGCGCTGTTGATGTGGTCACTTTAGTCAAAGATCGATCGGTTACACATAGCCCAAGGGTGTATAGCGACAGTCTGTAAGCTGATGCACTGTTGGTTAGATAAGTAATAGAAGTATCACGAGTGAATGCGAGAACGAATGAACCAATGGAAAGCCACTATACACCTGACCACGTGAACGAAGGACCGAGACAAGGATAGATGCTTTTTGATCCCAAACCTTGAAGGGGGCAGATGTGTGTACCGCCAGTGAAGTGCTGGGTACAAGGGAGTTGGAGTGGGTAACCATCTCTACCTGCAAGTGATCTGTATTTCCACCAGCTAGCACCACTCGGGGCTAGGGGTTCACGGAATACAGCCCGACAGGGAGAGGAAAGATAGCCCCCTTTGAGACCAGAGCGTACGGTTACCCGCGTGGATTGAGGCGACGTGTCTCAAGAGACGGGACTGCACCTGCAATACAGTTCCGGAGGTCTAGGGACAGAGTTCCCGAGGTAGGGAGACCTAGGAGACGGCAGAAACCACGGCGGAGGAGGACTGCGAGAGTTCGTCAGGGGCACTGTGTGTGTTCCTTGGAACGCTGTACTGTGTGTGTTCCGTGGAACAACCTCGGCGAGAGTGTTGGAACAGTTTGAGATTGTCTTCGAGGCCAATAGATTTATCTTTCATCACAGAAGACAGGTGGTTCAGCTAAGTGGCGTGTACAGAACTAATGCTGAGAGAGTGTGAGGTATGAGTACCTAATTTTAGCAGTGTAGATATCATGTATGTTGTGAATCTTTTAATCGTTCTTTTATCTTAATAACATCTTAGACCAAGGTTTTGTTCATGTTGTGCGCACGTGTATGGAAGACGGAAGCTAGGATACACGTGTAGAGGTGAAGAATTACTGCTGGGACGTTGTTGGGAGGAGGAGGGTGGCGAGTGAACGAGCTGTATAGAAGTGTCCCCTCCCTCTCCGGCTACAGGCCGCTACCTCTAGCGGCAGTTAAAACCTTTACACTGGACGAGTCCTTTTGATTGTATTTTTTATGTTTGTGTTACATAAATCTTTTTTTTATTGTTATAAGTTAAGTCACACGTCGTTGAGTCTTGTGTTCGGGGAGCTACAGAGGTGCGGGCTCGTAAGCCGTGTAGTGAAACTGAGAAATCGACGTGTGATTATCGTGTGCATGGTTCCCTGCAAGTTTTTGGTGACGTGGGCAGCTAGAGTTGAGCCTATTGTCCACGTGCCCGGTTCGCCAGGGCCAGTTTTCACGCTCTGGCTTAAAGATAAGGGGGCAGTTGCTCAACACACTTGTAATTTTAAACACTTTTAGGTCTGAACTCTATTTAGATAATTTAATTAGTTTAAAGTGCACACCAAAATTTTAGAATTTTTAAAAGTAAAACTGCTTTTAGTAAGACAAAGTTGTTTAAGTCTGACTGTCAGCACAACTTTTTGTATTTTTTTCTGCAATGCACCAAAATGGCTAAGAAGAAATTTTGCTGTTTTAGAACAGTTTTAAGTTTTAGAACTGGCCCCAGGAATACTGCAACAGGGTCAAACGTGAAAACGCGTCTGCTGCGCAGCCATTCTGGGCACGTTAGGCTTTGACCTTTCCAGAAGGCTGGAATGACATGGGCGGTAACTAGTGAACTGTACATCTAAATTCAATGACAGTTGTGAATGCGATGCAATCTAGGATACGGCGATTTTTCATTTGTGCAATGGAAGACTAGATGGAAACTCAAGATAAAAGCCTATTCTCATGCTGCAATGTTTTCAGGATTTGCACGTGCAAGATTTTGCCTGCTAGGCACTGTTCTACTCTCACGTAGCAAGGCCACTCGCTAGTGTCCTGCTAGGTGACGTCATCCGCGCAGCGCATTGTGGGTAGTCGACAAAATGGCAGACAATCAGATACTTTTGGAAGCTACTGCTGCTACGTTAAGTACATTGTCTGATGAAGTAGGGAGAGAGAAAAGAAGAAGAAAAAAAAGATGTGGGTGAGGGGTGGGTAGCGCGAAGGAGTCGCTTAGATGCCTTATTTTCATGTCCTCTAAAAGAAATATCTTCGGAAGACTCGAGAGAATGCAGACGCTTTTTGCGAATGCCGTCTGCAACGTTTGAAGAACTTTTATATATTTGATCGAGGCTGCCCAGAGCACGAGCAATTTCAATTCAGGCATTCTTGGCCTTATCTCGGTTGAGAACTCTGGACTGGCAGTGTCAAACAGACACAGGTAGTTTTCCCACATACAAATCACACTCGTACACCTTTCCTCTTACCACATCGCCATTTTCTAATTTGGAGGTAAAAGGGAGCCGACTGTGTTCAAGCATTCTGATTGGCTACAGCCATGTAATGTAGGTCAGGCTCTGCAAGAAAATAGAATCGCGTCCTATCCGTGAAAACCTCGATGCAAAGCCCCCACCCAGCCGTGTGTAATATTCGGAAAGGTCCTACCAGGGCCTGCTAACCCTGCTAAGTGCGGTATATTGCAGCGTGAGAATAGGCCTTAAGGCGATGTCCATTCTAATGTAAATTTTGTTTTTATGTGTGTGTGTGTGTGAGAGAGAGAGAGAGAGAGAGTGTGACATAAGTTCGTCCCCTAAAATGGGTCATGGGGGGTAAAATTACTTTTGTTAGGTCCGTCAAAGCAATAACTTTTTCCTACCAGTTCTCGAAGTAGAAACATCCAACTACCAACACAAGTTCACGCACCCACAGTGAGCAAGCTGACCATCAGTTGAAAATGAGGGAATTTAATGCATTTATCCTGGTGGCCACCTTGCTATGACTCCTGTCACCACTATCACACTTAGGACAAAGTGTACAACACTTACCACACCGTCTGGAAAAAGCGATTCTTCGTGTGAAGGTCTGCACGACGTTATGTGACGTCACGTTGTCCAGGTTACGCGCGTGTAAAATGTTGAAACGGAATTTTCGGAAGAGTTTTCTTACAAAAAAGTGAACGATGACGCCTGTTACCTTTGGACAATGACTTTCAGTTTCCAGACAAATGTATATATCGCTGTATATCTGTTCGTGTTTTTGAGATTCTTGACATATATTTTAATAAAATTAGCGTGAGGATAACCATTTGTTACACATTCATTCCGTCGTCTGTTAGACAAAAGCGATTTTCCCGGTGCTCAAAATTTCCGCAAATTGGGAACAAAGTACCATGATCGTCAGTATGAATTCAGATCGCATTAGTTTTTTTGTGCAGGAATATGTTGACAAATACTGTTTGTGTGCAAAATGTAGAGCTTTGTTAGGTGAACAGTTTCAGTGCACCCAGAATGTTCAACACTTCGTGGTGTGAGTAGAATTTACCTCAAACATGACGTCACCTCCATCGGCCATTTTTTTAATTGTCAGAAATGACTCAATTCACGCGTTAAAACACAAAACATGCAAACAACAACATAGCAGACCAGTATTAACATATGAATCTCCTCAAACCTTTCTTCATCCATTGATATCGTTTCAGGTTCAGCCCAGAAAAAATAAAGAAGTTGTAAGCAATCAAAGTCCGACTGTATGCCAGAGGCGAACTTTTGTCACAGTGTCATTTAAAAACACACCGTTTCTTTGATACTTTAAGGTGAGCACCTTTATGTGTGTGTGTGTGTGTACTTTGAAGAGATTCGGGAATGAAAATATTAATCATGACCATCTTGAGATTTATTGTGAGCGGGCAGAAAGGTGGAGGTCACGGCGTTTGTCGACGCTGTGGTAATTAGAGGTTGTCCCCTTCACTTATGTGTTAACGCGAGCGCAAAAGTACACCACCACTTGCCGAGCTTTAACTCTGGGGCCGGGGTATCGGCAGACTAATATCGATAACCCAGACCAAGATCGATTTGGTAACATGCCTGTTCTCAGGAATGTACAATGACCATTGGAGGGAACACATACCAATGACATCACGGGAAGTTTAGTATATATCCATGCTCCTAAGCGTGTGTTACTTCAGCTTGTGCCCTGTAATAAACTGGTTTAAATTTCACCGTGGGAGCGTAACTTCTTTCCCCTTTTGATTCTACCATCTCATTTTCTTCCAGCGTCGTAATTTGATTTTACGAGTCCTTTGACGCGTGTTTATTTATCATTGCCGGCTGGAAAGCTCTTCTATCGCGCGTTCTCTCTTTTCGCAGTGGTGGGGAGGATCTTTTTCCAAACTCCCCAGAAAACCTTCGGCTTTTTTGGTTAAAAAAAAAAACAAACAAACAAAAAAAAACCTGGCCAACTTGATCTGTCTCACGCGCGAGTGGCGGCGTGATTTATTGTATCCTGGGTTAGCGACACCCTTTTTCGCGGGGACACTGACACCGTTTTTATATAGGCGTGCGGGGGAAGGGGGTGACTTTCTTATTGTTTTGTTCAGGGTGATAGGTTTCGATTTCAGGCGTGCAAGCAGGGATGGATGGGATGTAAAGGTGTTAAAGGTGAGAACAATATACGCTCAGCGCTGTACAGTGTTAAACTGGAGATGGACAAATCATTTTGTACGACACGTATCAATTTCTAGTGCTGAGCGAAATCTCATGTTCTACTGTTAATTCTCTCTGTTCGGGGCATATTTTCCTATTTTGTTGGAAACCTTCAACAGTCACTCCATATATGTAAGATGACTCCGTGTAAGTAGCTGTGACCAGGTAGCAGCTTAATTAAAGATGTAACCTACTTCTGCAGTCTGACATGCGGAAGGTAACGACATCTGGGCCGTCTTAATCGTTCTGTTCAGTTCCAAAATATGTGGGACGTGGGTGAAACGGGGAATAAAAATCAGAAATGGTGCATGGTTTGGAAAACTCTCTCTCAAACACACACACAGAAAATGTGCATCAATCAGCAGGGTCGATAATATCCTTTTCCCGCCTCACTCATAAGCCACACGGGTTATTGTTCTTGAGAAGGTTTTTTTTTTTTTTTTTTTTACTTTTTGCTTCGCTGTCAATGACCTGAACCTTGGCAATCAGGAGTACATGTAGGGCTAGATTAAGTACAATAAACTAGCAATATTTAGAAAAACTGTTACATTTTCATACTTCTTCTTATTGATATATGAATCGAAAGTTCCTCTTGTTAGATCTAAACCTCCTGCACTTGTATGCCGTGATTTATTTATTGATTTCAATTATCTACTTGATTAACTTTTGAGTTTGACCGAAATAAGGTAAAACCAAGTTTTAAGTAATATAACAGTTTTTATGTAGAATATATGGTGTAAGAAATTGAGGGCAAGAATAAGATAAGCACTTCAAAAAAAGGCAAGATTTATTCTGTTATCCAAAGGGTTGGGGTGGTAAAGGGCAAATTGGGACTGAAACTAAACTAATGAAATTTTATTTGGATTGATGATACTTTTTCTTGAGCAACACTAAACCCATCTCAGCAACGTTAGTTAAGATTGCCTTTTAACTCGCCTGCTTTAAAATAAAAATTAACAAGTTTTTAATCTCATGTGTTGATTGATTTGCAAAGAGGCAACTAGCCTATAGTGAAATTTAAAACATCTGATTTTTCCCATGCCAGTGGTGACACTGCTCTGAGTCTACAGCCACCAACACTTACCCCAGCTCCACACATATACACAGTGTTACACTGATGTCTAACACTTCACCATATTTGTTTGCAGATTACAGTTCAAGACAGGAATTGCTACCTGCACAATGCCAGTTTTGCTGCACATGAAGACAGAAAACTGCTGTTTACTGGGGCTTTATCATCTGGACAGGTGCTTTGACTGCAAAATAGCAATCCACTGCATCCACAATGTACAATGGCCTCCTGTGGACACCATCATCTCAACTACTGGGTAGATTATGCAGCGTGTCATAACAGCATTTGCTGAAAGTCATATGCAAACAGATTCACTTGGTTTGCTTTTTAAGTAAATTGTCATCCACTAATGTTCCTCACCTCACAGCTTCTTTGGCAAGACAGCGAAGCTTGATTAGTGCCAAACATGTTCCCGACTGCTAAAACATTGCATTATAGGTCTTGTCCACCAGCAGCCAGCCAACATGTCAATCAGCAATACTTAGGATGGTATCCACCCTTCCCAACTACAGTGCCGCGTGAGCATCAGACGTACAGCCAGGAAAACATAAATAACCAGTTATTTTCCAACAGAAGCTTCAACAACAGTATCTTATATACGTCATCACTGAATAACTATGAGGATGTACCCAAACATGTTTCTTCCAATAGAACAACCAATGATTCATGGGATGCATACAGTCGCTGGAGATCGGTCACAAATCCAAGGCCTGTTTACAATCCAGCTCCTTGTCAGTATTCTTCATATTCCTTAAACCAACATGTTAGAGAACGTAGCCCTGCCTCCTTCAGTGCCATAGAGACAAGTGCATTCATGAATCATCAGCATTACGCTACACAGCCTTCAAATGCTGTGCCTGATCATCAGAACCCTCAACTTCTTGCAGATCGTTTTAGAACTTCCAGACACATCCTTGAAAACTTCCCATCAGCTGAACACTTCATCCAAAAGGATCTAGGCTTTCTGAATGACCGTCAAAGGCACTGCAATCCTTTCCCACAACCTTCAGTGTCACATGAAAAAGCAGCCTTTGCAAGGTGGCCACCGTCCATGCCATGTGCACCACCTATGCCTTCCGTGTGCAATCAGAATAAAACTGCTCAAAACAGGGTGAAAGGATTGCCTCAGACAGCTTCTCATTTACTCCGAAGACAGCTTGTGGGAAATTCCCAAGGCAGAGAAAGTGTTGTACCTTCAGCATGGAGTGATAGGGGTTATGCTTCTGTAAAGCCCCACCATGATGCACTTAACCAACTATCATTGCAGACAGCTTCCTGTCTAAACAGCCATGTCAGCCAGTACAAAAATGTAGGAAGGTCTGAACATGATTCTGCCATCTGCAGTATCAACCAGTACACAAACGCAGCAGGGTCTGAACAACTTGGAAATTCTGCCTACAGGCATGCTAGTCTGTATGTGAATGCAAGAGGGTCAGAACAATATCACGGGAACTCTACCTTCAAAGACCTCCCCCTAGACCAGACTCCAAGAATGGTTTCTAGTGTCCCTGATATCATGGACTCTTGCATAGATGTGCAGTCTAATCTGAATTCACAAATGTTTCTTGGGAAACAATTCAGCTGCAGCAGTAAAGCTGACTTCAGAGAGATAAGAACTCTGTTGAAAAAGGGAAGCGGAACCAACGCTGTAGGCAAGCATGGACTGTTGGAGAGAAATAAGATAACTGAGACAACTCATCTTTGTCAGGGAGTTCAACAACTTGTGAAGGAAAAAGATGTGGATGTAATGAGAGATATTTATCATAGTGACAAAACCTGCAGACAAACAACACCAATTTCTTCTTCTTTGTTAGTGGTTCAGTCCACAGACCAAGAAACTGATGTTGTTGGTGAGTCTTTTATAGTGACAAGTGACAAAGGTGAGTGCAGTCAGCTTGTGCAAATCCAATCTGAATCTACAGAAACAATGAAAAGCACCTCAGCATCTCATCCTACATTTTGTGAGAAAATATATCCTGGTAAACCACACTGTGTTGATAATATTTCTCAAAGAATTAAAGAGGGGCAGCGTGTTTTTACTTCTGGACATTCAAAAACACACATTGAAGTGGTCGATGTGAAAAAGGAGAGCAAGGCAATGGCATTCCATCCTGCATCAGAAGTTAGAGAAAGTGAGATAAATATGGGACTGTCAAACACTAATGCACACAATAACAGCCTAGACACTGTTATTTCCCATCAGGATGAGTTTGACATTCTTATTATTGATCTTTACGATGATGTCGATGAGGACATTAATGAGACCAAGGACTCTTCAAATAAAATGAAAACTTCACAAACTCAAGAAGGTAGCCATCACAAGAGAGATCATAACCCATCTTGGGATGAAGATTCTCCAAAGTGCAGTGCCTTACACAAGAATAATGATTGTGTAAATGGTATGAAAGACACCGTAACTAACCTTGTGCCTGTGTCTGAACCATTACCCGCAAGTTCTACTTCTCCAGCAGACTGTAGCCGTGATATAGCCTTAGTTGCTGACACCGTGTTAAACACATCCAACCATCCAGCAGACTGTAACAAAGGTGAAATGAAGACACATATGTTGACAATGGCAGAAACATTTCTTTCCTTTAACTGTGGCAGTATCAAGGATAGCAACATGTTATCACCTAGTTCTGCAGAAAGAGATATGTTATCGCCTGTTTCTTCCGAAATAGACTTTAGTTGTAAGGCATCTTTTGATCAGATCTGTTCAGGAAGGTATGTTGTGCTTGAAGCACAACATTCTTTAAGGTCTGACGTGCTTGAAGCACAACATTCTTTAAGGTCTGACGAATGTGATTTGGATACCACTACAGAATCTCAGTCTGGGACATCTTTTGCCAACGCTCCCAAAATTATGAATTCTCACTGTGTACCTTTGCAGTGTCCTGGTGGCACAGAAACTGAGGAGCTGGGGAATCTGAAATCCAGATCTGACCCAGATTTATTACAGCAGCAGCAGCAATATCATCTTTGCGATAACAAAGACCGTACCTTTGAGAGACAGATCCCCAGATCTGATTCAGATCAGAGGGGATGTGGTACCGCAAAGCTCAAAACCATAGAATTGAAAAGACGGCATTCAGATGTGGAGCAATGCATTTACAGTTCTAAATTGAAGATTTTGTCTTCTGGTCAGATCTTCAGGGTTAAGAAACGAAGGGTTACACTGTTTGCACAAAAGACTGTCATGTGTGACAAAGACAACACTGCAAAGACACAGGAGATTCTTGGGATGAATCCAGAGGATACTAGTATAAGTTGTGAGGGACAGAGGGGAAAACACATTATCAATGCAACACAAAAAGATGATGATAGCAAAACAAATTGTGCCAATGTCAATAAACAGTTATTAGCTCCTTATCAAGTGCTACCAAAAGATCATATGCCTACCATGTCCTCTTCAGAAATGGAAACAATAGCAGAGCTATCAGATCTACCTGAACACTTGCAAGGCTCGAATGGGTCTCAAGGAACATCTCTTTCTTCAAAGGATGATTGTACTGCCCACTCTGCACACAGGATGAGCACTATTCACAGACCTAAAAAGGCCTTAAAGAAGGACAGGGACATTATAGTGGCACTGCACAAAGACACTCACAGACCTTTTGGTGTACATAGACTGATGCCGTTCAGCTTGAAGCCTAATTCTAACAATCATCTAATTTGTCTAAAGTGCAAAATCCTTTTTTCCTGTAAACAAAAATTTCTTCAACATCAGCTATTAAGGCATGCACATTTTATAATAAAATAACTCCAACTGTTGGTTTTACTTGTTTTTATTTTATGAATTCCTTAGTGGAAGATTTTGTCACAAGGAAATGTGTACACATACAATGGAAAGGTGAGTACATGAAAGTATATGTAAATAGAAAGGAAGAGTGGGAAGATCTGCTGGAAAGAAAAGAAAATAAAGAACAGTGAATGTGAAACGTTATGAATTTGAAATTTTGAGGGTGGAGATAAAGGTACATTTGAAGATATGCAAATAAACATTTAATGTTGAAAATGTATGCTGCATTTGACAGCAACAAAAAAATAATAATCTAAACCATTTAGTATCTTTGAATTACATTTTTTTAAACAATTCTGGATGTTTCATTCTACTTACTATTTTGTTATGAGATCATTAAAATGTGAAAATGTGTTGGCAGATTTATTTACTATACAAAATGTATATAATTTATAATAATAATAATAACAACAATTTTTAAGGAGCCTATTCTGAATCTGAAATGTGTGGGTGGTATAAAGCGTGTGTGAAAGAGAGTGTGCGCTCATGTGCATGTCTTTGCAATGAGTCATTCTTCACTTAGGGTGTCTGGTGGCGCAGGCAGTGGTTAGCACCTGTCACCAATACAGTGAAGGCTGGCTTTCCTGGGTTCAGCTCTTGTCTCAGGCACATCTCTTTTGCTGCATGTGGCATCTCTTTACAAGGCTGGCTGCCTTCAGTGAAATTACCTTAGTTGCTGGCTCAGCGTAAAACACCAATTCCCCACTCACCCACTAAGCGCACTCAATTTAGACATGTACACCTTTTAGAAAACATGACAATCCACTATTCAAGCATGAAGGCAGTACTCAGGTATACATAGTCAAATAAGACTAAACAAAGATGCATTTTACAAGTAGTATATTCTCCAAAAATGTTTTGAAGTTAGATTTGAAGGCTATTCAAATAGCATAACAATAAATACAATAAAGAACAATCCAGCACTAAAATTAGTGTACTTTGCAGGTGTGACCATATTCTCTCACCAGTGGGAAGCAAAAAAACTGCATAAAAACAGCAAGATGAGCGGTCAGAGACGTAGCAACAATTCAATATCACAGAAGTTGCCTATTATCACAAGGTTTTATGAATATGCACATAATTTTTTTGCACTAGCTGAGGAAGACGATGAAAAGGTGAAATGATTAATTTTGACAACATAGCAAATTTGCAATTAGTAGGCAGTGAACTTTTGTAGTGAAAAGATATTATCTAAGATCATTGATGTATGTTTCTAGGATGCTTATTAAATTTTTTATGCTAAGTTCTAGAACGAGGGCCCGGCCAAATGTGTTTCTGGTTTATCAGCATGATGAGGGAGAGCAAATGATGTCATTTGCATGCAGGGGTTCCAAAGCTCAAGCTTTAAGGCCTGTTGTATCTTCAGTTGATTGGCTTTAAGCCAACGAAAGTGAAGGTTGATGAAGGTTTGGTAACCCAAAAATAAAAAAGTAAACAAGAAACTTACAACAAGTATTTTGTTGGCATTTATAATTTCAGTACAGTTCCAGATATTGGTTGTCAAATGGTTTCTTCAGACAGCCTGCAATTACACAAGAGGCTCAATGTTGATCTTGGCAGTTCAGAGACAATTGTCCATGTTTGAAATCATTTTTGTTTCCCCCTTAGTTTTGTGTGTGTGTGTGTCGCAATATGCTCTCCAGCAGGTGTTTGCCTGCCTGTAAGAACCTCTGATTTCTAACTGCTAAGGTCTTCTATGTTCTGAAGTTCCCAGCCCAGTGTTACCATCTGCTACGCTTTCCCAATGATATTGATCTGATGGCAGGCAGTAACACTGAGTTACAGGCCCTTGCAAACAACCCAAGAGCAGTTTGTTCTGATACAGAAGCTACCAGAGGCATCGTGATGTGTAGGCAATATAACCTCAAACAACTTTTTCTCTCTCATTTAAAGGCTAACAATGTCTTACACCATATAGAAATGGTATGCAATGGTCACATCTAAAGCCCATGATACTTTTATAAATACAGCTCAATCTTTTAATAATGGTATCATAAAAGCATAGGTATGCATCATTTCAAAACCCAGAGTACCATTTCTCATACAGTGGGAGTCTCTAGGATGCTTCCAACACTCAGATGTTAACTTGTTGTTACCAATAAAACTTTTGAACCTGCATATCACTCACTCTAGATCTGCCTATGCAGAAGAAACATTTGTAGACTATCACTTCCCTTGGTGCAATAACAAGTCAAATAAGGGATCTTTGCTGGTTAGAAAAGGAAATAATATTGAATGTGCAGAAGGTTTGCTACACTAACTGCTTGTTTGTTTTGGGCTTGTATTTATGAAGCACATTTATTCAACAGCCTTCCCAAGCCAGATAAATCTGAAAACCACACCTTTCCCTACAAACTATCCCAACCCCCAACATTCTTGTGTATGCAAACACACAATGTAAGGCACAACAGGCTACATCTACAAAATACAAAAATGTTCACATATATGTTATATTAATATAGGTGTAAAATACAAAAATCTGATACTGGCATTTTACAAAAAGACCCATAAGGAATGTTCCTTAAATGTGTCACTCAAATGAAAAATAAAAATACTTGAGTTGACAACCTACAAAACCACACATATACTATAGAATCAGATGCTGAGAAGTGCTGTTCTGATGACTAGTGGCAACTTTCTCTTGATATCTGGTGCGGCATACCCACGCATTTTGAAAATTACGGACAAAATTTTTTTCTGATGAAAATGAAACTAAAATTTTTCACTGAAACTCATTTGTTTCCTTTTTGTTTGATTTGGCAGTCTTTT
Source organism: Marisa cornuarietis (assembly GCA_004794655.1). Taxonomy (NCBI): domain Eukaryota; kingdom Metazoa; phylum Mollusca; class Gastropoda; order Architaenioglossa; family Ampullariidae; genus Marisa; species Marisa cornuarietis. The sequence continues at coordinate 6,457,382 of SMMW01000636.1, forward strand.
CCAGGGCACTGTGGAAGCAGTCCTGAAGACAGCACAAGCTGGTTGTGCAGTGATGAATAAAACTGATCTCACATTGGTTCTCTCACAATAAAGTTTATAAAACAAAGTACTTTTAAGATGGATTTAGTACTTTTAAGATGGATTTTTAATAAAGCATGTGTATAATGTCAATAAAGAGAGTTGTTCTAAACCAGGAGTGCTGCAAACCTCTAATAATGTGAATTATGTTTATTATTGGTCAGATCTTCAGAACTTAATTTTCCTGGATGCTGAGTTCAATGATGTCTTGGTACTGTTGTCAGTCACAGGGTGTCTAGGTCTGGCTCCTGGCCTGTCAGCTCTAAACCTTGTGGCCTTGATTTCTTTAGATATGTCCTCCTGCCACCGAAATGCTATGAGTCAGAAACCATGCTTTAGGACAACACTGAATGCACTGAATACATTAAGTAAAATGGGGTGGGGGAAACAATTTTCAAAAAGAAAAAAATGGTTAAATAAAAAAATAAAAGACTTACAATAGATCATTTGCTCTTTGTAACTCTTCAATTTTTGCTTCAGTAGCATCCATCCACTCTTTGTATTTTTCTCCGCATGACATCTTCATCTACACAAAAGAAAACATTGTAAATATTTAGTTAAGCCTTCTCAAAATCTTCTCTTCAAATTAGCATATTACACGAAAATGATAAAATTTTCTACAACTGGTTTAGCATTCCATGTGCTTACATTAATCTTTCATGAAGAACTTCACAACTGTTTTGCTGACCATCCTTTTAATAAGTTCATGCTATTGCATGCCTCACCTACAGTCTTAGGTGTATGGTTATGTTAGAATGATGTAAAGTTCTTCCTTCTTTTGCCCTCAATCTTCTTTCCTCTCCTATTGTGTATGTAGCATATGTAGTGAAGTTACTGTATATGCAGTGAAGTTTATTTATATGATGGAGAAAAATATTTTATTTTTTCTTATCCCCTTTTTCTTGTAATGGAACATAGAAAATGAATTACAGCACAAGCAACCCTTGAATGGTTGAATATTAATTTTTTTTCAGCTTTCTATTCACAACATGGTCTATATAAAAAGTGTGACTCTTGGCTAGGGGTGTAAGTTTGTTTTCAGTGTCAGGTTTAGACAACATTCTTTTGGTCAACCTGTGTCCTCAGTGAGTTAAAATGCTATTACCTTCAGATTGAGTTTCTCTTCCAGGTCACACCAATGAGCTTCCTTCTCACTAAGTTCTGTAACCAGTGCATCCACACGATCCATTAGGTCTTGGTTTGGGGCTGTAAGTACCACATTTTCATTTTCCAAATATTCATTTCGGTTCCGGAGAAACAGAAGCTCATCCATGTGATTGCATTCAACATTCTGAAATGTTGACAGCAGTCTTACTAAGGTTGAACACCTTCAGCTACTTTTGTTTAAAAAACAAAGAAAGTTAGCAAAAAAAAATGGTTTATACAAATGCAAGCTATCGCCTTTCAAGTAAACTTAAGATCTGGCAAAAATCAACAACAAAAAACTACTTTGTGCATGCATATGGACATATCTCTCTATGCTATGCATGTGCACAATTAGGGAAGAGAACATGTGGAATTGCCTGGAAGTAAAAATACATACCTATGTGTAAACATGCATACCTGTATATAAATGTGTATGGATGACTTAATGTACACATAAATGTATGATTGAGCATGATATCTACTAAATTTATTACAGTAAGCATTCTGGTATGTGAATGCAGCTTTAGGTTACACTTGTATGAAACAAATATTCTGACCTTGCTATTCTTCTTGATGTCTTCTATTTCTGCCTCAAATTTCTTTTGTAAAGCCTCAACCTCATGAGCATTTTCATTTTCAAGTTGCTGCAATTTCATTTTTATATCAGCATTCTGTTTCTCTGCTGAAGGTGAATCCCTGTTAAAAACACCCCAAAACTTGTTCTGCAAAGATTAGCATGCTACAACCACAATAAGTTAGATGTTACATACTGGCATACCTGTTATACAAAAGATAATTATGGATGGCCCTAGCCTCTCCAGCACAACACCCCCCTCCATATTGTTAGCATGAAACAATTGCTAATGGTGACTCATATTATCAAGTCAACCAGTCGATCAGCAAACACTGTTCCACAATCATAAGCATCTGACTTTATTTTATGCTATGTAAGAATCGAGCTCTAATTTTAAAAAAAATGAAGGGAGGGTGTGATTTCAGACATAAAAATGAGTCAAAGAAAAATATAGCAGAATACACAAGATGAAGTTATACATTTATTGGCTGGACTTAATGAGGAAAACAATAAATTTCAAAGATAAACTAATTAGACAGACTAAACTAATAAGAAATGAGATGGTTCACCGAAGCTAACATCAATCATGCTCTTTAAAGGAAAATATGAGACAATACTTCTCAATGAGCCTGCTTACTTGCCTTGTGAATAAACAGGCTAAAACATGCTTGTTTGCATAAACTTTTTGGTGAAGCAACCATTTTCCCAACATTTCCTTCTCAAGCAGGCAACTTCTTATAACTATTGACACTTAACAGCTATGGATTTCAGAAACCATCTGCTGAAAATTTGTATAGCAAAATATATCTGAATATGTTTTTCCTATGCTATAAAAACTTTGGAGGTCCTTTAACAATGAGTATGAAGCATTAATCATCCATATTGTAACATGTTGTGTAGCTGATGCAAAAATAGCATTGTGTTTAAACATCTATACCTACAAATTCAACTGTAATATTAAACAACAACAATGGGGGACTTAAGGTGCTTACATACACATCACACAAACATATTTATCAGTAGGCATCAAATGCATCTTACAAATTCATTCTCCATCATTCAAGTCACACACATACACACCACACACATCCCCCAACATACAAAGCAAGAGGGTGAAGGATCAAAACAGATGGTTAGCACTGTAGACAGGTGTCACATTCTGAGAAAGGTAAGTTGGAGATGAGATATGAACCAATGACACCTGATTTCAATTTCATGGTGACAGGTACTTATTTGTAGCAAATGGAAAATTATTACCAAGTAGACCCATACGCCACATTAAGATATTTCCAAAAATATGTCAAAAAGTATGAATTTTATACTTTCTACACTAAAATAAAAAACATAATCAATATTTTATAAATATGATATAAAGTTAAATTTATCTGTATTTTGGTTCTTTGTTGTGAAAATCCATTGCAACTGATCTTACACCTGTGTGGTGCTCAGCTGCCTTATTTTCCACTAACACAATAGAATGCAAAAAGAGAGAGAAGGGAACAGTGTTAAAGGGAGAGAATTTATAGCTAGATATGTATATGATCTCAAAACAATGTACATTTAAAAAACAAATCATCATTTTCTTCACCTTTTTCCAAAAGGCAATCCAACTTCAAGAACTTCTCGCTCACGTTTCAAAATGGTGGTGTTTTTCGCCTTTCGTAGTTCATCCAACCGCCTTTTCAAGCTGGCAACTTCTCCTTCCAACTGTCAAACAGATAATTAAATTAAGAGGATATCATTTTAGCCATTAAGTGTTACAACCATCAACTTAACAAAACACTGTACACCTGGGTGTCATCTTTGACAAGAAACAAGTTACAAAACCATAAATGCAAAGGCAATAGCAAGTGGTCAACATGCAGAAGCGAGTTAAAACAGGTAAGGAGAAATAAAGAAATGTGAAAACAGAAGGTATTTATATGGTACCTAGCCCTAGCATCAAGGTGCATACACATAGTCACACAAATAACAAATAACAGTTAATGAAAATAATGAAAAAAGAAGAGCTTCTTAAGCGATGATGTGAAAGTAGAGATAGAGAAGGCCTGATAAGAATTTCAAAGCTGAAAGCCATAAGCAGAAAATGAGCTATAATTATGTGAATGGCGTTCGAACTGTTTATTCTAAAGATCCTGGTCCACAGCTAAGAGCTAAACTTTTGTCTACTCCCAAAGCCAGATGAAATATACTGTGTCAACCTGTTACCTCACCATTTGTTATCTCGCCAACCCCATCTCTTGCCACAATTTGTGGCAGAACAGCTCTTTCCCCAGAATCATCATTAACTCTCTTTATGTTACCATCTGCATCTCTTGCCCAATGTATGTGTTGGATGGATGGTGGTGAGAAAATGAACTGGGAGTATATAATTTTAGTATCCATAACCAGTGTGTAAAATGACATGGGAGTGTAGAAGTTTTAGATCAATAACCAATGTGTAACAGGATACTCTGTTTATGGATGTCAGCATCTTTCACAGTAATGTTAGATACAACTATGATGTAAATAACAAGGAAAATCCCTGTGCATTGAGCTCAGAAAAGCTCAACAGGCTTTACAAGGACTAAAAGAATAATTAGCATGTTAACAAGCCATTTTGGTGCAAATGTGCTTTGGGAGGCCTATGGATGTCATGACCAAAAAAACCTCAAAAATCAAACAAAACAAATGGAGATTAGGTTTAGCGCAGTAATTTTTCCATTCATTTGGCTACTTGATGAACTGTAATGCTGGTCTACAGGCAGTCTGGGGAATAAATAACCACTTCATATTTGTGAGGGGTTCCTAGTGGCTTGCTAGGGTGGCAACTGTGCTCCCTACATTTGCATACTATTTATGAGATTTGGAGTAGCCTCCTCAGGCATTGGTCTCAAATGCCTGTATTCTCTTCTCTGTATTGGAAAGGAGAGTCAACATCTCACTTTCATACAGCAGAATGGGAACTATGAGGGATTTGTACAGACAGCACTAAATAGCAAACTTGAGACTCTTACTTTGCAAGATCCTGTCCAGCCTGGCCTCTGCTGCTGTCACTGTTGTGATCCTGATGCAGGTCGCCAGAAAGGGTGGCTCCCAACTAGTTAAAGCTATTCACCTCTTTGAGCTATACTCTGCTCATGTTAATCTCTGCTTTTCCGCTGCCACTGGTGTTAACCATCACTTTGCTCTTCTTAAAGATGGTTTCCATTTCGTATGTATTTACACTACCTGTTACTATCTTGGTAAGCTTTTGCAGTTTTATACTGGTGCCTGCCATCAGATTAATGTCATCTGCAAAGTGTAGGTTGCATATGGGCTTTTCACGAATGGAAATGGAGGTGTGATACATGGCTGTGAATGGTTTCTCACATAATGATTTCTAGAAAGATGCTCAACAGTGCGGGCAGCGGGGTAGGGGGGAGCATCTTTAAGTTTATAAAGCATTTGACAGATGAGAGCATTGCATTTTTGTGAGGTTAATTTGTTTGCATTGTTCAGAATGTTTTTGATGACTAATGTGGTAGCCTAAATGAGTTGACGGATATTGTTTCTTCTTACATTTCTTACTGTGTTGTGAAGGAGGTGACAAGAAAGGCAAAGAAAGAGTATAAAGTCAAGATTGAGCTACACTTTTTTACTGGTGATCAGCTATGCCTGTCAGGGAATTGAGTCAATCAATCAATCAATCAATCAATCAATCAATCAATCAATCAATCAATCAATCAATCAATCAATCAATCCTCTTCGTGCTATTTGCACATAAGGCCTCAACCAGAGTCCGCCACTGAAGTCGATTGGCTGAAACTCGCTCCAGGTGACCCCATGTCCAGCCCTTTCCTTTCATCTCCCTTTCCACTGTTCTTCTCCAGGTTCAAAATAACCCTAACCTTAACCAAAACCTTAATGCTTATCTCCTTCTCTAGATGTATGTCAAAGAATCCATAGTCCTCTCAAAGTGCATTTTCACCACCTTCTATTAACTAGAAAGGCACATTACTACAACTTCTATTTAAGAAAATAAAAATAAAACCCCAACTTTAAAAAAAGGTAATAATTTGCCACAGCTTTTATTTTAAAACCTCTTTGATGCGGTTCTTCAGCTTCAGCTCATTGGCCTTAAAATCTTGTGACCCGCCTGGTCTTGATCCCATCATTTCATTTGTTACCTGTTTGACAAAATAAAGCACAAGCTCACAACATCCATACAATTAAAAAATTATATTTAAAATATTTTTAATAGGATTAAAATATTTTGCTTGATTTTTTGGTAGTCATTTTGTCACCATTTAGTTCTACATAGTATTTAATTAGTTAAATGCATTCTTGTACACTTAATGTCTTGTTTTAACTTTCATTACTTGTGGCTCTGAGGCTGAGTGTGTTTTGTATCATAGCATGTTATTGTTAGCCAGTGATTTTAATGTCATTTCTTTTATTATTGTTGGTCAGCAACAAGAGTGTGACCTGCTTTGGTTGTGGTGCTGCACTATAAAAATGCTCTATTATTGTTTTTTGTTTTGTTTCACCTGAAGAAGATGAACTACACTCACACACACCAATATATGCAGGTAAAAATGCAGAAAAACAGTGTCTAACCAGAGTAAGTCCCTTTCATAGTAAATTTAATACACAGGTCGACAGATTATTGGTTAGTTGGTTTATTTAGTAGGAAAGTGCTTCCATCTTGAAGTGATTTTGCACTATGGGGAGGGGGGAGGGGGGAGGGAGGGGGGAGGAAACTGGAGTACCGAGAGAAAACCCCTGACACCCAGCCCTGCAAACATGTCACATACAGAATGTCTGTCCCAAGATGAGATCTGAATCCAAAGCCTCTCACTCCAGTGGTGACAAGTAGTGTTTTGTGTTAAATAATGTACACTGTCAGCTGGAGAGTTTGCTACATCTTGATAGTCGAATCATTCTGTATCATGGCTGGACACCTTAATTGGTGTCCCTTTTCTATCTATATTCATTGGGGTGGTTGGTGGCACAGTGGTTAAAGTGCCTGTCATTTTTCAAAAACAAGTTTCAATGGTATTTTTTCAAAGCTAGAATTCCATTTCATAATTCCTATGGGCAGAGAATTAGAGTTTCTCAGCATTAATTGTACAGATTTATTCCCCTTAAAAAATATCTCACGTACATTTTGTTTTCTTTCCTTGTGGCAAAATGAAAATACAGTGTTTCAATGCATCCAACAGCTAATGACCCATGTGTCTGGTATGGCACAGAAAAACAAAGGGAAACAATAAGACTGAAATTTGATTTAGCAGTATGGTTAGATAATGGGGAAGTGGATCGCCGAATGGTTAGAGCTCAGGCGTGCAAACTGAGAGCACAGTGATTCAATGCCAGATTAGAGCAGCTAACTTCCCCCAGTCAATCCAGCTGGTAGAAATGGGTAGCTGACTCCATAAATGGTTGAGGAAGGTAAGGCAGCGAAGAAGCATTCTTATGTAAAGCTGGCTGCGAGAAAACTGAGGTCTCTAATACCTCACCCCCCAATGACTGAAAAGGTTAGGGGATGACTTTTTTTTTTTTACCTTTAAGATAAACCCCAAATGTGGAAATTTATTATGGGAAATATTTTAGGTCCCAGATTACTCCTGGTATTTATCAATGATTTACAAGAGACATTTTTCAATACTTGTAAGTTGTCTGCAGATGATATGCCAGGATAATCTGGTGTCCTAAAAAGGCAAAAAATATTAGATTAGTGGACAATGATGTGCTCCTAAATGCTAGTAGAATGTAGAGAAAGATCTTATTCTTATAGACTGAAGTAATTGAGACTCCCTTCTTTGAAGCGAAGGAAAATCTGGGAGAGACCTTTTAGATCTTTATGATACTTCATAGGTGCAGTGACATTGATATACATGTATTTTTCTCTTCACCACAAAGTGACATTACTAAAAAAAAATTCACCAGTTTTTATCAGACACTATATTAAGTACTGCTATATAATAATAATGATAAATGAAGATTTTTATACCGCATATTCATTCTCATAGAGAGCATGCTCTTAGGGCTTAAAATGGGAAAGAGACATGGACTAAATGGATAGAACACGGGGGAAGGAAGAATAAACGACAGTACTGATGACAAATAGAAAACAAAGATAGAAAACACAAAAAGGCACCAAGTAACAGGAACAGAGAATATCGTGATTCTGCAGAGAAAGATGGGGAGAAAAGTAGCAAGAGCAGAAGGGGGGAGGGTAAGAAGGACTAGCATTGTGTGGAATGTGTTAGGAGTAATGCTCAAGGAAGAGGTGTGTTTTCAGTGCAGATTTGAAGGATTCAATTGTAGGAAGGTGGTGGATATGGAAAGGGAGAGAGTTCCATTGTTTTGCTGCACAGTAGCCGAAAATCCTGTGACCATATGTTGTTGTTCTGGTGACAGGAACAGTTAGGATACAGTCATCAAACGAAGAGCGTAGTTGTCTGGACGGAGAGTAAGGGATGAAAAGTTCAGAGAAATAGTCAGGACAGGAGCCTGCAAAGAAATTAAAACACAGCACAGACAGTTTGTACTGGATACGAAAACGGATGGGTAGCCAGTGTAGAAAACGAAGGAGAGGAGAGACATAGTTACAGCGGAGTTCTGTACTTTCTGGAGTCTTTGAATGAGGCATGAGGGGCAGCCTGCCAGCAAGGAGTTGCAGTAGTCAAGTTGAGAAAGAACAAACACACAGACAAGAGTGTTGGTAGCGCGTGTAGAGAGAAAGTGATGGATGGCACTGATCTTACAGAGCTCATAATAGACAGACAGCTGTAACATGTTTATCAAGGGTCATGCCTACAGTGACAATAAATCCCAGATTCCTAAGGGATGACATGAAGCTGATGTTAGTTTCGCCCACCTTGATGTGATTGGGCAGACTGACAAGCAAAGGTTGATGTCTTCTTCTATAGCATAAAAGGGCTTCCGTTTTATCATTTAGTTTCAGCTTGTTTTTTACCATCCAGCCCTTGACATTGCTAACACAAGCTTCTAGAGTGCTAATATTAGAGTGAGACTCAGCCAGAGGAGTGGAACAGTAAAGCTGCGTGTCGTCAGCATAGGATTGATGAGAAACCTGGTGAGACTGGATGCATGATGAAAGTGGTTTACTGTACAGGATGAACAGAACTGGGCCAAATACTGAGCCTTGGGGAACACCACAGAGAAGTGGAGCATGGCGAGATGTCTGACCGTCAACGAACACAGTCTGGATCCTACCAGTGAGATAGGAGTTGAATATATGATAGGGCAGGTCCAGAAATACTGTAGAGGGTGTGGAGTCTTTGAAGGAGCAGAGACTGGTCTATATAGTGTTGAATGCAGCAGACAGGTCCAATAACAATGTTATTTCCCACAAAAAGTTGCTGCTAATTGGTACTCACTTCCTGCTAATGTTAATAGACACCAAACGTAACAACGTTAATTAAGAACTCTCTATAGGTAGAATGTCAAAATTTATATAGATCTATCTTACGGTTGTGATGGATAATAATTTATATGAATCTCAGATCCAGATAATTCTGACGTTAGGAGTTGACATTAAATAATCAATAATGCCCAGTCCCCAATACTACTTCTTGATATTTAAAAAGAAATGAACGTTTTAAAACATTCACATCGAAATGCTATCACAATTAAAATGAAAGTACGGTCATACTGATGTTCTGGGGCCAGTTGCACAACACATTTCTAATTTTAAAAACTTTTAGGCCTTAACTGTATTTAGATAATTAGTTTAAAGTGCACACCACAATTTTAGAATTTTTAAAACTAAAACTGCTTTAAGTAAGATAAAGTTGTTTAAGGCTGACTTTCCGTCCTGTCAGTACAATTTTTTGTATGTTTTTCTGCAATGCATCAAAATGGCTAAGAAGAGATTTTACTTCTTTAGAACAGTTTTAAGGTTTAGAAACGTGTTGTGCAACTGACCCCTGGCTATTTTGCTGTTTTGCATTGTGTTGATGGAATACACAAACATAGAAACTCACCTGCAGAGTGCACTCTTGCGAACTGTTCTCTGCAATTGCTTCGAGTGTATATTCCTTATGGTAGCGAGGATTGTGAGCCAAGTTATAAATAATCGCACTGCAAAATGCTGTAAGGAAAATTTATTTCTGGAGTCTGACTCACACAGGATCCAAAGACGCTTGGGTTCATGACCTTTAACCTTCGTTTCAGGATAATTAAACTTTCGTAGTCTCCAAAGGTATACTAGATTAGAAGATAAATAAATATATACTTTACACAATACGTTGAGTTCGTCTCTCTCGTGGTGAGTGCGAAACTAAATCGATTGGCACGCCTTATAAGACATTGTCAGCCATATTGTTCCCGAATAAGGTGGGTAGTACGCTAACTCCAAAATCTGTCATCATCCATTGCGATGTTTTTGTTTTTAAAGCATCCCTTTTGTTGCACAAACGGCATATGCCTTGTGGATTTTTATAACTACTATTTATGGTAGCTTTTTTGTTTCCTGTCGTAAATTTTTTTTTTAGGTCATGGGACAAATTGTTTTGAAAGCAAAAGTTGTCGATATCATTTTTCTTGTTGTGAAGTATTCTTATTCCACTAGGAATAAATAATTTCGTTTTTCTTATGTAATGGATGAGGGCTAGGTACACTTATATTCCCTGAAAAATGTAGCTTAACAAATGAATATTAACAGCTGTGTAGGAAAATTGGTAAAAAAAAAAAAACCCTCGGCACTCGATTATTTACCTATGAAGATAAAGTACTACGCTGGATTAATGTTATTGCTCAGCTGTCGACGATTTGTTGCAGTTAAATTGCTTTGCTGTAGAAATTTGAAATATATAGGCATCGTAATGGATTGCAACTTGCGCTTTTTGTTTCAGGTGTCTTGTACACTAATTTCGTTGGCAATTCAGGCACTTAACGGCGTCTACCTCTGCTGTTTAGAAACCAGTGTTTTCAAAAGTTTATATTTGTAAATTACATATACATATATCGTGGATGTTTTAGACGGAAACAAGAGCATATCAGCTGTTTAAAAAGTGACAGTTAATCGGTTACTATTGAAGGCTGTAGCGATAAGGATTAGGGTAAGACCCTGAAAACATGGCGTCCACAGAAATTGTGGAGAATTCCACCAATCACCATGGAGCAACATCGGGAGTCGGCAAATCTACTGAGTAAGTACAAGATTTAATTTGTTGCTTATGGCTAGAATGATTTGTGATGTATCATTAAAGTAAGTAACAAATTCAGAGTGGTGGGAAAAACAATTCACTTTGCTGAATATTGTAGTAACCTTGATAAACTGGTAATTGCAATGTTTTTCAGTCATTAATTATTCCCAAGAAAGCCCTTTAAGTGGATTTTCTTGAACGTTAACTGGCTGAAAAAATTTAGATAAGTGATGCTACTTATTGGTTTGATAAGTAAGATTGTAAAAGATGCTTTATGCTTTGGTATCTTTAGTGATGCCCAAGGATGGAAGGCCAAACTGAAGCTTCCTCCAAAGGACTTAAGAATAAAAACCACAGTAAGTTTTTGATATTTTTAAAAAAGACACACATGTATAGCCTATATGTACATTTTATTGTTAATATTCCATAACCCAGAAACTTTTTTAGATATGGTGTATGCAGTGAAAGTTTTGTTACATCTGCAACTTCACTCTTTGCACAGTTCTTGAATCTTGTACTTGATAGCTGATCAAAGTAACTCTTAGATTTAAAAAGTTTAAACATATACTCAGCTTCCTGTTCATTAATGATGCTTAATGGTTTCCTCACAATGTGAACAGAAGGCTGTGTACTTTGTAAGATGAGTTAAACCGGCACAGATGCGATATAGAGTAACATGCAGCATTTGTCGTCTGCTCGCTCCACTCAACTGGCCAAATTTACCTACTAACCTAAACCTAACCCTAACCCTACGCCCAACGCTATCACTAACCCTAACCCCAACCCTCTGACAAAATAGCATAGACCGGGCCTATGACACAGCGAGTTACTCAATATCGAAGTTCTGCCGTTAATCCTGCCCTTTTTGTGATCATCAGAAATGGGGAAAATTGATTGATTACTTAACACATTCTCAGTCTTGAAGGTAAATGTCTCTGTGCTAGATCTATCTTCTGTTGACAAGTGCTGACAGATGGCTTTTTGTGCTCCCATAAGCTTTTACAAACTTTTTACAACATGAACTCAGCTTAAGTTTTTGAGAAAAAAATGATTATTCATCATTAAGTCTGAAGAATATTACTTTTTGCCCTTGTGAATGCCAGAAATTGTCAAATGACTGGTATTATTGCCAGATAAGAACTATTTTGTTATTCTGTTTTATAAATATAGGTCCCTAGTTGCTGGCACAGTGTAAAATACAACCAACTTATAGATAAACCAACATCATACTGTACTTAGCTTTTGTGCTGAGCATGTGTGTTTTAAAAATATTTAGGATTTTGACCCTCTTCAACTACTGGACATTAAAGAAATACCTGGGTAAGCTAGGAAAATTTTGTTTTTTTTTAATTATAGCACTTACTGCTTATTTTCTTATACAGGATGTGACCAACACTAAAGGAAATGAATTTGAAGACTTCTGTTTAAAGCGGGATCTGTTAATGGGAGTGTTTGAAAAGGGATGGGAAAAACCATCTCCTATTCAAGAGGCTAGCATACCTATAGCTCTTACAGGTCGGGACATACTAGCACGTGCAAAAAATGGCACTGGTAAAACAGGTGCTTATGCCATTCCTATTTTGGAGCGTGCAGACCCATCTGTGGATAAACTGCAAGGTAAGCTTAGACCAAGATTCTTAACTTTAACACTATTTGTTTTGGCAAAGTTATTCCCTACATTTTTAGCATAGAGCTTGGAAGGTAAGTGCTGTTTTCCAAAAGTGGAAAGCAGTTTCTTTTCCGTTCCCACTTTACCTCCAAACAAATTTTGTATCTACAGGTACATTTTGTATATCAGTGACTACAACAGAGTTATTTTACTCTTCTTAAATTTTTAATTTAAGCTTAGTATATTGCAAGTTAAAATTTGAAAATAATCAGTACGTTTAAAAATTTGTTGTGAAGTGTTGGAATTGTATAAATTGCAGATGCCTTATTAGATGTTTTTGTTTGTAAACAGCACTTATCATCGTTCCCACCAGAGAGTTGGCATTGCAGACCAGTCAGATATGTATTGAGCTCAGTAGACATCTAGGCCTTAAATGCATGGTGACAACAGGTGGTACAAACCTGAAAGATGACATTATGCGGCTATATGAACCAGGTATGATAACAGTGATGACATTGGAGACCTAAATAGCTTTGCAAGTAAAGAATTTTATAAGTTGTTGGAAAAAAAAAGTTTGAAACTATCTCAGTTGTAACTGTAAGTAAAATATCACTCTACACGTACAAATGTTGAAACCAGATCAGCATTTTACTGATTTGCTAAGAATAGATCAGGACTTTTTGTCAGATTGTGCTTGGTGCCAAGTTTTTCAGATTCTGTTTGGGATGACAATTCTGATGTCAATTTGTGCCCCACCTCCCACTTCCAATAATGTGCAGATGTTACTAATGTACCTTGATATTTGTGTAACATGTATAAATAAGGTAAAGTTTTATTGATAAATATGTACAGTGAACCATGATCAGGATAAAGTAGTACACTGTACATTGCACTGTACATTTAAATCTTTCTTTCTGGAACATCTATGGAAACATAGGTATGGGGACAGAATGATGCTTGATGTACCCAGTGAATTTGGTTTACTGTATTTCACCATATCATGACTTATTCTTACTTGCTACACATTTTGAAACTACGAATATCCAAAGTTTTTTCCTGCTGCTTGCAAACCACAGATAATTGAATAAGCAGATAAGGGGGTACAATTATTCAGTTGATTTTATTATTTAGTCTTTCAGTTCCTAAGAAGACATACTATTTCATGATTGTTAAGGATTCATTCTCTTTTTCAGTGCATGTAATAATTGCAACACCTGGGCGTATCCTTGACCTCATGAATAAAAACTTGGTAAAAACAGACCACTGCGCAATTTTGGTCCTTGATGAGGTAAGAACACAGGCTGTTTTCTTCATTTATGTGCAAATTTGTTAGACATCTAGAAGTATGTTAGTGGAGGTTTTGCATGTTTTTTTTTTATTATAACTTTGCCTTTTGCTATAAATGAAGACTATGTAAAACTGAAAGCCACAACTTTTTAAGGTCAGGAGGATACTCCAAAAATTAAAATCTGCTGTGAATATCTTTAAGAGTTTTTTTGATTATAGAGTGTCAAAAACCATACCACATAAAAATGTATCTGCAATGAAAATTGTGACTTTGATCACCATTAAAAAAATGTACAAGTATTTAAAAACATTTACACAGTTTTGTAAGCCATATGCTTAAATTCTTGGAGTTCTTGTAAACTAGAGATGCTAGTTTAAAGAATGACACATGAATTTTTTGCTATCTCAAGGTTGAAGTGGTATTTTATGACTAAGAGGCATGAGAGATTTTATATTAATATTTTTCTCTTAAGCACACTTGGATTTGTCGAGAAAACAGGAAGTGACAAAATGAACGTATTTCTAAAAATAGCTTCGTTTGCACAAGCTGAAGTCGATGAGAAAAGATGCAATCCTCGGTAAAAGAAAACTGACCAGGACACATTGTGCTGTTGCTGAATGTTCTCTTCGACACTCAGATGGAGTTAGTTTGTACTCATGAAGGTAATCCTAAGGATAATGGATCAAACACCAGTGGATTCACTTTGTTCAAACGTGCCGTGCGAACTTGGTCTCCACACTGTACTCAAGAATTTGCTCAAAACATTTCAAAATCGATTGTTATCCAGTCACTTATACAGTACCAGCAAGTCTTGGACTTTCAGTAAACTGAAGAAATCTTATTCCTACAGCAGTGCTTAATATACAAAAGCACGAGATGTTAAAACCAACTACGACTGCTGGTAGATCAACCACCAGATAGGCAACATCGACGGTTACTATACCGTTTGGTCTACAAGTAACATTGTGTGACAGTCACAAACACATCATCATCAGTCGTATCTTTATCCAGCATAATGCTTAAAACAACTGACAATGTGCATCCTGCAATGTAATTTCAGTCATATCTACTGTGCCAGAATCATAGGTTTCTTAGCTTTTTAGCTTGACAACCATTAACCCTTTTCTCTTTTTCTTTTCGATTTCTTGGTTTCATTCATGGCCTCATGATCTGTTTGCATACATTAGATTAGCTTAAATTCCAACAAATTTGCAAAAAAAATTTTAATGTGTGCTTTGTCATCAATATTAATGAGACATTAACATTTTTATTATTTATTACTGCAGAACAAAATGTATGCAAACTCCATACCTGACATTGATGGTGTTGTCAGACCTCCATTTCTATGTAATCAGGAACAAATAAGTATAGAAAATAAAATTTGATGAGAAAACTTTAATAATTTATTCTGCTAAAACAAGATTGGAAATAAAGCTCTAGCAATGTTTTATCCTAATGCAACTGTACTGTGTGTTAGATGCATTTTGGGAATGCCTTTGTAGACTCAATAAAATTGAAGTTTTTCGGATTGCTCTATTTCATTTATGTAATTAAACTTTATAAAATCTTTTCAAACATAAAAATCAGAATTTTATTTTAGTTGTCAGGAGAAGTCTGATGTCAGTTTGGTACATAGTACTTTCTAGCACATGTTTTGTTTCACCTTAAAGTCATTGTAATTTGATTTTGCAATTTCTGAAAATGGTTCCTCCCACCAACATTTTCGCCTGTAAATTAGACAATACTCATCAAACTAATCATCAGTCGCAACAGTTGGAATGATTCCACAAATTATAGTCATTTTGCTAATAATGGAAGTGCTCATTGTTAGGGAAACCCATTTAATCACATCTCAATTTTTGAACTAGAAACTAACAAGCTAGTAACCATTAATGATTCACATAGAGGTGACATGGGAAACTTAAAAATAGCTTTGGAACTATTAACAGCTTAGCCCTTTTACTCATATAGCAAGTTTGGGGAGAAAATGCAATTTTCAGCGATTAGCGAGATTGTCATTTGCGTAACCAAGGATAAAGCAAAAACAATTTTTGATATCAGTGTAAGGCTTTGATAGAAAATTGGTAAGGGTTTATGTGAAAAATGAATTCATTTTTTTAACAAAAGGACACATACACCTTGTTTATTATACATTTAAGTCTCATTCAACCAGGTCACTCCAGAACCACTTTTTTCTTTTTTGCTGCTCTTCGCCTTAAATCCTTAATGTAGGTGAAACCAAAAATTTGTGCAGGTAAATGGTCACTAAATGATCTTACAGAAGTATCATTAATTAGTCTTTTGGTAACATGCATAATATCCAGAAAACAGTGGTTTGCATGAATTATTATGGTGTCTGAAATTGAAACTGTAACCCTTGAACTATGCAGACGACACACAGCTGTACTGTCCCATATTGCCTACTATGGAAGATGGTGTACTGATCTTCAAATTTTTTTAATAAAAATCTTGCAAAACAAAGCTAAATGACCATAAAGCAAGTTCTTCTGCATTAAATGACTTGATCCATGGCTATCCAATTTTCGAAATATGTCGATATTGGTGAGGTTAATGTTCCTTTTACGTAGTGTGTTGGGAGTTTTGACTTTGTCATCACCACTGATATGACCCTTAAGTTTCAACTGCCAGTCCGCATCTTACAAATTCTGTAGAGATTAGTGCCTTCTGCCATATTCTCTCTCGGCAAAGTTTGCCCGATCATTTTATCAAGGTTTGATTACTGTAATTTCTTGCTCTCAGGCTTCCTTCCATACTTCATTTACAAACTTTAAAAAGTCAAGGTAACGAAATGGGACCATGTCGCTCCTCTCCTTCATTCTCTGCACTCAGAAAGGTTTACAGAAATGATATACTAAACAGAATAACCAACAGACACACCTCATAATCAAGTAAATACAGACACATTATGCAGGCTCGTGGTCAGAACGGTTGGAATGAAGTCACTGTTCTGATAAGATAACAACAAAACCAAAATTTTGAAAATGCTATTCTGTTTTTTTAATCGGTGTTACTAACATCAAGTAGATATTAAACTTTTAAAAACACTTCAGGTTGTCTTCGTCTTGTAATGCTAAGAATTCATGTGTTGTTAAGCTGACAAAATTTTCACTTGATATTTTCAGGCAGATAAATTGCTGTCTCAAGACTTTAAGGGCATGCTAGACAGCATCATTAGCCACCTACCTTCTGAAAGACAAATCATGCTATACTCTGCAACCTTCCCTCTTTCTGTGGAACAATTCATGGTAAATTATGTTTATTTGAACATAATGAAAGTTTAAGCTGGATTGATTATCAACTCTAATTTTGTTCTGAGACTGTGGGATGATATTGGTCATTGTGGGGTTGATAAAATTCAGGTGGGAGGTTGATATGGTTTCAGTCAAAGGGACTGGTTTCTGTTTATTGTCTCTTAGTTTACCTGCGCACATTAGTCAATTGTGCTTAAAAACCTTTTGGTGAAGTTGCATTGAAATAACATTTTTGTGACAGATTGCTTGTGGCCTGTTGCAACTTTTTTTCTTTTGCAGAAATCACATTAAAGAAAAGCTTATCTTTGTCTACCACAGTACATGCTTATTGTTCAATTGCTTTTGTCCAAAGAGTTTGTTTGCCTATAAATCTTAATCAAATGTGACAATTAGTAAGCATGACCAAGCAAAAACAGTAAAGAAAATACTGTTATGGGTTTGAGCTTTATTTTCAACATTTACATAAATTTCAATTTATAGGAGTTTGATGTCATGGTTTTTGAAATGAAAGTAAAGCCTTCACAATTATGACCTGATTCAGATGGATCTTAGCAAGTCTTAATAGGGAGGTTTTACTATAAATTTAAGTTTCATTGTGTAAAGAATTTAAGGATTACATGCATGTTGGTGTATATAAGTAATCAGAAAAAATAACTGAGAGTGGCATGCATGTTCCTGAACATTTAGTATGATATAGCTAAGTCGATGATACCAAACTGAAAGAGGCCATTAAAGCAGTTGATGTAGTGAGAGTGGGGGCAAAGCAAAGTTCTTATATAATAGAAGATATACAACTTATTTCTGGTGTGGATAAACAAAAAAAAACATGGCCAGATTCAAGATTCTTTTTGCATATGCCATGCTGTAAAATAATATGTATAAGGTAGTTAGCTGTTGGTGGGTACCAAAATAAAGTATGTTAATATTGTTTCTTAGATCTGTCAGGTGTGTAAACTTGCAAAATGTTTATTTTCCTCCCAGAGAAAACATCTCAACAATCCATATGAGATCAATCTGATGGAAGAGCTTACTCTTAAAGGTGTCACACAGTACTATGCTTTTGTCCAAGAGAAACAAAAGGTCCACTGCCTAAACACACTTTTTTCCAAATTACAGGTAAGATTCCATTGAACCTGGGTGTTTTCTGACAGCCTAGCTGGATCCCACTGTTAAATGCTTGAACGATCATTATAATTGATCATTCGGTGGTTTTTAGTTTTAGTATCTGCTGGAGAAGATGAAGGTTGAAATATCATACTCCTAGCAAAGAAGACATCCTGACAAAGATATGCAGATGATCGGTATCGGCAAATTTAGCTCTTGATTCCTTGTCTATGCATCTAAGTCTGTTCTATAGCTGTTGCCAAGATAATCACTGGCCTAAGTATCACCCTATGTGCAGTGCATGATTCAAACAAACATCCTTAAATAATTCTTATATGAGTACCATCATCACTGTTCTTAGTCTTTTTTTTTCAGAGTATTAGGTTTTGTCTGAATAACTGTCAAGACATTTAAGTCTGAAATTTATGTTTAACCCTTTTTAATCTTGCACATATAAATTTTGTTGCTTCACTTTAGACAAGTAGTTTATGTGTTACATATTTTATACAAATATTTATGCACTAAAATACTAGCTGAAACATTTTTATTACGCACTAAAAAGATGTATGTATTCTAAAACTACTAAGGTAATTGATGTCAGTTAAAGGGGTTTGTCTTTTATGAGATCAGCATTCTTTCCATACCTTAACTAGCAGTAGAATTTTTTTTTTTGAGTTGGGCAAACATTATGGGATGCCTGTATGTAGTAGTAATTGGCACTTCAAATTGTTTGTACCTACATAGTCCAGCTGCTTAACCATAAATTGTTGTGTCGATGTTAGTGTGTGATGTTGTGATCCGTATAATGGCACACAGCTTTGAATTTTTTCAGTAGTACTATTTTTGCTTTCTCAAAAATAGCTGCAGATGAAAAACAAACGAGTGCATAGCATCTCATTCTGTTTTTGTTGTTAGCAAACAAAACCAAGATCAATAATAAAATACAAAATACAACAGCTTGAAATAGATCTTAAAAGCTTTTTTATCTTGGCAAAGACGCTAACCTGTAATGTAACAAAGAGTATTAAAAACATATTTGGGTCTCTTATGTCAATTCTTGACTGCAGTTGAGGTGATTACCACTTTATTAGACAGCATAAAGAAAGTAAGGAATTTAGAAATTTTCCATCATAACCATCCTTTCTGCATGTAATGGCTTTAGTCAGCAGTTCAAAGATAAAATGCTAGAATACAGAGTGGTTTATTTTAAGGCACTACGTTTTAATAAAATTTCAATTTTTCACAGTTGACCTTTTCTGTTGTTCTAGTTCATTTTTCCCCAATATAATTATATTTAAATACTTTTTTCAATTTTACTATGCAAAGTAATTTTTTTTTAATTTGCAGATTAACCAGTCTATTATATTTTGCAACTCCACACAGCGTGTTGAGTTGCTTGCCAAGAAAATCACAGAACTTGGTTACTCCTGCTATTACATACATGCCAAAATGAACCAGCAGCATCGCAACCGTGTGTTTCATGATTTCAGACAAGGCCTTTGCCGCAATCTTGTCTGCTCAGGTACACGGATCCAATCAAACCAAACAAATGTTTAAAACAGTTTTGCATTTTTTCCACTTCTTGAAGATATTGTGCATTATGTGCACAGCTTTAAAATCAGAATTTGACATGGCTTTTTGTATAAATAATGTAAAAATGTATTTAATAGTGAACAAGCATTTTAGTCAGAATTGAATAATAATTATAATAATGCGAACTTATAATGCGCAGAATCACGAATAAGATAGATCGCACTCTCTGCGCAGTTCAATTTGATAGAAAGAAACATAAAAACCAATAGACAGTGAGGTACACATAGGGACACTGGACAACATAAAGATGAGGTACAAGTCAGGAATAGTATTTTGTAAAAAGATGTGTTTTAAGAGAGCGTTTGTATGCAGCCTTGGAGGCTGAGTGGCGAATGTGGTGTAGAGAGTTTCACTGCTGAGCAGCACAAAGGGAGAACATCCGTTGTCCATATGTGACTGTCTTTGTGAGAGGGAGGGATAAAATGCGGGAGTCTGATGAGGAGGTTTCGGGCAGGAGTTTTGACAGACAAGATTTCATTAAAGTAGCTGGGGGAGTGACCTTCGAAGAAACCATAGAGAGTTGAGAGCTTGTAGTCTATTCTAGCTTTAACTGGTAGCCAATGAAGAATACTAAAATGTATTTGTTAATTGCAAAAGCTAGCTAGGAATATGCACTGTTATTCATTTTATTGAAATAGATTTGTAAAGAGATTGTCTTCATCCTGGGATTACTAAAGAATCATTAGAATCTGAGACAGTTTAACAAAGTAATGGGTGGCATTTAATTAAATATGGTTTTTTTTAGAACTTGTGTGCTTTTGCTTTAAAAAAAAAAGTAATAATCTGTTAATAGAACTGTCTGAATGATAAATTTTGATATATTTCCTTGAGCATTACTCCTAACACAGTCCACACAATGCTAGTACTTTTTACTCTCCCCCTTCTGCTCTTGCTACTTTTCTACCCATCTTTCTCTGCAGAATCACTATATTCTCTGTTCCTGTTACTTTTTGTGTTTTCTATCTTTGTTTTCTGTTTGTCGTCAGTACTGTCGCTGACTCTTCCGTCCCTTGTGTTCTGTCCATTTAGTCCATGTCTCTTCCCCGTTTTAAGCACTAAGAGCATGCTCTCTATAGGTGTAAATATGCGCTATAAAAGTCTTCATTTATTATTATTATTATTTGCATGAAATCAAGGTGTAACTTTTATGGTAGATGCAATAGATTTGTAACACTATTTTGTAATTTATTCTTTACCTAGTAAAGCATTTCATCAGTTTGCATTTTTGCAGTAGTTTGGCCTCAAAATGGGGTCCTTATGTTATATTTTTTGTTTGTCTGAACAGATCTTTTCACTCGAGGTATCGACATTCAGGCAGTGAATGTTGTGATCAACTTTGACTTCCCTAAGCATGCTGAAACATATTTGCACAGAATTGGCCGCTCTGGCCGATATGGTCATCTTGGTGTGGCCATCAACCTTATTACTTTTGATGACAGGTAATATACTGTCCGCAGAAAAGAAAATCTTTTATCCTGAGGTGTCTTACATCATACCACGGTGGTAAGACCTAAAGGAAGGAGATGCAGGTTATAGTTAAAACCAGAGAAATCTTTTAAAGTTTGATATGTAACTTTTATAGTGAACATTTAAAGTACCAGCTTTAAATCTAACATTATTTTTTAATTTCTTTTTGTGTTCACAGGTTTGCCCTCCATAAGATAGAGCAAGAACTCTGCACAGAAATAAAACCAATACCTAAAACCATTGACAAATCATTATATGTTGCCGAGTACCAGATTCCAACAGATGCACAAGAAGATGCCTAAGTCTTATGTTCCTTTGTGTGCCAGTCCAACTTGGGTGTCTTCAGACAAGAATGTGTTTTGCTGATGTGTAAGATGAAGCAGGAGATGCTTGTGCTGCTTAATTCATCAAAGGGGAATCAGTAAATTATTCTTGTAACATAACAGCAGGAGCCAGCATCAGCTATTTTTCCTCGTATTAAAAATGTGTGAGGACTCCCCGCCTTCTAAATATCTGTTTTCCCCAGCTGTAACCTCCTTTTTTGTGCAAGTGTTTCCACAGTCATTGTTTCAAATAAGCTGTTTAGACATGGAGACAGTGTGGTGACACCGATCACTTGTGTACATGCTTCCTAGGCCTTTAAGGGACAGTGTTGTGCGTCGAATGGAGACATAAGCAGTGGGGAGTATGTGCCATAATTTCTTCTTGTGGTTAAACAAAAACAAGGAAGATTTTCCTGAGACTGTCATTGGCATCTTGAGTGAATTGAAGTGTTTTTCTTGGGAACCAGACAAGTAGCATTTCACCACAGTGAGCCCTTAGGTCACAAACTCTAAGCAGTTGATGATTTTCCACATTGCAGGGACAAAAGGTGGGTAACATTAATCAGAGTCTTGGAGCTGTTCAATTATGTGTCTAGCAGTGTAAACTCCAGTGGTACAGCTCTGCAGACCAAAGAAAGCTCGTGGTTTTTCAGGTTGCGCTAGAGGAATACTTAAAAGAATGGCAGAGAGTAGTTTTACATGAAGCCCATTGCAGGATAAATATGACAACTATATTTCAGACCCTTTTTTGTGAGGAGGGTAGTAACAAAAAAAATTGTGCTTCTTCCCCTGATGGTTTTATGGTTGGATCTCCTCAGAACTGTTTGTGTGTACATGTGCAAGAGGGAAGAGTCTAATTCAGTTAAAAATGTTAAGGCCAGGGATGCAAGCAAGTTACATGCCATCATTTACTGGATTTTAAATGTCTGGCATACTATTTAAAAGTTTTGTCTGTTTACAGGTAGTCATGCTGCAGTTGGCAATGCAGTAACTTCTCTTTCCTGACCTTTTGTAATGCATGCAATAGTGCCTCCCTGTCTCTGATGACCAGGGCTAAAGTTAATAGAGATGCATGTGTGCATGGAGCTGTCTGGTTTGAAGTGTGTTGACCATCATGAGATTTGATGTAACTTGCATTCGGTGTGTTTGCTTGGCCATTGGAATGTATGTGAAGACTGGAATTTTACTGTGAGTGATAAAAGGACAGCATGTCAAGGGTTTTTTTTCTGTCAAAGTCTTGGTAGCCTGTTGTGGGATGGAATTCATTGGGTCTATAATTTAAAAAAAATGGTGTGGGTGAACTGCTTATAGTAGGACAGCTGTGTTCTCAAGCAGTTTATGGTTAGAGGGTACAGCAGGGCATACAAGAATTGGGACAGAAAATCTAGCCTATCAATGTGAGATTGACACTGCTGTTGAGACTTCATTTTCCCTTAAATTTGTGGGAGAATAGAGGTAATGTATGTAAATAGAATAAAAGGCAAACTGGTCTCGGAGTTTTCCTTCGATCCTGCCAAAATGTATATTGCATGTAAATAACTGTACATAGATTATACCCCACCCCACCCCTACCCTTCCTATCCCATCCAGCTGATGCTGAAGGAATGTACCACAAACTTCTAATTCATCTTCATTTGAGAATGGGCAACAGAACTGTTTTGCTTCAGAACATTTCATCGATAAATGACAATGCCTTGGCAAGACGTGGGTTATCCCCTTAAAGTTTGTCGCATGTGCTTAGCTTGAAAGCAAATGTAAAGATGATTGTGGAGACTTTCTTATATCAAATGCGACATCAGCTTGTGTGAAATAATACTGGACATGTTTTATTTCCAACATGGAAAACTGAGGAACATGATATTGCAGTTTGGTTTGAACTAATGGCCCATGAATAAACAATGACTGATCATTCAGCCAGCAGTTCTTCATAGAAGCAAAGTACTGGAGCCAGGATGATGTGCATGGATGTGTTGTGCAGGGTGGTGGATATGCATATGTCATCGCTATAATCTTGGTTACTTCATATCAAGCAGGAAGTGGTTTGGGGTACATTTCTGCTTGTTGCAATTTGATGATAAGATTGTATTTTTGTATGAAAGAACTAGAGAGCGCTGCTCGTTTGCTGCAAAAGCTGGGCTGTGCACTTTTAATGTACTCATCTGTGTCACTACTGCATGGCACTTTTTATGGCAGCAAGATGCAAGAGTGAGTGTGCAACATGAACTGTTCCCATGTTGAAATGATGTTTTGTGCACACAGCAGTTCAAACATTGAACTGCTCATAGTCATAAATATTCATCAGAGACTTCATTTAGGCTGAGTTGTGACTGTGTGCAACAGCATTTAGGTCCACATTTTGTCCCGGTCTTACAGAAGAGGTGTGTCCTAACTCTATATGAAACATAAGATGTTTGAACAAACACTGGACATGCAGGCTTTATCTTTTGGCTGTGCATTTGAAGATGGGACATACAGGATTCGATGCAGGGAATTCTGCGTATGTGCACTGTAATCTTATCAAGGTTATGAATTGAAGTACACCCTATGATTGGTATTTTTAAGTTGGCATATTTTCCATTAAGTTGCAGAAACTCAGCTTGAAAGAATATAGTGTTGGATACTTTTTTCCCAAAGCCACAGTACTGTTGTCATTTTAATCATTTGTGTTGAGAAGTCTGTTTCACCTCTGACCTCAGTATGTCCTGGGCACAGTATGTAACTAGCTTATTGGCTTATGCCTAGCAGTGGACATATGCATTTTAGCTAACTGCTATAGCTAGAGGCATACAGTGCAGTTGGCGTTGCTTGACAGAACTGTTTTTCTTATTTTAGAATTCAGAGGATTAGGGCTTTCCACTGGCTATATCACAGATGTAACATTCGTGCAGAAAATGTTAAAAATATAAATTGAGACAAAAACTTAAAAAATGGGACCTGATCACAATCTCATAGTGTCATTTATTGGATCTCTGGCATGAGTGTTAATATGTACACATTTGCCAATTCACCTACTGATATGACTTGTGAAAAATTGCCTTTAAGGCATCTTAGATTTTTATAGAAAGTTTGATTGACCATGTGCTAAGACAGTTTATCTTTGTACCTTCTTTAGAAGCTAGATCTAGATAAGGGCTTAGGTTAAGTGTGGATAAAAACATGCATTTTCTGCACATACCATTTTAACTGTGAACCCACAGATTTTACCAGTAAATACTGCTTCTGTTGCCTCTAAAGAGATCAAAGGTTGCAAATTGACTATGGTTACAAGCTAGAGCTAGTGTGACAAATTGAACCAAGTCAAAAGCTGGTTCGAAGCACATGGTCAGTAGATGTTCTTTCTGTTAGAGGTGAAGTCACATATCCCAGAGTTCATATTTCAGAGCTGCCTGGAAAAGGTGTTGAATGGCAAAGTTGTCATGAAACTTTTAGGTCAAAGCTTTCCCTTACTAAATAGTATCTACATCTTGCATATTCACTTTAATCTTTACCCTTCCCAGCACTTTTGTCAACATCTCTTCCACTTGCTCAGTCACCTTCCATAGTAGGAATAAGACTAAAATACTTTACTAAAATTAGTAGACAGCTGAAGTATGTATGCCTTTTTTATGCATTATTGCTAGACATTCCTTAGTAGCCCAGTTTTATCATTTAGCAAATAATGTAGACTTCTTGAAGTAAAAGTATTAGTTAAACTTTAAAAATTTAAAAGGCAAATGACTTTACACTAGGTGCAGTCTTGGTGGTGGTGGTGGGGGGGTAGTTTAGCGAAATACTTTTCTGACTGGTTTAAATTATGTACTGGCTGTTGAGACGAGCTGAGTATGTAAGCAGCAAAGATTGTGCAGAAGAGTCAGTAGTAAGTCAAAGCACAGGAATTTTTTTGATGATTGATGTACAAGGGCATAAATGCTTTTAAGATTCTTTGGGCTACAGGGCTGCTTTACACCAAAGATGACTTTCATTAATGCTGCATGTGTACTTAAAGATTGTTTATGATCTGTTTGATGCGATCAGATTATTACTGTGCAGATAGAAGTTGGCATCATTAACAAGAGTTTAGCTTCATTTCTGTGGAAAACAGAAAAGGTCACCATTGAAAAAACTTCAAAAACTGTTAATGCCTACTGTTTGCTGGATTGCTGGAAAGAATTTGATATCAAGGTTTTTCATAATTACAAAACTGAAAAACGAATCAAGAAAATGGGGAAACTACGGTATGCTATCGCTATTATTTTTCATCGCAACATTTTCTGACTTTGGCCTTAATAGCACAACAGTAGAGTACCAAAGGACTAGAAAGAATAAAGGATGTAGGCAGGAGAGAGCTGTTGCTCTTGTTCTCTCTGGATGTGACTGGACAAGTTTACCACAAGTTTAACTACCCTGCATGAGTTTAAACTTGATCGCAGAAAGTACTTATGATCTAGAGTGGGGAAAATTTAAACAAAATTGTGATGGCATCAGTGTTAAGAGATGTTCTTTAAATCATTGATGGATTTTAATAGGACATTAATTTTAAAGCATGGAAAGTTCCTAAATAGTTTTTTTTTGGTTGGGGGTATAGTTTCAAGTTTATAATCAGGATTGGTTATGTTAACTTTCCTACTCAATATGGTGCTTTTAGCATGTCTAAAAACACAATCACTGGAAGCGGCAAGAATTTATAAAATCAATAAAACTAGGCATTGTGAATAGAAAGAAGTGGAAAGTCTTACTTTGCTGAATTTAGTTAGATTGGAGAAGTTGAGATGTTTATTCATCACAGAGCTTACTCATTTTTTGTTAAAACCAGTGAGCAAAAAACAAACAAAAAAAGTTAAGTGAAATCGTAGATGAAATAGTTCTAGTTCGGTAAGTCTGCGTTCTTCTCCTTACTGGTCTCATTGCCTAGTTGGGGAAAAAAAAACTGTTGCTTCAAAGCACATTTTACATGATTTTGCAGTCCAAAGTTAAAAGCAAGGTTAGGTATTGGATGCATGGATATTAATATTTATTTTGACCTTACACAAAAGGTTGTGTTGTGCATATAATTTTGTTAATAGATGTTTTAACTAATGGTGTCATCTGAGTATTGTGGTTATTGACATTGAATGAGGCACACATTCTGTGTATATGCTGTGTGTGCATGTTTGGGCTAAGAGAGAAAGGAAAATGCCAGTGTTTGTGCAGAAGAGCCCATGAGTGATTAGTTTCAGCAAGTAAAATGCTTGCAGATGATAAGCTATTTGGAACAGCTGTAATGTGACTGCTCTTCTGTCACAATCCATGATCGGGTTATAAGTGCTAGCATCTTTCTATACATAAGTGCCCATATATTTCAGAGGATTGCTCTTGTATGCAAACATCATGTGAATGCTTAGATAGCAACGGCTAGGTATTTTCTGTTTACATATAGAGATGCATCTGACAGTATCACTTGTGTATACATTTCATGTTAACACATTATTTTCAAGTGTGTGGGTGCGTGCTTGTGTGTGTGTGTGTGTGCATATTGTCCAGCTAAGCATAACTTGCTTATGTGTGTTGGTAGACATGCTATTATGCACCAGCATGACATGCGAGTGGTCTGCATGAAATTATTAGATGTATGTTAGGGCTACACAATAATATCAAGCAGTTGAAGCTGGAGAAAAGTGATTGATTGCAGATAAATTGCAGTTTTCACATTCTGAGGCAGCCAGTCATTCTAGTCTTTCAGTCATGAGAGAATGAGCCAGTCAATACACATTGCAAACATTGTTTGAATGAGCAGAAACTTGTAAACATTTGTGTAGATAAGCTCATGGTGGTGAGAATCTGGGGCATAAACATTCCTCCACTCCACTCCACTGACCCTGATGTCTTTTGGGCTTAATTCTTCTTACTGCTTTGTTGTCACTTGTTTAAAAACATGAAAAAGACTTGGTGCTACAATTTTAAAAATGCCTGAATGGTTTTGCATGTGAATTATTGGTATTTCTTGAGGACTGTAGTGTAATGTGAAAGCAGTTGTGTTGAAAATTGGGTAGTTCAAAAATGAGCCTGCATCAGCATGTGTGCACACTTGGATGAAGATGCATTTTGTGTAACTGTATGTGACAACGTGTCTTAAAAGGTGTGAACTCAACATTTGATAGGATGCACTGGTGGAAGTAGGTTTGTCTCAAAATCGATGAGTGTTTATAGGTGTGATTTGATCTCATTTCCTTATTGCAGTTTTGATTGTAAGGGTGTAGTCTGGTGTGTGCTACGAAGATCTCCACATCTGAGAGGCATGAAAGTCGTGTATGGGGTAAAGTTCAAGCAGTATTTCGTATTTCAATTATTAATCTGACGTGCCTGGGAAAGGTATGTCTAGTGGATTTTTTTTTTGGTATTTTGTTTTGTTTTTGGATGATATGAGGGGGAAGTGATGATGTCAACTGTGCCCAGTTTCCACATATGGTACAGCTGGGGTGTGAACAAAATGATTCTAGTATGTGTATTTGGTAGGTAACATTTATATTTTTTTTTCTCACTATTTCCCATTACTGGGTCACTGTAGGACTAAGCTTGCATTTGCCCTACCCATCTTCCTACCTTGAAGTGGGAGGGGAAATGGGCAGCGCATGTTAGTAAAAAAGGAAAATAGGAAGTGAGCGGGGGGGAGTTGGGTCTAAAGTAATAATGTTTTTTGTAAACTTTTGATGAATCATTCCACCATTTCTAAAAGCATTTGTGGAAAAGGCCCTTGCTTCTTCAGCTCATTAATGCCTTTTGTAGCAGCAAAATTAATACCATTATTGCAGGTTAAGTGGCTTCATAAAAACATAACAGTGTCATAGACTCCTACCTGGACATTGGTATGTGGTTTGAATTTATTTGCTTTTTGAACTCCAAAGAGTATATGAATCTTTCTTTTTGAAGGGAAATGGTGAATACCAGCAGCTAACCCACTGCAGGCATGAATTTCATAATGGATTGAGGATAATGATGATTTTACAATCACTAAGGGGTTTTGTTATAGAAATAGGTCCATGGATTGTTTTCTGGAACATAGGGCTTGGAATGCCATAAAAATTTGCAGTTAGCTATTCTTCATACATTTAATATGAAAGCATTCACAATGATATGGTTAGTAAATTTGATGTATTTGCCTTATGCTGGGTTGTTTCATGTTAAGCTTCTGAGTTAACAGCATGCAGAAGCAAGTCGCACGTACAAATATAGGACTTTGATGTCTTAGTTTGTCACATTGTTCAGTGAACTAGTGTATTTCTCGATAAATGAAAACTTAAATGCATTAGAGATTGAATTTCATTGTTAAAAGTGTGATCAACCAGTCCTTTTGATTTCTCATAGAGATATGAAATTTATAAACTTATCATAGCAGATGATCTGGTTGCTTTTTCCAAAATTGATGACTGCTTTTATCAAACTGTTTAAAATGTTTTCCATCATGGAAGAAACAAGCACAACTGCAATGCCACAGAAGAGCCATCATTCCATCTGGGCAGGTTTTAAATAATTTATGGGAGGGTGTTGAAACCTTGTTAAAATTTGTGTGGGATGAAAACAAATTTGTTTTTTTTGTTTTTTTTAAGTCATGGAAATGAAGCTTGGCTGGCAGGCAGGCCATGGGGAGAATACTCGTACAATTTGTGGCTGCTTTGTAGAAGTATGCCAACAAAGAGTCAAGCTGAAAATATTCATGTTCTGAAAACTTCATGCTCAATATTGTAATTTTTGTTTGTTTCGAAGGGGATGTCAACATTTAAAAATTGCTTTTGTTAAGATATAATACAGGCTTTATTAAGCACCTTTTTCGAAAAAAAATTAACAAACTTGATATAAACCACAAATGTTAATTTTGTTCTTCCCCCTTCCCCCAGTATTTTTTTATGAGAAAATTTACTTTCGGTGTGCTGAAGGCCTTAATAGTAAATTTGACAAAGTTTAGACCTGACTTTTTATGGAGCTGTCCAAAAAGTGAAATCCAACACAATGGGGGTTTCTGTTAAATCAAAACTTTCCTTACTGATTACATCATTGCAGTTCCTATAACTCAAAAATGACATTCATGCAGACTTTTATATCATTTGTTACTTTTGATGGTTTTTTTATGGTTTTGTTTCCTGCTGAAGTTCATACTTATTCATCACTTCAGCTGTTTTCTGTTAGACTTGCTGTCCAGGCCATAAAATCTAACAAAGAATTTTCTTTGCTGCCTAGTGACAGAGTCTCCATCACACCTTCATTATTAACTTAACCCTTTTTGTTGCTGTAGTTTCCCAGTCCTCTTTGTGTTTCCTCCCTTCTCTCCCCCAGACCATACCTGAATCTGAAACAGAAACTTCTTCATACCCCCTTTTTTTTAATTTCTGAAATCCTGTCTGCCCTAAAAAACTTGATCTTGGGCAGGTTGCCCATTGCAACTAATTTTGTGTTCTTTTCGTTGTGACTTCTTTTACAAATCTAAAAGTCACTAAATTTTCGTTCCCTTGTCGCAAATTCCATGGCTTACATAGCACAAGGGAAGGGTACCCTCTGAACTAAGTTTAGTGGGCATGTTCTGCAGTAGATGGAAATAGTTTGGTGCCTAGAGCTGACAATAGGCTGACGAGCTAGTCGGCAAGCAAATGTATAACCTTATCCTGTGTTTAAGGATCAGTTCCTTTCATGAAAAGACTACAGTATTAGCCTTTGCATCAAAGCAATAATTGACAGCCTTTTTGTGGTAATGAGGTTATAGTAGCAGTCAGCATTGACTTTTCTAGGGGTGGGGGTATCACTTTATAGAGGTTTGTACTTAATAAACATGTCAAATCGCTAAGCAGGTTTGAAAGTTTTGCCAATTTAAGAAGACATCTGCATGCCCATTTACAAAAATAGGGTGTAAACATGCACTGCAGACTAGTGTATCAGACTTTAAAATGAAAATGACAGTCTTTCAGAAAATAAACAGCTTGTGTTTGGATAAACTTTGCTGTAGTTTTTTTTTATCTTAAACTGATATTAAATATTTCAAATACATTATGAAAAAATCACAATCAAGGCTGCATATTCTTTTTAGCAAGGAATTGATTACAGTTTGACATACTTTTCTAGTTATTTAATGCTTTGTTGAAATATTTCCACCATCTTAATAAGGTTACCACTTGGTATGACATGAATAAAACCATATTGTTTCCAAGTTTCGAATTTGATAAACACAGGATGCTTGCCGAGTTAGCAGCCATTGTCTTGCATCCTTGATTTGCATCACATGCGCTACCAACTTACAAATCTGCCATGAGCTGGCCAGGGATTTGGCAGTTTTTTTTACATAGAGGAATTCAAAAGCAGTGCCCAGAGAATATGGGCTTTATGAGCAGAGAAGCATTGGTAACTGGTGAGATTTCTTGCACACGTGAAGAGCAAACAACAAATTTGTGGAGGTCTTTGCCAGCAGACTGGGTTTAAAAAAAATGTGTGACCAACATAAACCATTGCTACTGCCAGTTTGTAAAAAAGTGTTAGTGCAAGATAATGAGAAATTTTAAATGCATTTTGGCAGACTGATATGCTATATGCAGTAATATATCATTGTGAAGCCACAAACTTTGGTAGGATAAGAAATGTTAAACATTTTTCTTGCAATAATTTTCTTTTTGAAATAAGAGCCTTTGTTTTATTCTGGTTCATCAATGGCCTGCACCAAAATTGATAGAAATATGGTGGATGTGGTAACACCATACCTAATTTGTTTCAATATTGCTGTTTTTGTCATGTGGCATACCACTCTGCCAAAGGAAAGTAACATAACAATGTAAGTGGCATCTGTTGCATTGTGATTCCCTAAATTAAAAAGGCCAGCTCAAGATTTTATGTATTTTGTTCTATCTGTGTGAAAGATTCGTATGGCTGTCTTATTAATTTCATGCTCTTCTTCTAATCTTTGTAAGATATTTAAGTTTGCATAGAAGAATATAAATTATCCACCATAGGGTTTCCCTTGTGACATGAATTCCTGATTGCACCTCTTATTCAGACATTTCTACATACAAGCTTAAACTATAATAACGATCATATATTATAGTACAATAGATTGTGCAGCAAGTCATGATGTGCACTTCTAGTCTTTGTTTAGAAACTTAAGATAAATTGGATAGAGGCACATGGGTTTGGCTGAAAAATGTTGGCAATATTAGATCAGACATGACACCACTTTCATTACACATCTTGTTAGTTTGTCTTCACATTAAGTTATCCATGGATCAAACTTTACGAGACAAAACTTTTATTTTTGCCTTTTATGCCTCAGACCAAAGCAAAGAGGCATAGTGCTGGAGATGATGCGTCACTTTTGATCTGCACTGAAAACGCACCTCTTCCTTGAACATTACTCCTAACACAGTCCATAATGCTACTCCTTCTTAACCCCCCTTCCCTTCCCTCTTGCTACTTTACCCATCTTTCTCGGCAGAATCACTATATTTCTCTTGTTCCTTTTACTTGATGCCTTTTGTTTTCTGTTTCATCGTCAGTACTGTCGTTTTCTTTTTTGATCTCTTTGTTCTGTATCTACTTAGTCCACGTCTCTTCCTCGTTTTAAGCGCTAAGAGCATGCTCTCTATGAGTGAATAGGCGCTATAAAAATCTTCACTATTATTATTATTATAAACAATCCAAGACAAAGATGGCATATAATGCCTATGTCATTAGCACACTGCTGTATGAAAATGAACCACGTAAGAATATAACACCTATCACATGCAAAACATCCATTGAGTTCTAGGTATATCCTGCCACGACAGCGTATCCAATGTTGAGGCCTGTTTCGTGCTGGCCTTTCCAGCTTGTTTACTCTGCTTACACAACGCAGGCTACAATGAGGACAAGTCCACCGCATGATGAACGGCCACATCCTAAAAGAAGCATATGGGAGAACCACTAGTCACCCTAAACTGCAGTATAAAGATGTAAGGGCAATAAGCAAACACTTGCGAAAATCACTTCTAAGTGGAAGCATTTTTCCCTCCTAAAATCAATATAAACGAACACTTTATCTTGACAGTTAAAACTGGGAGTCTTGCAGCTGACTGTGCAAGATGGAGAAAAACTCTCCCAAAAGATCTAACAACAGGCACCAAGGAACGAGCATAGGCGTTCTACCAACTCATTACAGAGACATGTCCACTAAGAGGGGAGTTGTCCCCTGACTTTTCAGGTTGCTAGGGTGTGAGGTGTTAGAGACCTCTTTCTCGGGGCCAGCTTCACGCGAAGGCGGTGCCTATCTCCTATCCCTCGCTGCCTTACCGTCCCCAAACCTCTTTGGAGTCAGGTACCCATTCCCGCCAGCTAGGACGACGTGGGAAAGTGAGGTGAGCTACACGGGTATCGACCCGTTAACGCCTACTAGTTCGGACGCCAGTGCTCTCACCACACCACTCCTCGTGTCCAGTTACTCGGATGGAAAAGTATTCATCATTGTTCCACCACTAAACGCAAATGTTACTTGTTATAGTTTTGATGGTTAACAAAATATATGGCAAGGCTGTAATCATCTTGAAACTCGGACCCAAACAATAATCAAGTGACTTAATGAGGGGACCTTCTACAAGCTGATTAAATTTGATCTCCGCTGCTGTGCCTTTCATTACCTGACCTCTGTCACGCAACCAGAGATCTCCAAAGTTTTAAAAAAATATGAAATTTACTTTGTTTCTAAATTAGCAAGGGCTTATATATGTGTATATATCTGTAAATCACACAAATGACTTATATATTTAATTTCATATAGAAAAAATAACGTTATCTCGCATCAACGATATCAGCCACAGGACCAATTAAGGTTTGTGCCTACCATAATGGGATATAACTCTTTTGTAACCGGAAGCGTGGTGTTCGTAGCAAGTCCAGCACGTGGAAAGCTTGAGAAGCATAAGGACACTTAAAAGAATGGGAAGGCCAGGTATGCCATTTACGGCCGTATTGTAGATCGTTTGATGCTCTAGAAATGTTTTAAGTACATCCTGTAAACGTTGATTAATTATTTTTTCAATAAAGCTTATGCAAGGCTGGGAAGATTCAAATTAGGCTTCATGGTAAGACTCCAATCTTATCAATTTAAAGTCTATCATAATTTAAAGTTCCCCAACTTTTTGGTTTATGATGTGCTAAAAGAGAGAGTTCATTCAAACATAGTAAAAAAAAAATCCACGTTGCTTTATGCAGCACTTTTTCAAATAAGTAGATTGGGTTGTTTTCAGGACAATGAACCAAAAGGTTCACTGTCAGAATGTAAATTATAACTCAAAGAAAGCATTCCAGCATCCAGTGAATTGATGTATAGCTTAAATGTACCACGTTTTATTTCGAATGTAGTGATTTTAAGATTTTTTCCCTGTTAAAAGCATGAAAATGCTAGTGAAAGCATTAAGTGATTGGCGTGTTGAGCATGTGTGGCTACCTCTATTATAGATAACGCTTATATGAGAGGTCTAATTTGCTTTGAAAATCATACGTTCATTTCTATTTTGTTATGCTTGCATCCCCCTCATAAAAAAAGTATTTCAACCAAAACCAAAATCAATCTTGTTCATAAAGTGAATTTAAGAGTGTTGACACTTTTTGCTAATCTTTAATTTTACTTTAGTTATGCACGAATTTACTTGAAGATTTTGTGCTTTCTTAAAATAGCATCCTGTTAATTTTGATATGCAGTGTAACAAGCCTGCTTTCTCATTTGTTTATCAGGAACTGAACAAGAACAAAACTTCTCCTTTATTGTTTGGTGTTTTGTCTTTGAAAAAGTAATGAACACTTACTTAAGCAGGCTTCTAGTGCCTAAGCTGTCTATGATAATTATTAATGTCAGTAACTGTACACAACTATTTTTCACCCATGACCAACATTTATGCATTGTGAGCTATTTCTGCATTCTTTTTGAATATAATATTCATTTTAAAATTATATTGCAGGTTTCTCACCAGCTGGAGGAAGAGGTGGCCGTGGTGGCTTCAGGGGGGGAAGAGGTGGTGACAGAGGAGGTCGAGGTGGATTTGGAGATGGTGGTGGAGGTCGTGGTGGCTTCAGGGGTGGAAGAGGTGGGGGGGACAGAGGAGGTCGAGGTGGACGAGGAGGGGGTGAGTGGCGAATATCTCTGGACATGTATATATGAGAAATCAAACCTTAACCCTATTATGGCGATGGCAAAAATAAAATAACTCAATAACACAATGGTGTGTAATTTAGGACGGTGAAGCTGTGATGGGTGGGTGGTTCTTTTTATTATTGCTGCTCCCAGGTAAACATTAGACCAAGAAACCTATACAGTTTTTGAAAGGAGAAAACTTTGCAATAAAAGTAATGAAAACTACTTTTACACTGGTGACAGTAATAATCTAAGAAAATGCACAGTTTACTATTCAAAAAAATAAAATCAACTTATCTGCATGGGACACCTGCCTTCATCGAAAACATCGGCAAAAACCATCAATTAGCAGCAAACAGAAAGGCTCGAATATCTTTAAAATCGTTGGCAGAGTCGCTTTCAACTACATATTCTTCTCTAGTGTCACCAACAAAGTCATGCTCCAGCAAACTGTTCGATGAGCCGCTCATTTTTTCAAGAACAAAATCGCAAAATCCCACAGAATAAATTTAAAATGGCTCCAAAACTGCAGGAAGAAGACCTGACAATAGAAACAAACTTTCTGATGATATACACATATAAGCATTTTCACACACTAAAGGAATAATGAAGGCTTCAAGGTAAAAAAGCAGGGAGAAAGTGGAAGATGGTGAAAACTTGATTATCATCAATACTTTTATTTGAGAATGTAAAACATGTCTATATATGTTTCTCCTTCCTCCATTAGAGTTTTTTTTCCTTTTTATTGTTGAAATATTTACATTAGAAAAAAAAGACTTGCTCATCTAATTTCGTGCAGTCTGCTGAGAGTACAAATAACCAGATGAAACCACAGCTTTGAAGCCAGGATTAGTAAATCTAACATCCTGTCTTTGTATACATCTTTTTTGTTTCTCGGTATAATCAACTCTTGAGAGCAACTTTTTGAAAAACAATGCCCAGCTTAAGTTGGTGGTTTTAAACAGAATGTGAAACCCTTTTACATGCTGGAAAGCTACAGTAGACTGATGAAATTTTTGATCAAATTTGTGGATATCTACCACTTTCAGTCCAGTTTTTGTCTTGCCATAGCTAGGTTGTAGTGGTTGGGTTTGGCTGAAAAATCAGAAGATGCTTGACTAGTACTGGTCATTTTGGGGAGCATACGGATAGATATGGCAGCTGACAATGAACAGTGGTGATTATGTCCTGCATAGGACAATCAGTCCACTCCTTCACATTTGTAAGCCAGTTCTATCCACCATGGCATCAACCTGCCTCCAAGGTACCTCGAACAGTCTTCAACAGTTTCATGCGTGCTCACAAGGCCAAACCTTATGTCGCTTGACTGTTGGCAGTAGTGGTTCCTGATGTGTTTGAGTGTGGTGACTGCTTTGTCAAATTCCAAGCCTAGCGTAATGTCCCTTGGCAAATAAACAAATTCCTCCTCTTCTTGTACAAAGTCATTGGTTTCATGCTCCATGTAAAAGATTGAGAGTAGCTTCCTGGCACTTGTTTCTAAATGCCCGGATTCTTCTCACTGTACTAACAATAGGAGTCTACATTTCACATCCATAATGCAGGATTAGTTCTACAAGGGACTTGTACAGATTGTACTTTTGGTAACCTACCACCAATGGAGATCTGATGGTCGTGAAGTGTTTCTTGGATGATGTTATGAACAAAACAAGTTAAAGGGATTTTTAACACTATTGGGGGATGCTTACTGTTGTGAATATAAAAATCCTCCCATTTGGGTTGTCAGTTAGTACTGTGCTCATTGGAGCGCTTGTATAGCATGTTGATGACTTGAACAAAGCCCTCTTCAGTGTTGAATTCTCGCATCACATGTCATAGCCCCTCATGCAAGACTTTGTTAAAAGCCTTTTTAAAGCTGTTGAAGTTGTGATAGAGGTCCTGCTGGCATTATAACTATTTCTTTATAAGGATGCAACTATCAAAGATCTGGTCAACTGCTCCTGTCTGTTCTTTTGCTAGCAGTGTCTCATTGGTGGTCTTGATGCAATTCTGGATTTCTTTCAGCATGGATTTGCATTAAGCTAATGGTTCTGTAGTTTTGACACTGTTGGTTGGTTCCTTTTTTTTTGGAAGGGGCATGACTAATGATTGTGTCCATTATTTGCATTCCCACACTATTAGGGCATAAAGTAGTAAGACCCTATTTCATCTACACTTTGCTTGAGCAGATCACTGGGATGTCAGTGCCAGGCAACTTTCAGAAAGAACACGCAGGACTTAAAATTTTAGTTCATTTTCTTAGTTTTCTCAAAAAATGGAAAATTTCAAACAGGTTATTTAATTCTGTGACAGTTTATTTGATTAACTTAAAAGCTATGTTTCCATATATTTGTTTTACTTATGCAACCTTTTTTGAGCATACCAGATGCAGTATTACATGACCACCAAAGAAAATTAATTAGACTAGTTCTGTGCTTTGTAAAAATGAATCCTAAAATATTTAGGAGTACAATATCTTTTTTTTTTTTGTTTAGACTGGGTCATTTTCTTTTAGTATGTCATAAACACTGTTTTTTTTAACTTCATACCATATTTTGTATTTACTTCCTCTCATTGTGAAATAGTGGAACCTTGTTAAGTGGAGCTTCTTCTTTTTTCACAGGTAGAGGAAGAGGGAGAGGTGGTAAGTTACTACACTGTGTGTTTGTATATATATATAAGCAGGTGCATGTGCACTTGAAATAGGGTGCTTGTGATGTGTATGTTTACAAACATGTAGGTGTTTGAGTACAAGAGAACGTGTATAACAGAGAATACAGCAGTATACATGATTACAGATTAAAAAAAATTTATTCCATTTTTGGTACCTTTAAAAAAGGCATAGTTCTTTAGTGCGTTTATTTGTTACCAATTTTCAAATTATTCTGTGGGGCTTTTTTTTCAGGTAGAGGAGGAATGGGAGGCGGGAGAAAAGTTGTCGTGGAGGCTCACAGGTTTGAAGGCAAGTTTTCAGAAATGCTTGGAAATAAAATTTATTACTTTCTTTGATTTATAGGTAAAAATGTTTGTACTGTGCATCTGTATAATTTTATTATTTTTGTTTAAATGGCTTTGGAGCAATTTTTGGAAAACATTTCTACATTTTCTTCCAAATAGTCTTTACTTTTGTGTGTGTACACATGAAAGAATGATCAGGTTTCTTTTAAATAGCAGTTTTAAGATATTTTAGCATTTGTTGATAGAAAATACACAATTCAGATGATTTAAATGTGGCTTAACCTGCAGGTGTATATATTGCACGTGGTAAAGAGGATGCCATTGTAACTAAAAATATGGTGCCTGGTGATTCGGTCTATGGTGAGAAAAGGATCACTGTGGAGGTTAGTAAAGTCAGAATACTTTAAGAATATCTTATTTCATCACACAATTCCCATAACATCGCTTCAGCTAAAATTGAGCTTGTTAGCTGCTTTCTGTCACAAAAGACTTTTTTTTTTTTGCAGTAATCAGATGTGTCAACACTCTTATGGTTGTTGTACATTTGCTATGCTTATGTAACTTCAAAACCAAGAAATATGAATTGCATTCATTATAAACTGTTGAAATATTATTTGCATAAATTGTATTTATTATTTACATATTCGGAAAGTGTGTAAAGCTGGGTAATCATATCTTATGAAACAAAGAGTCTTCTTACACAATTAGCCAAAAACAACATATTTTATATTATTCAAAACACGTGTCACCTGTAAATTGTACTCGCTTGCATTTTTGGGGGGTTATCTAAATATTAAAGAAGCACCATGCATGAAGATGCATGTGAAGATATACACATGTATTTGTATAGTGTTATTTCAAGCAACCTTTGCTCTTCAATTTGTGATGCAGGATGGGGAGCAGAAAATTGAATACAGGGCTTGGAACCCATTCCGCTCAAAACTAGCAGCAGCTGTTATTGGTGGTGTTGAGAACATCCACATTAAACCTGGCTCCAAAGTCTTATATTTGGGTGCTGCTTCGGGGACCACTGTTAGCCATGTTTCTGACCTTGTCGGGCCAGTAAGTTGGTCTTTGGGTTATTGTAAACTGACTGTAAATTTGTTATTTGTGGTATATATTTTTTATAAATCTTAAGCTTTTGAAACAGGACTTGATAGCAGTGCTTTTGTTGTTTTGATGGGAGGTTTACGTGGAAGTGTGCGCACACTTTGCACGATGGCATGTTTTGCTGGTGGTGACTGTTTTGCCTTGTATATGGTGTCCTTTTCTTGTGATGTTAAACATTGTATTTATTATGTATTTGTATGTTTTTGGTGTATCTGTGCATTATGGATTTAAATAAAAGATCCTATTTTTCTTTTTTAGAGGATAATCTTTAGCAGGTACCTTGCCATGTATGGACACAGTTTGTCATTCAAGACCATTTTCTTTCTGTTCTAGGAGGGTCTTGTGTATGCAGTTGAGTTTTCACACAGAAGTGGACGGGATCTCCTAAATGTTGCTAAGAAAAGACCAAACATTATTCCTATTATTGAAGATGCAAGGCATCCTCACAAATATCGGATGCTTGTTGGTGTGTAGTACATAACAAATACCGGATGCTTGTTGGTGGTCTATTGCAAACCTTTTGGTATAAAAAAAGAAGGGGGTGGGCTATGGAATCTTTTCTAAACCTTTTATTTTTCTTCTCTTCTGTTGCTTACAAAAAAGATTGTTAAGAGAAGATTTGTGTATCAAATGACTATTACAATAACAAATGTAGTTGGTAATGCTTAAATACAATGTGCTTTCAGTACCTATAATATGTTTTGCAGGAATGGTGGATACAATTTTTGCTGATGTTGCCCAGCCAGATCAGGCAAGAATCGTGGCAATCAATGCACATATGTATCTGAAAAATGAAGGTCATGTGGTCATTTCCATCAAGGTCAGTTGTTTGAGTGCTGCATTGTGTCCTGAAATTACTTTTGCAGCAAAACTTAGCAATGACATTCTGTTCTTTTGCACATCATACTTGCATAATTAAGACCACTTATGAACATCATCTTTTTATTGCTATCATCACTATGACAAAAGCTTTATACTTATTGAATATTCATAGGCCTTTTGCTCTAAGGAGCAAATATTCAATAAGCATGAAGCTTTTGTAAGCTGGATCAGTGTTAAAGAATTACATTCTATATAAGTTTATCAAATGATTGATGAGTTAGTTTGTTCACATGTAATCAATTATGAAGAGAGAATTAGTGGTGAAATAGTCCAGCCCTGTAAACACATGCTACAAGCACCCATCTGCAGCCCTTGTTGTTTTGGTGGTTAGCAGTGGACACAAATTGTGATGATGTTCTTTTTCTACAGGCAAACTGTATCGACTCAACGGCAGAACCGGAAGTCGTATTCGCAGGAGAAGTAAGCAAGTTGAGAGCAGAAAAGATTAAGCCTCTTGAACAGATTACATTGGAACCATATGAGCGCGACCATGCTGTGGTTGTTGGCATTTACAGGTAAGCAGTGGCAGAGAATGATTATATATGAGTTTATTTGTTTATAGACTCAAAGGGCCTCTTCATAAAACAAATGATCATACTCTTTATTTTCAAATGTTATTAATCCAGCAAAACTGATGTTTGATATCATGTCTATTATAGACTGCACCTGTATAAATTAATGTTGTTAATAAACTGTTTAGGGTTTTTTTCATCACTGTAAATCATTCAGTTCTGAAAGGGCAAAAGAAAAGTTGAAGAGATGTGTCTTAAGATCTAATTTTATACATCCTTGAGTGTATGTTCCTGCAAGTGTCTATCCATTTGCTTTTGCTTGGTCTTTTTTTAAAATTGGTTTGGGGGGTGTGTATGTGGGGATTTCTTATCATTTTGTGGGAAAAGAGCATAGCAAAAAAACTTCTACTCATGACTAATGAAAATCTGTCAAAAAAGGCATGTCTTAATCAGCATCTGAAAGCATCTTTTGTGATGTTCTTCTGGGATGCTTTCTTACTAAGTTTAAACCAGTCTCAGAGGCCGATGTAAAGGCTTTCATTCTCGAAGCTTAGTCAAAAACCTGCCATTTTGATCCAATGCCCACCGGCCTTCTTCTAGAATGCTTTTAGATGTTTTACTTCCTGCAATTACACAGGTGTTTTCTTATCCTCAAAACTGCCTTGGTGAGGCCACTTCTTAAGAAGTTCACGCTTGACATCAGTGTGATTAACAGCTACCGTCCAGTTTTTCAACTTGCCTTTTCTCTCGTAGATAACCAGGAAGGTGTTTTTGAAACAGCTTTGGTCTTATTTAAAGGAGCACCACCTAATCCTTCTGGCTTAGTTAGTACTCAAACTACTGTCATTAAAGTAACTGTGCCTTTGACAGTGGTGATGTTTTTGCCTGTTTGACCTGTCTGCTGCATCCAACAATATTGACCACTCTTTGCTCCTTTGCATTCCCTACGGAAGTCCTGGATCCGCACTAGCATGGTCCAACTTGTATCTAACTGATAGGATGATTAGCCTGCCTGCTGGTCTTCTCTGCAGATTTATGACACTCTCTATCCTTATTGCTTGTTCCACAATTTCTCTTTATGCCTTTTAAGTTTGTTTTTTTTATTACTTGTCTGCGTAGTTGTTTCTCCTGCTGTCTTTTGTATTCTGTCCATGCCTCCTACTTGTCTTAAGCACTGAGAGCATGCCTTTTCGTGAGCGTGATCACAGGCGATGTAAATCACGTTTCTGAATCAAGCATACTATTCCATCCACTTCTCAGTTCTTTGTTCTCATCCATGCATTTAGTTAATGTTTGGTGTGATGCCATCTGTTTGCTAAAACTCATGTTTCTTGTATGGACGACCCAGTACAGACTGGCTGTCATTGTTTCAGATCTTGAATCAGCTGTGCTGTTGTTGCTCTTCAAGTCACTCTGTTTACAGGGTTAGCTGCTTGGCTGTGGTATAACCCTGGGTGTTGGTGTTGTAAAGCTCCAGGCCCTAACGCCACTCCACCCACCATCCCACAACCCCCTGTCCCATGTTTTCATTTTAAATGATCCTTCAAATGCTTCAAAATAACATTTTAACTCTTCAAAATCGGGGCTGCTAGAAGCCTGTAGTGTCTATCTCTCGCACAATTGCCCCCACTTAAAAAAAATCATAAAAAAATAACTAAAAGAGGTAGAAGAACAATCTAAATTGATAATGATAGATCAAAATGTGTAGAAAAGAAACAGCTTTACCTTGTGTTTGCATAAAAACACTTTTATAGTATTCCCAACAGAAAATGCCATGATAATGACCAAGTAGAAAAAGTTTCTACAGTCGCTTTCATAAGAATAAATGAATATAACATAAGGGAGGAAACTACTACAACCGTTGGGAAATCGTCCACCATGATTCCCTCCCTTAAAATGGCAGGAAGTGAAAAGATTCAGTGGCAAACAAAGAGTTTTTCTTGTCGATCGCCATTTTGAGAAATGAAGCACCTTGTTGTCACTCACTTTGACATGGATTTTTACTTCAACAACAGCAAAGGAGAAGAAAATAATTAGTAATATTAACATTTTAATGTATATTCTAATAAAAAATGTTTGTTTGGTACTTTATGTCCGTATATATTGTGTAAATAATGTTTTTGTTAATTTCTGAGTCCTAAAACGTGTATGGTCGTCATCTTTCATTTGAATTTAGTACTCGAAGACAAAACCTCTGTATCTTGAAATTTACACCAAGTGAATGTTTAAAAAATGCTCTTTAAAACGGTGTATTACTGATGGTTGTCTTTACTGTAGGTTAATAAATATAAATTTTCAAAGCTGCCGGTCGAACTTTCTACCCCAGGTATTTGCTAGCCATTTTTTAAACAGAAAGACAGGTACCGTGGGAAAAAAACGCAAAAAATGTCTATCAAACGTGCAACCTTTGTCATGAAAAGAAGATCACTCAATAGAAAAATGAATGAACTATCGTCTGCTTTAATTTTTTTCCGAAACAACGCATTTGATGCGTGTATAAAATTAGCAAATATGTGTTTGTAAGTGCTTACAGACCCGCGTCAGCGTGAGGCCGGCTTGTCTGTAAGTCCATACAGACCCGATTTCAATGTGTTAAATAAAAAAAATTCATGGATTTAGATTTCAGAGATTGATTTTAATTTGTAATTTTTATTTTGCAGACCACCAGCCAAGAAGTGAATACAGACTGGAAGCAGAACATCGTGTCTGTCAGTTTTTAAACCCATGTCTTCATTTCTTTTTATCAAATATGCATTTTGTAAATAGTACATGCCATGTTAAAACACAGATCATAAACTAG
The DNA here is from genome assembly GCA_004794655.1 of Marisa cornuarietis. Taxonomy (NCBI): domain Eukaryota; kingdom Metazoa; phylum Mollusca; class Gastropoda; order Architaenioglossa; family Ampullariidae; genus Marisa; species Marisa cornuarietis. The sequence goes on from SMMW01000636.1 coordinate 6,500,325, forward strand.
TATGTTTTACAATGTTGTCATTGTGTGTGTGTGTGCCTGCAGGCACACTGTGTGTGTGTGTGTATGGGATGTTTTTGATGTGTCTGTGGCAGTTACTCCAAACCTGAATGTCCTGACATTTAAGACCAGTGAGTCATCTTATATCACTTTTGATTGCTTCAAACACACAAAGTGCAAAAAGAAACACAAATAAAGACAATTTCTCTAACCTGCTCGAATCTCTCTCTATTCAAAACTGCATGTGAGGTCTCATGTGATTGTTAGTTTTTGTGCTTCTAATTAAGATGACTAAATGCAGCACCTCTGCCAGTACACACTGCACAGAAAATACTGAATCTTGGAAGCACAAGTACCATTGCAGAATGCACAGAAAAGAATTCTGTCTTATTGTGTGGACTAAAGTGCTTCGCTTCTATTACCATATAATTTATGGGATGCAAGAGTTTACCTTGCTCAGGGCGAATGCCTGCTGTGCAGAAAAATAAAAGACTTCTGTCACTTAACAGAAAAAAATGTATTATCAAGTTTGACATTTTCTCTGTGTGGACAGTCGTTTTCAATACACAAGGACGAATGAAAAAAAAAAGTGACTGGGCCTACTAGTTGGCCTTAATGATCCAAGGGAGATGACCGTTATTCGGAAATGGTTCAGTTTTTGAAAGTTTTTTTCCCCACATCTCGTGTCCTTATTAATTTTGTAAAAAGTAATAAAATCGTATATGTAAATGGGAAAGTTACTGTGTAGGCAGGGAGGTTCTGCCATATATGCACAAAGAAGTTTATCCATAAACAACAGGGAACTCTATTTTTGAATACTTTGCAACATTCTATGCTTTCCTTTTATGAGTACAGTATTAGGTCAAAATGCTGGAATGCGGTTGCAAAACAATGCCTTCGATAACAGTTATTTAGTTTTCATTATCCTTATGATGGCAGCTTATAAAAGCGATGTTGAGGATGCAGTGTGTGCAAGGTGGCAAGTTACAGAATAGTGAAGGGTGCTGTGGAACTTGCTCTGCCTGTTTGAAACAGTATGTTCATCCGATATCTCGTCTTACATCTGTCTCTGAAAGGCACTTCATCGGGAAGCGCAAGAAGTAAAATGTGGAGATGGAAGATGGTAGCACATTGTAGGAATGATGAATCTTCTTGTGAAAAACAGTGGCATCTCGTGTAAATTGATTTACATTATGCATCGACTGCAGGGGTAAAACAGCTCGTCGACTATACTACAAGTCAGATGCTAGTACTTGTTCAACTCAGCTGGTGACTGTCACAGCCGCTTTATCGACATAGCCACGTAGGAAAAAAAATTGTCGCTTCTTAAGGCACCGTACACATGACAAGAAAATCATATAGCTTTTGTCAAACATGGAGGGTTACATGTCTCATACAGGAATGTTTGCCCAGACAGTCTTTATACCACGAACACTTACACGTCTGTAGATTATACACTTGGTTTGCAGTCAACTCTGTTCTTATCATCCCGAGTCTCGTAGTGGTTGGACTTCACCACTTCATGTACGTCGCCGAATGGTGGTGATCTCACCGACACTCGTTACAACCACTTACTGCAACACGCCATGACTGAACAAAAAACATGTTTGTAAGTTCTTTCGCGAGCAAGGAACCGTCAGATGTCTTCGAAAAAGGACAAATTCCTGTGCTAGAGTAAGATTTGAAACATCAAGTAAAAAAAAAGCTACAAGCGATACTTTTTGTTGTTTTTAATATATTTTTACATCCACCACTTATTTAAATATCAAAAGCTTGTTGTTATGTGTCTCGTTATATCTTGTTTAAGTGCGCGTCAATCTTTGTGTAAACATGTCTTTCGTTGAAACTGCATTTCTTCACGTACCGTTGTCCATACTTCACTCTGTCTTGGCTCAGTGAATATTTTAACTCGTCGGATATTTGTTTCTACATCGTTGTCACGATTTTGTCTCAATGCTGACACTTTATTTAATGCCTGGTATCAACTTTCTCCAACCTTGCAATTTTCCATGCTGTGTGTTGCGCTCCAAGAAACGGAAGCCGCTAAAACACCCGAGACCTTCACCACCACATCCACCACGCCTTGCTCTCTCTCTCTTTCCAGGCAACTTCAACAGCGAAGCGGAATTAAATTAAGAAGAAAAAAAAAATAAAGCCCCGATCTTAGTTGCGTTAATAAGTCTGCCAGAGCTGGAAGCTGTCACCATAAATGTGCTTCGTGAATACAAACAAAGCCCCCGTTCCGAGTCCTGACGGTAGATGAAGCACGCCATCTGTTGCGGGTAGAAATTGTTGCACACGTCTCACGCCATCGTTATCAAACTGCTGACGTCGGGGTGCTAGCGTCATGCGTGTGCATGTCTGGTCAATCATTGATCTCCGGGGGGAAAACGCGGGTCATGCAAAGTTTAAGCGCAGGCTTATCATGCTCCAACATGTTATGCGTGAACGATGATAGTTCGCGAGTGCACCCTATTGATCGAGACCAGCATCTCACATTAGCGTATGTATATGTATGACTGATATCAAATTAGTGTGTTTCTTTATACATCATTCTGATCTCAAGTTAGCGTATGTATGTTAATGTATCACTGATGATCTTTCAGTTACCTTTTTGTTATATCGTTTATAACTCCCCAGACACATGTAGACCCCGCCAACACACACACACACACACACACACACACACACACACACACACACACACACACAGAGGCACAGAGGCACACAGTAATCTATTCTGTCACGTAGCTCTTTTCGTCGGAAACTGGTGCACGTTACTCCAGAAATCCCTCAAACATTTGACCAAAACTGATCCTCTTTGGTTTGACTAACGTATCAGCCATCACGAGGACGTGTGTGGAACTTCTTCCACTGCACGATCCTCCCGCTGGGTTGCATCTGCATGGAGAAACTTGATTATGCATCTGTAGTGATTATTACTATATCTCAAAGAATGTGTACCTGGTTGTACTGATTATTGCTAAACATCAATGAATTTGTTGCCGTCAAACTTCTGTCCGAGGCACGTAAAGGATTGCAGGTATCTGAAAAAGCTGTTCACGTTAGACATCATATCATCGACTTGGTATTTAACATCACCTTATCAACGTATTATTTGAGACTGTAACATCAAATTGTTATTTCACGCCACAATATCAATGTGTTAAAAATAGGTCTCCTCCAGCCCCGGCGCCACATTTGCAAGCGACACATCGCGGACATGTGGTCAGGAAGGTGCTTAAGAGTTCATGTTCCATACTTTTCCTGACTTGTGATTTGTCCAGGCGAGTTTACCGCGATGAGCACAGTTTGACTGGCCACACTTCTTGGAACGCACAGATCCACACTAATGTCTCAAAGTTAGGGTGCAGGCAACATTCGGAAGAATTAAAATGCTTTTTTGAAGAGGTCTACGCCAGGTGTACCAATATTCGGGTCTGTTCACCTGTTAATGCCCTGGAGCCGGGTGCACAACGCATTGGTAGACGCTAACTGGGTGGTTAGCGCCATGCATCCGATTATTCAAACTACTTAAGATGAGTGTTTGGTGCTGGTTATCTTCCACTGATAAATTTCACACTTTCTGCGTGCGTGTCTGTATATATTATGTGTACGAGCGTGCACGCGGGCTGGTTTGGTAAACTAATTAAAAAATGTGGCAACAACATCTGGCTTTCTCCACCCCCCAAATCCTTTCTTGCCATCCCTCCTTCCTCTTTTCGACCAAGCGTCCTTTTCAACTTTTTTCCTGAACATATTGTCACGAAATTCTGGGGAACAGATGCAGACAAAGGCAGCTGAAGGGGCGATAAGAAAACCTATTTTAAGAAGATCAGCCAAAGAAAAATAAGACATTTTAAAAACAGGACACAATCCTGTCGGCACAGGTAGAAGCCGGAGCTGTTCCCAGCAGGTAACGGTTATGATGTGCACATATCTTTTTATTTTATTTTGTTACGACTGTGCTGGATCTACAGGAGACACACTTGCTGTTCTAATACTTGTATATAACGAAGACACTGGCCTGACATCTCGAGATGACAAAAGGAAAATCACATTTGTAACAGCTGTAACGGCTAAATGACGGACCTATGACCAACCTTTTCCTCCTTTGCATTTGTGTTTCTAGTTTGTGGAACATAAAAAAGAAAGTTGATAAGGTGCTTTGTTTACATTTGAGTGTACGCTGGTTCCCGAAAGATCTCTTGTTGCGGTATAATTATAGTTTATAAGATTATGAGATAATGTAATAATAATGACGAGATAATGAGAATAATAAAATGTAAAGATATAAAATATGACATTAAAAGAAGTTTGAATCACTTTTGATTATATTGCCAGATTTGACACAAGTATAGCGAACCTTCTTACTACTAAACCCTCAAAGTAGCTGACGGGCGCAGGATTAGCTTTGCTTTGATTATGGGATGGGGGGGGGAGATGAGGTACTGGCAGCTGAGCAGTGATCACTGAGCCGGTGCATGGAGGGGGTGAGGTCGACACCTCCTTTTCTCAGTCTTTTCTGTGATGCGAGGTGTCGGGACTTTTGTGACAAGTGATTTGCGACTTTTTTTTTTTTCTTCAGAGGACAGTAAGTCCAACCGAGGTATTCAAGCCAGTCAGAAAATTTCAGCTCGCACGTGCCGGAAATCACGAAACATAAAAAGCAAGCGCATGTAAACGTTGAAATGAATACATTCGCAAGTATGCAGCCCTAATGAGTACACAGAGGTATGCTTCTTTAATGTCATTGAAACGTTAAGTTTTGAAATCAACGGCGACATGTTTTAAAAAAGTTTATATGGTTTATAGCAAGTTCTTTGCACATTGATCGTTTTTTTGACAAATAAATATCATGATAACGTCAGGCTAACCTGTGCTGCGGGTCGAAGCCGAAATAAATAAAACACACACGTTCGTTCATTACCCGCCCCACCCCCACTCTCTCTCCCTGTGAGTTGATAAAGTACACAGTGAGTCCTTTGCATCATAACTCGAGAAGCTTAAAGGACAAGTCAAGTGCAATTTTTTTTTCTTCATGATTGGGTTAAGTTCGTTTTAAAATAAAAATTCCCAAAATATGAGTACATAATTATGCTTAATTTTAAAGATATAATCCTTCAAACATCGGCATTCTCACCTGCCACTAGGAAAGCAGGAGAAAATAACTCTCCTATACTGAAGAGTTCTCTTACGCGCCAGTAGTATTTGTAACACTGAATGTGGCTCAGTTCACCCAATCTTTTCATGTCCTTGAGTCAAAAGAAGAACCGTAACTTAGGTTCTCGTGTTCAAGAAGCGGTTTTTTCCTCCCCAAAATGAAATGGCCGACTTAGGGATAAAGCCCTTCAGATTTAAACTTTTTTTTAGAAGCTTCCACTGAAGTGTAAAAAAGAAAGATCCAGACTGAATTCACTCGACAGACTGGTAAGTAAATCTTCTCCAGATCAAAATTTAATGGACAACAATCAGGGTCATTGCAGTCTACGTTGCATTATTACTGATTGTCTGTTACTATGTAAGTGCATTTGAATTCATTCTTCCACGTGCATTATTATTAATAAAATATAAACACATTTCAAATGTGCATTTGTCTAAGATAAACTCTTGTAATTTTTTATTTGATGGTTTATTTCCAGCACTGATTTTTATTTTATAGTTGCAACTGACTGAATATAATGACTTTACCGTTACAAATATAACATACTAATTTGATACATTTTTATCTATGTGAAAACTTATTTCTTGGTCACACAGCTGCATGCAAAATTTTATGTTTTCTTACTGATACTTGCATATGTTCCCGTTTAAGCTCTTCATACGTTTGTCACCCTTTTTTTTTAGCTGTTTTCATCACACATATTCAATGATTCCCTCAAGCTGACAATTGAATAAGGATAGGACTGATGAAGTGTTTGTGACTCTCACGATGTTACTTGTAGACCAGACGGTGTAGAAACAGTCTATGTTGCATATCTGATGCTTGATCTTTGTTTAAGCTTTGTACCAGCAGTCGTAGTAGGTTTTAACAGCTCGTGCTTTTGTATAGTCGGCACTGCTGTAGGAAGATTTCTTCGGTTCACTGAAAGTCCAAGACTTGCTTGTACTGTATAAGTGAATGAATAACAATCACATTTTGAAACGTTTTGAGCAAACTCTTGAGTAAGGTGTGAGGGCGAAGTTCGCACGGCACGTTTGAACTAAACAGAAATCTGTCTATACACATCTCTGACTGGCGTTTGCTGCCATTATCTTTAGGATTTCCTCAAAGAGTACAAACTAACTCCATCTGAGTGTCGAAGAGAACATTCAGCAACAGCACATTGTGTCCTGGTCTGTTTTTTTGTTTTTTTTTTATTACCGAGGATTGCATCTTTTCTCTTCGAATTCAGCTCATGTAGACGACGCTATTTTTAGAATTACTTTCCTTTCGTCACTTCCTGTTTTCTCGACAAATCCAGAGAAAAATATTAATACAAAATCTCTTATTTTTGCTGAGCATTTGTGTTGTCTTTCATGAAAGATTCAGACATGGCTGCCGGTCACGTGATAAGTCTCCTCCCATTTCCCAACGTGCTCCGCTCAACGACATCACGTTTCACTTGCAAAGTATTGTTATTGTGATTAGGATGCTAGGATGGTAAAATATGACAGGCTATATAGATTCACGAAATCAAATAATAATGAGACCACCCCATCGAAACAATAAGCATGTTTTTGATTTATTTCAGTTTACATTGACAGCTGTAGGTACAGAGATGACTACCTGAGAGGCTTCATACAGTTATTTTACAGGGTAACACCGTCATTTCACAGGGTAACATCATCATTTAAAAAGCTGTATTCCTTCTCATGCTCGTGCACGCTTGCAAATGTATCACCCTCCCTCTCTGTCTGTGCGTGCGTGTGAGTTGTCGCAGTAGTTTGCAAGAATGTTTATAAGCGAAGTCAAAGAAAAATCATTGATGGCTGTGCTGTAGTAGTTAAATGTCATTTAAAGAACAGTCATGTTTTTACTTCGCTTGGTGCCGCATATTGGTCTAAACGCTTCCATGTGCTTCTCGTACACTCACTTGCTAACTTGTATGCTCACGAATCTCATTCCGTTAGCCACCATTATTGTTGCCTTTGCTTCTACCACGTCACCATAGCTACTACCTTTCTTCTTTCTTTCCCTTCTTTGCGGTGTGTGTGTGTGTGTGTGTGTGTGTGTGTGTGTGTGTGTGTTCGCGCAGCTCTCTTTGTCGCTCTTTCTATGACCTGTCCCTTATTCACTCGAAGGTCGTTATATGATTGATATAAAAGTCGATGGTGCCTGTCAGATCGCAGTACCCATTAGGTGCCTGTCAGATCGCAGTACCCATTATTTTATGAAGGCAGTTGACACTTTCTATCCTCTCTCTCTTTCTTTCTTTCTCTCTCTCTCTCTCATTCACGCACGCCTCTAGTACCTCTCCACATCTGACACCGCTCCACGTTTTACGCACTTATATATCATGTGTTTGATTTGTAGATACAGAGACGGATCGAGTGGTAACCAGTTTCTAAATAGCACCGTCTAGTGCTACTTTCTAGACTCTCATAAGAGACTAGCACACCACACTTCTGGGTGAATGAAGCACGTTTGCAAAAACGTCGACATTATCATCGATGGCCTTTCTGAGACTGAACAAGCCACTCCGCCGTTTGCTGATGACGGGGGTCTGTGCAGTTGGGGCGGTCATCTGGATAGTTGTTGACATATCATCGTGGATGAGGGCAGATATGAAGCAAGCTTACAGTATGTTGCCCCCTCTACTGCGTTTCGTTTTAAATTTGTCGTAACATGTCTCTGTCCTTTTATCTTACAGGTGTTTGTCTTCGTGTGTTTTTATTCTGATATCTTTTATATTTTTATAGTTTTTTTGGTCAGTTTTGATCATAATGTTTACACCATTTCTTCTTTAATTTAACCCGAAAAATGATGCAAACGTATTTTTACTTCTTGACTAGATTGTCACCTGTTTGACGAAGTCGTTACCTTCTCTTCAATGAGATTTTGCGCTTTAAAAACAGGTGTGGTTACAGGGATAATTGATGTTTAACAGGTATGGTCGATGTTGCATTTACAGGTGTGGTCAATATTCGTATTGAGCAATTATATTACACCGAAAATGATATTATTGCTTTCTGTTTGACTTTTATAGCAGGCTGGAAGTGGATTGAGAGGAATAAGACGCAAGCTGTGCTCAGGTAAGACTAGACAGGTGTTTTCATGATGTTGACTAACGACAGATGTCTTTTCATGTCACGTTTTACCTGCAATCACCTGAGAATATTAAAGTGGTATCAGTACAGAACATTGAAGTTTTATGAATGATTGTGATCAATGATTTTCAGCCAAGAAGAAAAAGAAAAGACATTTCCATGGAAACCATTTAAAGTGACGGAAGTTGATTGTGCCAGACTGTTTGCTGGAGATGAGGAAGAATTCAATCATTCCATAAAAATCGTGGATACATTGCCTCCTCCTCCGACAGTGGAAAGCATTGGCAGTCTTGCGAAGAACTGTAGTGCCTTTAGGAAGGAGTACGGGTTCATAACAAGCTCTCTGACAAAGGAGGAAAGTAACTTCCCCATTGCCTTCAGTATCCTCGTCTTTAAGGATGCCTACCAGGTACTGTTTTCGGTATCTGACCATAATATAGTAATCACAGACCTTCACTACTGGATAAGCGACCCAGGTTTATGTCCAGTGTAAGTCTCGGCTTTCCGTTAGACAGGCTTCGTGTTTCGGTTCTTTGCTCTCATACCTTAAGAAAATTCTTAAAATAGATGTAATAGATGTTTTGTTTTCGTAACAGAACAATCTATACAATTGTTTCCCCCCAAAAAATCAAAAACAATGTTTTTTTAATTGTTAGTGGTAAAACAAGTCAATAGCATCTGTTGTGACCATGTTTTTATTTAAAAAAATTGTCGAAAAATCTACATGCGTTTTCTATAAACAAACAGAATACATTTTACATAAAATACTGTTTATTTTGCAAACTTCTTTAACAAAGTTATGATGAAAGAAATGTTTAATTACTCACCTAAAATTTCTTCTACGTTAGGAAGATCCGCCATTTTGACAGAAAACGGAAGCTAAAGCCCTTCATTTTTAGGGTTTGTTACTCCTATGATAGAGCAAAGAGGCAACGAATGAGAGACACTTATCCAGTGATGAAACAGTCATTGACTTTACTTTGGACAAATTAGGATGTACAAGAACCAGTTTAAATGCGCGAATAGGAACTCAAATAAAAATAAAGTAAAACCTGTTAATTATGACTTTCCTAATTACTATCCCCCCATTATTAGAACATTAGACCCAAGAACATTTCGCGGATGTATTTCGCTATATAAAAGCTATATCTCTTAGGAGAACATCCCCAACCCGACTTGTGACCGACAAGTTATTACCACTTCTTGGTAAATGTCGTTTGCTGAACAAAATATTAAGTCAGGAAAAACACTGAAGATTAGCATTACCCTGTATTAAGATTTTCTACAGAAATCGCGTAAAATAAGTAAAATTTGAAAGAGTCTGCTTGTTATATTGATCACCTGTCATTTCGACTCAAATATTTTCGCTCCAGTCATAGTTACTCTATCGTCCCAACACCGAAAATCAAATCCATCCAGACCCAAAAGACGAATCGAGCTCCAATGACAGGAGTAGTTATTAACGCAAAAATATTATTAACAAAACCATCCGTTGTTTGAACAAGTTTAGCTGCCTTCGTATTAAACAAAAATGGCCGGTCTTTAATACATATTCGTAAAACAAATCAAACAATGGCGCATAATGTGATTTTCTTTTAAATCGTTGTTTTTAAAAGCCTTTACCGTCATTATTCTTTAGTTTGGAGGTTCGTATTAAATGTTTCTGCAGACATTTTGGTAAAAATCTCACAATCTCGCACAAACGCGATTTCCTCGAATCAATTAAAGAAAGAATAACAGCATTTCTCACAATTATTCTTTAGTTTGAACGTTTTTATTAAATGCATATGCAGATGTTTGGTTGATATGAAACAGGTGTTACTCCTCGAGCATTCATTTAACCTGGGCCTTGTCGATTCGACTTTCAGTGTTAGGACGATGTGGTCTTACGTGGGACGATTATATGGCGGAGTCAATATGGTTTTTGGTTAAAATAATCGCTCCACATCATTGTTGTCTCTTTATCAGCGCACACCAGTCGATTGTGCTTCATTAACGACCTCTTGCAGAAGTCACGTGTCTATAGAAATAAATTATTGTGACCTCTGTTTGCGCTTTATTTAACTTTTTACTGAAATCATGTTCAAAAATATAATTAGTACATTTTAAGAGAGAGTCTTTGTGTGACACGGTACGTATGAACTAATCAATTACTCTTACCTGGAGAATTAGTTCCCCTATAAATCTTCGGTACAGCCTAACAATGGCAGACAAAGCATGACCAAGTGAAAGCAAAAATAACAAAAAGCATGATATGGTTTTTAAGAGCATTATTTCAACATTTAAATAAATGAACTTGAATTTATAGGTGTTAGAAGTCATGGTTAGTGGAATGAGAGCAGACTGGATGATCTCCCCTTCTAAGTTACTACCCGGTTGTGTTGGATGTAAGGGAGTTTTAATATGAAGGTTTTACTATCTAAAGGGTTTCAGTCTGTATTCAATGAGGGTCGAGGGCCTCATTAAGTCCGATTTTTACACTTAAAGCTGTGATTAGCGCCTTTGAACCTTGAAGTGGCTGCTGGTCGGTAAGGTTTTATGAGCGAACCTTCGTATTGATATTCTTTGACATTAAAGTGCTACAGGGCCCATAAACCGACTCTGATTTATAACATCATCATTCAAGGATAATAGCATTTATACTGCCGAAGCCTGCAGTGTGCTCATGTTTGCTACATGTGACCTCAGCCTTGCACTGGACCATCTGTTTGCTTGGTAGGTGGTGAAGCTGTTACAAGTCGTCTATCGACCCCAAAATGTCTACTGCCTCCACGTCGACAGCAAGTCTGACACGTCACATCATGACGCAATGGTAGCCATAGTTAACTGCTTCGACAACGTATTTCTGACGTCACGGAGTGTCGACGTTCGATGGGGGAAGTTCACTGTGCTGGAACCAGAACTGATCTGCATGAAAGACCTGTGGGCATATAAGAAGTGGAAATATTTTATCAACCTGACGGGGCAGGAGTTTCCACTGAGAACCAACTTCGAGCTTGTTCGTATTTTAACAGCATACAACGGGTCCAACGATATAGAAGGGACAGTGAAAAGGTGGGTTTTAGAAGAAGTAAGCTTTATCGAGAAAATGTCTTATCATGCAAATGAATAGATAAATAGGAGAAAACTAACACCATTTATAATAACATCATTGCTGCTTTTTGCTACTTCTGCTCTAACAGTAAACTATCGACACTGAGCTTTATCTAGCCATTAGAAAAAGATTGGACCCCAGTAGTCCTTTAAATTAGTTCCTTGACAACTGTTGCTAGGGCTAACAAAGGACGCTGGGCAGCAGCAGGTCCACCCCCGCGCGGCATCGTCCCGGTGAAGGGGTCAGTGCACATCGCTGTCAATCGGGACTTCGTAGACTACGTTCTTCACAGTCCAGTCGCTCAAGACTTTCTCAACTGGACTCGACTTGTTTTTATTCCTGATGAGACTTTCTTCTCCTCCCTCAACCACAACCCGCAGCTTGGCATCAGAGGTTCCTATAAAGGTGGGCACGCAACAACAGCACTGCATTGATTTCACTGACCTGGCGATTATGGCCCTATGATCTGTGTGTATAATGTGATCTCACTCACTTGAATTTCCGCCGTAATACCTCTCCAATACTCTTATACACTGACGACCCTGATTTGCTATTTTGCCATGACCCCATCTATCCATGACTGGGCCATCACGGAGGGCGGCCACAACCGCACAACGTGTTTTGAATGAGGAATTAAAGAAAATTTCATTAAAATTAAAATTTATTAAAATTTTGCTGAAGTGGTGTTAGTAGAAGTGGAAGGAGCTACGGAAGGCCAAGACAACAAGTATTCTTCATCAATAAACAGTAGCTGATGGGTAGTAAATAGTATTTAAAGTCACAACTTAGCAGTATTTATAGGCTAATCCATGTCCACGATTATTTTTAAGTAGGTATATTTCATGATAAGTTTACCAAACTCAGTTTACGAGATACAAACCTTTGAACACAGAATTTCGCACCGAGGTTTTGGAAAGAGGCCCAAACCGCTTCAAGTGTCGGCCTACTGACGGGGCAAAGCCTCATTAGCACATAATCAACATTCTCGAACTGACTACACACTTCGGTCATGTGAGAAGTACGAGTTTAGGTCAACCCATTAGTGCTTCTTAAAAGACAATACGATACACGGATACATGTATGGAGCAAAGTAATAACAGCTGTATGGTCGGTTAGCTTGATAGCAAATCAAGCTTCACGTCTTGTTTGGCGGTTCGCTGGCGCTACGGGCAGCGCTTGTCACCCAAACAGTCAGGACTGGCTGTCTTGGGTTCAGATCTTGTCTAGGTCACGCTGTTCTTTTTCTGCGTGTGACCTCTGTTTATAGGACTGGCTGCTCTGCTGTGATTTGACCTTAATTGCTTGCTCAGTGTAAAACACTAATACTCGCCCCACCCCTCTACCAATTAACGTTTGTTTGACGCGGGATAACTTTAAAGACCAACCTGAATGGTTTGCGTTTTTTGCAGATGTCGGTAGATATAGGCGATATAAACCTAACCTGTAAATTGCAGCCTCCAAAACCCATCCGTTAATTAATTATCCGCTAGCAAAGAACGCGATTCGCACCTGCGATCAACGAGCGCCGTTAACAGTGTACTACGTCACACTAGCGCACCATTCACAATAATAATAATAATAATAGTGAAGATTTTTATAGCGCATATTCACACTCATAGAGAGCATGCTCTTAGCGCTTAAAACGAGGAAGAGACGTGGACTAAGTAGACACAGAACAAAGGGGACGAAAGAAAACGACAGTACTGACGACGAAACAGAAAACAAAAGGCATCAAGTAACAGGAACAGAAAATATAGTGATTCTGCGAGAAAGATGGGTAAAGTAGCAAGAGGGAAGGGGGCGGGGTTAAGAAGGACTAGCATTGTGCGGACTGTGTTAGGAGAAATGCTCAAGGAAGAGGTGCGTTTTCAGTGCAGATTTGAAAGATTCAGTTGTAGGAAGATGGCGGATATGGAAAGGAAGAGAGTTCCATTATTTTGCAGCACAGTAGTCAAAAGTCCTGTGACCATATGTTGTTGTTCTGGTGACAGGAACAGTTAGGATACGGTCGTCAGACGAAGAGCGTAGTTGTCTGGACGGAGAGTAAGGGATGAGAAGTTCAGAGAAATAGTCAGGACAGGAGCCAGCAAAGAAATTAAAACACAGCACAGACAGTTTGTACTGAATGCGAGAACGGATGGGTAGCCAGTGTAGAGAACGAAGGAGAGGAGTGACATGGTCCCGTTTCCTTGCTCTAAGCACCAGACGCGCAGCAGAGTTCTGTACTCTCTGGAGTCTCTGAATGAGGGATTGAGGGCAGCCTGCCAGCAAGGAGTTGCAGTAGTCAAGTCGAGAAAGAACAAACGCACAGACAAGAGTGTTGGTAGCGCGTGTAGAGAGAAAGTGACGGATAGCACTGATCTTACGGAGCTCATAGTAGGCAGACTGACAGACAGATGCTACATGTCTATCGAGTGTCATGTCATCAGTGACAATAAATCTCAGATTCCTAACAGATGACGTGAAGGTGATGTTGCTGTCGCCCACCTTGATGTGATTGGGCAGACTGACGAGTGAAGGTTGATGTCTTCACAACATTGGCAGTCGTCAACACCAAACAGAGAGAGAGAGAGAGTGTGAGCGACAGTTGGGATTATTCGGACGTTAAAGTCTGCTTTTCTCTTGCTAAAGTAGCAGTTTTTTCAGAACCACGAGAAATACAGACTTTCAGCGTCCGAATAACCCGAACTGTCGCTCATTCTCTCTCTCTCTGTTTGGTGTTGACTGCTGCCAGTGTTGTGAATGGTGCACTAGTGTGACGTAGTACACTGTTAGCGACGCTTGTTGATCGTAAGTGCGAATCGTAGCGGATAATTAATTAACGGATGGATTTTGGAGGCTAAAATGTACAGGTTAGGGCAGAACTTTGATATGGAGGGGGGGGGGGCAAGCTGCGTCATAGGGCAGGCTATGCTATTTTGTGAGAGGGGAGAGCGGGTAGGATCGATGTTTGAGAGGGGTGTGAGGTTGGGCGTTGGTTGGTGTTGTGTGTGATTTATGAAGTGGGATTAGGTTTAGGGTTTGGGTTAGGGGTAGGGTTTGTGTTAGGGTTAGGTTTATGGGTTTGGGTTAGGGGTAGAGGTAGGGTTTGGGTTAGGGTTAAGTTATATTATAGTGAATTGAGCAGACGACTAATGTTGAGGACTGGTCGAGTGACGTTATGGTGATTGACGTAGAGGTGTGCCAAATGACTGGCTGGTTTTGGGATGGTTTTAATCATGTGATATTTGGTGCGGGAAAGTTTGTTGATTTGATTTCATGTTAGCAGACGAGAGAAAGTCGAGAGGAGACGACAAGATGACGAGTGTGGATGGAAATTTGGGGAAAATTTGTGGTGCAGTTCAGGAGGGTGTAGCGAGGAGACAGCAGAAGTTGAGTGATGTGATAGATTTACGAAATTTTCGGAGGAGGACAAATTTGGTTCAGTTTTGGATATTATTTCTCGGAAAAATTGGAGTAAGAATTCGAAGAAGATAGAGCAGACGATATCAGGGGAGTTTAGCGAGGAGACAGCAGAAGTTGAGTGACGTGATAGTGACGTCACCATTTTGCATAGTTCCGCCTACAGGTAAGCCATTTTTGTTATGGCCGTCGCGTTGCCCCCCCCCCTATATCAAAGCTGTTCCCAGGTTAGGTTTATATCGCCTGTATCTACCGATATATGAAAACTTCGAAAACCATTCAGGTTGGTCTTTAAGCGGCCAGTTGGAATTCTTAATGATCTTTTATTCCTATCGTTATTCAGTATCAACGTAGTTCTTATCTTGGGTGTCGTGATTAGAAAAACTTCTGACATTCTCCTCTCTCGGTCTTTCTCTTCCTGCATTTCCCCCTTTTCCAGCTCTCCTTCATTCCACAGTTCCTCTTTTTAACTCCTTACTTCCTGCAGTATTTACTTTGTGTAGTGGAAAGAAGAATGGGGAAAAGAAGCATACCCTTGTAATTTCCCTGCCTTTCTTTACTTTTTCTGGCGTTTATCGCACATCAGGATTATATATAAGATGTCGCCTCTCTTTTCATTAAATAGCCCTAAAATACACTGAATTATAGTTTCACCATGAGCATGACATCGTGTTGAGAACTATTAAAGAATATTAAAATGTAACAAGGCTTTCTTTAAGGACCTGCTACTCAGTTTGGCTTGGCTGCATAAAATTGTACACGGCCTCTCCAGAAGGAACTCAATAAATTTGAAACGTTAAAGGGGCCCTCCGGGCGTTTATTAAAAAGGCAAGCTGATCCCTTATTCCAGTCCTGCTCCAAAGAAAAAAAACTTTACTGCTGTCTTACCATTTGGCAAAGACCGATGCAGGAAGAAAGCACTTTCCTTTTCATGTCTGTCTGTCTGTCTGTCTGTCTGTGTGTCTGTCTGTGTCTGAGTTTGTTTCTGTGTTTCTGCCTTCCTACTATGCATGTCTAAAAACTAAAGCTCGGGATTTTTTCTTTTCTAGGCCCTCCCGAAACGGATGCGGTAGTCAAACCATTTTTGACGCGGTTCAAGAACTGGGGAAGCCAAATCTTTGGTTACAAATGCGCCGGTAAAATGCGCGTGCGCCAGGTGTGCATATTGTCCACAGGTGACCTCCCTTTACTTGACAAGCGCCCAGAGATGTTTGCCAACAAGTTCTACCAGGAGTACAGTCGTGTGGCACTGGAGTGTCTGCACGAACGACTCTACAACCACACAAGGGACGAGTTCTTAGGCACAATGTACTTTAATGCAAGTTATTATGAAAATCTGGCCTACTTAAAAAATACTGTGACAGCGGAGGAGGCCATGAAGTATCGTGAGCTTGATCCAAAATTGTGAGTCAGGTTAGTATTTCTGTCAGGGTAGGCATGAGGATGTTGAACATGTTTCTACGTCTTCCTAATAAAAATTATTTTCTGAGTTAAAAAAAAAATTAACAACAGTTCTTGTTAAACCTCTGAGGGAAAGAAAGAGAGAGAGAGAGAGAGAGAGAGAGAGAAGGAAATGAAGAGATTAACAAATTATATATTTATTTTCCTATCCAAGACAAGGAATAGTTTAGCATTCTACGTTCGCAATGTAAAACAGGAAATAAAAACGTATATCAAACTTTTCCTGTCAAGGACTAAGGTGTTATATTTGTACACATGTATTGTGCATGCAGACAAGAACACCCCAAGGACACAGTTAATATCCGTGAGAGTCATGGGCACGGTCATGTCCAGTCGTTCGTCAAGTCTTAGTCCATTATCAAGGCCATGCTGAGTCAATGTGGAACTTTTTTTTAACTGGCCCACAAAACCATGTGGTCTGGCTTAGGCCAAGGCAGCCGCATGCGGGACTCGAAATTCAGTCAATCTTGAAGCTTTTTTCATAGCAACATATCTAAATTAGGCATGCCTCTCGGCGGCTGCTCGCGGCAGGTATGTATGTGGGCATCAACCCAAGTCGATGGTAGACCACTTCCGGTTTGATGTTGGCTGTTGAGAGGTGTAGCGTTCTTCGAACCTGTTGGCTCTTACAATTGAAAAAGAGATGCACGTTGGCATTGTTGTGTACCTCAGTGTACAGTTCAATCTTACCAGCATTAGCCTTTCATGGATTTCTAAAGGATGAGATATGAAAAAGCTCTGGTTTGTAAACATTCGTTTGGGTGTATTAGTTTATTTGTCTGTTTTTGTGTGTAGCATGTGTGTCGACACTTTGTAAATGCCATGAACTTCTTCACTAGGAGAATGTATATGTGTACAAAATAGTTATTTTTATTTAAAAAGTAGTAGTAGTCACGGATATGCTATGTGTAAAATGGACTTAGAAGAGTAGGGCTGCGCTAAGGGCACCAAACTTCTAGAATAAACTACAGTAGCCAACATCATCCAAGCGTATAAAAACAGGTGAGCTACTTTTGTGGTTCACTCTGTACTACGAAAGGCGGTATTCTAGAAATAAAAACCCCGTTCACTTTACAAAAGTCATTTTACTGAAATAAAATTAGTCATTAATAATTTTTTTGTGCTCAACATGAATATGACAATCAAAATGCAACATTGCTCTAGTTTTTTGTAATCTACAATAATTATTGTGTACATCACGAAATGCTAATAGTAATTGAACTTGGCTAATACTTGTAAAACATCAAGTCATAGACTCGTCTTAGTTTTTTTGCCTGTTTCTTGTACAGCTGCTCGGGAGCATTTCCAGCAGTAGTCAGCCAACATGATAGTGGACAACTTTCCCTGGTATTTTTTTCCATTGTTGCGATATCTTGAGGCCGCCCAAAGGAAACTTGGAGAAAAACATCGGAAGGGAGATGAAAGGAAAGGGCTGGACATGGGGGTCGCCTGGAGCGGGTTTCAACCGATCCACATCAGTGGCGGGTTCTGGTTGAGGCCTTATGTGCAACTAGCATGAAGAGGCTTGGTTGGTTGGTTGATTGATTGATTGATTGATTGATTGATTAAAACATTCGCCATGTTCATCACTAACCATACCACAGTTTTCAGGAAAGAAATCCAGATGGGAATGAAGAAAGGAGATCTATAGAGACATATTGCAGCCAAGTTTGTAGTGCTGCATCAGCTTGTCTTCTAACAGTTCCTTGTAGTTTTCTGGCCAAACATTCCCGAGAAAGTTTGTAGACACTAGGCGAAAAGCATTCCATGCTTGTTTCGCATCATCCTGCAGCAAGTTGTTGAATCGGTCAATTTTGAAGAGCTTTCGAATCTGAGGACACACAAAACTCCCTCTTTTATCTTTGCCTCGCTGTGTCCAGGGAATTTTTCATGCAGGTATCGGATTTATCAAACTCATTTATTATTATTATTATTATTATTATTATTATTATTATTATTATTATTATTATTATTAATAAGTGTTCAAAAGCCTTGGTGGAACAGCGGCACGTTCTTGAGTAGCCTCATGACCGTGTGACGCAGACTTGCTTGTGACATCACACCATGACGCAATAATGAATGCGAGACGTCGGAGTTACAAAAGATTAACTTTTGGAGTAAGTTGTCATGGTGTGGTGTAGCTGTACCCGACACAGTCTATATCAGGTGAGAATCCATGCCGATTTCACCGCTAAGTAAATTAATGTATTTGATCGGCGTAGATCCCACATAGCCATAGCTAGTGCCGCTAGGCGATCACCTGGGTGACCCAGCTGCTTCGCATGTGATTGGTCAAGACCTGTGGACGGGGAAATTAAGTTAGTGGGCATAACGTTTCCCTGGGCATTCAGCGGCAATCTGTCAGTGTAGACTGACCTGCACACCATTAACAGACGATTATAAAGGACGCCGATATCTCTCTCTCTCTCTACCGAAGGGTAGAAATTTTGCATTGGGAAGTACACCACCACCAGACGTTTCACAACGGGCGCAGGGGTCTCTCTATCAAAGGCTAGAGATTGAGAGTGTGCTTACACTGGGGTGTAAGCACCACTAAGCTGTTCTAGGTTCAGCTCACATCCTTCCAGCAAGAACCGGATAACGCAGAGTTGACAGTTGTCCACTACACCCCGCCGGGATCTACTCCAGAGTTCCGTGGGAGTCTTCATATTGTGATTCTTGTCTTTGGATAAACCTTTCTGTGCGAACTTACATTCGTCTTGGATTCAGTTTGCCGGTCAGCAACCCATGTGTAACCTGTCTGAAAGTTGTCCACCTACCTTGGATATACCTGACCAGCGAAACGACAAAGTGACAGGTGACTTTTACCCTAATCTTCAGAGTTAGACAGTTATATCAGTTCTAGACTGTTCTCTATTTCTTTTTAACATCTCATTTCTACTTTTATATTTGGAACATTAAATGTTGGAATCGTTGGCCGGCCCTTTTTGTCTGGAAAAGGAAGAAGATTGCCGCGAGCGTAGCTACATGTAGATGTAAACTCACGCTCGCATCCATTTATAAGTGCACTCTTCACCCAAAACGTTACATCGGAAAGCTGGCGAATTCTGGGCCATAGCGTTCATGAAGTAATTGTGACATCTAAAAGATTCCATTGTTCGAGTCTTGAAACTAGCAATTCTGCCTTGTTCTTGGATAAGTTCGAATCACGAACCAGGTCACTTAGTTTTCCCTGTGTTATTCAGTATGGGGCTGATGATGCACTACAGTGAAAATCTGGATCACTGCATGCTGAATGATCAGAAGAACAGGTCGTCTCACCCTCGTCCTCATCAGGTGAATCAAGATAATATTCTGCTGGAGGTTCTGGAATAGGAAGTCCCTCACCATGTGGAACTGGTCTCAATGGAGACGGAATGTTGGGGTAGACTATTCTCGACTTCTTTTGCTTTGTTATTCCGCAGGAAAGAGGAGGAACCAAGCAGAAGTAGCAGTCATTTGTGTGGTTGCTTGGCTCTCTCCACATCATGGGGACTACAAACGACATTAATGGTCTTTTGCCATTCAACCACTGTGAAAGCTGTGTTACACATGTAGTACAGAATATATGCGGGGCCCAAGGCTTGTCTTGGTCGCCAATCTTGTATCCGAAGTAAAGATGACATGCCTTCTTCACTTGAGAAGTGATGCTTTTCTTCTGGTTGGTAAATATCACTTCCCCACGAATATAGCAAACATTGTCTACGGTATTAAAGCACTTTCGAGACATTAGTGTTCTGTATTGTAACTAAATGGATAAAAATAACAGTTTTATGTAACAGTAGCTTAAACTATGTCCTACAAAATCTGAAATATCTTTAATGCTCAACTGGTTAGTTGGTTTAGGAAAGTGCTTCCACCTTGCGGTGATTTTGCACTATGGAGAGAAGGGAGTGGGTAGGAAACCGGAGTACCCGTAGAAAACCCCCGGTGCCCAGTCCCGCGAACAGGTGTCATATACAGAGTGTCCTAAGACGAGATCTGAACCCTGAGCCGCTCACTGCAGTGGTGACAAGCGAGTGTTTTAACCACCACACTACCGGGGCCCCTTGGGTGACCCTGCTCACCGACTGCCGCTTACCCGCTAGTCTGTCACTATAACCGTCCCGATAACTGCTTACCCGTCTGTCAGCACCCTCCCGATAACTACTTACCTGTCTGTCAACACCCTCCCGATAACTACTTACCTGTCTGTCAGCACCCTCCCGATAACTGCTCACCTGTCTGTCATCACAGAAGGGAGACTAGTATCACTAACAACGGATGCTTCGTTGCGTGACCTCCCATGCTTCATCACCACTGGGTCAAAGATTTGTGTAAAATCAGTCAAGAGCTGGGAGTAACCGTAAGAACTTTTCGTAAACCTAAGAACTTATCATTTCAACTTATGGAGGGATACTAGATGATTTTTTTTGGTAGAGTGCTTTTTGACTGTTCCATTGAGTATATATATATATATATCGATAGGACACATGAACTATAGTGAGATAAAAAAAGTTTGTATGACTGTAACCATTGGAAACGATCCAAAATAACCACTAAACAACACATTTAAAATTTAATGGTATCACAATCGTGTTATATGATACAAATCTGTTTGCTGCAATTTGTTCATGCAATACCTAGGAAGTTATGCGGTGACATGAAATTCAACTTATACTTTATTTTTATGAATCGTTCCAACTTTTTACGTATGAAAATTACCAAACAATTACAACTGAAACATAATTTGGTGCTTAATTATCCTTCCTAATTTTCCTTGTGTAATTTTAAAGAACTATGGATAAACACACAGCCTGCAAATTTTCTTAGCTTCGACTTTATTGGTTAGGTAGTTCTTGGAATGAGACAAAAGGTGAAGCTGAGAAGTGGGAAAGAAGTAAGAGTAGTTTTTGTAGAAAAGTGGGCTGTTAGAAAAAAACAAAACTAAAAAAAACTAAAAATGTGATTGCACATTATAGTCAAGTTTGCATTCTGCAGATAGATTAACTTCAGTACTTTCTAATATTGGTATCCACTACTTATTCCACAAATTTACTTTTGATGTAGTCAAAGTACGTCTCATTAAAATGTAAAACAAATGATCTAAAAATGTACGTCCTCTAGGAAAAACATCGATGAAATAAAGTACTCTTCAAAGTGTTTTGAACTACATAAAGTTAGTAAGGCACAGAAATGGTGTTCTAGATAAAAAATATATAATAATCTCAAAACTGTACTTTTTGTCTAAATACACTACCGTGTCCTCCCTGTTCAGGCCGGGGAATGACTGGATATCTTTTAACTTGAAGAGATGGCTAAAGTCTAAGAGTGTGATCGAGTTGTGTTGACGACTAACTGCGATTAAAATTTCTAGACTCTTTTTGCTATGGAACTTTGTAAAATTTTCAACACTAATTTTAGAGTAAGTTCATGATGTAGCGTAGAATAATTGTTTTTACTTAGGGGGACGCTTACACTGTAGTTAAGAATAACTGTAATTCTGACTCTCCTCCGGGCAAGATGGGGGTGGATATCTGGCTGTATTTATGTCTACATTTTGTGTTATCTCTGTGTTATCTTATTTCAACCGCCCTGGCTATCTTCTTTCAGCTGCAAGACATTATCCTCACTTCAGCTGGGCAAGTCTTGTCCATAGACGATAAAGTAGTTAGATAGCTAGTGGGATATGTCATTTATTGTCTCGAGTCTTTTGCTCAGTCAAACAGAACATGATGTGGGCAATCAGAATCAGTAGTATTGTTCTTTGTTGAAAGAATATACACGAATGGAAGAGTGTGCAGCTGTCTCAAGTGAATGTGTTTTGTAACGCGTTGTTCGTTTCTTTAAAGCATTGAGCTACATTTGGAGATTGTATCCTGAGGTACAGGTATGTTTCATCTTCTTCATCATCGTCTCGTTATTCGACGATAAGGTTTTGATCATGGAGAACACGCATTTTTTCACACAAGGGCCATATTTCTAGTTTTAAACACTTTTTAGTTATTTAGTTTAAAATTTTTTTATTGAATGCTCATAAACTCGGTGCACGACACGGTCTTAGAACTTTCCTAACTATAATCGTTTTGAACAACAACAACAACAACAACAACAACAACAACAACAACAACAACAACAAAGCAGGACTTCCGCGACCGTCTGAACACTGTAGTGTGAAAATCGCTGCGAAAGGAATACTTTCAACCCAAGTGGGAGAAATACAAAATCAAGTTGCATGTGTGACCAACGTGGCAAGCACAGTCAGTACAGTAGGATATGAGTGTTGTCGTGTGTAAACAGGTTACCACGTGACTCGACAGGCCATTTCGACCACTAGAGACGCGACAACCGCTGCGATGAGAAGATTTGAACATTTCCTAGATGGTAGAGATTCCGGGAGCAAAGTTGATTGGAGGTGCAAGGCAGCAGCTGATGCTCCATTTGACCGATGTACCACACCGCAACTGGACGAAGCTTCAAATTTAATCACTTCCCGATAGTACAAGGCCCGTGTTAAATTTAACCGATACAAAAAAAAAACCAAAAAAACCAAAAACCAAAAAAACCAAAAAAAAAAAAAAAAAAACCAAAAACAAAAACAAAAAAACCCAGCTAAAATATTTCTCATCCTCTTCATTAAAGGTAGATCAATAATGACACACAAACATCATATGTACAAGTTCCGAACCGGAGAGTCCCCAGAGTCCCCAGGCACAGCCCCAGTGACAGCAGCCCACTTCCTGCAGGACTGTCCAACCCACCAGAACAGAAGTGTATAGAGAAGACCTGATGATACACCGATGAAGGAAAAGGTCTTTTGATGCCTGTGGTGTCTACAATGCACAGCAGACTTTGTTAAAGTCTCTGGAGTTGCTGTCTGAACGTTCGACGAAGATTCGCGGCACACAGCTGTCCGTCCACGCCCCACTGCTCACACAGGTGTTCGCCCGCTGTTCTCTGATTTCACTGCCTGTGGTTTAATGGGATTGAACCCGATATATCTGATCAAGCGCCTCACCTCTATAACTTGACCTGTCTGCAAAGTCCTCTCAACACAACTATACCACACGTACGAATGCTCTTCTCTTAATGCATGAGAGTTTGCGACAAAACTAAACAATATCTCAGAGTAGCAGCAAGAGGGAAAATCATCTAAAATAAATCTTCAGGAGGTAACACACCACTCAAGGAATTCACTTTCTCCTTGCATTGTACTACAACAGTTTCGATGCACGTTGACTTTATAAAACCCCGGTATAATCCGCACAAAAAGAAAATAACAAAAAAAAAAAAAAACCCCAACATCATCATACTCATTTTCATAGCCCGCCCAGCATCGCTACCGCTGTGTGGGCCGAATAAGCCCTCCTCTGTTGCCCTCACCCCACATCAAATGTGAGCCACATAGTAATGTATAATAATATACACGAGTAAAATATAGTTCGCAAGTGACTAATTTACTACAGCGTCGACCGATGAACATTGAAATTATTTTGTCAAACCGCGGACTTGAGCTGCACCTTCACCAGCAGGCAATGCAAGATCTTCAATATTTCTAGTGATATTTTATTTTATTGAAATCCAAACTCCTGAAACAATCTTTCGTCGTTAAAGTTCATCACTGGGTCGATGAGTTACTTGTAAAAGACCTCGAGTTCTTCCACAAAGTTGATTGGGATAATCACGGTCATCGCCATTAAAACTGTTTTATCCGGCTCCGAGAGACTTAAAATGTTTCATAGAAAACTACCTTTAAAAAGTAGCTAAAACAGTGGCGTGAAGTATAGATGATTTGGGAACGATTTTGGTAAAAAGTTTCTTTTTCTTTTTTTGCTTCGAGCAGTATTAAGTTTTAGATGAAGTTGTGCAGCTGGGATCTTTCTCTCTCTCTATCACACACACACACCTTCCTGTCTTTTGGTGAAAAACATGTAATCAAACATAACTATCGCAAGCGGTATCTGTGATCATTGCCAACATATTTATCACTATTATCATGCCTCCGCCACTACTACATTCACTCGTCACCATTACCACCAGGACCGCTAATACCAATACTACCGCCACCATTATCCCTATCTCTACAACCGCCTCTAATACCATAGCCACAAGCACCAGCCCCACCGCCGCTAATACCATCACATCCATCACAATATAACGCCACGACATCCGCCACTAATACATGAACCCCAGTCACCATTACCACCACCAGCGCCACCACCACTAATACAACACACCATTACCACGGACCTTCATCTACTGGATACGTGTCTCAGGTTTATATACCGGTGTAAGTCTCGGCTTTCCTTATCAGCGAGCCCGTGTTTCCGGTTCCGGTTTGCTGTTGTGAAGAGACACGGTCCTTCATTTAATTTGAATAGGTCAGTGGTTTGCAGACATAAATGGATTCGAAAAAAATGGACAGGTGCAAATTGTTGCATTGTTGGATGTCATACCAATAAAGCGAGATGTCGTTATCCTCAACAAAAAGTAAACATCTATCCTCCTCGCCATCATAGCTTACAATACCAACCGACCTTAGCAACGGGGGACTTCCCTATTGTCGTCTGATAGTAAATGGCGTTATCGTGAACTCAGTAGAGCAAAATCAAACTCAATGCTTTAAAAAAAAATTGTTAGTGGTGGAGCAAGTCAATAGCATCTGTTGTGACGATGTTTTTATATTTAATTGGCGATAAACCCACATGCGTTTTCTATAAACAACCAAAATACATTTTACAGAAAATACTACTGTTGATTTTGCAATCAGTCTTCTTTAACAAGGTTCTTATGACAGAAAAGCTTAATTACTTCTAAAATTTCTTGGACGTTAGGAAAACCCGCCATTTTGAAATCGGAAACGGAAGTGAAAACCTAACGTTTGTAGGGTTTGTTACAATTGGTCACTCCTATGATAGCGCAAAGAGGCAACGAATGAGAGACTCCTCCAGTAGACGAAGGTCCGTGCCATTACTATTAGTAACCCGCTTCAACCGCTACTAAAACCCACACCACCGTCATTTGGCCACCATCACCGTTGTCGATATCAGAATAAAGATTAAAAAAGCCAACACCAACAATTGTTTTTACTCCTTCTTTGACAGCTGCAGATGTCGACTGACATCTTAATCGGATCTGACATGATTTATGTTGGTTGATACATTAGTTCATTTTCAACATTTCTTATCTAAATTACAAAAAAAGTCTAACAGTGTCACAAAAGAGTGAGGGGATGGGAGGTCAGTATACTTTTTCCCTTCCCTATCTAGCAGCTCTACCCCTGTGGTGATAAGAGTTATCCCGGTAGAGACATCCGGGGTTTTATGTACGATTTCGTGATGTTCGAGATGGCGGGTTAGCCATATTGCTTTTTATTAAGTCAATAGATTTTGTCATCAAATCCACAGTGTCTTGTGTTGGTCGGCTGAGAGCTCGTAGCCCGATACATGGTGTCAGAAGTCGGATCAGTTATATGTAACAGAGAATCAAGCAAGCTGCTGAATGGCTCCGTTTAGAGCGCCAGAACAATTTAACTTTTCTCAGCCAAATTCGTGGCCTGAGTGGAAGCAACGATTTCAGCGTTTCAGATGTGCATCAAAATTAGATAAAAACGATGAAGCAGTTCAGGTCAGTGCTTTGATCTACACTATGGGCAACGACGCAGAACGCATTTTAATGTCATTTGGTCTAGATGCACGCCAGCAGCAAGAGTGTGACACTGTTCTGGGAAAGTTCGATGACTATTTTGTTCCATATCATCCATGAGCGTGCACGATTTCACGCTAGAAATCAGAAACCAGACGAGAGTGTCGAAGAATACATTAGAGATTTGTACGAGCTCGCTGCAAAGGCAGACATAAGAGACAAAGATGAAGCCATCAGAGATCGCCTCGTGCTAGGGATCTTCGACAGAGACTTGTCTGGAAAATTACAATTAAAGGCAGATTTAGCACACGTGTTTGCCCAGCTCAGGGAAGGAAGTGTAACAAGTGTGATAGGCTTGGACACTTTGCTACAGTGTGCGGAACAAAGTTAGTGCAGGCACTTGAAGAAAAACAAGTATAGGAATATTTTGTAGGGACTTTGTGCAATGACAGTAGAGAACCACCATGGACAACTGTACTACAGTTTGGCGGTTGTGATGTCGAATTCAAAATTGACACAGGGGCAGATGTTTCTGTCATTTCATCTACACAGTTCAAAAAGTTTTCACCGCGTCTCAAGCTATTGAAGACCAGGTTTCTATCAGATTCCCCTTGATCCAGATTCTGCAAAACTTACTACATTCATCACTCCACGCGGGAGATATTTCTTCAAGAGATTACCATTTGGCATTTCATCAGCTCCAGAGCTATTTCAGAGAACCATGGAGACTATCCTAAAGGATGTACCCAATATAATCTGCTATTTTGATGATATCCTTGCTTATAGTGAGAATGAACAAGCTCACGAGAAACATATTGAGATGGTAATGAAAACACTTGCCAGTGCTAACCTGAAACTCAGCTATGAGAAATGTGAGCTCAGGAAGCATGAGATTGAATTTTTGGGTCATAGAATCAGAAAGAATGGAATTTCATCAGACCCAGGAAAGGTTGAAGCAATAATCACCATGCCCGATCCAACTAATGTACCCGAGTTGAGGAGGATGCTGGGCATGTGCAACTTCTTAGAGCGGTATTTGCCAAGTCTGTCTACAGTACTTCAGCCACTGACGCAACTGCTGGGGAAGGATCGAGAGTGGAGTTGGGGCTCAATGCAAGTCACAGCCATGGCAGATGTGAAGGAACTGCTTACTTCAGCACCCAACGCTCGCATTCTACGATCCGGTAAAGCCTACAATTGTCAGCTCAGATGCTAGTAGTTATGGCATTGGTGGCGTGTTGCTACAGCAGCATCCTGAAGGTCTCAAAGCTGTGGCATATTGTTCAAGAACATTGACTGCTAGTGAATGCAGATATGCACAGATAGAGAAAAAAACACTGGCAGCAGTCTGGGCTTGTGACAAGTTCAGCAGATACTTGATTGGTCTTGACAATGTTCGACCTCAGACTGATCACAAACCTATTGTGCCACTAATCAACAATCGTGACTTGCAAGATACTCCTATCAGATGCCAACGCATGTTGATGCGCTTCATGAGATTCAGCATCACCGCAGAATATGTGCCAGGGAAGAAGCTTGTCATTGCAGATGCTCTATCCCGAAGTCCTCAGTTAACCACTGCTGAATCTGATGTTATAGCACTTTCAGAAGATGTTGAGGCATATTTAAGCAGTGTAGACATTTCATGGTCATGTGCAGCTTCAGATAAACGTCTGAAAGAGATTGCAGAAGAGACAAGAAAAGACAGACTGATTCAAGCAGCAATTCGCTACACTAATGAAGGCTGGCCAAAATACATTACAGATGTAGAAGATAATCTTTGTGACTATTATGCAGTGCGCATGGAACTTAGTGTGCACCATGTTCTCCTTATCAGAGGAAAACGCATTGTTGTGCCAGCACCACTTCATGATGATATCCTGAAGAGAATACATGACGGTCATCAAGGAATCACTAAATGCAGAGAGAGAGAGAGATAGAGAAAGCAGCAGTTTGGTGTCCAGATATCAATGATAAGATTAAAAGAATTGTCGAAGAATGCAGACATTGCCAGAAGAAGAAACCTACACAGAACAAGGAACCTTTGATACCGACAGAATTACTGCAGCGTGTATTCCAGAAAAGTGCAGCAGATTTGCTGGAATTCAAAGGACAATCATACCTTGTGTTTGTAGATTATTATTCGTGCTTTATTGATCTTGCGCACATCAAGACTAGCACATCAGCAGAAGTTATCAAACTTCTGAAGTGCATGTTTGCACGCCAAGGAATCCCAGAGATTATTGTTACAGACAATGGAAGGCAATTCACATCTAGGGAGTTCCAGGAATTTGCAGTTAAGTGGGGATTTCAACATGTTACAACAAGTCCACACTTTCCACAGGCCAATGGAGAGGCTGAAAGAGCAATTCAAATTGCCAAAAAGATTCTGCAGCAAGACGAACATGAATTAGCTCTATTGATATAAAGAGACACAACTATTTCTGCTACAGGATATAGTCCAGCAGAATTAGCCTGTGGAAGAAAACTGAGAACTACATTACTTACATTGCCTGAGAACCTGGAGTCAAGAACATTTGATAAGGCAGCTGTAACAGCGAGCGATGCAAAAGCGAAGCAGTCTTACAAAAACTGTTTTGACAAGCGTCATGGGGCCAGTTGCACAACACATTTCTAATTTTAAACACTTTTAGGCATTAACTGTATTTAGATAATTAGTGCGAAGTGCACACCACAATTTAAGAATTTTTAAAACTAAAACTGCTTTAAGTCAGATAAAGTTGTTTAAGTCTGACTTTCCGTCCTGTCAGTACAATTTTTTGTATGTTTTTCATACATGGCTAAGAAGAGATTTTGCTTCTTTAGAACAGTTTTAAGGTTTAGAAACGTGTTGTGCAACTGGCCCCTGGAGTGCGACCGCTTGACCAACTTCGTCCAGGCGACACTGTATTGCAGAAGTTAGATGGTGAGAAGCACTGGGGAAGTCCAGCAGTCATTCAGCAGCAGTGTGCTCCGAGGTCCTATATTGTACAAACTCCAAGAGACAGTTTTCCACGCAACAGACGGCATCTCAGAAGGTCAAGAAACTTTGAGCCGGAGCAGTCCAATTCCAAACCCAGTCCTGTCCAAAATGACTTTTCCCTTTATACTTCCCAAGTCCCAGTGGCAGGTGATAATAGTCTCAATGAGCTCGTATCCAAGTCCGCCGAGGAACACCACGCGATATAAAGACTGATAGTTATGTTTTGAACATTGATTAGAGAGTAAATATTCTCCCCATCAATTGAAGAATCTCAAGGGAGGGGAGATGTGATGATAAGAGTTATCCGAGTAGGGACATCCGGGGTTTTATGTACGATTTTGTGATGTTCGAGATGGCGAGTTAGCAGCACGATACAACCCCCTACCCCTCGAGAGAATAGATTGAGGAAGAGGTTAGTGGTAATGATTCACACTGTACCCGGTCCTCTCTTAACTACTGTCGATGTTGTGAGTGCAGTTCACTCACCGACTGCTTGAAGGTGTCGCCATCAAAGTGTCAACTGTATGATTAAGGTAGGCAGCAAGCGTGAGGCTGCTCTACCTGCGTCTCGGCCATTTGTTCTTTTTTTTCCTTTTTTTTTTTGGTAGACCCTGCGGGTACACATAGCTATGTCGAGAAAAATGTCTTTCAAGCATCTACAGCAGCCGCAACATCTGTAGCATGTAGCATCTGCAGTGTACGACACTCACAAAACTATAACTCAAAAAAGACATTTTGAGATAAGTTCACACGTTCTGTTCAATACTAAATGGATCATGTATTCTTGTGATGAAGTGTGGGTTTTTCTCACAATAGCATTTTTCTCAACGTGGCAAGCTCCAACAGACCTGAAAATCATTTTGTTTTAGTGAAGCTGTTCTTTTTAGTCAATAGCTCCGCGCTGCAAATAGAGGCAAGTATGAAGTTTTCCACTCTTATCCAATTAGCTGTACTTTAAGTATAAATGAGTTTACCTAATATAGCGACTACTGGTTTTGAGAACATGTCAGTATTAGTAATACCTAATTTAGTGACTACTAGTTTTGAGAACATGTCAGTATTTCTTGGTGTGAAAATCCCGCGATGAAACTGCTTCTTCACCATCGTGTCTATCCTCAGAACAGGTTTTAGCACAACCCTGGAACTTGAAAATGTTAGGTACGAAAGCCCCCGAAATAGAGCAAAAATTTGCGAGAAAATTAGTGACTGACAAAAATTAATTGAATAAAAACAAATGTAACCTGAAAAAAGATATGATTCTGTTCCTGATTGAAAATATGAATCAAGTATATCTAATAAATAGAAGGGGAGAGGACTCTATTTTTGTTGTTATAAGGCAGCCGGAATATACATCAGTGTACGGGCTGTTTTAAAAGCCAGTTCTGGAGTGAAGTGATATTATAGCAGTAAGAAGCCGTATTGATGTGAGAACAGTAAGAAGCCGTATTGATGGGAGAACAGTAAGAAGTCGGAGTGATGCGAGTAAGGTAGTAAGCACCTGTGATGAGACACACACTGACTAGTTGTTTGTTTGTCCGTGTGTCTGTCTGTTTGTCTGTTAGTCAGCTTCTGTGGACCGATAGTTTGTCTTTTTCATCTGTTACCATCAGTGAGTTAAATTCCTTAAAAGATTGTTTGTTAGGGTCAACAAAGGTTCAGATCAATCTAGAAAAGTTGAAACGATAAGTTCACACTCTTGGAAATCAGTCAAACGGAACCAGTTCTAGCTGAATGATAAATGCTACCGCCATGAAGAAACAGTGGTCTCAACGCTTGTGTGACAACAAACAGGAGCAGCCTGTTAGACAAAATGGTTTTTTTTTTAAAAAAAGGGAAGATTATGGTCCCAGTTACCTTATTCACATCTCCGTCGGCCGTAAACTAAAAATAGTCATAACGCACTGTGTCTTATATAAAAACAAACGTAACGACAACACGAAGAATGAAGAACATGATTGAACACGTGAATTTTATTTTTTAACTTGTGGTGATGTTATCGTCAATGATTTGAAGTGATTCGCTCCTTCCCCAGTACAAATAACTTGCATTTGCAGTCCATTATTGTCAGTTATTTCCCTTCGCCGATCCTTTTTCTTCCGACTTGAGAAACAAGTGGGACCACGGAAAATAGGTGGTAAGACGCTGAGATAATCTTTTAAAAGCTCTTCAAATGTTAATTTATTTTTGATAATTTTTGAAATATATATAATAAATAGAGGGGGTGACTGTTTTTTGTTGTTATTTTCTTTCATTTCACCGTGCTTTCGTTCCGCACTGACTGATGTCACAAGTCAGCCGGAATATCAGTGTACGAGCTGTTTTAAAAGCCAGTTCTGTGATATGACATGATAGAAAGAAGCCAGAGTGAGGTGAGATCAGTAAGAAGCCGGAGTGAGTTGAGATCAGTGAGAAGCCGGGGTGAGGTGAGGTCAGAAAGACGGCGTAGTGATGGAAATGCTAAACGGCCACAGTGATGTGAAAGCAGAAAGAGGCAGGAGTGAGGTGAGATCAGTAGCAGCCCTGAGTGAGATGAGATCAGTAAGAAGCCAGGGTGAGGTGAGATTAGTAAGAGTCTAGAGTGAGATCAGAAAGAAGCAGGAGTGAGGTGAGGTCAGAAAGAGTCAGGAGTGAGGTAAGATCAGTAAGAAGCCGAGGTGAGGTGAGATCAGTAAGAGGCCGGAAGGAAGTGAGGTCAGTAAGAAGCCGGAGTGAGGTGAGATCAGTAAGAGGCCGGAGTGATGGAAATGCTATACGGCCGCAGTGATGTGAGATCAGAAAGAGGCAGGAATGAGGTGAGATCAGTAATAAGCTGGAGTGAGGTGAGATCAATAACAGGCCAGAGTGAGGTGAGATCAGTAAGAAGCCGGAATGAGGTGAGATCAGTAAGAGCCCGGAGTAATGGACATGCTATACGGCCGCAGTGACGTGAGATCAGAAAGTGGCAGGAGTAATGTGAGGTCAGTAAGGCTGCGGTACTAAGTACCTGTGATAAGACACTGCAGGACTAACTGTTTGTTTACCCTTTGTCCTCACTAAAGTGGCTTCACCTGTGTCTCTGTCTGTCTGTCGGTCAACACATCTCTATTGAGAGCTTGTCATTTTCGTCTGAAACCACCAGTCAGATTAGTCGCATGCAAACAGATGTTTGTTTAACAAAGGCTTAGATCAAGCTAGAAAAGTTGAAACCACAAGTCATACGGAAACAGTTATAGCTGAATGAGAAATGCTACCGCGATAAACAAACAGTGGTCTCGACGCTTGCTTAATGCATGAAAACAAACCGAAGCAAGCAGTTAGAGAAAAGTTCTTGAACGAAAAGAAGAAAAGACACATG
The DNA here is from genome assembly GCA_004794655.1 of Marisa cornuarietis. NCBI lineage: Eukaryota > Metazoa > Mollusca > Gastropoda > Architaenioglossa > Ampullariidae > Marisa > Marisa cornuarietis. The sequence continues at coordinate 6,532,470 of SMMW01000636.1, forward strand.
GGTCACACTTAGTTACCTCGTTACTCATCTCCGTTTAATTTATAACTGACATAGCCAAATTTAGCTTAGCTATTTTTGAACGTAACGTAAGGGACATTATTGTTTCTATCTGCTTCTCACTTTTGGTAAATGGATGTAATAAAAGAACATTCCACATCAGCTTGCACGGGCTTTTAGAAAGTGCGTCGCTATGACAGTTGGCTATTAAAGTGTTCACTGAGAAAACTGAGAGAAAAAAGAAGAGCATAGGAAGTGACTTTTCAATCGTTGGGGAGCGTGTTTCGGACATTTTATTCTTCACACATATCGAGAGACACAGCTGATTCTCGGGTATCCGCGGAGGGAAAAGTACCCGTCAATTCTTAACTGACAGTAAACATAGGCTCAGAGTCCGCGTATTTCATGCATTCATGACAAAATATATTCTTTTAGTTTCCGTCTGCAACTTTCTGCAGCATGCTGCAAAAATCTTCCCAGATTTCTCATTTAATTATCGAAGGCAGACCTGCGAATAGTAGAAACCGCGAAAGTACCACCCGAGAATACTGAGCAAAATATATATACACTCTTTAAATTACAGCAGTTTACGCGATGCCCTTGTGAAATAATAGCCAACTCCGTGAACCATAGTCTCCAGCCTTCCCATAGATGAAAGGAATACTGCAAAAAATTGGTTAGAATTGGAAGTAAAAACTGGATCTGGAGAATTCTAAAAAAAAATACATTCACACATAAACCGAGAAAGCAGGTCAAAGGGGCAAACAGCAATTCGTGTCTCAAAGTGCGATGATGCCCCTTGGCAAGAACGCAGACAAAATGGAATCGCTATCTTTATATAGGGCGAGATGAATAGTTTCAGACAAGGATTCGCTCATATGTTAGTATATGTCAGTATATGTATAGAATGTAAAGATGTAATTTGCTGGAAAACGACCATTCGTTCATATGCTAGGACTATATATATATATATATTGAAATAAAGGATTATATATTGCGCTAACACGATCATTTGCTCGGAAAATTCATGTTTTGAAAATAAGTATTATAATCCTCTCTGAGACGACCATTCGCTTATATGCAAGAACAAGAGATGTCGTGAATTTTACCAATGTAATACGCCATGAGACGACCATTCGCTCATATTCTAGGACAGTTTATATCTTGAATTTTACGCTGTGGTCAGCTAGAAGAGTTTATATTTACTGCTAACACAATAGTTCGCTCATATGCTAGGACAATACATGTTTTCATAATAAAGATGTGATCAGCTGAGAAGAACCATTTGCTAGAACAGTATATCTTTTCAATTTAACTCAGTGATACGCCAAGACAATCATTGGGTCATATTTTAAGACAACTTACACGTATATCTTGAATTTAACAATTGTGATTCGCTGAAACTACCATTCGCTCATATTCTTGAATTTAACGATGTGATCCACGAAGACAAAGATGATTAGATTACTATAGCAATTAGCTGATAACTCGAAAAGTCGTAACAAGCAGCTGTCTACAAGACACGTACTCGCGATCAGCTTCGCTTGTTCTCTGGTGCGTCCATCCAAAAAGGACACAAAGAGGACTGAAATTTGTGGCTTAAATAGCCTGTGAAACATTGTCTTTACATAAGTGACCTGTGTATGACGGCAGTGACACCAGCAGTCTGCAGGACCAGCCCCAGAATGAACTACGTGGGAGGTAGTTGGCATTCAACAACATGATAGAGATGTTTCTTACTCTGTGATTTAGACGTTTGTTGATCTGTGCTATAGAGTAAATGACAGGCGATTGGTTTCAGACTAGACTGACCTCTGTCCACTGATTTCAGTGTCTGCAGCTTGGTAACAGATGAGCCGCGGCGTGTGAATTAGATTTCTCGACAATAGTTTTTCTTTTTGGCAAATTTGAGCTAGAAATTAGTGCTAATTAGTGCTACGAATAGAGATTTTACAGCAAGACATGCTTTTGTATTCGATATGGTATTGAAGTGGCCACGTGGCCATTTTACAGCTCGGTCACGTGGGAGGAAGTATACTGCGTCACAGTGGTGTCGAACTAAATTCTGTGCCCGAATATGTCGGTCATTCGGACCTGTGAAAATAACCATGCTGACAAGAGGTCACATAAATATCACACCACATGGCGCCATCAGCTTCACATCTCGGGTAAGAGAGCAAGGGATAAATATATCCGAGAAAATAGATATTTTTATAAGCTACTGCCGAGTGATATTTTAACGTTATTTGGCTTTAAAATAGTTTCATCTGTAAGCTTCATGTTGCGGTTGCCATCATCCACAAATGATTATCCCCAGTGTATTAAAAGTAAGCCATCATCCTTAAAATTAAAAAAAGCGGGAAAAGGAACTTGTCGAATTTTCAGACTATGCATTCAGTATTAGCCATTCTCATCAATTATGTCAGCTAATAGAAGGTCGCACGATGGAGACTTGCTCAGGGTCAGATGCAGGAAACCTCCCTCACCTCACCCGGCAGTAGTTTTAACAAAAGGGTGGGTACGGCAGAGAACAGGGACCAAACACGTGACCTGCGGGACAAGAGTGCTCGGACAGCAGAAGTCTTGATTGTGGGAAAAACATCAATCCATCCATCCATCCATCCATGCGCGCGCGCGCGCACACACACACACACACACACACTGGCATTAAATACATGAGTAAACGCACACACTATCTCCACAATTTTTTTAAATCCCCAATATGGGGAATACAGTATATGCACTCTGAAAGATTTGACTATTTTAAGCCTCAAGTAGGATGTGCAAAGTTGCAGATAATACACCAGACTACACCACCTCGCGATGTGCATGTGGGTGTAGAAGGCAGGGTCAAAACAAACCCTCCAACAACAAACGTTTTTGGTGGGCAAAGAGTAACAGCTCGGTCTACACAGCGTGCGACTATTTGGATCATGTACTCGCGATCAGCTTCACTTGTTCTCTGGTCTTGTTCATCTACAAAAAGCGTTTTAGTTCTGACGACTCCCTGGCAAGCGCCCCATCCGTAAGGTGCTTTTAAATGATAAAATTAGGTGTTTAACATTGCACCCCCACCTCACTTTTTAAGTTCTGGGGCAAGCTGCACAACATATTCCCAGCTTAAAACAATTTTAGGCCTTAAATTATTTAGATAAAACATATTTTTTTATAGAATGCATCTAAGCGAAGTGCAAAACAGAATTTTATAACTTTTTCCAAGCTAAAACGGTTTTAAATATGATAAAACCAAATTTAAGCCAAATTTCTGTTCACTAAACGCCAGTGTAAAAATGGCGGCCTTCATGGAAAAACAGCAAGAGACAAACTTTTTACAGGGAGAGAAAATTTACTGAATGGATTGTTTACTTGACAAATTCAACACTAGCATAAAAAAATTGCGTGAGTGTCCGATGTGGCGAGCACAGTTTGCGAGTAGTGTGAAATATTAACTGCTTGTTTTTAGTGGGATCCCTCCAAAGAAAGTCGGACAAAACGTAGATGGCGCAAGCTGTACTGCTCGTTGATGCAAACCATCTTTTTTCTTTTTATGCTCGTTATCTAGAGCTTTCTCATGTTAACTTTTCCTTGCCACATTATTTAGCATTTTTGAACTGGGCCAGAAGCCTTATCTCTACGTGATTCTTATTTAATTTGTTAACGAAGGCGATGAAGATCAAACACGTCACGCCACCTGGCGGAAGCCGGTAACGCCCACTGCTGTACCAGACTCTTTTATTAGCACATTAATCTTCATTGTACTGTGCCTTTATGAAGATTCTTTTCCGTGTTTCCCGTGTGCCACCTTCTCCGATAACGAGACTGTTGTAAATTTTGTTTTGATTCTGTGTCATGTGCTCTATTCGACTTGTGAGAAAGACACAAATGCCTGCTAACAGTAGGATTTCCACAAAGTTCATTTACTGAACACTTAGTTTACTGTGTGTAAAGGACAAAAACAAAAGCACGTTTGATAAGCAAAAAATAAATTAATAAATAAATGAATAAAAACTTAATAAATGTATATTTTAAAGAATTTTGGTAAGACTACTACAAAAGTAAATAACATGTTCGATGAGGCCACTAAGCCAGTCAGTATGTCACTTCTGCGAAGTTAAGATGGTAACACCTTGAGGACCACTCTGATGTGGGTAAAACATGTCTGTAAACATTGACAGCTGCTATGAAACTACACGACGTCTGTTTGTTTAAAAAATAAAGTTGTATATCTAAGGTCATCTGACGGGACAGTAAAAACGTTGGCAAAAACGTTTCCATCGCGATGGCCTTTTTAAGAGCAAGCAGACAGCACCGCCGTCTTCTAGCGGCCATGGTGTGTGTCGGGGCAACGATCATTGTCATCAATGTTTGCGGACCCTCGCACATCAGCCGACAGAGGCAGGCATTTGATGGTATGGATAAGAAGTTATTAGACTTAAGGCATGTCTGTCTTAAGACTGGGATAACTTTAGATTAACGGTGATCCCAGGGAACTTCTCATTTTGTAACAGTTTTATTTTGTTATTATTTTTGTGCTTGCCCCGAAGCTGTACATGTCATCAAGCTACAACTGAAAATTAGTTCTTTCTGACACTTTGCCTTCTCTTCAGTATGAACATGACATGTAATAGTAGAGGAAGCTGACTTCTTCATTGTTGTTAGACGTTCACAGGCAATACAAATCTGTATTAGTATTACATTGTTTATAACAAAACAAATGTTTATTAATATTTCATTGTTTATATAACGAAATAAATCTTTTTAATAATACATCGTTTATAATAAGACACATGTCTATTAAAAATACATTTTTAATACGAAACAAATGTCTATTAATATAAAACCGCTTAGAACGAAAAAAGTCCTCTAGACATCAAGAATCAAGATAACATTAACACATTTACACAGATGTTTTATTTTTTTCTGCAACTGGGCAATACAACACTTATACTACTACTGCCGAGAGGACAATGATATCGATGTGTGATTTTATCCTTTTGACGTCCTACGTGGGATGGGTGAGCCGTGATCTCGTACTTGAGGCTGAAGGATTTCTTTCCTTTTTTTGTAGATGGAGTTCTCCCCGCCAACAGTCCGTCCATGGAGAATTCTCTGACAGTGGAGAGACAATCCTTCACCTCTGAGGACCTACAGTTGGTGAGCGCTGCTTACCTTTAACCTTAACTCCAGTAGTCTCTGACGAGGCAATGAATGATTTGACTGTTTGTGCAGAAGACAGGTTTTAAACAGTCAAATCTTTCAGAGTGCATAGACTATATTTCCTTTACAGATGATTTAAAAAAATTAACTTCGATGCATACGACTTGATGATAGTATCTGAGATTGTGTGTGTGTTTATCCATGAATTTACTCGTGGGGATAGTGTATATGTCTTTGTATGTATGTATTATGGACAGATGGATGGATTTTATTTGCTCCGAAGATACTGGAATATTTTACATTTTGAGTGTTCCTCTAATATGTGGCGCTGTGATTCTTGCACAAGTCTAGTGATTTCTCAACAATAAGTTTTGCTATTGTTTTGCGATTTAAAACAAATATTTAATGCCCATACCTTGAAATTAGATAATATTTCTGACTGTCTAATATTACTGAGCAGCATCAATAGTAATACTACTAATAAAAGTTTTATTACAGCAACAGAAAGGCAAGACGTTTCCATGGAAACCATACAAAGTAAAGGAACTGGATTGTGTCAAATTGTTTGCTGGAGATCGTGAAGAGCTCAATCGGTCCAGGCTGATTGGAGAAAGGGTACCTCCCCCTCCGGCGATAGAAGACATTGTCGTGTTGACAAAGAACTGTCAGGCCTTTCAGCAGGAGTATGGATTCATAATGAGCTCTCTGACGGAGGAGGAGAGAAACTTCCCCATTGCCTACAGCATCCTCGTTTTTAAAGATGCTCATCAGGTACTTCTCACTGCATAGTATTATCTCAGTGTCTCACAGTATAGTGGCGTGTCTCACAGTATAGGGATGTCTCAGTCTCAGAGTATAGTGGTGTGAGTGTCTGACAGTATAGTGATGTCTCAGTGTCTCACAGTATAGTGCGACATATTTCGATGTGTAAAATTGTTTTTTCGGAAGGTTTGATTTTCCTGGAATTCGTGTGTTTGACATCACTACGTGCTCATTGTTATTGCTTTTTAACTATATTCTTGGTCTTTTCAATAGGTATTGCAGCTCGTACAAGCGATCTATCGGCCTCAAAACGTCTACTGCATCCACGTGGACAAAAAGGCTGATCCATCCTTCCGTGACACAATGTCATCCATAGCGGACTGTTTCGACAACGTGTTTCTGGCTTCACAAAGGATTGATGTAAAATGGGGGACCTTCACTGTACTAGAGCCAGAGCTGGTCTGCATGCAGAACCTGTTGCCGTTCAAGAAATGGAAGTATTTCATCAACCTGACGGGACAGGAGTTTCCACTGAGAACAAACTTTGAGCTCGTTCGCATCTTAACAGCATACAACGGGGCCAATGATATAGAAGGGACCGTGAAAAGGTGCCTTGGAGAGAAAGTGCGCTATATTATACTAGCTATGTACCATATATTAGCTCTGTTATACTAGCCATATACTTGCTATATCATACAATATTATACTTTCTATATTATACTAGCTACACTATACTAGCTACATTATACTAGCTATGTTATACTAGCCATATACTTGATATATCCAATAATATTACAATAGTTACATTACACTAGCTACACTATACTTGCTACATTACGCTGTTATATCTATAACTATATTATATTATCTATATTTTACTAAGTAAAGCGATACATGAGTAGGTAAGGTAAATCAAGTCCCGTCACCTTACGGTTGTAGTGTCACTTATTTCGAACACCGATTTTGAGTACCTCTCTCCCTCACTGGCTTCCCAACCTACTGTGAAGTCAGGTAGCCATTCCACAGCTGGGTCATCTAGGGAAAGTACGCTGCGTCACATGGGAATCGAACGAGCTAGTGTGAGCTCCTTCGGGTTCGGACACAGTTGATGTAACCACTCTCTAAGTACCTTCTAACCACTCCTTGAATGAATGGATGGCCAGACAGTTTCAGCAAGGGACGAGGTCTGCAACATAAGCGGTATATATATATATAATATCCACAGCATGTGCAGTTTATCGACCATATCTTTGTGCTGCGACAGATCCTGGAACAATCGCAGGAGTGGAACAGTCCCTAGTATATGGCCTTTATTTAACTTTGAGAAGGCATTTGGCAGCCTACATCATGCCTCTCTGTGGAAGATTCTACGTCACTATGGCATCCCAAGGAAACTGGTCAACATCATTAAGTCCTTATACGAAATTTTGAATGCCAGGTCATCCACAACAACCAGCTGACTGAACCCTTTAGAGTGGACACAGGCGTCAAGCAGGGATGAATTCGGTCACCATTACTGTTCACGCTTGCCATTGATTGGCTTATGCGTCGTGTCACTCAGGGAAGTCGACAGGGCCTACAGTGGACTCTAACCACAGTCTCGGAGGATCTGGATTATGCCGACGACCTAGGACTCTAGAACTGCTATCCCATAGGCATCAAGACCTTCAAGATAAGACCAAAAACCTTCATAAGGCTGCCAGCATGATAGGACTCAGAGTCAACACTCGAAAAACACAAATCCTAAGGAATAACATGACAAACAATAACCCTCTCACAATCAGCGGGAGTTCACTAATGGACGTAAAAGAATGTGTGTACCTAGGGAGCAAGGTGACAGCAGATGGTGACTGTGAACAGGAGGTCAACACCAGGATCAGCAAAGCAAACCAAGCTTTTGCAATGCTTAAACCCATCTGGAGATCCACTGGCCTCAGCAGCCATACAAAGATCAGGATCTTCAAGAGTAACGTCCTTAGTGTCGTCCTATATGGGTCAGAGTGCTGGAAGACCACAGCCTCCATCGAGAAAAATCTAGAAGTGTTCCAAACCAAGTGTCTACGGCGCATACAAAAGATCTTCTGGCCCAACAGCATCTCTAACGAAGAACTGCGCGAGAGGGCGGGAACGTACACTTTGGCAGAAGCGATTCAACTGCGGCGCTGGCGATGGTTAGGTCACGTGTGCGCGTGCCTCCAGACTCAATCCCCAGAGCAGCCCTGCGATGCACACCACAGGGAAAGAGGAACAGAGGGTGGCCCAAAGAGACGTGGAGGCAAACCATCAAAAAGGACCCCAAGAACAGAGGCCTATCACTCGAGACAGGCCCCAGAACAGCAGCAGACAGAACCAGATGGAGGTCCCTTGCTGTCGCACGTGGCAGACGGTACAAGGATGACTGATGATGATGTGCAGTTCACTCTGTGTATATTGCATTGAATGTGAATTACAATTCTGAATCACCTTTTAAACAGGCAATTTGAATAATTCAAGTCTGTAATACAGAACTAGTAATATATATCTCTAGTCTTAACTAGTAAAATATCTAGATATACTAGTCTTAATTAGTAATATATACTTCTCATATAACACTGCGTCCGTAATGACAGCATTCCTCAACCGAGCGGTCACAAGCCATAGTTTTCATTTTATTTTTGAAGATGAGCAGCACACAACTTTTTCGACACATTTTAGTCACAGCCTACACATTTTTGCTTATTCGTGTATCACAGCAGGACAACAACTAATATGTTGACCAAAGCACACACAGAATATGAGTTAATTTACTTTTGTCTTCGAAAGTTTATTGATGTGACAAGTAAAATAACTTCCGTTTAGCCAGTAGGAAGTATCTGTTTACACTTGTCCATTGTCTTCGAGCCAACGCTATGTGTGTCAGGCAAGCAATTAAAATATGTAGCCAACTTAATGATAATGCAAAATAATGATATACTAAAATAATGTGGTGACAATACAATTAGGATAACTATCATCTGTATAAAAATATTTTAAAAAGATTAATTTTGGCCAACTAGATGGCTTACTATTATAAATTGAGCGTTGTTTAAACTTCTGTTTGCAAGCACCTGATCAAAAGATAATGACTGACCCATGGATGAGGCAAAAAAAGGTAACATCATAATAGCCTAATAGTCACTACGGGAGTTGAGTAAGTGGTTCATCTTGTCCAGGGCAAGGTCAGAATGTAAAAAGCGGAGTCCAAACCATTCCTTTCACCGCTGTACCTCCTCGGATAAATGAGATATATATTCCATAGGCCCTGTGCTGGGTGGTTGGGTTTACCTCTCCTTATAAAAAGGTCTCTTGTTCTGGGCCACATGGTGAGAGGTTGGAGCTTTCAGCCCACAGGCAGGAGAAAGCCTCGATCCAGCGATCTTCCCATACGTCAGGGATAACAATTTGTGGTCAATCCTTTTTTCTACAGGAAGCCAGTGTAGGTCACATAATACGGGAGTAATATTGTCAGTCTTTTTCATTCGTGCAACTATTCTAGCAGCCGTATTTTGCACAGATAATGACACACACGTCGCTGTATACGTTTACACCTTGGAGCGATTCATTCTCTTTTCTATCCACACTTGAGAAGCTGTTTGGACTGATTGTAGTTCCTCGCCACTGTTACAGGGCTAACAAAGACAGGTACCAGTCAGCAGGCCCGCCCCCTCACGGCACTGTGCCGGTAAAGGGGTCAGTTCACATCGCTGTCAATCGTGACTTCGTCAACTTTATCCTTCACAACCCAGTCGGCCAAGACATCCTTAACTGGACTCGACGAGTCTCACATGCCAGTGAGGAGTTCTTCTCTTTACTCAACCACAACCCGCATCTTGGCATCAGGGGTTCTTATAAAGGTGGGTGTGCAACATTAGGATCGTAATTATGGTATGATCCCCACGAGGTATCACAGAGGTATATATACACCATGATATGTGCGTGTGTGTGTGTGTGTGTGTGTGTGTGTGTGTGTGTGTGTGTGTGTGTGTGTGTGTGTACAATGCTGACCTACCAATTTATTGACTATGCTGACTTACCTGCGATATCCTGTCAAGTGTATTTCATTAAAAGAAGTGACTCAATGCGAAGAAAGAAATTCAGTCGCAATTAAAACCGCTTTTTTAGCTGTAAAAGATGTTTAATTAAGAGTACAGACGTGTGTCTGCTGCATCTTGGAATTTGCCGGACACAGGATTACCTCGTAGCTCGAACAGTCTCTCTGGTCAGACACGTTTTCTTTTCTGTTTGATTCTTTCCGTCACTTTTGTAAACATTCTGTGTATTTTTTACTGAATTGTGATGCCAAATTAGCAGAAATAATCGTAGTTAGAGCGATAAAAAAAACACAGGTTAACGTGTTTGTCTGTTTACTTTCTGCAGACGTGATTCCAAACTAACAGAAATAATTGTGGTTAGTGAGAAAGAAATTTAAAAAAAGCTCAGTTAGTTTGTTTACCTGTTTGCCTGCTTACTTTCTACAGCCTTGTGATGCCAAATCAACAGGCATAATCGTGGTTAGTATAAAAGAGATAAAAGAAAACACAGGTAGTTCATTTACCTATTGGTCTCAGTCGATTTCACCACTTTTAGCCCTGATGATGTGACAGAAGTACCATCTGACCTTTCTCTGTAATTTACTAATTAACTTCAACTTTTTGCCCCAGGAACACCGGAAACAGATCCAGTTATCAAGCCATTTTTAACTCGATACAAGAACTGGGGAGTTTACCCTTTCAAGTATCCTTGCGCTGAAGGAAAGTGGATGCGTCAGATCTGCATCTTGTCCACGGGGGACCTCCCTCTACTCGACACTCGCCCAGAGATGTTTGCCAACAAGTTCTACCATGATTACAGTCGTGTGGCACTGGAGTGTCTACACGAGCGACTCTACAACCACACGAGGGACGAGTTCTTAGGCACAATGAAATTTGATACAAGTTACTATCAAAACCTATCTTTCGTGAAAAATATGGTGACTTCTGAGGAGTCAAAGAAGACATTTTGAAGTTGACGATGTCAGTGCAAAAGATAGTCCTTGTCAGATCGCATTTAGTTAAAAGAGAGCAAACAAACAACATAGATCACAACATTCTTTTGGCCTTTGATCAATATGAGGACAGAGAAGTAAATCATAGTCTTTGCCTTTGAAAGGGCTAGAGGTGAGCTAGAAGCAAACTAGAGGTGAACTATAGGTTAAGTCCTTTTTCAACTCAACTTCTCTCCGTCTTTAGTAGCGGATCAAATGAAATAATATTAACGAACTGTTTCCTGCGGCCTCATACTATACAGCCGTTGTCTGACATCAGTGTCAAGAAAATACCCTTATCTTCTCTTAGTTTCTCGCAATAAACAATGTAAAATAACATCAAACAAAACCAAAACCAACGTGGATTCCGTAAATACTCTAAAACTGCACAAAAAATACAAATCATGTCAACGGCATTGTATGTAGGTTTAAACTTAAGGTGGGAAAATAGGAAAATCACATAAAACGTAACAAGAGCTAACTGTCAAAATAACATCAGCATATCAGTGATCTAAGCAGATAATACCTGGTGGTTTGAGACCTTCGTTTGCTTCACTGGGAGGAATGCTAAACGTTTGACTGTTATGTCGGTGAAAGGTGATACACAGGGAGTAGACGTGCGATGTGCATCACTACTTCCTAACTGTTTGACTTACTTGTCTTTGTACCATATTTGCTTTAATAAAATGTAAGCATAATAAAGGGTAGCCTGGCCTCTTTTCACCATAGCGTTTGTTGTGGTTTTAAATGGAGTCCGCCACTTTCACTACCTTTGACTAGCTGACTCTCTTTCCCTGGCAGCACGAGAAAGTCGGAGGTAGGGGGATGGGAAAGGTATGACTGACAGCATGTAATTAAGGTGTGAATACACTAAATATAGCCATCCCTCTATGCTAGCTGCTCACTTATCTGCCGCCTCCTAACATGCGCGCAGATTATGCATGCAGTTATAGCAAATTTACAGGTGATAAAAATATAGGTGTAAAAAGATTTATTTAAATCTGCCAAGGATCGAGAACTAGCTGTATGATGCGACTTCTCTTTCCCACTTGTCCGGCCCAGTCGGTAAACAAATGATGTATCAGCCATCTTCCTCTGGTCACAAAGTCCACAAAGCCTCTTTTTACATACCTGTATGATTGACTTACCTACCGTTCAATGATTTGCCAATGTGTTCTTGTCAAGCTGACGAGCTGTTTCAAGTAGTTACTTTTCACGATAGTCGTACAAATTTATAGCTTGGGGGGTAGTTGGGGAATAAAGCATCGTCCCGATAAAGGAGTCAGAGCACCTTGCTGTCAGCCTCCACTTCGTGGAAGATATTCTCCACAGTCCAGTTGCTCAAGACTTTCTCAAATGGGCTCGACTTGCAAATACTGCGCTCCCCAAGCCTCTCTCCAAAACGTGAACTGTTCATCAACAAAAATATTGGAATAATTATTATACAATTAGGCTTAACTCTATTTTTAAACTGAAAACTTAAATAAACATAGGTTTACATATTACTATTAATGATTGTCGTAATCTGTATAAGGACTCATGATATTTGCATTCGCGAGCACACACACATTTAGAAGTCATTCGACAAATCTAGAGACAATGCCAAGCGATTCGTAAAGAACAACTTTTGGTGACAAATTAATATGTATAACAGAGCTGAATGTAACATTTCTTAAGTCCCCACAATAGCAGTGGCGAGCTTATCCACTCAGTTGTTTTCGTTGCCCTCGCACCTACTGACCACACCAAACTAACGACTAAAGACCAACGCATCCGTTCGCGTAGTGGAATGTTTTGTTAAGCTTTACAACACCACTGACTCAACCACTTGTATCCACACAAGCAAAAAGCTAATATAAGAAATAAGGAAATACATTGAAGGTAAAGAGACAAATCGTGTTATTGAAATATACACAGCTTTATAAAGGTGTACAAAAATCATGCAAACTTATCTTTACAAACTCTCTTCATGGCGTGTTTGTAGGACCATGGGTGTGTTTCCACTGTTGAACCTTGATTTGTTCACTTTTCTCCCTCGGACACATTCTAGTCAACAAATTAATTTTTTCCGCACAATCTAGTCCACAGATATAATTTTATAAAACAACTTATTCCAGTTCACAGATATATTCTTATAGTACATTTCAGTTCACAAATCTTCTGAAAGACCTGTAACAATACAACATTGCAAGGTTGCCTGAGCAAACAAATACAAAGTAAAATCAAGCAGCAAGATGTCTCACAAGATGTCTTCACCCGCTCAGAAAAGTCGGTTTTCACAACGTCCTGTGGGTTAAAGTTAAAGGCAGAACTTCTTCTGGGGAGGGGGGTTTGCCCTGGCGAGGGACGATGGGTTACCCGCGAAGCAGACTTTTACACACGGTCAGTCTTCGCTAACTGTTACCCCGACAATAGGCGGGGTGGAGATCATAGTCGGTGCCAACTACCTTAGCAATCAAACGTCTTTCTCACCCAACCAGTACTTGTTGGGGTTGAGAAAGCTGAGGTGAAACGGTTTACAACTGAACATACTGTCAGGGTTATGACTGACAATTGAATGTATTCTCCATAAAATAAATAAAGAGAGAGAGAGAGAAATAAAGGCGAGAAAGATGAACAGCGGAAATTACACAAACATAAAGACAACTGAATTTTACAACTTTATTTTTTATTGCTTTCGTTTCTTTATCTTTCTCTATGTCTCTATATCTTTCTTTATTCACAAGCGGGGATAACAATATTCAACATTTTCAGTTTATTGCCCTGGTGACTGACATAAGTACCATCTGGGTTTGGGTGCAGTGTTCGTACTTTTACAAATGTGTAACAATTGACCCTGTAACACAGTGCCCATTCACCATCTACAAAAGTGGCCCCACGGTCCTTTTTTTCGCTTATCTAACAATTATCCCGGGTGGCAGTCATCGGTTCTTGTGTCTTCCTGAGTCGACAAGAAAATGGGGTTAGTTGAGAACAAAGCTGAGGGAGGAGAAGGTTTGTCGATCAGCTGACAGAAAAATGACAACTGTAGAAACAATTAGCAAGGCAAATAAACACAGAAAGCTTACACATATTTTAAGGTTCATAGAGAAAAAAGTTTAGTTTATTTTAAAACAATAATACCAAAAATATGAATACAAAAGTAAGCTCGAGTTGCAAGATATAAGCATTTGAGTTATGGATTGTAAATTGCCATTATTTAATGGATATTTGATGGATGTTATGTTGTTATACATTTTCAAACGATGGATCCAAGTACAAGTTGCACTGAATTCCCTGGTTTCTGATTGAAATGACTGCTGCTTGAACACCTTTACATAAACAAAATACAAAAAATTATTCTGTTGTCATTTCTTTCGAATTGTAAGTTTGTATGAGAACCTACAAGCCGAATTAGGGGAGACAAGTCACGGCTGTTCTAGGACTAGTAAAATATAGCTAGCTCCCCTCATGGCAAGAAGGGAATTAAGTCGAAAAAATCGATAGCAAAATTCATAAAGACAAAAATGTTTAGAAGAAACAACAATTTTTAAAACACACTTTTATTGTAATGTACTAAAAAGAGTAAAATAATATCGTTCCTTAGGTCTCGGGATTTTCTTTAGTCATATTAGTAAAAAGAGATATAAAAGTGAGTGCCACTCTTAGAAAGCCAGAGGAAAGGTAGTTTTAAAGTCAGAACTTACATATGTACGGGTGTTTGGCGCTGGTGTGGTTTGTTTCGTTCTGGACAACCGAATGAAAATGAGTAAGAGAGGGAGAAAAGAGCAACACCAACAAAATATAGTTCGCCACTGTAAGTGGTTGAATTTTTCTTCGGTTTACTGTTTTAAACACCTTCCCCTTCATCTCATGATTTATGTAACATTTCAAGAAATTCAACGGTTCTTATTGGCATAGGTGAAGTACAGGTATGCAATCAAAATAGTGGATGTAGGAACTGTCACACACATTGATATATTCTCCGCCAGTGGAGCATAGGGCAGCAACCACACCACGTCAGCGAACCCGGTTCTGGGCCTCCCTCCCCAGTTGGGCCCATGAGAAGATAGGTCGGCGAGCTGACCACGACTTCATATGCCCCTCCAAAGAGGGATCTTCCCGTCCAGGCTCTCGTTGTGGTAAGGTTGTAGTTGTAGTTTATGTAGCAAGGGTTGTTTTACAGGGTGGGGTTGCTAACCCCACGCCCAACCCTTCTCCTTCATCGGGGCTTGGGACCGGCAAGTTACCGGGGGGTTTCCAGGCGGAGTTACATTGATATGTAGCAAAGCAAAATCCCCAGTATAACAATGGAAACACAAAGATTAACACTGCTACTGATCCTACAATTGAAATCACAGGATAGTAAAGAGGTATAGTGAATAAGATAAGAATGCGTTTTACTTACGAGTAGGTCTTGCAGTTTTAGACTGGAATGAACATGTCTATAGAGACAATAAATTTGTCAGTGTCCGTTAAAACAATTTCTGTTTTGAAAGTTCAAACACAGATGGTAAATTGTTTTCTCATTTATAAATGATGATGTGATTTTGTTATTTGAATTTTATTATTCATTTTTAAATCTTCATCAGATCTACTATCTGTTTCAGCTAGTGTGTACAAACTGTACAATGAGGCATGATACGATTTTTTGATAAGCGGACTGGCAGATCTAGCACCTGATGCATTTACAAACTTTGCTTGACAGAAAAAGGAAGCTGTAACTTCAGTATTTATACCTGTAGTGATTGTATCACGACCTATCGATTCTTACCTTAGGTCACCACTAGTGCTCGTTGGACAGTGGGAAATAATACTTGGCTCACTTATTCTAAAATTGCAATTTTGGTTCCTGCTTCTGCCATTAATCTCACAGAAGGCAAGTCCTACGATATGAAAGAACCTGTTAGCATACAAAAACTAAATACAACATTAAGCAATGGATTACACGAGGGTGCACCTCAGTTAGTTTATTGAGTGTATGTGGGGAGCATTTTCATTATGACATTTATGTAGGGAAAGAAAATAAGAATAGTTCTGTTTCACAGCTTCTGTCAGGTCCATGTAGCCACGGTGAAACCAGACAAAGCTTCAGGCTGCATATTTACTGTATTTTTAGAATTTTGCCGGTCTTGAGGTGACATTGATCGAGGAAACCGTTATTTGAGAAAACACACATGACGTCCATATGCGATATTTTTTCATTGTTCTATGATAAAAAAATAAGATCTTTCTTCTATCAAGTTTGATTTTGTCCATTCTGATTTGTTTCGGTTGTTCACTTTAAATTTTCTTTCATTTGTCAGTGAAAGTCTTCCACCGGCTGTTAATTCTTCATTAGCCATCTACATTCACTGATCCCTTCCATGGAAAACGCAGAGGAACTGGAGAAATAACCGGTAAGATTATCTTTCGCTGCATTAACCCATTGAATTTCATTTCATAGCTGGCTTAAATAACATTTTTAAATTATTGATATATGTGTAATAATAAGGAAATGTATATTAGCGCGCAGTATGTAAATATTATTTCTTTCGTTTGTCAGAAAGTACATTTATGGTTTGTGTACGGGTTCATAATGAACTTAGTATCATGAAGACTAGTGTAATAAAAAAGTAATACAAGCGAAAAAACAAGTTAACGATTCTGAAAAATGTGCGATGTGCGTTTTCCTCTGAGCATGTCGACGGACGATTGTCAAAAAAGTATATTGATCATACACTTCTTAGCTTTCTTTTATCTTTCGAATCACGACACCAGCTGCTACAGATACAGTTGTTAATCAAGGTATAGATCCCTATATCTCATACCTTTATCCATTGCATCAGATTCTACTCTTGTACCGGCGCAAGGCTGTGCTGTGCCCTCGGCGAAAGCCCCCCCCCTCCACCAGAACCATTTCTCAAGGATTAACTCTATTTTCTTAATTCAAAATCTAAACAAAATAACAAAGACTTACACATTACCCTTCATGATCGTCGTGGTCTGTCTCAGAACTCATCAGATTTGCATTCGCGAGCAAACAAGCAGCCATAACGTTTAGCAGTCATTCGACGAGTTAAGAGACAATGCCATTCGGTCCACAAAGAACGAGTTTTGGTTAAATAAATAAAATGACCTAGCTGAATGTGAATCACGTGTATTACTCCTTCCTCCCACACAACAGCAGTGGCAAGCTTATCTACTCAGGTTTTTTCCCGTTGCCGCCCCACCATCAGACTTCACCAAGCCTGACTGTGAGGTGATAAAGACTAGAGACACTTGCATCCAATCAATGTCAAAGGCAATATAGGAAATAAGGAAATATAATCAAGGTGACGAGGATAATCGTGTTAATAAAATATATACAGCTTATATAACACTTCTGTTCGTAATGAGTTCTTGTAGAAAACCACTTTTCTACTATTTTTGAGCAGCAGTCAGTGCAGTTTTACTTGTTGGTTCTTCTGTAAGATGAAAAAGAGAGAAAGATTGAAAGAGAAAGATTGAATGTGCTTGCCAAGGTGTTAGGTGGAAAAGGTAGTGATAAATCTATCACAGTTAATGACCAGTCATATCAGATTAGCAAAACTGGACAAAGAAGGTGTAGAAAACCAGTTTCTACTTTAACGCACCAAAGATCTAGTCGGTGCGATGTTCCTTGATAGTTGTCCGCACGATAAGGAAGAGAGGAGAGAGAAAGATTGAAAAGAGCTAAGTGGGGTGGCTTATTGGAGAAGGATAGAGATAAACCTCTACCACTTAAAAGAAAGTCAGATCACATTAACAGAGCTGGACAAGCAAGATCAGGGAAAAGGTAGTTTTAACTTTAAACTTAAAACCCACAGGACATTGTAAAAACCTCACTCTTCTGAGCGGCTGAAGACATCTCGTGCTGCTGTTTGAATTTACTTTGTAATGGTCTGTCTGGGCGCCTGGAGCTATCATCCTTCAAAAGCTGAATCAATAAAGGTCTGATAGAATATCTATCAGCTGAATTGTTCTATAAGACTATATTGGTGAACTGGATTTAGCCGTACAAGAGTGAACGGTGTATACTGTCCTACAGCCCCGACATCGTGACAGTTTGTAAAGATACATTCACATGATTTTTATACACTGTGATAGAGCTGTCTATACTTTATTAACACGACTTGTCTCTTCCTTTACCTTAATTTTATTTCCTTATTTCTTATCATGCTTATTTTGCTTGTGTGGATGCAAAGGGTTGGATAGTGGGTTCCTTACAGTCCTGTGGTCTTTAACCTTTGAGGACCAAGGGACATATTTGTCCCATACTTTTAAATGGATGCCAAATGCAATCGAAACAACGTAGAGCAGTCAAGATTGTATTAAGCCACTCAATAAGTTCCGTTCCGGCCGATGTCACGTGCAACAGAAACGTTCAGAGAGATGTAGACACATCTCAACTATGTTTGGTGATCAATTCTCTTGATCGAAGTTGATGGTATGTACTCTCTTATTAGACATGAAAAACATGTTTGTTTGAGACTCTTCAAAACCGAGCAAATGTCGTCCAACTACAATTATTTTAATTTATTTGTAGTTTTGTCTTGTGTAGTGGCATTGAGAATTTGTAGTGCGTATTTCCCCGTGTAGAGGCAAGCTCAATGCGATGATCACGAAGGACTACAAACAGAACCGACAGTGAGGAATCAAAAACAAACAGATACCACTTAATTTGCAATTAAGTTGTTGTGTTAACACTCGGTTAACCATTGCTGCCCAAATTTTCCTAATTCGGAGAATTTGCCCAATAAAAAGTTCTCGACTTGAAGTGCTACTTGTCAGCCTGTCTATGATGGGGAGACCATTTGGGAGGGAAAAAAGTAAACTGACCTATCTCACAACTTTACCACCTACCCCTCGAGAGAATAGATTGAGGAAGATGTTAGTGGTAGTTATTCACACTGTACCCGGTCCTCTCCTAACTACTGTCGATGTTGTGAGTGCTGTTCACTCGCCGACTTCTTGAAAGTGTCGCCATCAAAGTGTCAGCTGTGTGATTAAAGTAGGCAGCAAGCGTGAGGCTGCTTTACCTTTGTCTCGACCATTGTTTTTGGTAGACCTTGCTATGTCGAGAAAAATGTCTTTCAAACATCTACAGCAGCCGCAACATCTGTAGCATGTAGCATCTGTAGTGTACGACAAAAAAAAAAAAAACAAATAAAAAACTATAATTCAAAAATGACCTTTTTAGATAAGTTCACAAGTTCTGTTCAATACTAAATGGATCATGTATTCTTGCGATGAAGAGTGGGTCTTTCTCATAATAGCATTTTTCTTCGACGTGGCAAGCTCCAACAGACATGAACAGTATTTTGTGTTAGTGAAGCTGTTCTTTCTAGTCAACTGCTCCGCGCTGCAAATAGAAGCAAGTATTAAGTTTTCCACTCTTATCCAATTAGCTGTACCCTAAGTATAAATGAGTTTACCAAATATAGCGACTACTAGTTTTGAGAACATGTCAATATTACTAATACCTAATATAGCGACTACTGGTTTTGAGAACATGTCAGTATTAGTAATACCTAATATAGTGACTACTGGTTTTGAAAATATGTCAGTATTAGTAACAACTAATATAATCAATCAATCAATCAATCAATCAATCAATCAATCAATCAATTAATCAATCAATCAATCAATCCTCTTCGTGCTAGTTGCACATAAGGCCTCAACCAGAGCCCGCTACTGATGTCGATCGGCTGAAACCCGCTCCAGGCGACCCCATGTCCAGCCCTTTCCTTTCATCTCCCTTTCCACTGTTCTTCTCCAAGTTTCCTTTGGGCGGCCTCGTTTTCTTCGGCCTTCTGGAGTCAATCGTAGGGTGATTCTGGAGAGGTCTTCTGTCTGCTGGCGGAGCACATGTCCAATCCATCGCCAACGCCTTCGTTGAACCTGCGTGGTTATGGACTCAGTTTCAGTTCTTCGGTGGAGTTCTTCATTGGTGATGGTGTTTGGCCAAAAGATGTTAAGTATGCGCCTGAGGCATCTGTTTTGGAAGACGTCAAGCCTGTTACCAATGTTTTTGGTCATCATTGATGATTCTGTTCCATAAAGGAGGGTGCTGATCACATTTGACTTGAAGATTCTCAGCTTGATCTTCTGGCTGATGTTTTTTGCCTTCCATGTGCTCCTGAGTGAGGCGAAGGCCTGGCTGGCCAGTCGGGCTCGAATCTCCACCTCCGCATCCCCGGTGTTTGACATCTTGGACCCATGATAGGTAAAGCTGACAACTTCCTCAATCTATTCTCCATTTAGTTTGATGTTTTCTTGGACTCTGGCGTTCACTCTTATACTTTTAGTTTTCTTTGCGTTAATCTTCAAGCCAAGGTTCCAGCTATTTCTAAGAAAGCATTTGTTTTCTCGTGAATTTCTTGGTGGCGGTGTTACAACAGGGCAATGTCATCGACAATGTCTTCCAGCGTTGTTGTTGCTGTCATAGTCATGGTACATTTGATCCCTCTCCTCTCTCTGTCGGTGGAATTCTTCATGATGCAGTTCATGGTCAGGATGAAGAGAAACGGTGACAGAATGCAGCCCTGCTTCAACGTCAGTACTGGGGTGAAGCAAGGCTGTTTAGCTGTTTATTGATTTTATACAGTGTCTTCAGGTCATTTTTTCCTGCTGCTTCTTCTGCTTCATCTGCCAGTTTCTGTATATAGTTCCTTTTGTCGGTTTTGGTCATCCTCTTTACCTCTTTGTTTATTTCTGTATATCTTTCTATGTGTTGTTCCTTCAGACGTTTAGATCTGGTGTTGTTGATTTTCTGCTTGGTTGACTTTCTCTCGTCTATCCTTTTCCATGTCTCTTCTCTGATACACTGTTCATTCTTTTTCGTTGGAAGCCCAGTATTTTCTTCCAGTTTCCTGTAAGACTCGATTGAAGTCCTCTAAGGTCCTCTCCTGTTGGATCCCTAGTGCCTGGAACCTGTTCTTTACTTCCACTACTACAATTCCCGTTTGGTGGCTGGGTCCTTCAGTCTACCGGAGTCCACTCTCTGCTGACCTGCCTGCTTTCCTCGTGATCGACGTAGCTTCAGAGAAACTGAAGAGTGTGGTCACTGGCAACGTCTGCTCCTCTGTAGGCTCTGACATCTTGAAGTGAGCTCCTCCATCTTTGGTTGATCTGGTTCTTTGTGATCCCGTCTGGTGATGTCCATGTCACCTTGTTGATGTCTTTGTGTTGGAAGAGTGCGCCTACAATCAGTAGATTGTTTTCTTCACAAAAGTCTGCCAGTCTCTCTCCGTTCTCATTGATGGTTCCAATTCCATCCTTGCCCATGGTATGCTACCTGCAGGTATTATCACTTCCCACCTTGGCATTGAGGTCGCCGGTGATGAGCAACATATCATGGGCTCGGACGCTCTCCGTGGCTGCCTGGAGCTGATCGTAAAAAGCATCCTTGTCTTCTGCCTCGGAGTCTTCTGTTGGTGCATAGCAAACTAGCACTGTCAGCTTGGTGTACTTTGAATGGAATCTTGCTTTCAGAAGCCTGGGTCCATAAGGCTTCAATTCCGGCAGTGCCTTTTCAGTTTTCCTATTGAGGAGAGTAGTGCTACTCCTTCAGAGTGTTGGTCGTTTGATCTTCCTGAGAACAAGTTAGTATGTCCTGATGCTAGTCTCCTCTTTCCCGTGGTGGTCCATCTGACCTCGCTCACTCACAGGATGTCCAAGTTGTACTTGTCAAACTCCTTGACTAGTTGGGGCAACCTGCCAGTCTGATACAAGGTCTGGACGTTCCAGCACCCCACCCTCAACTTCTGCTTCGGCTTCAGTAAATCCACCATCGGGGCGCCAGCTCCCTCTCGGGTTTGACTGTCGCCCGTCATAAGTCCAGTTCCCTGGCATGTTTCATTACCTTTGCCATCCGTAATGAATGTTCTAGTGTTGGTTTCTGTAACGTGCATTTTTTGTGGTGGGGTTGTTAGCCATACCACAATCTAATTTACCTCTAGGTGAGGTGTCCACCTTAGTCGCCTCTTACGACATGCCTGGCTGCACGGCAGGAACTCTATTCTTACAATGCTCGCTAGGCAAGCATACCCCGGGGTCCCACGGTGAAGAATATAGTGACTACTGGTTTTGAAAACATGTCAATATTACTTGTTGTGAAAATCACGTGCTGAAACTGCTTCTTTACCATCGTGTCTATCCTCAGAACAGGTTTTAGCATAACCCTGGAATTAGAAAATTTTGATTACGAAAGCCCCTGAAATAGAACAAAAATTTGCGAGAAACTTAGTGACTGACAAAAATTAATTGAATAAAAACAAATGTAACCTGGAAAAAAGATATGACTCTATTCTTGATTGAAAAAATGAATCAAGTATATATAATAAATAGGGAGGAGGGGAGTATTTTTGTTGTTATAAGGCAGCCGGAATATACATCAGTGTACGGGCTGTTTTAACAGCCAGTTCTGGAGTGAAGTGACATTATAGCAGTAAGAAGCCGTATTGATGTGAGAACAGTAAGAAGCCGTATTGATGTGAGAACAGTAAGAAGTCGGAGTGATGCGAGTAAGGTAGTAAGCACCTGTGATGAGACGCACACTGACTAGATGTTTGTTTGTCCCTGTGTCTGTCTGTTTGTCTGTTAGTCAGCTCCTGTGGACCGATAGTTTGTCATTTTCATCTGTTACCATCAGTGAGTTAAATTCCTTAAAAAGATTGTTTGTTAGGGTCAACAAAGGTTCAGATCAATCTAGAAAAGTTGATACGATAAGTTCACACTCTTGGAAATCAGTCAAACGGAACCAGTTCTAGCTGAATGATTAATGCTACGACCATGAAGAAACAGTGGTCTCGACACTTGTGTGACAACAAACAGGAGCAGCCTGTTAGACAAAATGTTTTTGAAAAAAGGGAAGATTATGGTCCCACTTACCTCATTCACATCTCCTTCGGCTGTAAACTAAAAATAACGCACTGTGTCTTATATAAAAACAAACTTAACGACAACATGAAGAACATGACTGAACACGTGAATTTTATTTTTTAACTTGTGATGATGTTATCGTCAATGATTTGAAGTGATTCGCTCCTTCCCCAGTACAAATAACCTGCTCATGCAGTCCATTATTGTCAGTTATTTCCCTTCGCCGATCCTTTTCCTTCCAGCTTCAGAAACAAAGGAGACCACGGAAAATAGGTGGTAAGACGCTGAGATAATCTTTTAATAGCTCTTCAAATGTTAATTTATGTTTAATTATTTTTGAAATATATCTAATAAATAGAGGGGGTGACTAGTTTTTATTGTTATTTGCTTTCATTTCACCGTGCTTTTGTCCCGCACTTACTGATGTCACAAGGCCACCGGAATATACATCAGTGTACGAGCTGTTTTAAAAGCCAGTTCAGTGATGTGACATGATAGAAGTAAGAAGCTAGAAAGAGGTGAGATCAGTAAGAAGCCGGTGTGATGGAAATGCTATTCGGCCGCAGGGATGTGAGATTAGTAACAGCTCGGAGTGAGTTGAGATCAGTAAGTATTATAATCTGCTCTGAGAAGACCATTCGCTTATATGCAAGAACAAGAGATGTCTTGAATTTAACAATGTAATACGCTGTGAGACGACCATTCGCTCATATTCTAGGACAGTTTATATCTTGAATTAACATATGGTAGGACAATACATGTTTTCATAATAAAGATGTAATCAGCTGAGAAGAACCACATGCTAGAACAGTATATGTTTTCAATTTAACTCAGTGATACGCCAAGACAATCATTCGCTCATATTCTAAGACAACTTACATGTATATATTGAATTTAGCAATTGTGATTCGCTGAAACTACCATTCGCTCATATTCTTGAATTTAACGATGTGATCCACGAAGACAAGGATGATTAGATTACTATAGCAATTAGCTGATAACTCGAAAAGTCGTAACAAGCAGCTGTCTACAAGACATAATGTGCGTCGATCCAAAAATGACACAAAGAGGACTGAAATTTGTGGCTTAAATAGCCTGTGAAACATTGTCTTTACATAAGTGACCTGTGTATGATGGCAGTGACCTGCGCAAAAATTCAGATCGTGACACCAGCAGTCTGCAAGACCAGATCCAGAAAGAACTACTTGTGAGGTCGTTGGCATTCAACAACATCATAGAGATGTTTCTTACTCTGTGATTTAGAAGTTTGTTGATCTGTGCTATAGAGTAAATGACAGGCGATTGGTTTCAGACTAGACTGACCTCTGTCCACTGATGTCAGTGTCTGCAGCTTGGTAACAGATGAGCCGCGGCGTTTGAATTAGATTTCTCGACAATAGTTTTTTTTGGCAAATTTGAGCTAGAAATTAGTGCTAATTAGTGCTACGAATAGAGATTTTACAGCAAGACATGCTTTTATATTCGATATGGTATTGAAGTGGCCACGTGGCTATTTTACAGCTCGGTCTCATGTTGCGGTTGCCATCATCCACAAATGGTTATCACGTGTATATTAAAACTAAGCCATCATCCTTAAAATTAAAAAAAATAGCGGGAAAAGGAATTTGTCAAATTTGCAGATTTTGCATTCAGTATCAGCCGTTCTCATCACCTCGCCCGGCAGTAGTTTTAACAAAAGGATGGGTACGGCGGAGAACAGGGACCAAACATGTGACAAGAGTGCTCGGACAGCATCCATCCATCCATCCATCCTGGCAAATGCAATAGCAAATGTATACACTATCTTCACAAATGTTTTTAAATCCCCTATATCGGGAATACAGTATATGCACTCTGAAAGTACAAAAAAGAATTTTATAACTTTTTCCAAACTAAAACAGTTTAAAATATGATAAAACCAAATTTAAGACAAGTTTCGTTCCCATCACTAAACGCCAGTGTAAAAATGGCGGCCCGCATGAAAAAACAGCAAGAGTAAAACTTTTTACAGGGAGACAAAAATTACTTTCTCATGTTAACTTTTCCTAGCCACATAATTTAGCATTTTTGAACTGGCACAGAAGCCTTATCTCTACGTGTTTCTCACTGAATGTGTTAACTAAGGCGACGAAGATCAAACACGTCACGCCACCTGGCGGAAGCCGGTAACGCCCACTGCTGTACCAGACTCTTTTATTAGCACATTAATCTTCATTGTACTGTGTCTTTATGAAGATTCTTTTCCATGTTTTCCGTGTGCCACCTTCTCCGATAACGTTACAGTCCACGTGTCTCGAGACTGTTGTAAATTTTGTTTCGATTCTGTGTCATGTGCTCTACTCGACTTGTGAGAAAGACACAAATGCCTGCTAACAGTAGGATTTCCACAAAGTTCATTTACTGAACACTTTGTTTACTGTGCGTAAAGGACAAACACAAAAGCACGTTTGATTACCAAAAGAAAAATAAATATATAAAATAACAAAATAAAAACTTAAAAAATGCATACTTTAAAGAATTTTGGAAAGACTACTACAAAGGTAAATAAGCCAGTCAGTATGTCACTTCTGCGAAGTTGAGATGGTAACACCTTGAGGACCACTCTGATGTGGGTAAAACATGTCTGTAAACATTGTCAGCTGCTATGAAACTACACGACATCTGTTTGTTTAAAAAATAAAGTTGTACATCTAAGGTCATCTGACGGGACAGTAAAAACGTTGGCAAAAACGTTTCCATCGCGATGGCCTTTTTAAGAGCAAGCAGACAGCACCGCCGTCTTCTAGCGGCCATGGTGTGTGTCGGGGCAATGATCGTTGTCATCAATGTTTGCGGACCCTCGCACATCAGCCGACAGAGGCAGACACTTGATGGTATGGATAAGAAGTTATTAGAGTTAAGGCTTGTCTGTCTTAAGACTGGGATAGCTTTAGATTAACGGTGATCCCAGGGAACTTCTAATTTTGTAACAGTTTTATTTTGTTATTATTTTTGTGCTTGCCCTGAAGCTGTACATGTCATCAAAACACAACTGAAAATTAGTTCTTTCTGACACTTTGCCTGCACTTCAGTATGAACATGACATGTAATAGTAGAGGAAGCTGACTTCTTCCTTGTTATTAATGTCTATATGTAAATTGTTATTCCATGTCTATTAGTATTTCATGGTTTATGTAACGAAATAAATCTCTATTAATAATTCATCGTTGATAATAAACGCAAGTCTATTAATAATACATGTTTATAACGAAACAAATGTCTATTAATATTATATCGTTTAGAACAAAAAAAGATATCTAGACATCAAGAATCAAGATAACATTAACCCATTTACACAGATGTTTTATTTTTTTCTGCAACTGGTCAATACAACACTCTGCTTACTAAATAAAAGGAGGGATTAGAAACCACCCTATGATTTTAACTAGATAAAACTAATAGTAGTAAATACTACTACTGCCGATAGGACAATGATATCGATGTGTGATGTTATCTTTTTGACCTCCTACGTGACATGGGTGAGTCGTGACCTCGTACTTGAGGCTGAACGATTTCTTTCCTTTTTTTTCAGATGGAGTTCTCCCCTCCAACAGTCCGTTCATGGAGAATTCTCTGACAGAGGAGAGACAATCATTCACCTCTGAGGACCTACAGTCGGTGAGCGCTGCTTACCTTTAACCTTAACTCCAGTAGTCTCTGACGAGGCAATGAATGATTTGACTCTGAATGTAGAAGACAGGTTTAAAACAGTCAAATCTTTCAGAGTGCATAGACTATATTTCCCATACTGAGGATTAAAAAAAAAATTAACATCGATGCATACGGCTTGATGATATTGCATGGATTTACTATCTGAGATTGTGCATGTGTTTATCCATGTATTTACTCGTGGGGATAGTGTCTATGTCTTTGTATGTATGTATGTATGTTTGTATGTATGTATGTATGTATGTATGTATGTATGTATGTATGTATGTATGTATGTATGTATGTATGTATGTATTATGGATGGATGGATGGATTTCATTTGATCATAAAATACTGGAATATTGTACATTTTGAGTGTTCCTCTAATATGTGGCGCTGTGATTCTTGCACAAGTCTACTGATTTCTCAACAATAAGTTTTGCTATTGTTTTGCGATTTGAAACAGATATTTAATGTCCATAGCTTGAAATTAAATAATATTTCTGACTGTCTAATATTACTGAGCAACATCAATAGTAATACTACTAATAAACGTTTTATTACAGCAACAGAAAGGCAAGACGTTTCCATGGAAAACATACAAAGTAAAGGAACTGGATTGTGTCAAATTGTTTGCTGGAGATGGCGAAGAGCTCAATCGGTCCAGGCTGATTGGAGAAAGGTTACCTCCCCCTCCGGCGGTGGAAGACATTGTCATGTTGACAAAGAACTGTCAGGCCTTTCAGCAGTAGTATGGATTCATAATGAGCTCTCTGACGGAGGAGGAGAGAAACTTCCCCATTGCCTACAGCATCCTCGTTTTTAAAGATGCTCAGCAGGTACTTCTCACTGTATAGTATTATCTGAGTGTCTCACAGTATAGGGATTCTCAGAGTATAGTGGTGTGAGTGTCTCACAGTATAGTGAAGTCTCAGTGTCTCACAGTATAGTGTGACATATTTCGATGTTTAAAATTGTTTTTCGGGAGGTTTAATTTTCTTGGAATTTGTGTGTATGACATCATTACGTGCTCATTGTTATTGCTTTTTAACTATATTCTTGGTCTTTTCAATAGGTATTGCAGCTCGTACAAGCGATCTATCGGCCTCAAAACGTCTACTGCATCCACGTGGACAAAAAGGCTGATCCATCCTTCCGTGACACAATGTCATCCATAGCGGACTGTTTCGACAACGTATTTCTGGCTTCACAAAGGATTGATGTAAAATGGGGGACCTTCACTGTACTGGAGCCAGAGCTGGTCTGCATGCAGAACCTGTTGCCGTTCAAGAAATGGAAGTATTTCATCAACCTGACGGGACAGGAGTTTCCACTGAGAACAAACTTTGAGCTCGTTCGCATTTTAACAGCATACAACGGGGCCAATGATATAGAAGGGACCGTGAAAAGGTGCCTTGGAGAGAAAGTGCGCTATATTATACTAGCTATGTACCATATATTAGCTCTGTTATACTAGCCATATAGTTGCTATTTCATACAACATTATACTTTCTATATTACACTAGCTACATTATACTAGCTATCTTATACTAACCACATTACGCTGTTATATCTATGACATATTAAATATTATTATCTATATTATTTTTACTAGACAAAGGGATGGATGGGTACGTAAAGTAAATCTAGTCCCGTGACCTTACGTTGCATTGTCACTTCGAACACCGATTATAAGTACATCTCTCCCTCACTGCCTTCCCAAACTACTGTGAAGTCAGGTACCCGTTTCACAGCTGGGTCATCTAGGGAAAGTACGCTGCGTCACATGGGAATCGAGTTCCTTCGATTCTGGACGCAGTTGATGTAGCTAACCTCTAACCGCTCCGTGAATGGATGGATGGCCAGACAGTGTCATTAAGGGCGAGTTCTGCAACATACGCAGTATATATATATATATATAATCCATACCATGTGCAGGTCTCTCTGTGTATATTACATTGACTATGACTATAATTCTGAATCACCCTTTAAATAGGCAATTTGAATAATTCAAGTCTGGAATACAGAACTAATAATATATACCTCTAGTCTTAACTAGTAATGTATACATCTAGTCTTACCTAATAATATATATATATATATACTAGTCTTAATTAGTAATATATACTTCTCATATAACACTGCGTCCTTAATGACAGCATTACCCACCCGAGTCATAGTTCTCATTTCATTTCTGATGCTGAGCAGCACGCATTTTTTTCGACACATTTTAGCCACAACCTACACATTGTTACTTATTCTCAAGTCACAGAAGGACAGCGACTAATATTTTGACCAAAGCACACACAGAATATAAGGGATTTACTTTTATCTCTTGAAGTTTATTGATGTCATACATGTAACTTTATTTTTTCCTTTAAAGCTCAAGTAAAATAACTTCCGTTTATCCAGTAGGAAGTACCTGTATCTTTATACACTTGTCCATTGTCTTCGAGCCAACGGTATGTGTGTCAGCCAAGCAATCAAAATATATAGCCAACTTCTGCAAACTAATGATATAATAAAATAATAAAGTGACAATAGAATTAAGATAGTTCAAAAAATTATATAATTATTATCTTTCTACAAATAATTTTAAAAGTAGATTGTTGTTGGCCAACTAGATGGCTTACTATTATAAACTGAGCGTTGTTTAAACTTCTGTATGCAAGCACCTTATCAAAAGATAATGACTGACCATGAATGGGGTAAAGAAAACAGGTAACAACCTAATAGCCTAATAGCCGTTGCGTTAGTTGAGTAAGTGGTTCACCTTGTCCAGAGCAAGGTCGGAATGTGAAAAGAGGATTCCAAACCATTCCTTCCACCGCCGTTACCTCTTCTGATAAATGAGGTATCTATTGTGCTGGGTGGTTGGGGCTTACCTCTCGTGATAAAAAGGTCTCTTGTTCTGGGCCACATGGTGAGTGGTTAGAGCTTTCAACCCACAGGCAGGAGAAAGCCTCGATCCAGCGATCGTCTGTTTAACAGTCAAACGCACTAACTACCAACCCACTGAACCTCCCCCTTATACTAGACCAAAGAAAGAGAGGATAGGATAGGGACGGAGGAAAACAAGGAAAAAAATGTACGTGGTGCTGTCATTGAGTCACATGGAATAACTCAGCGGTATGAAACCGTTAGTATTCACGAGAGACAATCTCCAACAGGTAATGACACATATGTCGGCGTGAACATTCACACCTTGGAGGAATTCATTCTCTTTTCTGTCCGGCACTTGAGCAATTGTTTGGACTGATCGTAGTTCCTCGCCACTGTTACAGGGCTAACAAAGACAGGTACCAGTCAGCAGGCCCGCCCCCTCACGGCACTGTGCCGGTAAAGGGGTCAGTTCACATCGCTGTCAATCGTGACTTCGTCAACTTTATCCTTCACAACCCAGTCGGCCAAGACATCCTTAACTGGACTCGACGAGTCCCACATGCCAGTGAAGAGTTCTTCTCTTTACTAAACTACAACCCGCATCTTGGCATCAGAGGTTCTTATAAAGGTGGGTGTGCAACATAAGCATCGTAATTATAGTTTGATCCCCACGACGGATCACAGTGCTATATATATATATATACACACACACACCATGACATATATATATATATATACCATGCTGACCTATCAATTTGTTGACTATGCAGACTTACCTGCGATATTTAATAATAATAATAATAATAGTGAAGATTTTTATAGCGCATATTCACACTCATAGAGAGCATGCTCTTAGCGCTTAAAACGAGGAAGAGACGTGGACTAAGTAGACACAGAACAGAGGGACGAAAGAAAACGACAGTACTGACGACGAAACAGAAAACAAAAGGCATCAAGTAACAGGAACAGAAAAATATAGTGATTCTGCGAGAAAGATGGGTAAAGTAGCAAGAGGGAAGGGGGCGGGGGTAAGAAGGACGAGCATTGTGTGGACTGTGTTAGGAGAAATGCTCAAGGAAGAGGTGCGTTTTCAGTGCAGATTTGAAAGATTCAGTTGTAGGAAGGTGGCGGATATGGAAAGGAAGAGAGTTCCATTGTTTTGCAGCCAAAAGCCCTGTGACCATATGTTGTTGTTCTGGTGACAGGAACAGTTAGGATACGGTCGTCAGACGAAGAGCGTAGTTGTCTGGACGGAGAGTAAGGGATGAGAAGTTCAGAGAAATAGTCAGGACAGGAGCCAGCAAAGAAATTAAAACACAGCACAGACAGTTTGTACTGAATGCGAGAACGGATGGGTAGCCAGTGTAGAAGGAGAGGAGTGACATGGTCCCATTTCCTTGCTCTAAGCACCAGACGCGCAGCAGAGTTCTGTACTCTCTGGAGTCTCTGAATGAGGTAGTCAGGGCAGCCTGCCAGCAAGGAGTTGCAGTAGTCAAGTCGAGAAAGAACAAACACACAGACAAGAGTGTTGGTAGCGCGTGTAGACAGAAAGTGACGGATAGCACTGATCTTACGGGTCTCATAGTAGGCAGACCGACAGACAGCTGCTACATGTCTATCGAGTGTCATGTCATCAGTGACAATAAATCCCAGATTCCTAACAGATGACGTGAAGGTGATGTTGCTGTCGCCCACCTTGATGTGATTGGGCAGACTGACGAGTGAAGGTTGATGTCTTCTTCTATGGCACAAGAGGGCTTCCGTTTTATCATCATTTAGTTTAAGCTTGTTTTTTACCATCCAGGCCTTGAAATCACTGATACAAGCTTCTAGAGAGCTAATAGCAGAGTGAGACTCAGCCGGCGGAATAGAACAGTAAAGCTGCGTGTCATCAGCATAGGACTGATGAGAAACCTGGTGAGACTGGCTGCATGATGAAAGGGGGTTAGTATACAGGATGAACAGAACTGGGCCAAGTACTGAGCCTTGGGGAACACCACAGAAAAGTGAAGCAGGGCGAGATGTCTGACCATCAACTGACACAGTCTGGGTCCTATCAGTGAGATAGGAGTTGAACCATGAGAGCGCAGGTCCAGAAATCCCGTAGAGGGTGTGGAGTCTGTGATGAAGCAGAGAGTGGTCTATAGTGTCAAATGCAGCAGACAGGTCCAGTAGGGTTAATGGAGAGACATCACCACTGTCAAGAGCAGATAAAATGTCTGTTGTTACTTTAATAAGAGTGGTCTCGGTGCTGTGGAAAGGTCTATACGCCGACTGAGCTTGTGGGATAAGATGGTGCTCTTGTAAGTAGGCCCAGAGCTGTGTCAAAACTATTTTCTCTATGATCTTAGAGAGAAAAGACAAGTTGGAAACTGGACGGTAGTTGTTCAGCACATTGACGTCAAGCGTGGATTTCTTTAGAAGTGGCCTCACCACCGCATTTTTGAACAAAGATGGGAAAACACCTGACGACAGGCTGACATTTACAATATTTGTGATGGCAGGAAGTAGAGTATCTAGGCACTCGAGCAGAAGGCTTGTGGGCATCGGATCTGCGTCCAGTGTATTGCATTAAAAGAAGTGACTCGAAGCGAAGAAAGATCATTCAGTCGCAATTAAAACCGCTTTTTTTTTAGCTGTAAAAGATGTTTAATTAAGAGTGCAGAGGTGTGTCTGCTGCATCTTGGAATGTGCCGGACACAGGATTACCTCGTAGCTCGAACAGTCTCTTTGGTCAGACACGCTTTCTTTTCTGTTTGATTCTTTCCGTCACTTTTGTAAAGATTTTGTCTACTTTTTACTGAATTGTGATGCAAAATTAGCAGAAATAATCGTAGTTAGTGCGATTTAAAAAAAACAGTTTACCTGTGTGTCTGTTTACTTTCTACAGCCTTGTGATGCCAAATTAACAGACATAATGGTGGTTAGTATAAAAGAGATAAAAGAAAAAACACAGGTAGTTTATTTACCTATTGGTCTCAGTCGATTTCACCACTTTTAGCCCTGATGATGTGACAGAAGTATCATCTCACCTTTCTCTGTAATTTCAACTTTTTTCCCCAGGAACACCGGAAACGGATCCAGTTATCAAGCCATTTTTAACTCGATACAAGAACTGGGGAGTTTACCCTTTCAAGTATCCTTGCGCTGAAGGAAAGCGGATTCGCCTAATCTGCATTCTGTCCACGGGAGACCTCCCTCTACTCGACACTCGCCCAGAGATGTTTGCCAACAAGTTCCACCAGAATTACAGTCGTGTGGCACTGGAGTGTCTACACGAGCGAATCTACAACCACACGAGGGACGAGTTCTTAGGCACAATGAAGTTTGATACAAGTTACTATCAAAACCTTTCTTTCGTCAAAAACATGGTGACTTCTGAGGAGTCAAAGAAGACATTTTGAAGTTGACGATGTCAGTGCAAAAGATAGTGCTACTTCTTGTCAAATCGCATTTAGTTAAAAGAGAGCAAACAAACAACATAGATCACAACATTCTTTTGGCCTTTGATCAATATGAGGACAGAGAAGTAAATCATAGTCTTCGCCTTTGAAAGGGCTAAAGGTGAGCTAGTAATCTTTACTAGCGGATCAAGTGGAATGATATTAACGAATTGTTTCCAGCGTCCTCATACTATACAGCCGTTGTCTGACATCAGTGTCAAGAAAATACCCTTATCCTCTCTTAGTTTCTCGAAGTAAACAGAACCAAAACCAACGTGGATTCATTAAATACTCTAAAACTGAACACCAAAAAAATACAAATCGTGTCATTTTTAAGTAGGTTTAGATTTTAGGTGGAAAAATACAAAAATCTCATAAAACGAAATAAGAAAATGTAAGCATAATAAAGGGTAGCCTGGCCTCTTTTCACCATAGCTTTTGTTGTGGTTTTAAATGGTGTCCTCCACTTTCACTACCTTTGACTAGCTGACTCACTTTCCCTGGCAGCACGAGAAAGTCGGAGGTAGGGGGATGGGTAAGGTATGACTGACAGCATGTAAGTAAGGTGTGAGTACGCTAAAAATAGCCACCCCTCTATACTAGCTGCTCACTTATCTGCCGCATCCTAACATGCACACAGATGATGTATGCAGGTATAACAAATTTATAGGTGAGAAAAATATAGATGTAAAAGGTTTATTTAAATCTGCCAAGGATCGAGAACTAGCTGTTTGATGCGACTTCCCTCTCCCACTTGTCCGGCCCAGTCGGTAAACAAATGATGTATCGGCCATCTTCCTCTCGTCATAAAGTCCACAAAGCCTCTGTTTACCTACATGTCTGATTGACTTGAATAACTAGAGAGGCATTACATTGCTATCCCTCACCAGCAAAATTTTTAGCCATATAATCCTCAAGCGCATTACAACAACAGTGAACAGGAGGTCAACACCAGGATCAGCCAAGCCAACCAAGCTTTTGCAATGATTAAGCCCATCTGGAGATCCACTGGCCTCAGCAGCCATACGAAGATCAGGATCTTCAAGAGCAACGTCCTAAGTGTCCTCCTATATGGGTCGGAGTGCTGGAAGACCACAGCCTCCATCGAGAAAAAGCTAGAAGTGTTCCAAACTGTCTGCGGCGCATACAAAAGATCTTCTGACCCAACACCATCTCGAATGAAAAACTGCGCGAAAGGGTGGGGATGTGCGTCTTGGCAGAAGCGATCCACATGCGGCGCTGGCGATGGTTAGGTCACGTGTGCACATGCCTCTAGACTCAATCCCCAGAGCAGCTCTGCGATGGACACCACAGGGAAACAGAGGGAGGCCCAATGAGACGTGGAGGCGATCCATCGAAAAGGACTTCAAGAACAGAGGCCTGTCACTCAAAAGAGCCCCAAAACAGCAGCAGACAGAACCGGATGGCGGTCCCTAGCTGTCGACTCATGTGCCAGACGGCACAATGAAGACTGATAAAGATGATTAACATACCTACCGTTGAACAATTTGCCAAAGTGTTCTTGTCAAGCTGACGAGCTGTTTCAAGTAGTTACTTTTCACGATGGTCGTACAAATTTATAGCTGTGGGGGTTGGGGAATAAGGCATCGTCCCGATGAAGGAGTCAGTGCACCTTGCTGTCAGTCAACACTTCGTGGAAGATATTCTCCAGTCCAGTTGCTCAAGACTTTCTTAAACGGGCTCGACTTGCAAATACTGCGCTCCCCGAGCCTCTCCTCCAAAACGCGAACTATTCATAAACAAAATTATTGGAATAATTATTATACGATTAGGCTTAGCTCTATTTTAAAACTGAAAATTGAAATAAACATAGGCTTACATATTACTATTAATGATTGTCGTAATCTGTATAAGGACTCATGATATTTGCATTCTCGTGCACACACACATTTTGAAATCATTCGACAAATCTAGAGACAATGCCAAGCGATTCGTAAAGAACAACTTTTGGTGACAAATTAACATGTATAACAGAGCTGAATGTAACATTTCTTAAGTCCACAAAATAGCAGTGGCGAGCTCATCCACTCAGTTGTTTTCGTTGCCCTCGCACCTACAGACCACATCAAACTAAAGACTAAAGACCAAGGGATCCGTTCGCGCAGTGGAATGTTTTGTTAAGCTTTCCAACACCACTGACTCAACCACTTGTATCCATAGAAGCAAAAAGCTAATATAAGAAATAAGGAAATACATTTAAGGTACAGAGACAAATCGTGTTAATAAAACATACACAGCTATATAAAAGTGTATAAAAAATCTTTACAAACTCTCTTCATGGCGTGGTTGTTAAACCATGGACGTGTTTCTACTGTTGAACCTTGATTTGTTCACACTTTTCTCCCTCGGACACATTCTAGTCAATAAATTTACTTTTTCCGTACAATCTAGTCCACAGATATAATTTTACAGAGCAACTCAGTCCAGTTAACAGATATATTCTTATAGTACATTTCAGTTCACAAATCTTCTGAAAGACATGAAACAATTTTGCAAGGATGCTAGCTCCAAGCGCCCGAGCAAACAAATACAAAGTAAAATCAAGCAGCAAGATGTCTCACAAGATGTCTGCACCCGCTCAGAAAAGTCGGTTTTCACAGCGTCCTGTAGGTTTAATTTAAAGGTGGAACTTCTGGAGGGTTTTAGCCCTGGCGAGGGAAGGTAGGTTACCCGCGATGCAGACTTTGACACACGGTCAGTCTTCCCTAACTGTTACCCCGACAATAGGCGGGGTGGAGATCATAGTCGGTTCCAACTACCAATCAAACGTCTTTCTCACCCGACCAGTACTTGTTATTGGGGTTGAGAAAGCTGAGGTGAAACGGTTTACAACTGAACATACTGTCAGGGTTAGGACTGACAATTGAATGTATTCTCCATAAAATAAATAAATAAATAGAGAGAGAGAAATAAAGGCGAGAAAGATGAACAGCGGAAATTACACAAACATAAAGATAACAATTTTAAAACTTGATTTTTATTGCTTTCGTTTCTGTATCTTTCTCTATATCTTTCTTTACTCACAAGCGGGGATAACAATATTCAACATTTTCAGTTCATTGCCCTGGTGACTGACATAAATACCATCTGGGTTTGGGTGCAGTGTTCGTACTTTTACAAATGGGTATCAATTCAAACCGGTGACACAGTACACATTCACCATCTCCAAAAGCGGTTTTTCGCTCCAGGTATCTACTGTCTCTCCAAAGTCCAACAAAGTCGAACATTTTCTATTATCGCGTGTATATGCTATTTCGTATAGGTCGATTTTTGGGACAAGCTGCCTGTTTATCTCCGCGGCCTCTTATTGTTATGATGTGTGCACCCGGCGGCACAAGGCAATAACGTAGCAGTTACTAAGTTAGTGAGAAATAAAAGTGTTAGAACATTAATGAGAGGTGGCACGTTGCTTAAAGTACACAAGCTGGTATGAAAAATATGAAACAAAGTAGTAAAGCGATCATCAGCAAGACGTGGCTCCCTCAGTTCAGTAACAAAACAACAGGGGTTGAGGATCATGTTGACTGGTGTATTGAACTTGGACAACGCACTTTTAAAAAAGAAAACTTTTACACTAGTAGAGGATATCTGGAGATGTGTCGTTGAACAGTACAAATTTGATTCTGAACATGAAGAAAACACATTAACTGAAACAGAAAGTAATTCTGAGAAAGATTTTGAAATGAATAATATCATTTAATTAACAAAATCACACCATCATTTATAAATGAGAACATAATTTACCATCAGTGTTTGAACTTTCAAAACAGAAATTTTTTAACCGACGGTACAGCTCCACACTGACAAATTTATTGTCTCTGTAGACATGTTCATCCAAGTCTAAAACTGCAAGACCTACTCGTAAGTAAAACGCATTTTTATCTTATTCACTTTACCTGTTTGTTATCCTGTGATAACAATTGTAGGATCAGTAGCAGGGTTAATTTTTGTGTTTCCATTGTTATACTGGGGATTTTGCTTTGTTATATATCAATGTGTATGACAGTGCCTACATGCACTATTTTGATTGCATACCTGTACTTCATATATGCCAATAAGAAACGTTGAAGTTCTTGAAATGTTACATGAATCATTAAACCACTTACAGTTGCAAACTATATTTTGTTGTTGTTGCTCTTTTTTCCCTCTCTTACTCATTTTCGTTCGGTCGTCCAAAACGAAACAAACCATACCAGAGTCAAACTAACAGCGGTGTATATATGTAAGCTCTCCCCTCTCGCTTCCAGCCTCGGATTTTATTGTGCATTTGCAGATTACTTCGCAAAAGTGCATGATGAGCGGCTGCCACGAAAGTACTGACAGTGGTAAGAAAATGGTCAAGTAGAAAGGACATCGAATTCATTAGATAGACACAGAATGTCATTTTCCCAGATTCAGAATGTAAGAAACAAAAATTTACAAAACAACTGGAAAATAAAATTATAATACTATGCAGTTGTCTGTGTGTCCTTTCCGCTGTTCATCCTTCTCTCCTTTATATTCTCTCTATTTTTTACTTGTTTGGAGAATACATTCAGTTTTAAGCATGATAGTATGTTCAGATAAAATCCATTTCGCCTCACCTTTCTCAGACACTACAGCAAGTTCTGGTCGGGTGAAAAAGTTTGATTGCTAGGGTAGTCGGATGTACCTGTGATCTCTACCCTTCCCACCTGTCCGGGAAGTAATTGGAGACAACAGACTACGAGCAGTGAGCACCGCGTGTACTACTACGTTCCATCGCACGGGCAAAACCATTTTAAGCCTTCGGACCGAAGAAGATCCGACTTTAAAACTGCCTTTTCCTGCCCTTCCTTGTGCAGTCTTTCTAAGAGTGCCACTCACTTTTATTTTTTAAGTAATATGTCTTAAGAAAATCCTGAAACCTATAGAACAAAATTATTTTACTCTTTTTAATACATTCCAAATAAAAGTGTGTTTTAAAAATAGTTGTTTATTCTAACCATTTTAGTCTTTATGAATGTTGCGATCGATTTTTTCCACTTTATTCCCTTCCTGTAGGCGAATCAGGGGAGATAACTATATTTTACTAGTCCTAGAACAGCAATGACTTGCCTCCCCTAATTCAGCTTGAAGGATCTCAAACAAACTTACAATTAGAAAAAAATGACAACAAAGTAACTTTTTTGTATTTTGTTTATCTAAAGGTGTTCAAACAGCAGTCATTTTAATCAGAAACCAGGGAATTCAGTGCAACTTGTGCTTTGATCCGTCTTTTGAAAATGTATAACAACATAACATCCATCAAATATAATTAAATAATGGCAATTTACAATCCATAAATAACTCAAATGCTGATTAGGTTCTGCATAGGGTTCTAAGCTGTCTGTTATCTTCTGAGCTGTTTGAACAAAAGCTCTCCTGTGTAGAGAGTAAATTTTTTTCCTACTGTCCGAGCAGCAGGTGAGAATGCCGATGTTCGAATGCTTATAGCTTACAGCCAACGCATAAATTATTTATTCATATTATTGGAATTATTGTTTTAAAGGAACATCAACCCGATCATAGAGAAGGCAACCCACTCGCGTTGACCTTTAAACAATTGTAAGCTTTCTTTGTTAATTTACCTTGCTGATTTTTTCTCTACAGTTGTCATTTTTCTGTCAGCTCAACCTTATGGATATAAATGTCTGCCACATCACTGTCCATTCCATGCCCCTCCCTAAAAATGTCCACGTAGCGATATTTTATATTATTATTATTATTATGTAATTTATTTTATTATTATTATTTTTTTTGCTTCAGGAGTCCCCGAAACAGATCCACTTATTTAACCATTTTTAATTCGATACAAGAACTGGGGAGATTATCCTTGCGCTGAAAGAAACTGGATTCGCGATGTCTGCATTCTTTCTACAGGTGACCTCCCTTTATTCGACAAGCGCCCAGAGATGTTTGTCAACAAGTTCTACGAGGATTAAAGTCGTGTGGCACTGGAGTGTCTACAAGAACGACTCTACAACCACACGAGGGACGAGTTCTTAGACAGAATAGATCTTAATATAAGTTTCTACCAAAACTCATCTTTCGTCAAAAAAAAAAAAAAAAAAAAAATTGACTGCTGAGGAGGCGCAGTAGAAATTTTCAGCATGACGAGTAATTTATTTTCAGTCGATACTTCATTCACAGCAATCTAACTGATTGAAATCTTGATCGACTCACTAGCATGATCAGAAAAAGCTTTTGTGTAAATATTGATCTTACTTGCTAGTACTTCTTCCCAAATATTCGATAAAAGGGAAGGGTTCGATACAAGTCAGCAAAAACTTAAAATAGCACAAGAACCAAATATAAACTATGGGTTTGCTCTTTCGCCTGCACCATTTAACATTTTCTTGAAGAATATAATAATAATAATAATAATAGTGAAGATTTTTATAGCGCATATTCACACTCATAGAGAGCATGCTCTTAGCGCTTAAAACGAGGAAGAGACGTGGACTAAGTAGACACAGAACAAAGGGAACGAAAGAAAACGACAGTACTGACGACGACGAAACAGAAAACAAAAGGCATCAAGTAACAGGAACAGAAAAATATAGTGATTCAGCGAGAAAGATGGGTAAAGTAGCAAGAGGGAAGGGGGCGGGGGTAAGAAGGACGAGCATTGTGTGGACTGTGTTAGGAGTAATGCTCAAGGAAGAGGTGCGTTTTCAGTGCAGATTTGAAAGATTCAGTTGTAGGAAGGTGGCGGATATGGAAAGGAAGAGAGCTCCATTGTTTTGCAGCACAGTAGCCAAAAGTCCTGTGACCATATGTTGTTGTTCTGGTGACAGGAACAGTTAGGATACATTTAACATGTATGTTAACTTTCAAACCCACCCACCCCCACACACACTTCACTCTCTATCAGTTAGAAAGACCTGTGTAATTTGCATTTTTCAAAGACTAAATTTATATGGCAGCGACAAATTTCAAGATCTCACCAACGGACCCAAGACCATCACTGATAAGTTGCTTTGTTGTGTGCGGCGATTGCTGGTCGCCCCGTGCTGGTCGTCAGGAAGTGTTCATTCAGAACCTCTAGACGTCGTTTGATGTTCTGATGGTATCAGATTAGTCAACTGTCCTCGTCTGAGGATGTCACGGTCTCCCATGCTCGTTGTCACGACTGTTGAGAACCTTTCTTAGTGCTATTCACCATCAGGTTGTTTTCAGTATTACGACATCCGTCCTGTATCCAGCTCTGCTTTATCGTGTTATTCATTTGGCTCTTGATTCCTTTTGTTTCACGACAACAGCACTGTGGGAGTATGGCTGGTTTATGGACATAGGTAGAGCATTTAAAACATTTTTCTCCTCGTGTAAAACACACACACACACACACACACACACACACACACAAACGCACGCACGCACGCACGCGCACAGAGAGTGGGGAATGTGAGATCGTGCTGTATTAAGATAAGTGTGTACTATTATTTATTGCGAAAACTAGAAAACAAAGAAATAAACTTCTTTGATCATTGTAGAAATTACCGTCTTAGTTATCAGGTCATTATTAAGCTCGTGCTGAAAGTTAACAAAGACAAAAGAACGCCTGTCATGAATGCTAGTATATCAAACGATAAGTACAAACTGTACAATGAGGCAAGATACGATTTTTTAATAAGTAGACTTTCAGATCTAACACCTGACGCATTTACACACTTTGCTTGATATAAGAAGGAAGCTGTAACTTCAGTATTTATACCTGTAGTGATTGTATCACGACCTATCGATTCTTACCTTAGGTCACCGCTAGTGCTCGTTGGACAGTGGGAAATAATACTTGGTTCACTTATTCCAAAATTGCAATTTTGGTTCCTGCTTCTGCCATTAATCTCACAGAAGGCAAGTCCTACGACATGAAAAAACCTGTTAGCATACAAAAACTAAATACAACATAAAGCAATGGATTACACGAGGGTGCACCTCAGTTAGTTTATTAAAAGTGTCTGTGGGGAGCGTTTTCATTGTGACATTTATCAAACACATTATTTATGGAAAGAAGATAAAAATAGTTCTACCTTGCAGCTTCTGTCAGGTCCATGTAGCCACGGTGAAACCAGATAAAGCTTCAGGCTGCATATTTACTGTATTTTCAGAATTTTGCCGGTCTTGAGGTGACAGTACACAGTCTCATCGAGGAAACCGTTATTTGAGAAAGCACATATGACGTCCATATGCGATCCGTTTTCATTGTTCTATGATAAAAAAATAAGATCTTTTTTCTGAAAAGTTTGATTTTTTCATCACGGATTTGTTTCTGATGTTCACTTTAAATTCTTTCATTTGTCAGTGAAAGTCTTCCACCGGTTGTTAATTCTATATTAAGCATCTAACTTCGCTGATCCCTTCCATGGAAAACACAGAGGAACTGGAGAAATAACCGGTAAGATTATCTTTCGCTACATTAACCCATTGAATGTCATTTCATGGCTGGCTAAAATAACATTTTTTAAATTATTGATCTATGTGTCATAATAAAGAAATTATTTAGTCGTTTGTCAGAAAGTACATTTATGGTTTGTGTACGGTTTCATGATGAACTTAGGATCATGGGATCATGAACACTGGTGTAATAAAAATAAGTAATACAAGCGAGAAAACAAGTTAACGATTTTGAAAAATGTGCGTTTTCCTCTAAGTAGGTCGACGGACGATTGTTAAAAAAAGTATATTGATAATACACATGTTATACTGAGAAACTAGTG
This sequence comes from Marisa cornuarietis, assembly GCA_004794655.1. Lineage (NCBI taxonomy): Eukaryota > Metazoa > Mollusca > Gastropoda > Architaenioglossa > Ampullariidae > Marisa > Marisa cornuarietis. The sequence continues at coordinate 6,574,040 of SMMW01000636.1, forward strand.
TGGTGGTCAGTCTGCAAGCAGATGAAAGGTTTCGGGTAATTGTCATTCTATGAAAATGATATTTTCCTTTAACATCATTCATCTTAATAAAAAAAAACAACCAAGCAGGCCATTTTTGCCCCCCCTCCTACTCCATGACAGCGCCCTAGGCGACTGCCTATTTCGCCTAATTAGGTAGAACTGATCCTGACTATTACTGGACTGATTTTTTTATTCGAACCGATTTTTGTCAGTGATATGTAATCGTGAGTAACAAGGAGGTCAGAACAGGGCCTGGCAAAAGTTTAACATAGAGTAATGGAAGTGTGTACGATTCCAAGGAACAGATGGAAGCGAAATGTCGGGTACGATCCACTGTTCACAGGGAAGTGTGGAGTGGGGCTTGGAGCTGTGTGCCCTTAGTAAGCTGCCTTTAATGAGCAGAGCGATAGGGATATTTGAGGGTTTTTTTTGTGTTTTTTGTGTTTTTTTTTTTTTTTTTTTGCACCGGTTAAAACTCGGGTTCGACTCGGGTGAGCAGACGACAGAAGCGGAGTGATATCACAATGTACAGCTTCGCCTGCTGGTACGCCTTTTTTGTAGTTGTCGTCAACTGTTACTCTAGATCAAAGCTACACCGAACTTTTTAGTGATTACTTCATAAATTAAAGAAAAAGATTAGTTCCTATATTTTATTTCAAACACCCGAATGTAGTTAAATTTAATAATCTCTTTTGCTCCACTAAAAAGCATGTACTAAAAAAACTTATCGAATTTATTAATATTATCGACGATAGCTTTGCAAAATAATGTCATTGGTTATCCTTTGTTAAAGTGTACAAAAGTTATTAATATCTCATTATTAGTATCATTGTTAAGTTTTATTTTATTAGGTATTACTGTTCTGTTTCTACTTGTATTTGTTTTTATTTATCTTTTATCTGTGTACATTTATTCAATGTATGTTTATATATGCAGTCTGGTGTTACCAAAGGTGACCTCACGTGACGAAAACAGATCCAACACAGGACCTGGCGAGAACCGGGATGAGTGGCAAAAAGACGGTTGTCGAATCAGATAAGGTGTGGACACGTCAAGCGCTTTTCAAGACGCACAGGTACACGTCACAGGTACACGTCACAGGTACACATCATTGGTAGACGTCACTCGGAGCCTGTGCTGTACTGCCCGCGGTAAGAACCTCGATTCGACGAGGTTACAGTCTGCGGGATTCAGAAGTCGCTGCGGTACACACTCATCCTCAGTATATTTGCCAACAGAGATTTTTTCATCCCGCGCTTATTAAAAATACATTGATTCCTCATAGCCCCGAACATTCTTTTTAACTCTTTGTAATTGCCCTCCCCTTCTTATTTAGAACAGCTCATAGCATGTCCCTCTTCTTCTTATTTAGAACAGCTCATAGCATGTCCCTCCCATTCTTATTTAGAACAGCTCATAGCATGTCCCTCCCATTCTTATTTAGAACAGCTCATAGCATGTCCCTCTTCTTCTTATTTAGAACAGCTCATAGCATGTCCCTCCCATTCTTATTTAGAACAGTTCATAGCATGTCCCTCCCATTCTTATTTAGAACAGCTCATAGCATGTCCCTCCCATTCTTATTTAGAACAGCTCATAGCATGTCCCTCCCATTCTTATTTAGAACAGCTCATAGCATGTCCCTCCCATTCTTATTTAGAACAGCTCATAACATGTCCCTCTTCTTCTTATTTAGAACAGCTCATAGCATGTCCCTCCCATTCTTATTTAGAACAGCTCATAACATGTCCCTCCCCTTCTTATTTAGAACAGCTCATAACATGTCCCTCCCCTTCTTATTTAGAACAGCTTATAGCATGTCCTTCCCCTTCTTACTTAGAACAACTTATAACATGTCCCCCCTCTTCTTATTTAGAGCAGCTCATAACATGTCCCAACCCTTTCTTATTTAGATCAGCTCACTTGTTCTCCTACTTAATAAGAACAACTCACAACATGTCCCTCCCGTTGCTGCATGGTTCAGGCTGATTTACCTGATGGAGGTGGAGGTTTCCCCGAAATGTCTGTATATATATTTTTATATATATGGAGAGTTATGGGAGCCTGGAACCGCCGCTCATCTTTAGAATCGAACAGTTTTTGAGAACTGGATGTTTATATCAGGGCTTAAATACTTTCACAACGCAATGTACTTGAAATGATATCTGTATAGCAAATGGCCTACCTTACAAAGCTTGATTGAAGTATTGAACTTTATTAATTTTAATGGACAGACCATGTGTCGACCTTTCAGTCATTTTAGATAAGTGACAAGGAGAGATGTGTCTGTGTAAATGAATGCGTTTTATAGGCGTTTAAATGCTGTGTTTTGTGTTACTTCTTGTTTAATTTTTGTTTGTTTGTTGTGGTGTGTGTGTGTGTGTGTGTGTGTGTGTGTGTGTGTGTGTGTGTGTGTGTGTGTGTGCTTGTGCTGTGAACCCCGTTAGGAGTTACTGTTTACATGTTTATCTACTCGATATATACCTTGAGGGTTTTCTGTTTGCACGAGATGTTTATCAGTTCGTCGCCATTTATTCATTCCAGCTATCCAGCGATCTATGACCCGTTCATCGTCTGTTTCTCATGCAGTCAGTCATCCGGAAATGAAATCCAGTCCTGTGATCATCCACCATTAGGTTATTGAACTTCAGCCTTCCTTTTATTTTCTTCGTCCTTTTAACGTTATTCAAAATCAACTTCTTCTGTCTGACCCATCTCACGTGTGTAAATTGTTAACGAGACGAGTCGACCACCAGCGCCACATCAGAAAGAACTGTCTCTCAAGGTAAGTGACAGTGGCAGCAACAGTGATAATATTGTCCATGTTGCGAGGGACTGTACATCAAGAATATAATTCCTATTCTATCACTTAGTTCTCAGCTCCAGCAACTCTGCACCACTAAACACCAAGCAATAGACTGTGAAAGCCTATATTTCCACCAACAAACTGAAAGTAAATGACAATGAAACAGAGGTGATTTATACAGCCTCTGAAAATGAAATAAATTCCAATTGTAGTTGATTTTGTGAATTTTCACTGAGGAATCTCACATCAGTGCAGTCTGCAGGCCCATCTTCCTTGAGTTTTGCAGGATCAGCCACATCCGACCTTTTCTGTCAGTAACCGAAATTCTAGCCACAGCCCCGCCACAAACCCTGATCATCACCATAACCTCAACACTAACTCATGAAGCAGCTAAAAAGCTATTAAAACACACGAACCTTTGAACATTTATAAAAAGCAAAAAGATAGTGACATTGAGAAAAGGGGAGATAACAAATAAAACACGTATAAAAATTAACAAAAGAAACCGTCTCACAAGAAAAGGAGCCAACAGTTTCTTTACTCAGGGGTTTTCGCTCTTTCCTTTGCCCTATACCACCTTCATACATGCTTACGGACAGTTCTTCTGTTCAATTTTGCGTGGTATATTTTTTACATATTCCAACTATTTTGATTTGCCAAACTGTTCGTAAAATGAGAAATTTTACTACCGGGTGGCTGTCAACCAATCATTGCAGGTGTATACCCGGAACGAAATAATGTTTTGCAAAGCTCTCTTCATTTTGGAAATTCAAAGAACGTGGATACAAAGAATATACGAGTGTTGTTCACTGCTCAATAAGATTGTCAAATAAGGTATATCATTTGTATTTTCTCAACATTATTTGCAAAGGCCAGTTTCATCAATCAAAGACATCGGTGGCTGTGATCAAAAGATAACTGCGATCTATTATCGGTACAACCAATGGCGCGTGGTCAGCGGCTTCCTTTGTTCTGATGGCGATAACCATGAAAGGCAGAAATTTACCTCCCGACAAACAAGAAACTTTCTCTTCTACCCTCCACACCTCGGGGGTCACGGCTGTACGAGCCCTCTGACCATCTTGGTTCTGCCTGTCTGTGTTGTTAGAGATGTTATTAGTGGTACTAAATATCAGTGGTGATATTAGAGATGTTCTGAGTAAAAGAAACCATACGTAGACCAACATTTGGTAAGTACTGTTTCTGTACCTTCAAGGTTTTGAGAATATTTGCTGTACATAATTGATATTGAATTTTTTAGAAATCTTCTTCGAAATTGTTAATTATTTTTTTAAACGATATGATATTTCGTTGGTAGATACTGAGTAATATTAAGAATAAGGGAACACAGATGTGAAGGCTGCAAGAAAAGCACGCGTTTTTATTATATGAGGAGATTTATTCCTGACTCTTTTCTTTCCTGTCATCATTAAAAATCATTGTTATAAAAAGGAAAGCAGGGACAATGGAAACTGTGCAAAGGGTAAGGCGCAGACAGTGTTAAGCTGTTGGCTGGAAAAGAGGAATAGTTCAGTCATTCGACGATGATCTTGCAGTTTAATTCCTGTTCCCAAGATGGAAGATATTAGTAAGCTTGGGCTTTCAGTAGGACAACGGGTTCGTAATGAGCTCTTTGACAGAGGAGAAAAGACATTATCGTCTTTGTCGATTGCCTACCAAGTAATGTTTCTGTTTTAGTATCTCAAAAGCAGTTAAACGCCGTTGCAAGTAAACGAGAACTTGGGGACATTCACAGGTATGTCATTTTGTCTGAGGATTTCTTTACTTCTGTAAACATGGACTTTCTTGTGACCGCTCGTTAATTTAGCCCGGAACGTGGCAACTCCTATGTTACAATGATTCAGATTGGTTGTGTGGAAAATAGTGGACGGAAGTGGTTTAGTTGCCACGCTGCAAAGATACTCGTGTAACCTCATTTGGTCATTGCTTGTCCGTATTGTCATAGAGTGAGTCACTGTGAGTCTTGTGGACTCTGGGGCTTGTGTTGCAGGGTCCTTTCTATCTTTGGTCAATGGTGTCGCGTGTACGTATGGGTTTTCGTGGACAAGTAAAGGTGAAAGTTTTACGTTTAGTGGAAGTATTTTAATAGAACAAATTCAGACCTTTTCGAGAAATAATATAATTAAATTGTAAAATTTTAAAAGGGGTTAAATACAGTCCACAAACACAGTTTCTCTTGTTACTTCTGACAGACTTGACTCGACCACTTGAAGTTTATTTTATTTGGAGAGTCCTTTGCCTTCTTTGGAGACAATGTTCCTTAAAATATTGTGCTAGGCTAGTCGCTTAGTATGTTGGATGTCAGTGTTATTTTACATGCATTTATTTGCTGAAATTAGTTACTGGATGTAATTGTAATATTAACAGGTTAGTGTAGGTAAAATCGATTATCTTAGGTGATATCGGTGGGGTCGCGATCTGGACAATTGCTGTCAAGTCTGGTTGATTCAAAAAGTAATTTTGCTGCCCACCACGTTACAACGGCAGGGCCACCCAAGCCGGGCATGTCAAAGGGTAGATGCCAGACAAAACATGATCCCTGGTCCTCCAGGTTGGGGGTTGGGCACAGGGCTAACAACCCTGTCCCGTAAAAAGCAATACCGTTACGGAAACAGCGACAAAGAAAGCTACCACTATTGTGTGCGATGGGCTCCCAGAGGTATCGCAAGGCTGGGGTACTGTGGGGAAGCTGGCCCAGGACAGACAAAAGTGGAGGACCTTTGTCGCTGCCCTACGTGCCGACAGGCATAACGGGCAGTAAGTTAGTAAGTAAGACCACGTTACAACGAAGGCATAAAAATAAACGATGTTTGTCTGTCTCTTGTTTTTGTCTCTCCCGTAGGTAGCACAGGTGTAGCGGGTTATTATTGACTTCAAAACATCTGACGAATCCACGTCAACAAAAAAAGCGAATCAATGTATTTTGGTTGGTTTAGGCTCAGTGATTTCCTTTGTACAGGTGAACGTCATCTCAACTGAAGTTTGTTCATTTAGAGTTCTGAGGAAAAGGAACCACATGGAGACCAACAGCTGGTAAGTACTGATTCTGTACCTTCACGATTTTAAGAATATTTACTGTACATAATAAATATTTAATTATTTAGTTTTCTTCGAAAAAATTAATTTTTAAAAAGCTATTTCGTTGGTAGATACATAAAAGACACAAAAAGCAACGGATCCGTTTTACCGTGTCATGGTTGACTGCTTCCAAAAAGTGTTATTGACGTGACGAAGTATTGAAATAAAATGGAGTAGAGAGAGATTCAATGTACTTAAGCCAGAGCTGGTGTACATGCAGAACCTGTACGCGCTCAAGAAATGAAAGTATTTCATGAACTTAACGGGGAATTAGCATCCAGTGACAACAAATTTCCAGCTTGGTTGCTTTTTAACAGTCTACAAAGAGACGTATAGAAAGAACTACGAAAAGGAAAGTTTTTAATAAGAGAGAAGGTTACAGTCGTGAAATCACTGTCTTGTGCACTCCTTGCATTGTGATTATTAAGGGGATTATTATTATTATTATTATTATTATTATTATTATTATTATTATTATTATTATTATTATTATTATTATTATTATTATTATTATTATTATTTAGCTTTTGCTGAACACAACTTAAGCCTGTAATTTTATTCTTTTACTTCTAGTAGACTTTCAAAGACCCAGTATTGGTAGTCGTGTTTAGATGGGTTTACTTTTTCCAGCATTTTAAACATTCTTTGGGTATTGAAAGTATTTCAATTTGTCCGAGCAGCATATTTCCCAGGCGTCTTTAAAAGACAACAGAGAAAGTACTAACAATCCACTAAGGTAAAAACAAATTATCCGCAGGGGTAGGGGACTTGGAAGCTGGGGCTTGCTACCTCTTTCCGCCTCATTTAACATTCTTACTCAATCAGCAGTCCATCGTTGCTGGGGGTGTGTTTAGCGGTGGGTAGGCGGTTTGTATGTGGGCTTGGGTGTGGAGGAAGGGGAGCTAGCACTGGCGCGAAAAAACCCTCGTGCCGCAAGTCATCTGGACTAGCAACACTGATAGCTGTCCTCCCTGTTTACTGTAATTTCCAAACTTTCTTGAACCTATACAAACCTCTCCCTCAAGGATAGACTAGAAACAGGCCTGCGAGGCTTTCTTTTCTTCACTCAGCCACGACCCGCAGCTCGGCATCAGATGTTCTTAAAAAGGTGGGCATGCAACAGTCGTATCTATTAGGTTTTCATCGATTTCAAGTGATCCCAGCAGCTTGCCTTCATGTCCTTGTCCCACCTTTATGTCGTGCTCACCTGCCTCCAGCAAATAATGTCAATAACCATGGAAGCGCTCGCTCATGTGATCGTTTCGATAATAGAAGCCAAAGCATTCTTAGTTTGTCCCACTTGCGTAACTAGGATTAAGAAAAAATGGGGAGGAAACATAAAAAACTACCCGACAGTCAGACAAAAGTACTGAACTGTAAATTTTGCTGCAGCTGTTAAGAAGAGTTGTATGTGTAGTTCTCTCGATGGATGCTATCACTCTTCTGTGTATCAGTTAAAGAGCTACCTCAGACCAAAAATCAGGAAATACATATTTCGAAAAGTTTTTCAAATTAGAAAAAAGAAAAGGGGTAATTATGGTTAAACAATGCTCGAAGAACTCACACATTAGCGCGTCGGGCCCAGCTGCTCCATTATCCTTGTGGACATATTTTTCTACTTCTTCCACCGTAATAGACTCATTTAAATCAAAATTATCGTCGATCTGCAATTCCTGAAATAAGTGTTAACATATAGCTTCGCTGTTACCATGATATCAGGGAACTATTAGAGTATTACGTGATTGTGCCAGGTCTCAGCTCTTACATGGATGTTTCCACAGGTGCTTTTCATATGAACTTATTGAATTAAACCTTTAGGTCAGAAAAACTTTCGTTCACGGTAGTAGCTGCACTTTGTTCTTTACTTCCAGCACCTTTTAAGTACTTTTTGATTTCCAATGTAGGACAGTTGGTCTTTGATTAAGTACAAGAGGCTTTTTCCGAAAAGATTTCCTGAATGCTCTACAATTAGGGTCAAACGAGATCTTCCGTCTTAGGGATTTTTTTATAACGCATATTTTTCGTATGGAACGCCCAGCTTCTTTCAACCCATTGTTAATAAAGTTAATCAATTACTATCGTCTAAATAATAATAATAATAATAATACACGCTTTTATTTAACTGACGATCCTTATTGTTGTCTGTCTGATTGAGATTGTAATCGATTTTTACCCCAATTCCCATCGTCGTACAGATCTTACCTTTTTACCAGAAAACCAATTTCCGGTGACAATGCAAGATTAAATCATTTCCAACAGTCCACAAGTAGTAATTTGTTTAAATTTTAATTTTGTACGAGAATTCATTGACTGAATTAGAGTAGATAGGTAACTGCTGCTCTAGGACGAGTAAACTAATTTCCCCTAATTCGGCCTAGAAGAAAGGAATAAAATCACAAAGTAAAACGAAAAATCGAGAATCCCTACCATGCAGAACCGTGCGTGTGTATGTTTGATCTTAAAGTGCCAGGAATGTTACCCCACGAACCTCTACACGTCCGTGTAAGTCCTGGAAGGTCTTATGATATAATAATTAGAGCTTACAAAGCTCACAGGAAAGAAGCCGTGCAATAGTTCAGCTCTTGATGAAATACTTCGTATCAGAACTTATACAGCGATTTAAGATAAAATATTATTTATTTAAACACACTTTTATTTGAAATAAGTGGGTGTAAACAGAGAGGTGTCGCTTACCTCGGGGAATAAGCACGCGGAGTGGACAGAGGTGTCGTAATCGGGCTGATCTCACTCTCCAAGTCTCCGCCATCCCCGCCGACACTTACACTAAACAGCTACTGTAGATGATACAGTTTACTCCCAAACCCCAGAGTAGCTCCAATAACCAACTCAACGCAATTTAGTGTTAAAAAGTGAACTAAATTATTAAAAAAACGAGAATTTTTGCAAAATTATACATGGAATCCAAGTAAATATTAGAGGATTTCAAACGGTTAGTTTTCTAAGGTTCCCGTTATTATTCTCTATAGCTTGTCAAGATGATGTGATATTCACTGTCTACCCTTAATTACCACACACTGCACACTACACCCGTTCCTAGACTGTCTCTAGTTCCCATAGCACATGCCTGCTACATATTGTTATTATACCAGAAACAAAACTACACCTTGGATACAAAGAAAAGGTTTTATTTCTTTATTAGTCAACTTTTGCAACCAAAGACTTATCCCCAGAAGACATATTTAAGGGAAATAAATATATCCTACGACTGACGGAACAAAGAGAAGCTTTTCTGGTGTGATTTTTAAGTGACAAGCTGCGTGTCGACTCATATTTTAAAATACGGTCGACTCCAGGTGAAGGCCGATAGCATGTGATTAACTGAAATGAAAGGGTTGGAGTCAGAGGTGGGAGTCAGCACCGGAGCTGCAGAGTCCTCCCATATTTTCAGGTCGTTGACGAGTGAGGGAATTGCAGACGAAGGGGTAGGACTGCGAAGGTCATTGTTTTTTCTGCTTGAATAATCTTCTCCTTATTCAAAAGGTAAGATTGTTCTAGACACGGTGAAAGAAATTACGAGTGCATCCACAGTTTAGCTGGGAGGTTTTTTTTTTCCTTTGCCATCTTAACAAAGACTTCTTGCATACTTTTGAAACAGTTTCTTTGTTGAAGACACGGCTATGTGTAACTATCGTGATGTGAAAAGACAAAGGTAAAGATCGTCTCCTGGTCTTTTTCAGGTGGTTGGGGAGTGAGGTGTTGAAGACCTCACCTTTCTCGGGGCCAGCTTTTCTCCATCACTGCCTTACCTTCGCCAACCCTCTAAGGAGCTAGGTACCCATTCCCGCGAGCTGTGTCGACTGAAGAAAGCTTGCTGGGCTACACGGGTATCGAACCAATGCACCTCTCAGTTCGGACGCTAGCGTTCTAACGACTCGGATATCCGCTTTGTGAAGACACATCTTTTTGCACAAGTTAGTGTACGAAAACACGCAGACGGACATTCATACACACCTACACACACCCATGCATGTCTTTACCTGTACGGTAATGCTTTATGGGACCGCGCTGTACAATGTGGTCGTATTCACAACCCTCCGAGTCGAGTGTTTCAGTGCATTTCATGGTAACCTTTCAAGCCACTGACTGCCTTTTTTGTTTCGAGGGGGGGGTATGGTTTCGCATATATAAGGACATATTAATATACTCACGTGGGCAGAAAGAAAACAACAACACACACGCACGCACACACAGGCGCTCATATGCACGAATGCAATTTTGTGCCCTGCAGTTGCCTTAGGTGTGGAGAGTAGCCGGCTCTTTCGTTATATTTTACAGGTGACCACCAGCAAACGACACGAGAAACATGTGATGTGAGTCGATTTCCGTCTTGCGCTCCCCCTTTTTTTCGTGTAGTCATAGCCTTCCCGCGTACCACCTACAGACTGGCGCTGTTGTTGTTGACTTTGAGAATATTTTCCGCTATTTCAATCTGTAGGCAGTGTAGGGGATGGGGTGAGTGGAAACATGGAGGAAAGGGATGAAAGGGGCAAGGAGGGGAAGGGAAAACTGAAGATGGGTGTTCAGTGTTCAGTGTTCAGTGAGGCTGAAGGCGTTGATTACTGGTGTCGGTGTCCTTTTCCGATTGGTATCCTCTGCTCTTGAGTCCTGGAGGTCTGCCATGTTGGCAGAAGAGGTTTTAGTACTCATCTAGTTGCAGGAGGTCAGTGTTGCACTGTTCCTATATTATACACTGGCACTTAGTTTTGCGTTATTAAAACAAGCTGTCGAGGAGATTACGATGATGATAAGTATTTTTTGTATTCAGTGATACCTGTCAAAGCAAGGTGGCAGCGCGCGTGCACGATAGCGAAATACGTGATAGGTCCTTGCGTAACTTCTGTTTTCTTCTCCTTCATAAGTCATGCCAATCTCCTGTCTCTTATCACAAACCCAATTTTATTTTCTGAAATGAACGAAAGCTTTGCTATGTTTGGGGCTTACTGCTGTCAACTAACGGTACGTTGTGATTGATCGTCGCGTGTTATGAGATAACGGTGACTAACAACAGGCAACGAGCCTTGGATTGTCCAAGGAACGTTAATCACATCCCCCCCCCCACACACACACCCTCTTCATGTTTGGATGACAGCACTGCTATAGACATGTGAGCAGCACTGCCACCCTCGTGGGACACCAGCAACCTCTTTTCGCAAACAGTGAAGCAGGGCCAGGTTGTCTTGTTTGGCCATGTGACCTAGCACAACACTCTTTAAAACTATCCTCCCAGTACCTTGGAGGGAGGTCGACGCCGAGAGGGAGAGAGAAGTAGTCGGCAGACTTGAAGGACTGGATTGTTCCTTGGACAATCCAAGGCTCGTTGCCTGTTGTTAGTCACCGTTATCTCATAACACGCGACGATCAATCACAACGTACCGTTAGTTGACAGCAGTAAGCCCCAAACATAGCAAAGCTTTCGTTCATAAGCCTCAGGGACGAGGTTTGTCAACCACTCTTGTTTTCCCGACTACCAGTACTAACAGACCAGCACAACCCCTTGGTACCATTCAAGGGATGGATGGATGGATGGATGGATGGATGCTCTGCCATGTCATCAGTTATCGGTGCTATTCATATGTCACTTATGATGGCTCTGACAAAGACCTGAGGACGTTGGGACCATTGTGGTTCCACGTGCTCGGTGCGCATCATCGCAACAGCTTTGGCTTCGAGACAAGAACAGCGCACAGGACAGGCGCACCCATCTCTCTCAAACACGAGAACGAAAGGATGCCGACGATAATGTATTTATCTTAATACTACTGTGCTAAGACAGCGAAACTCTTTGGAGTCGAACGCCAACTTCAGATCACATACATTGTCTGTGTCTACAATCAGCCTTCAAAACGAAAACAGATATTGAGAATGTACTCAACAAACTCATGGTTGACTCACGAGGAAATATATCAGTTCCCAAGGTTTCTTATTTTCCTGTCACGTCAGCTACGTATTTCATTTGTTTTCGATCTTTTGAAAACTCAGACAAAAGTCGAACCTGTTTTTCTCTATTTCCGTCTCACTCCGCCACCCAGTCCATTCTTTTTTTCTCTCTCTCTCTTTCTCTTGCGATCTCTTTAACTTCGCAACAGGTTTGCAGATGACTCTTTTTTTGTAATAACTGTCACTGGTTTTCAAAATAAATTAAAGACTCTGTATCGGGCAGCCGAGCAAATTTGTCTGAAGGTTAATTTAGATTAAAAAAAAAACTAAAATAGCTGTTCACCGTAAAGGAGGTCACGTTTTAAATTAGAAGTATCAGAGATAAATATTCACAGGAACCTTTTCGCACAAAATCCAGTAGCTCGCCATTGTCCCTTCTGTCAAGGTATGACAGGATGAATTACATGTGTTTTAGATATATATATATATATGTTCTGTTTTTACAAATCTGAAATAAAAATTGTATGATATTGAAGGAAGGACTATATGTTCTCAGGCAATTATTTAACAGCAGTCGGTAATAAGAAAATTTTGACTTTTTTTTACATTCTTGACGTTAAAGAAACTCGTTGAACACTGAATTGTTAAGTTGTGTGCTAACTGACCAAAAACAAATATGGAGTTGAAGGGCGTTAGTGTGTAAGGATCTGGAGGTGAACCTGTGTATAAGGAAGGCACAGACAGAGTGATGGGTCAGGGTGGGTATAAGGGTTGTGGTGGTGGAAGGGAGGTGAAGGGTATTATAGGGGTGTGCAAGTGAGTGTACAACCTTATAATCTTTTCTAGTGTGTCTTCGCTGTATAATTATGTGTAATTATGAGTGTGTGAGAATACAAGTCAGAAGTGAATGAAAATTGTAGAGATTTTGGCATGTAACCATATTTGAGTAGGTTCTCGCACCCTTGCTGTAGCCATGTGCTTAAAGCCGTGTATATATATGTGTGTGTGTGTGTGTGTGTGTGTGTGTGTGTGTGTGTGTGTGTGTGTGTGTGTGTGTGTGTGTGTCTTTCTTCTGTACAAAAAAGGACTGGCTTGCTGAACTCGTACTTGGGTCCGGAGGTGATTCTCCATTCACGTGCAGGCATGTTTATTGGTGTCAGAAATGTTTATTGGTGTACTCTCTCAAGTACCGTCTATCCTCATTAAAAAGGAAATATTTGCATTTCTCATTAATGCGTACAGCATCTGGAGTAAAAGGGAACTCTTCCCCGACTGTTTGCACGTGAAACCCTTTTTTGGACACTTCGGCAAACAAGCTGGTGTTTGCACAGAGCGGTTAGTCTCAGTCCTGTTTGAAAATGACTAGAATCTGTCTGCCCACTTTATTCTGTCTGTGAGTCAGTCTGTGTTTGTGTGGTGGAGTTTTTTTTCTTTTTTTTTTTTTTGGTGGAAGGGGATGACTGCAAAGAGCGTGATCTGAATGGTGTAGAAGTCTTCAGTTTCAACATTCACTTTCATCTCTACAACGGCCCCTTCCCACCGAGACTGTGGCATCACAAGATGTTGATAACCTTTGATCCATTATGAGACAAATGCGTTCATACATGCAGCGTGACGCCACCAGCTGATAGCAAGAGCTTGATAGAACAGAAGGATCGAGGAGAGGTCAGTGAACTGTGATGATGAAGACGAAGACGACGAAGACGACGATGATGACGATGACGATGATGATGAGAATAATACTAATAACTGGTGATTTTGTATAGCGCAGCGCCCCTATCAAAGCCATTCTCAGCGCGCTTTACAAATACAAAACACTAAAGTAGGTCCGAAAGTAGTGACGACTGATACGGACGACGAAACCATTATGGCGTTAGGTAGAACAAACTGGCAGTACAAATGTGAAAGTCGTACAGGAAAAATAAAAATCAAACAGTCCTGCACAAGGACGATGCAAATAAAAAAACAAGAAGTAAAGGATAAAATTCAGCGGCTCTTTCGGTGAAATTAGTGGAGGGCGTGGACTGCTGTGGGGGATTAGTTCCTCTGTATCAACCAAGAGTGTGATTTGTCACAGTGCAGATCTCCACCTCCGAAAATTATTGTTTCTTATGTGATGAACGAAGAATAGACTAGGCGATACTCGGGCCACCGAAATCAAAGTTTCATTAGACTACTAGTACCAATATAATCACAAAGAAGAGAAAACTGCATTAAAGTTTTAAAGCAGATGATTGTTTGACGCATGATTTGAGGCCCATAGTAGTGACGACTGGTACAATCCAGAAGAAAACGCTAGGCCGTCAGGTAGAAAAGACCGACATTCGACGGGAAATTTGGAAGTCCTAGAGAAAATTAATTCAAGCAGTCCCGCACAGAGACGATGCATAGGAAAGCACTGGCCTAGACAATGGGTACTAAAAGCACAGTAATCAGAAATACAAAAAGGCGCAGAAGTACGTCCCTCACGCCTGTAAGGCAAAGGGAGACAGCTCCATAAAACAACTACGACAATTCGACGTCACGTTAAATAAACAGGGCAATAGCTGGTCACATTGGACAAACACGACAATAGAACGTCACATCAGACAAATACGACAGTAGAATGTCACCTCAGACAAATAGGACAGTAGAACGTCACATCAGACAAATACGACAATAGAACGTCACCTCAGACAAATAGGACAGTAGAATGTCACCTCAGACAAATACAACAATAGAACGTCACCTCAGACAAATAGGACAGTAGAATGTCACCTCAGACAAATACAACAATAGAACGTCACATCAGACAAATAGGACAGTAGAATGTCACCTCAGACAAATACGACAATAGAACGTCACATCAGACAAATAGGACAGTAGAATGTCACCTCAGACAAATACGACAATAGAACGTCACCTCAGACAAATAGGACAGTAGAATGTCACCTCAGATAAATACAACAATAGAACGTCACATCAGATAAATAGGACAGTAGAATGTCACCTCAGACAAATACGACAATAGAACGTCACATCAGACAAATAGGACAGCAGAATGTCACCTCAGACAAATACGACAATAGAACGTCACATCAGACAAATACAATAGAACGTCACATCAGATAAATACAATACAACGTCACATCAGATAAATACGACAATAGAACGTCAGATCAAACAAATAGGACAATAGAATATCACGTCAGACAACCAGGACATAGAATGTCACCTCAGAAAAATACAATAGAAAGTCACATCAGACAAATACGACAATAGAATGTCACCTCAGACAGCAGAAGACGCGTCAGCATGTCTACACCTTAACTGAGCAACAAAGAGTTGTTTACGCGTCTGTTAAATATTTTAAAATGTCAGAACATCAGTTTGTCACTGAACAAGTAAACTACATATCCTACAGCGTCTGTTAAATGAACTGTGTACTGGTCATCGCTGTATTTACCAATCAGTTCTGACTTACTTCATACGCAATGTGTATATGAGAGAGAGAAAGAGACAGACAGAGAGAGAGAGAGAGACTGTACTAATGTTTTACTTAAAAGTGCTTTTATTTATTTATTTTTTACTGTTGTGTGAGTGGTTTGAAAATCGGTGTCGGGACAAGCAAACCAAAATGTAACAGCATGCTTGAAGTGAATTTCACTTTTCTTCTATTTCACACGCACTTATTTCTCGTGGCGGATTACAGAGTTCTAGTGTACGCGCTGCCTGTCGTGTGATGGTCTGCTGATGGCAAGAGGAAGAAGATGTCGGTCACTGAGTCACTACTTCCCTGAGAGCCGACTATTTGGGTGTAGCGTGTTGTCCTCACTGCCCCAGGGCTAAATTCTTTAAGCGTCTTATATCATTTTGTTAAAGTGTCAAATTAACTATGACAAGGAAATTTTCCAGAAACTTATAGTACTATGTTATTAGGTCATTGAAGGGTTTCATCACACACCGGAGTGTTCATGGTTGATGCACTCGACCGGAGCAAAAAGGTCGCCGTGCTCACCGGGACCTGAGTTGAAAACTTGTCGGCCCATCCAGCACGTAGCTCACAGGTTGCTCATGGTCCGGGCAATAGATATTTGGGCTCGTCCTCCCACACTCAGTTTGCTGTTTCTGTGGCCTCTCGAATTGTGTTAATAACTTTTATCCAGGGTGGTCAGGGGAATTTGTCGCGCAGATTTTGTCGGCTTTGGATGTGGCGCTTCATGTATAACTTACCCAGGAAGACTTAGTGTAGCTAATTGGTGAAACTATTCTGCTCTTGCACTTGATGCATTTGGGATCCCTCATCCCTAACGTTGAGGCTGACGACTTAATTTGATCATTGGAGGGAGAGGAGTCGTTTCGAGAATGAAGGTGAGATGAGCAAATCAGTTTTTTTCATGGGTTGCATGTTGTCTATTGAAAGCGGATTTCATGTGATCAAATGGATGTTGGGGTAGAAGAGAGAAGGGTAGAAGCCTCCCGTTTGTAGAGAAAGGGGAGATAAAAGTTGCATCATCCCCCCCTCCGGCCCTCTTGTTTCCCCTTCTCTCTCTCTTTTTCTCTGTCATCGACACAGTTTCAAATTTCCGCGTTGTCCAGATTTGCCTTGCACAATAAAGTTCGTCGCAATCGACTCTACAAAGTAATTTGATAACATCTTGTGAGGAAAAAGATGGCAGGTGAACATGCTGCAGGGAACATGCACGAGATGTAGTCCATGATTGAGCCCTACACGATAATTTGAAAATTTTTTAGGACCAAAGAAACTCTTTTCCTATTAGATGTATGTCACAAATGTTTATGATGCTAAAACGGTGACATATCCAACGCGTGAAACACTCAAAAATGCATGTGTACAACTGTAAATCTATGTTTGAAGCTTCTTTTTTGAGGTCAGGTACGTTTTAAAACACATTTCTTTATCTTGACTTGAGGTGTCACTCGACAAAACAATATGGTGGACTTTCTACATTGCCCTAGAATAGCTAAACGCGATGTTTAGGAAATAAATTTGCTAAACTTGCTTAAACTCTTGTCAACTGCAGCTAAGACGTTCTTAAGTAAGGGCTTGTTGTCAGTCAAAGCAGATGTTATATTTGAAATATCAGGAAACTTGAGAAAATTTGCATTTAATATTTATCAGGGTAAGGATACAGTTCAGGCAGTATTTTGTGGCATCATGGTGTATGTATTATAAGGAAGTTTCGAGTTGTATTTGGTGACAGGAATGTCAGAATGTTTACTGATTGTATCCTCCGGCTTTGTCATGAATAATAACAATTGCATAGGTAAACTATTAGTCAATCCGTTTTGAATGTGATGGTAGAAAACGTATGAGTTTTGTTACAGTAAACAGATACAAGGTTTAACCTGTAAAAACTGTCGAGTATCACGAGGTGTTAGTGTCACACGAAAATCGGGTTTATTGCCCAACTATTCCAACCCCTTTGAACCGTGTTTACGGTTTTTACTAAATACATAATAATAAATTGACAAAATTTTTTAATTTTTCTTTTATTTATTTTAATGAACTATTTAATGTCTTTGGACGGCCTTCAGTATATTGGTAAAGGATGAAAGAATTTGTTGGTTTCAAACAGTCGTGTACGCATTTAATTGGTTTGAGCCATCTTATGGAGAACGAGCAGCACAGACCATTAGGAATGTTATTATGTCCTTATATGGTATGATTCTTTTATGGTGTAATCGGTCTTGCGACTTTCAAACACCATTTCGTCTGTTCATTCATTATCCCCTGACCCAAACACAAATGTTAATTTATGTAGTAATCCGACATGCTTCTCGAGCTAAAAACAAACTTCATGAAACAGCCGAAAACAACAGCAACAACAAGAACAAAGCCACTCAGACCCCAAATAAAAGCACGTGTTCAAGACGAACTCTATCCTATCATCCCCGAGAATCGAACACATAATTTTGAGCACTATGTGTTTGGTTCTTTTGGGTGTTGTTATTTTATTTTTTTAATTTTCTTTTTACCTCAAGTTGATATAGAATAAATTATGTTTGTTATTTCTTCTACCTGTAGAGGGCTTTGAGCATATCTTCTGGAAAAGTACCGTTTTATTAATCGTATTCTTATTTATTATTATAATTATTAGTAGTAGTAGTAGTACTAGTAGTAGTTGTGTGTAGGTAAATGTGGACCGAAGACATGGCAAGGAGCTTCAGGCACAATCTTTGGAAGTAGGCAGTTGATTTTGAGAAGAGGACTGGTTGTCAGCTGTGTTAGTCCATCTCATTTCTGTAGACTTTGTCCCCATTTCCCATTGTACAACGTGTTTTCGTTGCCAGGCTGGTCTTGAATACACACAAGCAGTAAGATGCTCCTCCCTATCGCACTGTCACTGTGTCAACCTGGATGTCCCTACGCCGAAGACTTCGCTGCCTTTGCAATAAGAGAGACTGTTTCAATATTGTCCCCCACAGCCTCGCCTTCCCATAAGCCACGTGCTTTATTTGAGAGAGTAGGTATCTAATGACACCCACACCAACACAAATCAGGGTAGAGGCGAAAGAAAGAATGAACAAATATTTGAAGTTTGAAATCATTTCTCGCTCTTGTCCTTCCTGCTTGCGTATCTCAACGCATCCAGACACGTTACAACCACGTGATCTGTTGACAACACAATGAGTGATCTCACTCTCCAAGTCTCCGCCATCCCCGCCGACACTTACACTAAACAGCTACTGTAGATGATACAGTTTACTCCCAAACCCCAGAGTAGCTCCAATAACCAACTCAACGCAATTTAGTGTTAAAAAGTGAACTAAATTATTAAAAAAACGAGAATTTTTGCAAAATTATACATGGAATCCAAGTAAATATTAGAGGATTTCAAACGGTTAGTTTTCTAAGGTTCCCGTTATTATTCTCTATAGCTTGTCAAGATGATGTGATATTCACTGTCTACCCTTAATTACCACACACTGCACACTACACCCGTTCCTAGACTGTCTCTAGTTCCCATAGCACATGCCTGCTACATATTGTTATTATACCAGAAACAAAACTACACCTTGGATACAAAGAAAAGGTTTTATTTCTTTATTAGTCAACTTTTGCAACCAAAGACTTATCCCCAGAAGACATATTTAAGGGAAATAAATATATCCTACGACTGACGGAACAAAGAGAAGCTTTTCTGTTGTGATTTTTAAGTGACAAGCTGCGTGTCGACTCATATTTTAAAATACGGTCGACTCCAGGTGAAGGCCGATAGCATGTGATTAACTGAAATGAAAGGGTTGGAGTCAGAGGTGGGAGTCAGCACCGGAGCTGCAGAGTCCTCCCATATTTTCAGGTCGTTGACGAGTGAGGGAATTGCAGACGAAGGGGTAGGACTGCGAAGGTCATTGTTTTTTCTGCTTGAATAATCTTCTCCTTATTCAAAAGGTAAGATTGTTCTAGACACGGTGAAAGAAATTACGAGTGCATCCACAGTTTAGCTGGGAGGTTTTTTTTTTCCTTTGCCATCTTAACAAAGACTTCTTGCATACTTTTGAAACAGTTTCTTTGTTGAAGACACGGCTATGTGTAACTATCGTGATGTGAAAAGACAAAGGTAAAGATCGTCTCCTGGTCTTTTTCAGGTGGTTGGGGAGTGAGGTGTTGAAGACCTCACCTTTCTCGGGGCCAGCTTTTCTCCATCACTGCCTTACCTTCGCCAACCCTCTAAGGAGCTAGGTACCCATTCCCGCGAGCTGTGTCGACTGAAGAAAGCTTGCTGGGCTACACGGGTATCGAACCAATGCACCTCTCAGTTCGGACGCTAGCGTTCTAACGACTCGGATATCCGCTTTGTGAAGACACATCTTTTTGCACAAGTTAGTGTACGAAAACACGCAGACGGACATTCATACACACCTACACACACCCATGCATGTCTTTACCTGTACGGTAATGCTTTATGGGACCGCGCTGTACAATGTGGTCGTATTCACAACCCTCCGAGTCGAGTGTTTCAGTGCATTTCATGGTAACCTTTCAAGCCACTGACTGCCTTTTTTGTTTCGAGGGGGGGGGGTATGGTTTCGCATATATAAGGACATATTAATATACTCACGTGGGCAGAAAGAAAACAACAACACACACGCACGCACACACAGGCGCTCATATGCACGAATGCAATTTTGTGCCCTGCAGTTGCCTTAGGTGTGGAGAGTAGCCGGCTCTTTCGTTATATTTTACAGGTGACCACCAGCAAACGACACGAGAAACATGTGATGTGAGTCGATTTCCGTCTTGCGCTCCCCCTTTTTTTCGTGTAGTCATAGCCTTCCCGCGTACCACCTACAGACTGGCGCTGTTGTTGTTGACTTTGAGAATATTTTCCGCTATTTCAATCTGTAGGCAGTGTAGGGGATGGGGTGAGTGGAAACATGGAGGAAAGGGATGAAAGGGGCAAGGAGGGGAAGGGAAAACTGAAGATGGGTGTTCAGTGTTCAGTGTTCAGTGAGGCTGAAGGCGTTGATTACTGGTGTCGGTGTCCTTTTCCGATTGGTATCCTCTGCTCTTGAGTCCTGGAGGTCTGCCAAGTTGGCAGAAGAGGTTTTAGTACTCATCTAGTTGCAGGAGGTCAGTGTTGCACTGTTCCTATATTATACACTGGCACTTAGTTTTGCGTTATTAAAACAAGCTGTCGAGGAGATTACGATGATGATAAGTATTTTTTGTATTCAGTGATACCTGTCAAAGCAAGGTGGCAGCGCGCGTGCACGATAGCGAAATACGTGATAGGTCCTTGCGTAACTTCTGTTTTCTTCTCCTTCATAAGTCATGCCAATCTCCTGTCTCTTATCTCAAACCCAATTTTATTTTCTGAAATGAACGAAAGCTTTGCTATGTTTGGGGCTTACTGCTGTCAACTAACGGTACGTTGTGATTGATCGTCGCGTGTTATGAGATAACGGTGACTAACAACAGGCAACGAGCCTTGGATTGTCCAAGGAACGTTAATCACATCCCCCCCCACACACACACACACCCTCTTCATGTTTGGATGACAGCACTGCTATAGACATGTGAGCAGCACTGCCACCCTCGTGGGACACCAGCAACCTCTTTTCGCAAACAGTGAAGCAGGGCCAGGTTGTCTTGTTTGGCCATGTGACCTAGCACAACACTCTTTAAAACTATCCTCCCAGTACCTTGGAGGGAGGTCGACGCCGAGAGGGAGAGAGAAGTAGTCGGCAGACTTGAAGGAATGGATAAGCCTCAGGGACGAGGTTTGTCAACCACTCTTGTTTTCCCGACTACCAGTACTAACAGACCAGCACAACCCCTTGGTACCATTCAAGGGATGGATGGATGGATGGATGCTCTGCCATGTCATCAGTTATCGGTGCTATTCATATGCCACTTATGATGGCTCTGACAAAGACCTGAGGACGTTGGGACCATTGTGGTTCCACGTGCTCGGTGCGCATCATCGCAACAGCTTTGGCTTCGAGACAAGAACAGCGCACAGGACAGGCGCACCCATCTCTCTCAAACACGAGAACGAAAGGATGCCGACGATAATGTATTTATCTTAATACTACTGTGCTAAGACAGCGAAACTCTTTGGAGTCGAACGCCAACTTCAGATCACATACATTGTCTGTGTCTACAATCAGCCTTCAAAACGAAAACAGATATTGAGAATGTACTCAACAAACTCATGGTTGACTCACGAGGAAATATATCAGTTCCCAAGGTTTCTTATTTTCCTGTCACGTCAGCTACGTATTTCATTTGTTTTCGATCTTTTGAAAACTCAGACAAAAGTCGAACCTGTTTTTCTCTATTTCCGTCTCACTCCGCCACCCAGTCCATTCTTTTTCTCTCTCTCTCTTTCTCTATTCTTGACGTTAAAGAAACTCGTTGAACACTGAATTGTTAAGTTGTGTGCTAACTGACCAAAAACAAATATGGAGTTGAAGGGCGTTAGTGTGTAAGGATCTGGAGGTGAACCTGTGTATAAGGAAGGCACAGACAGAGTGATGGGTCAGGGTGGGTATAAGGGTTGTGGTGGTGGAAGGGAGGTGAAGGGTATTATAGGGGTGTGCAAGTGAGTGTACAACCTTATAATCTTTTCTAGTGTGTCTTCGCTGTATAATTATGTGTAATTATGAGTGTGTGAGAATACAAGTCAGAAGTGAATGAAAATTGTAGAGATTTTGGCATGTAACCATATTTGAGTAGGTTCTCGCACCCTTGCTGTAGCCATGTGCTTAAAGCCGTGTATATATATGTGTGTGTGTGTGTGTGTGTGTGTGTGTGTGTGTGTGTGTGTCTTTCTTCTGTACAAAAAAGGACTGGCTTGCTGAACTCGTACTTGGGTCCGGAGGTGATTCTCCATTCACGTGCAGGCATGTTTATTGGTGTCAGAAATGTTTATTGGTGTACTCTCTCAAGTACCGTCTATCCTCATTAAAAAGGAAATATTTGCATTTCTCATTAATGCGTACAGCATCTGGAGTAAAAGGGAACTCTTCCCCGACTGTTTGCACGTGAAACCCTTTTTTGGACACTTCGGCAAACAAGCTGGTGTTTGCACAGAGCGGTTAGTCTCAGTCCTGTTTGAAAATGACTAGAATCTGTCTGCCCACTTTATTCTGTCTGTGAGTCAGTCTGTGTTTGTGTGGTGGAGTTTTTTTTCTTTTTTTTTTTTTGGTGGAAGGGGATGACTGCAAAGAGCGTGATCTGAATGGTGTAGAAGTCTTCAGTTTCAACATTCACTTTCATCTCTACAACGGCCCCTTCCCACCGAGACTGTGGCATCACAAGATGTTGATAACCTTTGATCCATTATGAGACAAATGCGTTCATACATGCAGCGTGACGCCACCAGCTGATAGCAAGAGCTTGATAGAACAGAAGGATCGAGGAGAGGTCAGTGAACTGTGATGATGAAGACGAAGACGACGAAGACGACGATGATGACGATGACGATGATGATGAGAATAATACTAATAACTGGTGATTTTGTATAGCGCAGCGCCCCTATCAAAGCCATTCTCAGCGCGCTTTACAAATACAAAACACTAAAGTAGGTCCGAAAGTAGTGACGACTGATACGGACGACGAAACCATTATGGCGTTAGGTAGAACAAACTGGCAGTACAAATGTGAAAGTCGTACAGGAAAAATAAAAATCAAACAGTCCTGCACAAGGACGATGCAAATAAAAAAACAAGAAGTAAAGGATAAAATTCAGCGGCTCTTTCGGTGAAATTAGTGGAGGGCGTGGACTGCTGTGGGGGATTAGTTCCTCTGTATCAACCAAGAGTGTGATTTGTCACAGTGCAGATCTCCACCTCCGAAAATTATTGTTTCTTATGTGATGAACGAAGAATAGACTAGGCGATACTCGGGCCACCGAAATCAAAGTTTCATTAGACTACTAGTACCAATATAATCACAAAGAAGAGAAAACTGCATTAAAGTTTTAAAGCAGATGATTGTTTGACGCATGATTTGAGGCCCATAGTAGTGACGACTGGTACAATCCAGAAGAAAACGCTAGGCCGTCAGGTAGAAAAGACCGACATTCGACGGGAAATTTGGAAGTCCTAGAGAAAATTAATTCAAGCAGTCCCGCACAGAGACGATGCATAGGAAAGCACTGGCCTAGACAATGGGTACTAAAAGCACAGTAATCAGAAATACAAAAAGGCGCAGAAGTACGTCCCTCACGCCTGTAAGGCAAAGGGAGACAGCTCCATAAAACAACTACGACAATTCGACGTCACGTTAAATAAACAGGGCAATAGCTGGTCACATTGGACAAACACGACAATAGAACGTCACATCAGACAAATACGACAGTAGAATGTCACCTCAGACAAATAGGACAGTAGAACGTCACATCAGACAAATACGACAATAGAACGTCACCTCAGACAAATAGGACAGTAGAATGTCACCTCAGACAAATACAACAATAGAACGTCACCTCAGACAAATAGGACAGTAGAATGTCACCTCAGACAAATACAACAATAGAACGTCACATCAGACAAATAGGACAGTAGAATGTCACCTCAGACAAATACGACAATAGAACGTCACATCAGACAAATAGGACAGTAGAATGTCACCTCAGACAAATACGACAATAGAACGTCACCTCAGACAAATAGGACAGTAGAATGTCACCTCAGATAAATACAACAATAGAACGTCACATCAGATAAATAGGACAGTAGAATGTCACCTCAGACAAACACGACAATAGAACGTCACATCAGACAAATAGGACAGCAGAATGTCACCTCAGACAAATACGACAATAGAACGTCACATCAGACAAATACAATAGAACGTCACATCAGATAAATACAATACAACGTCACATCAGATAAATACGACAATAGAACGTCAGATCAAACAAATAGGACAATAGAATATCACGTCAGACAACCAGGACATAGAATGTCACCTCAGAAAAATACAATAGAACGTCACATCAGACAAATACGACAATAGAATGTCACCTCAGACAGCAGAAGACGCGTCAGCATGTCTACACCTTAACTGAGCAACAAAGAGTTGTTTACGCGTCTGTTAAATATTTTAAAATGTCAGAACATCAGTTTGTCACTGAACAAGTAAACTACATATCCTACAGCGTCTGTTAAATGAACTGTGTACTGGTCATCGCTGTATTTACCAATCAGTTCTGACTTACTTCATACGCAATGTGTATATGAGAGAGAGAAAGAGACAGAGAGAGAGAGAGAGAGACTGTACTAATGTTTTACTTAAAAGTGCTTTTATTTATTTATTTTTTACTGTTGTGTGAGTGGTTTGAAAATCGGTGTCGGGACAAGCAAACCAAAATGTAACAGCATGCTTGAAGTGAATTTCACTTTTCTTCTATTTCACACGCACTTATTTCTCGTGGCGGATTACAGAGTTCTAGTGTACGCGCTGCCTGTCGTGTGATGGTCTGCTGATGGCAAGAGGAAGAAGATGTCGGTCACTGAGTCACTACTTCCCTGAGAGCCGACTATTTGGGTGTAGCGTGGTGTCCTCACTGCCCGAGGGCTAAATTCTTTAAGCGTCTTATATCATTTTGTTAAAGTGTCAAATTAACTATGACAAGGAAATTTTCCAGAAACTTATAGTACTATGTTATTAGGTCATTGAAGGGTTTCATCACACACCGGAGTGTTCATGGTTGATGCACTCGACCGGAGCAAAAAGGTCGCCGTGCTCACCGGGACCTGAGTTGAAAACTTGTCGGCCCATCCAGCACGTAGCTCACAGGTTGCTCATGGTCCGGGCAATAGATATTTGGGCTCGTCCTCCCACACTCAGTTTGCTGTTTCTGTGGCCTCTCGAATTGTGTTAATAACTTTTATCCAGGGTGGTCAGGGGAATTTGTCGCGCAGATTTTGTCGGCTTTGGATGTGGCGCTTCATGTATAACTTACCCAGGAAGACTTAGTGTAGCTAATTGGTGAAACTATTCTGCTCTTGCACTTGATGCATTTGGGATCCCTCATCCCTAACGTTGAGGCTGACGACTTAATTTGATCATTGGAGGGAGAGGAGTCGTTTCGAGAATGAAGGTGAGATGAGCAAATCAGTTTTTTTCATGGGTTGCATGTTGTCTATTGAAAGCGGATTTCATGTGATCAAATGGATGTTGGGGTAGAAGAGAGAAGGGTAGAAGCCTCCCGTTTGTAGAGAAAGGGGAGATAAAAGTTGCATCATCCCCCCCTCCGGCCCTCTTGTTTCCCCTTCTCTCTCTCTTTTTCTCTGTCATCGACACAGTTTCAAATTTCCGCGTTGTCCAGATTTGCCTTGCACAATAAAGTTCGTCGCAATCGACTCTACAAAGTAATTTGATAACATCTTGTGAGGAAAAAGATGGCAGGTGAACATGCTGCAGGGAACATGCACGAGATGTAGTCCATGATTGAGCCCTACACGATAATTTGAAAATTTTTTAGGACCAAAGAAACTCTTTTCCTATTAGATGTATGTCACAAATGTTTATGATGCTAAAACGGTGACATATCCAACGCGTGAAACACTCAAAAATGCATGTGTACAACTGTAAATCTATGTTTGAAGCTTCTTTTTTGAGGTCAGGTACGTTTTAAAACACATTTCTTTATCTTGACTTGAGGTGTCACTCGACAAAACAATATGGTGGACTTTCTACATTGCCCTAGAATAGCTAAACGCGATGTTTAGGAAATAAATTTGCTAAACTTGCTTAAACTCTTGTCAACTGCAGCTAAGACGTTCTTAAGTAAGGGCTTGTTGTCAGTCAAAGCAGATGTTATATTTGAAATATCAGGAAACTTGAGAAAATTTGCATTTAATATTTATCAGGGTAAGGATACAGTTCAGGCAGTATTTTGTGGCATCATGGTGTATGTATTATAAGGAAGTTTCGAGTTGTATTTGGTGACAGGAATGTCAGAATGTTTACTGATTGTATCCTCCGGCTTTGTCATGAATAATAACAATTGCATAGGTAAACTATTAGTCAATCCGTTTTGAATGTGATGGTAGAAAACGTATGAGTTTTGTTACAGTAAACAGATACAAGGTTTAACCTGTAAAAACTGTCGAGTATCACGAGGTGTTAGTGTCACACGAAAATCGGGTTTATTGCCCAACTATTCCAACCCCTTTGAACCGTGTTTACGGTTTTTACTAAATACATAATAATAAATTGACAAAATTTTTTAATTTTTCTTTTATTTATTTTAATGAACTATTTAATGTCTTTGGACGGCCTTCAGTATATTGGTAAAGGATGAAAGAATTTGTTGGTTTCAAACAGTCGTGTACGCATTTAATTGGTTTGAGCCATCTTATGGAGAACGAGCAGCACAGACCATTAGGAATGTTATTATGTCCTTATATGGTATGATTCTTTTATGGTGTAATCGGTCTTGCGACTTTCAAACACCATTTCGTCTGTTCATTCATTATCCCCTGACCCAAACACAAATGTTAATTTATGTAGTAATCCGACATGCTTCTCGAGCTAAAAACAAACTTCATGAAACAGCCGAAAACAACAGCAACAACAAGAACAAAGCCACTCAGACCCCAAATAAAAGCACGTGTTCAAGACGAACTCTATCCTATCATCCCCGAGAATCGAACACATAATTTTGAGCACTATGTGTTTGGTTCTTTTGGGTGTTGTTATTTTATTTTTTTAATTTTCTTTTTACCTCAAGTTGATATAGAATAAATTATGTTTGTTATTTCTTCTACCTGTAGAGGGCTTTGAGCATATCTTCTGGAAAAGTACCGTTTTATTAATCGTATTCTTATTTATTATTATAATTATTAGTAGTAGTAGTAGTACTAGTAGTAGTTGTGTGTAGGTAAATGTGGACCGAAGACATGGCAAGGAGCTTCAGGCACAATCTTTGGAAGTAGGCAGTTGATTTTGAGAAGAGGACTGGTTGTCAGCTGTGTTAGTCCATCTCATTTCTGTAGACTTTGTCCCCATTTCCCATTGTACAACGTGTTTTCGTTGCCAGGCTGGTCTTGAATACACACAAGCAGTAAGATGCTCCTCCCTATCGCACTGTCACTGTGTCAACCTGGATGTCCCTACGCCGAAGACTTCGCTGCCTTTGCAATAAGAGAGACTGTTTCAATATTGTCCCCCACAGCCTCGCCTTCCCATAAGCCACGTGCTTTATTTGAGAGAGTAGGTATCTAATGACACCCACACCAACACAAATCAGGGTAGAGGCGAAAGAAAGAATGAACAAATATTTGAAGTTTGAAATCATTTCTCGCTCTTGTCCTTCCTGCTTGCGTATCTCAACGCATCCAGACACGTTACAACCACGTGATCTGTTGACAACAGGTGTGTGTGTGTGTGTGTGTGTGTGTGTGTGTGTGTGTGTGTGCGTTTGCGTGTGCGTGTGCGTGTGCGTGTGCGTGTGTGTGTGAGTGAGTGAGACGGTGTTGAGTGGGGAGGTACCTTTTTTGTAAACCAGTAATTTGTTGTCTTATTTCTTTTTTTGATCTCCGTCGAGTAAAGATAATTTTCTTTCAGCCAGTCGTTAGACAAAAAACAAATAATCTGGCAGACCAATGAAGAGAAAAAAAGTTAAAATCAATAGAAATGTTAAATTACACGGTTAAATGGTAATTCAATACAGCGTTGCAACATATTAAAGGAGCAAATGCCAATATAAAATAATATGAACCATATCACTGACGCGCGGTGCTTTAGTGGTAAAAGACTTGGAGCTAGGGTTTGTTTTCTGCCATAACAATGTTACACAGATGAAAGAGATTTATTCTGCCAGTTTCTCAAAAAAAACCGGTGGATGTTCGTCGTGTTAAAAAGTCTTTCTACTTTCGACCCTCCATACTTTTGTCCTCCTGCGTCATTTTACTTCTTTACACTTTACCCTTACACTGAAGCAAGGACGCGTTTGATATATATATATATATATATCACACCTTAAACATAATTATTACTGTGTCGTTTACAATCGACTGGCGCACCTAAGCGCAGACTTAAAACACATCTGTCATAAATTCTTTTCCTTCCTAGACATTTCTTATCACTGGGTTTTTTTTTCAACATTTCTTACAATTGTTCTGTTTCCTGACTATTCTAGTGTTTATTATTTTCATTATTTGTTGATTTCCGAAATTACTGGCATTTATTCCGTTATCTTAATTATCTCATATGTTTCGGTAGCCACTTCACCGACCCATGAGGCCGTGTTCCAGGTCCAACATGGCGCTTGCATGAATAAGGGACATAGTGACATCTTTTTGCCACAGGGTACAGCGATTTTTATTTTTCTTCACAGAATTGTGTGCCCCACTTTTTTAATATAAATTTTATTGTTGTCTTGATTACTCTCTACCTACAGGCGACAAACTTGGGCGATCGTGACGTGAATACGGCGACGTCTCTGCGAAGTATCAGCATATCATGTGATAAGAGTTTGTGGTTTAATATCAGCATATCATGAGATAAAAGTCTGTCAAAATATCACGATAAACATCAGCATATCGCAACTTGCTTTTTAAGATTTTCACCGACACACGCCGTTGGGAAGTCCTTCGTGAAAATATAAAGCGTGGATGTGTGGGGGTAGTTGTAAATATATATATATATGTGTGTGTGTGTGTGTGTGTGTGTGTGTGTGTGTGCGTGTGTTCTATGTGATGTGGTGTGTGTGTTTGTGTTTATGTGTGTTCTGTTTTGCGTATGTGGTGTGACGGGTGCGGAGCTGTAACCCCGAAAGAAAATACCTGGTGGGAGCAACAATTTCTTTTCGCTCCACCATAAGTTTAACTACCTGTGCGGCAATGATTTGGTGTGCAACTTGCTGGCAAGTGTTGTAGCTCGCTGCGCAGAGACGAACATTCGTTCATATTCTAAGACAGTTTTCATCTCAGATTTAATGATCCGCTATAACAGTACATGTCTTGAATTTAAAGTCGGTAATACGCTATAAGACGACATTTAAATTTAGCAATGTCGTCCGCGAAGACAAAATAATGATAAGCATAACAATAAGCAGGACAATTGTAACACGCAGCTGAATACAAGATCCCAATCGGAAAATGACTCAAAGAGGACTAAAACTTGTGGCTTACACAGCTTGCGAAACATTGTCTTTATGGAAGTGACCCGCCATGTGATGGCAATGATTTGTTGAGTCCTGTGCATGTGTTCTTCTGTTGGTCCTCAATACATCTATCTATATTTAGTTGTATTACTGTAGAATGTAGAGTCTAGAGAACAGCGTCATCTGACTTTCTACGTCCTGAAGTTTCTGACGGTCTGTATTAATTCAACCTCATGGCTCCGTATGTGTGGTTGGCTGCCATGGGTGCAGATCTCGTCTCGTACACACTCTTCTTTCTCTGCACGTGGCATCTGTTTACAGGGCTAGCTGGAATGCCGTGCCATAGCCTTAGTTGCTGGCTCGGCGTAAAACACCAATTCTCCCGGCCCACTCCAAAGTGGAGCGCCCGTTAGTGTAGTTAACACCGCTGACATGATGGCCGCTGGGTTCAAATCTCACATCTGGACACACGTGACACTGGTTCACAACTGGCCGTCGGTTTTTTTTTCTCCCTATGTAATTATATAGCACGAAACCACCTCTATGTGGAAACATTTTCCACTCACTCACTGTTCTTCGATTATATTTCAGCTTCCACGGACCATTTGTGATGGGAAAGGGTGGGGGTGGAACACACCTGTCAGTCACGTGACCTCGACCTTCGGATGCGCTGTAGACGGTCGCTGTCTCTGTTGTCTCTGTCGCTGTGTGTAGCTGTTGAGTGACTACGTCACTACGCACGATGCACTGGCTAGCGAGCGGACTCTGCGTGTCGGGACCGCCCACGTCGGTCGTCTCGACAAGTCCTCGCAAGTGATGTAAGAAAGAATAAAAGGGACGTTCTACCCAGCAGTCAACAGAGTCTGTACACACACACACACGCACGCACGCACGGGCACGACTTTTTCCCCACGTAAACGTCTGACAGAGCTAACACGTTCTGCCTACGTCTGTGTCTTCCACCTTTTAACTGCGGCCTGGCGGATGAAAACACCTGTCGGTTGCTACCGCCTTTGCCTCATCCCCACCCTCCCGAGTATAGGGAGTTAGACGGGTGAGTGGCGGTTACAGACAATGAAAGTGTTTTCATTCAGATCATCTGCGAATGTATAGTCACCAGCACATAAAAACACATCATTAGTAAGCTCAACATTAGTTCAGTTGAGGAGTTTGAAACGCTTTTTACAAATAACTTGTACAAATAATGTACTAACATTTCTGTTTGACTCCACAGTGTATTTTTATGATAAACTATATGTACGGACAAACTTCCGTTAACGCTGGAAAACAGAGCAGGGAAAGTTCCCTCTTTATCCCTCTTGGAATCTTTTGGAATTTGATGTATCAAAATCTGGATTACTAATAATTTTCTTGTTACACTAAATGAGTTTGTTATTGGGGACTTACCTTGGAGATCAAAGTCGGATTGGATCATCATCACTAGCAATTTAGTGTTTCGCGTACAAATAATGTCGGCACGGGTGGCGGAGGTAACGAGAGTGTAATCGGTCCGAGGGCAATAGCGATTACGACACCTTTGTCCATCTTGCGTATCTATTTATTACCCGAGGTTCACGAGAGAGAGAGAGAGCGTGTGGGTGGGTGGGGGTGGGGTGGGGTGTGTGTGTGTGCGTGTGTTCATACGCAATAAACATTTTTGTTTAATACTGTTCCGAAAAGAAAATCATTCCCTTTCATTATATAAATATGTATAAATATGTTGTTGAGTTTGCAAATACCCCAGGATAACATTTTTAAGGCACTAGAACAGTAATCATTCTGGACATTTCTATGACGCCTCTTCAAGGATTTATCACAGTAATACGATTACTTATATTTATTACTTGTGTTAACGTTTATCTTGTTGCGGTGAATTCCACCTACTGTTTTCTTTGTCAGTCTCTGAAGCTGTACAACGGAACGTTTTTCGCTACTGTTCTCTAATCTCGTCCAACGCCTGCGAGCTTTTTCTGACAGAAGTTATTCTGCTCATCCTTGCGACTTTTTTCTGTTACTAACATTTTTTTTAAACTTACCGTGTTATCGTTGGGATGTTGACTGGTCATTTATCTGAAATCCTGACTCAAAATGTCGGCCGGATACTTATGAGGTTTTAAGATTTTGCCATCCGGGATGGCAGAAGATATTAAAAGTTCTTCTCCCTGTTTTTTTATTTATTAAATCGATGCAGCGATTGACACCACAACAATGGATTTTGTACCTCCTTCTCTTTACCTTCGTGTGTCTCAGTAAAGACAACTGTGACAGCAGCGCACGGAGCTTTCGGTGGCTACTGCGCATGCGCAAAGTGTTTCACGTAAAACTCTCGTGAAGAGGAGGTGGGAGACTCCATAATTATCTCACAATCAGTTTTTTTTTAACCCTTTCTTTTCGCAACCCCTTGACAGTCAGCTGGGTGAACAAGGGAAGTACACCGTCATACGAGTATCTAAGCAATTTCAGCGTTTCCGAGGCATGTTAACAGGCAGCAAGAACTAAATCTGTAAAAGCAATTAAGTTGGCTTGCTCGACACATCTGGCGTACTAACTGATTTATAATACGACAGTTTTAAATCTTTTTTTTTTTTTTTCATCGACTGTCACGGGCGGAGTCTGAAATGATTAAGTTGTTTACTCCACCAATTTACGTAATTTACGAACTTTTGATTGGGATAATTTCTCGGAGCACAATAGGTTTGTAAGTCGAAGAGTTGGACAGAGGCGAGTGTTCGCTGTCTAAACACCAGAGAGACCTCCAAGCATTTCTGATTATAAGTGTGGATTTTACTCATCAAGGAAACAGGTGACGATATAGACATTTGTCGTTAAAGTCTGACCGGGGATGTTTGAGGGATTGGGACTATTTCTACTTTGAACCTATGACTGTCCACAGCGTATACACAGACAGCGGAGAAGGTGAGTACAACACGTAAACAAGCACTCCCAATATATAATTGCTTTTCTGTTTAAGAAGTTTGTAGGAAACTAACTCGTCTAAAGGCTCTTCCACCCGTCATTATGATCAAATGTTTTGGGTTGGTGCAACAGGGGCCAAGTTCTGCCTGGTGTGGATAAGAGGCTTTGCATCAGCTCCAGGAACGATGAACATATAATAGTCAATAAATGGCAGATGTTGAGTCTCTCACATTCTAAAACCGACGAACACGTCTTTAATCGGGTCTAACGATTTTGAAGGAAAGTATGCTTCTCTCAATTACCTTTCGAGATTGCTTTATGAGGGACGAAGTGTTATTCTTCTCCAGAAAGTGACACAGAAACAGCTGGCAGTAGGCAGGGGTGTAGAAATAAAACTTTCCTGTCGATTCATAGGGTGTACTGAAAATAAAGAGGACATAAATTGTGTGAAACAGAAAGGTGGTATAGTTTTCTCTTCTTATGCGTCGCGAGAGCAGTGTATTTTCTGGTGTTATTATTTCTCAAAAATAGTGGCTACATATTACAGACGCTGTAACGGCATCTGATAACATTACAATATAGAGAGGTTAACAATCTATTTTGCACTCAGGCATGTCTTCTATCTTTTTTCTGTCTTTTCCTCACATCCTTTTGACATCTTCATTCTCTATCCTCTTTTTATACAAGTTCTTCTCCATTTATCTTCTTTCTTCCCGTTCTTCTTGTCTTTTCCTTCCTTACACCGTTTCTTTTTCTTCCTATTTTTTTTTTTTTGCTCCTTCTAATCTTACCCTTCCTCCTTCCTGCCTTTTCTCATCATGTTCGGTTTCTTTTCCTTTCTTTTTTCCGTTCATAGTGTTTCCTTTCTTTTCCTTTCCTTTTTCAGTTTTACCTTCCGCTTTCCTTCTTTACTTTCTTCTGTTTTGTTTGCTATTAGTCTGTTTTGAACGTGAGACACCTGTGCAAATTCGCTGCGAAGTGTGTGTGTGTGTGTGTGTGTGTGTGTGTGTGTGTGTGTGTGTGTGTGTTGTGGGGGTAGAGACATTGGGGTTTATCAATGCGGCGATTTCACAGCCCGTGCAGGCAGTATTGGGGAAGTTTGGATCGAACAAATATCAGGTGACACAGTCGTACAGTCGTGCGTGAGGGGATGAATTACTTTGTTTCGGGGATGGAGAGGTCATCGAGAGGACTCTAGCAGCGGGACTGGACGGCGGAGCTCCCTAGGGCAGTTGTCTTTCGGCTGCCACATCAGTGAAGGACAGACGGTGGACATTTCACGAACCGTTTGGATACGTCAAGGGGAATCCCCGGCTCACTAGGGTACCCTGAACAGGGCTGCTTTGTGCGCTTGTTTGATCTTGTCGTTCTGCAAATTATTAATGTGATTTTTAGACTGTCATGCAGTGCTATCAATTAAAGGAAATTATGGAATACAGGTAGAATCAAGTGAACTGACGAGTAAAGCAATGAAGGTATTTTGTCAATCATTTAGCACATGAGCAGTGCACACTCGTCGATGGTTAAAACGGTACCGGGGGTCAGTTTGTTAGCCATGTAGTTGTCTTTACCAAGACATACGAACGTGAAGAGATGGGTGGGAAAGATCATTCATTTCATTTATGCATTTCATCCTGTAATTGGTACCGGAAGTACAAGTAGCATGGGGGAGATACGACGAAGCCCATGCAGAGATGACCTCACGCCAGAGGGGGTCGGTGTTGTGAGAATGTTCTCCAGTGAACAGCCGGTCCACTTCTTCACACTAACCATCCAGCTTTTCTTCGGCCACCCTCAACGTGATCTTGGAGCACCTTCGTCAGCTTAACCATTTCAGTTTCTGTTGCTTGACAGTGGCAAGCAGAGACTCCTGGGGGACTACCAGGCAGGTAACTAGGCTGCGGACTAGGTTTCTCTGTGTAGGAGATTCCTCCTAGGTAAGGGTGGCGCCCAGGTACTTAAGGACTGCATATCCTCCAGCTTTACCCCTTCATCCGAATGTGTACCTTTGCTTGATCTGGCGGTGTTTACCATCTTGTCTGTACTCTTGAGTAAGGAAAAGAGCACTGCTGTGTTACAAATTCCCCCAACGGTAAATTAAAAAAAAACAGGAGAAAAGGTACTACTATCTGCTTTCCCGATAACAACTTCCTAACAACTCTAAAGACGAAAATTATGGTTGCAAGCGATGCCAAGAGATAACTTCTTGCTGACAACAAACTTAACAATACGAGGTCGACACTTAGGATCATGATGTCAGATAAATGGCCAGTGTTCAGTCAGCTAGGTCCCAGTATTATATCGCGGGTAGCAAAGTCAGTGAAAGCCTACAAGTGTCACCGCCACGAACAAAACACCCATTTGCAGTGCACTGTTGCAAGATATGCGTTGATAATATTCTCAAGGTTTTTGGAAAATAATGTTTTTAAATTACGGGAACAAATCTTTGCAGACAGAGAAATGATATATATAGAGAACAGCAAATAATAAATAATACTCTTATTACAGTTTTTGAGACCAGCCCAGCCACCCGTTCACCTCCCCCAACACACAGGGGAAACAATTTTCCTAGCATTAAGTGGTGTTTGTCCGTATATCAAGTAAATACATGAAATATATTGTGCAAAAACAAAGAAATTAGTCTGTTAATTATTATTAAAACGCGTTATTTTAAACTAGTTATAATTATTAAATAAGACTGATTGTTGTGTATTTGAAAAATATTGTTTATTCGTTAAGTAAGGTACTGTACATCTACAGTTCAAATGAGTTCAAACCCTCCACTTCTCCTGTATAGTTTTCCTCACTTGGAAAGAATGGAGTTTACGATAGAAGAAGCCGATAAATCTTCTCGTGTCCTGGGAAAATAGTTAAAGGTGGAAGAGCCAGACACCGAAAGAACGTGCTGGACTCTTTCACGCCCTGAGCAGGTTGTCACGCTTCGCTTCATCGTTTTGCTTTCGTTCTGCTACCTCCGATCTAAAATAGATACTTCGGGAAGAATAGGCAAGTGTAAAAGCGACTTTGTCAGACACAGAACTTCTCGATAGAAATCGCTCTTTATCCATGTCAATAAAACTAAAATCTTGTAGCCTGTAGAAGACTATCACAATCACAAAAAAAAAAAAAAAAAAATGGGCAGGCAAAAACGCTCGACCTTCTTTTCCGATTTGCACTCGGGAGTATAAGAACTGCTAAACGCTGATTAGACATTGCCATATGACATGGATCTGAGCGAAAGATCCTCATTGAAATGTTTAGTGGACGACAGCTTTTTAAAGCATTCAGACCGTCCATGAAGAGGCAAACTCCTCGTTGGAGAGCTGGGGGGGGGGAAGAATCTGGGACAAGTCGAAATCTCCCCTACGAACTGCACATGCGACCGACGCCCCCTGTGCTTCCTGCTTTACATGAGCTGTGGGCATTGCTAGGCGGAGCTCATCCCTCTCCTATATTCTCTTGAATATACACTGTAATTAGAAATCAACCGTACGGACAGTCATCTTATCTTTTTGATCTTGTTCCTGGTTCTGTTCTCGAGGTTCGAGTGGCACTTTCGCACCCTGGGTCTAGCGGCAGGTTAGAGAGTGTGCGCATGCTCGAGTGAATCAGATGACTCCCGGGACACACCACGACATCCCCTCTCTCGTGATGACAGTTATAAAAAGCTGCGATGGGTTTGTTGTTTGTATTATGTAGCAGCTTCGACGACCGTTCACACTTCTCTTGGTGAAACATGACAGCATTGTACTACACAGCTAAGGCGCAGAAGAATGAATAGATTAATGAAGGAGACTTGATCTTGAAGCCTCCCTTCCATGGCACACAGTATCATTGAATTCAACTATTAAAATCTTTACCACTAAGATTTGGTACTCACTGTTTTAAACGCAATAACAATCAGGACATATAGTAAGCAATGAAAGCCAGCCTGTTCCAGGCGCATCGCGCGTTACAAGGATCAAATTAAGGCTATAAAGTCATTGGTGTTTGGCTCTTCCACCCTTAACTATGGTCTGAGTGTATCAGAGATCTGTAAAGGGAAAGACTAGTATCTTTGCGTTCCTCGCCCCGGTGCAGCATTGCGCATGTCAAAAGGACTTCGTGCAATAAAAACTTCTGTTCACAGTGTTTTCATTGTAAACACTCTTTTTTTTTAATAATATCAATACATCACAATATCAATACATCACATTACATCACATTTTCATTCCCAAGACACATCCATTAAGTATAGGAAGGGGGAAAAGAGTAGAGAGGAAAGAGGTAGAGAGAGAGGGAAAGAAAGAACTAGAGAGAACCTCCCAGCTTCCACTAACTGTGCTTTTGTTTGTTTTGTTTTTTTTTGTTTGTTTGTTTTTTTACCCCCTTTTCCTTCCTTTTCTTTTTTTCACATCCACAAGTGACATTCTTGTTTGCACTTCCTGCGAGTCAATTAAGAATGCATACACAACTTTCATGTGTACCCTTCATGTACCTTACCTAGTCCTATTTAGAGATGGTCAACATGACCAGATCAATTGCTTTGCAAGGACCAAAAATTGAATAAAGATAACAAAAATATTAGCATCAGTATCCAAAATGGAGCATTTCCTAAGCTATTACAGATTGCTTCTAATATTTACATAACAAATTCCCACATTGAGGTATGCAAGTCTATCATGCACTTATGTCAAAACAAATTCCTGTGTACACACAAAATTACTTAGCATGAATAGATGCCTGCCATTTATAAAGGTAAATTTTTGAATCATTCCCTCGTCAATGCACAGCATCTCTAGAATCTCCCATACAAAAG
The DNA here is from genome assembly GCA_004794655.1 of Marisa cornuarietis. Classification (NCBI taxonomy): domain Eukaryota; kingdom Metazoa; phylum Mollusca; class Gastropoda; order Architaenioglossa; family Ampullariidae; genus Marisa; species Marisa cornuarietis. Next base: position 6,611,148 of record SMMW01000636.1, read on the forward strand.
TATTTGTACAACTGACAGCCCAACTACCATATCTATTTATGTTAAATGATAAGCCATCTGGATTACAAAAAGGTGACAAAAAGATACTGACAGTACTCCAAGGCAAATCCCATCTGATTATTTATGCTGTGATAAGTGCTTTACAGCCTAGAGAGAGCTGGTGCTCAAGGTAACTCCTTGTTATTTTTTTTGTGTGCACTAGACTACACTTAGTGACAATTTATTAAAGAATCACAAGAGACATGTAACATGATTTCTAACACATAAACACCCTTGCCACCAAGGAATTAACTGTGTAATACTAACCACTATGAGAACAGGCAATGCCAAACTCAGTTTTAGTGGAACCAGAATAGCGAAGAAATATCTTACTGACAACATTTATCACACTCCTAAACATACTCAATGTCAAATCTATGATCATGCACATGTTCATAGGATGAGATTATGTGAGTGCTATAAAAGTATGTTTAACCAACAAGTTATATATAAGGCTTTTACACAGTTTAAGAGCAATCCAACACCATTTGTGTCAAAAAACCTGATGTTAACAGAGTTTGAACACAAATTCCTTAAAAACATTAACCAGTTTACACATTCTAAAACATAATATTTTCCATGTAACAAGTATAACTGAATCAACAATACAGACCCTAATTACCGATAGTGTTGTCGTTTAGAGAGTCACATGGCTAAATGGGAGCCACTGACTCCAAAAGGATATTTGCGTGTTATTAATAAATGCTGCATATTGCTCAACAATATATCGTGACTTTAAAAAAGGCCTAAACTTATCCACTGTTGGTATTGCCTTCAGGTATCTGCATTTATAAATAAAAAATTTTGCTAGGAGAATAATAAAGTTCAAAGCTTTGTCAACCCCCCTCCCAGTTTTACCAATGCCAAACAACACCATTTCTTTACATAGCTGGATTTCTTCTAAATAATTTTGGTTATTTAACATATTCCACAGTTGGTCCCAAAAGGTTTTGCTTAGTGGACAATGCCAGAATGTATGTTCAATGGTTTCTCTGTCTTGTTTACAAAAACAACAAGAAGGAGATGTAATGAGCTTACATTTAAAAAGAAACGAGTTTGTGGGTAAGATCCGGTGTAAAAGTCGTAGCTGAAACCATCTCAATTGGGTATCCATAGTGTTATAGAAGGGCTTTTGAAATATATCAGCCCAGTCACAGTCCTTAAATTCAGCCTCCCATTTTCTAAGTGCAGTTGGATACGTTTTATTGCCTAGGATAATTTTTGAAACCTCCTTATTTCCTTTTCTAATAATAGCCCATCCCCTATTAACATGTTCATTCTTAGAGACTAACTGACAATTACATTTGGTTTGATATTGTTTTATAGATTGTATCAAACCCATGTAGGTTAAGGAGTCTGTGCTAATTAAAGCAGGGTACTTAACATAGAATTCATCAAGATTCAGAAATGTACCATTGACATTAGTGAGGTCCCCTATTTTTATGACTTTTGCATCCATCCATTTCTTAATATATATAACTTTTCTGTCTCTAATAATATTACCATTAAAGTGGATGGGTTCCCCTAGAAATTCCTCACTGCATGTTGGAATACATTTGCTAATAAACTTTTTATAATGCCTCATCACATCTTGCCAGAATGGATTTTGAATTTTTTTCATTGCCAAATAGGCATATTCACTACCATAAGAATCAAGTTTCACTATCTCAGGAGAAATAGTTGACATCAAGCTCGTAAGACTCCCATTTTTAAGTTTCAGCCGTCTTAGCCAGCTAATTTTGAGTGTGGCTATGAAAGAGTTAAGATCTAACATTTTTAGTCCTCCTTCCCGGTATGGTTTACAACTTTTTACTGCTCTTTTGATTTTTGCAGGTTTTCCATTCCAAACAAAGGAAAATAATTTCTTATCAATTCTTTGTATCACTTCCAGGGGGGGATCAGGTAAGGTAGTTAACAGGTGAACTATTTTAGCTACTACTAGGGATTTCACTACTGTTATTTTCCCCAGGGGTGTTAAATACCTCTTTTCCCAACATTGTAGGGTTCTTTCCATTTCCTGTATTTTGTCCGTAAAATTTAAAGTAACAATTTCCTCCATGTTTACAGAGAATTTAATACCCAGAATTTTAAAGATTCCCGGGTCCCACTGGAAATTCCTGTCTCTCATATATTTAGTATGGCTATTTTTCATACTACCTATCCAAGCTACTTGAGTCTTGTCATTGTTAACTTTTAATCCTGAGATGTCGGCAAATTTATCTAGCGTGTTAACCGCTTCATTAAAAGATTTTTCACTACCATCTAAAAAACACGTAGTATCATCTGCGAACAAAGCCAATAGCACTTCTTCCTCCTTTAACTTTATTCCCTTTATACTATTATTTTTCCTTATCATTAGTGACAGTACCTCTGCACAGATTAAGTATAAATAAGGTGAAATTGGATCCCTTTGCCTGCAGCCTCTTTTTAAGCCAAACCAACCTGAGTATTGCCCGTTAAAATATATACAGGAGGATGTATTATTATACAGTGTGACAAACCATTTTATGATAGACTCTGGGAAGCCAAACAACTTGAGAGATCTTTCAATAAATGACCAGGACACAGAATCGAACGCTTTCTCAAAGTCTACAGTTAGCAGTAGTCCAGGGATCTTGTTAACTTGTGTAAAGTAAAGTACATCATAGATCATCCGAATATTGTCTCCCATATATCTACCTTTCATAAATCCTCTCTGACATTCGTCAATAACCAAAGGTAGCACATGTTGTAATCGTTTAGCAATACTTGCTGATGCAATCTTGTAGGCTACATTCAACAGAGAAATTGGCCTCCAATTTTGAATAAACTGTTTTGGTTTCTGATCTTTGGGTAAACAAGTAATTATGCCTTGCCTTTGCGAGACTGATAACTGACCTTTTTCAAAGCCTTCATTATATGACCTAACAAGAAAGGTTCCAATGTCCACAAAGAAAAATTTAAAGAATTCAACAGTAAAACCATCTGGGCCAGGGCTTTTGTTGTTTTTCATATTCTTTAGTGCTGAACCCGCCTCCTGCAATGTAATAGGGCACTCCAAAGATTCTGAGTTCTCAATGGTTAACATGGGGACATCGTATAGCAGGCTACATAATTTCACATTGTCTACTGGTCGGAATTTATACAGTTCTTCATAAAAGTGTTGGACCTCCCTTAGGATTTCATCCTGATCTATAGTAATATTACCATTTCCCTTATCCAAGTATCCCATGGATTTATTCACAAAGTTTCTATTCTCCAAATTGCAAAAATACTTGGTAGTTTTTTCTCCTTCTAGGACCCATTTTACTCTGGATCTCACAGCCACACCTTCCATCCTTTTGTTTCTTAGTTCTTGCAACTCATTTCTTAAGTTTTCAATTTCAGTTAAATTAGATTCCGAGGCTTTGTTTTCCAAACTTGCTATATTACTTAACAGTTGTTGTTCTGTTCTCATTTCTTCTTTCTTCCTGAATGATGCATATGAGATAGTTTTGCCCCTAATCTCCATTAACAGGATCTCAAGGAAAAGCTGGTCAGAAATAATAAACTTGATTTCTTCCAGTGGTATTTCTCCAATTTTCTCAAAGTTGTACACTAGAAGGGCATACTGTCTTTTTACCTCTAATATTACATTTTTAATTAACTCTATAAAATTCTTGTCTTTTAACAAAGAGTTATTAAATTTCCAAAAAGGTTTATGTCGTATGAACTGTTGTTTTGTCAATGTTAGTAAAACTAAAGAGTGGTCTGTTCTATATCCTGGATTGATGGAGCATCCAGCTACTATGTTGTATAGTTCGGTGGAAATTAAGAAATAATCTAGACAACCTTGTTTCCAAGTATTAAATTTGCGCCAAGTATAGGCCCGTTTATCTGGATATAATTCCCTCCATATATCTACAAGATCTAATTTTACCATGGCATCTGTAATTGTCTTGCGAGTACGGGGCCGGCTGTTGTTGCTGGTATAGTTCCTAACATCTAGTTGTCTATTTAGTGGGCAGTTCCAATCTCCAGCAGCTATGACATAATCATTTCCTATTGTCTTAATCTGGGCAAAATCATGATCAAAGAATTCAGGTTTGTCTCCACTACTAGGTCCATATAATTTTGCTAGTGTCAGGTGTTTATTTAAAAATTCAATATCCAGGATAAGAAAACACCCATTTGGATCTCTTATAACATTATGTAGTTTGTATTCAAAGTTATTATTAAGCAATACTGCCCCACCATTTTGATTGGAACTATTCCCCGCCAACCACACGTCAAAACCCCAGGCTGCTCGAACAAATTTTTCCATTTTTTCGGTAAGATGAGTTTCTTGTAAAAAAATAAATACTATAGTTCTGCTGTCTAAGAAAGTCAAATACATCTCTTCTTTTACCCATGTCATTTAGGCGAATCCCCGACACTTCATCCCCGACACTTCATCCCCGACACTTCATCCCCTAGACACTTAATCCCCAGACACTTCATCCTCAAAATGAAATTTCAACTAAAAAAATTATGAAGTGAATGAAAAATTTAATTCAAATTCAAATAATTATTTCATGTAAACATCAAAATAAGTTTGACAATTAAAATAATACTTAATTTCAACATTTATAACATTAGTTACAGTTCATGTGAGCTATTAAAGTCAATGTTCTTCAACATTAAGATATGAAAAGTGTTGTTAATCAATATGACAGGTAAGCTAATGATCGAAGGTACAGAAGACGATCCATTGCCTCATATCGCTGTACAATGTTGCTGATTCTCATGGCCAATTCAGCCTACTTCTTCTTTGGACGTTTCTCTCTCCCGGCGCACATAATTGTAAACCCAGCGCAACCCAGTCTTACCAGAGTTACCCAGAGTTACCACGCGACACATTTCTCTTATAATATTTCAAGTTCACAAAATAGCAGTTTTGAGTGTTGTGTTGCGATTTGGGGATGAAGTGTCTGGGGATGAAGTGTCTGGCGATTAAGTGTCTAGGGGATGAAGTGTCGAGGATGAAGTGTCGGGGATTAAGTGTCCGGTCACCCATTTAGGCCATTAACATTCAATGTAGCTATGTTCAATCCAGAGCAAATCTTAATACTAGTCATGTTTAAAAGGCAAAATCAATCCTAGCATATGTGGACAGTAGTACGCACAGTACAGAAAGGGGAAAAAAAAAGTAAAGACATAAATGCAGGTAAAAACAAAAAGGGAGACTGGGAAAGAAGAAAAAAAAAAGACATAAATGGGGGTAAAAAACAAAAAGGGAAACTGGCATATTTTGCCATGGGCGATATTCCATGACGAGCCAATGTTGATGACGGAGGCCTATACATTTTTAATTATTTAAAAAAACAACTTTTTCTAACATAGCCAATATTTCTATATTTGCTTTGAGGGGACCTAAGCATAGGAAAACATGTCATTCTGTATTATAAAAGGGCTTCGCTATGCATTCCATTAAAAAAAAAATAATAATAATATAATAAAATAAAAAAGCACACAAAAACAAGCAAACCTATATATATATATAAACAAAGAGCTTTCACGTGCCTCACTTGCTACCCAACTGTTACTAAGAACAAGAAACAGCTTAATCTGAGTTATGTAGTGCACACATACACACACACAGAGAACACACTTACCCGCTAATAGTAGTAGTGATATGAGGAAAGATTGCTATAAATAGTCCGCGAATTTTGCCACTGAGGAAAGTGGGCACAGAAACACAGTGGCACAGAAACACAGCGAAGTCACACTATTAAATTGTCCACTAGGTGATGTTCGTCAACTGTCAACTGACATCTTTTGCCAACTGCTCAGTGTCTTGATTTAGTACTTGTAGCGAGTCCTTTGTTGCATTTAGCTGTGGGACGTCTTGCACTTGCGATGGATGGAACGTGCAGGCCACAGGATCCAGTGGTGGTGTTGTTACTGACGGTGTAGAGTGGGAGGTTGGCTCAAAGATGGAGATAGAAGACGCACAGTGAGTTTTTTTCCCGTGTGTTGGCTGTTGTTGTTGAGGTTTCTTCCAGTTCTGTTGTTGTGGTGTTCTTACTGGACGCTGTTGCCTTTTCTTCTCCCTTTCTTCCCGATGCTTCTGAGCTATTTTGTCGTGGCTCATTCCTATCAGCATCTGGTCGATGTGACCGACGTTGCCGCCTCTGATCTCCCGCACAGAGAGATCAAGCAGCTTCACGAACAGCTTACCGCCAGCCGCCGACCATGCATCGAGGACACCTTCGTGCTGCTTTAAGCGATTGAGTCTCTGCACGTTTAGGTTAGTGAGGTCCTCGGTGATAAACACTCTTGGTTATTTATTGCTTGCTGATCTGTCACAAGAGTTTCTCCCGACAGAAACTAGTCATGCCTGGTGCTGGCTCTACTTTATTTGGACACATTGCTTACTGTGCTATATTTGGAGACGGTGAGTGCAAGGCAAGGAAGTGGGACCAACGAAAGAAGCCAAATATCGAACTGGACAAAGACCTTGTCCATGCAATAAATAGATGTGAGGACAGATTCAACACTGAAAGGGCCACAATATTTTCTCGGCAATTTATCCCAAAAGGCTTCCTGAAATCAGGTACATGTGTGTTTTATTTTGGTTTCGATAAATTAACATATTCCCGTAGTAACTGCTGAGACATAAGTTTCGTATAACGGCCTGTTCGCTCAACTGTTGACTGTGACAGACTATAAGTGCAAAATTTTCCTTACCATCATTCACTTCTTCTCCACAGTCAACACGCTTGTCATGTTTGATTTAGTGGAAAAATATGAGCATAATTTGGAAAAGCATGATTCGGTTTAATTCTCTGCATAGTATGCCAATATTTCCAGAACATTTTAAATGGTATTTATTTAAATGAATTCAACAAAATGTATTATTGACAATAACTACGGGACACAAGGTTTAAGCTGTTTCAGCCTGTCGGTACTGCTACTACTAAGATGCATTATTTTGAGCAATATGTGTTTTATATAAGAGATCAATTCGAGATTTAGGGTGTTAGTATGCATGCGCAATACTTGGTGAACTTTTTCTTATTTGGGCAGAATTAGGTATAGATTTCACTTCACTCAGACCCCTCAAAAAAGCCTTCCTTATTCCAAAGTTCGTGTGTTTTAATTTTTTTTATATTTTGCATATTTAAAACACCAATGGCGCCCTATTATTTCATATAAAAACATAAATCTACAGCATTGAATACAACATTTACAAACAAAATATTTTGAATCATAAAAGTATGCAAACTGTTTAACTGTGAGAAAAATCTCAACCGAAATATTTACTTCATCTGTATTCATGAAAACTCTACCGCCTTTTGGTTATCTAAGATGGTTGCGAGGACCAGTTGCTGAGTCCTTATCCTACTAATCTTGCCTAGACTAAGACGTGGTGCGAAAATCAAGAAAATGGTGGTTAAATAAGTATTCGTGAGATTAAGCAAGGTCCACGTCCTCTTTTATTATCTCTAGACCAGGGGTAGCCAACACGGTGCCTGCGTGCACCTTGTCACCCGCATGGACCAGGTGTGTTGTCCGCGGGACATGTTGATACCTGGCCTGTCTCCACCATCGTGCATGTTACTCAGGAAGTCTTTATCACACAAGTAGTTCGTCGTATTACTCAGTACACTTGAAGTAGCTCAGTGTCAAAAAGGTTGGTGACCCCTGCTCTAGATAATATATATCTTCCTGTGATGAGTCTCTGTAAAGTAACGTTTAAGTTTCAATCGAATGAGATTTGTTCATTCTATTAAATACGTCAGTCTCAGTGTAACTTTGTAATTTACTGTCTCAAGGATCATTAAAACATATTTCTTTATAACTGGTAAATTTACCAACTTTAACGACTTCATAACACGCACACAATTATTAACTATCAGCGTTTTTTCATGAACCAACAGACAACATAAACTTACTGTCCCTCCGAGGCAAATGAAGTATTATCTTATCAATTCGATCTATATGTTAATGTTTCCCTAAATTTTTTCGTTATACTCATTTATAAAAATTCAGTTTTTACCTGCCTTATCTGGTCTGATTTCTAGTTTTTCTCACAGTCATTGGGAGACTGGAAAACAATACTTTGATGGCAATGGTATCTGTAATAAGACGTACGCACATACACTTACCTTGCACGCGCACGACGTATATTACCAACATGCACCCCGCTCGACGAGCCCCCGTTGATGGAATGAAGGTGAAGGTGAAGGCGACTTTACTGCTGATTCGTCTATCATAAAAATGTCAGTGTACACATCCAAGTGCTCCCAACCCCGACCATTTAGTTCAAATGAAAGTCCGTCATGAAACTATCACCTTCCCCCTCCCCCTTTTCCCTCTTGTCGTGTGGGCAGGAACAATGCAAAGCCGGCATGGGTGGAGCTTGTTGTCATCTTAGTCACTGGCCTCTAAACTAAAACAAGGCCAACATAATTTGCCTCTACCTTGATTGTGGGTGTGAGGACAAGGAACAATTTAAGAAATCGTAGACAAACTAACAATTATGTCATAGCACATCTGTAAACTTTTCTTGTCCTCCCTTCTTCATCGTGAAACAAATATACGTTACATGAAGCTCCTTTAAAAACACATTTAAATATAAGTATGTCATTACAGTAATCCCTCACTTATCGCGGGTGTTCCGTTCCAGGCCCACCCGCGATAATTGAATTTCCGCGAAGTAGGGACGCTACACTGTTTTTAGTAGTTATACATTATTTTAAGTCTTTATAAACCCTCCCAACACTCTTATACATAACCCTTTCTCATTCCCTTCATAACTTTTCCCATAAAAATGTTTTAAACTCTTAAATCGAGATACGTAATTTAAAAAAATTAATATGGGTAGTCACCATTGAAAATACACCATACAGCTAGAATGATAATGATTAATTAGCTTAACAGTACTGATGACAATGGCGATGAAGATGAGATGAATGCCAAGAAGGGCATTAATGCTATTCTAAAGGCACCACTTCATCAGGTGGTGCGGTATCTTTGACCGGATGTAACTTCTACTACTTCCTCTAAAGGCATAGGCATAACAGATCTCTTCGTGCGAGTTATGAACGATTGGGTGGCATGGCAGGGCTTGAATACATTCAGTCTCTAACAAAAATTTCACAAATGTCGTACACAACACCGCAGATGAAAACTACGCACACGCGACAGTCGGATGCTAACGGGAAATGGAAGAGCTGAGAGAGGGGGTAGCTGCGCACAGCGAAAGAAAACAAGATGCGACGGTTACTGAGCCAATCAGCGACTGGGAAACATTACTGTACAATACGTACTATGTATGTGCAAAAATACTTTAGACGGAGTACCGTAAAAACACACAAAACAGCGAAAATACCGCGATAAATATTTTACATATACTTTTTTGAAAACCCGCGAAGCACTAAAGCCGCGAAACATGAAGCGCGAAGTGGCGAGGGAACACTGTATTCGAAAATCAAATGTTGCAGCCACCACAAAAGTCAATATACAGCAGCATGTGACAGCTTCCTTGAAGACAACTAGTGCAAGGGTGGCCTTGGGAGACAGATGGTGGGTAGATATTATCTCCTTTTTACCAGTAGCTTCGTCGGCAAAGAGCAAAAGAAGGTCGGAGAAGGAAAGGTAACGACCAGCCGGCCGATGTGTTAATGCAGGGCCCTGCTGGTCGTAACAGTAGTCCGAGTCCTCCCCTTTCCGGTGGCATAGCTTTCCTCCCTACCTCGTATACCCGCCCATTCTGGCCATCCACCTTCCGCGCAAACACCGTCTCTAAACTTTTATCTTTCTCATGCTAGCCTCCTCATTATCATCTTCCTCCAGCTCCAAACTTCTAGTGACACAACCGTGATCAATTTATAAGCCTAACTATTTGCGGGACAGCTGTTTTTAAAATGTTTTTGCAATAATGTGTTCTAGTTTGCTGGCAGCGATAGTATTACAGGGTAATATAGTCTCATTATATCAAGGATCTACTGTGTAGACTAATGTATTTGTTTGTTTGGTGATGGAGAAACGGTTAAAGGAAGTCTCAGTGTTGTTAAGTAATCATGAAAAAGCAGCCTTGAAATATCTCGCTTACAGGCTGCAGAGCCAGGGGCGGGCCCCCATCCTCTCGGTTCACAGAGTGGCCACACATCAGTAACATACCTGCCTCTTCACTGTTAATTCCGATTTGCTTGCAGGGACCGCCCCCTCCCCCCGTAGTGGCACAAAAAGCCAGCAATCTCAATGCACGAGCGTTTTTGTGGACGGTTCACATGAGATAAAATCTTCAGTGACCAGCGGCCTTCCGCCTCCAGGCTTGTCCAGCGAGAATATGACAACGCAGACTACACTTCTCACCCCAGGCCCGATTATCTTAGGCCCCAAATTTGTATACTACAGACTTGAAACTCAACGTCTACATGTGTAATGCTTGGGTGTTCTGTCCTCAGACATTTCTTTAAAAGAAAAAGAAAAGGAGAGAAGAAAAAAAATCCACTGACCAAGGCCGGGCCCCCTTCACAGCCGCGGGCCCGGGTACACCAGACCCCCCTGTCCCCCGCCCCCCTCTCGTCAGTCCTGGCTCGGTACAGAGTTGTTTTCCATTTCCCTCCAGAAATCACTAAAATAACTTTCGGCTTGTCTCGTTCTTGTATATCTTAATTCTTACCGGAAAATACATCGTCGAAGTGCAGTTGATCAAAGAGGAAGGGTGGAGAAACTGATTAGCAAAGCACAGGGACGCATATGCGTCATGCACAGGACTACAGTCGTTCAGCCGTAAACAGATCTTCGGTCAGGGAAAGACGTGGTACATATATATAGGAAGGTCACCAAATAGTCGTGGAACACCAAGATTTGCAATTCTGTTTGCTGAGTAGTTCATTAACGCGAACGTAGATAAGACCGCAGCTGACACCGTTCGCCGTTTAGTCCAACACAGCGACAATCGAGGCGACTGACCCCGTGACCCCCCGCCGAGCTGATAGCAGAGGTGGACGCTGCTACACGCGGAGACGATCAGATTTCGGCCAAGCGTCTCGGGAGAGACTCTTGATGTTTTAACGGAGGAGACGTGGCTGTAAGTCCTCACTACCACTGGACACACCTCGCGTTAAGACTCGTCAACGAGACTGCCAGTCACGCGGGGTGGCCGGTTACACAGCAGGTAGGCGGAACCTGACCAGGATCAAACCAACAGAAGCTTAAGGGTAATGAGAGGGCGGGGAACTGAGACATCGACGTTTGTAGAAGGAAGAGGGGATGGGGGGTTGCTGGATGATCTGCAGTCAGCGGGTTTGAACCGCCGTGAGCACAATCGGTGTCTGGCTGCCGCTGTCTTCGTCGTCTCTTCGTGACAGGACAGAGCTCCGACAGGATGTTGAGGTCAACACAGAGAATGCTTCATGAGAATGAGGTCAGTAGAAGAGCAGATTCACCTGATTCTGTAGTACAAACACTGTGTCTGTGATTCACCAGATTCTGTAGTACAAACATTGTGTCTGTGATTCACCTGATTCTGTAGTACAAACACTGTGTCTGTGATTCACCTGATTCTGTAGTACAGACATTGTGTCTGTGATTCACCAGATTCTGTAGTACAAACACTGTGTCTGTGATTCACCAGATTCTGTAGTACAGACATTGTGTCTGTGATTCACCAGATTCTGTAGTACAGACATTGTGTCTGTGATTCACCAGATTCTGTAGTACAGACATTGTGTCTGTGATTCACCAGATTCTGTAGTACAGACATTGTGTCTGTGATTCACCAGATTCTGTAGTACAAACATTGTGTCTGTGATTCACCAGATTCTGTAGTACAGACATTGTGTCTGTGATTCACCAGATTCTGTAGTACAAACACTGTGTCTGTGATTCACCTGATTCTGTAGTACAAACATTGTGTCTGTGATTCACCAGATTCTGTAGTACAAACACTGTGTCTGTGATTCACCAGATTCTGTAGTACAAACATTGTGTCTGTGATTCACCAGATTCTGTAGTACAAACACTGTGTCTGTGATTCACCTGATTCTGTAGTACAAACATTGTGTCTGAGGTTCTCCTGTACCGTAGCTTACAGACAGTCCGTGGCTGTGCCTCACAGGCAGTCAATGTCTGACGATCTCTCTATACTGTACTTCATAGAATGCCATTTGTTTGTAGTTCTTCGACAGTCACATGGCATTTAGGTTCGCAGTCTTTGTCAGAGACCCACTCAATATAAGACCTGTAGTTGAAAGAGAGTCGGCGAGGGAGAACGGCTTTGTAGCATCGTTCAGACATTGTGTGAATCCCTAGCTAAACATTCTGTGCACATAAATACATGAGTGGGATAGCCTTTTATTGTTTACAGTACAAATTCCTTCTACTTTTCTTTCTTTCTTTCTTTCTTTCTTTCTTTCTTTCTTTCTTTCTTTCTTTCTTTCTTTCTTTCTTTCTTATTGTACATTTTTTAAATTTAAAAATTACTAGCATTTCACGCTGTTTTTTTATATAAAAGTGTTTTAGTGGTTTAGAAATCAAGGTAATAGTTGTATTGACGGGACACAGATGGCACCCTATTGTTTTATTTAAAATCGCTCATTATCTCGCTGATTAGGACCCGTGAGCTCTTGTTCACGTAGGAATTTTACGTCACGTGATCTCAATACCTTGAGTTGCTCTTTGCATGTTTTGCAGCGACAAGTATTCTCATTAGTGGTAGTTTTATAGTTTTACTGTCTTGAACTGCCCTCCTATATTGCAGTTCCAAGTATTCGAATGATAAACTTTGCTGACAGCCCTTCTCTGAGAAAGAGATTACAGATGTGTCATTTAGGAAGCAGTGAATCTCTTTTACTTTCTCTTGTGGATGGGAAGCGTGATTGTCATAAGGTCAGGCACCAAATATTGAGGAATAAGCGCCAAATAGCCCTGAGATGGTAAAACAAGGTAACCAGCCGTTTCGACTAAGGTCGGTTCGACTAGGCTCAGTTCGACTAAGGTCGGTTCGACTAAGTCATTTCGTCTAACGGTCGAGTCGTCTATATGACGCAGGAAATGCTATAGGACGCGGGCCGCTTGATGACATCCTGCCTCCTTGCAACTCTCACTTCAACTTTCGTTATAAGGTGCATCGGGAAGGGGGGGTTGTCTTATGTTGTACCCGCCTTAAGTGTGGTTGCACCCCTGTACGGCGCTGCGCGGGTTTCCATTAATTTATTCATTCTGCAGGGACGTTTATTTGTACGTGTTATCTTGACATTATTTTTGGCAGTGTTCGTCCTTTCTTCTTCTCTCTTACAACTTTCTTCCATCTTTAATAAACGCGTGGTTTTTTTTTTACTCTTCCCACGTGTGCACGTCAATTTTTACACTTAGGGACGGTTGGATGCGTCGCCGGCATCGGGCGTTTGAGTGCTTGTTGAGTGTGTGACAATTAGCACTATTTACATGATAGATTTAAATCGTTTATTAACATTCAAACCACTTAATTTTTTTTTCCATTTCATGCGTCCTATAGCATTTCATGCGCCCTATAGATGATTCGACCGTTAGACGAAACGACCCTAGTCGAAACGACCGGGAACCGTAAATCAAAGCCTGTGTGACAGTACAGCAACTCGCTCATACGCCAGTCATGGGACCAAAAGACCTGTTACCCACATTTTACAAAGACACAGGCATCAGCGCCAAGCCCTTTTCCTCCCACCTTGTTTTCTTCCTTTGTTATCTTTAGGCTTAGTAAAGGGTTTGGTATCAAAAAGACAATTGTCAACAAGAACGAGAAAAGACAACTCAGAACCTATTTGGGAGATAATGTATCGGGAGATAATTCAAAGAGAGAAAGAGAGAGAGAGAGGAAAAAGAGAGAAAGAGAGAAACTTCGGTACAAACACTCTACATGGTCCTCGTTTTGAGCGGGTTCAGGTTACTAGGTTGCCATGAACTGGGTCAAATCAGGAAGGTCTTCAAGATAGGAAACATTTGCTCGACTGATAACACCGTTCTCACAGTTTCTGTGTTTGACGTCCAAATAACGTTTGTTAATGGCACAGCAATGGCTGTTTGTTTAAGTGAACGATTGTGTGTGTGTGTGTGTGAGAGAGAGAGAGAGAGATTCATTTATTTAATTTACTTTAATTTTTGTGTTCTGTCAGGTGCGTGACACGTTTTGATTACACCACACCACAGTCACATCACAATAACGAGAGAGAGAGAGAGAAAGAAAGAAAAAAAAATAGTTCGAAAGGGTTAAGATCGTAGAAAATACAGCCGCCATTAACTACAAAGCAAGAGAGGAAAATAAAACAAGTTGTGAGCAAGCGAAACAAGATTGAACAAATATACACTTTTATTGCATTCAGTCTCTCACTCCAACACACAAACACTAATAAACAGCCACACATGCGCGCGCGTGTGTGTGTGAGAGAGAGAGGAAGGGGAGAAGGAGTGAGATCAACTGTTAATAATGCCACACTGTCTTGTGGACATGACTTGGGCAGCTGCAATCCAATGTTCGTGGTATTAAATATATATATATATATATTCTGTATAATATGTAGAATATATTATGCTTAGTGTACACAGTCGCTATATTTAGCTTTTCAAGAAACATTACAGAAAGCGATGACCGTACGAACCTCACTTCGAGAAAAGTTAATGAAATTGATATTTTAACAATGTAAGGAAATAATCTTGATAAAAAGTGAAAAGAAAGCAAACGAGTCGCTGAGTTAGCTTGTAGTACAGAGACGACGACGACGACGACTGGCAACCTGCGGTTAGCGTCGCGAATTAGCGAAACGTTTAACTAACATCTGTCAGCGGGTCATCACGCGCCAATAGTAAGGTGAGAAGAAGAGCAATGCACCGAGAAAAACGACACTTTGGACATCTGGACAGCCAGTGACATAAACAGTAGAGTTGGTCTTTGGCTGATGTAATGACATTAATTTTAGTCTGACGTAGAAGATTAAGGTGCGGCCTCAGTGTGCAACACATGGCGCTAGATATGTTCGAGTCCATGTCGTACATCTGCTTCTGCGCATGTCGTACATCTACCCCGACAAACCTTGTGCCTAATTAACTTCCCTTCCTTGACCCTGAGGAGGAGCTAAACAAAGTCATCACTCTCCTCAGCCCTCTGGTTTGACATGCAACCTCTCGACACAGACTACATTTAAAGGAACCTTAACTGTCGCTATCATTTCAAAACTTACCGTTATTCAACTTGAGCCTGAATAGTAACCTTAACATTAGCCACCCAATGACATTTTAAATTATTATATTACGATAAAGTCGAATGAAACGTCAGTGCAATGGGGTCCCTAACCGTTCGGTCGCTAGAGAATGGGGTCTTCGAGACCATTCATTTCCTGGGGGTCATCTTTTCTGTGAGGTCTGTGCCAGTCTCCTCTTACTTGCTGCATTTTCTTTCTCACCGCTCCTAGAGGTTAGATACCCATTCAGCAGCGGGGTCGGCTTGGGTAATACGATGCGTCATACGGGTATCGAACCAGCTGCTCTAGACGTTAGTGTTCAAACGCCATGCCATCCGCATCCCCAAATGCAAGACAATGTTCCAGTACATCAGACTGATCTATCTCCTGCCTGCTTCTATTTTCGAGTGACAAACCTACAAAAAACAGATTCGTCTTATGAACATATCGTTCAACTCTCCCATCGGCGATATATTTGACATCATACGAGTATACTGCATGTTATTGGCAGTCTGTATCGGTCACGTGACATGGCGATGGCGGTGGAGGGAGGAAACAAAGGAAAGGAGGGTCACTGCCAGCAGGTGAGCAATAACTCTCGCTGTTTTAATGACGGCTCTGCACTAAACTCCCTTCGTTCGATTCAGGGAGGGTTGATGGTACTTCACTCGGCGACCGAGGCTTGCGTTTTACCTGGTGGCCGATAAGAGCAGCGGGATGCTGTGTCAGCGACGGAGGGAGGGGGGGGTGATGATTTATTCATGACTTTGGGTCCTTAGCAAGAAGGGCAAGTGCCATTGCTTTATAAACTACCGTCCTAGGGATTAATCTACATCTGTGGTGTCTTGGTACCTCCTTATAAATACCGATGACCTTAGTCACTGAGTTGCCCCGCGTTCTTTCCCTCTTCATAACTACTGCCCTTGGGAAGCCGCCCCTCGCCTTGTGTGATGTGACTAAGAAATGTAGAAATGTGGCAATTGCCGGCAGGTTTTTGACCTGCCAGATGTGTTACTATCCTGGGAAGTCGTCCCTCTTCCTGTGATAGTCATCAATTCACCATAACGCCCGTTTGCTTAGCCCATCTCATGCGATCAAGCTTAAAATAAAAGGATATGCCATCGCTAGGATTAGCGTTTAAAGAAACCGTGTTTAATGTCAAATAACATGTAACTCTCTCTCTCTCTCTCACCCTGATACATCCTTATTTGCTGGCACGGTGTAAAACTCAAAACCAACCAGCCCCGTCCATAAAAAATCAGCTGCAAAAGCCATCCACAACATTACAAAGACTGGCAGACACAGTGTTCTTTGGACAATCATAGGCAATGCAACACGCGGAGGATCAAAACAGAAAAAATATGGGTAGTAGTGACAGGCTTCTCCTCACCACCCATAAAGCATCACACCCGGTGGACGATTGACAAAATTACAAAATACTTAAAAAACATAAAATAAAACTAATATTGAGACCGGTGTGCATGAAACCACTTTCTTAGCTTTATGGATGGGGTGGTCGAAAGTATTACGAATGATGTAACAAGCATCTATGGTGGGCCACTCAAAACATGACACAGGCTGCCAGATGTCTTTAGCAGCTGCACACAGCACAAAGGCGATGCTATAGGAATGAAGGACCGTCTTACATCGCCACCATGCACATACTCTACAGACGTTGGTCTGCAACACTTATAAGCAAAGCAACATGAATATCAATATTAACAAGTCTGGTATCCAATGCAACATAGTAAAAAAAAATTTAATGGGCAAAATAGCTGAAATTGTATAAAGTAGTGCATTTTCTAAACTATTTGCTGTTCATGGAGTATTTCCTTCAATTATCAGATAGGTCGCCGGATATCCTTAGCAACTGCACACAGCAGGTGTAGACGATGTTATGAATGGAAGGCGGTGAGCGTAGAGAACCACGTGACATCTGCACGTTGCCCACCATCCACAGAAGATGCACCTGCAGACACTCAAACACTCAAAAGGAAAGGGTGTTGAATATTATCATACTAACAAGTCAGGTATCCAATATAGCATAATTAATAGCGAGGTAGAACAGTTACATTTCCATGAAATAGAAGTCGACTCTCCAAAGGATCAGCAGTGTGCAGTGGACTCTCCTGAAGCATTATGGAAGCAGAATGGCAGACATCAGAAGCACTTATATAATGTAGGCAATTATAACTCTCTGACACCAGTAGTCAAGAATATTAACAGCCATAGGGAGAGGGGGCTATCCGACATATGTACCGTGCCCGCCATCCACATAAGGTGCACCTGCAAGTCTGCAACATTTAGAACAACTTGAATGCCATACAATGGCAGACACTGTAAGCCCAAGGACATATAAGTACTATAATAATGGTAAATCTATGTATCAAATCCGTTATGTACCAAACTGGTAAAAGGTAAAGGTCTTCTCCTAACCTGTTTCTAGTCGTTGGGGAGTAAGGTGTTAGAGATTTCACATTTCTTGGGGCCAGAGTCAGAAGGTAAGGGGACGATCTTTACCTGTTGTCGCGTGTCTGCGATTTTCATTTCAGTTTTCCTGTCTTACTCGAACTCTGCTGGCCTGTCTTGGGGGTACGCGGACGGACGAGGGATGGGGGGGGGGCCATGTCGCATCAGGCGACAGGTCATTTTTCTGCTACCCTGTCCGCCCCGCGGACCCTGGGCTCGGACCCGCGCGAGGCTCGCAGCGTCATCTTCACGCGTCAGTTGCTCGCAGGGTCATCGGCAGGTATGTTCGGGGCCGGGTGTCATCCCCCCTCCTCTTTTACCTTTGCCACCCTCTCCCCGCGCGGGCAGATTGTGGCGCGTTTTTGGTCCCAGGGACAGTTTTTCTTCGGTATCGGTCAGTGCCGGACGTGCCGGTAGACCGGGGCCTTGCCAGCCAGCTCTTTATGCTTTGACCAGATCGACCGATCGACTTTTCACGAGCCGTTTGGGTGAGTGTTCGTTTTTTTGGTTCCGCACCTTCTAGTTCTTAGGGGTTCAGGGCTGCGGATGTGGGTTTGCGTGGAAGCAGGCAGAATGTTGTGTGTGCAATGCTGTTGGATGCCTATTATTTTGGGTGTGCTCGGTGTGCGGGAGGTAGTTTGCTGTTTTTGTTTGCTGATCCGCGAGTCGCGGCGCTTGTGTGCGACTGTATCTTTGTTGTTGTTGTGGTTGGGATCAGCTCACGTTGAGAAATGTATTCTAGAATGTACTGGTGTGTGAGAGCCCGTAGCTGAGAGCGGGGCTTAGAGAGGAAGCCTTGTTTTAACCACATGCTGATGGAGGTTTGCTATGTTTCCTCCACAGGCTCCTATTCTTCGTATTCGTATTCGTGATTATCGTCGTTTTCGTCATTATCTTCATCTTCATGTCCTCTTGAGAACGCCCCCCCCCCTGCCAAATCCCTTCTTTACTCTTCATAACACAGTCATCGGATCATCGCTTTTGTCTCCCTCATCGCCGACTCTTGGGCACGTGACTCGGCTGCGTCCCCGAGACGACCAAGCCCTCCTCAGGAGTTGCAGGCGGACGGAGCTGCGCGCGGGAGCCCATGTGACCACTGGGCTGCTCAGGTTTCAGACCTTCGGAGGTGTGCTGGACAGACCGGAGGAGGGAGGGAGCCTGTGCTGTGAGACAGTCTGCTCCTCCACTACTATACCGCAGTGTGTGCGGGTGTCGTGTCCCCTGCTCCACCCCTCCCCTCTCTCAGGTGGGCCAGCGCTGGAGCGTTGCGCAGGACAGGCGAACCACAGGACAGTGAACATTGTGACGAGCAGTTGCTCCCCCAGGGCTACGCTGCGGCGTGTGCAGTGTTGTGTCCCCTGCACCACCCCAAGTCCGGTGTTACATTAGTTTTATCTGTTCTCCTCTTTTGTTTTTGTCTTTATTTTATTTTATGTTTTTTTCTTCTGTGTATAATAAATTTGTTTGTACTGTTCCTCTGTTTTTTGTTTTGGTCTACGCTCATCCATAGTTCGATAGGCACGTCCGGTCCCACCCCTGGCCGATTGAGCGAGTGTGTGAGCGTGGCGGCTGAGTGGCTGCATTTGTGCATCCCAGCGGCTCCGGGGGGCGTGACCGCGACACCTGTCACCTAATCCCGACTTTGACTCTGCGCTGATCTTAAGAGTATGTGTCAAGACTGGTGCCACTAGTGCATGTCAGCCAGAATTTGCTACTTATTTGCTTTATGTCGTGAATGAAAGAGCACGATTGTCAGATCGTGTCAGTTCTAACACGCTAGTTATCAGACAAGATAAAAGCAGAAGATAGGAAAGGACTGGACTGTGACCAGGGCCGGTTCTATCTATTAGGCAAACTAGGCACTCGCCTAGGGCGCAGCGACCGATAAGGGCGGAAAAATTGGCCAGCTGTTTTTTTTTACGATGAATAATTTTAGGGAAAAATATCATTTTCACAGAATGACATTAGCAGGACACCTTTCCTCTGCTTGTAGACTGACCACCACCCTAGTTTATCTGTACATGTATTACAGGAACACCCCTTTATCCGAGGGCGCACTTGAAGTGACCAGCTAACCAGCAGGGAAGTAGAGGGCGGATGGGGGCGGCGAAGGGCGGTGAGAGGGGCGGCGTTGGTGAATGGCAAAGGGTGTGGTAGCACAGTCATGGAAGGGGGCACAAAAATGGCCTGCTTTTTTGTGTTTAAGTGATGAAAAGTGTTAGAGAAAAAGATCATTTTCATAGAATGACATTAGCAGGACGCCTTTCCTCTGCTTGTAGGTTGACTTCACCACGCGAGTTTCTCAGTTCATGTATTACAGGAAAACCCCATCATTACAGGGCACACTTGAAGTGACCACCTAACCAGCAGGGAAGTAGAGGGCGGAGGGGGTGGAGGATAGACAGCAGAGGTGTAGGAGGGGTCGGTTGGTGGATGGGGTCTGGTCAGGGCGGACATTTACGATGGATGGGACCACATTCCACTGATACCAACCTCACCTTTCTCTCTTCTATCCTACTTTGAAAGACGTTCCACACTTATGCATTGAAAACACTAGCTGAGATCAGGGAGAACAACACTGACTTGAGTTTGCTACGCGAGTCTCTTTTTGGTTATGACAACTGTTTTATGTTCAATATTTTTTACACTTACGAACTTTAAACCCGAATGAACTTAGCTAATGTCACGATCGCCTTCTTAGTTAATAAGAGTATTAAAGTCTTTAGCAGACAAACATCAAGGTAGAGTCACTTGAAGTTTATAGTATATCTATTTGTATTGTCAAATTTCAGATCAATTTATTTAATTCACTGTCACAAACATGTTTTCTCCTTAGTGCTGTGTACAGCGGTGACACTGATGGCCTATAGTCTTGTACTTACTGTTGTGACTCATGGTCGTGAATAGTTAACTTTCTTATTAATTATTATATTTCGGTTCGATGAGTGTATTACACTTATTTTAGTTGTCAGTTGTAATGTTTGTTTATTTTTATTATCTAAGAGTGTGTCTTTATGTCTACAGTTTGAACGGATAGCTTGTTATGCTCCATTGACAGAATAGTTGAAATTGGTTATTAAGTGATAGTGCGTACTAAGACCTATAGTCTACATACTTCTCTTGTTTTCAACAAACCCTATGCCGGACACCAAGCAGCGCTGACCATTGGAATGTGTTTGGGCAGCAGCATTGACACCATGATTTACAACTTTGTATTGTTAGTGTCTAGAAGACTCTCCCTTGACGACCTCGTACTGCCCCGCCCACCTGTCAGGTGTGACTTTGGATGGGAACGTGATAGTTTCGATGCTAAAAGCTGTGATACATGTAGCTTGAGTTTTAGACCACACAGCAAAATAAGACCAGAGCAAGGTGCTACAGATTTCTTGTCTCCATCAGTGTGCAGTCAGTCGTCACTCCATAAAACCTTTTACACGAGTGTTTAAACTCCCCCTACTCATAAGTGTAGGTCTGACTTTGGTAGACATGTAAGTATCCATGTGTGTATGATGCACGCCTGACATTGAAAAACAGACGTACTTTTTCTTGACAAAAATAGTTCTTACTTATAAGTTATTGATCAAATCGGAGAGCAAATTCTCGAAAATGATTTAATTTTAATAAGCCATTCTTTGACACTTCTGGGTTCTATGACTTCTGGTCATAATCAGTTCTTGTAGAAAACAACTTTTCCACTTTTTTCAAGCAGCAAACATGTAGTCAGTGCGGTTTTACTTGTTAGTTCGTCTGTAAGATGAGAAAGAAGAGAACGATTGAAAGCATGCCGAGGTGCTAGGACAGCTAGGTGGAAAGGCCCAAAGGGTAGCGATAAATCTATCACAGTTAATGACCAGTCGGATCAGATTAGAAGACTGGACAAAGAAGGTGGTGCGATGTTACTTGATAGTTGTCCATGAGATGAGAAAGAGAGAGGAGAGAAAGACTGAAAGGAGCTAAGTGGGGTGGCTTAGTGGAGAAGGGTAGAGGTAAATCTTTACCACTTAAAGAAAATCAGATCACATTATCAGGGCTGGACAACCAAGATCGGGGGGGGGGAAGGTAGTCTTAAATTTAAACTTAAAACCCACAGGATGTTGTAAAACCTTACTTTACTGAGCGGCTGCAGGCATCTCGTGCTGCTGTTTACTGTGTAATGATCTGTTCGGGTGATTGGAGCTATCATCCTTCCAAAGATGAATCAGTAAAAGATGTAACAGAAGATCTGTGAACTGAACTGTTCTATAAGACTATTTGTGAACTGGATTTAGCCATACAAGAGTGAACAGTGCATACTGTCCTACACCCCCGACATCATGAGAGTTTGTAAAGATAAGCTCGCTTGATTTTTATACACTGTGATAGAACGATTTGTCTCTTTCTTTACCTTCATTTTATTTTCTCATTTCTTATAATGCTTAATTTGCTTGTGTGGATGCAAAGAGTTGCGATAGTGGTGTTACAACTTTTTGCAAAACTTTTAATTGCACAAACGGGTCCCTCACAGCCTTGTGATCTTTAATTAATGTAAGTCTATGATAGTTGTTAAAAATTTCAGTTAAGAAAAAAAAAACAGAGTTAAGCCTAAACGTATATATATATTTGATAACTGGTTCATTTTTGGGCGGGGGAAGGGGGGGCGCAGTATTTGTCTTTCGCCTAGGGCGCAACACAGCCTTGCGCCGGCCCTGACTGTGACTTGTACATGCCGTGTGCTAGTTGTGTGTATGTGCGTACTAGTATTTTACTCACTATGGTGGGGTAATCTACCTTTTTAAATGAAAGGGTACTTCAAGCTTGAAAAATATCTTTTCCATCCTTACTTAGAATGAAAATAAATAAATTGAAAACCTTTAATCTTGATTACATGATTGCGTAACCTGTGCTAGTCATCTAGTTCTTCTTGAAAACATAGTTCAGCTTACTTGAAACAATAGCAGTTATAAAGGTGTGACTAAAACCTTTGCAATAATCTAAATGTAGTAATGAAGGTGGGGGTTAAAATGCAAAGGTAATGAAGTGTGATAACTAGGCTTCAAATATTTGATTTCTTGTAATATCTCAGTGTCCCATCTCTCCGACATAGTCCCCATCACTTCCTTATTCCTTTCAAATATCAGTTGGGTTTTTTTGAATATTTTTGAATATTCTTTGTCTGCTTGGTGCTAAATTTTACAGAAAACAACCTCTGAAATTTCTAAGAAAAAAGCGAACAAATCACAAAGCTTACTTGCTAAGGACAACAATATTTTCTAGACACTTCTGTATTTGAAAAATGGTAACGTGGTAGTTGATAACAGTAAATAGCACAACTCTCCATTATAACAAATATTGAAGTGCATGAAGATTTCTCATACCATTAACAATTACATTTTTGTAAAAGAAAAATTTTATTATTTGTTATGAAACGGTAACAGTCCACTACTGAAAGTTCAAAGACTTGCAAACAGGAAGTTTTTTCCCCTAAAGTTGACAGCGTTAGAATGAGGAACACGGACAGTAAAATGAGATAATGAAGACGATGGTGGGTTTTCTGCTAGGATTCCCAACATTGATAATATCCAGGACTTCGTAAGCCGACTTGAATTCTGAGTCTATGCATTTTCTCACTTTCTGTAACTTGGATTTTACATACCCAGTTTTTATCTAAAGAGCGGGATTTTGATATTCATACTTTGCCCTCAAACGTCTGTGCCACTTACTATGCTTGGTTAAATTTCTAGGCTTCGTGAAAGAAGCTGAGTATTTACTCAGATTAGGAGAAATTTTATCTTGCACTGAGCTTTTACCAGTCATTAGAGAAATATTTCACCCCAGTAGTCATATACCAGTAGTATGATGGTATGATGATATCTTAATAGACGCAAACCGACGCACTTGCAGGCACATGGTGGACGAGGTGTCCAATGCAAGCTGATGGCTTTTGTGAGAGCCAGCAGACCCGTGCGCCTCATGGTGATGCTGGTGCTGTGTGTTACAGGGCTTGTCGTGTACATCACCTTGTACAGATCGGCGGACATGCGCGTGCAGCATGCTGAAGGTACGCTTCAAAGAACAAATTTGATTTGAGGAGGGGACAGCAGTCGATGTTCCATTCAACCAGTGTGTCTCACCCAGACTGGGCAAACCCTTAGATTTAGTAGCATGACTTTACAACGACTGAGCATAATTTAACTGGCGCCAAAAAAACTGCTTAGCTCCACTCCTTTCTGTTTAATGGTATCGTACCCGATACCTCTATTCAGGCACCTGATTTTTGTTACTCGGCATTTGTGCAATATTATCTTGACACCACATAAATCACACGTGCTGTCGACAAGCAGTTGCGAAGAAACTCCAATCATACCTATGATGTTTGATCTGGCAACCATATATAGTCTCTTCCTTCAGGGGGTAACATGACTACCACTGGGTAGGAAAGATTACGCGGCGCTGCGCAATACCAACATGATCACGCTCATTTTCATAGCCCCGCCCAGCATTGCTATCGCGGTGTTCGTCAACTGTTTCCCCTCCTCACTCCTTCCCATATCACATTTGAGTCCGTCTCACTGACAAGACATAGGGGATTTAGTTAATGATTGGTCTACTGCTTTTTTCACACTCTGAATTTTTTTTCTCTAAAGGCCGAACATTTAGCTCATGGCGGGAAAGAATGGTTCGGGACGAGGAAGGGAGGTTAGGAGGACGCACATGCCGGCTACCTTAGTGGTCATTCGTGTACCCTAGTAGTCATTCTTCTACCCTATTGGTAGTCATTCGTGTACTCTAGTAGTCATTCTTCTACCCTATTGGTAGTCATTCTTCTACCCTATTGGTAGTCATTCTTCTACCCTAGTAGTCATTCCTCGCTGCGTCCTTCTGGTCTACAAGTAGCCTTACATCTCCCCGCCGTTTCAAATCCATTCTTTCCTGCCGGACGGGTAAAGTTCGGCATTTAAGCTGTGAGTAAAAGGCTCCAACCTTCTGTTTGGTGACAGGATTTTGTTTCTAGTTCAGCGTAGCTAGATGAGTTAGGCCCTTTCTGTTACTATAGTCTTGTCTGTTATACTAGCAGTACTGTCCTGTTTCTATAGTGTCTTTTGTGTTATACCCGCAGTTCTGCCTTTTCTGTTACTGTGGAGGTGGAAGTTCACTTAGGGAGGCTGTATCGTAGCAGCATTCAAAGGATAAATAAACGTGTCGTCCCTTTTTAGTATTCTATTTACACAGGTGCATGTCTTACTTCGTGCAGATGAATCTGCGGATAACAACAGGTGGGCGTTCATTGGCAGTTCTTTGTTTTTCCCGCCCTCGACGACTAGGGAAGAGTTGACCTCGGTAAGCTGAATTTAAATGCTTTTCCTCTCTCTCTCTCTCTCACACACACACACACACACACACACACACACGCACGCACGCACGCACGCACGCACGCACGCACGAGCGTATATTTAAGTGTTGCAACATTCTTTTAACACGGTTTAGTGCTATTTGCCACAAAGATTACAGAGATACTCCGATTTATATTGCATACATTTCTACACATGTAGTAATAATAATGCATAAATGATATTAAACATTGTAGTCTCACTTATACTGCTTGCCGGTGAAAGTGTAGAGTATTCCTTTTTTTTTTTTTTTGTAAAATGTATTTTTGTGACACGCCTTTTGAAGCAGAGGCGTGGTTGATTTTTATTCTAACTTATTGAAATTTTTCAATAAATATTTTTGTGTGGTTATCATTGATTTTTAAACAGGATTTAAAAGAAAAGACGTTTCGCTGGAAACCACACAAAGTAAAAGAAGTAAACTGCGCCAGACTCTTCACTGGAAATGAAGAAGAATTCGATCTTTCTCAAAATGCCGCAAAAACATTACCTCCCCTTCCGACAGTGGAAGACATTGGGAAGCTGGCTAAGAACTGCAGCACCTTTCAGGAGGAGTACGGGTTTATAATGAGCTCTCTAACGGAGGAGGAAAATAACTTCCCCATTGCCTACAGCATCCTCATCTTTAAGGATGCCTACCAGGTAAAAGAGCCGGCTCAGTTTTTTACAACATTGTGAGCCCGGCAATTGCATGTGTATGGTATATTGCCTTTGCTATACTACTACTACTACTACTAATAATAATAATAGGATTTGTATAGCGCATTTCCCTACACCTAGGCGAGCTCCATGCGCTTTACAAGAGACGAGGGGCCAGTTGCACAACACATTTCTAATTTTAAAACGCTTTTAGGCATTAAATCTTTTTAGATAATAAGTTTAAAATGCACAGCACAATTTTAGAATTTTCAAAACTAAAACTGCTCTAAGTAAGATGTTTAAGTCTGATTTTCCGTCCTGTAAGTACAATTTTTTGTATGTTGTTGTGCAGTGCATCTAAATGCCAGAGAAGAGATTCTGCTTCTTTAGAACAGTTTTAAGGTTTAAAAACATGTGCAACTGGCCCCTGGGGCAGTGGGCAAAGAAGCCGTGTGATTTAGTCGTCAAACACGAGTACAAACAAGCAAACATAATACACGAACATTCACCGGTTAGCAATATAAGAACAAAAGGAAACGCAAAGATAGATAAGTGGGCTATACAATCGCCATTCAAGTTTCTGATGTTGTCTTCTGATCAACTCTTTCACCTGCCCAATAGGTAGCGACACTCTTACAAGCTATATATCGGCCTCAGAACGTCTACTGCATCCACGTCGACAAAAAGGCTGATCAGTCCTACCGTGACACAATGACAGCCATCGCTGACTGCTTCGATAATGTCTTTCTCACCTCACGAAGTGTTGACGTTCAGTGGGGGAAGTTCACTGTGCTGGAACCAGAACTGATCTGCATGAAAGAACTGTGGCCCTTCAAGAAATGGAAATATTTCATCAACCTGACGGGGCAGGAGTTTCCGCTGCGAACGAACTTTGAGCTTGTTCGCATTTTAACAGCATACAACGGGGCCAACGATTTGGAAGGCACCGTGAAAAGGTTTGTTTTTGGAATTCTCGAAAGAGCTAATGTATTTTATCACAAATGGTATACTTATATATTGTATACACTCAAGCAATTGCATGTTATATTACATATTTATTATTTTCATAATGTTATTATGCACTGTAAAGTCTTATAATAACAAAGTGATGTGTTGTTTACGCGCGCACGTGTGTGTGTGTGTGTGTGTGTGTGTGTGTGTGTGTGTGTGTGTGTGTGTGTGTCTTTTGCATGTTTGTGTGTGACCTAATAAGGAGTGTGATAAATCTGTTCATTAATGTTCATTTTAATATTTCTTCAAGAAACAGCCCTGCATCTTTTTTTCTGGAAAGGAATGATAAAAATAAATATAATTGGGTGTTGTATTTAGATTTTGAAACATTTAAAAATTGGAATTCAATTCTCTATTCAGTTCTCTATTCTATTTGTATAAGGAAACACTAGAACGCTAGTATCACTAAACTGCATTCTTATTTCAAAGACATAAAACATCTTCAAAACATTCTGACCTCTGTAGATGCCTGTTTTGTTACATATTGCAGTGAGCTACACTCAGTACTCTCTTTAAATTAACTCTACAACAAAATACTTATAATAAACTAGAGGTTGCTTAACTAGTTTGAATAATAAAAGAAAAAAAGCAATCTTGTCATTAGGTCATGCAGGAAAATAAGGGCAAAATTAATTCCAGCTGAACAGAAAGGTCTGAACAAAAATGTATACTTATATATACAATAATAAAATACAGTCATAGCGAGCTCGTCAGATTGTGCGGATGAATAAAACCATGAATGGACGAGATTAGAGTCATTACTCGATACTACATAACAGGATGCTGCATTGAAAAGTAAATGGCTTATCAACATGTTGTGCGTTAAGGATGGACCAGCATATGTCTAGGATTAAGAAAAATAATACGTAGTTTGTACTGCCGCTCTCACTATTGCTGTGATTAATAATATCTACTATCTCTGCTACAACTATCACCACTACCACTTAGTGCTACCTTCACTGATACCAAGTAGTTTTTCTACACTCGTCGAGATTTATTGTTTGAGATTAAGGGTGTACATCAACTGTTACTAGGGCTAACAAAGAACGCTGGGCATCAGCAGGCCCGCCCCCGCACGGCATCGTCCCGGTGAAGGGGTCAGTGCACATCGCTGTCAATCGGGACTTCGTGGACTACATTCTCCACAGTCCAGTCGCTCAAGACTTTCTCAAGTGGACTCAACATGTAGGTGTACCCGATGAGACCTTCTTCTCCTCCCTCAACCACAACCC
Source organism: Marisa cornuarietis (assembly GCA_004794655.1). Lineage (NCBI taxonomy): Eukaryota > Metazoa > Mollusca > Gastropoda > Architaenioglossa > Ampullariidae > Marisa > Marisa cornuarietis. The sequence goes on from SMMW01000636.1 coordinate 6,639,072, forward strand.
GGAGCTTGGCATCAGAGGTTCCTATAAAGGTGAGATTGCAACGCTAGTCTCAGTGTCTGCACGTACATGCGCTAAAGATGAGTGCAGAGGTTTTGAGAAGCTTGAAGAAGAAAAAAAGGGCTGAAAAATTATGTCCCTTCAACTTGTCTCGACAGAAGCAACAGAAATTATGATACTGTTCTGTTAGAAAGATCAATAGACAGAGCGAGACGGGGAAAGAGCGAGAAAGAAGAAAAAAAAAGCAATGAGGAGGAATGGTACGAAAGTACACTTGGTTCAGACACTATTTTGTTTGTTGTTGTTGTTGTTGTTGCTTGTCGCGCATAATTACCAACAAAAGTTAACTGTTAATTTAGAAACTTAGCAAGCTGTAGCGAGGACTGTTAAAACAGCTGTTGCCTTGTCTTTAATTGTTCTTTGTGTTGTGTTGTATTAATGACGAATAGAAGAAGCCCATCTGTGATTTTCCTACAGCCTCTTGTTATCTTTTTATTACAGGTCCACCTGAAACGGATCCGGTTGCCAAACCATTTCTAACTCGCTTCAAAAACTGGGGAGGTTATCCTTTTGATTATCCTTGCAAGGGAGGAAAGCGAGTGCGCTTGGTTTGCATCTTGTCAACGGGTGACCTCCCTTTACTCGACAAGCGCCCAGAGATGTTTGCCAACAAGTTTTACCAGGATTATAGTCGTGTGGCGCTGGAGTGTCTACGCGAACGACTCTACAACCACACGAGGGACGAATTCTTAGGCACAATGGAGTTTAATATAAGTTATTATGAAAATCTGTCTTACGTGAAAGACATGGTGACTGCGGAGGAGGCTAACGAGAAAACGATGAGTGTGGCAAGAAATTTGACTGAAATTAGGAGTTAAGTTTAGAGACAAAACCTTTTCTCTGTTTCTCGGAAAAATTTCGCAATCTAGCATGGAGAAAGAGGTAAATAACTAAAAATCCCATGTGTACTATTCTTTTATTCCAAAAGTGCCCAGTTTACATTCCGTAGCTCCATACACTACAAAAGGGTTGTAGACCGTCCATAATTAAAAAGAAACACTAGTCTTGAGTTGTGAAACTTTACTCATAAGTTGTTTTTTTAAACAGCCACAGTGCCCTTTCAGGAAAAGGTGACTGAGAGTTGTAGAGGGTATATAAATCCGACCGAAGGCAATGGGTGCCATACTGTTTGACTTCAGTTGCAGTGTGAATACCCGGTTAAAGACATTGAGTGACGAACTTCAGACTTATACATTAATTCTTTGACTATTCTAGTATCCATATAAACGCGGCTGAATAATTAATTAATATTGGGGTTGATATCAAGTATACTTTCATTATTTTGGGAAATGTTATATAGGCAGCACTGAAGGTGGCCTTATTTATGTATGTTTCTTTACACGCGCGTGTGTGTACGTGTGTATGTACGAGCGAAGTCACAGATCTTTTGAACAGATTTTTGCAAGTACGTACCTATGTGGGTTGCAGCTGCTTTCTCTCTGCATATTTGTGATACAGGTTAATCAGAGTTTGCGCGTGTACACTGTATTCTGTGAATGTGTGTGTTTGTGTGTGTGTGTGTGTGTGTGTGTGTGTGTGTGTGTGTGTGTGTGTGTGTGTGTGTGTGTGTGCGTGAAGGTTTCCATTATTCATGTGAGACAGTTGTGGTTTTACCAGGATAACTCGAAGGGGTTAATAAAAAAAAGTTATTGCCTTATCAATGATTGGTGAAAAAAAACCCATGGAATTGTTTCCTTGTAAAGTTTGAATGAAAATTGAAGTTAAATAATAATTCACTCGACTCACATCATGCTCACGATGCATACGGCTTACACGGTTCACAATATGTAGAGACGTGCACGGTGATTAGTCACATCAGCCACAGAAGTGCGGTCTCCTGTCCAACTCCTAGGTGGAAAACGAAGAAAACTGTGCTAGTTATAGGCATTTCTAAGAGCAACCCAATATTCTTAGTCGGGTGGGACCAAAGTCGTCAGTACTGCCGTTTATTCTTCCGTCCCTTGTGTTCTATCCATTTAGTCCATGTCTCTTCCTCGTTTTAAGCGCTAAGAGCATGCCCTCTATGAGTGTGAATATGGGCTATAAAAATCTTCATTTATTATTATTATTATTAAAACAACAACTCGTATCGGGTGATAAGCCTGTGAAGTGACCGATGCTGACATGTCAAGATGGCATTCTTTTTTCAGCGGCCGTTGAGAACCCAACACCCAAAGAGCGAGTAGTAATGGGAAGAAACCTGAAATATATTATGTACAGGAAAATGTGAGTCCGATCTCATCATGCCTTTGTTACGTCACAGTGGCGTGTTTCTGATTGTTACGTCATGGTGGCGCGTGTGTATATATATATATATATATCATGATTACGTCATGATGGCGTTTACATGTCATCATTACGCCATAGTGGCGTACTTACTTACTTTACTTACTGCCCGTTATGCCTGTCGGCACGTAGGGCAGCGACAAAGGTCCTCCACTTTTGTCTGTCCTGGGCCAGCTTCCCCACAGTGCCCCAGCTGTGGTTTAGGGTCTTCATTTCTGCCTCCACGGTTCGCCGCCAGGTGTTCTTGGGCCGGCCTCGCTTGCGCTTTCCCTCTGGGGTCCAGTGTAAGGCAGTTTTTGTGATGGAGTTGCCTCTGATGACATGGCCAATCCAGCGCCATCGTTTCTTCATCAGGATGGTGTTCATACTCTCTTGCCCACACTGGGCAAGTAGCTCTTCGTTGGAGATTGTTCTTGGCCAGAAGATGCCCAGGATTCTTCTCAGGCTTTTGGTGTGGAAGACTGACAGTTTGTTGAGGTCGCTGTCAATCATTCGCCAGCACTCCGAGCCGTACAGAAGAGTGGACAGGACAAGGCTCTGGTAGAGTCTCAGTTTGGTATGGGTGCTGTACTGGGCTGACTTCCAGATGTTGCTTAGGCTACAGAAGATGCCCCTGGCCTTGCTCAGTCTGCTCTGGATGTCACGGTCTGCTCCTCCATCCTGCTTGACCACGCTGCCCAAGTATGTGAAGTTTTCAACCATCGGCAGGTCTTCTCCCTCTATGTTGATCGGTGTTGAATTGGTGGTGTTGAGGGTCATCACTTCTGTCTTTGTCCGGCTGATGTGCAGTCCGACCTGCTTCGCAAAGGTGTTCAGGCGAGTCGTCTTCTCCTGCATATGTCGATGGGTGTGTGACAGCAAGGCCAGGTCGTCGGCAAAGTCTAGGTCTTCTAAGTTCTTGGAGAGTGTCCATCTTATGCCCCTTGGTTCATCTTCCGTTGTGTGGCGCATTACCCAGTCAATGACAAGGTTAAAGAGTAGGGAAGACATCACGCAGCCTTGTCTCACTCCAGTCCCGACCTCAAAGCAGATGTTACTGTCACCAACGCAGCATGAAAAGTTCGTATAGAAGCTTTTGACCAGCAGCACAATTTCCATTGGTATTCCGTACGCTCTCAGGATGCGCCAAAGGCTTTCTCTGTGGATGCTGTCAAATGCCTTCTGGAAATCCACGAAGTTAATGTAGAGCTGTCTCTGCCACTCTGTACACTGTTCAATGATGTTGCGTAGTGCAAATATCTGATCGGTGCATCCTCTTCCTCTACGAAAACCAGCCTGTTCTTCTCTAAGTTGTGCGTCCGTTGCCTCTGAGATTCGTCGAATGATGATCTTTGTCATGATCTTGCTCGGGACGGACAGGAGAGTTATTCCTCGCCAGTTGTTGCAGTCGCTAAGGGGTCCTTTCTTTGGAATTTTGACGATCACTCCTCTGGTCCAGTCACTTGGGACTTGTTTCCCTTCCCATACTGCGGTAAATAGGGGTTGCAGGATATTGGCTGCCAGTTCTGGGTCTGTTTTGAATAATTCAGCGTTCAGATTGTCTTGGCCTGGTGCCTTTCTGTTCTTCAAGGACTTGATTGCTGTGATGATTTCCTGCTTCTCTGGTGGGGCGATGTTGACGTCTAGGTCCTCAGTGGCTTCTTGTATGTCGGCTTCTTCGGAAGGTGGTGGTCTGTTCAGAACCTCTTTGAAGTGTTCGGCCCAGCGTGCTTCTTGTTCTCTCTCTGTCGTTAGTAGCTTCCCTTTCTTGTCCTTGACTGGGGCATCGTTGGTGCTGTGGAACTTGCCGCTAATCACTTTGGTGATCTTGTACAGCTTTCCTTGTTCTCCTTTTTTTGCTGCTTCTTCGGCCTCACTTGCCAGATTGTTCAAGTAGGCACGCTTGTCTGTTCTCGCCGAGCGCTTCACTTTCTGGTTCATTTCTCTGTACTGTAGTTTGAACTTCTCTTGCAGTCTTTCAGATCTGGTGCTAGCCACCTTTTTCTTGATGTCTCTTCTTTCCTGTATTGCTTTCCACGTCTCTGGTGTTATCCACTCTTTCTTCTTAGTTTCTTTTAGTCCAATACTAGTCTCGCTGCTTTTTTGGTACACTGTTCTTACAAGGTCCCATCTCTGGTTTATTCTATCTGTATCTACCTCGCAGGTGTCTGTCATGTCTGCAAGTGCCTGAAATCTGTTTTTCACTTGAAGGATGAAGGCATTTTTTAGTTTGGGGTCCTGCAATCTTTCCACATCGAAGCGTCTGTGTGCTGCTGACTTGCGTCCTGTACTTCGCAGTTTCATTTTAATGTTTGCTACAACAAGGTGATGGTCACTCCCAACATCTTCTCCTCTTCTCACCCTGACGTCGAGTAGGGAACGTCTCCAGATGCCGTTGATCATTAGGTGGTCGATCTGGTTGCTGTCCCTACCATTGGGTGAGCACCATGTTAGCTTGTGGACGTTACGGTGAGGGAATAATGTTCCTCCAATCACCAGGTTGTACATAGTGCATAGCTCCACTAGTCTCTCTCCGTTCTCATTCATGCAGCCACAACCATGTCTGCCCATGACTCTCTCTACGTGGGTGTTGTCGTTCCCAACTTTAGCATTCATGTCGCCCATCATAATTAACAGGTCATGGCGGGGTGCTGCACTTACTTCTGCTTGTAATTGGTCGTAAAAGGTGTCCTTTGCCTCATCATCGCTATCGTTGGTTGGTGCGTAGCACTGGATCAAGGTCATGTTGCCATGTCTCCCTTTCACTCTGGCTGTAATCAGTCTGCTGTTGATCGGTTTCCACTCTATCAGGCACTTCTCTGTTCCTTTCCTCAGGATGATGGCTACTCCCTCATGGTGTTGGTTGTCTTCTCTGCCAGAGTACAGCACTGTCTCTCCGGTCTGGGTCTTTATTCTTCCGGAACCTGTCCATCTGCTTTCGCTTACTCCTAGGATGTGCAAGTTGTAACGTCTCATCTCGGCCGTAATTTGTGCCAATTTACCAGTTTCGTACATGGTACGCACATTCCAGAAACCTATTCTGGTCTTGCATTTGGCGCTCAAGACTTCCATCTTCGTGCTAGTAGCTTCCTTTCGGTTTTCACTACTAGCAGTCATACAAGGATCTTGCGATACCTCTGGGAGCCCATCGCACACAATAGTGGTGTCTTTCTTTGTCGCTGTTTCCGTAACGGTATTGCTTTTTACGGGACAGGGTTGTTAGCCCTGTGCCCACCCCCCAACCTGGAGGACCAGGGATCATGTTTTGTCTGGCATCTACCCTTTGACCTGCCCGGCTTGGGTGGCCCTGCCCGGTATAGCTCTTAGGGTCATCGATACACACAAGCCCCCCGACCGCGACAAGGTAATGATCCTCCGGGGGGACCATAGTGGCGTACATAGGATTATTACGTCATAGTGGGATGTGTGTGTGTGTCCATTTGTAATGCGCAGGTATCCATTCAGAAGAATGCTCATTGCGCAGCAAAAACAAAAAATAAAGAAATAGAATAAAAAAGTAAATAAATAGATAAAACACCAGGAAAGTAAAAAATAAAGACACAAGTGTTGCTTGGTTGTTTAAGCTTAAGTCCGTCTTAAATAAACAGATGGGTCTTCAGTCTTTTTCGAAACGTGGTTGGTGAGGTGATGGTGGACAATATATATATATATATATATCTGATTGCTACGTCACAGTGGAGTATATATGATTGTTAGTGGCGTATATATAATTGCATAAAACGTGACACATAACAATCTAAATGGTGTGTTGCCGTTAATAGCTAACCAATGTTCCGGAAGTTCCATATCCGCCACCTTCCTACAACTGAATCCTTCAAATCTGCACTGAAAACACACCTCTTCCTTGAGGATTACTCCTAACACAGTCCACACAATGCTCGTCCTTCTTACCCTCCCCCTTCCGCTCTTGCTACTTTACCCATCTTTCTCTGTAGAATCACTATATTCTCTGTTTCTGATACTTGGTGTCTTTTTGTGTTTTCTATCTTTGTTTTCTGTTTGTCGTCAGTACTGTCGTTTATTACCCCCCCACCACACACACACACACACACACACACACACACACACACACACACACACACACACACACACACACACACAGATAGAGAAAGAGAGAGAAGGCACAAGTTTATGTCCTGTCCACGACCATAATATTTAGTACTTTGCTGATTGGGCTATTGTGACTTGTTACTTTCTGGATTTCCCAGCTACCAGTACCTTGCCCATAAGTTCCCAAAGTCTTAAATAATAGTGCTAGCATTATTTTTCGTAAACATTCATTCATTCATTCGTCCCTATGACTGGTATCTGTTGTTGCGGGAAGCAGATGTATAGACGCGGCAGCTGACATGGCCCATCATTTACGCCTGTGTAATGAATAATGAACAGATCATGCACAGGAAGACCAGTCCAGTCTCCATTCCTAAGCCGTACATGTTATCTAATCTCCCTAGGAACAAGACATTTTTTACTAAGAAGTATCCAGGATATCCAAGGTCATCAGGGTGTGTTTTTTCTTAACACCTTCGGCGCAGAATGCTTTTGTGAGAAAAAGTAAAAATTAAGGGGAAGGCGAGAGATGATTTTATTGAAGTGAGAGATGAAAACTCTGGTGGTGTCGCCACGTGACTCACTTGCTCGCTCCCTTCCTTCTCAACTACCAGCCACAACGTCCATTCATAACGTCTCTTATCGTCAAAAACAAAAGGCCACGTCATCGAAACAGGCAAGACAAGCTATGCAACTATAAGTGGCACTACGTGTGCGTCACGTACATCACGCATTATCTTCACAAGGCTGCTACAATGGTTCAGAAAAAAATGAAATTCAACAATTTATTCAACAGGAGGCTACATCAGTCATAACTACCACAATAAGCGTTAAACGGCAACTAACCTGAACTCAAAAGTCATCGGATCTTCCTTCTCTCTCTCCGTCTTTTTCTTGATCTGTCTGCTAACTAGTTTCTGTCTACTTACTATTTCTGTTTTACTTTAAATCTAGGCAGATCAATAATTCGATACATCGTTTCTAATTACATATGATCTATAATTTCTAATTACTTGTGATCTATCTATCATTTGTAATTATACACAATATTCAACTATAAGCAACCAAAGACATATCTCCCTTTTCTTCAGCTTAAATTATCAAATATTTTAGAACTTCTAGCAAAATACTTACGTGATTTTTTTTCATCGCTAATACCTTATTTGTTGAAACGTAGGTTAAATTTTCATATCAATACCTTGATATACCTTGAGAAAAAAATATCCATTGTGCATATTAGGAGATGTTTAAGGTCTGGGGAGTTTAAATGGTCTTACTTGTTTATATATCTCGATTTCCAAACTCTTCTTCCAGAATATATTATCCATCATCCAAACATTTATACATTTCTCCAACCGATTAAAAGGAAATTAATAATAATTATAATTATAATTTTAAGCTAACTTAACTAAACTTAAATATCCCCATCCTAATATCCCCATAATAGTCAGTTAGGAGTACTAAGCACTGATTTAAATGTTGTGTCAAACAGAATCTAATATCTCTTTAGCCTCCTCTGCAGTCACCGTATTTTTTATGAAAGGTAAATTGTCATAAAAACTTGTATCGAACTTCATTATGCCTAAGAACTCCTCTCTCGTGTGGTTGTAGAGTCGTTCGTGCAGACACTCCAGTGCCACACGACTGTACTCCTGGTGGAACTTGTTGGCAAACATCTCTGGGCGCTTGTCGAGAAAAGGGAGGTCACCCGTTGACAAGATGCACACCTGGCGCACGCGCAGTCCACCAGTGCAAGGATAATCAAAGGGACATCCTCCCCAGTTTTTGAATCGTGTGAGGAATGGCTTGAAAACGTGGTCCCTTTGACGTGGGCCTGAAAAGGAGAAAGACAAAGGAACGAGGCGTGCTTCTAAAACTGTCACTATAGCAAAAGAAGTGTCGCCAGAACAGTAAGAGCTAGTATTGACAGACCTTTCACATCCATATAACAAGCAGCATCGCCTCTTTGACATTTACTAGGTTAAACAGGTAAAAACTGAAAGGATCCCGACTGTAAATAATTGCACAACACTGGGACCGACTGTCGAGTTTTCTGTTTAACTCTTGTGAACCGTGAGAGCAAGAACACTCTTGTCTGGGTTTTCAGACCATAGCATGGTCCTCCCTACTTTTCCCCTCCCATCCTCGCAACAAACGGATTTGAACCTTTTACTGACATTCTCTGATGATGATGATGATGATGATGATGATGATGATGATGATGATGATGATGATGATGATTGGGCAAAATTATCTATTGAACAGAAGTTCTCAGCACACAGTTAGATCACAAAGTCTCCGGAATAATGGAGATGAACGTGTTCATAGTATCAACGTCAATCAGCAAAACATCTTTATTTTGCTGCTTCGTGCCCACCTTTGTAAGAACCTCTGATCCCAAGCTGCGGGTTGTGGTTGAGGGAAGAGAAGAACGTCTCATCGGGATAATAAACAGGTCGAGTCCAGTTGAGAAAGTCACGAGAGACTGGACTGTGAAGAACGTAGTCCACGAAGTCCCGATTGACAGCGATGTGCACTGACCCCATGGTCGGGACGATGCCGTGCGGGGACGGGCCTGCCGATTCCCACCGTTTAGCGTACACCCTATGCACAACCATGAGTGAACTACATTGAATCCAGTCACCCAAATTGTCCAATAAATTTTGTATCAAGTATACCTTTATGTCAAGGAAAAGTGGTGGTGGCAATGACGAGGACAACAACAACAACGACTACGACGACGACGACGACGATGATGATGATGATGATGATGATGATGATGATGATGATGATGATGATGATTTGTCATAATGCAATTGTTTCCCTCAATATCTTCAGGCATCCTTCATCCGTTTCTATGTGTCTTCCCGCCCATCCATCCATCTCCCATAGCTAACATATTTTTTCGGTACTTTCTCTTCACGTTCTCGGTGACTCACGTTTCCACTGTACCGTCTACATCGTTGGCCCCGTTGTATGCTGTTAAAATGCGAACAAGCTCAAAGTTGGTTCGTAGCGGAAACTCCTGGCCCGTCAGGTTGATGAAATACTTCCATTTCTTGAAGGGCCACAGTTCTTCCATGCAGATCAGTTCTGGTTCCAGCACAGTGAACTTCCCCCACTGAACGTCAACACTTCGTGAGGTGAGAAAGACATTATCGAAGCAGTCAGCGATGGCTGTCATTGTGTCACGGTAGGACTGATCAGCCTTTTTGTCGACGTGGATGCAGTAGACGTTCTGAGGCCGATATATAGCTTGTAACAACTGCGTTACCTTACAGCACAAAAAACAGATCGAAGAAATAAAAGATAATTCCACAATATAATATCAACAGGTAAACCAGCTGCCAACAATATAACATGAAGAGTTAGCTTGATGATGTCAAAAAGAAAGGAAAATGCACTCGTAACTCTACATGACAATCATCCCACATGAGATATCAAGGTAAGCTACTTAGTTGATGTGGCATATGAAGACTTTAAGCAGTGAGGGTATGGTCTATAATAATAATTTGATTTATATAGAGCTTTTCATTGCCGAGGCGCCTTACAAAAAGAGTACAGGGAGATGATTGATGAAGTTTCTACATAAACTTAACTCACAATCTTCGGTGCAGTGGACTACATTTTGTAGACTAAACATCTCTCGATCAACGCAACTCTTGTGAGAGCATTAACCAACAAACCAAGGAAAAAATTGGAGCCAAGTTCTATAGCCTCATAGTCCTCTAACAACTTTTCCAGCGAAACTGAAGAAGCACATTGAAACAAGTTTAATTATAAATGTTTAATCACACGCGCAGTCATGTGTTTGTGTAGTGTGTATACCCGTACCTGGTGAGCATCTGTAAATACGAGGATGCTGTAGGCAATAGGGAAGTTTCTTTCCTCCTCTGTCAGAGAACTCATTATGAACCCATATTCCTGCTGAAGAGCGCGGCAGTTCTTGGCCAGCCTGGTTATGTCCTCGTTGGGAAGAGCAGGGAGGTCTTTGTGGACGTGTATCGAACGATTCAACTCCTCCTTATCGCCAGCAAACACCTTGATGCAGTCTACTTCTTTCATTTTTGTATGGTTTCCATTGAATCATTTCTGTCTTCTGTTTGAAAGTCAAGGATCACTTGAAAAAGTGTAAATTCTGTATAGTAAACAGCAACAAACTTACTGAAAAAGCAAGTCAAGTAAGTTTGGCTTAAATGATCTATCCTAGCGCTGTCCAAGCGAAATTCTAGTTCCTTATAGTCAGATCTAAGACATAGCTTTGTGTCGATTCAAGAGGCAGCCATGTTTACGGACTCTTGCGCCAAACACAACAAACCCTAATCCTTGATGAAGGTGAATCCACTAGACAAGAAGCACGGACAGCCTGCAATTTGTGGAAAGGCTTACCTACGAGAAATATAAGCAGACTCGTCTGGTTGCCTCCGATCTTAGAAAACGCAGGGTCACCGGCGCTGCCACCGACACGTGTAAGGTCATGGCCATAGGTGACGGCAAAGCAAAGATTACATAAACGAAGTACGGCTTGAATAGGTAAACAGCTCTAAGTTTAATTTGGAAGCCACCCCTTCTAAAGACGGCGGCTCCACGACAGATTTCCACATCAGGATCGCAACAGCAACAGTGGAAATGATTAGACTGGACAGTGTCTGGCACAGCTATCACCATGATTACTACAAAATTAAGGTAAAAGGTAAAGGTCATCCCCAATCTTTTCAAGTCTTTGGGGTGGGGGGGGGGAAGGTGAGGTGTTATAGACCTCAATTTTTTCGGGGCCATCTTCACGTGAGGGTGGTGCCCATATCCTCTCCCTCGCTGCCTTCCCTTCTCCAACCCTCTATGGAGTCACGTACCCATTCCCGCCAGCTGGGTTGACTGGCGTAATACAAAGGTACTATCTGTTCAAATCCCTCTTAGTACCGATATTCTTTTACGGATGTAAAACGTGTACCCGTTTGTCGATACGGGGAGGACAATCAAGGCATTCGAGAACAGGTTGCTGAGAAAGCTGCTCCGGATTTCGTACAGAGAGTGTAATAATAATAATAATAATAATAATAATAATAATAATAATAATAATAATAATAATAATAATAATAATGAAGATTTGTATAGCACATATTCACACTCATAGAGATCATGTTCTTAGCGCTTATACGAGCTTATACAAATATACTAGACCTATTATATACTGTATGCACTCATATTATATTCCACAGCTACATTTTCCTAGAAGAAATCTTAAAAATGAATTTCAAAGGTTGGCATTCTTGAAATGTAAAATGCTTACAGGTATCTAATCTCAATGACAAATTTGTGTATTTCCCAGTTTAAATTGCAGATAAAACTCACGTGCACTCTTTTCTTTGGGAGACAGCTTTACGTCATGCTCAAAGTTAACATTTAGGCATGCATGCACATATACCTAGATACAAACATTCACGTACATTTCCATCATCCATGGAGATAGCAATACAATCATACTTACAGGTAAAGATATGTAGAAGGTGATGTAGACAGAGGTCCCAGCCAAACAGAGCGCTGCCAGCAACAGGAGATACTTGAGGTTTCTCCACCTCAAAAAGGCCATTGGTGATAAAAAATGTCGAGGTCTTGGTGAATACACTGATCCTAAAATGTGATGTGGCGACTTACCGGTGATAGAAAATCATGCAGCTACCTGTAGATGGCGATTGGTAGTCCGATGGACACTCTATTTTGCAGGTAAATGTGCAGGTAATTATTTCCGTGTTCGCCAAGAATACTATTTGCTGGAAGACCGTGCCTTTCACAAACATCAGTGAAGTTTTGTCGTTTGCTGTGAAAGACAAAATCCAAAGATGTGCGCAGACAAGCAAAGAAAAATCTATACTCCTGCAAGTTCACCCGGCCAACGACAGATGTGGTAGTCACGTCGAGAACAAAGGTGGAAGTGATTTTTTAGAATAATCTCATCCGAATAGAATTTCGTTATTTTCGGCATGTCACGACCACCGCGCAGTGTATCAGTCACTCAATCCTTTCAACACATACACGGAGCCTGACAAATACGTGTTCTTTCACACAAATTAAAATAAAAGAATGATTTGCCTAACAAATCTCTCTGCTTTACTAAGTATGAATAAAAGAAGAAAACAAGAAAAATACACAAATGAAAAATCAGTTAAAAAACGATTCCTACATCCAGATTACTTTAAAATAATAAAATCCCTACCCTTTGAATCCTGCCTTTCTGAATATCTAAAAGAATACCTACTCACCTAATCGATCTATATACTCCAAAACGCCCTACTGACCTACTCAAATGCCCTACTCAAAAAATTCTTCTTACAGTTCCTACTCCCTTCTCCTACCTGACTAACTTCTCGCGCTCTCTCTCTCTCTCACGTCATTTCCTTCACTTTTTTTTTTACATCACTCACACACGTCTTCCAAACAACTGACGTCATTCACGCTCTTTCGTTCTTGCACAATAATCCTTATAAAATTTAAGCTTAATCAAACGATACCGCAAATAACAATGATACCTGACATTGTAGATGAAATATTATTATTTATTTTTAAAGCTTCCTCGATGCGTATTGAATGTAAGATGTCTTCATTTCAAAGGTATCAGCTGCATGATGTTTACTGTATCGACACACCTTTGACTATGTTTTTGTGTTAAGGACAGGTGTACTATTTTCTTTTGTGGCTGACGTATCTTCCTGAACAATATGACTCGCGCATTAGTCTCGCTGCTTTATACTGGAATATGTTGATAGAGATTCTACGTCAAACTACACCAAACCAAGTGTTCGACACAATCGGGGGCGACTTGGACAAAGCACCCTGAAAAAGAAAACGTTTAGACAAGTAGAGGATAACTGGAGATGTGTCGTTGAACATTTTATTGAAATATTTATGTTATACATGTTCATTCCAGCCTAAAACAGCTCATTTTTATCTGATTCATTGGTAAATTATACATGTTTGCTATCATGTAATATTAGTCTGTAAGATCAGTAGAAGTATTATTTTGTGTGTTTCTATCGTCGTTCTCGTGGTTTTGTATATAACACTTTGTGCGACAGCGCTTACAGCCACTGATTTTAAATCCATGTACTTACTGTGCCTGCTCTAACGAGAAACGTCGAATTTCTTGTAATATTGTGTCCTTACATGAGACAGGGGGGAGGTGTTTGAAACAGTAAACAACAACAACAACAAAACCCTTATATAAGTAATGGTCTACAGGTCCCTACAGGTACCCTTCTCCCGGTCCCTTCCTTCCTTACCACCACCACCTCCAGCTTCCCCCTCTGCTCCCCCCTTGCCCCCCCCCTCCACAGTGCGAAATCGCCTTTCGGTGGAAGCACTTTCCCTTTCAAAGACAACAACAACAAAAAATCCCTACAGGTGAGAGCATTCTCATCTTTAACATCGCTGCTTGTTATCGACACCAAGACAAGGCTGGCCAGAGTCATCCACCAGGTAAATAAAATTATTGGTACAACACAGCTGCTACTTTCTGACTTGTACCATCATGCAGTCAGAAAGATGGTATATACATATATTACTTCAGACCGAACACACCATCTCCATCCCAACTTTCAGCTGTTGCCCTCAGGCAGGCGCTACGAAGTGCCACGTGCGCGAAAAACCACGTGCCAGCAGCAATCACCATCCTAAATAAAAAGCAAGAGAACTCGTAGACCTATCTTATATTACCTGGTATGCTTCTCATGAGGTTTATGTGTATGTGTTAGAGGGTGTGGGTGTGCGTGTGTGTTGATGTCCTTTATGGGTATGTTTGTCTGCGCGTTGTGCTTGTCTGTGTTTAGTGATTGTGAGCAAAAGAAATATTTCTGTCTTGAATTGCATTGTACAGAAAATAAAGTTTAATTTGATTTGATCAAATTCATCCCATATACAGGGTGTAAGAAACAAAGTACACACAACAGCTGGAAAATAAAATGCTAATACTATTGATTTATGACGAGTGATGTCTCTGCGGCTTACCGGCTTGAGGGGATTAGCTCTCGAGATTTCTTTGGATTTTTTTTATGTTCTAAGCTAATTTCGATTTTGGACTCCATTGATTGACCTGTCGTGATCCTAGTGATGTGTTGGGCTGTGTTTCTTGATCACGACATCTTGTTTAACTTCTACGACTTCAGTTGATCTGCTAACAGTCCTTTCTTCCACGACACCATTTTCATGTCAGTCCAGTTTCTTGTTTGTGCAGTCGACAGCGAGATGAAGCATGTTCATTATGGCTAAACTTCTTGATGACTCGAGATGCTAAAACTGTCTATAGTTTGTGTGACCTCAAAAGGTTTATCCTCAGTATTCTTCATCTGTTCTTTCCAATGACTTCTTCGATTAAGATTAATACTACAGCATAGAAGCTAGCGTCCACCGATGGACACGAAAGACGCAATCATCATCATCATCATCATCATCATCATCATCATCATCATCATCATCATCATCATCATCATCATCATCATCATCATCATCCGTACGACGCATTAAAGTTCGGTCAGCTATTTTTTAATAATAAAAGTAACAACAAAAAACAACAAACAATATCAATATTTACACAGCGCAGCTTTTAGGCTGGCATCAGATTGACCTTCATGAACACGCACACACAGAAACATGCATCATCGAGCTTCACCTTTGCCTGATCTAAATGTACCATTCCTACTTTTGTTTCCACAGAATGAATTTTTGTTCGGTTAATTGGTTCATAATGTACTATTGGTTCAGATCTTGACTGCCTAGGTGATTGTCTTAATTTTTCATGAGTTTATTCAGAGATCATGCAGTCCTACTTAAAGCATAATTTCCGAGGCGTCTTGTTACGCGCAGTGCGTTGACTTCAGCAGCGAAAAAATAGCGCTATTTAAAAAATCATTATTAAAGTATATTATTAGTATTATTGGTAAAAAAAAATTTTTTTGAGAGAGAGAGAGACAGAGAAAAGAAAGAATTATTTGACGTGAAAGATTGAGTGGATTTTTGAGAATCTTTTGATACCTGCTGATAAGTGTGTGCTCGTGCAGTTTCATGTATGTATTGCACCTTGAATACCCATTTGTTGGTATGTAAAGGTATTTAATTAAAAGAATAATACAAACGTGATACATCAAAGGTATAGTCCTGTAGTATTTTTCTCCTTTATTGACCAACGATTTCGGGGTTAAACAACAACTGCGGGGTCTGGACACCAGTTTATAACTTCAGAAACAAAACGTTTGCCCTGGAGTTCCCCGATTTGATTTATGGATGTATGTACGCTTTTCCTTTTGTATTCCACTGTCTCCCGTGTTCTCAACGCATTCAGCATAAATTCAACATCCTATTAGTCTACCTCCGCCTACCTGTTGAAGACACTTTAAATCAACACACGCTACGTTCTTTGTACATTTGTTCAACTCACCTGGAACAAACTGCCGCCCCGTATCCTCCTTGAACATACTCTCTTCTCTCAAAATGTTCTGAAATATCATCTAGCCTCCTGCTATAGTGTGTAGGGGATAGGTGTGGGTACGTGTGTAGATATGCGTGCACATGTGTGGATGAGTCAAGTGTGCGCAACGCATTGCTGTAGCAACAGTGGGCGTATTGTTATTATTTATTACCGCCTTCAAGAAATTAGAATACAATCCATCTCAACGCAAGTCACGCCAGGGAGGCTGCATGTACTTTTACAATGAAATTCTTCTATTTTTCACACACAGATGGCTCACGCACTTCTTGCTCGAAGATTGCCTGCTAGAATTTTGATAGCTTCTGCAGATGGTACATGATAGTTGATTTTACAACTTGTTAAGTTTTTCTAAATAAGTAATGATTGTAAGATGTACTCGTATTTCAGTGGCACCAGCTGTTCACTGGATGGGCGTACTTGTGATTTTATTTTCTGCGTCTTACTGTTGTCTATACATGTTTTAAAACCCTCACATTAAACGTTTCACTTTTGTCTTGCTTTTTCTACGCAACCTTTTGCTCTATGTCTATCACGGCAAAAGACAAAAATTCACTGATGTTCGCAAAAGATTCGATCTTCCAGAAAATTTCATTCTTTTCGAACCCGAAATAATTACCTGCATGATTTTCTTTACTTAGTAAATCGGTTCGTAAATTTTTTACTCTAGATTACTGTGATCTCTCTGGCATTTTAACGTACGATCTTTAGTTAATATCCAAGAAATGGGTTCAATATGTTTTCTTATACTTTAGCTTGAGAAAAAGTCGCTTATCAAACGAGTTACACCTCATGACATCAAATTAAATTAGAATGTGCCACGCCTTCTGTGAAGGGGAAATAATGTTTGTTAGTTTGTTTCCTTTCGCATACACATAAACAGCCAGAACAGCTGTGTTTGACAATGACGGCATTAAAGATGAGGAGACAAACTACATTTTATAGCAAGTGGCCTAACAGAAATGTCTACAGTATGGTTTTCTCGAGTTATGTTGATCAAAGGTCGCTCGTGGTGGTCAAGTAGAGTTGCATTTTTTTTAGTTATTCCCCCAAATCTGGAGGGGAAATACCACCACTTCCTTTATTGAGCTACACGCATGCATACATCATGCACGGAAAGAGATCAAACACGTGATGTAACATTTATACACAGATACGTGATTTACTACACAACTGACTTTTATTTTTTTTGCTCGTAGGGGTCTTTCTTTGCCTAAACCACAAATGCAGATATGATCATATATTTTATAAATAAATACTAGAAGGGATAAAGCATTTAATTTTTATTTTACCTTTTCAGTGTTTTCTTTTCACCTACTCTTCTTCTGGGAACGGGTTTTATATTTGCATTGTCATAAGTGATATGACAAAAGACTAGACACTAAAAGGACAATCACTGACCAGCCTGAACAATATGATGCATTGACTTTAACAGACTTTTTTTCTATGTTCCCAGTTCTCTCTATCTAGCCTTCGCACCAGACACCATATTTTCCACGAAAGATAGGTTTTGATAGTAACTTGTATCAAACTTCATTATGCCTAAGAACTCGTCCCTCGTGTGGTTGTAGAGTCGCTCTTGTAGACACTCCAGTGCCACACGACTGTAATCCTGGTAGAACTTGTTGGCAAACATCTCTGGGCGAGTGTCGAGTAGAGGGAGGTCCCCTGTGGAGAGAATGCAGATTAGGCGAATCCGCTTTCCTCCAGCACAAGGGTAAGTCCCCCAATTCTTGTATCGAGTTAAAAATGGTTTGGTTACTGGATCCGTTTCAGGTTGGCCTGAGAGATAAAGAATAAAAAAAGTCGAAGCGAAGGTCGCTGGAAGTCAATGCAGAGAAAAGGATAATGTGGAGAGAACACAGCAACAGACGTTGTCTCGCTTTTGCTATTTTTTCTATGCGGGTTGTCATTTGACATTTGATACTTTATTTTCTTCATTCACCTTACTAGGGGTATAGAGAAATTGTAACTAGTTACGCATCAACGGTTTACAAATACAAAGCTTGAATACACGTGAAAAGATAAAAAAGTAAATACAAAACTGTTATATGAGAAAAGAAAGCGTAACTACGCTACTAATGATGACAAAATATTAATAACTTTTGTACCGCGTTATCATGAATTAACTACTGACAATATTTAGCAACGCTATCACAAATAATATTCATACATTCGATAAGTTTTTTGAAAGTATACGCTTTTGAATGGAGCAGAAGAGATTATTAAATTTAACTGCATTCGGGTGTTTATAATATAATTTAGGAATTAATCTTTTCCTTTCATTCTTGAATTAATCAAATACTAGAATGTAGTGAAATTCGTCTCCAGTATCCTGGGCTTTAAATGTAATACAGTGTCGCTGTAACCTTGGTATATTATAAAATTGTTCTGTCTGGACTGAGAGATTATTATTTATTGTTTCAAACTTAAAAATATGTTACACAATCCTTGTAAGGTAATAAAGTAATGTATTTTTCCACAGTAGAAAGAAGCTTTATACAATCTGTGTTTCAAATATATACATATATCCTTCTCGTACTATTCCGAGAACCATTTTGTATATGCATGTCAAATAAACATCTTTTAACCGTACACTTCAACCAGTTAGGGGAGATTTCAAATTTTCTGTTTGTCCCAAACCCATGACAACGCAAAACTATTCAATAAATCTTTAAATGCAATTACATAATTTGACTCGCTTCTATTATTCATTTGCATTTTGTAGGTCAACCAATAAGCAATGCTAGAATACTTATGAGCATTACAAGGGTTGACCGATTCATACCAAAAACATAGTATCCTAATTTTTGAAATAACATCTCTTGAAATCTACCTAGCTCTCCAAGTACCATCAAGCTAGGTGTGTTTGTTCTTAAAGACAAACAAAAATGCGATTGTAATGTTTGTTTAGTTACAGTGGACTTAAGCTGAGTAATTTCGACTCAATCTATATATCAATTTATATTATTCCGTTTAAGTATATTTTCTTCTTATTTTTTTTACTATTGTTTATGTTGTTGGAAAAGAGTTTAAGTGTGGATGTACGGGCAGACACTAAGGTGAGCCGAAGGATAAGGAGAAGAAAAGTATGGCGCTACAGTTGACAGAAAATTCAAAATAAATGGCGATTTTAACGAAATCAGACCTACCTAGATTAAGATTAATCAAGACGTTTTAAGATTAATGCAAATGTTTGTTGCCAGAAGTTCTCGGCACGCGGCAAGTACGGGAAAGGCATGGGTTCACATGGAAGGTCAGTCAACGGAACCGGTGCAATACTGGTATTGTAATGTTGCGTGCCCACCTTTGTAAGAACCTCTGATGCCAAGGTGCGGGTTATGGTTGAGTGAGGAAAAAAAAGTCTCATCGGGAAAATTAACACGTTGAGTCCAGTTGAGAAAGTCCCGGGCGACTGGACTGTGGAGAATGTAGTCCACGAAGTCCCGATTTACAGCGATGTGCACTGACCCCTTCACTGGGACGATGCCGTGCGGGGGGGGGCCTGCTGATGCCCAGCGTCTTTTGTTAGCCCTAGTAACAGTAGTTAATGAACAGCATTATATCATGCCATCTTTTGGGCTTTTCAACACCCAGTCTGTATCGTCTGCACAACAGTCACTGAAGCGAGCTGAAATCGTAAATTTGTCATAGACCACCGCCTTGATATTTTCATCATCACTGAGACGTGGCTTAAACAACATGGCGACGAGAGCGTGTGTGTCGATCTTACTCCAGTGGGCTACTGCCTGAAATCTTTCCCCCGCCCTACACGTGGTGGTGCTATTGCTATAATCTACAGATCATCACTTGCCAAGTACCTGTCTTTTACTACTGCCGTATCGTTCCCTCACACGTCTTTTGAATTTGTACAAGTCTCCTCTTCGGCTCCTCATTGCTCGATGCACCTGCTCTGCATCTACAGACCCCCTCCTAGCGCCAGGAACAAACTTACAGCCTCTACATTTTTCTCAGAATTCCATGATCTCTTGGATTATAGCAATGCACTAATTGGACCCGCAATTCTCCTCGGAGATGTTAATGTACACTTCGACAACAGTTCTCACCCTGACACTGTCAAACTGTCAGAAATGCTGCACACCTTTCCTTTTGTCCAGTCCGTGTCGCAACCAACTCACAAAAGAGATCTCATCCTGGACTGGGTCATACATCGACCTGATGACCACTTAGTCCAGTCAGTTGATGTTTCCCATGATCTCTCATCTGACCACTAACCAGTACTAATCGAACTGGATCGCAAATGCCCATCATCGGCGCCAGTTTTCAGACCCACTCGGTCATTACAAAATGTGGATAGACTAGCATTCAAAGCACAGCTGCAGATGGCGCTCCTCCAACCACCCTCTGCCGAGCAACTTGACTGTGTTTTGCGTAGAGTAGTTGATGACCATGCCCCAGTGTCTCGACGTCTGATGCGCCAGTCTAAATGTGCTCCTTGGTATTCACAGATCCGCGTCGAACTCCGTGACCTGAAGCGCACGCGCCGGCGAGCTGAACGTGTTTGGCGGAAGACTGGACTCGTCATCCACAAAGAAATTTATAATGCCGCAAAGCGAAGCGTTGCAAAATGCATTTATGCGGCTAAATCATAATATCTTCAGGGCCAAATAATTAACTGCACCTCCTCCAAAAAGCTCTTTGCCATTTGCACTCAAATGACTGGATCTAAGACAGCAACACCACTGCCTACTGCCTACCCTGCTTCACTGCTGCCGCAAGTTTTTAGTGATTATTTCACCAGCAAGATATCGGACATTCGATCATCTTTAGACTCTGTGTCGGCGCTTGACAGCATCTCCTGTGTTGTCCTCCCAGGATGCTCCATGACCAAGTTCCTACCAGTCTCTGAGACCGATGTGAAAGCGGTTATTCTAAAAGCTAAACCAACAACTTGCGAGTTAGATCCGATGCCCACAAGCCTTCTGCTCGAGTGCCTAGATACTCTACTTCCTGCCATCACAAATATTGTAAATGTCAGCCTGTCGTCAGGTGTTTTCCCATCTTTGTTCAAAAATGCGGTGGTGAGGCCACTTCTAAAGAAATCCACGCTTGACGTCAATGTCCTGAACAACTACCGTCCAGTTTCCAACTTGTCTTTTCTCTCTAAGATCATAGAGAAAATAGTTTTGACACAGCTCTGGGCATACTTACAACAGCACCATCTTATCCCACAAGCTCAGTCGGCATATAGACCTTTCCACAGCACCGAGACCACTCTTATTAAAGTAACAACAGACATATTATCTGCTCTTGACAGTGGTGATGTCTCTCCATTAACCCTACTGGACCTGTCTGCTGCATTTGACACTATAGACCACTCTCTGCTTCTTCACAGACTCCACACCCTCTACGGGATTTCTGGACCTGCGCTCTCATGGTTCAACTCCTATCTCACTGATAGGACCCAGACTGTGTTAGTTGATGGTCAGATATCTCGCCCTGCTTCACTTTTCTGTGGTGTTCCCCAAGGCTCAGTACTTGGCCCAGTTCTGTTCATCCTGTATACTAAGCCCCTTTCATCATGCATCCGGTCTCACCAGGTTTCTCATCAGTCCTATGCTGACGACACGCAGCTTTACTGTTCCACTCTGCCGGCTGAGTCTCACTCTGCTATTAGCTCTATAGAAGCTTGTATCAGCGATGTCAAGGGCTGGATGGTAAAAAACAAGCTTAAACTAAATGATGATAAAACGGAAGCCCTCTTGTGCCATAGAAGAAGACATCAACCTTCACTCGTCAGTCTGCCCAATCACAGCAACAGCAACATCACCTTCACGTCATCCGTTAGGAATCTGGGATTTATTGTCACTGATGACATGACACTCGATAGACATGTAGCATCTGTCTGTCGGTCTGCCTATTATGAGATTCGTAAGATCAGTGCTATCCGTCACTTTCTCACTACACGCGCTACCAACACTCTTGTCTGTGCGTTTGTTCTTTCTCGAGAACAGGCAGGCTTGAACAGGCAGGCTGCCCTGACTACCTCATTCAGAGACTCCAGAGAGTACAGAACTCCGCTGCGCGTCTGGTGCTTAGAGCAAGGAAAAGGGACTATGTCACTCCTCTCCTTCGTTTGCTACACTGGCTACCCATCCGTTCTCGCATTCAGTACAAACTGTCTGTGCTGTGTTTTAATTTCTTTGCTGGCTCCTGCCCTGACTATTTCTCTGAACTTCTCATCCCTTACTCTCCGTCCAGACAACTACGCTCTTCGTCTGACGACCGTACCCTAACTGTTCCTGTCACCAGAACTACAACATATGGTCACAGGACTTTGGCTACTGTGCTGCAAAACAATGGAACTCTCTTCCTTTCCATATCCGCCACCTTCCTACAACTGAATCTTTCAAATCTGCACTGAAAACGCACCTCTTCCTTGAGCATTTCTCCTAACACAGTCCACACAATGCTCGTCCTTCTTAACCCCGCCCCCTTCCCTCTTGCTACTTTACCCATCTTTCTCGCAGAATCACTATATTTTTCTGTTCCTGTTACTTGATGCCTTTTGTTTTCTGTTTTGTCAGTACTGTCGTTTTCTTTCGTCCCCTTTGTTCTGTATCTACTTAGCCCACGTCTCTTCCTCGTTTTAAGCGCTAAGAGCATGCTCTCTATGAGTGTGAATATGCGCTATAAAAATATTCACTAGTATTATTATTATTATTATTATTATTATCTTTTGTCACAGTGTCTGCGATGATGGAATTTAATGATTGAGGTTCTTCTCCCTGAAAACGAGACGAATGGCTTTGTTTTGAAGATGTTAAAAAAACATGACTGGTAGAGTATTCCACAGAGAGAGAGAGATGACCTTGTAGGGTAGCGAGATAAAGAACAAGTTAGTGGTGTCATCCTCATAAAGATGTTTTAGCTAACAAATAAAAGACTTTTTCTTAAAGAATCTCCCCTTCTCTACGTTTTTTCGGTTACTTTTCGCTTTAAATTTCTAATTTAGCCACCCCTCTTACTTTAGACTGACTTTAACCCCTTGCCTGATGTGTTGAGACACTCTTAACTTAATCCCTTGCCTGATTTGTTGAGACAGTTTTCACTGGGCTGATGTCATGTCTCAATATTTGTGTATGGTAAGTGTTATATAACAAATATACTCAAATATAGGGTGGGCCACTTAGTAGCAGCCCTCCTCGGGTCCGAGCGTGGCGAAGCAGGATACTTAATGTCTCACCTGTACAATTTGCACGAGGATCTTTTCCAAACAGAAGGACTACAGCGATTAACACTTGCTTCATTTTAGGTTTGACCATAAGGTTTCCAGTACTATTTTCACATTTTCACACAGATTTATTCTCATTGATTATTAGTATTTAAAAGGTTTTCTAAGACTTCAAGAGAATAATACTGCCAGCTGTCAGTGTGGTTGGTTGGTTTAGCTGGAAAGTGTTTCCACCAAGAAGTGATTTCGCACTACGCAAGGGAGATTGAAGGGGAAGAAACTGGAGTACCCGCGGAAAACTCGACAGCCAGCCATGGGAACAGGTGTCTCATACAGAGTTTTTCCGAAACGAACAAGAGACAGCTTTAACCACTACACTAACAAGCTCCCTTTGTCAGTGTAATAAATTTTTTCTAAAGATTGAAAATATATTTTTGCTAAACACTTTTGAGAAACATGAAAATATATGCAGTAAGGACTATTTGCTACATTTGCTAATCAAAAGGTTCTGACTGTTTCATCTCTTTCATCCGTCAATACATCGATACATCTACCCACCCACTTAGAAAGTCATTGATCACTCCATCAATTAATCCTGGCTGGCAAACATAGCATGTTTGCTTACTACCATATGACTCACCATTTTATGGTACTCTCTATATCGTTGGCCCCGTTGTATGCTGTTAAAATGCGAACAAGCTCAAAGTTAGTTCGCAGCGGAAACTCCTGCCCCGTCAGATTGATGAAGTACTTCCATCTCTTGAAGGGCCACAGCTCTTTCATGCAGATCAGTTCTGGCTCCAGCACAGTGAACTTCCCCCACTGAACGTCAACACTTCGTGAGGCGAGAAAGACATTATCGAAGCAGTCAGCGATGGCTGTCATTGTGTCGCGGTAGGACTGATCAGCCTTTTTGTCGACGTGGATGCAGTAGAGGTTCTGAGGCCGATAAATGGCTCTTAACAACTGCGTTACCTTATAGCATACAAAACAGATAGAAAAAATGATGATTCAACAATATAATATTAAAAGGTAAACGAGCTGCCAGTAATATAACTAGGAGGTCTATCTTGATGATGCCAACAAGGAGGCACAAAGAAAGAAAACTATACTCGAAACTATACTTGACAATCATCTCACATGAGATATCAAGGTAAGCTACTCGATGCAGGATTTTTTAAGACATGAGCCATTAGGATGTGAACTCCTTAATAACAATAATAATAATAATAATAATAATAATAATAATAATAATAATAATAATAATAATAATAAAAGAGCTCTTCGCTGATGATGATGAGGAGGAGGAGGAGGAGAAGGATTAAAAGCATTAAAAAGACCCATGAGAGCGCAGCTTCCTATATACTCTAGCGACAATGTGCTGACATACGTGAAGGTGCCTGTATAACAGGACCACAGCACAACAGGTCCAACAAACCAAAGAAAATAATTGTAGCCAAATTCTTTCCCCTTAGTCGCAGCCGAGGACCGAGCAGCTCACGACAGTAGTCTCGGTAGTCTAGTAAACAACTTCATAGGGAAACTGAGGACGCACTTTTAACTAGAAATTTGTAATCGCACGCGCAGTCATGTGTTTGCCTATTGTTTACCCATACCTGGTGAGCATCTGTAAATACGAGGATGCTGTAGGCAATAGAGAAGTTTCTTTCCTCCTCTGTCAGAGAGCTCATTATGAACCTATACTCCTTCTGAAGAGCGCGGCAGTTCTTGGCCAGCCTGGTTATGTCCTTCTCGTTGCGAAGAGCAGGGAGGTCTTTGTGGACATGTATCGAACGATTCAACTCCTCCTTATCGCCAGCAAACACCTTGATGCAGTCTATTTCTTTCATTGTGTGTAGTTTCCATTGAATCGTTTCTATCTTATGTTCGAAAGTTGAGAATCACTTTAAAAGCGTCAATTCTATATCGTAAAGGCAACAAACTTAAAGAAAGCTTACAAATAGTTGGTTTGAATTTAATGATAGATTCTAGAGCTCTAAATCATATCCGAGCTAAATTCTGTTTCCTTACAATTGCATCTAAGACACCTTTGGCTGATTAATACAGGCCGCTACGTTTACGAACTCTTTCGCAAAAGAAAGCAAAGTTTAATCCGTGATGCATGCGCATCTATACGCATGCTTAATCTTCGAGAAATATAAGCAGTTTTGTTGCATCCTCCCCTAGAAAATGCGGGATCACTGTGATAAAAGTGAAGGCTTAGCCATTAAGTCTGCTTTGGTAATGTGACCTGGCATGACACTTGGTCGTAGACTGTCCTTTCCGGTATCTTGGAGGGTGGTCAACGTCACGCTGGCCCGATGAACAGCTGGCTTACGAAGGTCCATGGCTGGACTCGTCATCCTGTGCAGGACCCGCTCACTATCGCACATCAATGACGTGAGTGGCGGGCCTTGTCAGCTGCCGCGACTATGTGCTACCCCAACGACAGATACCAGTCAAGTGACGACTGACCATCACTGGCTTTGTTTGTATGCAAGGATCTGCACACATTCCACTGCAGGTACAACTGGTCTCAACGCAAGTTACGCCGAGAATGGTTCAATTATTGTTACAATGATATGTTTCTATTTTTCACACTCAGAGATAGTTTCCAGCAACTGCTACCAAAGCTATTGCCATATCAAAATGCAATAGAACCTTCTACTTGTCATGGCAGTATTCTACCAATATTTCCTCACAGTGCACGCTCTTTGGGGATGCCAACGTTTTGACGACCATTACCAGGGAGACTGACAAGCAATTCTCGCGTGAGATGGTTCAGAGACGTTTCTCGACATAGTATCCTACTAGAACCGCAACAGACCTGTTCTCGACGGGATTGTCTCACCTACATAAGCCTCATAAATAAATGATTGTTATGTAACTCGAAATTTTTCTCGGGTTTGATTTAAAATCTATCATTAAATCCCAGCTTACCATTTGCCTTCCTTTGCCCTTTAATGCTGTTTCATTTCTTTCTTCAAGACGTATTATACTGTATGCACTCACATCATACTTTACAGTTACATTTACCTAGGAGAAAGCTTACAAATGAATTAAATAGTTAGCATTCTTGAAACGTAAAACGGTTACAGATATATAATCTCAATAACAATTGTTTGTATTTCTCAGTTTAAATTTCAGATAAAACTCACGTGCACTTTTTTCTGTGGGAGACAGCTTTACATCATGCTCAAAGTTGACATTTATGCGTGCATGCACATTTTACCTAGATACAAACATTCACGTACCTTTCCTTCATACATGGAGGCATCAATACTATCATACTTACCGGTAAAATTATGTACAAGGTGATGTAGACATAGGTTCCACTCAAACAGAGCGCTGCCAGAAACAGGGGATAGTTGAGTTTCCTCCTCCTTAAAAAGGCCATTGATGATACAAATGTCGAGGTCTTTGTGAATACACTGGTTCTAGAATGTGATATGGCGACTTAGCGGTAATAAAAAAAAAATCATTCAGCTACTTGTAGATGGCGCTGTAGATTGGTAGTCCGATCGGCACTCTATTTTGCAGGTAAATATGCAGGTAGTTATTTCCGTGTTAGTCCGTTTGCTGGAAGACCGTATCTTTTACAAACATCAGCGATGTTTAGGCTCCGCTCCCTCAGCTGGACATAGAGAGAGAGAAAGAATAGAATACTGCCTGCAAGAACCGATCGCAGAAATGGTGCGAAGTACATCTCATCACTCGGAAACGAATAGTACTTTTATCCCGAATTCGAAAGAAAACTGACTGGACATTTAGCTAGAACAATGTTTTTTCATACATTGATTGACCGGTATATAAAACAGCGACGATTTATTTCTATGGCTCGAGGTCAAAAACTTTGTGGAGGCGGCAGCAGTGACGATGTGTTCTTATATTTCCCGTAACAGTGACACGGAGGATCATGGGAGGCCCATATACAACCTATTCCTTAAAATCAACATCAATCTGATGGCAGGTACCGCAAACGAATTGCAAGACTTTACCAACAAACTGACAGTGCGAATGCGTATGGAATGACGACCAGCACTGACAAGGGCAACGGCATCTGTTACAGCAGCTGGCACCATTCAGATGAACAACGAATGAAAGAGCAGCGTTCTGGAACACTCTAGAACAAAGACTATAAGATGGCAGTTACAAGGACTGGAAAGCTGTGGAAAGACTTCAGTAAGAAAGACTCACATCTCTCTGCAAAGATAGTATCAGTCAACAGCAAAGACAGCCACAGCATGCTGAAGGATGAATGTGTGACGACCATCCATTCACGAGCTGCTGGCTTTGCTGGAAGAATGGCGTGTGGCTCTACTAAACATACTAGTAGAGAACGCCGTTGTTATGAAGCGAGAGGAAGTCGTTTACCCAGAGCAAAATAGGGGGGTCAAGGAAAAAATCTAATTTTCGTAGTAACGATGTGATGCCCACACCCTGCGGACACAGCTTCATGTTTCTTTGCCCCAGTGCATCTTTGCCACCACTTTATAACTACGACTTCGAGGTTAACAACATCTGCGGGGTCTGGACACCAATTTATAACTTCGGAAACAAAACACTTGCCCTGGAGTTCCCCATGTTGCACAGAGCTTCGTAACTGCGGTCCTGATCTGTTAGATTTAAAATCAAGTTTAGTTATCCGCTACCAAGGAAAGACAAATTTTTATTTATGCATAGATAGCTCCCATGTTGTAAACGCATTCAGCAAAAAGTCAACGGCCTCGTTTGTAAGTGTTTCAATTAATCTAACGACACCTGCCTGTTCAACACACTTTAAATTGACACACGCCACGTTCTCTCCTCTTCTCAGGCTTTGCATTGCTTGGACCTCACTTTGTACATGTGGTCAACTCACCTGGAACAAACTTCCACTCCGTATTCGCCTTCAACATACTCTCTTCTCTCAAAATATTCTGAAATATTATCTAGTCTCCTGCTATAGTGTGGAGGGATTGGTGTTCTTGCGTGTGTAGATATGCGCGCACGTGTATGTGTGGATGAGTAGAGTGTGGGCAACGAATCGCTGAATCAACAGTGGTTATTATTATGATTATTGCCTTCACAAAATTTGGGTACGTGAGGAATACAGGCTTCTTTTCTGTGCGAGGATCTGTACACATTATATTTCCAGTACAATCCATGTCAACGCAAGTATTGCCAGGGAGGGTGCATGTATTTTTACAATGACATTCTTCTATTTTCTTCTATTTTTCACACACAGATGGCTCATACACTTCTTGCTCGATGATTGCCTGCTAGAATTTTGATAGGTTCTTCGTACAGATGGTACATGATAACTGATTTTACAATACGAAAATTGTTACATTTCTCTAGATAAGTAACGATCGTAAGATGTACTCTTATTTCAGTGGCACCAGCTGTTCACTGGATGGGTGTACTTGTGATTCTATTTTGTGCTTCTGACTGTTGTCTATACGTGTATTAAAATCCCTTATATTAAACGTTTCACTTTTTCGTTGCTTTTCGACGAACACCTTTTGCTCTATGTCTATCACGGCAAAAGACAAAATTTCACTGATGTTCGCAAAATATTAAGTCTTCCAGAAAATTTTATTCTTTGCGAAGACGGAAATAATTACCTGCGTGATTTTCTTTACTTGGTAAATCAGCCCTTAAATTCTTTACTCTAGATTACTGTGGTAAACTTGATCCCTCTGGCATTTTGGCGTACGATCGTTTGTTAATATCGAAGAATAAGTGGCTCAATGTTTTCTTGTACAATTGTTTGAGAAAAAGTCGCTTATCGAACGAATTATACCTCATGGCATCAATAGTAAATTATATTGTGTCACGCCTTCTGTGAACGTGATATGATATTTCTTCTTTTGTTTCTTTTCGCACAGCTGTGTTCGACAATGACGCATAAAAGATGAGGAGACAAACTACATTATATAGCAAGTGGCCTAACAGAAATGTCTACAGTATGGTTTTCCTGAGTGATATAGAACACAGGACACTCGTGATGGTCTAGTAGAGTTTCTAATTTTTTAGTTGTTATTTTCCACAAATTGTGAAGGGGATTCAAACTCCCTTTATTGAGGTACACGCATGCAGACATCAAGCACGGAAAGAGGTCAAACTCGTGATGAAACATTTATACACAGATAAGTAATATACGACACAACTGTCTTTTAAATTTGTCTGCTCTTAAGGGTCTTACTTCACCAAAAGCACAAATGCAGACACATGATCATATATTTTATAAATAAATATTGGAACTGTTAAATAACGCGATTGATTTTTCTTTCACCTTTTCGGTGTTTTTTATTCTCCTCCACTTAGTCAGAGAGCACGTTTTATATTTTCATTGTCAAAAGTGATATAAAAGAGACGAGACACTAAAGGGACAATCGTCTACCAGCTTGAAAAATATGATGCACTGTCTTAAAAAGACCTTTTTTCTTCAATGTTGTAAGTCCTATTTAGTCTTCGCAGCAGACACCATATTTTTCACGAAAGATACGTTTTGATAATAACTTGTATCAAACTTCATTATTCCTAAGAACTCGTCCCTCGTGTGGTTGTAGAGTCGCTCTTGTAGACACTCCAGTGCCACACGACTGTAATCCTGGTAGAACTTGTTGGCAAACATCTCTGGGCGCTTGTCGAGTAGAGGGAGGTCCCCCGTGGAGAGAATGCAAATTAGGCGAATCCGCTTTCCTCCAGCACAAGGATGATTCCCCCAATTCTTGTATCGAGTTAAAAATGGCTTGGTTACTGGATCCGTTTCAGGATAGCCTGAGAGAGAAAGAATAAAAAAAAGTCGAAGCGAAGATCGCTGGAAGTCAATGCAGCGAAAAGGATAATGTGGAGAGAACACAGCAACAGACTTTACAATTCTTACCTCATTCTAAGACCTCTCACTTATTCTCACTGTATGACAAGAGAAGTCAGACATGTCAGTAAATGGCGAATCTCAGTGTACATTATGTTTAAAAACCTGTTTTCGGAAAACAAACATCTGAGAACGACACGATAAAGTGCGACTGAAATGTGGTGTAAGAACTGAGTCGTCAATGAATTTAATAAATTTGTCTCGCTTTCGCTATTTTTTCTATGCGGGTTGTCATTTGACATTTGATACTTTATTTTATTCATTCACCCCACGAGAGGTATGGAGAAATTGTAACTAGTTACACATCAACGGTTTACCCATACAAAGATTGAATACACGTGCAAAGATAAAAGATAAAAAAGTAAATACAAAACTGTTATATGAGAAAAGAAAGCGTAACTACGCTACTAATAATGACAAAATAATAATAGCTTTTGTACCGCGATACCATGAATTAACTAATGACAATATTTAGCAAAGCTACCACAAATAATATTAATAAATTCGATAAGTTTTTTGAAAGTATATGCTTTTGAATGGAGCAGAAGAGATTATTAAATTTAACTGCATTCGGGTGTTTATAATAAAATTTAGGAATTAAATCTTTTCCTTTCATTCTTGAATTAATCACATACTAGAATGTAGTGAAATTCTTCTCCAGTATCCTGGGCTTTACATTTAATACAGTGTCGCTGTAATCTTGGTACATTGTAAAATCGTTCTGTCTGGACTGAGAGATTATTATTTAAAAATATGTTACACAATCCTTGTAAGGTAATAAAGTAATGTATTTTTCCACAGTAGAAAAAAGCTTTATACAATCTGTGTTTCAAATATATACATATATCCTCGTGCAATTCCGAGAACCATTCGGTATATGCATGTCAAATAAACATCTTTTAACCGTACACTTCAACCAGTTAGGGGAGATTTTCAAATTTTCTGTTTGTCCCAAACCCATGACAAGGCAAAACTATTCAATAAATCTTAACTGCGATTACATAATTTGACTCGATTCTATTATTCATTTGCATTTTGTAGGTCAACCAATAAGAAATGCTAGAATACTATGAGCATTTAGACTGTTGACCGATTTATACCAAAAACATAGTATCCTAATTTTTGCAGTAACATCTATTGAAAATCTACCTAGCTCTCCAAGTACCATCAAGCTAGGTGTGTTTGTTCTTAAAGACAAACAAAAGTGCGATTGTAATGTTTGTTTAGTCACAGTGGACTTAAGCTGAGTAATTTCGACTCAATTTATATATCAATTTATATTATCCCGTTTAAGTATACTTTGCTTCTTATTTTTCACTATTGTTTATGTTGTTGGAAAAGAGTTTAAGTGTGGATGTACGGGCAGACACTAAGGTGAGCCGAAGGATAAGGAGAAGAAAAGCATGTCGCTACAGTTGACAGAAAATTCAAAATGAATGGCGTTTTAAACGAATTCAGACCTACCTAGATTAAGATTAATCAAGACGTTTTAAGATTAATGCAAATGTTTGTTGCCAGAAGTTCTCGGCACCCAGCAAGTACGGGAAAGGCATGGGTTCACATGGAAAGTCAGTCAATGAAACCGGTGCAATACTGGTATTGTAATGTTGCGTGCCCACCTTTGTAAGAACCTCTGATGCCAAGGTGCGGGTTATGGTTGAGTGAGGAAAAGAAAGTCTCATCGGGAAAATAAACACGTTGAGTCCAGTTGAGAAAGTCCCGGGCGACTGGACTGTGGAGAATGTAGTCCACGAAGTCCCGATTTACAGCGATGTGCACTGACCCCTTCACCGGGACGATGCCGTGCGGGGGCGGGCCTGCTGATGCCCAGCGTCCTTTGTTAGCCCTAGCAACAGTAGTTAATGAACAGCATTATATCATGCCATCTTTCCACAGTGTCTGCGGTGATGGAATTTAATGATTGAGGTTCTTTTCCCTGAAAACGAGACGAATGGCTTTGTTTTGAAGATGTTAAACAACATGACTGGTAGAGTAGACCACAGAGAGAGAGAGAGAGATGACCTTGTAGGGTAGCGAGATAAAGAACAAGTTAGTGGTGTCATCCTCATAAAGATGTTTTAGCTAACAAATAAAAGACTTTTTCTTAAAGAATCTCCTCTTCTCTACGTTTTTTCTGTTACTTTTCGCTTTAAAGTTCTAATTTAGACACCCCTCTTACTTTAGACTGACTTTAACCCCTTGCCTGATATGTTGAGACACTCTTCACTTAATCCTTTGCCTGATTTGTTGAGACAGTTTTCACTGGGCTGATGTCATGTCTCAATATTTGTGTATGGTAAGTGTCATATAACAAATATACTCAAATATAGGGTGGGCCACTTAGGAGCAGCCCTCCTCGGGTCCGAGCGTGGCGAAGCGGGCTACTTTATGTCTCACCTGTACAATTTGCACGAGGATCTTTTCCTAGCAGAAGGACTACAGCGATTAACACTTGCTTCATTTTTGGTTTGACCATAAGGTTTCAAGTACTATTTTCGCATTTTCACACAGATTTATTCTCATTGATTATTGGTGTTTAAAAAGTTTTGTAAGACTTCAAGAGAATAATACTGCCAGCTGTCATTGTGGTTGGTTGGTTTAGCTGGAAAGTGTTTCCACCAAGAAGTGATTTCGCACTACGCAAGGGAGATCGAAGGGGAAGAAACTGGAGTACCCGCGGAAAACTTGACAGTCAGCCATGGGAACAGGTGTCTCATACAGAGTTTTTCCGAAACGAACAAGAGACAGCTTTAACCACTACACTAACAGGCTCCCTTTGTCAGTGTAATAAATTTTTTCTAAAGATTGAAAATATATTTTTGCTAAACACTTTTGAGAAACATGAAAATATATGCAGTAAGAACTATTTGCTACATTTGCTAATCAAAAGGTTCTAACTGTTTCATCTCTTTCATCCGTCAATACATCGATACATCTACTCTACACCCACCCACTTAGAAAGTCATTGATCACTCCATCAATTAATCCTGGCTGGCAAACATAGCATGTTTGCTTACTACCATATGACTCACCATTTTATGGTACTCTCTATATCGTTGGCCCCGTTGTATGCTGTTAAAATGCGAACAAGCTCAAAGTTAGTTCGCAGCGGAAACTCCTGCCCCGTCAGATTGATGAAGTACTTCCATCTCTTGAAGGACCACAGCTCTTTCATGCAGATCAGTTCTGGTTCCAGCACAGTGAACTTCCCCCACTGAACGTCAACACTTCGTGAGGTGAGAAAGACATTATCGAAGCAGTCAGCGATGGCTGTCATTGTGTCACGGTAGGACTGATCAGCCTTTTTGTCGACGTGGATGCAGTAGACGTTCTGAGGCCGATAGATCGCTCGTAATAGCTGTACTACCTTCCGGCAGATAAAACAGATCGTTGAAAAGAATGCTACAATATAATATTAACAAATAAGCCTGATGGCAGGGTAATGACTTCGACAGCTAGCTCCATGGTGTCATCACAACTTAAGGGATGTGCAATAAAATTATCGTTCATAAAGAAAACTGATACTAGGAAACAGAAAACGACAGGAAATATAAAACGACAGAGCTATTATCAATCACCTCAATATATACAAGCTGACATACAAAAATACTGCCCAAAGATTGAGCTGAGTGACATCAAAATAGGTAGCAATATATAAAGTAATCTGAAAATATATAACAGAAAAATGGTGTACATTTATTCCAAACAGAAAAGAAATGAATGTTAATTGACAATGTAACGTAACATTGCGAAAAAAATACAGTTAAAAAAAAAAACCTTCGGGTGATGGCAATGAAGTAATATGAACTCAAGGAGAGCCTGTCTTTGTACAGAATCGTAACCACATCAGATTTAATGTCAAACTGAAGCAGACGTGAGAAAGCTTAGTGCATCCCTTTTAATATTTTTGTAATACGCACAGACTATTTGGAGGCTGGTGTAAGAATAAGTACTGCGTAAAATTTTACAGAGAAGCCCCGTACCTGGTAGGCGTCAATAAATACAAGAATGCTGAAGGCTATTGGGAAGTTCTCTTCCTCCTCTGTCAGAGAGGTGATTATGAAACCGTACTCCTGCTTAAAGGCTCCGCAGTTTTTGACCATCATGCCGATGGTCTCTGTTTTTGGGACGGGATTTACGCTCTTGATCTCCTTAGAACGAATTAATTCTTCCTTATCTCCATCAAACAGTTTAGCGCAGTCTACCTCTTTTACTTTGTATGGTTTCCATGGAAACGTTTCTTTCTTCTGTTCCTGTTCAAATGCGGAGGACAAGAGAATTGTTAGTGAAATAGTACTGTAAACCGTAATAGACTTCTGAGATTTCAGTTTCATAAATGAAACTTTTGCTTCAATCCAAATATTATATACATATTTTATATTGCATGAGTTAGCATCAGAGAGTTACATTTTCATAAAGGAAATACCATTTCTCTAGTATCCTTTGCGCTTGGAAGAGGGCATACTAATCAAGAATTTTCTGAACCCCAGAGATAAAACTTGTTTGAAGGGTGTCACCGCTTGGATCTTGGTGCACTTTGTAAGGGAAAGCACCATAAAAACTCGTATTTCAACTTCCATATATATATATATATACGCAATCCATCCAATCATAATATTTATATGCATACTTACATAAAAATTACACACGTACACGCATCCATGGATTTATACATACATGAACCGATATGAACTTAGTTATGTAGACGAGTGCTCCACTAATCCACAGACATGTCAGCATCAGGAGGAACAAACGTTTTCTCGTCCTCAAAATAGCCATCTGTGATGAAATAATTTAGGTCGTGATTATCTGCGAATGTGAGGAGAGTCTAAAGGCGGCGAAGTCATGAGCTGCCTGCCAATGGCGCCCAGTTGCCACACTCCGCACGAACGGCAAAGTGTCACGTGGACGAGGCCCAACGAGAACTTCGTCAGCTTCTGCAGCTGGCACACCTTTTTTCAAACAACAAAAACAACTTTTTAAAGCTGGTCTTCCCTTGGACATTGATTATAGGTGGCAGACTTTCAATCCTCTTGTTTGACTGGTGTCAGCTGCATAAAATTTTAATAACGTCTGAAATCTCTTTACTATAGTGGCGTAGAAAGATGCTCAACCTTTTGGGGTTGAAGGCGGGGGGGGGGGGGGGCGGGGAACAACTCTATTGTGTGAGAGTGAACGACATTCGCACTCGTACATTATGAAAAATGTGTTCTCGGAATCACAAGAAATAATGTAATATTTAGAATAAGATAATCTTGATAATCATTAAATTCACATTTAAGGTTTGCAAGTAAGTGTGCGAAACACTGCGTCTTCTTTAAATTCTTTTAATAAACTCCATTGTAATTTCTTCCTGCAGATCAACCCACTCTTTAAACACGTGCATAATGAAGCTGTTATTCAAACGCGGCTGTCATGGAACTTTTCAGACATATTTTTATTTGTTTTAAGGAAGAGAAAATGCCTTCTGCAATTGTAATTGTGGTAACTGGGATAGAAAGATGCTGTTTCAAAAGCTTATCGATCTCACCTAGCATTTTTCTCACGGTTCTAACGCTACTAATTCAGATAAAATGCTCTGATGATTGGCTAAACCGTCGTTTTTTTCTGGGCTCCGAGTGATGCACTGGGCAGAAATGAGAGCTGTGTCTTCAGTTTAGTAAAGTCAATGTCAAGCGATACCAGATACTAGCGATATTCATTGGAATGTCCGTGCTTTTACACAGTGCTACCTCAAAAAGTAACTTTTCGATCTGTCTCTGCACATGAAAGCCATCTTAAAGAAATCTGTTGATATTTTCGATTATATCATCAAGAGTTTCTGTTGTCTCTTATAGGCTGGTTCTCGGTGGCCCTTGACATAAGCGCTGATAACTTCGACGTGAAACCCAAAATATCGCACTTAACGGCTGCAGCGATATTTCGAGTTTCACGTTGAAGTTATCAGCTTCCTAGACCACTGTTATTTTCAGTGCTCCTGACTGTTGTGCATCCTCGTGTCTCTCTCTCTCTTTAAAATCCTCGCCTCACTTGGAGTGTTAATGTGTGCATGTTAACCCCCCCTTTTGCTTCTTGCTTGTTATCATTTAACCTTTGTCCTTAAGTGAGTTTTTGATAACTATGTTTCTGCCATTAACAGGGCCACCGAGAACCAGCACGGGCCAGACCTCTCCGGGTCCCTTGTAATTGTAATCGTAAATTATTTTCCCAGTATATAATAATAATATGCTTACAATTCGATTGTAAATATATACATTGCTGGGCCTTTTTGTACACTTGGTTCGCGTGATCACTAAAGAAGAGCCTTCCGCACCTGCTGTCATTTGATTTGAATTGGTGGGGAGAGAGGTACTGCCGTCTTTTCCCCTGTACCAGAGTTTGGCCTTCGTCCATTGGTGTCTCCCCAAATCCTAGTTATTTGACCTCTGCCAGTCCCGCAACGCCCCACCAATACCGTTCTTGTTCATGGGTGACTTCTTTCACTTTGCCGCACACGGACCAATTGAAGTTGCTTCTGTCAACTTGATATCTGCTTTGGTTCCAGTAGCATATTTTTTCGCTATCCCCAACCCTGGGGCCTGCCAGCAGAGAGCGCGGTCGTTGTTGATCCGACCTCGACCGATCCGGCAGTGTTTCTTTTTCGGCGAGTATCCATGATCTTGTCTCTGGGATTATACAATTGGTGACATCCATCTTCCTTTCCAAGTGAACTACAGCCGATGGGTCGGCCTGGTCGCGAACACATAGGTACTGGCCCTTGGCCGATACTTTCATCGCGGAAAGTCTTCGCCTGCCGATGCCGTTTTAGCATCATGATTTCTGTAGGGATTTACATCTGTCAAGATATCTCAAGAATCAACTTACTGGCAAAAAAGTGCACAAGAAAAAGTGTACCATGCAATCTTAAGACAGAAGAATGAATGTGAAACAGTAATTCATAATAAACAATTCAAGAAAAGCAGGGAAATGTGTGATATTTCACTTAAAGCAAACCAAACTTTCACTTATCCAGCATTTAAGAAAAGTAATATGTATGAACGTAAAGAGTAAATCTAGATATAGTAAGATAGAATTACAGTAAAATAAGTGCTCAGTGTGTTGTTGAATTCTTAAACAAACATTTGAACAAAGTGAAAGTGCGAAATACTCACTTCCAGGGAAGAGAATTGCCATAAGTATATTCATTGATCCTATGCTTTGTAGCATGATTTTAAACTCTCAGGACGGATTTTATGATAGGTTGGTTGTATTTCTTGGGTCAGTAACAACTATGGCCTTACATAGTGAGCTACACTGACACTCAGGTGCCAAGTGGGGTGGGAGAATTGGTGTTTTACACCGAGCCAGCAACTAAGGCTATATCATGGCAAGGCAGCCAGCCCCGTAAACTGATGCCACATGCAGAGAAAGAACAGCGTGCCCGAGATGAGAGCTGAACCCTGGACAGCCAACCTTCACTGTATTGATGACAGGTGCTAACCATTGCACCACTGGGCTGCCCAGGTGCTGTGGGAAGAAACACATGGTGAAGCTGACAAATTTAAGCTTGATGCTTACACTGTGCCTTTGACAAGCATTTTGTTGTATATTTAACATCGTTTGATGATGGGTGTGTAGCTGTATGGGTCTACAACTTCTGCTATGATGCCAGAACACGATCCTGCTCTGCATGCAAGTGAAAATTGAATAAAGTCCATATACTATTTTGTGGGAAATTTATTAATTTATTTTTACGTCATTATTTAACTATCCAAGGTTGAATGATCTCAAATACATTATTCTGGCACTGTTTCACAAACACAAAACAGTACTGCAATAGTAGCAGCTGTATGCTTGGTGAGTAAACAAGTAAATACACCAGCAGAAACATCTCCCCTGAACCAGGATTAAATCGAATAGTATTCAGGTAGTCAGTAAAATTATTATCGCCATGAAACTTGCATGGAAATAATGACAGGTGTTTTCAAGTGTCAAACTGGCAATTGCTAACTGAGGGTTCACTCAGTTGTCTGCAACAGCTGAATCAATGTGCTTTTGTTTATGTGTAAAAGTATAGTAAATTTAAGGTGGTGGGGGCTAGGGTAAACCTTTCTTTCTTTGTCCCATGGTTGCTGTGGTAGCATCAAAGTGTTATGATGATGTCACATGAAACAGTTCAACACACACAAGCATTCACATGCCCATTTGCATGCATAAACACAAACATTTGCAGACAGACATTTAATCACATTACTTTTTATTGTTCAAAAGTTTCAAAACTATGTAAAATGGTGAAAATGTTAGTATTTATATTATTAAAAGAATAAACTGGAATTTTAAAAAGATATGCATTGTCCATCACAATCTCTGTATATAATTCTGCAAATGCCATACCTATATGCTTCAGGGAACAAACTAACATATAAAAATGCTTTCAAAGAGGTATCACGCCTAAAAAGGCTAAAGGCTAAGGCAAACATGATACTGGAGTAAATAAAGCTTGTGGTTTGGATGTGAAACAGGTAAGTGGATCCTGTCTTACAATAAGATGCTTACTCACACTGCCCTGTTTCATGTGGATGTTCTTGCATAGGTAGAACATCATGTAAGTTACAGCCACTTCACACCTATTTCAACATACTTCTCAGAACTCCTCATGTATAATGCAACCTAAATTATAAAATTTCATCTCATGTAAGGACTATTGCATCTAAATCAAACGTGCAGATTATTACTAAAATTAAAATCACTTTAAATGAATAACTGTTAATTTTTCTAATCATTCAACAATTCACAAATTCCTTTTAAATGTAAAAAAAAAGAATTAAATTTTTTTCAGAGATAAATTAAACTTTGCCTCCTCCTGGTAAAATACTAATCATAAAGTAAAAGGCAGGCACCAGCATAAAAGAATATGCAATGCAATGATTACATGGAAAAAGTTGGATTAAAAAATAATGCATTCAAGTTTAATGATATGTTTGCTTACATGGAGTAAGCTGGATTAAAATGTACACAAGCTTAATGATATGTTGAGAATACATGAAAATGTCATAATTCATCTACTTGCTTTAGAATTTGAAAAGGCTATTAGGGATATATTTCAACAGTTTTCTGCACACATGAATAAAAAAAAATCAGCAAAACATAAACAATTATGTCATTGCCAGGAATGTTGTTAAGGCAAATAGATTATTAACACAGGTTGTCATGAAGGTAGTATGTAAAATATGTAATTGTGTAGAATGCATGGACAGTAAAGGTATGTACACTGTACAAATGCATGCAAGCATGTTTATGCACACATTATTCAAATTGATAAAATATAAACATTAGAAGGAATAGAATGAACAATGGTTGATGGAAAGAGAAAAAGTGAACAATAGAAGCACTTTAGGCAACTCCTGCAAACACTATGAAGCCACACTGAACACTACTTGCTGGAATTTTATAAATATTACTATGACTTCTTTTGTAAAAAATCCCACGACAAAAATGGCTAAAGAATATCAACATGGTAACAGCTATTTGTTGATAACTTTTCAAAGTAGGAAAATAATATTACTTAAGTGAGAGTGAGAGATGGGAAAAGTGTTAGAAGGAAAATTTTACTGGCATTGATATGTAGTGTCCCAGATTAAGTTTAGATGATCCTTATCAAAGTTATTTTGCTGCTTGTTGTGTAACGTTATGAATCTACTGAGCACCAAATACATTTTCTCATTAAGTTTTACCTGAATTCTTTAGATTTTAGAATTTCTTTCAATTAAAAAGATAATGCCTGGCTGTACAGGAAGCAAAGGCAAGGTTCACAACTGAAATTAAGGTGGAAGAAAGCCAAAGAAGGCGACAGAAATACAAAATACTAAAGATTAGAACAGGAGAAAAAGGAGTAGCACTGCAACATGAGCGTATAGAACAAATGTTCAAAATATAGCATGTATGCAATAAGTGATGAAAAGACTGCTGAGGATTCTTACGTCCAAAAATTGTAATTATCTTGCTCCTAGGTAGTGAGAACCGTATATATTCTCATTTTTCACAATAACTCAGCAGAAGCCATAGAATTATTTAAAAATGTCTAGATCTGTAAATCGGAGTATCTCGCCAAAAGTATTAAAGAATCCCTTATGTAAAAAGCAGCTATCTTCTCACAGTAAAAGTTCACAAAACCTTACCAGATCCTTAACTGATGATCCTAAAATATAACCAAATCACAAAAACTATGAATTCTAATTTCTAAAACGAATGGTCAGAAAAATCAGACATCTCTGGAACAGCATGAAAAATGTTTATGACAGTTAAGTCTTGAATGATTTAATGATTGTGTTCTTGTTTTACCTCCTAAGTCATGAAAATATGGCAATTTATATATTATGAGAAAAACACAGTACAACTTCAAAGCTAGTTACAATACATGAAGAATATAGTATTTGATATACTTTATGATTATAGTTCTTTCAAGTTTCATTCTACCATGGATAAAAGATATCAACATATTTTTACAACCACCTCCTGATTTTCTGTCTTATTAATACACTGTTGTGATACATGTAAATCAACATCTAAAAAAAATGGAGTACATAAAAAGCAATTTTTCCACAAGCACAAACACAATGCCGCTTTTACCAGTTCTCTCTGCATACTGTTTGGTTCTGATTACAGGCACATACTTCTCGTGTCTGATATTTATACCAAGAGTTTGTACTCCTAAATGTATCTCTGCCTTGAGAAATGAGTGCAAACCAGATGAGATTATTTTGTTACTTTGCTGCAAGATGTGCTAACTATAAAATGCAAACATTAGCACATAATGTATATGCATGACTCTAATGTTTGTATATGTTGAAGCAAAAAATAAAATTCTAGCAGTCACCTGCAAAAATGATGTGCATGCTTGTCTGCTGTATAAAATGTATTTTTTTTTTAAATAAGGAAGAGCAAATAGAACTGTAAATTATCAACATTTGCATTAGCCTGCCCTGTATCAATAAACAGAAGACCTCTAAACTCTTTCTTCATTCTCCAAAAATAACCCCAGGAATTTTTCTACATTTTTGTGGCTTTATGAGATCTGTAAGAAAGAAAATTCCCTTAAGTGCTACCCAAGAAATGCTGGACACAATATTTCTGTTGTCGTGGGACTAAATGTGTACGCAGCAACCAAAGGTTGATACACTGCCTGGATGTGTGTGACTGCCACAATGCACGCAATTCAAATGGCTGTGCCAAAGTTGGGATTACCATCACCCACACTAGCAGTGTCTGTACCCCCATCATCAGAACTGTTGGTGCGACCCCTTGGAGCACGGCGGTCATCATCATGGAAGCCAGGGTTGCGGCCGCCCTTCCTGAAGTCGTTATCGTATGGTGGAGGCTTGCGGGACTCATGGTGGGCAGGCCTTTCTGGTTGCTCATCCATTGCTTTGTTGTCAACACCCTTCTGTAAAATAGAACATCACATACGACTGTAGATATTATAAATGCTTTTTTTCTTAAATACATTCTCTGCATTGTTCTCTACACTCTATTCAACAGACATCTGTTCACTGACATAGCATGTGATTTCATACATATTTTGATATTTGAAAACAATTTTGGAATCCCAAATACCCTTCTGTACAGCTCAGAAGACAAAATAGATACAATCTTCAATAAACAGCAATTTCTGACACTGATGGTGTTTTGGGGTGACAGACTAATTCTATGTTACAGTTACGAAAATTGCTGACACTGGCTGTATGTTGTTGATATCAGGTGTTGTTTGTGCCCTTTCATCAATGCAGAGAAAAAAAATCTGGCCAAAACGCCATCTAATAATGAAACAAAATAATATAAATGACTAAAGAAAAACATAAAATCG
The DNA here is from genome assembly GCA_004794655.1 of Marisa cornuarietis. NCBI lineage: Eukaryota > Metazoa > Mollusca > Gastropoda > Architaenioglossa > Ampullariidae > Marisa > Marisa cornuarietis. The sequence goes on from SMMW01000636.1 coordinate 6,680,839, forward strand.
AATGAGTGACAATGTGATTGCTGCTGAAACTTGCCAATCTTGAAACCCAAACTGATGAAAGTGCCACCTGCTGACTTTGGAAAGTATACTGACTGTGTTGATTTACTGCTGTGATGAGTCTGTTACTAATTTAAATAAACAGGACAAAAACAACACACAGATACTTTTCAAATTTTATGTTTATATCTTATAAAACATTTAATCACTCTGCATGTATCAATTGTTAATCACACCATTTTTATAAAAAGATTACTGCCTTTTTTACCTACTTTTTTTCACAGACACTTCCTGTGCCTTTATCAATCAAGTCATCTAAGCTAAATGTAGATTTACTAACAGAGAAAATGCTTCGTGTTCATAAAGCCAATTTAGCATGTTTGTATCAGTTGAAGATATATGTTTTTGAAATTCACAAAAACTTGACACACAAGAGGCATGATAATGCCCTCAAAAAGTGACAACCCCTCCCTGAAGAAAAGCCACTTTCTCAACAAAATTAATCAAAATTTTGCAACGCCTAAAGAAATCACTGCAGTCACGTCCATGTAGTACACATCCCAAATGATGCTAACGCATGTATACTATAAATCCGAGAATCCAAAGCCAAGAAAAGTAAATTCATTCAGCATGATTAACTTGATAGCTTCAACTATATATTGCAATATCCCAATGCCACAATTCCTGTGTGCCTGACTGTTTGTGGATGACAAACGGGAGGGAAAGTGATCTGCTTAGATTTGAACAATTTACTTATCAACATAACTAAGAAAAATTTATAAGGAAAGGTGCAGGTATTTGTATGTTCTCAAATTTAAGTTGATGAATGTTAAGGACAGACAGGTAGTGAGGCTGGTTCTATGGAGATTTCTCAAATTGATGTTATAACATCTGATAAATTCCTCCTGTACAACTATGTATATCACTACACTTTAAAAACACATGCATCTGTCACAGTCATCTACCACACCTGATACATGTACATTTGAAAATAACAGTTTAATGATTTTTGATTTATGTAAAAATATTTTACATGGAAAAATTCTTTACAAACATTTTAATAAGATGCTTGTTTATTTTGGAAATAAAGCAGACAGGGAAACAATAATAAACATAAGGATGATCTAAACACTGCTTGACAATTAAAATAAAAACTGGACCTTAATTTATAATGAAATATCTGCATAATTATGCCCCAAGCTAGAAATCAAACTGCAGAAAACTGATTTATTTTAAGCATTTTAAATGACACTGACATTAATCATTTCACAGCATCTGTTGGAGGCTCTTAGAAGTATAAAAATCTAGATGTATTAAATGCCGGCAAAGCCTAAAGACCAAATATATTCTCAGTCAGTCAACAGAACTCTCATCTCTGTGTAACTTAGATCTATATTTGCACAATCCAAAACATTGATTTTTTAAAATTAAAATCTTGAGGATCTTGTTAATAAAATGTTTACAGATGGGATTGAGCATCTAGCTGATTGCTCTTACAATTTCTTGATTTCCTAGAAACACAAGATTACGAGCAAGAGCAAAATAACAATTTACTGCAAAAAAATGTATTTTGAAACACTCATCTGATGCAAAGATGCTGTTTCCAAAGAAATAATTGCTACATAATATCACATTTAAAAAACTCAAAAACTACTTTATTGGGAAAAATTTTATATGAGGTCAATATCAGCCTTTTTCATAAGAGATGTAAACTTTTACTCTGATGTAAGCCTTCAATAAAATTTTTTGTAGTATTAGAGTTAAGTAACTTGTTTATTGCATATAAAATATAAGTTGCTTATAAGCAGTCAGTGAAGGAAAGCAGTGGTCAATTTAAAAACACATTCAGTTTTAAGTGAAACTAAAACAGTGAGAATACTGCTAGATTGCTTCAACATATCTCATGTACTTGGATTATGATTAGAAGAAAACAGCTTCCAAAGAAAGATGAGACAGGAAAGCAATACAGATAAGAGACAAAGGCCACTTCTTCATCAGCAATACAGGATCAGGGTGGGAGTGTAGAGGTCAATGATCTTTACAACAAAGAAATAATAAAATAACTAAGCAACAAACAGTATGTACACTGTTCTTGTTACAAGGTTTGCTGTCTGGCCTGGACCTGCAGTGGTCCCAGATGTTGGCTTTTCAAAGGCCTGCATGACCTGATATCATTTCAGGAGAGGCTAAGCATTGGTCTCGACAGATTGCCAGCAGTCTAGTTTATGTATGGTCCATGATATGGTGTTTTAATACATCAATAAAATACAATTTGTTATGTATGCACACAAAATGTAAAAAGATAAGCAATTAACAGTGTTATTTGTACAATCTCTACTCCGAGTATCCAACACATCTTTAAGGCACTTTTAGCATGGCTATGAAAGAAACCTGCAGGCAACAAAGTAACAACTGCAACTGGAATGTTTCGTCTGAATGTATAAGCAACATGTAACTGCAAGCTTCTAATGTTGATCATATAATGGATTCTAATGTTAAAGAGACTTCACTTGCAAACAGTATTTTTTTAGGGTCATAGATTACAAAAACAGGGACCTACAGGCCTCATCAACAGAAAAAAAAATCAGAGCCCTTTCAGACAAAACTTGGCCCAATCAAAATAAAAACAGAATATAGTACAAAATAATAAGTTAGTAACAATAACTTAAAATAATAAGGAATTGAAGATGTAGATACAATTTATCAGACATCTTTCTTGAAATCTAAAGTGCACAATGTCTAAGAAAGTGTTATCAACATAAAGGCATTAATTTACTGGTTAGGTAAAGATACTTCTTTAACTTTTCAGAGAATGAGATATTAAAGACTGCACTTTTCTCAGGATCAGTTTCCTGTGACAGCTGTGCATATCTCCTCTCCCCTGCTGCCTTACCTTCCCCAACCTTCTATTTGGGTGAGATACCCAATTCTAGACAGTAAGGTCCACTGGAGGTTCACTATTCTGATGTCAGTGCTTCTGTCAGTCTAGTTATAACTTTATTTGAAATACCCTGTGCCACAGTTTTTCTCTTTGACGACTTTGTAGACACGATGGATGTACCTAATGTCCTCCTCCTACTTTTTTTTTTGGTCATTCCAACTTATACCACCTTCTACCCCTACACTTCCTGGATCCTCTATTTTCAAGATCATTCCCTGTAAGCCTTTGATCTTGACTAGCTATGATAGCACATCCTGAAACATTTTAGTGTCGAAACCAGGCCCAACCTCAATACATCCCTGGATGGTGACAAATCAAGGCCACAAGTGTGAAAACCATTTAGAGCTTATTTTAAACTTCCCAGTTTGCTTTTAATTTATTGTGTAGATATTTTCAACAGTGTTTATCAATACCTATACTGAACTTTTCTGAAGTGGTCTGATGAAAAGAAAACTTATTGCATGTAACTATTTAAGAGAGCAATTTTTCCATCCCTTCCACTTAATTTGTCCCACATAGTATTGTATCAAAAGAAAAGCTACTGTTCGATTAAGATGTGAATAAAGTCTTTAAATGAAATTTTTATTTATAGGAGGTATGTCAGCAGCTATTGTATCATTATTTATAACTTTGTTTATGAAGTCATATATTCAAAAAGTAGGGACTGCTTTCAAGGACAGTGGACTTTATTTAGTTGGAGCTTTCTATTCTTAGAAAAGCACCATAAAAGAGATATTACTTAAATATGTAATTTATGCATATAAAGGGACCCCCCTTTGCACCCTCATCTTATAATTACATAAAAATAAGATATACAGAAATATTATACACAAATTGTCACCTGCATGATTGTGTGAAAGCCAGAAAGAGAGAGAGAGAGAGTGTGACAAGAGAAAAAAAAAAGAGACAAAATCACCATGAATCTTTTCCTGTGAACCATCTTCAAAAATAACGTTCTGCCTGAAGATAAATTTCTTAAGTTAGTCAAATACAGAAAATATGAATACATAAACATATAATGAAAAATCAGAAACCTTATAAATAGCTGTCGCATCATTACTCAACATTCCTTTATGCAGCTGGTGCCAAATAGGAAAATCACCAAACATGTTTTCATATTTTATGGCAGTGCCAATGAAGATATAGTGCTCTACGTTTAGAACTTTCTTTGGCGGAGTCATCACTATGAAACCATAGACCTAACTACATTGCAACAGGCTCAATAATGCTGATTTTTAGTGTGATATATGTAAATGAAAAATTGTCTCAAAAAATGAAATAGGTAATGTTAAAAGCCCCATGAATCTGGACACGCTTCCAGGATGACACATTAAATAAAAAATAGTGAAAGATTTTTTTAAAAGCATTACCATTATTTCTAAAAATCCATGAAAATCATAATTCTGTCATTCTGTTCATGACAGTCTAATGTATCCGAAAAGTTCTAGTAGAAACAAAAATACTCCAATCGTGGGTGGGTGCATCTTAAACGCTCACTTTTTTTTTTTGTTTGATTATATCTTACACATTCAAAATTTCAACAATTACAAGAAAAGAAAAACTGTGGACAAGGGATATTCCAAATGGTAAAAAAAATGCAGCTTTTTACAATGAGCTTGAATGTGACATTGTAAACCAAATGCCTATATTAACCAAATTCGAATAGATGACATCATTTTATTTAGCAATGTCTACTTCATTCCTAAAACAGGCGAATGGATGCATATTCTGTAGGTACGCTGCTATTAACTGAGGAATTATCCGTGGGTGCATTCCGTACAAGGTCAAGTTCAGCATAGTGCAGTCCTTCTTGATTCTTAAGTTTGTGCTTCCCACCCTGTAAAGATATAGGCCAAGAGTTTATATTTTGACTTGTGTGTTTTAAAAATTTCAATGAAAGTTTTATTAATTTGATGGTCTCTGCACTGATTTTGAAGCTTACAAAGTTAATCTTCCTAGTTTCTTAAAAGCTTCATCTGATGACATATTTTATGCATAGCACAGACTTTGTTTTCTAGATAGGAACAAAACTACTGACACTTCATAAAAAAAGGTAATTTTATTCACCAATCCTATTATAATTTTTAGATTTTAACTTAAATTTTCTCTTTTTGTTTAAAAGCATGACTTACCATTCCTCCCCCCTCCACCATAATTCCTCTTATTTTGCATCAAAATTTGCAATAATCATGCTGCATGCAGGAAGCCTATGACATGCACGAAGCAGTTAATACAGCAGCAACCTAATCTCAGTTTACTTAAACGGTGTACAACTTTTCTTGACCATTGCAAACTTTTAACAGTCATGTTTTTGCAAGAGAGATTATTTATTGGACACTTATTAGGAGTGGAACTTGAAATATGCATACATTCATCTGTTTTCCCTTTTGATGAACTTTCAAAACAACTAAAACAAGTTTACATTTCTGCATGTTCTTCAAGAAAGCATTAACCCACTAAAGATTTAGAAAAGCAAACTTTTCGTGATTTTATATTCTGTCACGCTCATCAACTTTTGACCAGCCATCTCTCAGTAACCACAGCACAATGGTCCAAGTACAAAAGAATACCTTTTGGCTAAAGATTATATCTAGAATTAAGAAAATACCACTCCATGTGCTTTGTATGTGACTGATATCCCACGAATAATTAAAAGCCATACTACCAAAGCTTCAAACCATCATTTAAAAGGTCTTAAAACTGCTTACTTTTCTTTCCTCTTCTACCTTCAGTACCATATCCTGTGATCTTTCCTTTGCACACATATTCATGCACAATGAGCCATTCACCTTATCCCCACACAAATTCCAGAACTGATGTTACAAGACATTTTACAAATGTCTGTAAGTGAACACATACCCTGAGTTTAATAATAATAATAATGCGAACTTATAATGCGCAGAATCACGAATAAGATAGATCGCACTCTCTGCGCAGTACAATTTGATAGAACTAAAACATAACAACCAGTAGACAGTGAGGTACACATAGGGACACTGGACAACATAGAGATGGGGTACAAGTCAGGAATAGTATTTTGTAAAAAGATATGTTTTAAAAGAGCGTTTGAAAGCGGCCTTAGAGGCTGAGTGGCGAATATGATGTGGTAGAGAGTTCCACTGCTGAGCAGCACAAAGGGAGAACATCCGTTGTCCATATGTGACTGTCTTTGTGAGAAGGAGGGATAAAATGCGGGAGTCAGATGAGGAGCGAAGGTTTCGGACAGGAGTTTTTACAGACAAGATTTCATTAAAGTAGCTGGGGGAGTGACCTGCGAAGAAACCATAGCAGAGAGTTGAGAGCTTGTAGTCTATTCTAGCTTTAACTGGCAGCCAATGAAGAGAGCGAAGAAGTGGTGAGACATGATCATGTTTGCGAGTCCGAAAAACGAGACGAGCAGCTGAGTTCTGGACCTTCTGAAGCTTATCAAGGAGGTATTGAGGACAGCCAGCAAGAAGAGAGTTGCAGTAGTCTAATTTAGACAGAATAAACGAGCAGATAAGAATTTTGGTGATTGAGACGGACAGAGTATGGCGAATGGAGGTGATCTTCCGGAGCTCATAGTATGCAGATCGACAAATGTGAGAGACGTGTTTATCAAGAGACATGTCAGCAGACATTATGTAACCTAAATTACGTGCCGAAGTTACAAAAGGAACATCGGCATTGCCTACCCGAACAGAAACAGGCAGTGAAGGGTGAACTCTGGCTCTCCTCTTTGAAAAAAGTAAAGCTTCTGTTTTTCCGTCATTCAGCTTTAACTTGTTGTGGGTCATCCATAGCCTAATATCCGAGATACAATCTTGGATGCTCTGGATAGTAGTGTGAGCCTGAGAAGGAGAACAACTGGTATATAGCTGGGTGTCGTCAGCATAGCATTGATGGGATATAGAGTGATATTGAATTAGAGTGGTAAGTGGCTTCAAGTATAAGATGAAGAGGATGGGACCAAGTACAGAGCCTTGTGGGACCCCTGAGTGAATAGACACAGGTGCAGACACGCAGCCATCCACTATAACTGACTGAGTCCTATCTGAGAGATATGACTGAAACCAGCTGAGTGGGGAGCCTGAGATGCCATAGAGAGTACTGAGTCTGTGAATGAGAGTAGTGTGATCTATGGTATCAAAGGCAGCAGACAGGTCTAACATGGTGAGAAATGAGATGTCACCTCTATCCAGAGCAGACAAAATGTCGTTTGTCACTTTTAGCAGAGCAGTCTCAGTGCTGTGAAAAGGGCGATAAGCAGACTGTGATGGAGAAATCAAGTTTTCAGAGTTCAGATGGGATAGAAGTTGCTTGAGAACTATTTTCTCAAGGATTTTAGACAGAAATGGTAAGTTTGAGACTGGATGGTAATTGTCTAATACATTGATGTCGAGGGTAGGCTTTTTTAACAGCGGCTTCACTAAGGCTGTTTTAAAGGTGGAAGGGAAAATGCAAGAAGTCAAGCTGTCGTTTACAATTTCTGTTAGGGCAGGAAGTAGGACGTCAAAACAGTCTACCAGTAGAGGGGTGGGAACTGGGTCCAGTGGACAGGTTGTGGGTTTTGACTGGAGTATCATGGTCTTAAGCTCGCTTTCCGAGATCAGCTGAAAGGAATAAAAAGAGCACTGTGGCCTTGCCAGATGGTCAATGTGGCTAGCGGGATTGTGCACAGGCAGCTGATCAAGTTTAAGCCGAATGTCAAGAATCTTCCGGACAAAAAAACTTGCTGAAGGCCTCAGGGAGTGAAGCAGGTGCAATGACTGCAGGCAGTTGCGGCCTGTTAGTGCGGCCCAGCAGATGGTTGCAGGTCTTAAACAGGCTTCGACTAGACGAGCAAGTGCCGATGTGAGCACGAATTAATGCAGTTTTGGCTGAATGAACAAGGTGAATGACTGAACGCTTGGCAGCATTTAGCATCTGCTTGTGGACGGTCAGCCCAGACCTACGCCACAACCTCTCAGCTCGTCGCCGCTCCGCCTTAGCTCTCCGCAGCTCAACACGAATTTTGGGGTACCATGGCGCATGTTTCCTGGGGTGAACTTGGGTACACACAGCAGGAGCATGGACTTCCAGCACGGAGCGGAGAACAGCCACGAGCCTTTCAGCAGAAGTTGAGGGGCAGAGAGCAAGTTTGGTTCTCAGGTCTTCACGAAACACAGACATGTCCATGTCACGAAGACGACAAAGAGTGCGAAACACTGGTGTGAGCGGTGGGTGGCTGGCTGACAGATCAAACCGCACACAGTAATGGTCTGAAGAGAGCACATTGGAGACTGTAACTGTACGTATCACTTGATCAACAGGTCTGTGCACCACCCAATCCAGGATATGTTGTTTCACGTGTGTTGGCTCAGTGACTGACTGGGTGAACTGGAAGACATCCAGCAGATCTGTTATCTTCTTGGTATATTGATGGTTTTCCTCATCAAAATGAACATTAAAGTCACCCACTACCACAGGTATGCCACTGAGCGTATTGCAGTGGTCAAGCAGAGCATGAAATTCCGATAGAAACATATTATCTGCCAAGTTGTTTGTTCTATTTGGTGGTGGTCTATATAAACACATAAGGTGAACTTCTCTGTCTGATAGTGAGAGTCTTACATTAACAAATTCAAATGACGAGTGTATAAAAGGGAGATCATTAACAAATGCAAGGTGACTCAGGAGAGATGTTTTAAAGATGACAGCAATCCCTCCTCCTCGACTGACACGGGGAAATGAGCGTATACTGTGGTACAATTATTTTATAATTGGTTTACAAAAATTAAGACAGTGGGACATCACTAAAACATACAAGTAAACTCTGCCTGTAAACAGCATGTCACATATCCCATTAGACCTTTCTATCTAGAGAACAGTACATAGCACCAAAATATCTCATCCGTACAGGGATCAGTCAACTACATTAAATTGCATTCGATTTTGGACGAATTAGGAGACGAATGGCAAAAAATTCTTTCCTTTGTACATTAATTTTGCACTTCTCTACATAAGAGATTGTTAACCCTCTTGGCGCGTTTGAAAATATTTCTATGTTCAAAAACATGGGCTTAAAATTTATGATTTTGAAGACGATAGCGAAACTGCAGAGCCATGCTCGTGGAGCACGAGCCACGTTAGTGAGCGTATCGTTGTCTGCCGGTAAGGCCACAATTGTGGCCCATCGTGCAAAGAGAGAATTACGATTGTGGAGCAGAGCCACGACCGTGGCTCTTCGCGCTCTGCCAGTAAAGCCACCTTCGTGGCGTTTCGCGCTGAGATGGTTAATAAAGACCCATCATGCACTTATGTTGTTGTCAATGACTCGTGGATCCTAATATTTCTAATCAACTAAGTCCTTGCAATTGTAGTTAGTTTCACACACTTGTATCAACAGCTTATATAATGGCCTCCAAAGCATCCAAACAGCAGACACACAGTGACACACACTGAAACTAAAGGCGACACATTGAAACACAGCTAGCAACAACCCATGCTAACTAAAGACGACTCATGCCTTATGATTCCTGTGCACTCTCTCTGCGCTCATTCGGTGACTCTGTCTCTCCTTGTCCGCTTGCTGTCTCTCTACCACTCATCACACACTCTCAGAAAAGAAAATCTAGAAACATCTAGCAGCTACCTGTCATGCATCTGTTTTCTCACACTGAACATTCTGGTTTACAAGGACAAGGCTAATGCCAATCACACAAGCACACACACCTACTAGAAAGGTCTAGACCAACAGGGTCAAAGCAGTGTGGCAGACAACGGCTTGGTCAGGTGTGGGGTGAAATATCAATTTTAGTGCCATTTATCACCAGTCGACACACCTCCACAATGGCTATAAAATTTAATTCGTAACAGGGAGGCAAACAAGTTGGAAGAATTTTTACTTCAGAATCAATGCTATTTTCATATGTTGAAGCTTGATATCTAAACAAAAGAAATTCCTTGCAGTTCATCCACAGTACCTAAATGAAGACAGGAAATAAAAGAGTGAAGGAGAAAGTCACTAAAAAGTAACATTTTCCCCCAAATGGCTTGAAAGTCAGCTTTCTGAAGGCCTCTGACATCAACATAACTGAGGCTCTAACTTCTTGTTTACAAGCCTCATGATAGTTTATGACAGTTTTGGATTCTGCCCTGGAGGTTAGAATCTTACTTTTTGAATAGCCCCCAAGTTGTACTGGCTGACTGACAGCATTTTATTAGTCATAGGTTTGGGGTTCCTCAAGAGTCGGTATCAGGGCAACTTCTATTTTATACATTAAGTCTTTATTGGCTAAATCTTATGACATTTCGTCAGTCCTTTGCTGATGACACTTAACTCTACATTTCTGTCTTACTTCAGACGGTGAGCACTGCTTTTCAGAATTTAGAACCATGCATCTTAAAAGTTAAGTCATGGATGGTTGTAAACAAACTAAAACTTGATGATGATAAAACAGACCCTCTGTGTGGTTCATAACAAGTGTCATACTATATAACTCCATGACAAGATCCATCAGAGTGGTGCTGGTGGAGGATCCATTTTCTTCTTTAGCCAGAAACCTTGGTGTTACTGTGATGTCCATCTCCAGACGTGTTGCTTTCTAGCATCTGCTGAACTGCTGTGCAATTTCAGTGTGATTTGTTTTTTTTTTGTCTTAACTGCCCACATCTATGTCTGGTTCCAATATTGTCATTCAAACACACCTGGAAGCTAATAAAATTATGCAGTTGTGGTGGTGGTGGGGGGAGGAGTCATTTTCACCTTTCAGTAATTGTTAAAAATAAAAGACAATTTTCTCTTATACTTACATTATCACGGTTCTTGTTGACACGATTATTACTCTTGGCGAAGGTTGCATCTCCAGTACTGGCAGGAGGATATGAGTATGGAACTGATTCAGTCCTGCAATTACAGCAAAACTATGTTTAAGACAATTTTCTTATATTATTAGAATACATAAAATAATTCAAATAAGAATAAAAGAACACTGTACATGTTAAATTAACAAAACACAACACCCAATGTCAGTTTTAGTGTACTATGTTAAGGCAGGCTGAGCTCCCCTGTGTGTGTGTGGGTGGGTAGAGGAGTGTGCTATTAAATCTATTACTATTATATGATTTATTATAATTATATGATCTATTTGAACAATGCATGCTGCCAACACAACAGGTAGGTGTCTCTTAGGTTTGCTTATGTCGCGGTCCTCTTAGTGTCATGCATCAGAAGAGAAATTTGGAAGATGCTCATGCTCCTTCTTGGGCCCCAATGTTTGGAATTCTCTTCGAGCTGCGTTTCTAAAGCTTTCAAGTCTGGCTAAAATTAATCTCTTCAAAAAATATTTTGCCTGATCAAGCATACTATTCTGCTCATCTCAGTTCTTCATTTTCATCCGTGCATTTAGTTCATGTTAACCATTGTATCCTCTGTTTGGTGATGATTGTTTCTTGCATGGTTCCCTGTCTGTAGTCTTTTGTGTGCACTGAACTATCTTGCATCAACATGGGAAAATGTGCTCTACAAACTTAATTATTAAAGTTTAATCATTTGTTTACTAGTCTCAGTCCATTTCACTTCTGGTCCCTGAAAGTAGGTATGTTCAAATCTATTTTTTTAACCCAATAGTTATGATTTCAGATGTCCAACACTATTGTAGGTCAGTCTGACAGGGTATTTTTTTCTGTCACTGTTAATTCTAAGAACAAGGCAAGTCAAAATACAAGTTGTGTTTTAATGATGGACGTGAACATTCTTAATTATTTCCACATAAAATCATGTTGCAGAAGAATTACTTATAAACAATTCCAGAACACAGCTCTGAGGTAATATAAGGAGGCCACCATTTGTTTCACCAAATGCTAAACAAACCCTTTTCATATTGCTTTCTGTTGCTGCAGTCTTCAAGTGTTGCTTTTAATTTTGGCCATGTGATCTAACCAACTGTTAAAATACAGACGATTTGCAAATGTACAATGCTTTATGCATGCAAACAGTATTTAAATAAGACAATGAAAGAACACAGAAAAATACATTTAGTTAACTATTATCTGATAACTAATCTTCTTGTTCTCTTTCTTTTTTATTTTTGGTAGTGCCTATGGGTTTTCGTCATGTTTGGTGTTGATACACTCAATACTGTTGATTTGTGCTTTTAGTTGTGTTTGCCTGCCACGGTTTTGGATTGGTTTTTAAAACCAGTACCCAATTGTTGTCTTCTTCCTCATCTAATGGTCTCAAATCCAATATCTGTATCATCTCGACTCCAGTTTTTCAGTTGCTGGATTAATTCTCCCCTTACCTGCAATTGTTCAGCACTTTCTGCTCTACCTACCATTTTCCTTGCAACATTTTGCTCCCTGCTTTTAGATTCTGGATCTACATGAGTCAACAAGCATGGACTTGATCTTTTGATCTACAATCCTGCTTCCTGTTTCATTCACTTTCTTCCCTGTTATTGTGTTGATATGGCCTCCGTGACAGTCATGTGTGCACCACAAATGGACAAATATTTGTTGCTGCTACCACCACTTCTACAATAAAACCTCTTTATTAAAACCTTTGCAATTACAACCCTTTACAAAATATGACCTAAAAATTTTTCATGGATGTATTTCGCTACATAAACGATATCTCTATTATGACTACCTTCCCAACCTGAATTACGACTGACAGTTTATGCTCTATTGTGACTTTCTGCAAAAGTTATGTGTTGAAAAAAGTACATTTTAAAACATACTTCTGGCCAGCCGCTCACCCTATATTACCATTGTCTGCAAAAATCACCTAAAATAAGTACATTTTGAAAGAGACTGGTTTCAGAGAGGGTTTCAGCCAATCGACATCAGTGGCAGGCTCTGGTTGAGGCCTTATGTGCAACTAGCATGAAGAGGATTGATTGATTGATCATTAACAAAGCCCTGTGTTGTTCAAACAAGTTCAGCTACCATCATACTAGACAAAAATGGCTGTTCTATAATACATGTTTAGTGCACAAATTACAATACCATAGAACATGATTTTCTTTTAGATTGTTTTCTTTAAAAAAAAAAACTTGTCATTATTCTTCAGTTTGGAGGTTTGTATTAAGTGTATTTGCAGATGATTTTCTCTTACATCATTTTTTTAAATGCCTTTGTTGTCTTTATTTTTTAGTTTGGTTGGTTGATTAAGTAGGAAAGTGCTTCCACCTTCAAGTGATTTCGCACTATGGTGGAAAGGGAAGGGGGAGGAAACTGGAGTACCTAAAGAAAACCTCCAATGACCAGCCCTGCAAACAGGTGTCACATACAGAGAGCGTCCTGAGACGAGATGGGAACCCAGGCGACCAGCCCTACAAACAGGTGTCACAAACAGAGAGCGTCCTGAGATGAGATCTGAACCCAAAGCCTTTAATTGAAGTAGTGACAAGCAAGTGTTTTAACCACTACACTACTGGGTGCCCTTGTTTTAGCTTGGAGGTTCTAATTAAATGTATAATATACATATGCAGATGTTCCGTTAATATAAAATGTGTTACTCCTTGGGCATTCATTTAGTGTAGGGGCCTGGTCAATTTGACTTTCGTTTTTTGATCCGACCATCAGTATCACTTAGGGCATTTCCAGCAGGGCAGCACCAGGGATACAGATGGAATATACTCTGGCCTTCAGAAAGGAAAACCAGATTGACCCCAGCTGCAGCCTTCTAGCAAAGAATGCACAACCAGCCGATTGACTGGTGTGGGCTACACCAACTTCCTATCTAGGAGAAGTCTGGACCAAAGAGGTGTTTTCATATGATGGGCTGCAACCCATCAGGCACCCCCCAACCTACAGGATCCCATCTTACCCCAACATGGGTAGCCCTGCACAGCAAACGCAGGGGCCCTAAAGAAGACCACAGAGAATAGCGATACATAAAAAAGGCATTATGGACAAAGAAGACAGGAGAAAGACCAGTGTTGACAGAAAAGAAAGATAAAACTGTAGCATGACAGGGAGAGGGTTTGTTAGAAAAAGGGCATAGGTGAAAGGACCAGTGAGAGAGAAAAAAGAATAGAAGAAGAGAAATGGGCAGGCCAGCTCAGTCACCCAGCTTCTCTCTGGCTGGGTGTTCACCCCAGGCAGGAGAAGCATGACCCATCAGGGCCACTTTGGATCAAAACACGACTGCTTGACAAACATTGCTGCAAGTCACTCCCAACCTTCCCCCAATTTTTCTAACAAATTTGGTACAATTAAGCTTTTGATATCATTTCTGGAAACAACTCTTTCTTTGATAAAAATCTACAACTGTAGGAAAATCGCAAAGAATTTGGATAGCTGGGCCTTATACAGATCAGTGGGAGACTGGTGAACCTAAAGTCGAAGGGTAAAAACCAATGAGAGGAATTTTCATAATTTTCTTCTATGACCCTGCATAGCACCAGTAAGCTGATTCAATAAATACAGAGTTTGAAACATAAAATATTATGACAAGGCAGCATATGACAAGGTTCTCATGTCATCAGGATAATATGTAACATCTAGACTTGGAGGTTTATACAAGTATTGAAATGGAAACTTACGGTTTAGGTTCAGGTTCTCTTGCAGAATCTGAAATATAAAATGTCAATAATTTTTAAACAAATGAACAGAAGAAAACCCCAAAACATTGACAGAAAGCTCATGAAGGAAAATGCCTTAAAAAAAAAACATTTAGAGAAAGACACCTAGTTTTTGTGAACTCAAAGCTGCTGAAAATATTTAGCCTTCACATTTGATAAGATCCTTCTCCTTATCAACATATTCTTTAACCCAATTTCTACCACTTCATTTGAAGCTGTAAAAAAAGTGAAAGGCAGATTAGCTTTGATTCTGGTATTTAGCAATCACCAGATACCTAATTTCCATTTTCAATCAAACTTCCAGTTTCTCATGAGCAGATTTCTAACCATGATCCATGCATTTTAATGAATTTCTTCAAATACTGACTTTTCCAGGTAATGGAAATAATTTAAAAAATATACAGACTTTTTCCCCCTGACCCGTACAAACCCTGCAGTCACCTAATGACCGGATTTTTTCTCTTTTGGTTAATACAGTTTTTGAAACAAAATTTACATTAATAAATTCAAGGACTAATTTTTGGGTCACAGCTGCTTTTAATCTCAGAAAAAAATACAGATTCTTACATTTCTCTCCCTGGTCTCGTTTTCTATACCACAAGAAGTAGACCAGGACAATAACAATGGCAAGCAGAATAAGGCCCCCGATAACACCACCAACAATAGCTCCAGTCACGCTTGCACTGGCAGCTGCAAATATTGAACATTCATGTGTGAAAGTAAGGGAAGGTAAAAGCAGAGACAAAAATAACACCAAATGGAAAAAACCCATATTAATGAATGACAATGAAAATACAAGCTTTGTTTAAATGATTTTTGTTCTCAAATTTCTAGTGGCCAAAAAGTGTTACTTAATTTTGTCTAAAACTTTGGTCAGGACATTACGAAGGTGGCTGGGTTCCCACATCTTTTATAAATGAAGTAAAGAATTTGATTAAAAACATATTCTGATGCCAGAGTGTAAAACATTTAGGGAAGGCTACAACTGACCATCGACACAAACATGAAATCTGAGGTCAGGCAGCACTGGCTAACATGTAAGAATGTGGCCAGATACTATGAGGCTGTGTGTAAATAATAAAACATTAATATTCATGACATTCCACTTAACATACTAAGTCCTGACTGGCTTTGTGTAGAATGTGTAGAAATGCAGCATTAAGTACCATGGAATTCAACACAACAAGGGGATTCCAAAGAAGGGATGTTCTATTATGCTGAGGATTTTTTTTATGCTTGACACATGCATCTCTGGTCTTACATAGCTTTTCCTTTTACTTCTCTGACATAGAGACTGTCATACACATTCTGGCTCAAACATGCATAAGACAACACAACCTCAAATAGCTCATGAAGAAGCAGCAGCAGCACCAGTTGTAATCCATCCAGTGGAAGCCGCGAGTTGTTGTTGTGAGGACATATATTTCTAGGGCTAAAATCAGTACTGTTCACCCACATCATGATACAGTTCTCACTGATGCTGAAAACACTTCTTAATTAGGATGCAACAGTTAATGATCTGACTGCTGTACTTCTACCTGGTCTGAAATCAGCCTGTTCTTCTGCTAGTCGTGGTGCTGATGTGATTCTATATTACTTTCTGCATGACTCTGCGTGGATGGATGATGAGGCTTATTGTTCAGTAGTTATGGGACTTTTTACCAAATACTTGTTACATATAGTCAAACTGACGTTTGCTCTTGTTCTATACTTATTTCCAAGCAATAAACTGTAGATTTTCTGGTAACCATTTCAAACAGAATTTTGAGAATTTTCTCACGAGAGGAATTGGAGTTATGAGCTTTTAAAATTGCCTTGTCTGGGCACCATTTTGGATCATTTTCATTGCAGTTGATTGTGTGATGTGCCAAAACGCATTTTTGTTAGTCAAGGGTAAAATAAATGATATAAAAATAACGTCATGTATCTTTTAATTTCTAGAGTCTGGTCTTAAATAATATTAAAGAAAATCAAATGTTGCAAGGAAAATCATATGTGGATAAAGCTTTGGGATCTCATTTCTCTTTAAAACTAAGTTAAAGACTCGCAAATTACTTCATTTCAAAAATGTTCTTCAATTACAGAGTGTATGATAAATAAGTGCAAAGAAAGCTGTGCAAGGTTTCTGTAGACATATATTGTGCAAGTGACTGAGTTAGTGTTGAAAGAAAGGTTTGGGGACGGGAGACGAATGGCACTAGAATACTAGCAATCACATACCAAAAGAGATGCACGACATTTTCCTAGCAAATAAATGTACTCAAGGAAAACACAACATAAAAAAGATCAAAATATTTAAATTAGTATTCAAAAAGAAACTGATGTTACTGATCCAACAATTTAGTCCTACGACAGTCATTTATCCTCTAACTGCTCCTGGTCTTTGAGGGTAGGGAGGGGGGGACACAGGGATAAAGGGGTTAGCTGACAAGGACTGCCACTCATACCTTAAGAACGGTGGGGTCAAATCTAAGAATATGACAAGATCAACTGGACTGATATTGTGAAAACTATGTTTATAAACCTTCAATTATGAAGAATACAATTTTATGCATTAAATGTCAACGTTAACACATACTTGTATTAAAAAAAAAAACAAAAGGAAAACACTAAATGACCACCTTAAAACAATGCAAGCATGCATCTATTATTGTTCTATGAAACTACAAATCTCAATAAATATTATGTACAAAATCATGCACTGGCAAAACTGGATACTAGTCTACCTGGAAGCTGGCAAAAACAACCCCAAACAACAATAAAAAGCATTAATGTAAGTGCTGTTCTATGACAATGCAGACAACAATGAACTACCATTAGGACAAGAATCATAAAAGACAGTGTAGTGAAATACAGTAAAACCTCCCAATTAAGACTCGTTTAAATCCACCAAAATCAGGTCATAACTGAGAAGGGTCTTTAAAGGGACATCGACCAGCATGCATTCATTCCACGAACAATGAGTTTATGCACCTATTAATTCAAGTTCATTTATTTAAATGTTACAAATGAAGCTTTGAACTCATAGGAGTTGCTTTGAATATCGTGTGAAAGCCTGGTGCCTGGGTGCTGAGACTGCCTTATAAAGCATTGTAACAAAGGATATTCAATCATTTTTATTGTTAGACTAAGGAATGTAGCTGCAGATAATGTTTAGCAAATTATTTCTGTCAAGATTTGCAGTGACTTAACAAAGTATGATAGCCTTTGTCATGACATTTTAAAAATCCAATTTACTTACTTAATCCATATCTTTGATTGTACAATACCACGTAAGACCATTAAGTCCTAACACCTGGAGTCAAATGGACTGAGGCCCAGGCTAAATGAACATCAGAGAAGTGACACCTGTTTCATGTTAGCCAAACATCTACGTTGACATTTAATGTCCTTCCAAACTAAAAAATAAATGATAACAAATCATTTTTTTTTAAAAAAAAAGCCTGGTTAAAGAGAAAATCACATTTATGCATCAATGGGAGATTTGTTCTCAGATTATTGCCAAACAGCCATTTAAAAAAAAAACTAAG
Organism: Marisa cornuarietis; assembly: GCA_004794655.1. Classification (NCBI taxonomy): domain Eukaryota; kingdom Metazoa; phylum Mollusca; class Gastropoda; order Architaenioglossa; family Ampullariidae; genus Marisa; species Marisa cornuarietis. Next base: position 6,698,856 of record SMMW01000636.1, read on the forward strand.
ATGGTGACTGAACTTGTTCAAAGAACACATGGCTCTGCTGGTAATATTTGGTGTTAAAGTTACTTTTTTCAGCATGCAACATCTGAAAAAAGTGAACTAGAGCACAAACTGTTGGTTTAAGTTGTGTTGGCTGGGGGTGGTGTGAGGGGCAATGGGGGTGGGGGATTTGGTGTTTTATGCCGTACCAGCAACTAAAAGGCTATATCAGGGCAAGGCAGCCAGCCCTATAAACAGATGGCACAAGCAGAGAAAGAACACTGTACCTGAGATGAGAGCTGATCCCAAGACAGCCAACTTTCATTGTATTGGTGACAGACATTAACTGTTGCACCACCAGACTGCCAAGTTGTGTTGGGGTCATAATAGAGATGATGTTTACCAAGCAAAACATGTCCGAGAAAACTCTTGGGTCATATGCAAGAGGGGTCACAATACAGATCTCAATGAGGAGGTTTCACCATACAAGGAATTGTTTTTACATTTTAAACCATTGCCACTATTTGTAACATAATAAATAACTGCTTTTTTCTATAGATTTGTCATCCATCTTGTAGAGACACAAATAAAGCACGAGTTCCAAGTCACAAAAATAATAATTTTATATTTATTAATGAAATAATAATTGTCATTTGGATATAATGTAATGGCTCAGAAAAATAGGAAGGATCACTGAGTAAGACATTTTGTAATATTGTGTTTTTCTTGTCGTCATTCATATATGTTGTTTGTTTTCATGTCCCTTGTCCATGTCTCCATGCTAAGAGCATGCTCCTTAGGAGTGTGACCATGAACTATACAAACTTTGCATTTATTATTATTATTAAACCAAACCTGAAAGCTGATGCAATAACGTCTGAAGTTATGCTTTATATTCTTTCTAACAAATAATAACAACAAATTGTATTTATGCATTAAAAATAATCATCCCATATCATGCTTTCTGGCTTTTTCATGTTTTGTCTAAGTGATGTCTATTGCATGGCCTAAAACCTCTTTTATTTTCATTCAGAATGTAAATGACATTACCTATTTTATGACTGGTATATTGTGAAGGGATTCAGGTTCTTGTTCATATTTATAAACTACAAATTTCTTAAAGAAACATTATGGTCAAATGTGACCATGCTTACCAAATTTTTATGTGACAAAAAATTGTAATCTATGTTAGTAGGCACATGAATAAGAATGTGACATTCTGCACTATGACATTATGCATAATTGATCAACAGCAAATTCAAAACTTAACTGTGAGGAAAGAACAGCTTAAAGAATTTCCTATTTAGAATTTTCTTTTGTTGGTTTTATGTTACCCGTTAAACTCCAACTACAAAGTTTCCCTTGTGTCTATAAAAGTTCCATGAAACATAAATGAGAAAAACTTGAAGATGATACATAAATATTATCATTCTCTATCTGTTATTCAACAAAACAATTATTTGATAAGCTGCTTCAAAATATTTCAAACATTTACTAGTGTTTCTGGTTGTGTAAGGGGTGTTGGGGGGTTAAAAAGTACTACTGTGAGAATGTCACCTTCAGTTATGTTTTTATTTCTCTGTTCTACATTTTTGACAAAAAGTGATGAATAAACTTCTTAAAATCCATTCAGAACAACATTTCATATCCGAAATATAATTAGAGCCATTTACATGATTACCACCAAGCTTTCAATGTTCAAGCAGCAGTCAACAAATAGCTATCTTCATATTTTGGACTAAAAAATGTCAGTGTTTAAATGCAGTGTGCTTTTGTTGGCTTAGATTATCCAACCAGCTGTTACTAATTCAGAGTTTGTTATAGAGATGCACTACAGAATAAAACAACAATAGATGAGCTTACCTGCTACCTCTGAAATGGAAATGATAATTGGTGAGTATGGATGTTGGGGAAAATACTAAAAAGGAATGCAAAGCTTCCAGCATGATAATTGATGATTCAAACAATACAATAATCAGGTGAAAATGTATATATAATTTAGCTATAATTCTCATATTTCACAAAATACTGCGAAATGTATGTGTACACTGAGTTGTTAGGCATCAGAGTAGCAGTTTCTAAGACAAACTATAATTCTAAAATAATGTTCCACAAACTTGATCTACATATCATACACAAGAACAAAAACTGAAAATAACACTACTTACAGAACAACCTATGCACAACTAAAGGTAATATGCTGTTTAAGACATAACAGGACTTTTTCTATTATTTAAGATTTTTTAAATAGGCCACTTGAATTAACCCTTCCTTTGAAATTTAAAAACATCACCATAACAAAGCTATTTATATTTCCAGTTTTCCTCACAGTATTACAAAATAAATAATGATTAAAAAAAACTGATGTGGCATATTTCTTTAATTAGGAATTATTCATATTATACAAGATATAACTGGCCACTACAGCATAAATATACATTTTAGAATAATGCCCTAATTACTATAACAAGTTTTTTAAATTGTGGAATAAAATAAATGTTCATTTTTGTCCTCTGCTTACAATTTTAAAACATTGTTAGGATCACTTTACAGTACATTAAGCACAAATAATTTTATACTAGCCCTATAACTGAAAGAATTTACCCATTATATAAATACTAAATTTAAACTGCAACAGATTTCATAGACATTTCACTTTCACAAATAGTTTCATAAAAATAAATAAATGAATGTAGACAGCCTCACACAGCCTCTTTACATTTGTGGCTTTGCAATTTTTTTTTGTTTCTGCTACTAAATTCTGTTTTCTTGCAGAGAGTATGTGAATGGCTGCTGCTGCTTAGCAACTATGAATATAGGGTTAGTGCATCTTCATATGAAGCAAATGATTCTTTTCATTTTAGTAAATATAATTTAAAAAAAAAACTCATTTGACAAAAATGTTTTCACATTTTTTTTTACAAGTTGAGATATTTTATTAAACCTGAGCCCCTTTTTCACTCTTTCGATCAGTTCTGGATAAGCCATTCTTTAATCACAGACTACCTAAAGACTGTCAGGACAGATGTATTTGATGTCTGAATTTGATGTAATTAAACTGTATTAAAAAATCAGTGAAGAAATTAAATGCTGGAACATTCCTATTTGATTTATTGGCTTTACAGAACAAATTTTAATATGCACAAGCTTTGCTCTAACTGATAAATTGTCAGTCTTGCTTTAGTGCTTATGATTCTTACAACTACCATGACATTGATTTGCAAACTATGCAAAAATTGCAGCCAAACAGAACAACTTACTTCCAGTTGATGGAGCTTGGGTTGCTGAATGACCTGAAATAATAAAAATTAAAATGGTTTGTAGGGTTTGTTTTTTTTTGCTGAGCCAGCAACTAAGGCTATATCATAGCGAGAAAATGTAATCTTATTTTAAAATGTTCAGGGACAAACCCCCCCCAAGTGATATAACCACATCTTAGCAATAAAACCAAACACAAGAAGCAAGAATAACAGTAGGTAAAGTGTGAAAAGGGATCTTGTGGCCCAAAAGGCTACCAACAAACCAGAACCCAAAACTAACAGGACATAAAAAGCTTAAACCTTATGGTAAAGCCCATATACTCCTTAAAAATGTAAAAATAGCTACCAACGGGATGGACCGAAACAAGGAAAACAAAGAGCCTGCCAAAGACTGGACTGGTTGTACTGTACAAGACCTGCTCACTATCGACCACAATAGGCATGAGTGAGGGGCCCTGTCAGCTGCTGTGTCTATCCATGTCCTCCCCTCAACAACAGGTGCCAGTCAAGGGATGATTGAGTGTCTGACTGACTTTACCAGGAGACCGGGTTGCAGCCTTGGATACCAGCATGACCAGGAACCCAAATGAAAACAATGTCTTTTTTCTATCAGAGAAGAACTGCATGGATATGAATATGAATCTGGACCACAGGGGGGTGGTCGAAACGTTGGGAAAGAAGAGCTTGGAGTGCAGATAATGAGTCTGAGATGATCAAAAAGCTTTCCCTCCAAAGAGCAGGGAACATGCTGCAAGGTTAGCAAGATGGCGCAAAGTTCCGCAGAGAAGCCACCTGCAAGTCGGGCTGAGAAGCCTGTGGTGGTTGGCAGGATGGAACTTTAGAGCAATCTGTAAAGACAGAATAGAAAATCCAAGATTTCTTGAAAGTGTTGCAGAAAGATGAAGTTACTGGTGTCCACTTTTTTAAAAGTTGTAAGATTGAGACGAATCTCTGGAACAGGAAGAGTCCAAGGAGGAGCTTGACGCCCCCCCCAGACGAATAAAGGTACATCCGCGCGCCCCCCTTAGCCACTAATACCTATATGAGATATGAGAAAATGACCGCCTTTGCGGCCCCCTTTTCAGCAGCTTGCGCCCCCCTTGGGGGGCGCGCCCCCCAGGTTGAGAACCGCGGGGGTAGAGGGTGAGGCTCTACCTGCTGAATATCTACTTCAGCAGCTTGTAGGTGAGGTGATAATGTTTTTTGCTCTTTGGTACGAACGGCATACAGGGCAGCACGCTGTGGTTTAAAAACAGCATGGTAAGCAGGGTTTCCAGGGTGAGCTTTCAAGGGTCAGACATAGGATAGCACAAGTTTCTGACGACAGAAAGAAAGTGGAGGCACACCAGCTTCTGCGTTCAAACATTGTACAGGAGTGGTGCAGAAGGCACCCAAACAGATGCGGAGCCCTTGGTGGTGGAATAGGATCCAGAATTTTGAGGTAGGACTTTCTAGCAGAGCCATAGATGATGGAACCATAGTCTATCTTGGAGAGGACCAGGGCATGATACAGACAAAGCAGCACTATGCGGTCTGCACCCCACCCGATCTGACATGGCCAACTACTCGAAGAATGTTCAAGGCTTTCTGACATGAAAGGCGTAGAGATTTGATGTGAGGAAGAAAGGACAGTTTTTTAGTCACAGATGACCCCAAGAAATGTTAGTTGCTGGACCACTCTGAAAACCATGCCATTGACAGAAATAGATGGGTCTGGAAACATGCTTTGCAATTTACAAAAGTGGATGCATACTGACTTCGTGGGAGAAAATGTGAAGCCATTTTCTGTCACCCACCTCTGTACACTGTTTATGCACATGGTAAGGATCAGCCTAGCATGCAATGAGGCCGCCAAACCTGGACAGACAGACTTTAAGATTGAATCTATTTTGATTTTGAAAAGAGCTGGTGAAAGAATGCTGCCGTAGGGGACACCCATTTCCTATTCCTGAAGATCAGACAGGATAGACCCTATACAAACTTAAAAGAGGTGGCGCGAAAGAAAATTCTTGATGAAGAGTGGCATACAACCCCAGAAGCCAAAGGCATGAAGGTCCAACAGAATACCTTGCTTCCAGGTAGTGTCACCAACAAATCAGCATCTGAGACCAAAATCTAACATGACATAAAGACCTTACATCTGGTGGTAAAGCCCTATCCTCTTTAAAAATCAAACAATAGCTGCCGATCGGATGAACCTAAGCAAGAAAAACAAAAAGCCTGCTGTGAAAAAACAGTCGGACCTCGCTAAGTTGAACTTCCCTAAGTAAAAAACCTCCTTATCTCGAATTAATTGTTAGGTCCCGGCCAAATTCCCTTAAAAACAATGTATTTTAGATCTCCTTAACTCGAAGATTTTTTGGCTTCCAACCTCGGTAAGTAGAATTTTGAGTCATCACTAACTAGACGCAACTATGTCTCAAACTGTTCCAAACTATGTTCCAAACTGTCTCAAGAAAGACACTTTTATCCCATTTTCCTTTCATCTTTGTGTAAAAGGTTCCTTGCGTGCTCTGTTACGCAGTGGACAACTGACTCTCACACCAGCTCCTGCTTTAAAGTTGACCGATTCGGGGGAACTGGCCAACACTAGACTTTTCTCACGGCCACTTCAAGTCGGCGGGCCGCACATCACTGATAAATATTTATGGCCATTCGCCTTGACAATCCTTTCAGGCGGTGGCGGTGGTAGCTTGACCAGTGGACCATTGGTGGTTCACACGCAAACTCACTGTGAAAAATACGTTTTCTACACTCTGTCAGTCTCTTATCGGGACGAGCACTGAATAGAGTTCGTGTCGGTGTGGTTTTTCCCGTGCGGTACGTGCCGCGGAAATGGCAGTACATGTATCCGCATAAAACGATAATACTGTATAATAAACGTTTATAATACAGTAATTAAGCCGGAAAAACATTGTTCTTGATTAACCTGCGCCTATTACGCCATTTTCCCTAACTCGAAAACTCGGGTCCCTTTGAGTTCGACTTAGCGAGGTCCGACTGTATTATAATTGCTAGTGATCATAAGAAGTAAATAAAAGTTCAGCTTATGTTGCACAGTCACAACGTGTGGTCATATGGTTTAGAGTTAGACAAATAATTCAATTATCTCCTTCCTTATCATTTTCATCACATATGACAAAGGCTTCATTCTCTTAACTGAAATGCTCAGCTTCAGACTCAAATTCAGATGTTTCTCCACTAAAACAGCAAAAATAAAGTGCTATTTTCTTTCCACCTGTACAAAAAGGGGTCGCAAAAGGGAAGAAAATCATGCAATCCTTTGTCTTATCTTTCTCTTTGTTTTACTCAAATATTTTATTGTGTACTTGAAGACAATTATTAAATCATTTTTGAACAATTCTAAATAACTTTTAACATAAAGTTTTAAAGTAAACTGAATGATATATTTAGTGGAGGAAGTTCAAGATTATATTTTTGAAATTGAAGGAACTGTATGGTGAGAGGTAAGGGAAATAGTTCACAGTAAAACATTCCTTATTTGTTCATTTAGTTAAGTACAGTGTCATGTGACACAACCCAGTTTACATAAGTGTGTGAAACAGTCACCATGGTTGTAGAGACATTAACTTCTGCAAAAAAGATGCATTAGGAAAGATTTACGTCAAACTTTGGGACAATGTGACCACATTTTACAGCTCATACATACCTTCACTGTTTCACAGATGGCATATTTAACAAAACTTATAATTTGGTTCAGATACTTATTTCAAATGATTACATGCTTTTCTAATAACTTACCAACTTCATTGACTATTCCAAGAGTGATATAGGCTGTGTCTTTGTCACCATTGTTGTCTACTGAACATCTGTATTGTCTTCCTGAGTCATCAAGGGAAAGCAGGAGTTTAAGATAGCAGACCTGACGATAGTAACATGTGCCTGGTACTGGGGTAGGTTCGTCCTTTCTGATGTCACTGTCCTGTGTGTATGTGCGCCATCCGTACATTGGATCATTGTACTCCCACATCCACTGCACAGTGTTCTGTTATAAATATATATATAAAAGAATTGCTTAATAGGTATAAATACTGACAAAGTATTACAAAAAACACTAACCCCTACATACAAACTTTTGTGATTTGATAAGAGTACTGAAATAGGACCTGAAAAATGTCACACTCAACAGTAACAAATTACTGATTCAAGTACAAACCTGAATTGCACACATGATTGTACCATGTTCCAAATGCTTGGACAATAGGTACACTAGAGCCTTTTGACCTTTTTGTTTAGGTTATAGCAGATTCGCATTCAGTAGTCTAGCATGAACACTCATCAGCCAGTGAAAGTAATTCCAAAAAATGTTAGCTATAAGTACTACAATTAGTTTATATTGGTTTTGCTGCTACCAAATGTCTGCATATACATCTAATAAGAAAATCCAAACTAAATAATAATGATGACAAACACTTTTTTATTTTTAAAAAAATTCCATGATTTAAAAGAAAATAGCATTATTCCCCATTGCGCTATTTGCTCTCTGAAGACGTATTTGCCAAGCAGCCCTTTTTGTTTAGCACAATGGTGAACTTGTTTAAACAGCATATGGCTCTGTTGATAATATTTTACATTAATATTTAACAATGTCATCGTAGATTGACTCATCTTTTAGGCCTCGGATGGATTCGACTCTTAGTGTTGCGGGGATATGATAGCTATGACTATATGATTTGGGTCAAATTGACAGGTGACTCATAGCAATCACCCTCTTTCAAAATGTACTTGATTTACTTCTGCAGAAATTTGTAATATAGGTAATATCTGACCAGAAGCAGTCTGTTTTAAAATATACTTAAACATTTTTTTACACGCATAAACTGTTGGTCGGGAAGCTAGTCGTAATAGAGATGACATTCAGATAGTAATATTTAGATAGTAAACTCCTAAAAGATTTTTGGGTTGTTACTAAGGGGGTCTTAAAATCAGGAAGGTGTTAATGAAGAGGCTTGACTGTATCAGTCTCTTACTGCAGCTCTGCTTTCTTTTATTTCCCTATCATCCCTTACTAATATCACCATTCCCTTGTCAACTCTTGGAACCTTTCAAACATGATGCGAGCTTTGATAAATATAACTAAAAATATAAAAGTGCGAGGGGCACTCTCTAAAACTATGAAAATTCACCATCAGTGCCCCTAGTAATGTAATATTGTAAGTTATAGGTATTTAAGAAAAACCTAAGACCTAAGGAACAAAAACTTAAAACCTTAAAAACAAAAACCTTTTAGTGCATTTCAAATAAAAGTGTTTTTAAAAATATTTTTTTTAACTTATTTTATTCATTGTAAGAATTAGAAAATACCTTTGTTCCTTGATTGTAAATGCCAATAATTGCATTACATAATATTTCTACAGTTGTGTTGGCTACGTAGATTTCATTGTCAGGAGAAACTGAAGTAGTGATGTTGCCAGGTGGAACTGAAATGAAAACAAGAAATTTACCAAGAATTTTCTACTGATGATGAAGTTTATTTGTAGAGCATTTTTCCACATTACTAATGTTTTTTTTCTTTGAAAGATTGCTGACAAAGATGCTTTTCATACAAAATACTCATTTCTTTAAAATTCTTCTTTCTTTGTATGGTATGACTAATTATAAAATTATTTTGTAGTTTTCGTCGTTCTTTTCCGCAAACAATTTGTCTCGGATTTCGTCGACATGCCCACGTGACCTTGCTGCTAATTTTGCGAAAACAAATGGTGATGCACACGTTCTCCTATTCAGTGTGGCATTGTTTTTGGTGTGACCATCACCCCGCATGTCTAGCCAAACAATTTCATTGCTTTCCAATGTTTTTGTGCTTTTTAAATTGATTGTGCCTTGACACCCAAGGTACTTATGGAGGGAGATTCCCCTTCCAAACAATATTATCAGCACCTCTCCCCTTCTCACCGTCTTCCATAAGCCAAGAAGTCTTCAGAAACAAAAATGCTAAATGTTTTTAGTAATAAACGCTATATTTATTCTCTATAAGTTTTTGGTATGTATTTTGGAGTTTTACAACGAATTAATTTGATTTACATAGATTCATATGGAAATAATTGCCTCAGTTTTCGTCGGTTTCGGATGTCGTCTTGGAACAGATTACAGACAAAAACCGAGATTTGACTGTAATATCATTAGCAACATTTCTATGCTACCCACATTTTAAGTGTGCTCTGATATCATCTTTGCCTTTAGAGAGATCACTAATATTCAGCACTGACAACTATCCTATCTCAAAGATAGTACATAATTCCTCTAAATATTCCTTGCAGGTAGTAAGATGGAGGAAAATCAACTTACCTGTGACTGTCAAATTCCGAGAGTCATCTACATTAATTATAGCTGGTTTAGTATTGGTGCCACTATTATAGCTAATAGAACAGCGATATACACCAGCATCTTTGCAGTCCGGCTTTGTGAGAATCACCTGAATTGATTTCTGAGCTAAACCACCTGAAACTGTTGCTGAATTAGCTGGAAGACCCCCTTCTGAAGCTGGAACCAATGTTGCCTGTGGAGTCGATGAATCAGCTGAAGCTAGCGTCTGCTCTTGATAAGGCTGTGAACTTGTGAAGCGTGACATTGTCATATAATACACAGAATGGACAGTAGCCGTACTTGGAATGCTACAGGTAAGTGTAACAGTCTGATCAGTACCACTCAAGCGCAGAGTACTTGGAGCCACCTGCATTTCAGCAAGTCCACCTGCAAAATAAGATGTCATAAATACACAACTGGGATACACCATGCATGTGAATAAATTACGCTCGTTTATGCTTCAGATTGAACACAAAGGTGATCAACAAAGGAATGTTATAAAAACATCTGATCCTAATCAAACAATAATGAATTAAAACAAACAAAATGGTGAGTGTGTATGTGTCATACAAGAAAAAAACACACTAGGCCTACATAAGGGACACATATTAATTCTCACACTCCTGAAAATCAAAGTAAAGATTTTACAGGACTACTGATCGATTTATGAGGCACAGAATTTTAGCAGGTCAGACTTTCTATTTTTTATAGACTTACTGTACCAATCTTGTCCCAGTGCTGTTGCCTTTACTTTATGTTTCATCTGTTACCGAAATCAGTTCTTTTTTTTCTAGGTATAGGTATTGCTTTGATAGGTATCAATCCCCCCTCCACACACACACTGCTTTATTATATTATGCTGATCTGCCCATACAGTTTACGTGTTCAAAACTCAATTTCGATAGTCTAAATTGGACTCGGATTGTTTTTCGCACTTCCGGGTATGCACAGTAAGTCATCTGAATATCTCATGGAATTACAATCATACTTTGTCTGCCTAGTTGCTACACAGTTCTATGCTTCCCGCAAGCATTTGCGTCATGTGAGTTTGTTTGTTTAAAATAATTAACTCCAATATTTTCTTCTTTCGCTCGTCTTCTGTCACTGTTCCAAGACGCCAATTTCAAAATCATGTCTCTTAAATCACGCATGACGAAGATGATTCACTTGGACCTAAGCAGCGTCAAGTGATTTAGTTAAGAAACTTTTCAGAAGCAAATATTACTCACCTTGAAAAACACAGGCAGTAATGAAAGCTAGTACTCCAATCACTTTAAGAGCCATGGTGCTTTACGCTTTGCGGCGACATACAACACCTTGAAGTTTTGAAATGGCGGAACAGGTATTTCAACGGCACACCTGGAATCCTTGCGCCAGCGACAGTTCAAGGTAACAACATGTTTGCGAGGTACATGCGCTTTCCAAAACAATCAGCTCTGTCACGAATCTCCTACATGTCTCAGATATAAGTGTGCTGAAACACAAGAATATAGAGTGTACTGAAACGACAAAGTCAACCAACTTTGGCCTCTTCACAATTAACATGAAAGGAACGCATTTCTTAGCGGATGGATAGATTTCAACTACTGTGTGAACAGTCCGAACGCCTCGATACGCACGCGGCTCTACTTTAGAAGAATGCTGTAGCTGTACGAGCATTTTACATTAAAATTATCGCGACACAGTATCTATTATCATTTTAATATGACTTGAAAGTGGACACCCTACATCTGTCATGTGGTAATAATCACGGAGTTATGTAATTTCGTCGTAATAACAAGCAGACTATGCGTACAGACGCTATCGCGAGCTTGATCACCTTTTTCAGTGCGATTTAGTCGAACCAAATGAGGATGGAGAGAACTATGATAGAACTATGTCGACCAGCACCGGATGAAATATTACAGTAGTTGCTGACCCAGATCACGTCAAATAGGATGTGAGACTAGCTTCACATGCTGTGATACGTGTTTAGTAGTGATTCATTGTAGTCGCTGTCACCCTACAATAGTGTATTTGTAATGTATATCCGCTTATTCGCTGGGAATGGCCGTCACGGGACACTGCGCCGCGCATCGAAAGAGGTCGCGTTAGCGTCAGAAAATGAGACCACATGCACAAAATATGCACGCGCTCAGTCATTCTCTCTCACGCACGCACGCAGGTGCACACATAAAATAAATGCGTATAACATTTTAGCTGATAGTTTTCTGTAACCACCCGTAGCAAGCCCATAGCGATCTATTTTACACCTTGAACCTGGTCGGAGATACAATTTGCAATTACGTCTGAACTGATCGTGGCAAACATATTTTCGTTCATCTCAGTAAATTATATCTTATCATATGTTTTGCGTATTGTATAGATCACATGTGTATTTCTGTTTTACAAAATTTCACACTAGAAAACGTAGGAATTTGTTTATTCATTCATCATAACGTAAATTTTATCAAATATCAATTCCAACATTGACATTTCTAGATATAGCGTACATTTGTTTAATACCTCTTGAAAAATCTAGGGATGTTATACATGTATATTATACGAAAAAGTAGCAAATGATCCAAATACAAATTGAATTTAATACACATCCATTTAAAAATTAAACAATGCTAACAACCTTTGTTAGAAATATGTATGGTTGCATTTTAAAGTCGATTGACATGGGAAAGCCATGCACTGAGCATGCACAAACGAAAATGCACGCACGTGAATCCTCACGTTAATTGTTATTAGGATATTTTTGGAAAATGTAGTAGTGGGGAACCTTATTTTTAAAGGTCTACGGACACGGTTTACAAAGTACATTAAAAACTGAAACACCGTTATGCCTTTGAATGTATACACACTATTGTAATCATTTTTATTAATTTTTTTGAAACTTCCAACGAAATATGCTTTCACAATCGTAAAATGCAAGCCGTTTCCCACCGAAGCGTTCGTCTGCTGCTTTGCGTCTCTGTGTGCTCGCGGTGATGATTTTTAAATTTGATGCATATGGCCATCTCATTATTACACGTGTGTGAATATGACGAGGCTGGCAGCACTGTTGTTTTGCTAAACAGGTTACAGAGTGCGTAAATAAACTCTTATATAAGCAGACTGTCAGTGCGTGCATGAGCCTGTGCATCAGATTCAGAGCGGAGGTGTTCCTGATCAGATTTAAGATTTGTTGCTTTACTACAAACTAAACACAAACAGATCGGGAAAAGGGGTAACTGCAATTGTATATTTTTATAGTCATAATCTGTCGTAAAACAAAAATAGTGCAATAACTAAGGCACAGACCTTCACTGAAGTATTCTGAAGTACATAATACGGCCAAAGATACTGAATACTGATATACGGCCTATAGTTTCGAGGGATGAGTAGGTCGAGTATGCGGTGAGTGCTACAAAGAAGGTCTGTTTCTATCTGCGCATTTGTAGTGTTGTTCATAGTCGACCTCTGCCCCACAATTTGTTTTCAGTGGACAGACTGCATGGTGAGTCATATAGTTGGGTTTCTAGTTAGAAAAGCCGGAGCTGCTTGGTGAAAGTTGGTTGTTGATATTAAATGTCGTTTCAGCAACAAAATCACGGTGAGAAATGAGACAAAGAAGGTAAAAAGCATGAGATCGGGACTCTGAACCCTGACACTGGCACAATAACAACAATATGAGAGATGGGTTTCACTACTGTGCACCTGTTTCAGTAGAGCAAGTTCTTGACACGTGTTTCCGAATTGTTAACGCGAAGGTTATGGTGTTGAAGAGCTAGAAACGTTAAGATCTATTTTAAGCGCCGCTTTACACTTTTTTTTTTTACAGTAGTGATATTTGCGCGAGTCGTTATCCGGTCCTTTTATAGACAAGGTAAGGTTTCGACGCAGGGACACGGTTGGTTGCTTATAGCAGTTAAGCTCTGCGTGGGTTTAATTTTTATTCTGATTGTATTTCGGGGTTATACCAGGGAAGAAAGAACCCCGTGCCAGCGATTACAAGCATGTACATCTTTGCCAGGAATAATTTTGACTTACTGGGGTCAGCAGCGACGTACTCATTCAACAGAGGCGGCCTTTGGGAGTGGCGACAAGAGCAACTGATCCAAGCCCTGCGCCTGAGGGGGCCCCCGCGATAGGAGACTCTTTTATCGCCGTCAGCTCATCATACGGCTCTCGGCCCCGCATAAGACACTCACTCAGGGCCTCGCATCCTGCTAAGGTCGCCTTTTCATTCAACCAGTGTGAAAGTGGACGTTCAAGCCTTGTGGAAACGAAACAAGCAACATGTGAACTAGAAAACGCCAACGTTTTAAAGATAATTGACATAGGAGTAAGGTTAAGGATTTAGTTAAGGCTTAGGGTTGAGGGTAGGGGTGGCGGTAGGGTTAGGGGTACGAGTAAGGGTAGGGTAACCCTGCGTCCCTTACTCGCTGGGCGAAGGAGACGAGCTGACGTCACACTATTTCCATTTCCATAACACCGCCCCTTTTAATGCAGAAACATTTATTCATGAGAGGTAAACAAAAGTGCGGTACTCAGGTTCCTTCTCTGAACTTAATATTTGGTCAAGATGGTTAGTTTGAGCGGTCTAGTATTACCGTTACTAATTTTTGGTACCGGTCAACGTGTGTGTGTGTGTGTGGACAATAAGAGGCTACAGCAGTCAACGCCAACATGTCGACCATATGCCTAAAATCAAGAAAGGTACCTAAGTAGTCACAGAATACACCCAATTACTCCTTGTCACTTGTCTTTAGACATTCGCTTGCTACAAACAGTTTACTGAAACTAAGTTCTCTTCCATAGCTTATCTGCAAAATGCATCAATAAGGCCAAAAACATCGTATTTTCAGGCCCAAATAATTAATTGCGCCTCCACCAAGAAGCTCTTCGACATCTGCAATCTAATGACTGGAATTAGCAAGGCAATGCCACTGCCCACTGCCCACTGCCTATCCTGTATTCCGTGATTATTTTATTAAAAAGACATCAGACATTCGATCATCCTTGGACTCGATGTTGGCGCCTGAAAGCATCTCTTGTGATGTTCTTCCGGGACCAAATTTTAACCAGTCTCTAAGGCTGGTGTGAAGAGGATTATTTTGAAAGCCAAGCCAAAAACTTGCCAGTTAGACCCAATGCCCACAAACCTTCTTCTTGAGTGCTTAGATATTTTACTTCGTGCCATTATTAACATTGTAAATTTCAGCTTGTCATCAGATGTTTTCCTATCCTTGTTGAAAAATGCCATGTTGAGGTCACTCCATAAGAAATCCATGCTTGATTTCAACGTGTTGAATAAATACCGCCAAGTTTCCAACTTGTCTTTTCTCTCGAAGATCATCACAGAGAAAGTAGTTTTGACACAGCTCTGGGCTTATTTACCAGAGCACCAGCTCATCCCCTAAGCTCAGTCAGCATATAGACCTTTTCACAGTACTGAAACAACTATATGCAAAGTGACCTCCGACATATTATCTGCTCTTGACAGTGGTAATGTTTCTGCCTCAACTCTGCTGAACCTGACTGCTGCATTCGACACTATCGCCCACTTTCTGCGCCTTCACAGATTTCACACCCTCTAAGGAATTTCCGGACCTGCACTATCATGGTACAACTCCTATCTCACTGATAGGACGCAGACTGTGTTTGTTGATGGTAAAACATCTCGCTCTGCTCAACTTTCTTGTGGGGTCCCCCAAGGCTGAGTACTCGGCCCAGTTCTGTAAATTATATACACAATACTACTTTCATCTTGCATCTAGTCTCACAAAGTTTCTCGTTCATCATATGCTGAAGCTTGTATTAGCGACGTCAAGGGCTGGATGGTAAAAAAACAAGCTTAAACTAAACGACGATAAAACTGAAGCTCTCTTGTGCCATTGAAGAAGACATCAACCTTCGCTCGTCAGTCTGCCCAATCACATCAAGGTGGGCGAAACCAATATCACATTCACGTCATCCGTTAGGAATCTGGGATTTATTGTCACTGATGGCATGACACTCGATAGACATGTAGCAGCTGTCTGTAGGTCTGCCTACTATGAGCTCCGTAAGATCAGTGCTATCCGTCATTTTCTCTCTACAAGCGCTACCAACACTCTTGTCTGTGCGTTTGTTCTTTCTCGACTTGACTACTGCAACTCCTTGCTGGCAGGCTGCCCCTCATCCCTCATTCAGAAACTCCAGAAAGTACAGAACTCCGCTGCACGTCTGGTGCTTAGAGCCACGAAAAGGGACCATGTCACTCCTCTCCTTCGTTTTCTACACTGGCTACCCATCCGTTCTCGCATCCAGTACAAACTGTCTGTGCTGTGTTTTAATTTCTTTGCAGGCTCCTGTCCTGATTATTTCTCTGAACTTCTCATCCCTTACTCTCCGGCCAGACAACTACGCTCTTCGTTGGATGACCGTATCCTCTCTGTTCCTCTCACCAGAACAACAACATATGGTCACAGGATTTTTGGTTACTGTGCAGCAAAACAATGGAACTCTCTCCCTTTCCATATCCTCCACCTTCCTACAACTGAATCCTTCAAATCTGCACTGAAAACGCACCTCTTCCTTGAGCATTACTCCTAACACAGTCCACACAATGCTCGTCCTTCTTACCCTCCCCCTTCTGCTCTTGCTAATTTCCTATATTTTCAATGTTCTGTTACTTGGCGTCTTTTTGTGTTTTCCATCTTTGTTTTCTGTTTGTCGTCAGTATTGTCGTTTATTCTTACGCCTTCGTGTTCTATCCATTTAGTCCATGTCTCTTCCTTGTTTTAATCGCTAAGAGCATGCTCTCTATGAGTGTGAATATGCGCTATAAAAATCTTCATTTATTATTATTATTCATATGCTGATGACACGCAGCTGTACTGCTCCATTTCACCGTCTGAGTTTCACTCCAGTACTAGCACCATAGAAGCGACGTCAAGGAGTGGATGGTAACAAACTTAAACTCAATGATGACAAAACAGAAGCCCTCCTATGCTCGAGTAGAGGAAATCAATCTTCATTCGTATGTCCGCCCAATCACACCAACATTACCTTTGCGTCATTCGTCAGGAATCTGGGATTTATTGTCACTGCAGACATGAACATTGATAAACAAGTTAAAGCTGTCTGTCAGTCTGTCTATTATGATAAACAAGTTACAGCTGTCTGTCAGTCTGCCTATTCTGAGCTACGTAAGATCAGTGTTATGCGCCACATTCTCTCTGCACGGGCTACCAACACTCTTGTCTATTTGTTCTTTCTCGGCTTGATTACTGTAACTAATTGCTTGGCGGCTGCTATCAATACCTTCTTCACAAACTCCAGAAAGTACAGAACTCCGCTACCCGTCTGGTGCTAAGAGCTAGGAGACGAGAGAAAGTCTCTCCTCTCCTTCGTTTTCTGCTCCCGCATTCAGTACAAATGTTTTATTTTCTTCGCTGGCTGCTGCCCTGACTACTTCTTTGAAATTCTCATCCCTTACGGTCCAGCCAAACAACTCCGCTCTTTGTCTGATGACCGTCTCCATACTGTTCCTGTCACTAGAACAACAATATATGGTCACAGGATTTTTAGTTACTGCGCAGTGAGGCAGCGGAACTCTATCCCTTTTCATATCCGCCACCTACCCACTATTGAATTCTTTAAACGTGCACAGAAGGCACCTCTTCCTTAAGCGTTACTCCTAACACTTGTATTCCTCTTCAGTACTGTTGTTTATCCTTACGTTTTTCATATGTTGTTTGTTCTTCTGCCTCTTGTATGTGGCCCATGTGTCGTTCTTGTTCTTAAGCACTAAGAGCATACTCCTCAGAAAAGACATTTAGCAGAAACGTTTGATGGATTGTGCTAAAAGGATGTGGTGTATGGGTGTGGCACTTTTCAATGATTTTAAAGAAGTAGTTAATGCTTGCGTACTGAGTTAACTTTCTTGTATTCTTTTGGTCCTTGTATTGTGGTAATAATGTCCAAAAATAACGTTTAAACTTTCATTTCCACACACACACACACACACACACACACACACACACACACACACACACACACACACACACACACAGCGTAATGCAAAGAATAAACCAAGCATTTTAAAACCTTAAAACGTTTGTTTAGCTACATCACATACATTATTTATTGTTAATAATCATAGCAAAATAATGTTGATATAATAGAGATAAGAAAGATTATAATGTAGAAATAATGTAATGTACATTTAAGAAATAAACAACAATTTACTGTGGAAAGGAAAAAAGGAACACGTAACTCCTTCAGTCTGTGGATAAGTACAGAATACACACGAACAAAATGCATACGCACAAAATAAATCTCTTTATCCTCCTCTGTATTAGCAACCTTACTATTTCTCCTCATTACATTTCTAGATTTTCCTAAAAAGCCTCTTTTGGCAAGGAATTTGGATTTTTAAAATTTTTTTATGACTTTATTTCGAACTTTTCTATGATTCTGTGATTTAAAATTGCCAAACAATTTGCATATTATTCACCTCCAAATTTTATTTGGCTAATAGGTTCTGTTGGTAAAGTGGACTTTGATATGCATATGACGGAAGTATATCGCTGATAAAAAGTAGTAATATAGTTGACCTCGCGCAACACATTGCACTTAAAGATAAAGAAAGGAAGGTTTATATTTGTTTTGCTTGTGTTATATATATATATATATACATATATATTTTCAACCCACGAGGAATATAGCAAAAAGAAATACATAATTTGAATCCCATTTCCGTGTCAGGACATTGATGATCTCCCATAATTTATTCCAATGTCGTTCACGAATCATTCTAAATAGCGTTTAATCACCGAACTCACGTCCACATCCTTTCCTTCCTCTTCACAATCCCTGACAACCTCTCTAGGCTCCCTAGAATCTCTTCTTCACAATACAGCGTCAGACTCGCTTCTTCACTTTATATAAAAGAGACTTCTTTTTTTGTAAAACAGGACAATCAACCAAATACCATAAAAATCGAAAGTTCAACGCCAGGTGAAGAGAGATAGAAAGTGTGAGTGCGCATGCGTGTTAATTATGATAATTATTGATAATCATAATTTTATTCAACTGTTGCTGTCTGACCTTAAGTGAGAAAAAATCATTACAAAGATTTGCATTGAGAGCTATACAAATCTTTTGTTAAACAAGAAAGAATAACAAGTATAAAAGAGCTGTACACTGAATAGCAAAATGTGTGTATTTGTGTGTATGTGTCCATAAGAATTTATCAATATGTTTTATACAAGCTAGCACAGCGAGTGTGGACATTGGTGCAGTTTCCTGGAATTCAAGCCTTTGAAGAAAGAAGCGTCCATTGTAAAGTACAGGTCTTTAGGGTCCAGTTTGTATCAACACAGTCAGACATATAGAAGCAACGAGAAAGAGAATCGCGTTGTCAGAAATGGTACCAGTGGCTGAAGTGGAACCTGGAAATTAAAATTAATTTAAATATAAGTATCAACACAAAAATTTAAACATTTTAAAAATGAAACAGTACTTCGCAAATAATAATTGGTAAGATCTTCTGCTTTTAGACCAGCTTTTATAGAAGTTGTAGCCGCCTCAGAATTTGTGACGAAAATAAAACCCTCAAAGAAAAATTTTGTATTGCTTAGTGTCCGTAAAGTCTGTCAACTGTAAGTGGTTCACCATTATAGAACTACAGTAAGTTTTAGAGATAATAAAACTGTTAATTTCAGTACTAATAATGAAATATATAATTAAAATCATAATCACACACACTGCACACTTGTTATGTGCCTGAAATAACACAAAAAGAGAACTATTTAAAATTTTCACCATTAACGGTAGACAGTTAAAACAAAAATACTATCTCTTTAAAAGTTCACTTAAAATTCAAGTGTCATAACAGAGCATACTAAATATGCACAACCTTTCGCTACAGACAATTCATACATAGTCTGCCTTGCTTCAGTTCCTATTTCTTACCATAACCACAATGGCTTAGAAGTTGTTGAATTCTGTCAGCCGAGCAGAACGTACTCTCAGGTGATGAAGTTTGGATTGGTGCCCTGCCTGAAATAATAAAAAAAAAGAACTTTAAAAAATATTACCATTCACGCTAGTCATTAAACAGAAACAGAGAATCCTATTTATTTAAAAAAAGTAATATAAGCTATCTATTATTCTTACCACTACAATGGCTTAGAAGCTAATTCTGTAAACTGGATACAAATTTCAGCCAAGCAGAGCAACTTGCTCTGAGTTGATGAAGTTTGGGTTGGTGCATGGCCTGAAATAGTAAAAAAGAGAAATTTAAAAATATTTGCTATTCACGCTAGTCATTAAACAGAAAAAGAAAACCTTATTTCTTTTTTTAAAAAAAATGTTGCAAGCTGTTGGTGCGTAGAGCTTTTGTATGAACAAAGTCAGAGTCAACAGACTAATACTCAGTGAAAAACTTTGGTTATATAATACCTATAATATCCAGGGTACCCAACATTGCCTGGTTTGACATGCAGCTGACTTTTCTGCGTAAACTTTTGTTTAATTTTACGACCAGCTTTTGATCACAGCACCTCATTCAAGTCCAGCTCATTCATGAAGTGATTTACATGGCTCAGTGTAGGGAAACAGTGGATACTAAATAAATTGTAAGTTCTGGTGGTATTTGCTGGAAAGTCCCATAGAACATGGTGTATGCTGCAATTATTTTAGTATCATCAGAAATAACTTTAATTCACAAAGTTCTCTAAAAATATTCCCTTCAATTATTTTGCCAGGCTTTGCAGTGATAAATCAACTGTATATGCTACAGGATTTCCACAATTGCTTGTAAAATGTGATCTTTTATACATCACCGAAACATCAAACATTCATATTTAATATGTCCAGCTCGATGGGACCCTGACAGCGATCTGTTATAACGCAGGACAACGAGCAACTGATTGGTGCTGAACAAAAGGGCGTCTTCTGCCTGGAGCAGTTTAGGATGAAGAATGAAAACTTTCAGCTGCATGTTGATCTTTCAACAACATGGAATTCCATTTCTGAACATCATACAACTGCCATGACAAATCAAGCTAAACTGAATTGCACTTCATCATACCCAGTTTCTAATCATCAATTACAAGGGATTCTTTCGTTGGAAATGGAGATCAACATTCAGCTGCGTTAAATACATGTATACATAATCTTTCTACAAATAATTTTAAAGTGCCTGCCTTGCCTTTAGTGTCTACTATTCTTACTGTAAACACTGTGGCTTATAAATTGTTTGGTTCTGCAAACTGTATAAAATATTCCACCTTTCAGAACAACTTACTCTCAGTTGATGAAGTTGGGGTTGGTGCATGGCCTGAAATAATAATAAAAAAAGAAAACTACTAAAAAATTCTCAAAACTTAAGGTACATATTAAAAAGAAACAGAAAACTTGCTTTAAAAAACTCACTTGTAATTCAACTTTAATTGCAATCCAATTTTTTTTTAAGAAACATGCAATCTTTACTAAGGCATAATAATTGCTAAATATCTCTGCTATTACCTTTTCTACCTTAATGCTAGTTTTAAAGCAGCAGAAAATGTATGTAAAATAAATTGAAAGAAGCTTTTGTCTCTATACGCCTGATTGTATTTTACTAGTTTACATCCTGCAAAAACCTCAAATGTTGACTTTCCTAAGTAACATCTTAAAAACTAGAAAGAAGTAAAAATCTTTACTAGATTGATGACAGAGTTCAGAGTTAATAATATGAAGATTTAATTAAATTTACTATCTACTCTGGAGTGGAGGCTTTAGAATTTTTGGATCAGGCCTTCGTTACAAGAATATATAGGCCTTTTGTATATCCAGGTATATTTTACAATAAAAATATGTCTAGCTTGAACAGAAATGCTTGACAAACTCACTTGGATGACACATTTATTTATAAAAATAAAATTATATGCTTGCAGCTAGGCAGAAGGCATAAGAAGTCATTTTTGAAGTTTCTGTTTTACGGCATTTACAACTTCAATGAATATAACTTTCAGGCATAGTTATTCACTTGTATGGGAGAGATATGGAAGAAATGACTCCCCTGAGTCTTTGAAGGTCTTTGTAGAGAAAATTAGCTCAAAATTTCCTAGAGAGACAGTCACATAATAATTTTTCTGAATATCTCTGAATGCTCTCTCTCTCTATCTGTTGTGTGTGTGTGTGTGTGTGTGTGTGTGTGTGTGTGTGTGTGTTCGTATGCGTACACTCATGAGGGAGTTAGGGAGGAAGGGAAGAGAAAGTTAATATGTCTGTGGTTGTGCCTGAAGCAGTATAATGTGTACAGGTGTACAACATTGATGATGAAGGGACTAAAGCTAGTCACATTTCGTTCTTTCAGCACTCAAATGACAGGTAGCTAGATGATAAAGAAAATATGGTGTAAATTGAACATATATATGCATATCTTACTTCTTTTTTTATTTGATCTATGGGGCAAAGAGCATGGGAGGGTGAAAATGACTTTCAAGATAAGTAGTAAATAGTTGTTATATATATATATATATATGTAATTTAGAAAATTATCTTTACCTAAAAATACATTCTACTCGCAATATTCTTAAGAAGCAAGCTAATTAAAATTTTTGTCTCTTTTGAAAATAATGTCTTATATGTACAACCAGTAATTATTTTTTGCCGTTGAGCATATATATTATAAAAATTGAAGCCATCGAGTGGTGAGGTTTGGTGTTGCACATCTTTGCTCACCTTCAATGTCTTCAATTCGTTCTTTCTCAGTGCTAGCTGCTGGCGCAATATTCACCAAAACAAGTCACAACTTTCTCATTTAATTTTACCATCAGCCTTGAAGGAAAGTGTGGTTTAAAATATCACTGCTATTTTTAAATATTTCGGAATCCGCTAGTTTAATATGACAAACACAGAGAACAGATACTGTACTAAATGTATTTGTAATTTCGAAGGTAAGCAGTTATTAGCATAAGCGCACTCCTTTCCTAAAGCACAAAAAGTGCAGCGAATCTCTGCTTTTCGAGAATAAAAGACAGTTTGCGACAGGCAGGAGAGCACGGTGTGACAAGATGTTAAAGTTAAAATTAATGTATATTGCTATCTCTGAGGTCCAACCGTCCAAGCTTTCTTTGTCGTGGTCAAACACGTGGCAACTTGATTGCTGACTGGTCTATCTCATAAAGATGTCAGTCTATACATCCAATTGCTCCATACCCCGACCATTTAATTCCCATGCAATTCCATCCCGTCCAGTCTTCCAGAAACCGCTTTCCCCTCTTGTCGTGTCAGTAGCAGCAATGCATTCCGGCCCATGGATGGAAGTTGATGTCATCTTAGTCACTGGTCTCTTAACCAAAACAGGGTACTACGTAATTTCCCTGTGCCTTGATTGTGGGCGTCAAGACAAGGAGCAATTTAATGAAACCGTAGACATATTAATATTTATGTCATAACACATCTAGAAACTTTTCTTGCTCCTCCCTTCTTCATCGTGAAACAAATATACGTTACACGAAGCTCCTTTAAAAACACATTCAAATTTAAGCAATTAAGTGATTATTCGAAAAACTAATGTTGCAGCCACCACAAAACTATACACAGCAGCATATGTGGCAGCTTTCTTGAACGCAACTATCGCACGATAAGAAAGATTTCGAGATTTAGTGTGCGAAACAGTCACTGTGGGTTTAAGGTCGTTTACTTCTGCGGGAGCCACGCATTACCAAAGATTTAGGTAAAACTGTGGGACAATACAGCTCATATATATATATATATAGCTTGTCTCAAAGATGGCATATTTAACAAAAATAATAATTCGGTTCAGATATTTATTTCAAACTAATGATCACACACTTTTATAAGAACTTACCATCATCACTCACTATTCCAAGAGTGATAGAGGCTGAGCCTTTGTCACCACTGTTCTCCACTGAACACCTCTATTGCCTTTGGGAGTCAGCAAGTGTAAGGAGGAGTGTTAGATAGCAGACCTGACGATAGTAACATGTGCCTGGCACTAGGGTAGGTGTGTCCATTCTGATGTCACTGTTCCGTGTGTATGTGCGCCAACCGTACATCGGATTATTGTACTCCCACGTCCACTGCACACAGTTCTGTTGAATGAAATTTCTTAAGAGGTTTAAATACAGACAAAGTATAACAAAAGTACTAACCTCTTCACACAAACGTTTCTGATGTAATAAGAGTACTGAAATAGAATCTGAAAAATGTCACACTCAGCAGTAACATACTGCTGGTTCAAGTACAATCCTGTGTCGCACACATGATTGTACTGTGAGTTTGAAATGTTTGGGCCATAAGTGGATCAGAACCTTTAGACCTTTTCGCTTAGGTGATTGCAGTTTTGCAGTCAGTAGCCTGGGATGAGAAAAAACAAGCATGAATACTCATCAGCCAGTAAAAGTAATGCTAAAAACTTTTAGGTATAAGTACTCAAATGCTGGTTTATATTATTTTTGCATAAACCGATTGTCTGCATATATTTTTCATAAAAACCTAAACATTAAAGAATAATGAATACATGGCTTTTCTTAATGAAAAACTCACTGATTTTAAACGATCCGAAAATCGCATTATGCCCTACTGTGTAATATGTTCTCTGAATATGAAATGCCAAGCGGCCCTTTTTGTTCTGTAAGATGGTGGCTGAACTTGTTCAAAAAACGTATGGCTCTGTTGACAATATTTGACATTAATATCTATATACTCTTGTCATCACAGATTGACTCATCGTTTGGGCCTGGATGGATTCGATTTTCAGTGATAGGTCGATATTATAGCTATGATTCCATGGTTTGAGTCAAAATGACAGGTGACAAATAGAACAATTACTCTCTTTCAAAGTGTTCTTAATTTTTTTACATGATGCCGAAAATCGTAATATAGGGTTAGCTAATGACCAAAAGCAGTCTATTTTAAAATCTACTGAATTAATTTTTTTCAACAAGCAACTTTTGCATAAAGTAGAGCATAAGCAATTGGTCGTAAGTTGGATTTGGGAGGTATTCATAATAGAGTTGATGTTTATATAGCAAAAGATACTTATGAAAAACTTCGGGTTTGTGACTAAGAGAGGGTTTAAAATCGGTAAGATCTTAATAAAGAGGCTTTACTGTAGCAGTCTCTTACTGCAGATTTGCTTTCTTTTATTTCAGTATCACCCTTTACCAATATCACCATTCACCTGCCAGCTCGCGGAACCTTTCAGACATGGTGCGAGCTTTAATAACCCTACTTTAAAAGGGCGAGAGGCTAACTCTCAAACTATTAAAAATATCATAATCAATGAGCTCACAATTTTATGTTTTAAGTTAAATGTATTTAAAAATCTTGAAACCTAAGGAAACAAATTATTTGACCCTTTTGGGTGCATTTCAAATAAAATTGCGTTTAAAAAAGTTATTTTACTTATTTTATTCATTGTGGGAATTACAAAATACCTTTGTTACTTGACTGTAAATGCCGATAATTGCATTACACATTAATTCCACAATTGTGTTGACTGTGTAGATTTCATTGTCAGGAGAGACTGACATGCTGATGTTGCCAGGTGGAACTGAAATCAAAACATGAAATTTATCAAGAATTGGATCGATTAAGTTTGTTTTTTTTTGCAGTATTAAATCTTTTGCTTTTTTTCTTTGTTCACAATTATGCTTTTCATACAAAAACACTCATTTAAAAAAAATCCATCCTCTTTTGGATAGTTTGACTGATTATAAAACTATTTTGTAGATCACTAGATGTCTTTACTACTAAGATTTTTGCATCAAAAATTCTCATTTTACATGCCAAATAACAGGACCTGACCAAGATGGATATCTGTTTTTTTAAGTGTGGTATAATATCATTAACAATATTTGATAACGACAGTTAACCTGATGTAAATTAAAATAATAGTATCAACATTAATAATCATGTGAAAGATAAGTAGCCTACCTATGACTGTGAAATTCTGAAAGTCCAGTGTGATAGCATCTGCAAGTGTGTGTGTGTACAAGCATGTGCCTGACCAGCAGGAGTGGGTCAAGGCTGCTACCCATATTTTAAGTGTGTTCTGATATAATCTTTGCCTTTAGAGAGATCACTGATAGTAGACAATTGCTATAATATTCCTTGCAAGAAGTAATAAGACGGAAGAAAATCAACTTGCCTGTGACTGTCAAATTCTGAGTGTTATCTAAAGTCGTTGTAACTGGTTTAGTATAAGTGCCACTATTATAGGTAATGGCACAGCGATATACACCAGCATCTTTGCAGTCCGGCTGCGTGAGAATCACCTGAAATGATTTCTGAGCTACACCACCTGAAAATGTTGCTGAATTAGCTGGAAGACCCCCTTCTGAAGCTGGCACCAATGTTGCCTGTGGAGACGATGAATCAGCTGAAGCTAGTGTCTGCTCTTGATAAGGCTGTGAACTTGTGAAGCGTGACATTGTCATAACATACACAGAATGGGCAGTAGCCGTACTTGGAATGCTACAAGTAAGTGTAACGGACTGATGAGTACCACTCAAGCGCAGATTACTTGGAACCACCTGCATTTGAGCAAGTCCACCTGTAAAATAAGATGTCATAAATGCACAGCTTATTGCTGTGACATTCAATGCATGTGAATAAATTATCTGGTTATGGCTTTGTCTGTGTACATGCCCCTGTTTATGCTTTAGAATTTTTTTCGTACTGGGCACTGAAAAAGGCTTTTGACAAAGAAATGTTATAAGAACATTTGATCTTTATCCAATAATTATAAAGTGAAACCAACCAACCAACCAACCAACCAACCAACAAACAAACAAACAAACAAACAAACAAACAAACAAACAAACAAACAAACTGGTGTGTGCGTATCCGTGTGTTATACAAAATGTGTCTGGAAAAACACCCTTAATAAGGAAGCCGTGTATCAAGATCATACTCCTGGAAATCGAAATGAAAGATTCTACAGGAATACTTATGAATTTTTGGATTCCATATTACATCGTCTGCTTAAACTAATCCAAACCAAACTACCATATCATCCAACGCAAAAAACTAAAATATCCCCATCACGTGTTTCATTAAAGGCATTAAAAGACAACGCTAGCGCTCGGCGAAAGTCGCTGGAAATAGAGCACAAAGTATCACAAAAACATATTCCGGTGGTATTTTATGACAAAGATGCATGAAAGATTTTATATTAATATTTGTCTCTTAACATACCTAGATTTATCGAGAAATCAGAAAGTGACGAAAGGGAAGTATTTCTAAAAATAATGTTGACATAAGCTGAATTCAAAGAGAAAAGATGCAACAGACCAGGACACGATGTGCTGTTGCTGAATGTTCTCTTTGACACTCAGAAGGAGTTAGTTTGTACTCATCAAGGAAATCCTAAAGATAAAGGCAGCAAACGCCAGTTGATTAACTTTGTTCAGAAATGTGTATATACAGGTCTCTGCTTTGTTCAAACCTAACGTGCAAACTTCGTACTTAAATGGTACTAGAGAATTTGTTCAATACATTTCAAAAGTGATTGTTATCCAGTCATTCATACAGTACAAGCAAGTCTTGGATTTTCAGTAAAACGAAGAGATCTTCATACAGCAGTGCCAACTATACAAAAGCACGAGCTGTTAAAATAACCTACGAGTGCTGGTAAAAAGCTTAAACAAAGATCAAGCATCAGACCTGCAACATCAACGGCTTCTACACCGTCTGTTATACAGGTATCATTGTGACACAGTCACAAACACATCATCAGTCGTATCTTTATCCAGCTCAGTGCTTTAAAACAGCTGACAGTGTGAGGGCACCATTTATGTGCATGCTCGAAACAGCTAAAAAGAATTGAGGATGATAAATGTATAAGGAACTTAAACGGGAACAGGTGCCAGCATCAGTAAAGAGATAGTAAATTTTGCATGCAACTAACTGAGGAAGAAATATATTTTTACAACGATAAATATATATCAAATTATTATGTTATATTTTTAACGGTAAAAAAGTCATTATCAGCAGTCAGTTATAACTATAAAATAAAAATCCTATGCTGAAAATTAACCATTAAATAAAAACATGAGTTTATCTTAGTCAAAGGCACGTTTAAATGTATTTATATTTTATTAACAATAATACACGTGGAAGAATTTAACTTATGCGCTCACTTAGTAACAGAAAAAATACACTGTAGACACCCATGGTTGTTGCCCATTAAATTTTGATATGGAGAAGATTTTCACTACCAGACTGTTGAGTGAATTCACTTTGGACCTTTTAATTATATTTTTAAACTTCAGTTGGAGCTCTTAAAAAAATCTGTAGGGTTGTATTCCAAAATCAACCTGTTCATTTTCTGGAAGAAAACGCTTCTTGAACGCGACAACCTGAGGGACGTTTCTTCATTTGACTTGAAGATTTGCTGAATGAGCTGAACGTAGCACTCCCTGTTACAAATACTACTGGTGCGTATGAGATCTCTTCAGTATTGAAGAGTAATTTTCTCCTGCTTTCCTAGTGGCAGGTGAGAATGCCGATGTTTGAAGGCTTATATCTTGAAAATGAAAAATAATTATGTACTAATATTTTGGGAATTATTTTAAAATGAACTTAACCCGATCATTAAGATAAAAACGTTGCACTCGGCTTGTCCTTGAACGGCTCTCAACTCCAAGCTAATCCCTACCGCGCTCCCCTCTCAAAAATAGATCATACCCGCTCTCCCCTCTGACAAAATAACATAGACCCGCCAGCGTTGTACCCTAATAATAATAATAATAATTCCTTTTATTCGCCAAGTGACATAGCACGAGGAACTTGACTTGATAATGGCCACATTTTACCAACAATAACTCTCCCATACACACAGATATACGCACAGTAGACCCACTCCCATTCACACAATCACTCTCTGGCGTTCACTAGGTATGCCAGTGGTTGTGATCGAGCAGTCCCACAGTTTCTTGCAAGAGTGAGAATATATGCCTGGAACACCCCAACCCTACACACTGATCCCCAAGCCCCTTGGGGGCATGTTGATCAATCGGGTCTGGCTCGGGCAACCATGGCGACACGATGATGTGCCTGACTGTTTTGACTGTTTTGTCTCTCGTTTTCTGTTTGTTAGTTGAGAGAGCCAAAGGTGCACCTGCGTACAGTCGTGAGGATCTACCCTATAACGAAATTGTGCCTTTGTTTGTTATAAAATTAACTCCAATATTTTCTTCTTTCGCTGGTCGATAGTCAATGTTCTAAGACGCCAGTTTCAAACCCCTGTCTCTTTTTAAACACGCCTGACGAAGATGGTTCATTTTTATTTCAGAAAACTTTTCAGAAGCAAACAATACTCACCTTGAGAAACACATGCAGTAATGAAAGCTAGTACTTCAATTACTTTGAGAGCCATGAGGCCCTACGCTTCACGACCACATACAACACCTGGGCGAAGTTTTGAAATGGCGGAGAAGTATTTCAGCGGCACACCTGGAATCCCTGCAACAGCGACAGTTCAAGGTAACAACATGTTTGCGATGTACATTCTAAAACAATCAGTTCCGTCACTAATCTCCAACATGATATAAGTGTGCTGAAACAGAAGAATATAGAGTGTACTGAAACGATAAAGTCAATCAGCGGATTGTCAACTTTGCTCTCTTCACAATTAAATTTGAAAGGAACGCATTTCTTAGCGCATGGATATATTACGACTACTGTGTGAACCGTCTAAGCGCGTCAACACGCACGCGGCTCAACAAGAGAGGAATGTTGTACCTGTACGTACATTTTAAAATAAAAATGTCGGCCACAAGAACAGTTACACTTAGTTAAATACACGCGAATCAAATAGTGGCTGAAAGTTGTATGACGGCGCACAGTTCTATCTTAATCTTTACTATATGTACACATGTTTATTAGTAATAGTCCAACGTTCATTACTCGTGTACTAGTACTAGAAAGTGAGTTTGCCGCTTACCTCTTGGGAAAAAATTTCCTGGGTAGAGGCACGTTTATTAGAGAGTTTGAGATTCAGCGCTTGCACGACGCGTGCGGGAGCGGCAACCTGTAGCGTCACGGGAATTTGCGCCCTACATCATCACATCCACAAAATCCAACCAATAGCTTTCTCATAACGGGTAGGTTTAGAGGCTCGCCGTTCTCGTTGCCGCACACGTCTCCCTACGCGTCGTGGATCTCAAACTCTCTATTGAATTTTTCATAACTACATGTAGTTCAAATTTTTTGCACTATTACTGTATCGGGGATAAATTCGATAAACCAAATTTTAGAATGTAGCTCTAAGATTTTCGCTACCTGAAAAACTGCAACAACAAAGTGTGCATAACGTAAATACATAATGTGTATAACATTTTCTTTTGGACATCCTTTTTGAAACCACTTAAGCTTCACAATACGGTATCTCGTAATTAGGCCTGTGAAAAATTGTCGTTTAAGGCTCATCCAGTTTATGTACGGTCTTCAGGTTATTGACTTTTATAGTCTATCCTGAAAATTCTAAATCTGTGTGTATATATCCGCCACCTGTCTACCACTGAATCATTTAAGTGTGCACTGAAACACAGCTCTCCCTTGAGCATTACTCCTAACAGTCCACACAATGCTAGTCCTTTTTCACTCCCGTACTACTTTGCTACTTCCGTACTTGTTTTCTTCTACTAAATCGTGTTACTCTTAGTTCTTGTTACCTGATTCTTCTTTGTGTTTTTTATTTTTGTCTTTTATCTTTTATTAGTCATCAGTACCTACTGTTGTTTATTCTTCCGTTCCTTCGTATGTTGTCCATGTCTCTTTCTCGTCTTAAGCGCTAAGAGTGCGCCCCATGCGGGCGTGAGGACGTGCTATACAATTCACGCATTTACTATTATTCAGGCAAGAGACCAATCGATCTGATTCCTCAGATAGAAATATAAGCTTGATACATCACACATACAACACAGTTGCGTTATCGCAGATGTTATGGTAGACAGAAAATAAAACTGAAGATTGTGAAAGAATATTACATTTATATAGCGAGGTCACGCTTACATAGGAGCATGCACTAAGCGCTTGATACAAAAACTAGATTATTGTGTAGCACAGAGGTGGGGAACCTTTCTCATGTCAAGGGCCATTTGAATGTTCATAACGTTATTTCCGGGTCATGCAAAACTAATGATCTCAAATATAGTCTGCTATATTTAGTCAAGCCGTAGTCTCACCACAGTGCTTTAACACTTTCAAAACATGTATACTCTCAGCCTGTCCTCTGAGTTACCGCAATACAGGCAGACAGACCGTGGCTAGCCGACAAGAAGCATATTCGTGTCTGTCCCCATTTTCCGTGTGCCGTGTAACGCGTTTTGATGGTTGCGTCGGTATTTGTGCTCGCGTTCACCAGCTTTCGCATGAATATTAATCTGTACAGCTTGAAATAAATCAGCAAAGATTGGCGAAAATGCCGATGATTTTTTAATGGAATGTAAGAGACCTAGAGCACAAAAAGATAACGCAAAATATCCGTCAAATTTGAAATAAAGTAGCTCGACCCACGTGCAAGACACCATATGTGCTTCCCTAGGTAAGCGTGAAAGAGCAGTTTCTGCTGTATCTGGTGGTATATGACATAGCAGTGTCGATTTTATGATAGCCGAGCTCTTGCCCGGGCAAGAGACCAACCTTTCGCTCAAAAGCTGGTACGAGCGGACAGTAACAATGGCGGCTAACCAATGTAAGTAATGCTAAGGCAGCGGAGCAGATTTAGGAGACTCACTCATTTTGTGCTAAAATTTAATAACCTATCATGTGTCGTTGTTTATAAACAAAGTAAATCCCATTTCACACAAGCATTCGTCCATTAAGTGTTCAGTCAGTCGTCCCTTGCCTGGCACCTGGTGTTGGGGGGAGCACATGGATAGACGCGGCAGCTGACAGGGCCCGCCACTCTTGCCTATTGTGGGCGATAGTCAGCAGGTCCTGTACAGGACGACCAGTCCAGTCTGACGTTCGTAAGCCAGTTCTTTCTCTGACCACCGCGGCGTCGGCCACCCTCCAAGGTGCCTTGAAGGATATTCTTCGACAGGGTGTCGTGCCGGGTTACATGGCCAAAGAAGACCAGCTTACGTCGTTTGACTGTTGATAGTAGAGGTTCCTGGTGTCCTACGAGTGTGGCAATCTTGTTTCTTACAAAGTCGTTGGTTTTATGTTCTTTGTATGAGATCCGGAGCAGCCTCCTCAGACACTTGTTCTCGAATGCCTGGATTCTCCTTTCCGTTTCGGCGAGCACGTGTCGCATCCGTAGAGCAGGATCGGCACTAACAGGGATTTGTATAGTCTGTACTTGGTAGTGAACCTAATCTTGTGGCTATGCCAGATCCTATCTAGCCTAGCCATTGCTGCTGTTGCTGTTGCGATCCTGATGCGGATATCTGGCGTGGAGCTGCCGTCCTTGGAGAGGGTGGCTCCCAAGTACTTGAAGCTACTTACCTCTTCGAGCTTTACCCCGTTTATATAGATCTCTGCTTTGCCGTTACCATTTATCATAACTTTGCTCTTTTCAGTGCTGGTCTCCATTCCATATGCGTTTGAGCTGTCTGTCAGTCTGTTGGTGAGGTCTTGCAGTTCCGTGTTTGTACCTGCTAAATTAAGTGTTCGAATGAATATTGACCTGAGTACTCCCGTATATTTTCGTCAGCGTGTCCCTGTAAGAAATGAGGACGATAAAACTGTAATAATTGGTTCAATTGATCAACAAAACCACGTTTCGCCTCACGCAAAGCTCCCAAACGAATTTAACAATAATTTAAATTGCAAAATTGCTGGTCGTTATAATAAGCGTTAAAAAGTAGGAGCAAACTCAGAAACTCAGCGATTTTATCAAAAGCTTATTAATTCAGCATGCTAATTTCCTGAACAGTTGAGGATAAGCATAGAGTTATAATGCACCTTTAAATTTAGCACAGGAACTATTTTATCAGCAAAGTTTCTTATCTTTAAAGGGCCACGGACACGGTTCACAAGCTACATCAAATACTAAAATACCGTTTCTTTTATTACACAGTGCACGTTCGCAGTCCATCAGAGGCAGCATCGGTAGTCTTCTTCTGTAGTAATGATGGTGCGCAAGTCTACGATGATAATTGTAACTCATGGTTATGATGACGATCATAATAGAAAAGTGTGCGTGCGCGTGATTTGGTATGTGCACGTGAAATCATGCGTGCATAATTTATGTGAGTGCGCGGATGAAGGAACGTCTGCAGCTGTGCGTAAGTGAACGCTTGTATCACCAGACTGTAAGCCTGTGCATCAGATTAAGAGTGGTGTTCCTGATCAGATTTACGATTTTGTTGTTTTACTACAATCTAAACAATCTAAACATAAGCATGATGAAAAGGGGCAACCACACTCGTATTTTTTATAGTCATAATCTGTCGTAAAGCAAAAACAGTGCAATAACTAAGGCACAGACCTTCACGGACGTATTCTGAAATTCTAAAGTACATAATACGGCCAAAGATACTGAATACTGATATACGGCCTACTGTTTCGAGGAGTGAGTAGGTCGAGCTTGCGGTGAGTGCTACAGAGAAGGTCTGTTTATATCTGCGCATTTGTAGTGTTGGGTTTTCCATAGTCGACCTTTGCCCCACAATTTGTTTTCAGTGGGCAGACTGCATGATGAGTCATATAGTTGGGTTGTTAGTAAAGCTGGAGTTGCTTGGTGAAAGCTGGTTGTTGATATTACGTCATTTCAACAACAAAATGGCTGTATCACGGTGAGAAATGAGACAAAGAAGAAACTTGAATAAGGACCTTGATACTGGAACAATAACAACAACAATATGAGAGACGGGTTTCACTGTGCACCTGTTTCAACAGAGCAAGTTCTTGACACGTGTTCCCAAACTGTTAACGCGAAGGTCGCGGTGTTGTAGGGCTAGAAACGTTGAGATCTATTTTAGGCGCCACTTTGCACTTTATTCAGTAATGTGGGTATGGGAGAGATATTTGCGCGGATCATTATGCGGTCCTTATATAGATAAGGCGAGGTTTCGACAAAAGACACGGTTGGCTGCTTAGCAGTAAAGTGTTGGGTGCTTTTAATTTTTATTTTGATTGTATTTCGGGGTTATACCAGAGAAGAACGAACCAGTTTCAGTGATTATAAACATGTACAATAGGGTGTAGTGATGCCAGCGATTTTGACACACATTTGAGGTTTTGTACAATTCACTAACCTGATTAAAAATATGAAAAAACTTTTTGCTCTGTAATGAGCAGAACACCTCCATATTTCCACAAGAAATGTCCTTCAGTTAGAATTAGGATCTGCTATGTTTACTTGAAATGTTTTGCATTTAAAATTATTATTTCCTGCATTACCTAAAGTAGTTTTATTTCCTTAACGGATACTTGTTTGTTGTAGATATTTATTACGTGGTATTCTATGAGCTCAGCGCATTAGCGACGAAATTAATAATAAGTGCACAAATGTGATGTTTGCATGTGTATTAGTGATGTATCTTTGTGTGGTGTATATTAGGTGATCTACACGCACGTGGCGTGCACGTGTAAGGCCCAAATTTAATATTATTATGTGGCATTCATATATGTGATATACCCTTTTGATGCATATGTAAGTGACTTATATGCATGTGATGTACCCGTGTGATGTATATGTAAGTCAGCAAGTGATCAGCTGGAACGAGGCATAGATTCTGGTAATGCTGATAGCATTTACAGTGCAATTGAAAAAAGGGGAATTACAGACAAGATCATGGCAGTTGGAGCCGACAGCACAGCTGTGAACACTGGGCACCGCTGTGGGGCAATACATCTGTTAGAGCTGAACACTAGTCGCCCGTTGCAGTGGTTCATTTGCTCTTTACACTTGAACGAACTTCCATTCCGCCAGCTCTGCAAAACTCTCATTGGTCCAATTGAAGGAATCACACTGTGGAAAGGACCAATTGGAAATGCACTTGCTACTTGTGCATCATTACCACTTTCTGCAGAAGTATTTAGACTCATTGCCGACGGTGATCCTCTTCCAGAAACAGACGTTAGTAAACAGTAATGACCAAGCCTACTTGTACAAAGTGATCACAGCTATTAGTGAGGTGGAAGCATTTGTGACGATTTACTGCTGGAAAAACCTGGGTCCATTTCGATGCCCAGATAACTCACAAGCAGGATATATCGGCTGTATGTGGCAACAGTGCAACCAAGTAACAAACTGAATTCCCTGACACACTTAATTGTCTGCTTGCTATGGAACCACATGGCTTTACATAAAGTGTCGCCCAAAATACACTGGCGGTGCAAAGCACTTGCTTCAACAAAGTTTGAGTTTGTTATCATCGGCTTGCAGGAATATAACATGGCCTGTAGTGCAACGGAACACATAATGGGTTCATCGGGTGTTCTTCTGTCGATGCTTGCAGATGACGACGAAGTCAATAGGAAAGCAGCAGTGGACATTATAAAGACTATTCGCCAAGCAAGCTGGTGGGTCTCAACAGCAAGTCAGAGAATTCCGAGCTTCCAGACTAAAGAAGAATGTTCAAACACCGCAAGACTTACTGCCATCAGCGGAGGAACTCACACTGGAACCACATCTCACAAAGCACGTTTTCAGCTGAAGAACTGTAGCAGCTCGTCAGTCTGGCCTTCATCCGTCAGTATACTTTTACTTATTTGGTACCGGTGTGTGTGTGTGTGTGTGTGTGTGTGTGTAGTGTGTAGTGTGTGTGTAAATCGACAAAACATAAGTGCTTCAGACAAACTAGTCGCAGTTGTTAGAATCAAACATATATTTAGTGGAACTAAATATAATAGACTATGAAAATGATATCCGCGGAGAATTTAAAAGTAAATCAGAAAAGATGTTTAGCAGAATCGTCTGATGGATTGTTCTGAAAGGATGTGGTGTTTGGGTGTGGTCCCTTTCAATGTTCTTTAAAAAGTATTTAATGCTTGCGTATTAATTTTCTTGTATTCTTTGTGTCCTTGTATAGTTGGTAGAAATATCCAAAATAAAGTTTAAACTTTTACGCACGCACGCACGCACGCACGCACGCACACACACCAAATTGTAAAAGAATAAAAACCAGCATCAAAAACTTAAAACGTTTGTTCAGCTACACACACAGACATTATTTGTTGTTAATAATCATAGCAAAATAGTGTAGATTATAATGTAGAAAAAATGCAATGTTCATTTAAGAAATAAGCAACAATTTACTGAGGAAAGGAAAAAAGGAACACGTAGTTCCTTCAGTCTGTGGAAAAGTACAAACGCACTAAATACACAAGTACAATGTGCATGTGTACAAAAGAAATCTCTTTATCCTCCTCTTTATCAGCAGCCTTGCCATTTCTCTAGATTATATTTGTAGATTTTCCTAAAAAGCATATTTTGGCAAGTAACTCTATTTCGAGCTTTTCTAATATTCTGTGATTTGAAATTGCCAAACAATTAGAGTAATTATCTCCAAACGTTTTCTTTTGGGCTAATAGTTTCTGTTGTTCAAGTTCACAATCAAATGAACCTTGATATGCACACGACGGACGTAGTTATTTAGGTGACCTCGCGTAACACATTGCATTTAAATATGAGGAAAGGAAGGTTGATATATTTCTGCTTATCTTAGATACAGATATACATGTATTTCCACTCACGAGGCACATAACAGCAAGAAATATATCATTTGTATCCCATGTGTCAGGACGTTGCTGATCTCCCATGATTTACTGCAATGTCGTTCTCGGATCATTTCAAATAATCAATGTTTAATCGCCGAGCTCACGTCCACATCCCTTCCATCCTCTTCACAATCCCTGACAACCTTTCTACACTTGCAAAATAAACCATTCGTATACACTCCCTGGAAACTCTTCACAATATAGCGTCGTACTCGTTCCAGGGAGCGGGATCTATTGAAAGTGCAGATTATCCTCAACTGGAAATACATCCAATGTGTCAATGTGTGTATTAATGTGGATGTGTCCATAAAAATGTATCAATATGTTCTATACATGATAGTACAGCACAGTGGTGCAGTTTCCTGGAATTCAAGTCTTCAAAGAGGTTCCATTGTAATGTACAGGTCTTTAGGGTCCAGCTTGTATCAATACAGTCAGACATACAGAAGCAACGAGAAAGAGAATCTTGTTGTCAGCAATGGTACCAGTGGCTGAACTATAGCCTGGAAATTAAAATAATTTTGAATTTAAAAATCAGCACAATAATTCAAACATTTTAAAATGAAACAGTACGTCTCATAATTATGATTGGCAAGATCTTTCACCTATAGACCAGCTTTTATAGAGGTTGTTATTTCCTCAGAATTTGTGATGAAAAATTCTGTTATATCTTAGTGTCCGTAGAATCTGTCAACTGTAAGTGGCTCACCATGAAAGAACTACAAAGCGTTTGAGATAATGAATCTGTTAATTTCATTACTTATGATAATAATTATAATTAAAATCATAATCACACGCTGTGCACTTGTTTTGTAGCCTCCTTTAATATATATATATATATGTAAAAATTTCTGGATCACTGTATATTTCTTGGCTGTGATTAACGAACATAGAAGTATGTGTATGATGATCTGCAAGTCTCTCTCTCTCTATATATATATATATAAGAGATGTGTGTATAAGAAAACAGGCATATCGTATGTCTTATCTAATTACTTGGAACATGTGCTAACAACACATATTTGTACAGAGAATAAACATACAGACATTAGCTTATAAATTGATCGATCTACTCATACCTACAGAAAAATGTGTTTAAAGAATTACATTCAAAACGGTTCTTAAACTGGAAAAAAACTTAAGATTACTAAAAAGAAAAAAATCGTTCACTGACTGACAGCATAAAAATATGATATTTATAGTCACGTCCCGTTATCTACCTGATGCCATTAAAGACATTGAAATGCAAGAATTACGTGATTGCTGGCTGTGATATCTGAGTAAAAAACGTTTTCTTATCGTATTTCTGTTTGCAAAAACAACTCGCAATTACTAGTCTGGCCTAATTCTAATGATGGTAATAGTGATACCCTGTCAGCTGATGCACATTTTTCCAGAAAAACGACCAAAGTAAAGCAGCTGATTGCATTTGTATAAAATGAAAAATCTCGAGATTTAGCAATACAAACGTAATACTTGGGAGAAGTAGGATGTATTAACAAGTACCCATTGTCACCAAAATCATTATTGGAGCAATGTCGACCAAAGGGGTTACATGGGTACTAATGAAACATGAGTATATTACCCATGTTTAAATAAATATTGAACCAGTCTTAGGCCAAGATGTGCGATAAATTGACGCATATATGGTCGGAATTCATCAAATATTGTGTCAGCACTATTTATACATCCATTCCTAGGATAAAGGAAAGACCAATATTGAAGCCAATGAAAGGGGTCAGTAATTTGTCAATAGCTCAGACAGGTATAACTGGGTGAGACCCTGAAGACAACAGTAGCCCGATGTGGAGATCCTGTGATTAACACTTAATTAACACTTATGTTAATGAATGATCAATAAAGATAACTAAAACGCGTTTGACAAAAGTGTTTGAAGTGTTTTCACATTTTTCACAAACCATATTTTTGTACTTTTGCCTCCTTGTAACTTTATGATTAGCTTTGGAATAACCATTCTTCAATAACTGACTACCTAAATACTGCTATGTTAGACGTACGTTATGTCTAAATATAATGTGTCAAAATATTATTAACACTGAAGAAATTAACTTCTGAGACCATTTGATTCAGTTTAGCATTATCAAACAAAGAGATTGACAAACTTTCTGCTGCATGTCGATATTTACCCTTGAACACCACAAACTTCTATTTCTTGAGCAGCATGCCATTTTGATTAGAAAACAAAAAAGCTTTTACACTGTTTAATAATGCATGATGCCCTATTCCCAATCAGCAAATACAAGGGATTCTTTTGATACAAGTGGAGATGAGCATGAGACATCATGTACAAAATTAAATCTTAGCTAATCAGAACAACTTACCCTCAGTTGATGAAATTTGTGTCAGTGCATGGCCTGAAAAAACAAGAAAGAGAACTATTTAAAAGTTTCATCATTAACGGTAGACAGCTAAAACAAAAACACTCTTTCTTTCAATATTCACTTGCAATTCAAGTGTCATAGCAGAGAAAACTAAA
Organism: Marisa cornuarietis; assembly: GCA_004794655.1. Lineage (NCBI taxonomy): Eukaryota > Metazoa > Mollusca > Gastropoda > Architaenioglossa > Ampullariidae > Marisa > Marisa cornuarietis. Next base: position 6,737,565 of record SMMW01000636.1, read on the forward strand.
TATGCACAACCTTTCGCTACAGGTAATTGATACATTGTCTGCCTTGCTTTGGTTTCTATTATTCTTACCACTACAATGGCTTAGAAGCTAATTCTGTAAACTGGATACAAATTTCAGCCAAGCAGAGCAACTTACTCTGAGTTGATGAAGTTTGGGTTGGTGCATGGCCTGAAATAGTAAAAAAGAGAAATTTAAAAATATTTGCTATTCACGCTAGTCATGAAACAGAAACAGAAAAACTTATTTCTTTTTAAAACATTGTTGCAAGCTGTTGGTGCGTAGAGCTTTTGTATGACTAAATTCAGAGTCAACAGACTAATACTCGGTGCAGAACTTTCATTTTGTAATACGTATACTAGAGGGTGTACCCGACATTGCCTGGGTCGACATGCTGTTGACTTTTCTGCGGAAACCAAAGCTGTAATGTTACGACCAGATTTTGATTACACCCATTCATTGAAGTCCAGTTCATTCATGAAGAGATTTACATGCCTCAGTGTAGGGAAACAGTGGATACTATATAAAGTGTACGTTCAATATGCAAAACATGGAACATTTATATTTAACATGTCCGGTATTAATTCAGTTAACGCCAGAAAGTTCCAGAAAAACGTTCAAAAGTGATGCCAGTGATCTGAGAAACATGCATTCATCATCATTTCTTGTTACTCCTTGAGGAGCATAGGGCAGCAACATCACATCGCCAGCGGACCCGGTTCTGGGCAGCTTCCCTCAGTTGGGCCCATGTGGTTCCGGCATCCTTTGCCTCGCTCTCTACTGATCTTCTCCAAGTCTGCTTTGGCCTCCCAATTCTCATCTTCCCCTGAGAGTTCCAGTCGAGTGCCTCTTTAGCAATGGTGTCAGCTGGTTTGCGCAGGGTCTGTCCTATCCAGACCCACTTGCGCTTTTTGATGTCTTGACTAGTGGCATTCTGGTTCGTTTATTCCACAGGCTGCTATTGGGGATCTTCTCTGGCCATCTTATTCCCAAAATATGGCGAGGACATCGGTTGGTAAAGGTCTGGAACTTGTCGATGGTGTTTCTCACTCTCCAGGATTCGGAGCCATACAGTAGGACTGCCTTCACATTGGTGTTGAAGATGCAGGTCTTACTGCGGAGGGATAATGCTCGGGAGTTCCAGATGGGGCGTAGGCTGTTAAAAGCATGTCTGGCCTTGTTTATGCGGCTTCTGATGTCCTCCGCTCCACCGTCCTTGCTGACGATGCTTCCCAGAAATGTGAAGCGGTCTTTTTCTAGGATGTTCTCTCTTTAAAGATGGATTGGAAGTTCCTGCTTGTTGTTGATTTTCATCAATTCAGTCTTTTTTCTGTTGATCTTTATGCCGGTTTTCTCTGCTTCCCTTGATAGCTTACTCGGTTTAGTTTGAGCATGCTGGTGCCGATGAGATAGGAGACTAATGTCATCTGCAAAGTCCAGGTCCTCTAGCTGTTTGGTGAAGGTCCACTGGATACCGTGTTGTTGTCTTGGGTTGTCTTACGCATAATCCAGTCTACGACCATCAAGAAGATGCAACCATGTCTTACGCCAGTCTTCATTACAAAAGGTTTAGTGAGTTTGCCGTTATGGATAACTTGGCAGGACGAGTCTTCATAAAATCTCTGGATGATGTTTATGAATTTAGGCGGAATACCATAGGGGTTCATCAGCCTCCAGATGACGTCCCTGTCTACAGTGTCGAAGGCCTTCTCAAAATCCACAATAGTTATATAAAGGGAGGATTGCCATTCGATAGACTTATCTATGATGATAAGGAGGGTTGCAATGCATTGATGATGGAAAATATTCTGAATCTTCGTGAACATTACCTGTGGCCTTGCAGAAGACCAGTTTTCAACTTTTATTTTATGCATAGCTTAGTGGGAATGGATCTATACCAAATTTAAGTTACAGGATGCTCCGCATACTTTCTTCATAAATTTTAAAAAGTACAAAACTCAGCTGCACGTCTGGTGCTTAGAGGTAGAAACGGGACCATGTCACCCCTCTTCTTTGTTTTCTACACTGGCTACCCATCCGTTCTCGCATCCAGTACAAAATGCCAATCCATATCGCATGTAATCTGACAAAATTTTGTGCTTGAGAATTTTTTTTAAATGAAAAAAGAGTATTTCAGGACAACATATCTGGGGAAACAAAATCCAGAACCAAGCTTTACCAAGCTGTTAAAAGAAACATTTCACCCCATTCGACCTTTATTTCACGTTGAGACAATCTGACTGCATTTTACAGGTCATATATTTCCTTACCGTCTCAGAGATGACATATTGAAAAGAAACAGTAAGCCAGTACAGATATTAAGATAACTAATTATTACATGCATTTCTATTAACTTACCATCTTCATTGACTATCCCAAGAGTGAGAGAGGCTGAGTTTTTGTCGCCACTTTTCTCCACTGAGCACCTGTACTCTCTCTCGGAGTCATCAATTGTTAGGAGGAGTGTTAGCGAGCAGACCTGACGATAGCTACATGTGCCTGGCTCTAGGGTAGGTGTGTCCACTTTGATGTCGCTGTCCTGTGTGTATGTGCGCCATCCATACATTTTATCGTTGTACTCCCACGTCCACTGCAGTTATAAAAATATTCTAAACATAAATTCTTAGAGAGTTCTAAGAGCTGATAAAATACTAAAGGAAGACTTAACTTTGCTATAACGCTTAACAGTAATCTTTCACTAATTTAAGAACAATCCTGTTGTTAAAATAGAAAAAGGGGAAGAGGCAGCAAGGGGTATTACGTGTTGTGCCGGAAAATCTGGGTAAGGAAAACGTGGCTCAGTGACTGATCACACTTCTTCCAAAAAGGTGAACAGCAAGCAATGTTAGAACCATTGAACAATAAGCCCGATTAATCATGTGAGCAAGGCTCAAGCTGATGGCGCAATGGCTGAGAGCTTCTACCAGACGAGAAGGCCTGCTTCAGAGCGGGCAGGAGCATACTCAAACCAATCTCCTACTGTTGCGTTTGACCGAGTCTGGTCTTAAGAACTTTGGCAATTGATGCTGAACTTTAACATAGAACCATCGATGCGTTGTACAATTACTACAGCAGCTCAGTTCTCCTTAACAACCAGATAGGGGAGCTCTTCCCAACGATTTTGGACGTTCCCAATGGCTGTGTCATGAGAAAAATAGTAGTAGAGCTACAGCGTTGGTGTCGTACTTGTAAACTAGTAAGCTAGGGGGTATTACCAGTATTATCTTAGGGAACGCCGAGACCGCCACACGTGTGGAGGAAAGGCAAGTAAATACATACACTGCCGTTATATCCCCAAGAGATCGGTCAACGGCTGACAACTGCGGATGAATACTGGAAAACGTTGACCGTTAAGCTTTTCGTAATTTCAAGGCTGCGGTGTACCTAGCGTGGACACAATAGCTTCAACCTAATACCAGCCAGTGTGAACGTTTGTCTTGAATAGGAAGACCAACTGGTTGAAATGGGCAGCGAAAACCCAGAATGACCATCTGTCCATCATCTACTAGCGAGGTAGTGATTATTTGCAGATAGTTAGCGGAGTGTTTTGAGAGAGTGTGTGGTATGCTTAATATGTCGCGACTGAAAAAGATTTTGTGGTCACAGATTTAACATCGTGACAGCCGAGAAACAAGCGCTCTGTTAAAGTGTTCTGCAAGAGTGCTTATCGTACACAGAGGCTTTGATCAGGCTGGTTGATATCAAAAACTCTGCTGAGAGTTGGTCTTGGAATCGTGACTACTTCAGCACGACGTACCCAGAGGTGCGCCGGCCCGATATGCAACGGAGTGTGTAGCGCTACATCTCACCAGTGGCTGTCTGTCTGCTGTCTTCAGTGAATTCTCTAAGCTGGTGAATAAGTGTTGGATAATCTCATTAGGCACGGTTACAGACTAGAGGTGATGGAAGAGACAAATGCTGACACAGGGAACCAGGCGGTTGATCTTAATTCTACAGTATGTGTTTTGAGTCTCAATGTGAGTGTGAAGGCAACTACGATCAACGAGAAAAGCAAGGGATACGATTCTTTAAGTTCGTTAAAGACATCGCGAGGGCCTTCCATGTTTCAAGAGACATTCGTGTATAAAGTTAAGTGGCAGATGAGAGAAGGAACTAGTGTGGTGAGCAATGCGTGGTAATGAAGGATAGGCAGTGACTCACGTGTAACGAGGCTATGAAATCATGTGATGTTTATTTGCATTTTAATGAAATATTGTAAAAGATTTTGATTTTTTAAAATTAACAATTCATTTTCATTTCACATTAAACTGCGTTTAGCTGGTTTTTTGGGGGGCATACGCTCGGGCTCGATGTCGATTATGTTATCTTTAACGTACACCCACGTGTCGACGCGGGTGGTGGACTTCGGTGCCTCTGTCCATTTCACGTGCCCGAGGTTCACGACAGGCTGAACTCTGTCTCCGATTCTTTTCACCATTTTGTCGGAGAATATCATGCAGGATATTTCGCTCTGGCAGTAGTTACTGCTGCTCTTGTACTACAAATTCTGACCATGTCTAAGTATCTGGGATTGAAAAGAAAATCCCACTATCGTATTGTGTAATTTTTTCTTTGAACGTGTAATAATAATAATAATAATAATAATAATAATAATAATAATAATAATAATAATAATAATAATAATAGTAAAAGTTAGCTTGTATAGCGCCTTATATATCCTCCCTTTAGGACGAACTCAAGGCGCTTCACAAATGACAGATGGTGTGACGTGAAAATAATGTGACGTCAGAACGAAATGACGTATTGCCAAGTGGCCCTTTTTGTTTAGTAAGATGGTGGTTGAACTTGTTCAAACAATTTATGGCTACTTTTATTATATTTGACATTTATATCTACTCTTGTTTTCGTAGATTGACTAGCTTTTGGGCTTGAGTGGATTCGACGTTCAGTGTTGAGCTGATATGGTATCTATAACTAAACGGTTTAAGTCAAAATGACAGGTGACCCAAAGAATAATCACTCTCTTTCAAAATGTATTTTATTTTACGTGATTTCTGCAGAAAAATCGTAATATAGGATAGCTGTTTACCAGAAGCAGTATATTTTAAAATGTACTTAAATTTTTTTAACACATAATTGTCGGTCGTATGTCGGGCTGGGGAGGTAGTCGTAATACTAATAGAGATCAACGTTCATAAAGCAAAATACACTAGTAGAAAACTTTGGGCTATAAGTAAGAGAAGGCTTCATATCGGGAAGGTCTTAATAAAGACGCTTTACTGTACCAATCTTTTACTGCAGCCCAGCTTTCTGTTGTTTACCTATCACCTTTTACCAATGTCACCATTCACCTGCCATCTCCGGGAGACTTCTCTAGACCATGCCCCTCACAATTCTTGTCCAATTACTACCCGGACAATTGGCAGGGTAGAGATCAAAGCCACTGCCAGCTAGACAACAATAAAACGTTTTTCTCACCAGACAAGCTATAGGGTCTGAGAGGTGCGGCGGAACGGCTTCTATATGAACAAACTGTCATTTTAGGATTGAATATTCTCAAACAAGAAATAGAGAGAATAATTATAAAGAGAGAAGGATGAACAGCGCATATGACACAAACTTAGAGACAACTGAATTTTAAAACTTTATTTAATTGCTTTTTTCTTAATTTTTCCCTGTATTTTTTATCTTTCTTCGCTCATAAGTGGGGAAATTAAGATTCAATATTTTCAGTTCATTTCCTTGGTGACCGGGCGGCGAAAAAGTTATGGAGAAAAGGCGTATAGTCCGTGATTACATCTACGGTCAAAAGGGTTAGGACTTCAGTTTGACACCCGTGGTTTTGTTTTGTAATACTTATATTTATATTTATGTGTGCATTCCAATAGCTGACCGAAGTTTTTAGTACGACGTTCATGAACGTTGATTTCTTCGAACGAAGAGGTGCACTAGACAGAATGGGCATGAACGTGATCTACAATGTCCTTCACCTTGCCGTACTCACCAACAAACAAACATGGACCATGAGGCCACTTTTGTAGATGGTGAATGGGCACTGTGTTACAGGCGTGAATAGTTGCCCATTTGTAGAAATACGAACAAACGCCGATGTACTTTATGTCAGTCACCAGGAGAATAAACTGAAAATGATGAATATTGTTATCTCCGCTTATGAGTAAAGAAAAAGACAGAGATATAGAGAAAGATAAACAAAAGCCATAAAAAAGTTCTTAAATTCAGTTGTCTTTGTGTTTGTGTCATTTATGCTGTTCATCCTTGTCACCTTTATTTTTCCATTTATTTTATGGATAATACATTCAATTGTCGGTCCTAACCCAGATAGTATGTTCAGTTGCAAACCGTCTCACCTCAGCTTTCTCAACCCTAACAGGAAGTATTACTAGGGTAGTGGGCACCGACTGTGATTTCCACCCTGTCTTTTGTCGGGGTTGCAATAAGGGAAGACTGACAGCCTATAAAAGTCTGCATCGTGGGTAACCTACATTCACTCGCTAGAGTGAAACCATTTTAAAAACCGCCCACAAAATGTTCCGCCCCAAAGTTAAATGTATTAAAGTAAATCCTCAAACAGAAGCAAAATTTTTGCTACCATTTTTAGTGCATTTCAAATAAGTGTGTTTTTAAATAATCTTTTTTTTTACTTATTTTATTCATTGGAAGAATTACAAAATACCTTTGCCCCTTGATTGTAAATGCCAATAATTGCATTACATAATAATTCCACAGTCGTGTTGGCTACGTAGATTTCATTGTTTGGAGAAACTGACATAGTGATGTTGCCAGGGGGAACTGAAATCGAAAAATAAATTTATGAAAATTTCTACTGATGATAAAGTTTATTTGTAAAGCATTCACATTACTAAATGCTTTGGTTGTTTTTTCTTTGAAGAGATTATTGAAAACTTTGCTTTTCATACAAAACACTCATTTGTATGGTTTGACTGATTATAAAATTATGTTGTGGATCACTAGATGTCCTAGTTACTATGATTTTTACATGCCAAATAGCAGCATCTGGCCAAGATGGATATCTATTTTATTTAAAGCGTGGCATAAAAAGCATTAGCAACATGTGATATTGACATTTAACTTACAGTAAATTAAAATAATATTACTAAAAAATAATTATATAGAATAGCATTGATAGCACCTGCATGTGTGTGTGTGGATGTACAAGCATGTGGATGATCAGCAGGAGTGGTTCAAGTCTGCTAACCACATTTTAAGTGTATTCTGATATAATCTTTGTCTTTAGAGAGATCACTGATATCCAGTGATGATAACTAGCAAATCTCATTGATAGTAAATAATTGCTCTAAACATTTCTTGTATGATGTAATAAGATGGAAGAAAATCAACTTGCCTGTGACTGTCAAATTCCGAGAGTCATCTCGATTCGTTATAACTGGATTAGCAGCATTGCCACTATTATAGGAAATGTAACAGCGATATACACCAGCATCTTTGCAGTCCGGTTGCGTGAGAATCACCTGAATTGATTTCTGAGTTAAACCACCTGAAACTGTTGCTGAATTAGCTGGAAGACCCCCTTCTGAAGCTGGAACCAATGTTGCCTGTGGAGACGATGGTTCAGCTGAAGCTATTGTCTGCTCTTGGTAAGGCTGTGAACTTGTGAAGCGTGTAATTGTCATAACAAACACAGAACTGACAGTAGCTGTACTTGGAATGCTACAAGTAAGTGTAACGGTCTGATCAGCACTACTCAAGGGTAACGTACTTGGAACCACCTGCATTTCAGCAAGCCCACCTGGAAAATAAGATGTCATAAATACACAGCTTGCAAACACTTTGTGCCTTAGAATTTAGTGCTGTGACATACCCTGCATGTGGATAAATTATCTGATTATGTCTTACCTCTGGGTACATAGCCTTGTTTTTGCTTTAAATTTGTGTTGTATTGAGCAGTAAGGCTTTTGACAAAGGAATGTGATAAGAATATCTGATCCTTATTAAATAATCATTAAGTAAAACCAACCAATGGTGTGTGTGTGTGTGTGTGTGTGTGTGTGTGTGTGTGTGTGTGTGTGTGTGTGTGTGTGTGTGTGTGTGGAAAAGCACACTAAATGAAGGACCCATGAATCAAAGTGATAGTCCTAAAAAAAATCGAAGTGAATGATTCTACAGCAATAGTACGAATTTATGAAGCATAGAATTTAAGCAGAGGTCAGACTCTCTATACTTTATATTGTTTGTGATAAAACATAATATTAACACCTACCACATATTTTATATGCACAGACCAGATTCTTTTCAAACTTAATATTGAGGTAGAATTAATGTCTTCAAAGTAAGAATGTGCTAAAACTGCTATAAGTAAGATAAAGTTGTTTAAGTCTGACTTTCCTTCCTGTCAGTATGTTCTTGTGCAATGCATCTAAATGGTTACAGAAATTAGAAACATGTTTTGCAACTGGCCCTTGGCCTTTTTCTTTAACATATGGCCCCAATGACCACTGCGCTTGAGAACTCTTTGGTTTTGAAAATATAGATCAGCAACAGCAGATTAATATTTTTATTTAGCTAAGGATATTTGACAACTTTAAAGATCAAATGTGGAAACCCTGCCTATTGGGGACTAATAAAGCTGGTCATTGTCATTGTCTTTGTTTATGGTGCTGAAGTGGTAGCATTTAAAACCTGTTTTAATCTTCGGGATCAACAGTAATTCACACAGCCTAGAACTGGACATTTTCTTACAGGAAAAAGTTCTCTGGTTGGGTGGTAATTGTTCGTCTAAGAGTTAAGGAGCTAAAACAGTCAACCAATCAGGTATTTTGTTATATTTGAAAATAGGCACTGAGAAAGTCGGTTCTATTGTTCTTGAGATGTTACAAGTGTAACGGGCTGAAAAGTACCACTCAATGTCAGAGTACTTGGAACAACCTGCATTTCGCCAAGTCCACTTGGGAAAATGTGTATAGTGTCCAAACTTGCTAATATGTGACTTTAATAGCTACTTATGGCATCGTGATCACTCCGTCTTTTGGGCCTGGAAATGATCGGTGGCCCTTTGCAAGCCTAGTTAACATATTTCTACACTTAGTGCAAGCGTTTATCAGGGCTAATGTCATGTAGTTTTATTTGTTTCAGTAATTTATTCCTTAAATACTTTCCTAATTCGATGCGATTTATTGAAGATCCGAGATCAGTTTTAAAATCCTGTCTTGAAAACACTATTGTCAAGCCGGTTTTCCTGGACCTAAACAGCATCTAACTATTTAGAAAGAAAATAATACTCACCTTGAGAAACATAGGTGATGACGAAAGTTAGTACTCCAATCATACTGAGAGCCATGTTTCCCTACCCTCACTACGACAAACGATCGACTGCAAAGTTCTGGAGTGCCGGAATAGATATTTTAAGTGACACCTGTTCTTGAGCCAGTGACACTTCAGTGGTAAAACCCGTTTGTTAGATTTATTGTTTATGGTATTTTCTAATGTTCTCCAAAATTCTTAAGCATGTGTATATTTAAAAAAAGGTGTTCGATAGTTTCTTTCTCTGGATTACAAAAAGGGCAGTTACTCAAAATTTTCATTTTTTAGATAGTAATATCAACCAATGCTATATAATACTTCAAACCTGGAAACATTTTAATTTAATTTTTTGGATTCTACTTATTTTCAGAAAAATCTGTTAATTCGATCTGCAGCTTTTTATTTCAGTTTTGACAACTACTCATATTCTTTGGCATTTAATACAATATACAGTAAAACCACGGTTTTACGTTTCTCAAGGACCGTCAAAAATAAACGTTAAGTCGAGGAAAACGTTATAACAAGGAAACACTTTTATTTGCTTCAGATTACATCCAAACATGGAGAAAGTATGAAAGGCACCACATGTAACAATCCTGTGTAAATAACGTTGTAAAAGTGGAAAGTTGAGCAGCAACGTTCTTATCGTTTGTGTACTGTACGTGTACAGGGGTGTCTGTCAAAAACAAGAAAACACGTGCGAATACACACGAAGACAGGTCTCGAGTGGGAATCAGTGTTATGATGGGGGTAGGGAGGAAGTTGTCGCCAACGTGATGACAACACGTTCACTGTATGTAACTGGTGTGTAGGTACATACATATTCACAACACTGTAATAAAATATAGTCGTGAGCGGTGTTGGAGCATTTTCTTAGAGTAAATCGGAGTCAGATTACATGCGATATGGATTGGAAGAACCAGGAAAAGCGAACATCATAACATCATACATCAAGGAACGTAGAATCAAAGTTTTACTGTAATAGATCTGCTAACGTTTACGTTTAATTAAATAGGTTTTAAGGAAAACTATTGTTCGACTTTTGTGTTGTCATGGTAGGATACATATGTTTGACTTAAGTACGTTTTTGGAGTTATTCCAAAAATATTGCTCCTCGAACTTAAGGTGTTGAAGGCTGTCTTTGTGGCCAGCAGCCAGACCGGCACACCACGTGGCTGCAGGGGCACGTAAAACAAAGGTCAAGGACAAAGTTGAAACGTCCTCCACTCATCTCTTCCTTGTAACGTTAAGATGAAATTTCCCCAAACACATACGTGGAATCCTCCCTTTCTCTCCTACAGAGCCCGGGACTAAGGAATCTAGAATATTTGGATTATAGGATAGATATTATTAAAAATATTCCTCCTCTTCATACAAATGAGTTTTACACTGGTCTATATGCCACTCGTAGATTTTGCGCAATATGCATCTGACCCTTCACCAAATATTATGCTTGTCTCTCCTTCTGTCTTTTGGCACGTGCGTATATGCACGCCTTGATATCGTGAACACTGATGATGTCTATTTTATTTTGCTGCATTTGGCCATCACAATATTAAACATGTGTGAAAATGACTTGAAGCTGGCAGCATTGCGGTTTTCGTAAAGGGAATGAAAAAAAAGGAAAAAAGTTACTTCAAAAGTCTTCTTTAAGTGGATGCTGGGTTATCTTACTTATTGCACTGTACTCGGTCGCAGTCCTTCAGAGGCAGCATCCTTCTTGTTTGTTTTTACTGACGGCGGTGCTTGAGCCTATGAAGGTTATGATGACAGTCATAATATTAGAAGTCGTCTGCACACGTGTGTGCGTGTCCATCAGTGTCTTTGTGAACGCTTTTATCAGTAAGTTAGGATTTACGGATTTGTTGCACTGCAATAAACTGCAAGTTTTATCCTGCACGCAGACAAATAGAAAAAAATGAGTAACCTCAGTCGTATTTTTTATAGCCTTTGTATTGAAAACAACTCGGTGCTGTAATTCCGGAACTTAAGTACACTGAAGTATTTTGAAGTACATGATACGGTTTGCTGTTTCGATACGCAACTAGGTCGAGAACACAACGAGTGGTACAAAGAATATCTGTTAACGTTTGCGTATTTGCAGTGGTGGGTTTTCTTTCAGTGGGCAGACTGGTGAGTCATGGGCTGCTAGTTAGCTAATCTACTGTTTGGGGGTTGGTTATTGATATTTAATATAGTGTCAGCAATAAAATGGCTATATGATGATGAGAAATGAGATAAAGAAGACACTTGAAAAGCTTGAGGACGAGAATGATTCGTAAATTGATCTGTCTAACAATATAAAATAAGGAACAGGTTTCAATGTGCAACTGTTTTAGCAGAGCAAGTTCTCGACATGTGTTGCGAATTGTTTAGGAGGAAGGGTTAACAAGGGACAGGGGATAGCAACCATATTTCACATGATGTAAGTTCGGTTGTCGACCTTCTCATCTTACAGCATTTGTTTATATGCTAGTTGTTCTTTTTGTGTTATCGCATAACAGTACTTGAACGAGCTGCTGTTCTTCATTGTGTGGGGTGACATATTTAAAATACTCAGGACGAAAATACAAATATCTTCGGCAATAGTAAAGGAAGTGAGCTTTCTCTTTAACATTTATGCAGAAAGGACCTTTCCTTCTCCAAAACGATTTGTGTGCGTATTTATATCGTATACTCCTAGCCTATTAAAACATCTCTGATGTCTTTTCCTATTACATAATCGAAATACCGCTCTGGCATGAGAGTGAATTTAATAACAAAACGTTGTCAAACATAATCACATATTCAGCAACAATTGCTTAGTTTAGAACGGTCTTTCAGGCCAAGCACGCATTAGTCAAGCAGAGCGGCAATGTCTTTCGCAAAGTCTCAAAGTCCCTATAATACTTTGGCCAATGTATTTGCAGACAATTTTGAACTCAACGTGTTAATCAAATTCCAACGTACCGAACGTTTGTTCCAAAACCATTGATTTTCTGCGATTTTCACACATTTTTGTTGGTTAAACGTTCAATTTTTAGTAGTGAAATAAATGGAGGGAAATGACCATCCCAGCCACTGAACGTCCCAAAGAAGGGCAAACGCCTTGCAATGAGAGGTTGATGCTTTGACCGGTGGTCGTGGTTATCGTTGTTTTGTTGTAATGAACAATTCTTATGTTGTAAATGCGAAGAGCATTTGACTGTGAGGACTGTTGGTTAAATATATTTTGTGAATTTGCATAATAAATGGAGGATAATGTTATTAATGTGAATGTAAATCATGTGTTTACACCGGTTAAAACAAAGGTTATTCTGAAAAACCAAACATAAAATACAAATATGTAACAGAATTTCTTGAAACATTTTTTTATTTAGGAATAATGAAATACGAAGAGTTACAGATAGGGACACAAAATTCGTGCATGTGTGCAAAGATGCAACATTTATATTGAAAGGAACGATACAAAAAATAATGTGCATTAGAGAAAGGGTCTGAAGCATAATGTTCTGGATCAGATGGACATTTGTACGAATGTTGTGGGTCACATCCCTTGTTTTGCCTCTGATGTCATCGCCACATCCCACAGCAGTGTTGTCAGTCGTGAGCGATGAAGTCACGGGCGGGAACAAGTAGAGACGCATGAACACGTACACGCGCAAGTGTCTGGAAAAGACAATTTGTGTGTGTTTGTTTAAAAAAACTGCTCATTGATATTTATATTGTGGCATTATTGAAAGATCTAGCAATTACATGTATTGCTTTAGCGTGGACTAGGTGGACTAGTCAATTGACTATAACCACAGCTATTGACTACTATGGTGATTGGAGTAAAGAGTAATGCTTATGGAACAGATGTGTTTTAGTGCACGTTTAAAGGATTCGATGTTGGGTATGTTGTGGATTTGGAAGGGAAGAGAAGTTCGCTGTTTTAAAGTTCAGTTACTAAAAGTCCGGTGACCACGTGTGAATGTTCTTGTGACAGGGATAGTGAGCGTACGGTCATCAAACAAAGAGTGGGGTAGGATTAAACATAAAGAATGAAAACTTTCAGTTGCATGTTAGTCCTTCAGTGGCATGGAATTCCATTTCCAATCATCATATACAGTGGCCATGACAAATCAAACTAAACTATGTTTTAAACTATGTTTAAAAAATACATCCCGTCCTATACCTAATTAACAATTTAAAGGGATCAAGTGGAGATCAGCATTCGGCTGTATTAAATATACACAACTTTTTTATACAGGTAATTGAGAAAGTGTCTGCTTTGCCTTTAGCTCCTATTATTCTTACTGTAAACACTGTGGCTTATAAATCTGCAAACTGTATTAAAATTTCAGAGCAACTTACTCTCAATTGATGAAGCTTGGGTTGGTGCATGGGCTGAAATAAGAACATTCTTTAAGTTCAAGGTAATGATTAAAATGAAACAGAAAACCCTCTCTCTTATTAAGACATGTTATCAAGAAGCAAATTGAAGATGTACAACTTTTTCCAACAGGTAATAAATTGTCTGGCTTGCCTTTAGTGCCTATTATTCTTACCATAACCATTGTGGCTGATAAATTATTTTGTTCTGCAAACTATAAAATTTTCAGCTTGGCAAAATAACTTACTCCCTGTCGATGATGCTTGGATTGGTGCACGGCCTGAAATAAAAAAGACAACTACATGAAAGTCGCAAAGTATAAAATAGACATTAAAGAGAGACATAAAGCCCTCTATCTTTGAAAGAAAACACTTTCAAGAGTTGAAAGCTATAGGTGCCTGAAGGTTTTATGCAATAAAAGTCAGAGTCAACAGAAAAATACTCAGTGCACAACGTTTGGTAATTAATAAATAGTCTGCCTTTCTTTATCGCTTGTAGCTGGACTGATCTGCTGTTTACCAGGCATGTAAGTTTCTTTGTTTTGTTTGCTTGTACCCCACAAATTGGGGAAGCGGATGGCCGAGTGGTTAGAGCGCTGGCGTCCGAACCGAGAGCGCGCTGGTTCAATTCCCCAGCAAACTTCCCCCAGTCGACCTAGCTGACGGGAATGGGTACCTGACTCCATAGAGGGTTGGGCAGCGAGGGAGAGGAGATTGGCACCACCCTCATGTAAATGCTGGCCCCGAGAAAAGTGCGGTCTCTAACACCTCACTCCCCAACAACCTGAAAAGGTTAGGGGATGACCTTTTACCTTACCCCACAAATGACAACCTAAATGAAGTCAGGTATTTTGGACAAGCAAAAGATCACCAGAAAGAGAGAGTTTGTACAGATTTCTTATCCTTCTTAAGATGGACCTTCTGCACAGCAGAAACCCCGTGGCACGTAAGTTCTGACCTCAAGTAGATCTCTGTCATCTCTGTCAGAGCAACGGATGACCCCTTTCAAGAGTTGAGGAATCTGTGCGCAGTCACCTTAATCAGGCGGTTGTGAAGTGTGTGGTATTTGCAAGTGGTTCAAGCTACTTCATTTCAAAGTTGCAAATATTTTGCTTTAGACCCATTGTGATTGCACATATGTCTCTTTACCCTGGAAGTGGTTGGCAATCATAAACTCGACACTGCCATGTCATATACCACCGGGTTCTGCAGAAACTGCTCTTTAACGCTCACCTAAGGAAGCACATAGTATTTTGACTTGGGTTGAGCAAAGTTATTTCAAAGCTGACAAATATCTCTTGATTACAACTATTGATTACACACTTTTCTAAGAACTTACCATCTTCATTGACTATTCCAAGAGTGATAGAGGCCGAGTCTTTGTCACCATTGTTCTCCACTGAACACCTGTACTGCCTTTGAGAGTCATCAAGTGTAAGGAGGCGTGTTAGATAGCAGACCTGACGATAGTAACATGTGCCTGGCACTGGGGTAGGTGCGTCCATCCTGATGTCATTGTCCTGTGTGTATGTGCGCCATCCGTACATCGGATCATAGTACTCCCAAGTCCACTGCACAGTGTTCTGATATGAAAAAATTGTAATGCCCAAAAATGTTAGCTATAAGTACTCAAGTTCTGGTTTATATTTTTTTTGCTTTAACCGAATGTCTGCATATACATTTAACAAGAACCCCAAATTAAAGAATAATGATGGCAAAGGCTTTGTGCGGCATTTTGTGATTAATTGTGTATATTGCCAAGCAGCCTTTTAGTAAGATGGAGGCTGAAATTGTTCGAACAGCTTATGGCTCTGTTGATAATATTTGACATTAATATTTACTCTTGTCATCGTAGATTGACTCATCTTTTGGGCCTGAGTGGATTCGACTTTCAGTGTGGAGTCTATATGGTAGCTATGACTATACAGTTGGGTCAAAATGACAGGTGACCCATAGAACAATCACTCTCTTTGGTAAAAATTAATTTATTTTATATCATTTCTGCAGAAAAACGTAATATAACATGCGACTTTTGCAAACAAATGTTGTAATAGAGCATAAACTGTCGGTCGTAAGTCGAGTTGGGGAGATAGTCGTAATAGAAATGATGTTCATATACAAAAATACACTAAGGAAATTTCTTTTGGGGTTGTAATCAGCGCTTAAATTCGGAAAGATCTCAATAAAGAGGCTTTTCTATACCAGTCTCTTACTGCAGCCCTGCATTCTTTCATTTCCCAATCAACCTTTACTAATTTCATCATTCACCTGCCAGCTCCAGGAAGCTTGCACTCATGGTGCGATCTTTAAAATATATATATACTGTATAGCATAAAATATAAACGTGTAAGCGGCACTTTCTCAAACTATGAAAAACCTTATAATGTTTGCCGCTCACAGTTTTATATTTCACGATATGTATTAAAGAAAATCTTAAGACATAAGGAAACAAATTATTTTACCCTTTTCAGTGCATTTAAAAAAAAGGTTTGTTTCAAATTTTTAAAAATATATTTTATTCATCGTAAGAATTACAAAATACCTTTGCTCTTTGATTGTAAATGCCAATAATCGCATTACAAAATAATTCCACAGTTGTGTTGGCTGCGTAGATTTCAAAGTCAGGAGAAACTAACATGGTGATGTTGCCAGGTGGAACTGAAATCAAAACAACAGATTTATGAAGAATTCTACTGACGATAAAGTCTTTTGTAGAGCATCTTTCCACATTACAAAATGTTTTTTTTGTGAAAAATGATATGGTGACAATTATGCTTTTAATACAAGAGAGTAATTTTTTTTAAATTCTTTCTGTTTTATATGGTATGAATGATTATAATTTTTGTTTGTAGATTACTAGATCTCAAATACTAAGATTTTTGCATCCGAATCCCCTTTTTACATGTCAGATAGTAAGACCAGACCAAGATGTATATCTAATATTTAAAAGTGTGGTATAATATTATTACAATATGTGACTGTTACTTGCAGTAAAATTTAAAACAACAACAACAACAATAATAATAATAATAATAATAATGTGGAAGATAAGCAGCCTACCTATGACAGAAATTCTCAGACTCCAGTGTGATAGCACCTGCATGTGTGTGAGTGTACAAGCATGTGGCTGACCCCCAAGATTGGGACAATGCTGCTAACCACATTTTAAGTGCGCTCTGATATAATCTTTACCTTTAGAGATATCACTAATATTCAGTACTAATAACTATAAAATCTCAAAGATAGCAAACAATTTCTCTAAATATTCCTTGCAGAAAGTAATAAGGTGGAAGAAAATGAACTTGCCTGTGACTGTCAAATTCTGAGAGTCATCTAGACTCACTATAGTTGGTTTAGTATCAGTGCCACTATTATAGGTAATGGCACAGCGATATACACCAGCATCTTTGCAGTCCGGTTGCCTGAGAATCACCTGAATTGATTTCTGAGTTAATCCACCTGAAACTGTTGCTGAATTAGCTGGAAGACCCCCTTCTGAAGCTGGAACCAATGTTGCCTGTGGAGACGATGGTTCAGCTGAAGCTAGGGGCTGCTCTTGATAAGGCTGTGAACTTGTGAAGCGTGACATTGTCATATAATACACAGAATGGGCAGTAGCTGTACTTGGAATGCTACAAGTAAGTGTAACGGTCTGATTAGTACCACTCAGTCGCAAAGTACTAGGAACCACCTGCATGTCAGCAAGTCCACCTGTAAAAAAAGCTTTATTAAGGATATCAGAAATACACAGCGTACCACATTTTTATGCCTTATTTCTTTATTAGATAGTGCTGTGACATACCCTACATGCGGATAAGTTATCTGGTTATGTCCTTGGCTAGTGTAAATGCCTCTGTTTATTCTTTAAAAGTTTTTACACTGAGCTTTAAGGTTTCTGATACAGGGAAATATTATAAGAAAACCAAATCGTTATCAAAAGAAAGAAAGAAACAACTGGTCGTTCCTTGGAGGACCTGCTTACCACCTCTGGACAGGCCTAAGTGGCGAGCCTAGTCACCCTCGCGTCTATCAATTTGTCCTACAGCAAGACCTGCACCATCAGCCCTAACAGACCACCATAACCGCTCGTCGGCTGCTACCAGTCAATTAATGAATGAATGGAACAAATGTTAGTCTTATATAACGCTGTTAGTGTTTTATTATTATTCGCTCGCTTTAAATTTATACAGTTGACCCAAGTAGTCTGTATACTCCTCTTCAGTAGTCTGTGGCAACAACAAGCTACGGTACGAACACGCGGTTACACTGTGTACACAGTGATGGGTCGCGTGTGCGTTATGTTTGGTTGTGGTATGTTTTCAGGCCATAAATAGGGTGTAAGTACGCATGGTTTTCCGCCACCAGACAGTCCTTACAGGCGATTATGGATAAATTTTGTAAAAACGACAGAGCAAAATTTTTCTGAACCAAAAGCGCAGCATGGGGTTTGTGGATTGCACTTTGCTGACGATTGTTTTGAAGATCAATACACACATTTGCGTAAACAACAAGCCGGCTTCTAACAGTAGCGAAAGTTGAAAGTGGACGCAGTTCCAAGTATTCTTACAGTAAAATGCATCGCCGCATTGTCAAAGAATTCGCCAGCGGCAGCTCCGAGCAGACGACAAGCAAACTTGGAGACTGAGAGAAAAAGGATCAGAAAGAGAGATCGAGTTGTTAAAGGTTAAAAAAACCTGATTCTTGTAGAATATATGGAACTAAAATTATTCTTATGTGCAACAATAAGTACTTTTTATTTCAAGTGATAAAAATAAATTGAATTATCTACCTCCTAAATTTTACAACACCGATCTCATCAGACCAGAGTTCATGCAGATTTGTATGATTTATGATCAGACCATTAAAAATATCTCAAAGCAAAGTTAGAATTACTTAAGTAAACATGTGCATTATATGTTATTTCTTTCCACCACTGTGAAATTTTGGCAAACATGAAGCCTCTTAAGCAAAGCAAAGGTAAGGTAGATTAGCTTTTACCCAGAGATATCAACTATACATTGCAAACTGTATTTTTGTGTTGTAGGATTGAGCAGCAGTCAACTTAAATAAAGTTTGGGACAAGATGTTTGCAGTTAAAACAGCATCAAGATAATGAAGCACAACTGCAGCCATTGTAATTTCTATTTTTACACATTCAAGGCAGACTAGTTCATTAATTGGTTGGTTTTATTGCATTTCAAGATCACTTATTCCCTTTTTCTTTAAATGTTCAGATTATTTTGATGCATCAGCTATTTATAAATTTCACTACTGGTCCCACTGCCCTAGCTGCTTCACTGCCAAACAAATTCAAGCAAAAGCTGCACTATAAGCTGGATACAAGCATCCTAGTGCTGAAAAAGCTAGAGCCATGTACATGACAAGATTCCCAAAGTCATGAAAAAACTGAATGTGAGCAATTTAAAATTTTTATTGTAGACAGGTATGTTTTTTTGGGGGGTAGGGAATTGGCTTTTACACCAAGCCAGCAACTCTGGCTAAATCACAGCAAAGCAGCAGACCCTGTAAACAGGTGCCACATTTTGTTTGAGGTAGTAAACAGAAGTAATAAGTTGTGCTACAAACCTTATTTTATTGGAAATTCTTCGGTTACATTTACTGTTCTGCTTTTGGGTATATGCAGACTGTATCTATTCAAGTTTTATATAATCCTAAAATAAGAGCCACAGATCATTGTAGATTAAGATAAAATTTGAAAATAGATTATAGGATGAATGGAAATTTCTGACTTGTACAAATATAAATTATAACATTTGTTTGTACTGTGGATGCTTTCACACTTACAGTCACACACACACACACACACACACACACACACACACACACACACACACACACACACACACACACAAAGCACATTAAGAAATATGTATCCAATTATTGTTTATTGTCACATTATGGGCCATCTAAGGCCTTTATATGCATTTCCTGAACTTGGAAATTCTGTCCTTATTCTCTTCCCCGTGCAAGAAGGTAGAAATACTCTGATGCTTTTTAACAAGAATGCCATAGCATCATCCCATGAGTTGTCTATAAGCTGTGTATTGAAATTTCCTGCAATACAAGTTATGTATCCTGTTATTTGGAATGTTGGTAAAACTTCCTGTAAATTGTCTATGCTACAAGGATGAAGGACAAGGTGCATTATATATTTATACAATTCTCATGGGTTTCAAAAAAAAAAACCTCATGAAAAATGAAAAACTAATGGCCATCATAGGAAATTGTGTCAGCTAGTTCACTCACTGGAAATGTGATGGATTTGACTCTTACCCTATTTAGTGCAAGAAAGAGTAAGCTGGTGGAGAGTATAATGTTGTATAGATGATTTTGTGATTGATGATTGTGATAAAAAAAAGCTTCCATTGCAATGTCACCTGGCAATAAAT
The DNA here is from genome assembly GCA_004794655.1 of Marisa cornuarietis. Lineage (NCBI taxonomy): Eukaryota > Metazoa > Mollusca > Gastropoda > Architaenioglossa > Ampullariidae > Marisa > Marisa cornuarietis. Next base: position 6,757,586 of record SMMW01000636.1, read on the forward strand.
TTTTGCATTTATAAATGGTGATATATTTTTCCTTTGTAAATCTTATAAAGCACCTTATAAACAACGGAAGGTGTGATCAATCAGTATTCAAAAAGAATAAAACATGTCATACTTCTCTTGTGTAATGTCCAAGTCTCCATGCTCCTGATTAAACTGCAGGTAAGCAGCTTCTAACACAAATGGGGAAAACGGGTTCAAACCCATCAGCTTAGGTGATGCAGCTTACCCTTTCTCCAGGTGACTGACACATATGACATAGCAACAGTTATTTCTTAATTATTTGCATAGACACAGTTTAACAGTTTGATGAACATAAATGGTCATTTAGTTTAAGAATTTTTTACTTATTCAGTATTCCACAAAAATATTGAAATATTGACCAAACAGTTGACAGGTGATTGAAGCCTGGCATGTTATAAGACTACCTTTTCTTCAAAATTTAAACAAAAATGCATGAACAGCTGATGGAAATAAGAGGCTTCTTTCCTTCCATTTTTCTTTTAAATAAGATTTTAAAATATTGACTCAAATTTTAACCGAAAATCTATCACATAAAATGTGATCCAGTTTCATGTGACTGTATTTTATAGTCATCTCTCTCCACCCACCCATTCACAAAAGAGACCCTGCATGTAGGTATAAAGCTTTTGAAACCTTTGTTTGAAAAATTTAGTCTTAAAAAGCTCATGCTTTTGTTTCCAATAATGAAATAAATGACAAAACATAAGTGCAAAATGTATCTATATATTTACACTCACCTATGGTCAAGAACCTTCTTCCACATATGTGTAAATTCGGCGCAGCAGCGACTCTCTTCTCTGATTTTCATCCTTTCACAAAAGCCACATCTGCACCTACAATATATTCGAAAAGACAAACCCTGGCTAAGAGTGTGAAATGAATAAACAGTGAGCTATTATAAAACAGACTAGGACTGCTATCGTCGCATTAAACCTTCTGCAAGAGTTATTATTATAAAAGTTTCAGTGCGATTTTACCAAATCAAAACACATATTCACATAATTTTAAAATAATAACAAAGAAGAAAATAATTCTGCTGCAGTTCGAGAAAATTCACTCTAAATTTCTCTAACTTTGCACTTCAAAACACTGTAAACAAAATATTAAATGCCTTCTAATTCGAGTTCAGAGAGGTTGTTCTCGAAACTTACCAGTCTGTGTATTGTCCACACGATCGATTTCTTTGTTCGATGCTGGCGGTACGTTTTGAATTGTATGACTGTCTGTCGGGTCAAGAAGTTCAAACTGGGATGGCGGAACATCATATTCTTTATCTGATTCTGTGGCGCTATCCACAGCTGTCAAGTCCGCCATTGTTGTTGCCACAACTACGTCACATTCCGGAATTCCATTCGCTCGGGTTTCTTCGTCGAGTGCTCGTTAATCTCCGGAAACCAGCAAAATTCCTCGGCTTCAGCGACGAAATACACTTGAACAAGCCTGATGTGGCTTGAATGTCCGATATATTTAGGGTCTTACTTCAACACTTAAACGAATCCCAAAAGTTTGTATTTAGAGGTGAGAATCCCTTTAATCGAAGCTCACAAGGAATGACTCACATCCTAGCGGTTTATCGGCTGTTGCAAAAGTAGCGCCATTTTAACTGCTGAAACAGTGTAATTATATATAGTTTTCAATCTAGGCATTTCTACCGGCTTTCTGTCGCTGTTGTCATACAGCAAATATTTTGGCAATATTTCTTGAGCAATTTTATCTATAAAAAAGACTTTATTTTGCTGAAGTGGATACGTCGCAACTTCATATCTGCTTGTTATTATACCGTCGACGGGATCGTCTGAAACGCAGCGATATTTATCTACTGTGCCGCTGGATAGATAGGTGACACACAACATTGCAACACACAAATAGTTTTATAAACATAGCTGTTATGGCCGCCTTTATGTGTGGACTGTGCACTTTACACCAGATCGTCAGGACAAGTATGGACGATATCACAAAGCAGGTTAGGGCTGCTGTATAAGACACCCAACACAAAGACGCGTCCTAAATGGGAGAAATGCGGGACAGTCGTGATATTTATTTCCAGATCAGTGTGACATACACAGCAAAACACATCCTGGTCTGCCTGTACACACTCACGACGTGCTGCAGGCGAGGACTGAGGTCACAGCAGGGTCAGCCAGAAACAGAAGGATAACGCAGCTCATAATTTTTATATTTATTTTTATCAGAACTACGTTTCACTAAACGTTATATATGCACAGCGTATTTTGAACATAATTTAATCTTTTGTAATATTCTACCGCCATTGAAGTAAACTGCATATCTAGCTAGAAAAGCACATATGCAGCTATTTAAATTCATAAAACAGAATGTGAACCTATAGACTCTTGTGAATATTATGAATTCGAAACACTCGTAATGACATGCCGATACGATCTTTACCATTAACAGACGTGGCGTAATATAATGTGCTCATTTTTTTTATTAGCAGACTTTATCTTGTTGATTAATAATTCACCGAGAAAGTATTAGCTCGATGTTTTAAGGATCATTTTATTCACTAACGTTTTATTCTTCTATATTTTCTGATTATTGTTTCTCTTTTAAAACTTAATTTTAAAAAATTAAAATAAATTAGGGAATTTTAACTCAAAAGTAATTTTGAAATAATACTTACTTCGGGCAAAAAGTACGATGGTAAGAATGACGGCTGTGACAGAGGTTGCCATGTTGTTTAATCCAAGTGACAATAACTGGCGATGATGGCAACACAACCCAGTGGTGACGTAATGATACTTTCTGATAACAGCAACCACATAATATGTGTGTATATACCCATATTTAAATGTATTGTATATACACCTGCGTCTCTCTGTTGATAGATTTTCGTACCTCTTACTATGTGTTTCCATTTTATTCGTGTCTTTCTCTTTGTAATGACACAAAATGGATTCTTTAAACTTTTGCCTATGGTGTAGAACAGCACACATAATGAAATGCACTCATATTCTATTTTCTTCTACGTTTTTTCTTTTAAAATTAAATTAACTAAATTTAAAATTAATTAGGGTGTTTTAAGTTGTATTTTTCACTACATTAAATATTATTTGAAAGGTGTATGGAACACAGATTGTGAAGAAAGAAGACTATTTTGAACTTACCTGACTGCCACTCGAGTGGTTTTACACAAAACGTTGAGGATCTTTGCACAACCGGAACTTGAACAGGTTTTCCCGAAAACAAAACCCTTCAAATGTGCTAAGAGGGTAAAACGAAAATAGAATGATCGAGAACTTCAGCGACCAACTTGCTGAGCCAGACAATGCAGGTGAGTTGACTTGGGGCGGCAGGTGTCGTAGGTGGTAAAACATACAAATAAAACCCTACTCGCTAGTCACCAAGGCAGTGAGGGTCGTAAGCTCCTTATTTAGCAATTTTCTCCGGTCGTGACACTTGTCCACACCGCTGGCTGTCGATAATTTCGTCCTGGTCCTCCTTCCTGTTTATTAAACTCCACCCCGAACACCCACGAGTATCTGAAACAGTTCTTTCGAAGTTAATTTCCTTCAGTATGCACCCTGTAACACCACACGATTTGACGTGCGCATTACAGCAAAAGAAAAAATCGGTTTTTTGTGGAAAAATGATCAGAAGATTAACTAAATACTGTGATTAAAATTTGCTCCTCACACCACCATGGTAATTATTACACTGTTCAACACTACAGTAGCATTACAATGTTCATCACAACTGCACTATTCTGTACGGTTCATCACAAAGATTTTTAATATGTGATTCATGTGAATTAGTAGACCTTTGAGAATAAATCGTATTCTAATGCTGGGAGAGGATGTTTATGCTGTTTTATACAGCAAGTAACGACTGTAAGGCACCTTTAACGTAGGAGGGAAAGTACACCGACGACGAAGAAAGCTTCTTATCTGCAAGGTCACGTGGTCGTTATTATCAACACTCATTCCAAATGATTGAAGAAAGATTTTTTTCCCGTTTAGTTTGCCTTGCCAATGTGTCTCTATGTGTGAAGGTGGGAAGAGATAGGCACTTATCTGTGCATATGTGAGCAGTATGGTGACATCAAGAAGTGTCAATGTGTGTGTGTGTGTGTGTGTGTGTGTGTGTGTGTGTGTGTGTGTGTGTGTGTGTGTGTGTGTGATGAGATCAAGAGGCATGCATGCCATCATATGTAAATACAAATTAACGAAGGCTGACATACAAGGCCTACCCTACTATATGTCACACGAATACCATGCGTTTATAAAAATAATTTTTAATCTTAGCTTTAATTGTTGTAGAGTTTGTCAACTATACTTGCATGTAGTGTCTTTGTCTCCCAAATTCTTCAAGTTAAAGAGTATTAAAAAGTATTTTTTATCACTTGCAAACAAAAGAAACGAGAGGCTGACCGCCATATCATATCTATCATCATTTATACAGAACGGCAGACAGCAGTGCCTGTGCGAGTTGACTTTGTTTGTGATGTTTTCGGACAGTCTTCCTCGCAAGTATAATAAGCCCACGAGGCCTCGTTTTAAAAAGGCAGAAGAACCGCACGAAAATAAGGTCCGTAAGCAAGTCAGCGATGGTTTATGCCTGTAATGTATGAACAGAAAACGTCCGACATTTTAATGACTACAAATGAAGTGTCAACCATGGGTGAATTGCGTCGTGTTTCAGATATGTGCCTATCCCACTACAATATGTGATTGTGTGTTGTGCATGTGCCTCTGTGTGTGAGTGTGAGTGAGTGAGTGAGTGAGTGAGTGAGTGAGTGAGTGAGTGAGTGAGTGAGTGAGTGAGTGAGTGAGTGAGTGAGTGAGTGAGTGAGTGTGTGTGTGTGTTTTATGCAACTATATGTCTAAGAATGAACCCGTCTAAAAGTCTTTATCTTTTAAGTCTCATCATCATACTAGTCCGTGACTCACGCTGTTGTGATAACCTCACATCATTCCAAGGAACACGAAAATTAAGTCATGGCCTGAAAAATGCAGGACTTGCATTTCAAACAGCGCGTGCGTGCGTCTGTGTGGTCGCGGGCAAGAAAAAAGGCAGGATGGAGGAGGCTTATTAAAAAAAGCCCAACCACACACTCACACGGACGTATGCACAAACACACAAATACAGACACTTATGCACACATATACAATATCTGGAAAAAATGAAACGTTGTAATATGAGAAACGTGTCACTGTGTATCTAACACCAAACAATTTTTCTATGCATATTTCATATTCATATTCAAAAGTAGATTTACTTGATAATGAAAGACTACAGCTTTTAGATCATTGTAATCAACTTTGTAAACAACTAAAACCTGGTGCATCAGCATGTGGTGCACTTGGTTATCAGACTTTCTACGCAGTAATATTAGATCCCATTTGAGGACATGTAGTAGCATCGTCAGAATTTATGGAATTACAATGCTTATGGGATCACTGTGGGAGAGTTCACGCATAAATGGCAGTTAAAAGTGTGCGAGGCAGGCGTGCACATATCAAAAAGTAGTTCCAGTCGTATGTAGAGTAACGCTAGCGGTACTCAAATACAAACATGCACGGTTACTCTCATCGTCTTTCTCTTCCTTTCTTCTTTTGCTCTTTCTTTTCTCTGAGTGGGCGCACGCGTCCTTCTTCAGCCCGCGCGCATGTACGCAGACATGCACTTACAGACATGTACAGTAAAAAATTATGTATACAGTGGCGTAGGAAGATTCTCAGCTTAGTAGCGGGAGGGGGAGGGGGTGGTCAAACTCTATGCTGACAGTGAACGACAAAGCAACACTTAACGATTTGAGGGGGGCGGCTGACCCCTTGCCCCTACGCCACTGGTATATTGTCATCGTAAGTTCCTGGGTGTAAGAGTTAAAAAAGATATTCCATGAAGCATATTATGCCAGCCCGTATAAACACGTGCAAAGAGAGTTTAAACAGGTGTCAGGTAAGAAAGCGCTTGCACTCAGGTGTGTCTGATGAGTCACTTTTATGTCACGTCCTACGCAATGCAGCGTGTACAGTAGGTCTACATAACTACTGCGAGTTCGCTGCATGGTTTTCTAGCAGCTTTCGTGCGAAATGGTGGTCGTAGGCATGCATGAAGTCGTATCTCAAGTACGTCGATGCGTAAAACGGATTTTGTTATTGTTGTTGATTTTGTAAGGGAAAGTGCTTCCACCTCTCGGTGATTTCGCACTATGGGGGGCAGGGGTCTTCGGGAGATGTGGATGTTAGGGAGGAGGGTGAGGGTATGGAGGATTTGGGAGGTGTGGGGGAAGGGTTGTTTTTGTGGTCCCAGATCTGTTACTTACTTTTTGTATGTGCCCTCTATTTTGGTTGGTGTTTAGGTTTTCCAAGTCTGCATGTGTGGTGTACTGTCTTTGTACCCTCTTTATCTGTTGTTAGTCCGCCAAGTTTGCATAGGTGGTTACAGTGCTGCTGCCCTCTTTTCCTGCTGCTGCTTGCTACCCGTGTTTAAGGGTCCTGCCGTGGTGGTTTATTAGATTCCATGTGTTGCTCTACTTTAATCTTTTTTGGATCTTCTTTGGGTTTTATCTATGTATTTGGCTATGCTATCCTGTTTTACCCTATGCCTATGTTATATTAATCTGGAATTAGGGTGGCTTGTTACTATTGTTGCTACTAGTGACAGTATACTATTCCAAAGTTCTTTATGTGGGTTGAGGCAACTACTAAGGTTTATCCCCAGTCTGTATTTATCGAGGAAGTGTTTTAGTTCTTCTCTTTTTGGTTTGTTTTCACTACATTCCAACAGTACGTGCGGGGTGCTAAGTCTATCCCCCCACGTAAAACGGAGGCTTCTTTTGCGTCTTTATAGCCTGTCAAAAGTTTTAAGTAAACCGACTTTCTTTTTGTAAACTTTGTTTGGTTTACAAATTTAATTTCTGTTACAAATCTAGTTTAAACCCAACCAAGTTGTGGTTTACTCCTAGAGGGGGGAAAAAGAAAGGAAATTTCACATTTGATGAGTCATTATCTCTGTCAAGTTGATGAGAGCAACAAACTGCTGACACATGAACGTATAGTTAAACGTGCAAGGAGAGCAGGTTGTCCTTAAGACCCGGCAACACAAGGAAAAGTATGCGATGTGCAGAACACCATCTTGAGGTGCTGCACCTGCTGTGGTTCTTCTAGGTTTCAGGCCGCAGCACACATGATCCCCAACGACTGAAAGCCGCTTTAGTTCTCAGCTGGGTTGTGTTACTCAGGTATGCCCGCCATGGGTCGCTGGCTCGTGGATTTTGCAATGCCTTAGGTTGGTCTTGCTTTTAAAGCGCCATTCAGTATGTCAAGAGTTAGGTATCGCTACATTTATATTTCTCCCCTAGGCTGTCCTTGTTGACAATTTCAACGGAACTCCTCTCGGGTTCACACAGCGTATTACAATTTAACATGTTTTGTTTTTCTCAGGTAGAATTCTAATCACTCTTAAACAAGCTCGCAATCTCATTTTTTATCAGTTATTAAGATTTTAAACATGCGATTCATGTGAATTAATAAACATTTGAAAATAAGTCGTATTTTAATTTTTGTGAGAGGATACTTTGTTTATGCTGTTAAGTTTTATACAGCAAGTAACGACTGTAAGGCACCTTTAACGTAGGAGGGAGTGTACACCGACGACAAAGAAAGCTTATCTGCAAGGTCAAATAGTCGTTATTGTCAACACACATTCCAAACGAGTGAAGAAAAATTTTGTTATTTCCCATTTAGTTTGCCTTGTAAGTGTGTGTAAGGGATAGGCACTTATCTGTGCATGCGTGTGCAGTATGGTGATATCAAGAGGTGTCAATGTGTGTGTGTGTGTGTGTGGTGAGATCAAGAGGCAGGAAGAGAACACATCCACGTACTAAGCAGGACAACGACGCACAGTAACGTGATCTCGAAAATTGTGACTGCTAGTTGTAACAGTCGTCTACAGATATACGCAATCGACACAGTGCCTCTTAATACGAACGCATCTCTTGGGTCGTTAATACTCCAGGTCGTTTCCCAGTAGAGTTAGGTGATGTAAAATCTCTCTCTCACACACTCTCTCTCTCTATATATATATATATATATAGAAATATTTAAAGATATCACATCAAGTAAGCTGATATTTAGGAAACTGGATTATAACTGATAAAAAATTATTAACACCGTTGCGAAAAAGATTTTTCGTGATAGGTAGCGATGTTTTATATTGGTCTACATACCACTCGGGTCCAGTAATATATTCATGGGGCTGTTTAAAAACTATTTAGTGTGTATATTCGTGTTGGGTGAGGGTGAGGGGGGGGTGAAAGATATTCATTTTCGTTTGTGGGTGCACAACTTCACATTTGCAAAATACTTTTTTATGTAAGTAAATTCTTTTGTTTTCAGGGCAGTGGTTGATGAGGCGAGGATTACACGTAACAGTACTCATGGCTTGCATGATTGTTAGGTAGATGAAAAGGTAAAAAGATGGTCAATCAGTTACTTGATTGTATATATTTTTTCACACACACACACACACACACACACACACACACACACACACACACACACACACATCTTGTTGAGGTGCTGTTAGAAGTGGTAGCATCGCATGATGACGATGTAACAGGGTAGATGGGGGATGCTTGCCCAACGTAACAATAACGAACACAAATCAACACTGTTATGAGTTTCCTTTACTTTTAACGCCGGTTGATGGTGCCAGCAAAGGCGAAACATGCGCAAGAGAACATATCTTTAAACTTCTTGCTCGAGAGGGATTCTCCCACCTCCACGCTGTCCGTATTTAACTTTGTCTGTTTCCTGTCGACCCGACACTGATACCCGACTTTTTCTGAAACCTGTGTGCGTGTGCGTTACAGAGTCACCGCCCCGTCATCCCCGCCTTTGTCCCTGAGCTCTTGCTTTTGTGTGTGTGTGTGTGTCATATCCTGCCCTCTTGGGTCACGTGGTCGTCGCTCAGTCATGCTGGCTGTGCGAACGTGTGTGTGCTCACGTGCCACATTCCACCCTGCCATAACGATAATACCACAACAGCAGCCTAATAGAAAAACAGGTAGGTTGGATCCGTGGCTGACAAAAAACTATAACACAAAGAATGTTTGTACGATAATAGTGAATGATTGATAAAAAATCAGACATTTATCTTCTACTGACATAATATTTGGAAACAAAAATCCCTTTTTTGTCGCAGAAGTAATAGATGAACGGTACACACATTTTTACAGCAATGATACACAAGAGAAAAGTTTTATAAACAAAAGCTTCAGAGGCTGAGCTGGAACAGAGTTTTCTTTCCTCGACCACCCGTACCTGCTCCCAATTTCCACCTTTTGTGTGTGTCATGGCGTCCATAGGCCACCCAAAGACTAAGCTGTTCAAGCTAACGTTTTCTTTCCTCTATCTGTGTATTTGATATTGCTGTTGTAAACATGGGGAGGGAAAGATTACATCGGCAACTGTATTCTAATCCACTGCTTTCGCACCTCTAGTAGGGGAGGGGAGAAGGAGAAAGGGAGGTGGGGAGCTATTTCAACGCTTTTGAGGTTAAGGGAGAGAATTTGTTTAAAAATTTGTACCATAAACTCACAGTTATTTCCCTTACCTGTTTGCAACGTGCCGTCCCCCCTTGTAACAAACGTAACGATAATGTTTGCTGTGCACTGCAGTAGTACATTAGTAAGAATAAAAAATGGTTTAAAATGCCGATGTCATGGAAATATACGGTTATAACCCATGGGAGAGGTGTGACCTTTTCCATGGATTTTCTCTAATTTACTGTGTTTACTTTCTAAAAATCTCCTTCTGTATATAATGATGATTGAAGGCTTGTAATAATAATAATAGTGTGAGCTTTTATAGCGCGGTATCCCAGCCAAAGCCCGGCTCTCCGCGCATTACAAACATAAAAACACAAGACAAGACTTTACTCTTAATGAAGTTAATAGGAATACCCGCTCGTTCTTCTGCCGGATGACATTCTTGTTTCCAATCATCAAATGGGTACTCAACCAAAGTCTGGAAAATATAATCTTGTAATAATTTAAAGTTCAGTCAAGTAATCAGAACAAAACAGAAACAAACCAAACAACTAAAGAAGCTAAAAGATTGAAATACCCCCAACCAGTCACGTTGGTAGGCGTATAGCATATGCCGTTTCTTGTTTGTGTTTCTAGTATAACTTATCCTTTTAAGTCACTAGGACACTGCAATTTATCTACGCATATTCTAAAAATAGATGACAAAGACACTTGTGAACTCTAATTTTTTTTAGGGGAGAGGTAAACGACCTATGTGAGAGTCATACATCATCGTCTAGCAGTATAGTCCGTACACATTCCTCCTCAGATAAACAACCTAGAAGCCATTGCCTTATGTCAACCGCACAATACCAAATTTTTTCAAAATTTGGACGATGCCCTTAGCAATAAAAGTTTTTCGTTCATTAGAGCTTTCGTTAAAGCAACGATAATGCAACAGTAATGTCTTGACATAGGCATCAATTTGATTCATACATATTAGCAATAGAACCGTGCCGATATAAATAAATTAATAAAGCAAAATTTGTTGAAAGAAAATTTGTTCCAGAGAATTAAAAGCAACGGTCGTACACAATTTAAAGCAGCATTTCACTAAAGGAAAGGTTTTTAAATAATGATTCAGTCTCTGTACAAATTTTGCAAAGCAAGTGAACGGAGACTCGTCTGATGTATAGCTTCTTCATAGATTCATCTATGCATAGCTCAATAAATTTAAGCATCTTTATATGTGTGTGTTGTAGTAGTAGTAACAGCCATTAAATAATAATAATAATAATAATAATTATAAAATAATGCATTCTAGTTTTCTCTGCATTCTAGTATCCTCTGTGTCTCTGGTTCAGAATACTGGGTGCTTGTATTTATTTTATTTTTTTATGGGGGGGGGGCCAAGTTAACAAATAATGTCAAATCATGCAAACGAAAATGCAAAATGGCACACCTAAATAGTCAAAATCATGGTACACAACTGATAAACTGGCCATCTTTATGCATGTTTGTGTGTGTGTGTGTGTGTGTGTGTGTGTGTGTGTGTGTGTTGTAGTAGTAGTAGTAGCAGCCATTAGATAATAATAATAATGTATACTCGTAGTGAGTAGCATCGTGACTAAAATAGACTGCACTCTCTGCGCAGATGGGTAAAAGAAGAATGCCCATTAAATCACAGAAAGTGGACAATGAGGTCTAGGCACACTGAGCAACATATAGATGAAGTACAAGAGTAGAACATAAAGCAATGGATGAAGGTATGAAGGGATATAGGTACTGTGAACAGGGTAAGATGGCTAGTCTGTCACATAAGCAACAAGCCGGCAAAAATTACACAAAACAAAAACATCTAATAAAGTCTTTCACCTGGCGTCTCGTTCTTGTTTCCCTGTTCCCTGTTGTGCCTACCCTGCAGAGCTTGACTCACAATTCCACTATCCGCCCGAAAATTTATTTGTCTGCTACTGACTGACTTCCTGTTGACCACCCGCATTTCCCCAGGTGTACGTTGCACAACTTGAGACACCCGATTAAAAGCATAATTGTTAAACATCAACCACAAGCGATGAGACACAAAGTCATACGCGCATCACTGACACCTGCATGTTGACCACAACAACCACCAGCCGACAGTGACAGGCGTTTACTTCTCCTTCACCTGCACGGCGTGTGTTGCTCCCAACTTCTGTCGCTCACACAACGGGTGTCGGCGGTTACCGGGAAGATTCCACCCCGCTTCTTAGACTCCACTTCATGTTTGGGGTTAATTGTTAAATTTAACTCCCATGACACTGTCCTACAAGTGTAGCGGGACTGAAAATGAAGATTTATATGCCTGTTGTATTCTTTAGTCTTCAGCAATTAACATATTTCAAAAGGATTATTCGCTTGCGTCGCTACTTTATGTTATATTAATGTCAGTGTTTTCTCGTTAGTATATATCTAAATGTTGGGCTGTTGTATATATATATATATAATGTTGTCATGTTACGGGGGAATAGTGGGACTATTGTATGTTGATCCACTGCTTGCTACCTTGTGAGAATGAAGTAAGATGAGAGAAGTAGTAGGCCAAGCAATGTGTTTATCGTATTTAGTAAAATAAATAAAATTAATGTTGGGATTGTAGCACTTAAACAGTTGTTTCTGTTTATTTGTCAGTCGCAAATGAAACAGCTCGATTGTCTGCTTCTGCGTGGAAGTGACATTCGCCCAGTCCAAGGGAGGCAATCATTGTCAACTACATTTTGTAGAAGATAGCAGTTACTTCCCATGCTTATTTATGTCTGTGGTTCTCACTAAATTATGTGACACTTTCTCAGGACGATTAGGAAATTCGCTTTCGAGCGAGCCAACAAGTGAGAAAATGTTTAATAATGTGTGTGCATCTATATGTGTGTGTGTGTGTGTGTGTGGGTGGGTGCGTGTGTGTGTGTGTGTGTGTGTGTGTGAAGACTGAACGAGCTGTTTACACATGATAGCCGGCTAGACAATCCGTCTCATAAACACTAGTGTAGTCATTAGCAAGAAATCTTATAACTTTTCAACTGAAACTTATGAGATCGTTGACCAATTAATCACCACTACAATATTCCCCGTGTGTCATCTAGAGTCCAGTAATATATTCCCTACGTGTCATCCATAGTCCAGTGCAATATTCCCCGTGTGTCAGCTGGCGCCCAGTACAATATTCCCCGTATGTTATCTAGAGTCCAGTACAATGTTCCCCGTATGTTATCTAGAGTCCAGTACAATGTTCCCCGTATGTTATCTAGAGTCCAGTACAATGTTCCCAATGTGTCATCCAGAGTCCAGTACAATATTCCTCATGTGCCATCTAGAGTCCAGTACAATATCACTCATGTGCCATTTAGAGTCCAGTACAATATTCCTCATGTGTCATATAGAGTCCAGTACTCATGTGTCATCTAGAGTCCAGTACAATATTCCCCATGTGTTTGTTAAGGTCAAGATGACCGCATGTCGGAGGATAAGGAGCAAGCGGGTACAAGCTGCAAGGAAATCCACTGTTTTGTTTATTATGTGACTGTGTATTATCTGTTCATTTGTGTATTATGTGACTGTGTATTATGTGTTGATTTGTGTATTGCATGACACGGTGTACCTTAAATTAATTTGTGCATATTGTGTTGATATGTATAATCTAGTGATTTGGGACATTATGTGTCATCATATAAGCTATGTATTCTGTGAGGACATCAAGGCTTATATGCATTCTATTAAACTCTGTGTGTGTATGTGTGTGTGTGTGTGTGTGTGTGTGTGTGTGTGTGTGTGTGTGTGTGTGACGATGATGTATTGATGTGTGTATTCTATGACACTGAGGGTTGTTTCTGGGTTACAATGGAACTGGAGAAACAGGAAGTGGGACAATTAACCAACTCTCTGTTTTCTCTTGACATCCGGAACCACTCAGCCTCTTGACCTCAGTGACGGACTGGGAGGAAATGACGCCGAAGATAGAGGCTGGGGACCTGAGGGCAGCTCTCACCCTCCCACTGACTAAAAGTGTCGCTGTTTTGAGTAAAGTGGCAGAAGTACAGACTTAAGTACAGACAGGTCTTACATATTGTTATCTGATATATTAATGTCTCCAAACTGTTTGGCATCTCGACATCTGTACAGCAAGAAACAAAGGAAATCATGTGCAAACGTTTTGTATATTGTTCTGTACATTGAGTAACAAGTAGCACGTGTATGCTAAAAATATAATAATGGGTATAACATGTATTGCAATAGCCGTACAATGGGAAACAAGGAAGAAATATGCATAACATCAACTGTCGACACTCTCAGCAGAACTAACTCTGCATCGAAGATATTTGGCGAAAAGAAGAACACACACACACACACACACACACACACACACACACACACACACACACACACACTTTGAGAACGACAGACAGACAGACGCGTCTATGTATGTTTGTGAGAGCGCGATGGCTCACGGTGTTAACTGTAAGTGAGTAACTTTGTGAGTGAGTTTCTCTACTCAAGTCTCCCCTTCACATGCCGCCCACTCGAGTTTCTGTGTGAAGTCAACTCTCCACAACATGCAGAGTCAAGGTCGGCCACAGGAAGCTGCGGAAGTCAGACCCTCGTATCAATCAGTCCTCTCTGTGTCGTCTGGCATGTGAGGCGACAACAAGGGACCTCCATCTGAATCTGTCTGCTGCTGTTCTGGGGGCTGTCTCCAGTGATAGACCTCTGCTCTTAAGGTCCTTCTCGAGGGTTCGCCTCCACCTTTCATTGGGCCTCCCTCTGTTCCTCTTACAGACCCTCGTATACAGGATGTTAATTAAGGCCCTCCTGTTCCTGATGTTAATTAAAGGGCCACTGAGACGTCACGTGTGTTTAACCAACATAATATGATTCAGTTAAAAGCGCCCCCTGTATCCTGCCTCTTCACACTTCCGGTAACTCTTAGTATGTGCTGCTGAAATTGTAGACAAGATATTTCTTATTAGAAGGCTGAGATGTGTATGACTTCGTAATGCAACATAAATGTGAAACGAGAACATGAAAACCCGACAGGTGAACTGGTTACGTTGATCTCCACACCTGGACAGTCTCTGACATACTATGATGTATGTCTAGTGCTGTCCACATAGTGGTGTTTGTAGGATGCAGTGAGTGACTTTCACATGAAGCAGAACAAGTTGTAAATCGTCTATTTGCGTCCCTTTGTGGTGGCATCGTAGAGTGAAATACGAACTCTACAAAACACTGGGTTATCTACTAAAATATTCCCTGAGACATGTTGACCAACCTGCGTCTGTCCTGTCTGTTTTACCAAATATCTTATGTCAGCGAACGAAGCTCTATAGCCAAGCTCTCTTGTCCGGGAAGCGCACGCCGGGATATTCTTAAGCGGTGAGCCTCTCCCCTTTGTCCACAATTACTTGTTTAAAAGGACTGGTTAAGTGTTGTTTATAAACTATAGCTTTTATATCACAATGACATAATGCTTCGATGTTTCATGTTCATATGCACGTTAACATCAATGTCTGTCAGAACAATATTGATATTCATGGGTTGCCATACAAATCATATCCTAGCTCTGTAACTGGTGGTTTGTCGACAAGTGGTCTACTTTTCTAATTACTGGTAGCCCTGAGAGAGTATTTATGTGATACATTTTTTTTACAGAGAGAGAGAAATTTCATTCTTGCTTGATTTGCTGTTTGTTTACAGTGGTCATTATTGGTTATTGGTGACTGTTTTAAACTGTCAGGTGATTGTTGTCGTCATGGGCAGCCTGTTGTTAAAGGTAAGAATTTGTAAAATCTTTTATTCTATGTTTCAGTTATACCAATGATACATGTAGGAGTTTTATTATACCTTAAGTATACACATATATAAGTGTCTTAGTTTCTAAGATTTTAATTTTCTTCTAGTTTTGACGTCGCAGGAAGTTATAATTTTTTTTACTTAGTAAGCCCAGGTACCACTAAGAATAAAAAAAAATGTTATTGAAGTATGTACCGTACTCTTATTATGTCATATTTATCAGTAGAATATTTGATGGAGACCTTTCAAGCAAACACACATTTATATATATATATATAGCAACTATAAGTAGACTTGTATGATTAGTAAAGAAAATTTGTCAATACAAATGACACCATAGACTATTAAACACAGCTATTGTGAACATAGTGAGCAGTGTACATGTTAGCTCAGCTCTCATACGGTGTCTGTGTGAGAGACAATAAGACACGTGTCTTTTATAGACTGAAAGTGAATGCTTTGTATTTCGCAACTTTAGTATTTTGCATCAAAGGCTCTCATGCTGATATTTTAACGGTCATATTGATTGAATCACTCCAGGTTCTCACACTGACCCTGACCTTTGGTGTGGCTTTGAGATCAAACGCTTTACCACAAAATACACAAAACACAAAAAGGTATATTGAGATCACGTGGTATCATACAAAATACTTGAAACTGTATAAGCGTCAAATTCTTTTACAACACTGATGATGATGATGATGATGATGATGATGATGATGATGATGATGATGATGATGATGACGATGATGATGATGATGATGATGATGATGATGATGATGATGATGATGATGATGATGATTCATGTTAATATCTGTTTACCAAATAGCAAAGGATTGACCTCAAAATAAAACATATCATGGTTTCTACCAGCTCTGCTACCATTTTGTCTTCCTCGGAGCAGACTGTCAAAATGGCTGAAGATGAACAACAGTCGCCGACTACCGCAGGTCTGGGTGAGTAGTGATGATACCACACTAACTGATCATTGTACAACAGTCACTGGGACACTCCACTAACTATGGTAACTCTACTCGCTTTACACAATAGAAAACTCGGCGAATACAAAGTCACATAATACTAACATAATCCGCTAAAATCTGTAAAAACTTGATTATCCGAAAGATTTAAAGTTAACCCTTGCTCTTTATTTGTGTTTTTGACACAAAGCACGAGAAACAGAAGCTAAGACGTTGCTTCCAGAATCGTGTGGTCAGCAGGTGAAGCAGGCTGGGTTTCCTGTGGAATTTCAACTGTTTGGCTACAACAGTTTGAAGGGATGCCCTCTGACATCAGGTCGTGACCCCGGCTTTACCCTCCCTATCTTTGCTGCTGACTACAGCATCAGCCACGTGACCACAGACAGTCGATATAACATACCCCGGGGTGTAGTTGTGTCACCGGATGTGTCATGTGTCCCGTCGTTCACCTCGGAGGTAGTCCAGACGCCGTACGACCTGACCAAGCTGCTGGCTGTCACTGCACGACTCAGTGGCCCAGGGTGGGGACCGTCATTCGCGGCCAGCGACAACTTCCGGAAACTTTCCACAGAACTGAGGCAGAACGTTCTGGTGGTGTCCACTGCCGTCTGCAGTTCTTATCACGTGACACTTTCACCACTCGAACTGCCGCCGATTGACCCGATGATCCTGGACTGGGTCTTGAGACTTAACAACACTGATGACGAGGATGTGTACCTGGAGTTTCTTGACACCTTCGGCACACACTTTGTGTCACGTGCCCGCTTTGGAGCCTCGCTATCAGTCGTGCACAAGATGAAGGGCAGCGCCTACCGACGGTACACAAAGGATCACGTGACTGCTGCTGCCAGCTACTCCGGTGCTGTGCTACTCGGACAGTCAGCTACACTGACCTCTGCTCAGCTGAAACATGCAGAAGAATTTCGAAACCAAGTGGAGACAAATATGATCTCTACTGGAGTCTTCCCCCTTACTAACAGTAAAATGCCGAATTGGCTGACAGCAGTGGAGGACAAACCTGTCGCCATCAGCTATGACCTGACCTCTGTGGAGGTCCTCTTTTCAGAAGCCTTCATGGGTAAGCGGACTCCTCTACAGCGCTACGACATTGACCACATCAGGATCAAGGCCACCATAACAGATGTCAAGAAGAAATATTGTCAGACTTTACAAATGGAGGGCCTGCTACGTGACTGTGAAGATCTTAGTCCGGGACTGGAGCTGCTTCACACAAAGCTAATTGGTCGAGCACAATATAGAGCCCTTCTGTCTGCTGACCAGTGTGTAGATGAATGTTATCAACTTCCGGGCTGCGTGGCTGTCACTCTGTGTCCTGGGTGTGACAGCAACGACGTAGGAGATAATAAGTGTCGGATGTTCAGTGCTGGCGACATCCACAGCGCCGTGACCGACCCTCAGTGGCAGACGACCATCTTGGTGAACAAACTGCAACGACAGCTACAGCTGCAGAATACCTCGGTGGTTGTTGACTCCAGTTTTGAGTCTGACAGTCTTACCATGACTGCTCCACACGACTGCTACATCTCCTGCTATGAAGATGTAGCGTGCATGGCCTTCACCTTGCGCAACAGTCCCGGGGAAAGCATCGCGTGCACTCGTCACTCAGACTCGCATCTGTCTCTCAAACAAGAGACAGGCGTCAGCTTGTATTTTCTCTCTCAGTCTTCAAAACAACTTGTTGGTAGTAGACAGACAAGCCTGTCATCCTCATTCATACCAAACGACTGGTACAACGCAACCTGTGTTTTAGACAACGAGTGTCGACAGGAGAACTCGATGTGCTTTCTGGAAAGATGCCTCTGTCGTCCTGGCTTCTTTTCTACATGTGACTACACGTGCTCTGCTAGTGAGTATCAAGTGGTTTAGTAATATCTATCTATCTATCTATCTATCTATCTATCTATCTATCTATCTATCTATCTATCTATCTATCTATCTATCTATCTATCTATCTATCTATCTATCTATCTATCTATCTATCTATCTATCTATCCATTTAGTAACATCTATTTATCTAGGAAAAAATACATCAGGATTGCACATACGAATATTTCATGTTGAGAGTTTTCTGTACTGAGTATATCATGCTTATTCGAAAGAAATGTAGACTATGCTCACAACATGTAGTCCACACATCAAGAACCATGTTTCTAACAACACTGCCACACTATGGCTTGTGTTGTGAGCATAATCTTAACAAACTATGTAACTTGATATTGTTTAATATCATAGAGCTTAAATCATTAGTATTGTTATTAGTACTGCTATTATTATTGTCTGTATCTCATGCTTTTGTATTTTGTTGAAAGGATCAATGTATTTCAGATTTATTTCTTTCGTTTACTTTCTGGTGTACCTTGGTGCGTTAAAGATATTTTAGCGTTACACATTAGAATTATCTTTAAGCTGCATCCTATTATAATGCAAAATATTTCAACCTTAATAAAAAAATTGTTATACTGGATAATAAAATTAGCTTTCTACATGCCTCCAGACTGTTCGTGCCCAAATTCATGGACTAAATTCAGCACATCATGCTACGCTTATGTTTACGAACCTTCTTCGTGGGCTGATGCTAATGTAAGTTCAAAGTTCAAATGCTGTACTTTGCTTCACTATTGTGATTTACTAGACGGGGAAATGAATAGCAGAATAATATTTACAAACTTTTACCTGCGTTAAAACTGTGGCTTTCATGCTTAGCTAAATTTATTTCTTAATTGATATGTTTTAAAGTATGCAGGAAGGCTGATTTTGTAGTTCAGGTCTTTTGTTTGGGCATATCCAAAAACTATCATCATCCTCAGTATAATTTAAAAAAAAAATAAATTTTTGTATTGCTAAAGGTGAACTTGTATTTGTTCTAAGTGTGTTAAAACTGACTCTATTTTCCCCTCACAGAGATATTTGCACTTTTCTTTTCTAAAATTAATCGCACAAGAAGGTGATGTAGTTTCTTGGTCTCTTTCGGATCAATGATCATTCGTTTGGGGTTGGTCTGCATTCTAGAAAATACCTCCTTTATAGCCAGACAAATGTGTACTGTAACCAAAAGTGAAAAACGTAGAAAGGGAAGGAAGATGGACTCCGACACCCAGACTCTATGTTCCGACATCATTCTGCAGTCTAGAAGATAAAGTTTGTGATGAGTATATTCTCAACAAAAAGTTTTTCGATTCCGACGGTATGACAGCTAAATTGCAGCTTTTACCAAATGTTCACTCGTTTCATCCAGCAAAAGCTATTTTGCACCTTTTACACTGGGTACATTTAGGAAAATTGTTATACACTCATCAAAAACTTGAACTTTCCACAACCTACCTGTCGCACTGAGTTGGCTTCTAGGTTTGCTTTTTACTGCGGTAGAATTTTTTTTAAAAAGCCTACAATTCTAGGAATATTGTAAAAAAAAGGGTTTATGTGCACACTAAATGTTGACTTTATACAAGTAGTTCATGATTTGAGAGAATGTACGGCCCACGTCTACGGCTCTATTAAGGTATATAAAGATACTCTGCACTAACAAGTGTCTGGTAGTAGGAACTAGTGGAAAGATAAGTTGGTTGATCAAAGACACTGACACCTAGGCTATAACAGACTTCACTCGTTTGTATGTTAAATCGTTGCAGGCTATCTGCAGGACATTTGGTGGCTATCTTGTTGAAATCGACTCGGCCATCGAGAACACTGTTGTTCATAATCTGATAAAGAACCATGCTGGTAAGTGAAATTATGCGCAAAGTGTTCACGTACCGCCAGTTTCTAGTCAAATGCGAGACCTTGATCCCAGATGAACTAGACAGGTGAGTGGCGGTTATGACGAAACCCTGGACACCCACGTTAACATACTACTTGAGGACAACGATATGTACTCTGTTCACACATGACTCATTAAAAATATATCACACAGCTCACGAACCCTCACCCCTTCTGTTTCTTGAACAAAAAGATTTAACTACCGGATTCATTAAAAACACAAGTTAGGAAAAATACATACATACAAAAATGTTGCTTATCTAAAGGCGTAGCAGAATCATCTGCTCTAACCGTACTTGTAACTACTACTGTGGTGTTTCTCTTGTTATTACACCGTCCACTCTCACATCCGTACGCATGACATCAGCTTATCAATAACGGTCAGTACTGCGACCTTTTCACTGAAAAATGTTTCGTCAAACTTTAATCTTTGAAACATTCGTAAATACTGGTCTCATAGTCATTGAAGTTTCACAATGACAGCTGGCAGTCCCGACCGTCCGTTGTCGCTGACTCTCCTCTTGTCTGAATGTTCTCTACTTCGGTCATCGTAACTTTTTAAAGAGTTTTGTCCCTCCCAGTTTTGTCCTTATTTCCGTCTCGACGAACTGCCGACCAATCACTACTTTTGTACTGACGACGTTCCGAGAAATTCTTACTCCCTTTCGTATACTTCTTACCTTCTTACACATGACAAACAGACAGGGATGTTATTCAACGAGTTCACAGCTGGCATCCTTCATCCAACCATCAAGTAGACCACAGCCCACTGACCAGTGAAGAGTCCTAGCTAGCGGGATGGAGAAGACAGACTAATTCTCTGATTGCACCAGGCGTGGACGACCCGCTGGCCGGGTGTGATAAGCTTCGTCTCAGTCCGGCCGTTAGATGCGACATTTGTGGCGGGTCATTCTGTCCCAGACGATATTCGTACCTGTCCTTCCCGCCACTCGAGTGGGTTCATTGAACACGGCATAAGCTGGTAATCGAATGTAAGGGGTAATCATACTTTCACTTTTAACAATAGGGAGTAGCTCATTGTTTGATTGAATAATATTATGCCTATGTAGTGACGAAAAGAAATTTACAAGTTCCCATGTGAAGATCGCATCTCAGGTGCTTACACACCCTCTCTTTCACGTAAAATTCTGAACAATCTTCTGCTCGAATAAAAATATGAACTGCATATTTAAACATTTTACTGAGTGTGTAGTGTAAAAACAAATTGTTATAATGAAAGTGAGACATCTTTACACATAATTTTTTTTTATTTCGCATATTTAACTAAACCCTATGTACACAATTATAGTGATGGCGAGAATGTTATAGGAATATATATATATATATATATTTATTATATATATATATACATATATATTTGTTTAGTATTAAAGGCAAAGAAGCACAAAATATCCTTCATGAACATGTCCATCAACAGGTGCTTTTTGGTTCTCTAGCGGAGTTCGCGTGGACGGGAGCCAACGACATTTTGCTAGATGGACACTGGGTGCTGGGGTCCACAGCTGAGGCCCTGCTCTACACGAACTGGCAGACTGGTGAACCAAACAATGCTCATGGCAAATCACTGGAAGGCTGCGCATTTATGAATCGTGTAAACGGACAGTGGCTTGATGCTTCCTGTTCCTACACAGTCCCATTTGTCTGCGAGAGACGAGCTGCTGCTGTCTCCTAGAACCCTTGTGATCGAAACGACAGTGAGTCCTTGTTTCTTATTTGTACTTGTTTTCTAGGTCTACTTTTATTTACGAGAATAACTAGAAATGTCCAGGTTTCTTCCCACTTATTCAAACAAATCTGGTTTGCTTTAATTCGAAACACCATTTAAATATTCCGAAACTGAATTTTAATAAACTCTTGGAATTGGATGTTATCTTGTCTGATGGCAGAAAAAATCATTGTGCAGTGTCAGTCTACATGGTAACAGATATACATCAGCAAACAATCATACTTATCATACATGCACATTCACATCACGGAAATGAACATGGACAGCGATCTTTCTCTGGCCTTGGGTTTGTAATCTCAAACAACTTACCGCCTTCTGTCCGACATCCGATACTGCAAATCGCTTCAAAATTTTCTTTTCAAATCAGCTTCTTATTGTCTCTGTACGAGCCCCGAAAGGGACATCCTCACATCGTTTCCACCAATTTTTGTGTTTGATAGTATGGACTGCTACTAAGGGTAGAGCTGCCACCTGTAAAAAGGAGGCTGCCGAGTTGTTACCTGTCTACAATTGGAGTGGCCGTTGGTGACTTTGCTCTTGACAGTGTTGGTCTCTGTTCCTCTATTTCAAATGTATTCACTCGGTCAGTCTGTTGAAAAGATCTTCACTCCGCTTTTCTTGCGTGCGATCAGGAACACTGGTCTCTGCAAAGTGTAAGTTGTAAAAGGCCTCCCACCGACGATAATAAAGTTTTGAGAGCTGTACAGAGTTTAATTTGTTTCTCACTTACATGCTGTCGTTCTTGATCAGGCCCAGGACCGATCTGTCATGATGGTTTGTCTGTTATCCATCGTCTTTTCTTTGGCCCTGTGCACATGATGAGTCCTGTTTTCTCTACAGTCGGGACCAGTCATTGCTCTCCAACCTCCTAGTGGACGATGTCGATCAGAATTGTTCCTCTGCTGAATTATTTCCCCCTTGATTAATGAAGTTTTCTTGTGACTTGCCTCCTCTATCCACACTAATCTTGTGCAGTCCTGTACACCATATTTACACATTAAAACTTGTTCTCTTTGATAAACCAGGCGAAACCTGATGATGGTTGAGCTCACATCACCGATGTGAGGCGCTTCAATGATCACCATTGACATCGCAGATAAGATATTTAAAAGGCAATCGTCTAAAATCAGAGCCACTTTTTTCTGCAAAATAAACAGTTTTGCATCCTGTTTGTAAACAACTTTGTCTCTTGTGTGATGATGAGAGAAAACAAGACAGTTTAGCCGAAGCACTCCGAGTATCAACTACAAGTGGTTTTTCTTGAAATGCACAGTCTGAGGCACACGTGCACACACACACGCGCGCATATATATATACTCACATACACGTTCATACAAACTTTTTTTTTAGCTCCCACACATTATTAAACACAGGCCCACACTCGCTATAACTTTTACATACACACAGAGGCTCGCACATATACACTTATATACATATAATTATTAGAGCGCGTGCACACACACACACACACACATACACACACACATGCTTTCAGAAACATGACTTGTTTTACTTATTCATTCATGCAGATCTCCGCTCTGTTGTGTGTGTAGTGATGGCGGCCACGCACTCATACAAATATTCAGATACGAACTTTGGTATAAGTGATGATAGGTTATTTCATTAAAAAGCTGAAGGTCATAGGCTAAAATGTACCAAACAGACTTAAACAGCCAAATCCCGATGGCAAGGAGAGCTTTTTCCACCATTTCATGGTCTTCCTGTGAAAAGGATTGAAGGAAACCATTTGATCACTGTGGTCCACTCCCCCATGTATTTGTTATAATAAGCAATAGCTGTGGGCTTCTTCTTTACAATGATGGGAGTCTTCACAGTGATCATCTGAAGCTAGTGAATGGTTGAAAGGACAGCTACCTCCTTCTTGTCGACCCACCGCAGCACCATGGTGTTCTTTAGGCGCCTGTAATCAGCATCACCCTTGTTCATCTTCATTTTCATTAAGTCCTTTGGCAGGCGCACTCTGCTGGTCACAACTGTACCAGTAAAGCCTGTGTTGTTGGAGGCCAGGGGCCAGTTGCACAACACATTTCTAATTTTAAACACTTTAAGGCATTAACTCTATTTAGATAATTAGTTTAAAGTGCACACCACCATTTTAGAATTTTTAAAACTAAAACTGCTTTAAGTAAGATAAAGTTGCTTAAGTCTGACTTTCCGTCCTGTCAGTACAATTTTTGGTATGTTTTTCTGCAATGCCTCAAAATGGCAGAGAAGAGATTTTGCTCCTTTAGAACAGTTTTAAGGTTTAGAAACGTGTTGTGCAACTGGCCCCATGTCTTCAGCAAGAGGTAAACTGGTGTAGTACCTGTCTGTGTACAGGCAATACCCAAAGACTTCAGGGGTTCCATGAGGCGTTGAACCACAACATACGGCTTGTTGTTCAAGTCAGGCATGCCGCAGTAGATTTCAAATCGCCAGACATACCAAGACTTGCTTTCGCAGAGCTCGTCCAACTTGATTCCCCACTTCACTGGCTTGTCTTGCATGTACACTTTGAAGCTTAGCCTGCCCCTCCATGGACACATGGCTTCATCAATGCTGTTATGTTGTTCATGGATGTATGTAGACTGGAATACCTGGAACATGGTTAGCAAGTGTTATCTGGTTACTTATATACTGCAAAAAGGGGGCGTGGCACTCTTGTATTCTACATTCAGACAATCATAAAAGAGTTTTTACTCATATTCTAGTACATTGTGTAAATTTGTACGCAAGAATTATCTGATTTGGTAAGATATGACAAACAATAATACAATAATTACACTGAGAGTGACGAGTGGGAGTGGCATGTAGTAATCAACAATACTGTACTGGTTTTTATTATAAATAGAACAAATAATTGTATCTAAGACATGTGTACGAAATAAAATTCCTGTTATAAAAATATGTAGAATGTAACTTAAACAAAATTATTACAAATACTCACATGCTGCAAATGGTTGATGAAAGGTCTTAATTTGTGAAAAAGCGGGTCATAACCCGGTTGCCCCTTTGGCACTGCTAAAGAATTGTCATTTAGGTGAAAAAAAAGTATACTAACAAACCTATCACGCTTCATTATCCGAGAAGCAAAGGTTGTCTGAATAAATGGGCGTCTTGCCCAATAATCACTTATCTTAGGCTTGTGCACAATACACATATGGCAAATTATGGCAAGAAAATGATAAATTTCATACAACTTGACACATTTCCAAATATTTATCTGAGACCTAGTTGAACCAGTAATATTAATCTTCTAGCATTAACTCTACACTGACATACAAATTCTTCCGTTCCTTCATCCTATCTGATCTTTACTAATGAATAGATTAAAAAATGAATAGGATTACAACCTTCCCAAGGGGGAATATTTAGTGGGCCCTGAAAACCTGGCTTGGCAAAGAAAGTAGGCTTCATGGGACAACCACGAAGGTTTTTACACCATTTGCGGTCGAAATCCCCTTCATCCGAGCAAGAAATATCATCTGGCAGGTTATTTTCCTCGCGATTTGTTGTCTCCGATGCAGGATGTTGAAGATCCCGGTCGATTTCATCATTGTCACGTTCGTCTGCTCCGTCTGCATCGGCCATATGCTCGTCGTCTAAGTCCGTTTGGTTAACTAAATCGTCGTCACCTCCCTCTAAAATTGTAGTATTATCTACTTCAATACATTCCTGTTCCTCTTCGTCATCGTCTTCCACCTCTAACTCCATCTCTTCGTCGGATTCTCCGAGACCTCTCGAGCAGTGTATCATTTTTCCAAAAGGAAAAGAAAGAGGATCTTGGGAAATTGCATCAGCTTCCCGTAAAACGAGTTCCTGTGTGATGCAAGGGAGACAAACGTGCTCAGAAATGCCTAAACTTTGCGAGTTCTCCGTTTTTTCGGCAAAAAAACGAGCGAAATGAGCCTAAAAAAAATTAAAGCAATGCGACGTGCACGGGTGCGCGGTACGTTAATGGGCACCGCGGCGAGGCCGCTTAAATTTGACCGGTTAAATGGTGTAATCACTACCACACGTTTATAAGGATGGTTTACTGACAAATATGTGTACATGTTACATGTCCTTCATATACACCATAACTAAATGTATCGATGTCGAAGTGAGACATCTTTTATATGTGTGTATATATATAGTCATCTAGTACTAATCAAAGGTAATACTTTGTTAAAGTAATTAACCTAAAGAGCTATGAAGGCCGTATGTCAGAAGAACCAATGTCAGCTGATGAAAAGCGATGTTACACTTGGCAGTTGAACTTGTCAACATTGACAGGACTAGGGCGCGCCTTGACGGTCCATTCACACCTTGAGACACCTGGACTTCAAACCTACTCAACGACAGATCAAAGTTTCACACCCTAAGTCAGGTACTCATTCCCACAGACAAATGTATGAATGGCCAGATAACACTTGATTAACACATATTTGAAGCGTACAGCAGTAACATCACTGAACTCAATCAGAATGAAGTGGCAAAATTGTGGATTTGAAGAAATTCAAACAACAACAAACGACTAAACGAGACACTCACCTGAGCATAATGCACAACAAGAAGTCACGTAAACAATATTATTTGCATACTCACATAGTATTGACACTCAAGGATCATTTTAAACCCTTCGTCATACACAGACATACGAGGTGTGTACCCGGTGTAGCCCCATGTTATACTGTCAGTCGTGTGTCTCTCCAAACTTGTGATCTTCTTCCGCCTCACAGTCTCACCTTTGCACACGACACTGAGAAATGAGTTCTAGCCCAGGGTGGACTGAGGTGTACAGTTTGATTATTCAAAGCAACAGAAATACGTCACTGTCACAGTTACTTGTCTACTGGGCTTAGTAAACCAATATTAACAGAGTGTAGCTGATCTTGTACATACATTTGGACTAGTCCACAGGAAAATTATATTTCGTCGTCAATAAAGGACAATAGTGATGTGTGAGCAAACATAAAATATAGCCATTAAAACTAAATCATGTAGTGAGCTCCTCAGAGCAAATTGTTTTTAAAACTAAGAGATAGAAGAACATTCTTATAACTACTTGTATTTAGCCAACAGCTGAGGACAGACATATTAAGTGAAAGAAAAACTTTATAAATCTTTATGCATCTACACAGACACCACGCACGTGCATGAGCACTGATATTGATCATCTCAAACAAGGGAGAGAGTGCAAGCATAAACAAATCAGTGCAGGCAGAGATTAAATATTTCACAATCAATTTCTGTTTAGTGTAGAGAATTCTGTAAAATTTTGCTTAAAAGGGTAAGAGAGGATCAAGAAGCAGCCAAGAGAAACAAAATTATGAGGATTTAATGCTGATATCCAGATTGAACTATAAACAATACACAGAAACAAAATCAACGACAGCTGATGCCTCAACCAGTTAGGCGAAGTGGCATCGCTCTCATCTATCTTGAACATTTCGTAGAAGCTTACAAGGTTACAAGCAAACCTTTCAAAAAAAAAAAAACAAAAAACAAAAAACAAACAAACAAACAAACTTGACTCTTTATTTTGTAAGAGTAAGTCCAGTGAGGATGAAAAGTTCATCATGATCTAAACAGCTAACTCGATTGCTTGGAAAGTCTTTGGCATCTACAGCTATGCGCCACCTTGTGTCTGGCATGGCTTTCAACAGAGGGCGCCAACACAGATGACGAGAATCGCCGACATGACGAGAAATTGAATAAGCAGCCATTGAGATGTCGTTTTTCGTGGTTCGCTACAGGAAAACTACTACAAGCACCGTGTTTATGCCTTCAAGCACCTAAACAACTGCCAAGTGCTGGGTTTTCATTCAGTGGGTTTAAATCTCAGTCCTGTCACGTGACCTCCCGCCTTTCGACCACTGTACAGGAATTACGCCCTCATTACAGATTTCCAACTCTGCCATCTTCTTAATCTTGTTTTTTGTCATTTCTTCTTCTACGCTTCTTAAATACAAAACGGTTCGATGACAAGTAAAGTTAAAAAAAAGTTTTCCGTTTCATTTTCCGTTTAAAAAATCTTCACTATTATTATTATTTACAATTCTTGTGATATCAATATAAGTAATATAAATTTTCAGATGACCTGATGTTCTTTGAGGAAGGCTCTAGGCATGCGCGCAGCACAGATGATTGATGAATGACTAGAAGGAAAACTGCTTCCGTTGTGAGATGGATCGTCAATTAGTAAAAAAAACAATTCCGAACAGTTTGTGATGATAATGATGTGAGCTTTTATAGTAAACTTAGTTTGCAGACTTCTGAAGCGCGAAAGGAAAAAGACTACCATAGATTTAAAAAAGGATATATAATAAATATATCCCACTTATGACAATGCTGATCGCAATTCAAACTTCATTATCATCGGGCTTGTGTTTTGATATTTAATTAGTACAGACAAAAGTCTAATCCTAGAGCAGGAGTTGCGAACCGTTATCTATGCACGGTAATGTAATGTTTGTGGGAAGGTATCTTGTGAATAGAAGGGAGGTCATCATCGCCGATTTCGGAAAATATTTATCTTGTACTGAGCCTTACCCAGTCATTAGACAAAAATTCCCACCATGCAGAGCCTTTAGAGGACTGAAGGTTTTGCAATGATTAACTTAGTAAAAGCCCGTCTGTCAAGAACGCACGGGACGTGTGGACAGGTCACATACAACACACACTGACCTCACAACGTTCTTCACGTGTTCTTTCACACAACAAAGTACAAAGACCTGCACGTGGGTTCCTATATCTCTATAATTTGAAAAAAAATCCAAATATTTTCCCACACTCAACGAATTTCAAATAAAAGTTACATCAACATATATCGCAGCTAAATTAATGATTACATAAACCCTTCTAATATTCTAAATATCCCCAGTCAATATATGAGAACAAGCGAACAGGAATATCCTTTCAACAACGAAAATGTCTTCTTTCAACCTTCCACTCAAACGTCGCTCACCGTCTCTTGTCTATATCAGCTTAATTTCCTTCCAATGTTCATCAACAGTTTCTCAAATCGTACATGACTAAATCACACTGTCAACATCTGATCACAACTCACGCACCCACAGATGTACGTACACTTGCCTGTAATTCTCCTTGAAACTATATAGAAATACACACCACTACGAATCTCCAAAAGCACAGCAATTACTCCCAATATAGAATCCACTGGCAGAAACACAGCAACTGACGAATCTTTTCGAACACACAGCAATACTCCAATTTTCTGAATAAACCAGTAGAAACACAACAACTGGCGAAACACTAAGCCTATATACTTCAAGCAATACTCCAAATGCCAACCTTTACTTTTCTCGAAAAATCACACACACACCGGTACATTCCACTCAAACCATCTTTTGTTCTCTCTCTCCAGAAACTTCTGCGCTCTTGCAGACGACACCAACGTCATACCCTCTTTTACGTCACGCTTTTCAACCATAGCAAACGTATCCCCCAAGGGCCACTAACCCTGCTGTACAAAACAAACAAGGGAGCTAACTCCATTTCTGTCATTCATTAATTTCACGGGTCGATCCGTGACAGTAACTCAGGAGTGTCACATTCTATGTTGCATCATGGTGTGATGTAATATTTAGGTGGCTACTCCTAAGCTTTTGAACAATTAATAAAATAATAATAATGATAAATAAGTTTGAGCCGTGAAACATTACAATCAGCAGGAGGGTGTATGTCTGTGTAAACCATAACTATACAGACAAAACTTCGGAGGTGAGATAATAATTTGTTAGTTTATGTTCACTTCACTAAAAGGTTCAAAGTAAATCTCGTTAAAGCATGTTTTTGAACGAGTTGCGCAGAACCATCAGGTTAATGAGGGCAAATAGACAAAAGGAAGCCGTGTGTCAATAAACTCAACCTCTTGTTTTACTGCTGTGTAGAAGTCGAGTCATTGTCTAAAAAATATTCAAATAAGAGATAATGAGCCCCCAAGTCGCTTCCTCGTTGTGATCATCCGACAGAGCTCGTTGCAGCCAAACTTGTCGAAGTACCGCATCTCCCTGCCATCTAGCGGGCGGACTTTACTCGACAGGGATATAGGTATTGGTGTGTCCTGGCAGTATGCAATATATTATAAAAAGGGCGATCTACTGTGTATTCTACCAGCTGAATAGTACCGTCCTTGATTGCTTGCTAGGAACTTGCACCATGAGGGGGAGAGAAAACCGAAGTACCTGTCGAAACCCCGACGGTCGTGTGTCTACGCACCATGGAGGTTGGTCGGAGCTGTCTTCAGCTGTACACTCAGACCCAGCAGGTTAATCTTCATACGTGTGTCTACCTTGTCTCTCAGTGTCACTATTGTCCCAGTATAGGCTCCGACTTCAACGCACAAAGGCAATGAAGTGAAGGATTTTTACCAACAGCTAGACAAGATTACCAAAACAACACAAAGAAAACGAAGTGGATTATTTTTATCAACAGGTAGACAAGATTACCAAAACAGCACCTAAAATGTCAAGGTCGGCCCAGACGCCAACCATCAAGGGGCAGAAACGGAGGGTAACTTTGGCGAAATTAGCGCCAGGGGCATTAGTCAATAACATACACACCCACAAGAACTCGAGGACACAAGCTTGGCACTAGCTACATGGATTCCTTCATCCTGCTGCCTACACGCTTTAAATCCTGAATCAACATGGTCAAGACGAGGACACATCCAAGCGCTGAATACACTCATCAGTCTATTTATAATTCTCTCTCACACACTTTCTCTCTTTATATTTATATAGAGAGAGACTCGTTATCAATCAAGTCTAGTTTCTGAGTCTGTCTGTGTTCTCTTCTCTGTGTCACGCATGAGACGGAGAAATTCGACAGACGGTCGTCGTCCTTCTCTGGTCCCACTGCTTGAAATCTCTTCCTCCCTATCTTTGGACTGTGTTTCTGTGTGGCTGACTGTTGGTAATTAATTTTATAAAATGCACATACCTACCTACCATGCATGCCTACATGCACGTAAATACATGGATAGTTACACATACACACACACACACACACACACACACACACACACACACACACACACACACACACACACACACAGAAACATTCATTTCACCAGTTACACTCGTCTACTCTGTAAGAAGACACAAAAGTGATTCACTGAGAGATGTTCTGCTTTTTTCATCATCTCTAGGTACAGGAATTATTTCAGAGTATTTGAGCTTTTAATAAAACTCATTTATACCCTTATGTGGTTTGTGAGAACTCTTGAGCAGGATAAAGAGAGATATTTCACTGCCTGATTTATCTATTACCGTGAGATAACTGCCATATCTTATCTCAGGCTTGTCAAGGCTTCACAGACTGACCAAAGGGAGACCCACCCGACTGCGTGTAGATCTCAGCCAGGTGAATGGACATCCTTACTATGCTGAGTACTATTCAGAGTGGACGGTCCTGAGACAAACTACACACTTACCCTGTCCGGCTACTCGGGTAACGCAAGTACGTGTGTGTCCAGTAAACGAATATTAAAACATCGCAACAATACTGTCTAACCGTTTGTTATGGTGCCGATTGTGTGTACAATAAACAACTATTGAAATGATGTGTTAATAAAGTGAATAGCAATAGAAATGACATGTTCACACACACACACACACACAAACACACACATACACACACACACACATATATATATATATATACACACACATTCCCACACACACACACACACACACACATGCCGTCTGTATACTTACGTTCCCGGACTACCAGAGTCAAATAAAATCAAACTTTATTGTCTGTCCAAGGCAAAGACAGAAATTTTTCGTTTGCTCACAATCACTACACACAAGCAAACATTTTATAGGCATATCTCTATTCATAGTTATAGAAACAACTGGCAGACACAGATGCTCATACACGACATTCAACACACACGCACACCTACACCCTCACACACATGCACACTAGCCTCCTAAAAGGTAACATGGTAGACATACAAGTCCTTGTGCCTGTTATTTATGAAAGTGATGGCTGCGGGCACGAAGGACCTCTGGTAGGCAGTTTTCCGTGCACGTGGCATCTTGTAGCGCCTGCCCGAGGGCAACAGCTGATAGTTGGGATGTCTAGTCTAGTCGTTACCTGTTGGGACAACAAAGTGGCAGCTGTGATGTGCCAATAATTTTATTTGCCTGGTGGATGACTGGCCAGAATTCCCTTGTCTTTGACGACGAGGTGATCACAACAGTCACAGAGAGTTTTATCAAGCTCTCGGCGTTTAGAACCAAAGTTTAGTTTTACAAACTGAGAACACATTCGTGCAAAACTAACTTCAAGGGATTGTCTTGCAAACCATCAACAGTGAACTCCTGCCAAGCTGGAAATTTACACTGACCTTAACATCTAAGCAACTTAACTACTTCTGGTGGGAAAGTATGAAGAAATTATGAAGTGAATGAAAAATTTAATTCAAATTCAAATAATTATTTTCATGTAAACATCAAAATAAGTTTGACAATTACAACATTTATAACATTGGGGGCATTTTTGAGGATTAATTGTCTGGGGATTAAGTGTCTGGGGATTAAATGTCTAGGGGATTAAGTGTCTGGGGATTAAATGTCTAGGGGATTAAGTGTCTGGGGATTAAGTGTCCGGTCACCCACACAAATACTAGAGTCTTTCGTAGGCCGAACTGGAAAATAAATTTCAAAACCAGAATCGAAGTTCTTGTAGAAAAGACGCTAATTAGTACAAGAATGTCAAACATTAATAGTTAATATAGTTCACTTAATAAAGGCATTACATATTTCATTTGACACTGTAAAAAAGCCCGAAGCAATATTCACAAACACAGTGTTGACAGTCATTATCAACTGGCAAAAGAAAGATCAAATCAAGGTGTAGCAAAATTGCATGTTTTTTTCCAGTTACTTCTGGGCGAGCCGCCATTCTGAAAAAGCGAAAGGATCAGAAAACAATATTTATTTTGTAAGATCCAGAAAGAGGCAAACTAATTGTTTTCAATGTGTGCAATCAAAAAGATTTTCACAATCCGAACAAAAATCGTCTTCAGCTTTTAATTCCAGCATTACTGGGTGATGAAATCAATTACTATTAAAGACAAACCATTTTGCTAACATGTAAGATATCATTTATGAATTTCACTCCCATTTTATAGCAAAAAAGTGAATATACCATCCGAATACTGTGCATATAAGAAGACTCCCTGCGGACCTTATAAAAAGCAGTCCTTCTTAAAGATACAGTTGCAAGTTGCGTACCACAATTAGCAATGTCTTTTGATTATAATAACTCCAGATTAAATCTCTTTTTTAATTTTAGGATATTTTTCATCTCTTAAGCTTATGAAAAAAGCCATGACTTGTTAATATCTGTCAGAATGTACGTAGGAGTTGGCTTCTCAACGCATTGAATTACTTTATAATTCATGCTAGATGAGGAAAAAAACCCCAAAAAGAATTAAAGAAAAGCTCGCCACCTCCCTTCATTAAAATGATCCGATATCGTAAAATTTTAGACAAGAGAGTCATATCTAAACACATGTTCCAGTGCGTGCAGCCATCTACACAGACTCCATTGTAACATTCCTGACTATTAACAAGAAGCTTTACCTGTAGAAAGAATGTTAATAGTCTTCTATACATGGTTATAGGCCTTTCAAAGTAGACAGAAATAATTTTATCCTTGGCATTCCACCTTGGTGTATCGTCTTGTCTCCGGGCTCAGGACACAGCCAGGTATGATTAGTTAAACAACAAACTACATGTGACGTGTATGTCCAAGCCTCTTACCCCAGCCTTGGTGACCTGTTACCTCAGTGTGGCTAACGTCACTCCGGCTGCTAAATGCGCCTACACGATGGTCTTCAGCAACAGTCTTGGCAACACATCTTTTAATTTCTTACTTAAATTTGAAGGTGTGTACGTGTCTTAAAAAATCATGTCATGATGTCATAAGCACACGATACCGTATCAAACGCAGAAATCCTTTCTTTTTATACACAACCGCATTAAATGTTATTACATTATCGAATATACAGTTTCCATTTACTGTACAAACCTTGACTATTTAAACCGTTACGTCTTCAGCTCAGTTGTTGGTAAACCGGTATAACCTGTATAATCGTCACGGGCTTTCATCATCTTTTTGCGCATTTGTTTGGACTTGGCATTGAAGTAAACGCTAAATCAACTTCATGTAAGTGGTTTTAAGATTTTACATACTAATTTTTTTCTAATTTGACCCGTCTACGTAGGTTGTTGATTTGTTTCATATTTGAAGTATGATCTAATCGTCCATAATATCATAGTTTAGAAAGGTACTTAGATTGTAGTCTTTATTATTAAAATTGCAACAAGAAACACGCTGATAAATGACAGTTAATATTTGTCTTAGACTTTGTAAGGGACTAGGTTTCCTGCAAATTTGCATTTCAATCGGCAGGTAAAAAAAAGTAGAAGAAAACGCTACAATGTTAAACGAAGAAACATGTTTATGTTGAGCGTCGAGTGTCAGCAGTCAGGTCCTTTTTGTTTGTTTTTTTTATCAATGTTTCAGAAACAGAAACCAGTCAGACGATACTCTCACCTCTGACGGAACTGTACTAGAACAACTTAGAGAGGATCCGAGAAAAGTAAACAATACTTTTTATGCATTTGTCAAGTTTTTAATGTGTTGCACTAATGTTTTGTTTCCAGTTAAAAATAAATCAAATAGAAGAATGAAACAACTATGTTTTATAACGACTGCTTATCCATCGCAGTATGTAACACGCGTTTTGTGGGTGGGAGGTGGACGTGTGTTGGTAAGTGCACGTCATCTCGCGAATGAAATACCAGTCGCATCTTTACTCTTTTTTTCTGAACTTCTCTTCCAGGTTTTGGGCGGACAGAGCAACCACATCAACTGCACTTATACCTCAAACATTTCACAACTCAAAGCGTTGGTCATATGGACAGTAATAGAGTCATCAGTGATGGAGGAAATGCGATCTTAGTCAAGCCAATAACAGCGAACTGTGTAAAGAGTCGCCTTTTAAGCAGGGACATCACATGCTGTCTTATACCTATTTCAAACAAGCGTAAACTTTTTCATAAACTGAAAATCAATTGTTCAAGACGACAGTCGTCAGAAATACTAGTGGAAAGTGACGCAGGTGACTCTAGCTGTGTGTGGCTGTTTATTACAATCACTTTACTGCAACTAGCAACATATTTTGTAAGACAATATATGTTAATGTCAAAAATTTATTTAAAATTATGAAGCAAAATACAAGTACACGTTTAAAGTACATTCTCAGTGTCACACGAGAAATAGGCAAGGCAACATGTTGCCTTATAGTGACAGGTGTATCTTGTATTGCAATAGTACCAAACACAAAAATCCTTTAATTTTGTACACACACGTATTGCATGTTTGCTACATTATAGAATATATAGTTTTCATTTACTGTACTACCCTTCACTACTTCAAACCGTCAGGTTTTCCGTTCTGTGTGTTGGCACACCGGTATAACCTCTATAAGCGTCACATGTCTTCATCATTTGTTTTTCGAAACAACTTGGCTTGAAGCAAACTCTTATAGGAACTTTATGTAAGTGGTTTATTATTTTATGCTATAACATATTAATATATTTTTTCCAGTGTGATGCATTTAGTTAAGTTTTTTATATGCTTATAGATGAAATGTAGGTAAGTCGTCTATAATTAGATTAGTCTATAATTATAATTATAATCGTCGTATATAATGAGAGTGACGTCCCTTCGCCTAACTGGCTTGAGGGGACGGCTCTCTGTCGTTTTTGTCGTTTTTTTGTATCGTCCGTCGTATTTTGAGTTTCGGCAACCCTTATTATGGTGAAGTCGCCATCCTTGCTCCTATACAAGACTGCTGCATGTTGAGGACGTCCACTTGGAACAGCCTGCAGCTGTTGGGGGATGGTGTTCTCAGCAGGGCCATGAAAAAGGTGTTGCGATCCGACCCCATCCGCCCGGTCTTGATAGATAGCCTTTGATAGAGACTGGACAGACGGCTGAAGAGGGTATTTCAGAAACTGGACATATGCGTGCAGACAACTGGCTTGGACAATGTGCTAGTCGATGATGGCCTTTGATACTGTCTTGTTGGATTTGGACTTCATTACTTGCGCGGTGGTGTTGGATTCATGTTTTCATCAGTGAACTTGAGCGTGTGCTGACGTTCCAGTGAAACTTGTGCCTTCTGTTGGATGTTGCATTTTCTGTGGAGTGTATGACATGTTTGATATTTGTTCTATGGAGTGTATTCCGACTTGTATGACATGTTGGATATTTGTGCTGAGGACTGTGTTCTTGCTGTGTGTGGACGCTGCCCTGTGACGTGGAGAAGACGGGCCGCTACACACCACCATTTTGTCGTCATCTTATTTTGACGTCAGCGCCTTGAGCTGTCCACAGGCCAGGATTTGACGCTATACAAGCCACCATTATTATTATTATTATTATTATTATTATTATTATTATTATTATTATTATTATTATTATTATTATTATTATTGTTATTATTATTTATTATATTATTATTATTAATTATGTATTTTAGAAACGCATAAAGATTGGAGTAGTTCTCAATAAAATTTTATCCAGATGCTGACTAATAAACACAGTTAACATTTGTTGTAAAATTTTACCAAGAAATCTGTTCTGTCTTTGATCATAAAGGAAATAGGGCAGACTATATTCGCATCTCTGACGAAGCTTTACTACATCGCATAATCAAACAATATTTTAATGTTTTTATAGTTTTGTTGCAGAGGAGAGATACGTGTTGCACTAATGTAATTGTTTGCAGGTGATCAAAAGAAGACAAACGAACAAAGCAACACTTTAAAACTTTTCAAGCGCAGTATGTCACAAGCTCTTGTGAGTGTGAATTTGGGCGTGTGCGGGTACGTGATCTCACGAGTATAATGCTAGTCAAATGCAATTTAATTTTTTTCTGAACTTTTGTTCCATGTTTTAAGTACTCAGAGTAAATGCTTCAACTACACTCTCACTAGAAACTTTTTTTTCATTTTAGTGCAACTTCTCAGCGTTGATCAGATGGAGGTTATTGGAGTCATCAGTGATGGAGGAAATGCGATCTTAATCAAGCCCGGGACAACGCACTTTGTAAAGAGTCGCCTTTTCATCAGGGTTAAAGAGTGGCAGAGACATCACAAGCCGGCTTGCATGTGTTGCAAACTTCTTTCCAACATGCATTGACTTATTGATAAAGATCAACGTTTTAACAAAAGTTAAGAACTCTCTGTTGATACGACTTGTGAACAGTTTGTGTATAACAATAACTGGTATGCAGTTTTTTTACAGTATGTATTTCGTGTTGCTTGAAAAGTAGATCACAGCGTCAAGGAAATGAGCCTTTTATAGTTCAAGCGAGCTGTTTGACTAATAAAAATGCCGTTATTGCTTCAACGTATTTATTATCTTCTTGAATCCTCTTATCTCCTAGTGGAGCATAGGGCCTCTACAGTCGTCTGCTTTGCTGCCTCCCAGGTCAGGTCTGATAGTTTGAGTTCTTGCATTAGGCTGCGTCTCCATGTCTGTCTTGTTCGCCCTTGTTTCCTCTTCCCTTGGGGATTCCAGTCCATCGCTTGTCTGGTTATGTTAGAAAGGTCTTTTCGTAAAGTAAACGTAAACGTATTTATTATAATTGACTTTATTCATAAAGTGAATGTAAGGAAAGCGACACATCACAGAGCTAGAATCAATAGTTTACGAGCTCATACCGGTCTTTTATGTTACTCACTGTTTAGTTACTTCTATAGTGTCTGTCTTGTATGTTTTTGTTGATCATTCATTCTTATCTATTCCTGTTTTGTACTGGTGTGTGTGTGTGTGTGTGTGTGTGTGTGTGTGTGTGTGTGTGTGTGTGTGTGTATTTTACCAATGAAATATATTAAATACTGTGACAGGGCAGCGGTAGTAGTAAATAAATCTGAGATTACAGTGCACGTACACGTCAATATAACTTTAACATAACCTATGGCTTGAAATTTCAATGTTTATAATGATTTAGAAAACGGCGATAACAAAGAAAATAAATGCACCTTTCTTAACTTTGAATGGAACAGATAATGGAATGTTTGGTTTGAAAGTAGTTTTTGCGAGAGAGTTATTTAAAGCCAAAAGACTAATAAATTATAATTATACGTTGTCAACTTGCTTCATAGCCAGGTAAATATCGCTCAATAACGTGGACAATATGAACTCTTTTAAGAAAAAAAATTAAACAAAATTTATCAATGACTTTTACATTTATCCACACTTTCTCGTCCTCAGATTAATGCACTATTAGGTATATGCACATATGATATCTTTCTTCACCTTAGATACGGGACATTGTGTTTCTCAAAAATCGGGTTTCAAATCGTGCTCTGCATTGGAAAACTGTCATGATCCACTCACACAAGTGTTTCTTGCAAAAAAAGCAAAACAAACAATCAACCAAATCATCTAAAATCGTTATTCAGGCCGTGTCTTCTACATACATCTATCGAAAGATTCACACTCTTCTGCCTGTAAAAAAATCCCCTGTCTTGTCTACAATCAGGCTAATTTGTCTAGTAAAACTTATAATACTAGTAATAATATATAAACATGTTCTATCTTGTCAAGTTAATGGCACGCCTACAATTTTAATTTGACATTGCTTATCTTAAAAATTATAATAATTATGAAATATTCATCTACATAATCCAAAATATTGTTTTGTCTATATATCGTAAAATGCATCTTTTTTTAGTGATCTGTGTTTAGTTATTATTGAAAGAAGTCCACACGACGCATTAATTGCAGAGTGCGATACGGTGCGATGACGGCTCCTGGTTAATTTATTTTAGACCGTGTACTTGAAGCTGCCAAGAAATTTTCGCATTTTTGTTATTATCTTCTTTGTTTGATTACACAGGGGAAGTAAATGTTTCACTTAAAGTCTTATCATCGCGTTTGTCTCCCTTGAAATTTAGTTTCCGTTAATATTATGTATATATGACAGACAGACAGACAGACAGACAGACAGGTTAAATAACTACTAAAAGATACTGATCTACTATTTAAGCCGCTTCCTCCTTTCTGTTGTATGTGAGAGAGTGACAGGCTACTATAGACGACTGTCAGTCTATATACTGTGCTCTTGAATAAAGAATTCTCCAAAGGGACATAAACAGCATCACCCGTTGCCATCTGAATTGTTGTTTCTCTTTAATGTGAAATATTTGTAAAAAATTAAAATAGGCACAGATTATTATCTCTACGGACAACGGGTAAAATGATCGGTCTGGTGTACCACTTTCAGTTTATACAGTAAAAAAGAGTGGATAAAACCGTGGTAGTCGTCATCTATAACATAGTGTCAGCGTTTCTTTGACTTTATCATAAAATCACAAAACAAGCAAAACCACCATAATAATCCCAAAGTTTATTATCAATCTCTTCCAGGTAATAGCTCAATTAGCCAACCACAAGTAAGGCATCAATCTCCTTAGTCATGGCGTCCAGAACCTGCCAAATGAAAAGTAAATGAGTGTGAATATGTCTTAATAATTAAATGCCCTATGTTAATAAACATACTAATCTGAATTCCTAAATCATGCAATTTTATCATTAAATGTAGTTTCATTGCATGAAATATGTTGGAATCAAACATGAACAGTAATCGCCTGCAAGATAATTAGACAAACCTTCCAACTACTCAAATTACACTGTAAGGTCTTATCTTATTTCTTAATGACAACC
This sequence comes from Marisa cornuarietis, assembly GCA_004794655.1. Lineage (NCBI taxonomy): Eukaryota > Metazoa > Mollusca > Gastropoda > Architaenioglossa > Ampullariidae > Marisa > Marisa cornuarietis. The sequence continues at coordinate 6,797,190 of SMMW01000636.1, forward strand.
TTTCTTTACTATAGATTTTATTAGAGAAAATTATATTGACTCTATTGATTATTATAATGCACCTTAAATGGTTAACCTAAAAATATAGCTACCGTGCTGTTTGTTGTGAATCTATTTTAAATACTTTGCTAGAAGAGAAATGGTAAAAGCATTAGTAAAACTATTCTAAACAACCTTCGTTTAAATCATGAATTTTTAGGTAAGCTTACATACACTCAGCACATTCTCTTAATAACGGCTGCAACATTCTCAGATTCGTACATTTATGCATTCTGTTTTTAAAGAAAATCAATCACGACATTACCTGCGGAATGTTCTTTAGAAATTCGGCAAGTGAGACTGCACCGTTCTCTGAAAATAGAAAAGTACATTTTATATTGCTATAAGACACGAAAATTAGAATAATTGATACGTTAACTCAATAAATAGCGTTTTAAAGGCATATCACAATCATTGATACACTATATTTCCAAAACATTTATTAAACTGATTACACTTACTGTCAGAGTCCAAGATGGTTAATAGGCCATCAACCTCCGGCAAAGAGATTCTGTCGTCGTCCTCTCCATCCAGTTTGTCGTAGTACTTGAATTCACCATTGATGACCTTTGCAGGAGTTTCCAGGGGTTTAGAGAGTTTATATTCTGTGTAGTTCTGAAAACCATCGCCTGCAAATAAAAAAAAGTTACAGTTTACCTCTTGAAAGATGAATCTATTAAAATCCTAATGAATCAGTGTTTATATATAACTGATATATATATATATATTACAGTGCATTATTGCATAATGTATAACTTAGAGACCCCATCTGTAATGCAGCACATATTTTGAAAAAAGAATATACATCTGTTCATTCCAAACCCCTTTAGACACATACAACTTCTGTATGTCTTCCACTTCGAAGAACACTTACCTTCGTCTGGCGATGGCCCACAGGAAGAAAACAAACAGTGTGAACAGAGAGCCTGCCTTCGAGAAGAAATCTAAATCCACGCCATTGGATTTCTCACTGTTTTCACTTACGATTGAGCTGCATGGTTAAAACCAATCCTCATTTATCTACTATTCTGTAGAATGATAAAAATATCCGTAGCAGAATTAAGAGGTTACCATTAACATCAATGCTTCTGAAAATCTTGACCAATTCATCACGCTTCAAAATGCCATCGCCGTTGAGATCAACTGCGATAAAGCCTTTACGAATACCTTCGGGGGCATAGCTGAAACCAAAAGGGTTCGCCATTGTCGAATCTTTATGCATGCTGTGAATATAGACATATTATGTCAATGATAATTCTTTTTCGTGATAATGATTCCAGTTTGCATAGTGAATAACATTGGAACGAGCCCTTGGATGAGTACACAGTAGCAATTATGCTACAAATGTAAAACGAGAAAAACATACAAATGATGCGATTGTGTTGCTTGATTTTATTTTATCTCAAATGGTAATAATTTTTTTTCCTATCTACAGTTAGAAAAGGGAAAATCATGCCAACCACATTACCGGTAGCGCTGAACAACGAGTAGTCTTTAAGTCTTTTGATTGCTACCTGTAATAACGTGACTGTTGTCCAAGCACAACAGCAAGAAGACCAAAGATGAGGATGATCTTCATTTTGAAATGCGCAGGTTAATCTGAAAACTGGTTTGTCAATTAGAGATCAGAGGTGTCCAGTTTTGTATATCATTGATTTTTTTCTTGACAAGGTATTTTGATGATAAAACTGTAATTACATTTACACTATGTGTCCAGAGACACATCGTTTAAATGTCCAGACATGTAATGTGTATAAACTTTCTCAGTACTGTATATATTTATATCTTACATAAAATTTGAATTCAAATATATTTACCGTTTCAAGCAGAAGGCAGGTGAGCCGGAGCAGGAGTGTTCTAGTAGTGGCGTATGGCAGGTAAATGGCAGGAAGTGATGGCTTTTCTCTTAATATACTCTTTGGTTTGATAAACACATTAAAAGATTAGGCGGTGAAAAGATAAAAATCTTCACTGACTATAATTTGTTTCCTGTTATTGACAGGTGACCGCTACCTGACTTTAGATTATATCCAAATTAATATATTAAATGATGTGACAACGCAGCGGTACTTATTATAAAATTTTTGATTACAAGGCACTTGCTCGTTGAAAGAAAAGTAATTAAGCATTTATCTTGAACTATGTTAAGAATGCTTTAGAAAACAGCGAGAACAAAGTGAATAAATGCGTATTCCCTCACTTCAAAACGTTTTGCATGCAATAGAAAAACACACTTTTTTCTTAAAGTTGTTAATATATTATCATAAGAATGTGTTTCCGCCTAGAGGTCAAACTTCGGATAACACAGCTTTGTCATTCTAATAAAAGGCTGGCTCTGTAATACTGCTAATACCCTACTAGGCGACAATATTGTTAATTAAAATGTTTATTCGATGTCAAGTTGCTTCATCGCCAAATGTGCAGTTGGATAATTCAGCAGCTGGAGAAAGTGTGAGGGGAGGAGGGTTACAGCGCTCAATAATATGGAAAAAGTTAACTCTTCTGCATAATGTTGAACAAAAGTTCTCAATGACTCTTTTAAACTCATCCACACTTTCTCGTCTTCAGAATAATGGACTAACAGATATATGCACATATATTCATCTTAGCTATATGCACATATTATCTCTATCTCTCTCTCTCCAGCATTCGCAACATCATTTCCCAAATTAATTCTCTAGTGCAGTTCTTTGGTTTCAGGTTTTGCTCATCTTTGGAAAACTGTCCTGATCTACTCATACAGGCGTTTCTTTAAAAAAAACCTTCTTTCTCATTTTTTCATGAACTCTCGTCTACATACATCTTCAAACAATCAGACTAACTTTTTCTTTTAAAGCTTTATAAAAATAATAAAAAATCGCATTTTTGTCGAGTCATTGGGACGCCTGCAATGTCCGTATTATGCCTCGTATTTAGTGTTTATCTTGGGTGACTCGCATTATGTCAGAAATGGTTGAAAGAAGTTTTCTGCTTATTCCTGGTCTTAGTCTCTCTAAATTATCTTTCAAAATATTGGACAAATTTCTCTCAATTTCACCGTCTCAAGAAATGTAACGAGATTAACAAAAACATAAGTATATTGTTAAATGTAGACGTCATATGACCAGGCTGAATGAATTAAAACTGAACAAGCGAATCTTAAGGACTGGTAATATAAGTAAGGAGAAATATTTTATCAGGTGGAAGTTGCTTGCTAAAAAAAGGCAAATTATTGTTTGTTTTGTATAATTATTTACTAGCTTTTTGTAAAATTATTAGTGCAAATATGTTCTTATAAGTGTGTTTTAAGTGTCCGAGGTAAAATTATTTAATTTCCGTTCTATTATCTGAAGTCTGACATGCCTCCCAGAGTAAATTAACCATGCAAACGTATTGTGTTTTTAATTCGAAATTTAAAACTGAGTTCCACTTCTGTTCTATATCTTTTCACTGTCTACCAATTATTGTAAAGTCGTTCTTATCTGTTTGTCAGTCTGACCAAGTTATTTAACGATACACCGATGTAACGTCGGTCGTTTACAAAAAAGAGGAACAAACTTGCGCACTTCACTTCCTGTACTAGGTTTGCTTTTCGTCCAGAGGCAGGGAACCTTTTCTTCGTCTACAAATCTTTCTTTTGACTGGGCAATACTTAACATTCAAGACGTTGTTTAAACCGATCCGTACTTTACGTAAATCAAGTTCGGTGCTGGCTGGAGGGGAGTGACCGTAAATAATGATAATAACACTGAAACTTACTGTTTTAAAAAGGCATCCATTACTATAATGTTTGATTGTTTTGCTTTTTCCATCTTCTTCTTCTTCTTCTTCTTCTTCTTCTTCTTCTTCTTCTTCTTCTTCTTCTTCTTCTTCTAAATTTTAAATAAACATGTTGATAAAGGGGAGGAGGCATTGTCATACAGACTAGAATAATAAGAGAGATATAATCAGAGTGATACGCGAAACGAAGCAAATTAAATGACATTTAGTTTGTGTGTGTGTGTGTGTGTGTGTGTGCGTGCGCGTGCGCGTGTGTGTGTGTCTATAAAAATGCGTGGGTTTGTCTGTGATTAGAAAAAAATGTGGATTTTGTGGAAGTCATTTTGTTTTGTCTAGTCTGGCATTGGATCTAGCTTCACTTCTATTATTGGATTTCCTTTGCAGATGAGAATGCTACTGGTGTTGCTACTCTTGGTGGGCGTTGTCACCGTGGGTGGGCAGCTGGCCGCTGAAAAAGTAAGTGCTCATATATCTAGAGGACAATTGGGTCGCTTAACTCACGACCTGTACCTCAGCTTACTTCATATAATTTCTTTTCGCATCATATACAACATATGCTAGTTTCACTGAGATATATTATTATTCAATGGGTCACTGTGCTCACTGTGCTCTCAGTCCTGTCACGTGACCTCCCGCCTTTCGACCACTGTACAGGAATTACGCCCTCATTACAGATTTCCAACTCTGTCATCTTCTTAATCTTGTTTTTTGTCATTTCTTCTTCTACGCTTCTTAAATACAAAACGGTTCGATGACAAGTAAAGTTAAACTTATAAAAAAAGTTTTCCGTTTCATTTTCCGTTTCAAAAATCTTCACTATTATTATTATTTACAATTCTTGTGATATCAATATAAGTAATATAAATTTTCAGATGACCGGATGTTCTTTGAGTAAGGCACTAGGCATTTGCGCAGCACAGATAATTGCTGAATGACTAGAAGGAAAACTGCTTCCGTTGTGAGATGGATCGTCAATTAGTAAAAAAACGATTCCGAACAGTTTTGAAATTAGAGACTGAAAAATTTAAAGGAGAAAGACAAGCAACCTGCAGATTTGTTTGTTGTTGCTTCGGCTCTCTTATTGACACTCAACCGTTGCGCTCAACGGGAATCGAACTGACGTTCGAGTGCAAATGATTTGACTCCCTGGGCTATCTGCTCCTCAGATCCTGCAATGTGATCAGGTGACCTTAGAATGATAGCCTTTTATCAAGAACAGAAAAGCGTTGAAAATGGAACATTTTCTGACTCTCCGCGGGAGGAAGGGGGAGATACGCTTCGTTTGTGAGACAGTAAACAAATCAAAAAAGCGAGGAGAAAGAAAGAGCAAAGGTCAAACAAAAAGCTCTTGCTTCTTTGACACGCACCAGCAGTTTCCGTGATTTTCTCAACTGACTCACCCATATCCCACTCACTCCCCACTGCCGTGTACATGGGTTCGACAGTCCTCTCCCTCCTCTAGCCGTCAAAATCAGTCTCCCCCACTCCCCACCCCCACATGGCATTTTGCAGAAGCGATCTTTTCTTCATAGCAAGAGTCATCTGAGGACGGAACTCAGGATACAGAAAGGAAAAAGATTAACATAGATAAAAAAATTAAAAGATATATAATAAATATATCCCACTTATGACAATGCTGATCGCAATTCAAACTTCATTATCATCGGGCTTGTGTTTTGATATTTTATTAGTACAGAAAAAAGTCTAATCCTAGAGCAGGAGTTGCAAACCGTTATCTATGCACGGTAATGTTTGTGGGAAGGTATTTTGAGAATAGAAGGGAGGTCATTATCACCGATTTCGGAAAATATTTATATTGTAATGAGCCTTACCCAGTCATTAGACAAAAATACCCACCATGCAGAGCCTTTAAAGGTTTTGCAATGATTAACTTAGCAAAAGTCCGTCCGTTCACCTTACCTGACCGCCCGCCCACTGGGTTGTTCCCCCCACCCCCATTCATTCTTCTGCTTATGTATATATATATATATATGACACTGTGACTAATGTTCCTCCCCTAAAATAGGGCATATGGGGCGGGGGGTACAATTACTATTGTTAGGTCCGTCAAAGCAGTTTTCTTTAAAACTAAATATTCTGCATCTTTTCCCCACTTGCATGGAGTTTTCAAATCCCTGTGACTAATACGTAATTAGGAATGAGATAAACATGATTTACACGAGTTTACAAAGTTCATTTTGTGACTATAAATCATTTCTATGACCAAACTAAAACAAAACCTCCTTGAGTTTCTTTGTTCCCTGTTCGCTCGATTATGTTGTGAGGTTGTTAGTGGGTTTGCAGCAAAGTTTTTCTGCTGCCGTCTTTACCTTTTATCCTCCTTTTGTCGTCTTCTTTTCTCTTCATCTTGGCGAATTTATTAGCGAAGCCTGAGCAAGGTGCACAACCAGGCTAGCGGTTCAATGTATGGGTACTCACTGAAAAACAAGTCAGATACTGCGCTGGGAGAATAATGTTGAGCACACAATAAAAGTCTGTTGATAACACAAACATAATATCACAGTGTTGAGAGTGGCAGTCAATGATAGTTTTATATCACGGCGCTTCAGTGATTGCTTTCAATCACAAAAGCTAAAAACGAAGCTGTAAAGTATATAACATACATTTTTACTGTATTATGTCGAGGTGAGAGGGGTGGGGAGAATTGTGTCAGTGGATGTCGTCTTTCTGGCCATGCTAGCAGTTTCTGGGTTGGAAAGAATCCAAAAACTACAGCAGCCCAAGAGGAACACAATCATAATTTATTGCCTGCAGGCGCGTTCGTTCTTCTCCTTCTCTCTGGCGCTGTCAGACAAATATGATTACTCAGGGAAGGAACACCTCATTTACTGTCAGAACATCCGCTGCCTGTCAATGGATTCAGCCATGCGTGACGTTAACGGCGAAACAAATTACATCTCTCGGATCGCAGCCAAGTCCACCCCCGCATTAATAAATACGAAATATTTTGACTCATTAGTTGCGTAACACCGGAAGTCTAAGTCCGCAGTTTCGATTGCTCTGTCAAATTAATTGACCTGCCAACGAAAGATTTTGGCTTAACCTGGCATGCACGCCAACCCAGCTGTAGTTGCTGAGGAAGCTTGTCTACTGTCAGTGAAGATAGTTCCCTCCAGCTGACCTCTATAAGTGTTACTGTTCAACTGGAAAGTAATTTCCATAAGTGTGTTGACATTTCCGATGTTCCAACGATTTTCCATCTATTAATTTGGCAGGATCACACTGCCACGGGGCGCGAGTATGAACTTTGCATTTACTCTACCATGAAAATGATGTTTAATAATATGAAAATGTCCTAAACAGATGTACTAATTCAGTTCTTTCGTATTTACCTGTCCTGAGATCGATTTTTCGCATTAATTCTCAGCATTCTTCACCGCTGTTTTAGAGGCCTAAAATCGGGGCGAAGGGAGATCATTTATATCTTGGTGTGTACCCTCGCCAGGTGGCAGATGATGTATTTATTAACCGTCGACATCAAATACCGCTTAAAGCCAAGGTGCAGTGTTCATGTGAACTGAATTTGCATGTGTTCAATCTATTCTAATTTTCATGAATATTTGTACTTAGTTGGGACAGAATTTTAATTCCTTTCGCTGGATTTGCACCTTTTCTGGCATTCTTTTGTTTATGAATGGTGCAAATTGTGGATGTACTGCGGTCGTACATCTTGGCAAGATCCATCACTGGTACACCACGCTCATGTTTTTCTATTATTTCTTGCTTTATTTCTATCGCCATTATTCTCTTCTTATTCTCACAACTGTCCTTTTCACTCACTTTCTTCTGCCTCATCGTAGCACACAAATAAAATTGGTTAAAACTGCGAAAATGATGCAAACCCGAGCACAACGCACGAGATATGACTTAACTCTGTGGGTAACACTCGAGAAAGAACGAGAGGACGCCGTGACGATCACGTGATGCTGAGATCCCAGCTTCCGATACGGCAACTTCCGAATTATTGGTCAGCTTCCCAAATAATCGTAGCTCGTATCTCGGATTTTAGCTCGGATCTCAAACAGGAAACTGGCCTGAGCCGCAGCTCCTATCTCTAGAAACTAGTATGCCGAACAGCTCGTATCTCAAGGTACCACTGTATATTGTATGCCGTTAATGTGAAATTACTGAAATTCTTTGTGAATTGATCCTTGACAATGTGACACATCACAACACACATCAACTGTGTCGACACAATAAGAACTAAATATGCACCAAGGATATTTGGCGACAAGAAGAACACACACACACACACACACACACACACACACACACACACACACACAAACACACACATACACAGAGAGAAGGAGAGAGGGGCATACAGAGCATACACAATTTGAGAGCGAGACAGACAGAAAGACAGAAACGAAGACGGACCGTCAGTATATGTATGTTTTTGAAAGCGCGATAACTCACGGTGTTAACTGTAAGTGAACTGAACTGAACTGAAATATTTATTTGATGGGTCTACAACCCGTTCAAAGCAGGGCGAGATATAATTTTATCATCGACCAAAAGGAACATTCATATATATAAAACATGAATTACATCGAGTACAAAGATACGTTCATGTCCTTTCAGCCTCTCTAATTACTTAACACCTACCCTCAGACCAACCATTCTTCAAATGCCCTCTCTTACTCCTTCTTCCCTAAAATAGCTCGCGCTCATACAACCCTGAATAACATACGCGCACACACACACACGCACCCACACCCACACCCACACACACACTCACTCACTTATTTTTTTTTTTTGAGAGTGAGTTTCTCTACTCAAGTCTCCTCTTCACATGCCGCCCACTCGAGTTTCTGTGTGAAGTCAACTCTCCACAACATGCAGAGTCAAGGTCGGCCACAGGAAGCTGTGGAAGTCAGACCCTCGTATCAATCAGTCAATCAGTCCTCTCTGTGTCGTCTGGCACGTGAGGCGACAACAAGGGACCTCCATCTGGTTCTGTCTGCTGCTGTTCTGGGGGCTGTCTCCAGTGATAGACCTCTGCTCTTAAGGTCCTTCTCGAGGGTTCGCCTCTAGTAACTGTAGTATCATCGAAGGATTCCCCCTAGTGTTCAATCATTCAATCATTGGGGGATTACCACCAGTTTTCAATCATTCAATCATCGGGGGATTCCCACTAGTGTTCAATCATCATCCCACCAGTCTAGAGTAAATGTAGTACTCTTAAAGGATCCTCACCAAATGTTTCATCATTATCATACTAGACTTGTAACTTTATCAGTCTCACAAGACACCAGCCTTTACTAACTGTAATTCTCTCACTCAGTCCTCACCAATGCTGTCTCACTATCGCACCACACCATCAGCAGACCATAGTAGTGGTAATACCCTCACCAGACTTGCATCACCTCACCAGATAATCACTAGTGACTACAGCCCTCTCCCTGCAACATTTTGGCGTAGCTAGCTTACCTGGCATCGGTACCTGAACATAGGTGTCTGCTCTGAGCCCCTACACGACATGCACACACTACCTAAACTTGGATTCTTTCTCCCTTGTCTCTGTGGCTCTCTCTCACACAGACACGCACACACAGCACCCCTCCCCCCAACACACACAGTACGAATCTCTCTCACACCCATACACTCATCCCAACTTTCTATGTACCTCATTAATCTCACCCACCCACCCACGCGCGCGCGCTTAAAAGCTGTCCACTCTGTCGGAAGCAGGGTGTACGTCACTGGCGCGGTGCCAGTGCGGCGGGTGTGTGAGGAGCAGTTGACTGCCAGGAGTAAAGAGAACCTGACGAGCAGTCGACAGGCCAGGCGCTGCAATCAAAGTCAAGCCCGGCACCTTAAGCACCTGTACTCAGGTAAGTCGCCTCCTCCTTCTGCTGCATGCCTTACTTCAAGTCTTCCTCACTTTGCGCTCCACACCTCCTGCAGTTTGCAAACTCTAGGACCGAGACTTGTGGCCGAGGTTTGACAGATTGATCTTTATTATGTCACTGTTTATGATGCGTCATCACACAACTACGTATTTTGAAAACATCAAGAGCGAGACGTGAAGATTTTTATTTCCTCCCATCATCATCATCATCATCATCATCATCATCATCATCATCTTGCGCAACAGTCCCGGGGAAAGCATCGCGTGCACTCGTCACTCAGACTCGCATCTGTCTCTCAAACATTGCTGCTGTTGCTGTTGCGATCCTGATGCGGATATCTTGCATGGAGCTGTCCTCCTTTGAGAGGGTGGCTCCCAAGTATTTGAAGCTGCTTACCTCTTCGAGCTGTACCCCGTTTATATAGATCTCTCCCTTGCCGTTGCCATTGGTCATAACTTTGCTCTTGTCAGTGCTGGTCTCCATTCCATATGCATGTTAGCTGTCTCTCAGTCTGTTGGTGAGATCTTTCAGTTCTTTGTTTGTACCTGCTACAGATATATGTCATCTGCAAAGCGTAGGTTGCAGATTGGTCTTCCGCCAATCACGACAGCCGAGATGGACATTTTTACTGAAACTAACATCTGAGCCACTAAACTTCATCCGGTGGGAAAGTGAGGGAGGGAAAGGAAGAGTGTGGTTTTAAAATAAAAACCCCGACGGAGGTTTGGTTTGGAAGGAAAGTGCTTCTACCTTGAGGTGAGTTCGCACTATGGAGAACAGAGATGCGGAGGATACCGGAGTACCCGGGAAAACCCCCGAATGCCAACCCTGCGAACAAATGTCACATAAAAAGAGTGTCCCGAGACGAGATTTGAACCTCTAACTGCAATGTTGACAAGCGAGTGTTTAACCATCTTTCTCTGCAGAATCACTATGTTCCTGTTACTTGGAATCTTTGTTTACTGTTTGTTGTCATTACTGTCGTTTATTCTTCCGTCCCTCGTGTTCTATCGATTTAGTCTATGTCTCTTCCCCGTTTCAAGCGCTAAGAGCATGCTCTCTATCAGTGTGAAGATGCGCTATAAAAATCTTTATTATTATTATTATTATTATTATCTCCTTATTTTGTAATGAAGGCGCTCCCGGTGCAACAGATTGAGCAGTCCCCAAATAGATTGTGTGGTAGATATCGGGGAAACGAAATTGCGATGATACGAGGTGTGTGTGTGTGTGTGAGAGAGAGAGAGATTAATAAGTAAGTGGATGTCATCATCAAGACATTTTCCACTGTAGTGTCACTTGGCAAAACATGAATTGTTCTTGAGACTTTAAAGAAAAAGGTAAAGGTCATCCCCTAACCTTTTCAGGTCGTTGGGGAGCGGGGTGAGGTGTTAGAGACCTCACTTTTCTCGGGGTCAGCTGTATGTGAGGGCGGTGCCCATCTCCTCTCCCTCGCTGCATTACCTTCCCCAACCCTCTAACCACTCGGCCATCCGCTTCAGACTGTGACCATGCTCCAATCAGACTGTGACCAGACTGTGATGCCTTTTTGTGTCCTCTGACCCTCTTCCTTCTCCTCAGTACACGTGTCTCACCTGCGGGTGTTAGTAGGACCACGAAAGTTTCAGGCCAGCAGACAGTTTCTTGTCTTTTCCATGTCAAGGTGTGACTGAAGTGTGACCGATGTGTGACCGAAGTGTGACCACTCTGCGCAGTTATTCAAACAGTTACCAGAAAACCAAGAAATCGTAGAGGTGGCACTGTGTCACAAGAAGAAAAGGACTTTGCAAATATTTGCTGTAAACAATGTGTAGGATAAAAAGATTGGTTCTTGTAACTAACTATTGTTTTTGTCGGAAACAACTGTTTGTCTTAATTAAGTCTTTACTATTGTTAATAGCATTTTGTTTCCCATGCCAGCTTAAGTAAATACTTAAAGTTAAAATCAAACACAGAATAATATTGATCATATCAAATCTTTGTTTTTTATTATGACTTTCGGTAACTTTGTGTCCCATTTCCAATTTTTTACCTCTTGTGTGTACAAAAATACAGTTTAAAATCAGTTAAATAAAGATTTCGCTTGTATTTTCATAATCGTCTAGGAATAGAGCTCACATTCACACATTCAATGTTTTAGTTCTTGACGACTTATCACGTGCAAGTTATTTACAGCTAGTTAGTTTGATTGGTGTTTGACGTGTTTAAATTAACGCAAGTATTCTTTTTAAAGTCTTTGGTGCTTAACTCGTATTCATGTATGTGTATAGCAAAGGAGAACACAACGGTGTAAAAGACCATTTAATATATAAAATTATGTGATTTTAAATAATCTGTTTACACAGACAGAATCCCTGTTAAAAACCGGACCTAAACATTTCTGTCGACTCTTATGTTGTCCTTCAGCACAACTCTCGTGACTGTTATAAAGTTCTTTAAGGCCAGACACTGCCCCCCCAAAAAAATCTTAATTTTTGGCCATTTTGAGATATTAGCATATTACGAAATGTCAGCATGTCATTTATCCACTCTCAAAGTGATTTTTCATAAGAACATATAAAAATATGTAAATTTTGTCAATAAACAATAAAGTCACTGACTTCAAAATCCTCCTTGTTTTGTTCAGAATTCGTGGTTTTTTTTAGTTTCTTGTTTTGGTTACTTCAAATCCCTATAACTTTATATTCAGATGTGATATAAACTTGAAATTTGGTGGAAACATTTTTTATACATATTTAAACATTTTGACCGAGGCGTTTAAAATATATATTTAGTAGTTTAGTAGTTATACTGTTTTACATAAAACTTTCTTCAATTTTAACACACTGTTTTACAAAAAAATTCATACAAAATAACTAAGTCGATTTTGGCAATTTCCCTGGGTCATTTTGTAGATCGTCCCTTTGAGTAAATATATACAAAAGAATCTTGAGTCTACTCGCAAATTTCACGGAGTTATAAAGCTTTTTTAAATGTTTGTTTTGGCGCCATTTTGGATCGTTTCCATGGCAACTGAGAGTGTGACAAGTGTACTAAAAGCGTTTTTTGAACTTCCATTCAAGGGCAAAACAATTGATATAAAAAAATTAGCCATATCTTGTAAAACGTAATTTTCTTTTTCGACCAGTGTCAGTAAGGTAACCACACAGACACAAATCAGTTGATACAATGCAGAGAATTTGATGAGCGACATCAACACATCAGCTGATAGAATGAATTGCACGAGATTAGCGACATCAACAGACAACATGTACCTTCTACACTCATTTTCTTTCATTCTCTGTTTCACTTGTTTTTGTCTGTATTCTACTCATGTGGGTCATTTTTACTGAATTAAGCCAGTTGGAAAATGTATTTTGTTCATTAGAACTTTATAACTACTTGTGTGTGTGTGTGTGTGTTTACAGGTGACAGTATGGCGAATCACAACAACCAGAGTTTTTCAACTCATGACCGAGAAAACGACAAGTGGGTTGGCAACTGTGCCGGTGGCTGGCATGGCGCCTGGTGGTACAACTCGTGTCATCACTCTCACCTCAACGGCCGATACAAGGCGGACGGGGCCTCGGGTGATGACGGCATCATGTGGTCTCGCGCCAACAATGACAAGAGGAGCTTCACGTTGAGTGAAATGAAAGTCAAACCAGTGTAACACCGCCTGGTCTCCCCTCAACTCAGTGCATCCTGTACTGGATGACAGTACTAACTGTAGTACAATGACACTGAGGATAATAGCAGAGACTTGACTACTGTACTCTCTAATGAGGGATTTTATTTTATGGTATTTCACACATAGTTGAAACCAATTTACCAATAAACACTCAAGTTGTATGTGTATAGTTTCCTGTGCTACCTCAAGTCCGATATCTCAACACATCTCTTCTCCAATTCATCTTTTCCCACTCACACTCTACAAGTCTTTTCCTATGCCGAACCCCTGGCATGCTTCATGCACAGATTTCTCCGTCTTTTCTGTCTTTTGTTGTGTCTCTCGCTTGTTTCTTGCTGATATGTTTTTGTCTGTGTAGTCAGTATGTGTATTATATACATTTTGTGCCGGTTGAATGTATGCTTTCATAGTTTTGTATTCAGAAAATGTTTGTGGAGCGCATTGAGTCTACAGTACAGTAGAGGTATGCGCTGTATAAATATACAACATTATTATTATTACATGATTATTATTACATTATTATTATTATTATCACATTCGCTCTCACCTACTGCAACTCACGTCTACCGGCAGCTGTTCACTGAATCATTGTACGTCACAGTCAGTCTGTCAGTCCGTCACACAATAATACAAATAATACACGTCACATTCACACCACACAATACCTACACGTCACATTTGCACCACACGATGATTACACGTGACAGTCAGTAGCTCTGACGAAGACAACAGATTATTGAACGACAGGCGCGATACAGAAGATAAAAATGACTGAATATTATTTCATAGAAACGAAACAAAACAAAAGTCAGGACAAACAACATGGCGGACTGTGCTACGAGTGGCTAGTCTAGTCATGTGACCAATTCACACATAACCCAAGGTTTATCTTTCTCACTTACACAAACTTCTGTCGCCGACATCTCCTATGATTTCCTTCAAAAGGACGACCTGACTGTTAGTGGGGGTCACGTGTCACTCTGTCACTTTTCAACAAAACAACATTAGTGACTGTCATGACATCTGACAATTAAACTAGCGAGTCCATACACACTGGACAGTTACACAGCTTGACTTACACGTGTTCCGTGATCGCCAACAAGGAAACAAACCAAAAAGAAGCGAACATGACACCGACAACATTATACCCGACACACACAAGCTGGGTACGTGCAGTGTGGCTATTAATGTAGTCAGCTGAGTGGCTGGGATTCCCGTGGTTAGGTTTACCCAGCACAGAACAGGTGGATCTGTGGAGGATGGGTGCGAGGATGGGTGCTGTATTGACCAACAAAAAATGTTAGCGATATCGTCAACAGGGACAGTAGTGGACAGGTACTAACTCTAACCTAATTTTATCCATCGACAGTCAGCAAAGTCGTTGGGTGTTCCCCCCCCCCCATCCCGTGTGAGGTGGGTCAAAGGTGAGATCTGAAGCCACGAAAACTGATTCTGGCTGTAATGATGACAGGTCCTTGGCCCTCGCACAAAAACAATCATCTTCCTTTTCTTCTTATCTAAGGTGATAAAAGTCCAGAGACTGCACGTTTCTTTTGAAAGTTTACACCCAAAACCCAAAGTAATAACAGCACTACATACAATTTTATTATAACACTGAACAGTTATTATAGCACTATATACACAGTTATAGCACCACGCAATTATTAGAAAGCAGCACCTGGACACCGGTGATTTACAACTTTACAACACATAGTATTGTTAGCCTCTGTAAATCTGTCCGTCTCACCGGCACGCTCACCTGTCAGGCAGAACTCGAGGGATGGAAATGTTGGTGGGTGGGGTTAGAAAACTCGACACTGTGCGCGTAATATGAGAAAGAGAGCAGAGAAATGTTAAAAGGATCGCAGTATGGTAGCGTAGTGACAACAGGTAGCGATAAATTTCTCCTGCTTACAAAATGGATCAGCTTAGCAGGACTGGACAAGGAAGGGCGAGGAAAGAGTAAATTTGAAACCCAGAAGACCTCACTTTTCTGTTCGGCTGCAGAATTCTCACGACGACATTAAAGTTTGCTGTTTGATTTCAGTTTGCTCCGAGCCTTGTCCTTGCAAATTTGTATCGTTAGAGAGCTTTCATCAGATTTGTTTGCTAAACTGTACTATAGGAATATATTTGTGAACTGTACTTTTCCGTAAGGAACATGTGTGAACTGAACTGAATTGTTCTATAAAAATTATATCTGTGGACTAGATTATGCGGAAAAAGCCCCGACGCCATGAGAGGTTGTAAAGATATGTTAGCATGATTTTATGCACACTGACATATTATTTAAACGATTTGTCTCCTTACCTATAATACCTTTCCTGCTTGTATGATGCAAGTGGTTCATTCGGTGGAGTTGTCACGATTTGCAAAACATTCTATTGAGCGAACGGATCTGTTACAGTCCTATGGTCTTTATCAACGTCACGCTTGATGAGATACCTAGGTGGGAGGGCAACGGGGAAAAAACCTTTTGAGTTTAACAGAGCGTATATAGGTTTGCCACTGCTGTTGTATGGAAGGAAGGAGTGCCACACGCAATGAACACTCAGCCAGGTTATACATGTTACTTTGTCACCAAAATTGTTCTTTACGGATTGAATAGCATTGTCTCTTGACTTGTCGAATGACTGCTAAATATTTTGCATGCATGTGTGCACGTGATCTGCTGAGACTTGAGACTAACCTCGGCAAACATTACTGATAATATCTAAGCCTAGGTTTTTTGTTTAATTTTCAGTTTAAAAAGCGTATAAATATTCCAATAACTATGTTGATGTTGACGCACAGTTTAGGGTTGGATCCATGTGTCAGGTGGATTTCGAACTACCTTGTTTAAATTGTATTTAAATATGACGCATTCGTATGTTAGAAGGGAAATACGAATCATGGGGGATATCTGAACACTTGACACCGGTGTTGTGTCAGCAATGAGGAAGCGGGAAGACCCAACCTTGTCCCCACAGTACATTATGATACGATCGTGTGGTGAAGAAGGAAGAGAAGACTGAGAACTGTAAACGTCTCTGTCCTGTCGGATTAGTATTGAAACGGTATTGCTTCGTCATTTTTATATCAACTTAAAGACTTGTGATATGTTTGCCTCCGTTGTGCAAGGTTTCTGAAATTCTATTCCTAATCAAGTGAGACAAGTATCGCCATTGTCAGCTTGTAATCAGCGGTTTGTTGCTTCATGTCTTTAACAGATCGTTGGTTACTTAGATAAAGCAGAATCTTGTTGTGCTGTATTTCTCAGCATAATGTGTGCAATTTTTTTGTAAAGTGCTGTGAACTATTAATAAGAAACAGTGCTAAATAAGTAATCTTCATTATTATTATTATCAGCACTGTGTCATTATCTAGTCGTGTTACAACAGCGTGTGTTCAGTGCTTGATCTCAATGGATTCCCATCAAAGAGGACGCGACTCAAGTCGGAGGACACATACCGATTTAAAACCACTTGGTAAGTATATTTATATATTTACTTACTCAGCAAGAGGAAATAGTTTGTTTTCATGTCACGGCACACACAGCAGTGACAGAGAATTAACCATGTGTTAGTCGTGCGCGGAACATGCGTAGACATGAATTGGCGGTGAGGGATTTGAACCAAAATACATTCTCACATAGCGGTAATTCCCGAAAAGGTTGCCACTGCTCGTGTGTGGTTCGTTCAAGGTGGAAGCAAAAAGCCTACAATTAAAACGAGAAACTATTGAAAAAAAAGCAATATTCACTTTTTAAGAGCATGCTCCTAAGGAGTGAGTCCGCGCTATCTAAATTTTGCCTTTCTTATTATTAGTTGGGTAGATGTACTCTAATGCACTCTAATGGTCTTAGTCACTACCCTTGGTTAGCCAATCTACCCCGTTCGGGTAGGCTTACAAGCTCTATAAACGCCCTCCACAAATGTGAGCCTAGGCTTATTGGAGCTGGTCGATGTCTTGAACTTTCAACCCTTTGATAGCAGAGTCCCCACGGTGTACTCTACTATGGTATCGATCCTGGAAGCCATTTGAATGGTGGGGCTTCCTCGAGAAGCTGCTACTTGTATAATTACATCTACCTACATCTGACCAAGTACCGGCAAATCGGAATGTATTCAGGAATATTTGTTAGTCCTGTCACCTAGCGACACTACGTACATATCCTTGCCAAGGGACTATTCCACATTTCACTTACCATTTGAGACCTGCAAATTAAGACTATTTTCAAGACCTCACACAAGGCAGTTGACATTCTAGTAGGGGAATACAATAAGTCCCACTTAAGTTCTGCAATGAAATCCGCCACTGAATTCCCGTGATCCGATTTACTGTCACTGTAGATGTGGTCTCACAAGTTATCTACTTATTACAGCATTGCAATACTTTCCGTGGAGACCCTATGATTTGCAATAAAAATTGAGTAATCAGTTTCTTGCCCTGTGTTTATTTGCAGAAACAAAGGCTGATGTTCAACGTTTTCTGAATGGTATCAGAAGGGAGTTTCTCTTGTCAGTAAACGTGGAGGAGTCGGGCCTGGAGGATGCGCTTGTTCAAAATGGCGTCCTCAAGTGTGACAGTGATGTCGAATCTTTACGTTGTAAATATTCTGTCAGGAAAGACAAGGCAAGGTTCGTTTATTTTATCAGTGCTGGTCTTGTTTCCCTGTTTCTTCGAGGAAAGGGCATAGAACCCCCTGCCTACTTTATGAACCGCACGCTGTGTGTGTGTGTGTGTGTGTGTGTGTGTGTGTGTGTGTGTGTGTTCACACGCATTTTTTTTGATATTATTTCATAGATGTCTTCAATAATTGTATATACACGACTATATTTATGAACTCTTTATCTTTACAATGATCTATCGTTTACTACAGAATGTGACTCCCTATATTACACTGTTTTACAGACGACTATGGATCATTTTGTACACAATCGACCATACCATTTTTATAGAGGCGGCGCTGCCTGTGCTTTGTGAAAATTACTACCACATCATTCCTCCCGAATTTTGGAAAGAACCCTCCGACTGTACAAGTATGACGTCACAGCTATCCGGGGAAGCAGCAGAAAATGCCAGCGAGGTCAGCTGTGTAAGGTGTGCTGCCAAACCTCGAATCCGAGAAAAAACGATGAATGACTTGCTCTATCAATGTCAGTTAATCACCTTTGATGACTACAGGTAAATCGTGGTCAGTTCTCTATGGTCTCGTTTGATTTTTGACCCTCCACCACAAATGATGAGTGTAGACTACTTTTTTTTAGAATTCAATACTCCATGTTTTGTTCTTTTCTTTTCTCACGTGATTATCCCTAAATATAGTACCCGGTCACTAATTATTATTTATTGTCAAAATATATACTTAATTATGAATAGACATAAAGGTATTACAACCACACCACAGAGGTCAGCGTCTGTTCTAGAAGAGTTTAAACATCGAAACGACGCAGGCTGTATTCAGTGCACTGTAATCATTTGTACGTCCAGAAAATTCTCGATTGTGTAGATAATGAGGTCTTTGAAAGAAACATGCAGCTAATTAATAAGTCACAATGCATTACAATTGGTCGTGACGTTGCAAATCTTTAAACTGAATGTTCTCGGTGGAACAATACTGTTTACTATGTAACATGACATAAGTATCTGTTCCCTTGCGTGTGTTTTTGTATTTGTGTGAGATACAAAGTGCTCTTTCTCTATAGAACTGAATATTTTTTCTGATTTTTAACGAGGTTTTGTTATAAAGTCGACTATGGGACTATGTTAGGTAAACAGTTTATATTATCATCATGTTGCTCATTCGCCAAACATACGTGAGTTCATATTCATACATTCAATAGAATGTGCCTTATTAATATATTAAGAAACTTACCGTGAATATATTTTACAGAAAACAGACAGAAGAGCCGTTGGTGCGAAATTGGGATTCGATCTTCAACATTTTGGAAAACATAAATTCAGACAAGATAGAGAGTTTTTCCAGAAACTTCAAGAAACTACTGAAAAGTTATTCCCTTACTGTCCCTGACAATCTTGAGGATTTAATTAAACGTGGTTTACCATGCACATGTTCCAGGCAACAAGAAGTAAGCAACAGCAATGATTGGCAAGAGGTATAAAAGGAGTTGCTGCTTTCCTTTCTGATTGACACGTAGACATAAATATACCTATATTCATATACAATGGCTGTCGTCAACTGAAAACATTAAAAGCATTTACATATTTTGTGACATACTTTAAAGGTTTTTCATTTTATTCGTCCTCACACATATGAGAGACATACATGAATGAGGATTGCAGTTGTTTGCAATCAAAGCTGAATTTTGACTTTAAACCAGTAAAAAGATAATGTAATAGGATATAAATGCTCATTAGTTGGCTCAAATGATCTTGGGTCTCGAGCGTTTTGTGGGATCTGCCACAGACACACCTTCCAAACTCTAGTGTTGACTTCCCATATTTTTTACTGCTTGCCTTTCATGCTTTCGCTCGTTCGTGCCATCTACAGGAAATGTATTTGTTTCCGATGTCTGCAGATACAGAAAACCTGGTGTTATTATTCTAACCACGAATACAGAAGAGGTTCAGATGTCTCTACAGAATTGAGTTGGTATCCTGGGTCAGAAAAGGATTCAGACAGTTGTTGTAGTTCTCGTACCAGTACCCTGAATGAATCCACCCTGACGTCAAACACTCTCTGCTATTTGCCGCCAGAACCAAATGAAGAAGCCGCAGACGACGAGCATCGAGATTACTTTTTAGGTCGAGCTCAAGCACGACAAGAGACTGAGAACAAAACCCGTAAGCGGAATGACAAAGGCGCCTTGTCCAGGAAGAAGCACTCAGTCTCATCCATTATAAATGAGACAAAGAGATTTTTGCGCACTCAGCAGAATGTTGACCTGGGTAGTCACGTGTCAGACGTGGACAAGGTAGGTGCAGACAGGGCAGAGAGTAAACAGAGGGCAGGCGGGAATTTTGCCCTGCACCCAGATGTCTTGTACAAGACATTTAGACTTCGAAGTACCAGGAAGAAGAAGCGTCCGGCACTGGAAGAAGTCGTACAGAGGATGAAGGCGCCGTCTACACAACAGGTCTTCCACGACAGAACTCAGAACCAAACGCTGGGAGCCAATGAAGAATTGGACTATGTGTTGCCAGTTTATGACTGTGAGTCTCATATTCAAAACTTTGATATCATTGAGGAATTGACAGATTCTTTAACAGACTCTGAGGCAGAAGACCCTACTGTCACTAAAGAACTGAAAGATTCTTTCACAGAAGGTGAGACGAAAAAGGTCGCTGAAAAATTGATAGATTCTCTTTCAGAAAGTGACACTGAAAACTTTGGTGCCACTAAACAATTCATAGATTCTCTTTCAGAAAGTGACACTGAAAACTTTGGTGCCACTAAAGAATCAGCATATTTTCAAATTAAGAGAGGGACAGAGAGTCTGGATGCCGTTGGAGATTTTCTAGCCAGGAGTGATACAGAAAACCAGGCTTTTGATGGAGGATTAGAAGATTCTGTAACAGCCAGTGAGACAGATAACGATAATGTCAAAGACCAGCTAGCATGCCCGCTTTCTGACTTCCAGTGCGAGACTCAAGCAAAAGCTCCGGTAACAGCTCTTGACGTCTCGACTGAAAAATATGGCGCAAAAGAAACAATCAGCAGCTTGAGCGAGGATACGGCAGAAGACACCGCCATTTTAACAGAACTGTGTGACCTCGTGGCCAGCAGTTTTTCTTTACATGGAGATCTTACTGACCACTTGCAAAAAGCCCAAATGTGGGCTGTTGACGAAGGGCATACCCTTACGATGACAGTGACCAGCTGCTTAGAGATGGAAGCACATCTGCAAGGTAGTTTAATGTTTGTATAGCGCTCTACACAGAATATTTGTGTGTTCTGTATGGATTGTGTAACTTTCTCTGTAGACTCTGTATGTCCTTGTCATTGCTGGGTATGTTAGTCGATTGGTTAGAGCACTTGAGAAATTTATCTGTGGCGTCTATACTTCATCTTTGTTATACCGCCATATGTGCCACTTTGTTGGGATAGACCTCAGTTACATTACTTTCTGATATTAAAAGCTAAACAAACGAGATTTTAAAATCTTATTGGCTCATGGTCTGTGCTTAGGTCATCATGGGGCATGAATCAGTCCTTGAGGTAGTCTACGGCAGATCACGTTCCTACTGATTACTAGTTGAAGACATCCTCAAGCTACAAAAAATAGAAAAACAAACTTTGTGATGAGCTAATCTGAAATAAAATCCAGCTCTGTAAAAACTCTTTTTTGTAGTAAGACTAATTGGAGAAGGACCTTTCAATTGTGAAAATAATTAGTTGAATTTTTAAAAACACCTTACTGATGTATTGACTCGTGATCAGCAATAAAAACAGATGCCTTCCCTTCTCTGCCATGTGGTTTTCACGAACAAAGAATCGGAAAGAATTACTTAGAAAGATTTATTTAAGGACTAAACAACATTTTTACCTAATGCGCCGTTTTTACATGTTAGTGACGAATTTTGCACATTCTTCACACAGACACATTTGCCAGACTTGAAAAGATAAAACAAGAGCGACCAGCCTCCTCGTCACAGCAAGACTCGGCGGTCTTAATGGTTTATGAATCTGTCCTGAAGTCGTGCCTCGGCCTCGTCTTGGGTTTGAAGATGTGCCTTCTGTGCGACTCGACCCTGGAACTGATGCGCAAACTGGACCTTACTTCTAACAGAGACGCTCAAGTGAAATTGATAGAAATGAGGAGTTCCGCAAAACTGCGGCTAAGGTCTTGTTTAGAGGACATTTTAAATAAAATTAAGACTGTAGCAGAGCAACAGATATCGCATCCCGGAACAGAAGAGCTGAGCCACCTTCAAGAAATACTATCAAGTATATTACCTCACTTGAACTAAATGTTTACTAATATTTGTGATGTCTAAATGCTAGAAAAATTCACCATTTCATGTGTTTCAACCATCTGTTTTACGGCTGAATGGAACTTAATATCGTATTTTTTATACTTATCAGTATCATACAGTTTTATGCTACAGTAAAACCTCCGTATTAAGACCTTCCGTATTGTAACCCATTCTCAAATACGACCCCCCCCCCAAAAAAAAAATCGTATTTCGCTATATAAATTTTATCTCTATAACGACTACCTCTAAAAGCGACACAACTAACAGTTTGTGCTCTATCACGACTTTCTTCCAAAAGTCACGTGTTGAACAAAAAGTCAGTATTTTTTAGAAAGACCGCTAGTGGCCGACCGATTGCCCTATATATATATCTACTTTCTTCAGAAATAACTCAATAAATTAAGTACATTTTGAAAAAGACTGCTTGTCCATTGTGCCACCGGTCATTTTGACCCAAACCATATCGCTACAGCCATTGCTACCATCTGCCTGAGTAGAATAGATCCCGCCATGACCATACGGTGTCAAATAAGTAACATTGCATCCGACGAAAGTCGACTCACTCCAGGTCCAAAAAACGAATCTGTCGCCAATGCTCAAGTAGTTATTAACATCAAATATTACCAACAGAGCCACATTGTCTCAATCTTAAAACAAAAAATGCCGCTTGGCAATACACATTCAGAGAACAAATCTCACAATAGCATACATCACGATTTTCTCTTAAATCATTGAGTTAAAAAATTTTTCATTATTATTTGAAAGGTTCGTTTTAAATGTATTAAATATGCAGACGCTTGGTTAAACCTCACAATGGCGCATAGCGCACTTTTTTCTGGATTCAATGTATATTATTATTATCATTATCATTATTATTCAAAAAATGTTGATGAAAGTTATAAAAAGCGCATACTCACACTCCTAAGGAGCATGCTCTTAGCGCCAAAGAACAATAACGAGACGTGGGCAACATATGAAGGACAGGAAAACAAACAAACAACATATGAACTACGAAAGAAGAAACAATAGTACTGATGATGAATAAAAACAAATACAGAAAACACAAAGAGGAACCCAATAACAAGGATTGACACTATAGTGATTTTACAGATGATAATCAGGGAAGTAGCAATAAGCGGAAAAGGGGCAAAGGGTGTGAAAAAGGGCCAGTAACTAAAAATCCTGTGGCCATATGATGCTGTTCTGGTGACAGGATTAGTGTATCACAGAAAAAACATGTGTTGTCATTGTTCTTTAGTTTGGTGGTTCTTATTAACTGTATATGCAAAAGGTCGTCTAACTCTAACATGTACAGCTGTCACTGCTCGGGAATTTATTTAGCTTGTTCGATTCAAACTTTCAGTGATGGAACAATACGGTCTTTCGTGTGACGACATGGTCGATAGAGCCGGGGCGATATTGTTTGGGGTCGAAATGACCGGCCTCCGTTCACTGGTGTCTTTTACCAGTGAACATCAATCGATTGTGCTTTTGCAGAAGTCATGTGTTAATAATATTAAGATTCTTGTGAACGACCATTTGTGCTTCATCGCTACTTTTGCAGAAATCGTGTTCAAAACTATAAGTATTGCTTTGTATTAGAACGTCTTTGTCTGTCACAGTCGGTGTACTGATCAATTGTTCTCACCTGCGGAGTTAGTTTCCCTATGTATCTTCCGTCACTCACAACAATAGCAGAATAAGCAAGCATGGCCGAGAGAAAGAGAAAACTACAAAGTAAAAGCACAATCATTTAGTTTTTAAGAAATTTATGTCAACATATTAACTTCAATGTACAGGTGTTTGACGTTATGGCTGGTGGAATGAAAGCAGAGTGGTTGATTTCCTTTGGGTTACAACCCGATTTTGGTGAATTTTAGCGAGTCCTAATAGGGAGGTTTTACAGTATTAAGAACAATTGACGTGTGGTATTTGTGTAATTCAAGAGAAGCCAAGACTTTTCATCCTTAAATAGAAAATTTTGGACTGCATGCTTCAACCGAATAAATATACAACAATTATTTTGGGTGTATCCTACATAAATGAATACGATGCACTATTATTAAATATTAAATGTAATAATTAAATAACTAATTAGTTTCCAGTCGCTGACTACTGTGTACTGTGTATGTGATATCTGATCTCTTCTGAAGGTGTTAGGTAGGTGTTCAGTATACTCTCATCTCAATATTTTTGATGTCTTTATTGTGTGTGCCCAGTCACTAAAGGTTAATGACTAATAAAAACAATCATTGATTTAGGGATGGACAATTAATTGGCATTTGATGTTCATTGATTGATGAATGATCATTTTTTTTTTTTTGTCGTTCGCCTGGTTACACCTGGAGGCCAGCTCTTGAGATGAAACTGGTGGTTTTTCGTAGAGTCTCCGCTGGCCCGTACAGTTTGTTAAGCAGAGTCTCCGGCTGTGGCCAAATCTCTTCCCTTAGGGGACGGAGGTTCCCACAGTCCTGTAGGATATGTTCTGCAGTCTGGTCTGCTTCTCCACATGGGCATCTCGGGGACGGTACGAGGTGTAGCTTCTTGTGTAGATGTTGAAGCAGTCTGTTGTGCCCGGTCCTGAGGCGGAAAATAACGACCTGGTCCGGTCTGGACAGCTGATGGTAACTGTCTCGTGGTTGTTGTGGCCTGTACATGGATTTGATGATGGTTTTCATCTCTGACATGTTGACTGCATTGTCTTCTTGCTCGTCCTCTGCACCCAACTTAGCCATCCTGTCAGCCTCCTCATTCCCATCTATTCCGCAGTGTGATGGGATTCATTGTAGGGCTGTTCTGAGGCACTTGGTGTTTAGCAGTGCATCCTCCAGGTCTGGCAGTTTGTTGTTGTTGATTGCCTGCAGCACAGACAGAGCATCGGTCAGGAAGACAACCTGGCTGTCGTGGTCTGCTTTGCTGCTGATGGTATTTGCTGCATGGACCAGGGCTTCTATTTCTGCTCTATAGTTTGTACAGTGGAGGCCAGTTGGTATTGCTGCTGCCTGCCGCTGTCCATTTGGGAACTGGATGTAGACACCAGCCCCTCCTCTTTGGGTAGCATCTGTGGCTGACCCATCTGTGTAGGCCCTTATCCATGATTCCTGGGGGGTACCTTTCTTCTAGCATGGCTAGTGTCAGGGCTCTCTTGCTCACGTTGTTATGCTCATCCTTTGTTGCGAGGTGAGGAACTGTGGTGCAGATGGTGATGTTCCCTGTTCTGTCTTTCCAGAACGGAGGATCGAGGGAGGGAGTCGGTACCAGGACCTGCGCGGGAAGCTTTGTTTGGTGTTTTCTGTGTAATGCCTGTGTCACTCGTACAAAATTAGATCTTTTCAGTCTTCCGAGGACAGTAGTTTCTGTCTGGCACTCATCAGGTGGTCTTCACTGTGCCTGTACTTGGTGGCCTGCACGAGTGCTTTGCATTCTCTTCTCTTGTTTAGTGGGGAAATGCCTGTTATCTGCTCCATCATATCTATTGGTGTAGATCTCATGGGGCCTGTTATGATTCTCAGTGCTTGGTTCTGTACCTTGTCCAAAGTCTGATGGTGTGACTTGGCTGCTGTCATCCACGTGCTTGATCCGTATTCTAGATGTGGTCTTACAGTACCTTGGTACACGGTCTTCAGGATCTGTTCGTTAGCGCCCCAGTGTGTTCCTGCCAGCTTTCTCATGATGTTCAGCTTTCTTCTAGCTTTTGTTTCTGCGTCCAGGATGTGTTGCTTCCATGTCAATCTTTTGTCAAAAGTGACTCCCAGGTACGTCTGCTGGTCTTCAAGTGTCAGCGTAGCGTCTCCCAACTTTAGTCTGCCAGCTTGTGCTTTGGTGGAGAGAGAGAAAAGTGTGGCTGTTGTCTTGTCTCGGTTGATGGTGACACACCAGTTGTCTGCCCAGGCTGCCACTTTGTCTAGTGCAAGCTGCATCCTGTGGGTTGCTGTTGTTGCATACTCTTCTGAGCACCATATGACCAGGTCGTCTGCATACAGTGCTGCCTGGACTCCCTTTGGGAGCTCTGGTACCAGGTCGTTGATGAAGAGTATAAACAAGGTCGGCGAGAGTACTCCCCCCTGTGGTACTCCATGCCGTAGCAGCACCTTACGGCCACAGTGTCCATCTACAAGCACCCTGGCTTTTCGGTTGTGTAGGTAGGACTTAATCCACCGGTACATGTTGCCGCTGATGCTGCTTCGCTGGAGCTTGACCAGGAGTCCATCCTTCCATACCTTGTCGAAAGCCTTCTGCATATCAATAAAGACCGCTAGGGTGACCTTCTGGGCTTGGAAGGCATCTTCAATGGCCTGCGCTAGGTGCGTTGTTTGATCTTCTGTGCTTCTGTATCTTCTGAAGCCTGCTTGCTCTGGGATGATGATACTTTCAGATTCCATGTACCACTGCAGGCGCTGATTGATGATGCGCTCTATGGTCTTGCAGACGCAGCTTGTCAGGCTGATGGGGCGGTAGCTCAAGATTCGCGACTTGTTCTTCCCTTTTTTCAGAACAGGGATCATCCTGGCTTCCTTCCAGCATTGAGGTACCTGGCCTTCTCTCCAGCTAAGGTTGAAAATGTCCAGTAATTTGGTGAGGGCTGTGCTGCCAAGGTGTTGCAGCATCTCATTCGTTATGTTGTCTGGACCTGGAGATTTTTTCTTCTTCAACTGTTTGATGGCGTTCTTCAGTTCTTGAATGGTAATATCTTGCTGCATCGATTCATGAACATCCCCTTTTGTTGTTCTTTCTTTCTCTTCTTTTCTGGCTTCTTTTTTCAGATGCAGTGGGATGGTGATGCTGCTCTCCTTTGCATATGTTTGCGCAAATATATTTGCTGCTGTCTTATCTGTCAATATCTGTCCATCTTCTTCAAGGGTGATCTTCTGTCCCTTGTTGCCCTCGTCATTTAGTGCCTTAGTCAGCCTCCACAGTTTGATGGTGTCTCTCTTCATATTCAGCCCTGCTGTCTTTTCTCTCCAGCTTCTTCTCTTGCACTCTATTTTTATTCTTAGCAGTTTGGCTTTTGTTTCTTGCAGCTTGATGTTATTTTCTTGACTGGGGTTGGTTTCTGCTTCTTCTCTGGCTTTTGTCAGGTCGTCATGGGCTCTCTGTAGTTCTGCTGTCCAGTACGGAGTGTAGTCCTTTCGCACCCCTCTTGGGATAGTTTCTTTAGCTGCCTTGATGATACTGGCGTTGAAATCTTTGACGACCTTGTTGATGTTTGGTCCTTCTACCTTGATATCTTCTGTAAGCTCATTTGTTCGTATTCTGAACAGCCCCCACTGTGCCTTCTTATGATTCCATCTGGCATGCTGCGGGGGTTCAGGTGTCGTACTTCCTTTGATGGTGAGGAGTACTGGGCGATGGTCACTTCCTCCCAGCTGGTCTAAGACTTTTCTGCTCAAATTTTTGTGGATGTCGTCTGTGCAGAGCGCCAGGTCTGGTTTTGTTGTTGTATGCAAGCGGGGCGAAAAGAAGGTTGGTGGATCTGTGGGGTCGTTGACAAGGATTAGATGGTTCTCGTCTTGCCAAGCTTCAATATCTTCTCCTCGCTTATCAAGGATGTTGTATCCACAACTTTGGGACTGGCTGTTAAAGTCTCCAGCGATGAGGAAGCCGCTGTCTAGAACCTGGATAGTGTCAAGGGATAGGATCTTGTCACTGGGGCAGTAATAGTTGATAACATGGAGGACGTTGTTTGTGGTGGAGACCTTAACTTCTATGTATTCTGCCTCATCCATGTATCTTTTGGTCTCGCTAGCATTCATGTTGTTTCTGACTAGGGTCAACACTCCACCTTTCTTTCTCCCCTGGCGATCACTCCTGAAGGTCTGGTATCCTCTGATCTTGAAGGGCTTTTCTTTTTGTAGGTGAGTTTCTTGTATACAGCAGATGTTAATGCTGTTCTGGTGCAAGAACTGTTCTAGTTCTGTCTTCTTATTGGTAACCCCTTCTGCATTCCAATGCATGATATTAATGTTGGGGTTGTCTTTGGCTTTGGTGGTACGCTGGCCAGTCGCTTTCCTTCCTCGTCCCCTGGCTTCACGAGACGGGTTGAAGGGACCTCCAGTAGCTGAGGGTGGGCTTCTTTGAGGCACGGAGCCCGGCACTGCACCTGCCTGGCGGGTCTTCACAGGGCGAGCACCATTTCTGTCAATTCTGTCTCCAAGTGTCATATAGGCAGTGTTGCGTGGTGGAGTGGTTGTTTCAGAGTGCGCCTTGTGGCCCACCACCTCCGACTTCAGCACTCATGGATCACTCTTTGTCTGGTCTCTACCCTTCGACCTGTCCGACATGGGTGACCCTGCTAGGAGCTGACGCTCCTGTCGGCATAGCTCTTAGGGTCATCGAGACACACAAGCCCCCCGACCGCGACAAGGTGGTGATCCATCGGGGGGATGAATGATCATAATACCTTTATATTCTTTGCTGCCAGTTAGCGGAGTGAGCATCTGGAAAGTCTGGGATTTCAAGAAGAAAGAACGAGAAAGTTGCCACCCTACATCTCATGTCCACATTCTCATACATACGTTTTATTATTGTATTTAAACTCGTTTCAAGTCCCTTCAGTTAACTTCACTGAAGAAAAAACTTACTGCATGACACGTGTTATAATTACCGCTCGTATAGTTTTAGTGAATTTTTTATACCGGGAGAAATCGGTCCCGTTTTATTTTCACCAGTACTCGAGTATAAACTATAAGTGGGTACTAAAATAGAAATTAGATTACGAGAATAATGAATAATAAATAACAGCAAATATAAAGCAAGAAGTGCTTAGTAGTAAAGAACAAAATAAAACTAGACTCTGAACAAAAAGCTAATGTTACTTAAACATAAGAGGCTCAAACAAAAGGACGTGTAATCATGTACAGTGTACATAAATGATTACTAAAAGCGTTCAGCCCGTCTAATAAAATTATGTACTTCTGAAAAGTTATTCTAATTGTCAATCGAAGAAGGCCAAAGAGTGGGAAATTTGTATCTAAATGAATTTTAGATGAAATAGGTGTGGTATCCCGGGGCAGAGTGCAAAGCTCTGAAAGTAGTCGCTTATACTACTCGTGTAATATACGGATCTCAGCAGACTGCTTCACCGCCTAGGACTTCACGCGCGCGCGCGTGCGTGCGTGCGTGCGTGCGTACGTGTGTGTGTGTGTGTGTGTGTGAGTGAGTGAGTGAGTGACCCCCACTTGAATTGGAGTTGTCAGGTCATGATATCCTCATGCACATGAGTGCCTCATGCACTCAAATCTATACATTTGTGTGGACTTTGTACCTCGTATTGTTGAAGAAAGCAATATATCTATTGATCAACAATATAAATAAAGCCGAACATATACCTTGAGCGAGTGAAAGAAAGACGACCCACTCGACCTTATTACTGAGTGGGAAGGAAAGATCGATTTAGTGACAGAATATTAAAAAAGTATTTGATAAGAAAGTCTTTCAAATGATATCATTGTACGTAATATAAAATGACAAGAGATAAATAGAACATTCGCGTGGAAAAGTAAATTATTTACTATGTTTAGAACCTCCTTCCGCATTCTTGACCTTTCCTGACCCCTCAAGGCAGCCATTTCTGCTGAAAAACTAAAGAGAAGCGAACAGACGGGATTTTTTAGTCGCAGTCTCGACCAACGACATTCTGATTCACAGTTGGACGCAGTATGTACCCGGATATAGAGCTTCCCCAAAATGTGCACGTGCTGCCAGGAGTAACACGTAAGATTCCAGAGGATACAGGTTAAACTCTGTAAAGACCTGCTCATTAAACAGATGAAGTCAGCGCCATGCTTTTTATCAAAATCTCACTCACGGCCACGCTTACCGATTTTTTTTTTTTTTTTACAGTTTACCTTTTTATTGTGTCAGCTGTAGAGAGGAAGACCCATGCCAGCTAGCACTCAGGTAAAGAAGGGGAATCGAGCTGACTGTACTGAGTGATTATGAAACTCGCGAGTGACACGACAGCTGCAGGTCACTGGTGCAATGAGGCGGAACCACGCGCAGTGTCACGAGAACGAGGCGACAAAACTCTTAGTCATTGACATTCCAAACCACGAAGCAGAGGTTGCACATGAACGATGGAAGGAATAATAAGCCTGGCGAAGTGGTGGCTTCGACGCAGCTGAGTCCTTGTAGTATTCTTCCAGTGTTGAATTATTATTATTATTCAATTATTATTTAATGTTATTGAATTAGTATCGTGTTACTATTCAATCAGTGTTGTGTCAATATCAAATTCGTGCTGCATTGTTATCGCGTACGTAGTGTATCACTACTGGACCGTGTCAGACGAATTTTTACGATTCAGTGAAGCCATTCAAATGGATTCCATTCAAAGTGGACATGGATCAAGTCACAGAAATCACAGAGATTTAAAGCCACTCAGTAAGTATAATCGTTATTTCTTTCTTTCAGGACACGCAACACGAACTTAACTAACAGAGGCTGATATATCACGCGATGTGAATTAGTACCAGTAGCTTATGATGTGTCAGTGATTTCCGAGAAATGTGCTCGTGATTGTTCGAGGCACATAACGATGTTTACAGCGGTCTGTAGTAACATTTTAAGGTTCTTGTTTATTGCTGTGCAAAAAAAATATTTATAACCTTCTACTTTTGAATTGCGTCAAGTGAATTTTTTCTATTCCACACGCACGCACGCACGCACGCACGCACGCACACACACACACACACACACACACACACACACACACACTTCTTCCCTCTCTTCAGTCCACAAGTATCAATCGGAGATCTGCTAAAAAAAAGTAAAAACGAATAAAAAAAATTCTAAAGCAAATAAAAAAGGCAAAACCTTGGAAATGAAAATAGTGATCTGGGCAAATATTGTATGAATTGTCGTCGTACAGCAGCAGCAGATGGGATAAAAGCAGACAACTCCAGCTGGTAGTGAATGAAACTGCAAATGACTGAACCAGCTTCTGTCACTTATTTGAAGGACATAGTCGAACTGTGCTATCAGTAAGTTTGAGAGACTGCGATGAGAAGTAAGGTAACAGTCTTGCGAGCAGACGGCAAGTCAGTGACATCGTTGTCCTCGATTTACACTGGTTACAATATGTCAGTCAGTGGGTAGCAGCTGTGCCATGACTACAGTTCAAGTGTTCATCACTTGCTGTTCACTACCGTATTCCATCTACACGTGTCTCTCTAGGGGTAAAATTCATTTACGATTTACCTTTTAGGTAAAGTACTTGGGCAGGGTTCAGCGGAAATAAGTTATGTCGGCTTCATGAGCCACTAGTAGGGTAGACACTATTAAAAGACTAGATCACATAAGCGTGATATCTAGTGATACCTAGAGTACGCATGTGCATGTGAGGTCAAAGTCAGCTAGAAGCCCCAACAGCAGAACAAAAATTGACCTCCAATCATGTTATGTGGGGGAGTGCAGGACATTTTTTAAGTTGTCCCTCTTTGGCAGATTATAGGCTCCTTTGACATCCTGTACCAGCCACGGTCACAAAAATAAATTATTGAATACGCCGACTTGATTTTCTTTGCAGAAAGTAAAGACGACGTGAAACGTTTCCTAGATGCAATCAGAGAAGACTTCCTGTCTACAGTGAATAGCAGGGAGTCGGGTCTGGAGGATGCGCTTGTTCAAAATGGCGTCCTCAAGTGTGACAGTGATGTCGAGTCATTACATCATTATCCTATACGGAAAGACGAATCAAGGTGTGTTTACTTCGCCAGATCTTTGGAGTTCTTTGCCTGGTGCTAACCATGAATATAATCATTTATTACATCTAATTCAACAAACCATGTGTATTATCTTAAACTTTATTTCTTCTGCTGTGTTTTCTGTTCTGATGAATTGTCCTCCATCGACATTCCATCTGATATCCCTGTTTTCATGATCAGTTAATTAAAAACCTTTCTTAGAAACTGCCAGTAGGTCAACAGTAGCTTAACAATATCGCAAAGATGGAGTATGATTTGTGTTCTTCTTTACAGATGTCTTTAGTAAATTTGGTTACGTTGGTTCACGGATGTTGTAAATGAATATAAATTTGTCCTTTCTTCTGCAGACGACTGTGGACAATTCTGTGCTCAGTTGATCACAAAATATTCATTTCTTCCGCGTTGCCTGTGCTTTGTGACAAATACCATCACATCATACCACTCAAATTTTGGAAGGGACAATACCAACCCAACGGTCGTGACAGGATCACTTCACAAGCCCCAGGGGAAGCATCAGAAAATGTCAGTGAACACACCTGCATCAGGTGTGCTGCCAAACGTCGAGTTCGAGAAAAAGCGATGCTTGACTTGCTTTATGGTTGTAATTTAATCAGCTTTGACGATTACAGGCAAGTTTTGAAAAATATAACTTTATCATCAATGTTTTCAATCTCTTATAAGGCTTTGCAGAGTCAAACAACCATGTAAAGTTTAGTTTAAAGTATGTAAAGCTTAACTTAGACATGAGTATAGACCACAGTTTTTTTACACTCTATCATACAATTCTTTTGTAGATTTTTCCCATGTGACAAACTGTTAAACTGTTAACCCACACATACCTCTTCATCTCGTGGTCCATCATGCGCACTCACACTAATTAAGAAAATAAATATCAGTTGAAATTAACTTGAAAACAAGTCTGTTGAACTACAGACAGCGAGAAGAAAACAAGAAGGAAGTCATTCTTACAAGAGAAGAATAAAAATTAAAACATCTAAAGAAAAGTTATTTCCCAGAAACATCGGAAAGTCCGTTAGTTACAGAATGTCACTAGCGTACTTACTTACTCGACTTTCAACATTCTCGAGAGTGTAAATGTTTTATCTGCATGAACCAGTCTGCTGCTTATATATATATATATAGATATATCTGATGACTGGGGTAAGGTACAATGCAGGATGCTGTTTCCCTAAATCTGGGTGAATAGTTCCCTTCTGTTATCAAGGTACACACATCTATTGACAACAACAAGCAGATCAACAAACACAGACTATAGGATGTTGTATAGATTGTCTATATATCCACTTACACTGTAAAGGCTTCAGCCAGCGGGAGAACTGGGGTCAAATAATTATTTAGGCGCATTTGTATAGAAACCTGACCTCATGATTTTGATTTTTTGTGCATGGGGAAAATAGTAAGCATGTACCTAGAGCGATACTTGGCTTAATTTTGGCTTCCCCCCAGACTTTGGGAAATAATATCTTTCTAAGGTTTACCTTTTCATTGGCCTTCTCCCGCTGGAAGAGAAAATTCACACAAAAAATAGTTCTGCAGTCAAATGTGGCATCGTCAATGCCATTGAGTTGAATTATCTCGTATGAAATCATTTTCACAACAGATATAGTCACATGTTTGTGGGTTTTTTTGTTAGTGTTTTTTGCATATTATTCTATCATACTTTTTATTCTAATCTGTGTTTTTTTTATTTAGGTTTTCCCAACTATCCACCTACTGTAGAATGTGTGATTCTGTTTCGTACATGTCTTGTTACCTCCATGTAAAAATTGTCAAAGATTGTCACATATTTGAGAATCTGATTCCAAGTAAGGAGGCTCTTAACACTGAATTTTTCTGCAGTACATACACAAGAGAGCCGTTGAAACTGAACTGGGATTTGATCTTCAAGACTGTGAATAAAATACACCCAGACAAGGTCAAAACATTTTGCGGAAAGTTCCAGAAGCTACTGAGAGACTACGCTCTGTCCGTCCCTGAGAATCTTGAAGACTCTATCAAACATGGATTCCCATGCACGTGCTTTTCACAGCCAGAACTGAACAGCAGTGGTCGGGGAGAGGTGTCCAGTCAACAACAGGTAAGTAACAGCTTTGTTATAAGTTTTCGGAGTGACGGGTAGATGGTTGGCTGTTGATCGATTGCACTGGCGGGAAAATGTTCCCACCTTGAGGTGATTTCGCCCTATGGGGAGAGATGGAGGAGGGAGAAAGACGGAGTACCCCCACTCTCAAAAAAAATAAAAAAGAAAAAGAAAAAGAAAAAAAAAACACCGACGGCCGGCCCTGCGAACAAGTGTCTGAAGCCGAGATTTGAATTCAGGACTTGTCTTTTGAATGGGGAAAAATGAGTATTATTTTAACCACTACACAACCGGGTACCCCCATGACAGGTAGAAAATCACACACAATTTTACATGCAATTAGAAGTCAACAAAAAAACTTAATTTCTTTTAATTTGTGTCGCATTTCTACGGTTTTCCGCTCACTCAATCTAGTTCATGTACGAAGACACACGTTTAGCTGCTTGGCACAAAAAGCATTTTGTATTTTCCTACAATCAAAACATAATATAAAATTATACGAAACTGGAAATTACAGCGGTATAGAAAGTCCTGTCAGTTGACTTTAGAACTGAAGGGTTGCATACTCACAGACAAAAAGGTAAAACAACCTTAAAGGTGATACATGTTGAATGTCAAAGTTTGTTTGTGCAGGGGCTTTCTTAATAATAATAATGAAGATTTTTATAGCGCATATTCACACTCGTAGAGAGCATGCTCTTAGCGCTTAAAACGGGGAAGAGACGTGGACTAAGTAGATACAGAACACAGGGGACGAAAGAAAACGACAGTACTGACAAAAACAGAAAACAAAAGGCATCAAGTAACAGGAACAGAGAAAAATAGTGATGGGTAAAGTAGCAAGAGGGAAGGGGGGGGGTAAGGACTAGCATTGTGGACTGTGTTAGGAGTAATGCTCAAGGAAGAGGTGCATTTTCAGTGCAGATTTGAAGGATTCAATTGTAGGAATGTGGCGGATATGGAAAGGAAGAGAGTCCCATTGTTTTGCAGCACAGTAGCCAAAAGTCCTGTGACCATATGTTGTTGTTCTGGTGACAGGAACAGTTAGAGTACGGTTGTCAGAGGAAGAGCGGAGTTGTCTGGCCGGAGAGTAAGGGATGAGAAGTTCAGAGAAATAGTCAGGACAGGAGCCAACAAAGAAATTAAAACACAGCACAGACAGTTTGTACTGGATGCGAGAACGGACGGGTAGCCAGTGTAGGAAACGAAGGAGAGGAGTGACATGGTCCCGTTTCCTTGCTCTAATTACCAGACGTGCAGCGGAGTTCTGTACTCTCTGGAGTTTCTGAATGAGGGATGAGGGGCAGCCTGCCAGCAAGGAGTTGCAGTAGTCAAGTCGAGAAAGAACAAACGCACAGACAAGAGTGTTGGTAGCGCGTGTAGAGAGAAAGTGACGGATGGCACTGATCTTACGGAGCTCATAGTAGGCAGACTGACAGACAGCTGTAACATGTTTATCAAGGGTCATGTCTGCAGTGACAATAAATCCCAGATTCCTAACAGATGACGTGAAGGTGATGTTGCTGTCGCCCACCTTGATGTGATTGGGCAGACTGACTAGTGAAGGTTGATGTCTTCTTCTATGGCACAAGAGGGCTTCCGTTTTATCATCATTTAGTTTAAGCTTGTTTTTACCATCCAGCCCTTGACATCGCTAATGCAAGCTTCTATAGAGCTAATAGCAGAGTGAGACTCAGCCAGTGGAATAGAACAGTAAAGCTGCGTGTCATCTGCATAGGACTGATGAGACACCTGGTGAGACCGGATGCAAGATGAAAGTGGTTTAGTATACAGGATGAACAGGACTGGGCCAAGTACTGAGCCTTGGGGAACACCACAGAAAAGTGAAGCAGGGCGAGATGTCTTACCATCGAATACCACAGTCTGGGTCCTATCAGTGAGATAGGAGTTGAACCATGAGAGCGCAGGTCCAGAAATCCCGTAGAGGGTGTGGAGTCTGTGAAGAAGCATAGAGTGGTCTATAGTGTCAAATGCAGCAGACAGGTCCAGTAGGGTTAATGGAGAGACATCACCACTGTCAAGAGCAGATAATATGTCTGTTGTTACTTTAATAAGAGTGGTCTCAGTGCTGTGGAAAGGTCTATACGCCGACTGAGCTTGTGGGATAAGATGGTGCTCTTGTAAATAGGCCCAGAGCTGTGTCAAAACTATTTTCTCTATGATCTTAGAGAGAAAAGACAAGTTGGAGACTGGGCGGTAGTTGTTTAGCACATTGACGTCAAGCGTGGATTTCTTTAGAAGTGGCCTCACCACCACATTCTTGAACAAAGATGGGAAAACACCTGACGACAGGCTGACATTTACAATATGTGTGATGGCAGGAAGTAGAGTATCTAGGCACTCGAGCAGAGGGCTTGTGGGCATCGGATCTAACTCGCAGGTTGTTGCTTTAGCTTTTAGGATAACCGCTTTCACATCGGTCTCAGAGACCGGTAGGAACTTGGTCATGGAGCATGACCCTCCATCTTCACACAAACCATTCTGGTCAGAGGGGAAATATTTAACTTTAGGCTTGTGTTTCGGATACAAATGCTTTCGAGAATTCTGCGTGTCTGCTAGCGATATTTTAACAATTTCACGCTATAGATAGAGTTTAATATTAAAAATTATTAGTTTGTTTTCACTAGTTGTGTGATTTAGTGAGGTTATAACTAGGATCACCGGAAAATCACGATTACACGACAAACACGGAAACCGTGATTTAGACTTCCGTGTATTTTGGCGAATGGCGTGAAATGTCCGTGTTTTGCACATATTTTCGTGTATTTGCCGGGTTTCTACAAAACTCCTATTAAATTCTATAATACCGTACGCTGGACATACATGTGTCCTTTTTGGATAGGATAGTATCATGTTTATAAATCGAATATAAAATCAAGAATCAATATAAAATCAATACGAATATAAAATCAAGATTACACGTTTACTTACTGACCCATAATTCCAGCTCTTTGACAACATTATAGACGTCACACCTGGTAATATTTTGGTAAATAAATAAAACTTACGTTAGGAAAAATGAAAAAATCGGTTAACATCAGCTGTACTGAGCGCTAAACAATATTTAAAAGGAACGTTACATGCAGATGATGTTGGTTTGTTTTGTACCAGCTGCAATGAGCAGTAGACCAGACACGTAAACAACAATAAACAGACATTTAGAGACCATGTACACAAGTCAAGCAATAATAGACAGACATTTAGAGACCATAAATACACGTCAACAACAATAGACAGACAATTAGAGACCATATATACACGTCAACAACACTAGACAGACATTTTGAGACCATTCAAGGAACAAAAAACAGACTTTTTGAGACCATGTACACGCATCAACAACGATAGACAGACATTTAGAAACCATGTACACAAGTCAAGCAATAATAGACAGACATTTTGAGACCATATATACACGTCAAGGAGCAAAAGACAGACATTTAGAGACCATATAAACACGTCAACAACAATAGACAGACAATTAGAGACCATATATATATATACACGTCAACAACAATAGACAGACATTTAGAGACCATATATACACGTCAACAACAATAGACAGACAGTTAGGACCATATATACACGTCAACAACAATAGACAGACATTTAGAGACCATATATACACGTCAACAACAATAGACAGACAGTTAGAGACCATATATACACGTCAACAACAATAGACAGACAGTTAGAGACCATAGATACACGTTAACAACAATAGACAGACATTTAGAGACCATATATACACGTCAACAACAATAGACAGACATTAAGAGACCATATATACACGTTAAAAACAATCGACAGACATTTAGAGACCATATATACACGTTAACAACAATAGACAGACATTTAGAGACCATATGTACAAATCAGGATACAACAGAGAAGCATTTAGAGACCATATATACACTTCAAGGAACAAAACACAGATATGTAGGACTCCGTCTCACAATAACAAACGGCAGCTTTACCATGAAGCAGCTGAGAGTAAAGTCTGTTGATGCGGAACGAAGTGTTAACAAGTATACGGCAGTAAACGGACCACAGCGCCAGTCATTTACCGACCCAAGCCTAGTGATGCATGTCAAGCATGCATTTAATACGAAACAGTAGTGAACTTCCATCAGATTTTGGGGCCTAAGTTATGTTCTTAATGGAGCACGTGCAAATGCCGTGTTTTTACCGCGGGTATTTTGTTTTTGTTCTTGTTTTTTTTAATAAGTCATATACATGTTTTTAGCCGTTTTTTACCGTGATTTTCCGGCTGCCCTTGTTATATAATGAAAGCCTTATGACTTTAGAACTCTAATCATGTATATTTCATCATCATCATCATCATCATCATCATCATCATCATCATCATCATCATCATCATCATCATCATCGTCATCGTCGTCGTCGTCGTCGTTTCCTTAATCATCAGCACTCGCATTTGTATTTTGGTTTCTTGAAAATATCTGGATTCTGCCTCTTGGTCCATCTGTTGGTTTTTTCTTTTCACTCTACCCCCCTGGTCGCTCGTCTAATTAAGTATGCACCTTGTCGTTATATAATACGAACATAACCACAACAAGAGCGTCATCATTAAACAGCATGTTTGTGCTTCGTATGATTGTCCTTTCTGACATCATCTGTGTGCAGACACAAGACCCCTGGCGATATTATTCTGGTCGCAAGTCCTGCAGAAGAGGATCTGACGTGTCCACAGATACGAGTGTGTACCCCGATTCAGAAGAAGAGTCTGAGAGCTACTACAGTTCACATACCTGTACAGTGCGTAGAACCACCCTGTCATCGTTGAAAAGCACTTGTAGTCATTTACCTGCTGGGCTGTCAGAATCCGAAAAAGAGATATCTCATGATCACCTCCACCCTATGTCAAGAGGAACTCAGACAACTTCGTCCATTGTAAACGAGACAAAGAAGCTGCAAGATTCTCATGCCCTTGAAGCCACCGGGATCAGTGAACAGAGGCCGGACAACGAGATTCCTGATGCAGCAGCGAAATGTGCAGACAGGTTAGCAGGAAACACCAACCAGGCCCCAGATGACTTGTGGAAATCCTTCAAAATGGTAGATCGCAGACTAAAGAAGCGTCCGGCACTGAAAGAAGTCTTACAAAGAATGGTGGCGCAGGACATCCTGCGAAGAAGCACTAAGAAAGGAAGTCAGGGTGCCACCCAAGAATTAGAACATTCGTTTCCTGAGTGCACGTGTCAGACAGAAAAACGGGATGTTCCTGAATCTGAATTGGCAGAAAATGAGACGGAAATCCTGCGTGTTATCAAAGAGTTGATAGATTTTCTTACAGAGAGTGAGACAGAAGACCCGGATGTGAAAGAAGAGCGGACATCCCCACCGCCTTCCCTGCCCTGTGCGGCTTCGACAAAAGTCTCGCCAACAACCCTCGTCTCCTCATCGGAGGAATGCGGTGTAGAAGAAACGATGGATGACCTGAGCGTGGATACATCAGAGGAGACCGCAATTTTCATGGAATTGTGTGACATCGTGACCAGCAGATTTTCTGCAAATGATGACCTTTCTGACCACCTGAAAACAGATGAGGAGTATATGGCTGACTCAGGACAGCCACCAACACTGACAGTCTCCAGACGTAAGCAGCTGCAAAAGAGTCTTCAAGGTAATTCCTGTGTAATCTTTTGATCAGATTGTTTTGAGTTCTGTGAGGGATGCTTTGACTCTCGTGACTGACATTTTACGTAAGGGTTATCGACACAGATGTTCGTAGAGATTTCTTCATTAAAAAGAGTGGGTTGAAACTGTGAGCTCGTGGAAGCAAGACTCGCTGGTAGTGAATCTCCTGAGGAAAATGCGCAACTGTCCGGGAGTCGTGTCTTGGCCTTGTCTTGGGTTCGAAGATGTGGGTGCTAATTATTAAATTATATTCTAATTTTAACTGCCATGGTAATGAAATTTCTGAAGTAAATCAAGAATACTTTATTCCATATAGGAATATGGATTAACCGGCCAACAAACTAGTTATGCAACATTTATTTACATGCACAAATTATTTTGATTTTTTTTTTACATTAAAATTATTTGCAGTTCTTGCATACTCACGTCCATCCAATATCCACATTTCATTTTTGGACACTTGATTTTGAAAAAGTAAATTTAATGTTACTGTGAGGCCACCAAGCACGTCCTTATGCATTCCATACACTAAGCAATAAATAAGTAAATACATAAATCAAAAAGATTTAAAAACTGGTTATGTCTTATATGGTCCTTAATTGCGAGAAGATATATATATATATGTTTTAGCCCGTACAAGTCAGTGAGTCTTGCAGGTACGTCCTGCTGAAGCGTGTGGTTGAGCTGGTTTCGCTTGTTCTCAATCTTGTAAAATACGAAAAAGTCGAACTAAACATTAAAGATGAGTGTGGCTGTAATGCCGTAATATTGTGGTGATATAAGACTGCTGTGGATGTCGAGTGCGAGGTGAAACGAGGCTTTTTTGTAAATTAACTACAATAAATAAAACATCATACGTACACAGCCACAAACATGGATGTCTGACCGAAAGAAAGAATTTAAATTGTCCTCGTTGTTATCACTGCCTGATTATTGTTACTTGATTGTACTATTTTATACCACATTATTTTTTAATTGACAAAAAATTCACGTTTTGGTAAGAAAAAGATCAATGTTTTGTTAAATAAAATCCGTACTACCATTTGGATCACAGTAAGACTATAGTGTACTGCGTTCTTTCTTCGCGATGAATCGAACATTTTGTTTTAACTTTATGAGCATCGCTAACGTAATACAATGAGCTCTTAATGACTGTGTCTTACTGATAACATAATCCACTTAGAATTTGTCGACAGTTATAAGGACAATAAACATCCGGTTGTGATGGTATAGGATGCAGTGTGTCCGTTGTCTACTGTTACAGTTTATTATGGTACTGATGTGCACTGAATGTTCTAAGAAGGATGCAGCAGCGGGCGTTTCGAACGTGAAATAATATATATATATATATAATTTTATACAAATACAAGAAGTAAAGTTGTACACATTTTTATTTATATCAAAAGCAATAAAATGGATTATGTTTAGTACGAACTCTATGAATTATATATTTGTACTCACTAGCCCATCTTGTTCCGCTTTGATTATATTTTAAAAGCAATATATGTTCATTAAACAGTAGAAAGTGAACAAGCACGTGGGTAAATTTGCAGGCACGAAGTTAGTCTACAGTCATGACCCGACATTTCCGGACCACAAGGCAACATGATGTGCCCCGTGGCTGCTTTGCTGTAGTGTACATTCGTATTAACACTGTACTGTCACTCGCCGAATTCACATTATTAGTTTATGTTGGCTCCAGGGCTTTTTCAGTTCCTGGTCTGCTTCCCGTTAGGGACACAGGTTATTGCCCCTTACTGGTTTGTAGTAAACATGAGTTGTCACCCTTGGTTGTAGAAATGTGGAGGAATACTAGATATGTAAGAGGGAGTTAACGAAATGTTCACCGGAAACCCTGTGATTGTGAATTGAGTTTTTGCATTCCCAAGTAAGTTGTCTAAGGAGTAAGATGCTGAGAAGATTTTCTGAGTGTGCAAGAGATAAGGGAATGAATGTAATTCCTTGGCGAGACAAGGTATCGAAAATGTTATTCTTTTTTTTACCACTATTATTATTATTGTAACTGCCGGTGTAAGAAACGGGGTGTGAAATCCTAACAGTTGAGTAGAAATTTCGAGGCTATAAGTAATGATTTTTTCGTGTAAGAAAGTTATCTTGCCATTAATTGGAGTACTCATTAGGTCATAAGAATTGCAGGAATTACCGACGGGAAGAGCTAGACGGCACTGAGTGAAGATCGCTTTGTTTACAAGCCGTGACAGCCAAAGAAACCCTAGAATTTCCTCCCCGATAGTCGACGATAGCCAAGCATCTACGGAAGTGGTAACATCATTCTCCACCAGTAAGTCGTGTCTACATCGCCATCACCAGCTGTCGGGACTACCGAACTCTTGGAGTCGTTTTTTACCAGTCGACAGTGTCTGCAAGGCCAACACTCGTATCCGGAGAGCAAAGGAGCACAGCATCCTCCTATAGTCTTCCTCAAAACCAGTGGATTACCGTCCGTATGGAGTATAGTAGTCCAAGGGCGATAACGTCGAGGGAATGTGTATGTGTATGGTAGCGCGAACTTCATTGAATGTGTGATCTTTCTTTCTTTGTGTTACCACATGTTGATATTGAGACTGGAGATTTATTATAGAACGTAATTTATAGCTCTGAGAGACCCTATTTATGCGTAGACTGGAGAAGTTGTGAGCTCATATGATGATTAAACAAGTGACTAGGATGTTTAGGTATTTTATGTCTTTAGATATTGGTGAATAATGTATGTCAATGGTATATTTCTAGTTTCATTTGTGATCTGTGGAGAATCATTTATGTGTGTTCATGAAGTTTTATGCTGAATCCCCTAAAGATAATTCCCCAAAGAAGACAATAAAAGACGAGAAACGCATAGACAGGTCTTTGTGTTTTGTTGAGTGAAAGAACACGTGTGGACACAGTGTGTGCTTGTGTGCCGCTCGTCTGTGTGTGTGTGTGTGTCTGTGACATTCGCGCCAATGAAAAGTCACAATGTTGCCATTTTTGGTAAAATGATAAAAGAACAAAATTAATGTAATGTGCTTTTCACACACAACTTAAACGCATCGAAATATTAGTATTATTGATGTGTTTTTAACAGAGGCACTATAATATATATTTTAATTGCATCCGACACAAGGATGGATAGGAAACGAAACCCATACAACATTTTATACAAGTAAACATCTTGCAGCAGATATGTACATCTAAAAATAGGTATTTAAATATTTCGGTAATACAACTAATGACGACGAGGATTTTGCTCGGTTTTTAGTGTCCACTGCCATGTCGACAACTTAAAGTGTTTCATGAAGAGATTCTTTCCCTTTATAGCAACGAACATGCTGTCATTCTTGAATTTCATAATGTCGCACACACGCACGCACGCACGCAAGCACGATCGCACACACACACACACACACACAGGAAAGAAGGGAGACATACGTTTGAAAAATACATCATCATAATGTTGTCAACTCGGTGTCTGCAGAGTAATCCGCGAAATCTCAGCGCGCCTTGGTGTAAGGGAAGTAACTACTACAGCTTGTTAAAACTTTGAAAGAGTTTTTTCCCCTTCGCTCCCTCGATACTTTGTAAGAGAGGTACATAAAACATCCCAACACGCTGACATTTTAAAGCGGAAAGACGACAAAAATCAATATTGACTTGTCTATTCCTAATGAAATGTTTTTATTTTGATAAAGCAAACCCTTCCTTTTGCATTATTTACCTGCAGAGCTCACCTGTGAGACAATTGACTGTTTTGCCAAAATATCCAACAAAGACTTCTGGAGTTTTTGTTGCCTTGGAGATTTATACACACCATAAGCTTCTTCTTTTGCATCTTTTACTTTAACGATAACCCTGATAGCTTGTACTGTTTTCCCTTTACCTTCTTTTTCTCATTTTTAGCAAAGATTTCTAATGTCTGTTTCTTTTTTTTCTCTGTGTGTGTGTGTGTGTGTGTGTGTGTGTGTGTGTGTGTGTGTGTGTGTGTGTGTGTGTGTGTGTAATATTACTTTTATTAATGTAGAATCTCAGAGTGGCATAAGCTCTTCATTATTTCATCATGTCATTAAGATTTTGTATATTGGTTCGGTATTCATACCAATCTGCCTACAACACAGCTACACGTCTC
Source organism: Marisa cornuarietis (assembly GCA_004794655.1). Classification (NCBI taxonomy): domain Eukaryota; kingdom Metazoa; phylum Mollusca; class Gastropoda; order Architaenioglossa; family Ampullariidae; genus Marisa; species Marisa cornuarietis. Next base: position 6,841,063 of record SMMW01000636.1, read on the forward strand.
TCAAGCCATAAGGTAGACTGCGGGCTGTTCACTCTAGAAGAGGCCAGTGAATTGGCTGAATGTATTTATTCTTTCAGCAAATTATGAAGAAAATACAAAAATATAAACAATAAACTGGCATAAAATGAGAATAAAATTCTGGCATAGAATATTAATGCTAGAAATCGACTTTAAATATAAATAAGATGGCAAAATGTGCATGAACGTGAAAAACACTGAATTGACTGACTCAATGGTTTGTACTGTGCGAGTGTTAGTGGTCCGACAGCTCAGTACTCGACATGAATACTAGACCTGAAACATCGTTAGATTAAAATATAAATGTACATAAAAAATGTTAAAGACTGTGTTATTGATGGGAGCAAACAAAGTAATTGACAGAGCAGCTGACAGACAAATCACGTGGAACTTCGAAAACATTGGACGAGTGCGCGCGAGACACGAAGTTCTTACGTCTGTCGGCCCTCCTGTAGAGCTCAGCACGTGTCAGGGTCATAGTTGACAGGAGACTTTCACGTAAAACTGTAATAATGGCTGCGGTGACAAGTCTCTAGTCACGTTCTGATCGGACAAAGATCGGGTGAGACTGATCACGTGGTTTTGTATGCCCCTGCAATAAAACATAAGAGCACTCAAAGCTACTGCCAGCGGTCAACAAGACTAGCAACAATAACGACGACGACGATGATGATGATGATGATGATGATGATGATGATGATGATGATGATGATGATGATGATGGGCCGGTTTGGTGTTAATCTGTGTGATAGGTATGTGTGTACGTTAGTCTAATTAGTCTAATTAGTGCTGGTCTGTGCAGATATAATTAGTTTATAGCTACGCGATCTGACTCTTGGACAACGAAAGTTCTATCGTCTTCTTTGCGATGTAGGTTATTGTTTGTGCTATTTCTGCTACTTCCGCAAGGAAGCAAGCTTTCGTTTGCACCATTTTATTGTCGCAAGTTTCACATCATTAACTTATCCAGCTTTAGAGCGATCGAAAACTAGCGACAAAGATGGAATGAAATAAAAGTATTTTATTTAATTGCCGCCAGTCACTAAAATCTGCTTCTTGTCGTTCGATAGTCCCATGTTCCCTCACACCATTCGCATGTAGACAGCTTCTGGTTGTGATCTTCTATCATTGCTCATGTCACACAACACCCACGGTCACATGACCACGGCAGATTTCAGAAACCATTCTGTGTTCTGCTATTGTCTTAACTAATAGCAATGGCAGACGTGCAATCACACAGATAAGCACCAAGGTACACATGACTCTTCTCGGAAATATTACCGGTTGTGCATATCAGCTGGCATGATCATCACCGCCCTTGGGTTCCTTCCCCACTTCCCCAGGTACACCCACACTCATGTACGCGCATTCAGTGTCGTCTGCAGCAAGAAAAAGAGAATCAGATTAGCTGCCCATGCCCCTGTGACCTCAGTGTAAGACAATGACAATATAATAATGCTGCGTATCACTGCTTTATCGCAGTTTCCGAATGACTTACATTTTATTTTAGCGAGCCTTTAAGACCATATAAGTTATTACTACCTCTATTTTTACACGCAAAGCACACACACTCACACACACACACACACACACACACACACACACACACACACACACACACGCACGCACGCACACAGAGCTAAAGAGTGCAAAAATGCACTAAGGTTCACGCAAGTACACTCATATCTTTGCAACACCACAACTTTCTTTCGTCTTTTAATTTGATTACTCAGTTTTCAAAGTTTTTAAAAATTATTTTCTACTTTTTTGTAGCGCTTTCGTTTTAAAATATGTTCATTTATTATAGCATATCAAAAAACTGTTGTAAAGACTGCTGAGACAGACGAATGCTACGAGGACGTGTTCTCTCTGATGTAGTGGTTAGTCGCAAAGAGGAAGCGGATAACTCAGTGGTTAGAACACAGACGTCCGGTTCAATCCCCGTGTAGTGCAGCTCACTTCCCCTAGTTCCAGCTGGTGAGAATGGGTACCTGAATCCATAGAGGGGTGGGGAAGGTAAAGTAGTGAGGGAGAGGAGATGGGCACCGTCCTCCCTTAAATTTGACCCCGAGAAAAGTGAGGTCTCTAACACCTCACTCCCCAAACAACCCCCCAAAAGACAGGGGACCAACTTGACTTTTTCAAGACGCAGAAGCCTAAAATGCTTGTTATAGTCTTTTTTCTAATGCTTATTTTATGCCTTCTTCAGGGTGACTCTAGGTTCAGAAAATTACATCTAATAAAGCTTGTTCTATAGCGAGATCGCAAAGAATTTAGTTTATGTCTGGGTTTCCGTGTGTAAATCATAAAACTCTGGCTCCATATGCTGATATTAATTCCTCTACATCTACTTTATGATTCGTCGACGTAAGAATATGAGTCTCGACTTGGAGCAATACTTCCTCGGTCAGCGTGGGGACATCTTTCAATACTGAGTGTATATCAATGTAGGTCTAGCAGTTTCAGAATCTGTGACCGATTTATGCCAAGACCTCGATTACGACCAGCAATAAAAAAATGACCTTTTCAACAAAGTGAGGACATTTTCAAAGATTAACAGAGGCCCTTGTCAGATTGAAGCTTCCGTGTTTTTATCCCGATCTCCTTTTTACTCTCTAAGCAGTTCCTCTTCTTGTCTGAAACCAGATGAGCTCAGCTTAGCTCCTCACATTTTTCGAACAATAGGTATTTGTGGACAAAGCACGGACAGGAGGAAGCATTTTACGATTTGTCTATGAGATTACATACCAGTCAGGTGATCCTTGGCTTTGTTCTTGTCTTCTTTAGTAAATAGTGGGTTTCTGTCTCCTTTTTGTACTTTCGCATACAAGTTGTCTTCCTCCCCGCTGTTTCCTGTGAATCAGAAGACTGAATTACTAAGGAAACGAAAGAGTTGACCAACAGATCAGTAAATGAGAGAACGAAGCACACCAGTGCCATATTTCACAAATTTTGGCCCTAAAAGGACATTTTGATTATAAAGGATAAAATAATGAAGGAAACTGATAATGAAACGTTTTCTTCTCTCAATATTATCTCTCGCGCGTATCAGTTTCAGTTTAGAGCAACATTATTTATTTTCGTTTTATTAAAAACAAATTTCTTTGCCTAAAAGTTGCATTGCTTAGAATTCCTCTATATCGTATCTCTTGACTATGTAAACGGTTTGCTTCATCCAGTCGACTGCCATCACCTGCTGCCGTGTTGCCTGCATTCTGTTCCTTCCAGGTGACAATTTTCACAGTATCAGCATAGACGTATTCGCCTTCGCTGTTTTCTGTGAAATTAAATAGCTACAAATAAATACACGGCTCTCTAAGCCATACATTTTGCGAGATCTTCAAATTATCATATTTGTTCCAAACATTCATGTGAACTACAGATGTCTTCTGTTTCAATTCCTGTGAGTCATACATTTTGATCTGTTCCAAACTAACAGATAAACTATAATTTCCTGTAATCCAAATTATCACAGATGAAGCATCGACTGACTGATGATATTTATGCCGAGTCAGCAGCTACGGGTATATGTCGTCTAGTCCAGCCTTGTAAACTGGTTCTACATTCCAAGTGAAAGTATTACGTGCCTGAAGCGGGATTAAACACGTGCTCATTGTTTTGGTGATTGATATTGTAAGGATGTAGTCTTACTTACAAGGCACAGTAGCCAATAAAGGCATTATTTTCTCTTGTGAAGGAGGAGACACTAAGCCTAGTAGTACTCAGGTCAGCGAAAAATAAAAATAATCGCCCACATACGCCCAAGCGAATGTTACACCTAAAGAATGACAGAGTGGTGAACAGCATCCCATTGATACAACTGGGAATGTCCCACACTAGCGTGAATGTTATGCTATGTAATATCGAGTTGGGTGTAATTGTGTCCAAGTTGGTATGTCAAAAGTAGAGCCAGAGGGAATGAGATTTACACGGTGTATACCTTTCTTATCAGATACGACAGTTATAAGTCACTTCGAATATTAATACGGTATAAATGTCTTTTTGTGTCAAAAGTTGCCTTCAGGATACACAGCTTGAGATGCTGGTACTAACAGTCGCTGCTACATCGTCAAACCGAAAATGTGGCAGATTTTAGCCCTAGTCACAGGCAGAATATTGGAAACTTTTACACCAGCCAATGAATGAAGAAGTCTGAATAAAAGCCGAGACTTATCGAAGCGAAGCTGCAGCCGCTGATTTTTCTGGACAGACACTCTAAGAACGTAACAAGCTGTTTAATGGCTAGACACTTTACAGGCGTCACTGTTTATTGGTCAGAAACTCTATAAACGTCACTAGAGGCTTTATGGTCACCCAACAGACGCCATTAGCAGGTTATGATCACTCTGCTGATGTCACTGTTTTATAGTCGGTCACTCTAGAGACGTCACTAGCTGTTTATGACGATATAGTCTAGAGACGTCACTAGCTGTTTACGACGAGATAGTCTAGAGACGTCACTAGCTGTTTATGACGAGATAGTCTAAAGACGTCACTAGCTGTTTATGACGAGATAGTCTAGAGACGTCACTAACTGTTTATGATGAGATACTCTAGAGACGTCACTAGCTGTTTATGATTAGATAGTCTAGAGACGTCACTAGTTTATGGTGAGATACTCTAGAGACGTCGATCACTAGTTTATGGTGAGATAGTCTAAAGACGTCACTAGCTGTACTCGCCTGGCAATGCTGTGTTTTCAATGCCCAATGCTCTGTAAGACATGGGGTAGTCTCCAGCTGACTCGTACACTTCATTAATAATCATCTCTGTAACACACAGTTCACTGTCATGACATGATATGACATGATGTGAGACAACGTGACATAATATTTTATTATATTGATGTCCAAAATCTGGCAAATCTGTCCAAAACAAAAAAAAACAAACAAACAATCAAACACCACTACCCGACAGTTGCTTGATTATTGTAAAAAAATAACTAGTCGAATCAAATCGAACTTCATTTATCTAATGTAATATTCCTGTTTTATAAGTTCTGAAGAACAGGGTGGGGTGCACTCATCGCGGCAGAACCCTCACCCCCGACCATTGGTCAGAATGACAGTAAAGGGCTCTGTCAAGAGTGAGAATAAACTGCAGTCAGAAGAACCGCCCATTGCATACTGAGCAAATACTCACAATGACATGTGAGCGTATGTGTGTAGATGCATGTGTGGATGTGTGTCGGATATGTATGCGTACATGCGGACTGGTTATACGTGTCGAGTCACAGACAAACCGGATGACAATCGGCTCATTTCGCCCTCGCCTCTCTGTTCAGGAACTGTCAGGTCTGTGACCTCCCTTCACGATATAAGTGACCACTTGTGGTCGCCTATGAGAACTTAATGTCGTCTGCACCGACACAACAAGTCTTTGATTCTACTGTCACTGGCAGGGGTCATAGATAATGGATTTAGAATGATTACTATTAAATATTAGAATTTTATTATAGTTATTCTAATAGTTAACAAAGTGTATAAATAATTCCGCAATCGTAATAGTAAGAAAAGTATGGCACTTTGGGTTAATAGTGGTTCACCGACTCTAGAGCACACGACTTGTTTGCCACTGCCTTTTATCTTTTCTAAAATGTAACCGCAGTCTGGTAGTCGACGGTACCGGACCTTCTGCTCAAAAGCTGATCGCACGAGCCACACTATTCAGGAATTTCCTCTAGGGAAAACATGCACTCACACATCTTAATCAAGCAATACAGATTACAGGATCTCCACCCTGGAAACCCACTCTTCGCCTACGTGGAAAATAGCCTTTTCTTTTTTTCTGTCTCTCCCTCTCTCTCTCTCGCAGACACACAACACACTCACCCTCCCTTTTACATTCACACACACACCACACTCACCCCCCTTTAATTCTCACACAGAAACACACACACACACACACACACACACACACACACACACACACACACACACACCACACACGCGTGTTTTTGTATAATTAGATACGTAAAGGAAAACTATTTCATAAAGTGGTATCCCGTGATTGTCACCCCGGTAAATGGGTTGATTGTTTTCGACACTGGGAGGAAAGAAAGTTTATTTTTACAAAAAAATTTCCTGTTTCATCATATTATGCATTACAGGAAATTTTTCTCTTATAAAAAAATCAGTTTCGCCGCTTCGACTGTCTGTCGACTGCATGTTTCGACTTTGTGGAGGACAATGGGGTTGATATGAGGTGAAGGAACGAACCAGCACTTTTCTCACATTTTTCCCCACGGGTTGTTTCTATCAAAATAATTTCCGCCAAGATCAACTAGCAGACCTATTATTTTGGTTTAATTAAAGTGCACTAGGCAGCATTGATTAATATGGGTTTTTATTGTTTTATTACAATCATCTTGTCGCTTTCCTTGTCACTCTTGAAGACAAGCGTGTTACTACAATGACAGTGTAAACACTGCGAAAACTTAATATTCATACTACTTTTGCTTGACAAAAAAATTCATTTCTAATTCCATTGACTTCCTTTAGTTCACTCCTTTAAAAGACAGCATCCTAGCTTTATATCCGGGTTAGATCGACCTCCAAAGTCCCACCATCCTCCTCGTGCGTTTGATTTGGTGGGTCGCTGACATGTCAGTGAAGTTTGAGTTGTTACAGTCACGACCGTCTCACTCATGATGAGCTGCACCTTTTTCTTTTGGGTGTCTTTTCTTCATTCTCGATCGGACTGTCTTTCAATATCACATTAATAAAGACAAGCCCTTCGTTTTTTCTTTGTCCACGCCTTACATCTTTCTGACGTGTTATGTCAGAACGTGTTATGTCACAACAGTAACGATAATCAGGCTAATGAACAGCTTATTTTTTTCCTTTCGCATTGCATCTTTGACATTCATTTATTCATCCACTTTCTGTGACTGTGTAATATTTTTTTGTATCTTCTCGTTGTTGACATCCATTTAGTCATCTACTTATTATTTTTGTGTGTGAGTCTGCCTGACTGTCTGTTTATCTCTCTATAGCAGGCTGGCTTTTTTTCCTCTTCTTTTTTAACGGTAATATCTGTCGTTCTAACGGAAGCAGCGACGCAAAAACGCCCATTCAACTGAGATGAATTGATTGTTCTAAACTAACAGGGAAGTCCATTGGGCATTGTTTTGATTTTTGTTTCCTGAACGACAGGAGTGTAGAATTATCTGGCTTTTCATCTGATGGTTCTCGACCTCTCTTGGTCTGATATTCCCCGCCACAACTTAAATGTCTGACTCCACCATCTAGAAAAGTTTCTGTTTGTCATGCAGATCTGAAAATGTCCAGCTTAGACATGCAGTGATATCATTAAAGATGAAGTGCTTCCACTTAAAACATTCTTGACTTGTCACAAAGTGTCTTCGGGTCTCATCGAGAGAATCGTGGTGAGGCCCGTAGACATAAGGAGACAGAAAGAAAATTGTAGAGCAGAGGTGTAGAGAATTATCTCCCAATCCGCGCTCTAGACATTGGTAAAACAATAAAGGATGATAGGTTCAACATTAGGAAAATAAAGTTTGATTGACATCGTGAATACACTGGTTGATATTGTAAGACATTTGGAATTTAATGCTACAGACATGAGATCATACAGGGGATACGCCAGACATTGGGGCAGTAAGTCTTGACACTGTAGATATTAACAAAATACAGCTGGATACTATAGGCATATTATAGAAATAATGGTTGAAACTCTCTCTCTCTCTATATATATATATAACAGAAAGGCTAATGCTGTAAAATGAGTTTATAAAGGTTTATACTCGTTCATGGGGGATCATAAAGATTCAATGATGTCCCACCTGTCAGGCCGCTGTTTTTCGTATTCTTCTTTCATCGCTGCCCGTGGATTTTCGTAAACTTCGGTGTCTGCTGTTAATTTGTGCATTTTGTCATCCCGCCCCTCATTTTTCTAGAATGTTCTGCATTTGTATTTATGCCTGCGCCAGGTCGGTTCCTCATTCGTTGACTTATGGTCTCTAAGGCCATGTTCGTGCCATCTTTCTCCAGATTAGTGCTTAGTACATCTGCCTTGTATTCATGGCTGCTTATGTGTATCTGAATACTTGTTTAGTCTGTATATAAATGTTTGTTGTGTGTATGTTGTGTCTGTAATTACATGTCTTTTTTTGTTTGTGTACATGACATTTAATCTAGTGAGGTAAAATTTTTATTTATTTTAATTATCAATTATTATTATTATACTCTAGACCAGGGGTGCCCAACACGTCATTTGTGATCTACTGGTCACCAAGGAAGTGTGGGTAGATCGCATGACATTAAAAAGTAGATGATGAATACAGAAGAATAATATAGAAGAAATAAATTAATATTTTGCATTTTTATTGTAGGTAGATCATTTTGACTTGGTCATCTTATAATTAGCTCGCAAGCTGAAAAGGTGTGGGCACCCTAGCTCTAGACATTGGGATAGCAAAGGTTAAATCTTTATACTTCATGAAAATAAAGACTGAAATTCAAACCTAAGAAGTGAGCCCACCTGGTTCGCTAAGAACTGGCTTGAGGGGTTTTTTGGTGTTGCTGTCAACATTGTGTCTGCAAGGAGAAAATTGCCATTATTATGTCATGTAAAGAAGAACTGTGTAACGACCTGACTGTTTCTTACACGCCACACACACACACACACACACACACACACACACACACACACACACACACACACACACACACCACTCACACACTACCTAGACACACAAACACTCACACCCACACACTAAACACGCGTGTCACACATAAACCAACCATATACAACACACACACACACACACACACGCAGAAAAGGCACACATACATTTACCAAGTAAACATGCGAGTGAACGAGAAAGAAAGAAAGAAAGAAAGAAAGAAAGAAAGAAAGAAAGAAAGAAAGAAAGAAAGAAAGAAAGAAAGAAAGAAAGAAAGAAAGAAAGAAAGAATACGATATAGTGATAAAGACACAGACAGAGATATAAAACTGCAGGTGTTTGATTTCGCTTGAATTAGCATGCGACAGGCATTGAACGATACAAAGAGAGAAAATATCTGAAAGAGGCATCATCATATCAATTTCATCAGATAATCTTTAGCAATGTCTGATAAAACCAACTGTAAATTTCTTCACTCACTCTCACACACAAGCACATACATACATACAAAATATACATACATACATACATACATACATACATACATACATACATACATACATACATACATACATACATACATACATACATACATACATACATACATACACGCGCGCACTCACACACGCACGTACATACACATGCACATGGAATCATCCGAGACAGCTTTAGCTGAGTGACGTGTACGTTAAGCATAATACTATACAAAATCATGCACATACATGTACTGTATATATATATATATATGTGTGTGTATAGGTCCATCCATGCAGCCGTAGCTATATACATACAGACATTCACAATCTAACTCGCATCTGCCGGTTATTTAGTATGAAGTCGTTCAGCTCATGTCAGTGGCACACTAGTCTAGTCTAGTCTAGTAGTCTTAACACAAGACGACAGAGCAGACATTGAGTTTCTCGGCGCCAGGACCAGGATATACATAAGCATTTACCAGCACGTGCTGAGTAGATTACATTATCATGCAAGCAGTTTCATCCTCAAGAGCTAATGAAGTCTCAGAGAGCAACGCTGTCCAGTGTTGTACAACTGTAACTGCATTGTTCATGGTTGGGGAAACAGTACACAACATTGTGATGTTCTGAGTGAATAAACAGTGTAGAGTATTGTCACCTTCTAGGTAAATAAATGGTGTGTAACAGTATAATGTTCAGATTAAAAGATATGGGTTCGAACATTGCGGTGTTTTCACTAAATAAATGATGTAGACTAGGGTCGTCTTCTGGTTAAAGCAATGATTTAAAACATTAAAAGGTTTTGAGTAAGAGAATGGTGGGAATATTGTACTGTTAGAAGGAAGGAAATGGTGTAGAACATTGGAATGTTTCAAGTAGAGAAATCGCGTGGAACACTCACGGGTTCTAGGTAATACAACTATAGCAGCTAACACACACATTTGTTTGCTCTTTATTCTTGGACACACCATGGCTGGTATCTGAAGGAAGGAGGCGGAGAAAACTCTTTTACTGCACTACTAAATCTCTTCTCCTTCATCTCAACTGTAAAAATTACGGTTTAGTTCACTAAAACTGTCGTCCGCGTAGGGGAAGCAACAGTTTCTGAGAATGGCAGCCATCTTACGTCCCTCACGCGCCAGGACCTTTAACAAGCATCTAGCTAGGTAGATACATTTCAAATGCATCCCGGGGTAATGAATAAAACGTTTAGACTTTTGGATGAATAAATAGATACAAATAAACATAAGTTTTAAAATCAAACAGGAAAGTGTTGGCTCAACAGGATACAACTTCTAAGCTTAAAGTCTTAAAGACTTATGTACACGTGTTCTTCATTTCTCCGGGTATAGTAACTTATTTATGTAAACTGTTTGTTTTCATTGCTGTTAAACGTTAAAGAAGCATTGGTCTCATTAGATCGAAATAAATTTAAAGTAAGTACAGTCAAGACTGTGGTAAGAAAGAAAAGAGATGAGTGGGATAAAAGTAAAGAGGTCAGGGTCTGATGTAGTGATAACATTATTTATCATTTGGTCACTAAAGATCATTTTGTTCGTCATTCACCAGGCGACCATCTCTCACACATCATATTAGTAACATGCATTTCGATGTACTCTTTAACTTCCTTGTGGTGAAATAATCGCTCCTTTTGCAACGGATGTAGAGAATTTCCAAGCGAGTAATTCTTCATCTTTACAAAATACAGTTTGTGGGCGTCATGAAAGCACACCACTTACATGGATTGAGTCTGTCTGTACTCTTGTGGATGTCAGTGAGGCCAGACTGACCCTAACCATGTTTGATCCTACTTTTGCACGACCCGTCACAGGGAGGAAGCCATGCACACACGTGCAGGTGCAAAGCGGAAGTGGCGAAACGCGCATGCCCTAGTGTCAATGACTTTTTAATCATTCTTTCAATAAAGCAGGAAAGTATTGGTTCGACAAGCTGCACGTGCTAAGCTTACAGTTTTACGAAAAAGACAGTACAGGGAACTGAGAGAAAACCAACCTGAGTGCGGTATCTATCGATGAAAGAAATAACACAAACTTCGTTATTTGATGATGATGATGATGATGATGATGATGATGATGATGATGATGATGATGATGATGATGATGATGATGATGATGATGATGATGATGATGATGATGATGATGATGATGATGATGATGATGGTGGTGGTGGTGGTGGTGGTTAGAAGTAGAAGTAGCGGCAGTAGTATATTATATATGCAGATTATTTCTAAATTAAATGTTAATAGCTATTCTGACAAGATTTGTTCTCTTCACTGCAAGTTTGCAGTTTCATGCTATGTACAAACTTGAACGACGAAGCCTGTAATCAAAAACATGAGTAATCGCGGCTACGTTTGCAAAAAACGACAATCATACTACATGATTTACTTCTATTTTAAAGACTAAGTCGAGAGCTTGAAAAGCCACTCAAATATATAGTATTAAATATCACAAAAACATTCTCCAGTGTTGTTAAAAAGCAGGAGGCATTGTACATTATTGTTTTCCTCCAAACCTTGATTTGTCCGAAATTCAGGAAGTGACCTATGACTTGTTTAGTATGATTAATCATTTCGTTGTCTAAATATATAATAGAATCATCAATAAAAGGAAACAGACTTGAAAACATAAGCTGATAACAAGTTTATTTCAACATTCTGATGGGTCAAGTATATACTGTTCTCACACAAAGGTATTGGATAAACAATATAAAAATTTCCTTCAAACGTGTTTGCTCTCAAGTATTTGTTCAAAACGCTTGAGTAGGGACTGTTTAACAGTGCTACCCACGCCACCTATGCAGTGAAGGCAAGTTCGGAATTTTGGAAAAACGCTGTAAAACTACAACAGTGACTATCTATCTATCTATCTATCTATCTATCTATCTATCTATCTATCTATCTATCTATCTATCTATCTATCTATCTATCTATCTATCTATCTATCTATCTATCTCGTGACATCTGTTGCATGAAGTAGCAGTCACTAAATGGTAACGTGGGTAGGTACCGCCTTACTTTTGCATAAATTCAGATGTAGTTCCCTTCTGTGGTCGCGTGCAATTGGCACTTTGCAACAAAGTGATATATTCTTTGAAGAACATGAATGTTTTCAAGTAAAGCTTTGGTACCAAAGCGTCTTCTCGTTTTTAGAATACGACATCTTCCACTTCCGTACTTATGTCAGGTGTACTGTGCAGTCGCTGTTGTGACAATGACAAGAGTACGGAGCCACTCAATCGCTTCTGTCGGTGTTGTCAGTCTCCAAACATCATTCCCGATGTAACACCTCGTACAAGGTTTTATATAAAGTGTAGCGGATGAGTAGGAAATTGAAGTAACATTTAAATGTGGAAAATTCATTTGTTGTTTTCAGAATTCCACAATCATATGCACCTTTGTTCATTTTGCTCTTGTGTGCATCCGCAAATCTTTGTAGAGATGAAGTCTTTAATGACAGCCACACGAGATTAATTATTTCTTGTCAGAATATTACCCGTATCGGTCGCCAGATCTTTTTCTCCAGCTAAACCCACGACTGGCGGAGCGATGGCAGTTGTTAACGGGGTTTTGTTGCACACGTTGATTACAGGTGAAAAAGCAATGTCTGCAGCTGTTTCTTTGATAAATAGTTGAGGGTAAGACGCTGAGACTTACACAGTGCGCTTCTATATCTATTGTCGGCAAAACACCTCACAAATAACCCCAGTAATACTTGGTTTCCAAAGACCCTTCTTTTGTGGACTTTTGTTACCTAATGAACAACACTTGAACAGTGTCACAGGTAGGAACGCCGATGTCGGAAGCTCAGTTCACTATTTTATCACTTCATCTAGTGGGAATCTAGACATAGATTGCAATTGATTGATTGATTGATTGATTGATTGTGTGTGTGTGTGTGTGTGTGTGTGTGTGTGTGTGTGTGTGAGAGAGAGAGAGAGAGAGAGAGAGAGAGTGGGGGAGAGAGAGCAGTTACCTGAAGTATGCCCTTTTCGTCTCAACCGGAAAACGACGACGACGATGGCAACACAGATGAGAATCAAACCACCTACAGCTGCCACCATGATGTACACGTTCCCGTCTGGCGTCGCAGGGCTGCCTTCATGACTGGCCTCTAAACATGAATGTAGACACATGCATGTGAACACAGCCATGCACGGACGTCTTTTCTCTCAAAATGATCACCTCTCTCTCTCTCTCTCTCTCGTGTGCGTGCGTGTATGTGTGTGTGTGTGTGTGTGTGTGTGTGTGTGTGTGTGTGTGTGTGTGTGTGTGTGTGTGTGTGTTGCGAGCGCGAGTGACATTCAAAAAGAGGTAGAGACGGGAAGGTTCGCGATATGCCTGTTCGATTTTAATAGTTTAATATTAGTATTTCATAGTTTCTTTAAAAGCCGCTTGTGATATCTAATATCCAAAATGCTAGCGTATCTAATATATTTATATAAATTAAATTACACTGAAAAGAAATCTTTACAAATTTAAATGTACATAAGACGACTGCATGAAAAACAACTGATTCAGCTGAATGCTCTTAAGAATTGTTTAAAATGCACATCTCGGCTACAAGAATAACATTAGTGGTAGGAAATATAAAGGATTTTATATTATATGTGTCCGATGGGTTTATTTCTTCAATCAGAACATACATCGTGTCTTGATGGCTAGCATGGCATGCAGGTGACACTCGTTCAGTCAGAATAAGGGCTTTAGGATTTCGTCAGGACAGGAGGATGGTAGGTCTACGGTCATGTCAGAAACATTTACAGAGATTTGGGAAACGGAGATTTGCAAAAGAATTTTAAAGAAAACGGAACTAAGATTCCTACTGTAATAATTACTATGGAAACTTAATGTCAGTGATTGCGATATTTAAACTCAGCAATAAGAGCTTCTTCGGATCCTCTTGTTATTCTGTTGTCCTCTCGCATAAATTTACTCATCTTTATGCATGTCAGCATAGGGCTTCTTGTTCAGAGAGCTGACGTCTGAACGGTCAGACAGACTAATAAAACTTGCACTTACAGATGTACAAACTCCATGTTAAAAAAAATAATAGTTTACTAAGTCTTGCCCAAGATAAATTATTAGTAAGTGTGTTTTGACGGTCACCAACAGATCATGGTGGCTCTTGACTTACCGTTTTCCATGTAAAGAAAAAACTTGGTGGAGCTGTTTCCACTGTCGTTAGACAGTTCAAGATGCCATTCGCCGTTGTCAGTGTCACTGACATTGAGCATGACAACGGTCAGCTTCAGGTCAGGGGGCTGGCCGGTCAGAGAACAGGTGTAAGTACTGTTTGGTCGATAGACATCGTGGGGTGAATACTGGAGGTGACGTAGACGACACATTGTGACATCCCTCGTGTGTGACATCACGTGATAACTCAATGTCACTGGCTGAGATGGGATGAAGGACACATTCTGGTTATTTTCTGTGGAGCTGAATTCTGGCGGGCCTGAACAGAAATATAAAGTTATAAACTTACTATGGCCAGCCACACTGATGGAATAAGTCGAATGAAATGAGTTGTAAGTAATATTTTAACTTATCATAAGAAATTTATCTGTAAGTACACTGGAATACTCTCTATCAAAGTTTATACTCTAAGTGCTAATCACTGACTTGAACAAACGAAACGATAGAAATTGCACAATAAAGGATCAGAGTAAAATATACAGAGGATGTGGAACATTAACCTGGCTGAAACTTGAGGCCTTAAACTCCAGATGTTTCTTCGACATGTATGTTGTAAGGACACGTTTGAAAGACTACTTTGTCTGTGGATGGCATGTTGCATTAGGGAGTAAACACCAACATGATAAGGCTAAATGGGCGAACGTGAGTTAATTGAAGATTTTCTCAGAAGCTTTATTGCTCGGTTTTGTTCAAATCGGCGGGGAACATTTTTAATTTGTTTTGAAAGTTTTTATCAAGAAACTTATTAACGATCGTTGGATTTTCTTTGACTTTTTAAATAACATAAATAGCAATTAATAATGTTAGTTCTATCTTTCTAATGCAACCAATGTTTGATACAGTCGATCGATCGATTGACCCATCAGCTGATTGCCGTTTAGATTTCTTAATGTTTATACATAATTAGTCGCAAACGTATAATGTATATTTTCATATTATTATTTCAGACACAAACGTTAATGAGTTACACACGTTGGGATAACAAAATAAGTCTAAGAAATATTGTGGGCTGTTTTGACTTGTGGTTGACCTTGAGACCTGCTGAGTGTGAGACTATGATATCAGGATATTACATATGCACCATGTAGGACATACATCACTGCCAGACTCACACTGAACCAAGAGAGTTACACTCCTGTTGACCTCGGCACCTGGAGACTGGCAGGTGAAGACACCGGAGTCATTACAAGCCGCTGGACTCATGGTGTACATTAAGGAGGTCTTGTTGCTGTCGTAGATTTCTGTCACCACCTGTCTACCATACACAAGACGAACTGCTGTGGGCGGGTTTCCGTTGTTCCAAGAGCAGTTCACCTCTAAACGCTCGCCTTTCTGAACGATTTTCGTTGTCGTATCAGCTTCGTTTGCAAAACTAAGACTGGTTATTGTAGGTGGATCTAGAAGTACAGAAAAATATAATTTACCTCGAAAATTAAACCAAAAAAGCCAAAGTAATTATCTAAGTGAAAAATCCTTAGCACACATTAACAGAAGAAAAACAAGGAAATTCGTCAAATTCATCAAAATGTGCTTAAAATGTGTGACAGCGACGGTCGCAATAAAAAATGTACAAGACTTGGCATAACAGACCCCATTCCATCAAATATGGACTGTAACAGTCCTTAGAAATATCGCTTTTTTTCTTCTCATAACTTAATAGGAGATGCAATGGGACGCCGTAGATGTGAACACCCCAGCGTGAGTTCTCCAGTGGACAGCCGGTCCATTGCTACACGTTAGTTAGAAGTTCCCTCAGTATAAACCTAAAGCCTTTTCAGTCAACAGTAAAAGGGGGAAAGCATGTGTGGTTTAATCATACAATCAAGCATAACACTCTCTTTACAACCAACTGTCCGCGCATCCTTGACAGGGGCCGAGAAAGTCGACAACAAGAACTGGTTTGTGCACTTAACACAAGGAAAGACACAGAATGCCGGACCTGACTACTGCCGTTCAACAAAGACCTTATGGTAGAGTTTTGTCAGCTGTAAAGTACACTTACTATTCCTCCAAAAGAAAGGGTGTACAAGTCAAGGGACTAAACTGAACTGAGCTCTCGTCTGCCTTTATACCATCTTCTCTCTCCCCCCCCCATTTTACCGCCCCGCTCTCTCTTTCTTTTCTCTCGTTTGTCGTAGTATAGATAATAATAATAATAATAGTGAAGATTTTTATAGCGCATATTCACACTCATAGAGAGCATGCTCTTAGCGCTTAAAACGAGGAAGAGACGTGGACTAAGTAGACACAGAACAAAGGGGACGAAAGAAAACGACAGTACTGACGAAACAGAAAACATTAAAAGGCATCAAGTAACAGGAACAGAAAAATATAGTGATTCTGCGAGAAAGATGGGTAAAGTAGCAAGAGGGAAGGGGGCGGGGTTAAGAAGGACGAGCATTGTGCGGACTGTGTTAGGAGAAATGCTCAAGGAAGAGGTGCGTTTTCAGTGCAGATTTGAAAGATTCAGTTGTAGGATTGTAGTTGTAGATTCATAGAAAGAGATGTAACAGTTAACATTAGGTCACCTTCCTTCGCATTAATGTGCCGAAATCAATACTTCACAAAATGGTGACAACTGATAATTTCATCAATTGATGAAAATGAAAATGCAGAAGAGTAAGTAGCGTTTCAAACTGCATCTTCACATAAGATGTCTTCAGATTTGGTCTCATTCACTATACTGACTATTTTTCGTTTTGTGTTTGGTGAAGGCGTTAAACTTAAGGTGATGTTTGTGATCAGCCCATAAACTACACGGAAACTCAATTGTCAGTAAATGTAAATGATCGTGATAATGACAGTGATCACTTTTTCCTGATCTAGATTAGTAATTCAAGTTACGAAAGTTATAACAATCCTGCTGTTTTCGTATCAGGGATTTTTTAGGAGAGATAAATGTGAGGAATAAAACTTTGATTTAAAAAACGGGGAACTTACAGGTGACGTTGAGGTGTATGGTTTTCTCAAGAGGAGGTTTCATTTGTTTCTTCCACCTGAGGAAGGCTTTGTCATCCTGACGAGACACATTTCTTTTAAGCACTGCCGTGTCGTCTCCAGGAGAAGCAGAACAATAAGTTGTTTGTTGTGGTATAAACGATGAGGTACTTGTATTGTAAAATAACCCACACAAGCTTTCTGCTGCCGTCGACCTTCTTGTGTTATTTTCAAATGTTACGGTGATGGAAACAGTAGTGTCGGTGTCATTCTTACTGGCGGTCAGACCAAACTGTATGTTTATCTCTGAATTCTCCGCAACTGTAATGGTGTCACCGCTGAGACTGGGAAATGTAAAATGTAAACCTGCAAAAAATATCGTTTAAGTTTACGTTGTTTCAAAACAAATAACATTTATCTTCATTTCAATCTTCTTTATGTAATACAGCTTTTTTTAAAATGACAATTCAAAAGTGTAAATTTTTACTTTACTCTGTATTAAAAATATTTTGATTAAGTCGCATTTATTGTTCTAATCACTTCGATTTGAATACTCAAAATATAAATGTTGACATTGTTGAGCTGAAACAGCCTTTATTTTTATTTATGATTAAAGAAAAATAGATATGGAAGCGCCTCAAGCTACTGAGTACTGCACTCGGCCTGTTTATCAACTTATATCACCCAGCACTTGCTGTGCATGAAAGGGAACCTGATTTATCACGAGAGGTAATGACAGTGGAAGGAGATTCTTGGGCTCCGTCTTCGACATCCTCTCTTCTCTACTCGATGAACCACTGTCACTTATTACTCCTATGGCCTTTAGGCAACATTATATTTTTCATGAATTATTTATATGATAAACAACTGCATAAGATCACTATCATACAACTAAGTCAGTGAAATAAGAATATAAAACATCTGATAACGCTCAAAAATCGAATTCCTAGTACAGTTCTTTTTTAATTTGTATATTGCAGTAACCTGAGAGAGAGGAGCTAGTTTACTGTGTTAGTAATATTGTAATATAACATTCATTTTGTTTGTTGATGGGAGGAGAAACCTCTCTTTGAAACAACGAGGATGTATATTTAGATAATTTGCAACGCATGGTGTGTGGCGGTTGTATGGTTTTGTTGGAGGAGAAAGGGTGTTTCCCAAGCCCAGCAGCGAAGGCTACAACAAAATCTGTTATGGGGGCACATCTTTTGGTCACCTACACACTGTCTCTACATTACATTTCTCATTATTTCTATATTTTCGATGACAGAAAAGAGCCCTGCCACCCTCGCCATAAGACATCTAATGAGGAAGTACAGATTGACAACAACCCAAATAAACAGTGAAAAAATGGACATCATGTTAAGTTAGGAAAATACATTTGGAGCATTGTATCGTATCAATGATGCCTCATAAATTATCTTACTAATGTAACAAATACCAAAATGATTTTCGCTTAATTTCTTTTGTTGATTAATTTTAAAACAGTGAAGAAAATTGGGAATGTGGAACGTTTCAAATGTTTTCATACAGCAGTTTTTCCTGCCACATGCGATGTGATGCATGAGTAACCAGCTGACCAAAACCATAAAATGTCACTGTTTTGACTGTTTAAAGATGGTCTGTTTGAAGAAAATCTGTCGGTTTTCGTGCAAGCAGCTGTTCACTGGTCAGAAGTCCTTCTCTGTTAAAAACCAACTTGTGCAGACCTAACGTGTCCCTGAATAGAATGTGTTTGCAGGTCAGAGGGCAGGCACGTGACGTAATACAACTTACAGAGAAAGAACAGCGTACCCAAGACGAGCCCTTCGGCCAGTTGCACAACATGTTTCTAAACCTTAAAACTGTTCTAAAGAAGCAAAATCTCTTCTCTGCCATTTAGATGCATTGCACAAAAACATTCAAAACATTGTACTGACAGGACGGAAAGTCAGACTTGATCTTACTTAAAACAGTTTTATTTTTAAAAATTCTAAAATTGTGGTGTGCACTATAAACTAATTATCTGAAAAGATTTAAGGCCTAAAAGTGTTTAAAATTAGAAATGTGTTGTGCAACTGGCCCCTGAAGCTTCAGCTAAAACTCTCTTTGTGCTAGTAACATGCTCAGCCTTTGCTCCATTGACTGCTCGGGAATATGATGGGATAGATTAGTGACGGATAAAAATAGGTAACAGTATTTATTTTAAAAATAAAGCAAGCAGCATGGTTAATTTCTAGTGATCTCCTTGTATTTTCTCAATAATTGTGACTGTAAATAAGAAGCGAGAGATTACATTACTCCATTAATTCCTTTTATCGTGACTATTGATACTTCATAGCTCTGGGGACACAAATTATTCGAAATTCAGCCTGGAAAAGGAGACTCATTGTCAGTGTCAATCGTCACTCATTAGCTTCTCAACTTTGAAACTGCTCTCATGGTTTATTTATTGCACTTATGTTTCCTGCACCTTTTCTTGATTATCTTTAAGTGATAATGTATTAAAGAGTGTAAAGAAAGTTACAGTCCAAAAAGAAAAAAAAGTAAAAACAAACAAAACACAAAGCCTCAAGATTTACCTGTCCCCTGCTCGGCGACCAAGATTGCCAGCAGCAGCATCAGAACATGAGAACATCTGCTGGAGGAGCTGACTCCCTTCATAGTGTAGGCCTGAAAATATTCTAGAACGTTCGTTGACAAACTTTTCAAGGTTTAAAGTTTCTCTCACTGCAAACAAATTCTTCCGAAGTCTCCTTCAAGCGGAGCTGATAGTCGCTTTGTTTTGTACGAAGCCGTCTACGTTGCTCTGGCAACACAGTGAGTACAGTAAATGTGTTGTTATATACCACTGTCGTACTGAACTGTCTAAATATGATTCACACGCATTTTCTTAATTTAAGATCCTGGTTGGGTCCTCGCCAGTGACAGCCTTACTGTGTGCTGTGCTATTATAATGTGGCGCACGAACCTACAGCCAGCATATGACAAGAATACGCGGCAGCACAATTGGCCTTTTTGTTCTTGACAATAGATCAGAAAACATTAATACAAATTCTACAAAATGCTGTGTAATGAAAAGAATAAGTTTTCGTTTCCTCTCAAAAAGCCGAGCTCAGTGCACTGCGCAGGACGAGCAAGTTACAGTTTAAAGCAGAAACAAAACACGAAGATGGGGCGATGATGTGACACAACCGCCCACAATACGGCGATAGCCAGTTTCTCTTAGGGAAGATGCAGTAAGAAGATCAGGCCAGGTAGAGATAACATGAGCAATATGATGTAAAAAGAAGTCGATCACCTTCAACCAGGGAGCAAAAGGGTGGGGAAGAATTGGTATTTTATGCCGAGCCAGCAACTGGGGTTATGTATCACTGTAAGGCAGCCAGCCCTCTAAACAGATGCCACATGCAGAGAAAGAGAGAAAAAGCCGCGTGCCCGAGACGAGATTTGAACCCAGGACAACCAACCTTCACTGTATTGGTGACAGGCATTTAGCAAAAGGGAGATCACTCCAATGACAACAGACTATAGCTCTAAATATAATCGCTTGCTGTTCAGTCGTTTCATCAAGGCATCCAAGCAAAGAAGTTGAAGAGGACTGAATGATACAAATCAGAGACCACTAAGGACGTGGTAGGATAATGAGTTCGTTAATAACTGAAAACGTCGTCGATTATCGATGTATTAATTTGTTTCAGAGGAGACTGTGATGTTAAATTTCCCCCTCCTTCGACAAAGATAATTTTGTAAACTTTCACCAACATCTAGGTCATTTCTTTTGTTACTAAAAAACTACTACTTTAAACTGGATAACAGAGGCGGTATTTGAGGTGGCAACTTGGGTAACCGCCCAGGGCCCCGCCATAGGAGTTTCTTGTGGTCCCGTATATACGGTATACAACCTACACTTACGACTCATCCCCGCCTTTGACACTCACCAGGGCCCCGTGTACTGCTAAGTCCGCCTCTGCTGGATAAACATGTTGAAAACCTTTTTCATTACAGTATAAATAAATTTGATTATTAAGATAATTCAAATTCAGTATGCTGCCTAAAACAGATTCAAAATTCTGAAATAAAACTTGGATTACAGAGAATTAGCTCTGGACGTGTATGAATATAGCGTATGGCGGTCTTCTTGACTTTCAATGGTTTAATAATATGTTTATATATAGTGCAGTTCCCCAGCCAGGAAGCCAGTCAGCCAGCCAGGAAGCCAGTCGCCCTTTCCCGGGGTCACAAGGATAGACGCGGCAGCTGACAGGCCCGCCACTCTTGTCTATTGTGGGCGATAGTCAGCAGGTCCTGTACAGGACGACCAGTCCAGTCTTTGATGTTTGTAAGTCGTTTCTTTCTCTGACCACCGCGGCGTCGGCCACTCTCCAAGGTGCCTTGAAGGATATTCTTCGACAAGGTGTCGTGCCGGGTTACATGGCCAAAGAAGACCAACTTACGTCGCTTGACTGTTGATAGTAGAGATTCCTGGTGTCCTACGAGTGTGGCAATCTTGTTTCTTACAAAGTCGTTGGTTTTGTGTTCTTTGTATGAGATCCGGAGCAGCCTCCTCAGGCACTTGTTCTCGAATGCCTGGATTCTCCTTGCCGTTTCGGCGAGCAGAGTCCACGTGTCGCATCCGTAGAGCAGGATCAGTACCATAAGAGATTTGTACAGCTTGTACTTGGTAGTGAACCTTATCTTGTGGCTATGACAGATCCTATCTAGCCTAGCAATTGCCGCTGTTTCCGTGGATGTCGGGCGTGGAGCTACCGTCATTGTAGGTGGGTGGTTGGGTGGGGGGGCTCCCAAGTATTTGCAGCTACTTAGCTCTTTGAGCTGTACCCCGTTTATATCGATCTCTGCTTTACCGCTCTTATTGATCAAAATTTTTCTGTTTTCAGAGTTGGTCTCCATTCAATATGCACTTGAATTGCCTGTCAGTCTTTTGGTGAGATCTTCCAGTTCTATGTTAGTGCCTGCTAGTCGTCTGCAAAGCTTAGGTTGTGATGGATTGTGATGAGTTCATAAATATGTCACTAAGCTTTATAGCTTTACACTGTACCTGTATTAGCATCAACCTGTCTGCACATTTTCTTTTGTGTAACTTTTGTGCTGGATTTGTATTTTAGTTTTCTTTTTATGGTAACTGAAGGTGGTGGATTAGGAACATCAAAGCGGGTAAGAACAGCATTATACTCGAGGTTTTTCTTCTGCTGCGACATTTAATTGACTATATTCAAAGTGTTTGCTACATAGATAGAAGCCCCGGAGAACACCTTGGTAATTTTCCCTATTAAGTTCAGATGGCAGCTATTCTGAACCCTAATTCTGCATTTAATATAATGATAATCATTCATTTAGCCATCTACTTACTGTGTTTGTATCAGTCTGACCGTCTGTCTTTCTGTCTGCTTCAATGGAGTGATTGTCCTAAACTAAAAAACAAGCCCATCTGGTATTGTTTAATTTCATTTCCTGAACGACAGAAGTCTAAAACTATCTGGCTTTTCATCTGATGTTTCCCGCGCTTTCTCGGTCTGGCCAAAAGCTGATAGTCCTCAACACAGCTCAAATATCTGACTTCAATATCTGGGTAAAATTTTGCTTGTCCAGCTTAGACGTGCAGGAATATTATCAAAGATAAAATGCTTCCACTTAAAGCATTCTTCCCTTGTCACAAGTGCCTTCGTGTCTAATCGAGAGAATCATGGTAAAGCCTGTAGACATAAGGAGACATTGAAAGTGTAGAGCAGAGTTTTTGAGAATTGTCTCCCAATCTGCATTGTAGACATTGATATTCTAGACATATCATTAAATGTATACAGGGCTTGCAAAGAGGCAAATTTAGTTGTTTTCTTTACAACTTGAAGAAAATAACTAGCAAATGTCCTGGTCACTGCAAGTGTCAGTGCCTGTGAGACAACCCCACGTTTGGGCCAGTGTTTCCCCAGTGATGTTTTCTTTATATTAGGTCCTCATTAACCCTCTTTCCAACCCTCTACTTTCTGTAGCGCTATAGCTCTTGATTCTTGTATTGGTATTAAGACAGCTAGGCTTAATACTATCATGCATGTCATGCAGACCACAGCTGTGTTCTAGCTGAGAAGTTGGAACTAGACCTACATTAACTATTCACTTGTGAGTTGCTCTTTATGCGCAGAAACCAGATTAGAACACATTTTTCTCACCAGCAACCACACTGTTCTTGCATTCAGATGTCTTAACCAGCATAACACAGTAAATAGAAATATTAACCATTTTATTTTCAAATAAATCACTAAAGGTTGGGGAAACTTTTCATATTTACATTTATATATATATATAACACCCCTCCTGAAAGAAAAACGTGCACAAGCATATTAAATGCAAACATATTAATACACGTACATCAATATCAATTTATATAAACAGCCTCACGAAAGATGTCAAATGCACAAGCTTATCAAATCCACACATACCAATATATCACCATTGATCGCAATTGTAAAGATAATCTTAATATTTCTTTAGGGCTATCCACTGTTCAGATGCTTCTAAATTTTTTTGAAAAGACATTGTTTATATACTAACACCCTCACAAAAGATGTCAAGCGCATAAGCTTGTCAAATGCATACATATCCAGATATCAGCATAAAGATATCTTGTTTTTCAGGGCTATCCATTGGTCTGATTGACATGTTTACTATATGTTTTAAAGACAATATTTATATACAAACACACCTCACAAAAGATGTCAAGAACACAATATTGTCAAATGCATACATATCAATATATCAGTCCCCCCCCTCCCCACAGTGCGAAATCGCCTTTCGGTGGAAGCACTTTCCCTTTTAAAGCCAACAACAACAACAATATATCAGCATGTTCAGATGGTACCAACATTTCTTTTTATAAACAAACATCCCTCCCCCAAAAAATACAGTGCACTCTTTTATCAAATAAATGAATACAAATAAATCAATACACACAAAGTAATTAAATACGTTTAATACACAGAAATCTCTTCACACGAACAAAATAAACAAAAATGGTACTTCTAATTCTCTGAATGTAAAAACTGTTTATATGGAATCTGCTATTAGTGGCGTAAAGGGAGATGCAGGTCGAACAGTGGCCCCTGAAAAGCAAGCAAAACATTTCTTTTTGCTCATCTATTTAAGTTGAGATACAAAGGGACTAAATCTTTCTTATACATGCAATGAAAAGTCTCCTCTGATTATACTTTCTAGACGTTTATATAAAATCTTACAGTCAGTGAAAGCTGTTGAAGGTCTACCAGGCTCTGGTGGTGTAGCAAAAGATGTCAATAAAGTCTTTCTGATGATGACCCCTTAAAAGCAAAAAAAAATTAAAAAAAATCTTAATGTTGATATATTCAAGCTAATATTAGGTACAAGGTGAATAAAATATGCCAAAAATATGTACTTCTAATTCTCTTCAGTATTACTTACTAATCCAAGAAAAATCTTACAGTTGGTAGCAGATGATTGCAGTATTGTGGATCAGGGATCAGACAAAACATGGCTGACAGAGGATGGTGTTTGTGGGATCTCCAAGGGTCTCAGAGGTGCTGGGGAAGCTGCAGGTAAGCTTCATGGGGAATGTGACCTTGCTCATTTTCTTGAATCAGTTATACTGAAAAACAAACTGGCTGCCAACTAATGTGTTGTCTAGTGTTTACAGAAAAAATGAATAAATTCACAAATTTTGTCATTATCTTACTCAGATAAGCATGCTGTCTATTGATTAATGACTGAAATAAAATACACCAATCATATTCAGCATAAACTAAGTTAATTAGTATCACATACTAAAACAATGGCTTATTTTATTCAATGTATAATAATAATAATGGACATTTATACAGCGCTTTTGCTCAGAGCTCTTTACAGAACAACAAACAGGCCAATCTTCATTAAACTGACTCACTAACAATCATACTCCAATACCAACACACTTGCACTCATGTAACTGACACCTGTACATAGGAGATACAGATACAGACATGCTTTATGCACACTCATGGTTTGGACAGGTCATAGTGAGGTCACTGTCCTTAAAAAGTATGACTTGAGTTTTGATTTGAAGGCGGTAACAAAATGACAGAGTGATGAATGCCGACAGGTAGTTTGCATGGCATAATGCACTGAAATTCTAAACTTACTTTGTAACAAATGAGAGCAATTATATAAGCGCATACATAGACCACAAATTAAGTTACTTACTTGTGCTTTTGATGATTCTTTCATAGGAAAAAGCATCTCAATTGGGGCCCGGCTTCCTACAGTTTTTAACCCATGTTGAATCCCCATTAGAGCAAGTCCAAAATTATTTACTTGTACAGCGCCTGCCTGACACCAGCCATTCATCAGGCACAATAGCTGCTGATTTCTTTCCATTTTCTATAATCTCAATAATGTGGTACATCTTTTGAAATTGAAGAAACTTATGTTATGTAATGAAAACATCATATGAATAGAAAAAGCTAGAGATATTTTATAAAACCTGAGAAATTAGTTTTAAAAAGTCTTATTTAATATTTTTCTTGACTTTTACAAAATTAATAATGCATATCCAATAAGGGGTACTTAAGATGATAAACGTACACCCAATACAATAGTTTTTGAAGAACAAGGAAAATAATCCTTAGTTGTAACGGTTAATGACGAAAAGCAGTAAACCCTGCAAATGCCTATATATTTTCAATGATTCGTTTTGGATTTCATTTAAGTCGCACTATTCTACTTTAAATATATCACTGTCATAAAGTATGCTCTTTATAATTTAGGAGCATCATTGACTTGTGCCATACAAGAAGTGTACCTGTACAGAAAGAGCAATGTGGGTAACATGCTAAAATAGAAACACGTATCCACACTTCAGATCACAGAATGCTGGTATAATAGTATTTAATTAACTTTGCATGCATTCACATTTAATGATTGGAAGATTATGTATACATATACACACACCAGCCTGATTACAATATGTAAATTGTTACTCATATTCTGCTGGAAAAAAATGAATTGATGAACATTTGGGACTTAACAAAATGATGTACTGATGAAACTAGTAAAAAATGTTGTTACAAACCTATAGATGAAAGAAAAAAAGGAAATTAAAGAAATAAGTTGAAAACATTTCTGCAATATATTAAATAAGCTCTTGATTATGTTCTGCCATTATTTCATATGAATTTTGTTTTGATATGTAGGGAATAAGAAATACATTTCTTGACGTTTGCTTTATTCTAATTGTTCTAAATTGTTATATGGGAAGACTAAGACTGCAAATATAAAGTTTATAGTTGAATTACCTGGCTGTAAAAAAATAAAAGGAAAAAAAGAGAAACTGTGCAAAACTTACCTACAGGCTGCTGTGACTGAAAGCAAGGTAACAAATCTGTCTTTGTATGGAAAGAACACAGACGTTATTGAATTTTTCAATCTTCAGCCATCTCTAAATTTACAGAAATTCCATATGCACAGATGAAGGTCTGAAGATAAAAGCTGATATTCAAATAAGTTGTGATATAATGCTCAAATACAACTACAGGATCTGAAACATCCTTCACAACCAAAATGTGAATTAAATAGGTGTGATTTTTTTTTATTATTTTATTACTAATGTCCCCATTTATAACCAAACAGAAAAATCTTTTTAAATTAATTTCAGAATAAATTAATTAAACTCTGAAGGCACAAACCAGTTCACATGGTCTTTTTGTGAAATATCATAGTACTGCTGTTTTCTTTCTGATAGTGCCTGATCATTTTTTCTCCACTTGTCTCCAGACTACTTGTTCCAGTGGAAACTGGGGCTTCCCTACAAGTTTATTTAAACTCCCTAAAAGGTTTTCCAAGGAAAATGCTGAATATAAATCTAATTTACATCAGCAGCAAGATGAGTGAGACCATGAACATTGCATGTTAAAAATCCTGGGTTATATCTTTGTGGATACATAGAAGACTATAGGCGTAATCAGCATGGCTTTGCCAAAACTCTGAACTTGCTAGGCAATATATGCCTCAAAAAAGAAGAAAATGATCATGTAGAAGCCTGGAGATGTTTCTTTTTAAAGCTACAATACCACTATAAAGCAGGAACTGCCTGAATTCAGTTGCTTTCCACTTTTCAATTTCATTATGAGCAAATTTCCCAGAAACCTCTTAAGGAATGTAGCCCTTTGACTGCCGAAGAACACTTGAAATTTGTTTGCTTGCATTAATCCCAAGCTTAATACCTTTGGTGATAGGACTTTTAAACCAAAAGCACAACAGTCTAGTTACACCTACACGCACTAAATTCATGTTGTCCAGTGGAGACTGTGTGACCATACCTACAGACAAATGGCTAAGACGAAAAACACCATTCTGGTGATTAACATATTGCATTTCATGAAAATCGATCAGTATCGGTATATATGAAAAGGAAAATCTACTTCTGGAAAAATTACCTTATCTACCCGTTTTCCCTTATGACAACACTTATCATGACCCCAGTAACCTTAATGACCCTTTGTCTTTTTTTTTTTATAAAGCCTCGTGTCCCAAACAAAACTAGATTAACAAACATGGATTGGATAATTTTTACCCTCAATATTTAGACATCAGGTTTGCCTCGAAGCGTTTTCATCTCTTCAACAAACTAATGAAAATATTTATAAACGTTAACTGGTTTGCATTCCTCACAGTAAAAGACTGGTACAATCAAAAATCGGTCAGTTTCGATTGGTTTACATACCAGTTATTGGCAAAACCTGAGTTGAAGACCACTTGGAAAAAGGGCAAATCTTGGCGACTGAGCGGCTTTGCCAATCTCCCGACCGTAGATCGCGTTGCGCGAGCACCGTGAACGATGGCAAACGCTGGCGTTCGCTTGGGGTATGCTTAGCAATGAGCAAACCAGTGTTACAATGTTTCCCCACGCTGAGCCCAAGCATACCCGAATCTTACATGTTTAATGAGACTTTCTCTCTCTCTCTCGTCTGTGTGTGCGTGTGTCTGCGCGCGCGTGTGCAGTTGATGTTTTTATGTCTGCAGTGTATATATATATATGTGTGTGGTTTATGTGCTTGTTTGTATGTGTGTTTTTGCGTGCTTAAATGTAAGTTTTTTTTGCTTGTGGTAATTCGCGCGCAAACGTGTGTGTGTGTGTGTGTGTTGCAAGCACGAGTGACATACAAGAAGAGGTAGATAGGGGGAAAGTTCGCGATTTGTCTGTTCGGTTTTAATATTCTAATATTAGTATTTCATAGTTTCTTTAAATTCTGCTTGTAATAACGAATATCTAAAGTGTGAGCATATCTTTCATATTTTTATAGATTTATATATCTTAATTATGGTCAGAAGAAATTTATAAAAAAAAATTAAAAATTACAGAAAAGGACAACATGAAAAACAATCGATTCGACTGGATGATCCTACAAATTGTTTAAAATACACATCTCGACTACAAGAATAAAACTAGTGGCAGGAACTATAAAGAATTTTGTATTAGATGTGTGAGACTGCATTCATTTCCTCAATCAAGAAATATATCGTAGTCTTCACGCAAGATATGCAGGTGACACAGGTTCAGTGAGAATAAGACCTTGGCTTTAGTATTTCATCAGGAATGGAGAATGGTGCTTTTACGCTCATGTCGGAAACATTTACAGAGATTTGGGAACCGAAGAACTGCAAAAGAATTTTAAAGAAAATAGTGTAATCATTACTATGGAAACGTAATTTCATTGACTGTGCTATATAAGCTGAGCAACAACAGCTTCGGAAGACCCAGCTGTCATTCTGTTGTCCTCTCGCATGACCTTCCCCATTTGTCCTCAGCTTTCTCTGCCCATCCTCTATTAAATGTAATGCAGTGACAACAATGCCTCATAAGAAAAGAAGGAAATTGTTGAAATCCAGAGGCGTCCCTAAATGCTCTACTTAGTTGTTCATTTCTCGTTAAAGTATTGTCAGAAATTACATAGTCTCAATTAAATTTCATCTGTATGCATCCAAGCATGTGCCTTTCTGTTCAGAGAACTGACTTCTAAACGGTCAGGAAGAGTAATAAAATTTACAATTACATCTGTACGAACTCTATGTAAAATAAATTAGTTTACTAAATCTTGACCAAGAAAAACTATTAGTACGTGTGTTTTGACGGTTAGTACTGCCGGAGAAACCAAAAAATGTTTGCCGTATTTTGAGTACACAGTGTCACCAACAGATCATAGTGGCTCTTAACTTACCGCTTTTCATGTAAAGAGAAAATTTGGTGGAGCTGTTTCCACTGTCGTTAGACAGTTCAAGATGCCATTCGCCGTTGTCAGTGTCACTGACGTTGAGCATGACAACGGTCAGCTTCAGGTCAGGGGGCTGGCCGGTCAGAGAACAGATGTAAGTACTGCTTGGTCGATAGACATCGTGGGGCGAATACTGGAGCTGACGTAGACGACACATTGTGACATCCCTTGTGTGTGACATCACGTGATAACTCAAGATCACTGGCTCAGATGGGATGAAGGACACACTCCGGTTATTTTCTGTGGAGCTCAATTCTGGTGGGCCTTGAACCGAAAGTTAAATTATAAACGTACTACGGCCAGCCATACCGAAAGAATAATTCGAATGAAATTAGTAATAAGTAATATCTGAACTTATTGCACCAAAGTTATCTTTAAGTACACGTAAATACTCTTTACCACAGTTTATACTCTTAAGTGCTAATCAATGACTTAAACAAAAGAAGCGGTAGAAATAAAGGATCACAGTAAAATATACAGAGAATGTGGAACGGTAACCTGGCTCAATCTTCTGGCCTCAAACTCCAGATGGTTCTTAAGCAATTGTGTTTTAAGGACACGTTTGAAAGACTACTTCGTCTGCGGATAACGTGTCGTATTATATGGAGTGAACACTGACATGATAAGGCTAAATGCGCAATCGTGAGTTCATCAAAGGTTTTCATCCCGATTGTGGGAACGAAAAGGAGGTGAGTATCTATAGAAGTGCAGGGATGCCTTCTGGAAGTGTCGGGAAAGGTAACGAGGAGCAGAGCCTGCTAAGAACCTGAAGCAGAGTGAAGCAAGTTTATTCTATACGAGCCTTAACAGGAAGTCAGACGTTAAGATGGTTTGTATGCATGAACACTTAATCTTGCTGATGAGTTTTGGATTTGTTGGAGTTTGTTGATAAGATAAAATAAAGGACAAGACAAAGAGAAAAGCATTACAAAATTACGTCTTGATTAAAAACAAAGGCACAAAGGTTGTGATACCATAATAACTCTAAGAAATATAGCGTGCTGTTTTGAATTTTTATGTGTTTGACCTTTAGACCTACTGAACTTGAGACTATGATATGCAGCTAATTTGTTGAGGAAGATTTCCCCACTTCTCCACAGCTAGATCAGACGACATTGCAAGTGATCTTAAATTGAGTGGAATGCTGACTATTATAGACAATTTGATCAAAACTTAATTACATTTTTATACGATTCAAGCTGGTTTCACTTTAAACGGGTTTTTTTGACAAGCTTATTGGATCAGTTTTACTAAAATCCAAGAGGACTTTTTATTTGTTTGGAAAGTTTTCTCAAGAAACTTGTTGGCGATCTTTGCTTTGCTTCAACTTTTTAAATAATGTAAGTAGCAATTAATAATGCGATTTACTATCTTTCTAATGTAATCAGTGTTTCAAAAGGTCAATCGATCGACTGATGTATCATGGGATTATCGTTTAACTTTTTTTATAGTGTTGATACATAATTAACCACAAAAGTCTAATGAATATTTTTCAGATTATTATTCAGACACAAACGTTAATGTGTTACACACGTTGTGATACCATAATAACTCTAAGAAATACAGCGTGCTGTTTTGACTTTTTATGTGTTTGGCCTTTAGACCTACTGAACTTGAGACTATGATATCAGGATATTACATTTGCACCATGTAGGACATACATCACTGCCTGACTCACACTGAACCAAGAGAGTTACACTCCTGTTGACCTCGGCACCCGGAGTCTGGCAGGTGAAGACACCGGAGTGATTACAAGCCGCTGGACTCATGGTGTAAGTTAAGGAGGTCTTGTTGCTGTCGTAGATTTCTGTCACCACCTGTCTACCATGCACAAGACGAACTGCTGTGGGCGGGTTTCCGTTGTTCCAAGAGCAGTTCACCACTAAACGCTCGCCTTTCTGAACGATTTTCGTTGTCGTGTCAGATTCGTGGGAAAAACTAAGACTGGTTATCATAGGTGGATCTGGAAGTACATAAAAATATAATTTACATCGAAAATTAAACAAAAAAGCTATCTTATGCCGAGTAAAAAATCCTTAGCACACATCAAGAGAAGAAAAAATGAAATTCGTCAAATTCATCAAAATGTGCTTAAATGTGTGATATAAGTCTTGCCTCTTATCGTGATCTCTTTTTTAAAACATCTTTATTTATCACGCAATATGATACAGCATATTTTTACTGATTAAGGCAAAACCATGCTCAAGTTTTGAAAGCGACTATTTCTTTCCATGCCTTCATTCATGATCTAACATTTTAATCCTCCCATAATGTATGGCCAGTTTCTTTTTTTTTTCGCTTTGGAGACGCAGTGCAACTTCAGTGAATTATACCTCCAATATATATAGACATAAAAATACACGTAGTACTTGTATAATAAGGCTCTAGCGCTTTTTAAAGTGACCTCCTCTAGTCGATATAGTCTTTTTGTTTAAGTGTTGAATGAATGAGAATCATCGTGATTATGCGTGGCTTGTGTGATGAAACTTTGCGTTAAACTTTAAAGGCTTATGAATATGATTTTTAAAAGTGTGTATTTCATGTTGTCCTGTCCCAAGTTCTTTGTCCAATAAACGAATATAATGCGACCTAAACAGCAGAAAGGCAATCGTTTGCTGATGTTGAAAAACATGCACGTATGTAAAGAGCGAGTTTGGTTTAGTGACCATTGTTTGTGCGCCACACTTTCTATTAGAAATCTGTACTAAAACAAAACATTTTTAAAGCTTCGTAAAATAAAAGATGTGCTATAAAGTCAAACACTTTTTCAAAGTCTATCAATAACAAATGCGCTGTTTTTTTTTATCATGACTAGAGGTAGCAACATACTTCAAGACCTCACCAACAGACTGAGTGCTCAAGAAGCATTACAGAATTGACAAGAGGAATGTCAAATTCAGTATCAACGATGACAGCAGAGCAGAGATCTAAGTTAACGGACAACAGCTCCAGGAGATCAACAGCTTCAAAAGATAGGGGACGTACCCTGATACACAACAAAAATACTCATTAGACTTGCAACAGCGACGGTGGCAATCATGAATGTAAAAAATTTGACACCAGACCCCATTCCTCCAAATATCAACTGTGAAAGTCCTTAGAAGCTATCTCTTTTCTTCTTCTTCTCATCCCTTAAGAGGAGATGCAATGGGACGCAGTAGATGTGAACACCCCAGCGTGGGTTCTCCAGTAGACAGCCGGTCCATTGCTACACGTTAGTTAGAAGATCCCTCAGTATCAACCTAAAAGCTCTTTCAGTCAACAGTAAAAGGGGGAAAGCATGTGTGGTTTAATCATACAATCAGGCGTAACACTCTTTTTACAACCATCTCTCCGCGAATCCTTGACAGGGGCAGAGGAAGTCGACAGCAAGAACTGGTTTGTGCAGATAATACAAGGAAAGACACAGAATGCCGGAACTGACTACTGCGGTTCAACAAAGACCTTATGGTAGAGTTTTGTCAGCTGTAAAGTACACTTACTATTCCTCCAAAAGAAAGGGTGTATACATGTCAAGGGACTAAACTGAACTGAGCTCTCATTTGCCTTTAGACCGTCTTCTCTCTCTCTCCATTTTACCTCCCCTCTCTCTCTCTCTTTTCTATCGTTTGTCGTAGTATAGATTCATAGAAAGAGATGTAACAGTAAACATTAGGTCACCTTCCTTCGTGTTAATGTGCCGAAATCAATACTTCACAACACGGTAACCATTGATAATTTCATCAATTGATGAAAATGAAAATGCAGAGGAGTAAGTAGCGTGTCAAACTGCATCTTCACATAAGTTGTCTTCAGATTTTCTCTCATTCACTATACTGACTATTTTTCGTTTTGTGTTTGGTGAAGGCGTTAAACTTAAGGTGATGTTTGTGATCAGCACGTAAACTACACTGAAACTCAATTGTCAGTAAATGTAAATGATCGTGATAATGACAGTAATCACTTTTTCCTGATCTAGACTAATTCAAGTTACGGAAGTTATGAAAATGTTGCTGTTTTCGTAGTAGGGATTTTGTTTTGCGAGAGATAAATGTGAGGAATAAAAATTTAATTAAAAAAAACGGGGAACTTACAGGTGACGTTGAGGTGTATAATTTTCTCAAGAGGAGGTTTCCTTTGTGTCTTCCACCCGAGGAAGGCTTTGTCATCCTGACGAGACACATTTCTTTTAAGCACTGCCGTGTCGTCTCCAGGAGAAGCAGAACAATAAGTTGTTTGTTGTGGTGTAAACGACGAGGTGACTGTATTGTAAAATAACACACACAAGACTTCTCCTGCAGCCGGCCTTTTTGTGTTATTTTCAATTGTCACGGTGATGGAAACAAAAGTGTCGGTGTCATTCTTACTGGCGGTCAGACCAAACTGTATGTTTATCTCTGAATTCTCAGCAGCTGTAATTGTATCACCGCTGAGACTGGGAAATGTAAAATGTAAACCTGCAAAAAAAGTCGTTTACGTTGAATTTTTTTCAAAACAAATAACTGTTATGTTCATTTCAATCTCCCTTATGTAATACAGCATTTAATTTTTTTTTTAAATTGACAATCCAAAGGTGTAAATTTTTACTTTACTCTGACTTTAAAATATTTTGATTTAGTCGCATTTATTGTTCTAATCACTTCGATATGAATACTAAAAATATAAATGTTGACATTGTTGAGCTGAAACAGCCTTTATTTTTATTTATGATTAAAAGAAAAACATATATCAAAGCGCCTCAAGCTACTGAGTACTAAACTCAGCCTGTTTATCAACTTATATCACCCAGCAGTTGTCATACATGAAAAGGAACCTGACTTATCACGAGAGGTAATGACAGTGGAAGGAGCTTGTCGGGCTTCGTCTTCTACATCCTCTCTTCTCGACTCGATGACCCACTATCACTTATTGCTCCTATGGCCTTTAAGCAACATTATATTTTCCATTAATTATTTATATGACAAACAGCTGCATAAGAACACTACCACAAAACTAAGTCAATGAAATGAGAATATAAAACTATGATAACGCTCAAAAATCGAATTCCTAGTACAGTTCTTTTTTAATTTGTATATATATTGCAGTAACCTGAGAGAGAGGAGCTAGTTTACTGTGTTAGTAATATTGTAATATAACATTCATTTTGTTTGTTGATGTAGAAACTTCTCTCTGAAAGAACGAGGATGTATATTTAGATAATTTGCAATGCATGCTGTGTGGAGGTTGTATAATAATAATAATTAGCACATTTGTACAGCGCCTTTTTCCAGCATCAGCCAGACTTAAGGCGCTTACAATATAAACACACAGACATGAGAATAATAATGGTCTCAAAACAAAGAGTTCCTAGTGTTTTCAAAGTGAATGGCGTCTGCATAGATGCAGTCACAACAGCTCAGTTAGACTACCAGCTGCAGCTGAGATTTGTAGTCGTAGTATCAGTGAAATAGTAGTGGTGGAGGTGGCGGCGCAAATAACATAAACATAAAGTTGTTCATTGTGAGCGCACATAGACTGTCATGGAGGTCACCAACACAGTCACTCAGTCAGTCGTCCCTTGCCTGGCACCTGCCGGGGGGGGGGGAATCATATGGATAGACGCGGCAGATGACTGGGCCGCCACTCTTGTCTATTGTGGGCGATAGTCAGCAGGTCCTGTACAGGACGACCAGTCCAGTCTTTGACGTTCGTAAGCCAGTCCACTACCCCCCAAGGGTTTGACAACAATGCAAATAAACAGTGAAAAAATCTACATCATGTTAAGTTAGGAAAAAAACATTTGCAGCATTGCATGGCAGCAATGATGCATCAAAACTAATGTAAGAAATACTAAAAAGACTTTCGCTTAATTTCTTTTGTTGATTAATTTAAAAACAGTGAAGAAAATTGGAAATGCGGAACGTTTCAAATGTTTTCGAAAAGCAGTGGTGCATAAGTAACCAGCTGACCAAAACCATAGCATTTCCCTGTTTTGACTATAAATGGTCGACAACGCTGCGAAGATAAAGAAAAAACGTTTCAGTAGTGCCATGGAAATGAATAAGTTATGTCCCCCAAATCTGTCGGTGAATTATATATGAATATAAGCAGCTGTTCACTGGTCAGAAGTCCTTCTCTGTTAAAAGCCAACTTGTGCGGACCTAACGTGTCCTTGAATAGAAGGTGTTTGCAGGTCAGAGGGCAGGCACGTGACGTAATACAACATACAGAGAAAGAACAGCGTACCCAAAACGAGCCCTGAAACCTCAACTGACTCTTTGTGTTAGCAACATGTTCAGCCCTTTCACCACCGAGTGCTCGGGAGTATGATGGAATAGATGAGTGATGGATAAAACTACGCAAAAGTATTTATTTTTAAAATAAAGTCAGCAGTATAACTAATTTCTAGTGGTCTCCTTGTATTTTCTCAATAATTGTGGTTGTAAATAAGAAGCGAGAGATTACATTATTCCATTAATTCCTTTTATCGTGACTATTGATATTTCATAGCTTTGGTGACACACAAACTAATCTAAATTCACGCCTGTAGAAGGAGGCGTTAATAATCACTCATTAGCCTGTTAACTTTGAAACTCCTTCGGTGGACGCAGATTTTTTTATTGCACTTATGATTCCTGCACCTTTTCCTGATTATCTTCAAGTGATAACGTAGTAAAGTGTGTAAATAAAGTCACAGTCCAAAAAGAAGAAAAGAAAAACAAACAAAACACAAAGCCCGCAAGATTTACCTGTCCCCTGCTCGGTGACCAAGATTGCCAGCAGCACCAGCAGCAGCATCAGAACATGAGAACATCTGCTAGATGAGCTGACTCCCTTCATAGTGTAGGCCTGAAAATATTCTGGAACGTTCGTTGACAAACTTTTCAAGGTTTAAAGTTTCTCTCACTGCAAACTTTTCCTCGTG
This sequence comes from Marisa cornuarietis, assembly GCA_004794655.1. Lineage (NCBI taxonomy): Eukaryota > Metazoa > Mollusca > Gastropoda > Architaenioglossa > Ampullariidae > Marisa > Marisa cornuarietis. The sequence goes on from SMMW01000636.1 coordinate 6,877,511, forward strand.
AAGTAGTATAAATTCTTCCAAAGTCTCCTTCAAGCGGAGCTGATAGTCGCTTTGTTTTGTACGAAGCCGTCTACGTTGCTCTGGCAACACAGTGAGTACAGTAAATGTGTTGTTATATACCACTGTCGTACTGAACTGTCTAAATATGATTCACACGCATTTTCTTAATTTAAGATCCTGGTTGGGTCCTCGCCAGTGACAGCCTTACTATGTGCTGTGCTATTATAATGTGGCACACGAACCTACAGCCAGCATGTGACACGAATACGCGGCAGCACACTTGGTCTTTTTGTTTTTGACAATAGATCAGAAAACATTAATACACATTCTATAAATAGCTGTGTAATAAAAATAATAGTGAAACTTATCTTGTGGCTATGCCAGATCCTATCTAGCCTAGCCATTGCCGCTGTTGCTGTCACGATCCTGATGCGGATATCTGGCGTGGAGCTGCTGTCCTTGGAGACGGTGGCTCCCAAGTATTTGCAGCCGCTTACCTCTTCGAGCTGTACCCCGTTCATAAAGATCTCTGCTGTACCGCTCTTGTTGATCATAATTTTTCTGTTTTCAGAGTTGGTCTCCATTCAATATGAGTTTGAACTGCCTGTCAGCCTTTTGATGAGATCTTGCAGTTCTTTGTCAGTGCCATCTAGTCGTCTGCAAAGCTTAGGTTGCAGATTGGTCTCTCACAAAGAGAAATGAAAATATAATGGAAGCGGGGGCTTCGAGCGTGATGTTCTCTAAGAAGGTATTAAATAACATCGGTGATATGAGACATTCTTGACGTACGCCCACTGTGGTACGAAAGTAAGCTCCTATTTGTTTATTTAGCAGTAGTGCACTCGTTGAGCTATTATACAGCGCTTTGGTGACAAACAAGCACATCTTCTTGTGCGGTCTGGCTGATGTGCTTCTGTATGACCTCCAGCATTACTTTGCTTGGGTGGCTGATAAGGCTTGTGGTTCTGTATTTCTAGTACTGTTTGCTGTTTCCTTTTTTTTTTGGGGGGGGGGGTATGACTACTGACTGCGTCTATTCTATGGGCCATTCTTTGCGTTCCTAGATCCAATAAGAAGAAATTTTTATGGTAAACTTAGTTTATAGCTTTATTTTAATAACTGTCTTGTGATTTGTAGTATTTTAGTTTAGCTCTTTTTAGTTAAGACTTGATTTTGTTCTGGGTAAACGCTGCTAGGTCTCGATTCGTCAGGTTCTTCAGTACAGTTCCTGGCAGCATATCTTAACTTTCCTTTGTAAAAAAAAGAAGTAAAATCAGAATACTGTTCCAGACTAATAACTTGTTTGCATATGTCATAGAGCACAATTTTCATTCTGTAAAAGTATAATATCTTAATACAGATCTGTCTACCTTTTCAACACATAACCCATTGATTTGATAACATATACAGATTTCTCTACATATTTCTATAGTCGGCTTTCTGACAAAAAGATTGCGCAATAAAAAAGTGCAATAAATGAGTCTTAAGATTACTGAAAGAAATTTTGACCAGAATGGAAAAAAACATCACATGGGTTGTGATGAGTTCATAAATATGTCATTAAGCTTTATAGCTTTACACTGTACCTGTATTAGCATCAGCCTGTCTACACATTTTCTTTTGTGGGACTTTTGTGCTGAATTTGTCGTTTAGTTTTCTTTTTATAGTAACTGAAGACGGTGGATTAGGAACATCAAAGCGGGTAAAAACAGCATTCTACATGAGACTTTTTCTTTCTGCTGGGACATTGAATTGACTCTATTCAAAGTGTTTGCTACACAGATAGTAGCCCCAGAAAACACCTTGGTAATGTTCCCTATTATGTCTAGATGGCAGTTATTCTGAGCCCTAATTCTGCATTTGATATAATGATAATCATTCACTCGAACCAGTTGTGGAGCTTGAAAGTATCTCAAAATGATCATCAAATCATAGTTTCTACAACAGACCTAAAAATGCGTGACGACAAACTGAATTCGTTTTAATGACATTACCTACTGGTATTCTTTAATAGTCCTGAAACAAAGAATAATAAACAGAATTTGCAAAATGTTTCCTTGATGTGGGTCTATATATGCTGTAACCATAGACAACCCTTGAGTTAATAAGAAACAAAACCAAAATAACAGACAGGAAAGATGAACAGTAAATGTGATCTCTTTAATATTCTATCATAAAATTCTAGCATGTGTCTGATTATTTAGTTTAGTCATCAACCACCAATCCACCTCCCCGACCACTGATGTGCTGACAGATTCATCCTCATTTCCTAGTCTATTGGATTAAAAAAAAATACTTGTAAAATCTGTAACTAAAATATTATTCACCTTTCCTCATCAATTAAAATGATAGCTCTTTGCAGATTTCTTTCTGGAGGGCTTTTATGCAGTTAATTGCCACCAGGCCTTCTCTTAGCCTTGAGGATGATCGGAAAAAGCATAGGGAAGAAAAGGAACCGAACTCACACTTACGGAATTCCCCGAATTGGGTACGTGGTCTTATTATGTAATGTTTTTGTCATGAGTGCTATCTTTCTCTTTGTTTACATCCATTTAGCCATCCACTTTCTGTTTTTCTGTGTCAGTCTGCTTGGCTGTTTTTTTCTGTCTGTTCTTAACAGGCTGGCTTTTTTTCTCCTCTGTCGCTCGATCTACCGGAAATAGCGACTCAAAAAGGCTTGTTGATCTGGCGTGATTGTCCTAACTTTTTTTCCTTACCAACAGGTGGCTAAAATTATCTGGCTTGTCATCTGACATTTTCGCACTGTCTGGGTCTGGCCGAAGGCTGATAGTCCCCGCTACAGTTCACATAATTATCTGATTAAATGTGTGATGTGTGCATTTTGTGTCTGTACTTACGGCTTTGTACTTGTGTACAGGACATTGAGTCTACAGTAAAGTGTGAAACTTGTTATTTATTATTATAATTATCACAAGGAAATAAGCTTTTGTTTGCACCATTTAACTGTCATAACTTTCGTACCATTTACCAATGCAGCTTAAGTGCGATCGAAATCTAGGGACTAAAAGGGTGCAATGCTTAAATTACCTCTTACTTTTTTGTTGGGACAGGATCGCAATGAAATGAAAGTACTTTATTTAATTACAGCCAGTCACAAGAATCTGCTTATTGTCGTTCGATAGGCTCAAGTTCCCTCATACCATTCGCATGTTGACAGCATCTGGTTGTGACCTTCTATCATTTCTCATGTAACACAACACCCACGGTCACATGACCGAGGCAAGGTTAGGTTCACAAGCCTTAGAAACCATTCTGTATTCTAATCTTGTGTTCATAACAATGGCAGACGTGCAATCACACGCATAAGCACCAAGACACACGTACATGACTCTTCTCGGAAATATTATACCGGTTGTGCATTTCAGCTGGGATGATCATCACCGCCCTTGGCTTCCTTCCCCATCGCCACAAGTACATTCACACACATGTACGCACATTCAATGTGTCGTCTGCAGCAACAAAAAGAGAATTATGCGCCATCACTACCTCCACTTTTACACATAGGCATAATTAAGTGTATAAAACTGCTTCATCTACAGCTTATAGTCGACTGTCATTGCCTCCTGCCGTGCTGCTTGCGTTTTGTTTCTTTTAGGCGAGAATTGAACCATATCAGCATAGAAGTAATCACCTTCACTGTTTCCTGTAAAATTAATTAGATACAAAGGCACTGACCTGCCATGCATTTGACCAGATCTTGAAATTAGCATATGAGCCATATATTGATTTATTCCAAACAATCATGTAAACTACAAATTTCTTCTATTTCAATTTCTCATATGATCATACATTTGACCTGTTCCAAACTATCAGACAAACTAAAATTTTTATAATCCAGCCCTGTAAACTGGTTCTACATTTAAGGTGAAAGTATTACGTGTCGGAAGCGGGATGAATAAGCACCTGTCCCTCGATGCTCGTTGTTTTGGTGACACACGCCTTGCTGTTGTAAGGATGCAGTCGTTCTTATAATGCACAGTAGCCAATAAAGGGATCATTTTCACTTCCAAAGGCATAGACACCAAGCCTAATGGTACTTATGTCAGCGCCAAACAAAATCACCCTCAGACGCGCAAGCGAATGTTCTTCTTCTTATTCCTTTTCGCCCCCAGTGGAGCATAGGGCTGCAACTACACCACGCCAGCGAACCCGGTTCTGGGCCTCCCTCCCCAGTTGGGTCCATGTCATTCCAGCTGCCTCCGCCTCGCCGTGGACCGATCTTCTCCACGTCTGTCTGGGTCTCCCAACCCTGCGTCTCCCCTGTGGGTTCCAGTCCAGAGCTTGTCGTGTTAGATTTTCGGCCGGCTTTCGCAGGGTGTGGCCGATCCAGCCCCACTTTCGCTTCTTGATTTCTTGGCTGGCAGGTTTCTGGTTGGCTCTCTCCCACAGGTATGCATTGGAGATTCTCTCGGGCCATCTGATGTTGAAAATGTGCCGCAGACATCTGTTTATGAATGTTTGAATCTTCCTGGTGATGTTGTTTGTTACACGCCATGTCTCAGACCCATATAGAAGGACAGATTTTACGTTCGTATGAAAGATGCGGATCTTGGTATGTTGAGATAGTGCCTTGGAATTCCAGATGGGTCGCAGGATGTGGAATGCTTGCCTGGCTTTATTTATTCTGCTTCTTACATCTTCATCAGCACCTCCATCTTTGGTGACTATGCTGCCTAGGTAGGTGAAGCGGTCAGTCTCTGTGATACATTCCCCGTGTAGTTGAAGTGGGGCTTCTTGCTTGTTGTTGATCCGCATTACCTCTGTCTTCTTGATGTTGATTGTCAGGCCAGTTGTCGCTGCTTCTTCTGAGAGCCGAGTGAGCTTTGTCTGTGCATGTTGTTGCTTGTGGGACAGCAGGCTGATGTCGTCTGCAAAGTCGAGATCTTCAAGTTGCATGGCAAAGGTCCATTGAATGCCTGTGTTGCTGTTAGAGGTTGTTCTTCTCATGATCCAGTCTATGACGATCAGGAAGATTGTCGGCGAGAGCATGCAACCTTGCCTTACTCCAGTCCTCACTGCAAAGGGGTCCGTCAGCTTCCCATTGTGGATCACCTGGCATGTCGAGTCCTCATACAGCTGTTGGATGATGGCAATGAACTTTGGTGGAAATCCGTAGTGCTGCATCAACTTCCAGATGGTCTCTCTGTCTACGGAGTCAAATGCCTTCTCAAAGTCCACAAATGTCATGTATAGTGGACAAGCGAATGTTACACATAAAGAATAACAGATCTATCTGGACTAGAAAAAAGTATAGTTTGTCTGATAGTTTGGAACAGGTCAAATGTATGATCATAGGAGAAATTGAAACAGTGGTGAACAACATCCCATTTATACCACTGGAAATTTCCCACATTAGTGTGAATGTTATGTCACATAATATCGTGTTGGGTACAATTGTGTCAAAGATGGCAAGAACGAGGATCATAGGTCAAGGGCGCTCACGCACGTGGGGCGACGGGTGACCATGTGCTCGCTATTTTTCTTATTCTAGTGTGTGTAGCTTTCAGTTTTGCTGTTCATTTTATGTATGGTGGTGGATGTGAATTCTTGGAAAATGTGCATGTCTACATATTCTGGATTGGTGGTGTTGATTACTGCCTGTCTTTGGATTTCTACTGTACTGGCGTCAGGACAACAACATCAAGATGGCGGCCGCTCCATATACACGAGAGGGTTTCTACTTTCACTGAGATCTTCCGACCTCCCTCTCTTCTTTTCGAACCTTCCACACGAAATGATGTCAACGGCGTGCCCTAAGAGGAGGAGAGGTAGGAGAGGGGGTACACAGCGCAGACTGAGGAGATATGGATTGGATAATAAGCAGCGAATGCCACCATTACCGTCTGTGCTACTCGCCAACATGCAGTCACTGCGTAACAAGGTGGACGAGTTGGAGGCGTATGTCTTGTGTATGAAGGAGTATCGCGACACCTGTCTGCTTGCTTGCACCGAAACATGGCTAAAAGATAATGATGGTGATGAGCTGTATATTTCTGGCTTTGGTCTCCCATATCGCTGTGACCGCTCAGCAACCATTACTGGCAAATCCACCGGTGGGGGGTTTGCTTGTATGTCAACAAAAGGTACTGTAACACTGTTGTAGTGTGTGAAACAATCTGTACGCCTGATATCGAACTGTTGTCAGTCTCCATTCGCCCCTTTTATCTTCCTAGAGAATTTCCCCAGCTGTTCTTCACATTGGTGTATATTCACCCTAGAGCGAATGTCACGTCTGCCAGGAAGGTAATCGCCGATGTTACACACAAACTCGATTCATTGTCACCAGACGCGCCAAAATTTATTCTGGGCGATTTTAACAATTGTGATCTGTCAAAGATTTTAAAAACGTATGACCAGTATGTGACCTGCCCAACAACCCAGAAACACACCAAACTGGATTTATGCTATGGCGCTGTCCCCGCAGCCTACAAAGCCAAGCCTATGCCATCTTTTGGGGCTTCCTACCACCACAGTGTGTTTCTGGCCCCCGTGTACAGGCCTGTGTTTGAACGTGTGAAACCTGTGGCTAAGTCGGTGAAGCGCTGGACGGATGAGAGTGTTGAGTGTTTGCGAGGCTGTTTTGATTGTACGGTGTGGGATGCTTTTTATGACTCTTGCAATTCCCCTGATGAACTGACAGATGCTGTTTCCTCATACATTTCTTTTTGTGTTGAGTCTGTAATACCCAGCAAAACCATTGTTATATTTCCCAACAACAAACCGTGGGTAACCAGAAGCTTGAAAAATGTACTTAACAAGAAAAAGCGTATCTATTTTACCGGCGATACCCTGGCAAAAAGATCTGCGAACAGAGATGTAAGGGCCGCGATCAAAAGAGCGAAAAGAGATTATAAAGACAAGATAGAACTTCGTTATTGTGCCGGCGACCTTCGTTATGCCTGGCAGGGGATTAAGTCCATGGCTTCTGTTAATCAAAAGATGGTCTGCACTAGAAAATCAGTCAAACTCAACGGCGTGAGCGACCAGGACTTGCCAAATGTTTTAAATAACTTCTATGCACGCTTCGACAACCATGATTTTTCTGAAAGAGTTAGGGAACTTAAACAGTCGCTGGTGTTAGATAACAACATTGTCATTTCTCAAGTCGGTGTGACGGAAATGCTTAAGCGGGTCAAGGTCAACAAGTCACAGGGGCCTGATGGGATTTGTGGGCGTGTCCTGCACTTCTGTGCTGTTCAGTTGGGAGGAGTGTTTCAACATCTTTTTCAACTCTCTCTCGACTCAGGGCACATTCCAGCACTCTGGAAACTGTCTAACATCGTCCCTCTCCCTAAAAAAAACCTAACCCCAGCCAACCCAATGATTTTCGGCCAATAGCTTTAACCTCCCTTGTAATGAAAACCTTTGAGAAAATTGTAAAAAGTCTCATCTTAACATCTGTAGAGAGTAAACTGGACCCACTGCAATTTGCATACAGGAAGACGAGGGGTGTTGACGATGCCAAGTTATTCATTCTGAACACACTGTATAAACATTTAGAAAAGCCCAAGTCACATGCCAGATTACTCTTCGCAGATTTTAGTTCTGCATTCAATACAGTGCAACCACACCTTCTGGCTTCGAGACTGATTTTTGATTTTGACCTGCCACATCAACTGGGTTTATGGATAGTGGATTTTTTGACTTGTAGACAGCAGAGGGTTTATGTTAATAGTAAATATTCTGACACAGTTTTTACAAGCACTGGCTCCCCACAGGGTTGTTGTCTGTCACCCTTGTTATTTATCATGTACACTGACAGCTGCAGAAGCATGGAGGAGAATAGCTACCTCATCAAGTTCTCTGATGACACTGCATTGTTGACTCTTTTACAGGAACACACAACAGATCATGGCAATGCCTTAACGAATTTTGTACAGTGGTGTGATGATAACTTTTAAGAGTTGAATGTAGATAAGACTAAAGAAATAGTTATAGACTTTAGGAAGATCAAAGAGGATTTTGTTATTCCCAGTGTGATTCATAGTAAACCTGTTGAAGTTGTTAACTCCTTCAGGTATCTGGGAACTATTTTTGATAGCCAGCTCAAATGGAACTTAAACACCGAACACATTGTTAAACGTGGCCAACAAAGAATGTATCTTTTGCATAAATTAAAGAGTTTTTCAGTTAGTCAAGTAATATTAGGCCGTTTTTACCAGTCATTCATTGAGAGTCTTCTATCTTTCTCATTTGTCTGCTGGTTTCGCAATCTCTCTGTCCATGATAGGAATAGTCTGAACAGTGTTGTTAACATCTGCTCTAAGATAATTGGTATCAGACAGAGGGATTTAGCCTCTTTTTGTAACCAGCAAATAGTACGGAAAGCCTCATGCATTTTATCATTACCTGATCATGTATTAACAAAAGAATTTTTATTATTAAGCTCAGGTAAACGTTATGCCATGCCTATATGTAAGAGTAACAGACACCTAAAATCATTTGTGCCATCTGCAGTCCAGCTGCTTAATGTTAGATGAGCTGTCAGTGGTGTGTGTGCGTGTGTGTGATGTTGTATGTGTATACTTGATTTCCCTGTAAGTTTTTCTTCTTTTTTTTTTTAAATCTATATAGAGATACATGTTTTGTTTTTGTTTTTGCCACTCACTGTTGAACTAGAGCACATGCCCACATTCAAATTGCCCACTGGGATAAATAAAGTTGGTCATTGTCATTGTATACCTTTGTTATAAGATAATGCTGTTATAAGTCACTTTAATATATATGTAACTATCGGGGTGTTGCCAAGTATAAATGGCATGAGCTGATTTTTCTAGACAGACACTCTAATAATAATAATAATAGTGAAGATTTTTATAGCGCATATTCACACTCATCGAGAGCATGAGAGGAAGAGACGTGGACTAAGTAGATACAGAACAAAGGGGACGACAGAAAACGGCAGTACTGACGACGAATATATACCCACCTTCTTTAACTTTATGTCATTCTCATGCATGATATCTTTCTGTATCTTCTCTTTGTATACATTCATTTAGCCATCTAATTACTGTGTTTCTATCAGTCTGTTTGACACTCTGTCTTTCTATCTGCTTCTAGCAGGTTGGTTTGTCTTTTTTTCTTTTTTTTTTACCGTCTTTCTATAACGGCTTTTGTCTGTCGCTCTAAGGGAAGTAGCGACGCAAAAACTCCAATGGAGTGATTGTCCTAATCTAAAAAGGCAAGTCCATCTGGTATTGTTTAATTTCATTTCTTAAAAGACATGTCTTAAACTTTCTGGCTTTTCATCGGATGTTTCTCGCGCTGTCTCGGTCTCGCAAAAAGCTGATAGTCCTCAACACAGCTCAAATATCTGACTTCAATATCCGGGGAAAATTCTGTTTGTCTTTCAAAATGCCCAGCTTAGACGTGCAGCAAAATTATCAAAGTACTTTCACTTAAAACATTCTTGACTTGTCACAAGTGTCTTCGTGTCTGATCGAGAGAATCATGGTAAAGCCTGTAGACATAAGGAGACATCGAAAGGAAATTGTAGAGCAGAATTGTTGAGAATTGTCTCCCAATCCGCGCTGTAGACATTGATACTACTTGCTGGCAGGCTGCCCCTCATCCCTCATTCAGAAACTCCAGAGAGTACAGAACTCCGCTGCACGTCTGGTACTTAGAGCAAGGAAACGGGACCATGTCACACCTCTCCTTCGTTTTCTACACTGGCTACCCGTCCGTTCTCGCATCCAGTACAAACTGTCTGTGCTGTGTTTTAATTTCTTTGCTGGCTCCTGTCCTGACTATTTCTCTGAACTTCTCATCCCTTACTCTCCGGCCAGACAACTCCGCTCTTCCTCTGACAACCGTACTCTGACTGTTCCTGTCCCCAGAACAACAACATATGGTCACAGGACTTTTGGCTACTGTGCTGCAAAACAATGGAACTCTCTTCCTCTCCATATCCGCCACCTTCCTACAATTGAATCCTTCAAATCTGCACTGAAAACGCACCTCTTCCTTGAGCACTACTCCTAGTCCACAATGCTAGTCCTTACCCCCCCCCTTCCCTCTTGCTACTTTACCCATCACTATTTTTCTCTGTTCCTGTTACTTGATGCCTTTTGTTATCTGTTTTTGTCAGTACTGTCGTTTTCTTTCGTCCCCTGTGTTCTGTATCTACTTAGTCCACGTCTCTTCCCCGTTTTAAGCGCTAAGAGCATACTCTCTACGAGTGTGAATATGCGCTATAAAAATCTTCACTATTATTATTATTATTATTATACTCTAGAGTCTAGACATATCATTTAATGTATACAGGGCCTGCAAAGAGGCAAATTTAGTTGTTTTCTTTACAACTTGAAGAAAATAACTAGCAAATGTTCTGGTCACTGCATGAGTGTGAGTGCCTGTGAGACAACCCCATGTTTGGGCCAGTGTTTCCCCTGTGATGTTTTTCTTTATAAAGAAAATAACTAGCAAATGTCCTGGTCACTGCATGGGTGTGAGTGCCTGTGAGACAACCCCACGTTTGGGCCAGTGTTTCCCCTGTGATGTTTTTCTTTATATTAGGTCCCCGTTAACCCTCTTTCCAACCCTCTACTTTCTGTAGCGCTATAGCTCTTGATTTTTGTATTTGTATTAAGACAGCTAGGCTTAATACTATCATGCATGTCATGCAGACCACAGCTGTGTTCTAGTTGACAAGTTGGAACTAGACCTACATAAACAATTCACTTGTGAGTTGCTCTTTATGCGCAGAAACCAGATTAGAACACATTTTTCCCACCAGCAACCACACTATTCTTGCATTCAGATACCTTGACCAGCATAACACAGTAAATAGAAATATGAACCATTTTATTTTCAAATGAATCACTAAAGGTCGTAGAAACGTTTCATATTTAGTAATTTACATATATACAACACCCCTCCTGAAAGAAGAACGTGCACAAGCATATTAAATGCAAACATGTTAATACACGTACATCAATATCAATTTATATAAACACCCCTCACAAAAGATGTCAAATGCACAAGCTTATCGAATCCATACATACCATTATATCACAATTAATCGAAATTGTTAAGATAATCTGAATATTTTTTCAGCTTTCCACTGTTCAGATGCTACTAAATTTTTTGACAAGACATTATTTATATACAAACACACTCACAAAAGATGTCAAGTGCATAAGCTTGTGAAATGCATACATATCCAGATATCAGCATAAAGATATATTGTTTTTCAGGGCTATGCCATGATTATTTAGATGTTTACTACATATTTTAAAGACAATATTTATGTACAAACACCCCTCACAAAAGATGTCAAGAACACAATATTGTCAAATGCCTTCATATCAATAAATCTGCATCTTCAGATGCTACCGCAGTTTTTAGACACAAACATCCCTCCAAAAAGAAATACAGTGCAAACTTATATCAAATAAATGAATACAAATAAATCAATACATACAAAGTAATTATACATTTAATACAAATAAATCTCTTCATATGAACAAAATGAACAAACGTGGTACTTCTAATTCCCTGAATATAAAAACTGTTTATATGGAATCTTACAGTCAATTGGAGTGCCTGGCACTAATGGCCTAAAGGAAGATTGTGATGAAACTGCGAGGAGAAGGGCCAGGACTAAACAGCCCGAGAAGAAAGGGGACACGTTACTGGCTAGCGCAAACATAATCTAAGATTTACATATAAAATAAAAATAGATGAGTCTCAGGAAATAAATTAAGATATGTGATGTGGAAAAAGACTTGGGAGTGGACAGATTTTAAGTTAAATTGTCTTTGCCTCCCATATCCAAAGAGTGGTAGGCAAAGTGAATCAAATGGTTGGTATTATTAGAAGGACTTTAGAGTATATGGATAGGGAGGTATTTTTAAGATTGTACAAAGTACTTGTGCATCCACACTTGGAACATGCTAATGTAATTTGGAGTCCCTTCTTAAAAAGACAATCAATTTTAGTGGAAAGTATTCAGAGATATGCTACAAAATTGTTATGAGAATGTAGGGAAATGTCTTACATTGAGACTGAAGTATTTGCATGGAAAGAGGATAAGGGCAGGGGTGGGGGGGAACCTTATTCAAGTGTTTAAAATATTTCATGGTTATGTTGATATGAATGTGGTAACACTAATAAAGGTAAATTCTATTTTTCACAAATAGTTGTAGCTAATTGGAACTCACTTACATTATTAAATATAGTTTTAAGGCGACACTAAAAAATTCATAAATCTGTTTTATAGCTTTGATGAAAAATAGGCTCGGACCTAAAATACATTAACGCGAGTTGTAATGAGAGGACATTTAAAGGCCATGAGGGCATGAAGCCTAGGCAATCAGAAGCCAGTCCCTACCACTACTTGTGCTTGAACTCCGACACTCAGCATGTAGAGTGGCCGCACTTGCCGGTGGCCATCTTGACGTAATATGTTTCCTTGATCCACGTAGTTCGTGGTGTAAGTAATAATTGTTTAATGCTTGAAATGGGCTTAGATGTCGTTCGGTACTTTGTTTTGAAAAAGCATAACACATACGCTGGTACTAATAGTGATCATTCCTGACATCTCCCGTTCGGTCAAATATATAGAGCAAATTTCACAGACTTATTAGCTCACAGCAGTTTGTGGAAAGCAGAGATCACGAGACGATTGGGACGAATATTTTGGCGTTTTTTCGTAGACACCGATTATGTCGTCAATATAACATGCGCCGTATCACTACTGTACTAAAAGGGAGGAGGTATTACCGGTCAGTTCATGTCGATTTGACCCATAATCCCTTCGCCAATAGTTGTTTGTTGTATAGCCTATAAACATAGGCCTAACTAGATCACTCGCGCGCGCGCACGTCAGTCGCGTGATATATGGAGGTCAGTCGCCATTGCTATAAAATGAAAAATTGATGCTATTTAAGTAATGCGGTGCATGGATACATGTGTATAAGCAAGAATGGCACAGCTTTGATATAGAGCACGGACCTTCATCTAGATGAAGGTCCGTGATATAGAGTAACTCGCGACGGCCATAACAAAAATGGCTCGCGGCATTTGTCGTCTTCTCGCTCCACTCAATGTACCCAATAAACTAAGCCTAAACCTAACCCCACCCCAAACCCTATCACTAACCCTAACCACAAACCTCTGACAGAATAACATAGACCGCCCTAGCTATGACGTAGCAAGTTACTTCATATCAAAGTTCTGCCTCTAGAATAAAATACTTCCCTTGCTTATCGTGTAAATATGTCGAATTTACCGGCCTTCATTTTTGTGTGTGCGATCCATATGCATTACGCATGCGCTAAACTTCGTCTGCTCGATGTCTTTCTTCAGTTTTCTCTTTTTTTTAAAATTAATTTTTCAGAACTGCCGTTTATTTTATTATCGTAGTCAGCTTCAAACCCTAATTCCAGCTTCAAGTTATGCCGGATGTAAGCTTTTACATGTAACACGCTAAAGAAAGATTTATAGATTAAATGAAAAAAGAAAATCAACATTTAAAATGGTATAAAAAGAATAGTGCAGCAAGTACTACACCACACTTTTGACACTGTATTACAGCGGCATTACTGAATTAACTAGTCATTAATGGAATAAAATAGCATCGAAGATGAGCAAAGGATGTTTCGTTCAAGCACAATCCAGACGTGGCCCTTTGTGAGGTCGTGGATGAAGATGCAAAGATTGGTGTGTGTTCTTACTTTAGTAGAAGTCGGTTAACTTTAAGTCTGCGAACACCAACACTGCATTAAAAACACTCATTTATACCCTTCAATTGGACCACGACAACAGCCTCAACCTGATTTGTTTTGCTGATTGTCTAAAGACAGCCCATGCGCAGCTCTTGCTCACTTTATCATTAAATTGTCTCTCACCCTGTTACACTCCTCCTGTGCAAACAGTTAAGGACTTTTTATGCATTAGAATCATGAGTAGAACATCAGGCATAGACTGTTGTCTCCTTTTAACGTCTTTGGTTGTGACACATTTTTATAGGGCTGGACAAGGTGGGCTTCATCAGTACTCCTAAGACATCAGCAGCCTTTTACACTTTATTAACTTTTTGTCATATGTCAAAATATAATATAATGATCTCTGGTGTCGAGATAGTGCCTACTAGGACTGCTCTGTATTTTCTTCCAGGTTTCCTGTGCTACCTCAGATCAGATATCTGAACAGATCTCTTCTCGAATTCATCTTTTCCTCGCAGTCTACCATTCCTTTCCTATGCCGAACTCCCGGCACGCGTCATGCACAAATTTTTCTATCTTTTATGTCTATTTTTGTGTCTTTAGCCGGCTGCTTGTTGATCTGTGTTGTCAGTATATATATTATATACATTTTGTATCGGTTTGAATGTGTGCTTTCAGTGTTTTGTATTCTGCAAATATTTGTAAAGTGCATTGAGTCTACAATACAGTGAAGATATGCACTATAGAAATCTGCAGCATTATTATTATTATGGTAAATGTACTTTTGTGCTGACAGTGAAAGTGTTCATAGTATGTAATCATAAGGATTTTTTTGTCCATAGAAAATGAGAGCACTCCCTGGAATACTGGTTCTGGATGTGTTCCTGATGTGTTCGTCTGGGGCAGGTACTGACGATAATAGTAAATATTTATATACATAGAATGCCTCACCCTGATAAGGGAGCTCATGGCATTTAAAAAAAATTCCTTACACCTGAACACCTGTGTCCAAAGCAGAATAAATTATTACACCTAAACACTTCTGCCTATCCAATCGGTCATCCATACATTCAAATGTACACAGAAATTGACAAAAATTAAATTTGATTATACAAATATAGAAAAAACTTTCAAATTATTTTACAAGAGTTCCTATGTCTACAAAAAAAAAAAAAAAAAAAACACTTATGGACGAAGACACTGTAAGGTTAACCTAAAGTCACTATTTGGCCGCATAACATCTCCCAAGTTAAACTGATGTACATCCATATACATAGTATTCTAGATGATGTTGAAATGTTCATGACCCATACATCTGCACAAACTCTGGGAATTCATTTTTAAAGATCTAATTTTTCAGACTCTTGATCATTTCTTATAGTGAGACTCAGTGGTCCCAATTGCAGGTTTGGGAAATTTTTATTCCAGTACTGAAGTTTGTATTATTTTGTAAGTGAAAGAAACATGCTTTGTGAAAGTAGTTGAAAGTATTAATTTTTCAGATGTGTTACTGCTTTTGTGTTTATTGTGCAGGCATTGTTACAATTTGTCCAGTGGAAGTAACAGTGCAAAAGCAAGTCAATGTGACATGTGCCTTTGGAAGTGAACCTGTTCAAGCTGACTTTCGTATTGCTCTGGTACGGAAAATTAATTCAAGCTATGAGGAAGGTATGACATCAGTTCTTGTATTTTTCTCTTGCAGACAGAAATAGCTGATACCATAGCACACCGGGCATAGTGTTTATAAAGAACAGCATAACAATCATAGTACAAAAGATAATTGAGTTTGGATTGATTTTGTGGAGACAATGAGAAAAAATTTAATGGTGTTGACTCCATACACTGTGATTTGTGCTCTTCATTTCACACTGTCCAGCTGTGGCACGAGTAGCTTATGAACCTTGTCGGAAACTAAAATCGGATGATAAACACAGGCTATTGACAGGAAAAAAGTAAGTATGTGTTATCGAATCCGAAGCCAGGAAAAAAACTGTTGAATTCAAGATCGATGTAAAGAGAAGAGAAAAGATAAAGGTATTGGTGTCTAAAATATATTTTAATAAATATTTCAACCTACATATACTTGTAAAGAGGATACTGTTTACATTTTCCTTTTGCAGTGCTATTTTGGTGCTTGTGTAGAGAAAATAAATGTGTGTCCAGTTTTTATAGCTCCTTTGTGAACAGAAATAATGAAGAATCATTTTGATTACTTCAGTGCAATATAAATCTGGCACATCTACCAAGTCATTGCATTTTTCAATTATAAGTTTTATTTATTAGTGTAGCCGGACTGAAGACACTATACGGCCTTTGTGCCAAATCAGTCTGTTCCTCATTCTGGGTTCCAGGGAAGAGGACGGAAGTTCCCAAGGAGAATTTTCTGCTAAAATTCTAGCTCTTGTTAGTTGGGTGTGTTATCTAATGTACTACCTCTCGTTGTGTTCGTTTTTCCATCTTCTACTATGCACTCGCGCTTAGCCGACCATGGAGTCCACAAAAGACCCTACTTTTTCCCTAACAAAAGTGTGTTTCTCCGGTGTATCGCTCAGCTTCACTGATCTTCGCGTGTTCTGCTGTGTCACAACTACGGACGACACAATTTCTTTCGATCTAGTGATACACATTCATCTCATGCACACGACGAGTACACATGTACATCACGCTAGCATTCGTGCGGACTAAGACGTAAATTTGATTTACATTATTTACACCTACAACTACTATTATTCCTATTCTAACTAACCTACCTAACTTACTAAATCCTAGCACCTAACTCCCTGGGGTGGGGAAAGATGGGTTGAGTGACAAGAATCGCTTTCCATCAGGACCATAGCACCTTGTGGCAAGATGGTGCCTCTCTTGTACCCCGGGTGGGTTAGAGGGAAGGGGCTGATTAACAAGAGTCGCTTTCCAGCAGGACCAAAACACCTTGCAGCAAAATTGTGCCCCTCTAGTACTGAGGGTGGGTTTGCTTTTACTGCTCTTCCTAGCAGGACTTACGCCTATTGGTAAACAGGTGCAGGAACTGACTCTTTCCAGCTATTTATACTGAAATAGCTGGGTGCTGCGTCACCCGTTGTGTTGTCAGGCTGCCTCACGATTCTCCGCTCGCGCGACCAAGCATGAGGTGGAAGGGGGTGAAGGGTGGAGGGGACAAAGTACTGTCTGCGGTACAAGCTGCCTCACGCTCCCACTTCATTAGTTACATTATTAAAAATAAATTTAAAAGACTTGAAGTAAATTTTATTTTTATTTATGAATATATTTCAGAGCATAAATAATATCAGAGGTCTTATCCATACTTCTGCACATTGTCTTATGTAATACATGATATACCTATAAATGCCAGTAATAATGCTGCTGAAAGGAAGGAACAAACCCTAAAAATATTTCTGCCAGAACTTGAAGAAGCTACCGATAGCATTACAAATACAGAAATTAATACCAGAAAAAAACTTGTTTCCTAAGGCTTGAGGTATCTAACACCTCGCCTCCCTGCCAACAACCTATTTAAAAATAGTTTGGGAACAACTTTTTTTAACTTGAGAATAAATAGTACTGATTCTATCTAGAGATGTTACATAACTTTGTGTTTTTCATTATTTATTCAAGAAAGAATCAGGATCTAGAATGTTCTGTTTACAGAGTGTGTTTCACTGTTGCTCCCTTCCTGCTAGGAGTTTTAGCACACAAGATTCACTAGATGCTGGATATGATAATCCCACCAATGACAAATCATTGGCTACATATAATTCCAGATTTTGTACTCCTGACCTAAGCACAATATATAAGTAAGGGAATGCATTATTGGCAGGTATCCTTTAACAGATCAGCTCACGCAGAATGACAGTGTCTGAACTCATTTAACACAAAACATTTTATAAAGTTAGGTCCTGAAATCTTACAAAGTTCTCACAAAAAAAAGCTTAATCTTATTGTTCTTAGGGCAGATGGTGATAGTGGGACTGGTATAGTCTTTTTTTTAAATCCCATGACACCATCTAACAAGTTGATGATATACTGTGTATTCACATAACCTGGAAAAGGAACCAGTGGCATATGAAATACCATAAATAAAGAGAACTAGAGACTAACCTACGGTTTCTGACAGTTACCCTTTACTATTTCACAATCAGTATTGAAAACATTTAGATATAGGCATTATATGCAAGTGGCAAATAACCCTCCCCTCCAACCACCTCCCCAAAAATGTAGCAAGAACTATGGTTACATGTAAGTCATGCATTGTGTTTAAAAAGCTAATAAGTGTATAAAACAACAGATATTCGGAAACGAGGCTGCGCCTGACAGGCTGAGTTGCTTTGTTCTCCTGTGAATTTTTACATTTTCTCGTGCAACCTCTTTGTTCTTCGTACCCATAGGTTTCTTATAGTTGCAAGTTGTATTTGTTTCTCTTAAGCTTTCCTCTGTTATTGTTTTACTATCTGTAATTGCCTTGCTTTTATGTTTTTGTTGCGGACTTTACTTTTAACGGTTACGTTCTCGGCCATTACATAGATTTTAGATCTAATTCTTTATCTCGCTTTCCTGTTGCTTATTCTGTTTGTCCTTCTCTGAAGTTAGCTTAACTTTAAATCTTTATCAGTTTTAATATCTTTTATCGTTTTCGTCTTATTGTATTTTTTGAACTCGTGCTGCATTTTATTTTTATGTCATAGAATTATGACAAGACAGTTTGTCTACTCGACAACTCAATTATCATTATTGAATCCCCTTGCAACTCTTCCACTTCCAGCCTGTTTAGTTGACACTTTGAGAAGATTTTCCCTTTATTATGATTCTATTAATGTTGACAGCCCATTGAAACAACAGATTCGAATCCGTCGCTATCGTGCTGGTCGCCGTAAGCAGCGTCCTTTGAAAAAATCTGCTACTCGTAGTTATTCTGTCTCGTGCCCCCCTTCACCTGATTCTGAGTCTGACTCCGGTTTTGTGAAAGCTTCGCTGTGTGTCAACTCTCTGCTGAATCATGTTTCCCCTACACAGCAGCATCAGCGTCAGCGTGGACGTGATGAGAGTGAACCAGTTGGGTCGAATAACTTTACACCAAACCAACATGGTCGTGTGAGAACAGGAGACTGCCAAGTTTCCCGCACACCACAACTGAACACTCGCCTCCACGTTGGGCTTTTCAACGCCCAGTCTGTATCTTCTGCACAACAGTCACTGAAGCGAGCTGAAATCGTAGAATTTGTCATAGACCGCCGCCTTGATATTTTCATCATCACTGAGACGTGGCTTAAACAACATGGCGACGAGAGCGTGTGTGTCGATCTTACTCCAGTGGGCTACTGCCTGAAATCTTTCCCCCGCCCTACACGTGGTGGTGGTATTGCTATAATCTACAGATCATCACTTGCCAAGTACCTGTCTTTTACTACTGCCGTATCGTTCCCTCACACGTCTTTTGAATTTGTACAAGTCTCCTCTTCGGCTCCTCATTGCTCGATGCACCTGCTCTGCATCTACAGACCTCCTCCTAGCGCCAGGAACAAACTTACAGCCTCTACATTTTTCTCAGAATTCCACGATCTCTTGGATTATAGCAATGCACTAATTGGACCCGCAATTCTCCTCGGAGATGTTAATGTACACTTCGACAACAGTTCTCACCCTGACACTGTCAAACTGTCCGAAATGTTGCACACCTTTCGTTTTGTCCAGTCCGTGTCGCAACCAACTCACAAAAGAGATCACATCCTGGACTGGGTCATACATCGACCTGATGACCACTTAGTCCAGTCAGTTGATGTTTCCCACGATCTCTCATCTGACCACTACTCAGTACTAATCGAACTGGATCGCAAATGCCCATCATCGGCGCCAGTTTTCAGACCCACTCGGTCATTACAAAATGTGGATAGACTAGCATTCAAAGCACAGCTGCAGATGGCGCTCCTCCAACCACCTTCTGCCGAGCAACTTGACTGTGTTTTGCGTCGAGTAGTTGATGACCATGCCCCTGTGTCTCGACGTCTGATGCGCCAGTCTAAATGTGCGCCTTGGCATTCACAGATCCGTGTCGAACTCCGTGACCTGAAGCGCACGCGCCGGCGAGCTGAACGTGTTTGGCGGAAGACTGGACTCGCCATCCACAAAGAAATTTATAATGCCGCAAAGCGAAGCGTTGCAAAATGCATTTATGCGGCTAAAGCATCATATCTTCAGGGCCAAATAATTAACTGCACCTCCTCCAAAAAGCTCTTTGCCATCTGCTCTCAAATGACTGGATCTAAGACAGCAACACCACTGCCTACTGCCTACCCTGCTTCACTGCTGCCGCAAGTTTTTAGTGATTATTTCACCAGCAAGATATTGGACATTCGATCATCTTTAGACTCTGTTTCAGTGCTTGACAGCATCTCCTGTGATGTCCTCCCAGGATGCTCCATGTCCAAGTTCCTACCAGTCTCTGAGACCGATGTGAAAGCGGTTATCCTAAAAGCTAAACCAACAACTTGCGAGTTAGATCCGATGCCCACAAGCCTTCTGCTCGAGTGCCTAGATACTCTACTTCCTGCCATCACTAATATTGTAAATGTCAGCCTGTCGTCAGGTGTTTTCCCATCTTTGTTCAAAAATGCGGTGGTGAGGCCACTTCTAAAGAAATCCACGCTTGACGTCAATGTCCTGAACAACTACCGCCCAGTTTCCAACTTGTCTTTTCTCTCTAAGATCATAGAGAAAATAGTTTTGACACAGCTCTGGGCCTACTTACAAGAGCACCATCTTATCCCACAAGCTCAGTCGGCGTATAGACCTTTCCACAGCACCGAGACCACTCTTATTAAAGTGACAACAGACATATTATCTGCTCTTGACAGTGGTGATGTCTCTCCATTAACCCTACTGGACCTGTCTGCTGCATTTGACACTATAGACCACTCTCTGCTTCTTCACAGACTTCACACCCTCTACGGGATTTCTGGACCTGCGCTCTCATGGTTCAACTCCTATCTCACTGATAGGACCCAGACTGTGTCAGTTGATGGTCAGACATCTCGCCCTGCTTCACTTTTCTGTGGTGTTCCCCAAGGCTCAGTACTTGGCCCAGTTCTGTTCATCCTGTATACTAAGCCCCTTTCATCATGCATCCGGTCTCACCAGGTTTCTCATCAATCCTATGCTGATGACACGCAGCTTTACTGTTCCACTCCGCCGGCTGAGTCTTACTCTGCTATTAGCTCTATAGAAGCTTGTATCAGTGATGTCAAGGGCTGGATGCTAAAAAACAAGCTTAAACTAAATGATGATAAAACGGAAGCCCTCTTGTGCCATAGAAGAAGACATCAACCTTCACTCGTCAGTCTGCCCAATCACATCAAGGTGGGCGACAGCAACATCACCTTCACGTCATCTGTTAGGAATCTGGGATTTATTGTCACTGATGACATGACACTCGATAGACATGTAGCATCTGTCTGTCGGTCTGCCTATTATGAGCTCCGTAAGATCAGTGCTATCCGTCACTTTCTCTCTACACGCGCTACCAACACTCTTGTCTGTGCGTTTGTTCTTTCTCGACTTGACTACTGCAACTCCTTGCTGGCAGGCTGCCCTGACTACCTCATTCAGAGACTCCAGAGAGTACAGAACTCTGCTGCGCGTCTGGTGCTTAGAGCAAGGAAACGGGACCATGTCACTCCTCTCCTTCGTTTTCTACACTGGCTACCCATCCGTTCTCGCATTCAGTACAAACTGTCTGTGCTGTGTTTTAATTTCTTTGCTGGCTCCTGTCCTGACTATTTCTCTGAACTTCTCATCCCTTACTCTCCGTCCAGACAACTACGCGCTTTCGTCTGACGACCGTATCCTAACTGTTCCTGTCACCAGAACAACAACATATGGTCACAGGACTTTTGGCTACTGTGCTGCAAAACAATGGAACTCTCTTCCTTTCCATATCCGCCACCTTCCTACAACTGAATCTTTCAAATCTGCACTGAAAACGCACCTCTTCCTTGAGCATTTCTCCTAACACAGTCCGCACAATGCTCGTCCTTCTTAACCCCGCCCCCTTCCCTCTTGCTACTTTACCCATCTTTCTCGCAGAATCACTATATTTTTCTGTTCCTGTTACTTGATGCCTTTTAATGTTTTCTGTTTCGTCAGTACTGTCGTTTTCTTTCGTCCCCTTTGTTCTGTGTCTACTTAGTCCACGTCTCTTCCTCGTTTTAAGCGCTAAGAGCATGCTCTCTATGAGTGTGAATATGCGCTATAAAAATCTTCACTATTATTATTATTATTATATAAATGGTGTTTGTTGCAAAGATGTAATATAGTAGGAGAAAATCCAGATGGCAGTGCCCATGAACTCTTCGAATGCTTTGTTTCTCCACCTACCTCCAAAGGCAACAATGCATGTGGGACTAACATGTCGCGCAATATTATTGAAAACTTTACATTAAAACGACTCACAGTGGTGACTGGTTGTGATCACACTGACATTCCCAGTCTGACATATTTAACTCTATTTGTTCAGTTTTGTCTTGTTTGACTGGGTATACCTGAATGCTGTGTTTCATGCCTGAAAAGTAGGTTGTCCTTCATGTTTTTTTTTTAATGGGTTTGTGATTGAATGAGTATGCCTGGTACCTGTGGAATAGGTACCTTATAAATGATGATTATTATTATTATTAGAATTACAATTATAAACTTAAATTGATAAAACATCAAACTAAAGTAGTTTTACATTATTTTTTTGGCATCATTTTATGGGTTGAGGGCTTTCTGTGGTCTTGGTATTAAACATGGATGCTACATGTCATTATCATTATCATCAGCTACAGATTGAGTGGTTGTTTTTGTTGATAACTGTCAAAAACACTCCTTTCAACAAAGTTTTGCAGCGTAGTTACTTCCCTGTGTTTGGATTGAAAGCCAGGAAACGTCTTTGTTGAAGACTGCTAATACTGAAAATAGCAAAGGCAAAAGTGTGAACGTGTTGAAACATTCTTGCCACACTATGGTTTTTAAATGTTTTATTTGTAATTGAGATTTATAACATTTTGAATGACCTCTTTTATTCAAAACAAGAAAAATGTGATACACGTTAATGTCCTAGATAAACTTGCATTTGACGGGAAATATTTATTTGTGAAGTGAAAGTTTAGAAGAACTCCCCAGAGTAGTTCTATTAATTATAAGTTGTATTTTCAGAAAACGTCTTGACTTGTCAATGGTATAAGGCAGAGCACTTGTGTACTACGCTGCCCGGATATACATATCAACATCCAATAACAAACAAAGCAGTTCTGGTCGTTGAAAATGTCAGCTTGGAAAATCTTGGCACATACACATGTCAGAGAGTTCCTTCTCAAAGTGGTGACATTCCTTGTGAAATAAAGCTGAGTGGTGAGTATCACATTTTGGCTTGGAAGTGTAGAGACAATTTTTTTATGCACCATAGTATGTGTAAAAGAATTATGTCTAACCTACTCATCTGCTGACTAAACATTGTTGCCAGACCATCAGTTGCAGCTCCTAAAAGCCCTGGCGTTAATCAGTCTGATCCTTTGTTGTTCCGGGGGAAGAGAACAGAAGTTGCCTAGGAGAATTTTCCACTAAAATTTTTACTCTTACTCATCACATTTGCTACCTAATCTAATAGCTCATATTGTTTTGTTTACCCCACTCACACTCAGCTGACTTTGGAATCCACAACAAAACTCTTCCAAAATTGTGTTCTCTTTCGTGCGCAGCTCATGCTGTGGCAACTCTGTGGATGCCAGCATTGCTTTTTTCCTGCTATTTAAAAAAACCTCTGGTGCTACTTCGGTACAACATGTCTGGCCAAGGGAGGGAAGGGAGTGGCGGAAAACAAAGTACTGAGAGCAGTATTTTCTGTTTCAAACAAGTGCTCCTGGTACATATTTATAAGAAAATTATTTAACAATGGTGCCTTTAAAAAGAAACCTTGCTTCTCTTGTTTGGAAGGGAACATGCCTGTATGACTTGAACGTTGCCCATCTTTCGCCATTCTTACATTCTCTGGTATACAAGTCTCATTCAGTCAAACAGAAAATTTTGGGTATTGATGCTTCCTTCTTCCTGGAGAACCACATTATCTCTGTAAGTCCATCCTCCTTGAGCTTCTAGGAACAGCCACATTCGATCTTTTTCCAGTCCTGGCTGGACTTCTGCTGCTCCCTATTTGTTTGCCTCTGTCCCTAAAAAGCAACATTGTTTTTGTATGTGCAAAGGGCATACTACACCACTGCTCTGTGAGCGAAACTGGATACCATATCAGGGTTACCTTGACTACAAAATGGCCTTGCTGTGCTGTCCTTGTCTTGATGGTCTAATCTCAGGATACCTGCTTGAGATTCCCACTAAGTCAGTCAAATGCACTTGCAGAGTAACAGAGTTCAACAAATAAACAAAACTATTAATGCCTGATGGACCTGATGGCATCTATCAAACTATTAATACAACCAGAGACTCGCCAATCCACTACTGGATGAACAAAACAGTAGCACAGGTAATATTTGCACCTGAATGTCTCACATTGCTAAGGATATACACTTAAGGGAAACTAAAAGGAAACAACTGTGCAACAACTGGTGAGAAGTTCTCCATGGTGGGTTTCACCTTTACTGATGAAACACCAGAAAAACACAAAGTGATGTTATTTTGTTGTTGCCGCTGCACCATCAGAGTAAAGATTTTTTTAACTTGAGTCCTGTGATGGGGCAGAACGCAGCTTAAAATCTGATATTCTAGGTCTGATCTGTGGTTGAGTCTTTTGATGTTTTGTAAATACTTTGAATATCTAACTCATGAACATGAAAGGTTCATATGAAATTCAGTTATTTCAATTTACAAAAGCTTTATTTTTTTTCTAGCAAGGATTACAAATAACTATGGATTTCCTCTGTACAAGTAATGTTTTGATGTGTCGGGTTCAATGGCTGGAGTAGGCATGAGGCTGCGTCTAGTCTTAAATCAAAAAAAGTATTAAAGATACGGTCCATTTTTTATGTGTACTGTACTTCGTTTTGTCCACCTCAAGTGGAGATTACCTGATCTGGATCCTTCTTATCTTTCCTACAGATATTACAACTGTAGACTTCTTAGGTGAGCCAACAAAAGGTAATATGCTCTTGATTTTACAAATATCAGAATGATTTTAGTGATTTCCTGTCCTAGTGAAAGATTGTTTCATTGAATATGTGTACTATTTGCATGCAAAACCATGTACAAAAATGAAAAGGGAGAAAAGGGAGGGAGGGATTGGGGGAAATTGAGGAGTACAAAGTGATAGAAGCAATGCATTCCAGACACTAGAGCCAGAAAAGGATAAGAAGTGGTGCTCATAGTTGTCTGACATGAGTTACAGGCAGAAAGTTGACATGAGCAAACCAAAGTGACCAGCTTGGCTGGTGATAGGTATCCTATAGGACCAAAGCAGGAAGGCAGCAGTGTGGCCACTTTGTTGTCAAGGCAAGTGCAAACTGACGACCAGTTCAGTTCATGGATTAGTATGATTAGTATTGTCTTCTTAATTTATTCAAAACCTTTTTGCTTCTCTTTTGTGAGTGCTGTAACTCTCTCCATGCTTGTCTCCAAAAACACCTCAATAGATTTCAGAATAATACAGCCCATGTTATTGGTAGATCCTCAAAGTATGCTGTATCACCACTTCTCACACTGTTTCATTGATGTCTGAAATAACAGATGGCAAACTTTATTTATTGACTTTATTATTACTTGATGATATGTCCTGAAACAAAAGCCAAAAAATCAAAAACACAAGGACACAAAATTCATTCTAAGGTAAAGGTATTTTCAGCTTGGATCTTAGTTTTTCAAATGAATTGTGCATGCTGGAGCAGCATCTTGCTACATATCGTTATCTCGTATGGCATTTTACAAACAAAAGTTTTGCATGTCATGTTGCATATGTCCATGTAAGTCTGTATGTGTTTTTTCCCCCTTGTAAAGCGCCATGAGCCTGCCTATAGGACCAGGATATGGCGCTATATAAGTTTACAATATTATTATTATTAAAGGTTGTCTATTAGCATTTTTTAGGTCATTAGGTCATTATCAGGAGAAATGTGTTACTCCGCTATTTATGGGTCCAATTTTTTTCTGAGGTCACTGCCGATCTCTCTTCACTCTGTCTCATTACTTTACCTTTCCTCAACCATCTATGTCAAATACCTGTTCCTGGCAGCTGGGTCAAAGGAGGAAAGTTGACTGCGCCCCACATGGGTATCAAACCAGCCAACCTCTGAGTTTGGACACTAGTCCTCTAACCACTTAAGCTGTTCAATTCTCCTAGTTATTGTTTTCACACACACACCTGCAATTAATAATACAAATCACATTTCTGCATTGGGCCTCGTTTTCCATAAAAATTTGGAAAAATAATAATAATAAAAATCTTAAAAATCCTACTAGTAAACAGCACTGTTCTTTGCTTTAATGATTAAAGAAGCAATAACTCACATAAATGGTAGTAGTTCACACATTTTACAGCATGGTAAACACGTAACCTGCGGTTTACTAAACTTTCTAACTTGCATCATACCTTGTACAAATACTTCCTGAAAGGGAGTGTTTATTGGCTGTCCTTGTTTCATGTTATACAAAAACAGCAACCCTGTACATAGCAGTTATGTGAAAATCTGGTTGTACTAATTCATCTCATGCTGGGCCATTAAACTCAGAGAATAGAGGTAATAGTTGTAATATTAAGTAATTTTCTTTGATAGCTCTTCAGTGTGGGCTTGTTATATAATACAGGACTGCAAGATATTTTTTATTTTACACATTTCAGACTGCACATTAAGTATTTTGCACCTTTTTTTCATGTAAGTCCTTACACCTATTCACTTTCCTTGTATTATGATTTTTTTAGGGGTCCGTGAGTAGTGGGAGCTTGGGGAATTGATATGAATATTGATCCAGCTCAGTCGTGGCATTGACATTACATATGCACTGTCTTTTTGTTGATACTGGCCTGTTTGTTGTTCTTTCTTTTTTTTTCTTTCCAGTGCATCGTGAAATTCATTTTGCAACAACTGCTTATTGCTGTTTATATGTGCAGCATGCAGTCTCTGATTTCACCCACAGATAGGACATCTCTGACTTTGATAAGTGGCCTTCTTGAAGACTAACCAAAACAAGTATGTACTTGTATTTGAAGAAGACTGCCAACCTCATGCAAGTGTAATAAATCAAAAGTAGCAACTGTGAATTTAGAAAAATCCTAACTTCTTTTTTAATGACAGTAAGCAATGTGAATTTAGTCCTTTTAATGCCTGATCTGTATGCCTTTTAGGGAGTAGGGCGGTCTGGTGGCGCAACAGTTAGCACCTGTCACCACTACAGTGAACGTTGGCTCTCCTGGTTTCAGCTCTCATCTCAGGCACGCTGTTCTTTCTCTGTATGTGGCATCTGTTTACAGGGCTAGCTGCCTTGCTGTGATATAATCTCCCCCTGAATTTTTTAAGCGTTTGTTGTAGTGTATAAAATGTTTGTCATTTCAGAATAATTTTTATAGACTGATCTTGAAAGATGAGTTTGCTATTTCTGATCTTTAGTAGCTTGTGGCTATGAAATATTGCAACACTGCATCACTGAATTTTTTCACTGCTTCTGCTATTTATGCTTGTCTGTTAATCACTAATACTTTATTTTATTTATGTACAATAACTTGTAACTGTAAGTGTTGGCTTGGATAGTTATAATGTCTTCAATTAACTGCTGATATTTATATATATATATATATGCTGTATGCATTTCTGCTAGCACATTAATGTTTGCATTCATTTACAAATGTTTGAAAAAAAATGGTTCCCTGTCACTTAATCCCCTAGACTTTGAATCCTTAAGCACTTAATCCCCAGACACTTAATCCTAAAAATGAAATTTCATCTATAAAAATTATGAAGTCATTGAAAAATTTAATTCAAATTCAAACATTTATTTTCTTTTTTTTTCATCTAATTTTTTTTATTTGTTCCATATCACAATACAGTACAGCAATACAATAGCACTAACATAGCTCCCATATAGAAAAAAACAAAAATCACGTAAACGACAAAGAGAACCAAATCAGACACGCACACACACACCATACACACTTTGACATCTTTTTCATTTAGTTATTTTCATATAAACATCACAATAAGTTTGACAATTAAAATAAATATTTAAATACATTAATTTATATTTAAATCATGCTACTAACTTCAGCGTCATTTCATCATCTATAACATTAGTTAAAGTGAAAAATATGCTTTTCAAAGGATTAAGTGTCTGGGGATTAAGTGCCTAGGGATTAAAAGTCTAGGCGATTAAGTGTCGGGGATTAAATGTCTGGGGATTAAGTGACCGCACACCAAAAAACATGTGATGTATGCAGAGATTTTGCAGGATTGGCAAATGTTTCACTTTTTAATGAATAAGAATGTTAATAGATCCGTATTGTGCAATTTCTACCCATATTTAAGGCCTTATATTATGTGTTGTAAAACTTTTCTACTGATTAACCAAGAATTCTTGCAATAACCATGAGAGTCAATATCTTGTCTGATTCTCCGATGACACTGCACTGCTCTCTCTCTCTCCTTAGCGGGCCAGCAGATACCCACGGTGTAGCTTTGGAAGAATTTATTGCCTGGTGCGATGACTATATCTTAGAACGTAATGTGAGTAAGACCGAAGAGATGGTCTTTGATTTCCGTCAGAATTCTCCACCAAGTCCCGTGTCATCCATGACAAGGAGGTGGAAATTGTTCCTGCTTTTAAATACCTGGGCACCATCTTCGACAGGCAAATTTGCTGGGATGTCAACACTCAAACTATCGTGAAGAAGGCTTAACAGGGCCTCTTCCTTCTCCAGCAGCTGAAGTCTTTCTCTGTCTCCCACCAATTTCTTCAGCTCTTTTATAGATCGCACATACAGAGCGTGCTATCCTTCTCGTTTATTTGTGTCTACAACAGTTTATTGGTGAAGGACAAGAGCAGCCTACATCATGTGGTATCCACCTGCTCAAAAGTATCTTCAGACTCTATCTATGGGGCAGACACTTCTGAAAGTGTTTGCAATCCTTCGTAATGACAGCCATGTCCTGTTGAGAGAATTTGTCCAACTCACATTGCGCCGCCGATTTTTTGTGCCTGCATGCATGACCAACAGAATGCGGCTGTCCTTCATTGTTTCGGCCGTGCATCTTT
Organism: Marisa cornuarietis; assembly: GCA_004794655.1. NCBI lineage: Eukaryota > Metazoa > Mollusca > Gastropoda > Architaenioglossa > Ampullariidae > Marisa > Marisa cornuarietis. The sequence goes on from SMMW01000636.1 coordinate 6,906,415, forward strand.
TGAATGGTGCTGAGTGCGAATGAATGAAACATGAATGTGGATGTCTGTTTGGTGCATACCAATGTTGTTGTTGTTGGTTTTTTTTTATCGAGCTGCCACTGAATTGCCTTCCGGGACAAGTAAAGTATTAGCTTATCTTATCTTAACATTTCAGGCTATAGTGAAGGCACACATCATTTGTGGATTTATGAAAAAGAAGAGAAAAAGCATCTGATATTCGAGCAATTTTTTTTTTAAACAACACATTTTAGTTAAACTGTCAGCAACAATGATCTAAGCTCTGTATTTAATTTGGGTTAGAGCATAACAGATTAACATATACCAGTGGACAACCACAGAAATGCATTCTTTTTGTTTCTCTCGCACTGTCTTTTAAGGTAGATCATGAGACCATGCCTCCTGTTCATGTTAAGCTTTGTTTTGTTTTAGTAATTGTTTTGTAATCTACAACTTTGTTTCTGTTTTGTCAATAACTTCAACATAGTCAACCCATCAAAATTTGATTTGTAAAATAAATTGTTGGTAAATTTGGATTCTGTGGCATGTTTATCAAGGACATATAGCTTTATCACTTTTTTAGTTTGGCTTTATCTTATTAAATTCAAACGAACAAAAATACATTATTTAAATTGCAAAATAAAATATGTTTCAATTATTCTTTCAACAGCAGTAAGTACTTTTGTGTTAAAAAATTGTGATAAAAAATTTATTGTTAATAATTATTAAATATGCACATATATATATATATTGATAAACTAATGACAGTTCCTATCTGATTATAGTGGTACCTCAGCTTTCAAACTACTCCATGTCTAAACACTTGGTCCGCGACCAATATTTTCGAGAGAATTCTGTTTCTGTGCTTGACCACTTGCTTGGCACTCGAGCATCATGGTATAGCCTGTATGGGATGTCACACTTACCTGAGATACTTTGGGTGAAACAAAGGGGAAAGCATCATTTTGCACATTAATTTCAAGCAGTAAGGCCTTTCCTGGTGCTGTTTACAGCCCCATTTTTTTAAATATATATATATATATACACACACATATATACATATACCATTTGGTCATCATAGCATCCAAGAAACTTTCCAGCAGTTAAAGTGAAGGAAAAAAGGAAAACAGTAAGAACAACAATTTTTTTAATAAAGAAAGAAGAATTAATTGCCAAGTATGAGAGTGGCATATGTGTGCCTGAATCAGCCATTCATATACTGAAACATAAAGAGGCCATTAAAAGCAGCTTATGTAGCAAAGAGAGTAAAAGTGATAACAAAACCAGTCTCACATAATGGAAGAGATACATAATTTTGTAGTGGTGTGGATAAATAAAACATAGCCAGAAACAAACCCATCACTTTAAATATGCAGTACTTTAAAATACTGTGAATAATGCAAAGTAGTTAGCTGATGGCGAGTGCTGGAACCATTTAAAAACTGTACATTTACTTTATTTTGTATGGGGGAAAAGTGCTTGATACTCCAACTGATTGGCACTGGACCAGCCCTTGCAGAATAGATTGTGGTCAATTGCTGAGGTACCACTTTAAATGGACCATATGACTTAGTAAGGATGGCTTCATCAGCTCGCTCTATTTTAAGCAGCTGAGTTAGATGTAGTTTAATCCTATTTCTCATCAGCAATGTGAAAGTTATTGCAGCCTGCTTTAACTATTAATGCTGTTCATGCTTTTTTAACATTAGCACTAATGATGTCGCTACTGCTGTTATTTCTTGGACATTGCAGCTTAACCTATTAGTTATAATGAATCTGCTTTTTGTTTTGGATATCTAGGAATGTCATGCTTATTCTTTGAAGGCTTAAAAATATTGGACCACAAGTGAATATGTGAAGGATACTAGTATAGGTTGTGTAATAGCTTAAATAGTGACATTTCAGTATATATTTTTAGGGGAAAATGCTCAACTTTCATTTATTATTTCATTTTTATGCCATTTTATTAAACTACCAAGACACAAGTAAAAAGTGCATGTATAAAACAAATAGCAACAGGGGCTGAAACTGGATTATTGAAAGTAAACACGTGTTCTTAAACAGGCACAGGATAAACAATGATTAATCACTCTTAAAGCTAGTCTTAACAAAAGTCATAGTTATTTGTAATAGTACTGAAAGGAAACTTGTATTTCAAGTCATAGCAAATAAGGTCAGTCATGTACTGCTAGACTGATTGAACTGAAGGTAAAGTTGTAGGGGGCAAGGGAACCACTAGATTTTATTTTGCATCAAGACTGCTAGATCTCACGTATTTTTGATCCCCCAACAGAAATTGCCCCTGACAAAAAAATGTTATACTTGATTTTCATTTTAAAATAACATGAAATTTCCAGACAATCCAGCGTAACTACTAGTAGCATTAACAGATATGGGATAGTGGCATGTAACTGTTTTTTTATTATTTGACATTTTTTTCCTTGTTCTATTTTTCAGCACCAAAGGAGGAAACTAAATCATCTGTCCCTGTTATTGTAGGTGTATGTGTGAGCTTGACCCTGACCCTATTTATTATTGGGATATCAATCATGCTGTATCATAGAAGAAAGAGGTGGGTTTACAAGTGTGCATTGAAGAACAAAATAATGTGTGTAGCTTGAAGGCAGCCTCCTTTAAAGTTATGATGTGAGGACTTTTCCACCAAAATGTATGACAGTGTCTTGTCACTGTCAGCTTTGTTTACTATACATTTATTCTGAGAAGCTTAAGGTCCTGCTGCCACGTAAAAATGGCTGTTATTATAATAGTTGTAAAAGATTCTGTGATGCCTTTGGAAAATGAGGTAGCCTTATGTTTTGTTTATTCACTTATATAGTTTCAGCATATATGTTACATTTTTAAATATGTATATAATGTATGAGCATTATGAGTAAACCCTCTTATTTCCAACAGTCATGACATTCTAAAAAAACATTTCTAGTAAAGCAAACGCTCTGTTCTGGTCTGTTGATCTGCTTACAGTAATTATGTTTAGTTTTTTTTCCTTTGAGAAAGATTAATCCTTCAAGGAAGAGAGAACAACAACTTTCAGTTCTCTATAGAGTCATGTATATAGAATATACTTCCCATCAACTAGTAAAAAGCAAAAAAAAAAAAAAAAAAGCGATTATTTGACACCTAGTTCTGAGATGAGACAAATGTAGTCAAATTTCAAAGTGATGGATTTGAAGAAAAAAATAGGGATTATGTTTTAAACCAATAATCAGCTGAAAGCTGATGCTGAAATAGTGATGTGTGCAGTTACAATGAGTTGTATGCAGTGCAGTTTTGTGTTGGGATATTTTCCCCCAGTAAAGCTGTAATATTTTTCGAAGTGGTTATAATTAAAGAAGCCCTCATTAAGTTCTAAACTATGCTGTCTTTTGATGACAGATTTATTGTGAGTATTAGAGTGAGTTAGTTCAATTTTAACATGCTGAGACTGGAACGAAACTGTAGTTGGCATGAAAACTTTAGTTGCTTCTTGTTAACACAATAGTGGTCAGAACTGTGCAAAAAACAGCCCAGGTCCAGTGAGTTAGCACTGGTCATATTTAACAGGAAACTCTTGGTAACACAACAGCTTATGAATTGATATTTTCTGGTGCTACCTGTGTTAATGTGTACTTGTTGAATCTGCAGATAGCAATTAATCGGTCTCAAGAGGACTACTCGCATTAGTTTGAATCTTCTAGGATTATGAACATCTTCTCTAATACACTACAACCAGTCAAAATAGGATGGTACCAGTCAATTTTTAGCATTGTATGTCAACATTCCAATAGCTAGCTCTTCAAATGAAGAGTGAAGTAGATAGGCTTATATATAATAAATGCTACTTAGTGAGACTAAAGAGTGCACAGTAGCCAGATAGGCTTATATATAATAAATGCTACTTAGTGAGACTAAAGAGTGCACAGTAGCCATAACAGAGATATCACTGTGTGCAATCGTGTCTGTGTGAATGCTATCAAGGGTGTGGGTGTGTGTACATGCACATGCATATTTGCATCTTATAATTCCCTTATAAATTGTGAAATTAATTAAAAGAAACTATTTTATTGAAAATTCAGGTCAGGAATGTCCCGTGAACAGGAAATGTCGAAGGTGACAATGTTATCAACCACACAAAAAGAACCTAATGCTTGACAGTGGTCAGAAAGTCCTACAGCAGGAAGTGTTTGAAGGTAATGAAAACCATGTTATCTGAAATCTCTGCGCATAAGGGACAGATACATTTAAAGTCATGGGTTCCTTAGTGCATCAATGCAAAGTACAATAGCTGTGTATGTTTATTTTGGTAAGAATATGTAGACAGCAGGGCATGCAACTTTGGTTCTAGCTGTAAACAAGAGTGTTAGTGTCTCGGAGGCTGCTTCTACAATAATCACAAAAGACAATGACTGTCATTTTGTATCAGAAAAGACTGAAGACTGATTTTGTGACAAGCATTATTCTTGCCTTATTTAAATTATAGTTTTTTGTTTCTTTTATGCAGTTCCATACACAAGAAGATAAACAAAAGAATTGCTGCCAAAAGCACGTGAAACACAGCTGTCCTCATTCAACATGGATAAAAACATAGGGAAGTGAGTCATAAATTCTGAAGTATCATGATTTGTCAAACATAACCAAATTGTGTACTTTAACTTATTCTCTGTTTTCATGAAATATATGGCTACATTAGTATGAAAAAGAAACTCTTTGATAATTTCTCATGAAATTATACTAGTCAAAGAGATGTAACTGCAGAAAGAAAAGATTTGTGTCAAATCTTGATCACCTCCCTTAGGTACTGGTTCTAAAGTGTTTGGGAAAGATTCACCCAAAGCAGCACAGAACGAAATCTCAGCTGCATATGGTACTGCTAAGTTATTTACTGATTATATAATTTTGATCAGATTTTGTCTTCTGCAGCTTGTGAAACTGCTAAGGACAAAATGTGCAATCATATGCAAGTTACATTCTTGCATCAACATAATATTCTGTTTCTTGGATTTTGTGCAGTAGTATCCATTAATAATATTAATTTTTATTGGCTTTGTAGGAGAGCTGTAGCTACTTCACAGAACCTATATAAACATCATGAACCTGAATCATGTACTACGAGTACACAATCATGCATTGTACTTGAGCAATGTTTCAAGCCTTTTCATATCTTACTTATGCTGGTTATTTTAGATTACCTGTTTTAGACATTTTTGGTTTGATAACTGATTCAGCATTAAATTAATTAATTAATATTTTTTGTTCAATAATTATAAGTTAGAAGACACTATAGAAAATGTTCTTTTTTGCAAATACTGAAAACAGGTTGATATTCAAGTTAATAACGAGAATATTTTAAAAATAATCTTAAGGTATTGTACTAGTTAAATGAGTTAATTGTTGAAAAGTAAAAGTATTTTGTTGTGGTCAATTTATATGCAGTTTGAAAGCTAATTTTTTTATGTGTGCTACAGGATCATTGTAATATACACACACCTACAACAAATCACAAAATCAAATCTCTTGTACTAGCCTGAGGTGAAAAGAAATGTTGTACCTAGTCAAGTACAAAGAAATGTTGTACCTAGTCAAGTACAAAGAAATGTACCTAGTCTACTCAAGTAAAAAGAAGTGTTGTACCTAGTCAAGTACAAAGAAATGTACCTAGTCTACTCAAGTAAAAAGAAGTGTTGTACCTAGTCAAGTACAAAGAAATGTACCTAGTCTACTCAAGTACAAAGAAATGTTGTACCTAGTCAAGTACAAAGAAATGTACCTAGTCTACTCAAGTAAAAAGAAGTGTTGTACCTAGTCAAGTACAAAGAAATGTACCTAGTCTACTCAAGTAAAAAGAAGTGTTGTACCTAGTCAAGTACAAAGAAATGTACCTAGTCTACTCAAGTAAAAAGAAGTGTTGTACCTAGTCTACTCAAGTAAAAAGAAATGTTATACCTAGTCTGTCCAGGAATTTGTGCATATATTTAGTCAGCTTCAGAATGTTGTGTTGTTTGTGGCTGGCTTACATAGGTATGTGAACTACACTACCACCATTTTGTGGTACGTGTGTGTAACCCTAGTCAAATGCTGTGCTAATGCATTTTTGAAAATGAACACTGTATGTTGTATCTTGTATCACTTCATTGTTATTCCTGGATCTGATTTACCCATAGGTATTTTTTTCTCAGTAGTCGTGCTTGGTGCCAGCTGTAGCTCATTTGTTGGGGAAAGGGTTATACTGCTTTGTGTATGACTGGTGTGTGCTGGGGGGAGGGGGAGATACAAGGTATTGTACTAGTTAAATGAGTTAATTGTTGAAAAGTAAAAGTATTTTGTTGTGGTCAATTTATATGCAGTTTGAAAGCTAATTTTTTTATGTGTGCTACAGGATCATTGTAATATACACACACCTACAACAAATCACAAAATCAAATCTCTTGTACTAGCCTGAGGTGACCTAACTATATCCATTATATTAATTGTTGCTGGGAATGTGTGTGTTGGTGGGTGTATGCGAGGGAGAGGAAAAAAAATTATTTCAACATGTATACGTCATCTCCTTTTATATCATGTCTATGTATTTTTTATATCATGTACAGTGGTATCTTGAGATACGAGCTGCTCGGGCGCTTGGATCGCATCACAGGATCGTCACGGCGCCGTCTCGTTCTTTCTTGCATGTTACCCACAGAGTTAAGTCATATCTCGTGTTTTATGCGTGTTCGCAGTTTTAACTAACTTTTTTGTGTACTACGATGGGGCCAAAGAAACTGAATGAAAAGGACAGTGGTGTAAAGAAGGAGAAAATGATGGCGATAGAAAAGAAGAAAGAAATAATAGAAAAACATGAGCGTGGTGTACGAGTGATGGATCTTGCCAAGATGTATGACCGTAGTATATCGACAATTTGCGCTATCCTTAAACAAAAGGATGCCATCAAAGGTGCAAATCCAGCGAAAGGAACTAAAATTCTGTCCTAATTATGGACAAATATTCATGAAGAAATGGAGAAGCTTTGGCTGTTGTGGGTGAAAGACAAAGAGCTGGCAAGAGATACAGTGATGGACACGGTAATATGCGAAAAGGTACGCAGCATTTACGGCGACCTGAAGAATAAAGAACTAAATATCAATTACATTCCTATTTCAGATATTTTTGTTTATTAGTAATGTGTATATGTGTGTGTTTCTATATTAAAATATGTACTTTTCCCCAAATTTGCGATACTTTGGAGATTTTTCTCGGGGCTAGAATGGATTAATTCTGTTTCAGTTATTTTAAATGGGAATAATTCATTTGAGTTATGAGCTAATTGAGTTATGAGCTCGGTCACAGAACGAATTAAACTCGTATCTCAAGGTACCACTGTATATGTATTATCTCTTTATATCATGTATGTATTATTGCTAATATGAGCACTATTTGGAATTGCCCTTGGGGATAAATAAAGTGGTATTGTATTGTAATGAGCCCATGCAGAAAAAAGGAGAAGGGAATTGTAGTTGCTGTCCATTCATCAGACTCTGCGACTTTCTGTTGTGAGAAGGACATGTTATTTGAAGATCAGTATAGGAGCTGTGCACTTTTTAACTCATTTTTTTCTTGGTCAAACCAATGTCCTGAAATAGGAGATAAGAAGGAGTAGCAGGAAGTGCATTTATTTCACTGAATGATAGGAACAGACTTTTAGCATTCTGTTGTTTACAGATGATTGTCCACTGGACCTTCATACAATTCCCTCTGTCAACTGCACTGTTAAAATTTCACTTAGTTCATTTCAGCTGCTTCGGTCAATGTGATTGTAAAATCAAGACACCATTACACTTGATTTCTGCAGCTCTCGGACATCATCTAACTGCATTGTTCTATAATTATGATGCAATCACTCAAAGATGTAAGACAAAAAACACCATTCAAAACAATGTAGGACCTACAGCAAATCATTATGTGTGGATTTAGTCATTTAAATCTAAGACCTTGCCACCTAGTTTGATGCTTAGCAACATTTATTTGGGTTCTTTTCTTCTTCTTATTCCATTTCGCCCCCAGTGGAGCATAGGGCTGCAACTACACCACGCCAGCGAACCCGGTTCTGGGCCTCCCTCCCCAGTTGGGTCCATGTCATTCCAGCTGCCTCCGCCTCGCCGTGGACCGATCTTCTCCACGTCTGTCTGGGTCTCCCAACCCTGCGTCTCCCCTGTGGGTTCCAGTCCAGAGCTTGTCGTGTTAGATTTTCGGCCGGCTTTCGCAGGGTGTGGCCGATCCAGCCCCACTTTCGCTTCTTGATGTCTTGGCTGGCAGGTTTCTGGTTGGCTCTCTCCCACAGGTATGCATTGGAGATTCTCTCGGGCCATCTGATGTTGAAAATGTGCCGCAGACATCTGTTTATGAATGTTTGAATCTTCCTGGTGATGTTGTTTGTTACACGCCATGTCTCAGACCCATATAGAAGGACAGATTTTACGTTCGTATGAAAGATGCGGATATTGGTATGTTGAGATAGTGCCTTGGAATTCCAGATGGGTCGCAGGATGTGGAATGCTTGCCTGGCTTTATTTATTCTGCTTCTTACATCTTCATCAGCACCTCCATCTTTGGTGACTATGCTGCCTAGGTAGGTGAAGCGGTCAGTCTCTGTGATACATTCCCCGTGTAGTTGAAGTGGGGCTTCTTGCTTGTTGTTGATCCGCATTACCTCTGTCTTCTTGATGTTGATTGTCAGGCCAGTTGTCGCTGCTTCTTCTGAGAGCCGAGTGAGCTTTGTCTGTGCATGTTGTTGCTTGTGGGACAGCAGGCTGATGTCGTCTGCAAAGTCGAGATCTTCAAGTTGCATGGCAAAGGTCCATTGAATGCCTGTGTTGCTGTTAGAGGTTGTTCTTCTCATGATCCAGTCTATGACGATCAGGAAGATTGTCGGCGAGAGCATGCAACCTTGCCTTACTCCAGTCCTCACTGCAAAGGGGTCCGTCAGCTTCCCATTGTGGATCACCTGGCATGTCGAGTCCTCATACAGCTGTTGGATGATGGCAATGAACTTTGGTGCTGCATCAACTTCCAGATGGTCTCTCTGTCTACGGAGTCAAATGCCTTCTCAAAGTCCACAAATGTCATGTATAGTGGGAACTGCCATTCGATGGACTGTTCAATAATGATTCGCAGTGTAGCAATATGGTCTGTGCATGATCTACCCTGCCGAAAGCCTGCCTGTTCTTGCCGCAGTCTCTTGTCTAGGGCATTCTTCAGTCTGTCCAGCATGATTCTGGTCAGCACCTTGCTGGGAATGGACAGTAGCATAATCCCACGCCAGTTGCTGCACTGGGTAAGGTCACCTTTCTTGGGTAGCTTTACCAGATAGCCAAGTTTCCAGTCTGCTGGAACTTGCTCCTGCGTCCAAATTTTCTGCAGCAGGGGGTGTAGCATCTCTGCTGCGGCTGTTGGATCCGCCTTGAGTGCCTCTGCAGGAATGCCATCTGGGCCTGTAGCCTTACCAGTTTTCAGAGACTTGATGGCTTTGATGATTTCTGCCTTGGTTGGTGGGTTGGTGTTCACCTGGAGTTGCTCGGTGACTGGGGCAATGTCCAAAATTGTTGCTGGTGGTGGCCGGTTCAGTATTTCTTTAAAATGTTCTGCCCAGCGAGATCTTTGTTCTGCATCCCCAGTAATGACGTTGCCATTTTTATTTTTTACTGGCCTGCATGCATTGATGTTTTTCCGTCCTGACAGAGTTCTTGTAATTTCGTATAGTCTTTTCATGTTATTTTGCCCAGCTGCTTGTTCTGCCTCTTCTGTCATCCTGTGTGCGAACTGTCTCTTGTCGCCTCTTGCACTCTTCTTCACTTCTCGGTTCATCTCCCAGTACTTTGCTCTGAGCTCTTCTTTTTCCTGCTGGTCTTGACACTGGCTGATCTTCTGCTTCAGCTCTTTCCTTTCCTCTATCTTTTTCCAGGTCCCTATGCTCAGCCATTCCTTGTGTTGTTTCTGTTTCTTTCCCAGAACCCGTTTGCAGGCGGCCTTCCAGGTCTCCTGTAATCCTGTCCAGTGGTTGGCCACTGTTTCTTCAAAGAGTCTCTCCAGTGCCTCAAACCTGTTTTTGACTTCACAGTTGAACTCTTCTTGCTTCCTGCGATCTCTAAGAAACTGCACGTGAATTTGTGGTGTGGTCTGTCTGATGACTCATGGAAGGACCTCAGCTTTATCTTCAAAGTTGCTACAAGCAGGTGGTGGTCTGAGGCTGCATCTGCACCACGCCTTACCCTGACATCCAGCAGACTTCTTCTAAACTGTCGATTAATGGTGATGTGATCGATCTGGTTTTCTGTCTTTCCATCTGGTGAAGTCCAGGTGGTCTTGTGGATGGTTTTGTGAGGAAAGACTGTGCCTCCGATTACAAGGTCATTAAACAAGCAGAAGTCTGTAAACAGCTCACCATTCTCATTGCAGTTGCCCACACCGTGCTTTCCCATTATGTGTTCTTTGTCCGTGTTTTCATCTCCAACTTTGGCATTCATGTCGCCCATGATGATCTTCAGGTCTCGTCTTGGAGTACGATCAACCAGCGCTTGTAGGGAGTTGTAAAAGTCCTCCTTCTCCTCTTCTTTTGCTGCGTTGGTAGGTGCATAGCACTGGATGATGGTCATCTTTCTTCCTTTGGAGTTGAACCGAGCTGCCATGAGTCGTGGCGAAACTGGTTCCCATGATATTAGTGCCCTTGCAGCCTCCTGTGTCATCAGTACTGCTACTCCTTGTGAGTGGTCATGGTCAGGGTCTTCATGTCCAGAGTAGATGATAGTCTCTCCTGACGAGAGTCTGGTCTGACCGCTACCATTCCATCTGGTCTCGCACAGGCCAAGGAGCTTGATGCCATAGTTCTTCATCTCCTGTGCTACCTGAGCTGATTTCCCTCTCGTATAGGGTTCTGATGTTCCAGGTCCCTATCCTGGTTTTTGCCTTGGCCGTAAGAAGATAGGTCGGCGAGCTGACTTCCCGAAGGCTTTCGCCAGCACGCGTCATAGGCCCCTCCAAAGAGGGATCTTCCCGTCCAGGCTTTCGTTGTGGTAGTGTTGTAGTTGTAGTTTCTGTAGCAAGGGTTGTTTTACAGGGTGGGGTTGCTAACCCCACGCCCAACCCTCCTCCTTCATCCGGGCTTGGGACCGGCAGGTTACCCGGGGGGTTTCCAGGCGGAGTTTTGGGTTCTTTTGGAGTGACATATTTTCTTTTTTTAATATTTTAAGCATTTGGGTAAAGATCATGCTGCTTTTGGTAAGATCGCTACTCCATAGTTGTTTGAAAAATTTATTAAGACATTATTTCAGTATTTTGAATGCCATGACTCTCTCTCCATACAGTGGAGATGGTACATGCTTTCTGGTCTGGACTTAAAACCAGTCTCTTTTGGAAATACTGTAATTGGTTTACCCTGAATGTTACTTTCTCCACCTTCTCCATTCTGTGTTCTTTCATGTTCCTAGCAATATTCGCCATACATATGTGTTTGTATATTTGCCTGATTGTTCTGCCCTTCTCTGTCATATGGCATTACTGCCTACTGCCCGGTGAATGAATGAGATTTGTTACCTTTTTTTAAAAAAACTTTTTGATTTTACATCCTTCAGGTTTTAGATGCAAGCTGTGCCTTATGTTTATAATTCTTTCAGCACTGCCTGTAATGTTTAAAGTTTGTATGTTTTCATGTTTTGTATGTAGGCAGAAAGGGTATGAAAGAAGGAATTTCATATCCAGTCTACAAGATTTAAGAAAATGTTGTGTCTAGTCAAGAAGGAAGAAATGTACCTAGTCTACTCAAGTAAAAAGAAATGTTGTACCTAGTCAAGTACAAAGAAATGTTGTACCTAGTCAAGTACAAAGAAATGTATCTAGTCTACTCAAGTAAAAAGAAGTGTTGTACCTAGTCAAGTACAAAGAAATGTACCTAGTCTACTCAAGTAAAAAGAAGTGTTGTACCTAGTCTACTCAAGTAAAAAGAAATGTTATTCCTAGTCTGTCCAGGAATTTGTGCATATATTTAGTCAGCTTCAGAATGTTGTGTTGTTTGTGGCTGGCTTACATAGGTATGTGAACTACACTACCACCATTTTGTGGTACGTGTGTGTAACCCTAGTCAAATGCTGTGCTAATGCATTTTTGAAAATGAACACTGTATGTTGTATCTTGTATCACTTCATTATTATTCCTGGATCTGATTTACCCATAGGTATTTTTTTCTCAGTAGTCGTGCTTGGTGCCAGCTGTAGCTCATTTGTTGGGGAAAGGGTTATACTGCTTTGTGTATGACTGGTGTGTGCTGGGGGGAGGGGGAGATACAGGCTTAGGAACTGGAGGGATGAAGTAGGTGGGTGACAAGGTTCTCCACAACAGCCTTTGTTAGGAAGTGGTACTTGGCCTCAATGCCTGGATCCTTTTTTTCTGTGTAAGCATGCAGTTTCCACTGCTTGCACCTGTTATAGCAGGAACTATGTACAAGTCAGTTCATGACGGTGTTGATGTTGACACGCATAAGAGTGTAGCTTATTTTAAACTGTAACCACCACAAAAAAGAATATGATCATACTCCATTTAACGATGCAGAAGTTATTTATCTGCAAATAGCATCTTACTAGTCCCTGATTTACATGCTGTCTACATTGGTGAAAGAAGTAATTTGTTCGTGGTTTTATTCTGTTTGTAGCAAGACTTTATAAAGTCGCAAGTTTGAATTTAGCCATACAATGGCTTTTAATACATGCATTTGAATTTTGATTAACAGTCATCTTTTATAGGTTTAAAAATGTGTTACCAGTATAGTTACTCTATACTCCACTCTGGTAATACCAACCAGATATAACGATCTGTACTGTGTTCTGCATTTATTTTAAACTGTCTCATTAAGTAAGGTGACATGTATTGAATGAATGCTTGCTTGCATGATATTGGAATTGTCTAAAGCATGTATAATATTTTTACTGTCTTTTATGATGTTCTATCACTATAAATTTTGTGGTAAATTCCTGCATTTTTGAAAGCTTTGGTTTCCTTGTTTCTGACACACATTCCTCTCACAAGACAATGCATTCATTTGCATACACATGCATGTGCATACACACACATACACACAAACACACATCAACATGCAGACATATTTATACTCATACCACATACACACAGAGACGCATAAACACAGAGGCATGCACACATGTTCATACTCATACCACACACATGCAGACTCCACACCCTGCAGAGCTGGAGGAGAGTACTCACTACTCATTTTAAACAAAGGGAAGATATTTGGAATAGTGGTGCAGATATTAAAAAAAAAAGAGTGCAATGACTTACTTTAAATGTTAACTAAGTTAAAATCAATTATCCAATCTGAAAAACACTTTTATGGAAACCTACGTTTACTCAGCTTATAAATATTGAAATAAAATTCTAAACACACTGCTGGCTTTAATCTGTTTTATTATTTATGTGTGAGAGGGGGATAATAACTGGATAATTGTCTCTGTCTTGGCCTAATCATGCCAGAATACATGATCATGCTAGAAAGCGAGATCACTAATCTCATGGTCAAGAACAAGTGACGGAAGCCTTTTCTCTCTGGGGATAATATGTACCAGTTGGTGGTTAAGCACAGCCACAAGACACATGACTTGATAGTGTTGGTCCATTCCAAAATGTCTGGGTCTAGAAAAGATGCTGGAATGGAAGCAAGTTATTTCTTTCAATTTCCTGCATCATAATAAAAATAATGAATGCTTTTATTTGTGAACTGCAATTGACAGAAGAGATAAGAGTCACTGTTGGAGCAGGTTTCCAGATTGGAAGAGAGATTGGTTTAGACTTTGAAGTGGTATGCAGTATCTGAACGTTGGATAGAGATAGGTAACTCCAGGGCTAAATGAGAGAAAGCATTGTCCCTAAGTTTTGTTTTGTTTTGTTTTTTTAAAACAAGGAATCATGAAAACTTGAAAGGACTATAGAGAGTGTCACTAAAACACAGGAGTGATCTGGCTGATGACTTGGGAACAAATGGTTCACAGTTTATAATGTTCATTTTTCCATCTAAACCACACATGCACCTAAGAGGTAAAGGTGGCACAAATCTGATTTGGGGTAGGGGAACCACCTACAAAGGGCATATTAAGCCTACACATAATAGGGCAGGGCCATGGAACGAAGTGTAATGATATTCGTATTGTGCAAGTCATGTGATATTTCTTGGACAATAGTTATATCTACTGTATACATCAGCTTGGGGCTTTTTTTTTTTTTTTTTGGTGGGGGATGGGTTTAAGTCATCTGCTTTTTTAAAATGACATGGAGTCAGTAGAATGTGTTGCTGTACCTGGAAGGATTTACTTTGAATAAAAATGCAACAAGATAGTTATAGCCACGGACCTTCATCTACTGGATAAGTGTCTCAGGTTTATATCCGGTGTAAGTCTCGGCTTTCCTTATCAGCGAGCCTGTGTTTCCGGTTCCGGTTTGCAGTTGCGAAGAGACACGGACCTTCATTTAATTTTAATAAAGGTCAGTGGTTTGCAGACATAAATGGATTCGAAAAAATGGACAGGTGCAAATTGTTGCATTGTTGGATGTCATACCAATAAAGTGAGATGTCGTTATCCTCAACAAAAAGTAAACATCTATGCTCGTCGCCATCATAGCTTACAATACCAACTGACCTTAGCAACGGGGGACTTCCCTATTGTCGTCTGCTAGTAAATTGTGTTGTCGTGAACTCAGTGTTACCACGGACCTTCATCTGTGGCATTTATTAAATTAATTCTTAAAGTACAGGCTTTTTGTAAGAGAATAATCTATATAATTATTTCCAAAATATCAAAAACAATGCTTTTTAAAAAATTGTTAGTGGTAGAGCAAGTCATAGCATCTGTTGTGACGATGTTTTTATATGATAAAATTGACGATAAACCCACATGCGTTTTCTATAAACAACCAAAATACATTTTACAGAAAATAATAATGTTGAATTAGCAATCAGTCTTCTTTAACAAGGTTATTATGACAGAAAAGCTTAATTACTTCTAAAATTTCTTCGACGTTAGGAAAACCCGCCATTTTGAAATCGGAAACGAAGTGAAAACCTAATGTTTGTAGGGTTTGTTACAATTGGTCACTCCTATGATAGCGCAAAGAGGCAACGAATGAGAGACACTCATCCAGTAGATGAAGGTCCGTGGTTCTAGCTTTAGGACTAGTGTCATGATAACGAAAGGGACATAACTTATGTATTATGTGCATTGCATAATCTTGCTGGGCCTTAGACCTAAGAAAACACAACAACACAAATATAACATAAAGCTCTAGTGTTAACTTCTGTCTGTAAGCACTAAGTAAGAAAAAGTAGCAGCAAGAGAACACATCAGCTAAGGTACATATATCAAATAATGAACTCTTCTTTTATATATGTATATAAAAGTAAGCATACATGTATATGCTCTTCTTTTAACTGCTTCACAGAGGCATCAACTTATAATTGTTTCACAAACAGTTTTTACATGGCCTGAACATTGTTAAGCACAACCCAAACAGCTACTGAAGAAAAAAAATGTGGCTAAACATCCATGCATCTGTCACAAGAAATTACTGTAACATCACCTGAATATCCTTTAACATAATGATGCTTAAGGAAGAACGTGGTAGCTGAAAATATAGTTGTGGGGCCATCCATCAGGCTGAAAGTATATCTCAGTCGGATGTCATTATATTTTTTAACCACACAAAGTTTTCTGCCACTGGCCTGTTCTATGCGTGCATTCTCCATAACAAGAAGGAAGTGAAAATCAAAACATGCATACCAAAGAAAAAATGCAGCAAACAGAAATTGCACTTTGCAAACTTAGCATTCATAATCACTCTCTTTACCCACTGTCACTAATTAGTTCATTAAAAGAATTGCTTTTGGATTGCTAGGAGGAAGAAATTAAATTAAAAGACCAACAGGATGGCAGTAGGGATAACGTAGATCGCCAGTACTCGCAGTATTCCTGATGCTTTGATGAACGGAAGAGGTCGTCTTCCATTTGGGCGGTGCTTGAAACATCTATCCAGAATGATATGCTGTGGTCACTGTAGACATTTCGCAACGGGTTCTGGTGGAGGTTCCCAGCTATGGGTGTCTGGTGATACAGGAAACGCCTGATTCTGGCAAAGGAGTAGCTTGGCATCTCTGACAAGATTGTTATCACAAGTACATGCGTGGGTCAGGCTGGCGAGGCAGTGGCTGTAAAGAAGGCGGCATCTATTGGAAGTCCAGAAGCACATATATAGCATCTGCTACCTCTTCTCTTATTCCCCAACCAAAACCCCGTAATCTTATGAAACTACTCAGCATTCAGGTCATCCGGTAAACTTCCCCATACAAATATCTTACGTGTTGAATAATCTTTAGATAAATACTATCTACAAATTCAACACACAATATTTATTACATGAAACCACACTCCACGAACAATTGAAAATTACATAACTATACTATACTAAATGAAAATCTTAGCTCAAAATTGCACTAAAAAGTTAATATATAACGATTAGCATAAATAAGGGTTTTGATAACGTACTATATATAACATTCATTTGAAAAAACATAGATGATGGCTGGTTCATTTCACATTTCGGAAATGGACCGTGGACCCACTTAATGACTCATGATGTGGTTAACTAGCTGCGATGTCTGCTACTTCTTTGCACCAAGGGAGCGGCATGCGGAAGGGAAACCCAAGCTTTTTGCTGCAGCAAATCCTGTTGCGCAAAGATTTTTTACTCGATCGTAGTCTATTGAGCAAAAGTTTATCACGTAGACAACACGAACTTCCTGCAGGAAAAAAAAAAACTCGCGTTAACGCATTTTAGTCAAGGGCTAGACACTAGGAGTTCAGGGAGGTTTTGAGGCCGTCAGCAACTATATGACAACAAAAAGGGGAAGAAGAATATGTGTTTGTACAGCGCAGTATTCTGGCCAACAGGCAACTCATTAATGCGATGTACAGTTTCCGGTAACGATGAGGTAAAGCGAATAGCAATGTGAAGATGTGAAGACTAGTTGCGTTCTGAATTCTCTCATAGTGAAAGTAGCCCGTCCTGTGAACAGATGCCACTTACAAAGAAATTACAATAAACCCGGTATCTCAATCTAGGATATGACCCGATCCTCCGGCGTACACTATGTTGAATAAAGTCTCCCTCGCTCTCTTGCACTCTTCATGTAATTAAATTCGATAATTAATTTTGTGCGATTTCATCCATTTTATGTAACACGATGTGGTTTTTGAACGATGTGAAAAGAGCTTACGGGAACATCGGGTACGTGTTTCGCTGTGAATGTGGGAGGATGGATAGCCTGCCCAGGCCAAGCAGACGGCAACGATCTGAAAGATAAAATTAAATAATAAATAATATAATTACATAGGCATTATATAAAGGGAAACTACTAGAATGAGATTAAGTTTACACATAGAACCACTACATCACCCGTGTTTTTTCTTTTATCGACATGTCTAAGATGAATTGGCTAGCCTGAGTTTTATTTGTAAAATTTAGATTAAGGCACGCTGATTTACTTTCAGTTTAAACAAGTTGTGTTACTACACCGACAGTCTGAAAAACTATTAAAACAAAGTATTCCTATCATTTTTACAAGACCCAGAAAACATATTTTTGACTCTTGCTGCTTCCTTTAATTTTACCCATCAAGGCGGACAGCCCTTTAGTTTCACGTCCGGATTTGATCGAGTTCCGCAGTCTGACCAGCCCACGAGCACGAATCATCTAGTGAGTCACCGATAAACCACAAATCAAAGCTGTTAGGAAGTTTTAACACAAAAGTCACGACTGTCGCGCTCATGCTGAGCTGCACATCAACTTCTGTATCTTCTCTTTGTCCTACATCCAGCACCATTCCACCTACTGTGTCTTTCTGCCTCTGTCTGTTTGTCCGTTTAAGGATGTCTGGCTTTCTCTCTCTCTCGTTCATTTTGTCTAAATCGGAAGTAGCTATGACGAAAAAAATCAGGTCATAAATCATGGTGCATCATTAAATTTAATAACACGAATATCCGGAATCTAGATGCATCTGACCTGTCATAAGTCAAACCTCTGTTGCCATGCCGCAGTCTGGCCAAAGGCTAATATTTTCTGTCTTGTAGGACTGGAATCGTGCAAATTTGTCGTGCAACATTAGCAAGGATCAAGTAATGTTAAACATCATTGCATCGCCATCAGATGAAGCAGAAAGCAAGAAAGAAAGTGTACAAAAAATAGCTAACTCTCAGTCCACGCTCTAGACATTGGAAAAATAAAGGTTGGTATTGAAGACACTAGAAACTTGAAGGTCGCTATTCTTAGGGCTAGAAATACGTTCGTTTTGCCACTTCCTGTTTTCTCGACAAATCCAGGTGTGCTTAAGAGAAAAATGTTAAAATAAAATCTATCATGCCTCTTTGTCATAAAATACCACCGGAATATGTTTTAATTACAGAATTAAGAATAGCATTTCCTTGATTCAATTTATTGCAAATAAAAACATCTTTTTTAATCTTTTTCAGGAAAATATTGAGCCTGCCAATGGTAACATTATAATATTACACAAGACATCAACACAGGCTGACATGAACCTAATTTACTGAGCATTAAAACGATGAAAAAAATTTAAGAAACCAAGAAGAAAAAGAAAACATAGTACAGTCGGACTTCGCTAAGTCGAACTCAAAGGGACCCCCCAAAAAAAAATTCGACTTACGGAGTTAGAGAAAACGGCGTAGGAAGCGCAAGTTAAATCAAAGACAAATCTTTAGAGAAAAAGTCGTTTGGCGTCGATGTGCTGATGCATCTCCCTTGACAATCTTCTCGGCCCCTTCAATGGACCGAAACATTCTCCTCAAGATCCGGCGTAGATTGAAAAATCTGCGCAGTATGTCAATAGTCTGCCTCGCTTTTCGACTGGGTACAGGCTGAGTATCGACATTGTTGTTGTCTTTTTCGTCATCACCACTCTCATTTATCTTTTGTTCCTCATTTACCACCTCAGCATAATGTCAGCGTCCATTAGTTCTCCACAAGCATTCACCCCACTGTCAAATTCGAATAAGTATTGAAAGGACACTTTTTTATTGGCGCCAGTAGCTGTCATAACCGTGGACCATTATTGCGTCGTCTGTTTCCATTGGCATTCCCTCCAAGTGTTCTTCTGAATCATCAACGGTTTGATGTCCAAAACCTTTTTTGAAGCATTTCTTGATTGTTTTCTCCGGAACTTTATCTCAAGCTTTCCAGAACATTCGCATTTGCTTATAGCTAGCCAATTCCAAGTGGGCGTTTCTGTTCTATATCCCGTATCTATTTTCTCACAGCGAAATTGCGGTATCGCAACTTGAAACTGTTAATGATGCCCTGGTGAAGGTTGAAGATTAGATGTCATGTTCGGCGACAAAGAGTCAGAGCCCCAGAGGGACGCAGATTAGTTCTCCTTCTTCCAGACACTCCTTGCTTTTGTCCAGATCGTTGTTGGTCTCGCAATAGACGTCTTATCCGAAGAGACGTTTAACCCCTTGTGCAATGCATAAGAATTTGCATCCGTTTTCTTGGTTTTCCAGGACACGTGTTTTGAAATGTAGCCCCAGAATAATAGCCCAAAGGCCTTAGAAAATCTGACTAACGGTGGATAGGAACCGAAAAGTCTTCGAAATGAGATCTACAATACATTGATGTTAAGGGAATTCGGCTGGGGAAGAACGAGTAATTCGACATAGGGAGGTTTTCGACTTAGGGAAGGTCGATTTAGCGAGGTCCAACTGTATTAAAATGTAACCAGCGCTCAAAACTTAAAAAGTCAGTAAGTTATTTAAATATCCAAATTTGAAAAGCTAAAAGGAAAAAAAATCAAATTACGTAAATTATACGATAATTATACATACGTTTGATCATGGAGTGTAAGTTGTTTTCACACCTGTACAGTCGCAAAATCTGTACACTCCTTGAGCAGCACAATAAAACCATCGATTAAATTACTGCCTCGGACGCTCGAATTAAAGTTTATGGTTACCGCCTTCGTGTTTGTCACGGTGTCTGCTGTCCATTGAGGAGACAAACATATGGGCAAATAAAAAAAGTATAAGAAAAAAAAAAACAAATCGTGGTTTTGTGAGGGTGCTGGAAAAGGATGGTACACATTTTCAGTGGTGATAGTTGAATTCCTTTTTCTTAACCGCGGCATCTGCCGTTTATCCCATGAACATTAGCCGACGATGAAGCCGATTGGTAATTGACCGCTGTCAATGAGGCTCACTCGGCACGAAAGCGAGGCGCAGGGAAATATTCACACTACGGGGCTCTCACCCTCCCCCCCCCCAAGCACACACACACACACACACTCCTGCGCGCGCGAGCACAAGAATACACTCTTTAACTGATGCAATGTTTTTCTAGGTTTTTGCGTGACATACGTGTATGTCCTGTTTAGTCACAGTGTGACTAGCATAGATTGGCCAGGTCTGGATGTGAGCGTATAGATGATGTATGTTTAATTGATTTATTAGCAACATCGAAGAAAAGCCTCTGTTTAAGATAAAAAAAATTCAAGGGTAGGCTAAATGAAACAAAAGTGCTATCCATAGGTGCAAAGGAAAGGACAGAAGTGATTTCGAGAAGGTAAGTGCGTTTTTATGTTTACATGCAGGTGTGTGTGGGCCAGTGGGGGGATGTGTGTGTGTGTGTGTGTGTATTGAAATTTAAAAAAAGTAAAGAGGCAGCACGTGTGACATGATGGAGCTAAAAGTTTAGATGAAAATTCTCCTTGAACTTTAGTGCTTTTCCCTGGAATCAGAAAGAGGAACAGACTAACAGACCATAGGGTTTTGTGATCAGCGACTAACCATTGGTCAGGTCACTATCTTTTTATACCTTATCTATCAATCTATGTATTACAAATTCTAAGAACATGATCGGATCCAGACTCACACTGAACCAAGAGAGTCACGCTCCTGTTGACCTCTGCATCTGCCGCCTGACACGTGAAGACACCCGTGTGGTTGCAGGTGACTGGAGTCAGGTCATAGGTCAGATTATTCTTGCTGCTGCTGTATGTTTCCATCATCACCTGCTGTCTCTTGCTGTGTAGAAGGCGGACTGCTCTGGGCGGGTTGCCGTTAATCCAAGAACATGTCAGCCGTAGCATCTCGCCCTTCTGAACTATTTTCGTTGGGAATTTAGATGCACCAGTAAAAGTCAGGCTGGTTATGGTGGGCGGATCTGTTTGTAGGAAAGGAGAGAGGAGCTTTACGCTAACACGTTGATGACAACCTGCAATGCTAGTTAAATAGCGATACTAGTTCATTGTGGAAGGCTTTGGAGAGACAAGCATAGTTTTGCGAGACGAGTCGTATATATTTATATATACTCGTTTATAGTTTGTGAAATACTACGTTTTAAATACGTGCTAGTCTGTGACATAATGTGAACATGGTGTAAGATGAAAGTAGTCATTGAGAAATTGTGAGATAATCCTAGATATAAATCAATTTTGATCGGTTCTAAGCAGTTAATTTGATAAACGACAAACTTAATGCATTTACCATCGTGACAAAGATGCTTTTATCCATTGTGATAAATACATCATAAATGACATGGTGTTTTATTTTGATGGCTTATGTTTATCTCATAGGATGAACAATTTAAAATATGAATGGATATAATGATGCATTTTTCAAATAGAGAAGGACGGAACAATGAGTAATGCATTATTGATAATACTTTCTGCCTTTCTCATCTGGTCTTGCCGACAACTTTTAAAAATTTCTGATAGGCAATGTATACACTTCTTTTGACCACACGCCTGATGGAGATCATCTTAAGCATAGTGATCGTCCCAATAGAAGTAATAATTAAACTAAACAAGTGTTGTATATCTGTATTGTACCCGTCAAGAAGCCAGAACAATCGGTTTCAGAAATACAAACAACGAATTAAGGTAATTTGTAGATGGGTCATGGTACCGAGAAGCTATAATTTAATAGCTTTTTTTACTTTACATTCAGTTCAGTATGTTGATCTTTCCTTCCATCTGTCTCTTTGTCTCAGTTTATCTTCCTATCTTTGTCAATCTGTCTAAATCTCTCTGTGTCTATTTACCAATTTAGCATGTATTCACACACACACACACACACACACACACACACACACACACACACACACACTCTTCCTATATTTTTCTCTCCTTAAAATCTACACACGTGAGGAAGTTCCAAAGCAATAATAAATTCAGCACTCAATATAGTGCAAGAAGTCTGTGAAAGGAAGAATAATTGTGCTCTTTGCAAAGAATTAAACTACATAAAGACGATAGTAAGTTACTTTAAAAGGTCCACTCACAGGTCGTGATGGACACTATGACATTCATTATGAAACCGGAACAAATCATAAATCTACCCTAAATCTTAACAGTAACAAAAACCCGTTTAAATCTGATTTCTGATCCAAAACCCAATCCTAACCAAAACCACAATTCTGGCCCCGTTTTTAAGTTTGTAAACAGTGTCTCGGCATCATGGACTCTCCTAAAGTTGTACTGACGACAGTTTTGCAAAGTTCGCGAGAGTAGTGACTTTAGATAAGATGAAGGCAGAACTTTGATATGGGGGAGCTCGTGACGTCATAGGCCGGACTATGTTATTTTGTCAGAGGTTTGGGGTTAGGGTAAGTGATAGGGTTTGGGGTAGGGTTAGGGTTAGGTTTAGTTTATTATGCATATTTGGGCAATTGAGTGGAGCGAGCAGACGACAAATGCCGCGAGCCATTTTTGTTATGGCCGTCGCGAGTTCCCCCATATCAAAGCTGCACCAAGATGAATGCCAAAGGCACTATATACAATTGATAACTTACAGGTGACGTTAAGCCGTATGTTGGTCTCAACAACAGCTTGTCTCTGTGTCCTCCACGTCAACATGGCTTTGTCATCCTGACGAGACACGGTTTTGGTAAATAGGACAGTGTCGGCTTCAGGTGGAGCTACACAATTCCCCTTTTCGTCCGTTGTAAATGAAGCGGTACTTGTATAGTAAAACAATACACACAAGACTTTTCCCTTCTGATTCATACTCGAATCATTGCGAATTTCTAACGTGATACTAAAATAACCGGTAACGCCATCAAGGTCGGCAACTCCAAACCTTATGCGTATCTCGGAGTTCTCCGCCGCTGTAATGACGCCATCTTTGATGTCGGGAAACGTTAACCGTAGAGCTGCACAAACAAAACGTATTTACGTGCATGCCTTTTTTAAAGCTCACATCGCATGTATTCTAAGCTACCCATCACATGTTAACTTCCTAAATCAGTGAACCTCAATCTACACATCTGATTGTAGAACATCATAATAAAACACCTTACACCATTGTTCACTTCAAACGTCAGACTAGGAACAAAATAATATTTAGCAACAGTAATGTTGAAAGGTTTTCCTATGCCAATCTGTTATCCAAGGCATCGTGTGTTTTTCTGAACTATTACTAGCTTTGTTAGAAACCCACAAACCCTGCAAAATGAGCCCGTATTGAAAATATCATGTTGGCTGGATACCGTTTGACCACGGACTTGTATTACTGGACTGCTTGCAGACGATTTTTGTTTTCAGTGAAGTCATAGAACGAGGCTGGTTACGAAATATCTTCCGGTTTATTCACATTCATTGTTAAGGTTCACCGAGACTAACAGCGGAGAACTTCGCAAGAGGCTCAGCGTTGGTCTC
Organism: Marisa cornuarietis; assembly: GCA_004794655.1. Lineage (NCBI taxonomy): Eukaryota > Metazoa > Mollusca > Gastropoda > Architaenioglossa > Ampullariidae > Marisa > Marisa cornuarietis. The sequence continues at coordinate 6,930,155 of SMMW01000636.1, forward strand.
GGCAGACAGACAATAATCCACCTATACACCTCAATTGGTTTGACAAGCTCTGAATTCTCTACTAACAGACCTTAATTTTATTTCTGTAACTGACAATATGAAGTAGAAAAGTAAAAAGCTAGGTTAATTGTTGCTTTATGACCCTTTTAGAATCAAACTTATGACAGTTTCCTTGCCTTATGTACCACCTGTTCTACATGTAGCCACAATGTCTTGGTAATTAGATTATATAAGATATATTTGGTCGCCAACAAAGCAAAAAAAAAAAAAAACAAACCTGACTTTTATCGGTGCAGATTATAGAATCTCAAGCATCAAACGGAATGACTTTCTCTTTTACCAGTAAGTCTCTTATTTATTATGAGCCACTGCTGTCTTCATTTTTATTTAGATTCATTTCTATAAATCAAATTATAACAATCATTCAAGAAGAAGAAAAAAATTACAGAAAATAAAATAGCGATATTTGGAGATGTTTCTTGACTAAACTCTTGTTAATCCGGATTACTAGTGATCGAACTTCAAGAAGAACTGCAATGTGTGATAAAGCTTATGCATGTGTATGTACATTCCTATTCGTCGTTCTTAACCTGGCAAATGTGAGAGAAATTTCGACCAAGTGTGGTAATTTTGTGTCTATAGCCGTCAAGTAAAATCTTTGTCGAAATTGATCAAACAGTCGTCCGTCTTTGTCCGATTATGCCCGGCTACATCGCCTATAGAGGTAACAACCAGCGTGCTGTGTCTTCAGTAAAACGCCATCACATTCAGCACATTCTACAACCCACACACCAAATCGAAACAGACAAGGCTCGTAAAAAAAATAAGAAGTACCTGCTCCAAACTCAATCCGTAAAATCACGAGGAAGGCGACACAAGCAGAAGCACAAGGTCTGAAGTTGTTCAAACTCTTCATACTGTGGAGTTGACCAGAAATACCAATACTAGGTGCAGACTTTTCCACAAATGTAGACTCAAGTCGTCCAGCAAGGCACGGAAGGAAATGGCAACTTTGACTCGGCCTTGTCTTTTTGTGAATTTTTTTTTCACAGACTTGTTTATTTCTGCTTTCCACAATTGGGAAACACGCAAAAGGCACTCGAACGTGCGTGCGTGCGTGTGTGTGTGTGTGTGTGTGAGCGTATGTGTATGTGTCTCTATGTATGTGTGTGTGCCTGTGTATGTTCTGTGAGTTGTTTTTCTCTCTCTCTCTGTAGGTGTCAGTGTGCGTACTGTGTATATCTGTGCGTGTGTGTGTGCAAGTGCGCTTTTTTCTTTAATTTATTAGTATGACTAATTTTAGCTTATAAGCCGATGATTAGAAAATTATGATAAGCCAAAATTTATTTTTTTCAAACTCGTCATTATAGAAACCTTGTCCTTGTAAATACCATAATTATCTGAAATATTTCAGCAATGAACCCAAGGAAAAAAGCATGTGCACTTCCACGCTAACTGAGCATGACAAAATCTACTACATCTTTCCTATATTTTTCCATATTAGCAAGTCCCCCTAATACAATGTCACAGTACAGTAAAATTATTCAGAAGTGGTTCTACACGAACACTTTAGGGTCGAAGTGAGAGATCTGCAATTTATTCCACTATATGATTTCTTCCTTCTTTAGTTCTGAGGTCTATATTTCTGTCCGTGCCAAAGACAGCCAAATCTTGTCCCACATATTGTCTGAATGTACTTCGAATGTTGAAAATGAGAGATCTCCTTGTCTTTCCAGAAGAGTCTGTGCAAATTCACGGGAAAAGCCATTTACGTGACATGCATGTATACAACGAATGATATGTATACACACACTTCCTGATGCAAAGGAACAATGTGTACTATCTGTACTCAAAGTAAACACAGCGCAGTAGACAGTATCTGTCCATTGGCACAGCTAATCAGGAAGTTGATTAGCGAAAAAATCAGCGTTTAACTGTCAAGGTCGCTTAACCTCTTGTGGTAGGAAGAGTGCCGAACAAAGGGAATTGTATCTGACTGTTTACTTGGATAATTTGTTTACATTGAGGACCTCATCAGTCTTCACACCGACACGAGACAATTAATTTTGTGTGTGCACGTGTGTGTGCGTGCGTGCTTGCGTGCGCGCGCGAGTGTGTGTGTGTGTGTGTGTGTGTGTGTGTGTGTGTGTGTGTGTGGTTTGGTCTCGTCTTGTCTGCTTCTGCTTCTTCTACAAGCGATCAAAATGTGTGGCACTGATTGTACACCGCAGTGTTATGGTATTGCAATATGAAAACTTCATTTGTTACCTGACATCAACGATACACAGCTGATCTAGATCTGCGATTGATTAATGTCATGTTTGACTAATGACGCTTTAGTCCATTAAGGTTAATTTTGGGGACTTGTCAGAGGGCTGGAACTGATTAATCCGATTTCCATTATTTTAAATGTGAAAATGCGTTCGATTTACGAGCATTTCTAGTTACGAGCACGGCTCTAGAACGAATTAAATTCGTTACTCGAGGTACTGTACATTATTAACGATAACCGTATGCATAGACGGCTATCTTAACTGGATAGCAAAAAGAATAGGAAAAAACCTAAGCTAAAAAAGTTTATGACAAACGCCCATTTCTAAAACTTTTCTTCTTTTATTATCTCAAAGCGAATAATGATTTCCCCAGATAGATGAGTGATACAATTTATCTTGTTGATTTCGCAAAACAGGAATGAATAGCATGCAGATTACTATATGAAGCTGACATCGATTAACGAGGCCTGAGGGAGGAGTGTTATTAATGAGCGATTCCCTCGAGCACCGTCAGGTTATTTTCAGAAGTCACAGACTACGAAGGAAACAAATTTGTCGTCTCGCCATTTAGTGCTGCACGATACATGAAAAATTATCATACACGATAACGAGGACGACTAATACGAACATGATGAGGAAATAAAAATTGAACTACAAATCATTTTACGATCGAGTGACTCAAGATTTGATATTGTCTCCCCTTGACTAATGGGCAAAGAATGGGCCACAAATATGGTATGTAAATATTTCATTATGCAATGGTTATCGCAGTAAAAGTAAAATTTATTTTGTTTGATGCCCAGATAAAGGGAGGAACGACATTTTCATCCATGTTTCCTGATCATACGTATTAAAAATGAATTTCAAGTATATATATATATATATGTATATACTGTATACATTTAAAATACAATCACAATCACACAACGCAAAATAAAATTTCAGTCTTCAAGTAAACGCCATGAAAATTTATTTGTGTTTTGTTTTCTTTTTCGTTTGAAAATTTCAGTGAGCATAAGACAGATGTCTAAACAGAATATTTTAACAACATAAAGCATAGATTTATCATTCGTTTTCATTAAGCCCTGGAAACATTGCGTACAGTAGACAAATGATAGTCAAATGTGACCACGAAGTCGTTGATAAATAAATGTGTTCCATCACGCAAACATCACATCGCTGAGAGTGTGAAAGTCTGCTAATGCCATAAAGAGGCCAGTACAAAGAGACATCACTCGTCCTTTGAGATACCATGCAAAGTTAGGCGACGGTTGACAGAGTTGCCTCGGATTTCACGCCGACAAACGCTTTGCCGCACAGCAGTGAGTTTATGATCAGCTTTAGTTCGTGGCGCACTGACCGCAGCCTGACACTAAACACGATCGGGTCAAGGACGCAGTTGACGATGACGAATATCATCTGAGTGGTGATGATCTTGAGGTACTCGTTGCTGGTCCTGTCGCTGGGGTTCAGTGCAAGGTGAAGATAACCACCAAGAAGTGGCGTGGAACACAACAAGAAGGGCATCACCACGACAACCGTTGTTATAGCAACACGTAGGTTCATTCGGATTAACTTCACTGTAGCATCGTTGCCTACCATGGTTGGGGCGATTTTGTTGACCTGAAACAAATCAGAATAAAAGTGCCTTCATTTTTCTACCGTGAACTGTTTAGTTAATACACGTTCTTCGCAAATATCCTCGCTTTTTGTTTTATTCATAAATGTTTCGTAAACATACGTTTATCACTATTTACGATAATTAATGTCGTTGAATAGATTAGGAGTAGCTATTGATTCTCTGAAAAGTGCATCTCAGTGTCAGGGGACAGCCGCTATAACTGACTTTGTTCATCCGCTCACGGTTGTCTGTCAAACGCTGGAGCATTGCTTTTATGATGAGCTTCTGCTGAATTAAAAGTTCAATGCTTTAGAATATGAGTATAAAGTTATTATCTCGATATTTGAACCGAGATGTATTGATGTCAGTACAAATTAGTGTCTTATTATCTATTTGAAGTGTTTGAATCATCATCAATACAAAGAGTTCCTACATTTATACTACATTAGGTACATTAAGTGCCACAAGAACACGCAATGGAAATTCACAGCATATTGTACACATGTCCGGAGGTAATCCATCACATCTAAGTCTTCTATACCATCAAAATTCGTAATGTCATACATCCACTTCACTCAGTCTCATAATTTCGAGGATGTAACTGCTCTACTATGTTTTAAGTCTGAAGTAATTAGACTAAAAATAAAACTAATATAATCGCAAATTCACTTTGTGTGGTTTGTCAACGACGCTCAGAATAAAAATCACGGTTTGTTAATATTATGCTGCACTTAGTGATATAATTCCCGGGGCAGCAGGGTGCTGCGGTGTTTAAACACTGGTTAGACTCTTGAGATGGCGGTGGAATACAATTATGGACAATTATTTTCAGCTGTTGACAGTTAGTAAGAAAATCATTGACAATCATCACGTGAAATAAATGCTGACATAAAGTGATATGCCTAGTTCCATAAACGCTTAGGTTGCCACAGAAGAAGAAAGAAAAAGTTCAAAAGGTCAGGGTAAAACCTTGATGTGTTTATCACGCGCTACTCCAATCACCAGGCGAGGGTTTAATTGCGCCAGAAGCAGTCCAACGTAAAAGCAGCGAGGCGTTGATGGAAACGAGCACCATCGACACAAGAAATAACTGAAGGGTCAAGGCAACTCCCAACAACATCTCTAACACCCACAATGGGAGCAGAGATTAAAGCTGCTTTATCGGGGATATAAATAAGATGCCAGACTGTTTTACTAAATGCCGATTTACGTATTGTTGAAGAGTTCAGCATTAGCGTGCATCTGTTCTTTCCACCGTCTGTTTTTGTGTAATGTCTTGCGTTCTATTTTTATTCTTTTACCTTTTTTTGAACATTTTTTCAGTGACTTGATTTCGATTTTATGCACTTTATGTCTCGGCTCCACATATTTACCTGTCTCTTTCTATCTCATTTTCCTGTCTTACATCAAATTTCTTGTTATTCGAAACCTGATCTTTCTTTCTTTATCTTTCCTTCCTTCTCCCTGCATGAGTTTGGATAATTTGGGACCAGGTAGCTGGGTGCTTAAGGCAAAGCAGTCAGCTGAAGTGGCCATAAAATACAAAGTGTGGAGAAAGTGGCGGCCGTGGAATTGAGTTCGATGCAGACCATCAACAATCCCTTTCGAGATAAGCAGAAGCAGAGTGTCCTATGCGGTTGGCTGGATCTTCTCAAGAAGTTCAAGAGAAACATTTCCAAACTCCCAGAATCATGTTTTACAGATACACAGAGGCAAAGAAGAGGCATACAGACCCTAAAATAACAGGATAAATTATATAGAAAATGTACCAATTAAAAAAGATTATATTAAGATTATATTAAAATATATATCAAAGGAAAAATTATAGAAAACGTACCAAATAAAATGTACCAATTGAAAGGAAAAATTATATAAAATGTGCTAATTAAAAGTATAAATTACATAAAATATCACAATTTAATGTCATGAATATTCTTGAATGAAAGCACAGTTGAAGATTGCCTAAAAGACCATTTTAACCGTTTGTAATTTACAATATGATTACGCCCTAATTTTTTCTCGGTCTCTCTCTCTGTTCTTCTGTCTGTTCAGCAGTGGCCCACCAGCTTATTTACATAGGATTCGGTTGGCTGAGGTATGCTTGTTGGCTGTGTTGGTAGGTCTATGTCTTTCCACAACAAATCCATCATCTGTGTTCCTTTACCTAACATTCATTTGCATGTGATTTTTTCTTCGCCTGCTTCTGCCGCAGACAACCCACGTTTTTGGTTTAAGGAAATGTTGTTAATCTCTGTCTCTCTCTCTCTCTTGCAGACCGCCAGACACACAGGGACCTGACATCGGCGGTGAGCTCTGCTAAATATCGAATATTGCTGGCACATAAATCATAGCAGCGCGAACTTCCCTTGATGTTGCGGGAAAACAAACAACCTCATCATGCAATAAACCTCCCCACTTCGTCTGGGTAATTTAGCCTCGTGCCGGCTCGGCAACAGCTTCTGAAAAAAGGGAGAAAAACACCAGCACAAAAGGGCGATAACACGCTGGCGTGCAGCGTGGATTATCTTCTTAAAACTTGAGGTCACGTGACGGTATGACCTGCTGGTGGTAACGGCGAGAAATAATTTCTCTGCCCTTGAAAAGTTCTCGTTTGTATAGTCCCCGTAAATAAACAGAGAGAAAAACAAACATTGAGAGAAACAGAACGCCGTGTCACTCAAGTTGTCAACAAACAATTTGTCTACTACGCTTGAAGTTTACTTGATAAACAGATTGACAGATACAAATTAAACCAATTTAGAAAGAGTAACAACTGTTTGACGGAGGATAATTATTAAAGGCTGACAGCAGCTTCTCCAAGGGTGTTTGGAGTTCGCTCACCTGTCAGATACCTGGACAACACCTGACATTCGGAGAGTAAGGTAATTGATTGTTTTTCACCGTGCGGCTGCGGTCTCCAGAGGTGGACGCTGCTGCTGCAAAAAGCAGTTAAAAACCAGCAAGATTCTCCGGTCTTCCATTACAGAATTACTGCCCATGAAATTCGTTTCGACGTGTAAGCTATTGGTGATTTGCGTGCAAGAGAACTTTATCCGCCAATGTGACACAGAAAGGTAGACTAATAGGTCATTAAGAGTGTTTTGATGAGGCGCGGGATTTCAATTTTCGTCGTAGGAACAGGCAAGAAAAAAGGAAATAACGACTAAGAGCTACACATTTATGGATGAACTGACCTAGCGTGTAAAGCCAACTCACTCTTCATCTCCTTCTGTATTCTCTAGATAATTATGTCTGGCTGCTTTTCCGTGCTATAGTCTTAAATGTTGGTTTGGATTAAAACACCAATATCTCCCGCTGTTCTTTCTTTCTGTCGATATACATTATACGACATAGCACTGGACAATAAAACTTTCTTTCTGTCTTTCTTTCTTTCTTTCTTTCTTTCTTTCTTTCTTTCTTTCTTTCTTTCTTTCTTTCTTTCTTTCTTTAGTCCCAGCCACCTCAAAACCCATCACTACACCCTTACCTGTATCTTCGCGATGACAAGGATGACGACCTGGCAGATGACTATAACAATGACAGCAATGATGTTCACCACGGCGAAAATCAAGAAGGCCTCGGTGCTGGTGAAACGGCCGAAGTAACACTCCGTCACAGTGGATTCTCGCATCTCGTACGCCGCAACGGTCATGGCCAGCGGAAGCAGCCACAACAAGGTCAAGGACGCAGCCAGCGACTTCCGGGTGAGTAGCTGGGCTGCGTGCAGCGGCCGGAACATGGTGAGCACTGTGGTGACACTAAAGAAGAGGATGCTGTAGAGAGTCACCATCTCCAAATAGGACAGCGTCCCGTACCGCAGGCGGCACTCGAAGGTGAAGGTCGTCCAGATGTCTACGACTAGCGTCAGGTAGGTGAAGAAAAGTCCGATCATGGCGTCGGCCAGCGCCAGGTTGATGAGCAGCACTTTTAGCGCCATCTGCAGGGAACGTGCGCGCACCACAGCCACCACCATCACGACGTTGGCCGCCATGATGCACAGTCCCAGCGTGCACCGCAACGCCTTCACGCCCACCGACAAGCTGTAGTCGCAGATGACGCACATGTCCGTGTGGTCAGAACTCACGGGCAGGTGAGTGGACGTGTAAATAACTATGACGTCAGTTCCGTTTTTCATTGGTGGAAGTGTCTCTCCACTGAAGAGATCCTCCCAGCGGGTGGTGACGTCCATATTGACTCTTTGAAACCTAGGGACAACTGGTTTCAGGAAATTGTATTAACCTGTAAAGTGAATGAATGCTTAAATCACTCAACCAGTTAAGGAAGGAAGAAACGAAACAGTTGACGAATGATCAAGCGAAAGATGGAACAACGGATCGATTAATTGAATGAGGCCAAAAGTAAACACATGGCGTATTTTTCATCCAGACAAAACATTTTGCTGCTTTTATAGTGCTCTTTAAAACAAGCAATGTTTCCATTATTCAGAGGAAGCTGTGACAGCAACGAGAACTTTTGATCGGAAGAGTCGTTTAAAAGGTCCTTTCAAACACGGAAATACATTATTTAAACAACATTAAGGTTGTTCTTAACAGGCAATGTTAAGAAGTGTCAAACCGCGAAAGACCCATTTAAGTACGAGAAAAGGTATTCACAAATAATTCTGGATTTAACTCAGCTTTTTGAATAAAGTTCTAATGTTCCGAATATTTGCTCCAACATATTTGGTTACGTGTGACCCTCGCACGTTGCTAAACGTGAACAAACGTTCGGCAAAGTTCTCCTCTCAATGATTTCAAAGACAGGTGAGTTGAAAAAAACAACCTAAAGGTGTTAACGCAAGGACAGATGGAAATACAGTCCTCGCAAACAACCCTTAGAAAATAAAAAAAAACAAAGCACACACACACACACACACACACACACACACACACACACACACACACACACACACACACACACACACACACACACACAGAGTCTGGAATCCTTTGTCAGTATAAGCTATCCAAACATAGAAAATTGTAGGCTGACGGTTGGCTGTTTTTTGTGTTTAAGGCCGAAACCGGTGGGCTAGTGTAGCCCTATAACTAGTCCTATATATGATAAAAATCCCATGAGCAAGAGGAATCGTTTGACCGCCCGACTAAAGGTCACGCTGAAATAATTGTTGGACAACTTTTGCCGTCACCTCATCCCGCCAGTGCCAGAAGCAGACATTTTGCGCAGGCAATCTGTCTAAATAAACCAGGAACAGCCATGACCGTACATATTAAACCAGATACAGAAATAGTTTGTGGAAATTGATTAGTTAGAAAGCTTTTCCTACTTTCTCACCTGTACTGCGAGTGAGGCATACATGGTTTGGTGATTAATGCTTTAGCGGTCGTTTTCTTGCTGTCCTATGACCGCCACTCGACCTGTGCTCTGTACAAGCTTGATTTATTTGGACATGCACAGCTAGTGCGAGAATGGGATGCTTGGGAAATAAATATGCTTATGGAATTGCAACTATATGATCTTTATCAGTCGCAGAAAGAAAGAAACGAAAGACAAATGGACAAAGGAAGTAAGAAAGAAAAGAAAATAGGGAAGCAAAAAAAAAAAAAGAGAAGGAATTAAGAAGAGAAATACGAAAGGAGCATGGAAAGGAAATAATGGAAGAGGGGAAAAAGAAAGTGAAGAATGAGAACGCTAGAGAGAAACAGAAAGAAATAGTAAGAAAAGAAATACACTGAGAAATAGCTCTAGCGAGAGAGAGGAAGGAAAAATTGTGTTTTACGCCGAGCTAGCACCTAAGGCTATATGACGACAAGGCAGCCAGTCCTGTAAACAGATGTCACATGCAGAGAATGAACAGCGTGCCCGAGACGAGAGCTGAACCGAGGACAGCCAACCTTCACTGTATTGATGACAGTTGCTAACCGTTGCGCCACCTGACCGCCACGTAAGAAAGAGAGAGAGAGAGAGAGTAAATAGAAGGAACGTTTAAGGAGCAAAAATGCCAAATAGGAAACTTCTGATGGATTTTTTATGCCCACTGCATCAAAACAAGATACAATACTAATATAATACAATCAGACCGATTAAGCCCTTGTTTAACCATTTCATGCGGTTCGTGCTGAACTGTCCTCCGTCACATCCTGTTGTGTTCTGATCGGTCTGGAGTCTGTGCCCTCGTCTTCTTGGCGATAACGCTGTCAAAGACCGGGTGTAAGTTTACGCGTAGTTCGATTAAAAATATTCCTTTAAAAGGTTGCCATCGATCTGATGGTGTTCTGCATGCAAGCCGGGCATATCATTTCCGAAGAACAGATTTGTCAATTTTGATGTAATCGTTCTGACTTACTTTTTCTTCCTTTTCTTCGATTTTCTATTCTTATATAACGTGTCTCTTTGTTTCGTTTTTGTATCTGGACTACCAGTCGATGTTGAAAACGTCAGTGGACCATTTAGATGAATCGACAAATTAAAGACAACCAAACAAGGACCAGAGCTATATAAATTCCCTCATGTTTATACATTTGATGTCATATTAAGGAGATATAGCAAGAGGTCTGATGTAAAAGATTCCTTGACCTCTACTTGTGAATTTGAATGATGATGATGATGATGATGATGATGATGATGATGAAACGTATTATAATAATAAAAATGAATAATCAAGATAAGAGACCGGTATTATTAGAGGAATTAACATGAGACTGTTAATTACTTCATGTTTATACATTCACACACACGGCATTTTACAAGAGATATCACGAGACCAACACCCATGCAGCATCCTTCAACCAATCATCAACTAGTTAAGAAAGATGTAAAAAAAAAATGAGTATGAAACAAGTAAAAGTGAGCCAGGTAATACACCATAGCTATATAATAATAATGATGATAATTTACAAACAATAAGATCATATCTATTTATCTATTTCTTGTGTATTATAGACCATACGAGTGCACACACAAAAGAACAAACAAACGCGAGCACACAAATACATATACGCACACGAACACAACACACACACACACACACACACACACACACACACACACACACACACACACACACAAGCACATAAACACATACTCTCTTTTTCTTTCTCTCACACACACGCACATAGAAGCACGTGCGAGCTCACATACACAAACACGCGCACACAAACACAACAATATCTCGCACAGTTAGACACGCGTACTTACACTGGAATGCCACACGTCCCGTTGTGTCACCAACCTCTGCACCTGTCTTTGACAGCCACGGCAACAGTCACAGCGGCAGGTGTGAGAGAAGCCATCAAGTCCCGCAACAGTCACAGACGTCTGCTGACAGCCTCCATGCTGCTTCAGCAGCTGGGTGCCGGAGTCGCAATAACTCGAGCCTGCGAGCCTGCGAGCCTGCGAGAGGGACAACAGGCTGTCCAAGGAACATGAATAATTTATCAGACTCGTCACACGAGCAGATCACAAAGAGTCAGGGCTACTCTTCAGGTACCAAGCCGCTGATGACATCGCCTGCCCACACAGTAAACTCATTATGAAACATCGTCGTCCGGAGTCAGAGGTCACTCCTAGCCTTATAATCATCCAAGAGCCGCAATTACCTTTGTACTCTTCTAGAAGTTGGAGAGGAAATAATAATCCACAAAATTCCGTCTATACTATTGCCCAAATTTTTTGGATGTATTATAAGTAAGATGCTATATGTTGTTAACAACCTGTGTAAGGAGGACACGTCTATTTCAAAGCAAAGAGGAGTGTCACAGAAAGAAGATCATAACTCGACAAACACACCCTGAAGACTGTCTTGTTAATGATGTGATCTACCGACACGGATGGCTGATTTTTATTTCCCGGTGGTCGTGTAAAAGAATAAAGAAACAAATTTCAGAGGTGATTGCGAACTTTTACGATCAATGGTAATCGAAATCAGGTCATAATGTTTCGACTGATTGGACCTTAGACTCCTGCAGGCGCAGGCTGTTATAGCTGATAGATCGATGGAAAATGAAGACAAGGATTGATTTAGTGTTGTAGAGTGTGTTTGCGTTACTAATCCTTCTGCACACAGCTGTTATCAAGGAGTAATCAAGTTTGTCGTTCGTTTTAGATGCTAGACCATGGTAGAATTGTACCCTTTGCTTTCATTACTTAGAAATCTCGTTCAAGCATCTAACCACTTAATCTCCCATTGTTATTTACAAAGCAATCAGCCAGGGATCCAGACTTTTTGAAGATGACGGGGTGGTAGACGTCTTAATCACAACCTGATATCTCTTCTTTTGCTAACAGTTTTAATGTTTGAGTATTTCTGAGTCTTTCCCTTTCGACGGTCCAGAAAATATTTCCTGAACTACGCTGAGGTCAAGGACATTTCTCTTTCTACTACCATCTGGTTACCTCTTCAGTTTATGTTTATATATGTTTCATATTATTCAATATTTCATTAAAATGTTGCTGTTTTGGACAAATACTGTTATCTTGTTAATGGTGAGTTTGGCACAAAATTGATAGAATATTGTTTTGAAGTTGGATACTTAACATAATATTTGTGTCCATTCAGTTTAACTGTATTCACTGCACGCGAGGCCACTGTGTGGCAGCGCATACATACACCCACGCACGCATGCACGCATAAACGCACGGACACACACACGCACACACACACACACACACACACACACAGGCCCTGCACAGTTTTTGATTCACATGTTTCATGGGAGTAATATAACTAATAGAGGCGACAAGAAACATGAAATATTTGGACATTACAAGGGAAGAACTGTGTCAGGTTCCAACTGTTTGTATTTTTCTATAGCCCAATGCGTATTATTTTATTACTGGGACAAGATTATCAGTTATCTTAATTTACAATCTAGTCACCCTTTTATTTCTGCAAGTAAGTGCTGGTGGAGGAAGACAAAATGGCCAATTTTCGAACGGATCTTCAATTCCACCCGAGCGATAAGCTCTTTTCAACGTAAACACCACCGCAAAACGGGTAAAAAAAAAAGATACGGGTGGATCTTGTCACTGAAGAAGTCAGCTCTTGAATGGCAGCAACTGCTGTTGACTTTCGTCTCTTCCACTGACTAGAACAAGTGATCCGTTCAAGCGAGGGAGAGAAAGCACAATTGTCCGTCTGTCCTGATGATCGATCTCGTTAACAAGTATTGTGGGTCTCGTTTTCGGGATACGTAAGGTCAAAGGTTAGAATGTTTTCCTTTTTGTGCTGTCTGGAGTGCACGTATCTTAAAACACTTCAAAACAAAATGACTCAACCACTTCTGTTTATGGTTGCCAGTCCTACAGACATTCAGCAAAGAACTAGTGATAGGCAATCGTAAATATTCTACTTCTTGGTGTTAAGACTTTCTTGAGGGTACAGATGTTGCACGATCTTAAATGATCTAGCGTAGTCGTTTGTGAACTGCTTCTTGGTCTAAATATTTGTTCCCATGTTGTTTTAATCAGCCATCTGTACCCACGTTTATTTCGTTAACCATAATTTTGGACTCACGTTTATTGAATGAACCATCTTGTTCCCACATTCATTACATCACCCATCTATACTCGTGTTTGTTGAAAGCCATCTGAAGCAATCGTGTCATCCATCTGCACTCACAGTCACTACACCAACCACTTGTACTCCCGTTAGTTTCGTCAGCCATATGTACCCATCTGTACCAACGTTTATTACATCAGCCATATGTTCACATGTGTACGTTGTCATCTACTCTTACCTCGATCGAAGCAGAAATAATTTTTTAAGATATTAACTATTGTTTCAATGGTAGTACTTTTAGCAGCAATAATAAGGAATAATAAGGAAGTAGCAACACTATCATCTGTAATGTTAAAAGAAAAGAAATGCAGAAGGAGAAAACAAAAGTTAAAAAAAAGTAATCTCAGGAGGTCTAGTCGAAAATACAGACGCTGAATTGAATGAATATTACGCTTGGATACAACTGGGAATTTGCATTTTAATAAATATTGTTTGGAAACTGATGAGTAAGCGATCCGCCGGTGCTTGGCCAGAGTCTCGCCTACACAGTCTCTTTGATGGCACTTCTCTGGTGAGGTGTTTATTTGCAATTGGTTCGATCCTTACGGTGTCTTTTCCTGACATGTTTTCAACGAATTCAGTAGCTGTGAAAGGCGAGATAAAAGCTGGTTGAGATAAATGCGCAGTTTAAAAGCCCTGATGCTGTTTGTCGGAAGCTGGCTGCAAGCTGTGGCAGGGGGAAGGGACGGGTGATGGCCGACGAGTTTGCTCTTCGATGATTATCGTTCTGTTTAATTATAGACGACACAGGCTTGCCGGGAAATGGAAAACATTTTGTTGACTTCCTGCGTGCTGTTGAAGAGTGCTGTCAGACTGTTAGATTGATAAACAAAGAATATAAAAACACACAGGTCTGAAAGCAGTCAGACAGCGACAGTCGGAGGTAAAGACCGAAAATTATGCAGAAACCTGAGAGAGAGAGAGAGAGAAAGGGCTGGGAGAAAAATGCGACACGATACGATATTCTTTAATGATTTAGGTTTCTGGCCCAATTTATATGGGATACATAGAAAGACAGAGAGAGAAAGAGGGACAAAGAGGGTGACAGTGTAAAAGCATGTTATTCACCTTTAGTCTCCACCCTATACAGGGAAATAAAATTACTAGACTTTTGCTATAGTAATGGACTATTATTGTATTACTAGACTATTATTGTATTACTAGACTATTAAGGTATTAAGAAGTATTATAGGTATTAAGGTATTATATTAAGGTATGAGGTAAAGGAGACTAGAGGGGAATTGGTTTAAAAGTGATGGACACGAAGAGAAAGAGCAAACGAAAGAGGTACAGAGAGATGAAATAAATCTTGTTTTGTCTGCTGACACTGCGAGCTGATACGTGGTCAGTCGAGTGTATCCTCCCCGCCTCCTCAAGGCTTTGATGCCCAATGTGGCAGATATGCTTGTCGGTGTTTTGAAGCAAAAATTGATGACCAAGTTATACCAAGTCTTGCAAGTCATCGTCTGCTATTACGTCGTTACTGCGAGCAGTTTCTTTCCTTCTCTACAGGCCTTCACCTGAGCTTTCCCATCATCATCACATCATCACATGGTGACATGAACACAGCGGCCGAGGACCCTGAGGTTCTGGTGCGATTTGCTGTGAAAGGGGTGGATGCGTACAGAGGTCACAAGTTCCCCCAGAGTGTCGAGAACAAATCGAGAGGGAGGGTGAGATTTGTCCCGCGCCATGTTACACCATTTACATCATCATCATAAGACACCGAGCCGCCTGGAGTCACATGCCAGCATCTGTGCCGCTGATGAAGATTACCGGTGTGATACCAGAGTCTTGTCTGGAGGCTTGAAGGATCGTTACATGCAGAAAAGAGCTTACAGCTAAGCATAACATGTAACATTACACTGCACGCAAGATTTAAATATAATATACAAAATTACATTTTAGTGTAATGTTAAAGATTACACATAGTAAATAACAATAACGACCAGACCTTACACCTAATTTAAATGATATTTAATTACTAATCTTTAAAATTGCATGTAAAATGAAATAAAATATGTGATTTTGAATATAACAGATGAAATGCAATCCGTAAAACTGTTTGTTAGAAGAAATCTCTAACATGGTGTGCAAGGCTTAACTCTATTAAGAAACTGTAAATCAATCAATCAATCAATCAATCAATCAATCAATCAATCAATCAATCAATCAATCAATCAATCAATCAATCAATCAATCAATCAATCAATCAATCCTTTTCGTGCTATTTGCACATAAGGCCTCAACCAGAGCCCGCCAATGATGTCGATCGGCTGAAACCCGCTCCAGGCGACCCCATGTCCAGCCCTTTCCTTTCATCTCCCTTTCCACTGTTCTTCTCCAGGTTTCCTTTGGGCGGCCTCGTTTTCTTCGGCCGTCTGGAGTCCATCGTAGGGCGATTCTGGAGAGGTCTGCTGTCTGCTGGCGGAGCACATATCCAATCAATCGCCAACGCATTCGTTGAACCTGCGTGGTGATGGACTCGGTTTCAGTTCTTCGGTGGAGTTCTTCATTGGTGATGGTGTTTGGCCTAAAGACGTTGAGTATGCGCCGGAGGCATTTGTTTTGGAAGACGTCAAGCCTGTTACCGATGGTTTTGGTCATCTTTCATGATTCTGATCCATAAAGGAGGGTGCTGATCACATTTGACTTGAAGATTCTCAGCTTGGTCTTCTGGCTGATGTTTTTTGCCTTCCATGTGCTCCTGAGTGAGGCGAAGGCTTGGCTGGCTTTCGCCAGTCGGGCTCGAATCTCCACCTCCGCATCCCCGGTGTTGGACATCTTGGACCCAAGATAGGTAAAACTTTCAACTTCCTCAATCTCTTCTACATTTAGTTTGATGTTTTCTTGGAGTCTGGCGTTCACTCTCATGTTTTTTGTTTTCTTTGCGCTGACCTTCAAGCCAAGGTTTCCAGCTGTTTCGGAGAAGGCATTTGTTTTCTCCTGCATGTCTTGGTGGCGGTGTGACAACAGGGCAATGTCATCGGCAAAGTCCAAGTCTTCCAGCATTGTTGTTGCTGTCATAGTCATGGTCCATTTGATCCCTCTCCTCTCTCTGTCGGTGAAATTCTTCATAATCCAGTCCATGGCCAGGATGAAAAGGAACGGCGACAGAATGCAGCCCTGCTTCACCCCCGTGCTGACGTTGAAGGGGGCTGTGAGCTCCGTGTCACAGACCACCTGAGATCTGAAATCGCTGTACAGCATTTCAACGACCTGGGCTAGTTTCGCAGGGACTCTGTAATGCCTCAGAATCTTCCATAAGGACTCGCGGTGGATGCTGTCAAAAGCCTTCTCCAGGTCGATGAAGTTGATGTACAGCGGTGCGTTCCACTCATTGATCTGCTCAAGAATCTGACGCAGAGTGAAAATGAGTTCAGAGCAGGATCGCCCAGGGCGAAATCCTGCTTGCTGAGGCCGGAGGTCTTTCTCAACGGTTGCTGTCAGTCTTGACAAAACAATCCTGCTGAAGACCTTGCTGGTGATGGAAAGAAGTGTTATACCCCTCCAGTTATTGCAGTCTCCAAGATCTCCTTTCTTGGGTAACTTGAAGATGAGCCCTGTTTTCCATGCATCGGGGATCTGTCCTGGTTCCCAAACTTGCCTGAAGATTTCAGTCAACATGGGAACTGTTACATTCACATCTGCTTTCAACATCTCTGCTGTTATTCCATCTGCCCCTGGTGCTTTGCCACCTTTCATTGCCTTGATTGCTGCTGTCACTTCTTCCAGGCTTGGTGGGTCTGTGCTAATGTCAAGGTCTGTATCTGCTGGCTGGATGTCTGCGAGGGGGGTCTGGTCTGTTCAGAACCAACTCAAAATGTTCCCTCCAGCGCTGTAGTTTTTCTGCCTCTCCTTGGACAACATTTCCGTTCATGTCTTTCACTGGTACGTCACTGTTTTTGAACCTGTTGTTTAGCTGTTTATTGATTTTATACAGTGTCTTCAGGTCATTTTTTCCTGCTGCTTCTTCTGCTTCATCTGCCAGTTTCTCTATGTAGTCTCTTTTGTCGGTTTTGATCATCCTCTTTACCTCTTTGTTTATTTCTGTATATCTTTGTCTGTGTTGTTCCTTCAGACGTTCCGATCTGGTGTTGTTGATTTTCTACATGGTTGACTTTCTCTCGTCTATCCTTTTCCATGTCTGTTCTCTGATCCACTGTTCTTTCTTTTTTCGTTGGAAGCCCAGTATTTTCTCTCCTGTTTCCTGTAAGACTCGATTGAAGTCTTCTAAGGTCATCTCCTGTTGGTCCTCTAGTGCCTGGAACCTGTTCTTAACTTCCACTACAAAGGCCCGTTTGGTGGCTGGGTCTTTCAGTCTGCCGGAGTCCATTCTCTGCTGACGTGCCTGCTTTCCTCGCGATCAACGAAGCTTCAGAGAAACTGCGGCTATCACAAGAGTGTGGTCACTGGCAACGTCTGCTCCTCTGTAAGCTCTGACATCTTGAAGTATGCTCCTCCATCTTCGGTTGATGATGACATGGTCTATCTGGTTCTTTGTGATCCCGTCTGGTGATGTCCACGTTGCCTTGTGGATGTCTTTGTGTTGGAAGAGTGTGCCTCCAATCAGTAGATTGTTTTCTTCACAGAAGTCTGCCAGTCTCTCTCCGTTGTCATTGATGGTTCCAATTCCATGCTTGCCCATGATATGCTCCCTGCAGGTATTGTCACTTCCCACCTTGGCATTGAGATCGCCGGTGATGAGCAACATATCATGGGCTCGGACGCTCTCCGTGGCTGCCTGGAGCCGATCGTAAATGCATCCTTGTCTTCTGCCTCGGAGTCTTCTTATGGTGCATAGCAAACTAGCACTGTCAGCTTGGTGTACTTTGAATGGAATCTTGCTCTCAGAAGCCTGGGTCCATAAGGCTTCCATTCCACCAGAGTCTTTTCAGTTTTCCTATTGAGGAGTAGTGCTACTCCATCAGAGTGTTGATCGTCTGATCTTCCTGAGAACAAGATAGTATGTCCTGATGCTAGTCTCCTTTTCCCCGTGCCGGTCCATCTGACCTCGCTGACTCCCAGGATGTCCAAGTTGTACTTGTCAAACTCCTTGACTAGTTAGGGCAACCTGCCAGTCTGATACAAGGTCTGGACGTTCCAGCACCCCACCCTCAACTTCTGCTTCGGCTTAAGTAAATCCACCATCGGGGCGCCAGCTCCCTCTCGGGTTTGACTGTCGTCCGTCATAAGTCCAGTTACCTGGTGTGTTTCATTACCTTCGCCATCCGTAATGAGTACTCTGGTTTTGGTTTCTGTAACGTGCATTTTTTTACATGGTGGGGTTGTTAGCCTTACCACAACTTAATTTACCTCTAGGTGAGGTGTCCACCTTAGTCGCCTCTTACGACATGCCTGGCTGGACAGCAGGGTCCCTATTCTTACAATGCTCGCTAGGCAAGCATACCCCGGGGTCCCACGGGGGTGTACATGTATGTACGCTGTTATTTTGAATTTTTCATTTCAATTCTTTTACACTTAAACCTGAAAACAAATCTTTGTTGTAATCCACGATAGGAGTTGAAGAAAAGACTTTATCACAATCTCTGCGATGATATGCAAGAGTAGTATTTATCTTTTAAGAAACTGTACCTGTATCGAAGCTGGTATTTTGTCAGTGGAATATAAAACAGGATAATAAGATCGTCGAATAATGAAATGGCTTGTGTCAAGCTCAACCTTCCTGCAGCAGCTAAACAACAGATTTCCTCTCTATACTTCGTGTCCAACTTTGCGCGAACTGTTGCCTTAGCAACTAAGACACAGGCTGGAAGACTTTACTTAAAATATGTGAGTGATAAGGCCAGGGTGAGACAGGAAAACAGTGACCGATTAAAAATGTCATTGATCGGGCGAGGCAGGTAAGGGCAGAAGAACATGTAAGGGAAGAAATGTGCCATCGATTAGGGGGAGAAGAAAAGGGGAAAGTTAAACTATGTCATCGATAAGAGGAGTGGACAACAAGTGGCCAGATGAAATATGTCATGACATGTGAGGATGGAGGGTTTCTGGAGGATTATAACTGAGAGGGGGTGGCAGCAGAAGGTCCGCATAAAATATATCATCGATAAGGAGAAAGACGGAGGGACAGCTCAGTAGTGTCCATACTCTCTCACACGATATGCTATAAATGGTTTATTGACTGTCAGTGATCAGGACTGAGCCTTAACTGCAACATTAGATGGATTAAATGCATAATTACTGAGTGCCGATAACAGAGTAATGAGAATAATAATTTATTTTTTGAACCGCAGGATAAAATTATGTGATTTTTAGCACTAGTGTTAAAAAGAACTTAGTGTCTTTATTGATACTTTAGAGCATTATTTTGTAGAATTCCATATCGTTTTTTACGGGGTTTGCAATATAAGATTTAAATATACTCTACTTTTGTGAGTTGACTATAGTCACACCTTAATGTATAACAATAACAGTTAAAATCATTACTATAAGAGGTGAACGAAACAACTTTTGGTTCTTTTTTCTTTAGACTGAGGAATAAAACAGTTTTGTGGCCACAGTTAACACTTTCTCGAGATGGCCTAAGAATGGAGGAAGTGAGCATTAGCTGACATGAACATTGATCAGATTTTAGCAGATTGCTGGTCAGCGGTGACACAATAAAAGTAGTCTTGTTTATTCTCCCCCGCTCACTCACTCGCTTCACTGATCCGCAATCAAGTCAAATGGAAGTTATCGGCTCTTTCTTCAGGTAAAAACGGGCAGGTGGGCACTGTTACCTTTCTATAGTCAGCACACAGGAGATCGAAGAATTGTCACCAGGAGCGACAGAAACAGACCTCTACAGCTGGCGTCGTCTGCATGAGAAGTCTCAGAGTATCAAAAAATCTTTCAAGGATAAAAGAGAAAAAAGTATATCTGAACAATGTTTTAAGATTTCAACTCTGAAAGAATTCAAGAGATGGATAATCATATGGAAATGTGTCCTAAGCTTTTGATTCTTTTTCGTCAGTCGTGAACAGAATGACTTGAACACCCAAGGTGTCACAAACCTGACTCAAACAATAGTTCACACAGGCTTCAGTGAAGACAGACATTTATTTTAAACAAACCTTCAGAAAGTCTTCTACAGTCATTCACAGCACAGGGACTAAATGCGTGAGGGTTTGTAGACACAACTGTACTGTACTACTTAGGTACCTTGCACAAACTTAAAATGTTCTAAAAAATGATGGATCAAATACAGTTACAAAACAGAAGCCACAGAACGTGGCATCGAACGAAGGGAAATCTTAAGTCAGCCAGACAGAACTTTAAATGTTGAAGAAAAGATGGAGAGGAACACGAAAGGAGATAATTCTGTTGTCGTCTGGAGATGTTCTTAGTCTATTAGATGTTTGTTTGTCTACTTGAGCTGCTCACCGGCAGACTGAAACTGAACATCAGCGTCCTGGATATGTTCATTCGTATATATTAGTGTACTAATATTAGTATATATCAGCTGTTCACTGACGCGTAAAAGCAGTTCAATAACATCTGGGGGATGTTTGTGAGTATACTTGAGACTTTACTGGAGCTGATTATCGAAGTTCCGTAGATGTTTATTATTCTGTATTGCTGCTCACCGGTCAACTTAAATCGTTTACGAGCCTACTGGATATGTTTAGCAGCTCTACGAAAGATGATCACAAACATTTATTAAGATATTTTAACAGTCCACGATCATAGTTGAACAGTTCATCAACATTTAGGAGATGATTATTTGCATACATAATGGCACAATGTTAACTAGAGCAACTGAAGCTGTTCACTGGCATACTACAACTGTAAATGTTTGGTGTGTACACTGAGAGCGTCTATTAAATGAGCTGCCACCAGGCTACCTGTAATAAACACTACATTCCTCTACATTTCCTAGGAGAAGACTACAATATTCGTGGCTAGTACAGGTATCTGAAGTGAATTTTTTTTTCTCTGGAGGGTAATTTGTAACACAAAATGTCTCTCGTACGTTTTACTCTCAGTCACACCAGATATAACGAGAAAACTAACCGAACATTCGGTCTCAGTCCTGAAACTATAATCTCGGGTTATTTTTCTTACCACCAATGGAAGTGTTCGAAAATGGGCCACTGAGAGATGATGGTGCCATTTCAGGAACATTTTATGATCACTTCACAAGAAACCTAACAATGTGGTAAGGGGTGGGATGGCTGAAATGAGTTACTGGGGGTAAGTTAGAGGGAGAAATTCGTGTTTACGCCAAGCCAGCAACTAAAGCTGCTTCAGCGCAAAGCAGCCAGCCCTGTAAACAGACGTCACATGCAGAGAAAGAGCGTATCTGAGACGAGATTCGAACACAGGACATCCAGTTCTCACTGTATTATTGACAGGCGCTAACCGGACTGCCGGGTAAGTTGGAGGTACGCAGACAAGTCGTTGAATGTTCTACGTCTGAGCTGAACAAGTATAGTCCTTATGCTTGTACTCTCTTCAGCGAAAGTAGATTTAAGAGACTTAGGCACTAAGAGCTGCTTGAGTCTGGTCCTGGTTCCAGTTCCTCTGTAAGCTCGTCTACATGCCCCTCATCCTCCAGGTGGCCTGAACACTATTTCCCAGACTTGCATTTAAAGCTTCCCGTTTGTCACTGGCACCTTCCCATGTGCCCCAATAAACCTCGACCCACTCTACTGCAGTGTGCGCCGTGTGACAACAGCTAAATGATCGACAATATGTCAGCAGACAAGAGATTATGATGAATGTTTACCGTTCACTGATGTATTTCTTTTTATGGCTGCTGCAGTTTGAAGGATCTGCAGGTAAAGACACAAACTGTGGGTCAAGTTATACAGCTTGCTTGAAGGAACGCACATTTCCGTATGAAAACGACATGATGTCTCATGTCCACCTTTTGTTAACATATCATGATGCTCAATGTAATATTTCTAGCTTCGATGAACTTGCCAAGGTTATTATCATGCCTCGTATTCAAAAAAATTATATAATTTAGAATTATATAGAAAAACTAATTTTTTTAGTAATGATGCGGAATTTTCGTTTTTTCTTGTTGTGTAATAAAATAGTAAGCACGCAATATTTTTTTCTAGGTTCTGGCCTTTTATTTCCGAATAATACTGATGACATCATCACCGTAACTGCGAACTCGGTTGTTCGGATACCGTTTGCAATGGACAACTTGGAGAATGTAACCAAGGAGCTGGTGCTGGCAGTGGACAAGGTCATCAACATAAATAACACAACAGAAAGACTTTGTACAATCAGCTACACAGCCGCTGCTAAGTCCTACTGGGTATCAGATGCTAAGACTAACTGCAGACATGTGGCAGGGCCTGTGCCGCTTCTGTTCGCGATGAACGTTTCTCATCAGGATGATGGCACGAGACTCACCTGGAGGGAGGCGAGGCGCGGAGGGTCAACGAGAACTTTCGTGTTGAGCGTCACTTGTAAGCGATTTTTTTTGGTCGATTTGCTTAAGTACACCTTGTATTGAGACAGCTCTTCCACACTTTCTTTGACTGGTTTGCACGACTAAGGTGAACTTTTACCCCACAGCGATTTTATACCAATCAAGAGACACGCAAACCAGCTCATGAGTCACATGTACACACCCATGCATCCCTGTTGGCAGTCACACGTGGGTTAACTGCTGAGATGTTGCTTGAATACATTTACATAGACCAGCAGCTAGCAATCATCTTACTTTTACTATTATTCTTAAAATCTCAACTCTGTGTGTGTGTGTGTGTGTGTGTGTGTGTGTGTGTGTGTGTGTGTGTGCTTATGTTACACTAATCGAAAACTAGCGAATAGACCTTGGGTGGCTTTGCTTTAAACCGCCATATTGGAACTCGTTAGACGATACCGTCTCAGTATTTAAAATTCCCTGCCAATGTAGTTTTGTACTTTCCAACCGTGAACCAATCGGATGAAGAGAGAGTGACATCATTAGTCGTGTGCGGATAGTCACTGGGCTTAAGTACAACAGCCATCTAGCAGTTTAAAGTCGTGTTAGGCGACACAATATGTAAAGTTACAGATATTTATGTCTTACAGTAGTTACCATTATTCGTGAACGTTTGCCTGCAGACCCCACAGAAATCATCAGCCTAAAGTTTGTACACGAGCCGTCAGCAGTGACAGCGACTGTGGACCAAGGTTCATCAGTAGGTTTGAAATGTGTCTGGAACCATGGTAACCCGCCCCAGACAGTCCACCTGCTGAACAGAAAGGGGGAGGTGCTGAAGACCTCTGACCACTACTCCACTGTCAACTACCTGGAGCACACCTGGCAGTCAGTGACGTGTGATGATGCTGGTGTCGTCACGTGTGATGTGGCGGGTGCGGAGGTCAACAAGAGCGTGAGACTATTGGTCCGCTGTGAGTCTGGCTTGGTCACGTGGCTTCAAAGTGATGTACAGCTGTGTGTAAACCTGCCTCTTATAGCTGTTTCTGTGTCTGGTACTGTGGGGTGGTTTATGGCTGCAAGTCTGGCATTGTAGCGTGTTTATGGATGTTTGTGAGTCTGGTATTGTCACGTGTCCTATGGCTGTGTGATTTGATTTCGTATTCATCAGTAATAATCATGAAATAGTCACAAGACATGAGACTTTTGTGTCTACTCTGTTCTCAGGTAAGCCAGAATTCCTTACGGACAGTAACAATCAGAATTTTTCCATAAATAAGCTAAACCAGGCTACAAGGCTGTACTTCCGTGCTAGAACACATTCATTACTGATAGCGGATTGTCAGATGAATAAACTACAATCAGCTTCGGACACAACTTCAAACTTCTTCAGGGAGCGCGACACGTTCACGTGTTCTTGGACCGGAGAGCTTCCTGACCTGACCCTGACCCTAGTTCTTTTTCAAATCACTCATTCTGACAACGGATCATGGTGCCTGGAACTCACTAACGAACTTGGAACTGGGAACATCACTTTCACCATCGTGTTAAACGGTACGTAGCATGTAAGTAGAATGTCTGGAGTTTATTGTAGGCTTCTTTCTTCAAGTCGAGGTATTTTTAAAGCAGAAACATTTTTGTGTCATCTCAATTTGTTTATAAAACTATAGTTTCTTGTATGTTACGCAGTATACACATTCAAAAACTAAATAGTTTATGCTTTAGGCATTAAAACTTAGCATTAGGCGTTAGACTTGAGACAGACTATTTAGGCTAAAGAGATTTTAGACAATGAAAACCGAACTTTTTACAATAAGAATTTTTTAAAATTCCAGGCTTGTAGGCTCGAGCTAGTTTATTAGTTAGTAGTTGCTGCTAATTCACTAAGGTTTTCAAACACACAATTTTTTTAAATTGGTTTCATAATTAAGAGAATCAGAAATCAATTAGAATACTGTAAAATCTTTTAGGAATATGGGTTAAAACTGAATACAAATACACTAGTTTTTTTTTTCGTTTGTGACGGAAACTGTTCATTATTAATATCACTAGAATAACAACTAAGGTGAGGCTAAAACAATACGGATTTGATATACGTAACCGAAATCTTATCATAGCGTTTAACATATCAGTGTCAACAGCAACACCGAAGACCTACAAGAATTGGGTTCACGGGGACGTTTTCCGATTTCCGTCCTCGTTTTACTTACCAATCCTTGATATGCGAGTCGCGGTGTGAGTCCAGTGCTAATTCCACTAGCACAGATGTAGATTAAGGTAGACAAAAGACGTTACATCTGTGCCTGTTACTGTGTGTGTCAGTCCTCCTTGAATGGCTGGCATCAGCGAACTTTTCCAGCTTTATGTTCAGTGTACGGCCGACCTTTGGAAGTCGTTATTCTGCAATTTTCTTGCGAACTTGATGTCTTCTCGAACAACTGTCACGTATATTTGAAGCCATATGAAAGGTTATTTGAGTATCAGACCAGAGACAGACGGCACTCGAGTTCCCAGAATTCAGCGAAACCTGACATCAGGCGATGCCCTCAGTTCAAGGTAAACACGACTGTTACACGTGCTGATAATAATAAGCAGAACAACAATAGCAGTAAGGACATTTTCTGTCTGCTGATGTCGATAAAATTGTCAAGACATGCTGTTGCCAGATGACGTTATGCGGCCTGATGATAGGATTTTTGTGATAACAAGTTTCTTATTTATGGCACAGGTGAGGCACCATTAAGCAGACTTGTACCTCAAGGATGAAAACCGACTTCAGAACAGAAGTCTAATAGTTGCAATGCATAACAGATCGAAAGAAAAACTTTGCCTAAGGTACACGATTAAGTGAGTGTGAAAGAGAGAGAGAGAGGGAGAGAGAGAGAGAAATGGAGAGATTATAATTATCATTGGCGTTTAAGAAAATCTGCTGTATTTAGAATCCCACCCATCCTAATTGCTTTTGGGTCCCTCTTCTTACAAAATTACAGTAGGAATACTCACCTTCGTGTCAAAACCAAACTTTTCTTTGCTGGTGCTGTGGGGATGACATCACACATTGAGACCCAGCAGCAAACGCTCTCTGACCAAGCGTCAAATAAAAAAGCTTGGTTTCTTGATCAACCTGAGAAAAAAACATCATTGTTCAGATGCTAACGGGCTCCTAACCTTTCTTAGTCCTCACTATACCATCCCCTGAAGTCGTAGGCACCTTCATCTGCCTCTTTTCCCATGACATGCAATACATTCTCTCAAGACGTTGAGGTGGTTGAAGGGATTTCTGGAGCATCAGTCTTCCTGACGCAAGAGCACTGTTATCCCTGATTTATTCATTGATGGTGTCAGGGTTGAACGTGTTGAACAGTACAAGTATCTGGGAACTGTGATTGATGATAAACTCACTTTTAACACTAACACAGAGGTCATTCACAAGAAATGTCAATCTAGATTGTACTGTCTACAAAAACTCCGTTACCTGAATGTCAACAAAAAGGTTTTATGTTCTTTTTATAGATGTTTTATTGAGTCTGTGTTGACATTTGGATTTTTATGATGGTATGGAGGACTGAGGGTTAGAAATAGGAATGTGTTAGAAGGAGTGGTGAGGGCGAGTGGGAGAGTGATTGGGGAGAAACAGGAGTATCTGAGTAAGTTGTATGAAAGACGAGTAGTACGGAAGGCAGGAGTGATTGTGAAAGATAGTACACATGTGTTAGCACAGTATTATAACCTTCTTCCCTCCAAGAGACGCTATTATGTTTCTAGAGTGTCCCCTGCCCGCTCAAAGAATAGTTTTATAAATAAGTCTGTTGCCTTTCTTAATAAGTGATGCAGGGGCCTGTGAGTTGTGGGCGTGTGCGTGATTTTGTGAAGATTGTTTTTGGTGATGTGTATATTTTAGGATGTGTGTGAATTGTTTATTGTTGTGGTCAACTTTTTAGTATAAGCCAGCTGTTACACTACGTCTCGTAATTTCTCCATGTTGAGATAATAAAGTTGAATTGAATTGAATTGAATTGACCAAGCTGAGGGTGCAAGTCTGAAATAATATCCACCTGACAAAGTTTCCCAAGGTGACAAAGTTTAAAAAGTGTGGAGTAACAGCCAATTGACAGTTTTCCAAAATGCATATGTGTCATCTGCCTTTTCATGATGCTTCTTTATGACAGTAAAGCCGAGACAATCTTTGGGCTTGAGGAGCGGAGGCTGAGCAGTTTTATGTTACATTGACTCAGAGGGACCCTATGCCCACGGCGACAAGACAGCATGCCGGATATAAAGATCCCTCAAGCGTCCCAATCACATTTGTAAGACCAGTCAGAGAAGCAGATTGTTCCATGTAGAACCCACAGAATATTAGTGAATCTAGGCAAACGTCGAATTTCTGAGTAATAACTTGGCCAAACAAGAACTTTGGGAAGAAGATGTAGTACCTAATTCTAGTGTAAGAGCTTGTCCCTTTTCATTACAAACCTCTGTTCATGTATAAAGGGAACAGTCAGCAGGATCATCGCAACTGAACTTTCGAGAATATCTTCGAGCGGCATTCAATTACTAGGCCTGTAATTCCTGCTGCCCATTCTCCATTAACAACCAGAAATAAAACCAAGACCTTCAAAGAAGTGAATAGAGCTTTTGGTCGATGGCTGCGCACAAAAACTACTTGTGGTACTATATTTGAGCCCTGCGGGAATCACGGGGAAGTTATTTACCCATTCTCCTCTTAATAGCAGGCATTCTGTGCTCTTATTGTTTAGGTTAGCGTGCAGGAAATCGAAAAATTGTCGAAACTGAAAGAAAGAAGTTTGTACAATTCCTACAAAAAGTTTAAGTACTTTCAAGAATTCGAGAATAAAACGTCTGGTTCGCCTCTAAGACCTCGATTCTCCACAACAGAAGGGTAATTAGGTCAAAGTTTTACGATCTTTGCTTCGTAAACACCCTGTTAACCTCAGACTGTATTGGACTTCTAGAGCGATACTTTCTCTACTTTTGTAGCGCTGATGGTCATACCAAGGGTGAGTTGAGTCATCTGAAACTTCAACTACTCTTTTCCCACATTGTTTATTTAATATCAAGATCTAACTAAATTTAGAAAGAATCAAGTTCAGTATCAATAGAATCTAAAGCTTTGTTAAATGAACTAATAAAATCTGATCATACAATTCTTAAAACTGATATTTTGAAACACCAAATTTTCTTATAATATACTGTCAGTTTGTAACAACAGTTTTCTGCGCATTAGTGTTGAATATAAGGCAAAGCTCAACAATTCTCTCTCTCTCTCACCTTGAACACCCGAGTTACGCAGCCGCTGACCTATTTAATTGCGAAGGCCTTGGTCAGACAGTGCGGGATGGGGGCTGAAGATGTACCTTATAACGAAAGTTGAAGTGAGAGTTGCGAGGAGGCAGGCACGTCCTAAAGCATTTCATGCGGCCTATAGACGACTCCACCGTTAGACGAACCGACCTTAGTCGAATCGACCGGTTACATTTCAAAAGGAACGAAGAGTCCTTTAAATTAAGAGACTAATCATTGAAAGGGAGCTAGCAATCGACGTCAAGGCCATAAAGGAAATTCTACAGAAATTTTGTTCGCATCTTTTACACAGACCACAACAGCAAAGAAGAAATACTATACAGTCCAAAAAAATCGTGCAGCAAAAAGTAGAGAGAGCTGAAAGAAGCGGTAGACAAAGTGGAAAAAGAGCGAGGTGCAAACATTTCAAGCACATTCATGAGAATGCTAGGGAACTGAGAAAAATGCCAGATGTTGATGGTAAGACTGCCGGAGTGCCCCAGTGGACAAAAACTGACCACAATGATGATGATGATGATGATGATGACGACGACCACGACGATAACGATGAAACTCTTCAAAAGTTAGTGCATGTACAATCATCTGTGTGTGTATTCAATGTAGCTCACACGATCGTTGCGAGGGAGTTTTGTTAGGCTATATTCGACCAGCCCTATCAGCCGTCTGGTAATCCACGATGCCCTTTTCCACAGGAGTAAAACTGAAATCTTTAAAGGAGTAGGCAAAATTTTCGGTCGATGAAATTTGTTCTAATATATCTGCACTACACAATGATTACTAAAAATGGGATATATCATTCCATTTTTTCTGTGAATGGCCGATAGGGTGTTTTATTACCACAGACCCTATTTAGAGTTATGGTGGTCAACCGAGAACAGCATCTAGGATCTTGCGAGGTGTAAGCTGTCAAAACTCGGCAAGTCCTTTGACATCCCACATTCGAAACCAAAGAAAGTGGATGATGAAAGTAGGTACAACTCTGTCAATAGCAGACTTACCTTCAGCACCTTCTCTACTCCCCGGTTTACACCCAGTAAACCAAAAACACAACGAACCTCAAACCTCGAGCTTTTTGTACCTCCGTCAGTTCCAGAGGTTACACCGTCTCCTCTTCCTTTTCACGTTGATAACGAAACTGGGAGCTCATTTGCTAAGGCCTTGCTCTAAACGTTAACACGGAAAATTCGTATTCCGGAAGACCTCTCCAGCCACTGTCCTTACTGCTACTGTCTCAGGTCAGAGGGCAGGCAATCAAGCAATTGTTACGATGGGAAGTTGAAAACAAGCGTCAACAGCTTGTGTTTCGTGGACAAGAAGTTTGAGACCTTTCAAGATTCTAGGGGGGGGGGGACATTTCTGTCGATAGTTTTCGAAGATTGATCACTCCATAACAGTTTCAAAAAAGGACAATGAAATCTAGTAGTACGACTTGATCTTCATATTCAGTTAAATTGAGACGAGGTTTTGACAGCTTAAGCACGGAGGGCGTCATAACAACCCAAGAAATCAAATAAATGTGGGAAGCACAAACAGGAGTAAACACAGATAATAATGCCAGTATAACAGCTATACATAACTATTCTACATATAAACAAACAAAAATATTTTATAAAGCCATTTTTTCACTTAGGGTTGGATGCTTAGATGCTCAACTCTCCTTTCTACGGATAAAGATGGTCATACATTTTTGAGAATGAAAAAGGTCTGCGTGCATTGTCATTTATAGTAAATGTTATATGAACGTCATACAACTGGACACAGATGATCGGAACTTTCATGCAACCGGACCGAGAGCTGAGTCACCTCGTCATAATCTCGACACCCAGCCAACTTGATAGTCAGGGTTATGTATGTCATCATTCAAATAACGAGTGATTGACACATTACAATACGTCACCATGATTACAATGGTGCTGGAAGTAAACGGAAAAACCACCATTAATTTATTTGATGTAGCGTAGATATTAAATTTAGAAACATAAAAATATAATGTCGAACGACGAACTAAAGAGAATTAATCGCAGTATCTGGACCTGTTCATCCACGTAGAAGTAACGTGAATTAGCAAATTTTATCTGTTCACCGGGATAATGAAGGTGTTTTGGGCGAGGGATGATGAATTCTGAGGGAAATTCTGTTTTGAGGATATAACAACGCTTAATTAGCTGGCTAGAAGTGTTCAGTAGAGTATAGCACTCTGTGTGTGTGTGTGTGTGTGTGTGTGTGTGTGTGTGTGTGTGTGTGTGTGTGTGTGTGTGTGCTGGAAGCAGTACGACGTTAATAATAATAATAATAGCTATTATGGTAATCACCGCATTCTTTCGCTATTTAGATAATGCATCTCTATTCCTCTTGCAAGGGAAGACTATAACACTAACGACAATACACATTTTCTACAGCTAAGACGCATTCTCTGAAAGAAGCTATGACAAAGTTTCTCGCACAATTTATTTTCCTCTCAACCACACTAAACAGAAATATTCAAGTGACTATTTAAAGTCAAGTTAAAGCGATATTTTGCCTCGTTCTTGAATATAATTATGGTCTGAAGTTATTTCCCCAATCCGGGAGTCAAAAATGAGTCACTCAAAGAGGACACCATTATTAGGGTTTCATAAGAAACCAAAACGTGACCTAAAATCTTGTCTAGAAGTTTTGTGTGTGTGCGTGCGTATGTGTTTGTGTGTGCGTGCGTGCATATGTGAATGTGCTTGTGTGTGCGTGTGTGGAAAGGGGGGGGGGCGCGTAAGCATATACCTTCGTCATTTAATGCAGATTCTTTCGAGGGATTGAAAAATCTCGAGAGTTGCCTCAGTTTGATTTGTCCTGCTTGGCAGTTCCTCCAGAGTAAATTTTCTGTTGAGTTTGTTTCTAGTTACTGCTGACCCCGTGTCGCCTGAGCGTTAGTCTCTACTCTTACAGCTAAAAGTTTCCTGTTTACACCCACCCTGCCTTGCAGCACAGTAAACCTCGACCCGCCATACTGTGCTCTCTGCAACACAAGCCAAAGGATGGATAATATTCCAGTTTTGAAGAAAGTAAACAGGCCGTATTATCATGCATGAATATTGTTCGACTATGTATCGATATTTCTTAATATGGCTGCTGCATTTTAAAGCATATGGAGGTGTATATATAAAAGGTAAAGGAAGGAACATTATAATGAAAAGTTTTTTTGATGAATTGTTGCATTGCCCTCTCTTTATTTAAGGTTTATTTTTCTGGAATTGAAGAGCTTATTATGGCTGTTAAAAGAGATTTGAATTTCTGCATTGAAATCTAAAAGGTTGTAATGTCTGTATTATTTGTCATTTGTTGTATGAATTTACAGAAGAGATTGCATAGCTCCTTTCTGTGTTTAGTTTTTCGATTCTTTTTAGTCTTGTTGTTGTATTGTTCCGCTACACACGAAAGCCCCGGGGTCTCGTTTTATTGTTTTACTGTTGTACTATATATGAAGACAGTGGGGTTCGTTGCTGTGGACATGTCAAACTATTTCGTTCGGATGTTTGTTTAATAAAACAGTAACTACGCAGTTTTATTCGATCAAGGGTCTAAGTTTTTATTTCCCAACAATGCTGATGAAGTCATAACTGTGGCGGAGAACACCGAGGTTCGGATACCGTTTGCAATGGAGGGTCTGGACAACGGGCAGCAGACCAACGAGGTGCTGCTGACTGTGGAGAAGGTCAGCGGCATCAACGACACAAAGCAAAGACTGTGTACAATCGTCTACACACCGACTGACAAATCCTACTCCGTGTCAGATGTAAGCATGAACTGCAGATCCGTGGAGGGGCCTGTGCCACTGCTGTTCGCCATGAACGTGTTTCGACAGGATCTTGGCACGAGGCTGATTTGGAGGGCGATATGGCGAGGAGGCATTACGAGAAGTTTTGTGTTGAACGTCACGTGTAAGTCTTTCTGTCGGCTTCACAGAATCTTGGCGTGTATCACCTCCCCTACACAGCAGTTCTATACTTTTCTGAACAACAACAACAACAACAACAGCAACAACAACAATAATAATAATAATAATAATAATAATAATAATAATGAAGATTTTTATAGCGCATATTCACACTCATAGAGAGCATGCTCTTAGCGCTTAAAACGGGGAAGAGACGTGGACTAAGTAGATACAGAACAAAGGGGACGAAAGAAAACGACAGTACTGAAGAAGAAACACAAAACAAAAGGCATCAAGTAACAGAAACAGAGAAATATAGTGATTCTGCCGAGAAAGATGGGTAAAGTAGCAAGAATGAAGGGGGGGGGGTAAGAACGACTAGCATTGTGGTAGTCTGATAGATCACGTACATCCTGTTTAAATAAATGTTTCAAACCCGACAGCGAATGATAATATTAAAAACAAAATAACTTTACTTATAGAACACACGTAACAGAAGTATTCCTTCTTTCGAACCTTACAAAAAAATCACTGAGTTTTTTTCTGTTCTGTTTAATTTTTTATTTTTTTCCATTTCTCTGCTTAAATTATTCAATTTTCACTTAGAAAGCAAACTGTTTTCAATATCTTTTTGTCACTTTCTTTTCCATATGGACAAGTTTTCTAAGCAAAAATATTTTAAATGAATCTTTTACGCTTCAGTCTATGAAACTTTATTACTGAACGTTTATTTTTCCTGCAGACCCAACAGAAATAACCGTCCTTAAGTTTCGAGACTGGCCGTCAGCAGCGACAGTAACTGTTGACCAGAACTCGTCTGTACTTCTGAACTGCTCGTGGAACCATGGTAACCCGCCACAGACGGTCCGTCTGCTGGACAGAAAGCGACAGGTGCTGAAGAGCTCTGATCGCTTCTCCGCCATGAGGTACCTGGAGCTCACTTGGCGGTCAGTGACGTGTGACGATACTGGAGTCTTCACGTGTGAGGCTGCAGGTGCTGACGTCAACAGGAGCGTGAGGCTGTCAGTTCGATGTGAGTCTGGCTTTGTCACGTGATTCGTTTGTCGTAGACAGCGTAGGAGGTTAAACCTGATGAAGGAGTTTAATAATGAATGTGTGTGTGTGTGTGTGTGTGTGTGTGTGTGTGTGTGTGTGTGTGTGTGTGTGAGAGAGAGAGAGAGAGACAGAGAGCATTGATTAATTGTGCTTGAGACAGGCAGAAGAGATTGTCTATGTGATTATTACAGGGTCACCTGGCCTCCAAGTTATAGCTTTAAGTGAAGCTGTTCCGATCCTATCGTCGTGAGATAGCCTTAGTTGTTGACAAAACACCAGTTAACTAACTTCCGATCCTAGTCATAGGATTAATAACAGACTTCAAGCATTTGAGGAAACGGTACTAGAATTTAGTGCCTATTTTATCCCCAGGTAATCCTGAATTCACGACTTACGACCAGCATAAGAATTTCTCCATAAGGGAGCTAACCCAGGCTACAAGACTTTATTTTCCTGTTAAAACCCATTCACCCCAACTAACAGACTGTCAGATGGAGAAGATATCATCGGCCTCGAATATAACTACAAACGTTTACAGGACACGCGAAAACTTCATGTGTTCTTTAAGCGGACATCCTCCTGGCTGCACTCTAATTCTGGCACTGTTCCACATCAGTGACAATGATGGTGGACTATGGCGCCTCCAGATTACTAACGACTTTGGAGCAGCAAGCGCTGAGTTCACCATTATCGTGATAAAGGGTATGTAACGAGTTCACCTCGATCAATGAATGTTTCTGATCGATCATTGGCAGAAGTACTTGCCTCCGGTCTGTGTACCCAAAACCGATATATTTTGCATAAATGTCTTTTTTTAGTATCGGTGAAAGTGTATTTCTACTTGTATTACACATCATGGAGGGACCCAAATACTTTGGACAGACACATTCATTCCAGCTTTCTTGAAAGACTTTGAATTCTCCGACACTAACATAAAACACGGATCTCCACACAGACACCGGTGTGCACACCTCATCAATAAACAACTTGCTCTTGGAAGCGACTCTGTAACACACACGTGCATAATGCGCAAGGGTGATAACATGACAACAAGATATCACCTCTTCAAGGACCTTTTGTACGTGATAGAAACCAATAAAATGTTTTTGCTGGCCTGTTTTACACAATATTATTAGGAAATAAAATAGCTAAGTGAAATTAAGCAGGTCCACACTGTGTACAGGGACTTCGAGAGGACTACAAGATTAAGAGAAAAATAGAAATTGAAGGTCTGATGACGCAGTTGAATAAAGTTCTAACACGTCGATAGTGAATAAGTGAGGGGCATGAACTCTTGTTCATCATCTAAGCCACTGTAGCCTTAGCAAGTCAATTCTCTCACAAAACTGCACTAACACAGAGAATAATCATAGACTTATCTTCCATTAACATATCTTGTATAAACATGTATATCACGTGCAAAACACGTTTGGTGTGTAAATGCAATCTTTCGGGCAAGTGGCTTGAATAAGAACAGTAAACCTTTCTTTACATTTGGAGCAGCAATTATTCCACAAGACTACTGTTTCCTAAGCATTTACTGAAAATGTTACTGAAATTAAAACATTTTAAAAATAAATTTTAGTGTAATTGTTCTTTTGTTCCGTTTTCTAAATCTTTCGAATACAATTTACATCAAATTTCAAAATTAAATTAAACTAAGTTAAATGTTATATTTTAGAACACAGTTATTTCCTTGCAGTTAAAAATGTTGGATTTAAGAAATCAACTTCATTCTATTTAAACGTTCACCGACAAAGAAGGTTTCGCAAATAGTTCACTTAAGAGCTAATTGTTTTCTTGTCACTGAAATCTTACTATTTACAGTGCCTCAAAATCATGTATGTGTGTGTGCGTGTGTGTGTGTGTGTGTGTGTGTGTGTGTGTGTGTGTGTGTGTGTGTGCGGGTGTTTGTGTGTTTATCCCTTACCATAAACTTTACAAGAGGTCAAGTGAACACGGCAAACGCTCAAGTCTTGGAAGAAGCAAATGTGAGTGAAAAGCGGTAAAGTATTCAGGAGGAAATAAATGAGTTTCAATAGTAACCCGGAGAGGTGAAGAGGCAGCGAAATCTACCGCAGTGACAAGGAAGAATATCCGCTAGTGAACAGAGGGCGGTGTGGGTTCATCTTTAGAATCCTCAGACAGCCATCTCAATAAAAACATAAAGCTAATAATAGATCATAATAATTATTCAGACTTATTTCATAGCATCATACTGTTGTTATTGCAGCTGTTCTATGTGGAACTGAGAGTTAAGAAATTTACGGAACATCAGTGAGAGTTGACCACTTGAAGCTGTCCGTACTATTCATCTCGAGGTAACCTAAACAAAAGGACGAGCTGACTCGCGAGGTTATTTCCTTATATCGACACCAGTGAAGGCAACTCAACCCTGAAGCCTTAACTACAGGGAGCATCCTCACGCCAGCTCAATACTGGCGGTCCCGTCAATCAGTTGGACGTTATCCTCTTAAATGGAAGTTCCTCGTGAACAGTGACAGTTTCGAGGGCTAGAGACAACAAGAACAGTTCCGAGAGGCTTAGTGTGGGAACGTCTGCATCAGTCAAAGCATCAGTCGCTACACAGCTTTGGAGAAGTAGAATCAGTTTAAGAGAAATTAGTATTTCAAAATCTGTCTCTGTAGGTGTTAGCAGGCTATGGGGATGTGTCTCTAATAACTTACAGTATCGGTAATTATGGTGGCAGGTTTTCATAGGTTAGAGAATTAAACTCTACAAGGCCGAAAGACTTGGGAATTAGTCTTTACAAGGCTTAAAATGCTAGCAAAGACAGTCTCTACATGTCCAAGTTGGCTAGGCTATACCTTCACATCGTTATCTCTACAAGTCCTAGTAGACTAGACACACAGTCACTATAGGCATTACTCGACTACATTTAGTCCTGTGGTTAGTGTGTTTGAGAAGAACTCTCTCTCTCTCCGGATTCAGAAACGAAGAAAGTCTCGCGTGAGTACAACACATTGGTTGTTGTCCAAAGATTGTAGACATACAAGCCACACAATCGTTTCACTTCATCGAAGATTAGGAAATGATTGAGCATCGATGGGTCGATGGCTGTGTCTCAGCGATGACCCTCTTTCGGCCATTGCGCCCTCGTTCGCTTACTTGTGTATTACTTACTCTGCAGCTGCTCCTAAAAAGTACAGCCCCAGGTAAGTTCTAAACAAAACTAGTTAGTTACTTTGCAATTAGCGATACAGATATGCTTCAAACTGTATGATTTCTCTCCCTTGTTTGTGTATTTTGGTGTATGTGTATAAGTGTGTGTGTGTGTGTGTGTGCGCGCGCGCGTGCGTGAGAAAATGTGCATGCATGCATGCGTGTTTTCAAGTTTAGTTGGTTGACTCATGCACTATTAAACAAAACAGTCATTACTGACATCATCAGAGAAACTGAAGAGTTTCTCGAAATTTCTCAATTCTTGAATTAACGCCAGAATTAGTGTATCGGTTGTTAAAAATACTTCCTTAAAAGATCAAAGTTCATCTGTGAACTATTGTCTCCAAACTAACAATTAAGAAATACCGAATTTTAAAATTTCCTTAAGTGTAAGATGTTTGAACTTGTAGGTTATAAGCAGAATATAAATAAAACTATACAATGTACAATTAATAAGTCTAGACAATTGACTAGAAGTAAGAACACAATTACAAATAAAAAAACATTAAAATAAGAGATACAAGAATAAAACTAGACGATCAATATTTCTGCCTTTTTATCTTTCTTTTTGCAGCTCTCATCTTCCTCTTCCCCAACCATTCTGATGACTTCATCTCTGTTCCGGAAAACTCCGAGATTCGGATACCGTTTGGTGTTCAGGGTCTGGAGAGTATTCAGCAAAGTCAGCTCTTTATTAGTGTGTACAACTCAACAGGGCAAAGTATGCTCAAGATATGTTCGATCATTTATTACACAAATAACAGGTCCTACATGATTTCTGACGAGAACTTCATCTGTGTCAACCAGACTGGCCCAGTGCCACTCATGTTTAGGACCACGGTGTCGCGCTGGGAGGACAAGAGTACACTTGTCTGGCAAGTGATGGGATTTAAAGATCTCGAAAAAACTTTAAGGCTCGATGTCACATGTAAGTTGTCTTTAAGCTACTTACACTTAGATAAGAGAAAATTGTTTATACGTTGTATCTTAGAAGAGAGAGATTTCCAAAAGTTTATTTTTAGTGTCATGTACTCTGTCTCGATGTTTCATGGATACTTCAGGCTTAAGATTAAAACTAGAACAACAATACTGATTTAACAGCGCTTTCGAAGATTCCCATATTATATGAACTACATAGACTGTATAACAAGCAGAATTTATTCGTCGATGGTCACATTTTCCAGATCCAGCGACAGTAGTTAGCCTCACTTTCACCCACGAAGCTTCAGCACAGACTTCCGTTGTTGAGGAAGGGCCAACATCTGTCCAGCTGCTCTGTTTGTGGGTCAACGGCAACCCTCCCTCTGCTGCCCGCCTTCTGGACAGAAAGAGAAACATGTTAACGGAACTGGACGTCGGCACAACCAGTGACAACCTGACGTACAGACTGACGTACAGTCCCAAGCAAATCAACTGCAGCAGCTCAGGGGTCATCACGTGCGAGGCCTCAGGGGCAGAGGTCAACAGGAGCGTTACACTCTTGGTCCGATGTGAGTACTGGGCTACAAGAGAGTTAGATGGATAGAAAAAGTGTCAATCTGTAACAGAGGTGTTACATCTCTAACGGCTGCAGGCACCGTACAGGAGGTTTGGTTTAAATTCTGAGAAGAGCACTCAGAAGCACGTGTGGTGTACTACTAAGTTTGTACAGAATTACTCATCTTGATGTTGGGTCCTAATCAGACAAGAGATAGCCTAAAACAAGAGATTTCCTCAAACAAGAGATTTCCTCAAACAAGAGATATAGTTAACAAGAGATACAGTTAACAAGAGATATAGTTAACAAGAGAAATTCTTAACAAGAGAAATTCTTAAACAAGAGAGTTCACTAAACAAGTGATCACCTTAAAAAGCAGACAGAGGAAGGGAAGATGGGAGCCACCCTCACAAAAAGCAGGCTTGGAGAAAACATGGGGTGTCTAGCATCTCAGCGCCTAAAACGACCTGAGGGGTCGCTAGAGGACAATCTCTACCATTAGTTTAAGCGATAGATGTCATTCAAGAAGTAATGTCCTTAGAAGTCATTACACATAAAATATTTAGTCAATAGATTTTCTTAAACACTGGAGCCAGCTGACAAGTGATGTCCTTAAATCACTACACAAGATATCAATCTCATTATGCAGGAGATTTCGTTAGACAGATTAGAGTTACTAATCAAGAAATATCCTTATAGCTGTTATAAGATGAGAAATATCCTTCAGGAATAATTCGCACAGCAGAATTTTGGATTGACCACTGCGTCACATTTTGTAACTTCAGAATAAATCAACCCTAACAAAGTATATCAACAATCTAACTTCACTAACAAATTTCCAAAACGTGTCAGGCCTGCTAAGTATTTGTTGAAAGATCGATTTTTGTTTGCTACCAAAGGGATAAAGAAAGTCGATCGCAAATAACCGTTGATGTCTACTATAATAAATTAATGAAACATTTAGAATTTTTGAAAACTGAGTTTTAAAAGACATTCTGAAGGACACAAGAAAAACACGTGGGTTTGTGTTTTGGTGTAGGTGTACGCATTTGTGTTTATGAATGCTTCTTGATGCATTTGTCCTTACATCCCAAATCAACAGGCCCACCGGAATTTCAAGCAGTAAATGGCACTCCAGTGATATTTGACAACCGGAACACATCCGTGAGAATAGTGTACAGAGTGCGAGCTCACACCAACGACACCGAGAAATGCGAACTCAAGAAACTTCAGTCAGCCGCCCAGAAAGTCCTGGTCTTTCTGCTGCCGCCGAGTGCCTTCAGATGCCTCCTGACTGGCCAGCCCCCGGACCTGATGCTGACCGTTGTCATGAACGACATGAATTACATCACTGAAGGGGCAGAACATCTGTGGCGACTGGAGCTGACCAACGACAAAGGGACAGGAAGTGTGGAGTTCTCTCTGCCCATTGTGGTCGGTGAGTAACTAAAAGTTTGGTAACGGCCATTATATAGCTGCAGGATGGGAGGATCTTTGGCAATAGAGACAAGAATGAGTGATTAGTTTGATCCTTCTTTTTAATAGTAAGTAGTACATCGTTTTTCAGCATTGGATCTTTGTTTTAATATAACAATATCCATTCTCATTAATAGTTGCATGGAACTCCTCTCTTGTCTCACTTTTAGCTGGAAAAGTAACCGCGGCAAATGGGAGCCGATTTTATCAAGGAAAGTCAAAAGCAGCGACAGGAGAGGGTTGGGGTTTCACTTTCACACACCCTACGTTAGACTCTGAGGCCTCTGCAGTAACCTTAATCAGAAAAAAAGTAGGACATTACAAAGATGGGTATAAAGTATAATGTAATGAAAAAATCTCTACAAGGACATTTTCTTGAAGATAAGACTAAACGTGAAAGCAAAGCTTAATCTTTCTGTAGCAATGCAAAAAATAAGTTGTATATTAAAAGTTTTCACCGAAAATTAAAACTTTGACGTGACAGCTCAGCGTTTCAAATATACTTTTCTTTGTTCGCAATTCGCTCGTTGGGATTTTTGTTTTTTGAGACGTTGCGCGGGATCATGTTTACCAGAAAACAAGTGCTTACCTCAGTTCTTTATCGGCGTAATCTTCAACAGTTTGTGGCCCGATTACACTACTCGCTGGTCATGTAGAAGCGAGTTTGCTCGGCTACATTTCGCGACACACGAGGTCACTGGAAATCGTAAAACTTGGCTTACTTCCTTTTCCGATCGACCGCAGCATGAGTTGAGTTCACTCTCTGCAAACTTGAGTTTCGGAAGCAAATAAATCGGTGTTCAAAGTAGCGCTTGTCCAGTGCCCTTACCCTTCTCAAGGGGTGGTTTGACGTCCCCCCTAGGAAGGACACGTTGTTGGTCATTGCTGACTCCAACGTTGGCCTGACGTGAACCCGACTGTATTGCTGTCGTGGCTTTCTACGTAAGTTACAGTCTGTGTTGCTGATGTTCTTGATATTCTGTCTGCCTTCACTCTGTTCTGCTTTTGCGTCTTGCCTAGTGAGTGTTCCTGACATTCAAGAACTCAAGGCCTACATGTCAGTGAGGAACCAACCACTTGTTCATCGGGGCGAGTTCCCTTCCCCGTGACTTCAAAAAGCAAACGATAAGGAGGCGTAGAAACATAGACGTATATCTCTGGACTGCTGCTGTGTGCCGAGACCAACTTTCAACCTCTTGCAAAGCTGTCAGGTCTCGACCAACCATTCAACAGTCTAATATACTGGATACGAATGTTTCAATAAATTTGTTACTTAGCTTATTTTCTTTCTTTCTTTTTTTGTGGCAAAAGTCCTCGATATCCTATCCCCACGATTTCGATCCAATAAACCGAGAACACAACAGACCATAAAGTTTGAACTTTGTACCTCCGTCAACACTTCAGTTCGCATGGTCCTCTTTTGATGTTGATTGCTTAGCCTACTTTAGCCACGTTTTAGAAGTTCACTCAGAAAATTAGTTGGAAATCAGTCCAGAGATTTGCGTCTGTAGTGAGATTGATTGTAATTATTTTTTTGGGGTGAAATTCTTGTGCACTCGAGTGTTTTGTCGTGAATGATTTGTTTATGTTCTTGATATGCTTTGTATATTCATGTATATGCTTACCTACTTGCTATTTTTTCAGAAAGCGCCCCCCCCCCCTGTCGATCACTTGCGCCAGAGCTGTTCATCTGCAACAGTCGTCTGCGTATTCCAGGACAGTTTGACAAAGCCTTGTAACCCGCATACTCTGCAGTGACTTTTGAATAAGATAATAGTCAAGCAACATCTGATTTTAATAAATATAATATCAAAAATTATTCAAAAAACACGCTGTTTAAAAGTACGTTGTTGAGATGCATTAAGACCATGTTTTCCTTATTAAAGTCTAGCGTTGAAGTCCTTTTTGTTGAGTACTCTTTGAAGAACAGCACACACACACACACACACACACACACACACACACACACACACACACACACACACACACACAGCAGTCTACTTCCATGTTGCTGCCCTTGTAAAAGACGAAGAAGACAAATGAAAAAAAAGACAAAAATACAGTTCTTAAAGTTTAAGAATCCTTCAGCTTTAAGTTTGCGAGATTATCAATCAATTATTTTTGAACTTACATTCAGCCATTTTCATCGTACGAAGACAACGATAATCCATATATGCTACTCACAAAAACAATAATAAGACTTACAGACTTAAAAAGACTCGAAGATTCACTGACTCGAAAACAAAGCGACTCAGACTGACCTCAGCTACTTTCTGGTGAATAGATTACTCTCTTCTAGCAAGTAAGCATAGGAAAAATCAATCAATCAATCAATCAATCAATCAATCAATCAATCAATCAATCAATCAATCAATCAATCAATCAATCAATCAATCAATCAATCAATCAATCAAG
Organism: Marisa cornuarietis; assembly: GCA_004794655.1. NCBI lineage: Eukaryota > Metazoa > Mollusca > Gastropoda > Architaenioglossa > Ampullariidae > Marisa > Marisa cornuarietis. Next base: position 6,971,796 of record SMMW01000636.1, read on the forward strand.
CAATCAAGCAAGCAATGTCTATATTTGTTTCCTTCATTCTTTGTTACGTTTTTTTCTTTCTGTTTGTTTTTCTTGTTTCTTATTTTCTTCCGAAAAACCCACACTCAAGCACACAAACATTCACACAAACATTCACCCAAATACATTTCCACACACACACACACACACAAACACACACCTACGCACGCACGCACGCACGCGCGCGCGCGCGCACACACACACACACACACTTTGCTGAATGACTTTTTTTCTCTTCCGATGTGAATCAGGGGATCTAAGATATAGTTATATTAATAGGTAAATTAAAAGAATGACTAATTTTGTGTGAATGGTAGGAATGGAAAGATAATAAAATATTAGTGAAAGTTTTCTTTTTAGGTGTATTACATTCTCTGTCAAAATATAAACTTTAGTATCACGATTTAGTTATTTAATTTGTGGTACATGAGAGATAGGTTTCATAAAAGTGTCACTGAAAGTGAGATCTAAAGGAATGCTAAGAAATTTTAAATATTTCAAGTAAATATGTGAAAGGTTAGATGCATGAGGAATCTATACTACTTTGCTCTACTGGAACATTTGCTGCTTTCATGTTCCTGAATGACTAGGCCGCTGACTAAACGAGTTTTCTCACTACGATGATGAGAAAGGCAACAACTCTGGTAGGTGCTACGGCAATACTGATGACTCACCTTTTTCTGAACGCATTTTTTAAATATATAAATTACAGGATTTAAAGCGACATGTGTCGTTCCTCCAGTGGAGCCGTTGGGCAATACATCACTGACCTGCCATTTTCCAGAGGACGTAAGCAAGACTAAAAATAACTTTATAGTTGATGTTGTTCCCGAGAATGGAAAGACAGGTGAGTCCAGAATACCTGATAAGAGTTGATTTCCAGCACAGTTTTGTTGTTTTCCCTTGATATAAAATGAAAGTATCGTCTCTTAACTATTAATATAATTTTGAATAATAAATAAAATGAATTTTATCTTTTAATATGATTTTCATAACATTTGAAGTAGGATATGTGAGTCCGTCAGCGTTTTCTTTAAATGTGTAACGTGGCATTATAAACCAATTGGTTAATTATTGTCCTAACTGGACCTCACTGTCACGATCATTTTTATGATATACCCAACGATACTTGTAGAAAACAGTTCACTGACAGCCAGTTATATCTACACAAGTGACAGTGTAGAACATTTTAATATAAAAGCGTTGCGTCGTGTTGAATGTACAGAGTGATGACCATAGAGTTAAATTCTCATGTTGTGAAGGTATTCATGTTTTATTCGTGTAAGAGGTGGCCTTGAACTGCTGGTGGAGGCGTGACGACATGAAGTGCTACACGAGGGAGGGCTACAGGTATGACCGGATCGTGTCTGACCGCATCACCCTACAGATTCCTCGGGTGTCACCGGAACAATATGGTCGCTACAACTGTTTCTTTTTTAACATCAGCTCTGTGTACTCTGAAGCCTGCGTACTCGAAAAGACCGCAGGTACAAAGAGATTACCATCAAAGCACACACACACACACACACACACACACACACACACACACACACACACACACACACACACACACACACACACACACACACACACACACACATATATATATAATATGCATACAATATTTAGCTTTTTTTACACAAACGTAACACGTTGTGCAGATTTCCCTTGTCAATACGTTTTTCCTGTGCGACAGTCACAAGCGTGTCTTTCAATCCAGAGAGGACGGATAACATAATCGTCATAATCAATATGATTAGAATGAAATTAAAGCACATTAAATTTAATAGTTCCGTGTTGCGAAAATTCTTGAAACTCAACGGTTCTTTTCTTTGTAGCATAGAATGTGTAAAAGTGGAAGTAGAATTTTTGAAACTCTTTGACTATACGAAGAGTTATCGCGAAGTTAATTATAATTAAATACGTTTGCCATCACAAATTTTCTGTAATGTCCCTATAGAAAGTGCTTCATAAATTTCTGCGTTTTTTTTTACGTTACTTTAACGTGAAGGTCTCAGCTTGAAGCTGCCACACTATCCTGGAGACGTTGTCATGGCGATGGAAAAGACACAAATTCAAATGGCTCTTGACATCGAGGGCCTTAAAGGTCGTAGCCATGGTGACGACGTGCGCGTTGTGGCGATGAAAAATCACGTGGACACATTATGTGACGTCATCTTTGGGCGGGCTACAGGACACGTGATCAACAGAAGCCCAATGTCCTTTTGTTCATCTGAAGCTACTCCTCACCTTCGCATCGTCTTCAGCATGGAAGCATCTTGTGAAGACAACGGAGCGATTCTTACCTGGCAGATATGGAGGGGGAACTGGTTCACAGGTCCGGAAAAAAGCCTCCTGCTAAATATTACTTGTAAGTATTCATAACTCTGCATGCTCCGGCCAATCTATTAATATCTTTCTATTTCTTTCTATCTCCAGAGTAGACAATGTCCTTAAAACATCACCAGAATTCAAAACTAATTTCCTCGTTTCTGTATCTCAGTCAGCTTTTTTCTGTCTAGAGACACATCTACCCTTTAATCCATAACCGAGTGCAAGAGGGTTAGGTGGATCAGGGTTGATTTCTTGTAATAGGTTACTTCACAAAATTTGAGTTAAAAATTTGATACATTTTACGACATACACGCCTTTAAACATTTCTAATCTCATATGAAAGATTGAACAACACATTATTACCATAAATTAGAAGTTCTAAACTCTTTAACTGGTACAGCCTTCATGGGCAGTGGTAGTTAGAATTTAAACCATTTCCACAAGGGGAAAAAAATCAAACAAAACAAGCCAAAGACAGCGTTTTGTTCTGTTAATCTGACACCAGCTTTCAATTTTTGACTCAGGTAGTCCTTTAATTTTGAAATGTATTTTTGGTGTGAAACAAACTGTTTAAATATTATGCCAGTTTTAAATTTGATCAGACTGACGACTAATCGTTCTTCTTTTCTACCAACCTCTTTGTCGAAGAAACGAAGTCCTGTCACTCGACTTCTTTGAAAGTTTAATTAGCTCAACAATGTTTGGTGGTAAGAGCTGCAATGGCTGTCAGGGGCTTTAAAAAATCACTGGTTTCAGCTCAGTACAAGCTATTCTTTCACAAAAATAGAATTATTGTCCCGCTTTCGTTCACACTGCAAGAATAAAAACATAGCCATGAGTAAAAAGAGGTTTTTAAACCCTGACATCACAAAGGTCGTTAACATTTTTTCAATTGCACGCAGTACGAGACCAGCAGTCATCTGACGATTATGAACTCATCTGTGACGCTACATTTTTAACTTCCTTTCCTTCCTGGCGATGTTCTGGCAGATTAGTTAAATGGTTAATATGTACTCTGTGTGTGTGTGTGTGTGTGTGTGTGTGAGAGAGAGAGAGAGAGAGAGAGAGAGAGAGAGAGAGAAAGCCCGAGCAAGAAAGAGAGGGGGAGAGATGGAGATTGAGAAAAGGGAAATGTTTTAAGGTGTCTGTGGGATTACTGTGTTTGTTTTCTGTTATCTTATCTTTGCTTTAAGCTATTTTCGCATACTTGACGGTGTTTTTAACTGCAGAATACTCTGCAATTTCCTGAATAAAATAACCGCGACCAAGTTTTGATCACTCACTCACTGGAGGCATTTTGTGGATGGGGGTTACTGACTACAGTACCTCGAAAACTATCGATAAAATTTGCTTAGAAGTTGCAAGCATGTTTTGGAAGATCGGGCGAGGTACAGTTGCTAAGGTAAGCTGTTTTCATAACTAAAATTAAGCACGGAAAATAGTTAATGTTACAGATTTGTACCACGGAAATTGTAGACGGCGTTAGATTCTTTAGCAGTGAAAATTACAAATAAATGTAAGCTAATTAAATTGTTAATTAAATTAAATTAAAAACACAAAACGATTGTACACCTACCATATCTCTCTCTCTCTCAAATGTAAAAAGGTGATATAAATATGCAAATCAAATATCAGTATGATAAATGTAAGTAATTTGTTAATATAACTATTTAAATCCTTTCCCCAGTATAGAGAACAGAAACTTTTATCCCACAATCTTAAGCAATGCGATTACAGGAATAGCTGAATCCATACAACATATGAACAGTCATTTTATCTTCAAAGCAAGTATTCAAAGGTATGTGGAGTCTGTAGTTCACTCATATATATATAACAGTATATCTGTAGACCAGTATATAATTGATAGATGCTTTTAGCTTTCTATGGGAGGTAATCCAGAGTAGAACAACTCCTTAAGGCACCAGTAGTTTCTTCATTTAAAGAAACAAAAGGGACCATGTCACTCCTCTCCTTCGTTTTCTCGACGGCTACCAATCCGTTCTCGCATTCAGTACAAACTGTTTGTGCTGTGTTTTAATTTCTTTGTAGGCTCCTGTCCTGACTATTTCTCTGAACTTCTCTTCCCTTACATCCCGGCCAGACAACTACGCTCTTCCTCTGATGACCGTATCCTAATTGTTCCTGGCACCAGAACAACAACATATGATAACAGAACTTTTGGCTCCTGTGCAGCAAAACAATGGAACTCTCTCCCTTTCCATATCCTCCACCTTCCTGCAACTGAATCCTTCAAATCTGCACTGAAAACGCACCTCTTCCTTGAGCATTACTCCTAACACAGTCCACACAATGCTTGTCCTTCTTACCCTCACCCTTGTGCTCTTGCTACTTGTCTACCATCTTTCTATGCAGAATCACTATAGTCCCTGTTCCTCTTTTTGTGTTTTCTATCTTTATTGTCAGTTTGTCGTCAGTATTGTCGTTTATTCTTACGCATTCGTGTTCTATCCATTTAGTCCATGTCTCTTCCTTGTTTTAATCGTTAAGAGCATGCTCTCTATGAGTGTGACTATGCGCTATAAAAATCTTCATCATTATTATTATTATATCTAATTACGATCATTGCTGTACTATTAGAGTGTTTTATTTTTAATGGGGATTTTCATGTGCAACGTTGATCGTTCTTGTTATTTTTCTTGAAAAGAATGAGCCGAATCATTACTGAGCATGTTGAAATTTCAATGAGCCTGATGATACCATTGGACGATTGGGCAGTTCGACTGCAATGTGTGTGGGTGTGTAGAAGACGTGGTCACGCGTGGCATCTTATATCGTCTGCTGCAGTGTATTATATAAAAAGGTGGTTATACGCAACAGAAGATTGCAAGAGTGACCAACAGATTTGAATTGTTTGGAAAAATCATTTGACTGAATTTTATTTCTAACTCCCATTTAGGTTTCTTTGACATAATTTCACGTTGTTGTAATGTAGTACTACACTTTGAGGAAGATCACTCACTCATCAGTCGTTATTTTGTTCGCTTTGTCAAAAGAGTGAGAAAAACGTTTGGCAAATGTTAAATGTTGTGACTCAACTTTCACTAAAATAAATCTAATTTTGCTGTACAAAATATTGAGAGGGTTAGTAAAATCTGTTATTCGTGTCGTTTTTCGTTGTCTTTTAAACTTCCTTGCTTTTGTTATGTACAGTATCCATACGTACTACGTGCAGCCAACTACACCAGGGTAAAAAAGTAGCAGCCAGCTGTTGCGGTCATTGTAAGGAATGAAAAGAGACAGAAGCTAAGACGTAAGGTTCGATATACTGGACAGCAGTTTATGGATTTTACCAACTGTTACAAGAACAAAGAGCATTGTTTAACGAACCAGGCACATGATCAGCGTCAAACTTCCCAGTGTTTTGAGGTGAAAAGTGGTATGCAGATATTCTTTTCATTTTTATTTTTCTATAGTCAGAACAGGATTTAGGTGAAACAAACTCAGTTTTTCTCAGATAACAATACGAATAAATGAGAAATTCAGATTGGTTGTGTCTGTATTTCACAAAATTGCCTATAATGCAAAATGCCAGGTCAATTCTCATTAGCTTAGAATGTTCTAAGTGGTGTGCTATCCCGCTTTAGATGTTAATTTTATCTTTAAATTATCTTTATTTCCTAAAAAATTTTTAAGCACTGCTAATTTATAGTATGAGTACCAAAATAAAAATATTGGTTAGGGTTGCTGTAAAATTAAAAATGGAGAAATTTCTCTTAAGCTGGTGTGGAATGAGCATTATCTTTTCAATTTTTCACCTGAATACTATAATAAAATCTTTATTATTTTTTAGTATTACTATTGCTATTGTAGGTGACGTGTGGGCATAAGAAGCAATGTTGCATTTATGTGAATCGTCTTTAGAACAGTTTCCACATACACATGATCATGGGAGAAAACTGCTTAAACAAAACTGTCCAAAAAAACGCTACAAACTACCTCCCTTAGATCGGAACGCAGCTGACAAACTTGTCAACCCAGGTGAGGGTTGTGAGCAGTCGGCAGACTATTCGGTCTAAAGTGAGAACAAGAAGAAAATAAATCATAGCACACCAGTGGACATTGAGAACAAACAAGAACTAATGGCAGGTGGACGATCGTCTTGCAAATTTAATTAATTTTACATGTAACAATGATTTTTATTTCTGATGAATCTAATGTCATCAACAACACGACAAGCTCGATCTGGACTGGAACCCACAGGGGAGGCGCAGGGTTGGGAGACCCAGACAGACGTGGAGCAGATCGGTCCACGGCGAGGCGGAGGCAGCTGGAATGACATGGACCCAACTGGGGAGGGAGGCCCACAACCGGGTTAAGAATAATAATAATAAGAAGAAGAAGTCTATTACAAGAAATCAACCCTATTCAACCTTACCATTTTGCACTTGGTCAAGTCTTTAAGGGTAGGTGTTGTGTGTCTAGAAAGGAAAAAAAAGAAAGCTGACTAATATACAGAAACAAAGAAAAGCTCAGGGTTATATACATTTAAGTAAATACTTCCAATATTTGTACGATTAGTTAAAGTTATATGTAACAGTAACACTAATTTGGTGGTGAAAAAGAAGTTTAAGTTTAAGTAATAAGTAGCAGTATTGTTAAAAATAAATTCAAGTCTTTGATTACTGCAAGAATTGTGTCCTTCTAATGAAGGCCAGCATGCTTGGGAATGTTTGCCAGTGACTCACACAAGTAGAAAAGAGTTCTAACTCTTATGTCAAAAGAAATGCTAGACAGTCACTCAGTCAGTCAGTCTCCCTCACTACAAGTGGATTTGTGTAGGTAGTGTACACACCTAGAAGTCTTTTTCTTTTCCTTCTCTTTCCAATATTCATCGATAATAAGCTGAAGTATGCGTCAGCGTAAGCAAATAAATACAGAACAAAGAAACAAAGTATTAAAGAAAGATGTACAACTTGTTGAAGGTGAAAGCAAAATGCACGCTAAATTTCCTTGAAATCCACACAAGAAATATTTTTCAGTTCTCGGCTTGGATTTTAGAAACAAAGAAACACAAACAAACAAGCAAAACAAAACAAATGAAAAGAAGGAAAGAAGAAAAGAATGATTAAGAGTTTGTTACAGGTGAGAGCCAATTGCACATTTAAATCGCCTGTGATTCAGTCCTCGGTTTCAATTTTCCTTCTCTTGTAAATTTTCAAACAAGTAGTCTCTATCACTAGTCTACTCTAATCACCGAACAAGTTAAAGATTTCCCTCTGCATTTTATATAAACGAACATAAACACATGCACACACCATGATTACTTCTATATCCTACAACGTCCTTTCGTTATCTTTGCATAAAGAAACTAGTCATTAAAATACTTCAGTTTATTAACCCGATCTAAGCAGCACAGATCATTATGGTCGGTCTATTAGCTCCTTGGGTGTATTTTATTTTAGGTCATTTTTGCTCTTTTACTCCTAATAAAGTAATCTAATTCCATCTACACAAAACTTCAATCATATCAGTAAATAAAATTCACGGTGTGTGCACATCAGATACTGTACTTGCGTTCATATGTTTGTGAGTGTAAGGTTTGTCTTTTTTTTAAGAAAGAGTTATTTAAGCATCGAACATAGTGAAGAGTAGCGGAGACTATGTTATTTCCCCTACAGATGCCTTTACGTTAACTCTACTTCCAACTGAATGTCTAACGCTGACTTTTGTTACATCTGATAAGTCCTTTTCCTTTCCTGTTTGCTATCCAGCTGTTAACTCTGAATCGGCAATGCAATGAGGTGTCAGGTGTCAGAAGTCAGGGTCAACAGAAGAAGACGAAAGACTTCAACTTTCAAGGAAATACAGAGAATTAGACAGCACAAGAGCCAGCAGAAAAAAGATTTGACGAGTCTCGGACAACCCAGCAAACGATAAACACATTGCGTTAGAGGTTAGACTCTTACCTTGGTGTCTGGGCCTCCGACACGGTACAGCGAGAAACCGGCCGCCTGATTACATCGCTTCAACAACAGCCGTTAGATCTTTTTTTTGATCGTCTGCCTCTTGTCGTTAATGATGGTGGTGGTAGTGGTGGCCGTGAGTGAGATGTGGTTGGGAGGCTGGAAGGGGAGAACTCAGGCGGCTTCTAAACTGCGTGCAGTACGGCTGTAGGTTCATTTCAAAGAATTAGTTGAATTCTGTTAGCTGAGGATTTGTCTTTGGACTTGCATATATGTTGGAGTGATTGTGATGGCTTTTTCTGGAATACGACATCACTACCTACTGTCCTTAACATCTTGTGAAGAGCAATGAACTCGCCTTCGTGAAATGCACATTATGGTTAAGAAGATGATACTTGTTATTGTTAATATTAAGGTCAGGTTTTCATGTATTTGTACGAGGCGCAACTACAGTGGGAAGTTGTTTTCTTTTATATGTTAGCACAATAAATCTTGATTTTCTTCAAAATTTGTTTTGCCATTTCATTATGCATGATTGTACTTCTTTTTCACTCATCTTTCCTCTTTACTCTCTTACTCGCTGGCACACCAAGTTGCCCCACCAGACCGCCTAGAGAGCGGTATAGATACAGAGAGAGAGAGAGAGAGAAAAAAAAAACCAACGGGATTGTATTGCCAGGCCACGTGTTCTCATTATGAGATAGTATGGCAATTACTTTTTCTTAAAACTGTTTAACATCTAAATTGTATTATTAGGTTGATGATTAGGATGAAACACTGAAAAATGCTAATAGAACAATCGAGTTAAATACAAAGCAGGCTTAGTAGGGGTACACACTCTGTGGTTTGATGTTAATGTCTCAAATGGAACCTTCGCAAGAACAGAGACAGTGAAGGACAGGACAACCAACACTGCGCGCGCTAACTCAACTCCCGTCCAGCTGTATGCAAGCTTAACTTATTGACAGACAGCCTTGTTATTTAAGGACGGGGCACAACCTCGACACGTCTCTTCTTGTACATTGTAAAATATAAACCCAGGTCTTTTCTGTAAACATTATTCCGCCTACGGCACCCACTAGTACGCAGATATGTCAACCTTAGTGAATAGATTCGAAGCTGAGACGATTGTATTAATTAAGTAAACGAACTATTTGCAACCTGGAGATTATTTCTTGAAAGAAAATTAACATTATTAAAATTATGGAATCTTTGCATTTATTGTATAATAGATCCTCAAACTTCAATTAATTAAGCAATTTCTTTAAAGGGGTTCTTTCATTCATCATCAATTTACTCAATTATCTTTACGACAAATAATATCATGCAATTAAACAGTTCCACAACGCACCTGTTACATGGATATGGACACTCATGTGTAATTATACATTTCCCAAGCAATCGTTCATAGAGAAATATCAGCAATTATTCGTGTACATATGAACAAAAAAGGATTCTGTCATGTGTTTATCGAACTGTACTAAAATTGACACCGCCTCTTTTTTAATTGTCTATTCTTTCGTGAAGGGTGGTGAATGTTAATGTTTTAACAATGATTCGGAGACTATAAAAGGCGGGGATAGTGAATGAGGTTTTTGTTGAGGTCTCAGGTAGCGTGTTTTCCTGTGTCAACTGTTTGAAGGTGAGGTCTACAGAGTAGTTTTGGCGAGTTTCTAGCCATCTGAATTATGTCGAAAATGTTTGCCGTTATGTTAACAATTAACTGCTTTATCATGAAAAGTTAAAGGAAACAGTCTTCATTCCAGTACTGCAGTCATCGCCCTGACGATTTTTGGATTGCTTTTGAAGCCAATCGTTTGCCATTCAGGTCCTGCACCATTTCTGTCAGGATGTTTGTTCGAAGATGGTCGGTAGTGTCCCAGCTACACGTGCTGATTGTCGTCTGCTGCCTGAGTCAATCTGCAAAAGCTAAAGTTAGTGGGAAGGCTGCTCCGGGTCTCGACAAGTTGAGTTCTGGTGTAGACATCACCAAGGTAGCGTTCACAAACAAGATAAAAATACTTTAAAAGAGAAGGGCACAGCCATGTTAACTCTTGTGGGAAATGGGAGTCATAATTTAGAGGAGTATAGCTGTTTCCAACATACTAAAGACCCAGTCGCAATCGGTGTCTTAACTAAGCGATCATTTCCAGTCGAACTCTTCATTGATAGCTGAGGTAATCAAAGGTGTGCTTTTATATAAGATCCGACTAACTGGTTTCATATCAGTGATAATATATTTGATACACATGTTATTCCTATACATGTATCTGTAAATTATTTGTATGTGGAAGGTTGAATTATTATGTGTAATGTGAATTATCAGATGAAAATACATTTGTTCTAATGTATTCGCGTGGATATCCATGCATACATACTTCTAATACATGATGAATATGTTTTTAGCTTGACCTCCTTCCTTCGTCTGAATGGGTTTAGAAGCGCGGTGGTCGACTACACCTGTGATAGTGGAGAAACAAAGATAATTGATGGAGTAAGTTAAATATTTCCCTTTAAGGCAAACTTATAGTGTAATTATGAAACGAAGAATGTATGTACTGTATTAACAAGAAATAGGCCAAATTGAAATTAATTCCCAGAAACAACAGGAAAAGAGATTGAGAGTTCATGTTTTGATATATTTAACTTGTATTTTTGACGGTCGAGCGTTAAAAGAGTTTCGGTTGTAGTTGGAATGGGGACGTATATGGAATGGGGACCAGCACTGAAAAGACCAAAGTTATGATCAATGGCAAAGCAGAGATTAATATGAACGGGGTACAGCTCGAAGAGGTAAGTAGCTTCAAGTACTTGGGAGCCACCCTCTCCAAGGACGGCAGCTGCACGCAAGACACCCGCATCTGCATCGCAACAGCAACTGCAGTAATGGTAGGCTAGATGGGACCTGGCATAGCCACAAGAAAAGGTTCACTACCAAGTACAGGCTATACATTTATCCCTGGTAGTGAAGATTCTGATCTATGGATGCGACACGTGGACTCTGCTCGCCGAAACGGAATGGAGAATCCAGGCATTCGAGAACAAGTGTGTGAGGAGGCTGCTCCGGATCTCATACAAAGAACACAAAACCAATGACTTTGAAAGAAACAAGATGGCCACGCTCGTAGGACACCAGGAACATCTACTATCAACAGTCAAGCTGGTCTTGATTGGTCATGTGACCCGGTACGACACCTTGTCGAAGACTATCCTTCAAGGCACCTTGGAGGGTGGCCAACGCCGCGGTTGTCCGAGAAAGAACTGGCTTACGATTTTCAAAGACTGGACTGGTCGTCCTGTACAGGACCTGCTGACTATCGCCCACAATAGGCAAGAGTGGCGGGCCCTGTCAGCTGCCGCGTCTATCCATGTGCTCCCCCCCCCCATGCCAGGTGCCAGGCAAGGGACGACTGACTGACTGAACAGCTTATTGTAGCTTTTACCTGGGAATCTATCATCTGACATTAACAATCCTAAAGCAATATTTGATACACCTTACTTTAGATAGTATACACATTGAAAATCTACCCAGATCACCATAAATTATTTTATTTGGCGTATTCAGCACCACACCTAGAAATCTTTTGCCAGCAAGTAAGTGAACTTTTTTGTAGCACAGTTATTGCACTAGTAAGGGAAATTTTCGTGTTAAAGTAAAAACCCAAATATTTATAAGAACTGACGACCTCTAGTTTCTGTTTACGGTAGTGCCAAGACTCCTTAGCACCCAGAAAGCCAACCTTCCTGAATACCATACCTTTTGTTTTTTGTAGGTTAACTAACATATCAAAGTGATCTGCAAATTGTTTTAGTATATTAATTTGCTTTTGAAGACCGCTACTTGAATATGACATTAATGAAACGCCAATCACGCAACAAGCACAATATTTGCATTTAAGTGACGGCCCAGTTAAACAGCCCAGCAGTGTTTAACATCTAACACAAAGTTTAATTCTGATGACCACAAACCGTCCTGTAATGTAGACAGCTTCATTGCCACAGTCTCTTGTGGGAATGAGTCACGTGGTTTGAGTCGTGTTTGTACAGGATGTGTGACAGTTAAACAGTTTCCTTATTTAGTCTAGTGTTTTTTCCGCTGCTTTTTGTCATGTGGTAATTCTGAAGGGGTCGCAAAATCTACCACAATAAACGTCTAGAGACCATTTATGCAAAACAGGGGGACGTATGTACCAGCGTGGAGGTGGTAAATGAGGTAGACATGGGTTACAGCACGCGACCAGGTGGCGTGCAGAGGCGTCAATGGTTTCAAGAAAGAAAGTAACACCTCAGGGGTCTCCCACACCTATCTGCCAGGACCTAGTAGGATGAAATGGGGGAGGGGGAGGGGGAGGGTTAGTCGCTTGTCGATCTGTATGTGGGGCTGATGCCACCTTCTTTCCGTCGTGGCTACTTATCGGTTGGATGATGAGTGGTTAATCAATGGTACCCCTTGTTTATGTGTCTGCGCGAATGTGCGAGGTAAAGAATGGAAAGGAGGACATTGGAAAAATTCTCAGAACCACAAAAGGCAAAGACTAAAATTGGTAAGCTTATAAGAGAGGCTCTTCTATTGCAACCTTTTTCATCTTTTGTACAGGTTATTCCTGGTAAAGAAAATGTGGGATCCGATTACCTGAGCAGGTTTGCTCCAAGCCGTGGGATGGTTTTGGTTGGGGGACTATTTGTTACAAACCTGTATATATTTATTTTGGATGTTAACGGAAAACGTCGGCGTAATAAGTGAAGAATAAGATTTAGAGTAATGGATTGTTAGGGTCTTTTACGTCCTGACCAGACTGATAGTGTACATTTTTCATGTCAAACCTCTTGATGTTTCTTTTATTTTGTTATCTTTCTGTGTTCGTCCTTCAATAGTGCCATAGATTTAACCGAATTCCAAAAGGGGAGACTTCTATGAAAACACTGTGTTCATCGGGTTTCTTTGGTGGAACTCCGGGCTTGACGGCGGCGACTTTAAAAGCTGTACGTGAACTTTAACCAAAGGGAGGATTTACTGCTTATGCGTTTTCGTGTATAGTTCATCGAGTTAATCATTCACTTTTTATTTTTTATTTTTTTTTACTAAATATTAGATTAATTTCTTAAATTCAGAGCTTTGTGGGTAGTTTGATGTAGTGCGTACATAGCTGTTGAGCTGTCAGCTATGATCATCAGAGCAGATTTCCGTGCGGAAGGTGCAATTCTCTTTAAACAACAGGGAAAGAAACCCACAGACACCCACCCACCTACACAAACACACACACACACATGCACAACATTCACAGAAAAAATAGAAACATCAACATTCATGTACTTGTATTATTATTATTATTATTGCTAAAATATAAAACATTAAGATTCTTACATAAATGCATATTTATATATCATTCAATTATTGCATCATGTCTCTCTTGTTATTTCTTTGTAGTTGCCGCTTTATATTGACCTGTCTGCCTATGTTTCGCTATTTTCATTTTCTGTGTGTGTGTGTGTTTGTGTGTGTGTGTGTGTGTTCGCACGCCCTATGTGAGACTGAAACTATTTTTATTAGAGAGCTTCGCATAATAAAGAAATAAAAAATACATACTAAAACTGCAGTTTTCACTTTTAGTTATGACAAAGCGTTAGTTAAAGAGTTTCACCCTAAATTCTAATTGTATGACAAGGGTGAATAACCCGTACAGTCAGAATGGTGTGAACTAACTGATAGCAAATGTAAATGTGTCTTTCAAAAACATAATTACATCTAATTGAAAAGTTTAACCTAGTCCCTCAGTTCCGTGCATGTTGGAGATTTATATACAAAGGATATTTCACAAACCTTTTTAATTCGCGGTCTTTAATTGTAAAGCACTTCGATCACATTTTTAATATTTGAACCTGTCTCTAAAGTTGTAAAGACACCGATCACAAGATTGTTACTGTCACATTGGTTGGACAATAACGACCCCTGCACGGTTCCTTTGAACTCATGTGATTAGTAGAATGTTACAAGGAAGATGAAAATACAGCTGCAGTAGCTGATGTCTAGAAATGCCGTGAACTGTGTGAATGTCTGACTAACGGCTTCTGGAAGGCAAACCCCATCAGTCTCTTTGATTATTATTTAATATTTCTCTCTTGACAAACTGGGTTTTATCGTATCACACAAATTGTATATAGAATTATGTAGAGCTTATGTATGTGTTTGTGTGTGTGCGTGCGAGCGTGTGTTTGTGTCATTTAATGCACGTGCATTCATAAGAAATGTGTGTCTGTGAGGTGTCTTACTTTATAATTATTATTATATATTATGGCTAAATTGGTAAGGGCTGAGCTTTTACTTCCAATGACAGATGTAAGGAGAGACGTACTGTCTACATAGCGACAAAACAAATGAGGGAGCCTTATAAAAAATAAGAATAAATTTACAAAACAAATGTCCACCTAAAAAGAAAAACGCACATTGCCAAAATCAAAAATACAAATATAACGACCGTAAATTAAAGAAAATAAATCGAACACATTCGGATAAACTGTAGAAAAACGCATTTTCATTCATAAAAGGCTTCCCGTCAGCCGAGTGTTTGATGTGTTATTTTGGAATTTAACACTATTTCAGCTTTCAATGTTATTGACAAATATTTACTGTCCACCTTAAACTCATTTAATTACACCGCAGCTGTATTCCAGCAGAAATCTAGTTCGTCTTTATACATTATCAGCCATGTTGTTTTCAGTCATTTCATTTGCACTTCTTTATCATGTGACAAGTCAACAGCGTGTGTAACCATGACGAGTACATATTGTGTGATGTAGGTGTTGTGTGGGGATGAATATGACGAATAGATATTGGTGTGTGTGATTATGTAGATGTTCTGTGGTGTAGGTAGTGTGTTGGGTTAATCTGTATTGTTTGGTGTGAATATGACGTATAGGTATTCCGTGGTGTAGGTAGTGTGTTGGGTTAATCTGACGTGTAGGTATTGTTTGGTGTGAATATGACGTGCATGTATACTGTGGCGTTAATGTCATGTGTAAGTATTGTGTGATGTGAATGCGACTTATAGTTATCGTCTCATGAACTAAAAGACTGACTGTGATGTACAGTAATTCGTTGAGGTTAGACTGGTGACAGTCTTTGTACCACCAGGCGCCATGATAGTCAGTGGCACAGTTGCCACCAGACCACTTGTCGTTGTCTCGGTCATAGGTTGAAAAACTCTGGTTGTTTTGATACCCCATGCTGTCACCTGTAAACACACACACACACACACACACACACACACACACACACACACACACACACACACACACACACACACACACACACTGTTTAAAATTAGTTATAAAGTTCTAAAGAACAAAATAAATAATCTAACTTCCTTAATTAAGTAAGAAATCCCCCAGACGACTAGAATACAGACGAAAACAAGAGATACAGAGAATCCAAGAGAATCCGTGTAAAATGTACATGTTGTCTGTATGGGTATCTTTTTCTGCCACATATTTGTATGAGTAAGTAAATATAATATATATATATATACACACAAATGAGTAAGAGGTATTCTTATATTGTGATTTATGTCTAGTGATCGTGAGCATGTTTGTGTCTGCACGTCATTTCTATAGTCATTAACTTTATTATCACATCATTTCAATAGTTGCTTATTGCACACACAGACGGTACCACAACAAACGATTAAACAGTATTGCTGAGATATTTTAATAATGGTTTACTAGACACACGTACCTGCGTAACCTCGAGTAGCCGGACAGGGTAAGTGTGTAGTTTGTCTCAGGACCACCCACCCTGAATGACGAGTACTCAGTATACTGATGTTCTCCATTCTTCTCGCCGAGGTCTACACGCAGTCGATGTTCTCTACCACTCGTCAGCGTGTAAAGCTTCGTTAAACCTGAAATAATACAGAATGGTTTTGAAATGTCAATAAGTGATAACAGCTATTATTACACTATCTCGTATACTTAGACCAATAGCTCTCACAAAACATAAAGATTTTATAAGAGAATATCAAGCATTAGGACAACTAGTTTCTGTTCTTCATCTTCTTTTTCTGATGATGATGATGATGATGATGACGACGATGATGATGATGATTTTTACTATTATTATTTCTTATCTCGATGAAAACATACACAGACAGTTATACAAACTACAATATAAGGCCATTTCTTTAAAAATAGGAAATGTTGCTTCTTCATAACGCATACGAATTGTATTTATATATGGAGATAACCTGTTGTATTTCTTTTAATAATATTAATGACCCTAACCCCTTGACAGTAACGAGTGGTTTGTCAATAAAATGATCAATCAATCACTGGACTATCAAAACTGGGGCATCAAACTAAAACTGAAGAAAACAGCCCGAGTTGTAACATTTCTAGAACTAGTGTCTGTAAGGAAAGCTCTCAGCAACACAAACGCAAATAATTACAAACGCATACACAACTACGTACCGTGCGTTTTGTTGAAAACATTTATGTAAGAGACTAACATTTTGAGAAATGTTAAGATAATTCACTTTTAGTTTTCTTAGTTCAGAATATTTGTATCACGTTCTGTTATGTCTTTCTTTCTACCTCCCGTGCCAGCTGCAGGAGGCCTCTGTCAGCTCCATGACGTCACCTCGCGCCAGTCTCCCTCAGGGTGGTATTCCAAGACAAGTAAAGGCCGGACCCACTAGCAGAGATCCTGCCTAACGAAACTCGCCTCATACCATGAGTGGTACAACTTACTGTGTAACAACAACATGGACTGTCCTGACACGCACAGCCAATGTTTGTCAGGCAGATGTCTGTGTCCTTCTGGCACACACTTCAATGAAACCCAGAATGCGTGTCGTGTTGCAGGTAAGTGTTGGTGGATTTTTAAAATCCAAGTGTTTTTAATTCACAAGTATCAGACGGCCTTTGTTATTTTCACTCTTGTCGCGGACTCCGTTCATTAATTGCATAAAAATGTTGTTTTGTTTAGTTTTTTTACTCTATTAAGCGGTTGCAATTCAGTTTATGATGATTATGAGTCAGATACTGTGTGTGTATGACAAACGCTTGTGGGAAAAATTGTTAAAACTAAGTAAACAGAATCCACCTTACGCATGAAAACAAACATTAATACAAACTGACTGGAAAATGATATTTATTTGTAAAGATCAGTGTAGAAACAATTAAAAATAAACATAAAGTTAGGAATCGGATCAAGATAAAGAATTAAGATGTACTCATATTTCCTCATATTTCATTCAGCCCATGTAGACACTGTAGACATAACACACGAAAGTTAGCGTAAATGGTAGAAAAAATAGCCGCCTGGAGCACACTCAGATTCTCCCTCTTTCCTCCCGTTGGAAGTCAGGTCTCTGGTCCCATCTGCAAGAGCAGCAGGACCTAGCTCGTCATGCGATGGATTGCCTTCCCTTCCTACCCCACCCCCGCCCTCCCGACAATAAAGCGTATGACAAACTGAGGTTTGTTCATTCTCATTCTGCTGTTTTCTTCTGCAGTGTTACTGATTTCTAATAAGTGGCCTCCCCCCTGACAACGTCAACAGTTTCTCCCTTTTTTCTCTGTGGTCTTCTCTCCGCATGACCAGAAGCTTTTGACTTGCGTCGCTTCGTTGACTTGGGTCGTGTGTCAGCATCTTTAATCTCCGCATATGGACCTTCCTCAACGACGTCTGGACTCCTGGGCTCCATGGATAACCTGCAGTTACTTGCATTACCCCGAGCCTTTCCTGATGCGCTGACCTCTCTCAGGGGAACAGTAGATGACCGGTGGTTATCAGAGTCATCGTAATTGTCAGACCTGTGAAGCACGTTTCTAGTGACCTTGTTCTTGGAAACAACACCGTCGGAAGACCTAGGCCCGACAGCAATGTGTTCATCGACTTCTGTAAATAACAAAATAAAATTTTCGCACAAGTATTAAAAATAGCACTTTTAACGAAAGTTGATTTGCATCGAGCAAAATGGTTTTGCCCTGTCGGCTAGTTGTAAGGTATTCTGGTTCAATGATGATTATTGATTTGATAATGATAAGAGCATTTTCTTTAAGTAAAGCCACTAGAATTAATGTGAGAGCCTTTAATCTGACCTTTCAACTGTTACTCTATTGTTTATAAATAAATTTATGCCCTCATGAAGAACTGGTGTTTAAATGGGAATGAACAGAACTCACCAGTGCCGCTAGGCTGCAACGTGTCTGCGTTATCATTTCGATCTCCCGGGGAAAAAATTGGAATGGACCCTATAATTATAAGAAGAGCACATAAATTACTGCACTCATAGCTTAAAACCAAATAATAATCTACCTCTTAGTTATACCTGCCTCAGTATCATCCTATACAGTAGCCTCTAAATCAAAGAAGAGCGTGAAATCGCCAACAGATGGAAACACTTTACACAAAACAAACAGAACTGACTTGCAAACACTATTCGTTGTGTCATTTCATATACCACGACCCGGAATCATTATCTCCCCTTCATTCCTGAATTGAAAAGTATGGAACACAGTAAATAGCGACTTTTCTTATTTGGAATACATTTTAAACGAGATTCTTTTTTCTGAAAAAAACTTTGTCTAAGCTATTAAAAACAAACCCTTTAAATGGACCAACTATGTAATAAGGAAAAGGTGAAAGTCCTTCCTTGGTCTTTTCAAGTTGTTAGAAAGTGTGCAGTTAGAAACATCGCTGTAAGTAATAATATTAAATAAGAAGAAAAGCTTTATTTGTGTAGTGCATACTCACGCTCGTGAAGAGCATGCTCATGGCGCTTGAGACAAGAAAGAGACCCACAAAGGAGCGGAAGGATGAACAAAAGTACTGATGAATAATAAGGGAGAAATAATCAAGGAGAAATATAGCAAATATAGAAAACAAAAAGAGGAATCAGATAACAAGAACAAAAAGGTTTTATGAATCAGCAGAGGGAGACGAGTATGGAAATAGCAATAAACGGAAAGGGGATTGAAAAAGGAGTTGAATTATGTAAAAGGTTGTTAGGAGTAATGCTGAAGGAAGAAAGGTATTTACTGAGCAGATTTAAGAGATTCAGCATCTGACAAAGAAAGCTGACTGGGGTATAGGGGAAGAGAAGTTCAAAGAAATAGTCAGGGCAGAAGCGTGCAAAGAAATTAAAACTGGATGCGAGAACGAATGGGTAGCTAGTGCAGAAAACACTTGGGACCAGGTTTATATAAGGGCGGTGTCAATCTCTATCCCTCGCTGCGTTACCTTTTCTAACCCTGTGTTTAGTCCGGTACCCATACCCGATAGCTGGGTTGACTGGGGTAGGGATGGGCGTGGTGCAAGTTTACTAAGCTACACGGGTATCGAAACGGTTCAGCTCTCAGTGTGAATTCTAACCAATTGTTGATTTACTTACCTAGCTACGGAATAAAAGTTTCTTCAAAAGAATAAAAGACGTCGATAATTACGGCCTTAAAATACAAACTATTATTGCAACGAGGTAAGTTTAGATAAAAAAGTTTTATTACCAGTACTTTACCTTTTATCTTTCTTTTTCTTCGTCTGATAACTATTAGGATTACCAACACAATAACAGAAGCAACAAATACAGCGCCAGCAGCCTTGATGACTATCAAGTAGGGGAAAGCTTGCAATGAAGGCTGTAAGCCATCGTCCATCACTTCAGTTGCTAACCATTGGACATAAAATAGGAGACATTGACATAAACAGAACCTTGGACACAAACACTGCCCTATAAAAATAGAAATGAGTAAATCACGTACCGTGTAATTTTTAGTCTAATCTGTAGACATTGTAATTTCCGGTAAAGATAACCCGTGCTTTATCTTTGACAAACTCCAAGAAAAAATAGAATGCACGAAACATTGCAGACACATTAAAGTTCTTCAGACACAACAGAATAGTGATGTATGTACAGTTAACCAGCAGAATGTAGTTGATCGATATGTAGACACGTGCAGCCCATGTCACGTGACACGTGAACTGTGTGCCGTTGTCCTCCCGCTGTACGTTAGTCTTCACCAGCTTCTCACTGTCTCGTCCCTCCCATCTCACTGTGGCTGGAGGACTGGCGGTGTTTGTCGTCTGACATGTACAGGACAAGTCTTCTCCACTCAACACCGAGTGAGGACACGTTGTTGTTACCTTTCTCGGTTGTACTAGATAGGTAGATATAAAAGATATAAAACAAGCGTCATACAAATCTGTCAGCATTGTTTTACATTAATTTAAAGTTAACAGTTTTCCTGGCCAGAAAAACAACAACAACAAAAAATGACAATATCCCAAGAAAACGTACAGTTGCAGTAACAAGATACTGTAGTTCTTTAGATAATTAATGCGGAATATTGTAAATCTAAAATAAATAAACAAATTTCAAATTAAACAACTGTTAATGGCAGACAACTATTAAGACACTGTGGAGATGTTGCTCCACGCACAGATAGGCTGTTTCTTTCCGCACAGGTACCAGACATATAGAGGTGATTCTGATAAAAATGACAAAGATATACAAACCGATTCTAACTTCCTTCGAAAAAGATGTTGTGGAAGGCGGAGTCACAGATATGCTGTAGTTGTAAACTCCCTCAGCAGTTTCAAGTGGCTGATTAAATGAGCACAGCTCACGACTGGTGCTGAACTCTCCAAACTTTCGCTGGTGTACAGTCCACGATAATTCATTAAAACTATTTATAGTGGAAATTATTATATATTACAGAAATTAATACAATAAACTTTCACATTTAGCAGCAAAACCTTACAAAGACTTTTCGTTTAAATTCTCTTGCACTTCACTCTCTCTCTGTCGCTCTCTCTTTCATATTCTACATTTTCAATAAGTTTAATGAGATGGTTACTCAGAAAGTTCTCTCTCTTACTTTATCTCTCTCCATCTTAAAGGGAAAGACAACACAATAATTATATAATTTATGAGTATAAAACATATACACACATTTTAATTGGTTAATAAAATTGATAGTTGAGATAAAAATCTACCAAGCCGACAATAACATTTTACCATTGGAGTCAGCGTCCACGTGCAGCTGTAGTTGCCGTCAGAGGAGAAAGCTTCCCGAACATGACAAAAACCGGACACAGTCCAGTTGACAGTGTTGATAGTCACATGACAGTCACTGAGGACAGAGGGACCTGAACACACACACACACAACAAAAAACATTCATCAATACATATGTATGAACAATATTTCTTTAATTGATACAACCAGCATTACCAATGTATAAAGTTCGTCAAGGTAGAGAAGTAGAAAGCAATAAAAGAGAGAGATGATCCCCAGTATATTTTTAAATTGACATCAAAGACGAACAATCATAGATGGAAATTTGTTTGCTCAACAATTGGTCAGCTGTTCCTCTACCTTTCAAGATTTATGTACCCATCATCTTGCTTGATATCTATCTTTGGCTCATTTTTCAATTTGCTTTTTCAGTTCTGTTTTTGTGTGCGCGTTTATGGTTAGTTGTGCATAAATAATACAGGTGTTACGGATAAAGGTATGGAAACGTATATGATGTGGAGTGTCTGTAATTAAATTGACAGACGTATCATAGATCCCATGTGCCTATGTCGTCGTCAATGGCTCGGTTATGGGTCCTTAATCTGCTGTGCCAGCCTCTCCACGAAAACAGTCTTTGCAGTTAAGATATTTTCTACTAAACACTTTATTTCACAAGTTTGTACAGCAATCTTCACTCTGTCAAGTAGGAAACACATGCTGGCTACTCAATTCACAATAACTCACTCTGACAACTATTCTAGCAGCGACTCCTGCTACTCAAACGGCGACACACACGCCGGACACAACAACCGACCACAGCGACACACGCTGACTAAAAGCAACACTCGCCTAACACAATTCATTAGCGGCGATACACGCCCGCAGAAACTCTCTACTCACCTCCCTACTGAAACACTCATTCTCACTGCTTATATACACGATACAAACACATCTAGAAACATCCAGAATTTGCTCGTCGCGCATAGGCTCTCTCACCGAACATTCCAGCTATCAAGGCTTGCGTCAGTCACACCCGTTAACGCACCCGCTAGAATGATCTCGACGCGCTCGGTTACAGTCGCACGGCCGACCGGTCGGTCAACCGGGGTCAAATACCCCATCAAAGCGCCGGGTAACACCTCGCACAGACCGCTACCGCATTTAATTCGTAACATAAGGCACTTAAACCGGAAATCCAATGTTAACAATAAGAATAAACGTTCTATAGCTACGTAATGTTCCAAATGTTCTAAATGCTAAAAGCTGTTGACATACGTCTGGTCACAAGAGTACAGCTGGCTGTGGAGAAGCTTCTTTGTTCCTCACACGTGACAATAACGTTGCCTAGACGTCGGTTATCAGAAGGAATAGTCAGCTGACTCTCTGTAGAGTGCCGCGATCTGCTGAGGGTGAAGAAGCTGTCACGTGTGCATTGACCGGTCCAGTCACACTCTCCAATGTTGCCCCCGGGGTCACGTTTCCAAACAATCTTGACATTACTGTGGATGTCTCTGCATGTTACAACAGCAGGCGTATCCTCATATATCTCTAGTTTGTTGTTTTTGCAATTATTGAAAATTATACCTGTCAACAAAGTGGTAAAAAGTGTCGCGATTAAGTCATACATCAACATAGAAAGAGAGAGAAAGAAACAATAAAAATAACAAAACTATTTTGACCAAGATGGTATTAAAACAGACTGAATTTTACACTTAGTTCTTGCTCAAAGTAGCGAGGCTAAACTGCTAGACATCTAGAAAATAAAAGGTACAAAACAAAACTAGATGTAAATGGTGAACATATGTAAAAAGTTAGCACATACTTACAAAGGTGGTAACAATTTAAGTTGTAATGACCGTAACGCAAATAATGCTGTAAGCCGTAACATACATTACATGGCAGGTAGCGGAGAAAATGTTATAAACAAGAAGATTTCTACCTTCAACGGTGTACAGGGTGAGCAGCACTGCACTGAGCTTGGCCTTAAGATGAAGCATCGCAACGAAAAGACTGAGGCACCTGAGACAAATGGTCATCAATGTAGGGTTTTACACGGACATTCAACAGAACACATAGACGCACGCGCGCGCACACCTCTAATTAATTGGGGATTAACATCACTGTAACATTGAAAGTAGGGATAGGCTAGCACCGAACTGGAACACCTTTTGGAGGAACCAAAATGTCGTGTGTATGTATTTTTGCATAATTTGTTATTTTAATAAAGATCTTCCTACTTTACCTTAGGTCACACTTCGCTAAAAAAAATTTCCTCAGAAAAGAGGAGGATTGGGGACTTGTGAGCCTTGTGGCGAGATCGAAAGCGACAGTCGTGTGATTATTGTGCAAAATGTTCGTCTGCATCGTGATGTTCACTCAGGCGGTTAACGATTTATAAACCACGTACCCGGTTTTCCCAAGTCCCGCTTTGCGTTTGTCAAGAAAACGCAAAAAACATTATTATCACACATCACATTGCTCTAGGTGTAGTGTTGTAGTAGTTATACATCCTTAAGCGCAATGTCGTTGTATGGTAGGAGTTAAGCATGTGAAGATCTGTGTTAGAGATGTCAGAAACTTCAAGAAAGCACCAGCCATTGTTCTTGTATTATTGGATACCCATCTCCAACTGGTGACACTAAAGAAGGAAGTTTTACTCCTTAAAGCACGAATCTCCTTTAGAATTTATACGGCAATGAAGCAGAAACAACAAGGATGGCATAAATACAACATTATTTTTGTCAGCAAATAGTTCACTAGTCGAACCTTGGTGAAACTCTAGTCACCCTAATGGCTACAACAGTGATGGTATTAAACTGTGGTGTGTGTCTTTTTGTGATGATGAAGACCGGAGTAGATTGTGAAAGTGACTGATGGTGAATGTTGTGTAGACCGTGGAAGTGGTGACTGTTAAAGTGGTAGTCTGACTATGGTGTCCGAAACGATACGGTATTGGTTGATGTAGCTGCCATAAAGTCGTAAAATAATATAAAATATGACTAATTATTTTAAAACAACGGCTTACCTCTAACCGTTAGCACCAAGGGTTTCTTATTTTCGACAAGGTAGGAATCCCCAACTGTTTTTATATTCATCCAAAATTTCCACTGGCTATAACTGTGAACTGGTTATCAATCTCTTTGAATACTACTTTCATACACTACTTCTGTGATTTAAAGTAAAAACACGTCCGTGTACGCTTGAAAAGCTGATTTTCTTTTAATCTATTTACGAGATCTGGGACAAGACATGCCTAGGAAGTTTATTAAATATACGCTCTAGTGCATTGTGGGATATTTAATGGAGAGGTAGGATGTCTTTACCAGCCACATATCCAGCCAGGCCTTAAACCAGCGACCGTCTGCTTTTCAGTCAGAAAAACAAAGCCCTTGACACACTTGACAACACTTCCTTCTATTTTCCTTGTCTTTCGACTTCCGTATGACAATGGCTGTACATTTGACATGTACAACACTGTCCTTGTTAACCTTTGAAGAATCATGGCCAAACAGATAACATATTCATGTTTCTAAATCTGCTTGTTGTGACCGATACACTGAATGCCTCCTACATATGGGACACACACAGACATGCGCGCCCACACCCACCAACACACAGGGAAATGCACGTAATCCCGCTCCGCACACACACACACACACACACACACACACACACACACACACACACACACACACACACACATATGATTGGAGACACAGTGCTTTAAGCGCACGTGATATCACATAAGCTCTTTTCGGACGTGACAAGTTCTGTTAAGATGACCGACTGGACCTTTCTCCAGGCATTCCAATTTTATCCTATCCGGGAGTGTGTGTGTGTGTGTGTGTGTGTGTGTGTGTGTGTGTGTGTGTGTGTGTGTAAGATAGAGAGAGAGAAAGAGAGAGGACGTTGTTTTAAGATATTGACTTGTATTCACATTCACTGCATGAACATACTTGCTTTCATCCACGGAGTTATATTACTAGTGGAGTAGCAGCTTCGCCGTTTGCGCTGGAAAGTGCAAAAACCGGTTGTGTTCTTGCTTTGGGTTATAGCACCTTCCGGAGCTACATTCGAGAATGGGGGAATCGAGCACTTCAATCATTCACTAGGAAAACAATGTTCTAGCGGGTTTTAAGCGTTTGTCTAAGCTTTGTGTGAGTGTGGAGTAAGAGATGAGTGGAGAAGGCGCCCACAGCACGCGATAAGCAGATATGGACTGATCCAGACGATTGTTTTCAGTTAACGGCTAGAACGAGGCTTTCGTGTAAAAAATCTTCCGGTTTAGTCACATTCATTGTTTAATCTCGCCGAGACCAAGAGTGGAGAACTTTGCAAGAGGCTAAGCGTTGGTCTCGGCAGACAGTCGTCTGTCCCCCTATACACGTCCGTGCTTTAATCCACTTGCGATAAACCAGTGACATGTTGATATTTTCTAATGTTCTGTAATTTTTTTAAAACTACGTCTTTAAAATTTGTTATGGTCACTTGGTCCTTTGTGGTCACCAGCTTACAGATGTCGGCATGGTAATAGTCACAGCTGTAGCTGCAAAAAGGATACTGGGCTATCGTAACCTCATTACCGCGTTGTTTCAAAGTTACCACCGTGTACACTACAAGCAGCTGTTGTAACAATAAATTTACTTGTCTACATTTCTACAGAGGGGGAGGAATTATTTTAAAGACATTGTGAATAATCATAGAAACAAGCAGAAATAAACATGAGAGAATTTGACACGAAGCTTTGGTTTTGTCTTAATACATATTACGTTTATTTTACGCTAACGTTGCAATCGTGGTATGCTTGGGTAACAGTCATAGCCCACCGTCACGTGACTTTCACGTAGTAGTCACGTACCGCTCTCGTTACAGTCGCGTCAGATACTTCCTTATTTCGTAACAATACTAGAGGCTTTATTTAAATGACTACCATTTATCGTAACTTTAGACATTGTACAAACTAAGGAATACAATGGGGTAGTTATGATAAAAATCAACCAGACACAGTTTTACTGTCTCTTCTCCCACTTCTTACAAGACTAATTTTAAATCTTATTTCCGTTTATTCTATCCAGAAAGAAAGAGGATAATGAAATATCTGCTTTTTCAGCTGTATAATTTACCTTCCCTCATATTTACGTTCGGAGGTTCGTCATGGAAGGGACAAGAAACTTCATCAGCGTTTCTGAGCGTTTCTCTAGAAGATTTAGTCGTTGCTGATATTTGTGCCTCAGTGTGGTTGCTGTCTGGGGTGGCATCAAGACGCATTCATTTTTCATTTGCTTTCACTGGAATGTCGTAATACTTTAAACCGATTAATTTGAACCTTTATTAATTTGTAGGTAATTATAAGATAATCTTTTCATTTTAAGATGAAGTGAAATACCCTTTGTAACTGACACTGTTTAAAACTGAAACATTTAATTTCTATTTCTCCTTGATCCTTATAGAGCTTTCATTAAATTGTGTTGACAGATTGTGGTCATCTAATAATAATAGGAACAAGTAGAATGTTGGTATTGTAGTTCCCGTGGTTGCTATACAAGGAAGTAAGGACATGCAAGGTTTATGTCTAACACAAAATTTGTGTCGTTTAACAACACACACATGCTCACGCATTCTCAATCTTTCAAATAGCACACACATGCACCATTTTCTTTACTATTCACTTTATCATTATAAATCTTTTTGACTAGTTTGCTAAGTAAATATGAAAATACAAACATGATCACATATTACTCGTCGTATTGAGAAAAAAAACATATCGATACTTTTCCACACGTGTGTTCGTCTTTATTAGCTTCGAGGCAAAGAAATAGACAAGAGAGACTTATGGCTGTAGCTAAAAACAGAAATCTGTAAAGCTAGTCTTAGTTGTACACCAGCATACCGTTTATGAAATGCAAGGGAGACATAACTGAAATAAATAAATTGATGAATAAAAGGAATACTATAGACTTATATACGAAGTTCAGCCATAGATTACGCTACACTAAAAAAATAAATGAATAAAAATCAAATGTGCAATGTTTAGTTGATGTTAAAAATTTGAACAGCGCTCAACTCATTACATCTCCACTTGTACATGAACTATATTCTATCAGTAACGGCTGGAAGAGTTTCCATTGGCTGTTGTCTTGACGACATGAACGTGTGTCCGTTGTGTCGCATCCTCACACTTGATAATTGTTTCTGGGCGAGAGGGTGCGTGTCTTTATTTTCTGAAACATTTTGTCCATGTGGTCGGCGTTTCGAACTTTTACTGATGTTCCCGTGTGACAAGCGCCTCATCCTTCAGCTAGTGATGGAGCGACTTGCAGTCAGACTTGGTGTCGTGCTCTTTGTCTGGTACGGCTGTCAAGGTAATTCCTCTTCGAGTCTTTATATTGTTTTTAGATAACTATATTGCAATGGATGTATTCAAGATATTTTATTGGTCTGTACTAGCAAGTGAATGTGTGTGTGTGTGTGTGTGAAAACACAGAAAACACGCACGAACACGTGTTTTGCATCCCTTTCTACTGTAGATTGTTTTCTCTCTCAACAACACTGACAGGTATAGTTATCAACAACTGCATCAACAACAAAGTGGAGATATTCGAGGACTCACCTGTCCACGTAATATGCGGAGACATCAACAGTGAGGTTGAAGTCACTTGGCAACTGACATCCGAGATCATCGGAAAATGTGATTCTCATGGCCGCTGCACAGATGGTGGCGACTACCAGCTCAGTAGACAACGGAAGTCCACAGAGAGTCAAGTGAGGATTGTCTCTAATTACCGACATCAGGGTGGCCTTATAATCACGTGTCAGGAAATGAGAAGCTTCTACACAGCCAGCTGTACTCTCGTCATCAAACGTATGTCGACAGCTTTTAAACTCTATTTATTATTGTCCTAACATTTTCATGGCATCAGATCTATAAAAATAATTCTATATAAAAAACGCAGCTACAAGATCTGGTATTACCTGATAACACTGGTTCTTTAAAACAACTTAAAAAAGTAGTCCGATGGTGAAATGTAAACAGTTATTCACAAATATCTTAACAGCGAACAAAAAAATCATCTGGCGGATTGTTACCAACAACAGTTCATTAGTTCATCTGTCTGGTGATCAAAAAAATTTTGTTCTTAGGGAAGATTAATAGGAATGCTACAGGGGAACTCGAAATCATTTACTTCAGCGGAGACAGTAAAGTGGTTGCCCATTACGAGGTGATGCACACACGTACGTGTATTTGTCTGTATTTCAGGTCACTCTGTTCTCACTGGATGTCATGTCAGCCTTAACAATGTCACGGGGACTGTGTCAGGGTCATGTCATGTACAGGAAGCTTTCTCCTCCGATAACAACTACAGCTGTACATGGACAGTGAACAGCGCGGTATAGTCTATACACACACATATAGATCTATATATAGTGTTTCTCTTCTCTTTAACATCTACTGTTACAGGAATCAGAATTTGTGTCTAATTCCGGTGAGAAATGGGGGGAACTTGACAGCAGTCCGTCTGTCTGAGACTGTTATTGGAGGCGGACTAAATTTATTCCTGCCCTGTCTTTTTGCGCATCTTTCAGTCAACCTAGTGATGCATGTAGGTCTGAAGACGTGTGCTCATCGGCATATTTTTTGCATGTGTGTGTGTTTATCTGTGTAGATATCGAGTTCTACTTGTGTCTGTAATTTACCTTTCCGTAGTTAATATATTTGACTAATGCTACTGAAATATTTTTTCTTAAGATTTCTTTTTCATAATTTTATTTAAATGTACGAGTGACGTACACAAGTTAATGGACTTGTGAGGTGAATATCACAGATCACACATCAAACGTTTCACATTTGTGCTACAATCACCAGGTTATTAATGAGTTCTTTCTTGCGGAATCTTTTGACAACTGCTCATTTACACAACCTGTGCAAGGACCAGGACTCTACAACTACACCATACTTGTAAACCCCCCTCCTACAGCAGGGTTTTCGCAGGATGTTGAGATAGGTATCTCCATATTTTTGGCTTTACGCCCAATATCCTGTTGTGATCCTTTTTTAATCGCGCAGTTGCTTTACAATACATAATTTGACAAGTTTAATACTGTGAAATACTTAGAGGGAAGTAACGTTTAGACGACACTGATACTGGTTACACATTTTTTATCTTGTTGTGTGACCCAGTTGAACCAGGAGATGTAACAACATCGTGTCCACACTCGGTGGTCAGTGGAAGAGACTTATCCTGTACATGTCAGACGACAAACACCGCCAGTCCTCCAGCCACAGTGAGATGGGAGGGACGAGATAGTGAGAAGCTGGTGAAGACTAACGTACAGCGGGAGGACAACGGCACACAGTTCACGTGTCACGTGGCATGGGCTGGGCGTGTCTACACATCAATCAACTACACTCTGCTGGTGGACAGTAAAAAGAGTCTGTTATTTCACATGTTTACTTTATTACTTGAATTTATGCACCGTTATTTCTTTTGCTGTTTATTCATTAAATAAGAAACAGTTTATTGCTGAAAAACCCTGTGAAAAAAGGTCAAAGGTGCTTAGCATGATTACTTTTACAATCATTCGACTGTTTGCCTGTCTGATATAGTACACTGTTGCAATGTTATTATTGTTTTCTTTATAACAGATGGCGCAGTCATAGAAGTGACAGTAAACAGTCCAAGCTATTTGTCTACTGACAGAGATCTAATTTTCTCGACTTCAGCGATACAGAGCATACATGGTAAAAGAGGCGACCTTTCGTAGTCTATCTTTTCTTTCTCAGTAATAAAACACAGGTTCAAAAGTTTATTATTCATCACATTTATAATATTGCTAAAGTGAGTGTGTGTGTGTGTGTGTGTGTGTGTGTGTGTGTGTTTAAAAATAAACACTTTCATAATAACAAACATCGGAACACAAAGTAAAACAATAAATAGTAAACCTTTTTCTACAATAGTCTTAAGACAGCTTTAATGTATTGTTTCCTCGCCGCAATAAACATTTTTTCCTGTAATTTTTTATTTATTTGTTTTCTTTTTTTCTTTGTTTGTTTTTGGTGCCGACTTTACATTAAATGATGTTTTCAAAAAATGCTTTAAATGTGTTGTGTAAGGTTTGTAGACGCAACATTGATTGTAACATTTGTCCTATACTTTTATCCTTCTATTATTATGACATATTATGAACGTTATATCTTATTGTGTGAGCATAACATATTATTGTGTACTTTTATTAAATCTTGAACACACTTTTGTATGTAAAGAACTGCGCTCGAAATTAAATAATAATTAATAATAATAATAATAGTAATATTATAATTATTATTATTATTATTATCTGTCATCGTATTTAAGGTACACAAGGTGGCGCCACTGTTTCACCTCTACTGACGTCTACTACAGAGATAAAAATCATCGGTGGAGCTGCAGCCGGTGGGGTTGTTATCGTCTCTTCGCTACTTATTATATACTTCATGCGACGAAAAAAACAATCCCATGGTAAGTAAATATGTGAAGAAGTTCATGTCGTACGCGCAACTCTCGATTAACAGCTCATGAAAAGAAAGCTTTCACAGCACCAGTCAACAGAACAACTAAATTATCATCTGATTTTCATTTGTGTAAAATGTCCGTTGCCTAGAAATCATCTTTGTGGCGCAGTTGCTTCTAAACGCAGAACTAAAGTGAATCTGCTATAAGAGTTATATATGTATATACGTGTGTGTGTGTGTGTGTGTGTGTGTGTGTGTGTGCACACACCACGGACAGTGAATGCAGGCCCGTACATAAAGGGAAAGACATTTCTAAGGGGAAGTAAGCCAACAAACGGTTGAATAATATTTGATTTTTTATGTTCTCTATTCTTTCCTTTAGGTTTACAGTGTGTTTTGCTAAATGTCCGGAAGTTAGGCGTTGTATCCTGGTAATTTCGTTTACAATATGTCTGCTGTTTCATTAATTTGTTGGTCGAATTAAAACCATATAAGTATAATCAAACAGACTGTCAAACAAAGGATAAAAAATAGGAAATAAAGCAACTGTGCCACAAGTCAGTCGTAGGGATAAGCAATGATGGAGGGGGAGTCATGATCGTAAAAGGAATGAGGCGACATTTTCTTCCAGCCTGTCGTGGTGACCATTACGACAAGATCCTACATAGTCATATACGTTAAGGAGTAGGTCATTTTGACATGTCATCCATATGACGTACAATCAAACTTAATTGATGTTACTATTATTAATTTATAACTTTTAAAAAAGTGTGTGGGGGGAGGGGAATTGGTGTTTTCCGCCGAGAAAGCAGCTAAGGATTTTTCAGACAGCCCTGTAAACAGATGCCAAATGCAGAAAAAAAAATCGTAGCTATGGCGAGAGCTGAACCCAGGACAGCCAGTCCTCACGGTAGTGTGACAGGCGCTAACTGTTGCGCGACCGGCCGCCCTTGGTAAACGCAGGCATCACGTTTCAATGATAATTAGTAAAGAAAAAAGGGGGATAGAATGCACTTGTATAATTGTACTGTCTGCTAATGAAGCATTTCAAAGGGACGATACTATAGTGGTTTTAGAGTTTTTTTCCCCCTCCTCAGTTACGGCGATAATTTGTATGCCATTTGTAGACGCTTTGAGAGACATAGCAACTAGCAAAGGTAAGACATTTTATTTATTTAGACTAAAAACACTCATTTTATTTGATTTTTTTATATTAATGTTTTTCAGAGGAAGCTTATTTCTCTTGGGCTGTGCATAATACAAAGCACAAATTGCTCAAAAAATTAAGAAATCGAACATTCTTGATTTTATTTAAAATTATTCTCAGTTGTTTTATACAAACCATTTCAATCATTCGTGCAGCCAGACGAGTTTCCAGATTCAGCTCAAGTACAGCAAACATCCAGCAGCCTGGTTAGTACAGTATTTAGTTACTATAAACAAAGACATTTGAATGAAGACCTGCACAACACAAGATTACGATTTTCAACGTTGGAGCGGCATTTTCCTGCCTTGTGTTAATGTGTGCATCCAGGTGTTGATCTGAAAATCTAGCAAATTGTCATCTCTTTAGTGCTACTGATTCACTTTAATGATTCGGTGATCGTAATTCACTTACATGAAGGACAAAAGTAAAGAATAAAAGGCGCAGACCCTTAGATATCCGAAACCCCATTTCTTGCAAAAAAATGCTCTATTCTATAAAACAGTATTACATATATTGGATTGCAGGAATCAAGACTAAATAAAGTTTGCAGAAAACTGCGCTGTTTTGTGTATGAACTTGAATTTGCGGCTGTATTGGCTATTTAAAGTGTACATGTGACGTGTGCAAATCCCTTACATATCGTTACGTGCCGTTGCTATGGCGATACAGTTTTATTGCACTTATCTACCATACGAACAGTAAACAGTATTACACTAGGAACATACCTGCAGACAGATGGAGAAAGGCAATAAAAGACAGCGACACGTAAAGACCGACTGCTACATATGGCAATGATGCCATTATGTTTAATATGTCTTGTCTTAAGTATGACACTTTTTTATCTCTGTATTTATTCCTTTAGTGCTTTATTTCTCTCTTAAGATATTTATTGTTTAGGTCTGCATATGTTTATTTACTTACTTTTCAGAAGGACAAACATTAAGTAAAGGCAATTCGCAGTATAATCTGAATGGTGAGTTGTTCTTACTTAGTTCATTTTTTCATTTTTTTAAATCGGCGAATGTATTCAATAAGTGTTTATATTTATTTCGTATACAGTACTTCGCGCGGTGACCGCATCTTTTAATACAACCAAATT
The DNA here is from genome assembly GCA_004794655.1 of Marisa cornuarietis. Classification (NCBI taxonomy): domain Eukaryota; kingdom Metazoa; phylum Mollusca; class Gastropoda; order Architaenioglossa; family Ampullariidae; genus Marisa; species Marisa cornuarietis. The sequence goes on from SMMW01000636.1 coordinate 7,004,880, forward strand.
CTTTCATATGAGCAGGAGTTTATTAAAGATCAATAATATTAAACATGTCTTTGCTATAAGAAAAGATAATCCTACCATGAAAGTTAAAAGCTCAGGCCTCAGTATTATAGATGTAATTTACCGACTCACATTAGTAAACGCACGCACGCACGCACGCACGCACGCACGCACCCACCCACACACACACACACACACACACACGAAAGCCATTCTCGGATCCCTCAATAACTTGTACACCGTGTGATTCATCATAAGTTGACAGCAGGATACAGACAGGTAGCCGATAGAGAAACTGTAGGCACAGGCAGATTTTGTGGCTTATATTCGCTCTTAAGTGTACTCAGAAGTATTTAAGTGTACTTATGTTCCTGTTTTTGGCTTTGCAGATTTCGAGGATCATATCAATGAAGTGTACGAATCACTCGACAAAATTCTCCAGAGAATCAGTGACAAAGAAACTTGTCTAAGGACTGACGAAGACTGTCCCTATTATAATGACATAAACAAGGTGTGTGATAACAAGAACAATCCTTATTACAATGATCAGTCGCCATCTCTACATCAAACACATGCTCGTCCTTCGGGAAAAACAACGAACACAGTCTGCGAGCATCGTCTGTCTATGGATCCTTGGTTTCAACATGATACTAGTCATAACGGGTTTGAAGAAGAGGAAGACTGTGTTCGAAGACTGTCCAAGACAAGAAGCAAACGTAAGCCTGAAGATCTGAGTTTAGGTCTACGTGTGTAACAGTGGTCAAGTGACAGAATATAGCAATCATAGATTGTAATGACTAGAAATCATCACAAAAGTGAAGTTGACTAATGCAATGTGTGTGTGTGTGCGTGCGTGTGCGTGTGTGTTTGTGTGTGTGTATATGTGTGTGTGTGTGTGTGTGTGTGTGTGTGACCCAATCGGTATATCTACATACCCATTCAAAACATAAAATACAGTTTAAAATATATGGTCTTCATAAAAGAATTTAAAGATTTTCCTTTGATATCTTATAATATATCCTTCCTTACTTCCTTCCTTTTATGTACATTGTGTATTCCTGCTGCTTTTACTGTAAAATTCAGTATTTCAGTAGACAGTTTTGACTTGCAATGACACGGTATTTATCGGCAATACATGGCAAGTCTGAGCAGTTAGGGAAGAAGGAAGAACTAATGCTGGAAGAGGTTTCTGACATCAATGTTTGACAAAAATGGCTGTATCATGAAAGACTTTGTGCATCGCTGAAAATTATCTGAACATAAACTTATACTTGAAGTATAAATGTGTGACTTGTAAAATATTATACTAATAATAGTAATGAACGTTTTGATTTATATGACGGATATTCAAGCTCACGAGGAAACATGTTCTCTGCACTTAATGCATGGACAGAATACGATGGACGGAAGGAGAAATACTATACAGTCATGTTGTAAAAGAAAATCATAGAAGATATAAGAGAAAACAACAGCGAAGATCACAGAAAAAACGTTTTTCAAGATAATGATTTTTAATTTTTTGCATGAACACTGTTTATACATGCTTTGAACAATTTAAAATAAAATTAACCATGCTATAGTTGTAACCTTTTCATGATCAATCTTTATATTTGTCCTTAAATTGAGCTGCAATATGTAGGTAGTTATTGCTTTGCATCTACTTTAATCTTATTTTCTTTTCTTTGGCCATTAGATCACTGGCACATTTTATGTCACCAATAAAGAGATGTGAGCCTGAAAATAAGATGTTGAGATACTAGTAAATATTTACTACCTCTGGTGGCTGCTTAAAGCCTGTCGTGTAGAAAACGTAATGGTAACAGTAGTTACAGTAACATAATATTGCCACAGCAACTGTCTGTACTTGGATAAATGTAAGGTCGTTAACATATGTATGTAGTAAAGTGGGTTGCTAGAAAACTCAGCTGCCTAACATACAAACTAACATACAAGAACTTTCGATTGACTCTTTACTCCTGATTCAATGCACTTGGCTTTTACGTGACGTGAGCGTCACTGTCACGTGACCCTAGAGTTACACTCAGACCGTCATTCACGTAACAGTCACATATCGCTTTTGTTTCACTCGTGGCAGACCATACCTAGTCACCTCAAAAAGGTGGAAGCGGCTTTATCTTCACCGCTACCTCTGCACGAGGTGCTGCAAACCTCACAGGTAGACTCATGTAATCGTGACCCTCGTCACGTGTCTGCTGAGCCAACGTCTCATACTGAGTGTCTGAAAACACAGGAGAGCCAGGATACGGTATTTTAGACAATCATATCGGCATAGGTCACGTGCGATTGTCCATTTGAAATACGTGTATCATTAGGGCAAGGACTTAGATTTTGTGTACTTTAAGCTTTGTACTAAAAATATTATTTTAGACAGCAGATAAGTTGTTATAATTAAAAAAAACTTTTAGTAATTTTGGTGCACTAATACCTGTTTTGCAAATATCCTGATTATTTATGTCACTAGATTTTTTCACATATTTCCACACTGCTGTGAAGTTATTCTCAGTTTGAACTCAGAACTATTTTTGTGTTGATTATAAAGGTCAGTTTACGAGGATGTGAATTCACAATGTTGGCAGAATTTTTTTTCGACGCACACAAAAGGTTAATAACAAACATGGCGGTGTCGTCCTTAGCATTCAGTATAATATTGTAGGAGACATTTAACCCAATGTAAAATATACTTGTGCTCCCACCCCATCTCCACCCCGACACTCAGCCATAAATATCAAAACTGAAACTTAACTTCTATTTATATATCGTTTCTTCTGACAAATGCTTTTCAGTGCGCACCAGTTATAATCGTTCTGCTAGCGACGGAATAATGGAGAAAACTTTGTAAAAATCACTTTTCGTGTCACAAGTTCTTTACCTTCACTCATGTTCTCGTAAGGTGTGAACTTGTTTGAATCCTCTTGGGGTGGAGCAGGAATTTGATCCCTAAAAATGTTCCCTTGACCTTTGACATGGACTCGAGCGGTATGAAGCCGGCCACCTTCCCTGCTCTGAGCAACATCAGATATGATGTACGCGCTGTAATCAGCTTTAGCACCTTGGTCAGCATCTCTGGGTTGAATGTCCAGGTAGTCATGTTGATCTCTCTCAGTCTTTCTTAACCCGTCATACGTTTTATCTGAGTAAACATGGACTGTCCACTGCATTATTGTGTCTTTTTCTTGTCATAGACAATAGACAAGTGTATGTCTTTGCTTCATCTTTCTTAAAGTGTTTAAAATTAATAAAGTAATAATTTGATAAATCATAATGTCAAATAATTATTTGCGAAATATTATTGCATGATATCTAGAAGTACGTAAAGCTGCCTTATAGTTTTTTATAGAGCAACCAAAATCACTGACAAAATTTAAGCATAACATTTGTATCATACATATCCAGTGTTTTTCTCTTTTCTTACCCTTCATTATTTTGACTATCACGATGATAATGATGATAACAGCTGCGGTCAGTGAAAAATACACACTGAGTCCAATGATGACTTGAACTGACACTGATGACAAAAGATGGCAGAGTATATACACACACGCACATATATATATATATATATAGGGGATACCAGTTCACAACAATAGTAACACCAAAGATCCAGTTTACACAACATATCATTTTCTTCCCCCATTCTATAAATAAACGACTGTTACAGATGTACTCCATTCTGCTTAGTCCACTACACACACAGCTAGTAAGTTGTTAGCACCTTTAGCCTAGCGTGGGGGACGATAATGCCGTCTGAAGACCCTTGTGCAGCAGACCGTGACTAGAAGCCTTCAGTCATGACAGAGGCTGCGCAACTCACCTGCGCATTAGATTCGCATTAACAACATTGGTTCTCTCTTGTGGGGGCTTGTAGTTTGTTTGACCTGTGCCAGTGGTACACTATCGCCTACATAAAGCCAATAAATCTCTAGTAATGATGAATGTATAATTTCAGCCTACGCCCACAAAGACTATATCTATATATAATTGTTCCATGCACGCACAACACAGATGCATACATATAAGAGTATATAATGCAAACATAAACCACACACACTAAAGACAAGCACCGACAGACTCATACACAAACTGAAAGACTGGAAGCATACATTCTGCATATCCACGTATAATAAGGTTGATCTAAAACTACGCATATATTAATATATATATATAAGAAAAAATATCAGTAAGTCTTCATAAAAAAAGTGAGCATGAGATAAAAACTCCTACTTGTTGCCAACTGTCTGCCATGAATGTGTTGCTCCTAACGGGTGTAGTCGGTGGGTCTTTCTAAACCCACTTTAACCAGGAAGCAGTTTTGGGGTCAACAGTTTAAAAAACAAATCTTGAACAGCACGAAACTCGCCCGTCAAGTCTGAAATGCGTGGAGGGAAAAGCCAGACTAGTCTAGAAGTTTGAACAAGATTAAGTAAACAGTTACCATGCATAGCACTCAACCGCATAAAAATGTCAAAGTGTTGACAGTCTCCGCTCGCACCCTGTTACTTCTTGCAACTGTTAATAAAGTTCTAGTTCTTTCACAAGTGGACTCCCTCCTCTCCCCTCCTCGCACTCTCCAACACAACAAGCACACACACAGAGCCGAGAGAGAAACGTGCTCACACGAACACACACACACACACAAACACACACACTACCAGACAAGTCATTTTGTTGTTCTCTCTTTTTATCGGTCTATTTCCCCTTCTATCCCTGCAACAACTTTAACAAAAACCGAAGACTTTTTAAAATGAAATATCAGCAGCAAGGTCGATGTTGCTTGGCAACTGGGGGCTGCACTTTTGAAAGTCGCTTACCAGGTGAACACGAGTCGAATCTCTATTAACTGTGTGGAGAAATATTAACTGTATGGATTGTCATTGATAAGCGACTGTGTGGTTCCTCGCTTTACTAATTTTCTCAGCTGTTGTATGATCTCCTGGGAAGATTGTAGAACTGTGTGGATTACGTTTACCTACTGCGGGAATTATTATTGACTTGATCATTTGTCTGCCGTTAAGACTGTCGGAGTTGTTTCGTCGAAGTATGCTGTCCGTATGATCAACGCCAGTGAACAAGACTTTAAGAGTGGAACTGTTTGCCGTGTCAGCCCCCCCCCCCCGCAAAAACAGAAGAAGAGAGAACTTGAAGAAAAAAAGACTTCAATATAAACTTCTTGTATACATTTGTTTGAGTAGACTCAGTGTAGAATATTTGTGATGGACGTTTCTTTTGTTATTTAGTAAAGAATATATTGACGTTCACCCGATTGATAGAAACGTTCAAGCCCTCGTACAAATGTTAGTGATTTGTTGTCTGAAAAAATACGTGTGGAACTCAGTGTTTGCAGGCGTGCTCTGTTTTGTCTGTGTGTGTCCGAGAGTGTGTGCTCCTCAACACTATATATATATATGTGTGTGTCAGGGATCGTGGATATTCCTGACTGGTTAAGAGTGTGTAGTGTGTATTATTTTGAAAGCAAAAAAGCGAATGTCAGAAATGGAGTTAGCCCCCTTGTTTGTTTTGTACAGCAGGGATAGTGGCCCTTGGATGTACATTTGGAGAATGATTTAGAACGTGTGACGTAAAAGAAGGAATGACGTTAGGTGTCGTCTGGGAGATTGGGAGAAAGGAGTCGTCTGCTGGGGAGTGTGTGAAAACGGGCGTAGAGAGAAATTTGGAGAAAAAAGAAAAGGTGTTCTGCGTTTGGAGTATTGCTATGTGTTTGGAGAGTTTCCCCAGCTGCTGTGAATCTGATGGTGGATTCGAATAATTAGAGTATCGCTAGTGTTTGAAGAGTTTCCCCAGTCTGCTGGAGGATTCTGTATTGGGAGTAATTGTTGTGTGCTTTGGAGATTCGCAGTGGTGTGTATTTCTGTATAGTTTCAAGGAGTATTACAGGCAAGTGTACATCTGTGGGTGCGTGTGTTTTGACCGGAGGTTGTCCATACAGGATGTGAAATTAGATTACGGTAAAAAAGGTCATCCCCTAAGCTGTTCAGGCCGTTGGGGAGTGAGGTGTTAGAGACCCCACTTTTCTCGGGGCCAGCTTTTACATGAGGGTGGTGCCAATCTCCTCTCCCTCGCTGCCTTACCTTCCCCAACCCTCTATGGAGTCAGGTACCCATTCCCGTCAGCTGGGTCGACTGGGGGAAGTATGCTGCGCTTATCGGGAATTGAACCAGCGCGCTCTCGGTTCGGATGCGAGCGCTCTAACCACTCGGCCATCCGCTTCCCCTTATAAAGTAGTTCACTGCTTTGTACTTTAAAACTGCTTTGAGGCTGCTTTTCTTCTGTTTGTTTCGCTCAGCCATGATGTGTTAGCATCCCGATTTGCCTCAAGGGACTTACAAGATTACCCACACTGCAGTGCACGGTAGGGTGTAGGTAGCGTGGAAAAGAGTGACATTTTCTGAGTGAGCGGGAAAGTCTTTGTCTTTTTGTTACACAAAGCTAGATTACCCGTGAATCACTTGAACGATAGAGAGCCCCACAGCATAGACGAATCGCAAACATAAAGCAGTCGATTGGCCTTTCATGCGTAACATCCAAGAGAAATAGAGTGAGAATTTTGGCGAGAGCTCGTGGTAGCATCATCAGGCTACACTGAAAACACTCGGTGCTAAGAACATTCACTCACCTGTAATAAGGCAACTGGAAGGTATGAGACGTCAGGTAGTCAGTTCGCCCGGGGCTAGATGAGAGAACCGTTCCGTTGAGAGAGCACAATAGAAAAAAAGACATTAAACTTTAATCGTTGAGCAAAAAAACTTCAAAACATTGATGAGAATATATATAAAAATCAAAAGGTATTTGGGTAACAAAGGTGTATTTCATTTCTATGGAGGAATTTGAAAAGAACAGTCATGTAAAATAAAATATAAGATCAATAGCTGAATGTCATGCCTATTTTTACACAGTGACTTACACATTATACAACTGGTAATAAATTTCAGGTGATGTAACTAGAGCTCAGGATTTTGTGGGCTGAGTTCATGTTAACTTTTTAAAGAAAATTCTGTAATTGAAACGAGTAGTTTTAGATGCCAAGGAGTTAGAGAAGATGAAGTGGGAAGTAAACGTGAACGGCTGCGATGTCTTGAAAATTTTATTTACTACTGAAATAAATGTGGTGGAATAAAATTTAAATTTATGGTATGATGACTGAGTCTAAAAAGAGCTATTGGTAGTGTTATTTTTTCCGCTCTCCCTCTGAAAGATCAAATGAGAAGAGGTATAACTGCTTATGGGTATTTTGCTCGATCAGATAGTTTGCGCCTGCATATATAGTTTGTATACTTGTATATATATATATATATATATTAGCGTGTTTATGCAAATTTCTGTATGTATATGTGTTTTGCGGATTCATTTTGGATTCTTTATGATTAATAGGAATGTGCATGCGCAAAAAAGAAAGCATCAGAGACTGGCGTGTCCTGTCACGTGACTCACATGATGGCCCATAATCATAAGAGGTGGCTGGTGAAGCTGAAAGACCCAAAATACGAGGAAAGTTACATTCTTGCGTAGACCAATGCAAGCCATATTAAATCAGTTTGTTTTTACTGAATATGGTATAAAGTAGGACCGCAGGGATTTTGCAATAATTGAAAGTGCTGCTGATATACAGACATAGTAATGAAAGTTTTTTTTTCCACAATCAAGTAATTCATAAAAATTTTCCGATTCTTTCACAATATTTTATCAAGTGGTATGGGAGAAAAACTTTTTACAATAATGTTCTCTCCTAAATTGCATTTCATGGATCTCGTTCTATTCAGGAGTATAATGCCTAGAGCTATAATTAAAATTGCATCAAGGCATAATATATAATTAACCTTTGGTACCCAGCTCTTTGCTCGATAGAAACAAATAAACTAACTTGTTATAAAAGAATTACTTACTTAGAGAAAAAAGAATCATAAGGGCTGAGAGGGCAAGCAGGTTAAGCGCCATGTTGTTCAGTCAACGTGCAGGAAACAGAGTTGAAGGTCTCCTCTTGATTTTCCTGTCAACTATTTCGTGAAATCGCAGTATTACAACCGAGATTACATTAAAGGGCGCAACAGAGGTTAGAAAATTGTTTGTCAGCAGCGATGTTTCTATCAAACAAAGAACAACATTGATGCATTGAGATTCACAAGACATACAGCTTTTTCAGGAATGATCTTTCTCGTTCTCACGCAAAGTTACAGAAAAAAGTAATCTGCTTGTATAAAATGTAGGTTTTTTTAGCACAAACCTCGATAGTGCGATTAGTAAACAGAAACGATAGAGTAAGTGACGTTTTTAGAAAGAAGAATAGCGCTAGCAAAGGTCGTCTATAATTGCTGAGTGTTTACCTTATTACCTTATTGAAGGAGTTGCTTCACATGCGCATCATATCACAAGCACTCTAACATCTGTCAACGTAAAGTTCCTAACCAGCAACTTCTCTTATTCTTTAAACAAATCGTGTATCGGGGAAATAGCTGAGTTGCAGCCACGCCACAGGATGTTCGATGGCACGAAGTCTTGATATTTCAAGGGGAAAATAAATGTCACAGTGATCACAATTTATGGGTTGGCTTTTATTTGTGATTTATAAGTGGATTATGGCGGTTGTATTAAGTACTTGGGCTCTTACTACGGTGGATATTATTACTGTGTCGCTGAAAAGCAATAAGACCGCAGCCACAGCAATTTACTCAAGGGTAGATCGGAGATATCTTGTGGTAGTTCTCATTGCTCAGCATAATCGACAAACGCATCCAGGTACATGACCTACACCCTAACATCACTGCCAATTAAATGCGTCGTCATCGTTCGAATCATCTGAATCAATTTTGAAACGGGCAGAATAAAATGAAAAATAAGTGTCAAAAGGGGATATAATATTTTTAAGCTAATGAAGTTTTGATAACTCAGCTGTTTTGGCCGTTCTTTAAAGGCCCTTGCACACGGATATCAGTGTTTATGTCGAGCGTACACATCGTGCTGATGTCATCACCTTAACTACTGGATATACCCTTCCCGCGCGTAGAAATACTTGATGATGCCATCACGTTTGTATCCTACTATTTTTTATGATGTCATATAAGTCAGCATGGAACATAAACAGATTGACAAATATCTCGTCAGTTTTGAAAATCAAGAATAATGACAATGACAATGACAATGACCAACTTTATTTATCCCAGTGGGCAATTTGAATACGGGAATGTGCTCTAGTTCAACAGTGAATACAAAAACAAAACAAAAAACATAATATATATATATATATAGATTAAAAAAAAACAACAACAAAACTTACAGGGAAATCAACTATACACATACAACATCACACACGCACACACACACCACTGACATATAAAGGCAAACCAAGATAACAACAAAAAGCTACCTTGATGGTTTTGGAAAAAAAATATGAAAATACTTCATATAACATTTCTGAAAACGGAGACAGCATAGCTTCACAAGTACCAATATGGCAGCTATTCTGCTGACTGCAGAGTCAGACACGGTGTATCCATCTGTATTTCGTATTCATGCTTCACATAAGGAAAGTGAGCGCTTTTACTGTGTCTACAATACATTAACTTCTGTTTCCGGCGTAAAGTTTTTCTAGTGCTAAACATCGAATCCAATGTTTCAAAATAATCTTAATATTAAGGTCCGTGCGCCTTGGCCTTTAGATCACGAGGGGTTTATATAGACGTGGAAACTAGCGACTTTTATTTTCATGTCTTTGCCTCCCTTACCCATATCTTTCCACTTGCGAGAAATAGTAATTCAGTGGCCTGTGCATTCCATGTGATATACGACTATAAACAGCTTAGCAAACGTTCCTGCGATAAACTTTTGAGAGACACGAAAGAATCAGCATAATATTAAGTTAATTGCTTTATTTACAAGAGTGGGCAAGCCTTGACTCAGTTACCTTTTGCTCCAAGGTGAAGCGCACCAAATTCCAGGCTACAGTGCACGTAAATCTCTTGAATTCATCGAGCAGGAACTTATGGTTTGAATATAATTTTTTGCTTTTGCTTTCCTTACCATTCACATAAATAATGCATGGCTACAGCTTTAATGCTCTTAAATTTAACTAATATCGAGCTGTTGTCGTTTGGTTTCATATTATCATGTTTTCAAGAAATATAGTAAGGTATGCAAGCCTAATGCATAGACTCCTTCTAAACTTGGGGATTCGTCGAACAGATGGTCAACATTTTCGTTTCTGATTCGAGAAAAGTATAGTTAAACAAGGACATTTTGAGGCTGCTTTTGATGGTGGGTAAAGTGCTATATAAATCAAGTTGATTTATATTTTGCTAGGTTTTGTGTATGGGTGTTTGTTCATGAAGGTGCATTTGATTGCTGTTTCTTCTTCTTCTGCTTCTTCTTCTTCCTCTTCTATAAGGAACATACAGTGCTTTTTTTGCCAGCAACTTTGATTTACCTGGAAGGTCTCTTAGTTTAGTGGCAGGTGCACTGCTGCGAAGAGGGACGCTGACTCAAGGGCTGCTCGACCTTTGCCCTAAATGTTCGAAAGTGCTCATCATAAAAAGCTATAAAAGTGGCCATAAATTTCAGAAAGTAGAGGTAGAGAAGGAAAGTGTGGGAAGAGGGGTGACTCTTAAACACGTTTATTGCAATTCGATATCAGTAGGAAATGAACCTAATGACCGACAGGTGGTCGGGCGTTACAATCTGGGACAGCTATCCTGCAGCAAGACCACGAAAATACTGTCTTAGTGATGATGATGATGATGATGATGATGATGATGATGATGATGATGATGATGATGATGATGATGATGATGATGATGAACTGACGACGAATAGAAGACAAAATTAGAAATTGCAAACAGAAAACAAGTAACAAGAACTAAGACTTTCGTGATTCTGCAGAGACAGATGAGTAGGGAAGCAGCAATAAGCAGAAAAGAGGAGATGTAAAAGGAATTGAGTTGCGTGGTCTGTGTTAGGAGTAATGCTCAAGGAAAAGGTGTGTTTTCAGTGAACATTTGAAGGATTAAGCTGTAAGAAGGTGTCGGATATGGGAAGGGAGAGTTCTGTTGTTTTGCTGGAGAATAATTAAAAATCTTGTGACCATATGTTGTTGTTTTCGTGACATAGGAATAGTTAGAATACGATCACCAGAAGAGCCGAGTTGTCTGGCTGAGACGTTGGGGAAGAGAAGAGACGTTTAAAAATATAGTTAGCGCAGGAGCCCGCAGAGAAATTAAAATACAGCACAGACAGTTTGTACTGAATGCGAGAACAGATGGGTAGCCAGTGCAGAAAACGAAGGAGAGGAGTGACATGGTCCCGTTTCCTATTTCTGGGCATCAGACGTGTGGCGGAGTTCTGTACTTTCTGGAGTTTGTGAAGAAGATATTCATCGCAGCCTGGCAGCAAAGAGTTTCAGTAGTCAAGTTGAGAAAGAACAAACGTACAGACAAGAGTGTTGGTAGCGCGTGTAGAGTGAATGTGACTGATGGCGATACTCTTAATAGACATACTGAGAGACAGGTGTAACTTGTCTATCAAGGGTCAGTTCAGGAGTGGCAATGAATCCCAGATTCCTGAAGAAGGAAGAGCTAAGGTTTATTTCTTCTTCTAAGCCAGGGGTGGGCAAAGTTTTCATTTTGCGGGCCGGTCTCAAAATTCTAAGGTATGCAGCGGGCCGATAAAATACCCAAAACCCACGTCAGCTGACTTACATAACACTTTGTGATTATGCAATGGACAACAAATGAGTACATAAAAGCGTTTACTAACCGAATTTATCATGTAAAGGGAAGATCCTTGAATTCGCTCACAATAAAACTTTAAAACCAGCCTTTCCTTTGAATGCATCCTCCCTCGATGTTCTCTAACGAGTACATCAGACTTGTTAGCCGCGTTATTTGTTATCTTTATCTGTGGTAGGATGTTACGGAATCTCGATTTCTGACGCTGTTGTACCTTTAAAAATAAAATTTAAATCAAATTAGGCTGAATAAAAAAACGAAAATAACGCACTTCACATTTTGGCAGTTCGTCCACTCTTGTTCTAGAGCATGAGGGGTTCCTTTTGACCATTGTTTAGTTTAACCGTATTTTTTAACTATCCCGTCCTTGACGTGGCTAGTAGCAGAGGGATACCCAGCCGATGGAGTGGACCACTTCAGTTTTGTGTCATCAGCATATGATTTATGAGAAACATGGTAATACTGGATACGCAGAGAAAGTAGTTTTGTGTACCGAATGAACAAAACTGGGACAAGTACTAAGCCTTAAGAGACCCCACAGGAAAGTAAAAAGAGGGGAAGATGTTTGACCATCAACTAAGACAGTCTGGGTCCTATCAGTAAGATAGGCGTTAAAACATGCTAGTGCAGGTCCAGAACTTCAGTTGGGGATGTGGAGTCTTTGAAGGAGCAGAGAATGGTCGACAGTGTCGAAAGCAGCTGACAGGTCCAGTAAAGGCAGAAACATTAGCACTGACAAGGAAAGATAATATCTCTGTGGTTACTTTAATTAGAGTAGTTTCGGTATTGCGAAAAGGTCTAGATGCTGAATGAGCTTGTGCAAGGAGCTGGTGCTGTTGTAGGTAGGCACTTCTTGTGCTTCGGGCGTTTTGTTCTGAAAATTTTCACAGGAATTTGATTCCGGAAGTTTGTACTCGCAAAGAAACAAATAAGGATCTAGAGATTTAAAAAAACTACGATGTGCGTAAGTTTTACTTTACGAAAAGCTTTTTTCTTATATTTAACTTTTCAATCAGTTCTTGAGGATACCCTGATTATGTAGAATACAAGCTTAATCTTTTTAGAGTCATGTAGAAAAATAGCCAAAATTTCCAGCCTTATTATTACGGGAGTTTGTGGTCTTCAGTCCATTTTAGGTCAGTCACAATCACTGATTGATAATTGATGCCCATTTGTCTGAAAAAGCAGGCTTTTAATGCTTTTTATCAGCTATCCAGCTGATGTCCAGCAGGGGTACTCGTGAGTAACCCCTAGCTAGTGTTTTGCTTCACCAACCACGTTTCGAAAAAGACTGAAGACCCATCTGTTTATTTAAGACGGACTTAAACTTAAACAACCAAGCAACACTGGTGTCTTTATTTTTTACTTTCCTGGTGTTTATCTATTTATTTACTTTATTTTATTTTTATTTATTTATTTTTTTTCTTATTTTTTATTTATTTTGCTTTTGCTGCGCAATGAGCATTCTTCCGAATGGATACCTGCGCATTACAAATGGACATCATCATCATCATCATCATCATCATCATCATCATCATCATCATCATCATCATCATCATCATCATCATCATCATCATCATCATCATCATCATCATCATCATCATCATCATCATAACCACTCCCTTCATTCATGATCAGATTTCACACAATGATCAATATATTCAGTTCACACATATGACTAAAAACAACATAAGTGCATGTGTTCACTAAGCACTTTATTTATCACGAAGCTGAAACAAAAGATGTTTGCCAGAAGAATGAGTTCATAGACCAATACTTGTGTTGTCACAATGTCACGTGAATCATCAACCAATCAGATCACAGTTGACGCACTGTCGTTATCCACGTGCTGCTGTTAAATACATAATCAAAACACTGATTTAAAGGTAAACGACAATAATAGTTATTGAACACAACGCAATCAGATATATAAAAATAATGTAACAGACACATGATACTACATACAGATATATCCATGTTGCACAACAACTACAAAAACTCTATTGTTACAAAGTATAAACCAGGATTTTATCTTTTCATATCCGTTACCTACAAATTTTGTTGGGACTGAGAACCGAAGCATAAATGCATTTATTACCACACACACACACACACACACACACACACACACACACACACACACACACACACACACACACACACACACACACACACACACACACACACACACAAGCTGGCTTGCAGACAATAAAAACATGTTTAGTTCACGGGCACTCTCATTTAACACAATGTCCCCCGAACAAAATCAAGCATCTGAATGAAAACTATTTTCAAAAGAATGTTATTGTTGAGTACCATTGAAATATAATTTCGCTCGACTTCAGAAAAAAACATATTTCCCTGGTTATGTCATTGTTTTTGGCTGGGTAACCTAAAGAAAATACTAACCCGATGCGGGAACGGCCTTATACTTAAGCCTGAACCCAGAATTCGTCACAAACCAATTTGTGAAAAATCTGATAGACATGTACTGTCCAGAGCTGAAGTAGACTGTCACTGAAGGCATGGAGTAGAACCTGGCCAGTCTAGAGCATGAATCTGTCCTACCTTTAACAGAGGATAGCTTTTTATCACGGACACCATCACATTTGTTTGTAATGAAAGCGATTAAAATATTTCTTTATTTGCCTAGACATGAAAACGGTGTTTGTTACAAACTAAAAGCACTGCCGAAACCCATTTTCACTTCATGAAAAGTTTACAGCATGAGGTAACACGTGGCTCTAATATCAGCGACGATAAAGAGCAGCTGCTCCAAGCAAAACGCTTACACGTTTATCAGATATAAAGACAAAACAAGACACTGAATATAAGCACCTAATCTTTAAGCAGTTAATCTGTAATCTGTGAAGTGTTCTATAATGTAATCTATAAAACAAAAACACATATTTTTCACTATAACTTAATAATATAAAAATCTAAGTTTAAAACTACTACCGTCAAAAAGATCGACGTAGTCGTTGTGGGCATCCAAGTTCAGGTTCAAGACGGTCACCTTAATGACGTAGCCAGCAGGAGCTTCAAGTACCCGCCGACAGTTGATGTTGCTGGAAAACATAAAGTTCACTGATTGAAACATGTTTAGTCCCGCAAGCAACGCCAGGTACAAACCTAACTGGCTGTCCCGGGAGTCTTTGTGTCGGCGATGCTCAATATGGTGGTTATAATGTCTTTATTTATTGACTTATGCTTGTAAATTATAAGTTTGATACAGGTTACAAATCTTTAATACGACTAATAGTGTAGTTTTATAAAAATCTACTCACTTGCCATAGTAATGCGGGTAGTTAGGAGACGTCAAGAAGCCGACTTGCGCAGGAGCGGCAATGAGAGTTGGAGGGTTGACACCGCACACTGCACAGGCAAGTAAAGACACTGTATGATTATCGCTACGACAGAACTTCCAGCAGAAGACGAAGATTATTATTGAAGACACTGAAGGATAGGATTTGTTGCTTGATTAGAAAAGACAAGTGTGGAAGGCTTTTCTACACGTGACTCTGACGAGAAAAGAGACTGACTTGGCCTTCATGATAATTCTAGCCCTGTGATCAAGATGAGGTACAAACCGGAAGTGGGGATAGGTAGTCGACGAACAGCTTCATAACTCAACCTGAAACCGGAATTGACGACAGAACTGTCGGTGAAAAACTTGATGTACATGCTCGTTCCAGAGCTGTAATAGACTGTAGGTGAGGGCATGGATGAGAACCTGGCTAGACTAGGGCGTGCCTCCGACAAACCTGTCAGAGAAAAGCATTTTACATCAGTTTTACATCATCGATATTTATAAGTGCTCAGTATGTCTGCTTTTTATTTTGTATGGAAAAAGGATGGGATCAGTTAAACATTTCTGCATTATATACTCAGATCGTAGCTGCACACAAACATACAGCTCAAAGACGATGCTCTGCATAAAGCACAAAGGTGATAAAATCCTGCCTTTACTGACAATAAAACTAGTGTAGGGAACAGCTATTAGCAATCACGTGATACTCTGACTCTACAAGCCTTACCGTCAAAAAGCTGGACGTAGTCATATCCTTGCTCCATAATGGAGTTCAGTACAGACACCTTCACCACGTAACCACTGGGAGCGGTGATCACCCGCCGACAGTTGGCGTTGCTGTTGAGGGGTAATTCACGCAGTTAAAGTGATTGTAATATTGTAGCATAATATACCATGCAAGTTATTGCACTTTGTGTTTTAGAAAAGTCGAATGATGCCTGAAAGTTATGCTCTAGTATACAACATGGTGTTTGTCAAGCACCACACTGAGCTATCAGGAAACATTCCGAGATTATCTAGTCATTACAGCTGTAACATTTTCACAAAAGATTTTTTAAAAGTAACAGATGGTTCACATTAAGTATTTAAGAGCTTATTTTGAGTGATTATCTAGTTATTATTATTGCAACTTGTCTACAGTTGGGATCTACTAGCCTTATGGTCTGTTCTAACGTCAGGTATACACAATCTAATGTTTGCAATGTTTTCTCCTGTTCACCAAAGCTCTAACTGCTCTAGACTTTCACAGAAGCCTAACGTATCTCAGACAACTAGAAGTGGATAACATGATTTTCTTTGATTCCCTTACTTTAAGTAGGAATACGGGTAGTTAGGAGATGTCAGGTAATACAGATGTCCGGCGCTCGGAAGTAGAGGTGGGTTACAGCACACTGCACAGGGAGGTACAGAAGCCATTTAGACAAAACTGTGCCTCAAGGAAGTTTTTGGTAATGCGTAAACATGTAATAATATTAGAACTGTAATTTCGAGTAGATATTTTGAAAGAAGAGTCAGATAAAACTGAGTTTAATTCAAACCATGAACTTCAAAAGTTATCCCATTTTTTTCTGACGAACAATCATGGGGCTAATTTCACAAGTGCTTAATAAGATCTTTGATTGTTAGATTGGAGCACAGTTATTAACCACCTTGGTTCAAAATACATTTCTTTTTTTTATATCATGGGAAAACAGAAACCTTACTGGTAAAAGAATGGGAATGAGAGAGGAAGGTCAAAAAGGTGAGAAAAAAGTAGATGGTTGGTGGGAAAGAGAGCGAAAAAATGATGTATGAATTAAAGTAAAATACAAATATAGCTGACATGCCAAGCATTCAGGTTGTGTCTCAATAGGGTTAGCATTGTTTTAGTGTTGATGGCAATCTATCTATCTATCTATCTATCTATCTATCTATCTATCTATCTATCTATCTATCTATCTATCTATCTATCTATCTATCTATCTATCTATCTATCTATCTATCTATCTATCTATCTATCTATCTATCTATCTATCTATCTATCTATCTATCTATCTATCTATCTATCTATCTATCTATCTATCTATCTATCTATCTATCTATCTATCTATCTATCTATCTATCTATCTATCTATCTATCTATCTATCTATCTATCTATCTATCTATCTATCTATCTATCTATCTATCTATCTATCTATCTATCTATCTATCTATCTATCTATCTATCTATCTATCTATCTATCTATCTATCTATCTATCTATCTATCTATCTATCTATCTATCTATCTATCTTATCTGTGTGTGGTTGTGTGTGGTTGTGTGTGTATATTTGCGAGAGGTAGAGAAGGAGAGAGAGACGAAGGGAAAGAAAGGGACAAATTTATGACTGGATACATGTGCGCTCTCTGTGAACGTTCATGGGTTCAAATACCAGTACCTCGTGTGTCTGTGCTTGTGTGATCCAGGGATTGTGTTTTTTAATCGAAAAAACGGTTTGTGTGTATAATAATAAGAATGTGAAAGTCAGAGAGTCACACAATGTCACGTGGCTCACCTGATGCTCCATAAAATGTAGGCGTGCTCGGTGAAACTGGAAAATAAAACGAGGATAAAACAACATACGGACACAAATAGCCAGTGACAAGGCGCATGGTACTCCGCCAGCTGATAGCGTTAAGGCTAACGTGTAGTGTGCAGTTAAAAGGCTGATAAAATCTAGCCCCCGGTTACTGGCCACTCAAACACAAACATCTACCTGCTGTCTATCGACTCTAAATTTGCGTAGCGCCAACCACTACATCAGGCCCCTTGTAACTGAGGATGTGGAGGGTGGAATTTTTTTGGGAGGGTTTGCGACTTACATCGGTAACATTTTATTGACAGCTACGCTATACCACATCATTTTTTTCCTCATTCCGTCATGTCAACACAGCACTAGTGTTCTAGATATATATATATATATATATTTGAATTCCTTTTGACACATCAATAAAAGTTTATGAAATTAACATTTAGAGAAAAGTCACCCTTCACTCACTCTGTGAAAGCAAGGTCATGGCGGTGACAAGAAGTATCATGATAAGCGCCATGTTGTTCAATCAGCAGGCAGGAGACTGAGATGATGTCTCACCTTGACGCAGGTAACAACTGCAAGACGTCGATGTTTATGCGGTGTTGCTTTTGAGATAACTCAGGAAAATAGTGAGTGAAGCGTCTTACCTGAAAGATATCCCTAGTAAAGACTTACATTACTTTTCAACAAATCATCTAGAATAATCTCTCATGCAGCAGAGAGAAAGCTCGAAATTATCTTCTTCGTTTTCACTAGAATGGTCCTTATTGGTAACTGCTTAAAGATCGCATTGGCCAGTTTATTCAAGGAAGTTAGACGAATTAAGAGCAATTACCAGCGTTAAAAAAAAAATAAATAAAAATATTTCAATTCACTGTTGTGGAGAATAGCTAATAAGCAACAGGTTTATTGAAAGCTAAACGCGTCGCAGGCCACACAACACAACTTTACCAGATTTTATACTAATGTCATTGTCACACGAGTTCAACGCTCAGTGCGCTTTCTAGAAAGAGTTAAAAAATGTTAAACCATTGTCAGGTTAGAGACAATGTAAACAAGAGTGGTTGATCAACGGGACAGTTGCAAAAACAATTTTCGAAGTTTGAACACACTTAGGCCATAAATGTATACCGGTAAACAGGTCTATAAAGCTAAGCGCGGCCCACATGTTTTAAATAAAAATTAATTAATCAATTAATTAAATATAAATTTAAGAAATAAAACTCCCGTCAGCAGATGTTAATGTAAAAAGTGGCGGCTTTCATGGTAAACGAGCCATAGGAAAATTTTCACTCGCAGTGTGGGTCAAGAATTACTGAATAGATTGTTTATTTGTCAAGTTCAACAGTAGTACAACAAATGCGATGACAGTAGGAAACAAGCGTCGCAGAGTGCAATCAAATACCACTCAGGCCAAATCGACCGCTACCATGAGATTACCAGTATAGACACCTGCATACGAGGTAGAATTTTTGTGAAAAAAAATACCAAGGTGACGTAGACAACTATAATTTATTATGTGTTAAATGTTAGCATGAACATTAAATATTAGAGGAGAAGACTATTCTTAAAATGATTTTTAACTACACTTCCAACGTCTCTAAACGACTTAGAAGCGATTTCCTCACTCTAAAAATAAGCTTCTGTAAAACAGTTTTAAGGCTTAAAGACGCGTGGTGCAGCTAAGCACATTTAAAAGTGAACCTTGAATCTTGCTATCTACCGAAATCTTGGATGATACATTAATTAGGCATCTTAATGTTGTCTTTCTTCTGTGCACGGTCATGAATCTGACCTTATACCTCAGTGAAATGGGGCTCGTACCTTAGATGTTGGGAAATGTTTTTTTTTTTAAATAAAAAGAGCCTTGAGTGAACTCATGTAAAGTACAGAATGAAAGACTTGTTGTTACGGGTGAAAACCCCAACCAAAACTTTCGACACACCCCTCCGTTAGAGAAAAGGAAAGATCAGGCAACAGCCTGTGAGAACACACCTTTCGAAAACATTTTCTTCTCTGGACAATTTTTTGGACAGGTAGGTCGCAGTTTAAAAAAAATTACAAAAGCTACCACAAACTCTTTATCCTCCTCACCATCATCATCATCGCTATTTTATCTCTTGACAAAAGAGATTTTAGCAGTTTACTAGCTCTATGTCAATATTATGCCTATTAATGACACAATCTATGTCTAATATGTTTTGTTAAAACTGTATCTCATTTAATACTGTACATTTTTTCACTCCTATGCTAAGTTCCAATTTGTTGTAGAATAAATTAGTCACAAGTTATTCACAGTCCAATTCAATATTTTAATTTTTTTTAAATCAAATATGAATATGCTACACTCATTCTGGTATTACATCTCTTTATGCAATGGTTGTCTTATTTTAACGTTTACATGACTATAACAATCTGTATTTTGTCATATAACCCTCAGTTCCACAACAAATTTATTTAGAAACATAGACATAATTTACAATGATGCCTATTATGTAGTACATCTTTATGATATGCACAGTTTGTATTACTTCGATAAAATATCTGTCTTACAAACAGACTGTCGGGCAATATTATAAATATTTATTACCATAGTCTTGAGCTTTAAAAAGTTTCATGATTTACCGAAAGCATAACAGGAACTTTGCGCTTTATTTCAATCTTTGTAATGCTGAAGAGGCGACAACCAACAAAATATTTGTTGTTATAAAAGTAAAACAGGAAGAGTTCGCTCACCTGTGCTAAGAGTCTTGATCAAGGCGACCGCTGGAGTAGACTCACGGTGCTTCGACATGGGCTCAGGTCCTCAATATATACAAATCTAGGTGCAAGATCCAGAGTTGGGGTGGGGGTATTACATAATCAGAGAGAGAATAGATGGGGGTGAGTGGATGGGTAGGAAATGAGTGTAATAAGAGAAATGCTAGTAATTCTAACTATAACATCAGCTTGACAGACAAGGTCCAGTGCGAGATAGTGTTCGGTGCTGCTCAATTCTAGAAGGTCGCACGTGCTGACTCTATGACAGCTGAAGACTATCTTTTCAATATTGTGTTTTACAGCACACGGATGTATGACAGACGCCTAATGTGCATCATGACGAACCCAAGGCCATTGGCGTGAGCGACAACTACAGGCAGCTGTCTCCTGCTTCTCGATCGCTCGTGTGATGCTGGATATGATTGCAGTATAGGCCGTGTAGGTAGTGTAGGCAGCGTAGACAATGTAGAAGCAAATTGTCCTTTAGCTCGATGTCAACCACTGACGAAATGAAACAAAATCCATCTACGTAGGTTGTATCTCATAGCAGGATATAACACTTGTGACAGGTGACGAGACTGATGCTGATAGTTGTAGATGTTCACCGCTGTTTAATCACTGTTTTACTGGGGGATAGGTCTGAATAAGGCAGATGGGATGCACGGACAATAAAGCTAATATTGCAGAAGGTCAATATCAGAAGCTGACCGGATGAAACGAAATCCGTCTACAGTACACGATGTGCACACCGTCGCAATATCATGCTCATCGCTGAATGTGCGTTTGTAAAACGGAAACTTAACACGTGTCATATAGACAGGTACCAGAAATTACTCAGGTGTCGAGGACTAATTATCTTAAAACAGATTTTGTTAGACTCCCACTGAACATGCAAGGTTGTTTAGACGTCGATGTGTTCGTTGAACTGCTTATTCCTTCTTTTATTTCTTTACTCATGTTTTGTTCATTTTTCTAAACCAAGACACAGTTCGGACATGCGTGGTCTTAGTAATTTTTTTATGCTTATCTAATTACATTCTTTTGGTACTCTATGATGCTTATAAAGCACTATTTTGTCACGTAGTATTCTTAAATTGTGATAGAACTATATTCGTTATAACCACACTAAACAATAAATAAAATTGTTTATATAGTGTCTTCAGGGGAGTGTGGGTGTGTAACATCACAGCCTAAATCTCCAAATGTGGGAAGCGATTGACAAATCATTTTACAGCAAAATTTTGACTATTATCTTCTGAAGTAGACAAGATTGTTAACGTTGTCGAATTAGTTGAGAAAAAAAGCGAAAACAGGGCAAGTGTGTCAAGTGTTTGGCTTACGGAATGTCACGTGACACAGTGCGAATATTTGGTGCGAAAGTTGTGTGCTGTCGTCAGCATGTAGGGATCGCGGACAGGTTAGGCCGCACGTGCTGGTGGAATAAAATTTCAAGTCATTTTAACACAAAAATATTGCACAAGCTTTGTCAGATGTAAACAGAACAACGTGCGGGATGCAGTTGAGGTCGCCCATTCGCACAGATCTCGCATCGTTGCGAACTAGAATGAAGGTGATGCGTAGAGATGGCTTGTCTGTGTTCACAGATATGGTTGATTTATAGGTGAGTTGAAGATTTGGACCCCAGAGCGTTGATATTTTGGTAGGTTCTTAATATCACTTAGCGTCGATTTAAAAGCTTTGTTTCGTGAGGCTCCAAAAATTCGTGAGTACAGCTTTGCTTCACAAGTCATTAAAAACTATTGTCAACTTTCAATCGTTTATCTTAGAATTATTACTGGAGGTATAAAGAGAACTAGTCATTCAAAATTATAAACTGAGTCGGTCCTTTCTGGCCTTAAAAAATGAGACAGAAACTACTTTAAAATGATGAAAGGAGTCTTGATTATTCTTACAAATTTACCAGCTTTTGTTTTACAGTTATTGAAAGGTTTTTACCAGCAATAACTGCATTAAATTTAGTAAATCATTAGTGATTTCGTATGATACCAGCAATGATTTGCTGATTTGTTTGCCTTAAAAGGGTTAAAAAATCGTCTTCTAGTTTTATAGGCTATGATTTTATAGAAAACCTTTAACACACACATCATAAAATGATAGTAATAAAAACATGAGAAGGGGAAGTAAAGGATAAGACAGATAAAATGATGCCGAATATAATAAATGACCTAATGCATGCTAATCTGCAATAAATGGTAACTGGTCGATTCGACAAGGTCAGTTTAACTAAGTCGTTTCGCCTAACTGTTGGTTCGCTTATAGGTCGGTTCAACTGATATAAATATTCTGCATAATTTACAGTTAAACTGTATTATGGATTTAAATCACTTTTTTGAATTTTAGTGTGTCATTAGCACTGTTTTCTATGTTATTAGACGGTAATATTGTGCCTTTAAATCACAATTCTTATTTACAATTTCATTCGCTCTATTCTGTGTTATTAGACGGTAATACTATATCAAATCAAATATCAAGATATGCTACAGGACGGGTGACATAAACTTAACAAAACGACGATTGACAAGTATGTTCTATAGCTTGAAATTTATTTATAAAAAAAGAAAGCATTGAACATACAACCTACCAAAGAATTTTCTCTAAAAGAAATGATTTTAACAAACGAGGCTTTATGCTGACGAGCTGTAACATGCCCAACAGGGAAAATAGATTACTTGTTATATAGTTTCTTTTTTTTTAAAGCTTCAGTTTGGTCCAGTGTTCACAATAAATATAGCGACTGTCTATCTTTTTCTGAAAATAACTGCCTTAGTTTTGGTTCCAAACTAAACATTGAAAAAAACAGCCGACTAATGACCATTGTACAAATACATTGATGCTTCTCCTATTAAAAAAAACCCCACGTTTTTCTTAATTTGTCGGATTCTTTCTTAATATGACACATTATAAAATATACATAATAACAAACATTCATATAGTTCAATAGTTCAAGAAGACTGAAAGAAAATGAACGATTTCCAATCAACATGACAAAAAATGTGCCATATACATGCAATGACAAAAATAATTACAGAAAGTATGGTGACGTACTGTTAGATCTAAACAAAATGCACGGGGAATAAGACAAAACATTATTTAAAAATAGGGTTAGATATAGCCTTAAAGTAGGAAATAATTGATAATGTGTCTTACTTGAAACTACCTCATTAACTTCTGAGCGATAACTATTTGCATACTGAGTTTAGTCCTGTTCTGGATCATCTGAAATAGCAATAACACTGCCCAAGAAACATTATCTTATTCAAGATAACATTTCTGTCACACAAACCGTGAGTTTATCCCTGATACAAAGTAAAAACCCGATATGCCCCTCTGCCTTGCATTTATTATTTGCTTTTCTAGAGTCGAATTAGCAACCACCATAGTAAGGGGAGGTTTCTATTTAAGGTATTTGTAGATATCCACCTTCCATGTTTCACAGAAAGAGGGGGTTAAGCAAAACAAATTTCGATGGTTTAGTCGTAAATAAATAAATATTTAAAGAAATATTCATCAATCGCTGTATCTTTTACAACTTTTTAAATATTTCTTTCATTTATTGTATTCAAAAAATTAATACGTTGAGTATTAGAGATAATAATAAGAAGTCATCTACCATAAAGTAAAAACAAGGAATAGTCTAAAATATACTGTGTGTTATTCATAATGTTAAGCCATGTCTACTCTTAAGGTCACTGCAACATTTGTGTGTATATTATATAAAGCGTCTA
Source organism: Marisa cornuarietis (assembly GCA_004794655.1). Classification (NCBI taxonomy): domain Eukaryota; kingdom Metazoa; phylum Mollusca; class Gastropoda; order Architaenioglossa; family Ampullariidae; genus Marisa; species Marisa cornuarietis. The sequence goes on from SMMW01000636.1 coordinate 7,028,995, forward strand.
TGATAGATATCTAGAGTATACTATGTGTTTATTACATAGACAGTTACAAGCGAAGCTCTTATGTAAAGTAGGCATTGACGTGGGTGCTAAGAGCGTATGTACCCGATGATCTACTCCAAAAGTCAGAGCCAGAGTCTGTTGCTTTGCACTAGACAACTGCTTGAGACTGCCTGTGGTGTGAGCATCACGTGCAGATGTACGTTGGTGATGACATCATGGGCGTGAACAGGTTGAGACACATGAACACGTACAAGTGCAGGGGTCTGAAAACGAAACATTACATGTGGATACGAGTTGGAAATAGAATTCTTTAACATCATGTTTAATTCTCCCTGTTACGAGGCATACATAAAGGCTCTATTTATGTTTTATCCTCTCTCTCTAGCACACACATACACACGCACGCACGCACGCACGCGCCCGCGCGGTCATACACACCAAAACTACTGACCATAAGTGTACACTGATCACTATCACGTGACTCACCCGATGTTCGATATGTTGGGGTTGGGACTGTCGGACCTAGAGATTGTAGAAATAAAGCCATAAACAAAAAGATAAGTGAAGGCTTATGAACGATCCTAATGAAGGCACGTAAAAACAAAACACAAAGAATTACTTGTGCGATATACAGAAATAACACGTAACCATTTTGTGACACAGTCTAAGGATAAAAATTTTTAAAGTCACCGAAAACAACCTCTTTCATTCCTGTCATCGATGTAAAAGTTGGTTAGACAGACTGAAGGACTTAGTTCACCATTAATCAATGCAAAATACAAAGACTTATTGTATACATACAAACATATGCACATAGATACACATATAACAACCGGATAAAAATAAAAAATAATAATAATTTTATATATATCAGACAGACGCTAGAATGGCGATAAAATTAATGAATGTCTTCTTCCGAGATTAATGAAAGGTACCGACCGGGGGTTGTTACAGACGGTTGATTAACGGCCTCGTAGGACACCCTGAGGCCGGAGTTGGTGACGAATCCGTAGCCGGTGAACTTGATGTACATGTACTGTCTAGAGCTGTTGTAGACTGTCTGAGGTGGCATGCCATAGAACGTGACAAGTGTAGGCGATGACTCCGACATACCTGCGATATTTGACTGTTTTTATCAAGTTTTCTACCATTTGTATTTGTAAGAAAATCAAGTTCTTTTATTTTATAACGAAAAGAATGTTATCTAGGTTACAAACAATATGTACGTAATACATAAGATATACATTACCGAAAGCTAACGAGTTTTTACAAAAACATACACATATATTTCAGTTTAGATTTCTTTTTATGTGCAAGGATATATATATATATAAAGAGTTTTCGTTGATAATGAACAAATGATCTAAGGGGGAATCAGTATTTTCCGCTTAACCAGGAACTAAGGCTATATTATGGTAAAGCAGCCGCCTTGTAAACACGTTTTGCCCGCAGAAAAAAAAAACAAACAAGATCTGAACCCAGGAATGCACATCCTCGCTGTATTGGCGACAGGCGCTAACCGTTGAGCGATATAAAGGACAAATAAGAACCGTTTTTTATATTTGTCGATCTGATTTAAAACACACCGTCAAAAATCTGGATGTAGTAATAGAAGTCCGAACTGCCACCTAGGACAGTCAACTTGACAACATTATCAGTAGTAGAATTGATTAACCATCGGCAGTCGGTGTTACTGCAAAACAAATAAGAACTTAGGTAGTCGTAGCGTTCGTAATGTTACACTGGTATAACAAAGCAAAATAATGTACAGGACAAGAAAACATTTGTTTCATCAGTTGCCCAGAGCAAAAAGTTTCTATCATCGATATTTACTGAAGTATAATAAGCTCCTGGTTACCTTCTTTAAGCAAATAGAAATGATACGTTTGTTTAATGGAGAATTATCTGTGAAGAAGATGACGTGCTTACTTGGAATAGCCAGACGGCTGGTTGGGAAACCTCAGGTAATCAACTTGACCAGGAAGAGCAGACAAAGCCGTACCGTTGACAGGGCAAACTGTTCGGTAAAAGCGTTAGATAGTCATCATTGAGACAAAATCTGACACCATAAGACGCTTCTAAGAATAACCGAATTAAAAATAAATTTACGATAAAAAAAAATAAAGGCTGTGTTAAACATTTCTTCAAAAAGAATTCTTTGTATATGAAATTTTTAAAAGGCACCTGTTTACCATAAAAATTCCCACAGTTTCTCATTACTAGCGTCAAGCACTTAACAGCAACCGTAAACCTGTAGTAATTTAAGATCACTTATGGAACATTATCTACCATCATGGTTGATGAACACCTTTTGCCCTCTATTTTATATGTATTTTTCGTTTTTAAGACTGCTGAGTATCCAAAGAGAAGCAGCTTCAAGAAAATTCGATGAAATATAACTGAATGTACGAAGATATGCGATAAATGTGTAATAACATTGCTAATGACTTCCTTGTACCATACATTGCATAATGTGTGTACCTTTTCGGTGGGTGGGTGGGTGAGTTTAAAACCTAGTAAAAAACAACTAAACACTGAACACATTACTAGGTCTGAGGAGGGAAAAACACACTGACCATACGTGGAAACAGACTCTTGATCAATAGCCTCGTATGTCAGGCTGAAGCCAGAGTACGTGACGGAGCCGTCGCTGTGAAACCTGATGTACATGTACTGCCCACTGCTGTTGTAGACTGTCTGTGAGGGCATGGAATAGATCCTGGCAATGAGCATTGAACTCGATTCCAGGTTGCCTGTCATACAAAGTGTTTGAGTGATCAAGAACTAAAGTACTTCTCAACTGAAATTTCTAAACAAATCACATGTTAAGACACAAAATTATTGCGTACATTTTAAAGCAAGAATATGTTTTAATGAATCATAAAGTGCATTTCAAAATTTACAAAAAATAAATAAATAAATTAAAAATAATAAAACGCAAAACCGTTAGCGATCTCTAAAGAGAATCAATAACAAAACGTGTATTTAATAATAATCGTTTTATATCTTAAAATAGACGATAACAAGCTAACGATTTAGAACAATATTAACTTTAATTCCTAGATCCTTCTTGCAATTACCCTCATTTACCCTTACCACTATATAACTCCAAGTAATCACAACATGTCTCCAGATTGACGTTCGTGACAGACACCTTTACAACCTTTCCACTTCCAGCGTTTATCAGCCACCGACAGTCGGCGTTGCTGTACAGTAAACATGAATTCAGTTGTTATTAAGGCGAAATTATAACAATGGAAGGCGTAGTTAACACTCATTAGAAGTACAAAGTTGTTATACACAATATATGTTGGTGCCCCTGTAAATTTTGCAATCTTTGATAGCTCGTTAAATTTTCCATAAAACCGTCAATAAAAATAACATTAAATGTTACTCGAAACATTCACTCACTTGTAATAGGGAGACGGGTAGTTAGGAGAGGTGAGGTAACCAACTTGCCCAGGTACAGCATAGAGGGTTGGAGCATCGGCAGGGCACACTGCACAGAAAAGAAAAATCTCCACCTGTCATCATTGATACAAAACTGCCAATTGTTAGAATTACGGAGAATAAATTATGTGGACAGTCTCTAACATGACACGATGATGCAAAATACTATTCGGACATTACTGCATTTACAATATAATCGTGATTTTGTGTGCGAGCTCTAGATGCCTCATGCTAAAGGTATAATGTGACTTCAGTGTGAAAGTTGAATAGCGGAAACCAGCAAAGGTTAGTTACAAAAGCATAATATGCTAGAAGTAAAGATGTCTTTTGAGGATCTTCATGTAATTTGTAAATAAAAAGAGCGGAGGGAAAGTTAGTAGAGAAAGAGAGAAGAGACATGTACACTTGCCAGAGCACACAGGATTGAAAAGGAACAAAGTTATATGCTGATCACCGAGTTTGTAGATGGACGGAAGAGACCGTTAGTAAAAAAGAAAATGAGTAAATAAATATGGTAATTAAAACAAAACAAATAGAAGTTTATGCTGTAGTTAGCAATCAAATTCTAAATCAGCTAGAAAATGCTGCAAAGTCTTTCTGATTGTTCCTTCTCTCCCTTGACTTTACTCTGCAAAATGACGATATTGAATCTTGCAATAGTGCTCTGATTATTAAATTTAGAAAAACATTCTTGAAATATTGCGAGGAAATAATTGTTTGTATTAAATATGATTTTGGTGTTAAATGACTTTTACATATAATAAGTATGTAGATGATAGCTTTATCATTTGTTAAAACTGTTACTAATAAATATTGACCAAATACCTGGAAAAACACGTAAGTTGAGTCTTAATGGGATGGCAAGTTAAACTGGATAACGAATGTTCTATAAGGTGTTTGTGTGACATCATTAAGGCTATTGACAAGTGTGTTACATTATATTTTTGTAATGTGTGTCAGAATCATGGTTTGTCTTTTAGTCTACTTTTTGTTTGTGTATCAGAATTCAGTGCTGCAATACGTGAAGAATTTTAGGTTGAAAGGAAGCTTGCTAAGGTTTGATGAGATGCCTGAAAAAGCATGTGAGAAAGAGTCCAGGTAGAAAGTATGTGCAGTATTATAAAATGTTCTGCACACTCGATCACGAAGGTCCAAGATACCACTTGATGTGTCCAAACTCTCAACACACTAATGGTGACGAGTTATACATTGTCGTTTCTGCATATTTTTAAATATTTTTTCTTCTAACGCCATTGTTGTTGTGAATATTATCATTAAAGTAATTATGCTCATTTAACTCAAAGTCAGGGTTAGAGTTAGAGCTCTCCCTTACTTTGTTTCAATGTCAGTAATGTGTCCTAAGATATGCGCTGCAGTCGGCTGCGATGTGGAAACTTTACACACAAAGAAAACACTTTCCTTGCCCCTATCACACATACACTAAATTTTAATGCAGAGACATTCACCTAAACGGCACTCACCTGATGTTGCTGGTGTTGTAGATGCAAACGTAGTACCTGGCGAAATTACAGAACGCAAACTATGCAATCACACTCTTAAAACAATCATATAACGGATCGTGCCCTGTAAGTATACATAAAATACATTCAAACTAAAGTACATAATTTCTATATAACTAGACATATACCTAAACATATCAAAACAGAGACAACCGAACTAGACTTTAATGCAGAGACATTCACCTACACGTCACTCACCTGATGTTGCTGATGTTGTAGATGCAAGCGTAGTACCTGGCGAAATCACAGAACGCAAACAATGCAATCACACTCTTAGAAAAATCATAACTATAACGGATCGTGCCCTGTAAGTATACATAAATACATTCAAACAAAAGTACATAATTTATATATAAATAGACATATACCTAAACATATCAAGAGAGAGAATACCGAACAGACCTAAGAAAATTAATTGACGCGAATTGAGTGAATGCCTTTGACGTTCGTTCCACGTTTTACAATACTTGACACTGACACCTCTCTACAATCTCAACAGTTCTTTGTAACCGTCCCATGAAGCCGTCACTCTCAAGTTTCTTTTTCTGGGTTGATACGAAATATTTATTTTTGAACTTTAACTTGGAATTCTTCTAAAAAGCTTTTTTGAGTGTAATGAACTAAATTAATAAACTAAATGTCAAATAGTTGTGACCTAACATGCCAACGGTTTATATGAGAAGACGCCTTACTCTAAATAATTGGGTTAATGGCTTCTATTTTTCCCCCATCTCTGTGTGTATATATATATATATATGTATCTAAAGATGAATTTTCTATTGTGTAATATTTCACAAAGTTGAAACAGTAGTTATTGCCCTTTTAAGTCACGGGTGCCACACGTAGCAGGTTGTCGCTGTTCGCATCTTTCATCTTTATATATGTCTGATAACCCAGAGACTGAAGAATTTAATCAAGCCAATCAACACACAACCAAAAGAAACATAAAGTATCTCTAGATATAAACACACATACATATGGATACTAATTCCAAATAATGGAGCAGTAATAATTTTAGCATCAACAGTCTTTCACTTGCTTGAGTCGGCCAAGTATTACACGTTGAATGGCATTTTCCACGGAATTAAATGGCACTGACCCGACCTGGGATCGACGGCCTCGTAGGTCAGACGGAAGGATGAGTTCGGGCCGAGACCATAGGTGTAAAGCCTGATGAACATGGACTGTCCGGAGCTATAATACACGGTTTGTGATGGCATGGTGGTGAACTGGGCAATTGAAGGGGCCGAATCCGACATACCTGAGGAAGACCAACAATATATATATACAAAGTACTCCGCCATCACCCTTTAGAATAAAATTACAGTTAAAGGGTAGTCGGAGCTCTAGCTAAAATCTTCAAAATTTCGCCGCAACAATGCACAAACAACAGTTTAAAAAGTATTTCGAGCTTGACAAAAACGTAGAGGAGAGAGTCATAGGTTAATCTCAATTACACTTACCGTCATAAATCGTGATGTAGAAGTAGAAGTCAGAATAAGTAACGCTCAAGAGAGTTGCCCTGACGACATAGCCACTGATAGAATTTATCGTCCACGAGCAGGCGAGGAAACTGAAAAGGAGTAGTTAGTGAACTGATTATAAGGAAAGATATGTAAACATACGATGTCAGGGAAAGTTAATGCAAAAGTTAATACATCGATAATTGTTTTTCTTTATTTATTGTGCAATAACGCATTAATAAGAGCTTATCGCAATGCGAAGTTTCATATACAAGTAATAGTCTGTGAATGGATGACGTTTTCTGTCAAAGAAGCAACTCACCCGTAATAGACTGACGGGTAGTAAGGAGACGACAGATAACCGACTTGCCCGATTTCAGCAGTGAGGTTTGTCCCGTTGATAGAGCACACTATACAGAGAAGAAACCACTTCACATAATTACTACCAAGATAGCAGAAGCTATAAAACATTTTATTACACCTGTGAAGAAATAAATAAAAATAAAGAAAGAGACTTTACATAAAAAACCTGTGGGTAACCGTCTCATACTGCAGCCGTGCTGATAAGTTGCACGTGTGTGTGCTTGTGTATATCTACAACATGTTGTTGGGTCTTAGTGGAAGGGGCCAATAAATCTGATAACGGATGTTTTAATATGCGTTTGTTTGTCCGATATAACTCAAGGTCGACAGGAGCGCTAGAAGTAGTGCAAAGCGTATCGTAACAAAATTATTTAAGGGTTATGACATAGAGACACGAGAAATATTATATAAATGTTTTTCTCTTAACACCATGATTTGTTAAGAAAACAGGAAGTGACGAAAGGATGGTATTTCTAAAATAAGCTTTGTCTGTATAAGCTGAACTCGAAGAGGAAAAAATGCTATCGTCGGCAAAAGAAAACATATAAAGAAACAATGAGATGTTGTTGAATGTTCAGTTAGGCACTCAGACGAAATTAGTTTGTACTTATTGTCGTTTTCTGAAGATACTGGCTACAGACGCCAGTGAGCTATTTTTGTTAATAAACATCTGTGTTTTGGCCAAACGTTCCATGCGAACTTCGTTAACACACCGTACTCAAGAATTTGCTCAAAAATTTTGAAATCGATTGTTTTTCAATCACTTATATAGTACAGCCAAGTTTTGGACTTTCAGTAAAACGGAGAGCTTCTTCCTACAGCAGTGCCGACGATAGAAAAGCACGAGCTGTTTAAACCAACTACGACTGCTGGTTTAAAGCTTAAACAAAGATTAAGCACCAGATATGCAACATGGATGATTTCTACACCGTAAAATGTCACAAGCACATTATCAGTCGTATCTTTATCCAGCATAATGCTAAAAACAACTGACAGAGGGCACCGTTGATGTGCTGCTGGAAACAGCTGAAAAGAGTTAAGGGTGATTAATGTATGAGACGCACAAACAAAGCTCACTCGGCTCGCAGAAGAAGCAGCGATGACGGGCCTGACCATCAACATCAAGAAGACGGAAGTAATGCGGGTCAACAACAAGCAAAAAGCCGCACTACAGCTGCATGGGGAATGCATTACAGAGTCTGACCGTTTCACCTACCTTGGTAGCATAGTCAGCAAAGATGGAGGTTCAGATGAGGATGTAAGAAGCCGAACAAACAAAGCCAGGCTTGCATTCCACACCCTACGGCCTATCTGGAACTCCAAAGCTCTATCTTTTCCACACCAAGATCCGAATCTTTAATACAAATGTAAAGGCAATACTTCTATATGGATCCGAGACATGGCGGGTGACAAATACCATTACTAACAAGATACAGACATTCGTCAACAGATGTCTGCGCCACATCCTCAACATCAGATGGCCCGAGAAGATCTCCAATACAGAACTGTCGGAGAGAACCAATCAAAAACCACGACATCAGGAAGCGGAAGTGGGGCTGGATTGGTCACACCTTACGAAAGCCAGCCGACAACTTAACCATACAAGCTCTGGGCTGGAACCCACAGGGGAGGCGCAGGGTTTGGAGACCCAGAGAGACGTGGAGGAGATCAGTCCACAGAGAGGCAGAGAAGTTGGCATGACATGGTCCCAACTAGAAAGGTTGGGAGCGCACAGGAATACGAAGAAGGATTTAGGAGAAGATAAAACGGGAACCCGTGTGAGTGTAAGTAAGTAAATAGCAAATTTTGCATACAGCTAAATGAGGAAGAAATAAAAATTCTTTATATCAAATTATCATGTTATAATTTTAATGGTAAAAATGTCATTATCAGCGGTTAGTTGTTACTATAAAGAAAATACAATGCTGAAAATTCATCATGTATTAAATCAAGAAAATTACAGTTTCTCTTAGACAAACGCACCTGTGAAATGCGTTTATATTTTATTAACAATAATATATCTGGAAGATTTCAATCAAATGCGCCAACGTAGTATCATAATAAAACATGAACTGCAATGTCCATGATTGTCTCCCATTAAATTTTGATCTGAGAAGATTTACTGTTGCGTGAAATCGTTTTTGACCTTTAATGTTTTTCAAGTTTCAGTTACAGCATTCAAATAAGGTTCAAATCGGAAGGACTATATTCGGAAATCAGCCGGGGAAAATCGCTTCTTGAACACGACAGCCTGAGCGATGTTCCTTCTTATGATTCGAAAGACATGCATAGATTTGCTAAACTGAGCCACAATCACTGTTACAAATACTGCTTTCAGTTATGTGAACATAACGCAATGAACATTATTTATGACTCTTATATTGTCTCGGGCGAAAATCACAGCAAGTTGTCGCTGTTCCCAACCATCATCTATATTTTATATTTATATTCGATAGCCAGGAGTGTAAGAAATTTAGTCAAGCGTATCAACACACAGCCAAAAGAAACATGAAGCATCTCTAGATACAGACCCACATACATGTGGATAAAAATACGATACAATAGGGCGATAATAGTTTGATCGTCAACAGTCTTTCGCCTGATTAAGTCGGACAAGTAGTACACGGATTATTCCACTTTGTAGAATGTTTAATGTTACTGACCGGAGGTGGGAGAAGACAATTGATCGACGGCCTCGTAGGTCAGATTTAAGGATGCGTTTGGGCCGAGACCGTAGGTGTAAAGCTTGATGTACATGGACTGTCTAGAGCTGTAATATACAGTTTGTAATGGCATGCTGTAGATCCATCCAATTGAAGAAGATGATTCCGACATACCTTAGGAAGACAAACGAAGTATACAAAGTATTCCGCCATCAGCATTTCGAATGAAATTACATTTAGGGTAGTTAAGGTTTTATTTAAAATCTACAAGAATTTACAATGCACAATGCATTTCACAAATAGCAGTTCAGTAAGTATTCCAAGCTTGATAAAAACGTAGAGGAAAGTTTCAATAGTTAATCTCGATGTCCCTACCGTCATAAATCCCGATGTAGAAGAAGAACCCGGGGTTAGTAACGTTTATGACAGTTGTCTTGACGACATAGCCACTGGCAGAGATTATCGTCCACGAGCAAGAGATGACACTGAAAAGGAGCAGTAAGTAAATTACTCATAACAAAGGTTATGTTAACATACGATGTCAGAGAAAGCTAATACACAACATAATACATCGCTTATTGTTTTTGTTATATCTTCTGCACAATAATGCATTGATGAGAGCTCTGGCAACATGAAGATTCATATACAAGTAGAAGTCTGAATGGATGATGATTGATGTCAAAGAAGCAACTTACCCGTCATAGACAGACGGGTAGTACAGAGACGACAGGTAACGGACTTGCCCGACAGCAGCAGAGAGATTTGTCTTGTTGACGGAACACACTACACAGAGAAGTAACCACTTCAGATAATAACCCACCGATAGCATTGAATATTATATCGTTTATTACACCTGTGAAGAAATAAGTAGAAATAAAGAAAGAGATTTAACATAATCAAACCTGTAGGTAACTGTTGCGTACCACGGCCGCGCTTGTAAACTGGATGTGTGTGTGTGTGTGTGTGTGTGTGTGTGTGTGTGTGTGTGTGTGTGTGTGTGTGTGTGTGTGTGTGTGTGCGTGCGTGTGTGTGTGTGTGTAAATTGTGTATATCTTCACAATATGTGTATGACTGTATATATCTACAAAATGTGTGAATGCTTGCATAGATATACACAATGTTTATATGATTCTCGATGTGAACAAAGCAAGAAAAGGTGTGCTGCAAAGTCTCTGTCATTATTGCTCCTTTTTTCCTCTGTAAAATGACCATATTGTCTCTTGAAATACTGCACGCAGTTGTTGAGTTGAGAAATAAATGTTAAAGTATTGCGGGAAATTATTGCTTACGTTGACAATTTTTTCGTGTTACATGACTCTACATATAATAAGCTATTTAGATATTCAGTCACTGTTAAGTCGGTGATAAATTCGCTTCAATGGTTGTTATAATTATTGCAAATGAATAGTTATTAACTGTCTGATAAAATACGTATTGTTATTGAGTATTTGTGGGAGGGGATAATTAAACTGATAACGGATGTTTTAGGATGCGTTTGTTTGTGTGACATTATTCAAGGTCGACAGGAAGCTCAATGAAAATCGCTGGAAATAAAGCAAAACATATCACAACAAAATATTCCAGTGGTATGTTATGACGAAGAAGCACGAGAAATATTCTAGTAACATTTTGCTCTTAATTACAGCTGGATTTTTCAATATAACAGGAAGTGACGAAAAGGCGGTATATCGAAAATGAGCTTGGTCTGAGCTGAATTCGAAGACGAAAAATGCAAATCTCAGTATCAGAAAACGGAAAAAGGAGACGATGAGGTGTCGCTGAATGTTTTCTTCGGAACTCAGATGAAATTAATTGGTACTAATTGTCATTTCTGAAAGATAATGTGTGCAAGTACCGGAGATTTAATTTTGTACAGAGATGTATAAACTCATCTGTCTTTGTTCAAACGTTCCGTGTGAGCTTCCTCCCAACATAGCACCATAGAATTTGCTCAAGCATTTTACAATTGATTGTTCTTCAATCACTTATACAATACAGGCAAGTCTTAGGCATCAACGCACGACCAAAAGAAACATTAAGCATATCTAGATACAAACACACATACCATACATACAGATAGGAAAAAATAGAGCGATAATAGTTTTAGTATCAGTTGGTCTTGTGCATGATGAAGTCGGAGAAGTATTACACCTTGCATTTATTTTTCACTGAGTTAAATGGCACTGACCGGACGTAGGAGCAGACAACTGATGGACGGCCTCGTAGGTCAGACGGAAGGATGAGTTTGGGCTGACACCGTAGGTCATAAGGCTGATGTACATGGACTGTCCGGAGCTGTAATACACGGTTTGTGATGATATGCTGGAGAACTGGGCAATTAAAGGGGCCGATTCTGACATACCTGAGGAAGACAAACGAAATATACAAAGTACTTCGCCATCAGACTTTAGAGTAAACTCCCAGTTAAAGAGAAGTTAAGGTTTCATTTTGAATCTAAAATAATTCAATGAACAAACAACAGTTAAGAAACTACTCCAAGCCTGTCAAAAACTTAAAGGAACAAGTCATCAGTTAATCTCAATGTCCCCTACCGTCATAAATCGTGATGTAGAAGTAGAACTCCGAGCTAGTAATGTTTAAGACAGTTGCCTTGACGACATAGCCACTGATTGAATTAATCGTCCACAAGCAGGGGATGAAGCTGAAAAGGAATATAACAAAAGTTATGTAAACATACGATGTCAGGAAAAAATGCACGATATATCATATGGCTAATTGTTTTTGTTATATTTTCTGCACAGTAATGCATTGATGAGAGCTTATGGCAACATAAAGTTTCATATTTAAGTAGTAGTCTATGAATTGATGACATTTTCTGTCAAAGAAGCAACTCACCCGTAATAGACAGACGGGTAGTAAGGAGACGACAGGTAACCGACTTGCCCGACGGCAGCGGAGAGAGTTGTCCCGTTGAAAGAGCACACTACACAGAGAAGTAACCACTTCATATAGTTATCACCAAGATATTAGGGGCTATAAAACCGCTTTTTACACCTGTGATAAAAAATTAGAAATAAAAAAGCAGGTTGAACGCTATCGAACCTGTAAGTATGCGCTGGTGAATCGATTATTCCTTAGTCCCTTATACAGTACAGGCAAGTGTTGGACTTTCAGTAACACGGAGGTCATCTTCGTACAACATTGGCAACTATACAACAGCACGAGCTGCTAAAAACCAATGAAGACTGCTGGTAAAATACTTTAAATAAATGAATTAATGCAGTCTATTTCCCCCTCTATCCATGTATGGGTATGTATGTATCTGTATATGCTGCTGTTCCCAACCATCGTCTATATTCATATCTGATAAACCTTAGAGTGAGGAGTCCAATCAAGTGCGTATCAACGAAAAGAAATATAAATCAACTCTAGACACAGACACGCATAGAATTGGATGCGAATTCAAAAAAATAGAGCGATAATAGCTTTCGCTTGATTCAGTTGGACAAGTATTACATGGTGTATTGCATTTTCACTGAGTTAAGTTGCACTGACTTGATCTGGGAGAAGACATCTGATCGACCGCCTCGTAGGTCAGACTGAAGAATGAGTTTGGGCCGATACCGTAGGTATAAAACCTGATGTACATGGACTGTCCGGAGCTGTAATACACGGTTTGTGATGACACGCCGTAGATCCAAGCAAGTAAAGGGGATGTTTCCGACATACCTGAATAGTGAAAACGATATATATATATATATATATATATATATCAGCCTTAAGAATAAAATCACCTTCAGAGAAGTAATTTCGAATCGATAAGAATTTGATTCAGCAATGCACAAACAACAGTTGAGAAAATATTTTCAAGCTACTGTGGAAAGTACAGGAAAGAGCCATCAGTTAATCTAACTGCCCCCTACCGTCATAAATCGCGATGTAGAAGTAGAAGTCAGATGTGGCGTTTAAGAGTGTTGCCTTAACGACATAGCCACTGGTAGAGTTTATCGTCCACGAGCGCTCAATGTAGCTGAAAAAAGTAGTGGTTAGTAAACGTACGAAAACAGTGAAAGATAATGAACAAGATAATATATGACTAATTGTTTTTGTTGTATTTTGTACACAACAATGCATTGACGAGAGCTTAGGGCAATAGTCTGTGAATGTTTTCTGTCAAAGAAGCAGCTCACCTGTAATAGGGAAACTGGTAGTTAGGAGACGTCAGGTAACCGACTTGACCGACTACAGCAGAGAGAGTTGTCTCGTTGTAAGACCAAACTACACAGAAAAATAACGACTAAATAATTATCATCAAGATAGCAGGGGCTGTGAAACCATTTACTACCCCTGTGAAGTGATGAAAAAAACAAATTTTACATAAACAAACCTGAAATTAACCCTCGTGTACCACGGCTGCAATGGTGAGTACTGAGTTTCACGTGTATGTGTGCTTGTGTATATCCACACATTATGTGTGTGTGTGCTTGTGTATTTTTTCCAGTCTAAGTTGATGTCTGTCCCGGCGTTAAGCATGCGTAAATGTTATAAGTCAATCACTTGTGATTATCTTAGTATTATCATCAATTATTCTGTGCATGTAGCTTAAAGAAATTGTTTATATGTAAAAGTTTGTTTAAAGTGTGTTATCCAGTCATTATGCAGTACAGACATATCTTGGACTTGCAGTAAAATGTGAACGTTAAGCCAATTTCTATGGAAAATCGAGTATTTGCGTGATGTAAACGCAAAGTTTAATATGCGTAAAGCACAGAACTACTGGCTATTTGTAGTTACACAACCAAACAACATTAAAGAAGCTGAGTTTAGATTCACATACCTGCGTCGAGCGCGCTTACACACACACACACACACACACACACACATACACACACACGCACACATACAAACCACATACGGATGCAAATATCAAGGAAACTAAGGTACAATCAGAAACGTAAATATGTGGCTGCAAGTGTTAGTGGATATTTTGCAAGGAACACTAAACCGCCCATTAGTTTCAGTGTTTGACTAACTAAACGTCACTCACTTGATGTTGTTGCTGCTGTAGTTGTGAGCGTAGGACCTACGGAATAAAAAAGTAGAAACATGTACTTTTGAAGAATGATTGTGTTTAATACCTAAAGGATAAAATGTACATTCAGCTCTGTAAAGTGTGTGTGTGAGAGAGAGAGACTTTGTTATATGAGAACGGAAAGCGTAAGCGGGTGAGCGAGTTTTTTCGTGGGTGCGAGCGGGGCAGTGTCTCATGGCAACCGCTTTTTCTTTGATGTAGCGGTGTCATTAAAGAGCTCCACTTGTATAAATGTTAAAAAAAAGTACAAGAGAAGCTGGTGAAGAAAAGAGAGCGACTTTTGTTGCCTGCTGCGCCTGCCCATGAATGTGGCGGGAAGAATACCTGACCGTCGTATCCAGCGCTGTATTTTTAAACCCTGACCAGTTGTGCAGTCCTGACCAATTTGATACAAGGTGTACATTTGTAAGGGGGAATAAGTTATGTGTTTTTATGTAAAGTTAAACCTTGTGGTTGCTAATTATTTTTTCTATATTATATTCATTTTTAATGCATATTTTTGTTGGTGTTTTACTTTAGCGGTTTTAGCTTTATAAGTGACAGTTAATATATTTACTCCCTGGTGGCTGTTTGCGTTTGTGTGTGTGTGTGTGTGTGTGCTTGGTTGCAAATTTATTGAGCATTAGCCTGTTTGCTATTTCCCGTATGTGAGAAGCCTTCTCAGTATATGTTTTGAGATACAGTCTTCTGAGAGACATACGTCATGTCGGTACTAGTTACAATTGTTACTGTTGGGATGTGTGTAATGTGACGACTTTTAGGATGAAACATATTAAGTAATTACAAGGGATTCAGTGTCCTTTCCTTATGATATGAATATATGTGTTTAAATATAATAAAAGGAAAGAAAGGAAAAGCATAGAGAAACTCAAAAAAAGAAATACTAACCACATTAATAAATCTGAGTAGATAAAAATACACTGACCAGACGTGGAAACAGGCTGCTGGTCAATGGCTTCGTATGTCAGCCTAAAACCTGTGTACGTAACTGAGACGTCGCTGTAAAACCTGATAGACATGAACTTCCCACTGCTGTAGTAGACTGTCTGTGAGGGCATGGAACTGGTCTTGACTATGAGGAATGAATTGGATACTTCGTTGCCTATCACAGAACGCGAGTTATCAAGAACTAAAATACTCCTCTTCTAACATTTGTAGACAAATCAAATGCTCAGAGAAAATAAGTTTGCGTACTTTTTGAAACAAGGATATATTTTAATAAAACATAAATAACACTTTACAATCTACCAAAAAAAAAATCCGCATGACTTTTAGCGATCTATAGGGAATTAATATTCAAAACAAGGCATTAATAATACCATTATAGAGATCCTCGAATTGATTTAAGCAGCGATTTAGAACAATATTAACTTTATTTCAAGGCTCCTACCGTCTAACCTTTACCCTTGTTTACTCTTATATGGTCGGTACTATTGTTTATCATTCCGTCGTTCATCATGTCTCTTGTGCCCATGTCTTGGTCTTGTTCGTATGCGTCCTTAAGAGTATGAGTATGCGCTCTTAAAATGTTGCATACATGTTTCATCATCATCATCATCATCATCATCATCATCATCATCATCATCATCATCATCATCATCATCATCATCATCATCATCATCATCATTATTATTTACCCTTACCGTTATATAACTCCAAGTAATCCCATCCACTCTCCAGATTGACTTCAGTTAAAGAGATCTTCACAAGATAACCACTGCCAGCGTTTATCAGCCACCGACAGTCGGCATTGCTGTACAGTACACATAAAATCAGCACTTGTTAAGGGCGAAATATTAATAATTCAAGACGTGGATTATGAGTTAACACCCGTAATAGGCACAATGTTGTTAGACACAATATGTGTTGGTGTTTCTGTTATATTATCTTTTTCAATAGCTTTGTAAATTATTCACAAAACCACCAAAAAGGCATAACATCCACTCACTTGTAATAGGGTGACGGGTAGTTAGGAGACGTCAGGTAACCAACTTGTCCAGGTAAAACATTGAGAGATGAAGCATTGACAGAACACACTGCACAAAAAAGTCAATTTTCAGCTGGTTATCAGAATTGTGAGAATATCCGAGATTAAATTAAGAATTTGTGTTATGTTTAAACGGCATTGTGGCTATTAAGTTACTGTTAATTCGATGATAAATTTGTTATTAGTTAAAACTTTACAAATGAATACTTAATAATAATAATAATAATAATAATAATAATAATAGTGAAGATTTTTATAGCGCATATTCACACTCATAGAGAGCATGCTCTTAGCGCTTAAAACGAGGAAGAGACGTGGACTAAGTAGACACAGAACAAAGGGGACGAAAGAAAACGACAGTACTGACGAAACAGAAAACAAAAGGCATCAAGTAACAGGAACAGAAAAAATATAGTGATTCTGCGAGAAAGATGGGTAAAGTAGCAAGAGGGAAGGGGGCGGGGTTAAGAAGGACTAGCATTGTGTGGACTGTGTTAGGAGAAATGCTCAAGGAAGAGGTGCGTTTTCAGTGCAGATTTGAAAGATTCAGTTGTAGGAAGATGGCGGATATGGAAAGGAAGAGAGTTCCATTGTTTTGCAGCACAGTAGCCAAAAGTCCTGTGACCATATGTTGTTGTTCTGGTGACAGGAACAGTTAGGATACGGTCGTCAGACGAAGAGCGTAGTTGTCTGGACGGAGAGTAAGGGATGAGAAGTTCAGAGAAATAGTCAGGACAGGAGCCAGCAAAGAAATTAAAACACAGCACAGACAGTTTGTACTGAATGCGAGAACGGACGGGTAGCCAGTGTAGAAAACGAAGGAGAGGAGTGACATGGTCCCGTTTCCTTGCTCTAAGCACCAGACGCGCAGCGGAGTTCTGTACTCTCTGGAGTCTCTGAATGAGGTAGTCAGGGCAGCCTGCCAGCAAGGAGTTGCAGTAGTCAAGTCGAGAAAGAACAAACGCACAGACAAGAGTGTTGGTAGCGCGTGTAGAGAGAAAGTGACGGATAGCACTGATCTTACGAATCTCATAATAGGCAGACCGACAGACAGATGCTACATGTCTATCGAGTGTCATGTCATCAGTGACAATAAATCCCAGATTCCTAACAGATGACGTGAAGGTGATGTTGCTGTCGCCCACCTTGATGTGATTGGGCAGACTGACGAGTGAAGGTTGATGTCTTCTTCTATGGCACAAGAGGGCTTCCGTTTTATCATCATTTAGTTTAAGCTTGTTTTTTAGCATCCAGCCCTTGACATCACTGATACAAGCTTCTATAGAGCTAATAGCAGAGTAAGACTCAGCCGGCGGAGTGGAACAGTAAAGCTGCGTGTCATCAGCATAGGATTGATGAGAAACCTGGTGAGACCGGATGCATGATGAAAGGGGCTTAGTATACAGGATGAACAGAACTGGGCCAAGTACTGAGCCTTGGGGAACACCACAGAAAAGTGAAGCAGGGCGAGATGTCTGACCATCAACTGACACAGTCTGGGTCCTATCAGTGAGATAGGAGTTGAACCATGAGAGGGCAGGTCCAGAAATCCCGTAGAGGGTGTGAAGTCTGTGAAGAAGCAGAGAGTGGTCTATAGTGTCAAATGCAGCAGACAGGTCCAGTAGGGTTAATGGAGAGACATCACCACTGTCAAGAGCAGATAATATGTCTGTTGTCACTTTAATAAGAGTGGTCTCGGTGCTGTGGAAAGGTCTATACGCCGACTGAGCTTGTGGGATAAGATGGTGCTCTTGTAAGTAGGCCCAGAGCTGTGTCAAAACTATTTTCTCTATGATCTTAGAGAGAAAAGACAAGTTGGAAACTGGACGGTAGTTGTTCAGGACATTGACGTCAAGCGTGGATTTCTTTAGAAGTGGCCTCACCACCGCATTTTTGAACAAAGATGGGAAAACACCTGACGACAGGCTGACATTTACAATATTAGTGATGGCAGGAAGTAGAGTATCTAGGCACTCGAGCAGAAGGCTTGTGGGCATCGGATCTAACTCGCAAGTTGTTGGTTTAGCTTTTAGGATAACCGCTTTCACATCGGTCTCAGAGACTGGTAGGAACTTGGACATGGAGCATCCTGGGAGGACATCACAGGAGATGCTGTCAAGCACTGACACAGAGTCTAAAGATGATCGAATGTCCGATATCTTGCTGGTGAAATAATCACTAAAAACTTGCGGCAGCAGTGAAGCAGGGTAGGCAGTAGGCAGTGGTGTTGCTGTCTTAGATCCAGTCATTTGAGAGCAGATGGCAAAGAGCTTTTTGGAGGAGGTGCAGTTAATTATTTGGCCCTGAAGATATGATGCTTTAGCCGCATAAATGCATTTTGCAACGCTTCGCTTTGCGGCATTATAAATTTCTTTCTGGATGGCGAGTCCAGTCTTCCGCCAAACACGTTCAGCTCGCCGGCGCGTGCGCTTCAGGTCACGGAGTTCGACACGGATCTGTGAATACCAAGGAGCACATTTAGACTGGCGCATCAGACGTCGAGACACTGGGGCGTGGTCATCAACTACTCTACGCAAAACACAGTCAAGTTGCTCGGCAGAAGGTGGTTGGAGGAGCGCCATCTGCAGCTGTGCTTTG
Source organism: Marisa cornuarietis (assembly GCA_004794655.1). Taxonomy (NCBI): domain Eukaryota; kingdom Metazoa; phylum Mollusca; class Gastropoda; order Architaenioglossa; family Ampullariidae; genus Marisa; species Marisa cornuarietis. The sequence goes on from SMMW01000636.1 coordinate 7,048,092, forward strand.
AAAGCTAGTCTATCCACATTTTGTAATGACCGAGTGGGTCTGAAAACTAGCGTCGATGATGGGCATTTGCGATCCAGTTCGATTAGTACTGAGTAGTGGTCAGATGAGAGATCATGGGAAACATCAACTGACTGGACTAAGTGGTCATCAGGTCGATGTATGACCCAGTCCAGGATGTGATCTCTTTTGTGAGTTGGTTGGGACACGGACTGGACAAAACGAAAGGTGTGCAACATTTCGGACAGTTTGACAGTGTCAGGGTGAGAACTGTTGTCGAAGTGTACATTAACATCTCCGAGGAGAATTGCGGGTCCAATTAGTGCATTGCTATAATCCAAGAGATCATGGAATTCTGAGAAAAATGTAGAGGCTGTAAGTTTGTTCCTGGCGCTAGGAGGAGGTCTGTAGATGCAGAGCAGGTGCATCGAGCAATGAGGAGCCGAAGAGGAGACTTGCACAAATTCAAAAGACGTGTGAGTGAACGATACGGCAGTAGTAAAAGACAGGTACTTGGCAAGTGATGATCTGTAGATTATAGCAATACCACCACCACGTGTAGGGCGGGGGAAAGATTTTAGGCAGTAGCCCACCGGAGTAAGATCGACACACACGCTCTCGTCGCCATATTGTTTAAGCCACGTCTCAGTGATGATGAAGATATCAAGGCGGCGGTCTATGACAAATTCTACGATTTCAGCTCGCTTCAGTGACTGTTGTGCAGAAGATACAGACTGGGCGTTGAAAAGCCCAACGTGGAGGCGAGTGTTCAGTTGTGGTGTGCGGGAAACTTGGCAGTCTCCTGTTCTCACACGACCATGTTGGTTTGGTGTAAAGTTATTCGACCCAACTGGTTCACTCTCATCACGTCCACGCTGACGCTGATGCTGCTGTGTAGGGGAAACACGAATCAGCAGAGAGTTGACACACAGCGAAGCTTTCACAAAACCGGAGTCAGACTCAGAATCAAGTGAAGGGGGGCACGAGACAGAATAACTACGAGTAGCAGATTTTTTCAAAGGACGCTGCTTACGGCGACCAGCACGATAGCGACGGATTCGAATCTGTTGTTTCAATGGGCTGTCAACATTAATAGAATCATAATAAAGGGAAAATCTTCTCAAAGTGTCAACTAAACAGGCTGGAAGTGGAAGAGTTGCAAGGGGATTCAATAATGAGTTGTGGAGTAGACAAACTGTCTTGTCATAATTCTATGACATAAAAATAAAATGCAGCACGAGTTCAAAAAATACAATAAGACGAAAACGATAAAAGATATTAAAACTGATAAAGATTTAAAGTTAAGCTAACTTCAGAGAAGGATAAACAGAATAAGCAACAGGAAAGCGAGATGAAGAATTAGATCTAAAATCTATGTAATGGCCGAGAACGTAACCGCTAGAAGTAAAGTCCGCAACAAAAACATAAAAGCAAGGCAATTACAGATAGTAAAACAATAACAGAGGAAAGCTTAAGAGAAACAAATACAACTTGCAACTATAAGAAACCTATGGGTACGAAGAACAAAGAGGTTGCACGAGAAAATGTAAAAATTCACAGGAGAACAAATCAACTCAGCCTGTCAGGCGCAGCCTCGTTTCCGAATATACTTATCACTTGTTTCATAATATACGCTTCGTTGTTGAGTCCTGACAGGAGGGGCAAATGAAAATGTATGACAGATGTTTTATTATGCTTTTTGTTGGTGTGACATAATTAAAGGTCACTTGATAAGAATCTTTGGAAATAGAGCATTAAAGTATCACAAAATCATATTCCGGTGGCATTTCATGACGAGAAATATTGTATTAATATTTTTCTTTCAAATCACGCTTGGATTCGTCGAGAAAACAGGAAGTGACGAAAAGACAGTATATCAAAAATTGGCTTCGTCTTTATGAGCTGAATTCCAAGAGGAAAGACGCTGGTCTCGGAATAAAAAACAGATAAGGACACGATGAGGTGCCTAGGGCACTCTGGTAGAATGAGTTTGTACTCATTGTCACTCCCTAAAGATACTGGCTACAAACGTTAGTATATTAACTTTGTTCATACATCTATATGTACAAATCTTTGTTTTGTTTAAACACACCCTGTACTTTGTCCTAACACTGTGCTCAAGAAGTTGCTCAAAACATTTTAAAATTTATTGATTATCCAATCACGTATGCTGTACAGAAATATCTTGGACTTTCAGTAAAACGGAGATATTTTCTTTATTCACATATTTTCATTTATGCAGAAGTTTTTACAACGATAAATATTATCAAATTTGTATGCTAGATTTTGTTTTTAATTTTCAAAAAGTCATAATCAGCAGTCAGCTGTAACGATAAAATAGAAATGCAAGATTAATCATCTCTCAAATAAACAAAAAATTACAGCCATTTATTTGACATGTGTTTTTACTTTACTAAAGGTAATACACGTGGAAGAACTAACTCGAAATAAGCATGCGAGAAACAGTGACAGCAGGGAGTAAGTACCGCGTGTACATGATGTACAGTATGTCGAGTATGTACATTGTGTGTAGTATGTACAGTGGGTATAGTATGTAAAGGATGTTCTACACATTCAATCATGAAACTCTGGTTACCGCTGCTTGTAGAAATTGGAGACTTACTGTGACTAACGTTAGGTTTGAAGCGTCAAACCTCTTAACATTCTTTTGCATGAACAGTAAAAATAAACAGGAAAAGCTTCTTTGTTTCTAGTGAAAGATCACTAAAGATGAATTATACTTTATCATTTCTGCACATTTTAGACAAAATATTTTTCCCCTAGCGTCATTATTATAATTATTATTATACCCAAAGTGAGGGAAAGAGTTAAAGCTTTCCCTCTTTTTGTTTTATTGATCTAGAAGTGTTTTGATTTAAATGTTAGTAATACATGTTGACATTACAATCAACTGCAACAAGCATATATACATATAAATCAATTACTCTGCATCAGACATACACTAGACTTAATTGCAGAGAGATCTACCGACATGTCACTGACCTGAAGTTGCTGCTGTTGTAGATGTAGGCGTAGTATCTGGGGAATGAAAAACAATTCAACATGAGAAATGTTGCGACTTAATACATAAAACACAAACTATGCAATCTGAAATCGAAAGAAAAGAAAAGTCTGTGCGATATAAACATGTAAAAGTCGATGAGGGACTCAAAAAAGATAAGAGAAATGTGAAGAATGTTGAGATTCAATCCTGACCACCTTCAGAAACTTCCAATTGTGAAAGTAATGGATGGGCTATCAGGCTACATAAAGATGTATTAGAAACAGTAATATACTGTCACGTGACTCGCCTGATGATCGACCGGTTGTGGTTGTCGATGATGAACCTGAGGGATAAAATATAAAAGATCTTTAAAACATTTGGTACTGAACGTCACAATCTACCTTATTTGCAATAAAGAAAAATATAATTTAGAGGTGAAGGGAATATGAATCGCAGTAATACAAAGTTTTTTTGGCACGTCATGCCGCTTACCTGACGTTCTTACTGTTGTGGATGTAAATGTTGGACCTGAGGAAAAAAAACAAATATAGATGCACAAGAACGCTGAGGTACTGTCGTACTACAGTGCAAACAAACAGAACATAAAACATTTAAAATAACAAAGCACATTTATCCGTCGAGTAAGATACATAAATTTTAGTCATGTCATGTGACTCACCCGATGTCGTTACTGTTTATGTTACTGCGACCCCGGCTTATTGATAGATGCGCTCAATAGACCAAAATTTACGATATTCTTTTTATCTTGTGACCGTATGAGGGGAAGGATATTTTTGGAAGAGAAACATAGCAGACTAGAACATTTGACAATGACAACTTTATTTATCCCAGTGGGCAATTTAAAATATATTTGGATATATATATATATATAAATATTAAACGAACGAGAAGTCCATCGTGAGGTCGTTGTCTCTTGTGTTTACAAAACGTGTGTGAAGGTCGTCTGTGTGTTGCTACTGTGAACGTTAAACCGATTTCTATGGAAAATCGAGTATTTGCGTGATGTAAACACAAAGTTTAATATGCGTAAGCACAGAACTACTGGCTATTCGTAGTTACACAGCCAAACAACATTAAAGAAGCTGAGTTTAGATTCACATACCTACGTCAAGCGCGCTCGCACACACACACACACACAAACACGCACACACGCACACACACACACACACACACACACACAAACCATATACGGATGCAAATATCAAAGAAACTAAGGTACAATTAGGTACGTAAATATGTGACTGCAAGGGTAAGTGAATATTTTGCAGGGAACGCGAAACCGCCCATTCGTATCAGTGTTTAAAATATTTTGTAGGAATCTCAAGACTCACCTGTTGAACTTGCTGCTGTGGCTCTAAGGATTGTCTGACCTGAGTCATAAATTAAAACAAACTTTCCGAAATTCTGAAAAAACCTTAAGACTGCTTGAAATAATTAAACTTATAATTTTCGCTTCATCCACCTATGCGTGACAAAAAGAAAAAGACAATTTATAACTGTTAACTAGTTATCAGTGTAGGAAACAGTAGTAAAATGTTGTCACGAGATTCGCCTAATGACCTTCAAGCTATGGGTGTGGGGTGATGAACCTAAACTATTCATCGTAATATAGAAAACACAACAACATCAGAGCCTCTAAATTAGCAAAAGGAGGATAACACACTTACAACGAAACAAAATACGATAAAAAATTAATAAAAAATAAAGATTTGATAATATCCACTTTTACCGTTTAGACTTGCTGTTGTGGTTATTGGTATTGGACCTAGCAATTAAAAAAACCAGTGAAAGTCAAAAAATGAACTCTTATAAATTAACACATATTACTGCATAAATAAAAAACACTGTAAAAAATAATATATGTATATATATATATAAATAATAGATGCCGTCGTTAAGTAAATTTATACAACGTGCAGAAATAATATTATATAGAAATATATAGTAAAATATATATACATAAATATTACAAGCATGCAAATAGATGAATATTCAGTTCTTAAAAAACGGACTTACCTGATGTCCTTGTTGTTGCGATTGCTATTGTTGGACCTTGTAAAAACAATGAAAAACTTAATGCAGTGAACAAGAATACGCACATTATTGCAACGTAAACTAAACAAAATATAGTGCACAAGGACGCCTTTCATACAACAAGAACATATATATATATATATATATGACAGTCAGTTATATACATATCTAACAGTCAAAAAACCAAACAAACAAAACACACTTTTATTTCCATACATCATTACGTGAATCACCTGATGTTCTTGCCGTCGTGGTTGCTGATGTCGTAACTATGGAAACAAGATAGGATAAAAAATTTAATAGATATTCCACTTAATGATAAAAAGTGAAACTTTTAATTAATTTTCCTAAAATAAAATACTTAAACGAGAGCTATACCTGTGAGCGTTGCATCATAATATTAACAATAGAAAAATATAAGCACTAACAACGACGTTAAATGCATTAAGAAGTATATTCTTGAGGCAACTCCCTTAACAATACTGATCAGGTAATCTCGACACTTACCTGCTGGATTTGCTGCTGTAGGTGTTTGTATCGGACCTAGTAAATTAAAATAAAGAAAAAAACATTCGTTAAAATTACGCACATAGCATTGCATATACAATAAAATCCGTTATGAGCAATATCACTATATATATATATATGTATATAGCATAACATAATCTATCGTCACTATGTGCAGGAATTTATACGTTGTGTACAAAAGTTATATCTATACTTAGAAACAGACAAATGGATGCAAATGCATTTCCTAATAAAGGGATCTTGCCTGATGTCCTTGCTGTTGTGGCTGCTATTGTTGGACCTTGAAAGGAAAAAATTGAACAGTTTATTGCTTTGAACGAGAAACTACACAAAATTATTTTGAAAACTACAACTATAGAGTGCGCAAGCACGTTTGAGGTACAACAGGAACAGCTATATGTGAACATTTGAAAATTACTCGTATAAATATTGGCCAAAAGCACAAACAGAAACAGAGACACAAAGATTACAAAAAATGCATTTTTATTTTCATACATCATCATACAAGGTGACTCACCTGATGCCCTTGCCGTCGTGGGTGCTAATGTTAGAACTACTGAAGCAAAAAAAAATATAACGATGAAAGGTGGATATTTTAGTTAATGACAAAAAACGCGAAATGCCATATTCATTTCTCTGATAAAAATTACTTAAAAGGTATAATATAAATACATGATAATATCTATAAAGGAAAAAGAGAAGGCCGAAAATAAATATTGTAGTAAAAGTGTTTTAACCTTATAGTTGGAGGATACTATTATCATAAAGTCCTTTTATCCACTTAAAGTTCTGCCAGCTGTAGTTGTGAGAGTAGCATCAAAACAATATAAGGGTGTGAACACCAACGACGAAACTAAATACCGTAGGAATATTATTTTTTTCACAAAACCACTCTGAAAAAATTTGATCTAGTAATCTTAACGGTTACCTGTTGGATTTGCTGTTGTGGTTGTTGGTATCGGACCTAACAAATAAAAAAAAGAGAAGAAATCTTTTAAATTTGGCACATATTACCGCATATTCAAGTAAAATCCGTTGCTTATATATATATATATACATATATAATAGCATAATCTATCGTCCCTATATGCAGACATTTATGCGACTTGCACGTAGAATTATATGTATGCAGATATTAGAAACAGACAAATGAATGCATAGGCACTTCCTAATATAGATGACTTACCTGATGTCCTTGCTGTTGTGGCTGCTGTTGATGGACCTTGAGAAAAAGAATGAAGAGTTTATTACAATTAACACATTCTTGTTCTTTTAATGTACAAGAAGTTTTAGGAGCAGCAACAGCTATATGTGTACATATGACAGTCAGTCGTATAAATATGAAATAGTCAAAACACAAACAGAAACAGAGACACAAAGATTACAGAAATACACTCTTACTTCTATACATCAGCATAAAAGTATCTCACCTAATGTGCTTGCCGTCGTGGGTGTTGAAGTCGTAACTATGGAAACAAGAAAATAAAAGGATGAAAGGGTTAATGGATATTTTATTTTATGAAAAAAAACCGCGAAACGCCATATTGATTTCTCTGAAACAGTGTGACATAAATATGTGATGATCTATATAGTGGCCAATGGAAAAAGCCTAAACCAAAAGTGTTTTAATCTGAAATTTTGAGGATACTGTCATCGTATAATTCTTTTCTACGTGACGTTGTAGCAACTGTAGTTGTGCATACAGCACCATAACATTAACAATAGAAGGGTGTAAACGCCAACGACGACACTAAATACCGTAGGAATGGTATTTTTATCACAACACCACTGTCACAACTTTTGATGTGATAATCTAGACACCTACCTGTTGCGGTTGTTGGTATCGGACCTAGAAAATTAAAAAAAGAAGAAGACAGAACATAAATTACGCACATATTATTTTCTTAACAAACAAAATCCCTTTGGCGCAATATATATTACATATACATGAACCTTACGTAGTCATTGCAGATATTTATGCGATTATTCTATGTATACCAATATTAAAAAGAGACTAGTAGCAAGATAAAAAAAACTTCCTAGCTAAGGTGACTTACCTGATGTCCTTGTGGTTGTCGCTGTTATTGTTGGACCTTGAGTGAAAGATAACAAAATGTGTAATGCACCGAAAGAGAATACATATTATTGCTACAAAATGTGAAGAAATAGAGAGTACAAGCACGCTTTAGGTACAACAATATCTATATGTGTACATATGACACGCTGTCGTATAATATCTTACAGACATACACACTAACAGAAATAGAGACAAAAAGATGAAAAGAAATGCACCTTGATATCCATACCTCATAATAGAAGATAACTCACCTGGTGTGCTTCTTGTCGTGGCTGTTGAATTCGAAACTATGGAAACAAGAAAGTAAAAGGATGAATAGAGTTAATAGATATTCTACTGAATCAAAGAAACGCAAAATCCCACGTTGACTTCCCTAAAGAATATGATTATATAAACAGCTTAAGATAAATACCTGCTAATAGATCAAGTGGCTACATGAGAGGCCTAAACTAAATGTTGAAGTAAAGGTGTGCTAACTTGATATTTGGACTCTCTTTTATCATAAAGTCCATTTTCTAGCTTGAAGTTTTAGTAGCTGGAGTTCGAAGAGTAGCACCATAAAATTAGCAACAGAAGAGTGTAAACACTAACGACGACATTAAACACAAAAAGAAGTTTATTTTTGAGTCAGGAACTCTGTTAAACTATTTTTCTGGTAGTCTCGATGCTTACCTGTAAGATTTGCTATTGTAGTTGTTAAAATTGAACCTAGAAAAAACAAACGAACATGTTTAAATTAGAAACATATTATTGCATATTCAAACAAAAGCCGTTAATGTCTCTCTCTCTCTCTATATATATATATATATAGAAAATACCATAATCTATCGTCACTATGCGACGTGTACAAAGAATTGTATGTATACTAATATTAGAAACAGACAAATAGATGCCTATACACTTTCTAAAGAAAAGTGAATTACCTGATGTTCTTGCTGTTGTGGCTGCTATTATTGGACCTTGAGGGAAAAACAACGAAGATTTTAATGCTGTGAACGACAAACTATCCATGATTGCTCCGAAAACTACAAAACTAAAGTGTACAAGCACGTGTTAGGTACAACAAAATATCTATATGTGTACATAAATCAGCCAGTCGTATAAATAACAAACCGTAAAAAACCCAAACAGAAACAGAGATACAAAGATTACAAAAATATACTGTTATTTTCGTACATCTTTAAACAACTTAACTTACCTTTTGTGCTTGTCGTCGTGGCTGGTGATGTCGGAACTATATAAACAAGAAAATATATTTGCCTAAACAAACAAAATCCGTTAAGAGCAATATACATTAAAACATAATCGATTCTCACTATATGTAGACATTAATGTGACGAAGGAGTATATGTGTACTAATATTAGATACAAACAGATACATATACACTTCCTTGTAAGGGTGTCTTACCTGATGACCTTGCTGTTGTGGCTGCCGTTGTTGGACCTTGAGAGAAAAACAATGAAAAGTGCAATACAGTGAATGTGAAACTACACAGAATTAGTTTGAAAACTAAAAAAAATATAGTGCACAAGAACGTTTTAGGTACAGCGACAATATCTCTACGTGTACATATGACAGTCAGAGTCATAAATATCAAAAAATCAAAAAAACAAACAGAAACAAATACACGAAATTTACCAAAATGCATCTTTATTTCCAAAAATCTTTATACAGCTTGACTCACCTGACGTGCGTGCCGTCGTGGCTGCTGATGAAGTCACTTTGTCGGAAAGAAGAAATAAAAGGATAAAAGGTTTAATAGCTATCCTACTTAAAATACAGTGAAACGCCATCCATGCTGATTTCTAAAAAAAGATTACTTCAAACAGCCCAACATTAACACGTGATGATAGTCAAAGTGGCCAAACGTAAGGTCTAAATTAAACGTTGTATTAAAAGTGTTTTAACCTGATGTTGAAAGTCATTTTATCCACTTGAAGTTCTAGCAGATGCAGTCTTCAGAGTAACACCATAAACTTATAAAAGGGTGTAAACACTAAGGACGACAACAATACAATCAGAAGAATGTCTTTGTCTAAAAACCACTAATAAAAATAATGATTTTATAATATCAAGAGTTACCTGCTGGGTTTGCTGTTGTGATTGTTGGTATTGGACCTAGCGAATACACAAAATCCAAACATTGTTTAAATTACGCAAATTTTACCAGATAAACAAACAAAATCTGTTAAAAGCAAAATATATATATATTTTAAATATTTATGAATCATAGGTAGACGTCACTATGTGCAGATATTTATACGAAGCGTATGATTATTAAATGTATACAGATATTAAAAACAGACAAATGGATGCAGATACACTTCCTAAAAATCGTGGCTTACCTGATGTCCTTGCTGTTGTGGCTGCTGAGAAACTACACATAACTGCATTGAAAACTAAAAAAAAGTCCACAAGCACTTTTTAGGTAAAACAACATTCTCTAAGTGTGTATATATATAAGCAAGTCGTAGAAATTTCAATCAAAAACAGAAATAAGAGAGACAAAGATTACAAAAATACATTTTTAGTTTCATACATCCATAGACAACTTGGCTCACCTGGTGTGCTTGCCGTCGTAGCTGCTGATGTTGGAACTATATAAACAAGAAAATAGAAGGATGAAAAGTTTTTTGGGTAGTTTACCTAATGAAAAAATCCGCGAAATGCCCTTTAATTTCTCTGGAAAAATTACTGAAACGGCCTAATATTACTACGTAATAACATATGTATATAGCAGCTAAAAAAAAGAGCACTACAAACATTATTCTAAAGTTTTTTAATTAAACCTGATATTAAGAGGATACTATTATCTTGAAGTCGTTTCATCCACTTGAAGTTCTGGCAGCTGTAGCTGTGAAAGCAGCATCATAACATGAACAATAAAAAGGTGTAAGCACCAACGACGACACAGGAATGATATTTTGATCAAAGCACCATAGGGAAAAATCATTGATCAAATAATCTCGACACTTACCTGTTGGGCTTGCTGTTGTGGTTGTTGGTATAGGACCGGATTTAAAAAAAGCTAAAGAAGTTGTTTAAATTATGCAAATAGTTTTGCATATACAAAAAAACCAGTTAAGAGCAGTATACATACTAACATAATCCATCGTCACTATATGTAGACAATACAACGAAGGATTACATATATATTAATATTAGATACAAACAGAGTTCTTCATAAAGGTGGCTTACCTGACGTCCTTGCTGCTGTGGTTGCTGTTGTCGGACCTTGATAGAAAAACAATGAAGAGTGCAATGTAGTGAACAAGACAATACATAATTTGAAAACTTAAATGAAAAATATAATGCACAAGCCCGTATTAGGTACAACAGCATTATCTATTTTGTACATGTAACAATCGTATACATATCGAACAGTCAAAAGCACAACCAGAAAAAAGAGCCACGAAATTTAAAAAAAAATTAATTTTCATAATCTTGATAAAGCGTGACTGACCTGATGAGCTTGCTGCCGTGGCCGCTGAACTCGTCACTATGTAGACAAGAAAATAAAAGGATGAAAGGTTGAACCGATATCTTACTTATTGAAAAAAACTACGTAACACCGTTTTGATTTCCCTACAAAGAGATTACTCAAAATGGCCCAACATAAATACGTGATGATAGTTCAAGTGGCCAAACGGGAGGTCTCAATTAAATATTGCTGTAAAAGTGTTTTAACCTGATAATTGAATGATACTATCAAATTCGTTTTATTCACTTGAAGTTCTAGTAGCTTTAGTCGCGACAGTAACACCATAAAATTAAAAATAGAGGGTAAAACACAAAAAACAACACTACAATCTAAAAAATGTCTGTGACTCAATGCCACTAATAAAACTAATGATCTGGCAATCTCGTCACTTACATGTTGGATTTGCTGTTGTGATTGTTGGTATTGAACGAAAAAAGGAAAGCCAGTTGTTTAAATTACGCATATAATACCGCCTAAACAAACAAATTTGTTAAAAGCAATATATATATATATATATATAACATAGGTAGTCATCGCTATATGCAGACATTTATTCGACGTGTACAATTATTATATGTACGCAAATATTAGAAACAGATGTATAGTCACTTCCTAATAAAAGTGATTTACCTGTGGTCCTTGCTATTGTAGGTGTTATTGACTGACCTTTAGAAAAAACAATAAAAAGGACAATGCAGAGAATGTAAAGAAATAAATCTCTCTCTCTATATATATATATATCCCTGCATTATGATACAACCTAACTCACCCGATCTGCTTGTTGTCGTGGCTGTTGATGTCTGAACTATGGAAGCAAGAAAAATACAGGGATAAATGATTTATTGGATATTTTACTGAATGGAAGAAACACAAAAAGCGGCTGAACACAAACACGTGCTAATATATAAAGTGGCTATAACAAAGGCCTAAATTAAATATTGTAGTAAAAAAATTTTGATCTGATAATTGGAGGATAATATCATCGTTAAGTCGTTTTATCTGCTTAAAGTTTTACCAGCTGTAGTTGTGAAAGTAGCACTACAAAATTAACAATAACAGGTTGAAAACTCCAACGACGACATGAAATGCAGTAAAAAGGGTATCTTTGGCTCAGTACCACTACTCGAAGTATTGATCTGGTCATCTCGTCACTTACCTGCTGGATTTGCTGTTGTGGTTGTTGGTATCGGACGTAGCCAAAAAAAAAAAAAGAAACCACATCGTTAAAGTTACGCACGTATTATTGCAAAAACAAGCACAATCTGTTTGGATATATATATATATATATTACAAAACATATAAAACTTATACAAAAGCGCTGATTTTATACACGTGCACGATTATGATATGTATACAAATATTAGAAACAAATAGATGTATATATACTTAGCGACTTACCTGATGTCCTAGTTGTTGCGGCTGTTATTGCTGAACCTTGAGAAAAAAATCGTCTAAAGGCTGAATAAAGTGAACGAGTAACTACACAATATTGCTACGAAAACTGAAAAAAATAGAGTGCACATGCACGTTTTAGGTACAACAACATCTTTATGTGCACATATGATAGTCGGTCGTATTTAGTGCAGAAGCACGTTTTAGGTACAACAACAATATCTATATGTGTACATATTACAGTCAGTCTAATACATACCGAAGAGTCAGAAACAAACATAAACAAAGACACAAAAGATTACAAAATCACTTGCATTTCAATACATCGTGCGACAACGTGACTTACCTGATGTGCTTGCAGTCGTGGCTGGTGATGTCGGAACTATGGAAACAAAAAAACTAAAGGGATGAAAGCTTTAATGGATATTTTACTTAATAAAAAATGCATAGTACCATACAGATTTTTCTGGAAAAAATCACTTAAATTGCATAGCCTAAATACATGATTATATATATATATATAGATATAACTGATAAAGGAGAGGCCAAAAATAAATATTGTAGCACAAAATAATGTTATCAAAGCCATTTCATTCATCTAAAATTCAAGCAGCTGTAGTTGTGAGAGTAACACCATAAAATTAAAATGCAGTTATTCGACGTGTACGACCATTAAATGTATACAAATAATAGAAACAGAGAAAGAGATGTATATAGACTTCCTTATAACGGTGACTTACCTGCTGTCCTTGCTGTTGTGACTGTTATTGTTGGACCTTGAGCAAACAAAAAAATGTTTAATTAAGTAAATGAGAAAATTCGCAATATTGCTACGAAAACTGAAGAAATAAAGTGCACAAGCACGTTTTAGGCACAACAACGTCTATGTGTGTACATATGACATTCAGTCGTATAAATGTCAAAGATTAAAAATCAAAAATAGAAACAGAACACAAAGATGCAAAGAAAGAGACTTTTAATTCCCACATCATGATACAACGGAACTCACCTGATGTGCTTGTCATGGTGTTTCTTGAATTCGGAACTATGGACACGAGAACAATACAAGGATGTAAATATTCCACTGAATGGAAGAAACGCTAAACACCATGTCGACTTACCTGAAAAAATGATTACTTAAACGGCATAAGATAAACACTCAAACTAAAGGCTCAAACTAAATATGGTAGTAAACAGTGTAATAATTAATGATAATTAGATGATACTATCATCGTTAACTCCTTTTACTTCCTTGAAGTTCTAACAGTGTTAGTTGTGAGAGCAGCACCAAAAAATGAGCAGTAGAAGGGTGTAAACACTAATTGCGACACTTAAAAAAGGATATCTTTGACTCAATACCAACATAGAGGATACCAAGAGCGACTACTGTTATGTGAGAGCTTGAAGTCAGGCAGGGGTTATTTCTCTTTGGGCAACGCCCCCTTTAGACAAGTAAACGTCGCTATGTTTGGGTTGCCGCGTCTTTGTTTCCACGATCGTGTACTGTCAACACACACACACACATGCACGCACGCACGCACGCATGCATGCAAGCGCGCACACACACATATATATATACACACAGGCGCACACGCTTTCATAGGTTTTGGAAATGGAGCTTGAAAACTTTTTCAAACCTGAAACTTTTCTAATTAAAAAAAGAAACAAAATGACGATATTTGTCGAAGGAGGGCTTGGCCGCGGATACATCTAGATCAGTGCTAGCTCTAAGTGCTGGTAATCTTGACACTTACCTGCTGGATTTGCTGTTGTGGTTGTTGGTATCGGACCTTGCAAATAAAACAAAATGACTATTACTTCATAACCGAATAAACTCCATTAAGAACTTTATATATATATATATATATAGAGAGAGAGAGAGAGAAATGTATGTTAAACATTGACTGTTGTGCGGACATTTGTACAACCTGTACGAATAATATTGTGTAAAGAAATATTACAAACAGACCAATAGATGTATAAACACTTTCTTATAACGGCGACTTCCCTGACGTGATTGCTGTTGTAGCTGCTATTGATGGACCTTGAGAGAAATACACTGAAAAGTTAAATGCAGTAGTACAAAAACTACTCGAGGTTGCTACAAAATTGAAGGAATAGAGTGTACAAGCACGTTTTAGGTACAACATTATTATCTGTATGTGTGCACACGCCAGTCAGTTGAATAATCTCAAAAAAGTCAAAAACACAAACAGAAAAAAGAATCATAATGATCTACAGAACTACAACTATACATCTATACATCATGATACAACGTAGCTCACCTGATGTCCTTACTGTCGGTGCTGTTGACGTCAAAACCATTTAAACAAGATAATTACAAGGATGAAATGTTTATTGGATATTCTTATTAATAGCAGAGGCGCGAGAGGAAATGTTTACTCAATCGACATAACATAAATACGTGCTGCTAATATATATATATATAGTGGCCACAGAAAATCCCTAAAATAATTTCATAGTAAAAGTATTGTAAGCTGTTATTCGGAGAATACTAATATTATAAAGTTCTTTCAATCACTTGAAGTTCTAGAAGCTGTAGTTGTGAGGGTAGCCCCATAAAATTTACAATAAAAGGATGTAAGCGCTAACGCCGACACTAAATACAATACGAATTATATTTTTGAATCAGCAATATTGTTAGAAATATTTATCTGGTATATTAACACTTACCTGTTAGATTTGCTTTTGTGCTTGTTGGTATTTGACCTAGCAGAATTGAACAGCGAAAATAATATTTCCTATAAAATACACACAGATTAGTGCATAACAGTGTACTTTATGATGCTTTAATTACTGACAGCATCCCTTTACGAAATATGATCTCTATATTCCAACGTTACTTTCACAGCTTTAGATGTAAAATTTAAATCAGATATATAATATAAAAGGAAGATCAGGCTTAGGGATGTCTTTAGTCTTTACTTCAGGGACAGACTGCATCATTACGACCAAGATTGCTCGTACACGTTTTTTTTTTCGCCTGTGTTGTGCTTTGTGCATCTTGTTCACCTGTTTAATTTAAAGATTCAGTGTCGCGTCAAATCTGGTGTTGCACATGTGAACATTAATTAAATATTGATGGTAGGTCAGTGTAAACTATGCATCTTGGGTATATAAAAACATGTATTAGTATTTCACCAAGAAGAATAAATAAAGACACGTTTTGGCACCGCTGAGGGAAGCGTCTTAGCATTGTCTTTTAAGCTCTCTGTGTTACAGAGAATTATATACAACAACCACATTATTGGCCAGATTATGTACGTGTATGAGGGTTAACATATATAGAAATAATTTGGAATCAGCAACGAAAAAATAATATAACAGAAATCAGTAAATGTTATTATTAAATTCTGAGAAGTTTTTAACTGAAGACATAATAGCAATTTTGATTGGCTACACCGCAAGTCATAGAAAGGACAGAAAATCTAGATCGCAATCCAAACTCATGGGGATGCTGTCTTATCTAAGATCTAAGTAAAACAAATGTACTGACTGGATATGGGTATGGCCTCGTAGGTTAGCCTGAAGCCGAAATATGTGAAAGATCCGTCAGTATAAAACCTGATGTACATGTACTGTCCTGAGCTGGAGTACACAGTCTGATTCGGCATGGAGTAGAACTTGACAAGTGTCGGGGATGAAGTGGACATACCTGTGACACACCAGTGCTCAAAAATCTGCATTTCCAAACAAATCAGGTGTTCATGTTTATTCTGTTCATATTTTTATCCTATTACGTCATTTATTATCCATGATTAATTTTTGAGGTGGATTATTAACTCTAATTATTAATTATTGTTTCTATTACCTTTTTTAGCCTTTTGTGCATGCATGTTGGATTTTGTAGTGGTGTATATGTAACAGTGACATACAATATTGTCTCAAGTCGTCTTCACTTAACAATCATTTCATATGTCGATAAACTAAATATAAAACACATACCATCAAATATCTGGACAAAGTCACAACATGGCTCCATAGTGGCATTCAGTATAGTCACCTTCACGATAAAACGACTGGTTGAGTCAATCATCCACTGGAGGTCAGTGTTACTGTAGACCAGAAAATTTACTGATCATAATTTGTGTTAGAATAGCAAAATAATGAAGTATTATTGACTATATAAGGCAACAGTTCTTACTATTTGTGACATTGAAACAAAATAGTCAGTTAGCTTCTTTTTGGTTTTGTATCCTATTTAGACACGCGACTCTGCCGGCAAGCAACTACCTTGTACAGCAGGTATGGGGACAAATGTCTTGTCTTGACGTAAGACTATGCTCGGGAACATTTATTTCAATTATCCAATGGCACCAAAAGCAGATTCTTCCATATGAGTTAAGTAGATTTATTGCCGTTTACCGCATAAAAAACATAATCTACAGGATTAAGGCGATTTCATTGTCAACTACTCTTATCTTAACAGTGTGGCTCAGTGACCTTTGAAGTTCAAAAGAAAATTTATGAAGAGGGCTGATATATTGCCTAGATTTGTTTAAAAGCTAAACAAAGAACAAAGTGACTTTAACTTTACTACGGAAGGTGTCTTTTAGGTGCCGTTTGACTAACGTTGAACAATCTCTATGTGCTGCAGACCTTAGACCAGCCAGTGCTGTCAATATGACAATGATTAAATATCGGGCAACAAAGAAATAAAAATGTCCAGACTTTATACAGCACTGGAAACGTTCCAACAAAAGCCGTTGATGAGAAAAAGAACAGAAATTTTAGTGCCCTATACCGAAAAACACATTTGTAATTCAAAATGTCATACGAAAATGTTTGATGTGTGATGTCATTATTTGAGTATAACGACTGAAAGGCTTACTACTTGCTGTGAGACTAAAGAAAAGTCGCTTGTTTGCAATATGAAGAGTAGTCTGGACGATACTCACTCGTAGTAGTTTAACGGGTAGTTTGGTGACGTCAGGTAGCTGATTTGTCCGGCGAATGCAGTGAGATTTGCACCGTTGGCTGAATACACTGCACAGGAAATTAAAACATCGGATTGTACAGAGCTCACACTGAGAAGATAACTCATTATCTGAAGTACTGCTGGGATTAACAATCAAATAAGGAGCTGATATTCTATGTAACCCGGGTAACTTGTTTGTAGTTTAAATCTGGTTTTTTGTGTGTTTGTGTATCTTGTGTATCTTGTCTCTCTCTTTTTAACTATGCCATGTAATAGTGTTGTATTGCCTTGTGATACGGCATTAAAGGCCTGTCATTGTAGAGCACGACTACATAAGCACACACACGCTAAACAAACACACACAAACGCTAAAACACACACACGCTCACACACACACGCTAAAGACACACAGGCCCCCACACAATAGAAAAACAACACACACACACACACACACACACACACACACACACACACCTACACACACATACATACACACAACCACTCACAGATGGGTTTCAAGACGTTAATCATGGTTTCTTGCAAAATAATCTTCAACTGTCCAATTATCGGATACTACCGTATACACTTATGTTTTGTAGATAGACTATTACCGACTGTGTGCAAAGTGTACTAAAAATTCACCTAGTTCAAAAAGTTGAAAGTGTCTACAATAAATACTTACTGTGAGAAATCAAGACCATGACGGCCAAAGTGGTAACCATGGTGAACCCCATGTTAAGCAATCAACGGGGAGAAAAGAGAGCAGGAGGTTTGAACCTGGACGTAGCGGTGAAGTGTGTCTCGTCAGTAGTTTTGTGTTATCTGCCAAGACGACATAGAAGAACACTTTTTGTTCAGAGGAATCTCTTCATGAAAAAAACATGCAAACGTAAAATATAACATAAACTGCAGACTAGAAGTAGGTAGTCCGACCAGAGCTGCTGTCATTCTGACTTAGTTCAGTGAAAAATCGCTCACTTTCAAACACACTGTGCATTTTTATGTTTGCATTTTTATCATCGATAGATGAACGATAAATAATATTTGTTTTATTCTCTGTCAAATTGTGTGGTTTGTTTTATGACTAAATGAAAATAAATGGAAAAAATCGGCTAGGTACTACCCCACCCAAACGAGTTTCAATAAGGATCTAACAGTAGGCAAGTTCTTTCACTAAGGGAGAGAAGTAGGTCTAACTTGATATCAAAACCTGGCAACTTTTGTTTTAAAAAAGAGTGCGTTTTAATCGAAAGTGAAATAGGGATTTGTTATACATAGAAAATACACATTGAATTTAATATTGGCAATAAATATGAAAAACCTTTAAGCTGCAAAACTACAGGTTTATTTTTTTAAATATCTCCTACGTTTGTTGATGTCATGCCATTTTTTAGAAAATGTGCAATGTGTTTGGTCAAGTGACCTCAACTCTTGCACTGACTTGGGAAACAAGAGCCATTGCTGTACCAAAATAAGGTAGAATAAGAAACAGTCTGTGTTAACTCTTCCCAGAAGAATACATAGGGAAGGCTATTTTCGTTTCGGTAAACAGGGTTCTATGTCCTGGAACCGACTGAGCAAAATATATTCAGTATCTGGCCCATGAGCTTAGCTAACATAAAATTTTGACAGCCATTCTGCATGAGTGAACTGACTACTGATTTGAACTCGCATTAATAGCAACACCATGACACGATGTCTTCATGGGCTAGCTCCCAAATACCTGTATAATATGGTGGGATGATCATCTACTGTTGCTGACTTCTGTGTACCACTTATTTGACAAGAGAAATTCGCCACTTGCTCTACTTTTTTCTATGGCGTCTATCTTTTAATAACTCTTTTTCTACCTTTATTATAGAACTATGACTAAGTTAAACGTTTTAAATCCAGCATGAAAAGCTTCCTCTTTCATAAGTACCCTGCGTACCTGCTACTTCTACCGCTTTTTTCCCCCGCTCTATCATCTTAATCACTGCGTAGATTAAAATATAGTGACGCAGTTAATATGTATTGAGTCGGTGTATCTGTGTGATGTATGACCCGGCTCTTTTCTCTCCCTTGTCACGCCTCTGTTTTCTTTCTTTTTCTCCTTATTTTTTCTAATCTTTCTTCCTTTGCGTCTTTCTCTTTCTTTCTTTCTCTTTTTTTCTCTCTCTCTCTAATTCTTAATCTCTCCTATTCTTTTCTTTCCTCCCTGTACCTTTCTCTCTCTTCTCTCTCTCCTTTCTCTTACTGTCGCTCTCACTATTTAACTTTATATTGCTTCCTTTATCTTATACTCACTCTATCCCTTACCATAACTCTCACACTCCTTGTCTTTCTCCTTTACTCACTCTCTCTCACACTCACTGTCATGCATTCTTATTATCGTTCTATCTCTCTTTCCCCTGCTCTCTCTCTCTTTCTCTTGCTCTTTCTTATGTAGCTGCGAAGTGTTAGTGTCTCAGGTATGGTCATAAAATCATTTTCCTCACAGTTTCCTGTAGTGAGGTTACCGTATGCATTCCCAGCAAAAAAATAAAATTAAAAAAAAACAGCGGCTGTGCAGCCCTACATTCTGTCGTTCGTTATGCCTGAATGCACCGGCTGTAAGAGGACAATGTAACCCCGATTTAGGACACATAGTAGTTTCTTTTTTTTAATGTGAAATACCCTCAGCTCAAGTTTCCAGTTCTACGATATGACAAAACCAGCGCAGCCCTCTTTCTCTTTCTTTTTAAAAGCTCGTGTCAGCCTACCTGCGATGTTTAAGTACTGCTGGTGCTGTCTGTCTGTCTGTCTGTTTGGCTGGCTAGCTGGCTGGCTGGCTGGCTGAGAGGGAAAGAGGAAAACTACCAACCCCAGAGTCCTCGCTGTTATACGCCAAAAAGAAAGCAATCTGTCCAAAAACATTGAGCGAAACCTTCAAACTGTTTACGGCAAGACCCTGACCAACATTGCCAGGCACTGCGACATTTTCTACGTCAGTGATTCTGACTGTGAAAAACTGAAGAACTATGGTTGTTTTCATAAACTGAAGGAACTGATGGAAGACTTGTACGAGTTTGAAATTGCCCACAAAAAAAATCAACTGGGGCCTCCCCTTAAGATTTTGTCTACCAGTCCACAAAACTAAACATGATTATTTTACTACTGCGTTGACAAATACGTAGACTGCAGCAAAACGTGAATTTATTTCGGTGCCACACCAAAGCTCAGCACCAAGGGTTTCAATAAATATCAAAATCAATTTGTCTCAATTAATTTCAAACACGTTTTACAGACACAGCAAGCCTGCTGTGGATGCAACGCTTCTTTCATACCCGACGGTAAATCTGTTTACTTACCAGCAAAATAGAAACTCATTGTCGTACTTCTACATCAAGCAAAAGGTCCTCGACTATGAAGTGATTACCTCCCCGCTAGATATTTAGTTAAGACTGCTCTTCCAGGTTAGACTGTGAACCGTCAAAACCGTGAGAAAAGATTAGGGTTTCATTCAGACTAATCGTTATATATTGTATTGTATATTGTATGCCTTAACTTTGTCGAAGAGGACTCTTGTGTGACAGCATGTGCACATAATGTTTCGTCCCCAGTGTTGATGAGCGATATAATACTTGTAATTCGCACCCACCTGTCTGAAGTTTTACAAGGTGGGAGGAATGGTCACAAACAGACAGAAGAGATTAAGAGCATGCTGAAGCCTTGCTCCTTCACCAATGTCCTTGGAGAAAATATCTTTGGGCAGATGGACTTCAATATGAGCAAGTCAAGACATGCTTCTTTTCACCACCAGTCTTCCCTGCTTATTTCGAGACACAACAAAGCGACAGAGGGACTTGCTGAGAACAGAGCTCATGAAAGCACCACAGGAAGCTAGAGAAGCCTGTCTGCATGAAGTTGCGAGAGAAGCTGATGGAAGCAAGACTTGCCATGTGTGCTGATATAGTGAGAAAAGTGGCAGTACATGGTGGGCGCTGTCAGAGTGCAACAGATATCTTTAAAGATCCAAAAGATGCACTCTAAAGGAAATTCATGCACCACCATTAGGTCGGCTCTACTTGATGAGAGTAAATATGAAAAACCTACCTTAAACCAAAAAGGGCCTTTATATTTTGTAGAACTGTAGACCAGTTACATCAAAGTTTGTCACTCACCTACAAGCCCATCCAATTAAACATCGATGGTCCAGCGTAAAGGATAGCGCATGTGACCGATACAGTGAGGTTTAGTTCTCCAAGTTGTATAGTTTTATATATATATAGTTCGAATGTAATTATTATTTGAATACACGGATTTTGTTAACTTTAATAAAACTGTTGATCATAAACATTTTGTACTTTTTTTGCTAACAGTTTTTTTTGTTAAGTTTTTATTTCATATGCTGTCACTGAAGCGAGACGGTGGTGGCCCTGCCTTTTTAGTGGCAAACTTGTAGCTAACCACGCTAACTACGCTAACAGAACCAGCTTCGATGACTCACTAGCTCATGCGCTGCGGGGAGAATGAAAGAAGAAGCTATGGATGGAGGCCTCAAAGTAGTTAACTGATCCCCTTCTGGTGGGTGTGCAAGTAAAATACATGTCCGCCTACACTACAATGCAGACTCTTAGTCATCACTATGTGATACATTGCTCGCCATTTGTGTTAAAACGGATACCATTTCGGGGAGCAGAATATATTTTAGATGTTTTTCCTCTGGGGAATAGTGAACTACACCTGGTTTATTGACCACGGGTCATTTACGCTGGATTTTTTATAAAGACTGATACAGTTGGGCGGCAAAGAAGCGAGGAGTGTACAGTGCGGTTTATTTAAACACTAGAAGGGTGTTAAAACATTTCTAACACAAAGATCAGCTGGACAGTGATCAAAAGACTTTTCTTTTAAATTTTGGATACATTTAAATATTTAAGAAGCAGGTAAGTCTTCATACTTTTTGAAAAATTTTTTTTGACACAACTTAATCTTCGATACTTCTTAAAAATATGGCTCGGATTAAAATATAAGGAAAACCACTGTAAACTTTCCTGGTGAATGACAGGATGCACGTTTGTATTGCGAATGTTCGCGAGAGTCTTGCTGCATCGCATTGCTTCATCACTACAAGGAAATGATTTTAAAGGCACTTCTCGTTAGAATAAAAATTCCATACAAAGAATTCGAAAGTAGCTTAGTTCTACGTAATCATTACCGTATTCCTTACTTGAGGAAATTCTAGTAGGTTAAACATAAAGGGAAATTACTTCTGTTAAGCTTACACTTTAATCTTCTTATTCTCTACAGACTTTATAAAAGAATTCATAGTTTTTTAAAGAAATATTTTCAGCAGTGAGAGCTGGTCTCGGGTTCGGATCCTCGTCGTCAGCTTTTTATTTCTTTTTTTCTCTCCCTGTCTCTCCTCTTTCTGTGTGTGAATTCGTGTATGTTGGATACTGTTATTGAATAGTCCCTTCTGAGCTCGAATAATTCGGCGTATTCGATATTTTTCTTATGCTCATGTGTTTTTTAGGCTTGGCTTTGAGAACACTGCGGGTTTAGCTGGTAGTCGGATTTCAAACTGTAATATCTTGTACTGACGAGCTCAGCCCTGCGATTAATATCGCAGTCATTAACTAGATAACCCCTTCCTTCTGCTATTTGAAAATCGTGTTCTCGTTAAAGCTGTATCAACGAAAGAAATATACATTGGTAGCCTATCTGATGAATGACCGGGTATAATTTTGTAAAACTTAGGATATGTTCGTGTTGACCTAGTACGCGAGAGAGAAGCTGCCTCCCATCGTCTCATCAATACAAGAACTGCTTTTAAGGAGAGTATTCCGTGAAATAAAAAGTCGAGAAAACGAATTTGAAAGTAGCTTAGTCATACGTAACAACTACATTTCTCACTTGAAGTAGGTTGTTCCGCCTGACTGCTCTCGGAAACAAAGCACAGGCTGGCGCAGAAGACGTGGTCGCGACTGTGTTAAGCGGGTGCATTGTGTGTTAAGCGGGTGCATTGTGTGTGACTCGGATGCGTGCTAACTGTCCTGTGGAGAGAGTGGAGAAGTTGCGCCTGATTACAAAAAGCACGCGATGTAACAAAATGGAATACTGACTGACATGGGTAAATACGCCAGATGATTACCGCCAGAACGAAATTTTGTCATCTTTTCATTCAGAACGATGCATACGAAGCGCTGACATACAATTAAAATAAGAGTTTTCTGTAATGCTCATCATTAACATTTATGTTTAATAAATCGTAATAATATGAAATTGATCGCAATTCTTCATGAACTGTCGTTGGTTTGCATGGTTTTTTTTTCAGATAGCCCATAAGGTCAATGATAGCTGTTATTATTCACCATTCCAGCAGGCAAGAAAGAGGTGTAAGACATCAGTAGAAAGTAAGATGTAGAAATGCATGTTCAGTAACCTTTAAGTACACTGACATTTGTATTCCGCATGAAACGAAAAATGTATATTCTCTCATATTCCCCAACGAGCAAAGATTTGGTTGTCTTCGTTTTAAGGGCTGTGTTGAGGAAACTAATGGCAAGGCTGCTAATGAAGGAGACCTTCAAGGGATCGTATTTTACATATAATACTAACGCACAGAGGACGAAAAGGAAAACGTCTAAACGTCAGTAAGCAGGCGAACGATACTAAATTGTTTAAAAATGTTTTCTTCAGTCAGACGAGAGATGAGAGGAACCTTCTGCTGACATTAACCATTAGACTACTTGGCGAGTTGCATATATATATATATATATATATCATGTATCAATGTATGTATATACTTACACTAGGGGTTAGGTGAGTAGCAGGTCTATAGCCAACTGTCGCGGCACGCTGATGACTCTCTCCTTCCAAAGGAGAAGACTCTCGTCTGACTGTCACTCGTCACTGCCCCGCTTGATCCGCCAGCCAGAACGACGACTGCTTCCTCGGTGACACGATACCGAGCGTTATCCCATCCCAGTGACGACACCTGGGTATTCTATGACTGCTTGTTCACCCGACTAGACTGCTATGCAGCACACAGCGGTACACGCCGGGTACAGCCGCCGAATAGGATTATGCAAATTAACTAAGTACTCATTCGGACAAACGTCGTGCCGAGATGAGTCGTGCATTCTTTTTACCTGACGTCCTACATTTACACAAACACACAAACACATACACGCGCTAACTCTTGCACATACACTCGCACGCACATGCATGGACGCACATGCACGCACACTAATCAATGCTATTTAAAGAACCCATGCTGAATTTTAATCCAGTCTACAAAAAGCCAGAGGAAGACTTTACCCCCTTGACCACTAACATCACCTACCGTTGGCGGGTGTCAAAACTGTGTAAGTTGCGGCCCTTGTACTGTTAGTAAACACACGGGTATCACGTGCACTGCACACTGTAATTTAGTCACTTATATCAGCAGTACCGAAAGCTGTTTCATTAAGGACAGTATAATTACAGTATTAATACTAGTACACAACGCGATTATTGTGTACATCCGCACGACTACTCTGATTGACTTACCCATCTAACCAATCTCCTATCCACTTTCCAACCAACACCTTGATCACAGTGTACTTGCATTTATAATACTGTTTGAGTTTTTTTTAAACGTATACTCAGTTTAGGTCCTATGCACGTATATATATATATCTCAGCAGTTATTTAATTACATAAATATATTTATTAAATTAATATATAGATATGCTATAGCTGATGTTGGCATTACTAAAGACAGTAATAATATTCACAATTAGACTGGTGACTTAAGTGTCTCCCCTAGTTTAAAGCAGTTAGCAGCAACAAAAGGACGAGTAACACAGGTTCTAGAAACGTAAAATTTATTAGTAGTAAAAACAGTAAAAACAATGTATGAAGAATATTTCACAAATTGTCCTCTACAATAAATGGGTTAAATAAACAACGTTTAAGACATACAAGCTGTAACTGTCACGAAAATTAGTCATCTGACCGTTCACAACCAACGAAGAGTTATTTGGTATACATCCTCTAGGATACAAATAAACTGCTATCAAGTCCAGATAAATGCGCCTACAACAGTTACAAAAAAGAACATAAACAAATTACTAATACATATTTACATAAGGAAAAAAACGGAAAATTCTATTTGTACAAAAAAACAGACATTCAAGATGCCTACAGCTGGTGATTAGCACTTACTTAAAACGTTCCAGTCTTGATATGCCATTTATCCTTACGCTTATAATAAAAATTTAGGCCTGTAACTTCAATGAGAACCTACCCTATGACAGTAAAATTATCATTAGTAGGTATCCATTTTATGTCTGTTGTATCACGAGTAGCTGCATTATAACAAATGTTGCAGACATAAACCTTTGCTTGTGTCATTGACTTCTCACTTGTGCTGTCGGGCACTGTCGCTATGTTCTGAGTGAGACCACTGTTAGCACTAAAGGATGCTTGTCTTTGATTTGTGGCATGAGGCATACATCTCCAGCTCACCATTCCCCACACAATACTCTGTCAACGGGCCTGGTTTGTTTTATGGAAGCAGTCCGCATTACAAGTCTTAATAATTCAACAGTATTTGATTTGTAATTTTGGAAAAATTGTGTCGCTGAGCATGTGGCGCGCACAGTTTTTATTGTTCTTTCTCCTGTTTGGTGTCCCCAGTGCACAAGGTGCGCCGACATTTAGTGAAAATATGAGAGGCCTCAAAGAGTGACGATTTTTGAGAGGAGATTACACACGGAAATTTAAAAATCATGTCCTGCTCCTTACACAGGCTCTTTGTTGTTGCTATTGTAGTTTTCTTCGTCTAGTATTTGCTATTTATGCCGATTCTATAGTGCTTGATCCACTTGGTTCAGATTTGCTTTTCACATTCCGGGTGATCGCAGACGGTTGGTGGCAGGTAGGGCCCTTACGCCAAGGATCGACAGCGGCGGGCTTCACGTCTCGGCGAAACACGAACGTTGCCGGAGAAGTAGAGCGTAATAACCTTCTACTGAGTTACCTCCGCCCCCTTCTTACATTGTATTAACATTCCTCCCTGCAGTAAGCCTCGTAGATAACTGAGAACACCCTTTTATTTTCGTTTTCTTTCTCAGCGCGCGCGCGTGCGTAACTGCGTGTGTGTGTGTGTGCGTGTGTGTGTGTGTGTGTGTGTGTGTGTGTGTGTGTGTGCGTGCGCGTGTGTGTGTGCGTGTGTGTGTGTGTGTGTGCGATCGTCAGCTAGCTAGATCAGTATAATTTATTTGCTTCAGCTTATTCATGTTTTTGTTTTCTTCATCTTGTTGCGTTCTTACGTGTAAATCTTGTTGGTTAGTCTCGCTCACTGCGGTCTGACTGACTGTTTTGAGGCTATGGCTGAGGAAGTGGCCGTGTCCAGTGAGTGAGCGATTGTGAAAGTAAGTCCAGCAACTAAAGATAGGCTTCAAGACTTTCAAAAAAAAAGATAAATTACAGTCACTATCATTATCGTATTGACATATATTGACATTTGAATAATGTATTTATGCAATATTTGCCTTCAGAGAAGTAAGATGTTTCACATTCAGACTGTATTAATTTTGTTGATTATGCGAATTGTCTTCCATGGTACATACTGAACAGCGTATCTGCCAGTCAAAATGCTAAAGTATTTGCCATATACATTCTATAACAAAAGTAATTACAGAAAGCATGGCGATATACAACGCTGAGCTGGGAAGGTGACTAATTAAAAATAGGGTTAGATAAAACCTTAACTAGGAATTAATCGATAAAGTGTCTTTCTTGAAATTATCTCCTTGACAGCAGAGTAATGAATAACACTATTTGCATATTGAACAGTTCGGTTCTGGCTCAGCTAAAATAGCAATAACACTGCCCCATAAACACAAGCTTATTCATATACAAGAAGATGACAATTCTGTCACACAAACCGTGACCTTATCCCTGGTACAAATATATATCCGATATTCCCCTCTGCCTTGCATTTATAGTTTTGCATTCCTAAAGTCCAATACAGCCAACAGACTAAGGAAAGACTTCGTTTTCGTAGATATCCAGCAAGCATGTTTCACCAAAGGGGAGATTACAGCAAGTGCATTTTCAGACGGTTTAGTCGTAAATAATGTAATATTTCAAAATATATTTTGTAATCACTGCATATTTTTGAGCTTTTATAATTCTGTAATTTATTGAATTCAAAATCAAATATAGTAAGTATGTCATGTAAGAATAATAAGACATCTACCATAAAGTGAGATATATATATATATATATATAGTGTATAGGATACTGTTATTTATCCTAATGTTAAGTGATGTCTACCCTTAGAGTCAGTAAACCTTTGTGTGAATATTATATTAGGCGTTTACAGTAGATATCGACAGTATACTGTGTGTTATTTCTGTTAAGCGATGTCTGCTCTTGTGGTCAGTACAGCCTTTGTGTGTATATTATATAAAGCATCTACAATAGATATCTATAGTTTACTGTGTTTATTCCAGATGACAATAATAAACGATGTCTACTCTTGTGGTCAGTACAGCCTTTTTGCGTCTGCAATAGATATCAATAGTATACTGTGTGTTTATTATAGATGATTATAAGCGATGCTTTGATCTAATGTATGCATTGACGTCGACGCTAAGTGTGATCTATTATTTACAAAAGAAAAAAAAACTAAATAAAGTGATTGAATAAAAAATCGGAATCATCGTCTGTTGCTCTGCTTTGGCTGCCTGAAGTGTGAGAATCACGTGCAGATGTATTCAGTCGTTGGTGATGACATCATGGGCGTGAACAGGTAGAGACACACGAACAAGTACACGTGCAGGGGTCTGAAAACGATTTGGTACAGGTTGGAAAGAATATTACTTAACATCTTTCATATTGCTCTCTGACACACACACACCCAAACGCACACACACACACACACAAAAGCACACACACACACACACACAAACACATACACACACACAAATACATATACACACAAATTACTGATCATAAGGAAAGAATCAATATCATGTGACTTACCCGATGTTCGAGGTGCTATGGTAGGGACTGTCGGACCTGGTGAATGAAAAGAAAACACGAACAAAAATATAAGTCCAGGTTTAGAAACTACTCTATTAAAGGCACATAAACAAAAATTGCGTGTAATTATATATACGAATATATATATATATATATACGAATAACATGTAAACATTTAGTGATTCAGTCTAAGAATAAAATGTTTGAAGTCACCAAAAACAACCTCTTGCATTCCTGTTTTGAACTATTATGCATATAATAGCTGGTCAGGCAGACTGAAGGATTTACTTCACCATTAATCATTAGAAAATACAAGCAATGCATATATATATATATATATCTTCAAATAGATACACACATATGAAAGTCAGGTAGGAATAAAACAATAATAATTTTGGTTATATCAGACAGACGCTAGAATGACGACTACAAATAATTTATATCTTCTTTTATTTTACTCCGAGAAAATTAAAGGTACCGACCGGGCGTTGATACAGGCGGTTGACTGACGGCCTCGTAAGTCACCCTGAGGCCTGAGTTAGTCACAGATCCGTAGCCGGTGAACCTGATGTACATGAACTGTCCAGAGCTGCTGTAGTCTGTCTGAGGTGGCATGCCATAGAACGTGACAAGTGTAGGCGATGACTCCGACATACCTGCAATAGTCGAGTATATTTATCTAGATTTATACCATCGGCATTTGTTAGGATGTGAAGTGCTTCTATTTCATAATGATAAGAAATTTACCTAGGTTACAAACAATATGCACAAAGTACATAAGATATACATTACTAAAAGCTAACGGGTGTTCACAAAAACATAGAGAACGGTTAGCTCGATCTATACTGAACACTACGGAAGTCTTAAGCAGCGGTTCCGAACCCTTGGACGGATGTATTTACCCCTTTTTTTCAAAAAATCATAAACAATTAACTTAAAGAAGTAGAAGAACAACTCAAATTGATAATGATAGATCACAATGTCGAGAAAAGGAACAGTCTAACCTTGTGTTTGCTTCAAAACACACTTTTATAGTATTCCCAACAGAAAATGCCATGATAATGAGCTAAAAAAAAACTCACGCAACGTAAATGAAAATAACATAAGGGAAGAAACTACTGAAATCTTCCGGAAATAGTCCACCATGATTCCCTTCCTTTAAAAACTAGTCCAGCCAATCAAAAAATTCGTTTGTAAAAGGGAAAAATGTAAACAAATGGTCGAGCGCCATTTTGAATTATCGAAAGTACTTTGCGGTTTACTCAATTTGACATGGATTTGTACTTCAACAACCACAAAGGAGAAGAAAATAGTAAGTAATATTTAAATTCTAATGTATATTTTAATAAAACATATGTTTGTTTGGTGCTTTATATCTGTATATATTGAGTAAATTTTTTTTTTGTTAATTTCTAAAATTTACGTTCAAGTAATCTAAAACACGTACAGTTCATTTGACTTTAGTACTCGAAGACAAATTTTATGTATCTTAAAATTTACACCAAGTGAATGTTTTAAAAAAGCTCTTTAAAACGGTGTATTACAGATGGTTGTCTTTACTGTAGATTAATAAATATAAATTTTCAAAGCTGCCGGTCGAAATTTCAATACCGGGAATTTGCTAGCCTTTTACCAAACAGAAAGACAGGTAGCGTGGGAAAATGCAAAGACTTCCTGTTAAAACTTACTTCTTACACTTTTTAAGAAAGACAATTGTGTTCAGAAATGAATAAGCTATCTTATTTATTAAGTTTTTCTTCTAAAAAAACGATGTTTAAGAGTAACAACATTTAAAACCTGCATCACACCAGGTTCAGGCGAAGATAAGGAAGGAGTTAAAAATAACCAGTAGTTATTCATAATAACACGTATTACTCTATCCTTCGTTTTATGTGTCTGTATGTATGTATGTATGAAAAAGTTGTCCTCAATCATGAACAAATAATGTACGGGACAAGGTAAGGGGAGATTCAGTAGCTTACGCCGAGCCAGCAACTAAAACTTTATCATGCCAAAGTAACCGCCCCGTAAACAGATGTCACATGCAGTGAAAGAACAGTGTGTTCAACATAAGACTTGAAACCAGGACTGCCAATCACTGTATTGGTGACAGGCGCTAACCCTTGCGAGATCTACAGAACAAATAACAACCATATTTTGGTATCTGAAAATGTGATTCGAGAACTCATACCGTCAAATATCTGGATGTAGTAAAAGAAGTCCGAACTGGCGTCTAAGACGGTCACCTTGACAGCATTACCATTAGTAGAGTTGATTAACCATCGGCAGTTGGTGTTACTGCAAACAAATAAGTAATCTTAGTGTGCGTAATGAAACAGTATAATGACAAAGCAAAATAATGTACATGACATGGAAACATTTGTTTCAGCTGTCAAGAATAGAGATTTTTCATCATCGCTATTTACTGAAGCTTCTGGTTACCTTCTGTAAACAAATATAAATGATACTTTTTTTTAGATGAGTACTAATATGTGACTTGAAGATGACCTGCTTACTTGGAATAGCTAGACGGGTTGTTGGGGAACCTCAGGTAATCGACTTGACCAGGAAGAACAGACAAAGTCGTACCGTTGACGGGACACACTTCTGGGGAAAGCATTAGATGTTCATCATTGATACGAAATTTAGCACCTTAAGACGGTTCAAAGAATAACCAAATTAAAAACCATAGCAGAGACAAGAACATTTTTTTAAATAGTGGGGACATATCTTTAAAAAAAAAACTTTTTTGTACACTAAGCCGGGTTTTTAAACAAGAATGTTTTAAAGTATCTTTCCCATAGCACTACGCACAGTTTCAAATTACAAACGCCCAGTACTTAGCAGCACCAGTACAACCAATAGCACTTTAAATAGGTACAAGTATCTACACTTGCTGACTTGTTCTGGTCTATGTCTGTATGTGTGCTATAGGAATTTTGTTTTATATGTGCTCTAGCCTTTAATTTGTAATGCGCATTGAACATTTGGTTGAGTAGGGAAAACGACTGATAAATTTGCTCATTGTTATGATAATTATTATTTATAAATGTGATTTTCTAATCAAAGTAATATTATAAGAGAGTCACGCAACTTGCCGAAACGTTTTTTAGCGTCTGAACGGTATAAAACAATCTCTATCTTCTGCTTTCTACTCGTCCGACTACAACTCATGGGACTTTCGCAATAATTTCATTTACAATGAATGAACATACACATCTTATGTACTTACATATTTAAATACATAAGGAAAAAATCCAATGATAAAGACTTGTTAAGATAGTTTTAAAGACATGTGAACAACCGTTGCAGACAGGCATTCCTGAAACTCTGAGGACAAACGCAGTACGAGTAAAAAAAATAGAACAAATGTAAATAGAGAGGGGGAAAGGTTTTCATCAGCCTGAATGTATATTAACAGTTTTGGACTGGCTTGTAAATGAAATTATTTGTATTTATAATCTTTGGTAACAACACTGATTTTTTTTAAAGCTTTCAATTTGACTGCAAAGTCTACAGACATTTGCTACTTTGGTAGGTTAATTTGAGAGTTCATGCCATAAAAAGTCATTTTTTTAAATTGAACACCACGTATGAGATAAAAACCTTTTTATGACTGCAAAGTATCGACAGAAAAGCACCTGAAAAAATTCATTGAATTATTGTTCATTAGAGGAGGGTGGGTGACAAAAGAAATGTGTAATAACATTGGTAACGATATCCTCCTACCAAATGTTAAGTGTTTAGTCTTCATCCTCCCAACACACATTATACTGCACATCTACCTATACGTCACTTACCAGATGCTGATGCTGATGCTGCTGTAGATGTGAGTGTTGTATCTGGCGAATTATAAGAATAATAGCAACTGCTATTAAAACATACAGCGCAAATTATACAGTTAGTTTTCTAAACCAAAATTCTGTGTAATATATGCACATACAAGTCGCCTAGTAACTGGAACAAATGATTTGATAAATGGAAAATTTTAAGTAGCAAAATATTATTGGGTGTTAAATAAATGTCATTTGACTTGCTTTCTGATGTCTACATGTTCTCAAAACGAATCCCAGACACTTAATCCCCGGAGACTTAATCCCCAGACACTTAATCCCCGACACTTAATCCCCTAGACACTTAATTCCCAGACACTTAATCCTCAAAATGAAATTTCAACTAAAAAAATTATGAAGTGAATAAAAAATTTAATTCAAATTCAAATAATTATTTTCATGTAAACATGAAAATTTGTTTGACAATTAAAATAATACTTAATTTCAACATTTATAACATTAGTTAAAGTTCATGTGAGCTATTAAAGTCAATGTTTTTCAACATTAAGATATGAAAAGTGTTGTTAATCAATATGACAGGTAAGCTAATGATTGAAGGTACAGAAGACGATCCATTGCCTCATTCTATTAAACTATATAAATATTTTTGCTGTGTTTATTTTTATTGTACTTACTTTGTAATGTAGAGCCAACCCTTTCAGGGAAGATGCAATAATGTTGATGTTTCGCGTCCTAAGTGATGTTTTAATATTTTTATACACACAGTAATTCCAAACCAGAAGCTTCCTAATATGGATGATACACCCAGAAAGCGTGCAAGTATTGTGACTTAGTATCAGCACAGTGATAAAAGTGTAAAGAGAAAAAGCCAAGACTCTAGGTGTCAGTTAACCGCTGTCAGCCGTACCATAAAAATGAAGATTGAAACAAGATCTGTTGAGTCACATTGGGTAGTCATATAAATGCATTACATTATTAATAAAGGAGACTTACCCGATGTTCTTTCTGTTGTAGCTGATACTATAGAAAAATAATGAAATGATAAAATCAGTGAACGAAAAACCTATCGTTACAGAAATACACTTTTAAATCAATACATCTTGATAGAATGTGACTCATCTGTTGTGCTTGCGGTTGTGGTTGCTGATGTCGAAGCTATAGAAACAGATAAATATTAGGATTAAATGCTTAATGGATATCCTACTGAATGCAGAAATAGAGAGGCGCCATATTCAAAATTAACAACAAAAAGTATGTAGACACCAATGCAGACACTAAATACAAAAAGAAGGAAACTTTTAAAAATATTACGCACATGTCCATGCATAAACAACGAATACCTGTAACAAGTAATATTTTAAAATATATACACTGTCGTCGCTAGTTACAAAATTTATACGACGTGTAAAAAAACTTTTATTTAAATATTTGATATATATATATATATGTAGTAAGAGAGAGAAAGCCACGTATTACAATCACTCAAATTGATATATTACACTTCCTAATAAAGGGGACTTACTTGGTGTACTTGCTGTTGTGGCTGCTGTTGCTGGACCTTTAGAGAAAGCGACAAAGAAAAATGTACAAACAAAAAAACTCAACATTATTGCTCCGTAAACTAAAAATAAAAGATAAGTGCATC
The DNA here is from genome assembly GCA_004794655.1 of Marisa cornuarietis. Lineage (NCBI taxonomy): Eukaryota > Metazoa > Mollusca > Gastropoda > Architaenioglossa > Ampullariidae > Marisa > Marisa cornuarietis. Next base: position 7,082,006 of record SMMW01000636.1, read on the forward strand.
CAGATATATATATATATATTATATGACAGTCAGTCGTATACGTGTTAACCATTCAAAGACACAAAGAAGGACAGACAAAAAAGATGTACAGTAATACACTTGTATATCCATAACACTTGATTGAAAGTGACTCACCTGTTCTGCTTGCGGTTGTGGTTGTTGATGTCGGAGCTATAGAAACAGGCAAATATTAAGATTAAATGCTTAACCAATATACTACTGAATGTGGAAATAGGAAGGCACCATATTGACTTCCTTCAAAGCGAATTACCTAGCCTGCGTAGCAAAAACACGTACTAGAAAGTGGTCACAATAAAGACCTACAACAAATATTGTACTAAAGTTGTTTTACATGTAGTTTGAAAGGATACTATATCGTTAACTCACTTTGTTAAAGGTGTAGAAGATTTAATTGGGAGATAAGGGCCTAAAAGTAACAAGAGAAGGATGTAGATACTGACGTCGACACTAAATAGAATACAAAGGATATTATTGTACAGCACCACTATTGAAAATACAGATCCGATAATCTCTACACTTACCTGTTGGATTTGGTACTGTCGTCGTCGGTGTTGGACCTAGCGAAAAATATAAAATAAAACAAATTCTACAAAATACGCCTTTGTGAATGCACAAACGAAACCCATAAGAATATATATATATATATATATATGCAGTCGTCGCTAATTACGGAAAGTTATACGTGTAGAAACAATTATATATATATATATATATATATCTATACAGACAAATATTACAAGCAGAAAAATAGATGAAATACACTTCTGAAGCAAAGGATCGTACCTGCTGTGCTTGCTGTTGTGGCTGCTGTTGCAGGACCATAAGACAGAGCAACAAAGAACAATTTAAAATTAAGTGCAGTGTAAAGAAAATACACTATTGCTTCGAAAAGTAAAAATTAGAGTGCACAAGCATCTTTAGGCTACTACGACATTTATATACGTATATATGACATACACATTCTAGCTTCGAAAACTGACAAAATAAAGCACACAAAACGGTTACATTTTAACACGTCTAGATGTTAGTTACATGAATAGAGTGACAGTAACTCGTAAATGCATCAAACATTGAAGGACAAAAAAAAGAGACACACAGAAAACAGAAAACAGAAAAAGACACACAGAGATGTACAGAAGTTGCAGAAACGAAAAAATATTAAGACAACACACACACACACACACACACACACACACACACACACACACACACACACACACAAAGATGTAGAAAAATATATTTATACACGAACATCTAGAAACATGTAAATACAAGGATTAAATGTTTAATGGAAATTCTACTGAATGAAGAAAAAGGGAAGCACCATACTGTCTACCCTCAAAACAAATTACTTGGGTAGCGTAAACACATAAAAATGTATTGTGGTCACAATAAAGTCTAAAAATATTGTAATAAAGTTGTTTTTACCTGTAGTTTATGGAATACTATAATCACTTAGACACTTGAACCTCTCAAAGTTCTAGAGCATGCAATTGTGAGGTAGGGACGCACAATTACCAACAGAAGGATGTAGACAGAAACATCGACACTAAATGGACATAACACCACTGTTAAAAATATTTATCTGATAATCTCGTCACTTACCTGTTGGACTAGAGGGTGTGGTTGTTGGTGTTGGACCTAAGACAAACAAAATCAAAATCAAAATAAGAAATCATACAAAATGATGATGATGCGCAGTGATCACAACAGCCATCAGAATACACACATAAGAATGCAAAACAAACAAAAACCGTAACAAATAATATATTTATGTATTTATATGCTTTCTAATTACGGAAATGTATACGTGTAAAAATTATTGCATATATATTTGAAATATATAGGTATATCGACAAATATAACAAGCAAGAAGATAGATGCATGACACTTCTTATAATGTGGACATACCTGATGTCCTTGCTGCTGTTGCTGGACCTTAAGAGAAGGGAAAGGAGAATAATGCAAAGTTAAATGCAGTAAAAGAAAAAAACTACATCTAGCTTCAAAAACTGTAAAATAGAGCAAGCAAAAATGTTTTAACAAGAAGTATAGATGTTAGGCACCTGTATAGAGTTACAGCCACTCGTGTACGTGTCAAACATTGAAGGACAAAGAAAATAAAAGACAAAATTTTGTACAAAAATGCACTTGTATATCCATATTTCATGACAGAAGGTGACTTACTTGTTGTGCTTGAGATCGTGGTTGCTGATGTCGAAACTGTAAAAAACAAAGAAATATAAGAATGGAAGCTTCAATGGATATTCCAATAAATGGAGAGAACGCCAAACTTTTTTGTGACTTTCCTGAAAAAACGGGATTTCTGACTCTCCAAGTGATAATGAATAAAGTTGCTACAGGAAAGGCCTTAAAAGTTAAAATGTTTTCGTACAAGTAAACGTATTGTTTAGAGGATACTAACATCAGAAAGTGTCTTTACACACTTGAAATACAGGCAGCTGTGGTTAAAGTAGAACAATAAAATAAACAAGAGAAGCATGCTGACATTAACTATGACACTAAATAAAATATAAAGGATTTTTTTAACAAAAGGAAGATCGTTAAAAATATTGATCTGGTAAACTCGGCCACATAAATATTACACACTTGTTAACAGATAAAAAAACAAACAAACAGCGTGAAGAGCAAGATCCACACATTAAAATACTTTGTCGTCACTATGGACAAATTATTACGACGTCTACGATTTATATATATATATATATATACGCACAAATATTACAAACAGGCAAATATATCCATAACACTGTTAGTAACGGAGACTTACCCGATGTACTTGCAGTTGTGCCTGCTATTGTAGGACCTTAAGAAAAGGAAAAAATGAAAAGATTAAATCAGTGAACAAAAAGCCTAATATCATTGCTTTGAAAACAAAAAAAAGTGCGTCCAAATATATACACATATGACAGTCAATCGTATACGTGTTAAACATTTAAATACACAAAGAATGAAAGACAAAAAAGATGTGCAGTAATACAGTTTGATATTCATACATCTTGGCTGAACGTGACTTACCTGTTGTGCTTCCGGTTGTCGTTGCTGATGTCGGAACTATAAACACAGGTAAATATTAGGATTAAATGCCTAATGAATATTCTACTAAATACAGAAATAGAGAGGAACGTTATTGACTTCTCTCAAATAAAATTACCTAACCTGCGTATCAAAAACACGCAAAATATAGAAAGTGGTACCAAAAAGACCTAAAGCAAACATCGTTATAAGTGGTTGTATCTGTAGTTTGGAGGGATACCTCCATAGTAAAGTCACTTAACTTTCTTAAAGTTCTAGAAGATGAAACTGTGAGCTTAGGGCCTAAAATTTACGAAAGAAGGATGTAGAAACTGACGTCGACTCTAAATAGAATACAAGGGATGGTACTGACACATCACCACTATTGAAAATACTGATCCGATAATCCCTACACTTACCTGCTGGACTTAGTGTTCTGGTTGTTGGTGTCAGACCTAGAGAAAAAATATAAATAAAAGAAAAACAATTATACAAAATACCCACTTATGAATGCACAAACAAACAAACCCCGTAAGAATTTATATATATATATATATATACGCAGTCGTCGCTATTTACGGAACGTTATACGTGTAAAAAAGTATATATACATGTGATATATATACAAATATTAAAAGCAAAAAGATATATGTATTACACTTCAGAAACAAGGGCTCGTACCTGCTGTGCTTGCTGTTGTGGCTGCTGTTGCTGGACCTTATGAGAAAGCAACAAAGAACAATGCAAAGTTTATTGCAGTGAAAGAAAATTACACATTCTAGCTTCGAAAACTGACAGAAAATAAGTGTACACGCATGTTTAGGCCACTAAAAGATTTATCTATGTACATATAGCATACACATTCTATCTTCGAAAACTGACAAAAATAAAGCACAGAAAACGTTTTCGTTTTAATAACATATATAGATCTTAGTTACATGTATAGAGTCACAGTCACTCTTATACGCATCAAACATTGAAGGACACAAACAAAAAAAGACACACAAAGATGAACAGAAATACACATGTATATCCATACTTCATGAAAGAAGGTGACTTACTTGATGTACTTGCGAGCGTAGTTGCTGATGTCGTTACTATAAAAAAACAAGAAAATATAAAGAGAAGAAAAAAGATTAAAAACACACAAAGATTAAGAAAAATACATTTATATACAAACAACTAGAAACATGTAAAAAAAAGAATGAAATGTTCAATGAAAATTCTACTGAATTCAGAAAAATGGAAGCAAAATATTGTCTACCATTAGAACCAATTACCTGCGAAGCGTAAGCACGTAAAAATGTAAAAATATTGTAATAAAGTTGTTTTACCTGTAGTTTATAGGATACTATCATCGTTTAGTAACTTTAACCTCAAAGTTCTAGATGTAATTGTGAGGTAGGGCTTCAATAGAATGATATATACACTAAAATCAAAACTAAAAACAATGAACAGTACTAGCGCTGCACCACTGATAAAAATATTTATCTGATAATATCGAATCTTGATGAAAGGAAAGGACTGGACATGGGGGTCGCCTGGAGCGAGTTTCAGCAGATCGACATCAGTGGTGGGCTCTGGTTGAGGCCTTATGTGCAACTAGTATGAAGAGGATTGATTGATTTGATTGATTGAATATTGAATCTTACCTGTTGGACTAGATGTTGTGGTTGTTGGTGTCGGAACTAAGGAAATAATATGAAAATCGAAATAAGAAATGTTAATAAATAAACACATAGAAATTTAAAAAAACAAACATAACCCGTAACAAATAATATATTTATATTTCCGAAATGTGTACGTATAGAAATAATTATGTATATAATATATATATATAAAGGCAAATATTACAAGCAGGAGGAGAGGTTCATTACTCTTCTTAAAATGAGGACTTACTTGATGTCCTTGGTGTTGTGGCTCCTGTTGTTGGACCTTGAGAGAATGCGACAAAACAATGTGACAATGTTAATGCAGAATAGAGTACACAAAACCGTTATTGTTTTATTAACTTGTATAACTGTTAGACACATGTATAAAATGGTAGTCACTCGTATACGTATCAAACATCAAGGACACAAACAGAAAAAGACGCACGACGGTCAACAGAAATACACTTGTATATACATACATCTTGATAGAACGTGACTTACCTGTTGTGCTTGCGATCGTGGCTGAGGATGTTGAAACTATAAAAAACAAGAAAATTAAAGAATGGGAGCTTTAATAGATATTCCAGCAAATGGAGGAAACACGAAACGCCTTTGTCACTTACCTGAAAAAAACGATTTCTGACTCTCTCTATTAAATAACTAAGTGATTATGAATAAAATTGCCATAGAAAAGGCCCTAAAAGCAATATTTATGTACAAGTGTTATAACCTATAGTTTAGAGCGCACTAACATAATAAAGTGCCAGGCACTTAAAATACAAGCAATGGTAGTTAAAGTATGGCAAAAAAAACACGAGAAGCACGCGGACGTTACCTATTAAACCTATTAAAATACTATATAAAGAATATTTATCCAAAGAAGATTGTTAAAAATATTGATCTGGTAAACTCGACAATTGCGAAAATTATTAATCCGGAGAAAATCGACCACAGAAAAATGACACACGTTAATAGATAAACAAACAGACACTGTAAAGTGTAGGATCACATTTGAGTCGTTGCTATGCACAGATTATTACGTCTACGATTAATAATACAAATACACAAATATATAGCAAGCAGGAAAATATATGCATAACATTCTTAGTAAAGGCGACCTACCCGATGTCCTTGCTGTTGTGGTTGCTATAGTAGGACCTTAAGAATAGAAGAATGAAAAGATTAAATCAATGAACAAAAACTCAACATTCTTACTTCAAAACTTAAAAAAATGTGCATCTAGATGTATACCCATATGACAGTCAGTCGTATGCGTATTAAACATTTAAAGACACCAAGAAGGAAAGAAAAAAATATATTCAGTAATATATGTTGATAGAATGTGACACCTGTTGTGCTTGCGGTTATAGTTGCTGATGTCGGAGCTATAGAAACAGGTAAATATTAGGGTTAAATGTCTAACATATTTTCTACTCAATACAGAAATAGGGAGGCGCCATATTAACTTCTCTCAAAGTAAATTACCTAAACTGAATAACAAAAACACGTATTAACATAAAAAGTGATCAGAATAAAGACCTAAAACAAATAGTGTAATAAAGTCGTTCTACCTTTAGCTTGGAAAGATACTCTCATAGTAAAGTCACTTAACTTACTTAAAGTTCTAGAAGATGTAACTGTGAGTTTAGTGCCTAAAATTAAACAAAAAAGCATGTAGACAGTGACTTCGACACTAAAAAGAATACAAAGCATATGACTGACACAGCCTCACTATTGATAATGCTGATCCGATAATCTCTAGATTTACCTGTTGGACTTGGTGTGGTGGTTGTTGTTGTCGGACCTAGAAAAAATATAAAAATAAAAAAATACTTCAAAATAACCACATATGAATGCACAAACAAATAAAACCCGTAAGAATTTATGTATATATATATATATACACGCGGTCATCGCTAACTACGGAAAGTTATACGACGTGTTATATATATGTCTTTGGGATTTCTTTGGATTTTGTTATTTGTAAAAGCTGATTTTGATTTTCGAGTCCATTGTTTGACCTGTCGTCATCCTAGTGATTTGCTGGACTGTGTTTCTTGATTGTGACATTTTGTTTCCCTTCTACGGCTTCTGTTGATCCACTGACTAACCGTCTTTTCTTCCACGACGCCATTTTCATCTCAGTCCAGTTTCTTGTTTGTGCAGTCGAAAGCGAGATGAAACATGTTTATTGTAGCTGAACCTTTTGAGAACTTGAGGCAGCAAAACTGTCTGCATTTTGTGTGACATGTGGAGGTTTATCTTCAGCATTCTCGATCCGTTCTTTCTGATGACTTCTCGGATGACAATCAATTGCAGATCTAAACTCTAAATCTTCCGCGGTGAAACGTGTGGCCAGTCTACAAATCTGGTCTCCAGATTTCTTCTGTCGCCAGGACTTTTTTTAAAAAACAATTTATGCAGTTATTTTAATTTCGTAGATTCGTTGGATAATGAAGTACTATATTCTTGAAGTTATTTATCAGATAGCACTACAATTATTGTTATTATTATTCCCGCTTCTATGCGTTATCCCTTTTTCTTTCCTGTCGTCTTGATTGGTTTCTTCAATTTCTACCTATCATGATTATTTTTGTTATATTTAGTATCATTCGTATCATTTGTAAAGCGCCATGCGCCTGCTCTTAGGGCTGGGATATGGCGCTATAAAATTAATCTTTAATATAATATGTGACCCTCCACGACGAAATGAGTCTTAAGTCGCGATTTTGAAATTTGCCAAAAAATATTTTTTAAAAGTACAGGTTCTGAACTTTCTTTTGATAGAAAATTTGTTCTTCTAGTCCTAAAATTAAGTGAGTTTTAAGCGTTTGAAGTGTGAAAGTACGGTGGCGGCCATTTTGAGAAAAACGGGTTTAAAGATTTTTCGACAATTTCACTAGGTTTTTCCTTAGCAACGGGTACTTCTAATTGTTCAAATTGTACTGAATTTTGCATTATGATAAAATACAGCAAGCTACATGATTTCACATAACAAAAAGTACAAGTGGTGCGTCAGATTCTTCCTCAGAATGATCATCTGAAATCGGCTGTTCCTCTGACTCAGATTCGTCGTCGCTCGTTAAATCGTCGTCTTTCCCGAAATATTCTGTAATTAATCTTCCGAGTTCTAATTGTTCGGAACGCGGAAGGGTTGCAGATTGATCGGAATTAAGTAAAGCTAATAATGTTTCGTCACTTAGGTAGTTTTTTTCGCAATGCTTTCCCTTAACGCTTCACTTTGAAAGTGTGCACAAAACCTGAAGGAAAGAACGAGTTTCGTCCCCTTCAACCAATCGCGCGGCGCCTTTTCTTTCGTTGCCAAGGCCAGTTCAGTATCGGATTCTCCCATTGGATAACGTCGAGATGACCGACGACCAGATTTGTTTACTCCTTAACTTTTGCAGATAAATCTTTTGATTGGATCATGTTAAATCGTTCTTTACAGAAGTTAAACATACAGACTCCGGGCTTTCTGGCAAGGTATAACACGATGGGGATCGGACAGGGAAACAGTACCGAAAAAGCGTTTGAATTTCGTCAATTTTCTGCAGAAATCGGTACGGATCGCAGTAAGGTATCTCGATTAAAACGCATTTAAAGTCAATTTCTAACATTAATTTCAACATAGCAGTATATTTTCCTGATAGTTTAATAACCAAGGAATTCATTTTTAAAGAAAAGTCAAACTGCACAAAATTGACCCCTATCACCTTTCGGGGCCTCTAGCTCAAAACTACTCCGCGCGACTTAAGACTCATTTCGTCGTGGAGGGTCACATATATCAATATTTTAACAAAATGCCTAGATGTTAGTTACATTTATAGAGTGACAGTCACTCGTATACGCATCAAACATTGAATAACACAAACAGAAAGGACACACAAAGATGAACAGAAATACACTTGCATATCAATACATCTTGATAGAACGTGACTCACCTGTTGTGCTTGCGATCGTGGTTGATGATGCAGAAACTAAAAAAAAAACCAAGAAAATATAGAAACAGAAAAAACAAAGAGGTCTAAAAATACATTTTTTTACATTTAGAAACATTTAAATGAAAATACTAAATGGAATTCCTACTATATTTTATTTTTTTCTGTTACTTGGTGTCTTTTTGTGTTTTCCATCTTTGTCTTCTGTTTGTCGTCAGTACTGTCGTTTATTCTTACGCCCTCGTGTTCTATCCGTTTAGTCCATGTCTCTTCCTTGCTTTAAGCGCTAAGAGCATGCTCTCTATGAGTGTAAATATGCGCTATAAAATCTTTATTTATTATTAATATTAATCCAGAAAAAGAGAAGTACAACGCTGTCTACCCTCAAACAAAATTACCAGGTTAGCGTACAAACGTAAAAAGTTATTGTAGTCACAACAAAGTCTTAAAATAATGTAATAAACATTTTTCTGCCTGTAGTTTATGAGATACTATCATCGTTTAGCCTCTTAAAGTTCTAGAAGATGCAATTGTGAGGTAGGGCCTCACAATAACCAACAGAAGTATATGGAAACTAAGATCGACACTAAATACAATACGCCACTCTTTTGCTAAAATGTTTATCTGATAATCTCGACATTTACCTGTTGGACTAGATGTTGTGGTTGTTTGTGTGGGACCTAGTGATAAAAGCAAAATGAAAATTAACACGTATCATTGCAAAAACAATCGAAACCCGTAACAAGTAATATAATAATATATTTATATGCTTTCTTTTTACAGAAATGTATACGTGTAGAAATAACTGTGTATATATATGTATATGTGATATATATATATATATAGAAAAATATTACAAACTGATAGATAGATAGATGCATTACACTTCCTAATAATGGGGACTTACCTGTTGTCCTCGCTGTTGTGGCTTCTGTTGTTGTTGGACCTTAAGCAAAGGCGACAAAGAACAATGTATAGTTTTATGCTGTAAAGGAAAACTACACATTCTAGCTTCAAAAACTGTAAAAATAGAGAACACAAAAACGTTATAGTTTTAACAACATTTTATGTCTAAACACGTGTATAAACTAACTGACATTCGTATACGTATAAAACATTGAAGGACACAAGCAATAAAAGACAAACACAGATGTACAGAAAGACATTTGTATATCCATACTTCATGACAGAGCGTGACTTAATTGTTGTGCTTGCGATCGTGCTTGATGATGACGAAACTATAAAATATAAGAAAAGATAAGAATGGAAGCTTTCATGGATATTCCAATGAATGGAGAACACGCAAAAGGTCTTAGTGACTTTCCTGCAAAAACGCTTTTTGACTTTCCATTAACTATCTAACTGATAATAAATAAAGTTGTTAAAGGTGAGGCCTGTAAATCAAGTAAAGCAACATAAAAAATATTTTTAACCAAGGAATACTGTTAAAAATATTGATGTAAACTTTACAATTGCTTGTTGAACCTGTTGTGCTGGTTTCTATCAGACCTTAGAATTATATATATATATATATATAAATTACAAGCATGTAAATTGATTATATTTCAAGCATGTTAATTGATTAACGAACAAACACCATAAGGAGCACGATCTATAGATAAAAATAGTGTGTCGTCGCTATGTACATATTAATACGACGTCTACAATTCATAATACATATATATACACACACAAATATTACAAGCAGACAAATATATGCATTACATTCTTAGTAAAGTAGACTTACCTGATGCCCTTGCTGTTGTGACTGCTATTTAAGAAAAGAAAAATGCAAAGATTGTATCAATGACCCACAAACTCAACATTTTTGTTTCAAAAGCTTTAAAAAAATTTAAGTTCTTCCATACATTTAAATAGACATATAAATACATATATGACAGCCAGTCGTATACATGTTAAAACATTTAAAGTCACAAGGAAAGAAAGACACACAAAGATGTACAGAAATACATTTTTATATCCATACATCTTGATAGAACCTGACTCACCTGGTGTGTTTGCGGTTGCAGTCGTTGATGTCGGAACTATAGAAACAGGTAAATAAGAGGATGAAATGTTTATGCATATTCTATTAAATGCAGTAAAAGGCAACAACATTTAGACTTGCATGAAAAAAATTACCTAACCTGCGTAGCATAAGCACGTAAATATCTATAAAGTTGTCACAGTTAAGGCCTAAAATATGGTACTAAAATTTGTTTCTACCTGTAGTTTATGGGATAATGTAATCGCTTACTCACTTGAGCCACTTGAAGTTCCAAAAGATGTAATTGTGAGGGTATAGCCTAACAATCACCAGAAGGATAAAAACACTAAAGTCGACGTTAAATAGAATACAAATTGCATTATTAACACAACACCACTATTAAAAATACTGACCCGATAATCTCTACACTTACCTGTTGGACTAGTTGTTGTGGTTGTTGTTGTCGGACCTAGGCAAAAAAAAAGAATCCAAAAACGAAATCCTACAATATAACCACATATGAATGCACAAACAAAGAAAACCAGTAAGAATATATCGATACATATATATATATATATAGTCATAGACGCGGTGTTCGTTAATTACAGAAAGTTATATGACGTGTAGAAAAAAAATTTGTACATGTGATGTATCTATAGACAAATATTACAAGCAGAAAGATAGAAGCATTACACTTCTTAAACAAGGGGTCGTACCTGATGTCCTTGCTGTTGTGGCTGGTGTTGCTGGACCTTAATAAAAGCAGAAAAGAACTATATAAATTTTAATGCAGACCACAAAAATACAACTACATATTATTCCTCTCAAACTGAAAAATTGGAGAGCACAAACTACTACAACATTAATATATGTTCTTATAACATACACATTCTAGCTTCGAAAAGTGACAAACATAAAACACACAAAACGTTTTCATTTTAACAACATGCCTAGATGTTAGTTACATGTCCTAAGCAGCACAGGAAGATTGGGCACACATGGGACCCATGTCATGGACTTGGTGGGGCACATGTCGGATTCAGGCATGGGACCAGGGCAGAAAATGAAAAAGGGCTATAGAAGGGGCCAATGTCGTTTTTACCTCTGAATATAGTGAAGGACCCATATGTCACCCATGTATATCTATGAATTCCTGCATGTTACCCAGGTAGGTCCCACCTTATCTATGAATTCCTGCATGTTACCCAGGTAGGTCCCACCAATGTTTTTAGATATATTCTGAGAAAGACCCCTTGTATTATTGGTATTGTTTAGAAAATCTATGAATTCCTGCATGTTACCCAGGTAGATCCCACCTTATCTATGAATTCCTGCATGTTACCCAGGTAGGTCCCACCAATGTTTTTAGATATATTCTGAGAATGACCCCTTGTATTATTGGTATTTTTGGTGTTGTTTAGGTATATTCTGATTTTTGTCAAACTGAAAAATGTGCCAATTTTTGCAAAAAGTGGTTTAAGAACATTTTAGCATGTAGCAACAGAAAAGCAGACATTGCTACAGAAATTAAACTGCAAGTGTTGCCATTTTAAAAGTAGATTTATTAAACCACTCAAAATATTAATAATGAAAATACAAATAAACTAAAAGACCACAATCAAAGCATTCTTATCTCCTGTGACATGTTACTGCATATCCTACAAGATCATACAAATCAATAGAAGCTATTTCTATCAAGCAACTACACATTTACTAAACTTTCTAAAAGGAAATTAATATGGTTTAACAGAGTCAACTAATAACAATCATTTAACAAAGGACAGGATATCAACAGCATCTATCTTTAACGCTGAGCCCCTTAAAAAAAATAATCCATTGCACCATCTATGCCTACATAATTTTCTTTTGTCGCAGCAACCTACATACAACAAACGCAAATTCCCCAGGAAAAACAATGTACAGGAAAGAAAAAGGTGGCTCAATTATAAAAAGCAAAGCATTACCTTTAAATGCATACATCAGAAATTTCATTATTAATACACTTCACTTTAGGTTGTGCATGCACAATGTCTCATATAAAAATGGTCTTTTATTAAATACCACTGAAAATATACAATAAATGATACCATTAGAAAAGCATTTTCATCTCCTGTGACAGGATCATACAAAACAATAGAAGCTATTTCTACCAGGATACTACACTGCACATTAACTAAACTTTCTATAAGGGAGTTAAATAAACCTTGCACTGTTCATGCCCATGTATTTTCTAAGACCATCAACATTTTTTATCCAATTGTCTATTCTCACATCTTTTTTGTCTCGGCAACCTACATGAAACATAAGCACATTACCAGAAGAGGGCAAATAATGAACGAGAAAGGTTGCTAAGACTATGCAAAAGCAATTAAGCATTACCTGTAAATGCATACATCGAAAATTTCGTTAATACAATTTAGGTTGTACATAAACAATGTTTCATTAGAAATATACAAATAAATCTGATACCATTAGCAAAGCACTTCTCCTGTGACACAGTGCAACATTGATCTGTCTACAATATATAATACAAAACAAAATAGTCTGGCTGTTACACTATACAACCCATTTTAAAGTCTTGATAAATGTTTCAAAAGGAATTTAGGACTTTGGCCATGATTGTGGCTTTGCCAGGAAGCACGGGGGAGGCAATTTTCAATTTTATTTTCACATTTTCTTTTCTCCAAAAATATAGTGGCTTCTTGGTCTAATATTTACCTTATCAACAGTATCTTCTTTCTCACAGACCCACACAGAGATTTACACTCTCTCTCACATCTATTCATTCTCTACATGCTCCTCCATGCTACACTGAAGCTGACTGTGCTGGTCCCTCTCCCTCCATCCATATTCCCTATCCCTGGCACCAGCCAGCCAAAGAGACAATTGCATCTGGGTGATATCTTCTTGCAGCTTCTAAAAACAGAAAAAAAGAAATGGAGTTTTCTCTATGCATAGCGAATGTCACCAAAGCTAGAAGCCAGGATGTAATGTGAAATAAAGTAAGGGACATTTAGATTAATGGATAGTAAAATGGCATAAGATACAATACATCCCAGTATCTGTGATATTTTATGAGATAAATTCACAAATCCCTGTTATTTAAAAATAACACCATGCTCAAAAATATTTTTGCCATTACAAAAATTTATCATCTTTGTTCTTTTTCACACCATGATAACAGTGCAAGTATCAGTAAAGCTGGTTACTCATTTTTGAACTGGTAGTTTCCTAAATCTCTTTACTAAAGGAAAAAATGTATCGTAAGAAACATTCCGATCCTTACCTTGAATAGCTTGTAAGATACTTGTGTGATTTTTCAGCCAACGCTTCCCTTTTAATCCATTGTAATTGTAGGTTCTCGTGAGTTTTGTAGAAAAAAGGACACCAAGAATTACCTTCACTTCCAATTTTAAATTTTTCACCTCCATGTTTGCCTAAATGACACACCTGAAACACAGAAATAATCACACAGCATGGATGGAAACAATTAAGGTGGTATATGGATGCTTTTTAATTTGTTTCTGACAAAGCTGCAGTGATGAGGTATAGTTATAGCCAACCTTCATTGAACAATGCTTTTATTACTTTCTTGTGGTATGCCAGAGCCATCTTTTTAAATATATGTTTATACAATAAAATTATGTGGTAACACCTGGAAGATCATGAAAAAGGTTCTCAGATTTCTCCAACAAAACAAAATCAAAAGTACATACCAAGCGCTTTCCTTTTCCTGGGTCTATTTTTAGCTCCCAGTCCAACTGTATCCATGTGGGAGCTCCCCCTCCTGTCCCCTCCCTCCATCCTTTTGGCACAGAATCCTTTTGATGTCATCCTAAGGTAAGGAAAATACTCCAAAAATTAAAACAAATATTTTGAACATCTTTAAGGGTTTTTATTATAGAATAACAAAATAACAAACAAATAACACTTTAAAACTGTTTTTTGAGTACCAGAGTGAAAAATATAACTGTAATAAACATTTTTGTATAAAAAATACAAGTCTTTTTAACACAAATTTGCACAATACCATTTCTCATATGCATGCGAAGGAAGCCTAATGCCTGCACTGACAGGACTTTTTGTCCAGAACCATAACAGCCTTCTCATAACACCTAGACAAACTAAATGCATGTAATCTAAAGGAAACTGTGAAACCATTCCCACAGAAAGAGTTCTAAGAGGAGATTCTCCAGTTATTTGATTATCCAAACCTCTACCTGTCAATTCATCAAACTGAACATCCATTCTTAGGGGGCAGTTGAGGGTAAACAACCTTCCCATCCCAAATTCCTTTCTGTACACACTTCTGACAGCCATAATAATCAAAATGAGCCTTAATTTGCTTTACAAAAGCACGAGCAGGCGAATCACAAATAAAACATGACAATTTAATTTGTGCAAGTTGAGAGCTACCTTCAACCAGTGTTGGTCCCTGCTGTAGTTCTGTCATATCGTTTACAAAATCTTGTAAAAACATTTTAACATCTTCTGGTTTTTTTCTCCCCACAGTACAAACCAATAACAAAAGGATCTGTTCCTACGGGACAACAAACTCTTCCAAGAATAGGCCAAAACTGCTTACATGATGAGTGAAAAGTGGTAGACCATAAATATTTACTTGCAGGAAAATGGAAAGAATATCACATCCATGATCTGATGTTAAATAGTTCATTAACTGCTGTGATTTGGAAAGAGATTTTTGTATTCCGATATGATAATAATAGCCAGAACATACTGATCGAATGTTTAATTTGCGAGGGGTTTTCAACAGTGTCCTGGGATCCTTGGGGAGATAAGGGTGGAAATTACGTAAAATAGACAGTAAACCCGACAAAGCAGTTAAAGTGATATTGTACTCGCTTGCCCATAATGCTTAATCCTGACACAAATCGTTCTCATTTTCTGGGCCGCTGTCTGAGTCAGATTCATCTTCGTTACTGAAATGATCAATTTCATCGAGAAAAGAATTCCATTCAGTTTCACGATTCTTGCATTTTTGCTCCTCATTCTGTGAAGCTAATGATGGCGTAACAATGCTACAACCTGATGGATCTGCAGAACCCTTTACATCGGTTTCGCAATTTTTCTGATATTCTAAAACTCGATCCGCATCGCTTACTGTTACAGACTCAAATTCCAAGAGTTCAGTCGACTCGCTCAGAAGTCCTTCAGCATCTATTTCGTCCATGTGCTTCTTAACACGTGCTCTTATCCGTCTTCTCTTAGTCTGATATTCTTTCCCGAATTCCATTATCAAATTTAAATTACTTGATCAATGAGACTTACAATAATATCTTTATAAATTACTCACGAGTGAAGGGTAGATCGTAGAATTGTGGTGTACCACCAAGCTGTTGCGAGAACAAAGGCATGAAAGATAGAAATTCAAATATGGCGGCGTCTGTGCTGCGACATCCGCTATAGTTTTCCATTGGTTGTTTTATAGCCGTGATCTAGAGGTCACGTCGACAACCATGCGATTGGCCGAAGGTACGTCGGTTTAACTGTAGGGAAACGGCAAAGTGCCTCGCAAGCTGGCTCGCTCAGTCAATAGCTCTGAGACAGCTCGGAAATCATGCCTCAAATAGACGTGATCTACGGGTATGCAGGAAAAAGTTCATGGCCCCTTGTCAGTTCGGCCTCCTGTGCTGCTTGGGGTGTAGAGTGACAGTTACTCGTATTAAACGCATCAAACATTGAAGAATACAAACAGAAAGGACACACAAAGATGAACAGAAAAACACTTTTATATATCTATACATCTTGATAGAACGTGACTCACCTGTTGTGCTTGCGATCGTGGTTGATGATGTTGAAACTATAAAAAACAAGAAAATATAAAGAAAAAAACAGAGAAAACAAAGAGGTCGAAAAATACATTTTATTTACATTTAGAAACATTTAAATAAAAGTACTAAATCTTTAATGGAAATAGTACTGAATCCAGAAAAAGGGAAGTACAATGCTGTCTATGCTAAAAAAAATACCTGGGTAGCGTAAAAATGTAAACATTTATTGTAGTCACAACAAAGTCTTAAATATTGTAATAAACTTTTTTCCACCTGTAGTTTATGAGATACTATCATCGTTTAGCCTCTTAAAATTCTAGAAGATGCAATTGTGAGGTATATCCTAACAATAACCAACAGAAGGATGTAGACACTAAGATCGACACTAAATACAAAACACCGCTCTTGTGTTAAAATGTTTATCTGATAATCTCGACACTTACCTGTTGGACTAGATGTTGTGGTTGTTTGTGTGGGACCTAGTGATAAAAGCCAAATGAAAATACACACGTATAATTGCAAAAACAAACAAAACACGTAACATATTAATATATTTATACGCTTTCTAATTACGGAAATGTGTACGTGTAGAAATAACTGTATATATATATATATATGTATATGTGATACATATATGTATAGACAGATATTACAAACTGAGAGATATGTGCATTGCATTTCCTAATATTGGGGATCTACCTGATGTCCTCGCTGTTGTGGCTGCTGTTGTTGTTGGACCTTAAGCGAAGGCGACAAAGAACAATGTAAAGTTTTATGCTGTAAAGGAAAACTACACATTCTAGCTTCAAAAACTGTAAAAATAGAGAACACAAAACGTTATAGTTTTAACAACATTTTTAGTCTCAACACGTGTATAGACTGACTGACACTCGTATACCTATCAAACATTGAAGGACACAAGCAATAAAAGACACACACAGATGTACAGAAAGACACTTGTATATCCATACTTCATGACAGAGCGTGACTTACTTGTTGTACTTGCAATCGAGATGGATGATGTTGAAACTATAAAATACAAGAAAAGATAAAAATGGAAGCTTTCATGGATATTTCAATGAATGAAGAACACGGAAAAGGTTTTTGTGACTTTCCTGAGAAAACGATTTTTGACTTTCCATTAACTAACTGATAATAAATAAAGTTGTTAAAGGAGAGGCCTATAAAGCAATGTAAAGCAATATAAAGGATATTTTTAACCAAGTAATATTGTTAAAAGTATTGAGGTCGTAAACTTTACTATTGCTTGTTGAGCCTGTTGTGCTGGTTGCTATCAGGCCTTAGAAGTAAAATATATATATACATATATAAATTACACTCATGTTAATTGATAAACAAACAAACACTGTAAAGAGCACGATCCACAAAAATATAGTGTGTCGTCGCTATGTACAGATGAATACAACGTCTAAGATTCATAATATATATATATATATATACAAATATTACAAGCAGGCAAATATATGCATTACATTCTTAGTAAAGTGGACTTACCTGATGCCCTTGCTGTTGTGGCTACTATTAAAGAAAAGAAAAATATAAAGATTGAATCAATGACCCAAAAGCTCAACATTTTTGTTTCGAAAGCTTAAAAAATTAAGTTCTTTCATATATATATATATATATATAAATAGACATATATGTATACATAAATGACAGCCAGTATAATACATGTTAAACATTTAAAGACACAAGGAAAGAAAGACACACAAAGATGTACAGAAATACATTTTTATATTCATATATCTTGATAGAACGTGACTTACCTGGCGTGTTTACGGTTGTGGTCGTTGATGTCGGAGCTATAGAAACAGGTAAATAAGAGGATGAAATGTTTATACATATTCTATTAAATGCAGCAAAAGGGAAAAAACCTTTTGACTTGCAAGTTGTCACAACTAAGGCGAAAATATGGTACTAAAGTTTGTTTTTACCTGTAGTTTATGGGATAATGTAATCACTTAGTCACTTGAGCCACTTAAAGTTCTAGAAGATGTCACTGTGAGGGTGTGGCATAAAAATTACACCAGAAGGATGTCAACACTAATGTTGACATTAAATAGAATACAAAGGATATTATTAACAAAGCACCACTATTAAAATACTGTCCCGATAATCTCTACACTTACCTGTAGGACTTGTTGTGGTTGTTGGTGTCGGACCTAAGGAAAATATATAAAAATTAAAAAACTCAAGCCTACAATATAACCACATATGAATGCACAAACAAAACCCGTAAGAATATATATATATATATATAGACGCGGTCGTCGCTAAGTACAGAAAGTTAAACGACGTGTAGAAAAAAATATTTATACATGTGATGTATCTATAGACAAATATTACAAGCAAAAAGATAGATACATCACACTCGTTATGAAAGGTGTCGTACCTGATGTCCTTGCTGTTGTGGCTACTGTTGCTGGACCTTAAGAGAAGGCAACAAAGTACACAGTTTAATGCAGTGAAAGAAATTATACATTCTAGCTTCGAAAACTGAAAAATAGAGCACACAAAATCAGTTTAGTATTAACAGAATTTATTTATATCTATATGACAGTCACTCGAATACGTATTAAACATTGAAGGGCACAAACAGAGAAAGACACACAATGATGTACAGAAATACACCTTTGCTTCCAGAAATCACTATAGAACGTGACTCACTTGTGAAACAGGTTAATATAAGGATGAAGTGTTTAATGGGCGCTATACTGATTGCAGTAAATGGGTAGTGCCATATTGATTTCACAAAAATAAATAAGTAATTGTGTAGCATAAAGACGTAAATATATATAACGTGAATGAAAGAAAGGCATAAATATTGTAATAAAGTTGTTTTTACCTGTTGTTTATAGGATACTATAATTGTTTTGTCAATTTATTAACTTTAAGTTCTAGGAGGTATAATTGTGAGAGTAGAGCCTCATATTGAACAACAGAAGGATGCAGACATTAACGTCGACACTAAATACAATAAGGATACTTTTGACTCAGTATAATTGTTAAAAAATATTGATCTTATAATCTCGACACTGACCTGTTGGACTCGCTGTTGCGGTTGTGGGTGTCGGACCTAGGGAAGTAAATATCAAAATCAAAATGCGAAATCCTACAAATTACGCGCATAACCTAACCTAACCTAACCTAACCTAACCTAAACAACATATTTATATATATATATATATACTGCCGTCGCTAGGTACGAAAACTTATATGACGAGTAGAAATAATCTTAAGTAGATATTTGGTGTTTATATATATACATACATAGCATTATTACAAAAAGACAAATAGATTGATTACACTTCTTAATAAATAGAACTTACTTGATGTCCTTGCTGTTGTGGCTGCTGGTGTTGAACCTTGAGAGAAAGTGACAAAGAACAATAAAAAATTAATGCAGTGAAAGAAAAAGTACCCATGATCTCTCGAGTTGTTCACATATTAAACAAATCAAAACAGACACAGAGACGTAAAGATGTACATAAATGCCCCTTAATATTAATTCATCTTGATAGAACGTTACTCACCTGTTGTGCTTGCGGTCGTTGTTGCTGATGTTGGAACTATGAAAATAAGAAAATATATAAATGAAATGTTAAATTTTGTACTGAAACGAGAAAATGCGAATTGCCATACCATATAGACTTGATTGAAAAAAATGATGGCTGAGTCTGTGTAATATAATGATGACTTAGTATGTGATGATATGTTTAGCGGCCAGAGAACAGGCTTAATGAAATAAACATTGTAGTAAAACTCGTTTAACCTGTAGTTAAGAGGGTACTATCATCGTGACGTGTTTTTATTAACTTAAAATACAAGCAGATGTGGTTACAAGAGTGAGACCATAAAACTGAGAATAGAAAAATGCAGACGTTTTACGACGACACTAAATACAGGAAGAATGATATTTTTAACTCAGCACCACTATTAGAAAGATTGGTTTGGTAATATCGACATTTACCTGTTGGACGTGTTGTTGTAGTTGTTGGTACTGGACCTAGGAAATAATAATAAAAAACTTTTAAATTACGCACAGATTAATGCAAGAACAAACAAAAACCGTGGAGTCAAATATATATATATATATAACATAGGCTCTCGTCACTATAAGCATACGTTTACAGGACGTGTGGGAGTATTTATATATATATTACAAAAAGACAAGTAGTTGCGTATACACTTCTTAATAAAGGTGACTTACTTGATGTCCTTGCTGTCGTGGCTGCTGTTGTTAGAAAGAAAATCAACGAAAAATTTGATGCAGTGAACAAAAAAACTACACATTATCTCTCCGAAAAATGACAAAAATAAAGTGCACAAGCACGTTTTAGTAACAACAACAGCATTGAAATATGTACATATGAGAGTCGGTCATATACATTTCAGACATTTACAGACAGAAAAATACACAGAAACACAAATACGCACAGTAATACACTTTTATATCCATATATTATGACACAACGTGACTCACCTAATGTGCTTGTGGTCGTGGTTGCTGATGTTGGAACTATATAGGCAAAGAAAATATGTATGAAATTTTAATGGATTGTTTACTGAATGCACAAAACGTGACTTCCGTGAAAAAATGATTACTTAATCTGTATAATATAGATACCTGATAATACATAAGGCGAGAAAGGCCTAAAATAAATATTGTGATGAAAAAGCTTAACCTTTTTTTTTGAGAATGCTACCATCGTAATGTCCTTTTACTCACTTGAAATTCTAGCTGCTGTAGATGTGAGAGTTGCACCATAAGATTAAAACCAGAGGGATTTAAACACTAACGACGACACTCAATACAATAAGAAGGATAATTTTTACTTACCTGTTGGACGTGCTGTTGTGGTAGTTGGTGTTGTACCTAAGAAATAACACCAATCTCTATTTCCTATACATTTCACACATATTAATGCATAATATGTAGGTAATTTTTCTTTGATTGCATCGGCGATTAGTAAAACATATCGTTAAGGTTGACAACATTAATAAATATTATCTCTATATTGTAAGCTGTAAACAAAACCTTTGAATCGAATATATTAAGATAACCCCAAAGAAAAGCGACATCAGGCTTAGGGAAGTGTCTTGCCTTTCCTTTTGTATCATTATGACCATGATTACTCCTGCACGTTTTTGTAGCCCGTCCTGTTCTGTGTGCATCTTGGTGGTTTGCTCAATTTAAATTTTAAATGTCACAAAAACTTTTGTATGACAGTCGATTATATACAACACCATGTCAGATTATGTATATCTAGAAATGTTAAAAACACAGAAATATCTTTTTGGGATCAGCATAAATATATCCACATAATCGTAATGAACAATGCATAGATTTTATAACTCAAATATAAGAACTTATGTTAACAAGAGAGAGCAATAGCGATTTTGAATGGCATGTAGTCAGTCTACGAAAAGACGATTATTGTGTGTTAGGTGAAAATTTTGTTAAGTAAGGATTACATGCCGAGCGCATGGGGGCTGCTTTATTTAAGTAAAAGAAATGTACTGACCGGAGGAGGGTATGGCCTGGTAGTTTAGCCTGAAGCCTGAATTTATGAAAGACCCGTCAGTATAAAACCAAATGTACATGTACTGTCCTGAGCTGTAGTACACCGTCTGATTCGGCATGGAGTAGAACTTGACAAGAGTCGGAGATGAAGTAGACATACCTGAGACACAAGTATTTCCTATGAAGTACTCAAAAATTTGTAAGGAAATCGGATGCCGAGTGAAGATTTGTTTACAAAGTAGCGTTGCAAAATACTAACAAATCTACACAAATTTCTCAGCTTGGAGTTAGCAGGTAATCAGTTGATCGAAATAATCTTTCTTTACCACCATTACTTTGCATAAGTATAAACTTTTACGCTTTTATGTTTGGCTGAAGCTTTCCATAAAGAATTTTTCAGTAAAACTCGTGGCTTTCTCGTTTTTCTTTTCATACCTTTCACTACCGAGTTCATATGTGTCTTTTTTCTGTAGGACACTTTGCCTGTACATGAGTGCTGTGTGTGTACACGTTCATGTGTGTTCGTCTGTGCTTGTGTGTGTGTGTGTGTGAGTTATTGCGCGCGGTCGCATTATCAACAACAATCTTAAAAAGTTACTAGAATAATACAATGTCCGGCTACACAATGTAGCACAGGAGACAATAAATTTTAATATATTTGGCTTAAAGTCAGAACAAACAGCACCTTTATTAGTTGCCTAAGAATCCTACCGTCAAAAATCTGAACGAAGTCAAAGTTAAGCTCCAGAGAGACATTCATGACATCTACCTTCACGACAAGACCAACGGGTGCGATGATCAACCGCCTACAGTCAGCGTTACTGTAGACCAGAGCGTTTACACAGTGTAATGTGAATAATGCTACGACAGTCAAACAAGAAACAATAATCAAGGCAGGGAACGTTTATTGATTACTCACATCTGCTTTTAAAACAATATAATTACAGCACACTTATTTAAAAGAAGAAAAATTCATTCTTGTACTAATTGATATTACACGAGGAACGAGGAATACGTACTGACAACAAATATTGTCTCATTCACACACACACACACACACACACACACACACACACACACACACACACACACACACACACACAAACAAACAAACAAACAAACAAACACACTCAGACTTGCACTCCACTTCGCGCAATGTTTGTAAAACCACAGTATCTCATATTCAGCGGAAGTTAAATGGCATCTCTTTGGTCTTAGGAACATTGACAGTGGACTATTTATATTGCACCACGCCATAAGGTAATCAACCAGGCGGTACGCAGATCCGTCGTTCTTTGCGATAAGACCATCCACCATGGTTTCATTGGTAAACTGTATCGTCCAAATGAATTCGAAATAAGAGACACAATCATTGGTTATAAAACAGTACAAAAGGGAGAGTGGACGCAACCTTGTGGTGCACCTGTTAGATATTGAGTTTTGGTTTTTGGGTTCGATGCAAGACGATGGCAATAATGTAGAAACAGACTGGCAGAGACCGATATCCAAGAGCTTTTCTAAGAGTTTCTGAGGAATGGTGGAGTTGAAGATGGAGCTGTGGTCTACAAAGAGAAGGCGAGCATAGGAGCCTGAGGATTCAGGTAGTTGGAGGATGAAATGAAGAACTAGCGAGACATTGTCCTGCGACCTGAATCATAGAGTGTCCAGTTTGCGTTTGCTTTGATTTAAGACGGGGACAATGACTGATGCTTTGAAACAGAGGGAGACGACGAAGGGTTGCTAAAATATCAGTGAAGACAGAAAAGAGTAGTGCTTCAGTGTAGAAGTAGGCACGCTGTCAGGGTCTGCATCTTTCCTGCAGTTTTGTAGCCGGAATAGGTTGCGCAGCTTGTGTATACATAGAACAGAAGGATCTGGTAAGGGGAATGCAGGGGCTGTGGTTGTCGTTGGTGTGGTATTGCTCAGGGACAAAAGGAACGAAAAACTTATTTAGCCAATCGGAAAGGGTGGCGTCCACATTAGTTGCCAGTATTGTCTTCCTGTAGTCAGTGAGAGTTTGCAGGCAGCACCACACATCATGGAAGTTGCCGAAATAAAAATGGGACTGACAGAGGCAGTCTTCGGGGGTGGCAACTGGGGAGATTCTTGTGGCATGGTATATACGATATATAGCCTACATTTAGGGCTCTCGACCCCCCGGGGACTCCGCATATGACATTTCATCCTAGGCCCCGCGGGGCTCCGCGTACTCCTAAGGCCGCTACTAGAGATTGAAGCTTGCGCTTGCAATCACACTTTGTCCTTCGTATGACTCTCTGTAGATCGTGTTTAGCCTGACTGATGGTTACGTTATCGCCAGACCTGTGTGCATCATATTCGCCTTCAGTTTGACCGTAAGAGTGGATTGCCGTTGGCACGGAACTTGGTGTGGCATGTTACAGCTCCTCACTAAAAAAGATGTAGGAGATGACGTGTTCCCTCTGGTCATGAATGTTCATTTCTTCCAGTTTGTTCAGGTAAGACAGCCTTGTAGCTTATCTGCAGCAACCTCGTTCCAGAACTTTACGGCCTTCACCTGCAACTTGATCGGGTTGAGACTATGTTAGTGTGATCACAGAAGATACACCTTGGTGGGAGTGACCGAGAGGAAGGTGGCGAACTGTGCGGTAGTTGCGTTAAATCATGCAGGAGCAATGATCAAGTGTAGTTTCTCCACTGGTCTTAATGTCATTTTACTGTTTATACCGTGGGAGGTCAGTGGACAGATTAGTGTGTTTGAAGTCCCCAGCTACCAGCACGAGACAGTCTGGGGACTTTTCCGCACTGTGTCATTGTTGGCTGACCGTGTTGTGTGAACGGTGATCGGAGAGTTATACCAGGTATAATAAGAGGGATAGATTGGCATTTACAGTAAATAGTGGCTTTTATATGCAGTAAATCATGACGACTGTACACTTTGACTCCACTGTGAGCATGCAAGAGCACACCAGAAAGTCACATGCTAATTAAGTGGACGATTACGAACCTACAACCTTTTTTTTATTAAATTTTAAACAAGCCGTAAAAATAAAGCCAGCAATTCACCACACATATAAAAATATAGATGTAAAAATCTTAATTCAGTATAGATTAAAGTACATTGCTGTCTATTATCAAAATAGAGATTCGTTTATATGTGTAATACTTTGCAAGTAGAAGATGCTCCACTCACTTGTAATAGTTTGACGGGTAGCTGGGAGACGTCAGGTAAGCTACTTGCCCGGGTACAGCAGAGAGATTGGCTGGAGTGACTGCACATATGTCTTCTAAAAGAAAAAGTTGGCAAGAATACTTGGTATTAAAGAAAAATTGTAACGGTGCATAAATACTTGTATTGATACTTTGATGTATAGGTGTGCCGATGCGAGGGATGTTGCACTTCCGCCCGGACCAGTATTCTGCGCGCTTTCAGTGAGTACAGACCATGCGGACTCGATAGAGTGATTCTTCAGGGTGTTTCCACTTTTTTCACAAATTTTAACCTTCTAGTTTTCCCATGATGGAGAGAATGTAAGTTGATGCACGTTCCACTGAGTGATACACCAGTGCCGTCAGCGCGTGACTTTCGAGTGATCATGTTACATTATTTTTTAGCAGTTTGCAGGAGCTGAAAGAAACTTATGATGTTCCGTTTAAGACGACTGTTAAGACTGGTTTCAGCGATTGGGCAGTGGTAATTTCAGCTGTGAAAATGAACATAGTGAACCAAGGCCTAGGATGTCAAGAGACAATGTCAACAAAGTTTGTAAATTCCTGGAAAGTGATGGTCGTGTCACCATCAGGGAGATGGAGCTGAGAATTCCTTCTCCAAGTCTTGATAGAATCATTCATCACGATTTGGTCTTCAGCAAGAAGCTTATTTGCTGGGTGCCATGTTGCTGACGGACAACCGAAAGAAAAACCATGTGAACTGGTGCAATTAATTCTTGGAAACATTCAATCACGGGAGTTCTTCTGTAAACAAGCGCATCACAACAGGTTGTGTTCTACAATGTGGAGCATGAAACCAAGGCCCAGTTGATGATATGGTCATTGTTAGAGTAAGTGAACAGCTGAAATTGATGCCAAAATCGGCGTTTTTGGTTAGTTAAAAAAATGGATCTATAGCGCCAAAAAGGTGTTGTAATTAATGGTGACTATGTTCAAAAAGTTTAAAAAGAGTTGAAGAATACTTTTAAAAAATGTTAAAAAAAATTCTCTGGGTTTGTTTTATCGTCAAGTCCGGGCGAAAGTTAAAAATCGCTCGTACATATACAGATAGTAGTTGTGTGGATAAGAGAAAAAAACTGTTTACATACCTTGCTTTTTCTGTAGAAAATCGATTAATAGATATCATCAGGTTGGGTACACCAATGAGGAGAGATTGAATGAATGGGACAAAACGTTGACAAGAGAGGAAATATGTAGTTAAATTGTAATGTTTATTTAGATAAAATGATTGTATTTGCACTTCACTTTATATTTTGCAATACAGAAACATTGTGATGGAAAGGGAGCTGGTTGTATATGTGCTCTACGTGTCCGAATGTTTTGTGCATATATGCTTGAATGCGAGTGTCTGTTTTGATGTAGTTGTCTTTGGTCAGCATCTGAATACTTTGCTTAACAAGGAAACTCATTTAAATCCTGACTTAGCCAGCCTTGTCATTTGTTATACAAGAATAATCAGCTTTTATCCTGCTAAAATAGTTTGTACAGCATTTCTCAATTAATTTCTTACATTCGCCTTCTCTTGTAACTTTGTTGTAAGTGCTCCTTACCCAAACCCTCCCCCTTGCAAGGGAAGAGTATTATTTTCCAACAGAAAAGACATTCTACTTGCTAAAGTAAGGGATATGTTGAATAGTTTGGGCGTATTCAAAAATGTTTAAAACAATAAAAAAATTCAGGCAAACATTCGAGAAGGAAAACGTTTGTCCATAATTAAAACGTATTTGTTAAACTTATAAAACTTATAAAACCTTTTCTCTTATTTTTGTCAAATTAAACACTTCCATCATGCCAGGCATAATGATGTGACGACCTGAAAGATGTATATGGTAGTCCGCAGCCACATTCAAAAAGAAGAATCATAAGAGATTATAATCATGGACAGAAGTTTAAACTCCTTATAGATAACACTGCAAACCAAAGGAAAAATTGTCTAAGGTCTTTCAATTGATTTATAGCAATCTTGATGTCCTGAATCCAAATATCACATTGGTTTTCATAGATCAGGTCAACTTTCTAAGCTATGGCCATATCTTCATTTGTACTTTTTTATGTACAGTTACAGATATTTTCACTGTATGTGATGCTTTTTTCTTAATCACTTCTACACTATGAAGAATTTGCATGTGCCAATTTTTTACTAATTGGTATTATCTGTCCACTATGCACACACACACACACACACACACACACACACACACACACACACACACACACACACACACACACACACACGTACGTACAAGCCCGAAGACTGGAGACTGTTCATTGACAGCAGCAAGTGGTCACTGAAATGTGTTCTATTGCACAACGGCAACCAGTTTGCCTCTGTACCCCTTGCTCACTGTACTAAACTGAAGAAGAACTATAAAGCGGCGATGTGCTGGAAAAAATTGTTATGATCAGCATAAGTGGGTTATTTGAGTCGACCTTAAGATAGTTAACTTTCTGTTGGGGCAACAATCCGGTTTCACCAAGTATCCATGCTTCCTGTGCATGTGGGACAGTAGGAACACTGCTCATCATTATACGATAAAGGACTGGCATGTGTGGGAGGAATTAGTACCTTGCAGAGCAAGTGACGTCATCAACAGCCGTCTGGTGGTCAGAGACAGAATACTCTTGCCACCACTGCACATCAAGCTCGGCTTGATCAAACAATTCACCAAAGCTCTGGACAAAGGCGGTGACTGCTTCAATTACATGTGCCAGACTTTTCCGGGATTGACCATAGTGAAGTTGAAAGCTGGTATCTTTGACGGTCCTCAAATCCGTTAGCTCATCACAGATCCAGAGTTTGAAAAGTCAATGAACAAAGTGGAACAGGATGCATGGAATGCTTTTGTTCTCGTCGTGAAAAACTTCCCAGGCAACAACAAGGCCAGAAACTATGCTGAACTTGTCAACAATATGGTGACTGCTTTCAGAAACCTCGGATGCATTATGAGCATCAAACTGCATTACCTTTTCTCACATATGGATTGGTTTCCTGAGAATCTTGGATCAATGTCCGACGAGCAGGGAGAGAGATTCCACCAGGAGATGAAAGAGATAGAGACCAGGTATCAGGGAAGCTAGAATGCCGTCATGATGGTGTGACAGTATCCCTGGTCTTTCAACCAGAACGTGAATACTGGCCCCGGGGAATGGGCACGTGGGCACTAGTTACTCAACACTAGCCGCCCACGTCCACATTAACTGCAGGGGAAAAACACACGATAATCACACGTCCGTCATTCAATTACACAACTTGGCTCACGAGCCCCCACCCCTGCTCTTCCCCGAACACAATACTCAACGATGTGTGATTTCAATGGAACAATAAAGAAAAGATTTATTAGTTACAAAAGCATTTCAAGCAAAACACAATCAAATGGACTCGTCTAGGGGGTCCCAATACTATCCGTGCTAGAGCGTACTTCTGATGTTACAGTGCTGTTGCCTCTCTTTACAAATACCATACACACTCGCAAGCGCACCAACTTAGCTCTGTTACAGCTGGTTTGTTGAAAGTCCAATACTTCAGTTGACTGCCACGACACACTGACGATTTCCCTTCGAAGTGATGCCTGATGGTCTGACGTCTTCCTCCTTCGAACTGTCACCACGTCAGAGAGCGACGACTGCTTCTCTCGGTGACCCAGATTCGAGCCTTGTACCATTCGAGGGTACACACGTGGGTTCCTCGACGACTGTAATGCCTCGTACAGCCGCCAAGCAAACACCACCACAGACGGTCTCAGTCCTTTGAGACCCGACGACTTCTGGCGTCCTCAACGTTGAGCCTCTACCTCTCAACCGGTAGAGCGAGCCCACAGTCACACAGCCCTTTCCTCTCCACGACGACAGTAGGCAGTCTTGACAGTACCTTGTCAATTACTTGCCTCCTTCTCTCAAGGTTCTCTAACCCGACTTCTTTCCTCCCGAGTCTTGCCCTCGTGGCTAAGACTTGGTCCGAGGCAGAAGTGTAGCTGGCGTTAGAAAGCTGAAGTCGTTTTGGCTGGTGACCCGTTGCTCCCCTACTCAGACGTTCGCCAAAAAGCCAGCGAAATGTGTTCTTGTCTCTCTATTTATCTCTCCAGATTCTCACAGATACATACAACGAGGGATGCCATTGGTCAGTAACTCATCATCCAATCAGCTACAATTAGAGTCAGCAAACGACAGGAGGAGATCTCTCTCTGACCACAGGCCACGCCTACAGGTGGTTGCGGTCAGGTGGCTAAACCTCCCCCCTGTCCTATTACGTGGTCTGACGGCAAAACCAGGTGCGCGCCTTAGGATAACTTTCTCCCTTCTGCCCAGACTTTGTTGACGTTTAGCCAGACATCGGCCACGCATGGCGGCCGAAATCACTTAGCACCTTCTGTTCCACGCGTCCATTTAGGCGTCCATACCAAAACATACGCCCCCTACTTCCTCGCCAAAGGGCCTCAGGCTTGTCAACAAGGCGCTCTAGACACTAAGTGGGCAGATTGTTACCTACCCCCTCGAGTTATCTCATGACAGATGGCTGATTACTGTTGGACTCTAAAGAGAGACATCCCTGAAGCTGAGCATTCGAGGGTTTCAAATAAACGGAAGTTCAAGCCCTGAATTTTGAACAGTGACGAGCATTGATGAGGTAACATACTGTTAACTTGTGCGAAGCTTTATCAAGTCTAATATTTAAGTTACAGTAATAGATGTTTTCAGCAGTTACTTAAGATTGTGTGTTCCAGAACGATTTCTTCTCTCTGAAACCAATTCTGGGTAAGAAATGTCTATAGAAATAAACTGATTAATGTCGCAAAAATGTTAATGACTTATTTACAAGGTAAAAATTGTAAACAATTAAAGTAGCAGATAACCCTGACCTGACCTAGACAAATGGAGATCATTTTCGGCCTCAGCGGTACCAAATTATCATAAATCAGTTGAAAAAACATAGACAATACCTGTAAGATAGTATATGGTATAAG
Organism: Marisa cornuarietis; assembly: GCA_004794655.1. NCBI lineage: Eukaryota > Metazoa > Mollusca > Gastropoda > Architaenioglossa > Ampullariidae > Marisa > Marisa cornuarietis. The sequence goes on from SMMW01000636.1 coordinate 7,112,148, forward strand.
TTATAAACAACACATATGTGTGAGCATGTGTATGGGTATAAACATATGCACACACAGGGTAAAATATTCATTCCAAAGAAATATAAGATTTTAGAACTAAAACTAAAAGAATTTGTGTTAACAGGAGATAGCAATTTCAATGTTTACTTACTACACTGCCAGTCTATTAAAAATATTTATGTGTGTTAGATGAAATGTTTCTTAGGTCAAGATCGCACACCAAACACACGCGGATTGCGACTTATCTAAGTAAAAGAAATGTACTGACTGGATGTGGGTATGGCCTCGTAGGTTAGCATGAAGCCTGAAGATGTGACAGACCCGTCAGTATAAAACCTGATGTACATGTACTGTCCTGAGCTGGAGTACACCGTCTGGCTCGGCATGGAGTAGAACTTGACAAGAGTCGGGGATGAAGTGGACATACCTGTGACACACAAATGTTTTATATAAAGTACTCAAAAATATGCATTTGTAAGCAAATCGGGTGGTGAGTGAAGATTTTTGTAAGTTTTCATTGCTAGAGACAGCAATTCATGTGACTTGTATTGACACAGCACTAAAAAGCAACCGAGGGTATACCTGAGATAAACAGATGTACTCAAAAATTCAGCCATTGACATTTTGTGAACAAAAGTTGCTGAGTGAAGACTTTATCCCTTTCCAGACCGTTTTTTAGATAACCGCACAGCAAATTCAAACGCACTTGGGCAACAATGCATGACCTGGAGTAAACAGTTGATTAGCTGATTTAATTAATGCTTCTTTTCTTACAAGTGATACTTAATATTTTTTCAAGTCTGTTTTTAAGCCGAAAGTTTAGTTAAATATTTTTCTCATTCCTCTTTCCATATCTTTCACTCCTGCATGCATATGTGTCTGTATTTGTGTGTGGGTGTGTGCGTTTGTGTGTATGTTTGTGCTTGTTTAGCAGACATATTGTTGGAATATTGTTTATGTGAAAGCGCACTAAATTTGCTGCCGCCAGTAAAAATCATTAAAGAAATGTTCCATCATCATCATCATCATCATCATCGTCGTCGTCGTCATCATCATCATCATCATCATCATCATCATCATCATCATCATCATCATCATCATCATCATCATCATCATCATCATCATCATCATCATCATCACGACCTCTTAAAAATTTACTGGAATAATACGAAGCCTGGCTACATATTCAAGCTCATATTCATATTCATGCTGGGACTTTTAATATCTTTTAATGTATTCGGCTAACAGAACAAACGGCACCGTTATTAGTTGTCTAAGAATCCTACCGTCAAAAATCTCGACGAAGTCATAGTTAAGCTCCAGAGAGACATTCGTGACATTCACCTTGACGACGAGACCAACGGGGGCGATGATCAACCGACCACAGTCAGCGTTACTGTAGACCAGAGTGTTTACAAAGTGTAACATGAATAATGTTGCGACAGTAAGACAAGGCACAGTAATCAAGTCAGGAAAAGTTGATAGGAACCCTGATGCCAAATTATGATGTTGACTTACTTAACAAATTTGACAACAGTCTAGAGTGTTATCAAGGGTCTTTGGAGGAAGCCTTGGCTCTAAATATACGCTGTCCCATTTTATTTGTTCCGATGTATATTTGTTAGTAATGAGATCTGCGGCCAGTCACGTGACTAGGTGACGCCACTCAAAGTATTGCATTATGGCGTGACGCGTAAAATAATTCCAGATTGTTTAGGTAAAAAAAACGTGGACAGACACGGTTGAACAAGAGAAGAATCGATGCCAACTTAGATGATGAACTAGAATAGTGTAGTTGGTCGGCATGGATTCTACATAGTGTAAGTTTCGTTAGACAGCTACTATAGCAACTAGGTTACTAGCGTCCTGATAGGCCGGTACTTGGGACGTGTTAGCCAGGTAAGGTAGGTAACGACTTCCCAAGTAGACAACGGTCATTCAGGGTCAAGCTGAGTGAACGGACCTACACTTTAATGGCACCAAAAGACGGAAGGATACCTGACCGTGTGCCGTCAGCGTACCAGTACCCAAGAGTAAACAATAAGCCAAGGTCTTGACCAGCACGGAAAGGCCTAGATGGTAAGATGTCGCCAGCTTTGGCAAAGTTAGTAGTCAGATGTAATTTTTTTTGGGGGTGGACGGTAGAAACATTTTGCACGGTCACCCAATTTTCACCCAGCCCGAGTAACTCATTCAGCTATTCAGAAACGGTGAAGTCTACATTAGTTGGCAGTATTGTTATCCTGTAGTTCGTGACGATTCGCAGACCGCACAAAACATTACAGGTGTCGCCAAAATCAATGTGACCAAACCTTGCACTTGATATCCCGCTTCACTGTGTATACGACTTTGTGTAGATCGTATTTAGCCGAATGAAATTCCCATCATCGCCGGACCCATAAACATTAATTTTCACCTTCAGTTTGATCTTGAGATCGAAATTAAATCATGGCTTCCCGATGGCCCAGGACTTGGTGTAGCAAATTATATACACAACTCCTCGGTCTGAGGACTGATGTTACTTTTATCTCGGTCTGTGTCATGGTTGGGTGACTGCGGTTCGTCACCGGTGATCGGAGAGGTATATCAGATATAGTCGAAGGTATAGATTTGCACTTACAGTAAACAGTGGCTTTTACACGCAGTAAAAACTATTCACCTTTAATTCACTCTGAGCATTTGTGTTCATGCAAGAAAGTTACATGCTAATTAAGTGGTCGATTACCAGTCTCAAACCTAGTTGTACTATTTGAAAGCCACAAAGAAGCCAGCATTTTACACCTAAAACTATAGCGTTTAAATTGATTTATAAACAACAAGTTATAATAAAGGTAAAATTTTGCTAAAAATTTTTATTTATGTATAGATTTAAATGAATTGCTACCAATTATAAACTTACAGCTTGGTAACATTTCTTATGTGTCTAATAATCTAAACTTAAGACATCTTTTTTTCCGAACTACGACTTCACTGTGACCCTGTCCTGACCATGATCGTGTATAACTTGTGTCTGTACTTTACTTTTTGTATGAGTGAGTGTAGGTTGTGAAAGTGAGCGTGTTCGTTATGTGTGAATATGAGTGCATGGTTGTTAATGATTTAGTCTACATATAATTAATGTAAAGCGCTATATAAAGTCTCATTATTCTTATTATTATTACTATTATTATTGTAAAAGTAGAATATGATTTACTCACTTGTAATAGTTTGACGGGTAGCCGGGAGACGTCAGGGAAGCTACTTGCCCGGGTACAACAGAGAGATTGGCTTGAGGGGCTGCGCACACTGCGTAAAATAGTAAAGGAAGATGTTGTCAGTAATACGGGTATTAAAGATAAAAGGGAAAGGAGGATAAATATTTTGTTGAGAAACACACACACAGAGCACGCTTGCAAACACTGAGTTCCACACGTATTCTTTCAGACAACAAATCACTAAAATCTGTACATGGGCTCGAACGTTTCTATTAATCCGGTGAACGTAAATATATACTTTACTAAATAACAAAAGAAAATAAAATATTCTACACTGAGTCTACACCAAAACAAATGTATCCAAGCAGTTTATATTAAAGTCCTTCAAGTTCGCTCTTCTTCTGTTTTTTTTAGGGGGGGGGGGTCGACACGGCAAACAGTTCAACTCTTTCAGTCTTGCTCTCTGGCGTTGATCATACGGACAGCCTACATCCACCAAATAACTCCGACAGTCTTAACGGCAGACAAATGAACATGTCAATAAAAATTCCACAGTAGGTAAATCCACACAGTTCTACGATCTTCTCAGGAGATCACACAGCAGCTGAGAAAATTAGTAAATCGAGGAACCACACAGTCGCTTATCAATGACAACCCACACAGTTAATATTTCTTCACACAGTTACTCTTTCTCCATACAGTTAATATTTCTTCACACAGTTAATATGTATCCACACAGTTAATATTTATCTACACAGTTACTATTTCTTCACACCGTTAATATTTATCCACACAGTTACTATTAATTCCAACCTCTGTCCCAAATTCTTCTTTCTCCCCAGACTCTCACGTCTGCTTCTTCTTCCAATTTCTAAACAACGCCCCCTATGTAAACTTTCAATCCAGGTGTGATAATCTCTACTCATACAAGGGTGACAACCTCGTTACTTCGACGTTCAAGGATGGTATCACATGTTCATAACATATTTGTATCGATAGTTTTATGGATAGACGGTTGTATAGATAAGAGAGAAGACATTTACTCATCTAGCTTCTTTTTTTGTAGAAAATGATAACCAGGTCTGATACACCAATGAGCAACGATTGAATAAGGGTGAATGAACACGTGGGAGTGGTGAAATATGTAGTTAGGGGGAATGTTGGGTAAATTAAAATGAAAAAATTGTATTTGTTCTTTATTATATATTTATATATTTAAAAACCTGGCATCTTTAATTTTACTAAAATCGCTATGTTTGTAGATTGAAAGTGTAAGCTGTCTGCTCAAATCATAGGTTTAAAAGTCTTGAAGTCTGTAAACTATGAGTGTGTGTGTGTGTGTGTGTGTGTGCGTGTGTGTGCACGCTTGTGTGTATGCTTGATTAAGAGAGAGACCGATTTGCTGAGTTAAAGTATAATATTGTGAGTGAAAGTGAGTTGGTTTTATATATGTTTTACGCGCATATGCGTGCATGTGACTGTTTTAATGTACTTCCTGTTCAGTCAGCATCGTGATGTCTTATTTTACAGGAAAATCATTGACAAGCCCCATTTAAGCCCTTTTTTATTTGTTATACTAGAATAATCAGTTTGAATCCCGATCATTTCATAAGTTCTAAAGGTCTTTACTAGACTTTGTTCCATTTAGTTGATTGTCTCCAGTAGCCTTCTCTTGTAACATTTTCTTTACTTCCTTACCCTAATTATCTCAGGTACGAGTAAAAAATATATTTTTCCAAACATTCTACTTGCTAAAACAGGGGCATACTGGAAAGTTTAAAAGTATTAAATAAATATTCAAGACGATGACAATTTGAGGTAAACACTGTAGAAGGAAAAGTTTTCTCCATAATTCAAATCTTTTCGTAAAACACGTTAAAATTTAGCCAATTTTCCTTTTTCAAATTAAACACTTCCATCATGTCAGGCCTAATGATGTGAAAACCTGAAAGACGTATTTGGTAGTCCGAAACCACATTCAAAAGGACGAAAGGTAAGAAATTATAATCATGGACATAATTTAAACTGTTTTTAAATAATGTATGTCTGTAAAAATAGAGTTTTGTAATTTTTAAACCATCACACGTTTGCAAACATGTGTATTTGTATATATACATATATAGATACACACAGGTAATAACATGTAATAACAAAAATCTATCACAACAAGTACAAGATTTTAAAATCCAGTTCATTTTTCAATTTCAAAAATTTATGCTAACAGAATATAGGAATAGCAAGTTCGAGTGGCTACACCGACAGTGTCAACTAAGTGTTAGTTGATCAGTTTTTAAGTCAAAGGAGCACATGCGGATGCAAAGTTAAAGAAAAGTACTGACCAGATATAGGTATGGCCTCGTAGGTTAGCCTGAAGCCTGACGATGTGACAGACCCGTCAGTATAAAACCTGATAAACATGTACTGTCCTGTGCTGTAGTACACCGTCTGGTTCGGCATGGAGTAGAACTTGACAAGTGATTGAGATGAAGTGGACATACCTGTGACAAACCAGTGTTTTCTATCAAGTACTCACAAAACTGCATTCGGAAGCAACTCGGGCGTTGGATGATGACTAGTTTTCCTTGTTTAGATACAATAAAGTATGTCAATTATGCTCAAATAGAGAAAAAAACAACACTCCTACACAAAAGGGTAATCCCCATATGATTTCAATAGAAGAAACAATAATTAATAATTCGAGCAACAAATGCACCTCAGAAACTAATGAGACATAATAAATGACTTAACAGAACTAAAAAAAATATGTACAGAACAAAAACTAACAATAAATTCACAGGCCGATCAGCCGAATATAAAACACATACCGTCAAAAATCTGGACATAGTCACAACATGGCTCCATAGAGGCATTCAGTATAGTCACCTTCACGATAAAACCACTGGTAGAGTCAACCATCCACTGCAGGTCAGTGTAACTGTAGACAAGAGAGTTTGCTGTTCGTAATGCGTGTAATGTTAGAGTAGACGGGTAATGCAGTATTATCCACCATAGAAGGTAACAAGTATTCGTGTCGTTTAAACAAAACTAACTAGTACGTTAGTTTTTATTTTGATAATGTATCCTATTCAGACACGTGTGAATGGCGGGGAGCTACTATTTTGTACAGCAGCTATGGGGGAAATGTCTTTTCTAGAGTTAAGACTTAAGACTGAGCTTGAGAGCATTTATTTCAATTATCCAATGGCACAAAACGCACGCGTTTTTCCAGATAAGTTTACTAGTTCTCGTATTATTAACAAAATGAAGAAACTTTAGGCAATGGCAGTGCCACTGGAAGACGAAAAGGAAGAAAAAGAAGAAGAAGTAGGTTTTTGCGAAGAAACATGTGATAGATGAACTATAGGCTACCCTTTTATATTTCTTAAGACTGTCGGCTAGCGCATGGTTAAAAAAAAGAATTTGGAGCTTTCGGGCGATTTCATTTAAGGCTACGCAGATTCTGCTACAGTTACGCAGACTGGCTCAGCAACCTTTGAAGTTCAAAAGAAAATTTATAATCATTGCTCTTCCATAGCCTAGATGCTTTTAAAAACTCATAAATGAACGAGTTTAATTTATCTTTACTACGGAAGGTGTCTTTTAGGTGTTCTTTCTAATATATACTGTTCAGAATCTTGTACAAGTTCTTTTGATGAACTCTGGACTATCTCTGTGTGTGGTAGACCTTGCACCTGCCAGTGCTGTTACTATTACAATGGTTTAACAACAAATTAATAATTTCCAATTTCAACTGTGATAGCTAGAGGCATTGACAACAACTTTAATTTCCTTGGATTTATCTTTCCCAGAGACGGAGGTGCACCAGAGATGTCCTCTCCACGACTACAACATCGTCAATTCTACGGCTAACGCGGATGTGACATCTTAACACTATCATCATCGCTACTACATATTGTCTGTACAAATCACTTGTTCTTTTCATCGTACAACTCGAGTGACACTCCAGAATACATCCCGCTGACAAAAGATAAAATATTAAGATCACAGAGCATCTAAATAAATATTCTTTTTTTTTATCTACCTTCAATGCAAGAAGGCAAGTTCCTTCGGTACGCTCGCCAGATCGGTTCATGGGAGCAAATAATGATGCAAACTTCCAGGTATGGCAAAACACATTCTTTTTTAAAGCACTTTTGAGGGAGTTTAATGTGGAAGAGAACACAGAAGCGCGAAGGAAAAAAAAAGAAAAATTAGTGCCGTAAACCGAAAAAGAAGTTTGTAATTTAGAATTTTCATACATAAAGTATATAAGGGCAACACCTAATAGATTTACTATTTGCTATGAGCCTAAAGAAATGCCGGTTGTGTGCAATATAATGAGTTGTCTAAACGATGCTCTTTGAAACAAATACTTACTCGTAATAGTTTAACGGGTAGTTCGGTGACGTCAGGTAAGTGACTTGCCCGAAGAATGCAATGACATTTGCACCGTTGGCAAAATAGACTGCACACGAAATTGAAACATTGGATTATACACTGACACTGTGTCACCCTGGTAACTTGTCTGTAGTTTAAATCAGCTTTTGTGCGTGCGTATGTGTATCTTCTCTCTCTTTAGCTGGACATCGCTATTAGACTATGCCATGTGATACTTTTGTATACTACAGCCTTGTGATACATATGCGTTACTAAAGGCTAGCCCAAGCAGCACGGGAGGCCGAACTGACAAGGGGCCATGAACTTTTTCCTGCATACACGTAGATCACGTCTATTTGAGGCCTGATTTCCGAGCTGTCTCAGAGCTATTGACTGAGCGAGCCAGCTTGCGAGGCACTATGCCGTTTACGTACAGTTAAACCGACGTACCTTCGGCCAATCGCATGGTTGTCGACGTGACCTCTAGATCACGGCTATAAAACAACCAATGGAAAACTAAAGCGGATGTCGCAGCACAGGCGCCGCCATCTTTGAATTTCTATCTTTCATGCCTTTGTTCTCGCAACAGCTTGGTGGTACACCACAATTCTACGATCTACCCTTCACTCGTGAGTAATTTATAAAGATATTATTGTAAGTCTCATTGATCAAGTAATTTAAATTTGATAATGGAATTCGGGAAAGAATATCAGACTAAGAGAAGACGGATAAGAGCACGTGTTAAGAAGCACATGGACGAAATAGACGCTGAAGGACTTGTGAGCGAGTCGACTGAATTCTTGCAATTTGAGTCTGTAACAGTAAGCGATGCGGAGCGAGCTTTAGAATATCAGAAAAATTGTGAAACCGATGTAAAGGGTTCTGCAGATCCATCAGGTTGTAGCATTAGCTTCACAGAATGAGGAGCAAAAATGCAAGAATCGTGAAACTGAATGGAATTCTTTTCTCGATGAAATTGATCATTTCAGTAACGAAGATGTATCTGACAGCGGCCCAGAAAATGAGAACGATTTGTGTCAGGATTTAGCATTATGGGCAAGCGAGTACAATATCACTTTAACTGCTTTGTCGGGTTTACTGTCTATTTTACGTAATTTCCACCCTTATCTCCCCAAGGATCCCAGGACACTGTTGAAAACCCCTCGCAAATTAAACATTCGATCAGTATGTTCTGGCTATTATTATCATATCGGAATACAAAAATCTCTTTCCAAATCACAGCAGTTAATGAACTATTTAACATCAGATCATGGATGTGATATTCTTTCCATTTTCCTGCAAGTAAATATTTATGGTCTACCACATTTTCACTCATCATGTAAGCAGTTTTGGCCTATTCTTGGAAGAGTTTGTAGTCCCGTAGAAACAGATCCTTTTGTTATTGGTTTGTACTGTGGGGAGAAAAAAACCAGAAGATGTTAAAATGTTTTTACAAGATTTTGTAAACGATATGACAGAACTACAGCAGGGACCAACACTGCTGGAAGGTAGCTCTCAACTTGTACAAATTAAATTGTCATGTTTTATATGTGATTCGCCTGCTCGTGCTTTTGTAAAGCAAATTAAGGCTCATTCTGATTATTATGGCTGTGAGAAGTGTGTACAGAAAGGAATTTGGGATGGGAAGGTTGTTTATCCTCAACTGGCCCCTAAGAATGGATGTTCAGTTTGATGAATTGACAGGTAGAGGTTTGGATAATCAAATAACTGGAGAATCTCCTCTTAGAACTCTTTCTGTGGGAATGGTTTCACAGTTTCCTTAAGATTACATGCATTTAGTTTGTCTAGGAGTTATGAGAAGGCTGTTATGGTTCTGGACAAAAAGTCCTGTCAGTGCAGGCCTTGGGCTTCCTTCGCATGCATATGAGAAATGGTATTGTGCAAATTTGTGTTTAAAAGACTTGTATTTTTTGTACAAAAATGTTTATTACAGTTATAATTATCACTTTGGTACTCAAAAAACAGTTTTAAAGTGTTATTTGTTTGTTATTTTGTTATTCTATAATTAAAAACCCTTAAAGATGTTCAAAATATTTGTTTTAATTTTTGGAGTATTTTCCTTACCTTAGGATGACATCAAAAGGATTCTGTGCCAAAAGGATGGAGTGAGGGGACAGGAGGGGGAGCTCCCACATGGATACAGTTGGACTGGGAGCTAAAAATAGACTCAGGAAATGGAAAGCGCTTGGTATGTACTTTTGATTTTGTTTTGTTGGAGAAATCTGAGAACCTTTTTCATGATCTTCCAGGTGTTACCATCTAATTTTATTGTATAAACATATATTTAAAAAGATGGCTCTGGCATACCACAAGAAAGTAATAAAAGCATTGTTCAATGAAGGTTGCCTATAACTATACCTCATCACTGCAGCTTTTTTCAGAAACAAATTAAAAAGCATCCATATACCACCTTAATTATTTCCATCCATGCTGTGTGATTATTTCTGTGTTTCAGGTGTGTCATTTAGGCAAACTTGTAGGTGAAAAATTTAAAATTGGAAGTGAAGGCAATTCTTGGTGTCCTTTTTTCTACAAAACCCACGAGAACCTACAATTACAGCATTAAAAGGGAAGCGTGGGCTGAAAAATCACACAAGTATCTTACAAGTCATTCAAGGTAAGGATCGGAATGTTCCTTACGATACATTTTTTCCTTTAGTAAAGAGATTTAGGAAACTACCAGTTCAAAAATGAGTAACCAGCTTTACTGATACTTGCACTGTTATCATGGTGTGAAAAAGAACAAAGATGATAAACTTTTGTAATGGCAAAAATATTTTTGAGCATGGTGTTATTTTTAAAAAACAGGGGTTTGTGAAGTTATCTCATAAAATATCACAGATATTGGGATGTATTGTATCTTATGCCATTTTACTATCCATTAATCTAAATGTCCCTTACTTTATTTCACATTACATCCTGGCTTCTAGCTTTGGTGACATTCGCTATGCATAGAGAAAACTCCATTTCTTTTTTTTCTGTTTTTAGAAGCTGCAAGAAGATATCACCCAGATGCAATTATCTCTTTGGCTGGCTGGTGCCAGGGATAGGGAATATGGACGGAGGGAGAGGGACCAGCACAGTCAGCTTCAGTGTAGCATGGAGGAGCATGTAGAGAATGAATAGATGTAAGAGAGTGTAAATCTCTGTGTGGTTCTGTGAGAAATAAGATACTGTTGATAAGGTAAATATTAGACCAAGAAGCCACTATATTTTTGGAGAAAAGAAAATGTGAAAATAAATTTGAAAATTGCCTCCCCTGTGCTTTCTGGCAAAGCCACAATCATGGCCAAAGTCCTAAATTCCTTTTGAAACATTTATCAAGACTTTAAAGTGGGTTGTATAGTGTAACAGCCAGACTATTTTGTTTTGTATTATATATTGTAGACAGATGAATGTTGCACTGTGTCACAGGAGAAGTGCTTTGCTAATGGTATCAGATTTATTTGTATATTTCTAATGAAACATTGTTTATGTACAACCTAAAGTAAATTGTATTAACGAAATTTTTGATGTATGCATTTACAGGTAATGCTTAATTGCTTTTGCATAGTCTTAGCAACCTTTCTCGTTTATTATTTGCCCTCTTCTGGTAATGTGCTTATGTTTCATGTAGGTTGCCGAGACAAAAAAGATGTGAGAATAGACAATTGGATAAAAAAAAAATTTGATGGTCTTAGAAAATACATGGGCATGAACGGTGCAAGGTTTACTTAACTCCCTTATAGAAAGTTTAGTTAATGTGCAGTGTAGTATCCTGGTAGAAATAGCTTCTATTGTTTTGTATGATCCTGTCACAGGAGATGAAAATGCTTTTCTAATGGTATCATTTATTGTATATTTTCAGTGGTATTTAATAAAAGACCATTTTTATATGAGACATTGTGCATGCACAACCTAAAGTGAAGTGTATTAATAATGAAATTTCTTATGTATGCATTTAAAGATAATGCTTTGCTTTTTTTAATTGAGCCACCTTTTTCTTTCCTGTACATTGTTTTTCCTGGGGAATTTGCGTTTGTTGTATGTAGGTTGCTGCGACAAAAGAAAATTATGTAGGCATAGATGGTGCAATGGATTATTTTTTTTAAGGAGCTCAGCGTTAAAGATAGATGCTGTTGACATCCTGTCCTTTGTTAAATGATTATTATTAGTTGACTCTGTTAAACCATATGAATTTCCTTTTAGAAAGTTTAGTAAATGTGTAGTTGCTTGATAGAAATAGCTTCTATTGATTTGTATGATCTTGTAGGATATGCAGTAACATGTCACAGGAGATAAGAATGCTTTGATTGTGGTCTTTTAGTTTATTTGTATTTTCATTATTAATATTTTGAGTGGTTTAATAAATCTACTTTTAAAATGGCAACACTTGCAGTTTTATTTCTGTAGCGTTGTCTGCTTTTCTGTTGCTACATGCTAAAATGTTCTTAAACCACTTTTTGCAAAAATTGGCACATTTTTCAGTTTGACAAAAATCAGAATACACCTAAACAACACCAAAAATACCAATAATACAAGGGGTCATTCTCAGAATATATCTAAAAACATTGGTGGCACCTACCTGGGTAACATGCAGGAATTCATAGATAAGGTGGGACCTACCTGGGTAACATACAGGAATTCATAGATATCCTAAACAATACCAATAATACAAAGGGTCATTCTCAGAATATATCTAAAAACATTGGTGGCACCTACCTGGGCAACATGCAGGAATTCATAGATAAGGTGGGACCTACCTGGGCAACATGCAGGAATTCATAGATATACATGGGTGACATATGGGTCCTTCACTATATTCAGAGGTAAAAACGACATTGGCCCCTTCAATAGCCCTTTTTCATTTTCTGCCCTGGTCCCATGCCTGAATCCGACATGTGCCCCACCAAGTTCATGACATGGGTCCCATGTGTGCCCAATCTTCCTGTGCTGCTTGGGAGTCTTCATAGAACACGCAAACATGAATTAACACACACACAGCACACGCACAGGCACAAGAACACACACAAACAACCGAACGTAAGTTAACATGCTTTCTAGCAACATAATCTTCAACTGGACAATTGTCAGATACTGCCGTATATACTGTACATTTTCTAGCTAGAATATCACTGACGGTATGCTTTTTTAAAAAGACAGATAATTCAAAATGTTCAAAGTGTCTAAAATAAATACGTACCCTGAGAAGTCAGAATCATGACGGCCACAGTGGTTACCATGGTGAACCCCATGTTTAACAATCAGTGGGGTGAAAAGAGAGCAGGAGGGATTAACCTGGGCGTAGCCGTGAAGTGTGTCACTCAGTAGTTTTGTGTTATCTGCCAAGAAGACACAGAAGAACACTTTTTCTTCACTAAAATCTCTTCATCGAGATTTATAGAGAAATCCCTAAACTCAAAGGACCATAGAAGCAGGTTGATGAGTCGAATGTGGAGCTGTACAGTGTCTAAGCTGCTGATGCATGGTGAAGCTTGCGTCTCAAACTGGCGTGAACAAGTTTAATTAAAGACTACTAGAGCTCCAAGAAGTTGCCAAAATACCTGCATCACAGTGTGCAAATACCATCCAGATTGAGGCCTAAATTTACTCTGACCTTCAGCGCATTCAGGCTACACTAAATGTTCTTGATATAGGCCAATTTTTGTCACATTGTCAAGCTGCTGAAAAGATGCTTCAGGCAAATCCCATTACTGTGCATCTTGATGGTACATCACGTGGTGGCCACAAAGCTATTGGACACCAAGTAACGCTGGATTGTGACTGCATTCAAAGCTTATGACTGTCTTCTGACCCATAGGAATATACCAGCACATTGCAAGACACCAGAGAGAAGCTTCTTCAAGAAATTAATGATTTCTTTATTAGCAAACCTGGAGCTGAAGATGATGAACAATTTCTCAGCTCAGACAATTTCTCAGCAAAATTACAAACTTTATGACAGACAGGACATCTGTCATGAAAAGTTTTTGCCGGTGGCTGAAAGATTTTCTTTAAATTCTGGGAAAGGGGATGAAGTTGAATTTTCTTTTCTGTAATGCACATTTTTTGCTCGCACTTAGCAGATCATTTTAATCCTTACCAAAAATCTTGAAAGACCAGGTGAAAAGGAGACAGAACAACTTTTAGGGAGAGATAGTCCTCCCAAATTTGCGTATTTAGCTCCACTGATTTAGCAACTACAAGAGTCACTCGCATGTCATGTGAGGTCATAGTCTCCAAAAGAGATGAAAAGAATGGCTGCCCTGCTGAGTGCCTTGTAGACTGTGGGAACTCCAAACCAAGAGCTACATGACACGTTTTTGCTCCACCTGGTTTAACTACATTCTTCCATCTGCTGAAGCTATTATTTATCATAAGGACGATCATAAAGGACTGCTTGGTAGTTGGAAACAAGGCCACACTGACGACAAGCTTAACAGTGTGCATATACTGACTGCAGTGACAATTATCTCCCGTGACTTGTGTGTGCCATTGCTTTAATGTATTTTAGCCTCACATGCCCTTTTCGGGCTTTGCTTGACAGTAACACCACCTACACAGATTTTCATTTCTAAAAGTAAAACATGGAGTGCTGAAAAATGGAGAGAAGATGCCTCAGATCCCCTTGACATAATTTTTTTCTAGAGTTTCCAACAACTTCATGTTAAAGTCTGAAATGAGAGATGCTGCAGTTACATATGCCACTTCAAACTATCAAAAAGGCAAGCCAGCAATTGAAGTATTGAAGGATATATTACTTGTAGTTTTCATCCAGCTGTCTGCATGTTTGCAAGGTGGGAAGAACGGTCAGAAACTAAGAAGAAATTAAGAGCATGCTGACGCACTTCCCTCTCACCAATTTGCTTGAAGAAAATATAGTTGGAGAGATGGATTTCAATATGAGCAAGTCAAGGCGTGCTTCTTTCCATCACCAGTCTTTCATGCGTATGTTGCGGTAAAGCAAAACGACAGAGTTTGAATTCTTGAAGGCAGCAGGAAGTTAAAACCAGGTGCTGAGTTCCTTCCACAGGCAACAATAGAAGCTTGTCCGCATGAATTGTCGCGAGAAGCTGCTAAAAAACCAGCTCAAGCAGCAGCTGAAAGAGCTAAGACTTGCTGCCAAGTGTGCTGATATAGTGAGAAAAGTGACAGCACATAATGGGCCTTGTAAGAGTGGAACAGATCTCAAGACTGATCCAAAAGATGGACTCTGAAGAAAGCTCATACACCACCATTACGTCAGACTACTGGACTAGATCAGGTATCAAAACATTTTCATTAAACCAGAAAAGACCATTCAGATTATCTGGAACTGTAGACCAGATACACCTAAGCTTATCCAGTCACCTACAAGCCCATCCCATTGAACATCGGTGGTCTGGTTAGTGTCTAACAGCACTACAGTGAGAGTTGGCAGTCCTAGGTTCAGCTCCTGTCTCGGGCACGCTGTTCTTTCTCTGTATGTGGTATATGTTTACAGGGCTGGCTGCCTTGCCGTGATATAGCCCAAGTTGGTCGCTCGGCGTAAAACACGAATCCCTCAATCCCATTGAACACCAAGAAGAAGAAAATGTTCTTGAGACTGAGACACCTCTCTGTCAGGCATGTCCTCCATCTTTATTAGGCACAACTAGTGGCTGGCCATCTACTATGATAATAAATACTACTTTTTGCAGGTTGTGAACACTTTATCGTCAAGTGCTTCAGTTGCCCAGTTTCTTGAGAAGACCTTTGGAAGAAATGCTTTTTATTGTTTTTTGTTTGCTTTTGTTTGTTTTTGTAGCCACGCACAGATGATAATGCAGAAATAGATTCATGCCTTTGTGTTCTGGTGTGAATGCCAATTAACAATTATGGCAGATAATGGCAGATTCTAGATATTGATGCCATTGCTGAGAGCTATGAAAGATCAAGTAAGCTGTGATATGTGTGGATGTTTTCTGTCTGAGATTCTACTTGTGAGAAAAAGAGCTCTACAAACTAATTATATTGATAACAAAATCACTTCTGTAGGTTAATTAGAACAGTGCAATTTGCTTTAAATCCTTATTTTGAAAGTATATTAACAATATTTTGAGTACCTGTAAGTCCTTAAAAAATGAAAGCAGTTCTTTGTAGTATGTAATGCTATAAGATGACTTTTTCTAAGAATTTAGTACCTAACTGTTAGTGTATTGACTTTCAAAAATCAGCATGTTAGTCATCATCAGTTTTGAGCAATAATTTACCAACAAATTATATTTTGAACAAAAAATACTAACTTTGAAACTATTTCAGCTATAGAAAAATGCTTAGAATCAGAATTTAAAACAAAATCTGTTCGCTTATGTACTTTTTGTTTTGCCAATCTTGATTCAATAATTAGCTTGGATAATCTACTAGAACTAGGATGCGACGCCTTGATATCATCCAGTATGTACAGAACTATACTGTGAAAAAGGTTTTAGATAATATTTATTTTGATGCAGAAGCAAAAGCAAAGTAAAAGGTTAAATTCTTTATATGCAGTTATATAGTTCTACATAAATTAAGAAATTTATTTTTGTTCACTTTGTAAATAGTGTTCAACATTAACATTTTGTACTTCTTATTGCTAATTTTTTTATTTCATGTGGTTTTACACAGAAGTTTACTTTCTCTAGCATTGACGAATCCCTTCAAAAAAGGTCGTATCAGGACTTTTACGGTAGTGATGATAGAAACAGAGAAAGAAATGCCGTCTGTGATAAATCTTAGTCTTACCTTAAAGCCAAGATGGTCTATTTACCAAGATGTCACAAGCGGTAACATTTACTAGCGGGATGATGGTGTCCCTGTCTAGATTGGCAAACTTGTAGCAAACCTCACTAACACTAACTACAGAGCCAGCTTTCACGACTCACTAGGTCAGGCGCCGCAGGACGATTTAAGGGAGAAGTCACAGGGCTTCAAGATATAAGCGGGTACCTAGAAGTCTGTAACTGATCCCGTTTTGTTGGGTGCGTAAGCAAATACATGTCTGCCATAACATTACAGCCTTTTTTTCTTTACTGAGGGATATGTCATAAACCATTTGTAATTAAAACGGATACAGTTTCGGGGAGCAGAAAACCCCTACGGGTCACCATTCCGGATCTGTCATTGATCTTGTCCTTGTCATTACAATGAAATGTTTGTGAAGTTACCGCGAAATAAATAATAATTCGTCCTGGTTTTTTTCCTTCTGAATAATTACACCTGTTTTTTAACATGGGTCATTTACTCTCGATTTGTGGTAAAAACGGATACAGGCAGCAAGGAGGTGCGAAGTTCACAGTAGGATGTACTTAAACACTAGAAGGGTATTAATACAATGTTAAAACACTCAGATCAACTAAATGGTAATTAAAAAGACTGAAGACTTAAAAAACTTAAAAAAACAAAGAAACAAGTAAGTCTTCACACCAATTTTTAAATTTTGTTTGATACAGCTAAAGTTTCGCTACGTTTTGTAACCACTGTTTTGGGGCAGAAAATGGAATGGAATGGTCGCTGAAACGTTCAGGTATATCTTTCGGATGGACAGCATGCAGCGGTTAGACGCAACACTGCTTTTCCGACGTGGTGAGTAGTGAAAATCAGCGACACATACAGGAGATCTTTTTCTGAAATATTGTGACAGATCAGAGACATATTATATGTACATCGCTGTCGTGCAAACTATTTCTTAGGCAACGCAGTTCCTAATAAGTGTCGTCCCTTCGCCTAACTGGCTTAAGGGGATGGCTCTCTGTCGTTTTTTGTCGTTTTTTGTATCGTCCGTGAATCCACGTCGTTTTTTTTTTTTTTTTAGTTTCGGCAACACTTATTATGATGAAGTCGCCATCCTTGCTCCTCAACAAGACTGCTGAATGTTGAGGACGTCCACTTGGATCAGCCTGCAGCTGTTGCGGAATGGTGTTCTCAAAAGGGTCATGAAAGAGGTGTTGCGTTCCGACTACATCCACCCGGTTTTGATAGACAGCCTTTTCCCGGCACTGGACAGACGACTGAAGAAAGTATTTCAGGAACTGGACATATGCGTGCAGACAACTGGCTTGGACAATGTGCTAGTCGATGATGGCCTTTGATACAACCTTATTGAATTTAGACTTCATGACTGGCGCAGTTGTGTGGGATTCATGTCCGCTTGACCTTTGTTCATCAGTGAACTTGAGCGTGTGCTGGCGCTCATTCGTCGTTCTAGTGAAACTTGGGCCTTTTGTTGGATGTTGCATTTTCTGTGGAGTGTATGACATGTGTGATATTTGTTGTATGGAGTGTATTCCGGCTTGTACGACATGTTGGATATTTGTGCTTAGGACTGTGTTCTTGCTGTGTGTGACGCTGCCTTGTGACGTGGAGGAGACGGCCCGCTACACATCCATATTTTGTCGTCATCTTACTTTGACGTCAGCGCCTTGAGCTGTCCACAGGCTAGGAATTGGTGCTATACAAGCCAGCATCATTATTATTATTAATACGTCTTTACAATGACCACAGATTATTGTACACGCATATGATTGACCCTCTTTAAATGAAACATGATTTTTGAGCTTAGGCTTACAATAAACATTGCACACTAACTGTGTCAACAAAAGAAATATACTTCATAGGCCTTCCGAATGAATGACCAGATGTGTAATTGCATGTGAGAGGCTAGCTTCCTTGCATTGTTTCATCAATACAAGGAACTGCTTTCAAAGACAGTTCTCGGTAAAAGAAAAATTCTATACAACGAAACTGAAACTAGATTAGTCATACGAAACTACTACCGCATTCCTCACTCGAAAACATGATAGGAGGAGAAACATGAAGTGGATTCACTATGTCTGTTGGTAGGTAGGAGTGGTCCCGGATGTCTGCTTTAAGGAGCTAGCACAGGGAGACATATGCGTCTCAAATAACGAGCCTTCAGTTGTTTTCTACAAATTGACTTGCCACGAAAACTTTTAATACATTTAAGTGTTTGATTTTACTAATCGTGCAGGGCCATTATAACATAGAAAAAATAAATATACTACTTTTTACTTGAAATACTTGCTTTGTGCAAGCTTAAAGAACTACACAAGAGCGAGTTGTCAAATTTTATAACTAGGATCAGTACCGGCCTTCTTAAACATTGATACAAAGATATGCTCTGTAATGGAGGTACAAGAGAATTCAAAGATGACAAACCGTTCTTTCTTGTGCATTTTTTTCAAAGACAGATCTAGTTTTACTTTTACCATGCTCTGTTTAAGAACCATAGTCTGAAACTTTATGAGAAGAACACGCTTTACTTCGTCAAACCTGTGCTCAACTCAGCGGAACGAGATCGTAATAAAGTGGCCGCGAGGGGATCATGGGATCGTCAACTGACCGCGCAGTGTTTTACTGTTAAGCTGACATTTTACTAGGTACCTCCACACAAAATATATTTGTAGTTCAATAATTTTTATGTTTATATGAAAGTCCAAGAAAATATAAATACATAACAAAAGCTCAGTCTCTATCTTCATTAGTTATGGAGGTACTGTTATTGGAAGTTCTTGATTTGCGTCACATATTTACTACCTTATTTTGGACCGTGTTTGAAGCTCTCTTGTGTAGCATCTTAAAATCTTAAAAGTCCCCAAGTACCTTGTATAAGAAATTATTAACACTGACTATCTACTCAAGTGACTGAAAAACTCATTTGCACAAAGACATACTGGAAAAATGCATCAGAATTTGAAAAAAAAAGTTTTGAGGTTGGTCATTTTGCATACTTCAAATACTCCGTTTCAAATAATAATTTACTGAATACGCATAAACTGTTTTTTCAAAGCAACCAATATATACTGATGTCCTTATTTTTTTCTACAACTTTCCAAGGGCTAATTTGGAAGTTGTGCAGCTTCAAAGATGACAAAATTATCAATTTTTCAGGCGGAAACATGAAACGTTCTAGGGGCAACGAAATTGTAAAAGCTATAATTTCAAATCTAATGAACAGATTTAGTTATCGCACACAATTTTTCTTTTTTTCTCTCTCTCTCTCCCAGTCCCTGTCTCTACTCTTTCTGTGTATGTGGGATACTGTTATTTAATTGTCCGTTCTGTGTTCGAATAATTCGGTGTATGTGATACTTTTTTATTGTTGTGTTTAGTCCTTCTTATGTGTATTTTAGGTTTGGTTAAGAAAAAACTGGGCTGCTTGATTAATATCGCAGTCATTAGCAAGATAAACCCCCTCCTGTTAATTTCTGAAAACTGTTTTCTCAAAAAAAGCTGCGTCAACAAGAGTAATATACTTTGTACGTCTTTCTAAGTGAGGCACTGGGTAAAACTTTGTAAGTCTACTTAGGGAATGATTCGGTGGTTCGCTTGTACTCGAGACAGCTGCCTCCCATCGTCTCATCACTACAAGGAACTGCATTGAATGACAGTTCTCGGTAAAAGAAATCCATAAAACAAATTTGAAAGTAGCTTAGTCATACAAAGCTATTGCCGCGTTCCTCCCTTGAGGACATGATATGAGGTGAAACATGAAGTGGAGTTATTTTTTCTTAGCGCAGGCCGAGGTGGTTCCGCCTGACCGCTCTCAGGGTTTAGGGGAGACGTGTAACAAACAGTCAGCCTTTATGTCGACAGGTGTCGCTCAAGAGATGTGGCAGGAGAGGTGTGTTAAACGGGTGCGTGCTAACAGTCTTGTGTAACAATGAAAGACTGACTGACATGGGAGTCATACCATAACGAATTTTTGTTATTTCTTAACTTAAAATGATCCATGTAAAACGTGGACATAAAATTAAGAGTTTGTTTCCTGCTTATCATTAGAATTCATTTTCGTAAAGTCGTTGTGATATGAAGTCAAGCGCAAATTCTTCACAAGCTGTCGTTGTGTTTGAATATGATTTTATTTCAGAAGGCCTGTAAGGTAAATGCTAGCTATTACCACTACTTACCATTCTAGAAGGCAAGAAATTGGCATAAAAGACATAAAAATTTCTGACGTACCAAATGCATGATCAGTAACTTTACAGAACATTTACATTTGCATTCCACATGAAATGAGAAACGTGGATTTTTTTCATAGTCTTCCATGAGTAAAGATGTGTTTGTCTTCGTTTTCGGGGACTGATTGAAGAAACTTATGACTGATAATTTAGGTGACCTTATATGCAAGAGTAAAGGATCTTAGGTTACATATAATGTAAGCGAATAAAGGAAGAAAAGCAAAACTTTTAGAAATCAGTTAGCTGTCAAAGCGACTAAAATCTTTTATTTATTTATTTATTTATTTATATGCAACTTAAGGAAAATAAGTGCAGAAAGAACTTAAAATCCAAGGGTGAACGCTGGTCAGAAAGCCAAGATGGCATCATAATTTTGCATTCATATTTGTTAAAAATGTTTTGAGCTACAAAATTATTAATGGTGTTGGTTATCCCTACTCTCCTGCCATTAGTATCTGATAAACTAATCATCTGTGGAAAACAACAACTGAACTGTCCTAAAAACCACTTTGATATGTGGTCCGCCTCTTGTTAAATGAAGTAGTTGAGTCTAGCACGAATTCGAGACAGGACCTATCAACTATCAGTGCGCCAGTTACGAGAGAAAGGAAAAACAATTTGTTGACAAAGGAGAAGAAAGCCCTTTGAATAAAAAGTAAATATATGCCGAATTCTTTCATGTCATTTAAGAGCAATCGCACTCCTGTAAATAGCAGCAAACAGGACACATCTATTTTTGAATGAAATGGATAACAGGATACCCGAACCCTCTGCAGCCACTACCCTAGGCACACACGCCTCGACAGCAACACCTATCTAGAACAGCTACAGGGGCCTGGTACGCGCTAAGCACCCAGCTGTAACGGGAGAGGTACACAATGTGTGGGGTGGGGGGAGGGAACAGCGCTGTCCGTGACTCGTAGTGGTCGCGACTCCTTGCCACCCTGAAGACTCCACGGTACCTCAGCAAGATCAGAGAAAATGGCGATGACAGTGGCGGCGACGGCCAACCACGAAGGCAGGCGAAGACGACGAGGGTTCACAACGCCCCTCGAAGACGTACGTCGACGACGTTGCCTGGCGAGTCTGACGAACTGACGACTTAACGATTGAGGTTGAAATCAGTGGTTGAAATTTTAAGTTGAGGTTTAGGCATGTGTCAAAACATAGCAGCACAATTTAGCACAGTTTAGCACCCTTCTGGCCACGAACAAACACTCCCTCGTCGCCCACTTTGCCTACTGGTCAGCCCTTCCAATACCTCTCTTACAAGATACTCTACAAGACATTATCCACAAAGAAACACCAGACTCTGTGACAACAGAGATTTGTATTACGATAAGCGCGCACGCACGCACGCACGCACGCACACACACACACACACACATTCATAAATAAATAAAAAACTGACAATACGTGTGAAAATTTTTTTTTGACTCATCCGATGTTCGAGACGCTGTTTCTGTGAGCGTTTTTTAAAGTGTACCTAATTACTATACTATAATGGCCTAAGTGTTTTGTGAAATTACGTTGTCTGGTTTGGACAAAGTTCTGATTAACTGAATATAAGTGTTATAGTTTTTATGTGGAAATAGACTCGGATTATTCTGTTTGTCAGGGCACCGTGTTGACGTCTGTGTATCTCACGCCTGTACACAATGATTCGCCCTCCTGCTCATATACAGTAGTGTGGTAACACAGCTTTGTCTTTCAGACCTGAGGTAACGAGAACTTTCACACGCAATAGATATATCTGTGTTTAAAATGCCTAAACTATCTTAATTACACATATTTTCTGCTAAATAACGCGCTGTATAAATCTTCAACAATACATCAATGCGTCGTGCCTTGCTGCTCGACACGGGGACTGCCCCGAGTCGCGAAGTCGCTCACCAATAAAATTCAACTCTTTTGCAGGATGTAGGGCATAATGAATATTTTATTGGTTTGTCTCGCCCGCGTTTTGTGTATATTCAACGTGCTGTCATCGTATACCTTGTGGCACTTTAACTGGGAAGAGTGACTTTCGGAAGGAATAGTTCTGCGCTTGTGAAGTCGTGTTCAAACACCTACACAGCTACCACTAATAATAATCCAGCGGGATTAACGATTACGAGGAGCTATGAGCATATATTTGAAGTATTTTATTGAATACGTATTCCAGGACCTAAACTTTGATAGGATGTCAAGACACTGAAAACTTGAAATAACTGTATAACAATAGTAATTAAACGTGAGATTTATTGAGCAAGTGTTGTTTTGTACGTTAAAATATTAGTGGTCTAACTCTGGTACGATTTAAGTTATTTGCTTATTAGGTGGTTTGAAGAAGATATTAATATGGAATTAGTAATCTTGGGTTCCTCCACCACCCAGCCAATGATAATTTTCCCCTTCGCATTTGTTTTCAATATTGCGGAGGTGTGTGTTTGTGTCAAGCGTGGCTTGATCAAAGATGGAAGTTGATCATAATCTAGTCTTTTCATCATGCAGCTACCACAAATTACCTGGGTAGCCTTAGGGAACAGTCTTTGTTAAAAGAATGCGGAGTTGTCATGAGGAAATCGGTGGTGAAACCCATTTGTCAGTGACGAAGGAGCAGTGCCATTCCGTTGTAATGAAAAAAACGCAAGAACAACAAGATATTTCTCAGATAAGGGAATATTCCTATTGAACAGCAAAATAACAAACGCATAACGATAAAAGCTTAGTAGATACATGCAAGTTAGATTAATTCATTGATTTAACCATCAGTGCATCTACATATATATCAACCAGTCTTAATTTTTGATGACACTTTATTAAACTTTATTATGTAGTACGTGCTATATTAAACTAGTAGTGATCTAATGTTCTTAAAGTTGTGGTTACGGTTGTAGGATCTGCGAATTAATAACACACACAAGTGTTAAGACGTTCTGGAAAAATCTTAGACAATAATATCTGAGTGACGTGAACACAATGGTGAACTCACGTCACCATATAACTATTGACATGTTGTAGTTACGCACAAAAACAATAACAAATAAGCTTTATTTAGGTCAACATATCCACATCAAGGGTGAAAGAATCTAATAGAAATACATAAACACGATAGTTTTAGGTACACTCACAACATCTCCATATATTTATACATATAGACAGTCAAGGACACAGGCACAGAGACAAAGACGCACAGAAATCCACTTTTATATCCATGCATCTTGGTGGGAGATGACGAATTTGGGCTTCCCGCTATTGTTGATGATGTAGGAACTATGGAAAAAAAATATGAGAATAAGAGGTTTAATGGATATTCCACTAAATGGAGAAAACGCAAAACGCCACAGTAAAAGGTGAGAAAAATATATATATAAAGGCTTTTGTCTCTAAAATGCGGAAACGTTTACGACTAGCAGGAAAAAATCTTATATATATATATATAAATCTTACAAGACATAAAGAGACACAAAGACACAGAAATGCACTCTTATATCCATACGTAAGGACAGAACGTGACTCACTTGTGCTTGCGATCGTGGTTGCTGATGCCGCATCTACAGAAACAAGAAAATATAAAAATGTAAAGTTCAATGGATATTCTACTGAATGGATAAACCATAAAACGCCTTTCTGACTTTCCGTAAAATGGGTCAGTGGCCAGATGCGGGGCCAAAAACCCAACATTATTGCTTCAAACACTTAAAATACCGTGAATCAATATACATGCACATATAACACTGTGTACGTATCAAACATTCAAGGACACAGAGAAAGACACACAAAGATGTACAAAAATACACTTTTATATCCATACATCTCGATGGAAAGTGACTCACTTAAAGTGGTTGCTGAAGTCAGAGCGAGAGCAAGAGGTTAATATAAAATGAAATGCTTAATGGATATCCTACAGAATGCAGAAAAAGGAAAGCATAATATTATTTTCCTTTAAAAAAAACCAACCCTCTTAGCATAAACACCTAATAATACATAAAGTGGTCACAATACAATATATATACATATATATATATTGTAATCAAATAGTTTACCGGTAGTTTAGGGGGCTACTATTATCCTAAAGACACTTTAATTACTTAAAGTTCTAGAAGATGTAATTGTGAGATTAGGTACTTTAAATTAACAACAGAAGGATGTAGATATTAACATCGACACAAAATACAATAAGAAGGATAGTTTTCACTTAGTCACACTGGTACAAATATTGATCTGATCATCTCGACACTTACATGTAGGATTTGCTGCTGTGGTTGTTAGTGTTGTACCTAGGGAAAAAATCAAACTCTACAAAAAGAAATCCTACAAATTACGCACATATAAATGCATAAAAAACAAATCCCGTAACACGTAATATATTAATATATTTACGCTGTAGAAATAATTAAAAGAAAGAGTTCGTGCATATATGTGCACATATGACAGTCAGTCATATACGTATCAAACATTTAAGGACGCACTAACAGAAAGACACAATATGGGCATACAAATAACCTCAGATGCAGACAATAACGTTGACACTAAATAAAATACAAAGGATATTTTTGACTCATCACTATTGGTAAAAATATTAATCTGATAATCTCGACGCTTACCTGCTGGACTTGCTGTTGTGGTTGTTGGTGTCAGATCTAGGGAAAAAAATAACATCAAAATGAGAAATCCTACGAGTTACGCCCATATTAAATCATAAGCAAACAAATCCCGTAACATATATGCACTGACATCGCTACTTACCAAAGTTATACAACGTGTAATAAATCACATAGTTTAACTATATTTGATATATCTAGACAAATGTAACAAGCAGACAAAAAATGTAATACACTTCTTATTAAAAGGGACTTACCCGATGTCCTTACTGTAGCTGCTGTTGTTAGACCTTGAGAGAACGCGACAAAGAACAATGAACAGTTTAATGCAGTGGAAAAAATCTACATATTATAGCTTCCAGATCTGTAAAAGCACAGCCCACAAAGTGTTTAGTTTGTAAATGTATCGATATATATGTGACAGTCACTCGCACGTGTATTAAAAATTGAAGGACACATCAACAGTAAGAGACACAAAGATGTACGGAAATACACCTTTATATCTAAAAGTCTCAATAGAAAGTGACTGACCTGTTGTGCTTGCAGTTGTGGCTGCTGATGTTTGAACTATAGGAACAAGTAAATAACAGAATGAAATGTTGAATTGATATTGTAGTGAATGCAATAAAAGGTGAACACCATACTGACAACGCTAAAAAATTATCAAACCTGCGTAGCAAAAGCAGTTGATACGATATAAAGTGGTCAGAAAAAAGGGCAAAAACAACTATTGTAATAAAGTTATTTTACCTGGATATTGAGGGATACTATCATTGTAAATACTTTTTAATTTCATTAAGTTTTAGAAGCCGTAAGTGTGAGAGCAGGGTCTGACAATTAAGAACAGAAGAATGTATACACTAACATCGACACTAAATACAATAAAATATATTTTTGACTCAGAATCATTGTTAAACATTATTGATCTGGGATTTTAACACTTACCTGGTGTACTTAATGTTGTGGATGTTGGTGTCGGACCTAGAAAAAATATCAAAATCAAAATAAGAAATCCAACGAATTATGCACATATCAATGCATTGACAAACAAAACCCATAACAAGTAAT
Source organism: Marisa cornuarietis (assembly GCA_004794655.1). Taxonomy (NCBI): domain Eukaryota; kingdom Metazoa; phylum Mollusca; class Gastropoda; order Architaenioglossa; family Ampullariidae; genus Marisa; species Marisa cornuarietis. Next base: position 7,138,353 of record SMMW01000636.1, read on the forward strand.
ATTTTAATATACTTCGCTGTCGACGCTAGTTATAAATAAGTATATACCGTGCAAAAATAATCTAGTATATATATATAAACATAGACAAATGTTAGAAGCGGGCAAATATATGCATTACTCTTTTTAATAAAGGGTACCTAGAAAAACTGCACATTATTGCTCTAAACACTAAAAAAATTAGAAGGAAAAAGCACCATTAAGCTACTACAACAACATCGATATATTTACATATGGCAGTCACTTATATATGTAAAAAACAAATAAGGACAAAAATAGACATAAAGATGTGCAAAAACATACTTTTATATCCATACATCTTAAATGAAAATGACTTACCAATTGTGCTTGCGGTGGTAGTTGCTGATGTCGGAACTATACAAACAGGTAAATATAAGGATGAAATGTTTAATGGATATTTGACTGAATGCAGAAAAAGGGAAGCCACTTATTGACTTCAAGGAGAAAAAATTGCCTAACCTTAATAGTACAATCATGTAATAATGTATATAGTGGTAACAATATAGGTTTAAAACAAAAAATTACAATAAAGTTGTTTTAACTGTAGCTTAAGGGATACTGTCATCGTTTAGGGATTTTACTCACTGAAAGTTCTAGAAACTGTAATTGTGAGGCAGTGCCTCAAAATTAACACCAGAAGGATATAGAACACTAACGTCAACACTAAATACAATAAAAAAATGGTCACCCGGTCGATTCGACTAGGGTCAGTTCGACTAACGGTCCTTTCGACTAGGTTCGTTTCGACTAGGGTCAGTTTGACTATGATCGGTTCGACTAAGTCGTTTCGTCTAACGGTCGAGACATCTATAGGACGCATGAAATGGAAAAAAAATTGAAGTGATTTGAATGTTAATAAACGATTTAAATCTATCATTTAAATAGTGCTAATTGTCACACAGACTCAAGAAACACTCAAAAGCCTGATGCCAGCGACGCATCCAACCGTCCCTAAGTTTAAAAATAGACGTGCACACGTGGGAACAGTAAAAAAAACACGCGTTTATTAAAGATGGAAAAAAATTGTAAGAGAGAAGAAAGGACGAACACTGCCAAAAATAATGTCAAGATAGCACGTACAAATAAACGTCCCTGCAGAATGAATAAATTAATGGAAACCCGCGCAGCGCCGTACACGGGGCAACCACACTTAAAGGCGGGTACAACATAAGACAACCCCCCTCCCCGATGCACCTTATAACGAAAGTTGAAGTGAGAGTTGCGAGGAGGCAGGCTGTCTATCAAGCGGCCCGCGTCTTATAGCATTTCATGCGTCCTATAGACGACTCGACCGTTAGACGAAACGACTTAGTCGAACCGACCCTAGTAGAACTGACCTAGTCGAAACGACCGTTAGTCGAAGTGACCCTAGTCGAATCGACCTTAGTCGAAACGACCGGTTACCTAAAAATTATATTTATGACTCAGCCCCAATGTAAGAAATATAGATTAGATAATCTTATCACCAACCTGTTGGACTAGCTGTTGGGGTCGGAACTAGGAAAAATATAAATCAAAATAAAAAATCTTACGAATTACGCATATGTCAATGTATCAGCAAACAAATCCCTTAATAAGTGATTTATATATACTGTCCTCACTAATTACCAAATTCATACGACGTGTAAAAAACCATATCTTTGTTGTATGTGATATTTCTAGACAAATATAATGAGCATGCAAAACGATGCAATACACTTCTTAATAAAGGGGACTTACCTGATGTTTCTGTTGTAGATGCTGTTGTTGGGCCTTGAGAAAACGAGACAAAGAACAACGAAAAGTTTAACGCAGCAGAAAAAAGGAGCACACAAGAACGTTTAATTTTACAATATGTGTCGAACATTGAAGGACACAAAATCAAAAAGACACAAAGAAGTACAGAAATATACTTTTATATCTAAAATTCTCTATAGAAGGTGACTGACCTGTTGTGCTTGCGGTTGTGGCTGCTGCTGATGGAACTATAGGAACAAGTAAATAAAAGAATTAAATGTTGAATTGATATAATTGAATACAGGCCTAAACAAGTATTATAATAAAGTTGTTGTTACCTGTCGTTTATGCTATACTATCATCCTTTAGTCACCTTACTCACTTAAAGTTGTTCAAACAGTAATTGTGAGAAAAGGGCCTCAAAACTAACAACAGCATTTATAGGAAGTGTAGAAAAAATCATATATTTTCAGAAAAGCGGGTTTAAAGGTATTCGGCGGTTCCACTAGGTTTTTCTTTAGCAATCGGTACTTCGAAATGTTCAGCTGTAAAAAATTTGATAAAACACAGCGGACCCGTTTTGGGCAGCCTCCCACCCCCTCAGTTGGGCCCATGTGGTTCCAGCATTCTCTGCCTAACTCTCTGCTGATCTTCTCCAAGTCTGTTTTGGCCTCCAAACTCTCCTCTTCCCCTCAGGGTTTCAGTCAAGTGCCTGCCTGCAATGGTGTCAGCTGGTTTGCACAGGGTGTGTCCTATCCAGCCCCACTTGCGCGCTTTTTGATGTCTTGACTAGTTGCATTCTGGTTAGTTTTTTTTCACAGGCTGCTATTGGAGATTTTTTCAGGCCATCTTATTCCCCGAATATGGCGAAGGCATCGGTTGGTAAAGGTCTGAAGCTTTTTGTTGATGGTGCTTCTCACTCTCCAGGTTTTGAAACCATAGAGTAGGATTGCCTTCATATTGGTGTTGAAGATGTAGGTTTTACTGCGGAGGGATGATACTCGGGAGTTCCAGATGGGGTGTAGAAGCATTCCTGGCCTTGTTTATGGGAGATGTGAATTGGTTTGTTTCTAGGATATTCTCTCCTTGAAGATGGATTAGAAGCTCCTTGTTGATTTTCATCACTTTGGTCTTCATTCTGTTGATCTTTAAGCCGAACTTCTCTGCTTCCTCTGATAACTTACCCCATTTGTTTTGTGCATTCTGCTGCCGATGAGATAGAACATTAATCTCATCTGCAAAGTCCCGACCCTCTAGCTGTTTGGTGAAGGTCCACTAGATACCGGTGTTGTTGTCTTGGGTTGTCTTGCGCATAATCCAGTCTATGACCATCAAAAAGATTGTCGGCGATAATATGCAACCCTGTCTTACGCCAGTCTTGTTAGTGAGTTTTCCGTCATAGATAACTTGGCAGGATAAGTCTTCATACAATCCCTGGATAATATTTATGAATTTAAGCGGAATACCATAGTGGTTCATCAGCCTCCAGATGACGTCCCTGTCTACACTGTCGAAGGCCCTCTCAAAATCCACAAAGGTTATTTAAAGGAAGGTTTGCCATTCGATATACTGTTCTATGATAAAACGGAGGGTCGCAATGTGGTCAGTGCATGACTTATCCTGGCAAAACCCTGCTTGTTCTGGTCTCAATCGCTTGTCTAGTGCCTTCTTCAGTCTCTCTAGTATTATCATTGTCAGGACTTTGCTGGGGATGGACATCACCATGATCCCACGCCAGCTGTTGCACTGGGAGAGGTCCCCTTTCTTTGTTAACTTGACCAGGTGGCCTAATTACCGGTCTGTTGAGACTAGCTCTTGTTCCCAGATCTTGTGTAGGAGGGGCTGTAAAGTTGTTGCTGTTGTTTCTGTGTCTGTCTTTAGTGCTTCTGGGGGTATGCCGTCCGGGTCTGCTGCCTTGCCATTTTTCATGCTTTTGATAGCTTTGATGATTTCTGTCTTTTTGGGAGGGCTGGTGTTGACGTGAAGTTGTGCAGTTGCTGGTGGTATGTCAGATAAGGTGTAACGTACAGGGGGGTTCAGCGGTAAGGAGGTATAATGCGTTTTAAGTTCTATACACAAAGTGTGCTGTGGGTTTTGACACTGCCAAGCAGAGATAACACGAATTTGGGAGTCTCAGGTTAGCTAGAATTTCACGTGCAGTCCTGTCAGAACTCCAGGTGGACAGAGGTGGGTATTTAGGCCCGACCGTAACCAGCCAGAGGGCTGCCGACCATCAAGCGGGACGGACGGAGCTTAGGAGAGTTGTGTAGGCCCGCCCGTAAACAGAATGCTGCCTTCCATCCTCATTGGAACAGGTCTGTCGTTGTTTGAGCTAGCAGTCGACACTTCGACTGTCAACTTGAGGCGCTAGTGTGAGCGCCAAGTTTCACCGCTGCTGTGACTGTGGATGTCACATTGGAAGCTGGTATTAAACCCAAGGGCTATTGTTGTGTTACCAGTACTGTTGAAGTAGAAATTGCTGGAATGGCTAGTGCTGGACCTGAAGACAGGTGCCAAGGAAAAAAAACCCCTCTATTCTGGAAGCGCAGAGGAAATGCTCTGCCACGTACTCCGTGAATACGCCTAGCTCAAGGAGGGCTGTGGGAAACTTTAGGTTTGGGACAGCTGGAGCAGGTAGAAGCTGGGGGCTCTTGGAAGGCCTTGGGAAACTACGTCGTTTGGGACAGCTAGAGCAGGCACGAGCAGAGGAATACGCCGAGAGATGGTGTATGGATGGCAAGGGGGGCCAACAAGACTAGTGATGAGAATACCGCCATTTTTCCAGCCAGAGGAAAAGGTCCGCGTGTCTCCAAGGTGAGAGGGACCGATACAGTGAGGCGGAACGAGCGACTAGTGCGATGTGACATTCGGCAGCGGATTTCCTCGTCGTTCTGACGACTGTGACGCGAGGCTTCATTAGGACTTAACACCGTTGCCAACAACGACATAAAGTAGGATCTTAACAAGTTAACAGAAGGTAGAGAGGAAGACTGATAGTGGTTTAAACATCCTTTTAAAATGGTTAAAAAAGTGGCGCTAGGGCATAGTAGTGTTCTGTTCTTTTTTCACTCTGTGTATTTATACCACTGTTATTTTACTTGATATTGATGTGCTAGGTGCACAGAGTTGAGAACATTTAAAGTGGAGCTTGGTTCTCCTTGAAACTTAATTGAGTAAAGCATTTCTTGTATGTTGGATATGACCCTTATGTGAAGCTTTAAACTGTGTAAATTCTTATTTGTGCTGCTTTTGTGATGCGACATTATTTTTTCTTGTTAATTAAGTATTGTCGGACTGGTGATATAGATTGATAACTGCTTAACTATTGGAAAGTACGATTATTGATATATAACTGTACTTTTAGAACTTTGATGTGAATTCTTAGCTTGTTTTGTTGCTGTCTTTGAGGTTTAATAAATACTCGTCTCTTGGAGGGACGCTCTACACCAAAGTGATCGCTTGTTGATAAATCTTGTTTAACGAATGCGCGTGTGTGAGGATGATCCGTGACATAAGGATGGTGGATGAGGGCGATTTAGCAGTCTTTTTGTCCTGCATCGTTTGTTATGGTCTTGCCGTCTTTGTCTTTCTCCGTCTTGTTTGGGCTTACGATCCTGCCTGACAGTTTGTTTTATTTCATATAATCGCTTCGTGTTTCCCTGTATCGCTGCTGTCTGTGCTTCATCTGTCAGTCTGTGGATGAAGCGTCTCTTGTCCTCCCTTACAGACTTCTTCACTTGGCGTTGGGCTTCTCAGTATTTCGCTCTGAGACCTTCTTTCTCTTGCTGGTCTTGACACTGGTTGAGCTTCTGTTTCAGTCCCTTTCTTGATTCAATCTTTGCCCAAGTCTCTGGAGTCATCCATTCCTTATGTTTTCTTTCCCTCTTCCGTAGAACATCTGTACAGGTTGTCTTCCAAATGATCTTGAGTTTTGACCAGTGTTCTTAAACTGATTCTTCTGTCAGTACTGAAAGGGTCTCATACTTATTCTTAATTTCACAGTTATAGATTTCCTTGTCTTCTTGTTCTTGAGGTACTGAGTATTGAACTTGTGGTGTGGTCTGCCTGCTCTATGGATGAAGGATTTCAGCTTGATCTTGAAGACTGCTATTAGGAGCTAGTGGTCTGATGCAACATTTGCTCCTCTTCTCACTCTGACATCTTGGAGACTCCTTCTCCACGTTCGATTAACCGTTATATGGTCGATCTGGTTTTCCGTCTGGACATCTTTGGAAGTTCTTGTTGTCTTGTATATATTTTTGTGTGGAAACACAGTGCCACCAATGGCGTAGTCATTGAAAGCGAAGAAGTCTGTGAAGAGCTCCCCGTTTTCGTTGCAGGTGCCGACACCATGTCTTCCCATGATGAGCTTCCTGTTGGTGTTGTCATTTCCTACTTTACCATTTAGGTCTCCCATAATGATCTTCAGATCTCTTCTTCGGTTGCGGTCAAGCAGAGACTGTAAGGAGCTATAGAATTTTTATTTTTTCTCTTCATCTGCTACATTTGTTGGTGCTAAGCAATGGATGATAGTGATCTTACTTCTTTTAGCATTGAGTCTTGCTGACATCGGCCGTGGTGAGACTGGTTCCCAGGCCATCAGCGCCTTTGTTGCCTCTGTTAACATCAGCAGGGCTACTCCCTGGGTATGTTCGTGGTCCAGGTCTTTGTGGCTTTTGAGTAAATAATGGTTTCTTCTGATGTTAGTCTGGTCTGGCCACTTCCATTTCATCTGGTTTCGCATAACGCAAGGACCGTGATGTTGTATTTTCTCATTTCACTTGCCACTTGAGCTGATTTGCCACTTACATAGAGCGTTCTGATGTTCCAGGTCCCTATCCAGGTTCTTGCCTTTGTCGTCAGAAGATGAGTTGGCGAATAAGCTTCCCCAAGGCTTTCACCAGCCTGCGTCATAAGGTCTTTTAAAGAAGAATCTTCCCGACCAGGCCCCTGTTGTGATACTGTTGCGGTTTCTGTAACAGCTTGTGTTTTACATGAATGGGTTGTTAGCCACATGAATGGGCTGGAGGGCCAGGGTGCAACTTTTTAGTCTGGGCTCTACCCTGACAGACTTGTTTGGCTCCGTCAGACCTGCCGGGAGCACAAGGCTCCTGCCGACATAGCTCTGTGGATCGACGAGGCACACAAGCCACCACACCACTACAAGGTAAGTTGCACCAAGGAATCAATTTTTTTTTTAAGTAAAACTGCACAAAATTAACCCATATCACCTTTCGAGGCCTGTACTACAAAACTGGTCTGTGCATTTCGTCGTGGGGGTCATAAATATTGTAATTACTTAGGTTTTACCTGTATATTGAAGAATGCTATTATCGTAAATCCATTTTACTTTCTTTAAATTTTAGAAGCTGCAATTGTGAGAGTAGGGCCCGAAAATTAACAGCAGCAGAAGAATGTATACACTAATATCGACACTAAATACATTAAAAAAGATATTTTTGACTCGGAACCATTGTTAAAAAGTAATAGGCTGATATCCTCGACACTTACCTGCTGGACTTGCTGTTGTAGTTGCTGGTGTCGGACCTACAAAAAAAAATCAAAACCTAAGAAATCCTACTAATTACGCACATATCAATGCACAAACAAACAAAATCCGTAACAAGTAATATTTCAACATATTTACGTTGTCGTCGCTAATTATGGAAAAGTATACAACGTTTAGAAATAATCTTGCATATAAGCATATACATAGACAAACATTACAAGTGGGAAAAACAAAAAGCATTACTCTTTTTAATAAAACTACACATTATTGCTTTAAACACTGAAAAATTAGAAGGCAAGAGCACGTTTAAGTTAATACAACAACATCGATATATTTACATATGGCAGTCACTTATATATGTAACAAACATATAAGGACAAAAAGAGACATAAAGATGTACAAAAATGTACCTTTATAACCATACTTCGTAAACGAAAATGACTTACCAATTGTGCTTGAGGTGGTGGCTGCTAATGTCGGAACTATACAAACAAGTAAATTTAAGAATAAAATGTTTAATGGATATTTGACTGAATGCCGAAAAAAGAAGCCACGTATTGACTTTAACGAGAAAAACATTACCTAAATTTCGTAGCTTAATCGTCTAATAATGTAAAGAGTGGTCACAATAAAGATTTAAAACAAATATCCTAATAAAGTTGTTTTTCCTGCAGTTTATGGGATACTGTCATCGCTTAGTGACTTTACCCACTGAAAGATCTAAATGCTTCAATTGTGAGGTAGTGCCACAAAATTAACACCAGAAGGATATACACACTAACATTAACACCAAATACAATAAAAGAAACATTGTTATGGCTTAGAACCATTGTAAGAAATAAAGATCAGATAATCTCATCACTAACCTGTTGGACTAGCTGTTGGGGTCGGAATAAGGGAAAAATATTAAAATCAAAATAAATAATCCTACGAATTACGCAAACAAATTCCTTAATAGGTGATTTATATATATATATATATATATGCTGTCGTCGCTAATTACAAAATTCATACGACGTGTAAAAACATATATTTTATTGTTTATGATATTTCTAGACAAATATAATGAGCACGCAAAACAGTGCAAAACAGTTCTTAATAAAGGGGACTTACCAGATGTTCCTGTTGTGACCTCAGTTGTTGGACTTTGAGAAAACGAGACAAAGAACAATGAAAAGTTTAATGCAGCAGAAAAAAGAGCACTCAAGAACGTTTAGTCTTAAAATGTATCGAAATACACGTGACAGTCAATGACAAACAATAAAGGAGAGAAAAACAAAAAAGGCAACAAAGATGTACAGAAATGAACTTTTGCATCTATAAATCTCTATAGAACATTGCTTTCCTGTTGTGCTTGCGAATGTGGTTGCTTATATTAAAACTATAGAAATGGGCATATAAAATAATTAAATGTTTAATGGATATCTTACTGAATGCATAAAAAGGAAGTACCATAATGATTTCAACAAAACTTACCTAACCAGCGTTGCATAAACACGTAAAAATATATTTAAACTGGTCACAATAAAGGTTTAAAACAAAGATTGTAATAGATTTGTTTTTACTTGTAGTTTATGGGATGCTATCATTGTTTAGTGACTTTACCCATTGAAAGTTTTAGAAGAAATAATTGTGAGGTACTGCCTTTAAATTAGCAACAGAGGGATGCAATTACTTATGTTGACACTAAATACAATAAAAATATCTATGACTCAGCACTATTCTAAAAGATATTGATCTGATAATCTCGTCACTTTTCTTTTGGACTCCTTTAAATTAACAACAGAAGAATGTATACACTAATGTCGAAACTAAAAACAATAAAAAATATATTTTTGACTCAGAAGCGATGTTACAAAATATTGATCTAGTAATTTCGACACTTACCTGTTGGACTTGATGTTGTGATTGCTGCCGTAGTACCTATGAGACAAAAATTAAAAATCAAGAAAAAGAAATCCAACAAAATACGCACATATCAATGCATTAAAAAACAAATCCCATAACAGGTAATATATTAACATGTGACCCTTCACGACGAAATGAGTCTTAAGTCGGAAATTTGAGATATGGCAATTTGCATATTTTGAAAAAGTACAGATTCTTACATTTCTTTTGATACCTGAGTTGTTCTTCTAGTCCTAAAATTGAGTTCGGCTATTCCACTATGTTTTTCCTTCGCATCGGGTTCTTGTAATTGTTTAATTCGTACCAAATTTTGCATTATGATAAAATACAAAAGCTACATCATTTCAAATAACAAAATATGCATAGTTATGAATAATTGAATTTTTTTGTGTGTTTACACTATTAGTAAAATAAACGGAAATGGAAGAAAGCTACTACTGTATTCTAATCAAAGTGCACGCTTAAAACAGCAGAAATTAAAACAAAAAACTCAAAAAATATATACTAATGTGGCAACAATGAGTAAAAAAATAAAAAGTAGAGAAAACTTTGCTTTGACATACCTTTAGACTTGGAGAACTGGCGGGCAACATAAAAGTAAATTCTAATCTAGAAGCACAACTTTCATGACAAATTGTGTATGTTCAAAATTACTGTTTTGTTAATTCACTTAGCAAGTAATAATCATTTTCTTCTTTATTCTGCAAAAGCACAAAATGTTCCACGATTCATGTATTAGGGCAATTTAAATCTTTTACATAATTCCGGACACACTGCCTGATGTTCTGAAACAGGTGCAGTTTCCGTTAGTGTGACAGCCCACAAGATGGAATTTCAGAAGACATTGAATCCAGCATGTTTGCTTTAATCTGAATCGTCATCTCAAACTGCTGCTCTGCCTCTGTTAAGGTGGTCTGGTAGAAAAAACCCGGGCTGTGCAGCACTAAATTTGAAATGCCCAATGGGTTTGATCCCCTTAAGTTCCCTGAAGGTTGGTGTCAAGAAAGCCTGCCAAATATAGGTGGGCAAAACAACTCTTCCGTCTTCATGGCCAACAAGCTGGGGGATGTTCACTCGTGTAGTCGGTGTACTCAGTTCCACTATCCGGGCGATGTCTGTGAGGCAACTCAGATCATCCTGCCTCCTGAATCACCTCTTTAACAGACCAAAGCACTAGTCTGGAGAGAATTTTGTGGCATGAAGTTTACAGTGACTTCTGTGTGCAGCCCTGTCAGTACTCGCCAGCATAGGTACCACAAAAGATATTTGTTCTTATTCTAGCAAGCACAATTGTCACAGTGCAAGTCCAGTTTCATTTCCCCTAATCCATAGTGTCTGAAGAAGTGGTTCAGGTAACTGATAACTGATTTCATCACTGCCTTTAGAGGAGCTGACAGCTTCATCGATCAAATAATTAACTTTGTGCGGGATGGCCTTACAGCAAACACCAAAATTTCACATTTTCTTGGTGTTAAAAAGTATATAGGTCCTGGTTGGGCAGAAATACTGGGGTAGTGCACTTACTGGGCAAAATCAAATGAGTAGTGCATTCTGAAATTCCCACTGTTGGTTTGACTGGCTTGTAGATGGTGAAGATGATGTTTCTGCGCAACAGTCTTGCACTTGTCGACCATGTCTCTGTAGTCCTTCGATCTACTTGCACCTGGATGAGATGCTTCTCTACAAACTTTTGTATTGTTTAATTGACATTTCCAACAGAGGTCAGTCATTGGCTTGGAAACTACAACGAAAGGGCACAGATATTGCCACAGTTGGAAAAACGTTGTTGGATCTACAACACGAAACTCTAAATGCTCAGCAAACCCCTTGTAGATGACGTATATGCCACTCTTGGGGACAGCTGAAGGCAGTAAACGGATGTCCTCTCTTTTGAAACCAGGTACTCTACCAGGAAGACTGACGGCCTAGTCTTCTGCATAGTTGTGAATAAAGTCAACCACAGCCTGTATGTCCTCCATGCTTAGACTTCTGGTATTGTTCTTCTTGCCACCTCTCTTCTGCAGTCTTGGTGCCAGCCCCTCAGCCTGGTAGTACTTACTAAGAGCTGTCAGCGGGTTCTGGCTAAGCCTGAGAAAAGGAAAAAGATATAAGAACAGTCACGATGATGTAGCACAGTGAGCTCACTCATTCACTTTTCTTTTTTGAATAAAAAAACCCTGAATTGAAACAAATATGCCCAAGAAGGAAAAGGAACGCATCCTTGCAGACAGCACGGGGCACCAACAAATAAGTTGATCGCGCTCTCTGTCTCTCTTTTGGCTCCTCCTGTCTGGATTTCTAAATATTGGGTCTCCTCCTCATACAAGAACTAAGGATCCCCATGATCAACATATCCATGCAATCAGAAACCCAAAGGAATGTTGTGTTATCAGTGGTGAACAGCAGCCGACATTATGTGAATTGTGTGCCATCATTTATTTGCTATTTTCATCTACATTGGCCCAGCCATCTAGAAGTAAAAAATTAAGTATAAGTATATATAGTTACCTACCCATGCAAATTAACTATGTTTAAGGAAAAGGATGAAAAACAATTCCGCATTAAATATAAAAAATTAAAAGTGAAACAACACTTACTACTGTCTCTATCCATCACAGAGAGCTGCAATGAAACAATTTCTTCAGGGGAGAATTGTGTGATGCAGCCCCATCTTGGATCTCCTTCCAATACACTACTGGTTGTTTTGAACTGCATACAACCTTGGCCGTTTGCTTTGCAGGAACGGTGTTGTGCTGTGTGCAGCATAGCTGGTACACTGTTATCTATATCAGTTTCCATAATATGTTCCCCTTCTCCGCTCAAAAGGTGAACCTGAACAAGTGGTGCATCAGATTCTTCGTCAGTGTCTTCATCTAAAATCATCTACCCCACCGACTCAGATTCGTCGTCGCTCGTTGAATGAAGTCTTTCCCAAAATATTCGGTAATTAATCTTCCGAGTTCTAGTTGTTGGGAATGTAGAAGAGTTGCAGATTGATCCGAATTTAGTAAAGCTAATAATGATTTGTCACTGAGACAAGTTTTTGCCATTCCTTCTCTTAATGCAACACTTCGAAAATTCGCTCAAAACCTGGCGGAAGGAACGAGTTTCGTCCCCTTTAGCCAATCACTCGGCACCTTTTCTTTCGTTACCAAAACCAGTTCATTGTCCGATTCTCCCATTGGTTAGCGTCTAGATCAACGACCAGATATATTTACTCCTAAATCTTTTAAGATATATCGTTTGATTGGTTAATGTTTGAGTCGGTCATTAAAAAATTGATAATACAGACTACTGGCTTTCTGGTAAGGTTTAACATGATGGGGCTCTGACAGGGAAATGGTACCGAAACAGCGTTTGAACTTTGTCATTTTTCTTAGGAAATCGGGACGGATCGCAAGGGGTTACCTCATTCAAAACGTATTTTAAGGCAATTTCTAACCTTTATTTGAACATAGCAGTGTATTTTCCTGTTAGTTTAATAACTAAGGAATTCATTTTTAAAAGAAAGTCAAACTTCACAAAATTGACCCCAGTCACCATTCGTAGCCTCTATCACAGAACGGCTCCGCACGACTTAAGACTCATTTCGTCGTGGAGGGTCACAAATAGTAAAATATAAAATAGATATCATAATCACAAACGCTGCACGCTTGTTATGTAGTCTATACAAAAATATATGAAGCTATTGATCAGTGTATACTTCTGGGTTTAGGTTAACGAGCAAAGATACATGTGTGTGAAAATCAACATCTCTATATCACACACCCACACCCACATCCACACCCGCACAAACATGCATAGGTATAAAAAAGAAACAGGCATATTACATGTCTAGTTATGCATATATACATAACACAGATTCACACAACACCAGCATGTAGCTCACTTCCATATCTATATAAATTAATGTCTGAGGAAACAGGCATCTACCAAGCCTAATTAGATTCCTACAGAACGAGGGCTACCAAAAACATATGTAGAGCTAATAGTATCAAGAAAAAGAGTTATCAATTGATCCATATATTGACCTATATATGTACTTACAGAAAGAATGGGCTTAAAGATATGCTATCAAAACGACTATAAACAAATGTTTGACATTCAAGGCTTTATAAAGAAAAAATCGTAATGATAGTATAAGAAATAGGATATTTACACTGATGACCCCTTATTTACCTGATAACTTTGTCATTGTCGCTGTGGATGAGAATGTCTGACCTAAGAAATAAAACAGTTATCGAAAGGTTTAAGGATGATCCCAAAACGAATGCTAGAAAAGTATTGTCATTGAGTTACAATCTGTTACAGTGTATTTTATTACTTCCTATCTTCAGTCTAACGTGTACTGCAGAACCCCCCCCCCCCCACACACACACCGACTCTGTCGTAGCTATCTAACCTGGAAGGAATATGAATGAAGTTGCCATTAACAACTCAGCACCTTTCTAAGCTTAAATCGGATTAAGTGTGAAGTTATACCGACAAAAATAATTAGGAAACCACGAGAAAAGCCAGACTGAAGAGGTGGCAATCATCTACGGGCCCTTAATTTCACTGTTCCTGACAGTAGGTTATGAACTTTTTTACCTCTTTATATTTCAAGAAAATGTAGGAAATGACGAAGTTAAATACAGCATGACAGATCTTTTGACCCTCAGTACAGTTAAAAAGCAGTAACTTTTATGTAAAATAATGGGGATGCCTTACAAGCGTGACCTTATAACAGGCGGTGAACAGCAATAAAGAATATGTGATATTGGTGTGCTCCCAAAATATGTATCTATTAGTATTGTTAAATATACAAATAATAAATGATGTATACATGCATAAATGCTAAACGTGTTTTCATTGTATTTTTTAACTTCCGCTGCAATGGTGACAAAAATGCACGTGCCCATATTTACAGTCCCCAACAATAGGTTATGAACTTTTGTACTGCTTTATAATTTCAGGAAAATGTAGACTATGACGAATTTAAGTACAGCGTGACAAATATTTTGACCATCAGTAGAGTTAGACAGCAATAACTCTAACTGGTGATCAAGTAACTCACCTGATAAGGAAGTTGTGGCAGATATCAAAGCTAAAGATAAAAATTAGAAAAGTATAAGGACAGGAAAATGCGAGTAATACATACAATTTTCTGCGTTGCACACACACAGGCATGAACGCGCACACACATACATAAATATATAAGTGCAGAAGTAAACAGGCATATTAATTAAAAGAATATATATTACAGGTCATAAAGAACATGTACATAACTACTCCTATATATATATATATATGTGTGTGTGTGTGTGTGTGTGTGTGTGTGTGTGTGTGTGTGTGTGTGTGTGTGTGTGTGTAAAACAAGTGTCTAAGAAGACAGGGATATACCGAGCTTCTTTATATTTCTTTAGAACAAGCGATGCAAAAGCATGTGCTTGAAGACAATACCTTTCCAGAAAAAGTGATCCATGTAGATCCACGTATGTACTTGCAGAAAATTTGCTCAAAAAATACTTGAAAATGATTTGTAGATTACAAAAAAATGTTTGACATTAAATATTTTAGAGAATAAAATATTGTTGACTGTACAAGAAGAATGACATTACAGTGATGTCTCCTTGATTACCTGATAAATTTGTCATCGTCGCTGCTGATGCGAGTGTCTGATCTAAAAAAAAACAGTTATGGACAGGTTTAGTGATGGTCCTAAAGAATGAAAAAGATTATGCCATATTTCGTAAAGAATACTAATGAAAATAGATAAGTATATTTTTCAAATTAAACATATGCTAAATATCCAAAAATGCGCTCACTTGAATTCGTTAGTGTGGTTGTGGAAGAATGAAACAATTAATATTTTTTAATAAACAAAGCAGGAGAAACCGATGTTTGTTTAACTATTTTACATCAGCAAAATTAAAATGAACTTGAGAACGTAAACCCAAAGGGAAATAACCGGACAATACCAGTATACTAAAGAGAGAGGACTACGAAAAACTTACTGTACTTGATTGTAGAGGCTGTAGCTGCCTCAGTAGTCGTGACTTGAAAACAAAACACAGAAGGTAACACTCTTATAGCTTCATGCTCGTAACGTCTGTCACCGTCAAAAACAGGCGTATACCAAGCCTAATCATAATTCAAATATATATTTTTACTATATATTTCTGATGCTCATATAAAATGTATGATATTTAAATGATATTTATATTTTTACCAGAAGACCTTGTCATTGTCGTTGCAGATGAAAATGTCTGACCTAAGAAATAAAACTATTATCGATGGGTTTAAAGATGATCTCAATAAATGTAAAATATGTATTGTCATTGAGTTACAACTTTTTTTTATTCCTGCCATACGTTCTTTCTAACGTATACTGAAAAAGCCCACACACCCTTCTGTCATAGCTTTTTTATAAGGTTTACTTGTACAGCATCCCCATTACTTTACAAGCCTGTCCTCTACATGTTTTCGTGCCCCGCATGCACTTTTCACGCAAGCACACACTCACACGGACAGACACATAGCAAAAAGCGTCAACCCACATTGTACAAATGCATCTGATACAGATGCTCTCTCTCTCTCTAACACACACACACACACACACACACGCACACACATACACTATGGACTATACTGCCAGGAATTATTCTTTTGTCAACGCGTCAGAGGCGAGGATAGGGGTAAAGACTAAGATATTAGTGATGACTGTAATTTTGAGATCAAAGTGCCGGCATTAAAGTATAGACAGGAATTACTATAACTCAGAGGTCAATTAAAAGTACTGACCAGATGTAGCAGCAGACTGCGGAAGATTGACCTCGTAGGTCAGATTGAAGCCTGAATTACCACCAGCAAATGTGTCAGTGAAAAGCCAGATGATCAGGAACTGCCCAGAGCTGAAGTAGGTGTCTGGCGCTTCTGTGGTGTTGATAATGTCGGCCAATACGCTGATTCTACTCGGGAAACCTGCGGCGGACATATTTTATAGCAAATATTAAACACAGCTTTTGAAAAGATTCAGCTCAATTATCGGTAAACTCTTCACAAGTTGAAAGAGACAAGTATCTAATTTAGTCACACCCGAAGAACACTGTAAATCCCAAGCATCAGTAACAGTTTTGTAAATTATATGATTTAAGGTAGATATTATCTCTATCTATACTGGAAACATAAACGTGATTCTAGTATGATGAAATATAGAAAAAAAAACAAAATCCTTCGATAATGTCATAATCTGAATATAAAATGTCTACCGTCAATAATCCTGAGGGAGTCTCCGTCTCTCCCGATATCAGCGTACCAGACAGTTACTTTGATACCAGCACCGTTAGGTGCGAGGATTAGCCAGATACAGTTGAGGTTACTGTAGATGATTACCAATAATGTCGTTATATAATAATAATAATAATAATAATAATAATAATAATAATAATAATAATAATAATAATAATAATAATAATTTCTTCTAGAGCAACTTTCTCCATTACTTTAACCAAGGAACACATTTATATGATATGCACTGGCAGCATACAGTAGAATGGAGGAAAGGTATAAGGACAATTGTTTATCTTCATTTTAGTCTGACCATGAGCACTTAAGCATCGATACTCGCTTCATATGAGGCCACTTACCAATGACATGAATGTGTTTAGACTTCTATGGGAGTAGTTTTAGAATCGCTTAAAAATAGCCGATTTTTGTAGAAAGCTCATCAGGTTAGTTTTAACATAACTTAGAAATAACCAGATTCACAATGGGCACCAAAAACACAACAAACTAAAAATTGTGGAGAGCCGCCTCCCTTAAGCCTGCTAGACAAAGGGATGCCACTCCAATTCCAAGTTACAATATAAATAATCCATTTTTATTGCTGTTATTACAATGTAGTTGAATCTAGAAACTGCCATTTCAGGAACTCATCTACGTTATCAAAATCATGACTGTGATTCTTAATCTAAACCAGAACTGAGCAGATTACATTTTATGCATCTATCATACCAACTATTTTAAAATATAGAAAATATCAGAAATAAACAAATTGCGTACAACGATGTTGAAGCACACACCTTAATCATCAATCAATAATGAATTTCCAAAACAAATGACAACGTCATGAGATATCTCTAGGGGGTAGGTAACAATCGGCCCACTTAGTGTCCAGAGCGGCTGTTGACGAGCCTGAGGCCCTTTGGCGAGGAAGTAGGGGGCGTATGTTTGGTATGGGCGCGTAAGCGGCGCGTGAAACAGACGCTCTAAGTGATTTTGGCGGCCTTGGACGACTGGCCGGCTGGCCAGCGTCAACAAAGTCTGAAGAGAGGGAGAAAGATACCTCGAAGGCACGCACCTGTTGCCGCCAAACCACGTAATTAGACAGGGGGAGGGAGGCTTAGCCACCTGACCGTGACCACCTGTAGGCATGGCCAGTGGTCAGAGAGACAGATTCCTTCTTTCGTTGATGGCTGTAATTGTAGCTGATTGGATGATGAGTGAGTGACCAATAGCATCCCTCGATGTATGTATCTGTGAGAATGTAGAGAGATAAATAGAGAGACAAGAACACACTTCACTGGCTTTTCGGCAAAAACGTCGGAGTGGACGAAGCAACGGGTCAGTGGCCGAAGCGACCTCAGCTTTCTAACGCCAGCTATACTTCTGCCTCGGACCGAGTTTTAGCCACGAGGGCAAGACTCGGGAGGAAAGAAGTTGGGTTAGAGAACCTTGAGAGAAGGAGGCAAGTAATTGACGACGTACTGTCAAGACTGCCTGCTGTCGCCGTGGAAGGAAGGGCTACTCGACTGTGGGCTCGCTCTACCGGTGTGAGAGATAGACGTCCAACGTTAAGGCCGCTAGAAGTCGTCGGTTCTCAAGGACTGAGACCGTCTGTGGTAATGTTTGCTTGGCGGCTGTACGAGGCATTACAGTCGTCGAGGAACCCACGTGTGTACCCGGGGGAGGTACAAGCTCGAATCTGTGTCACCGGGAGAAGCAGTCGTCGCTCTCTGACGGGGTGACAGTTCGAGGGAGGAAGACGACGGACCATCAGACATTACTTCGAAGGGAAATCGTCAGTGTGTCGTGACAGTCAGCAGAAGTATTGGGCTCACAACAAACCAGCTGTAACAGAGCTAAGTTGGTGCACTTGCGAGTGTGTATGGTATTTGTAAAAGAGAGGCAACAGCACTGTAACATCAGAAGTACGCTTTAGCACGGTTAGTATTGGGAACCCCCTAGACGAGTCCATTTGATTGTGTTTTGTTTGAGATGATTTTGTAATTAATAATTTTTTTTTCTATTGCTACATTGAAATCACACGTCGTTGAGTATTGTGTTCGGGGAAGAGCAGGGGTGGGGGCTCGTGAGCCAAGTTGAGTAATTGAATGACCGACGTGTGATTATCATGTGTTTTCCCTGCAGCTTATGTTGACGTGGGCGGTATTCACGTTCTGGTTGAGAGACCAGGGATACTGTCACTGACCAACTTTAAAAAAATACAAAGCCAACCTTATATCAGACAAATCAGATTTCTAATTTTACACATTTAATAGCGTATTCTAAGTTTTTCCCCTGGTTGACGATTTGGCACGTTTTCACAAAGGGGCCAATCTTCCGATTTTTTTAATAAGCCAGTTACTAGTGTTTGTGTTCAAATGTGATCAGCACTCTACTTTATGGATCAGAATCATGGACGATGACCAAAAACATCGGTAACAGGCTTGACGTCTTCCAAAACAGATACCTCAGGCGCATAATTAACATCTTTTGGCCAAACACCATCAGTGTTATTATATTTTTTTCATATTTGTCAGAAATTATTTTTATCCTCTTTTATCTTCTCTCTTTGACGAATGCTCTTTCCTTGTTTAAGTTCATTTTAACGGCAGATATTTCCATTTGTTTTTGTATGAATGGTAAATTTCTATCATTACATTATAGGTTTTAATTTAATTGATAAACTTTGTTTTCATAGCGGCTATTTCTGGGGCCACAGAACATATTTAACACATTACATACCTCTTCATATTGTTAATTTTTTATTACTTGGTGTTATTTTCTTTAGGAAGTTTTCAATATTTCACAAACATGTCTATCTCTGGCAGTCATATATCCTCAAATGCTGTCACAGAGTCAAATACAAAGCAAGAAAGAAACAAAGAAAGAAAGAAACAAACAAACAAAAAACAAACAAACAAACAAACAGACTCTGCTGCCACTTTTACACCCGACATCATGTTCAGAACGCTGCTAAACGCATACAACACAACCTGCTGGAAGGATTTTACGTCTTTAACTTGAGTTAGTCTGTGGCTTTTATTGGAATCTTTCTCTTACAAGGTCTCTTTCAAGTTGGCGTCAGGTCTGTTTTTACTGGTGTACGAGACTATTATGTTACCCTTCTTCTGCTTTGCTTACTTCACCTGGCTATCTCACGCCATATTAATTACTCCATAAACTTACTTGGGATAATGAGAAGTAAAGTTTGGAGAAGTCAAATAGTACACTTCCCCGGCAGAGAGAACAATAGGGTAGTCAGCATCACACACTGCATAGAAAAGTCAAGACACTATGCGGTAATCGTTAAAATAGAATTCTTACTGAAAACTTTAATTAGAATAAACTAACATTTAAAAGTAAAAGTAAAAAAGTAAAAAAAAATCACGAAACGACAAGCAATTTTGAATCTTACGACCACTTGGGTAATAAACTGGAATATAGGATAAAGGGACTCAACGCTTAGGGTCTGTTTATTAAAAAAATGCTACCTAAAAAGTTAAGGTCTTAAAGTGTCATATAAAACAATGAGGCATAAAGTGAAACAAACGAACAAGCGAACTCTAATGCTTAGGCTATTGGATTATTTCAAGAGGCAAGTGGGTTAACAGGTAGAAAAGCTCTAAATTCGTGAATAGAGTTGAAACACTAGTAAATGCATTTCTTACATTCTGTCTTACAATTCAGTATAGAATACACTCCTTCAAGAAGCATCCACAGGAATTTAAAATGACCTAAATAAGAAGTGAATATTTTTATCATTTGTAGAGCTAAATAACAAAGCTAACTTAAAACTAGATGAGTATAAAACTGAATAATGAGTATGATTTGTCTTGCATGTTAGCGTATGCTCGTAAACAAAAATAAAATCGAGGTTTGACTCTTTGCTATGATGACAGAATGGGTAGTTACGATCCATAGCAAAAAGATTAACTACATGTTTCAGGGCATGTCATTTTATGGGGGAGACAAAGAGTGTAAATCTAGGCAGGGCGATGCAAACATCGCCAGTTAGAAAACTCAATATGTTTCTTTATGCGATCCTGGAAAGCCGTAGAAATTAATAGTCTCTAACTTGTCTAGTTTTTATTATTTTCAGGAATTTATTCAGCCTACCTTACATTTCCTCACATATACAAGTGGTTTCTTGAAACATTTCATGCACTTTAATGAAAATCCCTTTCTAGATGTACAAATCGTAATTCATTGACACCTGGCACACGTGCACTCAGAGTATCTTGAACCGAACTTAGTTGCTCTTTAACTGTTCATGTTGCTGTTCAAACATCGCAGCTTCGTGTTACTGTTAAAAATCAAGGCCGCCAAAAGTTGTGGAATTTTCTGAGCCCTGATCAGCACCTGCGCTTAGCTCTATATCCCCGGATTGTTATAATCGTTAAAAGAACACATTGTAAATCAAAACCGGGACAGAGAGTGGATGCTTACCGGATTGTCTGTCAAAAAAATTGTCTTTTTTCTTTTAGCTGCCTAGCGCGATGACTAGATTTTTCCGTTTTTAAATTTACCTATACTTTTCCTTTAATATCGAGGGAGCATTTGAAACGAGAGACCAACGCTGGTGTCAAGTACTGTGTCACTGACCGAGTTAACCAGTGCAAATAGTGAAGAGGAAGGTGGAAGGATCAGGTAGCTTCAGACCTCAAGCGGAACAGGTGACATACACTACAGAATAAAGTAGCTCGACTGAGTGGGGTCTTGACGCAAGTGACGAAAACATAAAACGACGCCGACAAGGTGTGTAGGCTGGTGACTACGAGACAGGTGCGCACACTACAAGGTAGGACTAATTACATGGAGACAGCTTTTTTTAATTGTCGAGTTATTAGAAAAGCGATGGCAATAGATTCAAAGGGACACATGTAAGGGAATGTAGAAGTGAAGAAGATGAGCGTCTTTTAAAACCATGAAGCTTGATCATACTTGCAATCCAGCTCTTAGGTTATGGATTTTAGTGAACTTGATATTACATGAATACTGTTATATGCTATGTATTATGCCGAATGTTGCAGCGAGACCCTCGACCCAGACATTGCTTACCTCTACAGCCTATGTAAGCTACAAGAATTCCACAAATAATAAATATTATGTAAGATTTTGAGGATGATTTCTCAAAATGTAGCTCTTGATAATGTTCAGAGCGTAACCCGACCATACATTTACTTAACGTAAACTGATACTTTAGCACCGTTATCTCTATATTTAGATAGTACCTTTGATCTGTTAAAATTAACAGAAACTATTTGTCTAGTCCGTTAAAATATATTTCCATGTACATATTAGTATTTAAAGTTTATGAGGTTGACCGTCATTTTTGTAAACATTAGTATAATAAACAATATTTCAAAGATCTGAAGAAATATTGTCCTTTCCATATCAAAATACAAGGCTACGACCATAAACCATTAACAGAGAGGGACCAAAAGGCATAACTAATTAACAACACATGACTTACTGTTGCGCTACCCGACCGCCTTTTACACAGTAAAACAAATGTGTATGTGAGATAGCATTGAATTACATCATGAAAAAGCCTGGAAAGGCCTTACTTCTTTTATCACGAATCTAGAGTTTATGTGATCCACAAATAAACACAAGATGTCAAAGAGAATAAAAAGTTTTTGTCAAGGACTATCAGTTTTACTGAAACTTATGGCAGAAAGGAAAATGTCGGTGCTACAAGTGTTTTGCCTCCTGTACAATAAGGTCAGCACAGTGTTAAAGATATTTTGACCATCAGTAATATTAGTCTCAAACAATATCAAGTAACTCACCTGATGTTGCTGCAGTTGTGGATGTAGGTGTCTGAGCTAGAATTAAAACAGCAAAAATATAAGGACAAGAGAATGTGACAAATACGTACAATTGTCTGTGTAAATTAAAAACTCTCGTTTATCAATGAAAACACACATAAACAATATGGATTCAAATTTTTTAATTTGCACGTTTATATTGAATTCTGGGACCTAAAGCTCGTAGGAGTCCTTCTTTGCATACAGAAATACTATTACATAAATATTTTAAGAGCACATCAATACATCTTTATTTTTAGTGCTATTTACCACGTATTATATTGCCACGCTTGTAAGGCATCCCTATTATAATATTGCTCTAACTTTAGGTATTTCAAATATATAAAATAAATAAAATTTGTGAAATAAATATTTCTCTTAAAAAGTCACCTGTGTGCTTATATGCTTATTGTTTAAACCGTACATGAGACAGGATTAGAAATACAACAGTGTTTGACACGTCACACCTCAAATAACATTTGTTATTGTCTAAGATATGTGTAACACTTATTTTGATATCCGGTATATATCTGATTCAAGCATGCATACTTCACGCAACAACACACTCATATGCACCTACAGACACACACAGACACATAAACATAATTAACTTACATTCAACAAACAAACACACACACACACACACACGACACACAAACAGACTATGCACCACACTGCCAGGAATTATACTTTTGTCAACATGTTTAGGCGAGGTGTAAGATGTTAATGGTTACTGTAACTTGAAGATCAAAGTACCGACTATAAATATAGATTTGGTTTACTGTAATTCCGATGTCAATGAAAAGTACTGACCAGATGTAGCAGCAGACTGAAGCAGAAAATCGACCTCGTAGGTCAGATTGAAGCCTGAATTACCACCAGCAGCGTTGTCAGTTAAAAACGTGATGAGCAAGAGCTGTCCAAAGCTGTAGTAGGTAACTGGCTCTTCTACCGTGTCGTTAATGGTCACTACGTGGTGTGGAGTCACGATATCTGTGGCGTACTTATTTTTTAAAGCAAATATGAAACATATCTCTTTAAAACGATTGTGTTGTATTGTCGGTATACTTTCACCACTTTAAAGAGACAAGTATCTAATTTACTTTCATCCGAACAACACCGTAAATCTAGGCATTCATCTACATAAACGAATAGATGTGATCAATCGATCCAACAAACAGTAACAATTATGCATAACATATATATATATATATATAATTTCAGGTCGATATTATCTTTATCTATACTGGAGATATAACAGTGATTCTAGTATGATGAGACATAGAAAAAGCAAATTCTTCGATAATGTCGTAATCTAAATATAAAATATCTACCGTCATATATCAGGAGGGAGTCGCCGTAATTCACGAGAGCGGCGTACCAAACAGTCACTTTGATAAGAGCACCGTTAGGAGCGATGATCAGCCGCTGGCAGTTGAGGTTACTGTTGAAGATTTAAAGAATGTCGTGAGAACAGTATAAATAATCCATTGCTTTATTGCTATTATTACAATCCATTTGAATCTTAGAGAGGAGCCTTTTCAGGAACTCACCTGTTATCAACAGCATTGCGTTGATTCTCAACCTAAACCAGAATTGAGCAGAATATATTTAGCACAACAACTGCTCTAAAGTTTAGAAAATATCAAAAATAAAATAAAAATTCCTTACAACAAAGTTGAAGTGCAAAAATTAATCGTAAAGCAATAATGAATGTCCAAAAGAAACGACTAAACACCCGCTCTTGTAAAACTGCCTAGCTTTTAAAAAAATATGAAGCCAGCCTTACTTTTGACAAATCTGATTTCTACTTTTAAATATTAAATAATGTATTCCTATATTTTTCCCGATTGACGACTGTCACAAAGGTACAAAACTTCTGTTTGTTTATCAGGGAGCTACAGGTGTTCGTGTACTACACAACATTAGCCCTCCAAAATATGCAAGCGATACGGGAAAACTGTAAGCGTGGACACCTTCGAATTCTTCCAAACAGCATAATGCTTGATAAGCAATGATTTTGTTTGGATTGTAGAACCAGATGTTTGGAAAATGCAAAGGTGCCTTTATTCTATGCAAATAAATCTACTGATTTTTATATTGCGGCAAGTTTTAAAAGAGAATAGAAACCATTAAGGCATAGCTGGTCAACAGATTCGCAGATAAAAAAAAAAGAAACAAGCTTAGGTAATAAGTTCATTTGGTCTCCTCTGCAGCTCTAGCTACCGTCTAGTTTTGGTGCTTGTCCTCTTGGCTTGTCTAGTTCTATACATTTGACCTTCACATTTTTGTAAAATCTTGAGAATCAACAATTACTTTGGAGTGTTTTTTAAAAGAACGATGTTAGACACTTTTTTAGGGGGGGGGGGGGCGGTAGATTTTCTTTCGTTTTTGTCTTCGGTCTTCTATGTTTGTTTTCTATTACTTCTCAGTCCTGCTCTTGATCTTCCCGTATGCTGTTTATTAAAAGCTCTGAGACCATCGTCCTTTAAAAGTGCGAATAGTTTCTATAAATCACCCGTTGTTATTATTATTTAACAGTTACGCAATTGGCTTCCAGTCTTCCGACTTGTACTTTGCCGTATAAAACGTATGCTATCCTCAGTCTGTCGTTGGAGAATTCATCCTGAAACTGCTTTCTCTGCCGTTTTTCATCCCCAAAGTTCTGCTCTGTCATTTGTGTCAAGAAGCCAAAACCAGTATCCTTCCATGTTACACCTGATTCACAGACTGCAGGAGTGAATAGCTAACAGGTAGAGCTTCTTACCATGTCAGCTACGTATTAAATTCTTTCTGTTCCTGAAATTTATCTTGACCTGACAACATTTATAAGGCGACACCAGTGTTCCTAGATTTCTTCAATGATTTCCGAAAATTATTATTTTCTTTCCTGGTTTATGCTTATACAATTTACATGGTGGGCTTATAGGTGCGGGGACAGTTTAGTTTTGTAAACCAAAACAGGCATCTTCAGCCCGTACTTCGGCTAATTTCTCCATTTTCTCTGAATATTTTACTCCCATTATTCTAGCCTTGCATCCGTTCACCGTTCTAAAGAACAGAACTTGTTTTCAGACAATTTTTTCAATTTGTTTTGAAAGCCCTATCGTAGTCCAGATATATACCATTCATGCGACTATTGTTTCACACCAGTAAGACGCTGTAGACAAAAATAAGTTACACACCATTCTTTTCTGTCTTTCTGACTGCCCAGCCTCACATCGTTCTGTTGTGATGGAGGAGGTAGTACTTAATAGACATAGTATGTCACGTCAATGACACGAATTCCCACCCTTTTGAGGCACACACTCTGAAAAACATTATTGTTGTGTATGTTTCAATGACTTTTCCCGGCATTTATTGTTTGACAGTAGTTTTTTAATGCTAGCTTTTCTTTTTTAGTGCATTTAAACAACAGGTATTTCCGGTTGTTTTTGGATGAATGGTAAATGTCTACCATTAAATATATGTTTTAATTTAATTCACGAACTTTGTTTTTATAGTGGCCATTTTGGGGGCGGTTACCCATGAATATTGTTTTTTTTTCTTACTTGGTGTTATTTTCTAGTGGAGTTCTTTAACAATTCACAAACGTGTCTATCTCTGGCTGCTGTAATCGAACCTCAAATGCTGGCATACACTAACAAACGCTTTCTTGCTCCATTGTACTTACTCCACTGGCTATTACCTGACATATTACTTACTACACTGGCTATCGCCTGCCATAATACTGACCACTGGTTATCAGCTGCCATTTTACTTACTCTACTGCCTATCAACTGCAATATTACTTATTTAACCGGCTATCATCTGCTATTTTACGAACTTAATTATTATTTACTATAGATGTCTTTATGGCAGTGCTCCAGCCTCACCCGCCAGACTCTCGTCAGGACATCCTGATGACTGGCTGATTCACTCTTTAGTGCCTTGAACTGTGTTCACTGGATTAGTGTGTTTTGCAAGTCTATTGAGCTTATCTAATGTAATATTCTACCAACTGTGATCTACCCCCTGTGGTCGGTATGTGCAGGGCACGCAAGATCGTGGCAGATGCTTCCGACCCGGTCAGTGGCCTGTTCTGTCTCATGCCCTCCGGCATGAAGTATAGACTTGGCCGGGCTCCAACATCCCGGTTGAGATTTAGTTTCTTTGTTGAAGCAATAGTTTTCCTTAACTCCGCCGTAATTCGCGTCAGGACCAATGTTATTTAAATGTGTCAATTTTGAGTCTGTGAGGGTCTTGTACAGTGCATGTGAGCGATTAAGCATTCAGTTGTGTCTGCTCGCATATATAGTTTGGTTGACTCTGCAATGTGTGGATCATATCTAGACTGTTGGCAATGGTTGTGTCTGATAGAAAGGGAGTGGGAAAGAAATGCAAGTGAGGAAAGGGGTAGTGTGTATCTATGTGCATTTGCATAGGATAGACCTTGTTATTCTTTCTGGTTTGTCTCTTCCATCATCAAGACATATTCCGAGTACAGTGTCACTTGGCCAATAAACAAACAATAAGGTAAGGTTTGCAACAATAATATTTCTCTGGTGTCGTAAAGGCGTTACTTTTAGCTTTAAGATTAGGGAGGGTATACATGTTTTTAATGCAAGTTATTATGCTCATGGTCTCTTAAAAATAAACTCACTTGGAATAATTAGATGGAAAGTTTGGAGACGTCAGGTAGTAGACTTCCCCGGGAGAGAGAGCAACTGAGTAGGCATTATCACACACTGTGTAGAAAAGTCAAAACATTATGCAATAATCATTAAAACATGACTCTTACTGAAATCGTTAATTAGAATCAACGAACATAAAAAAGTAAACCTAAGAAAAGTAAGAAAAATCATTAAATGACACGCTAGTTAGGACCCGTTGGGTAATCATCTGGAAGATAAGATAAAGGGAGTCAACGTTTAGGTTCTCTTGAAAAAAAGTCAAGCTGATAAAAATGTGATATAAAACATAATAGCATAAAGTGATACGAACAAACGAATTTTCATGATTCGGCTATGGGACCATTTCAAGGGAAAAGTGGTTTTATAGGTAGATAACTAGATAAGCTTTAAGTCATGAATAGAATAGAAACACTGGTAAATGTATTTCTAACACTTTGTCTTAGAATTGAAGACATGCCCTTAGTCAAGAACCACCCACATGAATTTAAAATGATTTAAATGAAAAGCGATAGTTATTCAGGATTTGAACATTTGTAGTGCTATATATTTAAAATAACTTAAAACTAGTTGAGGGTGAATATAATATTCAGTGTTGACTCTTCGCTATCAGGACAGGATGGGTAGCAACAGTCCAAAGCAAAGAAGTTAATGATGTGTCTTAGGGCATGTTATTTTATTGGCGAGACGAATAGTGTACATCTAATCATGGCGATGCAAAATAAAAATGTTTCTTGATGCAAAATAAAAATGCTTCTTTATGCGATGTTTCAATTCCATAAAATATAACATTGTGTCTAACATTTTTTTTTTGCTTATTATTTTCATGAACATATTTAGTCTTCCCGACATTTACTGATGTACAGAAGTTGTTTTTTGAAACCTTCCGTGCACCCTACCGAAATCCTCTTCTAGATGCACAACTCGTAATTCATTGATATCTGTCACAAGTTCACTTAGATTATGAAAGAACAGAACTTAGCTGCTCCTTCAGGGAGTTGATGTCAGCAATGAACTATTCTTGTTGCTGTTCTAAAATGGCTATGGCTGGTGCGTGTGTGTGTGTGTGTGTGTTTGCGTGCGTGCGTGCGTGTTTGCGTGCATTAGTGACACCGTGTAAGCGCCAGTCACCTATGACAGCTCTGGACAGCTCAACGAATTTTTCACTAACTACGCTGGTGGTAAGCCGATCATAACAGTGTGACAGATGTATTGTGCTCTTCTGGCTACTAGTACTCTACACCGTTGATTTCCAAACTGTTCACTGTCATAAACAATTAAAAAACTAAAGGAAAGGATATATGTGAGACAGCGTTTAATTACAAAATGAAAAAGCTTAGAAAGGCTTATCTTCATTTATCAGGAATCTACACCTTATGAGATCCAAACATGAGCATCAGATGTCAAAAGGAATCAAAAGATTTTGTGGAGGATTATCAGTTTTACTGACATTTTTAATTAATTGTTGGTTACATTCTTAGTATGCGTCTTTAAAGACGAATATGCTGAGGAGGAAAGGAAAATGTCAGTGCTACAAGTGTTTGCCTCCTATACAATATATATATATATATATTGCAAAATGTGTGCCTCTGTCTTTTCTATAATGACAGCAATTTGCACTCAGCTACCATACTATATTTGTATTTTGTACAAAAAGATCTTTATTACAAATTAAACAATTTAAATGTATAATAAACGCCACTGAAATTGTATATCAGTGATGGGTGTCTTTGGGTAAAATTCCTAATATTGGAACAATAAGTAGTTTAATGGATTTGTTTTCCACACGTTTTAAATGTGTTAAGACATATTTACTGCGGGATAGGAGATACGCCATAAGTCCACCTCGCTTCCAGTTTTTCTTAAAAGTGTACAATAGAAATTCAGTGTGCTGGTACATGGTATGACCTTTTGGCGCTTGGGAATCTGTACGCTTGTCTGTCTTCTCCTGTTTGTGTGTGTGTGTGTGTGTGTGTGTGTGTGTGTGTGAGAGAGAGAGAGAGAAAGAAAGAGGAGAAGAATAAGCAGAGTGATTAGTGCGAATGTGTTTGTTTGTTAATTATTGCGTGCATTCTGTTTATTTGCGCTTATGTTCCTGCTGCTTAATATGCACTTTAAGGGCTCACCTGTGCTTGTATATTATAGCTTGTTTATTTAGATTGTATAGACCACTTACCTGATATGCTATCATCTGCAGAGCTGATCTGTAAAACTGAAGAAATAAAATATGAAAGATCTTAACATGTATTAAAATACACTTTTGAAACACACAAAACCTTCCCGTAGTTATACTGACCAAAGTTACCACTAAGCATACCATGAAACACCACAAATCAAAACGTTCATGGTTTCAATGAGCAACGGTTAAGTTGTATAGGAAACTAATGTTTTTTATGAATTGTGTCTTTTTTGTACGCGTTATCATTTTAAGTTCCTTTTGCGCATTAATCTATTTCCTTCTAATAAATTCTTACATGCATATTAAGTTCATTACTCAGTTCTCCGAGGCAGTTTTAATCACATATCTTGCCCTTTATTAATATTTTCTAGAACAAAAAAAGAAAAAAAAACCTGTAATGCTCGCAAAATATCTGACAGAAACCTATTGATACGCTTAAAAGTGAGGTAAAACATATTTTTAAGAATGTTTTTAGCGTTTTAAAATAAACCTTAAAACTGTTTTTTTTAGCTAAGTTTTCCATGAGAAATCGTTACCTTACTAGATCGATGTAATGATTTAAGTCTGATGTAGCTTTTGTGGGTAAAGAGACAAATAAGTAGCGAAAAGGGTGTTACTTTGAGAAGACATGAGTATGGAGACCGCAATAGCAAGTACTGTAAACGCCATCCTCTTCAATCAACAGACAGAAAACAGAGCTCTATGTCTCACTTATGTGTCCAGTCCTCCTACCGATAGTGTTGCAGTTTTACTTGCAGGCTAAAGCCTAGAAGTGGAAAGATCTTTTGAGAAATCTCGTTAAGCTGTTATCAAATCAGTGCCCCTCTTAAGTCATCGGTTCGCCCTACCGGTCCAACGGACAACAGTCCGTACTGCTCGTGGCTGATACAACTCAACAGAACATTCTATAAGTTGCAAAGCCTGGTCCCTTTTAAAATCATGTAACAGTCTTTTCTCGTTGTCTTCATACCACCACACACACGTGACAAGCTTAACTGTCCAATCGGCTTGCGAACATGTCATGATATCAAACTGAAAGCTGTGGATTTAATAGAACTAAATAAAGAACAGGGTGTATGAAATCTCAGACTGTAATACTTGTGATGTCATTCCTATATGGCACTTCGTTGTGTCACTGGGGTTGATGTTTTGCACAGGTAATATTAATAGTTGGGTTCAGATCCTGAGATTAAAAAGTACAACCGTGAATCAGAGACCTATGATGAAGCAATTTAGTCATCAGCGGCTACCTGTTAATGATGAAGGTTAAGATAGTCCCACGACCTTATGATCGTAGTAGAGTAAGATGCTAGAACTATTACTTATCTCGGTGCAAGTGTTGTGATGGCGATACCAATCATTTTTCCTTCGCTTCTTTCCTTTCCAAATTTTTTGTAGAGTCAAGTATTCAGCCCACGGTTTGGTCACCTTAGAGACAAACACTGAGTGACTCTGGAATCGAACCAAGAAATATGTGCACAGCTTTGCGAGGCACCCCCCGTGGGACCCCGGGGTATGCTTGCTTAGCGAGCATTGTAAGAATAGGGTCCCTGCTGTCCAGCCAGGCATGTCGTAAGAGGCGACTAAGGTGGACACCTCACCTAGAGGTAAATTAGGTTGTGGTAGGGCTAACAACCCCACCATGCAAAAAATACATGTTACAGAAACTAAAACCAGAGTACTCACTACGGATGGCGAAAGTAATGAAACACACCAGGTAACTGGACTTATGACGGACGACAGTCAAACCCGAGAGGGAGCTGGCGCCCCGAATGTGGATTTACTTAAGCCAAAGCAGAAGTTGAGGGTGGGGTGCTGGAACGTCCAGACCTTGTATCAGACTGGCAGGTTGCCCCAACTAGTCAAGGAGTTTGACAAGTTCAACTTGGACATCCTGGAAGTCAGCGAGGTCAGATGGACCGGCACGGGAAAGAGAAGATTATCATCAGGACATACTATCTTGTTCTCAGGAAGATCAGACGACCAACACTCTGAAGGAGTAACACTACTCCTCAAAAGGAAAACTGAAAAGACAATGCTGGAATGGAGGCCTTATGGACCCAGGCTACTGAGAGCAAGATTCCATTCAAAGTACACCAAGCTGACAGTGCTAGTTTGCTATGCACCAAAAGAAGACTCCGAGGCAGAAGACAAGGATGCTTTTTACGATCAGGTCCAGACAGCCACGGAGAGCGTCCGAGCCCATGATTTGTTGCTCATCGCCGGCGACCTCAATGACAAGTTGGGAAGTGACAACACCTGCAGGGAGCATATCATGGGCAAGCATGGAATTAGAACCATCAATGACAACGGAGAGAGACTGGCAGACTTTTGTGAAGAAAACAATCTACTAATTGGAGGCACACTCTTCCAACACAAAAACATCCACAAGTCAACGTGAACATCAACAGACGGGATCACAAAAAAACCAGATAGACCATGTCATCATCAACCGAAGATGGAGGAGCTCACTTCAAGATGTCAGAGCCTACAGAGGAGCAGACGTTGCCAGTGACCACACTAATGTGTAGCCGCAGTTTCTCTGAAGCTACGTCGATCGCGAGGAAAACAGGCATGTCAGCAGAGAGTGGACTCCGGCAGACTGAAAGACCCAGCCACCAAACGTGCCTTTGTAGTGGAAGTGAAGAACAGGTTCCAGGCACTAGTGGACCAACAGGAGATGACCTTAGAGGACTTCAATCGAGTCTTACAGGAAACAGGAGAGAAAATACTGGGCTTCCAACGAAAAAAGAAAGAACAGTGGATCAGAGAAGCGACATGGAAAAGGATAAAAGAGAGAAAGTCAACCAAGCAGAAAATCAACAACACCAGATCTGAATGTCTGAAAGAACAACTCAGACAAAGATATACAGAAATAAATAAAGAGGTAAAGAGGATGATCAAAGCCAACAAAAGGGACTACACAGAGAAACTGGCAGATGAAGCAGAAGAAGCAGCACGAAAAAATGACCTGAAGACACTGTATAAAATCAATAAACAGCTGAACAATAGGTTCAAAAACAGTGAAGTACCAGTGAAAGACATGAACGGAAATGTTGTCCAGGGAGAGGCAGAAAAACTACAGCGCTGGAAGGAACATTTTGAGTCAGTTCTAAACAGACCAGACCCCCTCAGCTCGCAGACATCCAGCCAGCAGATACAGACCTTGACATCTGCACAGACCCGCCAAGTCTGGAAGAAGTGACAGCAGCAATCAAGGCAATGAAAAGCGGCAAAGCACCAGGGGCAGATGGAATAACAGCAGAGATGTTGAAAGCAGATGTAAATGTAACAGCTCCCATGTTGACTGAAATCTTAAGGCAATTTTGGGAATTAGGGCAGATCCCGATGGGTGGAAGGCAGGGCTCATCTTCAAGTTACCCAAGAAAGGAGATCTTGGAGACTGCAATAACTGGAGGGGTATAACACTTCTTTCCATCACCAGCAAGGTCTTCAGCAAGATTGTTTTGTCAAGACTGACAGCAACCGTTGAGAAAGACCTCCGGCCTCAGCAAGCAGGATTTCGCCCTGGGCGATCCTGCTCTGAACTCATTTTCACTCTGCATCAGATTCTGGAGCAGGGCAATGAGTGGAACGCACCGCTGTACATCAACTTCAACGACCTGGAGAAGGCTTTTGACAGCATCCACCGCGTCCTTATGAAAGATCTGGAGGCATTACGGAGTCCCTGCAAAACTTGTCCAGGTCGTTGCAATGCTGTACAGCGACTTCAAATCTCAGGTGGTCTGTGACACGGAGCTCACAGCCCCCTTCAATGTCAGTACTGGGGTGAAGCAGGGCTGCATTCTGTCGCCGTTCCTCTTCATCCTGGCCATGGACTGGGTTATGAAGAATTCCAACGACAGAGAGAGGAGAGGGATCAAATGGACCATGACTATGACAGCAACATCAATGCTGGAAGACCTGGACTTTGCCGATGACATTGCCCTGTTGTCACACCACCACCAAGACATTCAGGATAAAACAAATGCCTTCTCAGAAACAGCTGGAAACCTTGGCTTGAAGGTCAGTGCAAAGAAAACAAAAAGTATGAGAGTGAACGCCAGAGTACAAGAAAACATCAAACTAAATGGAGAAGAGATTGAGGAAGTTGACAGTTTTACCTATCTTGGGTCCAAGATTTCAAACACCGGGGATGTGGAGGTGGAGATTCGAGCCCGACTGGCGAAAGCCAGCCAGGCCTTCGCCTCACTCAGGAGCACATGGAAGGCAAAAAACATCAGCCAGAAGAACAAACTGAGAATCTTCAAGTCGAATGTGACCAGCGCCCTCCTTTATGGATCAGAATCATGGAAGATGACCAAAACATTGGTAACAGGCTTGACGTCTTCCAAAACAGATGCCTCAGGCGCATACTTAACATCTTTTGGCCAAACACCATCACCAATGAAGAACTCCACCGAAGATTTGAAACCGAATCCATCACCACGCTGTTTCAACGAAGGCGTTGGCGATGGATTGGACATGTGCTTCGCCAGCAGACAAAAGACCTCTCCAGAATCGCCCTACGATGGACTCCAGACGGCCGAAGAAAACGAGGCCGCCCAAAGGAAACCTGGAGAAGAACAGTGGAAAGGGAGATGAAAGGAAAGGGCTGGACATGGGGTCGCCTGAAGCGAGTTTCAGCCGATCGACATCAGTGGCGGGCTCTGGCAGAGGCCTTATGTGCAACTAGTACGAAGAGGATTGATTGATTGATTTGCGAGGCACTTGCCCTAATGACTAAGTTACCCCCCCCTTTTTTGTGTCTTTTTTATCTGTGTTAAATAAACGTTTACAAATTTTCTTATGTTTGTTTAGTCTTCTTCTAGTTAGATGTTTCAGAGAAGGCATACCAGATAAGGTTAGTTTGGCATTCTAATGTCCTTTGGCTTAACTGGTTAGAGGGTGACTACTCTCCTTCACTGTCCATCCTTGCCGGTCTGTTCCAAGGTTCTGTCTAATATTGATTTGTGCATTTGTACGTAAATCAATATGTTTGTCGATGGATTTCTATCTGTGCACCACATTTCTGCTTTTTTCTGGGCCTTTTTATTTCTACTGCCGCATATGCGCCATCTTGCCAATACTTAGGTTTTATGTATGTGAACCAGTAGTGAATCTTCTACTCTTATTCCTTTTCATGCAGTTGCTCTAGAAAGTCTGATGCCGATGCCTGTCGAAGAGCCACAGTCCCTTAATAGGGTGGGTCCTGGGCACTTAAAGATGTTTACCTCTTCATGCCTTACTCCGTGCATGTAGATGAAATCAGTCTGTTGACTGTTGATGTCTTGCAGTTCTGTTAGTGCTGCTAGAAGGTCGATGTAGTATGAACAAGTTTAGGCTGCAAATCGACCTTCCACTGATGGAAATGGAAGTGTGCTTGTCGTTGAGGGCTTTACCCATTATGTGCTCCAGAAAAAATGTTGCGCAGCACAGGTGAAAGTAGTCCCCCTTGAAGAACGACCACTGTCTTGTGAAAGCAAGCTCCCAGCTGGTTATTCAGCAAAACTGCGCTCTTTGAGTTTTTACACAGCGCTTGATGACATGGACATCCTTGATGCTGACTTTTTACATCACCTGCCAAAGCCCCTAGTGCCAGACTCTGTCATAAGGGTTTAAAGACTTTTTAAAGTCTATTAAGTTTTTGTTGAAGCTTTGCTGACAATGAAGATGTTTATCAGGATACAAGACATAGAAATCTGTTCAACTGTCCTCCTTCCTAGTCTAAAGCCAGACTGTTCTTTTGCTATCATTTCCTTAGCAGCAACAAGCCATTCATTACAATATCAACACTTGTCTGTGCCAATCTCGCATCACCTTCTTTGGTAAAAAAGGCAGTTGCCCATAAACACTAAGCTCTAAGAAGCTGCCTCCTTATCATTGTAACTTACACAACTATTTGAGCTATAGAAAACACCTTGGTACCAATGGAATCAGAATTTAAAACATTCATTTTGTTCATGAAATTTTCGTTTTGCTCATTTTTGATTCAGAAATCAGCTTGAAGAATCTACCAGAAGGAGGATGTAATTCCATGTTATCATCTAATATGTACAGAACTGTTTTGTGAAAAAGTTTTAAGATAATTCTTGTTTATGTTTGTTGCAGAAGCAAAAACAAAGCAAAATGTAATTATTGTTTATATATGTACAGTTATATAGTTCTATATCAAATATTATTTAAATAAATATTTTTTAACTTTTTTTTTCATTTCATGTGGATTTACACAAAAGTTTACTTCTTTTAGCATTGATGAATCCGTTCAAAAAAGTTCGTATGACTTTAACGGAAGTGATAATAGAAGCAGAGAAAGAAATGCCGTGTGTGATAAATCTTAGTCTTACCTTCTTGCCAGGACAGTCTATTCAGAAAGATGTCACAAGAGGTAAATTTAAGCAACACTGTAGCAAAATGATGGTGTCCTTGCCTAGACTGGAAAACTTGTGGCAAACCTCAGTAACACTAACTACAGAGTGAACTTACACGACTCACTAGCTCAGGCGCTGCAGGGCAAGTGAAAGAATTTCGAGATGTGGTTTCGAGATATAAATGGATACCCTGAAGTCTGTAACTGATCTCTTTTTGTTGGTCGCGTAAGCAAATACTTGTCCGCTTTTATATTGCAGTCTTTTTTCTTCACTGAACGATGTATCACAAGCCATTTGTGAAGAAAACGGACACAGTTTTGGGAAGCAGAATACGCCTACGGGTTGCCATTCGGATCTGTTCTTGATCTTGTCCTTGTCATAACAATGACATGAGAAATGTCGTTGTCTTTATGTTTGTTTGACATTTTACAGCTGTCGTTGTGATACTTTATAGCTGTCCCTTACATCTGCAATGAGTTTTTGGAGAAACCCTTCTCTTTAAAATGTTATCTCTTTTTTATGTTCGCGAAATTACCGCAAAAAATAATAATGGTGTTTTTCATCCTAGATTTTTTCCTGCCAAATTATTACATCTGTTTTATTAACACGGGTTATTTACTCTGGATTTGTGGTAAAGATGGATACAGTGTCGTGGCAAAGAGGTGTGGAGTGTACAGTAAGATTGGTACTATTAAGGTTATTCAAACAATGTTAAAACTCTCAGATCAGCTAAATAGTAATAAAAAGACTGAAGGCTTTAAAATTGTTTACAAAATTAAGAAATGGGTAAGTTTTAAAACCATTGTTTTAATTTTGTTTAAAGCAACAATACTTCGACACTTTTTATAATATGACTCAAGTTAAATTATTGTAAAAACCACTGTTTTGTGGCAGCGTATGTAAAGGAATGGTCGCCGAAACATTCTGGGTATTTCTTTCGGATGTATAGCATGCAGTGGTCAGAAGCAGAACAGACTTTCAAAAAAGGGGTGTGTAGAATATCAGTGACACATGTAGGAGATCTTTTTCTAAAATATTATGATAAACCAGAGACAAATAGAACATAGATCACCTTATAATATTAAATTTGAAGTGACTGAAGTCAATCGGTGGACAGACCACCGTCGTACAAACTATTTCTTTGCCAACAAAGTTAAAAGGACAACAGAGGGATGTACAGGCATATGACTGACCCTCTTTAATTGAACGCCACAGATAAACAAAATTTTCGAGCTCAGGCTTCGAATAAACATTGCAGACTGTGTTTGCAAAAGAAATATACTTTGTAAGCCTTCATGGTGAATGACCGAATGTGCTGTAGTAGTATACTTGTATGCGAGAGGCTAGCTTTTGAGGAAAGTTATCGGTAAAAAAAATACATAAAACAAATTAAAAAGTAGTTTAGTCATACGAAACCACTGCCACATTCCTTACATCCTAGTAGGTGAAAAACATGAAGTGGATTCACTTTTTGTGTTGCTAGGAAGATGTGGTCCCGCACTGCATTCAGGAACCAGGGCTCAAATAACGAGCCTTGATATTGTTTTCTACAATTTGACTCCCCACAAATAATCTTTAACTACACTGAAGCTCAGAAGGTAGAAGGATGTATTACAATATTGTAGACGAGTGCTTTACTTTCTTTCAAGTATTTGAATTTACTAATAGCGCAGTGCTATTTTAACACGGAAAATATCAAAAGACTAATTTTTACTTGAATACTTGCTTTGTGTAAGCTTTAAGGTTTATACAACAGCGAGTTATCAAATATTAAAACTAACATCGCTACCGGCCTTCTTCCTGAACTCTGAGTGAAAGATATGGTCTGTTATGGAGATACAAGCGTGAGCTTTATTGGGTCTATTGGTCGAATCTGCTTTAAATTCTTGCAAAACCTTGTGGAACTGTGCGAGAGATTATTTGGAAACGAAATATGAATAAATCAAAACTTGAACTGTTCTTTCTTTTGAATGTTTTTTTTTAAAAGAGATCCAGCATTATGTTTGGTTATCTCTGTGAGTCTTGAACTGTTTACGAACCTTTGCTTGAAACTGTCTGAGTAGGACACACCTCACTTCATCAAACCTGTGCTGAACTCAGCTAAACGAGATCTTAAAGTGATCGCGAGGCGATCATCGGATAGTCAT
Organism: Marisa cornuarietis; assembly: GCA_004794655.1. NCBI lineage: Eukaryota > Metazoa > Mollusca > Gastropoda > Architaenioglossa > Ampullariidae > Marisa > Marisa cornuarietis. The sequence continues at coordinate 7,175,947 of SMMW01000636.1, forward strand.
CTGACTCTGCGGTGTTTTACTGTTAAGCTGACATTTTAGACTGTAATACGTTCGTGACTCTGTGCAACGCTTTATCTCTTTAAACGACCGGCCATAGTTTTGTAAGTCTACTCAAGGAATGTTTGGGTATAAATTTGTGGTGCGCTTATACGCGAGAGGACAGCTGCCTACCATCGTCTCATCAGTACAAGGAACTGCTTTTAAGGACAGTTCTCGGTAAAATAGAAATTCTATCAAACGAATTTAAAAGTAGCTTAGTCATACAAAGTCATTACCACATTTCTCACTTGAGGACATGCTTGTAGGTAAAACATGAAGTGGATTCATTTTTTTCTCGGTGCAGGCCGAGGTGGTTCCGCCTGACCGCTTTCAGGACTGAGGGAAGAAGTTGAACTTGCTTCTGATTACAAAAGGGAACGATGTAACGGAAGAGTGACTGAGGTGAGAGGTCGTACCAGACGATTATCGCAAGAACGAATTTTTGTCATCTCTTAATTCAGAACGATGCATTTGAAACGTAGACACAGATTTTTCACTTCTGCTCATGGTTAGCATTTATTTATTTTAATAAATCGTTAAAATAAGTAATCAAGCGCAATTTTTCATTTCAAAAAGTACCCTATGTGACAATGGAAGACTTACTGAGATGGAAGTCATGCCAGAACGAATTTCTGTCATATCATTAATTAATATGTTCGATGTGAAATTGGGACATAAAGTTTAACAAAAAGATTTTTGTCGTGCTTTTTGTCGTGTTTTAACCCTCTTGGCGCGTTTGAAAATATTTCTATGTTTAAAAGCATGTGCTTAAAATTTATGATTTTGAAGACGATAGCGAAACTGCAGAGCCATGCTCGTGCAGCACGAGCCACGTTAGTGAGCATATCGTTGTCTGCCGGTAAGGCCACAATTGTGGCCCATCGTGCAAAGAGAGAATTACGATTGTGGAGCAGAGCTGAAACGGTTTTAATAAATAATTGTGATATGAAGTCAAGCGCAAATTCTTCGTAAGCTTTCCTTGTGTTTGAATGAATTTTTCTAGCTATTATCATCCCTTACCATTCTTGAAGGGAGAAACGGGGTGCAAAAGACATAAAAATGTCAAATTTAAAATTCATGATCAGAAACCTTACTGTATTTGAGCATTTGTATTCAACATTAAATTCCACATCGTTTTGGGGGAAAGATTTAAGAAATTAAGCTACTTATAAGGGAAGTAAAGGAAAACGTTTAGAATCAGTAAGCTGGCAAACCTACTAAAAAAATTTTTTTGGTTCATTAGGACGAGAAAGGAGAGGAAACTGTTGTTGACATTAAGAAAGGTCTTACTTCGTTTGGGTTGTTCGTCTGGTGTAAAATCATCGGAAGCCCATCCCTCTGCCTCACGTCAGTGGTCCTCCGGTATGTACGGATATCGTCTGTAGGATATCGCACCACGCAAGTCAGTCATTCAGCCTCGCTGTATCGGATGATCCTCCCCACCTTGGAGATACGCAGACACCCTTTCACTTGTCTTTGCCGAACCCACGGCCGTCTATACGTCAGCTCCAGCCGTCAAACCCCGTAGTTTCCCACAGCCTTCCTCGCTCTCGGCGTAGTCCCTCAGTCTACGTCAGGAAATTTCTCAGACGCCTGCCTCCAAATTCAGCAAATGTTCTCTCTGTACTGTGCTGGTAGTAGAATCACAGCCCTCGGCTTGAATACCAGTAAGTACGGTGACAACTCTTGTCACTAAACAGCGCTCTCTCTAGCGCCTCACGTCGACATACACTATGACGACTGGTAGGCCTGAATGAAGACTGAACACCGGTCAGTGACAGCACACAGCAGCAACACACCCAGATTACTGGAATATCGATTGACCAAATCGAGAATTATCCCACTTGCTATGGTCGAGTCTAATATACCCACCCTTGTTTACGTCGAGCTCAGGTGAGCTCAGCCCTCACCGCACATAAATACTAAAATATCTGAAACTTCAACTTTCTAGTGATTCTCGCGTGACAGCGACAAAAAACAAGACACCCTAACCGCCTGGACAGACGGTGAGCTCTGCCCGGATCACATGTGAAATAAAGTAAAAATCGAGACTTTCAATTTCTCGTGATTTCAAGCGTGCCAGTGTCAAACCAAAGCACACCGTGTGCGTCGAACTTCAAATTACAATACAATACTCTACTGCCGTACCCCCCCCCCCTGTACGCTACAGTGTAAATATTTCAGTCCAACTCTATTCAGATGAATTTTAAGCTCTTTCTTATGACCCTAAAGCTGCAAATATACTTTTTTTATACTTCTAGACAATGTTTTTGTGCTAATTGTGAATTAGAGCCATACGTAATGCAAGTGCTACTCGCCAAATCGACTAGTAGACAGTTAACGGTAGGGTGAAGCAGCGGGTGACCTGCTTTTAAACCTCCAAGGTGGGAGGACTTGATAAGATTAAAAGTAACCAGAACTTAAGGAGGTTAATTGGAGGACTTTGTTTGAACCTCAAGTTTAGAGTGGGTAGAATTTAAGCACGCGCAGGAAGACTGTGTGTTTTATCCTTCCACAGGCGGTGATAAGGCCTAGGGTGTGCTACCCATTCTGACTCTGTTGTTAGATTAAAATATTTATACGTATATGTGCCGAGAGCACTGAACTCCAAAGACATTTATTCATTTTTGTATACCGGTTATATTTCTTGATTCAAAGATATTTGCTCATTGTGTATACCTTTCACTAACTGCTTGTGGTCATCGTACTGATGTTTTGCCTTGTTTAGAGCATTACTTTGTATATTCGTTGTGAAATTAATTTGTGACTTTGTGTTTAATAAGTATTTGTCTCTCTGAGGGACGTTCTACACCAGAGTGGTCATTTGTTGATTGTGTTGAGTTAACGAATGCGCGTGTCAGCGGGTGACTCGTAGAGTGTATGCGGGTGATTCGTGACTTACACACTTAATGTTTTAAAGGTAAACGATAAGTTAAATAAGTTGAAAACATAATTGGTAATGTTACGATATTCTACAGATGTTATTTATGAGAAAATATGGCAATAAGAGTTTAAAAGTACCATGTGAACTGACTTACTTACTCAAAATATACAGTCTTGTCAGTTAAATGGTAGTGTGTGAATAACACGTATTTCTCTGTACAATCACGATGCATCGAGATGGAAAAATTGACTCACTTCCCGCTGCATAAGATTTAAAACGCGAACATTGGCCCCCGGGAACTGAGCCCGTGGATGACAGTAAATGTAACTGATATTGCGCAAGCTAACTTAATCCTGAGCACATTAACCACACGCCAGTCCTTACTATTTCACCTGCTCTTCCCGGAACAAAAGACTTAACAACTCGTGACTTAAAGTAAGACAATGAAGATTTATGAGAAATGCAATTTACGCAGATATAACAGTATAGACCATCTGAAAGTGATCCCAGTACTATCTTAGCAAAACGTAGTCTAACGTTCCAGTGCTGTTTATTCCCCTTAAACCGCCATCTGCTCTCATAAACCTACACACATCAATTTATCTCTGGCATGTGTTACTGCTTCTCTAGTATTGCAGTCTCTCTATGTTGCGAGTCCACGCTTGTGATAAGGTGATAACAGATCTGGAGCAGACAGTTGCGGCACACGACTGCTGCTCCTATGACACGATCCCAAGCTCTTCAATGACTGGGATGTTCACCCGACTACACTGTTTTACAACACACAGCGGTACGCGCAGGGTATAACCACCGACCTAACACTTCTTCTGACGACGTTGACTAAGAGCTTCGTTAACACAGAAGTCGTACCGAGAAGTTTCATGTGAAGTTTTTGTTCCCTTACTTTGTAATTTTGAACACACACACACACACACACACACACACACACACACACACACACATAACCCCCCCCACACACACACCCTTACTTTTTCTCTTACTCTTTCACCGCGCGTCTTACTGATCATTCATACAGCCAGAGCTGTCCCTGCTAAATGGATATACTGCACACAGTGTGATGAATAAACCTCTGCATCTATGCCTACAAATAAATATAAAGATTGTTTCTATCAATAAATAAAACTTTAAGCATGCCGTCTGTTGTTTTAATAGACAAGACTTGTATGCTGCTTTATATTTGATCCAGGGGTAAACGAGAAGTGCTTACCACTAGTGACCTGATAAAAATCGTTGACCTCAGCTTCGTAAGTCAATGTAAAGACCGAATTTGCGACTGAACTGTTGTCGACGAACCTGATGTACAAGAACTGTCCAGAACTGTCGTCGACGGCCTTAGAGTGTGACTATATAGTCTATAGTATACTGTTATTTATAATGCTAAGCGATGTCTACTCTTATAGTCAGTACAATTGTTGTGTGTATATTATATAAAGCGTCAACAGTAAGAATCTATAGTATACTGTGTGTTATTTAACGTTGTCTAATCTTGTGGAAAGTACAGCCTTTGTGTGTATATTATATAAAGCGTCTGCAATAGATATCAATAGTATACTGTGTGTTTATCATAGATGATTATAAGCGAATCTTTCATCTAGTGTATGCATTGAGGTCGGTGCTAAGTCCGATCTGTCATTTACAGAAGAGAAATAAGAAATCAGGTGATTGAACAAAAAATCAGAATAATCGTGTGTTGTTTTGCTCTAGACAACTGCTTGAGGCTGCATGTGGTGTGAGCGTCACGTGCAGGTGTATTCAGTCGTTGATACATTTCAAGTCAGAAGTTATAGAATGCAATCTATAAATATAGATTTCAAATGTATAGATAGAATGCATTCTATAGCTAAAGAATTGAAATGTATATATAAAATGAATTGGATAGCAACTTCTGAGTATAATATAAATGAAACACTTCAGTTTTTACCGAGTTTTTCTCTCTCTTCAACTATACATTGCATTTTATAATTATACATTGCAATGTATAGCTAGAAATAGCAAATTTGAGAAAATTCCCCTCTTGGCGCCCCATAGACAGGAACGATGAGAAGGAGTGTGACAGGAGACCTTTTTAAGACACGGAAGACAAGTATTAAGAGGGAGACCAAACTGAAGACGAGGACGGAAATGAAGATGGGGAAAAGACGAAGAAGATGAAGATGAACATGTATTTAAATCAAACGTTTTGAGTACAGTTTTAGGATGTAAGTTTATGATGTAGTAATACATCTGATTTCTACTATGAAGTATAAAGACTACAGAGTTATAGTATTTACAAGCGATGGCCATAGCCTTTTTCTATTAATAAGATAAAGTGTCTACAAATGACGTCTTACGTAAACTGTTTGTATGTGATATATAGTCTTTGCATGTCAGTAGCATACTATCTGCATATCAGGCAAAGTCTATAGTATACTCTGTGTATATATTAATATGTAATGTTTAAAAGCGATGTTTGTACTCTTTACTCTTTGTATATTGTACATTATGCTTAGAAATGATGTTTTAAGCATTATGCGTGTCTTTCATTTAATACGTTTGAAAGCGTAGGCAGTAGCATAGTGTGTGCATGTTTTATAATTATATATACATAATATATAGTGATAACAAACAATGTTTAGGTCCTGATTATGCATCTGAACAATGATTTTTTCATCACAGAAAAACAAAATAAGACGTCTTGAACAAAGGTCAGAGCCATTTTGTGTTGGTTGACAAACATGTGAGACTGTGTGTCATGTGAGCGAGGTTTTCATCGACACCGCATCACGTCCAGAAGTAATCAGTCGTTATTGATGACATCATGGGTGTGAACAGGTAGAGACACATGAACATGTACAGGTGCAGGCGTCTGAAAAAGATAGATTACAGGTAGATGCACCTTGGACATTAAGTTCTTTAACATGATGCTTATATCTTCCTATGATGCGCCAGATATGACAGCTTCAATTCATTGCTTCCTATTCATTTTTTCTCTCTCTCTTTATTTTACACACACACACACACACACACACACACACAACAACAACAACTGATCACAAGTGTGCAAAACAATATCATGTGACTCACCCGTTGTTGAAGGGGATGTGGTTACATCTGTTGGACCTAGGGAATGGAAAAAAAACCATAACAAAACGTTATGAGCCGTGTTCAAGTGGGTGACACGTGTTATTTTATGTGAGCGTTTTTACGTTTTACTTAAATCATCTTCTATAATTGCATACGTGCTTTTGGACTTGATGTTCCGATTAATTTGATATAAGTTTTATCCATTTTGCGTGGAAATGGTGTTGGATTATTTTGTTTGTCACTGCACCGTATTGTGTACCACACGTCTGTACACTATGATTCACCCTCCTGCTGAGTAACAGCAGTGTGGTAAAACAGCTTCGTCTTTCAGAGGTAAGAGGAAGAAAAAAGACCATACTCGTCGGTCTCACCAGTCCATGTGCTTGTTAATAGGATGTCTTTGTCCCATTCTTAAATGTTAAAGATTACAGACAGGTTTGGTGGTGGTTCATCGTCATTTCAGGAAGCAGTTCTATCAAAGATGAGTGAGGATTTCTCGGGTTTTAAATCTGTAAAGGCAATGAGAATGATCAAATTGGAAAAAAATGATTCCCATCATCACGCCAGATTTGCAAGCGGGGGGAGGTAATAAAAGGCGTGACTGCTGAGTTGGAGCACGCTAGAGTTGTCTCTCTTGAGTCCGAGCATCAACCGTTGTCAGGAAAATTACTAGCTGCGGTACGAACATTGACCTGAGAATTCGCCATTTCGCAAGATGAGGGTTAAGTTACTTAACACGTAGAGCTGCAAGCTGTTGAAGTCTTCAAGGATGCTCGATGTCTCTGTCACTGAAGTTCTTGTGACTCATCGCACATAAAGGTAGCTGGAGGAACTCGACCGATGCTGGTTTAGTTTGTCTCTAGGGGCGGACTGTAGATGGCAAAGTCTTGTGTACCAAGAAATCTCCTCTATAACTGTCTCTCGCAGGTCATCCGAATCCCACGAGGAAACGTAACGCTAGTGATCCCAACGATTATAATAATGAAAATAATGAGAATGCAGCCTTTTTTGTTCTAATTATATATGCACTGCCATCAGAGAGATCAACAGTTAATGAGTACTGTATCCCAAAGTTGTCAAGTCTGTATCCCAAAGTTGTCAAGTCTGCGCTTCCATTTTTTTTAATCTCGGAAGAGAAAAGGTTCCCTGAACTATTTGTCATTTGTAAAACAAATAATGTTTATCTTTAAGAAACCCAAAATAGATGGTTAGAATCGCGTTGATCTCGCTGGCTTTGCGTGCTTTATGAAAACTAAAAAAAGTTTTAAGATATTGATCCGTATAAACTGACAGATGTATAAATCCTATTTTGCCGTTTGTCAGTGAAATCTGGGCAGTTGAATCCCTTGATCCTTGTGACAAGATGCAACTGAGATTATGCTGAATGTCAAAACTAGCACAGCAGCTGTGTATGGTGAGGGGCAACGAAGGGTTTTTTACTGTGTGAGTCTCTGCAAAATGTATGTTATTGTGCTTCAGGTATAGATATTATAAGAACTATAACACTAGAGCACGAGAATTATCTGTTTCGTCTCTGCAATATTTTATTTGATACTCAATATAGGAACTATGCTGAGTAAGCAACGTAAGCTTGTTGCTAGATACTTCAAGTCTTTCTCTAAACTGGAATCTTTGTTGTGGTTTTCATTCCGGTCAGTTTAACAAATAGTAATAGACGTTGAAAGGTTAGTTTATTTAAGAATGGAAACAAGAGATGTATACAAGTAGTATTTTTATTTCGTACTGAATGAAAACTATTTTAACGTAAGTACTAAATAAATTTGTTCCCTTCCCTAAGCCATCTTAAAACAATTTATAAAACATTTTAATATTTTAGAATAAAATTTAGGTTAAGCTGCCATAAATTATTTATTCAACAATTAAGATATAATGATATACCTAGAGCTTTAAGAACATTTCCGTTGTGTACTCTACATAAAGTAGATGACCAATTTCATATCTTTCTGTAAGTTTACTCTTGTTAACTATTTTGGGGAAAGCGCTGCTTCCAGGGTATTTTGTGCGCCACCCGAATGCTTCTAAAGTTTACCAGCATATTAATTTAAGCAAATTTATTCACCTTGTAATGTCACTTTTTAAGTAACTCTATACTTTTTATGCTGAAAGTACGATGTAGCTGTCATGATAAGAATGTCTTGAGTTGCCACTTTTCATTTAATTTACATATAGGATTGTTATTATGTGATTTTTCTCTGAAAGTTACCGACCGGACGTTAATACAGACGGTTGATTCACAGCCTCGTAGGACAGCATGAGGCCGGAGTTGGTGACAGATCCGTTGCCAGTGAACCTGATGTATATATACTGTCCAGAGCTGTAGTAGTCTGTCTGAGGTGGCATGCCATAGAATGAGACAAGTGTAGGCGATAGTTCTGACATACCTGTGATAATAGAGTGTGTTTATAAAGTTTTCAACAATGGGCATTTGCAAACACATTGAGTGCTTCTATTTAATAATGACAAGAGTTTTAAGGTACAGACAAGATATATATATATATATACACACGTAATACGAATTTTCACAAAAGCTACGACAGACCATTATTAGTTATTCAGAATAATAGTTTGAGCCAGCAACGAAGGATATTCCACGGCTAAGCAGCCGACAGTGTGAGCATGTACCGCATGCTCGCGACGAAATTTGAACTCAACTGAGCTAATCCTCACTGTACTGGAGAGTAGTGTCCCTTCGCCTTACCGGGGGACGAGTTCTCTGCTCTTTTTCTTTTATTTCGTGTAGTGCCTTTGGGTTTTTATCGTATTTGGTGTTTGCTGATAACTGTTAATTTGTGCTTTTCGCTGCGTTTCACATGTCGCTGTTCTGGACTATTTTCTGAGCCTGTGCCCCATTTTTCTATTCTTTATCGTCTGACGGTCGTGAACGGCATATCTACATCATCTCGACTCCTGGATTTTTGCTTGTTGATTTAAATCATCACTACCCTGCAGATTGCTCAACACTTTCTGTTCTACTTCGGTACATTTTTCTCGCAACATTCTTTCCGCTGCTTTTGATTGTGGATGTCCGTGAATCAACAAGCATGGACTTGATTCTCTCATCTCTACTATGTTGCCTCCTGCATCATCTATTCTCTTTAATTCCGCTGTACGTGTTGATGTGACCTCCGTGACAGTCGTATGTGCGCCAAATATCAACAACTTAATGTTTATATGTTCCGCCATCTCCACCACTAACTATTCCACTGTTACTACAACTACAAATCTCAGCTGCAGTAGTTAAACTACTGAGCTGTTGTGACTGCATCTATGCAAACGGCATTCACTTTGAAAACACAAGGAACTCTTTGTTTTGAGACCATTATTATTCTCATGTCTGTGTGTTTATATTTTAAGCGCCTTGAGTCTGACTAATGCTGAAAAAAGGCGCTATACAAATGTTCTATTTATTATTATTATTATTTATTACTGATGTCTGGTGCTAACTGTTGCGCACAAGACAGCAGCATAACTGTAATCTAATTGCCTGGACAATCTGAAATCTGAACACTCTTACCGTCAAAAATCTCTATGTGGTAAAAGATGTCTGAACTGGCGTTGAAGACAGTAACCTTGATAACAGAACCACTGGTAGAGTTGATTACCCATTCGCAGTCAGTGTTACTGCCAACAAATAAGGGGGTTATTAGTCGTAGTGTGCGGAATTGTACACTAGTATGACAGCAAAATATTGCAAAGGACAAGAAGACATTTTTTTCCATTAATGGCTCAAAATCAATATTGGTTAGTGTCGATATTTACTAAAGTACAGAAAAGCTTTTTCCTACCTTTTACAAGCTTATAGAAGAGGAATGTTTTGTTATATAACTTGCAATCTGTGACGAAGATGAGTTGCTTACTTGGAAGAGCTAGACGGGTGGTTGGGGAACCTCAGGTAACCGACTCGACCAAGAGAAGCAGACAAAGTCGTACCGTTAACAGGGCACTCTGTAGGGGAAAGGCATTATTAACAAACAAATATTACCAGACTGGCCGAAAGGGAAGACAAATAGCTTAGTATAAAGAAAGTTAAAGAACACTTTGTAATGATTGGTGAACCCGGCTAGATCATGGCAGTTGGAGCAGACTGCACAGCTGTGAACACTGGGCACCGCGGTGGAACAATGCATCTGCTAGAGCTTCACACTGGTCGCCCTTTGCATTTTTTCATTTGCTCTTTACACTTGACAGAGCTTTCATTTTGTCAGCTTTGCAAAAAATTCATTTGTCCAACTGAAGGACCCACACAGTGTAAATGACCGATTAGAAATGAGCGTATTGCGCATCATTGCCACTTTCTGCTGAGAATTTCAACTTATTGCCAACAGTGATCCTCTTCCCAAAATCGAAGTCAGCGAACTTAGTGATGACGAAGCCTACCTGTACCAAATGAACACAACTATTAGAAGTCGACGAATCAATGAAGACTGCAGCAAAAGCCTAGGACCATGTCACTGACCATATGACTCGCAACTGTTAGGATATGTGGGCTGTATGTGGCAACAGTGCACCAAAGTAACGAACTGTATTCCCTGATACACTACATTGTCTGCTGCTATGGACCTACTTGGCTTAGAATCAAGTGTCGCCCAAGATGCACTGACGGACCAAAGCACTTACACCAACAATGTAAGCAACAATCTTTTTTATCATCGGCCTGTAGGACTATAACATGGTCCATAGTGGAACGGAACGCATACTGGGCCAATCAGGAAAGTGTTCTTCTGTCGATATTTTGAAATGAGGATGAAGTAAATAGGAAGGCAGCAGTGGACTTAATGAAGACCATTTTCAAAGCAGCTTGTGAGTTTCAACCTCAAGTCAGAGAATTTCGACCTACCAAACCAAAGGAGAATTCTGTAACGTTGCAAGACTTAATGTCATCAATAGAGGAACTCACACTGAAACCTCCTCTCACAAAGCACCTTTCAGAAGCAAAACTACAGGCCTGTCACTCAGCCCCTTCATCAGTAAGATACTTTGTCACCCTCAGTGAGTCGAACGCTGTGTCAGGACAGTGAGTGATGCATCAAAATCAGTCTATGGGATGAATTCAAGGGATGGTTACATTCGAGCTGTCGTCAAGAGACTTTATGCGTCATTTCAGACTAAGCAAGATTTTTGTTTACCGTGTGATTAGAATCAAAAACCGGTGTCTGTACTGTTTATAATTATTGTCTGACAGCACAAATGTTGTCAGAAAATAATCTTTTCTTGCAGTTATGAAATATGGAACTTTAGACAAAAAAGGAAACATTTATTTTCAAAATAGTACCCGTATATATAAAAAAGACTAATAATGACAACGACTTCTTTAAATAGATTTATAGTCAGACTATCGATGCACACAGCAAACAAATAGGCATTATTTAATATGCAAACGATAATGACAGTTGGGGAGTGTAGTGAAATATGGAAAAAAAATTTTGACTGCAAATTTCACTGAATTTTCTCCTTTCCATTCAATCCCCTTAGCGCTCATTTAATAATAAAATTCGTTTTTCACGTAATTAACATCAGTTTATTTCTTGTAACGTTTGTATTATCTAGTGATTTTGAGTACTTAAAGAATATCACATAAAAATTTATTTTACTGTAAATAAAATTTTTAGTAATCCAGATATGTTTAATATAGATTTAATATATTAACGCTAAATTCCTTAGATTTTGTTTAAAATATTTGTGATTAATGCTTTAAAAGGAAGAGTGACACATGATGATATAATGCAAATAGTGTGGAGGTATGAAATTTTACGATTACTAGCAAAAAAGGACAAATTACATACGTGGGACTTTTTTTTACTTTTACAGTATATATATATATATATGTATTTGTGAGTCTAGGTCTTTAAAATAACGGCAAGGAAAAAATGTATAAAAGAAAAATGCTGACCACATTAAGTAGTGTAATAAACAAAAGTACACACTGACCAGGTGGCGCAGACTGCTGGTCAATGGCCTGAAATGTCAGCAGGAAGCCTGAGAACGTGTCTACGTAGTCGCTGTAAAACCTGATGTACATGTACTGCCCACTGCTGTAGAAGACTGTCTGTGAGGGCATCGAACTGATCCTGGTAATGGGTGTTGCATTAGATAGCAACGTTCCTGTCGCAAAATGTGTTTTTGAGTTATTAACAACTAAAGTAGTACTCCAGTGACATTTGTAAACAAATCATATGCTGAGAAAGAAAATATTTGTTTAATTTGTAGAGACCATAATATCAGTATAAAAGCACTTCACAACTACAAGTAAAACTAAAGCAAACGTCCTTTAGTGACTAATATAAAACAACTTTTCAATATGGGGATTAAATATAAACGTTTTAGATATCATGGTATTGAGATAACGATTTATAACCAGATAATGATTTATGACATGAACTTTAAAAACTCCTACCGTCTTACCGTCATATAACTCGAAGTAATCACAGCATCTATCCAGACTGACATTCAAGACAGACACTTTCACAACATTGCCACTGCCCGCGTTTATCAGCCACTGACAGTCGGAATCACTATTCAATAAAGAAAATTTCAGCTGATTCTAAGGTCAAATTATAGTAATACAAGGCACAGTTTATTCATTGATCATCTGTAATAAGAACAATATTGTAAGACATATTATGAGTGGTATTCATATAAAAGTTGCCTGAATTAAGTGTATAGATAGTTTAATGTCTACTTAGCCCATCAATAATTCTCTAATGTCAAATTTTACTGGAAATATCCACTCACTCATTATAAGAATATGGGTAGTTAGGAGACGTCAAGTAACCATTTTGCCCAGGTGCAACATAGACAGTTGGAGCATCTTTAGAACACACTGCACAGAAAAGTAAAATTTTTAAGATGTCATCACTGAGACACAATGGCCAATCAAAGAGGCTTACTAAAATAACATAAAGAAGTTTTTCAGTTGTTCAAAAGAATATGACAAAGAATTCAAACAGTTATTGTTTGATTTTTGCTTTGGTATTTTTTCTGAGTGCTTTGATCTGAACCCTTAAATCTCCTTGTATTGTTTATTACAATTAAAATACCGGTTTCCATTATTCCTTAGTCTTAGTTTTTTTCAAATTTTCATCAGCAGTGATTACGAAAACGTTCAGATTCCATAGTATCTTCTAAACATAGCTGCATAAAAAAATCACGCGTAAACACACACACACACACACACACACACACACACACACACACACACACACACACACACACCACCTAACAAATACGTAAGACTTAAATGCAAAGACGTCTGCCTATATGTAACTCACTTAATGTCGGTGGTATCAATTGCGTAGTTCCTGGGGAATGAAAATCAGCAGCATTTGAACCGTTTCTTCTGAATTCATAAAACGCAAAAAAAAATATTTTTTCTATTTTATATAATATATTTATGTAAATATAATGACATAGAAAAGGCGTCAAATCTAAAAGGTAATAAATTTAAATATTCATTTCAACTGCTATAAGGAGAATCATCATCATCATCAGTCCTCATTGTGCCGTCTGGCGCGTGAGGCAACAGCTAGGGATCTCCATCTGGTTCTGTCTGCTGCTGTTCTGGGGGCTGTTTTGAGTGACAGGCCTCTGTTCTTGAGGTCCCTTTCGATGGATCGCCTCCACGTCTCTTTGGGCCTCCCTCTGTTCCTCTTTCCCTGTGGTGTCCATCACAGGGCTGTTCTGGGGATTGAGTCTGGAGGCATGCGGCACACGTGAACTAACCATCGCCATCGCCGCAGTTGGATTGCTTCTGCCAGTGTGCACACCCCCATCTGTTCGCGCAGTTCTTCATTGAGATGGTGCTGGGCCAGAAGATCTTTTGTATGCGCCGCAGACACTTGGTTTAAAACACTTCTAGTTTTTTATCGATGGAGGTTGTGGTCTTCCAGAACTCTGACCCATATAGGAGGACACTGAGGACGTTGCTCTTGAAGATCCTGATCTTTGTATGGCTTCTGAGGCCAGTGGATCTCCAGATGTGCTTAATCCTTTCGCTGCGGTCAGGGTGAATTCGCACTGAACCGCCGACAACTCTTGGCTTCGTTCAGGGTGAATTAACCCTGAGCTTTTTCTATTTTTTAACGTTTCAAAATTCGTTGTTTCGGATAAAAAAATTAATGAATTTGATAACTGATTCATTTTTCTATCGATTGATTATCTTTTTTTTTTCGTAGTTTGATATGTTTGATAGTAATTTTCTGCGTTTTCCGAGGTTACCCGTCTTTCTGTGTGGAAAATGGCTACCAAATACCCGGTAGTGATATTTCGACCGGCAGATTTGAAAATTTATATTTATTAACCTAAAGACAACCATCAGTAATACACCGTTTTAAAGAGCATTTTTGAAACTTTCACTTGGTGTAAATTGTAAGACACATAGGTTTTGTCTTCGAGTTTTAAAATCAAATGAAAGATTACGACTGTATGCATTTTAGAACATTTGAAGGCCAGCTCTCGGAAATTAAAAAAAAAATTATTTACACAATATATACAGACATAAAGTACCAAACAAACATATTTTTTATTAGAATATACATTAGAATGTTAATATTACTTACTATTTTCTTTACCTTTGTGGTTGTTGAAGTAAAAATCCATGTCAAAGTGAAACACAACGTGTTCCGATTCCCGAACTTTCCTCTGTTTGAAGAAAATCTTTTGACTTCCTGTCATTTCAAGGGAGGGAATCATGGTAGACGATTTCCCAACGTTGTAGTAGTTTCCTCCCTTATATTACTTGTATTTTTGTATTTTTTAGGCTTTTGAAACTTCTGTAACAAATCTTTTTTTTTTTACTCATTACCATGACATTTTCTGTTGGGAATATTATAAAAGTGTGTGTTTTAGCAAACACAAGGTAAGCTGATTCTTTTCTACACATTTTGATCTATCATTATCAATTTTAATTGTTCTTCTACCTCTTTTCACTCATTTTATATAATTTTTTTGAAAAAGGGGTAAATTAATGCTACTAGCTATGGTTGTAACGGCCTCTCAGCCTAGTGAAGGCAATGAATTAAGCATTGCAAAAGCTTGGTTGGCTTTGCTGATTTTGGTGTTGACCTCCTGTTCACAGTCATCATCTGCTGTTACCTTGCTGCCTAGGTACACAAATTCTTTTACGTCCACTAGTGGACTCCCACTGATTAGGAAAGGGTAATTGTTTGTCATGTTGTTCCTTAGGACTTGTGTTTTTCGAGTGTTGACTCTGAGCCCTATTATGTCTTACTAAGGGTTTCGGTCTTATCTTGAAGGTCTAGGTGCCTAAGGAATAGCAGATCTAGGTCGTCGGCGTAGTCTAGATCTTCCAAAACTGTGGTTAGGGTCCACTGTAGACCCTGTCGTTTTCCCTGAGTGACACGATGCATGAGCCAATCAATGGCCAATGAGAACAGTATTGGTGACAGGATGCGCCCCTGCTTGACACCTGTGTCCACTCTAAAGGGTTCATTCAGCTGATTGTTGTGGATGACCTGGCATTCACAATTTTCATATAAGGACTTGATGATGTGAACCAATTTCCTTGGAATGCCATAGTGACGTAGAATCTTCCATAGAGAGGCACGATGTAGGCTGTCAAATGCCTTCTCAAAGTCAATAAAGGCCATATACAGTGGACTGTTCCACACCTGCGA
Organism: Marisa cornuarietis; assembly: GCA_004794655.1. Lineage (NCBI taxonomy): Eukaryota > Metazoa > Mollusca > Gastropoda > Architaenioglossa > Ampullariidae > Marisa > Marisa cornuarietis. The sequence goes on from SMMW01000636.1 coordinate 7,191,607, forward strand.
TTGTTCCAGGATCTGTCGCAGCACAAAGATATGGTCGATGCATGATCGTCCTTTCCGGAAGCCAGCTTGTTCTTGTCGGAGTATAGAGTCTACTGTTGTTGTAATGCCTATGAGAATTATGCGGCTAAAAAATTTGCTGGTGACGGATAGCAGTGTGATGCCTCTCCAGTTATTACAGTCACCGAGGTCTCCTTTCTTTGGTATCTTGACTATAACACCTTTACTCCACTCGTTAGGGATTTCTTCAGTGTCCCAGATCTCCTGGAGGATTGTTTGAAGAATACGTGGTGTCTCTCCCTCTTCTGCTTTCACCATTTCAGCACATACACCATCCCCTCTTGGTGCCTTGCCGTTCTTTGTTTTGTGAATGGCTTCCTTAATTTCTTGTAATGCAATGGGTCCAGTGTTGATATATAGATCTTCTTCTGCTTCGATGATTTCAGGTAGCACTGATGGTTCTGGCTGGTTAAGAATCTGTTGGAAATGTTCCCCCATCTCTTCAGTTTGGCTCGCTCTTCCGTGATGGGTGTGCCATCTGCTCTTTTAACCGGGAGGTCCTGGTTGTGCCTTCGGTCACCTCGTAGCTTCTTTATGTTTTGATAGGTCGCCTTCATGTCTTTTATAAGGAGAATAGGTACTAAATAAATCTCATGTGACTGCTGACCAAGAAGTAAACTGTCGCCGAAACAACATGAGACGCCTATCCGGTCGTTTAAGTCGACTTAAACATTTAACTTATTCATAATAAATTTGCCTCATTGAATTCTATTGACTTTAGGGAGTAGAGGCTCAGCATACTATAAAGACTAAGAATAACCAGATTCGATTGGCATGGTAGTTACACATTTTCGACAGCTGGTCTTAAAAACTAGCGTGTGATGTCCTTACGAACGTTTGCTTACTGCTAAAACGTCTTTTCTCAGTGAAAGCAGCCTTTCTAAGGTTACTTGTTTTGCATTGATAAAAAAATTCTTGACTTGATCTACAATTTTGTTCTAAAAGCATGGTTTTGGTCACTAGTGGGTTTAATCAATATGTAAACTGAAAGAAAATAGGTGTGACCCTAAGAAAACACAGCTAAATGAAAATTTAAGCTCTTCTACATGCAGACATGCATGCATAAACATAAACATTTAAAATAAAGCTATAATAGTTTTAGCATCATCAATTTTCCGTTTGATTCAGTCGGATAAGTATTGCACGTGGCATTGCGTTTTGCACTGAATTAAATGGAAGGTACTGACCAGGAGTCGGAACTAAGCTTTCATTGACGGCCTCGTAGGTGAGACTGAAGTAAGTATCCGGGCTGTGACTGGGGTCGACAAACCTGATGTACATGTATTGTCCAGAGCTGTAATATACGGTATGTGATGGCATGCCGCGGATCCAGGCAAGAATGTTGGGTGATGGCCACATACCTATGGAAGGCAAACCATTTATCCAAAGTACTGTTGTCATTTCAGGTACTATTAGGGCATCACAAGACATTGCCTCAAACCACACAAACACCACTTCAGTTACCAAGCTACTCACACAGAAAACAGTCATCATCAGTAACCCCATACCATCACGAATGTCGATGAAGAAATAAAATGGGGAAGTGGCTTTGAGGATAGTTGCCTTGATGACATAACCACCGGTAGAGTTTATCGTCCAAGAACATTCGATATAGCTGAAAACGAGTAAAGACTTATCTGATAACACAAAAGTGATTTTAAAGCACACAGGTGTTTTACTAAACTGTATTTGCTAGCGTGCATAATAATGCATTGCTAGTTGATAAGCACATATGCAAACATGATGTTTTGTCTACGAGTGAAAGGTGATGTGTTTTCAATGTATTAGCTCACTCGTTATAGTCAAACGTGTAGTTTGAAGACGACAGGTAACCGACTTGCCCAGGTACAGCAAAGAGCGTTATCCCGGTGCACACTGCACAGAGAAGTCACCTCATGAGATAGTCATCATCAAAACATTTCGTATTGAAGGACAGAAGAGGGAATGCAAGCCATCATTGGTTATTACTGTCGTGTCAGTCACGCTTGCGGAGGTAGAGTGAAATTATTGTCACCTTCAGGACCGTTGACACAGACTGCACTAGCAGTATACTCAGTTCTTCTTTGACATGCACATCTCTGGGATTTCTAAAAGAGTTTTGTATTTGTAGCAGTTCGTTTTCAACTGTTTCAAATTTCAATAGTTTTTGGAGATGGGCATTATTCACATTTTATGTATATAAAATACCTCACAGTATAACACAAACTCATCATAGGTACATGAATGATGTATACATAGCAATCAAATAAAAAAACACATTAACAAACACATAGGTACGATCTTTGATGTCAGTAGACTATACGTCACTCACTTGATGGTGTTGCTGTTGTAGTTGAAAAGGCAGATGCTAGGGAATGGAAAGCATGACGCATATGAAATAAAAAATCATGTTGCTATGAACAAACAGTTATAAACTTTTTCAGTATTAGGTTTGTTTGTTGTTTATGTTATTTTTAAGCATATCTGTTGAAAAAAGCTTGTCATATACGTATTAATATTGTTATAAAGAAAAGTATGTCTTTATAGGATGCGTAAGCAAAATGCTTAGTATAACATATTTCATCATGCTTGCGTCTTATATTTGAACAGGAAATGTCTTGGTTTTCATTACGTTTTTTTAGTTGGTTTGAAAATGTAAGGCAAATGAAAGGTACTCATAGTGTCGGGACTAGTTAGAGATGTGACTGTTGGGATACAATGCAGAAGGTATGTGTGAACTATTAGGAATGACAGCATAAAATGGATAAAATACATACAGAATATTATTAACTCTCGCTGTTTATATATACAGGGTCGGCCACTTACCTCCCACAGTACCGAAACTATTCTAATCAAAGTGACCACAGATATATTACCTGCCCTCGACAGGGATGAGGTTTCAGCCTTAACTCTTCTGGTCCTGTCTGCTGCATAGGACACTATCGACCCCTCCCTGAACCTTCATAGACTTCACACCCTCTACGAAATTTCTGGACCCGCAGTAGCATGGTACAACTATTTTTTCACTGACAGGAGGCAGACTGTGTTCGTTGATGGTCAAACAACACAATCCTAGTCCTTGTTGACAACTTTCCCACCTATGCAGCTTATTGCTACATCTCTGCTCGTCTTCTAGTGCAAAATAACGAGACCTTTTACTTGGTTCCTCTTTGCGTTTTATGTAGTTGTCTTTCATTAGTCATCGGTTTACATTAAAAATTTTCGATATTTAATAACCCTACATAAACGGTGTAAAAAATTGGTTATGCTAATTCGATCGTAAATTAACTTTTTATTGGTTCAAGCTATTACCAACAAATGCGTATCAACTTACTGAAAATCTCATTACCGTTGGTAAGTCCTAATTGGGGAAGTGCAACTCAAACTTTTCATAACACGTTGAATTCTGTATTTGCTTTTGTGAAAGAAGTAAGTCTTGTGACATGCGTGTTTTAGCAGAGTTTTTGGCTGTGGCAGAATTTTGCGCGATCGGGCGTGCTTTAGTATTGTTTCGTAATTTACAAATAACCCGTAAAATTTTATTCTATGAAAGATACAGGCACAGATATAAGAAAGAAGAATCAAGAATTTATAATACCTATACACATAAATGCAAGCACGCACACACACCTACACACACACACACACACACACACATTTTTACGTTACTTACCTGACGTCCCTGTTTTTGTAGACAGGAGCAAAGTGTTTGGGAAAAAAACAACAACATGGCATTTTTTCAATCGTAGACAGGTGACCCAAAACTACATACGTTGGTGCAGAGGCTCCTGGAATAAGTTTTATAACAACGAAAAATTGTAAACGTGACTTACCTGACTCTCTCGTTGTTTGTGCGAGTGTTGAACCTAGGAAATAACAAAATCACGCCAACAGTTTCGAGATAATCCTAGAGAAAGCGAAGGACCTAAAGGTGTAGATTAAGATTCCAGAATAATGGTAAACTATACATAAATAAATTAATCAAAACGATACAATATACCATGCTAAACAAATAAACCGATAATGTAATAATATCCGTAAATAAATTTACGCCTCAGCGCGTAGTTCTTACTTTATCATCATCGATCATTATACCAAGCTTTTGAAACCTGTTACTACTGTCTTGAAAATAGCAAGGCACATTCTAACATACTCTGGAAAAATAATATCATGGCAGTCCCCACGGCAAGCATCTTCAACGCCATTTTGCTCAACCATCGGTGAGGAAGTTTACGCAGCTGTAACATAGAGCAAGCCAGGGTGTTTGCACTGTTACCTGTCAAGGTGATACAGGAAATAATGGTTCATTTAAAGAAGGATCCGTTTAGTTTGAGAATTAAACGTATAAAAGGTAAAATACATAAATGCATTCTAGCGCAAAATACAATTGTAAAAACTATTTTAAAAGGTGTATTGTACATAGGATAATGTATTATAGTCGAGACCACTCGGGTGGCTCTGTTGTATAGAAGCATTTAATAGCACGAGTTGTGGTCGTTTTGTATTACAGAGGTATTTACTAGAAAGAGACAAGGTTGGTCTGTGTTATACAGTCATTTAATGGCAAGGGGATCGTGTGGTTTTGTCTTTTATAGACTTTTGATGGAGTAGAACAGGTTTTGTTTTGTCTTTTAAAGGCATTTTATGGCGTAGAACTAGGGTCATTAAGTCCTAAAACGAGGTTTCCTAGTAAATGTTCAAGGAAGTCAATTATTCTACTGTTAGATATCGCTATTAAAAAACTTTTTACATCAGATGCAATTTACTGGAAAAAGTGTCTATACGTGCAAAATCTTGTAAACGCAAACAATTATTTGCTATAGAAGTGTGGCAGAAAGTAAAAGTTACAAAAAAATGAAGGAAAGAGTATCTTCAATCAGCAAGTCTTACCTTATAGTCCCGTAAATGTGTGCAAAGCATGAGTGATCTGTCGCTCACAGTAGACTTTATAGACAGTGTGAGCCTTGACTGGTTGATCCTGTGCTATCTGCCTGCTAGACAATCACGAGTAGGCTGCGTGCATAGCAGGTGTGGCATGCTGGCTCTAGTCTTCTTAAAGCTTAGCAAGGTGATTAACAAGGCCACATGAATCGTTTTTTTTTTCGGGCGGTACTTGAATGTAAATGACATCACGACTGCACCTTAGCATCTGTGCTCTTAGTCTATTGTCTTTTGGCTGCGGGATAACTTTATGCAGCATATGGTATAAAGACAGTGAGTGACAGACGTTATGGATAAGAAACGAGGGTGGTAATTGCACACGCAAGAAAATGTAAGTGATTTTAGAGCTTTTATTCGTCTAGAATCTGCGTCTTTTCCCAAGGATACGTTAGCAGGTACAAAGCACATTGGAGCCACATTGTAGCAAGGTCAACAAAGCCCATCCGTGTACTTCATCTACCGCTCACTTCTACTGTACACTAGTATAACTTTTTACGGCAGTTTTAATACAGGACAGCCGTCTAAACGAAATAAGAGGACTTGTTAGAAAGCTCGAAAATTTATAAGAAGAATGGCTTTTCAGAGAGAAGGAAATGGGGCTTTATAAACAAAAAACAAAAAAACAAAAACGTTTTTACAGACAGAAAAATTCTCATAAGCAAAAAACGGCAAGAGTCAGTACATGAAACGCTTTACTCATAAATCCCAACCTCATATGTTAATTCAAAAAGTAAAACAAATAAAACGTGAATCACGCAAGTAGGTTGATCAAAAGAAAAATGGTAGAGTAAGAACTTTGGGCTTGAGAAAAGGACAGTAAAGGACAGTATTGACAGGTCTTTATGCTACCTTTACCGTGACCACATCAGACCAGAGTTTCAACCAGAGGGGGCAGTGTTACTTGAGAGCTCAAAGCCAGTTATGGCTGCGGCACACAGGGTTGCTCTCCGCTTCAGTAAACACTGCAAGGCGTGTGGACAACTTTGGTTGACATGGAAATACAGGACTAATATGCGCTTTCTCACACACGTTTATATACACTGTGTTTGCAAAAAATAGTAAACATTGATGTGTACGATACATTTTAAAATGCTGGTTTGAAAACGTTTTAACGCAAACACAGAGAGAGGTGGAGTCTATTGTTTTCTTTTAACGCAAAATTAGAAAATGAAAAGATCTCAGCCACAACACTGCCTTGTCTCCCATTGCTGTAGATGCACGTAAGCGAATTCTGTCTTCAAAAATTTCAAAACCCGAAGACTGACTTTGTTCATGCAGAGCAGAGATTGAAATCTACTGAACACAGGGTCCAGTTCCTCAAAAACAGTAGCTAAGCGTCTATTTAAGCGACCTATACGTTGCCTGATCATTTGGTACCTTTTCTCACTGCATTTAAGAGCTGATAAAGTCGCGCGAGACTCACTAGCTCACCCAATCCATCAATAGCTTTCGTATACTCATCCTAGCACCCCCCCCCCCCACACACACATACATTCGCATCCACTCGCTATGTCGACTCTTCAATGCTGACAATATGATTTAAGACACATTCAACATATACATCAACATCAGCATACAAAGACAGAAGGAAGCACTCATACTTCATACGATACAAGTTCGATTTTCACACTTCCTATTTTAAAACGTGTGTAAAAGTCTTGTTCCTCTTGGGTTATCGCATGACAGTGCTTGAGCAAAGAGATGTTCTCCAGTGTGTGAAAACATGTTTAAATCTAGGCAAAAATCTATATACAGGAGACAATAGAAAAAGAAATGAAATCCGTCCTCTGTAAGATTATATTTTAACTCCCAAATAGAAGCGAATTGAAGCCTCGATGAAGTCTTTTACATTTACATAAAGATGTACCTTTTCGACAGTATTATCATCAAGAAGGCGTCCCCATACTTTATACACAGATAAAAGAGTTTGTTTAACAATAGGAAAATGGTCCATAATAATAATAAAAGTGCCAGGTCATCTGCAAACATTAGAATGAACAATTCAAATAGACACATTTCTCTACGGTCGGTCGTTGCTGTTAGGGCTATCGTTCTTGCAACCCAAATTTTGTTTACTTTGCACTTGGCATGTCTCCCTGGGAAGTGCAGGTGACGGATAAATGTTGTTATCTATCGCCGTTGTGCAATCTTCTAAACTGTTTGAGAAAGGCTTGTTACTCGGGCTTTCGTCGTTAGGTGCGGGTCTGCCTGTCCACACCGAGCTTACTCATTCACAGCAATTCTCTGCCATGTAAGGCAGACAAGTTGCACTGATATCTTATTGAGAACCACTGGGTATCTCTGCTAGCCCTGCTCAACAATTTTTTACAAAAGTCATAAAAGGAAATAAAATTTGTGTGCTCAACACGAATATGACAATCAAAATAAAAAGGTTTCTTTTTGTAATCTGCAATCATTATTGTGTACGAAATGATGCTGATAGTAAGTGACCTCTGGTTAATGCCTGTAAAGAAATCAAGTCATATACTACGTCTAAGATTTCTTTGCCTGTCTCTTGTACACATGTTCGTGATCTTCTCTGGGAAGTGTCCAGCAGTAGTTAGCTAGCATGGTAGTGGATAATTTTCCCTAGTATCTTTAATCCATTGTTGCAAAATTTTGATGAGAACGATCGCCATGTGCAGAAGCATGTCTTCTACTAGTTGCTTGTAGTTTTCTGCCCTAACATTCCGGAGAAAGTTTGTAGACACTAGGCAAAAAGCATTCCCTGCTTATGTTGTATCAACCTGCATCAAGTTGTTGAACCGGTCATCTCTAAGTAGCTCTTGAATTTGAGGACGCACAAACATTCCTCTTTAATCTTTGCCCCTCTGAAACTATGCAAGTTTTTATGCAGGCATCGGAAAGCTGGCGAAGTCCGATCTACGGCCTTCACGAAGATCTTTATCAATTCTAGTTTGATGGGAAGTGGTTGGTAGCGGGATTTTGTGACCCTCGACCAGGGGTGGGTGCTAGATATTCTTCTCTCCAACTGCTACATGTTGTCTACAAGTCCATTCCTTTCGCAAGTAGTGCCATTCCCTTGCTCTTCTATCCCACTCACATAAGAAATACATGTATTTTGTATATCCCTACTGCAGTCCCGTTAAAAGGTCAAATACCTTCAAATCACCACAAGGTGCCAGTTGTACTTGTTATACTCAATGGAATTACGTAGCTGCTTTAAGTACACTTTTAAAATATAAGTATGTAATGAATGAATACAAACATAAACATTAAAAACTATTTAGTATATTTTGTGTACGTTATATATATTGTGTTTACAAGAGATTAATATAGTATACTCTGTGCATATTATTTAAACTGTGGGAGTTTGACGGGTGCCGCCCCTTCCTTCTCTCGCTGCCCTCTCCGCCCTCCTGGACCCAAAGCAAACCTGTGCGCCAATAAGCGCTTCCTGCCTACGCTACCGACCTATCGGCCTTCAGATGGCATCTTAGCCAGCCTCTATCACATGCATCCCCTCGACAAAGAAATGTCGTCCTCAGCATTTAACCACATGTGCTAAGCTATGAAAAGAAAAAAAAGAGAAAAAAAAATACGATACACCTCATACCCTATCATATCATATCCGTGTAAATAAAACTACAGTGAACAATCTTCCTACACTACAACCGGGAGTGCTATGCAGTATATATGTATATATTTGACGATGAATAAATACTCTTCACAGAAAAACAAAATAAAACGTCTTGAACAAAGGTCAGAGCCATTATGTGTTGGTTGACAATAATGTGAGACTGTGTGTCATGTGAGCGATTTTTTCATCGACACCGCATCACTTCCAGAAGTAATCAGTCGTTATTGATGACATCATGGGCGCACACAGGTAGGGACACATGAGCACGTACAGGTGCAGGCGTCTGGAAAAGATATATTTTAGAAAATTTCTTTTAACATCATGCTCATATCTTTTTTGTGGGGTGCCAGAAATTAAAGCTCTATTACATTTTTCTTTACTTTTCTCTCTGTCTCTCTAACACACAGAGAAAACACACACACACACACACACACACACACACACACACACACACACACACACTGGCTGGGACTACATGTTCTGATTAAAGGGATATACGTTTTACACACTTTCTGTGGGAACGGATTACTCTGTCACTGCACCGTGTTGACGTCTGTGTACCCACCGCCTGCACACAATGATTCGCCCTCCTGTGAGTGATAACAGTGTGGTACCACAGCTTTATCTTTTACAGCTAAGGTAGAGAAAAGCTTTAATACATGTACTTTCTCTTCTGAAAAAGAAACCCTCCTCATCCGTCTTACTAGCCCCCGTGGTGGTTCTTTTACATTTCAGGATACAGTTCTAATAAAGGTTAATGAGCAATTATCGATTTTAAACATGTGAGAAACAATGAGATTGATAGCATTGGAAAAAAATGATTATTGCTACAGCCGTGGCAGCAGGAGCTGGTACTTCGCTTACGAAGAGTTGTCTCCCTGCAGTCTCTGCATCAACCGTTATCAGCATACTTACTAGCTGCTGTACAAACACTGACATGAAAATTCAGCAATTCGCAAGATGAAAGTAAGACTGCATAATATGTGGAGCGAGAAACTGTCCCATTTGTCGGTGGTGCTGAAGTGGCTCACCGTGCACGAAAGGTAGAGGAACTCGACCAGTGCTGGTTAAGTTTGACAGTGGACGGAAAAATCACGTGTGCCATAAAATCACCTCCAGGACTGTCTCCCGCAGGTCATCCAAAACCAATAGCTATCAGTCAGTCAGTCGTCCCTTGCCTGGCACCTGGCGTTGGGGGGAGCACATGGATAGACGCGGCAGCTGATAGGGCCCGCCACTCTTGCCTGTTTTGGGCAATAGTCAGCAGGTCCTGTACAGGACGACCAGTCCAGTCTTTGACGTTCGTAAGCCAGTTCTTTCTCTGACCACCGCGCGTCGGCTACCCTCCAAGGTGCCTTGAAGGATAGTCTTCGACAAGGTGTCGTGCCGGGTTACATGGCCAAAGAAGACCAGCTTACGTCGCTTGACTGTTGATAGTAGAGGTTCCTGGTGTCCTACCAGTGTGGCAATCTTGTTTCTTACAAAGTCGTTGGTTTTGTGTTCTTTGTATGAGATCCGGAGCAGCCTCCTCAGACACTTGTGCTCGAATGCCTGGATTCTCCTTTCTGTTTCGGCGAGTAGAGTCCACGTGTCGCATCCGTAGAGCAGGATCGGCACTACCAGGGATTTGTATAGCCTGTACTTGGTAGTGAACCTTATCTTGTGGATATGCCAGATCCTATCTAGCCTAGCCATTGCTGCTGTTGCTGTTGCGATCCTGATGCGGATATCTTGCGTGGAGCTGCCGTCCTTGGAGAGAGTGGCTCCCAAGTACTTGAAGCTGCTTACCTCTTCGAGCTGTACCCCGTTCATATAGATCTCTGCTTTGCCGTTGCCATTGATCATAACTTTGCTCTTTTCTGTGCTTGTCTCCATTCCATATGCATTTGAGCTGTCTGTCAGTCTGTTGGTGAGGTCTTGCAGTTCCTTGTTTGTACCTGCTAATAGATCTATATCATCTGCAAAGCGTAGGTTGCAGATTGGTCTTCCACCGATTGAAATGGAGGTATGGTGGTCATGAAGAGCTTCAAGCATGATGTTCTCCAAGAATATATTAAACAACACGGGTGATAGGGGACATCCTTGACGTACCCCTACTGTGGTACGAAAGTAAGCTCCTATTTGGTTGTTAAGCAAAACTGTACTCGTTGAGCTGTTATACAACGCTTCGACGACTTGGACAAGCCCTTCTTCAATGTTGAATTTCCGCATCACATGCCATAGACCCTCGTGCCAGACTCTGTCAAATGCCTTCTTAAAGTCAATGAAGTTGTGGTAAAGGTCCCGCTGATGCTGCAGATGCTTTTCTATAAGAAGACGACAGTTGAAGATCTGCTCAACTGTGCTTCTACGTGGTCTGAAGCCAGCCTGTTCTTCTGCTAGCAGCTCTTCTGCGGTGGTTCTGATGCGGTTCTGTATGACCTTCAGCATGACTTTGCTTGGGTGACTGATAAGGCTTATTGTTCTGTAATTCTGACACTGTTTGCTGTTTCCTTTCTTTGGGAGGGGTATGATTAGTGACTGCGTCCATTCTCTGGGCCATTCCTTGCACTCCCAGACTCTTTGGCACAGAACAGTTAGGTCTTTTGTAGTTGCTTCCCCACCCTGCTTGAGCAGCTCAGCTGGTACATTATCAACGCCTGGTGACTTTCCTCCCTTCAGACTATGTACAGCTTTTTCGACCTCTTCCCGTAGGTGTGATATGTCTGCAGGTTCACTGTCTCTAGTCTGGTTGTTTTGGAGAATGTTGGCGTCGGTCTTCAGCTGGTAATTGTACAGGTCCTTGCAGTATTCTGTCCATCGGTTGAGTACAGCATTGCCTTCTGTGAGAAGGTGACCATTGCTGTCTTCGATGACTGAGATCTTTTGCTGGTCTGTCTTAGTGAGGGTCTTTAGAAGTTGGTAGGCCTTTTTGCTGTCACCTCGTGCCATTCCAACCTCTATGTCCTGGCACTGCTTCTCGATCCAGCTCTCTCTGGCTACCTTCATCCCTTTCTTAATGGAACAATTCACTTCTTTGTATTTGGTTGCTGCTTCTGGTTTGCTTTTCTTTTCTCTCTTCAAGGCCCTCCTTTGGTCACAGAGGTCTAGTATGTCTTTCGTGACCCATGGCTGTTTCTTGTTTCTATGTCGCCCTAGAACCTCTTGGGCTGTCGACAGTAGCACCTCTTTGATGTTTCCAGCGAGGGTGTCTACATCACAGTCCACCAGATTCAGTGCGCCAAATTTTCCGCCAACCGTGGCCTTGAAGACTTCTGCAACCTTTGGGTCTTGCAGCTTCCCCAAATCAAAGCGAATTCGGGGAGTGTTTGAGAGTCGCTTCGCTTTCAGCCTCAGCTTCAGGTTTGTTAGAACAAGGTCATGGTCGCTGCCTATGTCAGCGCCTGGGTACGACCTTGTCTTGGCCCTGTTGATGCTGGATTTGAAGCGTCTCGGCAGTAGGATGTAGTCGATCTGATTATGGACCAGTCCGTCTGGTGAGTGCCAGGTGGCCGTCCTTGATTTCTTGTGGGGATACAAGGTGTTGGCTAAGGTGAGTCTCTGGCTCTGTGCGAACTCTAGGAGTCTGATGCCCCTGTCGTTGGTTTCACCAAGGCCAAATTTCCCCACCGTTCCTGCCCATTGGTGGTAGGCGTCTGGTCCGACCTTGGCGTTCCAGTCTCCGAGCACAACCAGGATGTCCTTTTTTGGAACTGCCTTCACAATCTTGTACAGTTGTTGGTAGAATTCTTCCACTTCGTCGTCTCCATGTGTGGAAGTTGGAGCGTATACTTGGACAATGGTGACATTATGAGGCTTGGCTGAGACACGAATGGAGATCAGCCGGCTGGATACGGGTGTACAGCTGATGACGGCCGCGGCCACCTTCCTGTGCACAAGGAAGCCCACGCCGTACTCATGCTTGGTGTCCTCCCCACTGTACCACAGTCTGTGGCCGTCTTCCGTCACTGTTTCCCCAAATCCTGTCCATCTGACCTCTGCCAGTCCCACAATGTCCCACTGATACCGTTTCAGCTCGTGTGTGAGTTGGTGCACTTTTCCGCACTGGTATAACGTGCGTACGTTCCACGTGCCAATGGTTGTTCCTTCTCTTAGTTTGATTTCTGTTTTGGTTTCAGTCTTGGTCTTGGTCTTGGCTATCGGGACCCCAGATTCCCCTTGTGATCGGCCAAGAGTGAGTAAGGCAGTCCAGGGAGGGTATAAGTCGGTGTTCTTAGACTAGGCAGCCATCTATATTTATATACTGACTATTTGCGACCAGCAGATGCAGATGATGCTTTTTCAGCAGCTGATGTGTCTTCGTTGAGGTATATGCGCTTGACCAGTCATGAACTGAACACCGCTATGCCTCCCTCAGGTGATGTGAGTTAATTACATTACTGTCGAAAATGTGATTGTGATGAAGAAACATGCCAGTGATCTCAGTGATTATACTTATGACAATAATTGGAGTGCAGCCTATATTTTTCTAATTATAGATACACTGCCTTCAGACACATCAACAGTTAGTGAGCGCTACAACCTGAAGTTGTCAAGAAATATGAATTGTGAATTTAATAATGTCTTTTAAAACCAAATTTGATTATTTGAATCAGGTTTATCTCGCTAGATTTAATTAAAAATATAATTTTTTTAATATCCGGATAAACTGACAGATGTATAAAGCTTATTTTGCTGTATGTCAGTGAAATATTGGCTTTTGAATCGCTTGATCTTTCTGACAGAATGCAACTGAGATGATGCTAAATGTAAAAACTATCACACCAACTTTGTATGCTGAGGAGCAAGCAAGGTGTCAATGTCACTACGGGAACTACGCTGGTATAGCTACGTACGCTAGTTGCTAGATGCTTCAGGTTTTTGTTCACCTCGATTCTTTGTTGTAGTTTTCATCCGAATCAGTTTAACAAATGGTATTAGGACGTTTAAAGGTTAGTTAATTTAAAAATATAAACAAGGGAAGTACACATACAGTAATTGCATTACTTATCGTATAAGGAATATTTTAACTTAGAGAACTACTGATTAAGTTTATGTATTCACCTTCTATGCCAGATTGATACCATTGCAGTTTGCATATAGTTTACATATAGAAATGTTAATATGTGATATATCTTTGAAAGGTACAGACCAGACTTTGCTAGAAACGGTGGATTCACGGCCTCGTAGGTCAACCTGAGGCCGGAGGTGGTCACAGATCCGTTGCCGGTGAACCTGATGTACATGTACTGTCCAGAGCTGTAGTAGACTGTCTGAGGTGGCATGCCATAGAACTTGACAAGTGTAGGGGATGACTCCGACATACCTGCAATAATCAACTGTCTTTATCAAGTTTTCTAATATCGGCATTTTTAAACAAATCAAGTGCTTCTCTATTTTATAATGACAAGATTTTTAATTTACAGACAAGACGCGCAATATATATATATATGCATAAATGTAATCGCATATAAACAAAAATACATTATTGACCACTAACGAATTTTCACAAAAGCTGCATCAGACCATTATTATCTTTTAAGAATTTTATATTGTCCGATATCATTGTATTTATCTATATATAAAAAGTTTTCTTTTATTATGGATACAGGAAAAGGTGAAGGGAGTGACATTAGTGTTACGTCGAGCCAGCAACAGAGGATATACCACTGCGAAGCACCCGACAATGTAAACATGTACTGCATGCAAAAAACAAAAGCATGTCCGTGACAAGGTCTGAACCCTGGAAGCTAATCCTCACTGTACTGGTGTCGGGTGCTAACAGTTGCGCGATCTACAAGATAGTAACATAACCACAATTTAATTGCCTGATAACTAAAATTTAAAACTCTTACCGTCAAAAATATCGATGTGGTAAAAAGAGTCTGAACTGGCTTCTAAGACAGTAACCTTTACAACAGAACCATTAACAGAATTGATTATCCATCGGCAGTCGGTGTTACTGTAAACAAAAAAGGACATACCTAGTCGTAGTGTGCGGAAGTTTACATTTGTTTATGAGAGGAAAATATTGTTAAGGACAAAAAAAACATTTTTTCTACTCAGGGTTTAATATCAATATTGTTTAGTGTCGATATTTACTGAAGAACAGATAAGCTCTTTTCTACCTTTCATAAGCTTATAGAAAAGGTATATTTTATTATATAACTAATATCTGTGACAAAGATCACCTTACTTGGAATAGTTAGAAGGATGGTTGGGGAACCTCAGGTACTCCACTTGACCAGGAAGAGCAGACAAAGTCGTACCGTTGAGAGGACACTCTGTAGAGGAAAGGCATTGGATGGTCATTATTGAGTCATTTGTCACTCTAAGACGGTTTTAACCGAATAGTAAATGAAAGCAGACACACGATAAAATAAAAAAGGCTGTGAGGAATGATTTTTAAAAAACCTGCTCTTTACATTTGCATTTTGTCGGCCTTGACGTAAATAATTTACAGATCGGAAAATTTATTGTTTTCCTTCAAATAAAAGCGAAAATTCAGTGACCCCTTACACATTTTTTTTCTTGACGTTTGACTTTTGCTTAATATTTGTCTCTTAAATCTTGGATCTAAAGCTTCATAATCGCCTTCTACTGTTTGAAACAATTAAAATTAAGTTTTCCCTTACTCATCAGTCTTAGTAACACTTGTTTTCTTCGAATTTTGATCTGCAGTTATCGCGATAAAATTCAAATTCCATATTAGTAGCTAAAGTAGCTGCATAACAAATCACGCGTAAACACACACACACACACACACACACACACACACACACACACACACACACACACACACACAGACACACACTCACACACACTCACACACACATACACACCTCCCCTTCCCCTATCACACATACACTGGACTTCAATGCAGAGACATCAACCTGTATGTCACTCACCTGATGTCGGTGGTAATGTAGAAGTGGGCGTAGCTTCTGAGGAATGAAGAGGAGCAGCATGAAAACCGTTTCTACTGAATTTATAGAACTCAAAAGATATAATTAACTTTTCTTGTGTTATAGATAATATATTTACATAATGACAGAAAAACAGCGTAGAACATATAACATAATAAATGAACAGATGTTCTTACTGGCATAGGAAGAATAGATACTAAATAAACGTCATTATATTCACCTGCTGACCAAATAACAAACTGTAGTGGGAAGAACACGAGACACTATTTTATGTCACTTAAGTCGACATTTAACAAACATTTAACCAGTTCATAATAAATTGGGTTAGACAGTTGAGACCCACACTAACCAGATTCAATCGACATTTGAGACAGCTTGGGCTAATTGCACAACATGTTTTTACACCTTAAAACTGTTTTAAAGAAGGAAATCTAAAAATTGTTTATTTTTCAAAAATCGCTCATATGCCATTTAGACGCGCTGCACAGAAAATGTACTGACGGAAACGAAATTCTTGTTTAAAAAGTGTTTTCTTATTATTAAAATAGTTATGAAAATGTGTTATGCTTTTTTTTATAAAGAGTTAAAGCCTAAATGTGTTTAAAATTAGAAATGTGTCATGCAACTGGTCCCTGGTTTTTCAAACTAGAGTGTGACGTTCTTGCAAACCTTTGAAATAATTGTGCTAACACTTCTTTAAGTTTAACCTTTTCTCCAGCAGACGGTTAGCAGCCTTCTGGTGGTTACTTGTTATGTATTGACAAAAAAATTCTTAACTTTGATCTAAAATTTTTCTATAAACACGGTTAATTCACTAGTGGGTATAATCAACATAACGAAATGTACAATAGGTGGGAGTTTGTGTGTGTGTGTGTGTGTGTGTGTGTGTGAGTGCGTGTGCGTGCGCGCGCATATTCACCTATTTTAGTTGTAGAACGCGTAAGAATTCGTGATTGATTTACTGACTGTAAGAGAATTCGATTTCGACACTACGTTCACTATTACAAACGATGTACGCTAAGTATATGGGTAGGCACTATCTCTTTTACTCTATCCGTGTCTAGGTATTTTGTATCTATAAATACATTTTCTCCTGTTTAGTAAAACACACATAGTCCAAACATTAATAAGTGCAATTTGCAGTCACGTGCACAAAACGCAACAGGTTTCTACTGTTCTCAGCCATCAGCTACTCTTTTTCTGATAACCAAGGGAGTAAAGAATTTAAGCAAGCGCGTATCACAGCCAAATGAAAATTTAGGCACCTCTAGATGCAGACCTACCTGCGTAAATATAAACATTTTAAATAGAAAGATAATAGTTTTATCATTACCCGTATTCCGCTTAACTGAGTCGGACAAGTATTGCATGTTGCGTTACATTTTACACTGAGTTAAATGGAATTTACTGACCGGACGTAGAAACTAAGCTTTCATCGATGGCCTCGTAGGTCAGACTGAAGGAAGTATTGGGGCTGTGATTGGAGTCAACAAACATGATGTACATGGACCGTCCAGAGCTGTAATACGCGGTTGGCGATGCCACTTTGCCGATCCTGTCAATAATGGGGGATGATTCCCACATACCTAAGGCAGACAAACGATTGAGAGAAAGTACTATTTTTGGCATTTCAGGTAATATTAGGATATCACAAGATACTGCATCATCTACACAAACACCACTTCAGTTACCAAGCTACAGAGAGAAGAAAAGAAAGTATTATCATCAATACCACTTACCGTCACGAATCTCGAAGAAGAAAAAAAACGGGGAAGTGGCGTTCAGGATAGTCGTCTTGACGACATAACCACTGGTAGAGTTTATTGTCCACCAACAGGCGATGAAGCTGAAAACGAGTAATGACTTACCTGATCACAACAAAGCTTACGTTAAAACACACAGGCATTTTATTTAAACTGAATATACTAGCGTACATAATACTGCATTACTAGTTGATAAGAGTATATTCAAAGTTGAAGTTTCGTCTACGAGTGCAAGGTTGTGAATGGATTATCTGTTTACAAAGTATTAGCTCACTCGTTATTGTTAAACGTGTAGTTTGAAGACGACAGGTAACCGACTTGCCCAGGTACAGCAAAGAGAGTTTTATCCCTGCACACTGCACAGAGAAGTCAGCACGTGAGATAAACATCACCCAGACATGAATTGTAAATAAAGAACAGGAGAAGGAATGCAAGCCATCGTTGGTTAATACATCTTGCTGAGGTAGAGAGTAAAATTGTTGTCACATTCAAGACTATTGTAAGTTTTTCGGTGATATGCACATCTTTGTGATTTTAAAAGGTTTTGTCTTTGTAACATTTTGTTTATAACTGTTTCAAATTTCAATAGTTCTTCGGAGATGGGCTTCATTCACATCTCTTGTATATAAAACTTCACAGTTTAACATCTTTACGTGAACACAAACATATCATAGGCACACGCATGATGTATATACAGATATGCTATGACTCAAACATAGAGACACATAAACAAACACATGGGTACGTCCTTTGATATCATTTGACTAACTATACGTCACTCACCTAATGGTGTTGCTGCTTCAGTTGTAGTTGTAAGCGTAGATCCTAGGAGATGAAAAGCATTAATGAAGCAAATTACACAAAAAATCATGTTGCTATAAACAAACTGTGTATGAAAAAAGGAGGAGAAATTGCACAATGAAATTCTGTTAATTACTTTCACTTATCATGTTTGGACCACGTGCTGGCATAATACTTACTCTTTTTGCAACTTTTCTAATGGTTAGGTATGCTTGTTGTTTATGTCATTTTTAACAATATCTGTTGAATAAGCGCTTTAAATATACTTATTATTATGGTTATGAAAAATAGGATGTATTTAAAGGATGCCTTAACAAAATGCTTAGTAGAGCTCATTTCATTATACTTGCGTCTTATAATTAAACAGAAATTCTTTGGTTTTCTTTATTTTGTGTGAAGTATTAGGAATGATAGCATAAAATATATGAAGTACATACAACGGATTTTTTACTCTCGCTTTTTATACATACAGGGTCGGACACTTACCTTTCAAGCTCAATCAGCATCTAGAGCGTTTTACAGTGTTACAGTCTGATTAAAGTGACCACAGACATGTTATCTGCCCTTTCTTATCTTGACACTCTTCCCACCTATTCCGCTTATTGCTACTTCTCTCTTCGTCTTCTTGTGGAAAATAATGATACTTGTTATTCGATTCCAATTTATCTTTTATGTATTAGCCTTTTTTTCGTTATCAGTCTCGTTGTTTATCTATACGTTGGTTATAAGTTATTTGTTCAGTCTTCTATCCCTTGTGTGTTGTACATGTCTCGTTCTTGTTCTCTAGAAGCACGCTCCTTACGTTGAAGTATGCCCTATATAAATATTTGCGATATGAAATAATCTTACTAAAGCTGTGTGTGTTTTTTTTAATTTGTGTTTTACGCCGAGCCAGCAGTAAGGCAATATCAAGGCAAGGCAGCCAGCCCTGTAAACAGATGCTACATAAGCTGTGTATAAAATTAGTTATTGCAAATTCCATCAAAAACAATCATCACCTGCAATTCATTCATTCCATGTGCCTTTCACCTGATCAATTCTACTGGCCGTAATCTCGTACTAGCCTGAGGTGACCTAAGGTCACCACTATATCTAATGTGTGTGTGTGTGTGTGTGTGTGTGTGTGTGTGCGCGCGCGCGCGTTAACATGTATATATATATATATCATCTTTGATATCATGCATATGTATGTATTATCTTATTTGATATAAGGTATATGTATGTATAATCTCTTAAGGTCGTGAATGAATTACTGCTAGTGCGAGAACTATTTGGAAATGCCCTTGTGGATAAATAAAGTGGTATTGTATTGAATTGTTGTTGTATTGTATTACTTTGTTATTGCTTCAACGAATGCGTATTAACTGACTTTAATTTCTCATGTACCGTTGGTAAGTTCTAATTGGGTGAGAGTAAATTCAACTTTTGATAACACGTTCAATTATGTATTTGCTTTTGTGAAAGAAGTGAGTCTTGTGACATGCGTGTTTTGTGGCAAAGCACAAGAAATGAATCAAGGGGGAGGAATCAAGAATTTATAATACCTGCGCACATAAATGCAAACTAATATAAACACACACACACACACACACACACACACACACACACACACATGGACGCAACTACCATCTACATGGCCATCAACACACACTACATTTAGACAAATTACATTTTTACATTACTCACCTGACGTCCCTGTTGTTGTAGACGGTAGCAAAGTGTCTGGGAAAAAAGCATCAACATGGCTTACTTTCTATAGTTGAGAGAGGACTAAAAATACGTACGTTAGTGCAGAGGCATGTAGAAACAAGTTTTGTGACAATGAAAAAATGATAAAATAAATACAATAAAAATCACCACCAGGGTAAGGAATACAAATTGTAAACGTGACGTACCTGACTCTCTCGTTGTTTGTGCGAGTGTTGGACCTAGGAAATAAAATAAAACACGCAAGCAGTTTTGAGATGACCCGAAATAAAGCGAACGACCTCAAGGTGTAGAATAAGATTCCAGAATAATGGTAAACTATACAGAAATTAATTATCTGAATTTGCACGATATACCATCCTTACCAAATAAATTGATGTTGTAATAATATCCGTAAATCAATTTACCCCTCAAAGCTTTGACTTTATCATCATTGATCATTGTACCAAGCTTTCGAGACCTCTTACTACTGTCTTGCCAGTAACAAGTCAAACATTCTCTTTAACATTAATATCATGGCGGCCCCAAGTCTCATTACAACTCATTACGAAGACTAATAACTATATCATTGTGTATAGTCACTTCAATAACACGATGGGTCAATACTGTGTGTCCTTTCCCAATATAATTGTGCAACTTTGTGGGGACACAAGCAACCAAATGCTAGATTATAGGCATAATGTGACTTCAGTGTGAACTTTACATAGAGGAAACCAGCAAAGGTTTGTAATAAAAGCTTAAAGTTCTAGTTGTAAAGATGTATTGTGAGGATCTTCCTTTACCTTGTATATAAAAATGAGGCAAAGAAACGCTGTATTGGTCAATGGACGTAGGAAAAATTAAAGCGACTTTTATCGCTTCATCCAATCTGGCTCAGAGATGTGGATTTAAAAGTGCTCAAAAATTGTGAGAACATCTACTTGTTTACGTTGAAAAATACTTGGTGTTAAATAGCCTCACTGGCATAAATAAATGTGCATAAATGCAAAAGATTTGAATGAATTATATAAATTAGCTTCCTTGTTTGTTAAAACTAATCCAAATAAACACTGATATGTAGTGTTGCTGAGTACTGATGGGGTAGTCAAATGACTGGATGACTAACGTTCGATTATATCTTGGTTTGTGTGAGAGAGATTTTATATTTGTTTCTTGGTGCTTGGATCTAAAGCCTCATAGTCGCCTTATACTGTTTAAGTTTTCCAATACTCATTAGTCAAACTGACACTTGTTTTCTCAATTTTTGATCAGCAGTTATCGCGATAAAATCCAGATTCCATAGTACCTACTCACGTAGCTACATACAAAAAATCACGCGTAAACACACACACACACACACACACACACACACACACACACACACACACACACACAAACACCTCCCCTTCCCCCATCACATACACTAGACTTAAATGCAAAGACATCTACCTATACGTCACTCACCTGATGTCGGTGGTAATGTAGAAGTGGGCGTAGCTTCTGAGGAATGAAAATCAGCAACATGAAAACTGTTTCTACAGAATTCATAAAACGAATAAGAAAATTTCATTTTTTGTGTTAAATATGTATATAGTATATAATGACAGAGAAACAACATAGAATATGAAATATAATAAATGAAGAGATAGGTTCTTACTGGCATAGAAAAATAGGTACTAAATAAATGTCACGCTGACCAAATAGTAAACTGTAGCCGAAACAACATGAGACATCATTTTTATGTCACTTAAGTCGACATTTAACAAACATTATAACAGTTCATAATGAACTCACAATATTGAACTCTATTGACTTTAGGCAGTAGTGGCACAGCATACCAAGAACAACCAGATTCGATTGACATCTTCATTACATATTTTAAACAGCAGGTCTTTCAAATTAGTGTGTGATGTTCTTCCGAACATTTAAAAATACGTTGTGCTAAAACGTCGTTTACTTTCCCCCGTTTAACCATCAGATAAGCTTATGTCTGATAACAAGAAGAGTAAAGAATTTAGGCAAGGGCGTATCACAGCGAAATGGATCTTACGCACCTCTAGATGCAGACCTACATCCATAAATATAAACATTTTAAATAGAAAGATAATAGTTTTATCATTACCAGTATTCCGCTTAATTGAGTCGGACAAGTATTGCATGTTGCGTTACATTTAACACTGAGTTAAATGGAAGGATCTTACCGGACGTAGAAACAAAGCTTTCATTGATGGCCACGTAGGTCAGACTGAAGGAGGTATTGGGGCTGTGATTGGAGTCAACAAACATGATGTACATGGACCGTCCAGAGCTGTAATACACGGTTGGCGATGCCACTCTGCCGATCCTGTCAATAATGGGGGATGATTCCCACATACCTAAGGCAGACAAACGATTGAGAGTAGTATTAGGATATCACAAGCTATTGCATTATCTACACAAACACCACTTTAGTTAGCTTCGCAGAAACGTAGAGGAAAGTGTCATCATCAATACCACCTACCGTCACGAATCTCAAAGAAGAAAAAAAATGGGGAAGTGGCATTCAGGATAGTTGTCTTGACGACATAACCACTGGTAGAGTTTATTGTCCACCAACAGGCAATGAAGCTGAAAACGATTAATGACTTACCTGATCACAACAAAATTTACATTAAAGTACACAGGTATTTTATTTAAACTGTATTTGCTAGCCTACATAATAATACACTACTAGATTATAAGAGCATATTCAAAGTTGAAGTCTCGTCTACGAGTGCAATGGTTGTGAATGGGTTATCTGTTTTCAAAGTATTAGCTCACTCGTTATTGTTAAACGTGTAGTTTGAAGACGACAGGTAACCGTCTTGCCCAGGTACAGCAAAGAGAGTTTTATCCCTGCACACTGCACAGAGAAGTCAGCACGTGAGTTTGACATCAGCCAGAAGGTAGAGAGTGAAATATTGTCACATTCAGGGACCAGACTTGTCAATGATTTTGCTAATCCCCCATTGAACTAGAAGTATTTACAGTTCGTCTTTGACACGCACATCTTTGTGATTTTTCTTCACTTGAACACAAACATATCATAGGCACACCCAAAGTATGCAATTATTAAAAAGTAGTGACACATAAAGAAACACATGGGCATGTTGTTTGATGTCGTTAGACTAACTGTACCTCACTCACTTAATGGTGTGGCTGTTGCAGTTGTAGTTGTAAGCGTAGATCCTAGGAGACGAAAAGAATTAAGCAGATTACAAAAAATCATGTTGATATAAACAAACAGTGTGTAGGAAAAAAGAGAGTAGAAAGTGCGCAATGAAATTCTGCTAATTTCTTCCCCTTATCATGTATGGACCATGTCATTGCATAATATTTACTCTTTTTGCGAGCATGTGTGCATGCATACGTGTGTCTGTGTTTTCTTACAACCTTTTTGAGGATTAGGTATGTTTGTTGTTTACGTTTTATCTATATCTGTTGAAACTACGCTTTACATATATTTATTATTATGGTTATGAAAAAAGGAAGTCTTTATAGGATGCGTAAGCAAAATGCTTTGTAGAAGATATTTCATTATACTTGCGTCTTATAATTAAACAGGAAATTCCTTAGTTTTCTCGAATTATTTTTTAATTTCAATTGAAAATGTAAGGCATATGAAAATAATTCATAGTGTCGAGACTAGTTAGAGATGTGACTGTTGGGATATAATGTAGAAAGTATGTGTAAAATATTAGGAATGACAGCATAAAATTGATAAAGTACATACAGCGGATTACTGACTCTCGCTGTTTGTACATACAGGTTCGCCACTTATCTTTCAAGCTGTCAGCATCTAGAGAGTTTTACAGTATTCTAATTTAAGTGACTATGGACCTATTATATGCCCTTGACAGTGATGATGTTTCTGACTAAACTCTTATGGACCTGTCACCTGCATTGGACACGATCACCATCTCTGCTCCTTCATAGACTCCACACCCTCTACGGAATTTCGGGACCTATCTCCTATCTCCTATCTCCTATTTCACTGACAGGACGCAGTGTTTGTTGATAGTCAAACATCTCTCCCTGTTCCGTTTTCTCGTGGTTTCCCCCATTGTCAGCATTACTCCTAGCAACACTCCACACAATACTAGTTCTTGTTGACACCCTTCCCACCTACTCCGCTTATTGCTGCATCTCTGCTCGTCTTCTTGTGCAAAATAAATATACGTGTTACTTTATTCTTATGTGCCTTTTATGTATTTCTCTTTTTTTCGTCATCAGTCCTGTTGTAATCCTTTCGTCGGTTAAACGTTATTAGTGTAGTCTTCTATCCCTCCTATGTTGCCCACATCTCGTTCTTGCTCTTGTAGACAAATTACACTTTTACGTTACTCACCTGACGTCCCTGTTGTTGTAGACGGTAGCAAAGTGTCTGGGGAAAAAAACAACAACATGGCATACTTTCCTAGACAGGTGAAAAATACATACGTTTGTGCAAAGGCATGTAGAAAAACGTTTTATGACAATAAAAAAGGATAAATTAAAAACAATAAAAATCACCATCAGGGTAAAGAATACAAATTGTAAACGTGACTTACCTGACTCTATCGTTGTTTGTGCGAGTGTTGGACCTAGAAAATAAAATAAAACATGCTATCAGTTTCCAGATGATCATAGAAACAGCGAAGGACCTCAAGGTGTATAATAAAATTTCAGAATAATGGTTAACTATACATAAATAAATTATATAAAATAGTACAATATACCTTGCTAAACAAATAAAGCAATAAAGCGCATATTTCTTACTTTATCATCATTAAACATTAAATAAAGCTTTTACTACTGTCTTGCAAATAACAAGGCAAAGTTTAGCATACTCTGGAAATTTAATATCATGGCGACCCCCAGTGCAAGCATCTTTAAAGCCATTTTGCTCAACCAGCGGTCAGAAGTGGATGCAGCTGTAACATTGAGCAAGCCAGGGTGTTCGCACTGTTATCTGACAAGGTGATCTAGGAAATGATCGTTCATTTAAAGAAGAATCCATTTAGTTTTATAGTTAATCGGGGAAAAAGTAAAACACATAAAATATATTTTTGTTTAATACAAATGTAAATGCTATTTCATAATGTGTATGGTACATTGGATGAAAGGTCTGTATTATAGTCGAAAGCACTCGGGAGACTCTGATTTATAGAAACATTTAACGGCAAGAGCTGTGGTTTTGTATTATAGATGAATTTAATAAAAAGACATGGGGTTGGCTCTGTGTTATAGAGTCATTAAATGGCAAATGGCTGGCGTCCGCCTGTATTTTACAGACATTTGATGGCGAAGTGCTGGTTTTGTTTTGTCTTTTAGAGGCATAAGAAGTAGTGTCGTTCTGTCTTTTAAGGGCATATGATGGCATAGAGCTGTGTCCTGAAAATGAGGTTTCCTAGTAAATGGTCACAGCATTCAATCATTCTACTGTTAGATATCCTTACTATAATATTTTTACAATTTGCTGGGAAAAGTGTTTAAGTGTGACAAAAAGTAAAAAGTTACAAATAATGAAGGAAAGAGACTCTTCGATCAGCCAGTCTTACCTTAAAGTCCCGTAAATCTGTGCAAAGTATGAACGACCTGTCGCTCACAGTAGACTTTATAGACAGTGTGAGCCTTGACTGCCTGATCCTGTGCTATCTGCCTGCTAGACA
Source organism: Marisa cornuarietis (assembly GCA_004794655.1). NCBI lineage: Eukaryota > Metazoa > Mollusca > Gastropoda > Architaenioglossa > Ampullariidae > Marisa > Marisa cornuarietis. The sequence continues at coordinate 7,217,009 of SMMW01000636.1, forward strand.
ATCACGAGTAGGCTGCGGGCATAGCAGGTGTGGCATGCTGGCTCTAGTCTTCTATCGGGGGTGGGGGCGTACTTGAATGTAAATGACCTCAAGACTGCATCTTAGCATCTGTACCTTAAGTCTATTGTCTTTTTGCTGCAGGCTAATTTTGTGCAGTTTATGATATAAAGACAGTGACTGACATAAGTTATGAATAAGAAGTGCCGAAAACATGATTCAAGACCCTTTTGACATTCACATCAACGTCAGAATACATAAACAAAAGGAAGCACTCATACTTTACATACAACAAGTTCAGTTGTCGCCCGTCATATTTTGAAACATTTGTGTATAAACCATGCCAGCTGTCTTGTTTCTCCTGCATAATCGCGAGACAATACTTGAACGTTTAAGTATTGTTCTTCGTTGTGTGTAGTAACAATTTCACATCGGGGACAATAGAAAAGAAAGTTATCTCCGCCCTCTGTGTTATTTATCCAAGACATTTATGTGTCCTATCCTGTACAACACCCTTTCTGTGCTTACTTTTATTAAATCACTTCTTATTAAGTCTTTTACTTTTACATAAAGATGTATTTTTCGACAGGATTATCATCACAAAGGAGGCCCCACACTTTAGACGCAAATAAAAGACTTGGTTTTATAATGAAAACCACGTCGTTAATAAAATTACCAGGTCGTCTGCAGACATAAGAATAAACAATTCAAATAGATACATTTCTCGGCTGTCGGTCGTTGCTGTCGGGGCTACCGTTCTTAACACCTACATTTTGTTTACTTTGCACTTGGCATTTCTCCCTGGTAAGTGGAGGTGACGGATTAATCTTGTATCTGTCGCCTTTTCAAAATGTTCTAAATTGTTTGAGAAAGGCTTGTTACTCGTGCTTTCGTCGTTAGGTGCGGGTCGGTCTGTCAACACCAAGTGTACTAACTCACACCAGTTATCTGCCATGTCAGGCAGACAAGTGGTACTCATATCTCATTGACAACCTTGGGGTATCTTTGCTGACACAGGTTAACAAATCTTTACAAAAGTTCTGTTACTGATTCAAAAGATGTATGTGCTCACCACGAATATGACAATAAAATGCAAAATTGGCACTCGGTTTTTTTTTCGGTACTCTGCAATAATTATTGTGTACATCATGAATGCATGATAATGTTTGGTCTTTGTTTGAACAAGGTTTCTGTGTCAATCTGTTTTAAAGCTGTTTTTTGTGGAAAGCGCATTGAGTCGACTCTGGGGTTGAAAATTGCGCTATATAAATCTACTTTAATAATAATAATAATAGTAACTAACCTTTGGTTAATACCTGTAAAACATCAAGTCATAGATTTGTCTTAGATTTCTTTGCCTGTCTCTTGTACAGCATTTCTGGGGACTGTCCAGCAGTAGTCAGCTAGCATAATAGTGGACAGTTTTTCATGGTATTTTTCATTCATTGTTGCGATATCTTGATTAAAACGTTCGCCATGTTCATCACTTCCCATACCACAGTTGTCAGGAATCCAGATAGGAAATGAAGAAAGTGAATCTTTGAAGACATATTGTAGCCAAGTTTCTGATACTGCCTCAACATGTCTTCTACTGGTTCCTTGTAGGTTTCTGCCCTAACATTCTCGAAAAAGTTTGTAGACACTGCCCAAAAAACATTCGATGCTTGTTTCGCATCACCCTACAGCAAGTTGTTGAACTGGTCATCTTTATAGTGCTCTCAAATATGAGACCCACAAAAACTCTCTCTTTAATCTTTGCCTCGGTGAGTCGAGGGAATTTTTCATAAAGGTATCGTTAAGTGGCAATGTCCGGTCCATGGCTTTCACTACATTAGTCATTAAACCTAGTGAATGGGTATTTGATGTCCACACCAGTCACCTGCCATGTCAGGCAGACAAGTTGTACTGATATCTCATTGAGAACCGCCGGGTATCTCTGCTAATCAATATTTATGATGAAATGAAAATTCAATTTTCTGCAGGCACGTCACTTTATTATCCAAACTTTTCTATTGAACGCTTAAAATTCATAGACACAAACACTTCTTGACTACTGAAATCTGATAGTCAGAAAACGATAACAAGTAAATATTCTTGTAAACGTTCGTGTCATAGCAAGACATAAAGAACGTATCAATAAAATATACATATTTCAGGACATTAAGTACAGTCAAAATTATACAGCACTTGATCTTCTCATCATCGATAAACATAAAACAGACCTGTTCATCGTTAAGAAATTACCAATATATACTTAACCCATTAACTGGCAACATGTTTTCTTAATATTTTTTTCTTACTTTATTCCTGTTCATGTAGGTGCTGGTAATAAGAAAAACATCTATTTTCAATTACATCATCAGCATTTTTACTGTTAATTTATATTTTAATCCAGTACCCAAATTGGGATCATGACTGACGGATGGCGTTACTTAATGGATTACAGTACCTGATCCCGTAATGGATCACTTTAATTAATGAGTTAAGGTGATGACTCTGCAGTCCTTTATTTTAACTTTTTGATAACTGAAGAAAGGAAGATATAAACAATATGTAAAGTTTTTAAAATGTTTACAAATTCTTTTTTTTCTTTTGAATTTTTTTGGGACCGTCTTACAGCGTTGACATTTCTGTTATTGATTGTATGAAAAATCAAGAACGTTAGGTAAACTTTTAATGTATATGTGTATTATGCAGGAATACATATCTACCATAAATATTAAAGATTATTTAGTATATCGTGTGTACGTTATATATATATATATTGTGTTTGCAGGAGATTAATATAGAATACTCTGTGTATATTATTTAAGCTGTTGACAATGTACAACGGCGAGGAATGCTTGCTAGTAAACACTGTGTCTGTCACTGACACGTAGCATGTGGACAATTTCTGTCTTTGTGTAGGTCTATTGTTTACAGATGTCATAGTCCCATAAGTACTTTATAACAATCAATAGTGTAAATAGGCTGGTAATGACATGATTACAGTACTAATAAAATAGTAAACGTGATAATAATAAGACGTGTTAAATAGTTCCTGAGTCTGAATCCAAACGCAAGGGAACGCGTCCCTGAAATGATGAGTGAACATGTGTCTAAATAAAGTAGCGAACGTGTGTCTAAATATAGAACCCAAAGTGTGTTTCAGGATGTATGTTTCAAACGCATGTATGAATGAAGTAGAATATCTATGCACGTAACCATGTGTCCTAAACTGTAAGTGAGGGTGGGTAAAAAAAATAAACAGAATCTCTGAAAATAACCTGAAACGACTAATATTATAAATGAAGAACTAAAGTAAGTCGTCTAGTGCTGAGGAGTTTAGCAGCATAGGGGACCTTCATCTGAGAGAAATACTGTAGACAGCGTCATCTACACCAACAGGTGAGAGAATACAAAGACGCAGACAAGCAAATAGGGTTCCTACCTACATGCTCACAGAGCGCAGATATTTATCGTGAATTTGAGATACGAAAAGCTAAACAGTTTGAATTGGTTACATCAGCAATACCGACAGCTGTTTCATTATATTTCTACTAGTACAAAACGTGGGTATCGCATACACCCGCACATGCGCACTGTACTATCCCAAGTTATCCCAGTACTTAGAGCTGTTTAATTATATTTATATTAGTATACAACACGGGTATCATGTAGCTTGTACATGCACTCTGATTGACTAACCCATCCAGCCACTTTAGTATCCACGCTCCAGCTAACAAATTGATAACACATAGTGTGCTTGCATTCATAACACTATAAAGAGTTACTAATACATTTTTTAAATCTTATAGTCAGTGTGCACATCATGCACATGTGGATATTAAGGTAGTTATTTAGTAATCAATACTTATACATATTATAATAATATATAGATATGTTATACAGGCTGTTGGTATTGTTGACATGACTGACGACATTAATAACATTCACAATCATATAACACAACAAACATCAGGATTGGACATACTGGACAGGATTACATACATATCTCCCCCCAGTCTATAGCAGTCAGCAGTAAGAAAGGGACGACTGACACATATGTTCTAGAAATGCGAAATTTATTAAGAGTATAATAATAAACATAATAAAAGTAGTGTATAAAGAATATATCGTAGACTGTTCTTTGTAGTAAATGGTGTAAACAAATAGAAGCTGTAACTGTGTACGATCAGTGAGAAGAAATTATTTGGTATATAGTTTCTTCAAAAATTTTGTTTGGTCCACAAGTATTGTAAATAATTTTACAATGCCTTTAATTTATTTCTTCTGCATTTTAAAAACCAGTATGGAAAAGACGAAAGTATCATCTTTTCTAAATAAGGACATTTTTTTCACTTCTAAACTAAGCGTTTCAAAACAGCCACGTTTCATGAAAGGAAAAATTATAATTAAGCAGTGACAGTTTTTGACGGTTGAGTCGTAACTGTTACCTTCAAGAAAAAAAAGTATTCACTTATTACTAGATCTTTGATAACTTTGAATCTTTGATTGTTTTTCATATTGAATTGAAAATCAGATATATTGAGTACATTTTTAAGATATAGTAATTCATTTGGTATCTACTATGAAGAGAAAGGCTATATACATGTAGCACTTACAAGCGATTTCTTTAGCATATTTGTGTAAATGGATGATGTCTCTTCACTTTACCGTCTTGAGCGAACTAGCTCAGGATTTCTTTGGAATTTGTTATTTTTCTAAGTAATTTTGATTTTGGAGTCCAGTCCAGATCCTAGTGATGCAGTGGATTGTGTTTCTCTTATGTTTTTGCTTGTGCAGTCGAGAACTAGACGAAACAGGTCTAATGTGGCTAAACTTCTTGATGACTCGAGGCAGCAAAACTTGTGTAACCTGCGGGGGTTTATCCTCACCATTCTTCATTTGTTCTTTCTAATGATCTCTCACTTCTCCAATGACAAACAATCGCTGATCTAAACCAAATCTTCGCTGGTTAAATTTGTTACCAGGCACATCAGACACATCTGGTTTTCGGTTTTCATTTATCTCCAAGGTTTTCTATAATTTAACCATGAATTAAATTTAATTGTATTAAACTTGTTGGATAATAGAGTACTGTATTCGTTCAGTATTGATAGATAGCACTACACTGTATTATTATGATTATTATTCCCCTTTTTTCGCGTTCTCCCCTTTTCTTTCCTGTCCTCATGGTTAGTTTCTTTATTTTCTCCCTATCTTGATTATTGTTGTTATAATTAGTATCAGTTGTAACGCGCCATGAGCTTCCTCAAAGAGCTGAGCTATGGCGCTATAAAAATAACCTTTATTATTATTAAATTAGACATAGTGTTTACGTGTACTGTGTATGTGTTATGTAATGTTTACAGGCGATGTCAGTAGTGTACTATTTGCATGCCATATCTAGTGATTACAATGTCTATAGTAAACTCGGTGTGTATACATATATTGTTTACAAGCAATATCTGTGCTCTTTAGTCCTTGTATATTTTACATTCTTTTAAAAACGATGTTTATAGCATACTGCGTGTCTTTTATATAATTTTAGCAAACGACGGCTCTAGTATGGTGTGTGTATACTTTATAATTATATATATATATATATATATATTGTTAACATGTAGTTACTAATTAGACATTTCTATGGTGATTTACACCTCACAGAAAAAAAGACTTCAACGAAGGTCAGAACCATTATGTGTTGGTTGACAATATTGTGAGACTGTGTGGGTCATGTGAGCGATTTTTTCATCGACACCGCATCACGTCCAGAAGAAATTGGTCGTTATTGATGACGTCATGGACGCAAACAGGTAGAGACACATGAGCACGTACAGTTGCAGATGTCTGAAAAAGATAAATTACTGGTATGCACGTTGAAAGGTATTTATTTTTTAAGATCATTACTTTATATTCCTGTGAGGTGTCAGATATGAAATCTTTATTACATTCTACCTATTCCTTTTCTCTCTCTTTCTCTCCCTGACTCACATGGTTCTGAGGTGTGGGGTTTGTGTGCGGACAACAATATTATTGAGAGTCCATTTATTTGCAATGAAACGTTTCTTGAATGTGACAGTAAGAACTCCAAATGGAATGGTTTACGGTGAATGTGGAAGATACCCATTGTTTGTAAATGCTTATGTGAGATGTATAGCTTACTGGCTGAAAGTTGCAAATCTGCCTCCCACTAGACTCCCCAAAAAAGTGTTAAACATGTTGCTAAATATGCAGACTAATAACAAGGTCACTTGGGTTAACAACATTATGCTAACACTTTATAAATATGGGTTTGGATTTGTCTGGGAATCTCAGGGGGTGGGCAATGTTAAGCAGTTCTTAAGAGAATTAAAGCTGAGACTTATAGACTGTTTTGAGCAAGACTGGCATAGCAAAATATCTAGTAGTGACCGATTTTCATTCTACAGCTCATTTAAGTCCTCTTTAAAGTTAAGCACTTACCTAACTGACATTAAACATATTGCTATCAGAAATTCACTAACAAGGTTTAGGCTAGGAATTACAAACATAAATAGCCATAAGCAGCGTTACAGCAATTTGTCCACTGTTTCGTTAGAAAGGCCCAATTGCGATTGCGAAGAGACTGAGTTACATTTTGTGTTCGTGTGCCCAAAATATAAAGATCTACGACAGCTGTACATTCCTGAAAAGTTCTATAAGAATCCATCTCAGTTTCGTTTGTCTATTTTATTTGCAAGCAACTGTTTAAACTAATTGATACTATCTGTATAAAGCACTGCAGATTAGAGAAAACAAATAATTTGCGAACTACTGATATTATTATATTATATGATTAAATAGCACATTAAAATGTTGTATTTTTAATGAAGTAAGGACAGTGTATTTAGGTATTTTGTACTTTCATTTTTGATTCTCACTACACACACTCCCCAACATCGGTTATGGGCATGAGCCTAATGAAATAAAGAATTTTGTCTCTTTGTCTCTTTGTCTCCTTGACTCACACCCACCCACCCACACACACATAACTGATTAAAACCGTGTAAAACAGTGTTACTGTTACTCACCCGATGCTTGAGGGGCTGGGGTTGAGGTTGCTTGACCTAGGGAATAGGAAAAAAAGATGAACTCGTTACGATCTTTTTTCAAGTGGCGACACGTATTATTGAACTTTGTGAGTTTTTTAAAGTTTAAATTAATTACTATACTATATTGGCATTATTTATAGTGTGTAAAACAACTACGTCTTTCAGAGTTAAGGTGAAGAAAAGTTTTTTTTTGGCCACCATTTTTCTGAAAAAGAGACCATCCTCATCTGTCTCACCACCTCACGTGTACGTGGATAGGATGTCTTAGTCCCATACTTTAATATTTAAGGTTACAGACAGGTTTGATGGTAGTTCTTTGACATTTCAGGTGAATGAGGACTTGTCAGATTTTAAACATGCAAGAAGCAATAAGAGTTGTTAAATGGGTAACAGGAGAAGTAATAAAGGCGTGACTGCTGAGTTCAAGCAGCACTTATGCAGAGTTGTCTCCCTGCAGGCCCACCATCAACCGTTGTCAGAAAGATTACTAGCTGCTGTACGAAGATTTCCTTTTGAGAATTCGAGATTTTGCAAGATGAGAGTGTGACTGCAATACACGTGGAGCAGAAAGTTGTTTATGTCTTCAGTGATGCTGGAGTGAATGTCTCTGACCCTCATCGCCCAGGAAAGGTAGCTCGAGGAACTTGACCAGTGGTGGTTAAGTTTGTCTCTAAGGGGGGACTGTGCGCGGCAAAGTCATGTGAGCCAAGAAATCCCCTCCAGGACGGTTTTCCACAGGTCCTCCGAAACCCATAGTCATCGAGACCACAGATGACCTCTGCTGTTCGTCTTGGGTACTTGTCTGGAACTCCTGTAGCTGTAGATGATACTCTTGTGATTGTTCAGCAGGAGTAGGTCAGACCGATGAGTGTCTAATTCGGTGTTTCCAGACGACCCAGCCATCTGTGTACTGACTATCTGCCATCAGCAGATGCAGATGATGACTTTTAAGCAACTGATGTCTCTTAGGCGAGATATGCGGTCTTGACTAGTCACGACCTGAACACCGTCCCTCTGTGTCCCTCATGTGATGTGAATATGAATAATTCACAGTGCATGGACTCAAATAATTGCTACCGAAAATGTTTGTTATATTACTGTCGACAATGTGATTGTAATGAAGAGGCTTAATGTCCGAGACCTTAGTAAGTATAATAATAAGGGAGTGTAGCCTCTGTTGTTCTAATATAGATACACTGCCTTCAGAGAGATCAACAGATTTAGGTTAAGATGCTATAAATTGCCTATTCAGCTTATAAGAGATACTGATACACTCAGAGATTTAAGAAAATGTACATTGTGTAATGTAGATGGGGAAGCGGAAAGCCGACTGGTTAGAGCACAGGGGCCAGTTGCACAACACATTTCTAATTTTAAACACTTTTATGCCTTAAATCTATTTGGTTTAAAGTGCACACCACAATTTTAGAATTTTTTAAAACTAAAACTGCTTTATGTATGATAAAGTTGTTTAAGTCTGACTTTCCGTCCTGTCAGTACAATTTTTTGTATGTTTTACTGCAAAGAATCAAAATGGCTTAGAAGAAATTTTGCCTCTTTAGAACAGTTTTAAGGTTTAGAAACGTGTTGTGCAACTGGCCCCTTGTGTTTGAACTTAGAGTGCGCTATTTTGACTTCTCTCAGTCGTCTCAGCTGGCAGGAATGTGTACCTCACTCTAGTGAAGGTTTAGGACTATAAGGCATTGAGGGAGACATTTTCCCAAGATAAGAAAGGTCTCTTATCACCTCAAAACCCCAACGACCTAAAAAAAAGGGGTAACCTTTTCCTTAATGTAGATGAGGTAGGTGACAAACTTCATATCTTTCATTGCGTTCACTCTTTGTCCACTGTTTTACGTAAATAGCTGCTTACAGGGTATTTTATGCGTCACCCGAATGCTGTTTATTTTACGGGCCTGTAAATTAACGCGGATTTATTTAATTGTAATGTCACTTTATATGTAAATCTAAATTCTTTTGTGTTTATAATAAATTTTAGCTATATAAGAATGTTTTTTTGATTTGCTAGATTGCTATCATTGCAGTTTGCATATAATTTTCGCTGTTATTTTGTGAAAAAGGTACAGACCGGACGTTGGTACAGACGGTTGATTGACGGCCTCGTAGGATACCCTGGGGCCAGAGTTGGTGACAGATCCGTAGCTGGTAAACCTGATGTACATGTACTGTCCAGAGCTGTAGTAGTCTGTCTGAGGTGGCATGCCATAGAACGTGGCAAGAGTAGGGGATGACTCCGACATACCTGCGATAACCGAGTATGTTTGTCAAGTGTTTTACCTTCGACATTTGTGAGCTAATCGAGTTCTTCACACACACACACACGAACACGCACACGCACACGCACGCACGCACGCACACACACTCACACACATGCAAGAAATACATTACTGAAAGCTAAGGAACGTTCCCCAAAAGCGACAACTGACCATTATTTTTATTGAGAATTAAACATTATCAAATATTATTGAATACATTAATATACAAATAGCTTTCCTTTGTTCTGAATTAGGGACAAGGGGGAGAGTGAATAAGTGCTTTAAGCCTAACCAGCAGCAAAGTATTTACCACGGCAAAGCAGCTGACCATGTAAACATGTACCGCATTCAGAGAAACAACAGCATGTCCGAGACGAGATTTGAACCCAGGACAGTTAATTCTCAAAGTGCTGGGCGGTAACTGTTGCGCGGTCTATAAGACAGCACAATATAAGCCATAATTTGATTGCTTGATGATCTAAATCTGAACACTCTTACCGTCAAAAATCTCGATGTGGTAAAAGCTGTCTGAACTGGCGTCTAAGACAGTAACCTTGACGACCGTTCCACTAACAGAGCGGATTACCCATCGGCAGCTGGTGTTACTGAAAACATATAAGGATGTAATTAGTGGCGTGTGCAGAATTTTACACTAGTATGACAGCAAAATAGTGCACAGGACAAGAAAACGTTTTTTCCCTCAAGGGTTCAAAGTTGATTTTGGACTAAAGTCGATATTAGTGTCGATATTTACTGAAGTACAGATAAGCTCTTTGCTACCTTTTATGAAAATATCGAAAAGGTACATTTAGTTATATAACTAAATTTCTGTGAAGAAGGTGACCTGCTTACTTGGGATAGGTAGACGTTTGATTGGGGAATCTCAGGTACTCGACTTGACCCGGAAGAGCAGACAAAGCCGTACCGTTGACAGGACACACTGTAAGGGAAAGGCATTAGATGGTCATCATTGAGACATTTGTCACTATGATACAGTTCTATGTAACCACATGAAAGCAGAGATACGATTAAACTAAGAAAGGCTGTGAGGAATACCTCTACAAAAAAGAACTAGGTTGCAAAAGAAGAGAAGGTTGTCTTAAAAAGCGAATCTCTTTTTTTTCACAACACTGCCCACAAATTCTAAATGCAAGAGAGCGAAGGAGACATTGTCGATGACAAAAAAAAATCGGCTAATCAAGATAAATAAAGTGTACAGTATAAAGAATTTCCTATTTACATTTGACTAAAGATAGTGTAAGCTTACGAAGACCATGCGGTAAACTGTAGCCGAAACATAATGAAGAACCATTTTAGACGCTTAAACCGAGTTAAACGTCTAATCAGTTCATGATGCATTTCATCATTCATCTCTAATGACTTTAGGCAGTAAGGGCTTGACATAATTTCAATGCCTAGAATAAGAAATTCGAGTTTCATGCTAATCACAAATTTTGGACAGCTGGCCTATGAAACATGCATAAAATTTTACGAAACGTTTGAAATACTTTACATCTTTCTAAACACCGTAACTGTTAGATACGGGGTATTTTTTGATAAACTCTTTTATGGAAAACTAAATGTATATTGTTTTTTTACAAAGCAACATTTTAACTTCTTTGGAGATAAGAGTCTTATTCTAAATTAATAGGCGCATGACTTTTTTCTTTTTTCTCTCTGTAGGCAGGTATGTACATATCTATGTTTTCTCCTAGTTAATAAAAGTCCGACCACGACTTTGTTCCCTTTGTATGTTGTCGCTGTACCCTCTCATATTCATTTATGTAAAATAATTAGGAGTGTGAACACTTTAAGCAAGCGCGTATCAACAAAAAACTGAGCTGAACAATAAACATTCATAGATACAGACATACATGTTTTTAAAACCTGATAAAAGTTTTAGCGCAAGTCTTTCGTTCGATTTTTTGTCTTGTGCTTATGACTGTTGTCATGTTTCTGTCTGTTTGTCTAGTGTGTGTCTGAATATGTTTTTTTTTATATATAAACTGTGTGTTTTCTACTGTGCAAAAACCTTGAAAATGTCAAGTGCTGTTAGACATTAGCTAATGAAAAATATAGTTTTATATTTTTTTTAGAAAAGTATTGATAATAATTAACAATATTTCAAGATACCCTCATGACTTGGTCGAAGCCCTATTAGCTGTAGATATATAACACAGGAAAGAAAGATTAGAGAATGAACTGTGCTTTATTTCTGCTTTTCTCGTGTCTATTTGATTAATGTAACGTATATTCTATGAAGATGAGATGTAAGGTGGATGAGATGAACCAGATCTTTAGAATGCATCATACATGCACACAATTTCTGCTCAAAACTATGGATTGCGCTTTAGTTGTGGATATTCATATGAATAGTGGCAATCTGACATGTTTTTACTATTCTGTCAGTGTCTTTGTTGTTTATGCTCTTCTTCTGGTGAAAACCTTAAGAAAAAACACTTGCTAATCTGGGATAAGGAAATAGTGTAAAAGAAAAAGATTAAAGAATGAACTAATATGTAGCGTACAAGGGGGTACAGCAGTTGAGTATTGTTTTGTTCGACACACAGGTGTGCCTTGGTTTGACACTGCCACGCTGGAAGTCACGAGAACTTGAAAGTCTCGGTTTTTACCTTATTTCACGTGCGAGCAGAGCAGAGCTCCATCCGTCCAGGTGGTTAGGGTGTCTGGTTTTTCTGTCGCTGTCATGCGAGTTGCATGAGAAAATTGAGATTTTGGATATTTTAAAATTGTATGTGTGGGGCGGGCTTAGCTCACCTTGTTGCGATGTAAACAAGGGTGGGTATATTACACCCGACATTTAGCAAGTAGGAGAATGCTCGATTTGGACGATCGATATTCCGGCAATCCTGGTGTGTTGCTGCTGTGTGCTGTCACTGACGGGTGTTCAGTCTTCATTCAGGCCTACCAGTCGTCATAGTGTATGTCGACGTGAGGCGCTAGAGAGAGCGCTGGTTAGTGACAAGAGTTGTCACCGTACTTACTGGTATTCAAGCCAAGGGCTGTGATTCTACTACCGGTACAGTACAGAAAGAACTTTTGCTGAAATCTGGATACAGGCGTCTGAGAACTTATCTGACGTAAACAAGAGGGACTCCGCCGAGAGCGTGGAAGGCTGTGGGAAACTACGGGTTTTGACGGCTGGAGCTGACGCATAGACGGCCTGTGGTTCGGCAAAGACGAGTGAAAGGGTGTCCGCGTATCTCCAAGGTGGGTAGGAGCATCCGATACAGAGAGGCTGAATGACTGACTTGCGTGGGGGCGATATCCTACAGACGATATCCGAAGTTTCCGGAGGTCCACTGACGTGAGGCAGAGGCATGAGCTTCCGATGATCTAACACCAGAAGAACATCCCCAACGAAGTAAGACTTTGATTAAGGTAGAGTGACGCACCAGATGTCCTCCCTGTATAACTCATACGTGAGGAGTTGCTAAAATATTTGTAAAAAGAAATAACTTGAACTTTAAAAGAAAAAGGGTCAAGTGGAGAACTTTGTGTTTGCGCTTCGGGTCCAGAGTGGGAAGAAATTAAGCACGCGTAGGAAGACGGATAGGTTATCCTTACTGAGGAGGTGATAAGGTCTAGGGTGTGCTACCCATTCTGACTCTGTTGTTAGAACCAAGTATTTGTGTGTTGGTGCCGAGGGCACTGTCGCTGAAAGACATTTCTGCATATTTTTGTTTTGATATACCTGTTAGACACTATTGTTTGTCAACAATTCCTCCTTGTGTATGCCTATTTATTGTTTACGTCAGCTTGAGCGGCGTAATAATCCAAGAAAGAGAGGGATTTTCAGGCTACGTCTAGCCGTGAGAGTTTAAAGAAATGCTAAATATCATGTTTGACTAACTGCTCGTGTTAACTACTGATGCTTTGCCTTGTATAGAGCAGTACTGAGCATATTTCTTTGTGTATTTAAATTGTGAATTTTGTGGTCAATAAGTATTTGTCTCTTTGAGGGACGTTCTACACCAGAGTGGTCATTTGTTGATTGTGTTGAGTTAACGAGTGCGCGTGTCTGCGGATGACTCGTCGTGTGTATGCGGGTGATCCGTGACATAATAGCAACAACTGCACGGAGGGACCTACTTTAGACTATTATTCATATTTTAGGACACGCGCCATAGTTATATGCACTTTTTGTACTTACATAAATAAATACATACTAACATCGACAAAGACGTCTTTAAATAGATTTAAGGTCAGACTATCGATGCAAATAGCAAAGAAAATGCGTTAATAAATAATGAAACTGTAATAGCAAAATAATTAGTGTAAGAAATCACTGGAAAAAAATCTGACAGCAAATTCCACTGTCTTTTGATACTTCCATGGCATCCTTTCCGCGTTTATTTAATAAATTGGTAATTTTTTGGTAATTGAGATCCACTATTTGGCTCTGACGTTTGTACCACTAGTGGTTTCAAATACTCAAAGAATAGCACTTAAAAAGTAACATTTTACTGTAAACAAACTAGTTAGTAAGCCAGTTCTGATTAACCTAGATCTTTATATATTAACAGTAAGTTCCTTAGATTTTATTTTAAATATTTGTGATTGATTTCTAAAATAAAAGAAATACGAGAGCAACACTTGGTGTCGGGACTAATTAAAAATTGCCATTAAAATGATATGATGTAGATAATGTGGATGTGGAGGTGGGAAATTTTACGACGGCTAGCTGAAAAGGTCAAACTACACGAGACTCACTGACTGTCACAGTCTACATTTATATATGACTCCTTATTATATTTGATAAGAACATAAGGCATGGAAAATGTACAAAAGAAAAATACTGAAATAGTAAACACATTAATTAGTGGAAAAAAGAAAAGCACACACTGACCAGGTGGCGCTGACTGTTGGTCAATGGCCTCGATAGTCAAGCTAAAGCCAGAAAACGTGACGGAGCCGTCGCTGTAAAACCTGATGGACATGTTCTGCCCGCTGCTGTAGTAGACTGTCTGTGAGGGCATGGAACGTATCCGGGTAATGGGTAGTGGATTCGATGCCAGGTTGCCTGTCGTAAAAGTACTCCTCCACTGACATTTGTGAACATCAAATGTTGAGATACAAAAGTATTGCTCACATTTTTCGAGACAAAAATATTAGTTAACCAGCATTTCACAACTACAAGTAAAACTACAACAAATGTTCTCAAGAGTATTAACTCTTTCAGAGTAAAAAAGCAATTATCAATATGTAATGTAAATTTAAACAGTTTAGAAATTATTATACTGTCAGTAACCAGCTAATGATTTAGGTAACTAACTTTTAAAACTCCTCCCGTCCTACCGTCATATATCTCCAAGTAATCACAGCAAGTCTCCAGACTGACGTCAGTGACAGACACCTTCACAACATAACCACTGGTAGTGTTTATCAGCCACCGACAGTCGGCAAAGCTGTCCAATAAGCAAGATATCAATTGATGTTAATGCAAAATTATAACAATACAAGGCAGAGATTATTCACTAAATATCTTCAATCAGCAGAATATTGTGATACGTATTATGTGTGGTGTTCGTCTAAAAGTTGTCTCATTAAGTGTATAGATAGTTTAACGTATACTTCGCCCATCAATAATTTTTTTCTGTCATGTGTTACTGGTGATATACACTCACTCGTAATAGGGAGACGGGTAGTTAGGGGACGTCAGGTCAAATTTTTGCCAAGGTATAGCAGAGATAGTTGAACCATTGACAGGGCACCCTGTACAAAAGTAAATTCTTCAGTTGGTCATCACAAGACAAAAACTCCAAATGAAAGAGCTTTGGCAAAGTAACCAATAAGAAAACAATATTTTTCAGATGTTCAAACGAAAATGACAGAGAAAGAAAACGTATAAATTTATTCTAAATAAGATTTTAATTAATCACCAAAGCGCAAATATTTTTTTTGAAAATGTAGAATAATTGAAAATGCACGCACAAAGTCGCGTACTTTTGATGAGGGTAACTAAACAAACCAAACCAGAGGAATGTTATGTTACGAGCCAATAGGTATTACAACTCAGATGCTAGTAGTAAAGATTTGAGCTTGTAAAAAAATAAGGCAGAGGGAACGCCATGTAACGATGCCAGAACACTCAGCACAGACGGGGGACGACATTATATACTAATCGCCGAGTTCGCAAATGGAGGAAATATTAAACGACCTTTATCCATTCATGTAACACATTTTCTTCCGTTTCTGCCTCTTCGTATAATTATTTCTTATGTTGTGGATATGTAATAGATTTGGACAGTTGCATTTTAGTGAGCTTTGATGTACCTTTTTTGCAGATGGATCAAGTTTATTGTTTTTCTTCAAATATTTAAATATAAGGGACAATTAAGAGAATCTACTTCACAATTTTCTTTCTTGGCGTTTAATTATTGCTTTCATATTTTTATTAAGTATTATCCTTTAACTGTTTGATACAATTAAATACACCTTTCCCCTCATTCTTCAGTCTCACTAACAGTCCTTTTCTTCAACTTTTAATCAGCAGAAATCGCGAAAAATCCAAAAGCCATAGTACCTCCTCATAATGAAATACACAGCTTCATAAACACACACCCTCCCCTTCCCCGAACACATTCATAGATCACTATACATTACTTACTAGTTGTCGCTGTTGTTGTAGATGTGAACCAGGTATCTGGGAAATTAAAAGCGTCAACGTGAAAACGTTTTTACTGAGCTCATAGAACGCAAAATATATATTCAGTTTTTTCGGTGTTATATATTATACATAATGACATAGAAACAACGCAGAAACTAAAATATAATAAATAAACTGATAAAGGTTTAATGGCATATTGAGAATAAGTAATATATATATATATAAATATAACGAATAAATAAGGAGAATAAATACAAAATAATTGTCACGACACTCCCCTGCTGCTTAAGTAGTACACTGTAGCTGATAGACATGAGACGCTCTTTTGGTCACTAAAGGTGACTTAAACATTTAATCAGTTTTCAATTAATTAGTCAGATTGAATTTTATTGAGTTGAGGCAGTAGAGGCTCAGCAGTTTTTAAAGTTAAACAATAACCCGTTTCAATCGATGTGTTAATTACACATTTTACTGAGGGGTCTTACTACCTAGCGGGTGATGTCCTTGCAAGCTTTTGAAATACGTAGTCCTAAGACCTACGTTTGAACTTATCACCACTGAAGTACAGATAGCGAGCAGCCTTACCGATAGTTACTTGTTATGCATTGATAAAAAGTTTCTTAACTTTGATCTATAATTTTTCTAAACTTACGATTTGGTCACTGGTGGGCACAACCAAACTGTAAACAGTGAAAAATATGTGTGACTCTGTTTTTGTGAGTGTGTGTGCGTGCATGCATTCGTGCGTGCGTGTGGGGGGATAAACGCTGCAACCTTAAATAAATCGGTGAACGCACTTTTTCTTTTTCTTTTTACTCTGTCCGTGTCTAGGTATTACCTAGAAATATATTTTCTCCTGTGTAATAAAAACGCATAGTCCAAACATTAGTAAATGCTCTTTGCAATCACATGCACAAAACGGGAAAAGTTGTTACTGTTCTCAGCCATCATGTACGCTTATGTCTGATAGCCAAAAGTGTGAAGAATTTAGGAAAAATTCAAGAATCTTTAGATAAAAACCTACATAAATAAACACAAACATTTAAAATAGCACGATAATAGTTTTAGCATTAACAGTCTCGCTTGATTGAGTCGGACAAGTACTGCACGCTGCATTGTAGTGTTACATGGTACTAACCGGAAGTAGAAACAGAACCTTGATTGACGGCCTCGTAGCTCAAACTGAAGAAAGAGTTCGGGCTGAGACTGTAGGTGACGAACCTGATGAACATGGACTGTCCTGAGCTGTAATACACGGTTTGTGATGGCATGTTGTAGATCCAGGCAAGTGAACGGGATGATTCCGACATACCTGAGGTATTCAAACGATTTATTCAAAACACTAATCATTAGCTTTACTAGTACTATTCGGATATTACAAGACACACTACACAAGCATCATTTCAGTTACCAAGCTACTCAGAAACATAGAGGAAAGAGTCATCAGCAATAACCCCTACCGTCACGAATCTCAATGAAGAAATACGATGTGGAAGTGGCGTTCAAGAGAGTTGCCTTGACGACATAACCATTGCTAGAGTTTATCGTCCACGAACAGTTGATGAAGCTGCAAACGAGTAGAGACTCAACTGATCACAACAGAGCTTATTCTAAACTACAAAAGCAAGTTTGAAATGAATTTGCAAGCGTACATCATAATGCATTGCTAGTTGATAAGAGCATATGAAAATGTAAAGTTTTGTGTATTGATGATTTTTTTAAAGATATTAGCTTACTTGTAATAGTTAAGCGGGTAGTTTGATGACGTCAGGTAACCGACTTGCCCAGCTACGGCAGAAAGAGTTATTCCGCTGCACACTGCAAAGAAAAATCCCAACGTCAGATAGTTATCACGGAGAAATCACCACGTTAGATAAGGATCACAGAGAAATCACTGTCAAATAGCTATCACATAGACGTCACCACGTTAGATAAAGATCACAGAGAAATCAATGTCAGATAGTTATCACAGAGATGCAACCACGTTAGATAAACTTCACAGTGAAGTCACAACGTCAGATAGTTATCACAGATACGTCACCCCGTTAGGTAAAGATGACAGAGAAATCACTACGTCAGATAGTTATCACCAGGACATGAGTTGTAAGATTAAGTACAGGAGAGGGAATTGTTATTACTGTCACGTCAGTCACACTTGCTAAGGTAGAGAGTGAAATAGAGGCGTGACCATTGGCCTAAGAGACACAACCTTCCTCCTAGCAGGTTGACGTATTGAAGTGCCATAGCGTCCTCGGTCCCCATTACACACATGAAGTGTGCCACCATAGCAGAAGGATTGTTTACGACTCTAGGACCTTTAATCGGGAGGGTTGTTGTGACCTTTAAGGGCGTTGACACAGACTTGTAAAAGATTTTGCTAAGCATCTATTCCACTAGTTGCATTCGCAGATTTTCTTTGACTGCACATCTCGCTGAGTTTTAAAAAGCTTTATATTTGTAACAGTTTGTTTACAATTATTTTAAATTTCAACATTTCTTTGAAGATGAGCTTCACATCTTTTGTATGTAAAACGTTTGAAGTTTAACACCTTCAAGTAGATACAAGCAAACATATCATAGGTATATGCATAATGTATAATGTATGCACGCACTCAAACGGAGAGACACACAAACAAACACATAGGTATATCGTGACACCGTAATGTCGCTTGACTAGCTATACGTCACTTACTGGATGTTGCTGCTGTCGTATCTGTGTGCGTAGGTCCTACCAAATGAAAAGCATAAAGCAGATAAAATAAACATCAAGTTTCTATAAACAGTGTGTAGTGAAAAAGGCGAGAGAAAGTGCGCAATGAAATTTTGCTTATTACTTTTTTTTTTATCAAGTATGGACTATGTGCTTGCATAATATTTACTCTTTATGTTTGCGTCTGTGTGCATGTGCGTGCTTGTGTGCATGTACAATCAGTAACAGATTTCCCCTAATTCCTCAGTCTCACTAACAGTCCTTTTCTTCGACTTTTCATTGGCAGTAATCGCAAAAAAATCCAGAAGCCATAGTACCTCCTCATAAAGAAATACACAGCTTCATAAACACAGACACCCTCCCTTTATCCTAACGCATTCACTAGACAAATGCATAGATCACTATACGTTACTTACTCGATGTCTCTGCTGTTGTAGATGTGAACCTCGTATCTGGGAAATTAAAAGCAGGAACATGATAAAAGTCTCTACTGACTTCATAGAATGCAAAATATATATTCAGTTTTTTTCTGTTACATAAATTAGACATAATGACATAGAAACCACCTAGAAACTAAATATAATAAATTAAGAGAAATGTTCGATCTGTGTGTGTGTGTGTGTGTGTGTTTAACTTTATCTACTTATTATTATTGTTAATTAAAATAGGATGTATTTATAGGAAGCGCAAAAAAATGTTTAGTACATGACAGGCCATTCCTAATTTTGTGTGTGTGTGTGTGTGTGTGTGTGTGTGTGTGTGTGTGTTTTGATTGACGGATGTATCAAATGTAAGGCATATGAAAGGTAAACATAGTGTCGGGACCAGTTAGAGATGTGACATTTGGAATATAAAGCAGAAATTATGTGTGAAATATTAGAAATGAGAGAATCAAATGGATAAAGTGCATACACCCTTAACACACACGCACACGCACGCACACACACACACACACACACACACACACACACCACCACCACCACCACCACCACCACCACCACCACCACCACCACCACCACCTAACACAAACACACATGTTTCAAAAAGAATGAAAGAATGATACACGTTTTAACGCAAGTCTTTCGCTCGATTGAGTAAAATGAACAATGCATATTGCATAACATTTTGCACTGAGTTAAATGAGGGGTACTGACCCGACATGGGAACAGAGTTTTGATGGACGGCCTCGTAGGTCAGACTGAAAGTGGAGTTCGGGCCGAGACCGTAGGTGTAAAACCTGATGTACATGAACTGTCCAGAGCTGTAGTACTCGGTTTGGGATGGCATGCTGGAGAACTGGGCAAGTGAAGCGAATGAGTCCGACATACCTGGGCAAGTAAAATATTTCTTCAAAGTACACATCCATCAGCATTTGGAAGAGAATCGCAGTTAGAGAGTAATTAAAGATTCATTTAAAAAGCCAAGATGTTTTCGGTTAGACATGCACAATCTACATAGAAGAAAGTTTACCATGCTACACACAAGCGAAAAGCAATGAGTCGTCTGATAATCTCAAGACTCCCTACCGTCACGAATATCGATGTGGAAATAGTACTCAGAGAAGGCGGCCAAGAGAGTTGCCTTGACGACATAGCCACTGATACAATTTATAATCCACGAGCAGCCGACGACGCTGAAAACGAGTTGTGATATAATTATTTACAGAAATGATTAACATACGAAGGAAGAAAGTTAGTCACAAGCTAAAGAATCGTTGTTCTTTGTTGTATTTCCTAGCATACGTAGTAATTTATTGCTATTTAATGAGAGCTTATGAAAACAGCCCAGTTCATGTACAAAAATAGTGAATTGATGATTCTGTTTCAAAAGAAGCAGTTTACCCGTTAAAGCCATTCTGGAAGACGGGAGTCGACAGGTAACGAACCTGCCCAGGTACAGCAGAGAGAGTTGTCCCGTTGACAGAGCAAACTGCATAGAAAATTGCGACATCAAACTGTTATTTAGAAGACAAAAAGTTTATTTTTGACAAGTTATGAGAACTTAATAGCAATAAATAAGAGATTTAAATTACAAAACCTATCGGTAACTGTCACATACTAGTAAGTTGCACGTGTGTGTTAAATTTTATAAATGCTTCTCTATATCTACACGACGTATGCTTGCTTCCTTATTCCTACACAATGTTTTATCTACAAAATGTCAATCTTTCTTTTTAAATTAACTTGTTTGGTAATTAAGAGGTTAAAGTTAATCATTCTTATGCATACACAAACACACCCGTCGTTCATTACTAATGCATGATGCAAACATACATATTCATTAACTCAAATGTGGGAACATTAAAAAATGGAAAGGTTTTTACGCCTTATTTGATTAGCTATACCTGGCTGACTTGTTGTTGTTGCTGCTGCTGTTGGTACTGTTGTGTTTAGCATAGGACCTAGTTAATGAAAAAAAACTATGAAAGAAATGATAATTTTTTGATTCCTAAAATACAAAGTTTTCATTGAGTTTTATTGGAATATTTAAACGGCTTTATAAATAAAGACTAACATTGATGCTCCGATGCACTGCAGCTTGAGGTCTCTGTCCTCGTTGTAACTTGACTTACCACTTGGAGTCAGAAGTGTGTGAAAACTTTAACTACTCCCTAAGTTCTGCCGGTTCCTTGCACCAAACTAACCTTTTTGTTTTACCAGCACTGTTTGACAATCTTTTTCATGCTCAGCGGCCCCGGAGGTCTTTTTGTGTCTTGTGTTTTTAAAAGGTAAAG
The DNA here is from genome assembly GCA_004794655.1 of Marisa cornuarietis. NCBI lineage: Eukaryota > Metazoa > Mollusca > Gastropoda > Architaenioglossa > Ampullariidae > Marisa > Marisa cornuarietis. The sequence continues at coordinate 7,238,412 of SMMW01000636.1, forward strand.
GTAAAAGTCATCCCATAACCTTTTCATGGTCGTTGGGGAGTGAAGTGTTTTCTCGTGGCCAGCTTTTAAATGAGGGTGGTGCCAATCTCCTCTCCCTCGCTGCCTTACCCTCCCCAACCCTCTATGAAGTCTAGTACCCATTCCCGTCAGGTGGGTCGACTGGGGGAAGTTTGCTGCGCTTAACGGGAATTGAACCAGCTCGCTTTCGGTTCGGACGCCAGCGCTCTAACCTCTCGGCCATTTGCTTCGGTGCAGTCGTTAAACGCGGCGCCTTTTCTCTGAAAGGTATTGCGTTAGAATCCCAAGTGTTGTGTGTTTGGCTGCTGTCGTGTTTTTGTCCGTTGGTCAGATGTTTTTGTCTTGTGTATGCGTTTTATGAATTCTTGTCGTTCTATAATAATAATAGTGAAGATTTTTATAGCGCATATTCACACTCATAAGAGAGCATGCTCTTAGCGCTTAAAACGAGGAAGAGACGTGGACTAAGTAGATACAGAACAAAGGGGACGAAAGAAAACGACAGTACTGACGAAACAGAAAACAAAAGGCATCAAGTAACAGGAACAGAGAAATATAGTGATTCTGCGAGAAAGATGGGTAAAGTAGCAAGAGGGAAGGGGGCGGGGTTAAGAAGGACTAGCATTGTGTGGACTGTGTTAGTAGTAATGCTCAAGGAAGAGGTGCGTTTTCAGTGCAGATTTGAAAGATTCAGTTGTAGGAAGGTGGCGGATAAGGAAAGGAAGAGAGTAGCCAAAAGTCCTGTGACCATATGTTGTTGTTCTGGTGACAGGAACAGTTAGGATACGGTCGTCAGACGAAGAGCGTAGTTGTCTGGACGGAGAGTAAGGGATGAGAAGTTCAGAGAAATAGTCAGGACAGGAACCAGCAAAGAAATTAAAACACAGCACAGACAGTTTGTACTGAATGCGAGAACGGATGGGTAGCCAGTGTAGAAAACGAAGGAGAGGAGTGACATGGTCCCTTTTCGTGTCTCTAAGCACCAGACGCGCAGCGGAGTTCTGTACTCTCTGGAGTCTCTGAATGAGGTAGTCAGGGCAGCCTGCCAGCAAGGAGTTGCAGTAGTCAAGTCGAGAAAGAACAAACGCACAGACAAGAGTGTTGGTAGCACGTGTAGAGAGAAAATGACGGATAGCACTGATCTTACGAATCTCATAATAGGCAGACCGACAGACAGCTGCTACATGTCTATCTAGTGTCATGTCATCAGTGAAAATAAATCCCAGATTCCTAACGGATGACGTGAAGGTGATGTTGCTGTCGCCAACCTTGATGTGATTGGGCAGACTGACGAGTGAAGGTTGATGTCTTTTTCTATGGCACAAGAGGGCTTCCGTTTTATCATCATTTAGTTTAAGCTTGTTTTTTTACCATCCAGCCCTTGACATCGCTGATACAAGCTTCTAGAGATCAAATAGCAGAGTGGAACAGTAAAGCTGCGTGTCATCAGCATAGGATTGATGAGAAACCTGGTGAGACCGGATGCATGATGAAAGGGGCTTAGTATACAGGATGAACAGAACTGGGCCAAGTACTGAGCCTTGGGGAACACCACAGAAAAGTGAAGCAGGGCGAGATATCTGACCATCAACTAACACAGTCTGGGTCCTATCAGTGAGATAGGAGTTGAATTATGAGAGCGCAGGTCCAGAAATCCCGTAGAGGGTGTGGAGTCTGTGAAAAAGCAGAGAGTGGTCTATAGTGTCAAATGCAGCAGACAGCTTCAGTAGGGTTAATGGAGAGACATCACCACTGTCAAGAGCATATAATATGTCTGTTGTTACTTTAATAAGAGTGGTCTCGGTGCTGTTGAAAGGTCTATACGCCGACTGAGCTTGTGGGATAAGATGGTGCTCTTGTAAGTAGGCCCAGAGCTGTGTCAGAACTATTTTCTCTTTGATCTTAGAGAGAAAAGACAAGTTGGAAACTGGACGGTAGTTGTTCAGCACATTGACATCAAGCGTGGATTTCTTAAGGAGTGGCCTCACCACCGCATTTTTTAACAAAGATGGGAAAACACCTGACGACAGGCTGACATTTACAATATTTGTGATGGCAGGAAGTAGAGTAACTAGGCACTCGAGCAGAAGGCTTGTGGGCATCGGATCTAACTTGCAAGTTGTTGGTTTAGCTTTTAGAATAACCGCTTTCACATCGGTCTCAGAGACTGGTAGGAACTTGGACATGGAGCATCCTGGGAGGACATCACAGGAGATGCTGTCAAGCGCCGACACAGAGTCTAAAGATGATCGAATGTCCAATATCTTGCTGGTGAAATAATCACTAAAACCTTGCGGCAGCAGTGAAGCAGGGTAGGCAGTAGGCAGTGGTGTTGCTGTCTTAGATCCAGTCATTTAAGTGCAGATGGCAAAGAGCTTTTTGAAGGAGGTGCAGTTAATTATTTGGCCCTGAAGATATGATGCTTTGTGTATGTTCTGTGTGTATTATCCTTTCATTTGTCAATGAAAAGTGTCCTTTTAGTTTAAATAGTTCACATTCTCAATAAAAAAAAACAACAACACTGTAATACTAAACACATTAATTTGTGGAAAAAAGAAAAGCACACACTGACCAGGTGGCGCTGACTGTTGGTCAACGGCCTCGATAGTCAAGCTAAAGCCAGAAAACGTGACGGAGCCGTCGCTGTAAAACCTGATGGACATGTTCTGCCCACTGCTGTAGTAGACTGTCTGTGAGGGCATGGAACTTATCCGGACAATGGGTAGTGAATTCGATGCCAGGGTGCCTGTTGCAAAAGTATTCTTCCACTGACATTTGTGAACATCAAATGTTAAGTTACAAAAGTATTGCTCACATTTTTCGAGACAAAAATATTAGTTAATCAGCACTTCACAACTACAAGTAAAACAGCAACAAATATTCTCAAGAAGCAATTATCAATATATAATTAAGATATTATTATTATTAAACTGTCAGTAACCAGCTAATGATTAAGGTAACTAACTTTTGAAACTCCTACCGTCATAAAACTCGAAGTAATCACAGCAAGTCTCCAGACTGACGTAAGTGACAGACACCTTTACAACATAACCGCTGTAAGTGTTGATCAGCCACCGACAGTCGGCATAGCTGTCCAATAAGCAAGATATCAACCGATGTTAATGCCAAATTATAACAATACAAGGCAGAGATTATTCACTAAACATCTGCAATTAGCACAATATTGTGATACGTATTATGTGTGGCGTTCGTGTAAAAGTTGTCTCATTAAGTGTATAGATAGTTTAGTGTCTACTTAGCCCATCAATATTTGTTTACTGTCATGTGTTACTGGTGATATCCACTCACTTGTAATAGGGAGACGGGTAGTTAGGGGACGTCAGGTCAAATTTTTGCCAAGGTATAGCAAAGATAGTTGAACCATTGACAGGGCACCCTATACAGAAAAGTAAATTCTTCAGTTGGTCATCACTGAAACAAAACTCCCAATGAAAGAGGTTTGGCAAAATAACCAAAAAGAAAACAATATTTTTCAGATGTTCAAACGAACATGACTGAGGAAGAAAAAATGTAAAAAATTATTCTAAATAAGATCTTTTTAATCACCAAAGCGCAAATATTTTTTTGAAAATGTAGAATAATGGAAACTGCACGCACAAAGTCGTGTACTTTTGATGAGGGTAACTAAACAAACCAAACAATAGGGATGTTATGTTACGAGCCAATTGGTATTATAACTCATTACAAACACCAGATGCTAGATTAAAGATATGATGTGAATTCAATGTGAACTTAGCGCAGAGGAAAACAGCATAGGTTTATAACTAAAGCGCCAGATACTAGTAGTAAAGATTTGAACTTGTAAAAAATAAGGCAGAGGGAACATCATGTAACGATGACACAACACTCAGCACAGACGGGGGACGACATTATATGCTAATCGCCGAGTTTGTAAATGAAAGAAATATTAAACAACCTTTATCCATTCATGTAACACATTTTCTTCCGTTTCTGCCTCTTCGTATAATTATTTCGTTTGTTGTGGATATGTAATAGATTTGGACAGTTGCATTTTAGTGGGCTTTGATGTAACTACTTTGCAGATGGATTAAATTTATTGTTTTTCTTCAAATATTTAAATATAAGGGAAAATTAAAAGAATCTACTTCATGATTTTCTTGCTTGATGTTTGATTATTGCTTTCATATTTTTATTAAGTATTTTGCCTTTTACTGTTTGATTAAATACACCTTTCCCCTAATTCTTCAGTCTCACTAACAGTCCTTTTCCTCAACTTTTGATCAGCAGTAATCGCGAAAAATCCAAAAGCCATAGTACCTCCTCATAATGCAATACACATCTTCATAAACACACACACACACCCGTCCCCCTCCCCGAACACATTCACTAGACAAATGCATAGATCACTATACGTTACTTACTAGGTGTCTCTGGTGTGGCAGATGTGATTCTCGTATCTGGGAAATTTAAAGCATTTACGTGAAAACATTTCTACTGAGCTCATAGAACGCAAAATATATATTTTGTTTTTTTCTGTGTTATATATTACACATAATGACATAGAAACAACGCAGAAACTAAAATATTAGAAATAAACTGATAAAGGTGTAAAATGGCATGTTGACAGTAAGTAAGATAATTAAATTTAATGAATAAATAAGGAGAATAAATACAAAATAAATGTCACGGCACTCGCCTGCTGACTAAGTAGTAACCTGTAGCTGATAAACATGAGACGCCCTTTTGGTCACTGAAGATGACTTAAATATTTAATCAGCTTTTAATCAATTGGTCTTATTATATTTTATTGAGTTTAGGCAGTAGAGACTCAGCAGACTTCAAAGTTAAACAATAACCCGATTCGATCGATGTGTTAATTACACATTTTACTGAGGGGTCTTTTTAACTGGTGAGTGATGTCCTTAAAAAACGGAAAGGTTTTTACGCCTTAGTCTTATTTGATTAGCTATACCTGGCTGACTTGTTCTTGTTGTTGTTGTTGCTGCTGCTGATGCTGCTGCTACTGTTGTGCTTAGCATAGGACCTAGTGAATGAAATACAAAACTATGAAAGAAATGATGGTTTATGTGTCCTAAAATACAAAGATTTCCTTCAGTTTTTATTGGAATATTTAAACGGCTTTATAAATAAAGACTAACATTGATGCTCCCATGCACTGCAGCTTGAGGTCTCTGTCGCCGTTGTAACTCGACTTACCACTTGGAGTCAGAAGTATGTGAAAACTTAAACTACTCCCTAAGTTCTGCTGGTTCCTTGCACCAAAATAACCTTTCTTTTACCAGCACTGCTTGGCAATCTTTATCATTTTTTGTCCGTTGGTCAGATGTTTTTTTCTTGTGTATGCGTTTTATGAATTTTTGTCTTTCTCTGTGCATTATCCTTTAATTTGTCAAGCAAAGTGTCCTTTTAGTTAAAATAGTTCGCATTCTCAATTTTGTTAAAAAATAATAATAATATGCTCGTGTGTTTGTACTTTAATTTATTTTACGACTAGGTTTGTTTGTTTTTTATTCTTTAAGCGCTTTAATCTCCAGAAAAAGGGCTGCTTGATTACTGTTGTTATTATATTGTTTTACTGTAAATGATTAGCAAAACAGATCTGATTACTCTCGATTTGTATATATTGACAGCAAGCTCCTTGGATTTTATTAAAATATTTGTGACTGATTGCTATTTTAAATGGAAGAAGTACGAGAGAGACACATGGTGTCGGGACTAGTTAAAATTGCGATTGCAATGATATGATGCAGATAGTGCGGAGGTGTAAGATGTTAGGACAGCTAGCAAAAAGGGACAAACTACAAACACGAAACATATTAATTGTCACAATGTGTATCTAAATTTTGATTGTCTTTAAATGACAACAGTAAGGGCATGGAAGAACTGTATAAAATAACAAAAAAGACCTCTTTAATTAATCTTACAAAGAAAAGCATACTGACCAGATGACACAGACTGTTGGTTCATGGCCTCGAATGTCAGCCTGAATCCAGACAGTGTGATGGACACGTCACTATGAAACCTGATGTCCATGTATTGCCCGCTGCTGTAGAAGACTGTCTGTGATGGCATGGAGTAGATCCTAATAAGGAGTGATGTGCTCACTTCTTGGGTGCCTGACACACAAACTCTTTTTGAGTTACTAGGTACTAACATACTCCACTGCCATTTGTAAAAAAAAAACAAATATAACTTTAAAGTATTTGCTTCTTTTTTTAAAAATCAAGACATGCTTGAGTTAAACGTAAACAACACTTCACATCCTAAAAAGACCCTCGCCAGATAATGGATCGTAAGAGACCCTTAGAGACGCAAACATCAATACGCAGTTTAAATAATACCGTCTTATATATCACCATACAAACGGTGCCCAGCTCATTGTTTACAACATAAACTCTCTTTCAAAACACTTCCATATCTTCTCCCATCCTACCGTCATATAACTCCAAGTAGTCACAGCATGTCTCCAGACTGACGTCAGTGACTGACACTTTCACAACATAACCACTGCCAGCGTTTATCAGCCACCGACAGTCGGCATTGCTGTACAGTAAACATGAAAACTGCGGGTGTGATATACGGAATTCTAACAATATACGGTATATTTATTAAACAACTGTAATTAGCACAATATTGTACTGCACAATATAATCTAGTGTTCCTGAACACTTTACTGATTTAACAGAGAATTTCTTGTCAATTTCTTGTAAAAAAAATTGATAATGCGAGAAGTGAAGATATTACTTAAAATATAAGCTCACTTGTAGTAGGGGAACGGGTAGTTAGGAGATGTCAGGTAACCAACTTGCCGAGGTATAGCAGATATACTCCAACCATTGGCAGAACACTCTGCACAACAAAAATTCTTTATTGAGGCAGAGCTGTCACTTAAAGAGGTTCATTAAAGTTAACGAGAATGAAACAATAATTTACGAGAATAGGAAAAAGCACTAAGTGAAATGGTACAAATATTCAAATTTATCAATTTATCAATTAATCAATTTATTTTTCATTTAAAGACAAAAACTACCTTTCCGTGCTTTATTACAGAAGGGGCAACTGTACAGTTAAGTTCAGTTACTTTATATTTCATTCTCACTACACCATAAGCCGATGTATGCTTGTAATATTAATTAAATCTTTGACTGAAAGAGAAAAGCGTTTTCTTGTATTGGACTAATCCGATGTCTCCATATTTAAATACTTAAACAATTTCAACTTGTAGAACAACACAAAAGACTATCTTTATGATGTTTAATAGGACAATACTATTTTAGCAATATGACGATATAATTTACAAAATAATTGGTGATGATCGAAAGTTTCTCTTTTCTTTCTTTCCTCCCGTAAATAATCTGTATCTAGTTATGCAATATGGTTTGAAGTGCTGCTCGCATATGGTGAGAACGTTTGATTGTTCGCGTTGAAGAAATTGTTGGTATGGAATAACCTTACGAATAAAATATTTTGTAGTTACCGTTAATTCGATCATAAAATACCTTTTCATTGAGTTAATTGAGGAATAGGTTAACGCCTACTTCAGCAAACCTCTAACACACACACACACACACACACACACACACACACACACACACACACACACCTCTACTCTTATTCCAACACACATACACCATACACTAGACTAAGATTCATACATATCAACCCACACGTCACTTACCCGATGTCCCTGCTGTTGTAGACGGGAGAAAGTTTTCTGAGGAAAAAAACAGCCACATGGTGAACATGAACAACATTGAAACTTAATACATGGGGCACAAAATCTAAAGTCAGTCTTCTATTAAATTTTGTTGAACTTACTTATACAAGCCGTGCAGATATTAAAAAATGGCAGCATACGAGAAAAAGTTTGACTGGAATAAGGAGAAGCGGTACTAAATAAATGCCATGTGACTCGCCTGATGTCCTTGCAGACGTTCTTGTTGTCGTCGGGCCTAGCGAAGATAAGACATCCAAAACGTATAAGAGATAATCACATACACTGAAAGCAAGACTGCATTCATTTTCACTACTAAGGGAAAAAAAAACGAAATGAAAAAAAAAAAAAGTGTAAACCGATGTAGCAAACAGTGGTATCATTTGTCTAGTGATCCACCTAATGATAAGTTTTATGTAAAAACTGAAAAGTTTTAAGGAGCATGGACCATCTTTCTTAATCAAAATAAAAGAAACAAACTCAAGAACATGTTTTATTTAAAAGACAGTAAAACTATCGTGCAATAACATTAATATACCGAATCGTATAATGATCAAGGTTCCCGAACATGCAGGTTGATTTATGGTAGGCTAACGATCATTTTGATGGCGAATCAAAATGATCATTAGCCCTTGGGATACTAGCTTGCTCTGAGCGCCTGAGGGAAGTAGGAGATATGGGTAGAATACGAAGGACGAAAGGAGAAACAACTATGCAATACAAACAAGTCCACACAAGCCCGGACGCAACCCTAAACGTAGAATACTTTTTCAAACGCTACAGATATAAGCATTAGAGTCCTTAATACAGTGAGAAAGTAAATTTTAGTGTCCCGTGGTATCTATGTAAATAGAAACTAATTAGTTATTTAAAGTAAGCATCTTCATATCTGCCAACATACGTCGTTAGATAAAAAAAATCAACCAGTGACAGAGCTAAATATATTCATACAACCAGTTTGCAAACCATCCAGACAGGAAAAAGTCTAGAAAGAATTTATTTATATGACCTGAAAAACAAACGGATACTGGAAAAGGGTTACATGTGAAATATATCTTACTATCAGTGTAGAGAGGATTGTTTTGATGTAGGTGTCATTTTACTTAGTACCAATTCTATCAGTTGTGGCGGTGGATGTCGAGCGTAAAATCAGATCAGTTACAAAAAAAACGAAGACTTTGGTTAATATGATAATCAAGTGTGTGATACGCATCTAATGAGAAAGGTAAGGAACTACAAGCCTTACTTTATATCCTAGACCAGTGACCGAAAATGAAGTGAAACATTTGCACATACGATGGTGCAGAGCATAGGAACAAGTTTGATGAGAGTGAAATACGAATAAAGTAGCTAAAATAAATTACCTCTCGTCGTTGTACGTGCGAGGGTTGGACCTATAAAAAAAGACAAAAAGAAAACAAACACAAAACATGCCAACAGTTTGAAGACGATCCCAGAGAAACCAAAACACGTCAATTATTCGAAAATAATGATAAAGTATATATATATATATACGTTAACCCGAAATGCTACAATATATCAAGCTGGTCAAGTAAACTGACGATGGAATAATACCCGTAAATAAATTTACGCGTCAAAGCGCGTATTTTTTAACCTTATCATCATTGATCATTGTAACATGCTTTTGTAACCTTTTACTACTTTTTGTCTGCAAGTAAAAAGAAGAGTTCTAACATACTCTGGAAAAGTAATAGCATGGTTGCCCCCAAGACAAGCATCTGTAACGCCATGCTGCTCAACCAGCGGTCAGGCAGTGGACGCAGCTGTAACATGGAGCAAGCCAGGTGTTTACAGTCTTACCTGTCAATGTGATCTAGGTAACAATCTTCCTTTGAAGTCCCATGAGCTTCACAATTCAACGTGAAAAAGTAAAATACAAGAAATGCATTTTTTCTCAATACAAATGACTGTTAGATATTGTTTCTGTTATATTTTTACGTAAGATGCACTTTTTGGAAAAAAGTGTTTTACGTCTAAAACATTTGAACTTACTTGCTACAGAAGTGTGACAGAAAGTAAAAGTAAACAAGAGTGAAGGAAAGAGGCAGTCTTACCTTTATGTCACAAAAATCTGCGCAGAGCGTGAACGAACTGTGGCTCGCAGTAGACTTTATAGTCACTGTAGGTCCTGCCCACATCATACCGTCACGTGACTGGCTGATCATGCGCACTCTTACTGCTAGACAATCACGAGTAGGCTGCGTGTATAGCAAGGTGTGGCTCTAGTAATCGAATACTTTAGCAAGGTGCTTTACCAAGGACACATGAATCGTTTCTTTAGGCTACTTGTATGTAAATAACCTCACGACTGCACTTAAGCCTCTCTGCACTTAGTCTATTGTCTTTTTGCTTCGTGATAAGTTTATGCAGCGCACGGTATAAAGACAGCGAAAGACAGGTGTTAACCCCTTAGCCCTGGATAAAAATCTTTCTATGTTCAAAAACATGGGCTTAAAATTTACGATTTTGAAGACGATAGTGAAACTGCACAGCCATGATCGTGGAGCACGAGCCACGATAGTAAGCGTATCGTTACTCATTGTGTTCTGCCAGTAGGACCGCAATCGTGCAAAGAGAAAATCACGATCATGGAGCGCTCTGCCGGGTAAGGCACGGACTCGAGGGGTAATGAGGGTGGTATTCACACTGTCCAAGGGTTTCACTTGCAAGAAAGTGTAAGTGATTTTAGAGCTTTTATTCGTCTGGAATGCTGCTTCTGTACCCGAGGATACATATACGTCAGCAGGTATCAAACACATTGGACCCACTGATCGGAGTCATCCTGGTACCTCACCTACTTCTCACGTCTACTATAATCTAATTTTTTTTTTTACCGCAGTTCAAATTGAGGACATGCCTCTAAAGAAAATAAGACGACTTATAAGAAGCTCGAAAAGCTTCTAAAAGGAAAGAACAATTTTTCAAACAGAATGAAGGACGTCTTTATGACTAGAAATGTAGAAAGACTTTACAAAAAAGAGATTTAAAAAATTTTCATGAATAACAAACACCGTCAGCCAGTACATGAAAAGCCTAAATCCTAAGCTACAACCCCACGTGGGAATTCAAACAGTAACACAAACAAGAACGTGAATTGCGCAAGTAGGGTGAGCGACAGAAGGAGGGTAGAGCATAGTGTCAAATAAAAACTCTGGCCTTGAGAAAAGGAAAGTGCGGGACAGTATTGACAGGTCTTTGTGCTACTTTCACTGTGAACACATCAGACGAAAGGGTTTGGACGAGAGGGTACAGTGTTACCTGAGAGCTCGAAGCCAGGTCTCACTATCCGCTTGAGTAAAGTAAACACTGCATTGCGCTAAGACATGCGAATAAAACAAGACGCGTGTTCTCACACGCGTATACATACACACTGTTTGTGCAAAGATAGTTAACATGTATCTGTACGACACGATTTCAAATGCCGGTTCAAAAAATCTTTAATTTACGCAAACTCAGAGAGGTCTATTTTTTTCCTTTAATATAAAATAAGAAAATAAAAAGATAGCCACGAAGCTGCCTTGTCTCCTGTTGTCGGAAAGATACGTAAGAAGAAAATATGTCTTTAAAACATTCCAGTAACCGAGGTCAGACTTTGGTCATGTGGAGATCTGAACACAGTTTCAAGTTCCTCCAAAACAGTCACTAGCTGAGCATCTGCACCTATTAGCCTTTTATATCCGCGAGTTATACGTTGCGTGATTATACGGATCCCTGTTCTTACTGCATTACCTTTTGTTCACGTTTCCATCATTATTTAGTTACATTCAGCGCATTTCTTCTAGACAAGATAGGTAGCAATATATATATATATATATAGAGAGAGAGAGAGAAAAGAATAGATAGCAAACATTTTTCAGGATTACGAAGCTCCTTGTAGCTCCTTTTCAGAATTTGTAAGGGTTTACATGGTAGGCTCGCTGTCTTTTCCTCACTCTCGTCGTGTTGTGCACCAACAGCCCCTAAAGTACTTTATTTGCTCACTGTAGTTGTTGAGTGTCGGAACAAAGTGACCTCCGTGTTGAAAATAGGTAATGTTTACATTCTGCGTTACGAAACTTGGTGTAGAAGGAACGGAAACGCCCGGGACATTGGGTAACATCCCTTGCCTTCGTGACCTTGCATGACATAGAAGAGGAAGTCAGTAGTTTGATAAATTGTATGCAGCCAACATGATTCAAGACATACTTGACAGTACATCAACATCAGCATACATAGAGGGGAGCTAGCAAACTTCACATGATACACATTTAGTTGCCGCTTTTCTTATTTTAAAACATTTGTGTATAAGCCATACTAGTTGCCCCTCCTGCGTTATCGCTTGAAGAAAGTAGTGTTCTTTATTGTGTGTGGTAACATGCTTAAAACACTCTGGGCAAAAATCTCCATATCAGGGACAATAGACAAAGAAGTGAACTACGTCCTCTGTAAGATTTATCGATGACCTTTGTGTGTACTCTCTGTCCTATCCTGTACAAAACGGTTTCTATTAGTATTTTTAAATCAATCCTAGACCGAAGCTCATTATGACTCAATGAAGTCTTACATAATCGAAAAATGGCTCTGAAATGAGATCAGTAAAACTGTACATGTCCGCTATACCTCACATTCGCAACTAATGTTTGGTGGGGACACCTATGACTCTATGACATCTATGAGTTTGAAAGTAGAAATGTTTTATTTTATTCTAATCCTTTGTTTAGCCTGATTAAATCCATAGAACCTATAGTGCTAGTCTCACTTTTGTTGCCCAGTTTGGATTGCCATGTGATTCAAAAGTTAATAGGCCTGCTTGTGTATACGATCCATAGACATTTCTGTCAGTCGGAGCCAGAATATGAAAGTTCTCATGCAACAGTTGCCCAGGAGTACTTATCGTCCACGTTCGCATTTACCACATCTGATGATGTATGGATTGGAACATTGACATACTTCTTAATCATTATTGAGTTCCCAGACTTTACATACATATAAAGAAGCAGATATTATTTTTAACAAAATCATTGATAAAAGCACTAGGTCGTCTGCAAGAATGAACAATTTAACTAGACCAGGGCAAAGCTCTATACCAGGGGTGGGCAATTGTTTTGGCTCGGGGGCCACATTGTGTCGGCGGAAGTTAGCGGAGGGCCGCACCTTTTTAAAACTGCCCAGTTCATTAAATATTGGCCTTTCTTTTCCATTATAGAAACATTAAATAATAATAAACAATAAAGACAATTCATATCAATTTATTAATCTTATTCTTTAATCAGTTTAATGGGACAAATGCAGCCTGTCACAATTTTTCACAATCCTTTTAAAGTCTGGATTGAGATTGCTGGTAGATATCCTCAGCACTGCCTCCAAGTTTGTGTCAGTAAGTGCGCCTCTGTATTTGTTCTTGTTAATTTTCATACACGAAACGCTTTGCTCGTATATGTACGTGGACCCAAACAGTGAAAACATCTTCGTTGCAAATTTCCTCAGGTGAGGAAATTTGTCAGCAGACAAAGATTTGTAGCAAACATGAAGTCGAACATCCACTCTTCACACCCCATTTTGGTTATGAATTCACAAGAAATTTTCTTCATGTCCAGGATAACAATGATTTCCTCCCTCAATGCCCAGACTCTTTGTAGCACTTTGCCCAGACTAAACCACCTAACATTGTTGTGGTAAAGAACGTCTTCATATTCTGCCGCCACATCCTCCAGCAGAGACTTAAACTGCCGGTGGTTGAGCGCTTTTGATTTAATAATATTCACAACACTTATCACAGGTTCAATCACGTGCTTAATATCCAATACTGATTTGCACAAACTTTCTTGATGCAAAATACAGTTAAATGATAAAATATCACTGCCTGGATTTTCAGTTGTTAATTTGTCTTTCAAACGTTTCACCATTCCTATGTTTTTGCCAGTGAAGGATTTAGCTCCATCTGTGGTGATACTGGCCATCCTATCCCATGACAATCCTCTTTTTTCCACACAGTCTACTGCACACTCAAACAAGTCCTGACCAGTCGTTGTAGTTTTCATTGATTCCATGCTTAACAATTCTTCTGTGATGGTAAAAGTATTGTCGATACCACGGATAAAGATGAGCAGTTGTGTGGTGTCTTCATTATATGTGCTCTCATCTAATGCCAATGAATACCACACAAAATCACGGCTTGCAGTGTCCAGCTGTTGTATGAGTTTATCGTTGATTACCTCTATATAACGCACAACAGTCCGCCTTGATAATGAAATGTTTTCAAATGTATTTATGATTTCTGGACACACGACACTTGCGCAATCGACCATGCACTTTTTTATGAACTCCCCGTCTGAAAAGGGCTTGTTGCATTTTGCAATATTATATGCTACCATGAAACTAGCCTCTGTTGCACTATCCTGGATGGTTGATTGTTTAGAAAATATAGTCTTTTGTTTCTTGAGCTTTGCAACATACTCCGCGGCTTTTTTCTTGAGTTATTCTTCAGAAAATTTGCTGCCAAATTCGCGATGTTTCGTTTGACTGTGTCGCTTCAAATTAAACTCCTTAAAAACAGCAATCGTTTCGCAACACAGTAAACACACTGCCTTATCGTCCGTTTTACCAAAGAAATAGATATGTGTCCATTCTTCATTAAACACTCGACATTCCGTATCAACTTTATGTTTTTTTGAAGGATTCATGCTTTTACTCATGTCGGCAACGTGTACTGATATGGAAGTTTCCGCGCACTGACTGCGCATGCCTGTTGACCTACATACGGTCACGAGTGCTGCAGGCGGGGATTTCCGCACTAAGTTCCGGTTGAAAACTGTCAACTTTTGTGAATATTAAAAAAATCTTATATGTTTTGGCGGGCCGTATGAAACGACGAGGCGGGCCGGATTTGCCCACCCCTGCTCTATACCGTGTGTACCTTTGGCGAACAACGTATTCACGCTCACACTTTGGTCGGTCGTTGCTATCAGGGTTATCATTCTTGCGCACCTCACTTGTGTTTACTGTCCTTGACCCGTTTCTAGTTGTAGCTGAGACATTTCTATCTGTGAAGACATGATCGCAGGTTGTATTCTCAGAAATTTTCACTTTTGCTTTTTAGGTAGCTAGATGAGCACAGCTGCTAGAAAAAGGCAATAAAAAGTGGTCAGGTTGAGTTTATGAGAGTTAATATATCTGACCAGTTGTAGTATCTCCTATCAGAGACGAGTAGTTTGAACTCTGTATAGTTAGTAAAACATCTGATGGCGGTTTGCTTTCTATGTTCTGTTGTGAGGATGGGGACCAGCATGAGAGCAGGCAGAGAGAGACTCGCATCAGTTGCTGCGCCTTCTAATAAGTTATTAAAGGAAGCAACAGGCGGATTCTACATAAAGTACAAAATTTTTAATAAATTGTACAAAATGAATGTAGTTACTGCATCTTGCTTTGCACTTGTTGTGTTTCCCTGACGGATAAATTTTACTATCTCATTATTGCCTTTATACAATCTTCTAAACTGTTTGAGAAATGCTTGTTACTCGCGCTGTCGTCACTACGTGTGGGTCGGCCTGTCACCACCGTGCTGACTCATTCACACCAGTCACCTGCCATGTCAGGCAATCACTTGTAATCAGTGAGAACATCCGGCTTCCTCTGCTAATCAATGTTTATGATGAAATAAAAGTACAACAATATTGTGCAGTTGAGTCACTTTATTAACCATAGTTTTCCAATGATCAATTAAAATTCATAGACCTAAACACTTCATTGCTACTGAAATCTGATTAATAGTTTTGGTTGAGATATTATAATCTACAAAAAGAAAGCATAATAAAATGTGTAGCTATTCTCGTAAACGTTATCAATGACATGTACATTTTTCAAGACATGTAACTACAGTAAAAAATATCCAGCACTATAAAAAATACCTATATAATTAAGGTGATTACCATGCAGTCCTTTATTTTTATCTTTTAATGACTGAAGGAGAGGAAGATATAAACAACAAATTCTGTTTACATTCCTTTTGAACATCTCACTGCGGTAAAACACTCAAACGAGATCTTTAATTATGCAACTAAAGATAGCAGGCGGTATGTATGCACATAAAAATAACAATTAAGCAGTGTTGAAAAGTTGTAAAGACTTGATAACAAGATTAATAAAAGTGCATGCTAAAACATTCTATAATAACACACATTATAGAAAACATAGCGATGTACAATCAAGTTTATTAGCAAGCACTGGAAAGTTGAAATAATACTAAACAAAATAGGGTTAGAAACAGCTTTAAATGTTGTTCATTCAGTATTGAATTTTTCATATTGTTTCTTGTTTGAAATTAACTCGTTTTCTTATTAAATGAATAACTACATGCTCGACAGTTACTACACTTATCTGAATTATGTGCTGCAAGAACATAAGCTTATTCATATACATATACATATTCATATACATGTGGATGATGATTCTGTCGCACTTTGACCTTATGCCTCCAGTTGCCTCGTCTGCTGGGTTACTGTTACATTTTGTGGTTAGGTTTATATCGCCTGTATCTACCGATATGTGAAAACTTCAAATACCATTCAGGTTGGTCTTTAATACCCGATCTGTCGTGTTCCATTACATGGCGTTTATGTAGTTGTTTCGTATTTTTTACAGTCAAATTCACAGAGGATTACAACCACCAGATTGTAGACGGCTTAGTACCTATGCTGAACAAACAAACAAAAAGTTTCCTCAAGTAGGTTCTGCGGGTCTATTTTCATAACTTTTCAATATGAAGCACTTATCTAACATTTTTCAATTGTTATCAAAGAACGTTTGTTTTTCCTTTTCCCCCCTTTTTTCCCTTCCTGTTTTAAATTGAAATTTGTATTTGCAATTTTAGTCAGTCGATAACGTAAGAATCACACAAAAAACCACTCCACATTACTACAGCTCTAAATTACAGGCTGCCTGATACAAGTACATAAAATTTACAGTGTCTGGGAAGACTAAGCAAGAAAATTAATATCCATACATGGCAGTCCTCTATATACAATCACTTATGCCGCATAGTAAAGGGGTATAAGCAGCCACTGACACTGACACTGTCTACATCGCGTATAAAATAACTCTACTGTAAATGCATGTAGATGATGATGATGATGATGATGATGATGATGGTGGTGGTGGTGGTGATGGTGATGATGATGATGATGATGATGATGATGATTGATGATTGATTGATTATTGATGATGATGATGATGATGATTGATTGATTATTGATGATGATGATGATGATGATGATGATGATGATGATGATGATGATTAGATATATCTACAAAAGGGTCAATATGATGATGATGTGTAAAAATGATATTAAACTGTACCTGATTGAGATAGTACCTAGTAAAATGTAGAAACAAATAAGGGGTATATCATGCTGTAGATTAAAATGCATTTAAAACACATTACCATTATTAACAAGGGAAGGAGGAAAAAGGAGGAAGCTGTAGGATTTAAGAGTCGGCCTAATTTTCCTCAATGGTGGATACTTTGTTAACTTCTTTCCAAGTCCCTCATATATATAAGAAAAGAAATAAAAAGAAATAAATGGGGAAGTTCTGTTTTGAGGCCTGGGCTCCAATTTTTTTATCCTCCCACCTACCCACTCCAGATCTCTCAATACGTGAAAAAGGAGCTGCTTGTATGGTGACCACTGCTGTAAAAAAGGTCTGGTTTGCAATTTATTGAATAGTAATATTTTTCTGCTTGTTATCTTTTCTTTACTTCCATTTCAAATGAGTTCGCACTTAGTTGCGTATTTAGACGTCTGTTTCTTTAAGTATAAAACTTTGCCATAATTAAAATAAGGCTAAGTAGCTTATCTAATTTAGAATCATTTTTGACTCCAAATATGATTGCCTGTTTGTTTACTTCGATATGTTTGCAGGGAAGACATTTTTCTTCTAAGATTCATTCCCAAAAATTTGTTTCAATAATACAGTCAAAAAACAAGTGCTCTATCGACTCCTTTTACTGTGCACATAAAGGGCAGAGATTGGACTCTCGTAGTTTTATCTGGTAATATAGGGTGTTTGTAGCTAAGACTCGGTAAATCCGGTTTTGAAAACACTGCAGTTTTATATCTGTTGTAACATTTAATGGATGGGCAAATATTTGTCTCCATTGGAGGTCTGTATAATGTTTTCCCCATTTTTAATGCATTTAGGAGGTGTCTGTAAATATATCATATATCTCTTTCGTGCCTTTTTATATTTAGTTATAACTAAAAGTGGTGCATAGCATTTAGCATCTTTCTCGGAGTCCCTCCTAAGTGACAAAGCTTTCTTTTTACATTTAATTACTGCCATGGTGCGGCTATAGTATTCAATAAAATTTATACTATCACCATGCATTTGTTTCAAACCTTCAAATTTTATAGGTATCCCATTATTATCAAGTAAATCCCCAGTTTTTTGTAATATTGTAATTTAACCATTTTCCTACTGTTTTTTGGGTGTCATTTCTGGACAAACTATTATGAAAGCGCAATGGTTCATGCAGGAATTCTTTCAAAGAGGAGGGGGGTAAGTCTAGTTCAAAAGTTTCTATAGATGGAAACAAGTGTGTTTCTGGATTATTTTTTCAGAAAATATCCTCCAAATGTCTGAAATGTTGAGATCTCGAGACGACTTGAATTTAACAGGCACGTGCACTTTAACTTGCTTTTGATGTACAGATCTTTCTTATCCATATAAGCTTTAGTGCATCATAAATAGCATGGACCTATATTACCTTTAACCCTCCTTCTGAGTATTTCCTGATTACAGTTGTTTTCTTAATTTTATGAGTTTTCTTCTTCCAAATAAACTGAGAAGCTGACTGGCTAATATTCTGTTAAGAATTTTCTTGCCAGGATGAGAAAGGGTAATAAATAGGTAGGTAAATAAAGACAGTATAAGAGATTTAAATACAACATTCCTTCCTGTGGATGTGAGATCTCTTGCCTTCCATTCTGTCATAATCTTGTGCATTTTAGTGAAACTCTTATCATAGTTAATATCTACCAGCCTATCTATAACTGAATGAAGTAGTATAGGCGATTAAAGAAATGTGTAATTGGAAACTGCTAATGACTCCCTTCTACCATATGTGTTTGTGTCCTACTTGTGAAGCGCTTTGATTATATCTCTTGGAAAAGCGTCATATTTATGTTTTTTTTAGTATTGCTTTACTGTAAATAAAATAGTTAGTTAAACAGTTTTGTATTTATCAATAACTTCCTCGAATTTTATTTTTAGTATTTTTGTCTAATGAATATTTCAGCTACAACGTGGTGTCGGGACTAGTTACTATTGTTACTATTGGGATGTAATGCAGACAGTACTCGTGGATTGTGACGACTTGAAGCATAACGTGCAGAAAGTACAAGTACATAACAAGGGGTTCAGTCGCTATTACTGATTATGTGTGTGTGTGAGTAAAACCTTGTTATAACAGTGTAATAAAGCAAACATGGAGGCACTTTAAAAGAGAGAAATACTGACCACCTCAAAAAGACTAAAGATGTCAAAACACACTGACCAGACGTGGAAACAGACTCCTGGTCAAAGGCCTCGTAGGTCAAACTAAAGCCTGAGCGAACGACTGAGTGGTCGCTGTAAAACCTGATGTACATGTACTGCCCAGTGCTGTAGAAGACTGTCTGTGGGGGCATGGTATACATCCTAATGATGAGGAATTGACCGGATAACTGGGTGCCTAAAATAGAACGTTTTGAGTTTTCTAAAACTAAAGTACTACTCCACTGACATTTGTAAACAAATCAAATTCTAAGACAAAAGGTGTTGCGTACATTTTAAAGCAAGAATAGGTTTTAATGAAACATAAATATCACTTCACAATCTACCACAAAACGCATGACTTTAAGCGATCTTTGCATAATCAGTAATCAAAAATGGGGCTTAAATAATATTGTTCCAGATATCGTCAAATTGACATCAGCAGGCTAGTATTTTTGAACAATATTAACTTTATTTTAGTCTCCAAGCAATTTGATAACTCCTCCCGTCTTACCTTTCCCCTTATTTACACTTACCGTTATATAACTCCAAGTAGTCACAGCATGTCTCCAGGCTGACGTGAGTGACTGACACCTTCACAACATAACCACTGCCAGCGTTTATCAGCCACCGACAGTCGGCATTGCTGTACAGTAAACAGTAAAGCTGTTGTTTAGGCGAAATTATAACAATGCAAGGCGTACATAATTAGTTTACACCCATTAACACTATTTATCAGCACAAAGTTATTATAAACAATATCTGTTGGTGTTCCTGAAAAATTGCCTTCTTGGATAACTTGTTAAATTATTCATAAAAATATCAAGAAAGGATATTAAGAAATGTTACTGAAATAATCCACTTACTTCTCATAAGTGGACGGGTAGTGAGGAGATGTCAGGTAACCAACTTCCCCGGGTTCAACATTGAGAGTTCGACCATTGCCAGAGCAGACTGCACAGTAAAGAAAATTCTTCAAGTAGTCATCAAACTGCCAATTGTTAGAATAACCGAGGGTAAATTAAGTTCAACAACTTTTTTAAAGACTCATATTAATCACAAAAAGCAAAATATTTTTCTAAGTTTTACAATAGTACGATTGAGGTCAGTTACTAAAAACTCTTTGTGTCATATTATATACATCTATAAAAAAATAGGCGTTTGTGTGTAAGAGAGGCGTTTCCACGCATCATATGTCACATTATTTAATAAACTGACGAGGAAACAAAAGAACTCGAGACATGTTTATGTGATTACCCAATGGATATTCGGAGCTTGTGGACAAACGATACTAGTCATTACAAACAAGAAGAATAAGCTCACCGTTAAGTACAGACACTTCAATGAATCGATTCTAGCTGGAGATTTCTGCCTTAACAATATAATAGAGCATTGGTGTGCAAACACTAGCTGCCAGATATTCGACTAGAAAAATGATGTGACTTCAGTGTGAACTTTGCCTAGCGAAAAGTTATTAATTTTTATAGAACGACTTTTGGGACTGTCATTTACCGAACTGCAATCACAAGTATCCGCTTGATTTATTGTTTGGGAGGTCACACATATTTCAACAGAGACCGTCTGCCATATGGTGGTTCTGCGGTGTCGGGATCATCTTCACACAGCACAGATGGCACTTCGTAAGGTCTTCATTAAAAATTGTCTTGTAATATTTCAATGAAAACGTATTTGGCGGTGGCACAGTTGGTCTACCAAACCGTCGTGTGACGATCGTTCGCACATTTACAACACGTCACGCTTACACCTCAGAACGGTCTCAACAGTTTTACAACCGTAAACATTCCGTAAATTACAAGTCGAGAGCCGCATCAGATAACTTTCATTTCGTGGGTTAGTACACAATACTCATTCATGTGGAATTGAGCAGCAAGTTGTCGCTTTTTGCATCCATCTTTTATATTTATATCTGATAACCTGGAGAGTCATGAATTTAAGTAACGCGTATTCAAACACAACCTAAAGCAACATGAAGCATCTCTAGATGTAGCACGTACATGTGAGTACAAATTTGAAATAATAGATCGATAATAGTTTTATCGCCAACAGTCCTTCGCTTGATTTTGTCGGATATGTATGACACGGATTATTGTAATTTGCACCAAGTTCGATGGCACTGACCGGACGTAGTAGCAGGGAATTGATCGACGGCCTCGTAAGTCAGCTTCAAGGAAGAGTCTGGGCCAACACCGTAGGTGACAAGCCTGATGTACATGGACTGTCCGGAGCTGTAATACACGGGTTGTGATGGCATCTCTTCGATCCAGGCAAGTGGGCGGGATGAATCCGACATACCTGAGGAAGGCAAACGATATACACAAAGAACTCCGCCATCAGCCTTTAGAATACAATTACTGCTAAAATCTAAACTTTAGCTGAATTTTAAATCTGTAATGCACAAAAACAAATTAGAAAGTATATCAAGCCTTACAAAAAGGTTTATGAAAGAGTAGCAAGTTAATCTCAATGTCCCCTACCGTCAAAAATTATGATGTAGAAGCTGAACCCGGAGTTAGTAACGGTCAAAAAAGTTGCCTTGACGATATAGTCACCGGTAGAAGTTATCGTCCAAAAGCAGTTGATAAATCTGGAAAAGAGTGTTTAGTTAAAGGGATTCTCACCTGTAAATACAAACTTTTGGGATTCGTTTAAGTGTAGAAACAAGACTCTAAATTTATCGGACATTCAAGCCACATCGGGCATATTAAAGTGTAATTCGTCGTTGAAAGCGAGAAATTGGGCTGGTTTCAGAAGATTAACGAGCACTCGACGGAATAGCACAGACTTCCAGAAGTGTGACGCTTTAATGGCAATTCCAATGGCAGACTTGCAAGCTGTGAATAGCGCCACAGAATCAGCTAAAAAGGGCGTGAGTGCCTCGATTTCGAATTGTAAGGGGTTTTCCCAGCTGATGACGCTGCTTTGCAAGTGTCAGGCTCACAAATCGAATTCGAGGCTCTTGCGGCCTTTTCAGTTAGCGACCCAGACGTTACAAATTTCAGTCAAAGTTGTCGGATAGATGCACTTCAGCAAAAGCGAAATAACAGTAAAAATCGTTAACCGTAGTGGTCTTGTTGTCGTAATTATTGGCACTTCTGCGTCTGAATATACGGGTGAGAATCCCTCTAACTGATCATAACAAAGGCTATGCTAACATATGATGTCAG
Source organism: Marisa cornuarietis (assembly GCA_004794655.1). Classification (NCBI taxonomy): domain Eukaryota; kingdom Metazoa; phylum Mollusca; class Gastropoda; order Architaenioglossa; family Ampullariidae; genus Marisa; species Marisa cornuarietis. The sequence goes on from SMMW01000636.1 coordinate 7,260,861, forward strand.
GTAAAGATAATCGATTAGTTATTCATCGCTAATGTTTTGGCACGTTTTCTACTCATTATTGTATGTTAAGTGCTATTGGCAACATGAAGTTTTATATACAAATCATATTTTGAAAATAGATGACGTTTTCTCTCACAGAAGCAACTCACCCATCATACTCTAACGGGTAGTAGAGAGAAGTAAGGTAACCGACTTTTCCGACTTCAGCAGAGAAAGTTGTCCCGTTGAAAAAGCACACTACACAGAAAAGTATATACTTTAGAAAATTATCACCAAGTTAGCAATGGCTATAAAACTCTATTACACATATAAGGAAATAAAAGTAAAGAAACAAATTGAACATCACCAAACCTTTACATAACTGTCCCGTACCATTATGTGTGTTTGTGTGTGTGTGTGTGTGTGTGTGTGTTTGCTTGTTGATATCTACACTATGTGTGTATCCTTGAATATATCTACACAATGAGTGAACAAAGGTATAAAAGGAGCGCTGCAAAGTCAATGGTAAACTAGCTTTTATATTGTTAAACATGGATCAAATTATCATGTTATATTTTAATAGAAAAGGTGTCATTCTCAGCAGTCAGTAGTAAATATAACATCAAAATGCAATGCTGGAAATAAACCATGTATGAAATTTAAAAATGATAGGAGTCTATCTTTGACAAAGCCATGTTTATTACGTATTTTTATTTTATAAACAATAATTAACATTGAAAAATTAACTCAAATGAGCCCACAAAATAACAGGGTCAACAATAAGACAAAATGTGCTACAGAGTCTGATTGTTTCCCATTAAACGTTTGCTTTGAGAATATTTAGTGTTGAGTGAATTCGGTTTGTTGAACTTTAGTCGAAGCTTCTCATTAAGACTTGAGTCTAAATAGCTTTATATGGTAGTTAGCTGGGCAAAACATCTCTTCTTGATAATGACAACCTGAGCGATTTTTTTTATTTGAAGACATGTATAGTGTCAAAAACCAAAGGCAAAAGTGTGTCGGCACGCGAGTCATGAGATGGCCGACAGTTTAATTAAGGGCTGTTGAAAGCATGGGATGGAAAGAGTAGAGAAGATTGAAGAGAGCGTGTTTTGTGCTTTTGATTTTATCGTGTACTAGTCTCCTTTTTGACGGGAACGGGGAACGTGACAGTCTCCTCGATGTGTTGAAAAGTCCTGACTAGACTTTGAGTGCAAGTCCTGACCAGGGGCCAGTTGCTCAACACACTCTAATTTTAAACACTTTTAGGCCTTCAATCTATTTAGATCAATTTAAAGTGCACACCACAATTTTAGAATTCTTAAAATTAAAACTGCTTTAAGTAAAATAAAGTTAAGTATGACTTTCTGTCTGGTCAGCACTTTTTTTGTATGTATCTAAATGGCAAAGAAGAGATTTCGCTTTTTTAGAACAGTTTTAAGGTTTAGAAACATCCTGTGCAACTGGCCCCAGACTTTTATTTGTGTAACAAGTCCTGACCAGACTATATTTGTTTAACAAGTCCTAACAAGACTATATTTGTTTAGCAAGTCCTGACCACACTTTATTTGTGTAACAAGTCCTGACTAGACTTTAGAGTAAATTTGTCATATTGAACCTGTTCAGGCGAGTGTGTGTCTACGTCAATTTTTATCTTTAAACGCTAGTTGATGTTTTTTGACTGTTGTAAAATTAATGGTGGAGTTTGAAAGAGTTAATATATATATATATTTTTTTTTGCATGAGATAAATAGATAACGGTATGTTATTGTTTTGGGGCGGGGATGTTTAGAAATTGATATACTGCTGGTAAAAAATGGTTATTTTCTGTCTAGGGGTTTTTTGGGGCGGGGTGTTTTATACGTTCTTCTTGCCATCTACTGCGTGTCTGTCGGCTGTCGGGGTTGGAACGTACCTAGATTCAGAAATGATAGCGACAGAACAAGAAACTTTTGGATGTGGTTTGTGTTTTGTTTTCTTCTGGAGAGACTGGTTTTGCGAAGGATCATCCCTTCTGGAGTGAAGGAACATTGGACTCTTGACTGGAGATGGGACTGGGTTTGAACATATCGGATTCATGACTGGAAAGGGAACTCGGTTTGGGTGTCTGCCTTGAATTTAGATTTTTAGTTTTTGTTTTAGTTTTATTGTTAAATATTATTTCCTCTTTCAAATTACATTTTTTTTATATTTAACTTTTATTATGTTATGGTCTCGTCTGAAAGTCACTGTAGAGTGCACGTGACACAGATTTGTATTACAAATACAACTAGTGGGTAAAAGAACTCTCCAGTATATAGGAGTAATTTGCTTCTTCTTTTATAGTGTCAGGGGAGAATGCCGATGTTTGAAGACTTAAATATTTTAAGTATAATCATATTATGTACTCATATTTTAGAATTCATTATTTTAAAATGATAATAACCTTATTACAAAGAAATAATGACGTTTTTGGTTTGAACTTTAAGCGCTACCGTCATACACTTTAGGACTGTGAGTTCGCGGTATACCAATCTTGCGTGTATTTTTATTAATTGTATGACCGTTCTTAATTTCGTCATCTTCACAATTGTGTTGTAATATTTTAGTTAAAAATGATCTTGAAGGAAATGAACGATGCGTACTTTACCCCAGTGAAGTAGCAAGGAATACTTATTACGAAAAGCAAACGGGAAAAATACCTTAAAAGTCTGCACCATTAAATTTTAGCTGGCTTCAGTTCACTCGAAAACATTGACGCAACATCCGTTTGTCTTACCAGCTTTAGAAGTTTTACGAAAATTTGCAAAGAAAATAATACTATCTGATTTTTTCTTGACCTCTCAAGCTTCTACGACACGAATCATGATGGCAAGGAAATCTTTTTCAATCTAGAAAACAAAATGTAATTCATTCATTACGATCACTAAATGGAGAAAAAAGTCTGGTTGACCTGGTGTTTAATTATGGCGTTGAAAATTTCGTGTTTTACATTATAAAGAACCAGTATGAAAAAGGAATGGTGAAAAAAATTGTACTACTTCATTAGTGTAAAGTAGATAATTATTGTTACATTTTTCATCAAAACAGAAAGTACGAATAACGGACGTTAACGTAACAGCCACTTTCCTAAGTTTGTGTTTGTAAATAAACTGCGATATTTTTAATGTGCAAGCAGAATAGTCCTTTGTTTGTGGTTTAACACGTCTTCTTAAGTTCATGTACAGACATGTTAATTCGCTATAACTATTTTATCAATTTGGACATGCGTTGTCTTAACGAAGGAAACGTTTAGCAGTACAAGCTTGATACAAATGATGAATGTGAATTAAATGAGGTGGTTTGAATTGTGGATGTGTATTAGCACACAACTTTAATGTTTTGTTTTCTTTTTTTTATAATGGCTTTTTACACTGTTTGTTTTTTAACTTTATTTTCTAAGTGTAGTTGGTTATTGTTCATCATTACAATTTACCATGTCATTGTACATATTGAAAGCTTACTTACTGTTATTAAGCAACATACAGTAGCCAAAACAGCAAGAGGCTCCGCTTTGTCGTTTAAACCGACCTGACGATCTAACCAGTCCATCATCTATATTTATATCTGATATCCCGAAAATACAGCAATTTAAGAAGTGCATATCAATCCACAAGTTACAGAAACATAAAGCGTCTGTAGATTTTAAAGCGCATAAATTTGAAATAGCAGAACTAGTTTTATCGTCAACAGTCTTCCGCATGATTAAGTCGGACCAGTGTTACTAACTGCATTTTATTTTGCACTGAGTTAAATGGCACTGACCGGACCAGGGAGATGACCATTGATCGACAGCCTCGTAAGTCAGACTGAGGGATGAGTTGGGGCCGATACCGTCGGTGACAAGCCTGATGTACATGGACTGTCCAGAGCTGTAATACACGGTTTGTGAATACTTGCTGGAAATCCGGCCAATTGAAGGGGATGATTCCGAAATACCTGAGGAAGACGAACCATATACACAAAGTACTCCGCCATCAGCCTTTAGAAACAAATACTGTTGAAGGTTAGATGAGGTTGTATTTTAAACCTAAAATGCACAAACAACAGCTTAGAAAGTATTTCAAGTCTGATAAAAACAATAGTGAAAGATAAGCAAAATGAATCTCAATGGCCCTTACCGTCATAAATGAAGAGGTAGAAGTCGAATCCAGGGTTAGTAACGTTCAAAAAAGTTGCCTTGACGACATTGTCACCGGTAGAGTTTATCGTCCACGAGCAGGCGATAACGCTGGGAAGAAGTGGTTAGTTAACTGATCATAACAAAGGTTAAACTGGCATATGATGTCATGGAGAGATAATGCAAAGTTCATGCATCACTAATTTGTTTGGCACATTTTCTACTCATTATTGTATGTTAAGTGCTTATGGCAACAGGAAGCTATATATACAAATCAAATTTTGAAAATATATGATGTTTTCTCTGAAAGAAGCAACTCACCCGGTATAGACAGACGGGTAGTAAAGAGAAGTCAGGTAACCGACTTGCCCGACTTCAGCAGATAAAGTTGTCCCGTTGAAAAAGCACACTACACAGAGAGGTAAATACTTCAGATAATTATCACCAAGATAGCAAGGGCTATAAAAAAAACCATTTCTACACCTGTAAGGACAAAAAAGTAAAGAAACAGATTAAACGTCATCAAACCTGTAACTGCCAAGTGCAACGGCTGTGTTAGTTAGCTCTGTGTGTGTGTGTGTGTGCACGCGCGCGCGCTTGTTGATATCTACACAATGTGTGTATGCTTCTCTATATCTACACAATGTGTAAACAAAGCTAGAAAAGAGCGTGCTACATGACATTTCCACATTTCCTTCACTGTTGTGGTCTACAAATAGCATCGCGACACAGTCACAAACACATCATCAACTGTATCTTTATCCAGAAAAATACCGCAAAACAACTGACAGTGTTAGAGCATCATTGATCTGCGAGCTGGAAACAGCTAAAAAAGAATTCAGAGTGATAAACATATGAGGAGCTTAAACGGGAACACGTTCGCGCAACAATAAGTAAATAGTATATTTTGCATAGAGCAAGGAAGAAAATTTTTTTTACATAGTTAAATATGAATCAAATTATTATGTTAAATTTTAATGGAAAAGGTTTCATACTCAGCAGTCAGTTTTAAATATAACATCAAAATGCAATGTATTAAATAAAAAAATTACAGGAGTTTATTTTAGACAAAAGCACATTTATTACGTATTTACATTTTATAAACAATAATACACATGGTAAAAGTCAATAATAATACAAAATGCGCCCCAAAGTCCCTGATGGTTTCCCTTTAAACGTTTGCTCAGAGAATATTTAGTGTTGAGTAAATTTGGTTGAAACCTTTACACTTTTGTTGAACTTTACTCAAAGCTTCCAAATAAGACTTGAGTCTAAAAAGCTGTAAATGGTTATTAGAGCGCTGAATCTAAACACTCTAACAGCTGGTCAAAACACTGCTTCTTGAACATCACAACGTGAGCAATTGTTTTTTACTCGAAGACATGCATAGTTAGCCAAACTCACTATTTCAAATACAACAGGCCCATATGAGAACTTTCCAGTAAATGAAAGTCATTTGCTTCTTGTGTTCTTGTGGCAAGTGACAATACCGATGTTTGAAGGCTTGAATATTTAAACTTAAGTATGATTATATTATGTCCTTTTTTAAGGAATTATTATTTTATAATAAACATAACCCGATTATAAAGAACACAATGAAGCACTCGGGCTGACCTTTAAATGCTACCGCCATGCACTTCGAGTGTGAGTTCGCGCCATGCAAATCATGAGGTTTTTTATTCTTATTAAATGTATGACCTTAATGTCATCATCATAACAACTGTGTTGTAATGTTTTAGTCAAAAAATGTTCTTGTAAGAAAAGTTCGCTGTGATACTTTTACCTCCAGAGATTTAACAACGAATACTTACTACGATAAGCAGCCGACAAAAATACATTTACAGTCTGCACCAACGAATTTCGGCTGGTATCAGTTCACTTGAAAAAATTGACACAATATCTAAATGTCTCACCAGCCTTAAATATCATATGCAAATATTGCACAAATACTTCATTTATGTAAGTTTTTTAATTATTATTTAATTTTTCTTTAAAAAGAAATTACAGATAACTAAGAACTTTAACACAACAGCCACTTTCCATAAAATATACACTTGATCACGCGTGATTCACTGCCAGTTTAAGGGAGAGAATCATGGAGGACGATTGCCTGTTTCAGTAGTTACCTCCCTTTACTATTATGCTTTTGGAAACGTGTTCTGTCACCACGAAAATGTTCTGGGATGCACGCATTATCATGGCGTTTTCTGTTGGGAATACTATAAAAGTGTGTTTTTAAGCAAACACAAGGTAAGCTGTTTCTTTTCTACATATTTCGATCTATCATTATCAATTTAAATTGTTCTTCTACCTTTTTAGTTATTTTTTATGTTTTTTTTTAGAAAGGGTTAAAAACTTCCGTCCCAGTGGGTCGAATGACCCGCAGCCTGACGTCAAGAAAATCTTTTGGTATCTTGTGAGTGTAATCGACTAAATGGATAAACTAAATTTAAAATATTTGTGACATGACATGGCAATATTTTATTTGTGTGTAGGTAAAGACCCTACTTTAATACATGAGATAATGTCTTCTATTTTTTTCTCTCTTTGTGTGTACGTATGTAACTATCTATATATGTCTATTCTGCTAAGAAATAATAATGCGTAGTCTAAACACGATTTATTTCCTTTGTCTCACAGGCGCAAAACGCAGCAGGCTGTCTTTGTTCGCATCCATCATCTATATTCATGTCTAATAACCCCGAGAGTGAGGATCTTAAGAAGCGCGTATCAGCACACAACAAAACGAAACCTAAAGCATGGATTGATGCAGACATACATACATATGGATACAAAGTCGGAATAATGGAGCGACAATATTTTATCGTCAACAATTATTACACGGTGCATTGAATTATGCACTGAGTTAGATGACACTGACCAGACGTGGGAGCAGACAATTGATCGACGGCCTCGTAGGTAAGATTGAGGGATGAGTTTGGGCCGACACCGTAGGTGGTAAGCCTGATGTGCATGGACTGTGTAGAGCTGTAATACACGGGTTGTGATGGCATGCTGTAGATCTTGTCAAGTGAAAGGTATGATTCCAACATACCTGAGGAAGGAAAACGATCTATACAGTGTACTCTGTCATCAGCTTTTAGAATAAAATCACAGTTAAAGCTAGTTGAGGTTACATTTCAAATGTACAAGAATTTGCCTCAGCAATGCACAAACAACAGCTCAGAAAATATGAGGAAAGTTAACGAGATAATCTTAATGCCCTTACCGTCATAAATCACCACGGAGGAGTTGAACCCGGGGCTATTAATGTTCAAGAGAGTTACCCTGATGACATAGCCACTGACAGAATTTATCGTCCACGAGCAGGCGATGAAGCTGGAAAGGAATAGTTAGTTATTTTTATCATATCAACGGTTATGTTGACATACGATGTCAAGGAAAGATAATGCACAAGAAAATAAATCGCTAAAAGTATTTGGTATAATTTATGCCCAGTAATGCATTGATAAGAGTTATGGCAATATATAGTTTCACATACAAGTATTAGTTTGTGAATTGATGTTTTCTGTTAAAGAAGCCACTCACCCGCTATAGACAGACGGGTAGTAAAGGGACGACAGGTAACTGACTTGCCCGACTTTAGCAGAGAGAGTTGTCCCGTTGATATGGCACACTACATAAAAAGTAAATACTTCAGATAATTATTACCAAAATAGCAGGCGTTATAGAATCATTTTTTCACCTGTGAAAAAATTAAACAAAACAGATTTTACATCATTAAACTTGTAGGTAACTGTCGCGTATTACGGCTGGTAAAATAGTTGCACGTGTGTGTGTGTGTGTGTGCTTGTTCATTTCTATACAATGCCTGTGTGCTTCTATATGTGTTTATACACATTGTGTGTCACTGTGTTTATTTACACAATGTGTCTATGCCTTTAAATGCAAACAAAGCTAGAAAAGGCGTGCATCAAAGTCTGTGTCACTTTTTTCCCCTGTAAAATGACAATATTGATTCTTAGAATACTACTCGAAGTTACTGAGTTACGAAAAAAGCGGCTGAAGTGCTTAAGGTGTTAGAAAGTGTGGATCTTCGACAAAATCACAATTGAAATTTGTTTACATTTATATAATTTTTTTAAAATACCTGATAATACAAGGTAGGGAGCAGTAACCGTGATTGTTGTCCATTAAAATTTGCTCTAAGAAAAATTACTGTCGATTAAATTCGATTAGGACCTTTGTTGCGGATGAGTGTAGAGTAGGGATGGGGGTAAGTTCTAACCTGTGTTGACATGTCAGGGTATTCCGTGGAAAGCGTGGGCCACGAGATTTGCAAACTGCACATGCGGGTCAGGCAGTGCTGACACCTGGTCTTGTATGACAGGGGTGGGCATTTAATCCCGACGGCAAGTGCCCAGGGGCTGCTGGTGCTTAAATTGTCGAAATTTTGCTAAAGCCGGGTTGCTTCTGAAGGTGTCAGGCTTCTGTCACTGTCGCCGGGTGGTTATACGAAGATTGCGGAAGATTCTACGCCCTCTGCTGCTGTGAGCGGAGAACAAGAGCCACGCTAACGGAAGGTTGCCAGAGAAGTCAGGACAACCGGCGCTGGCGACAAAGGCGGTACGAGTCTAATCAACGCTTCAGAGTTTCGAGCGACTGTGCTCCACCAACATCAGTGTCAACGACGACAACCCACTGATGGAGGGGAGGGTCGTCGCGGTATTCGTTAACCCGAGCAGCGAGCCGAGGATAGTCAGGTCCATCGTGCACCGCACCGTTACGTCCGGGGAACCTCTGACGCTGGGCAAACATGTGAGCTATCGGGGACGCCGAACTTCCACGAGACACGGCGTACAGACAGTAATACTTTATTTGAACAATATTCAAGTGAGAGGGAGTTTCTGAACCCTCGTTGATATTCTCCACTTTCTTCTACCGGTTGTTGTGGCAGAACTGTTGATTTAGTAACTTTAGTAACTGCAGTAGATTTATGTGTATGCAGTTTTAGAGACTGCTTTAGACTTGCCTGTGTGCGGTCTATTCTACCTATTGCAACTTGGAAGTGTTTAGTTTTAGTAACAGCTATAATTGGTGTGGGATTTTAGTATTGCCTTTATTCTGCTTACAGTAGTATATTTTTACTTTGGTACTGATTTGGCTGGACTGCCTAGCGGCAGAGCCTACTGTATTTGATCAATTTCTTGACATTTGTGTATAATAATGATTCCGGGAAGGGACGTCCTGAACTGAAGCGATTTCGTGTTGTTGTTTGGAACGAGTGCGCGTGTCCGCTAGAAGTACGTGACAACCTTTAATCTTTCATAACTTTTTAAACTTCAGCCAAAGCTTCTAATTAAAAATAAAATATGAAGGGCTGTATTAGTAAATCATCCAGGTAAAAAATCTCGACAACCTGAGAAATGTTTCTTCTTTTGACTCGAAGACGGGCTTGGATTTGCTACACTGAGCCACACTCACTCTTATACTATTGGCGCATAAGAGAACTCTCTAGTTTATGATAGTAATTTGATTCTTCTTTCTTAGTAGCAGGGTGAGAATGCCGACGAATGAAGGCTTATATTTTTATAATAAAGTATAATTATGTACTGATATTTTGAGAACTATTATTTTAAAATGAACAGAACCCCATCAAAAATGTTGGACATGGTTTGTCCTTTGCGGGCGACGAGACTGCTCCTTACGAATATGTGTTCACGCTATACAAATCTTGCGTATATTATTATTAATTGTATGACTCTTATTGCTTATTGTCATCATAACAGTTGTAATGTTTTAGTTAAAAATGATCTTGGAAGAAAACTCCGCTGCGATACTTTATCCCAGTTAACTAAGAAAGAATACCTACTGTAAGAAGTAGCCGGCAAAAATACAGAAACAGTTTGCACCAGCAAATGTCGGCTGATCTCAGTTCACGTGACAAAAATAACTTAACATCTGGATGTCTCACTAGATTTCACTTTTTTTTTTTTTTGCAAATAAGAAACGGAATTCATACTATCTAAATTTTCCTGGATTTATCAAGCCTCTACGACACACGAGTAATAACTGTAAATAATCAAATTTAATCTAGAAAAACAAAAGTATTTCGTTCATATTTACTACTTTTAAATGAAGAAAAACTTCCGGCTGACTTGGTGCCTAAAACTTTATTTTCATTTTATCAAACCAGTATGAAGTAAGAATGGTTACAAAAATCACACTACTTCCTAACTGTAAATTATGTATTTCTTGTTAAATTTTTCGTTAAAACGGAAGATTTGAGTAACGAAGAACGTTAACGCAGCACCCACACTCTAAATTTTGTGTTTATAAACAGATTGTGATATTTTTGGTGTAAATGCACTAAAGTCCTATGTTTCTTTCTAACCCAAGTCTGCGTTTCTCTACGTATAAACGAATCCGGTATGACTATTTCTATTATTTTGGACATCCTTGGTCTAAAGGTAATGTTCTGCAGCACGACAAGCTTAATACAAATGGTGAATGTGTATTAAATGAGTTGCTTGTAATTGTAGAGGTGTGTTGGCAACAAACGTCAATTTGTTATAGAACAGATGGAGAGCCTCTCTGAAGTTGTCGGTTGATATGAAATAGTCAATTTTAAACTTTCATTTGGAACTCTTCTGAAAAGGGTTACCTGATTTGTGAGTGCAGTCAATTAAATGAATAAACTTAATGTAAAATATGTGTCACCTGACATGGTAACGTTTCGCTAGTTTGTGGGTAAACGACTTAGATTTAAAAAATGGGATAATCCCTTCTATCCTCTATCTCTGTGTAGGTTTTAAGTAAGTATATTAGTCTATGCAATAACTCGCGTAGTCCGAACACGAGCTGCGAGACAATCACATAATGTTGTCGCTCTTTGCGTCCATTATCACTATTTATATCTGATTAGTCGGAGAGTGAGGAACTCGGGTGCCCACATACAACCAAAAAAAACGTGAAGCATCTCTCGATGCAGTCGCACATACAAATGGATACAAAATCGAAATAATAGAGCGATAATAGTTTACGTGTCAGTCTTTTGCATAACTAAGTCAGGTCAAGTATAACATGTAGTTAAATGGCACTTACAGGACCTGGGAGACGACCCTTGATCGACGGCTTCGTAGGTCAGATTGAAGGATGAGGTTGGGCTGAGACCGAAGGTGAAAAGCCTGATGTACATAGACTGTCCAGAGCTGTAATACACGGGTTGTGATGGCATGCTGTAGATCTGGGCAAGTGGAGGGTATAAGACCGATATACCTAAGGAAGACAAAAGATGTATCCCAAATACTCTGTTATTAGTCTTAAAAATTAAAATACAGTGTAGTTACGGTTTTTGTCTGAAATCGAGAAGCATTTACCTTAGCAATACACAAACAACAGTTCAGAAAGTATTTCATGCTAGATTAAATGGTAGAGGACATTTTCATCAACTTATCTCAGTACCCCCTACCGTCATAAATATCGATGGCAAAGAATCCAGAGTGAGTGACGTTCAAGACAGTTGTCTTGATGACGAAGCCACTGGTACAGCTTATCGTCCACCAGCATTCGAAATAGCTGAAAGGGAGCAGTGTGTTAACTAAGACTAATAAAGATTAAGTAATCATACAATGTTAGAGAAAGATAATGCACAAAATAATACATTGCGCATTGTTTTTGGTATATTTTATACACAATGACGCATTGATAAAAATCTTACGGCAAAATGAAGTTTTTTTGCAAAAGTAATAGTCTGTGAATGGATGATATTTTCTGTCAAAGAAGTAACTCACTCGTAATAGGTAGAAGGGTAGAAAGGAGACGACAGGTAACCGACTTGCCCGACTTCAGCAGAGAGAGTTGCCCCGTTAAAAGGGCACACTACACAGAGAAGTAAATACTTCAGATAATTATTACCGAAATACCAGGGTCTTTAAACCATTTATTACGCCTGTAAAGAAATAAATAAAAATTATAAGAAAAAGATTTTACACAAACAAACTTGTAGTTAACCGTCGTGTACCACGGCCGCGCTGTTAAGTTGGTCGAGTGTGTATGCCTGTGTATATTTACATAATGTGTCTATGCTTGTGTATATCTACACCGTGTGTGTGTTTGTGTGTGTGTGGGGGGGGATGTGTGTGGTGTGTGTGTGTGTGTGGTGTTTGTGCGTGTGCATATCTACACACTGTGTGTATTCTTCTGTATTTTTTATGTTATGTTTCTGTTTGTCTCATCATTGAGTATGCTTGAATATCACTGTCATGAACCAGCAGGTTCAAGGCCAGAACAGAATGGTCGAGTCCAAAATTTAATTAAAGAAGGATGTCGATCGCCCCTCAGCAATACTAGGCAGTCCGGTAGACAATAGGGCTAAGAGGTGTTTTTACAACCGGTGGTCGGCCCCTCGCGTTAGAGTGGCCTTGGATCTGGGCGGTTATGTAGGGAGACCACTGAGGCCGTAGTCTCATCGCGCGATCATCTTATAGCTCCTATATGCGCGTTCTTTCAGGTTTCCCCAGCAGTCGGACATTTCTCATCTTTTCTCCTGCCTCTTACACTCCACGAAAAGGCGAGGTAAGCTGCACTTTGTTTGCTAAGTAAAGAATTTTTGTATTTGCTGTGTTTACGTGTTTTTCAGTTGTTTGGCAAATATATAGCCTTATACAAGGCACCAACATATCAGTGTCGATGAGAGTGACTAGCGATCGTCTCAAATTGACTGAAAACAATCAAGAGCTTGCGAGAAAAGCTCATAAATATAGCGCTACAAGTCCGTAGTCAGTAGATAAAATGACAATATTGGTACTGCATAACAATAGGTCCAGTAACCACTGGCGATACACTTCAAGGCTGGCTGTTATGTACGCGTGGGAATGGGGCGGGAGAGGTTCGACCATACTACTCTCACCAAAATAAAGAACTAAGTATACTACTAGAGTGCTACACTGAAAAGGAATTTTACTTCTGTTTGTATCCTGCCACTCCTTCCTATTCCCTTTATGGATGATAGACTAATATGTTCTGAATCATTCTACCCTATAATGTATTCACAATATGTATGCTGTAGCAACTCTTCTTGTTTTATTTTTCCAGGAGGAACAGATACTTTCAACATAAAAAATACAAGTTGCTCAGGTTTGCTTTCATTAAAATTATGTACATGTCATTACTGTTTGTCATGAAGTAATTCTTATTTTTAAATGACTTAAGTTATTTATACTAGCCTGATACATGTTGAACTAATGGATTGTACAACATGTATAAGACGCAGCATTAGTGTATACTGCTCCTTACATAAAACATTTGTGTACAGGTACTTTATACTTCTTATTGTTTGTGCAGATGTGCCTTCAATGACTGTCATTAGTGACAGCGTAACTTGTGTTGAAAATGATCCACTTTCACTGGAGGGTTAGTATTTTACCAGTTCACATCTGTGAAGGTCAATACATAATATTTAGGAATATAATGATCTATGTACACTCTGAAGAAAATGGGTGGTAAGCAATGTGCAAGTATTTAAGATTTTAAAACTGAGATAGATTCTGTAACAGTAATGTTATGCCAAACAGCCAACAGTTAATTATTATATTTCTGCAGTAATATTTGAGAAACTTCTGGTGTTGGAGAGTACATGTTGTACAGCAATAGTTTTGTGAACCAAGTAGGATGAGTCATTGCAGACATTCCATCAACCTCATTTGCCACCGAGCTGGTGGAAGACAAAGTGGCAGACAGTTTACAAAGTTTGTATCAATATGTTAGCTAATTACTGTGCACATGAAAAAATAAAGTAACTATTCATGAAGATTTTGAGTCAATAACCAATACACCCATACTTCTATATTCACTATTTGCTTAATACTTGCACCTCATGATCTGTGGATGTATTACTGAAATATTTCTTGAAAATAGACAAAAAACCACAATTAAGAAGAAAAATTCTTAATAAGGATTTTTTTTCACACACATGCGCAAACACACACACACACCCGTTCATAAAGTAGAATACTAAACTTTATGCTCTTTTGTATTTTTCCACATTTTACCCTTTTACTTGACAACATAACAAAAGCATATAGTGTCTGAAAGATGATAATTTTGTTTAATGCTTTTTAACACAATTATTATATAGAAAACAAAGAGCTAACAAGAAGTACAGGAAAATATCAATGTCATATGAGGGAAGTTGGTCATTACTCTTAAGGAAAGTATGAGGTTACTGTAAAAAAAAGTAATGTACAGAAAACTATCACTTACTTGAACAAAAATCAAATACTATTTTTGTAGTTTAGTTTCATGTAATCAAGAAACAGTACAACTGAACTTTGAAATCCACAAAGTACTTCAACATGTGAATGTATTAAAAAAAAGATGTGTTTCTTTGCAAGGAAGCCTTCAATGGATGCTAACAGAGATGAATGCTAGTTTTATGAACTGACTATACCTTTCAGCTTGTAACTGAACAATAATAAATGATGTCACTGCTTATCATACAAAATTCATTCAGATCAATCAAAATTTAGCAACGAAAAAAGAAAAATCATCAAAGTTAGGCATAGCTGTGCTGAACCAACTGCTGTTACTAATTGTGTTGTTTTATAAACAGGAAAACATAACAGCAAGATCCACACAGTTACCAAGAAGTCTGTCTTCAGTACTCCACTTGGGGAAGAGTACCTGAAATCAGAAATCGAAAAAAATAAATATGCATAAAAATAAATAAATCTATCATCAAACTGAACAAGCTGTGGATGGAACTCATCAGAAAAATGTTGCGCACGTATATTTTTGAACATGTATGATCTGACTCAACTTCTGTGTAAATATTTAAGACTAATAAAATGTCTTCACCTAAGAGATGTACCTTGTATGATGAATGCGTGTGACATTGTGTGCTTCTTCCAGTGGGCTTACATAAATAACTCATCCCAAATCCCACCATGCACTGTTTTGTGGGTGTTGCCTGATAGTTATTACCTATACAGTAATACTGTGCAATTACAAATACATAAATATTTTACAAACCTCAGAAGAACCAATCAAGTCTGTGCCTTGCAGCTTGACTTGCTGCAACTCGCATCCTTTCTGTTGGAACATCCTGCAAAGGTACATCGTCATGGAGTATATTGTACCTATAATCATTATTCTCGTCCTCATTGTCTTCATCCTCTGGATCTTCCAGATTGAGCATTCTTGCTTTGTTACTTGACATCAGGCATACTATTGTAAAATTGCTTGCCTTTGCAGGTTCAAACCAGAGACATCGCAAGCAGTGGCACCTTCTTTTGGCAACACCTGAAAGATAACACACACCAGCACAGATTGTAACCAACATTCACTGACTAACTTGAACTTGAAAGTTGTTATTGATTAGGCCTAGGCCCATTTCAAGGGGTGAAGTGAGCAACAACAACACCAAACATCCTGATTATTAACTAAAATTTTAAGTTAATGCAACTGCTGTTGGTCTATTTCATTGTGTATACATGCATTTGTCTTTCGTTTTACTTCCTTGTTGTCCTTGATTCATTCTTCTTTTCCCTGATTAACATAATATATTCTTTCTTTTGTCTAACATAGGAATCTTTGTATGCAGTTTTATTTTCCATAGCTTTTGCTCTTTCAAAATGTTTAAGAGACTGCCTGAGTCTCCCTTCTATTTCTCTCCACATGCTAACAACAGCTCTATGCAGACCTTTGACTAAAGTGTTCAATCCACAATCTATATCTGAGGCAAGTAACTGATAAGCTTGAGTTAGACACTTGAATTCATCAAAATCTAACTCATATTTGTATTTAATGACATTCTCCTCACACCATACACTTTGTTTGTCATAGTTTTTACCCAAAGGCACCTCATTTGCCTTGAGTAATGAACCATCCCATACTAGTTCAACTGGGAGATGCCAGGAGTGGAGTGCATTACTGACAAGATACATACACACTGAAACAGACAGTTAAATGAAACCATAGTAACCACATTATTTATAACTTATGTACATTTCACATACCAATGGCTCTTTCTACTGTGCACCTTGTAGAAGTATGAGCTGCATTATACTGTCTCTCCTGGCTAGTAGTGGGATTCAGAATGGGTGTCATAAGCCACTCTCTGCTCATGTAACCACTGTCACCAAACATGACACCATCTAGTGGCTTTGAGTTATCCTCAAAAGCAGCAAAAACACTTGACTGCCTTAGAATTCTTGCATTGTTGACACTCACATGCCATTCTGCCACAACATCAATAAATATGAGATCAGCATTGCAGATGACCTGTTGAAATATATATAAAGCAATTTATTAGTATTCTTTTCTCTTCATCTGCTTTAGAATACTGATTTTTTAAAAGTTAATATGCATCATATCTGGCTAGTAAAGGCATGAAATACAGTAGGGGAGGGCTAACAGTGCACATTTTTCTGTCAATAATTCTAAGAATGATCAGCATTGAAGTGATCCTCCACAGCAAATTTTTGATTTCTTTTAAATGTATAAAAAATCACATTGAAAGAGGGGGGGGGGCATGATGCTTTGACACACATGATGTAACCATTATACTTCATTTACCTACAGTAATGCACACACTTACTGGATACATATTCAATAGCGACTATACACATTCTATGTGAAATGTTGATGCCAGTATGCATTATATAACAATAAAATGAATAAGAATACTAATGAAAAGCTCTTATATGGAGTATTTTCTCACAGGGCATCAAGCTATATGCGTTACAGAAGAAGAAACTAAAAAATACATAATTCAATATAAAATTTTACCTGAACATTTATTGAATGAAAGTTTTTCCGACAAACGAATTCATGTTCGTTTGCCCTTGGAGCTGTAATCCGTATGTGGGTGCCATAGATGCATCCCCCAACATTTGGAAATCCTCCTTGGTTGAAAAATTTAGTTTTTTGTTTGTTGGCTTCTTGCTGAATGGGAACTATAATCCATCGGCACACACATTTTGAAAGGCACCCGTGTCATAAGAACGACACACTTGCAATGTTGTTGTTGACATTTGCGAGCCCCGATTCGCAATTTCCAAGTCCACTCCTATATCATCGACGATCTCCTAGATGTCGTGACAGCGAAATCTTAATCGCTGGTAGAGTGTTAAATCGTCCCATGCATCGAAAGGATGGGTTCTATCTCGAAATATTCTGTTTCTTCGAAGATTTTCTTCCTCTTCACACAACATCAAGAATACCGCAGCCATCTTTCCCGAGCTTCGCGCGAGTTATAGACGGGGGCAGAAGCCTACAGCTTGTAGCGTCGTTCGGCGGGCGGAAGTGGCCGAAAGTTGCGACGAGACTAAGCTATAACTGTACTTATAGAGTCTATTGCCTCATAGAGTCTATAAGTGGCTTTAGACGCTATGAGACTACGGCCCTTGATTTTCGCCTAGGGGTTAGACCGGTAATTGAAAGACCAGTCCCCTCTAGCCCGGGACATTAGTGGTTGTTTTCCTTGTTGCAGACGAGCGTCGCGGCTGGGTCGTGCTGGGCGTGGTCAGTTAGTCGGGGTTGATAGGTTGTAGCAGACGAAGTGGGTAGCCTGTAAACCGATGCACGATAAAGTAAAGAAGCGCATATGTCGCGAGCGAATGCGAGAGCGCAAGAGTCAATGGGGGACGACTGACACACCTGACCACGTGAACGAAGAAACGAGATAAGAGAAGAGGTTTTTTCGCTGGAACCCTCCAAGGAGGCAGATTTGTGTACCGCCAGGTGGGTGCCGGGTACAAGAGGTCGGAGTTTGGTCCATCTCTATCTGCCAGTGGTCCGTATTTCCACCAGCTAGCACCACTCGGGTCTAGTGGTGCGATAATAGGAGCACGGAGGACAGCCTGACAGGGAGAGGAAGATCGCCCGCACTAAGCCAGGAGCGTATGCAGCCGCGTGAGTGAAGGCGAGGGGTCTCAGGAGACGGAACTACACCTGTCGTACGTTCCAGAGGTCTGGGGACAGGGTTCCCGAGGGATCAGGCCTAAGAGACAGCCAGAGCCACGGCGGAAGAGGGCGACAAGAGTCGTCAAGAATACAGCGAGTGTTCCGTGGACCATCCCAGCGAGAAGGGCTAAAGCAGTGCCAAAATTGGTTTCGAGGACTGGTGGTCGGGAAGCGGACTGCGGGTCCGGGTCGTATGTATATTCTGTACACACATCTTATGTTGTTTATTTATGAACCAGTAGCTTAACTCTTAATTGATCATTGTATCCATATGAAATGTCATTATTATCTAATCTTTTTAATGTGCTCAATCTGATTTTACTCTTGTGTGTAATTATAATTTTATATGTTTTCCGACCTTGTCTTTTGGTGGTGTGTGCACACGTAGGAGAACGTAGTTGTTAGTACGTAAGCGTGTGGAAAGTGCGAATCACGGGTGATTTGGTGTGAGGGGCTTAAATTGGGTACAGCGAGCCATCAGAGAGTCCCATTCCCCTCGGGTTGGTTAGCCCAGATCCTCTTGCCCCGTGCTAAATTCATCACAATCACAATTAAATCACTTCCATGCAACTATTAACTAGTCGTATCATCAATTGTTGTGTGGCATGAAGCTTTCTGTGATTTGAAGAAAATGTTTCTATGTAGCAGTTTCTTCACAAATGATTTCAATTTAAATCTTCTCTTGCAGATTTTGTTGGTATCTTTTTCATATCAAGGGAGTAAAACTTAAGGGAGTTTACGAGTACTCAGAAAAATCTTTCAGTCTTACATAGATGTATTACACACACACACCCACACACACCCACCCACACACACACACACATACACACATACACACACACCCACACACACACACACCTACACCCCCACACACACACCCACACACCCCCCCACACACACACCCCCACACACACACCAACACACACACACCCACACACACACATACATACACACACATACATACACACATACATACATGTAAATCGTAAAGACACAGAAAGAAAAAAATGGGTACGTCGTTACACGTGATGTTGTTTGACTAACGTTCCTTACTTGGTGATGATGCTGTAGTGGTGAGCGTGGGACCTAGGGAATGAGAAATGGAAACAAGAACTGTTAAAGAATAATCATAAATAAAATACAAAATAAAATAGGTACACTTAGTTCTGTAATAAAACATTTAATCGGCTTCATAGATCAAATTAAAAATAGAAAGTACATTCAAGTTCGCTGTTGGAAAATGTCTGAAGTTCGGAGTTCGAGCAATCTATGACAGCGTTTCTCAACTGTTGGTACGCGTACTCCTAGGGGGACGGCACAGGATAAGCAGGGGTACGCAGCGACATAAAAAATCTCTACTGGAATAACAGAATTTCTGCTGGACACCTTGGAATTTTCTCAAAAATTTCATGTTTTTGTGCAAAATCGAACATCAAGCTTTGAATCTTTCCCGACATCGAAGCATTGATCGTCGATCATTCGAAGAATCAGGAAAACAAAATTCTCCGACATTTTCTTGAAATTGAAACGGATGGTGCCCAGAACAACTGGATTTTGGATGCTTTTTGTGAAAACAATGTTGAGACAGTAGAAATTTCTAATGATTTGAAAGAGAAATTATTTGAAACTGCGGCGGTCAGAACTTTGAAAGCAAGAATGGACAGCAACGTGGGAGATTTCTGGCACAGTGTGCGTAACGAATATGAAGACTTGAGTAATGCAGTGTTGTCAGCATTGTTGCCTTTTCCATCAAAGTATTTATGTGAAAGTGCTTTTTTCAGCTTTGACTGCAATAAAAAATAAAGAACGAAACCGACTTCAGTCTGAAAATGGTTTTATACTAGCCGTCAGCAGCATCCATCCTCACATCAGATCTTTGATGGCACAAAACAAGCCCAAGTATAGCATAAGAAACCTAAGTACACGCCATTATGAATATATGTACTTTTATGCGCGAACCTATTCGCGAGGGGTACCCGCGGACATACTTTTACCCTTTGGGGGTACAGTCGTAAGAAAGGTTGAGCATCTCTGATCTATGGTGCTTCGTTTTTTTCTGTTCGTTTGATATACAAAGTCAAACTTTTTTTTTGGAGGGGGGGGGGCTGTCTCAGATTAATTCTTATGCTGTGCCGCCCCGTTATACTTTGTTTGGATGTTTTTATTCGTCTTATCCTTACGGCTTTGGTGTATCTGTCCTTTTTTTTTTTTTGCTGACATGTTCCAGTCTGTCAAAATATTTGCTTCTCAATTGTCAAGGACATTGAGCCTTTAATTAGGTATTAATATGTAATTATAGTTAAACGTGATTTTACAACTAAATTAATAAATAATAGAAGACAGTAAAGACACTTGACGAAAGTCACATGAACTGTAGTTGTGGGTGTCGGACCACTAGAAAACAGAAAATAGAGATTAGACACTGAGCAAGCCACACTCACTGCAAGAAAGGCCTTATATAAATACAGGGAACACGTTGTCATCATTCGTATGTGCAGAGACTGTTAAGTATCAGTCTGTTCATAAATGGAATTATTTGTTATGTAGTCATATGTAATGGGTTTTTGGTATTTTACCGGCCCCACCGCAAATCTTATAATAACTTGTATATTTACTTTCTGGTGTGTGTGTGTGTGTGTGTGTGTTTTCAACTTTATTGATGAGTCTGTTTGCTGTTACATTTATTTCTAAAGTATTGATAAACATACAAGCATCTGAGAGACATACGTGATGTTGGAACTGTTGGGATGTAATGCAGATTAATTATTTGTGAAATGCGTCGACGTTTAGGGTGAAAATTGCTAAGTACATACAAGGATATCAGTGCCATTTCATGATTATATATAAATGCGAGTAAAGCTAGTTATAATCAAATAATAAAAGAAAACCATGGAGACACTACAATAAAAACTAGTATTGACCCCATAAATAAGTCTGAGAAGATAAGAAGACACTGACCAGACGTGGAAACAGACTGCTGGTCAATGGCCTCGTATGTCAGCCTGAAGCCTGAATTCGCAACGGAGCCGTCGCTATGGAACCTGATGTACATGTCCTGCCCACTGCTGTAGAAGACTGTCTGTGAGGGCATGGAACTGGTCCTAATAATGACGAATGTACTGGATAACTAGGTGCCTGTAGCAGAACATATTTTGAATTATAAAGAACAAAAGTACTTCCCTACTGACACTGGTAAACGAATCAAATACAAAGACGTCAATAGCATTTCATAAATCTACAAAAAAAACACAAACACCCCATTACCTTAAGCGATCATTAGAGAGTCAATAATCAAAACGTGTCTTAAATACAACCGTTTTAATATCTTTAAATTGATATCACCCAGCTAACGTTTTAAAACAACATTAACCTTTATTCAAAACTCCAACCAATTTGATAACTTACCTTTACCCTAATTTACCCTTACCGTCATATAACTCCAAGTAATCACAACATGTCTCGAGATTCACGTTGGAGATAGAAACCATGATAACATAACCACTGCCAGCGTTTATCAACCACCGACAGTCGGCATCGCTGTAGAGTAATCAAAACATTAGCTGTTGTTAAGTTGAAATCATAACAATGCAAGGCGTAGATTGTTATTTAACACCCGTAATTAGCAAATGTTGTTGGTGTTCCTCTAAAGGCTTCCCTCTGTGATTGCTTGTTAAATTGTTCAAGAAACCATCAACAAAGCATAATAAAGATGTTACACGAAATATCCACTCACTTGTAATAGGGAGACGGGTAGTTAGGAGACGTCAGGTAACCAACTTCCCCAGGTACAACATTGAGAGTTGGAGCATCGACAGAACACACTTCACAGAAAATGAAATTCTTCAACTGGTCATCATTGATACACAAATAGTAATTGTTAGAATAAACGAGAATAAATTATTAATTTCTTACATGTTCAAAAGAAACTTTTTTAAAGACTTTTCTTAATCTTTAAAAATAAAAAAACTATTTTTCCGAGAATAACAAAATGCAAGTGTACGATTGAGGTTGGTTAATAAATATCTATGAGTGCAATAACATAAATTTATTTCTTCTTATAACATTAGGCGTTTGAATATACGACAGGCGTTTCATCGCATGTCTCATCATTTAATAAACTATCGAGGGAAACAAAAGAAACCAAACTCGATAGATGGCTATATGATGTACCAATGGGTATTCGGAGCTTGTAGACAAACAGCACGTGTAACTACAAACAACAAGAATACGCGCACCGTTGTGGACAGCCACTTCAATGACACGATGAGTCAATATTATTTGTGCGTTCACAATAAAATCGTGCATTTGTGTGCAAACACAAGCTGCCAAATACTGGATTAGAGATATGGTTGGACTTCCGTGTAAATTTTGTATAGTGGAAACGAGAATAGCTTTGATACAAAAGCGTAAAGTGCTAGTAGTAAGGATTTTTTTTCTGAGGACCTCCAGGTAACTTGCTAGTAGAAAAGAAGCAGTAGGAATACAGAGAGCGGCAGAGAGATGTACCGTTGCCAGAATTCACAGCAGAGAAGAGGAACAAAGTTATTTGCTGATCGCAGAATTCGTAGACAGACGAAGAGGCCGTGAGTAAAGAACTAAATAAGTGAGTAATTTTTTGGAATTAAAATAAACGTTTGATATTCGTTAATCAAGTAGTTTGCAGGGGATGTGAATTAAAAAAAAGGCGTGCTCCGAAATAGTCCCTCTCTCCTGTTCCTCAGTCTGATGATATTGATTCTTGCAATACTGCTCGGACAAAATGTTTCGAAAAAAGGCTTAATGTCAGTTACTGAAAACGTAATTCGCATTAAAATACAAAACGATGTATACTTATAATAATAAACCTTTGACTGAAAGATAGAGGCGTTGTCTTGTATTTGACTTGCAGCGAAACTGAATTACTACGAACACGTACAATCTTCTTAATGTTTTATAAGACAATACTATTTTAGCAATATGACAATATAATTTACAATATAATCGGTGACGATGCAAAGTTTCTTTTTTATTTTCATCCCTCTCTTAAATGCTCTTGATCCAATATGGTATTAAGTATTAATCAAATATTGTGAGAAAGTTTGATTGTTTGCGTTGAAGAAATTGTTGGTATTAAATAACCTTAAACATAAAGAGCTTTGTTTTACCGTTCATTCGATCATTAAATACCTTTTTCTATTGATTTAAAACTAATCCCATTAAGTACTGACTGACTGCCTGTAAAACTGAACTATTTTGAATATCAATTTGAAGTGCAATCAGAATAGGTAGCTCATGTTTTTGTATGCTTTTGCTTGTGTGACAAAATTGAGTCTTGTGACATAAATGCATATACATCTAAGAATAGGTGAGCATATACTACAACAAACGTTTAAGCACACACACACACACACACACACACACACACACACACCGCTACCTTTATTACAACACACATACACTAGACTAAGAGTCATACATATTAAATCACATCACTTGCCTGATGTTCCTGTTGTTGTAGATGGAAGAGAAGTATCTGGAAAATACCAGCAACATGGTGAACATAAAAATCGTTGCGACTAAATACATGGGGTACAAAATCTAAAATCAAAAGTCTTTTATTACATTGTATTGAACATACTTATACAAGTCATGCAAATTTTGACTGGAATTATGAGAATCGGTACTAAATAAATGTCACGTGACTCGCCTGATGTCCTAGTCGAAGAGGTTGCTGTCGTCGGGCCTTGCAAGATTCAAACAGTAATCCAGATAATCACATATAATGAGAACACTACAGCACCAATATTCGTGACAAATGCAAAAAAGACGAAAAGAAAAAAAAAACTGTAAACCGATGTAGTAAGCAGTGATATCTTTTGTCTAGTGATCCGCCTAATGATAATTTATGGGTGTGGTCTGATGATCCGTGGTAATAAAGGTGAAGATTTTTAAAAAGCATGGACAAGCTTTTGTGATGAAAAAAACTCAAGATTACATTTCCTGCAAAAGACAGTAAAACTATTGTGCAATAACATTTTAAGTCAAAACGTTACATGCGTTCCCGAACATGCAGGTTCTTTGTAGTAGGAAGAACAAATAGGCTAACGATCGTTTTGATTTGCAGGTACTTGCAATAATAGCATACTCTCAGCGTGTGAGGCAAGTAGAAGACATGGACACAATACGAAGGACGGAAGAAGAAACAACTATGAAACACAAACATGTCCACACAAGCCCGCACACAACCCTAAACGTTTAACAAGCACGAGGTCCCACGTATTGCATACGACAGAGAGGTATTACACTGCGCCGCCACTACATCCACCACCCTCTTAAGCCTAAGAGTGAGGCATACGTAACGGAATGCGAAGAACTTGGAATTGACAAAATCAAATTACAAGTAACAAAAATAATTGTAAAAATATGATTTAAGTATAGCACGGGAAAGACGGGTACAGTGCGCTGCTTCCACATCCCAACCTCGGCCGCCAAGCTAGACATGGGGCCTGCTTATCATGGACAGCACGTGGAGCTTGAAACACCTGTGCTCCAATGTACTACATGTGAGAAAGACGGGTGCAGTGGACTACTTATACACCTTGACCCCAAAGGCCAAGCTTGACATTGGGCCTGCTGAGCAGGAGCAGCACGTGGAGCTTGAAAAACCCGTTCCCATGTATTGCAAGTGGCAGAGAGGTATGTACACTATGTACAATGTGCCGCAGCTACACCCATCCCTCTATTAAGCCTTCGAGTGAAATATACGTAAATGAATGCGTAAAACTAAGAACTGACCATCAATTTACACTTCCCAATAAAATTTGTCGTTCCAATAATAATAGTTGTGGCGGTAGATGTCAACCCTAGTTAATGTCGATCTCTCTGATGTTGTAAAGACGAGAATCGATCAGATTAAAACACAGCTCAGTAACAAGAACGTAGAAATTGTGTTATATTATAATTAAGTGTGTGATGCGCATGTAATAAGAAAGGTAAGAAACTACGAGCCTTACGTTATATCGTAGACAAGTAACATAAAATCAAAATAAAGTAAAACATCTACACACGATGGTGCAGAGCATAGAATAAAAGGGCAGAACTTTATAGAGGGGGTTTTACTAGGTCACGGCGGGCTATGCTATGTTGCGGGAGGGGAGAGCGGGTAGGATCGATATTTGAGAGGGGTGTGAGGTTCGGTGTTGGTTGGTGTTATGTGTGATTTATGAAGTAGGGTTAAGGTTAGGGTTTGGGTTAGGGGTGTGGGTTAGGGTTAGGGTTATATTGTAGTGAATTGAGCAGAGGACAAATGTTTAGGACTGGTCGAGTGACATTATGGTGATTGACATGGAGTTGTGTGAAATTATTGGCTGGTTTTAGTCATGTGATATTTGGTGCGGGAAAGTTTGTTGATTTGATTTCATATTAGCAGACGATAGAAAGTCAAGAGGATTGAAGAAGGCGACTGTGCATGGAAATTTGGGGAAAATTTGTGGTGCAGTTGTGGATTTCAAGGATATTTGGATATTTTGGGATATTGTTTCTCGGATAGATTGGAATAGGGAGTCGAATTTGGATGAGCAGTGGAGATCAGGTGGGTGTAGCGAGGAGACAGAAGAAGTTGAGTGATTTGATTGTTTTTCGCAATGTTTGGGGGAAGAGAAATTTTGTTTATTTTTGGATATTATTTCTCGGAAAAAGTGGAGGAAGGATTCGAAGAAGATGGGGAAGGCAACCTCAGGAAAAACTTTTTTGATTTCTTGATATTAATTCTCGGAATAATTGGTGGAAGGATTCGAAGAAGATGAAGCACACGATATCAGGGGAGTTTAGCAAGGAGAGAGAGAGAGAGAGCGCGCAGATGAGTGACGTAATAGTGACGTCACTATGTTGCATAGCTCTACCTACAGGTAAGCCATTTTTGTTATGGCTTCCCGTTACCTCCTATAAGAAAGCTGTTCCAAAAAAGTTTTATCACAGTGAAATATGGATAAAGTAACTACAATAAAAATTGTAAAAGTGACTTACCTCTCGTCGTTGTACGTGCGTGTGTTGGACCTATGAAAAAAAAACACGCCAACAGTTTCCAAACGATCCCATAGAAAGCTAATGAATAATGGTAAACTATATATAAATTAATTGCCGAAAATCCTACAATATATCAGGCTAATCAAGTAAACTGACAATGGAATTAAATCCGTAAAAGAGCGTATTCTTTACCCTATCATCATCGATCATGGTACCATGCTTTTGTAACCTTCTACTACTATTTGTGTGTAAATAAAAAGAAAAATTCTAACATACTCTGGAAATTTAATAGCACGGTTGCCCCCAAGACAAGCATCTGTAACGCCATGCTGCTCAACCAGCGTCAGGGAGTGGACGCAGCTGTAACATGGAGCAAACAAGTATGTTTACAGTGTTACCTGTTAAGGTGATCTAGGAAACAATCTTCCTTTCAAGGCAAACCCCCTTAAGCTTCACAATTCAAAGTGAAAAATGTAAAATAAATAAAATCTCTTTATTAAAATGACTGTTAGATATTGTTACTGTAATATTTTAAAATAAGACGCACTTTTTTGGAAAAAAATGTTTTACGTCTAAAACTTGTGAACGTACTTGCTACAGAAGTGTGACAGAGAGTAAAAGTGAACAAGAGTGAAGGAAAGAGGCAGTCTTACCTTTATTTCACGAAAATCTGCGCAGAACGTGAACGAACTGTGACTCGCAGTAGACTTTATAGTCAGTGTAGGTCCTGTCCACATCACACCGTCACGTGACTGGCTGATCATGCGCACTCTTACTGCTAGACAACGAGTAGGCTGCGTGTACAGCAAGGTGTCATAGGTGTGGCAGGCTGGCTCAAGTGTTCGAATACTTTAGCAAGGTGCTTTATCAAGATCCGCTTCAGTAAAGTAAACACTGCATTGCGTTAAGACATGCAAATAAAACAAGATGCGCGTTCTCACACACGTATACATACACACTGTTTGTGCAAAGATGGCAAACATTTATCTGTACGATTCATTTAAATGCCGGTTTGAAATTTTTTTTTACTCAAACACAGCGAGAGGTTTAGATCTCATTCACGAAGCTGCCTTGTCTCCCGTTGCCGGAAAGGCACGTAAGCAAACACTATTTTCAAAACATTCCTGTAACCGAGGTCTGACTTAGGTCAAGTGGGGTAGAGGCTGAGATCTCCTAAACACAGTTTCCAGTTCCTCCAAAACAGTCACTAACTGAGCATCTGCGGCATTAACTAATTATACGGATCCTCTTTTTACTGCATTTTCTATTGCTCGCGTTTTCATCATTATTTAGTTATCTTCAGCGCATGTTTCTCTCTACAAGATAGGCAAATATATATATATATATATAGAGAGAGAGAGAGAGAAATAATTTTTAAGGATTACGAAACTCCTTGTAGCTAATATTTTTAGAGGGCTTCTAAGGGCTTACAGGAGAGGCTCGGTGTCTTTCAATTTGCTCGTCACTCTCGTCATGCTGTGCACCAATAGCCACTAGAGTACATTATTTGCTCACTGTAGGTGATGAGCGTCGGAAGAAAGTGACATCCGTGTTGAAAGTAGGTGATGTTTACATTGTCCGTTACGAAACAAACATCTCTTGGTGTAGAAGGAACTGAAACGGCAGAGACATTGGAAAATATCCATAGCCTTCTTAACCTTACATTTCATAGAAGCGGTCATTAGTAGCTTTTAGTTTGTTTTATTTATTGTATAGACGCTGAGTGCCTTAAACGATGTGAGGTGGACGGACAGACGGACTAGTGCAACTCTCTTTGAACATCTCGCGAGGAAGGGGAGGAGGGAGAAACCCAGGTTTATCATTACAGATATTGACTCCGTGTGACAGACTCAAGAGCAGAGAAACAGAGAACTCAAACATTTCGTTGACTTTAGATCGCTTTACCAGTTGTCTCCCCTAGCTAGACTGGTGGTTGGGGTGAAGTATAAATAACCAGCCCGACACTCACCAGGTCCCCCAATAAATCCATATACTCATTCTACCTCACACACACACACACACACACACACACACACACACACACACACTCACTCACTCACTCACACAAACTCACACACACACACTCACACACACACACCTGCATTGTACACGCTATGTCTACACTTCAATGCCGACAACATGACTCAAGGCACATTTGACATTAACATCAACATCAGCATTCACAGACAGAGAGGTTGCTGCCTTTCTTATTTTAAAACATTTGTGTATAAGCCATACTAGTTGTTCCTCCTGCATTATGCGTCATAAGTTAAGAGGCCTACTTGTGTATACGATCCATAGACATTTCTGTCAGTCGGAGCCAGAATATGAAAGTTCTCATACAACAGTTGCCCAGGAGTACTTATCGTCCAAGTTCGCACTTACCACATCTGATGATGTATGGATTGGAACATTCACATACTTCTTCATCCTGATGGAGTCCCCCTAATTTAGATATATATATATATATACAAGCAGACTTTCTAACAAAAAAATCCTTGATAAAAGCACTAGGTCTTCGGCAAAAATAAGAATGAACAATTTAACAAGACCAGGGCAAAGCTCTATTCCGTGTCTACCTTTGGCAAACAACGTATCAACGCACACACTCCTCGGCAGTCGGTCGTTGCTATCAGGGTTATCGTTCTTGCGCACCTCACTTGTTTACTGTCCTTGAACTGGTTCTAGTTATAGCCGAGATATTTCCCTCTGCGGATATATGAACACTGGTTGTATTCTCAGAAATGTTTACTTTTGCTTTTTAGGTAGCTAGATGAGCACAGCTGCTAAAAAAAGGCAATAAAAAGTGGTCAGGTTGAGTTTCTGACAGTTAATATATCTGACCAGTTGTAGTATCTCCTATCAGAGACGAGTAGTTTGAACTCTGTATAGTTAGTAAAACAGCTGATGGCGGTTTGCTTTCTATGTTCTGTTGTGAGGATGGGGCCCAGCATGAGAGCAGGCAGAGAGAGAGAGAGAGACTCGCATCATTTGCTGCGCCTTCTAATAAGTTAATTAAAGGAAGCAACAGGCGGATTCAAAATAAATTACACAATTTTTAATAAATTGTACAAAATGAATGTAGTTACTGCATCTTGCTTTGCACTTGTCGTGTTTCCCTGACGGATAAATTTTACTATCTCATTATTGCCTTTCTACAATCTTCTTAACTGTTTGAGAAATGCTTGTTACTCGCGCTGTCGTCGCTACGTGCGGGTAGGCCTGTCACCACCGTGCTGACTCATTCACACCAGTCACCTGCCATGTCAGGCAATCACTTGTAATCAGTGAGAACATCCGGCTTCCTCTGCTAATCAATGTTTATGATGAAATAAAAGTACAACAATATTGTGCAGTTGAGTCACTTTATTAACCATAGTTTTCCAATGATCAATTAAAATTCATAGACCTAAACACTTCATTGCTACTGAAATCTGATTAATAGTTTTGGTTGAGATATTATAATCTACAAAAAGAAAGCATAATAAAATGTGTAGCTATTCTCGTAAACGTTATCAATGACATGTACATTTTTCAAGACATGTAACTACAGTCAAAAATATCCAGCACTATAAAAATACCTATATAATTAAAGTAATGACTATGTAGTCCTTTATTTTTATCGTTTAATGACTGAAGGAGAGGAAGATATAAACATAAAATTCTGTTTACATTCATTTTGAACATCTCACAGCGGTTAAATACACAAAAGATATTTTTAATTATGCAACTAATTCTAGCAGGCGGGGTCTGTATGCACATAAAAATAAAAATTAGGCAGTGTTGTAAAGTTATAAAGAGGTGATAACAAGATAAATATAGGTATTTGCTAAAAGCATTTTATAAGGGAAAAAGTTATAGAAAACATCGCGATGTACAATCTAGTTTATTAGCAAAGCACTGGAAAGTTCAAATAACATTAAACAAAAATAAGGTTAGAAAAGCTTTAAAGATTGTTTTTTTAGTATTAAATTATCCATAATATTTCTTGTTTGAAATTTACTCGTTTTCTTATTAAATGAATAACTCTAACCACATGCTCGACAGTTACTACACCTATCTGAATGATGTGCTGCGAGAGTAATAACACTGCCACAAAAACTTAAGCTTATTTATTTACGTGTGGATGATTATTCTGTCACACAAACTTTGACCTTATGCTTCCAGTTGCCACGTCTTTGGCCCTGGGGCACACCTGGGTTACTGCCTGATACTAGATAATACCCGACATGTCCCCTTTACTTGCTTATGAAGTTGCTTTGAATTATTTAAAGTAGAATGTACAGAGGATTACAACCACCAGACTGTAGACGGCTTAGTTATAAATGTAATACGTTTTCAAGGAAAACACGTTTTATTAACATATGGATCTTTTACATTTTCTTTATTTACTGTATTAAAAAAATCAAGAATGTTAAGTATGCTTTCAATATATAAGTATGCAGAAATACATATCTAAAATAAGCATTTAAGACTATTTAGTATATTGTGTGTAGGTTATATATATATATATATATGTTGTAGCACAAGAGATTAATATAGTATACGCTGTGTATATTATTTAGACTGTTTACAAGGGATTTCTACTGTTTACTGTGCATATATTATATATAGTGATTTAAAGTAATATTTCTATTATACTATTATATATTAAGTGTAGTGTTCACATTTGCTCTATAGTATACTGCGCATAATATATATAGTCTTTACAGGTGACGTCTATAGTAGACTGTGTTTGTTATCTAAAGTGCTAACGTGGTATGTCTATAACATATATATCTGTGTGTATGTGTATACAGTATTTACAAACAATGCAGTTTCATAATGTAAGTATTAACGTTGATGCTAATTACGTATACACACAATGATTCATTGCCTTTGCTTAAGATAATCGAGTGAGGCTGTCAGGTGATTTGTTTTTTAATCGACACCATATCAGGTCCAGAAATCAGTCGTTGGTGATGACATCAGGGGCGCGAACAGGTAGAGACACATGAGCATGTGCAGTTGCAGGGATCTGTAAAATATATATTACAGGTGGGAAATAACATTCTTTAACATCCTTATATAATACATGTTGAAGAAAACATTCTTTAACAACTGTATAAGGAGTAGTAAATAAAAGCTGTGTTCATTCTTGGAACTAAAATTCTATAACGTTTCTTAAGCATGACAGGTTCAAAATAACATTATTTAACATATATATTATAGGCTGAAAAAGCATCACTATACCTTACGGAGTGGAAATAACATTGACATCCGTATAAGAAGGTGTACATTAAAAGCTGTATTCATGTTTGTAAATAACATTCTTCAACATTTCCTTTATTTTACAAGTTCAAAATTTGATAACATATGTTTTACAGGTTCGAAATAACATTCTTTAACATCCGTATAAGGAGGCATGAATAAAAGCTCAATGATGTCCTTTTTCTTTAATTCTTTGTCTTTCTCTTTAATGCACGCGTACATGTATGTATGTATGTATGCGTGTGTGTTTACGTGCGTGCGTGCGTCCCTGTGTGTGTATGTGTCCGTGTGTGTTAACTGATCCCAAGTGTACGAAACAGTGTGACGTGACTTACCCGATGCTCTAGGTGGTGTGGTTGTAGTTGGACCTGAGGAGCAAAAAAAAAAAAAAAGACTACTGTTGAAATACACACAGAATAACATCTTAAAACTTAGCCTCTCAGTCCAAGGATAGAAATATAGGAAGCTGCCGACAACGACCGCATGGATTGCTTTTCGAAGTGTCATCTACATGATAGGAAGACTGAAAGATTTAGTCTACCATATAATCAATGCTAAATTACAATTTATACAAACATACGCAATACATATACACTTATACAACGGTAGTAGGAATCATAAAATTAATGATTTTGGCTATATTGAGCCAAAGCTACAATGACAATGGAAAATGGTTTCTGCCTTCATATAGTACCCCGATATGAATCAAAAGTACTAACCACATGTAGGTACAGACGGTTGATTAACGGCCTCGTAGGTCACCCTGAGACCAGAGTTAGTGACAGATCCGTAGCCGGTGAACCTGATGTACATGTACTGTCCAGAGCTGTAGTAGTCTGTCTGAGGTGGCATGCCATAGAATGTGACAAGTGTAGGGGATGACTCCGACATACCTGCAATAACCGAGTGTGTTTGTCAAAGGTTTTGCAATCGGCATTTTTAACCAAATCAAGTGCAGATATTTTATAATGATAAGAACTTTACCTAGGTTACAAACAACATGCACAATGTTCACAATTTACATTCTCAAAACCAACTAAGTGCTCACAAAATGATACAGCAGGATTAAAAATAGCTAGTTGTTATTCATAATAATAAGTATTCATATATCATGTTATGTTTCTTTTCATGTGTGTTTGTAGATATAAAAAGAGCTGCCATCGACTATGAACAGATGATCCACGGGACAAATGTATAGGGGGGAGTAATTTACCCAGGGCCAGCAACTATGGCTTTATCCCGGCAAAGTAACAGCCCTGAAAACATGAGCCGCCCGCAGAGAAAGAACAGTGTGTCCAATATAAGATAGGAACCCAGGATTGCCAATCCTTACTTGATTGGCTACAGGCGCTAATCGTTGAACAAATAACAAGACAAATAACAACCATATTTTGATATTTCTCGATCTGATTCGAGAAACCCGTACCGTCAAATATCTGGATGTAGTAAAAGAAGTCCGAACTGGCGTTTAGGACAGTCAGCTTGACAACATTACCATCAGTAGAGTTGATTACCCATCTGCAGTCGGTGTTACTGCAAATAAATAAGAACTTAAGAAATATTACTGTAGGTAATGTAGCACTAGTATCACGAAGTGAAATAACGCACACGAGAAGAAAACATTTCTTTCATCAGCTGTCCAGAATAGAGATTTTTCATCATCGACAATTACTGAAGAATAATAAGCCCATGGTTATCTTCTGCAAGCAAACTAAAAACATACATTTGTTAGATGAATAATAATCTGTGACTTGAAGATGACGTGCTTACTTGGAATAGCTAGGCCTGTGGTTGGGGAAACTCAGGTAATCAACTTGACCAGGAAAAGCAGACAAAGTCGTACCGTTGACAGGGCAAACTGCTGGGGGAAAACATTAGATGATAGCACCACCCTTACAACATCGTGTAATTTAAATAGTTACATGTATCAATACTAGCTGACATGTTCTTGTCTATGTCTGTATGTGTTGGATATGAATTTTGCTTTCTATGTCCTTTAGCCATGTGCATCGAACCCTTTCTGAAGTAGGGAAATACGCTTTATAAATTTCCCGATTAAAGTAATGATAACTTTTAATGAATGTGATTTCCAATCAAAGTAATAAACCGTATTCCAGAAACGCCCAATGATTTGTAGTTGTAAGGGTTGACCCGGTAATTAAAAAAATCAGTAAATAAAGATAAAAGAGTACACAGGTAGCAAACATGGTAGGACCAACATCCATACTTTAGAGAAGGTATCATAATAATAAATGGGGAAATTAATCCATTGATAAGGTCTTCTTAAAATAGTTATGAAGAACAACCATTGCAAACAGGAAACAGGCATTAATGAATGTGAAAACTCTAAGGACAAATGCTGTGTGAATATGAAAACATAGAATAAAAATAAACTAAATAGTAAATGCAAAAGGTTGTCATCGGCCGTTAGTGTTGAGACTGTAAAACATTAAGAGTTTTACTCTAACTTGTAAATTAAATTATTTGTATTTGTGGTCATTGATAACAATACTGAGTTTTCTCAAGACAGAAACATTATGACTGCTGAGTATCGAAAGAGAAGCACCAGAAAAAATTCATTTAACTATAACTAGATGAAGGAGGGTAGGCTATAAAAGAAATGTGCAATGGAAAACTGCTTATGACTTCCTTCTACTACGTTAACCGTAAGCTTGCATAATATGTGTACATTTACTATCTGGGTGGTTCGCTTGAGTGTGTGTGTTTGTGTGTGTGTGTGTGTGTGTGTGTGTGTGTGTGTGTGTGTCCTGCGTGTCAAGCGCTTTGATCATATCTCCTGAAAAACTTCATATAAATGTTTTAATTGCTTTAGAATTGCATTACTGTAAATAAAATGCTTTGTCAAACAGATTGGATTTTTCTCTAGTTTTATATTTATCAATACATTCCTCAAATTTCATTTATAGTATGTTTGATTAATAGATTTTTCTACTAGAACGAGGTGTCGAGACTAGCTACTATTGTTACTATTGGTACCGAATGCAGACAATACGCGTGGAATGTGACGACTTCTAGCATAACATGCAGAAAGTACACATACATAACAAGGGGTTCACTGGCTTTTAGTGATTATATATATATATATACATATATGTGTAAGACCTAGTTATACAAGTGTAATAAAGCAAAACATGGAGGCACTTTACAAAAGAGAAATACTGACCACATCAATAAGACTAAAGATGTAAAAACACACTGACCAGACGAGGAAATAGACTCCTGGTCAATGGCCTCATATGTCAAACTAAAGCCTGAATAAACGACGGAGCCGTCGCTGTAAAACCTGATGTACATGTACTGCCCAGTGCTGTAGAAGACTGTCTGTAGGGGCATGGTATACATCCTAATGATGAGGAATTGACTGGATAGCTGGGTGCCTAAAATAGAACATGTTTTGAGTTATCTAGAACTAAAGTTCTTCTCGAATGCCATTTGTAAACAAATCAAATGCTAAGACAAAAAAATTTGCTGCGTACATTTCGAAACAAGAATAGGCTTAAATAAAACATAAATATCACTTCACAGTCAACGGCAAAACGCAACAATGTAAACGATCTTTACATAATCAATAATCAAAACAAGGCTTAAGTAATATCATTTCAGATATCTTCTAAGCAACATCACTAGGCTAATATCTTTAACAGTATTAACTTTATTTTAATCTCCAAGCAATTTGATAACTCCTACCGTCTTACATTTCCCATTATTTACTCTTACCGTTATATAATTCCAAGTAATCACAACATCTCTCCAGATTGAAGTTAGTGACAGACACCTTCACAACATAACCACTGCCAGCGTTTATCAGCCACCGACAGTCGGCGTTGCTGTACAGTAAACAGTAAAGCTGTATTTTAGGCCAAATTATAATAATGCAAGGCGTAGATAATTAGTTCACACCAGTTAACATCATTATCAGCACAAAGTTGTTATACACAATATATGTTGGTGTTTCTGAAAAAATTGCCTTCTTGAATAACTTGCTAAATTATTCATAAAACTATCAAGAAATGATATCAGGAAATGTTACTCAAATAATCCACTCACTTTTCATAAGTGTACGGGTAGTTAGGAGACGTCAGGTAACGAACTTCCCCGGGTACAGCATTGAGAGTTCGACCATTGACAGAGCAGACTGCACAGTAAACAAAATTCTTCAACTAGCGATTATTGATACAAAACTGCCAATTGTTAGAATAACCGAGGGTAAATTTAAAAAATCTTCAGTTGTTTAAAAGTCTTTTATTTAAGACTCTTAATAATCACAAAAACAAATATATTTTTCAAAGTTTCATGAAAAAGACAATAGTACGATTGAGGTCAGTTACTTAAAACTCTTTGTGTCCTAGTACACACATCAATAATAATAGGCGTTTGTATGTCTAATTAGTTGATGAACTGACGAGGGAAACAAAAGAAACCGAACTCGAGACATGTTTATGTGATGACCCAATGAGTCTTCGGAGCTTTTAAACAAACTAGTCATTACAAACAAGAAGAAGAAGCTTACCGTGGAGTACAAGAGCCAAAATTAATCAACGCTATATGGAGATTTGTCCTTTAACAATATAATAGAGCATTAGTGTGCGGACACTAGCTGCCAGATATTCGACTAGAAAAAGGATATGACTTAAGTTTAGTACATGTGCTAGTAGTAAGGATACGTTTTGAGGATCTTCATGTAATTAGCTGAAGAGGGGCGGCGGTGAGGCCGGCAGGTAGTACACTAAGTTCTTTATTTTTATAGAACGACTTCTAGGACTGTCATTTCCAGGACTGTAATCGCAAGTATCCGCTTGAATTATTGTTTTGGAGGTCACACATATTTCAACAGGGACCGTCTGCCAGATGGCGGATATGAGGTGAGGTACAAGTCGGAATCATCTTCACACAGCACAGATGATCCTTCGTAAGGTCTTCATTAAAAAAAATTTTCTTGTAATAGTTCAATTAAAAATGATGTACGCAACAGCACACTTTAAGGACCGAAAAGAAAACGTATTTTGTCGGTGGGACAGTTGGTCTACCAAACCGTCGTATGACGATCGTTCGCACGTTTTACAACACGTCACGCTTACACCTCTGTACGGTCTCAACAGTTTTACAACCGTAAACGTCCCGTAAAGTACAGGTCGAGAGCCGCATCACATAACTTTCATTTCGTGGGTTGGTACAAAATATTCATTGATGTGGAATTCAGTAGCAAATTGTCGCTTTTCGCATCCACCTTCTGATAACTTGGAGAGACAGAAATTTAAGAAGCGCGTATTCAAACACAACCTAAAGCAACATTAGCATCTCTAGATGTAGCACATATATGTGAGTACAAATTTGAAATAATAGATCGATAATAGTTTTATCGTCAACAGTCTTTCGCTTGATTTCGTCGGATAAGTGTGAAACCGATTATTGCAATTTGCACTGAGTTGGATGGCACTGACCGGGCATGGGAGCAGACGATTGATCCACGGCCTCGTAAGTCAGATTCAAGGACGAGTCTGGGCCAACACCGTAGGTGACAAGCCTGATGTACATGGACTGTCCAGAGCTGTAATACATGGGTTGTGATGGCATACTGTAGATCCAGGCAAGTGAAGGGGATGATTCCGACATACCTGAGGAAGGCAAACAATATACACAAAGTACTGGGCCATCAAGAAAAGAAAATAATTACTGTTACAGTTCAGATGAGATTGAATTAAATCTGTAATGCACAAACAACAGTTTAGAAAGTATACCAAGCCTCACAAACACGTTTCTGAAAGAGTAACAAGTTAATCTCAATGTCACCTACCGTCATGAATCGCGATGGAGAAGCTAAACCCGGGGTTAGTAACGGTCAAAAAAGTTGCCTTGACGACATAGTCACCGGTAGAGTTTATCGTCCACGAGCAGGCGATAAATCTGGAAAGGAGTGGTTAGTTGACTGGTCATAACAAAGGCTATTCTAACATATAATGTCAAGGAAAGATAATGCGCAAGGTTTATATTATATTTTTAGACAAATTTTCTACTCATTATTGTATGTTAAGTGCTTATGGCAACATGAAGTTTTATATACAAATTATATTGTGTAAATGGTTTTCTCTCAAAGAAGCAACTCACCCGTTGTAGACAGATGGGTAGTAAAGAGAAGTCAGGTAACCGACTTGCCCGACTTCAGCAGAGAAAGATGTTCCGTTACTAGAAAAGCACACTAAACAGAGAAGTAAATACTTCAGATATGTGCACAATAATAATACAAAATGTGCTGCAGTCTTTGATTGTTGCCCGTTAAACGTTTGCTTTGAGAATATTTAGTGTTGAGTGAATTCGGTTTGTTGAACTAATAATAATACTAGTGAAGATTTTTATAGCGCATATTCACACTCATAGAGAGCATGCTCTTAGCGCTTAAAACGGGGAAGAGACGTGGACTAAGTAGATACAGAACACAGGGGACGAAAGAAAACGACAGTACTGACGACGAAACAGAAAACAAAAGGCATCAAGTAACAGGAACAGAGAAATATAGTGATTCTGCCGAGAAAGATGGGTAAAGTAGCAAGAGGGAAGGGGGGGGTAAGAAGGACGAGCATTGTGTGGACTGTGTTAGGAGTAATGCTCAAGGAAGAGGTGCGTTTTCAGTGCAGATTTGAAAGATTCAATTGTAGGAAGGTGGCGGATATGGAAAGGGAGAGAGTTCCACTGTTTTGCAGCACAGTAGTCAAAAGTCCTGTGACCATATGTTGTTGTTCTGGTGACAGGAACAGTTAGGATACGGTCATCAGACGAAGAGCGTAGTTGTCTGGCCGGAGAGTAAGGGATAAGAAGTTCAGAGAAATAGTCAGGACAGGAGCCTGCAAAGAAATTAAAACACAGCACAGACAGTTTGTACTGAATGCGAGAACGGATTGGTAGCCAGTGTAAAAAAAACAAAGGAGAGGAGTGACAGGGTCCTTTTTCGTGGCTCTAAGCACCAGACGGGCAGCAGAGTTCTGTACTCTCTGGAGTCTCTGAATGAGGTAGTCAGGGCAGCCTGCCAGCAAGGAAATGCAGTAGTCAAGTCGAGAAAGAACAAATGCACAGACAAGAGTGTTGGTAGCGCGTGTAGAGAGAAAGTGACGGATAGCACTGATCTTACGGAGCTCATAATAGGCAGACCGACAGACAGATGCTACATGTCTATCGAGTGTCATGTCATCGGTGACAATAAATCCCAGATTCCTAACGGATGACTTGAAGGTGATGTTGCTGTCGCCTACCTTGATGTGATTGGGTAGACTGACGAGTGAAGGTTAATGTCTTCTTCTATGGCACAAGAGGGCTTCTGTTTTATCATCATTTAGATTTTTAATCGAAACCTCTAAATAAGACTTGAGTCTAAAGAGCTGTATATTGTATTAAGCTGGGCAAAACATCGCTTCTTGAAAATTACAACCAGAATGACTTTTTTTTAGTTGAAGACATGCATAGATTTGGTGAAGTGAGCAACACTTACTGTTGCAAATACAATTTGCGCATAAGAGAACTCTCCAGTAAATAAGAGTAATTTGCTTCGTCTTTCCTAGCGTCAGGTGAGAATGCCTTTGTTTGAAGACTTAAATATTTTAAGTATAATTACATCATGTACTCATATTTTGGGAATTATTATTTTAAAATGAACATAATCTGATGATCAAGAAAAAATTGACGTCCTCGGTTTGAACTTTAAGCGCTATTCATGCTCTTTAGGACTGTGAGATCAGGATTTACAAATATTGCGTTGATTATTATTATTAATTGTATGACCGATCTTAATGTCGTCATCTTTACAATTGTGTTGTAATATTTTAGTTAAAAATGATCCTGTAGGAAAAAACACTTGCGATACTTTACCCCCAGTGAACTAGCAAGCAATACTTATTACGATAAGCAAACGGAAAAAATACATTAACAGTCTGCACCAATAAATTTGAGCTGGTCTCAGTTCACTCGAAAACATTGACCCCACATATGAAAAATCTTTCCAGCTTAACTAACTTTATGCAAATATGCAAAGAAAATAATACTATCTGAATTTTTCCTGACCTCTCAAGCTTCTACGACACGAATCATAATGGCAAGGAATTATCTTTCGGAATTTTTCAATCTAGAAAACGAAATATAATTCATTCATCGTTACGATTACCGAATGGAGAAAAAAAGTCTTATTGACATGGTGCTTAAGGAGTTGAAATTTTGTTGTTTACATTATAACAAACGAATATGAAGAAAAAATGGCATCAACAATTGCAGTACTTCATTAGTGTAAATCACATAATTATTATTAAATATTTCATCAATACAGAAGGTACGAAAAAGAGGCGTTAACATAACGGCCACTTTCCTATGTTTGTGTTTGTAAAAAAATTCTGATATTTTCCATTTTCAAACAGAAGAGCACTTTGTTTGTGTATTAACACGTCTTCTTACGTTCATGTAAGATATGTAGATTTGGTATAACTCTTTTTATCAATGTGGACATGCGTTGTCTTAATTAAGGTAACGTTTAGCAGTACAAGCTTGATACAAATGATGAATGTGAATTAAATGAGTTGGTTGCAATTGTGGATGTGTATTAGCACACAACTTTAATGTTTTGTTCTCTTTTTTGTAATGGTTTTTAACACTGTTTGCTTTTAACTTTATTTTCGAAGTGTATTTGGTTATTGTTCATCATTACAATTTAACTTTTTTTTTTACATTCTGAAAGCTTACCGACACCAAGCAACATACTGTAGGTAAAACAGCAAGAGACTCCGTTTTGTCGTTTAAACCAACTTGAAGATCTAACCAGTCTATCATCTATATTTATATCTAATATCCCGAAAATACAGCAATTTAAGAATCGCATATCAATCCACAAGGTAAAAAAAAATAAAGCATCTCTAGATTTCAACGCACATACATGTGAATATAAATTCGATATAATAGAATAATACTAGTTTTATCGTCAACAGTCTTCCGCGTGATTAAGTCGGACAAGTGTTACAAATTTTATTTTACACTGAGTTAAATGGCACTGACCGGACCTGGGAGATGACCGTTGAGCGACAGCCTCGTAGGTCAGACTGAGGGATGAGTTTGGGCCGATACCATAGGTGACAAGCCTGATGTATATGGACTGTCCAGAGCTGTAATACACGGGTTGTGATGACGTACTGGAGATCTGGCCAAGTGAAGGGGATCTGTCCGACATACCTGAGGAAGACAAACCATATACAGAAAATACTACGCCAGCATCCTTTAGAAAAAAAAAAACTTGTGAAGGTTAGATGCGGTTGCATTTTAAACCTACAATGCACAAACAACAGTTAAGAAAGTATTTCAAGCCTGATAAAAACTTATATGAAAGATAAACAAATAAATCTAAATGTCCCCTACCGTCATAAATACTGATGTAGAAGTAGAACCCAGGGTTAGTAACGGTCAAAAAGGTTGCCTTGACGACAAAGTCACCGGTAGAGTTTATCGTCCACGAGCAGGCGATAAATCTGGAAAGGAGTGGTTAGTTTACCGATCATAACAAAGGCTAAGCTGGCATATAATGTAAGGGACAAATGATGCACAAGTTATTGCATCGCTAAATTTTTGTGCACATTTTCTACTTATTATTGTGTGTTAAGTGCTTTTGGCAACATGAAGTTTTATATACAAATTATATTGTGTTACTAGATGACGTTTTCTCTCAAAGAAGCAACTCACCCGTTATAGACAGACGGGTAGTAAAGAGAAGTCAGGTAACCGACTTGCCCGACTTCAGCAGAGAAAGATGTCCCGTTGAGAAAGCACACTACACAGAGAAGTAAATACTTCAGATAAATATCACCAAGATAGCAAGGGCTATAAAACTCTTTTACACCTGTAAGTAAATAAAATGAAAGAAACAGATTGAACATCATCAAACATTAAGTTAACTGTCCCGTACCACACCCGCGCTAGTTAGGTGCATGTGTGTGTGTGTGTGTGTGTGTGTGCTTACGCTTGCGCTTGCGCTTGTAGATATCTACACAATGTGAGTATCCTTGTGCATATCCACACAATAAGTGAACAAAGCTAGAAAAGGCGCAATGCAAAATCGATGGGAAATTAGCTTTTATAGTGTTAAACAGTAATCAAATTATCATGTTACATTTTAATGGAAAAGTTGTCATTCTTAGCATTCAGTTGTAAATATAACATCAAAATTGCAATCCTGGAAATTAAGCCATGTATTAAATAAAAAAAATACAGGAGTTTATCTTGGACAAAGGGACATTTATTACGTATTTATATTTTATAAACAATAATACACATCAAAACATTAGGTCAGATGAACCCAAATAATAACCGTCAATAATAATATAAATGCGCTGCAGAGCATTTGATTGTTGCCCATTAAACGTTTGCTCTAAGAATGTTTAGTGTTGAGTGATTTTGGTATGATTCTTTAAATTTGTGTTGAACTTTAGTCGAAACCTCTAAATGAGACGAGTCTAAAGGGCTGTATATGGTAGTTAGCTGGGCAAAACATCGCTTCTTGAACATGACAACCTGAGCAATTTTTTTTTACTCGAAGACATGCATAGATTTGTTGCAGTGAGTCACACTCACTGTTTCAAATACAACTAGCAGGTAAGAGAGCTCTCCAGTATATGGGAGTAATTTGCTTCTTCTTTCATAGTGTCAGGTGAGAATACCGATCTTTTAACAAGACTTAAATATTTTAAGTATAATTATATTATGTACTCATATTTTGG
Organism: Marisa cornuarietis; assembly: GCA_004794655.1. Lineage (NCBI taxonomy): Eukaryota > Metazoa > Mollusca > Gastropoda > Architaenioglossa > Ampullariidae > Marisa > Marisa cornuarietis. The sequence continues at coordinate 7,302,918 of SMMW01000636.1, forward strand.
GGATTATTAATTAAAATTAACATAAGCTGATTATAACGTAAAAAATGACGTTCTCGGTTTAATCGCTACAGTCATGATCTTCAGGACTGTAAGTTCGTGCTTTACAAATCTTGCGTTTATTATTATTATTAAAATAATTCGGCGCAACACTATACTATGATAGAATGATATCTAACACATGCATGCCAAGTTTTTTTTGAATGGGATGAAAAGGTAAACAGAAATGTTGACTGGCATGTTATATTTAAAGCAATGACTAATATAAAAGATATCAAGTTCAAATGGCTTCAAATCAGAGTGCTTCATAGAATTCTAGGGACAAAAGTAATTTCATTCCACATGGGACTAGAAGATGATGATGTCTGTAGCCATTGCAGATGTAAAAAAGAAAGTATTCAGCATATATTTTGGAATTGTAAATATGTTAAGGATTGTTGGAGAAACTTACAAAATTGTATATTAGACAAATGTAAAATGCTCCAAATTTAATTATCTTGTACTTTTTGGATGCAGTAATGACTTAGAGACAGATGCTGTTCTTGACTTAATTATACTACTGGCTAAAGCATACATTTATTCTTGCAGATTAAAAAAAAAACCATTTCGCAGCTAGAACCCTTTATTCGAATATTGAAACACAAGTAAAAATTTAAACATTTAATGCATGTTTAGAAATAAATGAAGAAAAGTTTGCTAAACTCTTGCAAACATATCGACAACTTATCATGTAGACATGATTTTTATACGTATATATATATATATATAACTTCATGATTAGCAAAATCTATGAATGATACCTTAGGTGCATATGCTTGTTTTCATATTGTAAAATACTGTATTACATGCGTTATGTATCTGTGAATAAATGTTAAAAATATACGTGACCTACAGATATATAATTGTGAATGCACTGTCTTTAGGTATTTTCAAAACCAAACCAACCAATATCTTTTCAAAAAGTGCTTTAAATTTTAACTGTTAAATTTCTCTTTGCAAATCCTCATTCTAAAATAAATACGAACATCGAAATTAAAAAATATATATATCAATTTGGACATGTGTTGTCTTAATTAAGGCAACGTTTAGCAGTAAAAGCTTGAGACAATGGATGAATGCAAATTAAATGAGTTGGTTGCAATTGTGGGTGTGTATTAGCACATAACATTTATGATTTTCTTTCTTTTTTTTGAAATGGCTCCTGACACTGTTTGTTTGTTAACTTTATTATACGTGTAGTTGGTTATTGTTCATCATTACAATTTAACATGTTTTTACATACTGAAAGCTTACCGACACCAAGAAGCATGCTGTAGCCAAAAACAGCAAGAGACTCCGTTTTGTCGTTTAAAACGACTTGAAGATCTAACCAGCCTATCATCTATATTTTATCTGATATCCCGAAAAGTCAGCAATTAATGAAGCGCATATCAGTCTCTAAGTTAAAGAAACATAAAGCATATCTAGATTTCAAAGCACATACACGTGGAAATAAATTCGATATAATAGAATAATACTAGTTTTATCGTCAAAAGTTTTCCGCTTGATCAAGTCAGACAAGTGTTACAAATTTTATTTTACACTGAGTTAAATGGCACTGACCGGACCTGGGAGATGACCGTTGATCGACAGCCTCGTAGGTCAGACTGAGGGATGAGTTTGGTCCGATACCATAGGTGACAAGTCTGATGTACATGGACTGTCCAGAGCTGTAATACACGGGTTGTGATGACGTGCTGAGAACCTCGCCAAGTGAAGGTGATGATTGCGACATGCCTGAGGAAGACAAACCACACAAAGTACTCCTCCATCAGACTTCAGAAAAAATACTGTTGAAGGTTAGATGAGAATGCATTTTAAACCTAAATTGCACATACAACGCTTTAGAAAGTATTTAAAGCATGATAAAAACTTATATGAAAGATAAACAAATGAATCTCAATGTCCCCTACCGTCATAAATAGTGATGTAGAAGTAGAACCCTGGGTTAGTAACGGTCAAAAAAGTTGCCTTGACGACATAGTCACCGGTAGAGTTTATCGTCCACGAGCAGGCGATAAATCTGGAAAGGAGTGGTTAGTTTACTGATCACAACAAAGGCTATGCTAACATTCTACTCAGTATTTTATGTTAAGTTCTTATGGCAACATGAAGTTTTATGTACAAATAATATTGTGTAAATAGATGACGTTTTCTCTCAAAGAAGCAACTCACCCGTTAAAGACAGACGGGAAGTAAAGAGAAGTCAGGTAACCGACTTGCCCGACTTCAGCAGAGAAAGATGTCCCGTTACTAGAAAAACACACTACACAGAGAAGTAAATACTTCAAATAATTATCACCAAGATAGCAAGGGCTATAAAACTCTTTTACACCTGTAACGAAATAAAATGAAAGAAACAGATTGAACATCATGAAACATTAAGGTAACTGTCCCGTACCACAGCCGGTCTAGTTAGCTGCATGTGTGTGTGTGTGTGCGTATGCGCGCGCTTGTTGATATCTTCACAATGTGTGTATGCTTCTCTATATCTACACAATGTATAAACACAGCTAGTAAAGGCGTGCTGCAAAGCCGATGGCAAGTTAGCTTCATTCTTGGTTAAAACTATTACATATGACTGCTTATTAACTGCCTGATAAAATACGTAATGTTGTTGTGTTCTGCTGCCAGGGGCCAATTAAACTGATTAACAATTTGTTTGTGTGACATAAAGAGCGTAAACGGGAAGACATGCGAGTAACAATATGTAAACAGTAAATTTTGCATGAAGCTAAATAAGGAAGAAATAGGACTGTACATAGTTAAATACAAATTAAATTATTTTGTTTAATTTTTAATGGAAAAAGTGTCATTCTCAGCAGTCAGTTGTAAATATAACATCAACATGCAATGCTGGAAATTAACCATGTATTAAATAAAAAATAAGGAGTTTATTTTAGACAAAGACACATTTATTACGTATTTTTACTTGTGGGAGATGATGGTGCTCTTGTAAGTAGTCCCAGAGCTGTATTAAAACTTTTCTTTATGGTCTTAGAGAGAAAACACATGTTGGAAACAGGACATCAAGCTTGAATTTGGTAAGAAGTGGCCTCACCAGCGCATTTTTGACCAAAGATGGCAAAACTCTTCCTGACGACAAGCTGACATTTACAATATGTGTGATGAAAGGAAGTAAAATATCTAGACACTCGACAAGAAGGCTTGTGGGCATTGGATCTAACTCGCAAATTGTTTGTTTCGCTTTTAGAATAATTGCTATCACATCGACCTGTACATTAACAGTCTGCAACAATAAATTTCAGCTCGTATCAGTTCACTTAAAAACATTATCTTAATGTGTCACCAGGCTTAAACTTTTTATGCAAATATGCAACGGAAAATATAAATCTTAATTTTCTCTAACATTTCAAGTTTCTACGACACGAATCGTAATGGTAAGAAATTATCTTTGCGAATTTTTCAGTCCAGAAAACTAAATGTATATCGTTTATAATTACGATCATCGAATGGTGAAAAACGTCTGCTACACCTGGTGTTGAGAAAAGGAAAAATTTTTTTTTCACATTTTAACTCATTGAAATCGAGGCTGCTAGAAGCCTGTAGTGTCTATCTCTCGCACGATTGTCCACACTTTAAAAAAAATCAGTAAAAAATAACTAAAAGAGGTAGAAGAACAATTTAAAGTGATAATGATAGATCAAAATGTTGATATATTTATATGGTAACTGATAATTAAGAATAACACAAGGTAGATAGCAGTAACCGGGATTGTTGCCAATTAAATTTTGCTACAAAAAAAAATTTCTGTCGATTAAATTCGGTTTGGACCTTTAATTTTTTATTTTAAGCTTCAGTCGAAGCTTCAAATTATACATAAAATATGAAGAGGTGTATTCGGAAATCGGCCGGGTAAAAAATCTCTTCTACGACAAACTGAGAGGTGTTTCCTCTTTTGACTCGAAGACGGCCTTAGATTTGCTAAACTGAGCCACGCTCACTGTTTCAAATACAAGTGGCAGATAAGAGAACTCATCAGTATATGAGAGTAATTTGATTCTTCTTTCTTTGTGGCAGAATCGACTTGCCCGACTTCAGCAGAGAGGTTTGTGCCGCTGGTAAAGCACACTACATAAAGAAATAAATACTTCAGATAATTATTACCAAAATAGCAGGCGTTATAAAACCGTTTTTTCACCTGTGAAGAAATGAAAATAAATATATTTGACATCATTAAACATGTAGGGAACTGTCACGTACAACGGCGCACTGGTATAGTTGCATGTGTGTCTTTTTGTATATTCCTATATGATGTGAGTGCTTCTATATATATATATATATGTATATTGTGTGTCATTGTATTAATCTACACAATGTATGTATGCCTTTCAATGTAAACATATCTAGAAAAGGTGTGCATCAAGTCTCTGTCATTGTCACTATTTTCCCCTGTCAAATGACAACATTGATTCTTACAATACTGTTCGAAGTTGCTCAGTTCAGAGAAAAAACGGCTGAAGTGTTTGCATTACACATTTCTTTTAGTGTTAAATAAAGTTAATATTCGGCAAATGCACAATTAAAATGTGTTTATATCTACATATTTATATGGTAACTGATAATTAAGAATAACACAAGGTTGTCAGCAGAAACCGGGATTGTTGCCAATTAAATTTTGCTTTAAGAAAATTTACTGTCGATTAAATTCGGTTTGGACCTTTAATTTTTTTGAAGCTTCAGTCGAAGCTTCTAATTAAACATAAAGTATTAAAATCGGCCTGGTAAATAATCTCTTCTACGACAACTTGAGAGATGTTTCTTCTTTTGTCTCGAAGACGGCCTTAGATTTGCTAAACTGAGCCACACTCACTGTTTCAAATACAATCGGCAGATAAAAGAACTCATCAGTATATGAGAGTAATTTGATTCTTCTTTCTTAGTGGTAGAAGAGAATGCCAACGATGAAGGCTTAGATAGTTAAAAAAAATGTATAATTATGTACTACTATTTTCGGAATTGTTAGTTTAAAAAGAACAGAACCCGATCACAAATGTTAGATTTGGTTTGTCCTTTGCGCGCGTTGAGAATGTGTGTTCACGCTTTACAAATCTTGCGTTTATTATTATTAATCGTATGACCCATCTTATTGTCAACATAACAGTTGTGTTGTAATTTTTTAGTTAAAAATGACCTTGTAAAAAAATCCGCTGTGATACTTTACCCCAGTGAACTAAGAAAGAATACTTACTGCGATAAGTAGCCGGCAAAAATACATTAACAGTTTCCACCAACAAATGTCGGCTGGTCTCAGTTCACTTGAAAAATTTACTTAACATCTGTACTATCACAAGCGTTAATTTTTTTCCAAATATATTAGAAAAATTATACTATCTAAATTTTCCCTGATTTCTCAAGCTTCTACAACACGAAACAGAACTGCAAATAATCTTCTTTGCAAAACATTTTTTTTAATCTAGAAAAAAAACCCAAATGTAATTCGTTCATATTTACTACTATCAATTGGTGCTTTAGGACCTGAAATTTTATTTTTTTCATTATAACGAACCAGTATGAGTTACCTGCCCTTGTCGCATCATGTGCTTGATGGGGCAGCTCTACAAATTATATGTATTTTCACTGTGATTGACTGATCTTTCTCTCATGTGCTCTACATCTTCTGCTTCCTTATTTGAAAACATCTACTCTGGAATGTTTGTGGATTGCTCGCTCGTGGAAGAAGGACGTTTTCAAAGTTTTCTTTGCTGGACTTTCTTCTGCCTACTACACCATGTGCTCCAACATGGCTACCGAACCTCTCTGCCGGCCTTTGCTTCGACACTCTCAACGCACCAGACAGGACGACGCAGCCACCCCAGCGTGTTCCCATACAAGAAAATTACCTACGGTAGGCACGAACTTATATCACTGAGGTTTAAGACTTCTGATCGCTCATTAGCGCTTTGCACCGTGCTTCGTACTTTGAACATTCATAGCCACTGTGGCATTTCTCGAAAGAAAAAACGCCGCCCGTTCCGTGGCGGTCGTCGGCGACACCAGCATCGCCGTGATCAAAGTGAACCAGTTGACATAACCACCAGTAACACCAGCCGGAAACACGACCGACCAACTGGGTCAAATAACTTTACATCTCGGCGACCAAACCAACATGATCGCCTGAAATCAGTAGTCACCCAAGTTTCCCGCACACGACAACTGAACACTCGCCTCCATGTTGGGCTTTTCAACGCTCAGTCGGTATCGTCCGCACAACAGTCACTGAAGCGAGTTGAAATAGTAGAATTTGTGACAGACCGCCACCTTGATATTTTCATCATCACTGAGACGTGGCTTAAACAACATGGCGACGAGAGCGTGTGTGTCGATCTTACTCCAGTGGGCTACTGCCTGAAATCTTTCCCCCGCCCTACACGTGGTGGCGGTATTGCTATAATCTACAGATCATCACTTGCCAAGTACCTGTCTTTTACTACTGCCGTATCGTTCCCTCACACGTCTTTTGAATTTGTACAAGTCTCCTCTTCGGCTCCTCATTGCTCGATGCACCTGCTCTGCATCTACAGACCTCCTCCTAGTGCAAGGAACAAACTTACAGCCTCTACATTTTTCTCGGAATTCCATGATCTCTTGGATTATAGCAATACACTAATTGGACCCGCCATACTCCTCGGAGATGTGAATGTGCACTTCGACAACAGTGCTCACCCTGACACTGTCAAAATGTCTGAAATGCTGCACATCTTTCGTCTCGTACAGTCCGTGTCGCAGCCAACACACAAAAGAGATCACATCCTGGACTGGGTCATACATCGACCTGATGACCACTTAGTCCAGTCAGTTGATGTTTCCCACGATCTCTCATCTGACCACTACTGTGTACTGATCGAACTTGATCAAAAATGCCCATCATCGGCGCCAGTTTTTAGATCCACTCGCTCATTACGAAATGTTGATAGACTGGCATTCAAAGCACAGCTGCAGATGGAGCTCCTCCAACCACCCTCTGCCGAGCAACTTGACTGTGTTTTACGTCGAATAGTTGATGACCACGCCCCAGTGTCTCGACGTCTGATGCGCCAGTCTAAATGTGCGCCTTGGCATCCACAGATCCGCGTTGAACTCCGTGACCTGAAGCGCACGCGCCGGCGAGCTGAACGTCTTTGCCGGAAGACTGGACTCGCCATCCACAAAGAAATTTACAATGCTGCAAAGCGAAGCGTGGCAAAATGCATTTATGAGGCTAAAACATCATACCTTCAAGGCCAAATAATTAATTGCACCTCCTCCAAAAAGCTTTTTGCCATTTGCAATAAAATGACTGGATCTAAGACAGCAACACCACTGCCCACTGCCTACCCTGCTTCACTGCTGCCGCAAGTTTTTAGTGATTATTTCACCAGCAAGATGTCGGACATTCGATCATCATTAGACTCGGCGTCGGCGCTTGACAGCATCTCCTGTGATGTCCTCCCAGGATGTTCCATGACCAAGTTCCTACCAGTCTCTGAGACCGATGTAAAAGCGGTTATCCTAAAAGCTAAAGCAACAACCTGCGAGTTAGATCCGATGCCCACGAGCCTTCTGCTCGAGTGCCTAGATACTCTACTTCCTGCCATCACTAATATTGTAAATGTCAGCCTGTCGTCAGGTGTTTTCCCATCTCTGTTCAAGAATGCGGTGGTGAGGCCACTTCTAAAGAAATCCACGCTTGATGTCAATGTGCTAAACAACTACCGCCCAGTCTCCAACTTGTCTTTTCTCTCTAAGATCATAGAGAAAATAGTTTTGACACAGCTCTGGGCCTATTTACAAGACCACCATCTTCTTCCACAAGCTCAGTCGGCATATAGACCTTTCCACAGCACTGAGACCACTCTTATTAAAGTAACAACAGACATATTATCTGCTCTTGACAGTGGTGATGTTTCTCCATTAACCCTACTGGACCTGTCTGCTGCATTTGACACTATAGACCACTCTCTGCTTCTTCACAGACTCCACACCCTCTACGGGATTTCTGGACCTGCCCTCTCATGGTTCAACTCCTATCTCACTGATAGGACCCAGACTGTGGTAGTCGATGGTCAGACATCTCGCCCTGCTTCACTTTTCTGTGGCGTTCCCCAAGGCTCAGTACTTGGCCCAGTCCTGTTCATCCTGTATACTAAACCACTTTCATCTTGCATCCGGTCTCACCAGGTGTCTCATCAGTCCTATGCAGATGACACGCAGCTTTACTGTTCTATTCCACTGGCTGAGTCTCACTCTGCTATTAGCTCTCTAGAAGCTTGTATTAGTGATGTCAAGGGCTGGATGGTGAAAAACAAGCTTAAACTAAATGATGATAAAACGGAAGCCCTCTTGTGCCATAGAAGAAGACATCAACCTTCACTAGTCAGTCTGCCCAATCACATCAAGGTGGGCGACAGCAACATCACCTTCACGTCATCCGTTAGGAATCTGGGATTTATTGTCACCGCAGACATGACCCTTGATAAACATGTTACAGCTGTCTGTCAGTCTGCCTACTATGAGCTCCGTAAGATCAGTGCCATCCGTCACTTTCTCTCTACACGTGCCACCAACACTCTTGTCTGTGCGTTTGTTCTTTCACGACTTGACTACTGCAACTCCTTGCTGGCAGGCTGCCCCTCATCCCTCATTCAGAAACTCCAGAGAGTACAGAACTCCGCTGCACGTCTGGTACTTAGAGCAAGGAAACGGGACCATGTCACACCTCTCCTTCGTTTTCTACACTGGCTACCCGTCCGTTCTCGCATTCAGTACAAACTGTCTGTGCTGTGTTTTAATTTCTTTGCTGGCTCCTGTCCTGACTATTTCTCTGAACTTCTCATCCCTTACTCTCCGGCCAGACAACTCCGCTCTTCCTCTGACAACCGTACTCTGACTGTTCCTGTCACCAGAACAACAACATATGGTCACAGGACCTTTGGCTACTGTGCTGCAAAACAATGGAACTCTCTTCCTCTCCATATCCGCCACCTTCCTACAATTGAATCCTTCAAATCTGCACTGAAAACGCACCTCTTTCTTGAGCACTACTCCTAGTCCACAATGCTAGTCCTTACCCCCCCCCTTCCCTCTTGCTACTTTACCCATCACTATTTTTCTCTGTTCCTGTTACTTGATGCCTTTTGTTATCTGTTTTTGTCAGTACTGTCGTTTTCTTTCGTCCCCTGTGTTCTGTATCTACTTAGTCCACGTCTCTTCCCCGTTTTAAGCGCTAAGAGCATACTCTCTACGAGTGTGAATATGCGCTATAAAAATCTTCACTATTATTATTATTATTATGAATGGTTGCAAAAATCACACTACTTCTTAAATGTAAATAGATAATTATTCTAAAATTTTTCTTTAAAACTGGAGATTTGAGCAACCAAGAACTTTAACCCAACAGTCACATTCTAAACGTTGTGTCTGTTAACATATTTTGAAATTTTTAGTATACATGCACTAATAGCCCTGTGTTTGTTTCTAACCAAAATCTGCTTAAGTTTTTCAGCGTTTAAGTAAATCCGGTGTGACTATTTTTATTATTTTGGACACGAGTGGTCTAAAGGTAACAATCTGAAGCACGACAAGCTTGATACAAATGGTGAATGTGCATTAAATGAGTTGGTTGTAATTGTAGATGTGCATTGTCAACAAACGTCAATTTGTAATCGTACAGATGGAGAGACACCTCTCTCTTCAGTTACTTTTTGTCGATTGGTACGAAATATTCAATTTTAAACTTTGATTTGGAACTATTCTGAAAAGCATTGTGAGTGCAGTCAATTAAATGAATAAACTAAATGTAAAATATATGGAAACTGACATGGTAACGTTTTACTTATATGTGGGTAAAAGCCTTAGATTAAATAAATGGGATGATGCTTTCTCCCCTCTCTCCTTGTGCAGGTTTGTATGTATATACTATATTCTTCTACGTGATAATTCGCGTAGTCCAAACACGAGTTATTGCTCTTTGTGGTCACGTCAGACAATCACATCATGTTTACACTGTTCGCATCCATCATCTATATTTATATCTGGTTAGCCGGAGAGTGAGGAACTTAGTCAAACGCGTGCCCACATACAACCAAAAGAAACATGAAGCATCTCTAGATGCAGTCGCACATACATATGGATACAAAACAAAAATAACAGAGCGCTAATAGTTTATGTGTCAGCATAACTAAGTCAGGACAAGTATAACACTTTGTTAAGTGACACTTACCGGACCTGGGAGAAGACCATTGATCGACGGCCTCGTAGGTCAGATTGAAGGAGGGGGGGCTGGGACCGTAGGTGTAAAGCCTGATGTACATGGACTGTCCAGAACTGTAATACACGGTTTGTGATGGCATGCTGTAGATCCAGGCAAGTGAAGGGGATGAGACCGATATACCTAATTAAGACAAAAGATGTATCCCAAATACTCTGTTATTAGTCTTTAAAATAAAAATACAGTGTAGTTAGGGGTTCTGTCTGAAATCGATGAGACGTTGCCTTGGCAATATACAGACAACAGTTTAGAAAGTATTCGAAGCCAGATAAAATGGTAAAGGACATTTTCATCAGTTTATCTCAGTACCCCTACCGTCATGTATTCCGATGTAGTTGAACCCAGAGTTAGTGAAGTTCAAGACGGTTGTCTTGATGACAAAGCCACTGGTACAGCTTATCGTCCATGAGCAGTCGATGAAACTGAAAAGGAGTAGTGAGTTAACTAATCATAAAAAAGGTTATGTAAACATACGACGTTAGAGAAAGATAATGCAAAGATAATACATTGAGTATTGTTTTGTTTTACTTTCTACACAATAATGCATTGATGAAATCTTATGGCAACATGAAGTTTTATGTACAAGTAATAGTCTGTAAATGGATGAAATTTTCTGGAGCTACTCACTCTGAATAGACAGACAGGTTGTAAGGAGACGACAGGTACCCGACTTGCCCGACTTCAGCAGTGAGAGTTGTCCCGTTAAAAGAGCACACTACACAGAGAAGTAAACCCTTCAGATAATTATCACCGAGAGAACAGGGGCTATGAAACCGATTATTACATCAGTGTGAAATAAATAGAAAAAAAATAAAAATTTTACAACAAACTTGTAGTTAACCGTCGCGTACCTTGACCGCGCTGGTAAGTTGGTCGTGTGTGTCCTTGTGTATATTTACATAATGTGTCTATGCTTGTGTATATTTACCCCATGTTTGTGTGATTGTGCATATCTACACAATGTGTGTATGCTTCTATATATATTTTTTAAGCTATGTTTGTATTTGGCTTGGCGCTGAGTATGCTTGAATATCACTAAATCACTTTCATACCACCATTACACTAATCGTGTCATCAATTGTTATTTGGCATGAAGCTTTTTGTGATTTCAAGAACATGTTTATATGTAACAGTTTCTTTACAACTATTTTCAATTTAAATCTTCTTTTGCAGATTGTCTTTCTTTATATCTTTTTCATATCAATGGCGTAAAACGTAAGGTAGTTTAAGAGTACTTAGACAAACCTGTAAGTCTTACCTACATGTATAATGCATACATTCATATGCAAATCGTAAAGACATACAGAAAAAAACCGACAGGTATATCATTACTCTGTGAGGTAGTTTGACTAGCTATACGTCACTCACTTGATGGTGTTGCTGCTGAGGTTGTGATCGTGGTACCTACTGAATGAGAAGGAGAAAGAAGTACTGTTAAGGGATGATCATGCCTAAAATACAACATACAATTTGATCGAAATGTTATAACAGCAGCATACGTCACGCACCTGATGTCGCTGATGTTGTAGAAGCGGGTGAAGTACCTGGGGAATAAAAACAAATGCAGCATAAAAAGAATTGCTACTTAAAACACCATATGCAGACTACGAAAATTGCCTTCCAAGAGAAAACTTTAACTTCAAAAAATGATAAGAGAAAGGCATGATGAGCATAAGAACTAAATAAAAGCCATAGACTCGCCTGATGTCATAGTAGTAGTGGCTGTTGTCGGGCCTAAGGGAAGAAACAAAATAAAGTGGATATTCCCCAAATTGGATTAAATCAAAAAGTTATTAATCAAACTCTTAAAACAATCATGTAACGGTTCGTGCGCTTTAAATATACCGATGTACTTTCGAACGTAAGTTAAAAAAATACATACAGACATACATAATGCATGCATACAAAATGCACGTACCGCAACAGAGACAATCAAACAGACCTAAGAAAATTGCTTGGCGCAGACGGAGAGTATGCATGCTCTCAAAACTCAAGAGCAATTCATGTAAGACATTAAAAAAAATTTAAATGATTATTTGTGTAGGAAATAAAGTTTATCATGTTGCTCAAACGGTGTCCCTACAGTTGTAGCTGAGTCGGAGCTAAGTAAAAATATTGCATAATATTCTAGTGCCTAAATATTTGTCTATTCATTTGTTATATAAAGGACAAATATTAACATATTTAAAGGCAGATATTGTTATTATATATAAACTTCCCGTAGAATTGCTTTTAAAAAGAAAAGAACTCACATGGTCTACTCATTGCCTGCACTATCACTTTGCATTTGGTATGTCGCCAGATATTGAAAAGAATGTCAAGTTAAAATATTCCATGCAGTAATTTTAAATCCTATGACCATTTTTAAGGTCTTCATCATACAAATTGTGAGGTTTTTGTTTTCATTTTTGCGTGTAGTTCATTATTGTGGATCATTGCAATTTACCTTAGTTTTGCCTCATTAATTGACATAGTGTAAGCTTACCGAGACCTAGTAACATACTACAGCTGAAACAACAAGAGACAGCATTGTGTCACTTAAGCCGACTTCAACATCTAACATGCTGACACTAATTGCCCTCATTGATCTCTATGGACTCTAGGCGATAGAGGCACATCACACTTTAATGAACTAGGAAAGAAAGTATTAGATCGGCGTGTTAATCAGAGACAGCTGGTCGTGTGACGTTCTTACTAACGCTTTATAACACGTCACGCTTACACCTCTCTATAGGGTCAACGGCTTTCAAAACGTGAAGTAAAGATAGAGAGCCACTTCTCTCAAGTTACTTTCTGAAGGTTGGTACGAAATACTCATTTGTGAATTTTGATCGAGGATTCTTTTCAAAAGCGATTGGTCAATTTAAAGTGTATTTAACTAAATGGATAAACTAAATGTAAGCTTTTTGTAAGTTGACTGCGTTTTACTTGTGTGTAGATAAACGCCTCAATAGAAATAAATGTGGCCAGCAGCAGTTGTCGCTGTTGGTATCCATCATTCGTATTTACTGTATATCTGATAGAGTGGAAAGTTTAATCAAGCTCGTATGAGCACACAACTAAAGGAAACATAAAGCATCTTTAGAAGCACATACATAGGTATACACATTAAAAAAAACGCAATAATAAATTTAGCGTCAACAGTCTTTTGCGTAAGTACTGACCGGACGCGGGAGCAGACCACTGATCGACGGTCTCGTAGGTGAGACTGAAGAATGAGCTTGGGCCGAGACCGTTGCTGCTAAACCTGATGTACATGGACTGTCCGGAGCTGTAATACGCGGTTTGTGATGGCATGCTGGAAATCTGGGCAAGTAAAGGGGATGATCCCGACATACCTGAGGAAGGTAAACGATATATACTAAGTACTTCACCATCATCTTTAAAAAGAAAGTCACAGTTAGGTAGTAGTTCAGGTTCTGTTTGAAATCTACAAGAATTTGCCTTAGCATTGCACAAACAACAGGTCAGAAAGTATTCCAAGCTACACAAAATCGTGGAGAAAAGAGTGATTATTTCATCTCAATACCCCCTACCGTCATAAAGCTCGATGTAGAAGGAGAACTCAGAAGTGGCATTTAAGATAGTTGCCTTGACATAGCCATTGGTAGAATTGATTGTCCACCAGCAGTCGATGACGCTGAAAAGGATAAGTTAGTTAACCAATTATAACAAAGGTTATGATAACACACGAAGTCAGGGAAATACAATGAATACGCTGATACATTGCTAATTGTTTTTTTTTTATTTTATACTAATTGATGCAAGTTAAAAGCAAACGGTAATATCTAATTTCTTATACAAATAATAGTCTGTGAGTAGATGACGTTTTCTGTCAAAGAAGCAACCCACCCGTAATAGGCAGACGGGTAGTTAGGAAACGACAGGTAACCGACTTGCCCAGCTACAGCAAAGAGCGTTGTCCCGTTGAAAAAGCACACTACACAGAGAAGTAACCACTTCAGATAATTATCACCAAGGTAGCAGAGACAATGAAAACCTTCATAACACCTGTGGAGAAATAATTAGAGCTAAAGAAACAGATTTTTGATTAATAAACCTGTAGGTAACTGTCGCGTACCTCGCCAACGCTGGTGAGTTGCACGTGTGTGTCTGTGTACATCTCCACAATGTGTGTATACTTATTTATATCTACCACAATGTGTGTATGCTGGTGTATATCACAGTGGATGTATCCTCTATATCTACACAGTAAATGTTTCTCCATATCTACACAATGTCTGTATGCTTGTGAATATCTACACAATATGTATATGCTACTCTACCCAATCTGATTTCAGTCTGTCCCGGCGTTGAGCATGCCTGCATGCCACAACTAAATCACTTGCGAGTCATGCTAAATTAGCACTAGTATCAAATCTTCTGTGGCACGCAGCTTCTTATGGTTTGAAAATGTTGATATGTAATATCTTGTTTATAAATGTGTTAAATTTTATTCGATCTGGGTATATCGTCTTTGTTTAATATCTGCTTCACATAAAGTCCTTAAATCTTATATCGTTCATGTGTACTCAGACAACTCTGTCAGTCATACATACATGTGTGATGCATACAGACATAAGGAAAACGTAGAAATATTCATTAACAAACAGATGTGTAGGTCGTTACACCTTGATTTCGTTTGACTCACTATACGTGACTCACGTGAGGCTGTTGCTGCTGTAGTTGTGAGCGTAGGATCTAGTGAATGAGAAACAGAAACATGAACTTTTAGTGAATGATCATGCTTGACATATAAAATAAAAAAAATACATTCAGTTCTGTAATCAAACATTTATTCGGCTTTATAAATAAAGTCTAAAATATAAAATATAATTTCATTTCTCTAATCAAATTTAACTAGTTCTCTCAAATGACTGCTTTAACTACAGAACGCTTACACAACTGAAAAACGAGTAACAGGTAATGCTAGGATATGCACTAAAAAAAGTAATGTTACACAAACTGACAACTTTATAATCTTGAAGAAATATACCAACGGAAAGAAATACGATTTATGTGTACCTACGTTCATTCAATTATAATGCATTCAAGAATAGGGATAGGAGCGCTCACGTGCACACACATCTCCCCATCCTCTCAACACCCATTAGACATAAATACGTGCACATCTACCTATATGATATTTACCTGATGTTGTTTCTGTTGTAGATGTGAGTGTTGTATCTGAAGAAATATAAAAAATCATGAGAAACGTAGCTATTTACACATAGACATAGAACGCAAAATATGCATTTAGTTGTCTAAACTCAAATACTGTGTAATATATACACATACAAGTCGCCGAGTGACTTAGGCTTTAATTAAGAAACCAAAAAATGCAATGTGGCATTATAATATTCAATCTTAAATGTAATGTACAAGGAGGGAGGGGGGTCGCGGCAGTAAGGTGGTATACTGCGTACTGGTTCGACACACGGTGGGCTTTCACGATCACTTTCGCCCACAATAGGTAAGAGTGGCGGGCCTTGTCATCTGCTGCGTCTATCCATGTGCTACCCCCCACCAAAAAAAAAAAAAGGTATCCGTCAAGGGACGAGTGACTGACTGAGTGTCTCTTCGACGTGGCCTGGCCCCCTGAATATAATCTAACGTCGAGAGGAGCGGCAACAGCGAAAGACTGTGTCTCGTGTTTCTAACTTCTGAAGTTTCACAAGCAGTCTTCTCGTGTAAACTTTAAATCAAATGCTATTACTGGGGAGAGAATGGAAATTATTACCACGTGTTTACATGTGCAGTTAAGCCTTTAGATTGTTAACGTTTTAAAAAATTATGTTATTAATTTTTTTATTTCATATTTTTGTTAGTGTTTTAATTTAGTTTGCATGGCTATAGAGCAGGGGTGGCCAAAGTACTGCCCGCGGACGTCATTGAACCGTCGGTCTGCCAAAAGGTACACTTGTTTTCATTTCAGCCGACGTTAATTTGATCGAAATTTGATAACAGCAGCGTAACAGGTTAGCACAGATAAATTACAAAGATAACAAATAGCACGGCTGACATATCTGATTTAGTCATTAGAGAGCATTGGGGCGGATGAATTGAAAGGAAAGGCTGGGTTATTGTGAACGAATTCAAACAGCTTCACCTTACACAATAAGCCCTGTAAGTGAACGCCGTTATGAACTCGTTTGATGCCAGCTGCAGTGTGGCTACTTAGCACACTAACCTGGATGTAACATACTTTTCCTGCCACAACCACAGGTACGATACACTTAAATGCAGAAACATTCACGTATACGTCACTCACCTGATGTCGCTGATGTTGTAGAAGCGGGTGAAGTATCTGGGGAATAAAAACAAATGCAGCATAAAAAGCATTGCTACTTAAGACACCATATGCAGACTACGAAAATTGCCTTCAAAGAGAAAACTATGTGTGTATCGGCTTAAAAAAAATGATAAGAGAAAGGCATAATGCGCATAAGAACTAAATAAAAGCCATGAGACTCGCCTGATGTCGTAGTAGTAGTGGCTGTTGTCGGGCCTAAGGGAAGAAACAAAATAAAGTGGATATTCCCGAAATTGGATTAAATCAAAAAGTTCTAAATCAAACTCTTAAAAAAATCAGGTAACGGTTCGTGCGCTTTAAATATACCTATGTACTTTCGAACGTAAATTAAAATATACATACAGACATACATAATGCATACATACAAAATGCACGTACCATAACAGAGACAATAAAACAGACCTAAGAAAATTGCTTGGCGCAGACGGAGAATATGCGTGCTCTCAAAACTTAAGAGCAATTCAGGTAAGACATAAAAAAAATTTAAATGATTATTTGTGTAGGAAATAAAGTTTATCATGTTGATCAAATGGTGTCGCTACAGTTGTAGCTCTGGTTGTCGGAGCTGAGTAAAAATATTGCATGATATTCTAATGCCTAAATATTTGTCTATTCATTTGTTGTATAAAGGGAAAACATTAACATATTTAAAGGCAGATATTGTTATTATATAGAAACTTCCAGTAGAATTGCTTTTAAAAAGAAAAGAACTCAAATGGTCTACCCATTGTCTGCTCACTCACTTAGTATTTGGTATGTTGCCATATATTCAAAAGAATGTCAAGTTAAAATGTATGCCTGAAAAATATTTCAGGAAATATTCCATGCAGTTATTTTAAATCGTACGACCCTTTTTAAGGTGTTCATCATAAAAATTACGAGGTACTTTACCCCCAGTTGACTAGCAAGGAAGACCTACTACAACAGGCAGACCGCGAGAATACATTAACAGTTTGCAGAAAGAAATGTCAGCTGATCTCAGTTAACTTGAGAACATGGATGCAAAATCTTGATGTAACTATGCAATGAAAATGATGCTACCTAAATCTTCACGAACCTTTTAAACTTCTACGACACGAATCATACTGGCAAGGAATCATCTTTGCGAATTTTTAAATATAGAAAAGAAAATGTAATTTGTTCATTTTGACGATCATCGAATAGAGAAAATCATCTGGTTGACCTGGTGCTGAAAGAATTGAGAATTTTGTTTTTTATATTATAATGAAACAGTATGAGGAAGGATTGGTAACAAAGATCGCATTACTTCCTAAGTATGAATTTTATTAAATTATTCTGTCAATTTTAAGATACTAATAAAGAGAAACGTAAACTTAGCAGACTTATTCCTTAGTTTTTGTTTGTAAATAGAGGTTATGTTTTTAGTGTACTGACAGAAATATCCTATGTTACTGTGTAGACACAAGTATTCTTATGGTTCGTTTTGTATGGCAAAATCGATCCAGTATGACAACTGTATATCAATGTGCACATGCGTGATCTAAACGAGTAGTAGTCCGACAAACTTGATACAAATGATGAATGTGTATTAAATGAGTTAAAAGAGGCCATTATATGGCTGCGATTGTAGATTTGTTTTAGCAAGAACTTAGTTTTCGTACTCCCTTTCGATCTCATTCCTTTTAAAAACTTGTTTGGTTTCATTTTTGCGTGTAGTTCATTATTATGGAACATTGCAATTTACCTTAGTTTTGCCTCATTAATTGACATAGTGTAAGCTTACCGAGACCTAACAACACATTATAGATGAAACAACAAGAAACAGCATTTTGTCACTTAAGCTGACTTCAACATCTAGCATGCTGACACTAATTCTAATTTCCCTCATTGATCTCTATGGACTCTAGGCGATACAGGCACATCATACTTTAATGAAGCAGAAAAGAAAGTATTAGATCGGCGTGTTAATCAGAGACAGCTGGTCTACCAAACCATCGTGTGACGTTCTTAGTAATGCTTTATAACACGTCACGCTTACACCTCTCTATAGGGTCAACGGCTTTCAAAACGTGAAGTTAAGATAGAGAGCCACTTCTCTCAAGTAACGTTTTGAAGGTTGGTACGAAATATTCATTTGTGAACTTTGATCGAGGATTCTTTTAAAAAGCGTTTGGTCAAATTTGAGTGTATTGAACTAAAGGGATAAACTAAATGCAAGCTTTTTGTAAGTTGACTGCGTTTTACTTGTGTTTGGATAAACGCCTCAATAGAAATAAATGTGGCCAGCAGCAGTTGTCGCTGTTCGTATCCATCATTCGTATTTACTGTATATCTGATAGAGTGGAAAGTTTAATCAAGCTCGTATGAGCACACAACTAAATGAAACATAAAGCATCTTTAGAAGCACATACATAGGTATACACATTAAAAAAACGCAATAATAAATTTAGCGTCAACAGTCTTTTGCTTAAGTACTGACCGGACGCGGGAGCAGACCACTGATCGACGGTCTCGTAGGTGAGACTGAAGAATGAGTTTGGGCCGAGACTGTTGCTGCTAAACCTAATGTACATGGACTGTCCGGAGCTGTAATACGCGGTTTGTGATGGCATGCTGGAAATCTGGGCAAGTAAAGGGGATGATCCCGACATACCTGAGGAAGGTAAACGATATATACTAAGTACTTCACCATCATCTTTAAAAAGAAAATCACAGTTAGGTAGTAGTTTATGTTCTGTTTGAAATCTACAAGAATTTGCCTTAGCATTGCACAAACAACAGGTCAGAAAGTATTCCAAGCTACACAAAATCGTGGAGAAAAGAGTGATTATTTCATATCAATACCCCCTACCGTCATAAAGCTCGATGTAGAAGGAGAACTCAGAAGTGGCATTTAAGATAGTTGCCTTGACATAGCCATTGGTAGAATTGATTGTCCACCAGCAGTCGACGACGCTGAAAAGGATCAGTTAGTTAACCAATTATAACTAAAGGTTATGATAACACACGAAGTCAGGGAAATACAATGAATACGCTGATACATTGCTAATTGTTTCTTTAATATTTTATACTAATTGATGCAGGTTGAAAGCTAATGGTAATATCTAATTTCTTATACAATTTCTTATATTCTGTCAAAGAAGCAACCCACCCGTAATAGGCAGACGGGTAGTTAGGAAACGACAGGTAACCGACTTGCCCAGCTACAGCAAAGAGCGTTGTCCCGTTGAAAAAGCACACTACACAGAGAAGTAACCACTTCAGATAATTATCACCAAGGTAGCAGAGACAATGAAAACCTTCATAACACCTGTGGAGAAATAATTAGAGCTAAAGAAACAGATTTTTGATTAATAAACCTGTAGGTAACTGTCGCGTACCTCGCCAACGCTGGTGAGTTGCACGTGTGTGTCTGTGTACATCTCCACAATGTGTGTATACTTATTTATATCTACCACAATGTGTGTATGCTGGTGTATATCACAGTGGATGTATCCTCTATATCTACACAGTAAATGTTTCTCCATATCTACACAATATCTGTATGCTTGTGAATATCTACACAATATGTATATGCTACTCTACCCAATCTGATTTCAGTCTGTCCCGGCGTTGAGCATGCCTGCATGCCACAACTAAATCACTTGCGAGTCATGCTAAATTAGCACTAGTATCAAGTCTTCTGTGGCACGCAGCTTCTTATGGTTTGAAAATGTTGATATGTAATATCTTGTTTATAAATGTGTTAAATTTTATTCGATCTGGGTATATCGTCTTTGTTTAATATCTGCTTCACATAAAGTCCTTAAATCTTATATCGTTCATGTGTACTCAGACAACTCTGTCAGTCATACATACATGTGTGATGCATACAGACATAAGGAAAACGTAGAAATATTCATTAACAAACAGATGTGTAGGTCGTTACACCTTGATTTCGTTTGACTCACTATACGTGACTCACGTGAGGCAGTTGCTGCTGTAGTTGTGAGCGTAGGATCTAGTGAATGAGAAACAGAAACATGAACTTTTAGTGAATGATCATGCTTGACATATAAAATAAAAAAAATACATTCAGTTCTGTAATCAAACATTTATTCGGCTTTATAAATAAAGTCTAAAATATAAAATATAATTTCATTTCTCTAATCAAATTTAACTAGTTCTCTCAAATGAATGCTTTAACTACAGAACGCTTACACAACTGAAAAACGAGTAACAGGTAATGCTAGGATATGCACTAAAAAAAGTAATGTTACACAAACTGACAACTTTATAATCTTGAAGAAATATACCAACGGAAAGAAATACGAGTTATGTGTACCTACGTTCATTCAATTATAATGCATTCAAGAATAGGGATAGGAGCGCTCACGTGCACACACATCTCCCCATCCTCTCAACACCCATTAGACATAAATACGTGCACATCTACCTATATGATATTTACCTGATGTTGTTTCTGTTGTAGATGTGAGTGTTGTATCTGAAGAAATATAAAAAATCATGAGAAACGTAGCTATTTACACATAGACATAGAACGCAAAATATGCATTTAGTTGTCTAAACTCAAATACTGTGTAATATATACACATACAAGTCGCCGAGTGACTTAGGCTTTAATTAAGAAACCAAAAAATGCAATGTGGCATTATAATATTCAATCTTAAATGTAATGTACAAGGAGGGAGGGGGGTCGCGGCAGTAAGGTGGTATACTGCGTACTGGTTCGACACACACGGTGGGCTTTGTTTTTTTTTTTTTTCACTTCCAGGCAGAGATAACGAGAAAATTTGAGTTGCTTTTTATCTTGTATTTTACGTGCGGTCCGGGCTGCATTCACCCTCTGTCGAGGTGGATAGAGGTGGGTATTTAGCCCCGACCATCCTTAGCCAGTGGGCTGTTGCTGCTGTTGTTCTGTCGTCGTTCGAGCTTTCAGTCGTCACTTTGGCTGTCGACGTGAGGCACCGCTGTTTGTGACTGTAGTTGTCACTGTGGATACTGGTATTAACGCCTAGGGTATTGTTGTGCTACCAATCCTGTCGAAGAGGATATTTGCTGGGATTTGGAGACAGGTGCCTAGGAAATTCTCTGCCGTGTTCTCTGTGAGTACGCTGAGCTCAAGAAAGACTGTTGGGAAACTACGGTGTTTAACTAGCTGGAGCCGGTGCG
This sequence comes from Marisa cornuarietis, assembly GCA_004794655.1. Lineage (NCBI taxonomy): Eukaryota > Metazoa > Mollusca > Gastropoda > Architaenioglossa > Ampullariidae > Marisa > Marisa cornuarietis. The sequence continues at coordinate 7,324,670 of SMMW01000636.1, forward strand.
AGCAGAGACGACTTGTGAAAGGTTCACTGTCATCTTACCAGCCGGAGGGAAACGTGCCCCCATATCTCCAAGGTGGGAGGGACCGTTACAGCGGGGCTGAACTATAGACTTGTGTGTTGGGATATCCGGCATCCGATTTCCTTAAAGTCCTGAGGACCATTGACGTGAGGCAGACGCGTGGGTTTCCTCGGACTACACACCGCGGCGAACAACAAAAATAAAGTAAGACCTTCCTAAACTAACACACGGTAGTGAGAAGCACCGGGTGTTATTTTTAAACCTCCTTTGAGGGGGGTTATAAATCTAGTATTAACTGAAGGAATAACGGAGGACTGTTCGTATTTACACCTTCCGCTGGAGAACTAGGGTACAGTGGTATGCTGCCCGTTTCTTACATTGTTTCTGTATATATATATATATATATCACTATTATTTTATTGATACTGATGTGTTAGGTGCACTGAGTTGATAACATTTTAAGTGGAGCTTGATGTTCCTTGAAACCTAGTTTGCATGTTGGATATGACCTCTATGTGAAGCTTTAAGCTGTGTGAATTCTTTTTTTTTGTGCTCATGCAAACTTTTGTGATGAAACATTACTTGTCCTGCTAATTAAGCATTGTCTGACTGGTGATATAGATTAACAACTGCTTAACAATAGGAATGAACGATTATTGATACATAACGGTTCTTGTAGAAGTTTGATGTGAATTCTTCGCTTGTTTTTGTTGCTGTCTTTGAGTTTTAATAACTGCTCGTCTCTTGGAGGGACGCTCTACACCCGGGTGGTCACTTGTTGATTTATCTTGTTTAACAAATGCGCGTGTCTGCGGGTGATCCGTGACATTAAATAAATGTCATGTAGCTCGCAAATGTCCTGATGTCCACATGTATTAAAATGAAAGATGAAAAAATTAATAAAGATGTTCTTAACATTAAATCAAGAGAATTAAGTTAACCATAACATAATTTTATATTTGTTTTTGCCAAAACAATCCTAAAATTGCTGTAAAAATACATACATATTTTTCAAAAGTATGTAGATAAAAACACAGAAATTCACATTAAAAACCAAAGACGACCAGACAGACCCGACAACAATCATGTATTTACAAGTTCTAGAAGCAAAACAATGTTTAGAATAAGGTAGAAGAAACTTTTTTTGTGAAGGAAATATAAAGCTTATCAGAGAGATGATCTGATGTGCTACAAGTTGTGCCTATGATTGGAGGTAAAAATATTACACCGTTTTTTATGCTGAAATAAGTGAATTCATTTTTTAAATAGATACAGGGAAAGATTAAATAATGTTACATGTTTACATGTAGTTAAGCCTTGTGTTTGTTAATGAATTAAAAGAAATATTTTATTACTTTTTTATTTCATATTTTTTTAGTGTTTTAATTTAGTATGTATGGCTATAGAGCAGGGGTGGGCAAAGTACTCCCACGGAAGTCGCTGGACAGTCCGTCTGCCAAAATGTGCACTTGTTTTCATTTCTTTTAATTTTCCTGCCACAATCACACATTAGATTTAAATGCTGAGACATCCACGTATACGCCACTCACCTGATGTCGCTGATATTGTAGAAGTGGGTGTAACATCTGGGGAGTAAAAACAAATGCAGCATAAGAAACATTTCGACATAAGACATAAAATGGACCTAGTGTCAATTCTGTGGCATGTAGCTCTTTATGAGTTGAAAAGTTTCATATGCAACAGCTTGTTTACAAAAGCAATTCCTCCTGTGTAGATTGTGCTTGTTTAATATCTGTTCATGTAAAGTCCGTAAACCTTATAGCGGTCACGTGTACTCAGACAACCCTGTCAGTCATATATACATGTGTGATGCATACAGACATAAGCAAACGTAGAAACACTCATTAACAAAGAGATGTGTAGGTCAGATGTGTTAGTCGTTTGACTAACTATACGTGACTAATTTGAGGTTGTTAGCTGTGAGCATAGGACATAGTGAATGAGAAACATAAACATGAATTGAAAGTGAATGATCATACTTGATACATAACATTAAAATGTTCATTCAGTTCTCTAATGAAACATTTATTCGGCTTTATAAATAAAGTCTACAATATAAAATATGCTGTAAGTTCTCTAATCAAATATTTTACTTGGTCGCTGATATGACTGGTTGAACTATAGAACACGTGCCCAACGCTGGCCGAGTAACAGATAATGCTTTGATATACTACTTAAAAGGCAATGTTAAACAATCTGTCAAACTTATAATCTTGAAGATATAAACTAGCGAAAGAAATACGATTTATGTGTACCTACATACATACAATTTTAATGCGTTCAAGAATAAGCATAGTCACAGTCACTTGCACACACACACACACACACCATTAACATACACACAGCACACAAACAAAACATAACACAAAGCAACACACAGACATCTCCCCATCATATCAAGACCCATAAATACCAGCATATCTACCTCTGTTACTTACCTGATGCTGCTTCCGTTGTAGATGTGAGTGTTGTATCTGGCAAAATATAGAAAAATCATGAGAAACATAGACATAGAGCAAAAAATATGCAGTGAGTTTTCTAGACTAAAATACTGTGTAATATATACAAATTCAAGTCGCATAGTGACTTAGGCTTTAAGAAACAGAAACAGAAAAATGCAATGTGGCATAATAATATTCAATTTTAAATAAATGTCATGTCACTCGCCTGATGACCTGATGTCTACATGCCCTTAAAATGAATGATGAAAGTACTTAAAGTGGATGTTCTTAACATTAAATCAAGATCAGAAAGCTTACTATAACAGAATTTTTATAGCATAATTTGTTGCTGTTTTTGTCAAACAGTATAAGTGACAATTAAAAGAAAATTTGACAAACATTTATAGATATAAACGAATATCTTAACGAATATCTAATTGTTTCTATCAATAAGTGTGTGTGTGTGTGTGTGTGTGTGTGTGTGTGTGTGTGTGTGTGTGTGTGTGTGTTACGCGCGAGTAAGAGTCAAATGAACAGTATAAACGTGATATATAAAAAAACAAGCTTTGCGGATTTTGGCAGAAGCAACGATAAAATAATTTAAGCCTGATAGTTTGCAGAAACAGTTCAATGCAAGTTGTCAAAATTCATGACCTTCGACTTTTAAAATATCATTGAACCCTGTTAGTTATCTCTTTGCCTTTGCTTCCTTATCAAACGTAACAAAGCTTTTTATTCAACAATTGTGATTGGCACTAGATCTTCCAGTCAGTAAGGTTACCAAAATCGACTTTTATATACACCAGTCTTAGTCATGCCACGTGACTTACCTGATGTCATATCGGTTGGGGTTGTTAATGGACCTGAGTAAAGACAAACACAATCTTACTGGAAGGTTGAGGTGCAATCGTGCTAAATACTAAATGCAGAGAACATAAAACAATCACAATGAAATTTTTGGGAGATCAAAACTTAATCTGTGAAACAAAAACACCTGATAATATGTACATTGATGACAGAGAATGTCTGCAATAAAAAAGGTAATAAAGTTGTTTCACTTGTAGTTTACTATTTTCGCAAAGTCACTTTACTCACTAGTTGTTGTGAGTGGTGGACCTGAAAAATTAAGGAGTTATGTAAACACTATTGACGACATTAAATACAATACAAACATTTTTTCTCAGCATCAGTTATATTTATTTGGTATACTCTACTCTCACCTGATGTCGTTGTTGTTGCGGTTGTAGGTGTCGAATCTAGATTAAAAAAAAAAGAAAGAACGGAAAGTGTTAGGGGCAATCCATAAAACACCATAAAATTTCTAGTTTAAGTGAGTATTACTATTTCGTAATAAATTATAACATTAATTAAATGTAAAATTAACATAAATTAAAAGTATATGATGGTAGCCTTAGTGTAGGTATAAACGCTAAATTTATTCATCGCTTAATTCATCGATACATCAACGCATACAAAGTTTAGTTTTTAAAATGTATATATATATATATATGTTTGTTAGAGACATAAGATTTGCTCATTATGTACGGACGTTTGTTAATATTTATGCACGTATATATATATACACTACAAAATGACGAATAGATACGTAGACATTCATTAGGCGAAACGTCTTAAAAGAATACCTGATGTCCGGGCATTAGTTGTTGTTATACTTGGACCTATGGAAACAAATAGAAAAAAACAATGAAAAGTATAACGACGATATAAATTATGCATAAAAAGTAAAATTACACCAGAAACTAACTACTTTATGTAAAAAGATGCTGCACAGCTGCATTTGACATTTTTGACTATTGTGATCGTTTCAATCGCTTGCACGAAGACAACAGAAATCTCTTTCCCGTATAACCACTTTACAGAAGATCATATCAGTGTTTACGAATGATAAGGTACCAGACCAAGACAGTATATAAAAGCAGATAGGTTTGTGAAACAAAATATTATGAAAGGTTGATCGTGTTATATCCGTTGATTAGCCCTGACTTCCTTTGGACGGCTTGTGAACTCACTGGTGGTTTTTCGACGGACTGTCTTATGAGCCGCAAAACAACAACAAACAAGACTCGCACCTATTGTATCAGTTTGACTACTAAAACTGTGATGTGAATAACATCATTTGCAATCTCAATTACAATGTTACAAATCAACAAAGAAGGCTGGCCTTTATCATCTCATATGTTATTCCATGACATCTTGTTTGCACTTTATGTTGCCTCTCTCTCTGTATATATATATATATATGTGTGTGTGTGTGTGTGTGTGTGTGTGTGTGTGTGTGTGTGTGTGTGTGAGTCATTTTGTGTAAATCATCACGAGCTGGCCATAAGTGTGGGATATGGCACGATATTTCTACTTTTTTAGAGTTACTTTTATCCATTTAAGATCAAAGTTACAGTGTTATGGAAATATCATTATAATGCTACCCGCTGTATAATACTTATCACCATCACGCACAAAGTAACTCAAAAAGATTTCTGATAATCAAGGTTATTATATGAGTACTAGCCAGGTGTAATCGCTGTTATCTAGAAAGCATGCTAATAAAGTAAAATCTCCATGCCGAGATCGTTAGTCGCTTACATTGAAAAGATTTCCGTGACATGGACGTGCAGGTGATGTAGTGCCGCTAGGTAAAAGGAAGGATAAATAGGCTAAGAAGCATTCTCATTCGATGGTACTAAGGGAGAATTTTGATTTGTCACTAAAGAAGAAATAGTTTAAATTTGGTAAGAAACGGCTTCCTGTAGAAACAGCAATACTCAGACAGAACTATTCACTGAGATCTGACAGTTGTGAAGAATGGGTATAAGCGGTGAAGTCAATGGACCCTAATAGGCCTGGCAAGTAAATTTGAATCTCTCCAGGTGAAAAGATGCTAGTCAGGCGGTTGAAGAACAATACGAATTATAAGTTACAGAATTTGCTGTGAAACATAATTAGAGAGGAAAGGATAACTTTTCGTACTTTAAGTAAATCCAAAACAAGGGATGCGACAGAAGTCTCTTTTTGTGTTTCCCTCACTTATTGCCACGGAACCTGTTCTTTTGTTGTTCTTAATGGACTGTTTTATTGTTCTTCGTATCTTTGTCGTCGGATCAAATGCTGTGCAAGTTTGTTATCATTGAATCTGATTTCAGATCAAAGGGGTATTGTAAGCTTTCATCATGTTGCCTCCACAACCCAGATAATGACGGACTAATTTACTTACACCGTCAACTCGATAAAGAACATTTTGCGCCGTTGTACACAAGTACACACGACAGAAAAACACTTTTATTTATGCATCTAAAATTGGACATCTAATGTGGTTACTGGCAGGGATGTGAATGTTGAGACTAAGGAAAACAAAGGCAATGAGGATGAAAGGTTTAATGAGTATTCTACTGACTGCAAAGAACGACCCCATTGACTTTCCTGAAAATATATTATTACTTATATTTAAATATATATATATATATATATATATCAAAAATGCGTTACGATATGAAGTGGTGTCAGAAGAGGACCCAAATAAATACAGAAACACAGTTGTTTTATCTATTGTTCGTGAGATAATATTCACGTGAAGTCATTACTCACTTAATGTTCTGGTAGCTGTAGTTGTAAGTGGTGGACCTGAAAATAAGAAGTAGAAAAAATAAACAGCAGCGACGACAAAAGAAAAAAAAACAAAAGACAGATATTATCGACTCAGCATCAGTATTGAAAATATGCATCTCGATACTCACCTGTGGTCCTTGGGCTTGTGGTTCTTGTTGTCGGACCTACCAAATACAAAATATTTTATTAACATATTAGATATTTTCCATTATGTGTATTTGAAAGTAATAGCAAACAAAAAGTCATATAGCACTGTATATATACATATATAGGTGTGTTAGAGACATAGGCCTTAGTCATTATGTACAGACATTTGTTTATATTTATGCATGTATATATATATATACTACAAGATGACGAACAGACACGCAGAAACTCATTAGCCGAAACTTCTAAAAAGGTGTCTCACCTGATGTCCTTGCTTTAGTGGTTGCTATAGGTGGACCTATGTGAACAAACAGGAAAATACAATGAAAAGTATGACGACGATATAAATTATGCATAAAATGTAAAATACACCAGACACTAAACACTGTATGTCAGAAGATGCTACAACACTGCATTTACTATTTTGACTGTTGTGATCGTTTCAATCGCTTGAACGAAGAACGCAGAAATATTTTTCCGTGTAATGAATTTATAGAAGATTTTATCAGTGTTTGACAAATGATAAAGCACCAGACCAAGACGCTATATGAAAGCCCATGGTTTTGCGAGATGAAATATTTTGACATGTTGATCGTCATAAGAGTGTTTTATTGGTTGACTAGGACTGACTTCCCTACGATGGCTTGTGAGCGCACTTGGACTATTTTATGAACAGCAAAACAACACCAAACAAGACTGGTAAAATGGTCAAATATGAAAACCCATTTAGACATTATTCCTTTAGTAATGTTGATGGTTATATTGGTAAAATCCTGGCAGTTTTAGCGGTGGGTGTCAAATCTAGTTAATTACAATCGGTCTGATAATGTTAAACTAAGAATCGATCATATATAAAAACAGCAAAATACAGATAGTACACAACTCGGATAATGCTATAATTAACATCTAATAACAAATGTCAAGAACTTCAAGTTGTAGACTGGTGATCGAACGAATGAAGACGAAAAGTATGAAGCGCACCATGTATACATACACGTGTACGTAAGTCTGCAGAAAAAAGTTTGACTTGATGCAATTACAGAAATTACTACAGTATTGCTTTTTACCATCAGCGTAAGGAATACAAGTTGTGCACGGGACTCACCCGGTGATCTTCTCGTTGTTTGTGCGAGTGTGGGACCTAGGAAATGAAAAACTAAAACGTGTCAAAACTTCAGAGATGATAAAGAAAGCAAATAGCCTCAAGGTGTACACTAGGCTTTCAGAACAAAAAATAATACACCTAAAATATGCCTAACTAAATTAGCTAAAATGATATAATATACCTAAATATTTCGATGACAGGGAACTAAACATTAACGGATAATATAATAGCACAACTATTTCACCGATAAATAAGGATACAAAACGTTTTTTATTTGTTCCCGCTGTCGACAGAAATAGGGCGTCTAGCAGCGCAAGGCGTGTCATAAGCACACCGTCGTCGTCCTTGTCATCATCATCAGCGTCGTCATCTGTGAAACTAGCTGGGAACCGGGTAATCTATCCTTCGAGAGAAACTGTTGCTGAGTTCTGAACTTTTGGAGTCACTATAAATTGCTTTAATGCTTTGAACGAGACTCTTTTGGACATTTATTTCCACAATGCCAAAACCATTCTTGCCAAATTTTTGTTTAATGCTTTCTTAAAGTGGATAAAGTTTTGATAGATTTTTCTTGGATCCTTTAGATGTTCTTCTATCAGTATCTGCTCAACGGTGCTTTTAATTGCTCAGGACTAGGATTGTTCTTTCACTAGCAGGTCCTTGCTTCACAACATTTCACAGTAGGATGTAATCGACCTGGCTATGGATCACAAGGTCACTGTTCTCAATTCTTTACAGGGATGACGAGCATTGGTTAGGGTGTGTCTGTGGCTTTGTAAAAGCTCTAAAAGCCACAGTCTTCTGTCCGAAATCAAACATGAAGACCATTGCTGCAGCATCCGGGTACGCGTCCTTGTGCTGAACGCTACGTTCCAGTTAGCGAGCACGACCAGGATATCCTTTTCGACACCGCCTTAGGGATCCTTTTCAGCAAAATATACAACTCTACTATTTTCAGCAATATATACAGTTCTCCTATTTTCGACAGAATATACTGCTCTTCTACTCTGTGATAGTCAGAGCGAAAACTTTGCTGATAATGACCTCTGTCAGTTCCACAAAATCAATCCTTCATAGTTTCAATGCATGCTTGAGTTCTCTTATCTTTTCAATGCATGATGGAGTTTTCTTATTTTTCCGCATTGGTGCAGTGCACGGACATTCCAGGTGTCGATGGAGGTTCTTTCTCAGCGCAGTTGTCAGCGATCTGGATCCAGTAGTATACTTCTCGCTCTCCACTCCTTTTGAGTTTGGCGAATGTGTGCGCGGACTTGATTGTTTGTTTCACCAATCCGGCAGCTTGCTTTGTATAGTTTAGCTTGTCGTCATTTTTTTCTGGACCTGTATGCTTTGTGGCGCCCATCTCCTCTTCAAACAGCATCACGGCCGATACGCTTCCACTCAATGGGTCGAATTGATCGCGAACACCTGGGCACTGAACCCTGGTCGTTACTTTCATCGTTAAAAGCTTTTGCCTGGAGGTGTCTTGCTTTGGCCGGAACCTTTGTCCAGGAAAGCGTTGGCCCAGATGTCGAAGAAGCTGAGTGTAGGAGCGATAATAGACGAACCGACAGGCGCCAGTTTGACACCAGTGTGGTGCAGCAAACTTTCCTCTGTCGATCCAGCTTTCGAGAATAAATACTTGCCTTAAAAAAAAGCTTGGGGGAGATGAGTATCGCCCTCACATAAAGCTGGCACAGAGACCAAGAAGATATATGATTTAAATATATATATATAAGCAGATATGAGCATGTGTATGCATTTGTAAAATAGGTAAGAATAAAAATGAGGGTAAAAAATGTGTCCTTTGTTTACATGTTTTTGTATTTGATCTCATTGTGTGCATACGTGGATATAAATATTTTTAATGGAGAAGAGGAAGGGGCGAACGAATGATACAAAAAGTTAGTTTTTAATATATTAGCTGTTAAAAACCAACCAGTGGATATGTGTGTGTGTGTGTGTGTGTGTGTGTGTGTGTGTGTGTGTGTGTGTGTGTGTGTGTGTGTGAGAGAGATATTGTATAAAAAGAGATGAATGTCTGAATATTTAGGTAGTGAAAAAATAATAAAGATTTTTGATAAAGATTTTTGAATCTTAAATCTTGAGAAAAGTGAGTCTCTTACACCTCACTTATCAACGGCCTTAAATTGTCAGGGCACGAGCTTTACCGGACTGCTTTAATCATCGTCAGCAGGTGCCGTACAAAACGTAAGTTGGATAAAACCTGATAGGAAAAGAACTAGCTCTAGATGATGCCCCCGTGCAGAACCAAGTAGCACGGGATACCTACTGTCTCTCTCTTGTAAGTACACGCACCACATGAACGGTCTGTATGATGTTTGATAAAGATCATACAACCCTTACTGAAGACCAAAAGGAACAACATGGGCGTACGGAGAAACAGTACAAAACCCTACACACATACTTTAATACACTCCTCTCTCCCTCTTTCTTTCTCTCTCTCTCTCTCACACACACACACACACACTCATCACTTGATAGCAGGAGCAAGAAGTCATTAACACTTGTCGCTTGACTCTAGTCAACTAAAATAATACTGAGATAAGAAAAGTTAACTGATGTCTATGCCTTAGCCATACAGGTAGTACTTATCAGCGGACTGATCGCACGCCTTTACAGGAAATATTGATATTTTTTAATTAGTATTGCCAATTATGGTACCAGTGTGCCATGCTCTTGCTGCCGCTTACACCTAGAAACGAAAGCAAGAAGAATTATAGAATACTTTGCACAATGAGGAGCATTGTTGCCCCTAAGGCAAGCATCGTGAACGCCATGCTGCTCATCGGTCAGGAAACAGAGGAGATGGAGTTGGCTGTAATGCAGCAGCTAATCTTCTTGTGATGTGAGCTGTCAGAGAATCTGGAAAACAATCGTTCCTTTGCAGCCAAAACTATTATCTTCAAAATTATAAGTAAGGGTTTCAATAACACAAATTCATTCCTCTTAAAAATATATAATGTACACGTATGAAGGAAATAGGATGTAGAGCTTTAGAGGCTAAGCTATAGAGACATTTAGTGGCAAAGCTGGGGTGGATCTGTGTTATAGGTGAATTTAATGATTCGGAGCTGGGGTGGATCTTTGAACGAATTAGTTTTTTTTATAGGTGGCCACAAGTGCCGATAACTCTAATGTAAGATGTTTTTCTGTAATATCGGTAATAAGATAGTTGTAGCTGTTAATTAAAATCAACTTGTGAAAGTAAGAGATTATTTGCTATAAAATGTAGTGAAAGTTTTAAAAAGTGTTTAAGGGAGAAAAAGGGAAAAAGAGTGAAATGAAGAACCTCTGTGATCAGCCAGTCTTACCTTCACCCCAGGTACATCAACACCGAGTGATGAGGAACCGTCGCTCGTGGGAAGCGCTTTAGTCACTGAAAGTCCTGTCCAAGAGGCCAAGCAAGGTGACTCAAGGACTCACGAGGCCTGCCACTGAGTCGCTTCACGTGGGTGCGTCTATTTAACTGACTTCATGTCTGCCTATTAGCATGCTCGTTTTGCTGTGGGATAATTTAAAAAAAAGCAGGAAGAGGGGGTGATTACATTAGCCTAAGGTGCTACCGAAAAAAGATACGCATGTTGGGTGTTGTCATTAGTTTAAAATAATGTTTCTCTACCCATAGAAATATCTGCGTTAAAAGGCATCCTGCTGATTAGGGCCACTTAACGGAATCAAGAAAGTATATCCTGGTACATGCCCTTCAGGTCAGTCTGACTGAACGAAACTCATTTTTACGAAGTTTACATTATCTTACATCCAGTGCAGGTAGACATAACGTAAACAGGACGTGTGTAAGCTGGATGTTGGACGGATGTACAAGCAAGAATGAAATACAGCTTTACAAAAATGAAATAAGAAAATTAAAACAATTCTCATGAAACCCAAGCTGTCCCGATCAGTAGATATATATTTTCCCTTACACAAAAGATTGGACAGGTTTAATTCGATGTAAGGTTTTCTAAAACTCAATGTTCATTAATTTAAAAGTCTAGTAGAGTGTTACTATTCCACAAGCCATGGCTCACATTAGTATAAATATCTACACTAACATCAGCTAATAAGTCCATTTGTTATGGAATAGAGCTAGATGCATTAGGCGCTGAGAAAGGTAAAATAATTTCTATTTAGTAGTAGGTATTAATATATTCCGTTGTCAAGGTATCCGATAAAGAGACGAAGGATCGTGTGATTATGTTTTTTGCGACCTCGGCCACAGTTTTGTTCACGTTGGTGTCGGTATAATTGTGTATCGAGAACAGAAGCTGAGTGAGGAATCAGGTTTTTTTCAGGAGTGTCCTGTACTGAGTTGAATAAAAAAACGGAGTTTCACATCTGTGAACCCTTAAGAATAAACGCCCTCTGACTCACTGTTTCGTTTATTGTCCATAACTGTGACCAGAAAAAAGTTCGATTGTACCCTCGAGGTTAACTGCCGCGCTGTCCATCGTCTTTTTTCACACAAAAGAGGTGAAAGCATTGGTAGTGAAATGGGGTAGTCCTGGAGGACATATCCTTCTTCATCATACGAAATAATTCACCCATGACTAGAGGCAGGTTAGAGGAGCACTCAGCAACTCCGTCTACCACAGGATGACGTGGTTCCCAACGACTGCGTCCTGGTGGCAGCTCCGCTCTCCGTGTCTGTCGCAATCGAGAAAATGGTTTGCGCAACTAGGATAAGCGACAGAAGGAGGGTAGGATTCATAGTTGTTTGAAGACTGACTGAGATCCTGGAGTGTTAATAGAGGGCGCTACGTGACAGGACTGACTGCCCTTTTTACACTGAGTACACGTTAGACCAAAGAGATTCAGAAAAAGCGCTCATTGTGTTCCCTAAGACCTTGAGATCACGTGGTCACAAACTGTTCAGTGAACATCGCAAACTGCATGAGCAGGAGGTAAACTTGTTCAGGTATTTACGTGCTAGTCACTTTGGTTTCCAGTGAAATAATGAATCAAGATACGTGTGCTCACACATACACATATACACACCTACACACTCATATATATATATATATATAATGCACGCACATATGGCAAACACACACGCGCACACACAAACAGGATGTGGCTGTAGCACAAGCACGTACTCACACACATGTAAAGCACATACACACAAAAAACATAATGTGAAAATATTTTATTAGGCAAATGCTTTAGGGAAAGAACAAAAAACTAAAATGTCTTTAAAATGTACATTTGCACCAATTTTGCAAGAAACACTAATTAGTGTCAATTTTTGCTCTGTGGACAAACGAGAAAATTGTTGTTATTATACATAAACATATTTCTTTACAAACAAAGCCTCTGTAAAATAGTGTCAATGCCTGTGTGTAAAAATGACGTTTGAACAGTTTTTTCTCGCCGACGGAGCGAGAAGATCAGTGTAAAGTGTAAACATTCTGTTAACGCAAAATCAATTAAAATTGGTGTTAGTCCGGCCCGTTCTGTACTTGCTTGGGGGATATTTTCGACTTCTTTAAAACTTAAAAAGGGACCTCCGTGTTGGAAGTCGATCATGTTTACATTGTGCGTTATGAAACTATTAGCACTTTGAGCAGAAGGAACTGAAACGGCCAGGGGCCAGTTGCACAACACGTTTCTAAACCTTAAAACTGTTCTAAAAAGCAAAATCTCTTCTTAGCCATTTTGATTCTTTGCATAAAAAATATATAAAATTGTACTGACAGGACAGAAAGTCAGACTTCAAGAGCTTTGTCTTACTTAAAGCAGTTTTAGTTTTTAAAATTCTAAAATTGTAGTGTGCACTTTAAACTAATTATCTAAATAGAGTTATGGCCTAAATGTGTTTAAAATTAGAAACGTGTTGTGCAACTGTCCCCAGGACATTCGGTAATATTCTTGGCCTACTTGACCTTACATTATTATACAGAAGCGATAAACAACTGCTTCTTGTATGTTCAATACATTGCTAAGTGCTTTACTGTGTAAGAGACACAGAGTCAGTGTGTGTCATATGAAAACCCGAGCCTTCCCCTCTCTCCCCTTTCCCCTAAAGTGTTCGCAGAGAGGTCGCTGATTTTACTTTCGCAAATTGCAATAGTCTGTTTGTCTGTCCGTTCGTCCGTTTGTCCGTCCGTTCCTTCTCCCGAATCGATTAAGACACAAGAGCGGAAAGAGAGATTCGGAGACAGGAGAATTGCTCTTGTGAATAAACAAAGTTGTATTGTATTGTACTTGATCCCGAGTGAGATTACTGGAGTACGTGATTTACTATTCAAACCAGCCACGTGAACTGAAAAAGCATGGTTCAAATAATGTGGTAGATTTTATATCGAAAATAAAATCACATCTTGAGAGGTTCGAGCTAGAAATGAACCTCGTAGTGGACAGCTTGTACTGACATCTCAGTATAAACCGCGTGGTATCTCTGCTAATCCATAATTATGACAAAATTTTAAACCACAACACTGTGTAAGAAATTTCTTTTATCATCCACACTTGTTGGTGAACACGTAGAATTCACATACCTACATGCTTAATGACAACTGAAAATTGATAATTTTGTCTTGCTTGATATATTATGTTCTTGAAATAATAAGCATAATGATATGTAACTATTTACTATAACGTTTTTAACAGCAAAACACAACGAACGTACCAATGACATGTAGGCAATTTAAACCATAGTCACGAGTATACAACATTTAATTTTTTTTTTGTCAAAATGATTCAAGACATGTTCAAAAAATTATTATTACCAGTAAAAGGATGACTACACAATCCTCCGTATTCATCTTCTCATGGTTGAAAGAGAAAATCCCCCAAATATGAGGAATTTCTAACATCTGTAACTATAGCACAGTCTGTTTAAATTCTCTGCGTACATCTTCTCATACTCAAGGTATACAGAAGAGATCTTAAACACATGCATCCAAAACTGTAGCCAGGGTAATAATAACTTTAAAGACTTATAACCATAAACTGGACCTGCTGGTTGCGTAGTTATAAAAATACAAAAAGAAATAAAATCAGTTACGTGTGCATCTTTTACGATAAACTATTTTTAAATTGATGACACGTGGCTGCTCGGTGGTGGTGGCGCTTGTGGTTGGTGCTGTTGGACATCAGAAATAAACAAACACAAAGATGATAAGTTATATTAATCCCTCACATTAATAATCCTGTAACAGGTATAAGATGACTAAAATGTATTAGAGCAACATCCACTGAACGGCCTGTTACAAAGATGGGGAAAGGCAATGAGAGGTCGTGGCTGTTGTTTTGTTGCAATGAACATTTTATACATTGGAAGCATGCTGTGAAGTGAATTTGAGTGTGTGAGGACAGATATTAAAGATATTTTGGCGAATTGTTACAAAACTGTTATATAGGTGTAAGACATGGTACATGAGAAATGATCTATGAACCAGATCTGAGTACAGGCCTGTTATTTTTTTGTTGAAATTATAATGTTATGAACCATACTAGATGATTACTGCTTAGTTTTGACAGATTAAAAGACTTCTTTTGCTTTAAATATTTTGGTATCAAACTGGGAGTGGAAGCCCCTTCAAACAAATGTTTGTTTTCCTTGTGAATGAATACAAATGTGAAACTGTATGGTGTCACAGTTAACTAGCTCACTTGTACACGAAAACATACCCCCACCCACACACTCACTTTTTCTCAAACAAAAGTCCAAATACAACTTGAGTGCACACGTACTGAAAGCTACACTAAAAGATCGATAATAAAAGAACATGAATATTGAGTTCACGCGATACTGTGTGGATTGACCTAAAGGTAAATAAGAGATACTAACCGGTAGTAGCCACAGGTTGCTGAGACACGGCCTCGTAAGTCAGTCGAAAGCCTGAATACATGACAGACACGTCACTAAAAAACCTGATGTACATGTACTGTCCTGAGCTGTAGTACACCGTCTGGTTCGGCATGGAGTAGAACGTGACAAGTGTCGGGGACGAAGTAGACATACCTGTGACACATGAGTGTTTTCTCTGTTTCAGTCAAGAATCTGAATTTCTAAGCAAATCGGGTAACGTTTGAAGACTAACTTAGCTCTCCTTATATGGAGACACATAACTACTTAGGACATACTTGAGATAAACACTACTCAAGTACACAGCCATAGGCGTTTGTAAGTTAACAGGGTGATGATAGATGACAGTATCATTTTTATACAAAAAACGCAATACAGAATCCTAACGCACTCATAAAAAATATGCAGCTTGGGGCTATCAGTTTAATAAGTAATCTAACCAATCTTTACTAATCAGTAACGATAACATTACAAAGTGACTAGGAAGATAAAAGGCCCGTCTACATAGAACGCTCCATTAGACTTTAAATATGTGTTCGTAGATATAAAACTTTTAAATGTATAGTCAGCGAATGGTCAGAACAAACGATACCGATATTGTCTAAAAATCCTACCGTCAAAAATCTGGACGAAGTCAAAGTTAAGCTCCAGAAAGACATTTGTGACATCCACCTTGACGACGAAACCAACGGGGGCGATGATCAACTGCCTACAGTCAGCGTTACTGTAGACCAGAATGTCTACAAAGTTTAACTTAAAAAAAATGTTACAACAGTAAGGCAAATAACAATAATCAAGACAAGAAAAGTTTAGTTATAACTTACAGGCGCTTTCTCAAGCAATCTAATTTGCAGCACACTAGTTTTAGAAAAAGAAGTAAAAAGTACGAGTAGAAGAAGAAGCTTAAAGTTTGTAATCGCGCCATGTGATCAGCGATAGCCAGTTATGATAAGTTAAACTACTTGAACATTTAACGACAGTCTCGAGTGTTGTCAAAGTCTTGCCCTTTATGTTATTTTGCTTGTCGCCAATAATTTTATTAGATCATTTGTAGTTTTATGCGTTAATCATCGCTGGTTGTTCATCTAGAGGCCGTATTATGACGTCATAAACACACCAAAGTGGAAGTAACCGAGAGGCAGGCGGCGCATGGTGATGAAAGAGCAATGATCAAGTGTAGCTTCTCCTCTGGTCTTGATGTCTACTTGCTCTTTGTACCGTAGGAGGTCAGTGAAGTCCCCCACCGCCCCCCCCTACTACCACTACGAAACAGTCTGGGAACTTGTCTGACCTCTCGTGCTTATCTTTGTTTGCTGACCGCGTGTACTGCGTTAACGGCGATCGGAGAGGTACATCAGGTGAAATAGAGGGATTGGCTGGATTCCAAAGTCAATAGTGGCTTTAACAAGCAGTAAATCTTCAGCCGAACATGTTTACCTCCCAATTAGCAAACATGTAAACTCATAAGTGCTTCCTCACACAATCTTGCACCAAACTCGATGAACAAATATGAAAAAGCAGTAAAAGAAGAAGATTGAAGTTTGTAATCAAGCCATGTGACCAGTGATAGTCAGTTATGCTAAGTTAAGCCACTTAAAAAATTGACGACAGTCTAGAGTGTTGTCAAAGTTATGTTATTTGGCATGTCACAAAGTAACTTCCTAATAAAATTAACGAGTATCAGCTTCCAGACTAGGTGTGCTACGCGTGAAAGCTTAAATATTAAAAAAAGCCTGCAATTTGCCACATCTACCAATAATTTACCAAAATAGATATCAATAGAAATTTATTATATAGTAAAATCTACGCAAAAAATCTATGTTTCGTGTAGATTTAAAAGCAATGCTACTTATTATAAAGTTAGAGATTGGGTAAGATTGTTATATTGGGAATACTGTGCAGGTGGAAGATAACACTGCACAACAAAAATTTTTTTTTTAAAATTGTCTATGTTTTTTTAACTGATTTATGATAATTTGGTACCGCTGAGTCCGAAAATGACATCCATTTGGCTAGGTCAAGTCAGGGTTATCTGCTACTTTAATTGTTTACAATTTTTACCTTGGAAATAAGTCATTAACATTTTTGCGACATTAATCGGTTTATTTCTATACACATTTGTCACCCAGAATTGGTTTGAAAGAGAAGAAATCGTTCTGGAACACAAAATCTTAAGTAACTGTTGAAAACATCTATTACTGTAACTTAAATATTAGACATTGATAAAGCTCCGCACAAGTTGACAGTATGTTACCTCATCAATGCTCGTCACTGTTCAAAATTCAGGGCTTGAACTTCCGTATATTGGAAACCCTCGAATGCTCAGCATCATGGATGTCTCTCTTTAGAGTCCAACAGTAATCAGCCATCATGACGGCATTCTAGCTTCCCTGATACCTGGTCTCCATCTTTTTCATCTCCTAATGGAATCTCTCTCCCTGCTCGTCGGACATTGATTCAAGATTCTCAGGAAACCAATCCATATGTGAAAAAGTAATGCAGTTTGTTGCTCATGTTGCATCCGAGGTTTCTGAAAGCAGTCACCATATTGTTGACAAGTTCAGCATAGTTTCTGGCCTTGTATTTGCCTAGGAAGTTTTTTACGACGAGAACAAAAGCATTCCACGCTTCCTGTTCCACTTTGTTCATTGACGTTTCAAACTCTGGATCTGTCATGAGCTGACGGATTTGAGGACCGTCAAAGATACCAGCTTTTAACTTCACTATGGTCAATCCCGGAAAAGTCTGGCACATGTAATTGAAGCAGCCACCGTCTTTGTCCAGAGCTTTGGTGAATTGTTTGATCAAGCTGAGCTTATTGTGCAGTGGTGGCAAGAGTATTCTGTCTCTGTCGACAAGAGGGCTGTTGATGACATTACTTGCCCTGCAAGGTACTATTCCTCCCGCACAGGCCAGTCCTTAGTATAATGATGAGCAGTGTTCCTACTGTCCCACATGCACAGGAAGCATGGATACTTGGTGAAACCGGATTGTTGCCCCAACAGAAAGATACCTATCTTAAGGTCGACACAAATAACCCACTTATGCTGATCAAAACAATTTTTTTCCAGCACATACTTTCCCGTTTTATAGTTCTCCTTCAGTTTAGTAGAATGAGCAAGGGGTACAGAGGCAAACCGGTTGCCGTTGAGCAATAGAACACATTTCCGTGACCGCTTGCTGCTGTCAATAAACAGTCTCCAGTCTTCGGGCTTGTACGTGTGTGTGTGTGTGTGTGTGTGTGTGTGTGTGTGTGTGTGTGTTTGTGTGCATAGTGGACAGATAATACCAATTAGTAAAAAATTGGCACATGCAAATTCTTCATAGTGTAGAAGTGATTAAGAACAAAGCATCACATACAGTCAAAATATCTGTAACTGTACATAAAGAAGTACAAATGAAGATATGGCCATAGCTTAGAAAGTTGACCTGATCTATGAAAACCAATGTGATATTTGGATTCAGGACATCAAGATTGCTATAAATCAACTGAAAGACCTTAGACAATTTTTTGTGTGTTGTGCAGTGTAATCTACTCACGTGTAATAGTCTGACGGGTAGTTGGGAGACGTCAGAAAATTTACTTGCCCGGGTACAGCTGAGAGATTGGCTGGGGTGACTGCGCATATGTCTAGTAAAGGACGACGTCGAAAAATATGTTGTTGAATAGAATTATTGAGTAAACTGAAATGATTAAATCTGTACTTTATAATATTTACAATACACCAACAGGGTAATCGATGTGTTTATAATTTACATTAATTGCTATATTTGTAGATTAAACGTGTAAACGCGTTGCGTAAATAAGAGGTTTAAAAGTCTGGAGTGTGTAATCTTTTTCTGTTTATGGTAGGTGTGCGCGTGTGAATGTGTGTGTGTGTGTGTATGTGTGTGTGTGTGTGTGTGTGTGTGTGTGCTTGCTTGTGCTTGCTGATACACATGAAAAGTTTCTACGGGACTTTACTATACTCAATTAATTTGCTATTTTCGTCAAATTCTCTTGTAACATTATGTGCTCCTTACCATAACCCTCTTTCTTACAAGTAATGAATAATTTTTACAAGAGCGTAAAGAATCCCCCTGCCAAAAAGAAATATGGTACATAGTTTAAGCGTATTGAAAGATATTTCAAAGGGAGACGTGTTCGGCAACGAGAACGGCGAGCCTCTAAGCCTACCGGTTTTGAGAAAGCGATTGGTTGGCTTTTGTGGATGTGATGACGTAGGACGCAAATTCCCGTGACGCTACACGTTGCCGCTCCCGCACGCGTCGCGCGAGCACTGAATCTCAAACTCTCTATTGGCAGCAGTCAACACCAAACAGAGAGAGAGAGAGAGAGTGAGCGACAGTTGGGATTATTCGGACGTTAAAGTCTGCATTTCTCGTGCTAAAGTAGCAGTTTTTCATAAGCACGAGAAATGCACACTTTCAGAATCCATATAAACCGAACTGTCTCTCACTCTCCCTCTCTCTCTCAGTTTGGTGTTGACAGCTGTCAGTATTGTGAATGGTGCACTACTGTGACGTAGTACACTGTTAGCGACGCTCGTTGATCGCAGGTGCGAATAACGTACTTTGCTAGCGGATTAATTAATTAACGGATGGGTCTTGGAGCCTACAATTTACAGCTCAGGTTTATATTGACTATATTTATCAATATCAGCAAAAAACTCAAACTATTCAGGTTGGTTTTTGATACGCTTAGCCATGCATTAAAATATGTTTATATATTTTCAAAAACATGGGCTTAAAATGTATGATTTTGAAGACGATAGGGAAACTGCAGAACCACGATCGTGGAGCACGAGCCATGATAGTAAGCGTATCGTGGCTCATTGTGCTCTGCTGGTAGGGCCACAATCGTCTCCCATCGTGCAAAGAGAGAATCACGATCGTTCTCTGCCGGGTAAGCCAGTAGGCTAGCTCTACGGACAGCGGGTTAAGATCCTAATTACAGTAACTTTTGTTAATAAAAGATAGCAATAACAGCTTTTCGAGAAAAAGACGATTTCGGTGTGTTGATCAGTTTCTTAAGATCACATATCGAGCACAGTTGGATTTTCACTAATTCAAGTAAAAGAAATGTACTGACCAGAGGTGGGTATGGCCTCGTAGCTTAGATTGAAGCCTGAAAATGTGACAGACTCGTCACTAAAAAACCTGATGTACATGTACTGTCTTGAGGTGTAGTACACTGTCTGGTTCGGCATGGAGTACAACTTGACAATTGTCGGGGACGAAGCATACATACCTATGACACATATGTGTGTTCTATTTATCACTCAAAAATGGGAATCTCTAAACAAATCGGGTGATGTTTACAGACTAACTTGGTTCTCATTGCGTGGCGACACATCACTAAAGTACTAAATTGTAGGCATTTGTGAGTAAACATGGTGCTGAGAGAGGACTATCATTTTCTCTCTTAAAACGAATTTCTTACACAAAAATGGCAATGCAAAATCCTCATTCACTGATGCAAAAATGCACGGCTTGAGGTTATCAGTTAATCTCAGTCAGTCGTCCCTTGCCTGGCCCTTAGCGTTGGGGGGAGCACATGGATAGACGCGGTGGCTGACAGGGCCCGCCACTCTTGCCTATTGTGATCGATAGTGAGCAGGTTCTGTACAGGACGACCATTCCAGTCTTTGACATTCGTAAGCCAGTTCTTTCTCTGGCCATCACGGCTTCGGCCACCCTCCAAGGTGCCTTGAAGGATAGTCTTCGACAGGGTGTTGTGCCGAGTCACATGGCCAAAGAAGACCAACCTAAGTCGCGTGACTGTTGATAATAGAGGTTCCTGGTGTTCTACGAGTGTGGCAATCTTGTTGCGTACAAAGTCGTTGGTTTTGTGTTGTTTGTATGAGATCCGGAGCAGACTCCTCAGGCACTTGTTCTCGAATGCCTGGCTTCTTCTGTCTGTTTCGGCGAGCAGGGTCCACGTGTCGCCTCCGTAGAGCAGGATCGGCACTACCAGGGATTTGTAAACCTTGTACTTGGTAGTGAACCTTATCTTGTGGCTATGCCAGATCCTATCTAACCTTTCCATTGATCATAACTTTGCTCTTTTTAGTGCTGGTCTCCATTCCATATGCATTTGAGCTGTCTGTCAGTCTGCTGGTGAGGTCTTGCAGTTCTTTGTTAGTACCTGCTAACATATCTATGTCGGGTAAGCGTAGGTTGCAAATTTGTCTTCCACCAATTTAAATGGAAGTATGATGGTCGTGAAGAGCTTCGAAAATGATGTTCTCCAAGAGTATATTATACAGTGCAGGTGATAAGGTATATCCTTAACGTACCCCAACTGTGGTGCAAAAGTAAGCTTCTTTTTTGGTTTAGCAGTACTGTACTCATTGAGCTATTATATAGCGTTTTAACGACTTAGAAGAGGCCTTCCTAGATGTGGAATTTCCGCATCACATGCCATAGCCCCTCGTGCCAGACTCTGTCAAATGGCTTTTTAAAGTCAATAAAGTTGTGATAAAGGTCCCACTGATATTGAAGATGCTTTTCTATAAGAAGCCGACAGTTGAAGATCTGCTCAACTGTGCTTCTACGTGGTCAGAAACCAGCCTGTTCTTCCTGTTGATCAATTGATCTGATTTATCTTCATCATCATCAGTAACAATAACATTACAAAGTTACTAGAAAGATACAACACCCGGCAACATGGTACGCTACATGAGACTTTAACTATGTGTTCGACCATATAAAACTTCAATGTATATTCAGCAAATGCTCAGAACGACACCGTTATTAGTTGTCTAAAAATAATACCGTCAAAAATCTGGACGAAGTCATAGTTAAGCTGCAGAGAGACATTCATGACAACCACCTTGACGAGGGAACCATCGGAGGCGATGATCAACCGCCCACAGTCTGCGTTACTGTAGAACAGAGTGTTTACAAAGTGTAACATGAATAATGTTAATATTGTAAAGCAAATAAAAAAAATCAAGATGGAAATGTTTATTTATAACTGATAAGTGCTTGCTTTCTAAAACAGTCTAATTTGCAGCACACTCGTTTATGAAGATAAAGAAAGTATTACTAAACAAAGGAGTTTCAAGTTTGTGTGATTAGTGATAGTCAATTATTCTAAGTTATACTACTTTAAAAATTGATGAAAGTTTCGAATGTCGTCAAAGTCATACCCTTTATGTCAGCAATATTTTTATTACATCCTATGTAGTTTTTTAAGCCTTGTTATGCACTGGATTATCATCTAGACGCCGTATCAGGTTTCATAAACACACCAAAGTGGAAGTGACCGAGAGGCGGGCGGCGCATGGTGATGTAGGAGCAATGAACAACCACTTGCTGATTGTACCGTCTCTAGCAGCACAGAATGCCAAAAATAGATGGATCCCCTTGTGTAAAACATGGGTCCCACATACTTTCTGTGGGACATATGCGATTTTGGCATTCGGTGCTGCTAGGGTTGGGAGGTCAGTGAAGTCCCCCACCCCCTAATACCAGCACGAGACAGTCTGGGAACTTGTTTGACCTCTCGTGCTTATCGTTGTCTGCTGCCGCGTGCGGTGCGGTTAACGGCGATCGGAGAGATACATCAGATGAAATGGGAGTCAATACCGGCTTTCAAAAACATTAAATGTTCACAACTGAGCACTTTACTCTTGGAACTAGCATGCATGTGAGTGCCACAAAGTCACAGGATAATTAAATGGACGAATATCAGCTTTCAGCCTGGCTGTGCTACACTATACTTAAATCTTCCCCAAAAAGTCTTCAGTTCCCACATCTACCAATATAACATCAAAATAGATATCAGTAAAAATTTCTAATTCAGATAAAACTACGGTAAAAATCGTCATTTAGAGTAGATAAAATGCATTGCTACCTATTATAAACTTAGAAATTGGATACGTTTGTTAAATGTAAAATGTTGTACAAGTAGAAGATGATCCGCTCACATGTAATAGTTTGACGGGTAGCTAGGAGACGTCAGGTAATTTATTTCCCTGGTTACAGCAGAGAGACTGGCTGGGGTGACTGCGCACATGCCTAGTAAAGGAAGACTATGACAAATATATGTAGTTGAATAGAATTATTTAGTAAGCCGAAAGGATTATATTTGTATTTCAGAATTTCTGTGTGTTGATCAGTTTCTTAAGTTAAGACCCCATATCACATGGGATCTTTACTTATGTAAGTAAAAGAAATATACTGACCAGATGTGGGTATGGCCTCGTAGACTAACCCGAAGCCTGAAAATGTGACGGACTCGTCGCTAAAAAACCTGATGTACATGTACTGTCCTGAGCTGTAGTACACCGTCTGGTTCGGCATGGAGTAGAACTTGACAAGCGTCTGTGACGAAGTGGAATCACCTGTGAACGACAAGTGTTTTCTAACAAGTCCTCGAAAAACTGCATTTGTAAGCAAATTGTGTGCTGAGGAAAACTATTTCCTCTTTCCTTGTTTTGAGACAATAATTTATGGCATTTATACTCAAACAGCCCTTTAAAAACCGAGGTTATACCTGAGACAAACAGATGTATTCAAATACTCAACCACCAACCTTTGTCAGTAAATATGGTGCTGAGTGAAGACTATCACTCTCCATTTTTAAAAACTCTTTTCACACACAAATGCCGCTTCAAATTTCAAAAACACCAGGGTTACCAGTCGACGCGCGCTCTATCTTTTGCCACCATCACTTTGGACAAGTAACACTTGCATACTTTTATGCCTTTAGTTTCTTTCCTAAGTTTGCCCTAATGTGGTTAACTTTCTCTTCTTTTTCTTTTTCTGTGTGTGTATGGGGATGTGATAATGATATTGTTTGACAAGTGGTTATGTCAAAGTGCACGTAATTTGCTCCAGCAAGTATATTCAACAATTAAAAAGTTGTTTGAATATTACAAGGCCCGGCTACATAAAATAGCTTAGGTTACTTTTAATATCTTTTAAAATATTTGATAAAGGCCAAACAACAGTTGTTTAAGAATCCTACCGTCAAACATTTGGACGAAGTCAAAGTCTACCTGTAGAGAGACCTTTGTGACTACCACCTTGATGACGAAACCATTGGAAGTATTGATCACCTGCCCGCAGTCGGTGTTACTGGAGACCAGAGTGTTTACAAAATGTAACATGAATAATGTTACGACAGTCAGAAATAATCATCACGGCAGGTAAAGTATTTATAACTTTTTTCAAACAATCTTATTTGCAGCACACTCGTTTTAGAAGAAACAAGAAAGGTATAAGTGTCACGGACCAGTCCGTGCCATAGTTTGTTCAGGATATATTAACCCCTTAACAACTTAGGATTGTCACGTGTGGATAGAGGTGCTCAGGCATGGGATACCGGAGGAGGAGAAGGATAGAGAACTGGGGTAAGACGTGCCGAGTCACGTGAGAGGAGAAGAAGAGAGAAGAGGGATATTGGACATTCGATCATCTTTAGACTCTGTGTCAGTGCTTGACAGCATCTCCTGTGATGTCCTCCCAGGATGCTCCATGTCCAAGTTCCTACCAGTCTCTGAGACCGATGTGAAAGCGGTTATCCTAAAAGCTAAACCAACAACTTGCGAGTTAGATCCGATGCCCACAAGCCTTCTGCTCGAGTGCCTAGATACTCTACTTCCTGCCATCACTAATATTGTAAATGTCAGCCTGTCGTCAGGTGTTTTCCCATCTTTGTTCAAAAATGCGGTGGTGAGGCCACTTCTAAAGAAATCCACGCTTGACGTCAATGTCCTGAACAACTACCGTCCAGTTTCCAACTTGTCTTTTCTCTCTAAGATCATAGAGAAAATAGTTTTGACACAGCTCTGGGCCTACTTACAAGAGCACCATCTTATCCCACAAGCTCAGTCGGCGTATAGACCTTTCCACAGCACCGAGACCACTCTTATTAAAGTGACAACAGACATATTATCTGCTCTTGACAGTGGTGATGTGTCTCCATTAACCCTACTGGACCTGTCTGCTGCATTTGACACTATAGACCACTCTCTGCTTCTTCACAGACTTCACACCCTCTACGGGATTTCTGGACCTGCCCTCTCATGGTTCAACTCCTATCTCACTGGCAGGACCCAGACTGTGTCAGTTGATGGTCAGACATCTCGCCCTGCTTCACTTTTCTGTGGTGTTCCCCAAGGCTCAGTACTTGGCCCAGTTCTGTTCATCCTGTATACTAAGCCCCTTTCATCATGCATCCGGTCTCACCAGGTTTCTCATCAATCCTATGCTGATGACACGCAGCTTTACTGTTCCACTCCGCCAGCTGAGTCTTACTCTGCTATTAGCTCTATAGAAGCTTGTATCAGTGATGTCAAGGGCTGGATGCTAAAAAACAAGCTTAAACTAAATGATGATAAAACGGAAGCCCTCTTGTGCCATAGAAGAAGACATCAACCTTCACTCGTCAGTCTGCCCAATCACATCAAGGTGGGCGACAGCAACATCACCTTCACGTCATCTGTTAGGAATCTGGGATTTATTGTCTCTGATGACATGACACTCGATAGACATGTAGCATCTGTCTGTCGGTCTGCCTATAATGAGCTCCGTAAGATCAGTGCTATCCGTCACTTTCTCTCTACACGCGCTACCAACACTCTTGTCTGTGCGTTTGTTCTTTCTCGACTTGACTACTGCAACTCCTTGCTGGCAGGCTGACCTGACTACCTCATTGAGAGACTCCAGAGAGTACAGAACTCTGCTGCGCGTCTGGTGCTTAGAGCAAGGAAACGGGACCATGTCACTCCTCTCCTTCGTTTTCTACACTGGCTACCCATCCGTTCTCGCATTCAGTACAAACTGTCTGTGCTGTGTTTTAATTTCTTTGCTGGCTCCTGTCCTGACTATTTCTCTGAACTTCTCATACCTTACTCTCCGGCCAGACAACTACGCTCTTCGTCTGACGACCGTATCCTAACTGTTCCTGTCACCAGAACAACAACATATGGTCACAGGACTTTTGGCTTTTGTGCTGCAAAACAATGGAACTCTCTTCCTTTCCATATCCGCCACCTTCCTACAACTGAATCTTTCAAATCTGCACTGAAAACGCACCTCTTCCTTGAGCATTACTCCTAACACAGTCCGCACAATGCTCGTCCTTCTTAACCCCGCCCCCTTCCCTCTTGCTACTTTACCCATCTTTCTCGCAGAATCACTATATTTTTCTGTTCCTGTTACTTGATGCCTTTTAATGTTTTCTGTTTCGTCAGTACTGTCGTTTTCTTTCGTCCCCTGTGTTCTGTGTCTACTTAGTCCACGTCTCTTCCTCGTTTTAAGCGCTAAGAGCATGCTCTCTATGAGTGTGAATATGCGCTATAAAAATCTTCACTATTATTATTATTATTATTAATCGTGCCGAGTCCGCGAGAGAGAGAGAGAGAGAGAGAAGAAATAAGACGTGCCGAGTCACGCGAGACAGAAGGAGATTGAAGGAGAAAGCGATCCTGTGTGGAAAACCTCGCCCAGAAGTGATCTTAATGGTGAGGGCGACAGTACCAGAAGCCTACCTGACCCAGCAGCGGCTGGATAAAGTACTACCGTCGAGGACAAGCGAAGTTTTTCTGGAGACCGACCGGACCCCGCAGCGTCTGGATAACTGACGACTATTGAGGACTGGCGAGCCGGCCAGTTGGGCATTCTCGGCCCCGTTACGTCTCCGAGAAATATCTACGTGTTAACCCCGTGACACCCCCCTCCCCTCGTCGACACGGCCTGTGTGTGCGTCGTCGAGTGTCGGAAAGAATTGTGTTGTTCAGAGCAGTCAAAGTGTTCATTTTTCACCCCCTGGAGGGAAGGATGAACAGAGCGATTTGGATTATGCGTCATTGGTGTTCTTGCTTTATGTGTATGAGTAGTGCTATTTGAATTGTGGAATTCTGGGAGATTGGAGGTAAGAAGGGCGACTACCCAAATATAGCTGACTGCTGAACTGTAACACTGTAAGTATTGTCGTTGATGACTGTTATTTGGGAGAGATTGAAGGTAGGAAGGGCGACTACCCAAATAAAGCTGACTGCTGAACTGTAAAACTGTATTGTCGTTGATGACTGTTATTTGGGAGAGAACAGGATGAGGAACTAAATTGTATGATTTAAAGGTGATATATATATTGAGAACTTGAACTGTGGGGGAAGGATTGATTTAGGATTGAATAACTAAGAATGGAAGCCTAAAATGTATTGTGTAAAGGTGACATATTGAGAACTCGAACTGTGGGAAAGAATTGATCAAGACGTTGATAAGTGAACATGGAAGAATGGCGCGTATGACCTCCAGGTGAAGGAGTGCGGATTGTTGTTTTGATGATTTGACTGTTTTAAGAATTTGATAGTGAACATGTATTAAGATTTTCTGTGTTCCTATCTCATGGTGTAAAGTCCTGGGCCACACGATAACTGAAGTAATATGATTTGGACAGCCTCAGGCAATCGTTTTGTGTTTTGTTGAAAGAACGCGCAAGTGTCAGGCGTGAGTGTGTGTGCAGCACCACCCGTGTCGTGACAATAAGTAATAGTAGAAGAAGAAGGAGGAGAGTGTGTAACCAGCACCCTATGTGATCCGTTATAGCCAGTTATGCTAAGTTAACCTACTTAAAAAATTGAGAAAAGTCTTGAGTGTTGTCAAAGTGTCTCTTGTTCTTGCTACGCAGGTGCTTCTGCCTATCACCAATAATTTAATGCAAACATTGTCTATCGTTGAAGTTCATCTCAACGTCGTACGAAGGCTTCAAAGCTGAAATTTCCAAAAGATAATCAAGACCAAAGTTTACCGTTGAATGTCCAGCTTTTGAAGACTTCTTTCCACTTCCACTACGACGTAAGGAGAAGAGATTAGTGTCCCGCTTAAAGTAACCATAAATCTCATTCAGCCGACCTGCAATGGTGATTGACACAGCAGTAGTCAGTATTCCTTCCTGTAGTCGATTTGCAGGCCGCAATACACAGCACAGGAGTTGCCAGAATAATAATAAAACGAGTTTGCTTTTGAAATCCCACTTTGCTCAGCATATACCATTCTGAAGGTTTTGTCCTCGCCGGTCCTCCTGTATTTATCAGTTTTCAACTACAGT
Source organism: Marisa cornuarietis (assembly GCA_004794655.1). Lineage (NCBI taxonomy): Eukaryota > Metazoa > Mollusca > Gastropoda > Architaenioglossa > Ampullariidae > Marisa > Marisa cornuarietis. The sequence goes on from SMMW01000636.1 coordinate 7,352,920, forward strand.
TTGACTTTGAGCGAGACGTTACATCATAGTTTGCCGTTAACCCAGGACATGGTGTGGCGTGTTGTACTCTTAAAAGGAAGCGATATAGGAGTTTACTTCTGTCAGCTCATGACTATCGCAACAGGAGGCTGTTATTCCCTTTAAGTTTGCTCAGGCGTGACATGCCTGTAGCGTATCTGTAGCCTCCTGGTTTCCACCACTTTACGGTCGTCACCTGCGTCTTGAGACAACGGCAGACACACCATGATTGGAGGGACCGAGAGGACGGCGGCGCATGGCAATGCAATAGCAATGATCATCTGTAGCGTCTCTAGTCTTGACGTCCACTTGTTCTTTGTACCGTGTGAGGTCAGTGCAATCTCCCCCTCCCCCCACTTAACAACTATCAGCACGAGACAGTCTGGGAACTTGTCTGACCTCTCATACTTATGGTTATTTGCTGACCATCAGGTGGAATAGGAGGGATATATAGGCAGGCACCCAAAATCAACAGCGGCTTTCACAAGCAGTAAATCATTAAAACTGAACAATGTTACGTCAAAATTAGCAAACATGTGAGTGCCACAAAGTCACAGGCTAATAAATGGACGATTATCAGCTTTCAGCCTAGGTGTGCTACACTAGAAACCGTAAATCTTCAAAAAAAGCCTATACTTCAACACGTCAACCAATATAACACAAAAATATATACTAATAAATATTTAAAATAAAAAGATAAAGCTACGCTTAAATCGTCATTTAGTGTAGATTCAAAAGCACTGCCACTTATTATGTTATGTGTGAAATACTGTGCAAGTAGAAGATGATCCACTCACTTGTCATAGTTTGACGGGTAGTTAGGAGACGTCAGGTAAACTAGTTCTCCGGGTACAGCTGTGAAATTGCCTGGGACGACTGGGCATATGCCTAGCAAAGGAAGACGTTGACAACAATATTAAGTTGAATAGAATTAAGTAAACTGAAATGATTATATCTGTATTTCATGTTATATTTATAATACACAAACATGGTAAAGTGAGTGTTTCGAACAAAAGTATAAAAGTCTGGAGTTTAATGTGTGTGTGTGTGTGTGTGTGTGTGTGTGTGTGTGTGTGTGTGTGTGTGTGTTTGTGTGTGTATGTGTGTGTGTGTGTGTTCTTGTTTGCGAGAAAGAGCAATTTGTTAAGTAATACTGTGAGTTTAAGTTAGTTGGTTATATATGTGTTCTGTGTGTCTCATCTTTTGTGCTCGAGTGCCTGTTTAATAAAAATCCTCTTCGACCAGCGTCCTAATACTTTGCGGAACAAAAAAACATCCTTTACAGATCCGACTTACCCAGCTTTGTCTTTTTATTCAGGAATAATCAGTTTGTATCCTGTACACTTGAAGAGTTTCTAAAGGGCTTTACTATACTCAGTTAGGTCATTGTTTCCAGTTGCCTTCTCTTGTAACATTGATAAAGAATACATTTTACAAGACCGCAGACAATCCCATTGTGAAAAAGGTGCATAGTAAAAAAGGCTTAAGCGTATTTGAAAAATATTCAAAACACTACAAGTTTATCACGATAGGTAACTGACTAAAATTTTTGAGTTAAAAGAGTGCGGCTTAATCATGGACAGAAAATGTAATTTTTACACTAATAAATTGCTAATAAAGATTCACTGACTCCGAGCCCCCAGCGTACGTCCCCACACTATCTATTCTACCTTATGATAGCCTGTCTGACAGCGCGTTCGCACGACTCGTGCATAAAGCAGAAGTGCGAAACTAACACTATAGCCCTATTACATTGTTATCATATCACATTACGCTTGTTTTCTTAAATTATTGATGATGATGATGATGATGATGATGATGATGATGATGATGATGATGATGATGATGATGATGATGATTTATATTGCGCAGGTATCCATTCAAATGAATGCTCACTGCGCAGCAAAACAGAAGAGAAGAAAAAAAAACAGGAAAGTAAAAAATAATAAATTCAGAAATGGTGCTAGGTTGTTTAAGTTTGTCTTAAATAAAGAAATGAGTCTTCAGTCTTTTCCTAAAGGTGGTTGCTAAGGTGATGGTGGAGAGTGACGATGGCAGAGCATTCCACAGTTTAGGTGCCGCGTATTTGAAGGCCCTGGCTCCAGTGTCTTCTTGTTTGTGTCTTCTACTGCAGGGAGACAGAAGCGTGACTGGGAGTCAGAGCGGAGACAGCGTGACGGCTGGTAAGGAGGAACTACCTCTTGTAAATAGTCAGGAGCAGTTTTGATCATGCAGGACTGTGCAATCGAAAACTCTTTGTGATCAATGCGCTTGTTTACTGGGAGCCAGTGAAGACTCTGTAGGATAGGGGTGATGTGCTTAGTGGACGACTTTGCACGGGTGACAATCCTGGCGGCTGTGTTTTGAACTCTTTGGAGTCGATCCAACTGCGTGCCAGGTATGCCCCACAATGCACTATTGCAGTAGTCCAATCTCGATATGATGGTAGCCACAAGTGAGTTGGCAGCAGCCTGAGTCAGCATGGGCCGTACTCTACCTAAAGTCCTCAAAAAGTAGTAGGATTTTGCCACAACAGAACTGTTATAGTTGCACGGGGAGAGCGTTGCAATAAAAGCCTTAGGTCCCGTACACAGTCGTCCAGGCCTTCACCGCACCACAACAAGATTCAAATCGTTGAAGTGCAATCCTAGCCACTGCTGGATCAAGGAGAAAACTGTTGAGTATCTGTGTGTCATCAGCAAAGAACTGACGTCCCATCTGAAAACGTTCAATTACCCGTCAGAGCTGTGAAGTATATACCGAAAATAATAATGGACCCAGAACGGATCCCTGTGGTACACCACGCACCAGAGGAACTGACCCAGAGCTCGCAGAGCCGACAATCACTCTCTGAGATCTCTCGGCAAGATAGGAGTCAATCAACTGCAGCGCAGCGCCTTGGATACCAGCCTCTGACGACAGTCTCTGGAGCAGCAGGCGGTGGTTGATGGTGTCAAACGCACTACTCAGGTCAAGTAATACTAAAAGCACTAAGTTGCCAGAGTTGACACTACAAAGAATGTCATTGGTCACACGAAGAAGAGCAGTTTCTGTGCTGAAGCCAGGACGATACGCTGACTGAAATTTATCTAGGCAGCCATGAGTAATAAAATGGGTCATAAGCTGCTCTGCGACCACCCTCTCAAGTAGCTTGGAAATATATGATAAATTTGACACTGGACGATAGTTTTTACAGTCAGAGGGATCCAGGTTTGCCTTTTTCAACAAGGGCTTCACAACGGCCTGTTTAAAACACCGTGGAACACATCATGCTCTCAAAGTGGTATTAATAATGTCCAAAATGACAGGAAATAAAATGTCCAAAAATTGAAGAGTAAATTTAGTTGGTACAGGATCCACAGCACATGAAGTTTTAGTTGATTTCGCTACGTTTCCTCAAATAGCTCTCATAAATAGACGTGAAAGAAGTCAGCGGAACACCAGCAAATGCCACAGAATAGTCTTCCTCACACTCTGGCAACTCACAAGCTGCACTCTCAAGTCCAGCACTAATTTCCTTTATCTTATTAACAAAGAAGGAAGACAGCTGATCAGCAGCTGACTTGTCATCCACCTCAGGAAGAACCGGACTAGTTCAATTCTTACCCAACAAGCTGTTCACAATGTCAAACTTCTTTCTGGGATTTCCACTCGCAGTCTCTAGCTGCTCCTGCACGAATACTATTTAGCCTTTTTTACAGCACACACATATTTTTTCTGGCTAACTTATACAGCTGTCTGTCAATATCAAGTTTGGTCTTCCTCCACTTTTTCTCTGCCAGCTGTCTTTGTTTCTTTGCTTCACTCACTCCCTCAAGAAACCATGCACAATCCTGTCTACAACAATTTTGCTAACTGCAGGCGCATGCTTATCAAGCAGCCGTAATAAAGTCTGATTATATACCTCTGCTAACTCATCAACATCTGTGGGAGGATCTAATAACAACTTTAACTGAAGCAGGTCTTTTCTGAAAGCGTTCAGGTCAATCTTCTTGAAATTTCTACACAAAACAGATGTCTTTTTACGCCTTGGTCGAGGAAGATCAGTCACCAAAGACTGCACAAAATGGTCTGAAATGAAAAAATCCTCTACAACAGCTGACTTGACCAGTGACTCTGATGGCGCACGAGTGATAACCCAGTCCAGAATGTGTCCAAGTCTATCAGTTGGTTTATCAATCAGCTGACAAAGACCACGTCTGTCTAAATCCTCAATCAACCGCTTCACATCACAATCCTGAGGTCTATCAAAATGAAAATTTTCATCCCCCAAAATAAGAAACTTCTCCTTTGTGAGTAAACTATCCAGCAGCATGGCAAACTCCTCGTGAAACAAAGAATCCGAAAGCTGATTCCTTTTTGATGGAGGAGGTCTATATAAACAAACGATCTGTAATGTGTGCTTGGCTAATGTAAATTTTGCTGTTATGTACTCAAAGGACCTGTACTGTGTTTGTCTCTTCAACACTGTACACTTCAGATGTACTTTAAATAAAACATCAACTCCACCTCCACTCCTACCACTCCTGGGATTGTGTGCAAACGTATAGCCATGTGGTGTAAGGTCTTTGATTTCTGATTCATCACCACTCTCCTACCATGTCTCTGACAAGAAAAAGACATCAATGTCATTTTCCAGCACTTAATCATGAATGTTCACAGCCTTGTTGCAGACTGACTGCACATTTAAGTGGCCAACACATATACTTGCTACATTTTTCTTTTCTTCTGAAAGTCCCTCACTTTTAGGCAAAGAAAAATTGAACAATAGCTGCATGACAAGCCTAATAATGTAACAACCTTACAGACTTTTCGACAGGCTGCAGCTGGGCCAATTGCGCAACACGTTTCTAAACCTAAAACTGTAGAAGGAAAATCTCTTCTCTGCCATTTAGATGCATTGCACAAGAACATACACAAAATTGTACTGACAGGACGAAAAGTCAGGCTTAAAACATCTTTATCTTACTTAAAGCAGTTTTAGTTTTAAAAATTCTAAAATTGTGGTGTGTACTTTAAACTGACTATCTAAACAGATTTAAAGTTTAAAAGTGTTTAAAATAAGAAATGTATTGTGCAACTGGCCCCAGCTGAACGTTAGAGTTTATAATCATGGACATATTTCTTGACTGTTTATTTACAAAGGAATCTCTTCAACATTTGAGAACTGTAGAACTTATCAACGGGCAAGCATGTGATACACACAAGAACAGAAATTCTTAAGTTCGTAATTCTGATAACATGTTGAAAGAAGATAGCAATAGCAGTTTTCGAGAAAAAGACGATTTCTGGTTGTTGATCAGGTCCTTAAATCAAGATCACATATCAAGCACATATAGAGACTTTTACTTATCTAAGTAAGAGAAATATACTTACTGGTGGTGGGTATGGCCTTGTAGGTTAGCCTGAAGCCTGAATTTACGACAGACACGTCAGTATGAAACCTGACGTACATGAACTGTCCTGTGCTGTAGTACACCCTCTGGTTCGGCATGGAGTAGAACTTGACAATTGGCGGGGATGAAGTAGACATACCTATGACAGATAATTGTTTTCTCTGAAGTAATCGCAATATTGCATTTCTAAGCAAATAGTGTGATGAAGGAATACCATTTTAGCTCTAATTGTTTTGAGACAATAGTTTGTCATTTATATTCATCAGCAGACCAAAAAACCGAGGATATATCTGTAACATATGTGAGCAAAGAAGGTGTTGAGCGGACACTTGGTTGGTTTCCATAACAATATTCGTTTTTCACACAAAACGCACTTTGAATTTTAAACACACCAGAAACCAAATGAATGGCCAGGATTATTAGTTGATAACTCCTTTAACATGTTTAACATTTTTGTGCTCCCAATCAGTTTGCACATATAACACTTTATATGATTTCGAACCCTTAGTTTTCCGTAAATAATTTTTTCCCTAAAGCGGTCGGCTTTCTCTTTTTTTCTTTTTCTTTTTGCGTGTGTGTGTGTGTGTGGGTGGGTTGGGTGGGGGATTGTGTTATTGTTACAGGATTGTTTATGTGAAAGGTGCCAGCAGATGCTATCAATTATTAAAACTTTGCTTAAGGACCTGCTGCATAAAAGAGCTCAGAATATTTTAGTATCTTCTAAACTTTTCGGCTAAATGTTATAACGAAGGAGTCTTGTATAAGTTGCATAAATTGTCTAAGAATCCTACCGTCAAAAATCTGTACGAAGTCATAGTTAAGCTCCAAAGAGACATCCATGACATTCACCTTAAAGACGAAACTAATTGGGGCGATGATCAACTGCCCACAGTCAGCATTACTGTAGACCAGAGTGTTTACAAAGTGTGACATTAAAAGTGTTACAATAGTCAGGCAAGACATTATAATCAAGGCATGAACAGTTTGTTTATCACTCAGACCTGCTTTTTCAAACAAACTAATTTCCAGCACACGATTTAGAAATAAAGTAGTAGTAGAAAAAAAGAAGAAAAAGCTTGATGTTTGAATTTTCAGTACTTCGTTTTTATTCATCGTCGGTAATGTTGTTTATTATTCTGTATTTTTATATATTGTTTGCTTGTTTTTCTATCCTTCGTATGTTACCCATGTCTCTGGGTGTTAAGCGCTGAACACGCTACTTAGGATTTGTTTATATGCATTTATTATAAACTTAGAGGTTAGCGACGTTTTTATATATATGTGTAATACAGTGCAGGTGAAAGTAGATCCACTTACTTGTAATAGTTTGACGGGTAGCTTGGAGATGTCAAGGAGCTTACTTGCCCGGGTACAGCAGAGAGATTGGTTTGGGCTGAGCACATGCCTAGTAAATAAAGACGTTGAGAGTAATACTGGTTTTAAAGTGTACAGGTGCATACATTTTGTATTGGTAGTTTTATGTATTTGTAGAAAATCTTATAATAGAAATAACTCAATGAGCGACAGAACGTGGAGCGGTTATTAAATATTTAGTTTAATCAAAAAGGATCACAAACAGCAACCATTGATTTAAGATAGTTTGAGGTCAGGCGACGGTCACGACTAGCAGGACCATTCTCCTTCACACACACACACACACACACACACACACACACACACACACACACACACACACACACACGCACACACACACACAGAGTCAGGCGCTCACGCTTTTATACTTGTCCTAAATACTGTAAACATATTTTAAATGGTCGACTTCTTTAATTACAAAAAAGTAAAAAAAAAGAAATGTTTCAAGTCTACATTAGCATTGGTTTTGCAAGTTGCTTTAAATGTACAATTTTATTTACACGAAGATATTGTAGTTGTTACATATCGAAGACCTATTTACACGTATATTTAAAGATGCTGGAGTTTAAACCATTTTATATTTTTCGTTTCGGACGCCTTTATTATTATTTTCTGTCAGTGCAAAATGCAGCTGTATATTTAAAAACAATTGAGCAACAAGACTGCCTGGTTTGCATGTGCTTGAGGGACACATAAGCGAACTCGATTTTTGTTAGAAACGTTCCAGTAATCGAGCTCTCACTCGGTCCATGTGGAGGAACTGTTTAGATTTCCTGAATACATTTTGCAGCTCATCCACCACTGTCACCATCTGAGCTTTTGTGGTGCTTGCTCGATTGACTACAGGGTCTCTCTTACAGCTTCTTCTTCGTGTCCTGTAATACTTTTAAAATTATGGACACACTTTTCTTTGTAACTGTTTTGGGATGTAACCAGCCATGTAAGTTGAAATATTCTTATCAGGTATCGAAAGTTCCTCAGTAGAGTTGGTTAAGGCAAACTGGGAGATTTCATAATTTTCGCTTTGCTGACATCTCGCATCAGAAATCGCTGGAGTACGCTGATTACTGATGTTGCTCCGCGTCAAGAGAAAGTCCTCTCCGTCTTCAATGCAGCTGCTTCTTTAACTTTGCATGATGAAGCCATCTACCATCGCCTGGCATAGAAACAACCCAAATAGTCGGTAACCTGGATTATTACCACGTCATTTCCTTCGTGACACAGAAAAGAGGTTTTTAGGCAATGATAGTTTAGTCTGTTAGTGTTTAAAATTAAATTTAGCCTCATTCGTTCTGTAAAGATCGCCCTAGATTGAAAGCAGGTTTTGTAAAACCGAAGTCCTCCTCCCCTTCAACATTGTCTCCTTCCAATATGTAAGTCCATCGATTCCCCTTCTTCTCCCTTCCAGACAACCTTATTAGTGTAGCAACAATAGTAAATGTTGCATCAGGAAAATATTTCTTTTAATCTTGAAGCAAGCGAATTTTCTTTGTGATTTCTTTTTGTTTTGCAGTCTGTTCGTTGTCTTGTGCAGTCTTCGACATTTCTGCTAAAGGTTTTTTACTTTCACTTTGATTGCTCTTTTTGAAGGCGACGTTTCTTGAAGACCCTAGGTGACTTGTTGCTGACAAAGTCAGTAAGTGTCGAGAGTGCCGCAAAAGATAAAGGGTTCATGAACTTGCTCGGTTCAAAATGATCAAAGCAGAGAGCACAGTTCGCATGCAAATACGATGAGGGCTAGCACAAGAGATTGCTACGACGGCAATTTTGCGCCCAGTTCTTGGAAGACTAGTGAATGTGCTTAACACCAGCACATGTGTCAAAACCAAAGATAAATGCGACTTGTCAAATCTAGTAAAGAAAAGTTCGGAAAAAAGACCAATTGAAAACCTTTTGTGACAACTCAACGCAGAGCACCATGTACACCCAGGCATCATCGCGCGAACACTGATAGTTGAACAGGAGGGCTTCACTTTCCCGCCTAAGTGGTCGGTCTTATTGATCCTCTTTGGTTAAAATGCATTATTTAATGATTTGAAACGACTATATCTGTACTTAGTTTTATATTTGCAACACACAACGTGGAATTGCTATGTTTATGATTTTATATTAACTGCCTTGTTTGTAGACTGAACGTGTAAACTATGTGTAAAACGGAGGTATAAGAGGTTGTGGTGTGTATACTATGTGTGTATGTGTGTGTGTGCGTGCGTGCGTGTTCGCTTGTTTGAGAGATACAGAGATTTCAGTTTTAATCAGGATAACTGATACACTTTAATGGTTTCCACAGAACTTTACTATACTTTGTCTCAATTAGTTCATTGTTTCCAGTCGCCTTATTTCGAGTGCACCTTACCCTTCCTCTCCCTCTTTCAAGTAAAAACAACTTCTTACAAAAGAGTATACATTTCTCATGCTCAAAAAGGGACACGATCAATAGTTTAAGCGCATTCAAAAATACAATGAAAACGATAAACATTCTTCTAAGAAAATTAATGTCCATAATTTAAACGTATTCGTTCAACTCCTTACAATTTAGCCGATGATCCTATTTTTGTCAAACTAAACAATTCCTACATGTCAGGCATAATGATATGACAGCATAAAAAACTTATTTGATAGTCCGCAAACACCTTCAAAAGGACTGATCGTTAAGAATCATAATCATGGACAGACAATGTTTTAAATAAGGAACAGTATAACTTATGAAAAAACACATATGTGCAAATAAGTATATGTGGATACATATAATAATAATAATAATAATAATAATAATTATTATAATAGTGAAGATTTTTATAGCGCATATTCACACTCATAGAGAGCATGCTCTTAGCGCTTAAAACAAGGAAGAGACGTGGACTAAGTAGACACAGAACAAAGGGGACGAAAGAAAACGACAGTACTGACGACGAAACAGAAAACAAAAGGCATCAAGTAACAGGAACAGAGAACTATAGTGATTCTGCGAGAAAGATGGGTAAAGTAGCAAGAGGGAAGGGGGCGGGGTTAAGAAGGACTAGCATTGTGTGGACTGTGTTAGGAGTAGTGCTCAAGGAAGAGGTGCGTTTTCAGTGCAGATTTGAAAGATTCAGTTGTAGGAAGGTGGCGGATATGGAAAGGAAGAGAGTTCCATTGTTTTGCAGCACAGTAGCCAAAGGTCCTGTGACCATATGTTGTTGTTCTGGTGACAGGAACAGTTAGAATACGGTCGTCAGACGAAGAGCGTAGTTGTCTGGCCGGAGAGTAAGGGATGAGAAGTTCAGAGAAATAGTCAGGACAGGAGCCAGCAAAGAAATTAAAACACAGCACAGACAGTTTGTACTGAATGCGAGAACGGATGGGTAGCCAGTGTTGAAAACGATCGAGAGGAGTGACATGGTCCCGTTTCCTTGCTCTAAGCACCAGACGTGCAGCAGAGTTCTGTACTTTCTGGAGTCTCTGAATGAGGTAGTCAGGGCAGCCTGCCAGCAAAGAGTTGCAGTAGTCAAGTCGAAAAAGAACAAACGCACAGACAAGAGTGTTGGTAGCGCGTGTAAAGAGAAAGTGACGTATAGCACTGATCTTACGAATCTCATAATAGGCAGACCGACAGACAGATGCTACATGTCTATCGAGTGTCATGTCATCAGTGACAATAAATCCCAGATTTCTAACAGATGACGTGAAGGTGATGTTGCTGTCGCCCACCTTGATGTGATTGGGCAGACTGACGAGTGAAGGTTGATGTCTTTTTCTATGGCACAAGAGGGCTTCCGTTTTATCATCATTTAGTTTAAGCTTGTTTTTTACCATCCAGCCCTTGACATCGCTGATACAAGCTTCTAGAGAGCTAATAGCAGAGTGAGACTCAGCCGGCGGAGTGGAACAGTAAAGCTGCGTGTCATCAGCATAGGATTGATGAGAAACCTGGTGAGACCGGATGCATGATAAAAGGGGCTTAGTATACAGGATGAACAGAACTGGGCCAAGTACTGAGCCTTGGGGAACACCACAGAAAAGTGAAGCAGGGCGAGATATCTGACCATCAACTAACACAGTCTGGGTCCTATCAGTGAGATAGGAGTTGAACCATGAGAGGGCAGGTCCAGAAATCCCGTAGAGGGTGTGGAGTCTGTGAAGAAGCAGAGAGTGGTCTATAGTGTCAAATGCAACAGACAGGTCTATCACCACCGTCAAGAGCAGAGTCAAGAGTCAGTATATATATATATATACAGAAATGCAAGAACAAAAATTTATTCCAACAAATATTAGACTTCATAGCATAGTTTAATTTTTAAATTCCATTAATTTATGTTAACAGAGGATAGCAAAAATAATTTTGGTTATACTTCCAGTTTAAAAATGATGACTACTGTGTGTAAGTTGATCAATTTCAACACCGAGCACATGGGGATACTTAATTTTCTAGGTACAATGAAATGTACTGACCAGAGATGGGTATGGCCTCGTAGGTTAGCTCGAAGCCTGAATATGTTATATTCCAGTCACTAAAAAACCAGATGTACATGTACTGTCCTGAGCTGTAGTACACCATCGGGTACGACAAGGAGTAGACCCTGTCAAGTGTCGGGGATGAAGTGGACATACCTGTGACCGAGAAGTGTTTACTATCAGGTACTCGATAAACTGCATTTGTAAGCAAATGTTGTGCTGAGTGAGGACTATTATAGCTTTCATTGGTCTGAGGCAATACTGTATGCCACTTAAACTTACACAGCACTACAAAACTCAAAAACGCCTTGACATAAGGTTAATCGCCATTTTTAAATAATATAAGCAATAAATAATAATGAGAGTTAATAATGTACCTTAGAAATTACTCAGGCTTAATAAGTGACATAACAGCATAACACAAATATGTACAGAAGAAACACTAATAATTATTTAGTATGTCTATAAACTGAATATAAAACACATACCGTCAAAAACCTGGACAAAGACACGATCTATCTGCAGATTGGCATTCCATATAGTCACCTTCACGATAAAACCACTGGTAGAGGCAATCATCCACTGCAGGTCAGCGTTACTGTAGACCAGAGAGTGAATATGTTAGTATTAGAGAGATATACATATATAAGTATTATATATAAATATGTAATAACATTAACATATTAATAGTAATGCATGTAATTTAAAAATAGTAGAATGAAATAATGTTATTCGCCATAGAAAGCAACAATAATTGCTCTTTTGGTATTTAAACAAAACAACTAGTATGTTTTTAGTTTAGTTTTAAACAATCGAGAATGCCGGAGGACACTTCGTTGTACAGCAGTTATCGGGAGAAAATAATTTTAAGACTTAAGGCGGAGCGTTTCCAAATATGTTTGCTAGATCTATGAACCCAAATATAGAATATTATTAAACATTAATAGGATGAAAAAAAAACTGTAAGTAATGGCGGCGAAGACAACGATGAAGAAGAAAAAAAAGAGGAAGAAAAAACAGATGACCAGTGCTTTCAAACATGATAACGATTTAACGGCGTGCAACGAGGAATTGAATACATTGATATTTCCATCAAAGTCTTAGTCCCCGTCAACTACTGCAAATGAGAGGTAAGAACGAAAACAGCCGGAAGACTTCAACAAGTTTAATTGGCTTGGTTTGGTTTTTACCAGAGATGTTCTCTTCACGACTGCAACAGCGACAGCGTCAAGGGCACGGCTAAAGCTTATCTGACATCTTCATGTTATCATCTTTCGTACTACTCATAAACTGTACAAATCACTTGTACTTATTATCTTTTCAGGACAACACCTCATATATGTACCATTTGCTGCAATGTCCCTTGTTTTCACTATGAAGAATAGACTAGTCTTATGGTCTTTGAAACAAATACTCACTCGTAATAGTTTGACGGGTAGTTCGGTGACGTCAGGTTAGTTACCACCCCGGGGAAGGCAGTGAGATTTGCAATGTTTGCAGAATACACTGTACAGACTATTAAAACAATTGATCATACAAAGCTGACACTGGAAATTACTTCAAATTACAATAATTTATGACAAAAGCAAATACACTGACATCATCAGTTAAAAGTACAATATAAAACTCTTGTAAACGTTTTTTTTTCTAAATTATGAAGTGCCCATTTCACAGTTGGACAACAGTGTCTCTATGTGGCTAAAGACTAAACTGTCGTTGGGGTGTAAAAACAAGAAAAGACCCTACACAAAACAATAAACAATAAAAGATGTGCCTCTAAAACAAATGCCAGAAAACGCAAAAACTTGCCCTAGATTTCTGACTGGAAGGTACACGTACCGTTGACTCTATTGCAGCAAAAAACAGTTCTTGTACTCAATTCAGGTGTAAGCACAAATCAGTGAAAGGAAATGTAATGAGCTTTGCTCAGATTTCCTTTCACTGATTTGTGTTGAAGAAATATTTGCAGTTCAATGGGCATTAACTCACACATTGCTGTACCTCAGATATGTAACTTAATTAACCATCGAAGCCACAAGCAGACAATGAACAGACTAAAGAAAAACCTAAAAACAAGTAAGACAATCACTTACTCTGAGCAAGCATGATGATTACGTTCAAATTAGGGAACATGATAACCGCCATACTGATCAATAAAATGTCAGAAACAGCAGCTAGAAGTACCTGTGAACAGCAACAGGTCAATTGTTTTTAAATATTACTTACCTAAAAAAAAACAATGTTTTTATCAAAATCATTTTAGCTTCAGCTTTACATGGAAAAAAATATTAGTGTTCAAAAACTGCATTCTTTGAGCATAGAAACTTAATATCATTAACAATTATGGATGGGAACAAGGAACCAGGACATGACATTTTGAAGCCAAAAACAGCTTAAATGTAGGTAGCAAAAGTCACGAAAAGCAAAGCTCTTAGGTAGTTTTTTGAGGTTGCGTTGGCTAAAAAAAAAAAGAAATTTCCACTCACATTTGTTTAGCTGCTTTACTTTGTAAGAGTTTCGCCCAATAGAGTTAACATTTCACTAAAAGTTATTTTGTTTCTAATGTCCTTATTTACTCTTGTACATTGAAGCTAACGTTTAATACTTTTTGAGCACAATAGCAGAAAACTAAAAAAGAACTGCCGATGTCATGTCAATACCTCTTTGTTTTACACAAATCTGCGTAGAACAGGAATGAAACAGCCCAGTGTAACTGTCATAATCTAGTCAGTGGTCTTCCACAGTTAGTTCCTGACTGCCGACTGAAGGTTTCTGTACCATTTATGAAAATCAAGGTGACGAAGTATTTAGAGCCCGCATGTGAGACCTGCTCGCTATACTGTTGTTGGACAAGTGAAGTGGTAAAGGCTGAAATAACTATGAAGTAGTCGTTGAAGATTGTAACTCGATCGAGTTCTTTTCAAGCATTCGTGTAACTGGATGACGACACCCAGTAAAATAACAGCCCATCTCGTATTGCGGACGCCGCGAAAGTTCTTTCTAGTAGTGGGAAGAGGGGGAAACCTTCTTGTCGTTCTTGGAACTGCTGTTCTTTCATCGTTTACTATGCACAAAATTTTAAAGTGTATGGCAACCAGTGAGTGAAAATATTTTCAGAAAAATACACTAAGCTCGGGTTAAATGATGTATCCTAAAGCCTTAGAAAGAAATCGCCAGCACTTGCAATCTCGCGATTCAGACCAACAAACATCACATCGTACTATCATCAAAACACTGACATCAGGAATCATAATGCATGAGTGGGTAAGTAAGCGTTTACATTTCTGGAAAATGTAACTTGCACTGAGCTTACGTTAGAATGTGTGTTTTTGTAAAATGCCAAAACGGTCACCCAATATCAATAAATTCACCCCCACTGTCGTGTATAGCAACGCATCCGATCGCTCTCCAGTGCAAAACAAACGACACGCACACGTGAGAACAATACAACTACACGTTTAATAATGAAAAAAAAACAAATGTAAGAGAAACAATGGAGAGAACAACCGTCTATTACTGAATACATCGCGCCCTCTATCACTGAATACACCCTACTCTCTAAGCCCGATACACCCCATCCCCTTATACTCTAATTTTCCCCAACCCACTATAACAGAATACACTCCATACCTAATTCCTAAATATACCCCACCCTCTACCACGGAATCTACTGCCTATCCCTCAATAAACCGCATCATCGATAAATAAATCCTACCCTCTATCACTGAGTACACCCCTTCACCTTTTCCCGATTACTACCCGACCTCTATCACTGAATACACCCCACCCCCAAACTCTCTGCCGAGAAAAATCTACGTCAACCTGGCGACTACAGTGGCGTAGGAACGGGGGGAAGGCAAGGGGGGGCAGCCGCCCACCCCCCCCCCCCAAAAAAAATGCTGGGAAGGCAAGAATGTGAACGTCATTCATTGTCAGCATGGAACGTGTCCCCCTAAAGCCGAGCATCTTCCTACGCCACTGGACTAGTGATACGATTTTAGTACAAGTGAACGGAACACATGGGCTGTCTTCATGTCTTTCTTCTCAAACTGGATGCGATTTCCGATGTCGGTAAAGTGTGGGACGTTTCTGTCTCAAATAACAGAGCCTGATACCGCGACTTGTCAGAGAGAGGTCAGCCGTGCAAAGCTCGGTCTATACCCCGGACTTAGTGGCGGGAAAGTTTTGCGATAATATCAGAAGCCTTTGTGACTTATTGCAAGACGCATTGTGAGGTCAGCTTGTGTGAACCCTCCTTGTTTTCACTGTGTACATGTCAACCGCGTTGCGAAATAGCTGTCACTGCAGCTTAACGTTTCCCCCGAGCTTAAACAGCGAGGGTCACGTGACATTCTACTGTGTGTGTAGCAATGGACGACCTGCTGTATTTCACAACTAGGATTTATATACTGCATCTCACTACACTGTGAAAGTGCACGTCCCTTCATAGTCGCATATGTACTTTTTACTATACAAACATCAATCATAGCACTGCCTCTCAGCCGCACGCCGAGTAAGAAAGTTCGCGTCACTTCCGTTCCGTGTCTTTCTAACAGGTTAGTGTTTAGGTCTAAAGGGACTCTTCATGGTAAGTTCAAAAGGTAATATGCTAGGCTAGCGAAAATGTTTGGGAAACCTGTGGAAATTCTTAGGCTTGTAGAGGTAGCCGTACAGCAGTGATAACGTTGATGCCAGCTGTTTCTCCTGGCGCTATGCATATCTCGCTTAGCTTAATACGTATCAATTGACTACTGCAGTAGCCTATGTTCAAGCCTCCTGCGAGTGGCTCTCTGTCGACAGATTAGAGAAGTTGTTTGTATCTATATATATATATATAGAGAGAGAGAGAGAAACAAAGTCACAGGTAAAACAAGAAGTTTAAATTTCTCAACACCTTTAAAATGTCAATGCTTTTTGATAACATAAAAATGGAAAGCTAATTTTCCGCTTCACCTTAATATGACAAAAATATTCCTGTGTATCAAATGCATTCTTACAACATAGAAAATTGATACAATTATCAAATGGGGATTGAAACCAGGACATGACACTTTCACGTGCAAAACAGCTTACAGGTACGTTGCAAAAAGCATCGAAAACCAAAAATTTTAGGATAACGAAATTTCCAATCAGTTTCGTTTAGATAACAGTCTTAACATTTCACTGAAAGTTATTTTGTTTCTTATATCTTTATTTACTCTTACACGCAGGACTTTACGTTTGATAAGCAGAAAACTATAAGAAAACTTCCTCTAAGCCCGTCAATACCTTTTTTTCTTTTACACAAATCTACGAGTAGGTTTTTGTACCATTAAAAAAGGTTATTAAGTATTTAGAGCCCGCATGTGAGATCCGCTCGCTCTAGTGCGTGTTCTTTTCGATAATTCGTGTAACTGAATACCGCCACTCAGTACAAAAAAACCAGTTTCAATTGCAGAAGCCATAAAGGACTTTCTAATGGTGGAAAGGGGCGGATAACTGTCTTCCCGTTCTTAGAACTGTTGTTTATTCATCTTTTGTTGCTTCCTTCTCGCTTGAAACGATTTTTTTGGGAGTGCATGACACCCAGTGAGTGCAATTTTTTCAGGCAAACAGACTAAGCTCGGTTGTATCCTAAAGCCGTAGAAAGAACTCGCCAGCAATTGCAATCTTGCGATTCAGACCAAGAAACGTCACCTCGTGTTGTCATCAACAGACCTCAAAAAATCACTATCATCAAAACACAGAGATCATGGATGAGAATGTATGGGAGGGTAATTATTAGTTTACATATTTAGAAGAAGTATTTTGCACTGAGCTATCTGAACTTAGATTACTAACGTAAGCGTATTTGCGCTTTTGTAAAATATATAAACTTTTAATAGCAATGGTGATAGTATTGCCGTAGTATAGTATAAACTGCAACATGGCAGTTATACATGAATTTCCCTCCATCACTAATTATTCCCCTCCTCGGTCGCTGAATACATCCAAACCTCTATTCCAGAATATGCACAAAACTGTCACTAAATACTTACCTTATTATGTCACTAAATATACCTCATCCTGTATCACTGATTACACCCCACCCTCTACCCAGAATACACTCAACCCTTTATCACTAAATGCAGCCCACCGTCTTTGATTGAAAACACCCCACACTTTATTACTGAATAATAACCATACATTATCACATGATACACCCAACCCTCTATCATTGAATACACTCTACACTCTATAATTAAATACAACTGCACTCTGTACTTGCAGACACGTCCCCCTAAATAGCTGAATACACACTACACTCTATCAATAAATATGAATCCCTGAATATACCCAACTATCACTTAATACACCCAGCCTGTATTGAGTACACTTCACCCTCTATCACTGAATATACCCCACCGTCTATCATTGAATACACCATGCTCTCTATCCTTAAATGCATCCCACACTCTATCCCTGAATACACCCCATCCTCTATTACTGAATATACCTCACCCTTTATTACTTAATGCACTCTACCTTCTATCAATGAATACATCAAACTCTCTATAACTAATTACATCCTATCGTCTATGACTAAATACTATCCGCCGTCTAGAAATAAACACCACCCTCTATTATTGAATACACCTAACCTTCTATAAATAAACCTACCAATCAATCAATCAATCAATCGATCAATCAATCAATCCTCTGCGTGCTATTTGCACATAAGGCCTCAACCAGAGCCCTCAACTGATGTCGATGGGCTGAAACCCGCTCCAGGCGACCCCATGTCCAGCCCTTTCCTTTCATCTCCCTTTCTACTGTTCTTCTCCAGGTTTCCCTTGGGCGGCCTCGTTTTCTTCGGCCGTCTGGAGTCCATCGTAGGCCGATTCTGGAGAGGTCTGCTGTCTGCTGGCGGAGCACATGTCCAATCCATCGCCAACGCCTTCGTTGAACCTGCGTGGTGATGGACTCGGTTTCAGTTCTTTGGTGGAGTTCTTCATTGGTGATGGTGTTTGGCCAAAAGATGTTAAGTATGCGCCTGAGGCATCTGTTTTGGAAGACGTCAAGCCTGTTACCGATGTTTTTGGTCATCTTCCATGTTTCCGATCCATAAAGGAGGGTGCTGATCACATTCGACTTGAAGATTCTCAGCTTGGTCTTCTGGCTGATGTTTTTTGCCTTCCATGTGCTCCTGAGTGAGGCAAAGGCCTGGCTGGCTTTCGCCAGTCGGGCTCGAATCTCCACCTCTGCATCCCCGGTGTTTGACATCTTGGACCCAAGATAGGTAAAACTGTCAACTTCCTCAATTTCTTCTCCATTTAGTTTGATGGTTTCTTGGACTCTGGCGTTCACTCTCATAATTTTTGTTTTCTTTGCGCTGACCTTCAAGCCAAGGTTTCCAGCTGTTTCTGAGAAGGCATTTGTTTTCTCCTGCATGTCTTGGTGGCGGTGTGACAACAAGGCAATGTCATCAGCAAAGTCCAAGTCTTTCAGCATTGTTGTTGCTGTCATAGTCATGGTCCATTTGATCCCTCTCCTCTCACTGTCGGTGGAACTCTTCATGATCCAGTCCATGACCAGGATGAAAAGGAACGGCGACAGAATGCAGCCCTGCTTCACCCCAGTGCTGACGTTGAAAGGGGCTTTGAGCTCCGTGTCACAGACCACCTGAGATCTGAATTCACTGTACAGCATTCCAACGACCTGGACAAGTTTCGCAGGGACTCCATAATGCCTCAGGATCTTCCATAATGACTTGCGGTGGATGCTGTCAAAAGCCTTCTCCAGGTCGATGAAGTTGATGTACAGCGGTGCGTTCCACTCATTGCTCTGCTCCAGAATCTGACGCAGAGTGAAAATGAGTTCAGAGCAGGATCGCCCAGGGCGAAATCCTGCTTGCTGAGGCCGGAGGTCTTTCTCAACGGTTGCTGTCAGTCTTGACAAAAACAATCTTGCTGAAGACCTTGCTGGTGATGGAAAGAAGTGTTATACCTCTCCAGTAATTGCAGTTTCCAAGATCTCCTTTCTTGGGTAACTTGAAGATGAGCCCTGTCTTCCACGCATCGGGGATCTGTCCTGATTCCCAAACTTGCCTGAAGATTTCAGTCAACAAGGGAGCTGTCACATTCACATCTGCTTTCAACATCTCTGCTGTTATTCCATCTGCCCCTGGTGCTTTGCCGCTTTTCATTGCCTTGATTGCTGCTGTCACTTCTTCCAGGCTTGGCGGGTCTGTGCCGATGTCAAGGTCTGTATCTGCTGGTTGGATGTCTGCAAGCTGAGGGGGGTCTGGCCTGTTCAGAACCGACTCAAAATGTTCCCTCCAGCGCTGTAGTTTTTCTGCCTCTCCCTCAACAACATTTCCGTTCATGTCTTTCACTGGTACCTCATTATTTTTGAACCTGTTGTTCAGCTGTTTATTGATTTTATACAGTGTCTTCAGGTCATTTTTTCGTGCTGCTTCTTCTGCTTCATCTGCCAGTTTCTCTATGTAGTCCCTTTTGTCGAATTTAATCATCCTCTTTACCTCTTTGTTTATTTCTGTATATCTTTGTCTGTGCTGTTCCTTCAGACGTTCAGATCTGGTGTTGTTGATTTTCTGCTTGGTTGACGTTCTCTCTTCTATCCTTTTCCATGTCTCTTCTCTGATCCACTGTTCTTTCTTTTTTTGTTGGAAGCCCAGTATTTTCTCTCCTGTTTCCTGTAAGACTCGATTGAAGTCCTCTAAGGTCATCTCCTGTTGGTCCCCTAGTGCCTGGAACCTGTTCTTAACTTCCACTACAAAGGCCCGTTTGGTGGCTGGGTCCTTCAGTCTGCCGGAGTCCACTCTCTGCTGACGTGCCTGTTTTCCTCGCGATCGACGTAGCTTCAGAGAAACTGCGGCTATCACAAAAGTGTGGTCACTGGCAACGTCTGCTCCTCTGTAGGCTCTGACATCTTGAAGTGAGCTCCTCCATCTTCGGTTGATGATTACATGGTCTATCTGGTTCTTTGTGATCCCGTCTGGTGATGTCCACCTTGCCTTGTGGATGTCTTTGTGTTGGAAGAGCGTGCCTCCAATCAGTAGATTGTTTTCTTCACAAAAGTCTGCCAGTCTCTCTATGTTGTCATTGATGGTTCCAATTCCATGCTTGCCCATGATATGCTCCCTGCAGGTATTGTCACTTCCCACCTTGGCATTGAGATCTCCGGTGATGAGCAGCATATCATGCGGTCGGACGCTCTCCGTGGCTGCCTGGAGCTGATCGTAAAAAGCATCCTTGTCTTCTGCCTCGGAGTCTTCTGTTGGTGCATAGCAAACTAGCACTGTCAGCTTGGTGTACTTTGAATGGAATCTTGCTCTCAGAAGCCTGGGTCCATAAGGCTTCCATTCCACCAGTGTCTTTTAAGTTTTTCTATTGAGGAGTAGTGCTACGCCTTCAGAGTGTTGATCGTCTGATCTTTCTGAGAACAAGATGGTATGTCCTGATGCTAGACTTCTTTTCCCCGTGCCGGTCCATCTGACCTCGCTGACTCCCAGGATGTCCAAGTTGTACTTGTCAAACTCCTTGACTAGTTGGGGCAACCTGCCAGTCTGATACAAGGTCTGGACGTTCCAGCACCCCACCCTCAACTTCTGCTTTGGCTTAAGTAAATCCACCATCGGGGCGCCAGCTCCCTCTCGGGTTTGACTGTCGTCCGTCATAAGTCCAGTTACCTGGTGTGTTTCATTACCTTCGCCATCCGTAATGAGTACTCTGGTTATGGTTTCTGTAACGGGTATTTTTTTTACATGGTGGGGTTGTTAGCCCCACCACAACCTAATTTACCTCTAGGTGAGGTGTCCACTTTAGTCGCCTCTTACGACATGCCTGGCTAGACAGCAGGGACCCTATTCTTACAATGCTCGCTAAGCAAGCATACCCCGGGGTCCCACGGGGGAAATAAACCTACCATCTATCATTAAATACTGAAAGCCCTCTTTTATTGAATACACCCCATATTCTAGCACTCATACACCCCAATACCTCCATTACCCAAAACCAACCCTCTTTGACGGAATACACCCCGCCTTCTATTACGCAATACAGCCTCCTTCAATAAATACACTTCGCTCTTGATGAATACAAACTACTCTCTATAAATACACCAAGCCTTCCATCACTAATCGCACACCACCCCCAAGAGCCATGTCAAGAAAAAAAATGTTAACCTTGCGACTAGGGATTCGATTTTAGAACGAGCGTGCGGAACACAGAAGGGGTCTCCCGCCTTTCTTCTTCTCCAACAGGATGAGATGTCTGATATCGTGAAGTGTGTAACGTTTCTGTCTCAAATAACAGAGCCTGGAATCGTGATTTGTCAGAGAGAGGTCAGCCGTGCAAAGCTCGGTCTCTACCCGGGCTTAATGGCGGCAAAGTCTTCGCGATAATATCAGAGCTCGTTGTGACTGAGTGTAAGACTCATTGTGAGGTCAGCTTGTGTGAACCCTCGCTGATTTCACTGTGTTCATGTCAACTGAGATGCGAAATAGCTGTCTAAAGGGATTGGATGGAAAGTTTAAAATCTAATACGTTACGCTAGTGAAAAATGTTCGGGAAACCTGTGGAAATCCTTAGGCTGGCAGAGATACTTGAAAAGTTCGTGAGACGATTCGTGCGGCAGTGATATTTGAACTGGGAGGCTGCGTAAAGACAGAGAGGAGAGAAGCTGTTACCGACAAACGTGCGGTCTCTAGCAGCTAAGCGAGAAAAATCTTCACCTACATTCCTCATAACTATAAGTACACATTCCTCCCTCTTAAATTACTAATCTTATGTACAGCAAGCCCGTTAGCAGGTTGGCAAACTGGTGTTGGCCAAGCTACGACTGTCGCCTGACTCACTAGTGTAACAGGAACCCTCGAATGTAGCATACCTCTAATAGTGTTTGTAGCTTCGCAATAGGTGCCATTAATTTCTCGCTTTTTTAGGAATCTGTCAACAGTTTTTAAGAAACACATAAACACTATTTTCAACTTCGTTCGATCAACTAGCCATGAGTTCGAGGATCTTCCTGCCATGGACCTGAAACGCCTTAAAAAATCCCAACAGTGTCTAACAAGATAACCATCAAGGACAGCTCGATGTTCCGACTGTAAGTCACACTGTTTGTCAGGGAATATAAGTCTGGCGGACGTTTACCATTATTTTGTGCAGCATTATCTCCCGTTTATCTACTACTTAAGTGCACACTAACTATACACACCTGTGCACGCAGGCACGAAGCATCACTGAAATTTATCAGCATTACGTCGAAGATATGAGACCCAGGAATTAGTACTATGATGTCATATCCTGCCCATTGACAAACCGAAACAGACACATCTTTTACAACTCGTCTAATGGTGACCTGTATTGTCAACCCGATAATAACGCCCCTGAAGAAGGCTACCACTGACTGGGAGACATCAACTGTAAACACAAAAGGAAAGAGATCACACACAAAAACTCCCTAATTGCCATTGCGCGACACAGGAGTGAAAGTGTGGGTAGCCAAAAAGAACACTATGACATATCCCAACACTCTGTAACAAAAGAGAAGAATGTTTAACACTAGTTAATACCATATAACAATTCCTTCTGCTTTTACATCATCATCATCATCATCATCATCATCATCATCATCATCATCATCATCATCATCATCATCATCATCATCGTTACTATATGCTTTTACAAGTAAGGTCGCTTCGACTTTAAAATATGTTTTCATTCCATTGAAGTGTTATCAGAATGATGGCATCTGTTGTAACACAGAGTTGATACTAACGTGCAGTAGATAATCACTGACGTTTGCTATCATGCGGCATCTGACGACATCCTCTAACACTGAGATGTTTTTCTTGCCTCTTTTGCTCAAATGTCTTCTACATTCCCAGCAGTCAGTGCACACATTGCATCTACATCCCCGGACTGGAGTTGCACGGTTAGCACAAATGGAAGGTTACGGGACATACGTTGTCATGATAATTACCTTGGCATCTCATGGTGAGAATTATTATGTGACCAAAGCTCTCTATGTTAAAGATGTGTTGTTTTTACTACTTCTTTTTTCATTTTCCGCTTAGTCTGGTCTTGTGCAATCATCATTTCATTAGTTACTGACTGGATCACAGATATCTTCATTTATATTAATTTATAATCTTGCATATTTTTTTTTCTTTTTTGGTAAGGGCAGGAAACGATAATATGCCTAAAACTGACCAAGTGTAGTTTTTTTTATAAACAACTCTAAGAGTATCTTTAGGAGTTTGCAATCTGAAATTTTAACAATCGTTCTTTATTTTGATCAGGTGGACTTGCCGTCATAAAGGTTACCCCAAGTAACATTGACTTGGATGCCGGACCTCCATATCGCGTTCAAATTGTTTGTGGAATTCCTAACGGCTCTAAAGTCACAGCTGTCGATTTAATACGAATTTCACGCAACACAACGGCACAACCATGGGTAGAACAAGGCCTGGCATTTGCATATTATTTACATAAAAACAAACCAGGGCAGGCAGTTTTGGTTTCCACACTTTCCGGTGGCCTCGCAGCAAACAGAGCAACCGTTTCTGGCAGTTTAGCTCAGAGGTCTGTTATACTGACACTGCTGGAAGCCAGCTGTGATGATGCCGGAATATACCACTGTTACGTTTCCTATCAGCATGGCCCCTACGACAACCCTGTGGTAATGATACTCAATGATTATCAAACTTTGACAGTCACAGGTAAGATATTGTCCTTCAAGGTGTCTAGTATATTTTAAGAACAGGTACTTGAGGAAAACTACATTTCAGTGCCTTTAGCGGGCATTACACGTCCTAACCCCTAAACAAATTTACATCATGGAACAAACTTTTCAACTAATGAAAAGAATACCAGCTTTTAATCTAATCAACAGTGTTAAAATAAAGGCGAATTATGATCTATGGTAGGACCAACAAAAACACGGGTACAAGAGACAGTTGTTAAACTTCTATCTTTGACTGCTTTTATTTAGGTGGACTTCAAGAAATACTACTGGATCCACACAACCTCTGCAGCTACAAATCAGTAGTTGGTCGTCTCGAAATTTCTTGTGGACTTCCTAGAGGCACTGATGTCACAGCTGTGGATCTCATTCGTATTTCGCGAAACAGTACATTTCAACCAACTGTTGAACAGAGCCTGGCTTTTGCATATTATCTCAGTCACCCACATGCTGGTCAGGCAGCTCTGATTCCTCACGACAGAGGCGGTCTGGCTGCAGGCACAGCATCAGTCTCTGGCAGCTTAACTGGAAGGTCAATCACACTAACACTGCTACAGGCTGGATGTAATGACGATGGTCTCTACCACTGCTACATTTCTTACCAAAAAGGTTTTTACGACAATCCACGAGTACTGATCAAAAATAATTATCAAATTGTATCCCTCACAGGTAAGTCATTGTCTTTGTGCTACTTATGGGTAAGTTCCGTTCTTTTCTCCTTGTTGGTAACGTTTTCAGTTAAACATTTTCAAAAGTATGGATTTTTCTATTGCTGTTGTAAAAAGCCACTTTTTCAAGTGGCTTTTTCAAGATTTTCTCACTTTTTTTCGGGATAGTCTGAACATTGTTGTGAACATCTGTTCTAAGATAATTGGTATCAAACAGAGGGATTTAGCTTCTTTTTGTGACCAGCAAATAGTACGGAAAGCTTCATGCATGTTATCATTACCTGAACATGTATTAACAAAAAAAATTATTATTAAGCTCAGGTAAACGCTATGCCATGCCTATATGTAAGAGTAACAGACACCTAAAATTATTTGTGCCATCTGCAGTCCAGCTGCTTAATCTAAGATGAGCTGTCAGTGGTGTGTGTGTGTGTGTGCGCGCGCGCGCGTGATGTTGTATGTGTATACTTGATTTCCTTGTAAGTTTTTTTTATCTATATATATATATATGATACATGTTACTTGCCCACTTTTTTTCATTTTCCATTCATTGTTGAACTAGAGCACATTCCCATATTCAAATTGCGTACTGGGACAAATAAAGTTGGTCACAATTGTCATTGTCATTGTCAATGTGACTTTTTTTCAAATGAAGACTTAATAATTTAGATCGTAATAAAATGTAATGGTTTATCGGCATTATAAAAGTACTTTCAGGTAAAAAGCTGCTTATTACTAGGATACTGAGACCTAAATACGCTTTTGTAAAGGAACAAAAAAATTAAGCAAAGTCACAGCTTTTACAGCTGTGGCAAATTTTTGACATTCATGATCGCTAAACTAGATACAAAAGATTTTGGAGTTAAACTTACAATCTTAAAACACTAAGTGAAGTTTTTATAGTGGTAAACACGTTAATATCTGTTTTATTATCTGTTCAATCTGTTCATGGATGCTAGCGAGACCAAAAGATACATGGATGAGGCAGAATACATAGAAGTTAAGGTCTCCACCACAAACAACGTCCTCCATGTTATCAACTATTACTGCCCCAGTGACAAGATGCTATCCCTTGACACTATCCAGGTTCTAGACAGCGGCTTCCTCCTTGCTGGAGACTTTAACAGCCAGTCCCAAAGTTGGGGATACAACACCCTTGATAAGCGAGGAGAAGATATTGAAGCTTGGCAAGACGAGAACCATCTAATCCTTGTCAACGACCCCACAGATCCACCAACCTTCTTTTCGCGCCGCTGGCATACAACAACAAAACCAGACCTGGCGCTCTGCACAGACGACATCCACAAAAAATTGAGCAGAAAAGTCTTAGACCAGCTAGGAGGAAGTGACCATCGCCCAGTACTCCTCACCATCAAAGGAAGTACGACACCTGAACCCCCGCAGCATGCCAGATGGAATCATAAGAAGGCACAGTGGGGGCTGTTCAGAATACGAACAAATGAGCTTACAGAAGATATCAAGGTGGAAGGACCAAACATCAACAAGGTCGTCAAAGATTTCAACGCCAGTATCATCAAGGCAGCTAAAGAAACTATCCCAAAAGGGGTGCGAAAGGACTACACTCCGTACTGGACAGCAGAACTACAGAGAGCCTATGACGACCTGACAAAAGCCAGAGAAGAAGCAGAAACCAGCCCCAGTCAAGAAAATAACATCAAGCTGCAAGAAACAAAAGCCAAACTGCTAAGAATAAAAATAGAGTGCAAGAGAAGAAGCTGGAGAGAAAAGACAGCAGGGCTGAATATGGAGAGAGATACCATCAAACTGTGGAGGCTGACTAAGGCACTAAATGACGAGGGCAACAAGGGACAGAAGATCACCCTTGAAGAAGATGGACAGATATTGACAGATAAGACAGCAGTAAATATATTTGCGCAAGCATATGCAAAGGAGAGCAGCATCACCATCCCACTGCATCTGAAAAAAGAAGCCAGAAAAGAAGAGAAAGAAAGAACAACAAAAGGGGATGTTCATGAATTGATGCAGCAAGATATTACCATTCAAGAACTGAAGAACGCCATCAAACAGTTGAAGAAGAAAAAATCTCCAGGTCCAGACAACATAACGAATGAGATGCTGCAACACCTTGGCAGCACAGCCCTCACCAAATTACTGGACATTTTCAACCTTACCTGGAGAGAAGGCCAGGTACCTCAATGCTGGAAGAAAGCCAGGATGATCCCTGTTCTGAAAAAAGGGAAGAACAAGTCGCGAATCTTGAGCTACCGCCCCATCAGCCTGACAAGCTGCGTCTGCAAGACCATAGAGCGCATCATCAATCAGCGCCTGCAGTGGTACCTGGAATCTGAAAGTATCATCATCCCAGAGCAAGCAGGCTTCAGAAGATACAGAAGCACAGAAGATCAAACAACGCACCTAGCGCAGGCCATTGAAGATGCCTTCCAAGCCCAGAAGGTCACCCTAGCGGTCTTTATTGATATGCAGAAGGCTTTCGACAAGGTATGGAAGGATGGACTCCTGGTCAAGCTCCAGCGAAGCAGCATCAGCGGCAACATGTACCGGTGGATTAAGTCCTACCTACACAACCGAAAAGCCAGGGTGCTTGTAGATGGACTCTGTGGCCGTAAGGTGCTGCTACGGCATGGAGTACCACAGGGGGGAGTACTCTCGCCGACCTTGTTTATACTCTTCATCAACGACCTGGTACCAGAGCTCCCAAAGGGAGTCCAGGCAGCACTGTATGCAGACGACCTGGTCATATGGTGCTCAGAAGAGTATGCAACAACAGCAACCCACAGGATGCAGCTTGCACTAGACAAAGTGGCAGCCTGGGCAGACAACTGGTGTGTCACCATCAACCGAGACAAGACAACAGCCACACTTTTCTCTCTCTCCACCAAAGCACAAGCTGGCAGACTAAAGTTGGGAGACGCTACGCTGACACTTGAAGACCAGCAGACGTACCTGGGAGTCACTTTTGAAGCAACACATCCTGGACGCAGAAACAAAAGCTAGAAGAAAGCTGAACATCATGAGAAAGCTGGCAGGAACACACTGGGGCGCTAACGAACAGATCCTGAAGACCGTGTACCAAGGTACTGTAAGACCACATCTAGAATACGGATCAAGCACGTGGATGACAGCAGCCAAGTCACACCATCAGACTTTGGACAAGGTACAGAACCAAGCACTGAGAATCATAACAGGCGCCATGAGATCTACACCAATAGATATGATGGAGCAGGTAACAGCCATTTCCCCACTAAACAAGAGAAGAGAATGCAAAGCACTCGTGCAGGCCACCAAGTACAGGCACAGTGAAGACCACCTGATGAGTGCCAGACAGAAACTACTGTCCTCGGGAAGACTGAAAAGATCTAATTTTGTACGAGTGACACAGGCATTACACAGAAAACACCAAACAAAGCTTCCCGCGCAGGTCCTGGTACCGACTCCCTCCCTTGATCCTCCGTTCTGGAAAGACAGAACAGGGAACATCACCATCTGCACCACAGTTCCTCACCTCGCAACAAAGGATGAGCATAACAACGTGAGCAAGAGAGCCCTGACACTAGCCATGCTAGAAGAAAGGTACCCCCAGGAATCATGGATAAGGGCCTACACAGATGGGTCAGCCACAGATGCTACCCAAAGAGGAGGGGCTGGTGTCTACATCAAGTTCCCAAATGGACAGCGGCAGGCAGCAGCAATACCAACTGGCCTCCACTGTACAAACTATAGAGCAGAAATAGAAGCCCTGGTCCATGCAGCAAAATACCATCAGCAGCAAAGCAGACCACGACAGCCAGGTTGTCTTCCTGACCGATGCTCTGTCTGTGCTGCAGGCAATCAACAACAACAAACTGCCAGATCTGGAGGATGCACTGCTAAACACCAAGTGCCTCAGAACAGCCCTACAATGGATCCCATCACACTGCGGAATAGATGGGAATGAGGAGGCTGACAGGATGGCTAAGTTGGGTGCAGAGGACGAGCAAGAAGACAATGCAGTCAACATGTCAGAGATGAAAACCATCATCAAATCTATGTACAGGCCACAACAACCACGAGTCAGTTACCATCAGCTGTCCAGACCGGACCAGGTCGTTATTTTCCGCCTCAGGACCGGGCACAACAGACTGCTTCAACATCTACACAAGAAGCTACACCTCGTACCGTCCCCGAGATGCCCATGTGGAGAAGCAGACCAGACTGCAGAACATATCCTACAGGACTGTGGGAACCTCCGTCCCCTAAGGGAAGAGATTTGGCCACAGTCGGAGACTCTGCTTAACAAACTGTACGGGCCAGCGGAGACTCTACGAAAAACCACCAGTTTCATCTCAAGAGCTGGCCTCCAGGTGTAACCAGGCGAACGACCAAAAAAAAAAAATCTGTTCAAAAAGTTCTATTTTTTTCTAGTTTTGTAAGTTTTGGCAACACATTTATAGTCATGTGTATGTAACCCTAAGTATTTATAATTTTAGTTTTACTTGCATGTAGAAATCAGTTTTAATTTCTGTGTAAAACTTTATAAGTCATTGATAGCGCTCTTTTTAGCAGTGCAGTGCTCTGTTGTGTGATGACTGTACCCTGTAACTGTTGTCCTTTTTGACTTGTACTGGTGACCGAGCTTTAAAATAATAGATTACAAATTCCCAAATGTTTCCAAATCCTCAGAAAAACTGCTCTTTAGGATCTTTAGTAATCTTTTTAAGCTTCTCCACATCTCTGCATTATATTTCTGAAGTCTTGTGAATCCTCATCAAAACTAAAGAGCTAGAAGCCTATGTTTTTCTGCTCACCAACCATTACAACATATTTAATGAAAACCTTTTTTCAAACCTCTCTCCTCTTAGAGGGTGGTACAGTTTCACGTATGTGTTGTTAGGTTTGAATGACTGCAAAGTTCTAAAGGAATGGTGTGTAGGTTGGTCAAAGTAAATGGTATTTGGGTATTTTGATGTATTTTTGTGTCAATGCTGCATGGTTGTAATCACAAAAATGTATTTTATTTTATAGTTGTGTGTTTTTTTCCATTTTATTTCTCTGCTAAGCCTAGTTTTGTTATTTCGCGCAAGTTTAGATTAACCAAAAGTTGGTCAGGCGTATGATGAAATGGAAATAAGTTTTACTTTAGTTTAATTAACATCTGAAATATGTTTTAATTGAATCAACAACTCGAAATATCTCCGTAGGACACTTTAAAATTATACTTGCAAATATGGACACATTTTTCTTTCTTGATTGTCTTTAATGATATGGTAACTGAGATAAAAGATTAAAGTGACGGATGCTCACAATCCACAAATACCTTAGGACTAATTTGAAAAAAATAATAACAGATTTCAATTTTAAATCCTTTTTACGCGTAAAAGAAAAATAAGCTTTACCATAGACGAACAAAATAATGTCAGAAATCTATGCAGATAAAATCTGCTTTAATTTTGTGAAACACATCAAATTTCATAAGAGGCACAATAACGAAGTGCAAAGTGTATCCAATATCAGATCACGAAACAGGTGCTTTTATTAGCTCATGTAACAGTTAAATGTTCGTATGGTCAACCAGGTCACTTTCCCACGCAACAGGCAGCAAAGTCTTCTTGTGAACCTGTGACCGAACGGACCCTGATTATTCGCATTGTCTCGCCTCTGTCTTCAAACAGATGGTGGCTTACCTAGTTCGTCTCCTCATCGTTTGGGACAGTGGTGAGTTGTGAGACGGGTACAAAGTGACTGTGAAGCCAGTGCTGACTGTTCAGTATTGACAGGAATTTTTGTGTGAACGGCATGAATGATTAGTAGTGTGGATAATAAAGTGAACAACCATAAGACAAGTCATGTGTATAAAGTAGTGAGAAGGTGGATGACGTACCAGCTAGCAGCAATAGAGTTGTCTGTACGATGCTCTTTGAAACAAAAGCTCACTCGTATTAGTTTGACGGGTAGTTCGGTGACGTCAGGTAATCGACCACCTCCGGGAATGCAGTGAGATTTGAACCTATTGCATATGACACTGCACAGACAATTAAAACAGTTAATAAGACAGAGCAGACACTGGAAATTACTTCGAAATTACAATAATATGTGAGAAAAGCGAATTCACTAAAATTTTCAAAATAATATTCTTGATAAAATAATCAGTTAAAAGTACATTATAGTCTCTCTTTAACACTCTTTTTTTCATAACTATAAAGTGCTCATTTAATATTTAAGCGCTAAGAGAATGCTCTCTATGAGTGTGAATATGCGCTATAAAAATCGTTCTTCCTATTATTATTAATATTAATAATAATAACAGTTGGGCAACAGTGTATCCAAGTGGCTAAAGACAACTTAGGGCCGTGCTATACGTTACCGATATGTCCGTCGTGTCGTTTGGGGTGTAAAAACAAGAAAAGACCACGCACAAAACAATAAACAGTAACAGATGTGCCTCTAATAAAACATGCATGTTAGAAACCGTAAAAACTTGCCTTAGATTTCTGACTGGAAGGTACAGGTACCGTTGGCTCTATTACGGGAAAAAAACAGTTCTAGAATTCACTGTAGGT
The DNA here is from genome assembly GCA_004794655.1 of Marisa cornuarietis. NCBI lineage: Eukaryota > Metazoa > Mollusca > Gastropoda > Architaenioglossa > Ampullariidae > Marisa > Marisa cornuarietis. Next base: position 7,384,078 of record SMMW01000636.1, read on the forward strand.
GTAAGCACAAACCAGTGAAAGGAAATATAATGCGCTCTGCTCAAGTTTCCTTTGCCCGTGTGTTATAAAGGAATATTGGCAGTTCTGTGGACAATTAATTTACACATTGCTGTACATCTGATATATAACTTACAAAATCTGTGGTATTCACGACACAAACCAGAAAAAAGCAGTCTGTCTGGAGGGGCTGCCATAGTAGTTTCGGTACCCTCTAAAGAAGCAAATAAATGCACGTGGGATATGGCTTATCTGTAAACTATTTTTTCGGTAAACTATATGTCAGTAGCATCCTGGAATTAGTTTTTTTTCTTGGTGACACGCTTTAAGCCGTATGCTATTGTATTATGCAACGTTAAGCAGTATGTTACTTATGTATACACCGTTTCACATCATGTCTCTTTTAACATCATGTATAACATTATACTATGTAGTACTTTTTTACATAACAGTAAGCTATATGCTACTTTTGTATATGATGTTACATATGATGTTAGTGTTCTAAATAATTGTACACCAATATTGTATATCGTTAGACTATATGTTACTGCTGTATATAATGTTATGATTTATATCAATGATGTATAAAACGTTATGCTGTATTTTATTGTTGTATATAAGGTTTTAAAGTATATTAATGATATATATCTATATATAACGGTATACTGTATGTCACTGCGGTATATAAGCTTATACAGTATATTAATGATGTATTTAGCGGTATACTCTATGTTACTGCTGTATACAACTTGTCTGAAGTAGTATATCACGTTGTACATAGCGTTATACTGTGTATTACTGTTTTGTAAACCAACACACTGTATGTCACAGTTGTAAAATAAGAATCCCAGACACTTAATCCCCAGACACTTAATCCCCGACACTTAATCCCCTAGACACTTAATCCCCAGACACTTAATCCTCAAAATGAAATTTCAACTAAAAAAATTATGAAGTGAGTGAAAAATTTAATTCAAATTCAAATAACACTTAACTTCAACATTTATAACATCCCAGTCTTACCAGAGTTACCCAGAGTTACCACGCGACACATTTCTCTTACGGTTATAATATTTATAGTTCACAAAATAGCAGTTTTGAGTGTTGTGTCGCGATTTGGGGATTAAGTGTCCGGGGATTAAGTGTCCGGTCACCGTAAAAAATATGGTATGTTACTGGTGTATTTATCGTTATACTTTATCTTATTGTTGCATATACCAGGCTCGAATAAATATATTCTGAGTTGTTTATAGCTAGTAACCGTTTACGCACGCACGCGCGAGCGAGCGAAAAGAATGCGGGTGTGATCGTAATCGTCTTTGTGCGTTCATGTAACATCTACTGAATCATAAAAATTGAATTTTTACGAAACCTTTAGCAGACAATGATTAGACTGAAGAAAAAACTAGAAACAAATAAGGCAGTCACTTACTTTGAGAAAACATGTTAATTATGGTCACAGTGGGTAAGATGATATCCGCCATACTGCTCAATCAAATTTCAGAAACCGCAGCTGGAAATACCTGTGAACAGCAACAGGTCCATTGTTTTCAAATGTTACTTGACGAATTTACCTAGAACAAACGTTTTTTTTATTATTAAAATCATTTTAGTTAAAGTCTTATATGGCAAAAATTAGTCTTGCGCATCAAGTGCATTCTTTCAACTTAGAAACATGACATCATTAACAAATGGGGATGGGTACCAGAACAGGACATTTTGAAACCAAAAAGAAGTATAAAGGTATGTGATATAAGCCATCGAAAAGCAAAGACCTTAGGTAGTTTTTTTGCGAATAAAGAAATTTCCACTCATCTTAGTTTCGCTATTTTTATGTGTAAGAGTTTTACCTAAAAGCTTTTTTAACATTTCACTGAAAGTTATTTTGTGTCTAAGGTCTTTATTTCCTCCTCAACATTGGACTGAACGTTTGTTAAGGTCTAACATTTGCAAAAATGCCTAAGCTACCTTTTAAGCACAATAGCAGAGAACTTAAACTGCCGATAAGTCCTATCATTACCTCTCTTTGTTTTACACAAATCTGCGAAGAGCAGGAATGGAACGACCCAGTGTAACTGTCATAATCCAGTCATCGTCGTTCTACAAGTAGATCCTGACTGCAGTTGCTGACAGAATGTTTCTATACTTTTGAAAGATATCAAGGTGACGAAGTATTTAGAGCCCGCATGTGAGCCTCACTCGTTCTACTGCTGTAAGATAAGTGAAGGGGTAAAGGGTGAAATAACAATGAAGATTGTAACCCGAGCATGTCCTTGTCGAGCTTTCGTGTAGCTTGATACCGTCGACCGGCTCGTCAAAGACAGTCCAGCTCTTATTGCGGAAGCCCCGAAAGGACTTTTTGATGGTGGGGAGAGGAGCGGGTAACTGTCTTGTTGTTTTTGGAGCCGCTGTTCATTCATCTTTACTGCTTGGTTGTCACTTAATACATTATTTCTAGACTAAGTTCGGGTTAAATGTTGTATCCTAAAGCCTTAGAAAGATCTCGCTAGCACTACTTGCAATCTCGCGATTCAGACAAACAAACATCACCTCGCACTATCATTAAAACACTGACATTTGGAATGAGAATGCATAAGTGGGTAATTATTCATTTACATTTTTAGAAAACGTATCTTAGTGACAAAAAGAATTTTGTTTTTGTCAAACACCAAAACGGTTAATAGTGATGGTAGCTCTCCCGTAATATAGCCTCAGATAAATTCCCCTCAATTACTCATCATCTTTTACTGAATACACCCGAACCACTGTAATTAAATACACCCCACCCTCTATGATTACTTGCTATACGATTCACTTCTGAGTATAATATAAATGAAACACGTCGGTTTTTACTGAGTTTTCTCTCTCTCTAGCTATAATTATATGTATAATTATACATTGCAATGTATAGCTATAGAATGCAATCTATAAGTATAAAATGCAACGTATAGCTAGAAATAGCAAATTTGAGAAAATTCCCATCTTGGCGCCCCATACCCTCTATCCCCGGAAAACCCCACCATCTTTCACCGAATATACCCCACTTCCTATCCCTGTATACACCTCACTTTCGTTCCCTGAATGAACCCCATCATCTATAAATACATCCCACCCTCTATCGCTGACACACCCCAATCCCTATATCATTCAATCCACCCCAATTTATGTTAATCCATTGGACATTTTATCATTGATTACATCCCACTCTCTATCCCTGTATACAGTCTACCTTTTGGAAATTCACCCCACCGTCTATCACTGACTACACCCCACCCCTGGCTAGAAGGAAGTACATCAACCTTGCGGCCGTGATACGATTGTAGTGCGAGTACACGGAACACGCATTTTTTCTCCAACAGGATGCAATGTCTGATGTCGGTGAAGTGTGGCACGTTCTTGTATCAAGTAACCGAGCTTGATATCGTGACGTGCGAGAGAGGTCAGCTATGCAAAGCTCGGTCTATACCCCGGGCTTAGTAGGGGTGGGGGGTGGGGGGGCAAAATCTGCGCGGTAATATCAAATAACCGTTGTGACTGTCACTGTGTACACACCAAATAATTTGTGCAATAGCTGTCACTGCAGCCTAATGTGTCCCCTCAGCAGGTCACGTGACATTCTACTGTGTGTAGCAATGGACGACCTGCTCTGTTTCACAACAAGGATTTCTACACTGCATTACACTAGATTACGAAAGTGCACGTCCACTCATAGTGGCTATTATTCTATGTAAACTATTATACATGTTAACGTCTAAGAGAATGAGTAAGAACGATTGAAAAGTAAAGCGATAGATATAGTAAATAGAAAGGTTCACAACGGCAGCAGGCAGAGGGAGTTTGCCTCACTTTGGTTCCCTGTCTTTCTAACGGGTTTGTATTTAGGTCTGAAAGGACTGGATGGAAAGTAGACTAAGCTAGTTAAAATGTTAAGGAAATCTTAGCCAACAGAGGTACTTGATAGTAAATGAAACGTACGTGTGAATACTCGTGCAGCAGTGATAATTTTACTGCCAGCATATCTGAGTTTAGCTTCATAATATAAATAAACTGGTTACTGAAGTCAACTTTTTTTCAAGGCGTCTGCGAATGTCTCACTGAAAAGTTTACACCTCAGATTCCAGGAGTTATTTATATCAAAATATTTAACTACAAAGTCGCAGGTAAGACAAATCTTAAACATTTCTAAACCCGATTAAAATGTCAAGGCTTCTTGACAAAATACAAATGTAAAACAAAATTTTCTCGATCGCGATCAGAAAAAGGACTCAGTGTTCTATGACCTTTAATTAAAGCCACGTGGTCACAACCCGTTCAGTGAACATCGCAAAGTGCTTGAGCAGGCGCTACACTTGTTCTGATATTCTCATGCTGGCGATCTTGGTTTACAATGAAATATTGAATCAAGATGCGCCTGCTTACATATACCGATATATAAGCACGCGAGCCTGACAAACATACACGCGCATGCACGTACGGACTCACGCACACAGAGAATGTGGCAGTACCACAAGTACATACTTGCACAGATGTTTTTAGAATAATCTGTAATTTGAAGAGATTTTAACAGGCAAATGCATTACTAAAAGAACAAAAACCATAAAAAACCGAAAATAACATTTAAAATTTATATTTCAACCAATTTTTCAAGTAACACTAATTATGGCAATTCTTTTTTCTTTGAACAGACGAGAGAAATGTAGTTATTTCATATACACATAATTCTGTACAGACAATGCCTCTGTAAAAAATTATATAAAGAAAAAATCAGTTGCGTGTGCATCTTTTACGATATACTACTTTTATATTGATGACACTTTGCTGCTCGGTGGTACTGGCACCTGTGGGTGTGGCTGTTAGACATACGAAATAAACAAACACGAAGATGTTGAGTCATATAAATGTGAATCTCTAGCATAAACAGCATAAACAAACTTTTCTTAGCTCTCTTCCCGACACACAGCAATCCACTAACCACAGTTGTCACATTAGAAACCTACAGAAAGATATCATCACTTGAAATTTACAAAATCAGCAACAACCGAAAGTTTCTTCACCTGGTCTTATGGCATCTGCTATACTTTTAAAAGACATTGGTATGTCTTACTATTCTTCTTAAATTGAGAAACATGTAAATATAAAACATTTTTAGGATTGTATCGATATGACGCAGAAAAAATCAAACTAATATGGTTCTTTTTGTTTTCTCGAAAACGTTCCCAAAGATGCAAACATGTCTCAATCTTCATACATTCATACCTCTTTAACACAGATAGACAACGTTTAATAGATAAACAGACTGGCTGTCCATTACGTCTTCTTTGCAGATCCACACGGACACATCAAGCTGCCTCTTTAAGATGTCTAGTTTTTACTTGAAAATGACACGCAAATACCTGCTAAAGTCCTACTAAAACTCATGACTCCATTCATACATGACACACTTTCAGACCTACTACAACTCATGACATCATCCATACAGGAAACAATATCAGACCTACTACAACTCATCATAAGCAGCTATGACAGCATGGCACACACGTGACAACACTTCTTTAACATTGTCACGCAGGATTGCACACTATGCGTTAATTGTGAATAACACAAAAGTTGCTACCAGATATTTTACAAACATTAAGATATTAAAATTTACATACAAAGCAAGTATTTAGAAAGATCAGTTTTATCTACATTACCTGTGTCAGCAACAATGCCCAGAGTATACTGAGCGCTGGAAGAGTCTTGATTATCGTTTGCTTGTACAACACACTTGTATGTTCGTTGGGAATCCTCAAGAGTCAGGTTTCGTGTAAACCTGCTGATCTGATGATACGGACACCAGCTTGTCCCGTTAAGTAGCGGTTCCATGCTGGTGTCATTATTATTTAGATAGTTCGTCCAGCTGGTACTCGTGTTATCCTGGTATTGCCATGACCACTGCAAAGTTTGTAGACATTAATCCCCAGGTTTAAAGTATAAATGCAAATGAGATAAAAAGCAGTAAAGTGACAGGAGTTATATTACATATTTACTTCTTAAGCAGTAGAAGTGTCTTTTACATGCATAATGAAACTAATTCATTTCAGACCTTTTAGTCAACAGAGGCACGGATAGATAACCAGTGATGCTGACCTTTAAAGTAATTATGGAGACATCCTTTTGATGACCCAAGACTTTTTGAAGCTTATTTGAAAGTTCGGAATGTTAAAGGACATATTTCTACAATCCTAAAAATATTACAATGATTCATACACTAAAATTATTTCTAAACTAAAAAATGTTGTATTTTAGTAATTCCACTATTTAAATATTAAAATAAAAATGACTTACAAAGCATTACTTTCAAAAGTTACTGACCCCTCAATAAATATTAAATATTTTCTTATGCAATAAATCTTGATTTTTTTTATTTTTGATTGTAAGGAACTCTGTCTTGGTTACTACTTTAATTCAAAAGAATAACTTGTAAGGAATTTCTATTTGGAAACAAAGAGACATCCTTTAGACCTAAACTAGCACAATGTCTCTGTTTCAGAATCGTACCACTGTTTTTAGTGTGATAGTGCTGGTTAGACCTGATTTCTAAATCCAATTGATACAGCATCATAGCACAAGCGTTCAATTGTGAATTTAGAAAAAAGGGTCAAGTGCTGTTCTTGTTGTTAGAGGTCAGCCATCAGACTTCAAAAGCCCATCGAGAAGAAACGAACTGTCACCTACACCAGACCTACGTTTAAAAAGAAGTCTGTTGGTGCGTGAACAGACTTAGTCCTTGAAGTAAAGTCTCGAAGTTACGCAAGTATCCCTAAAGTGAAAAAAACACAAAATAAGACAGGGCTTGAGAAGAGTCAGCAAGTTTAACGGCAGAGGAGCCGGAAAGAATAAGTTGTAATCGATACATCAAGTGTATCCACTGATTCTAGGTAATCATGATTATAAACTGGTATTTAAACTCTATATTGATAATAGCACACTACTACTAGGAGCAATTCTGTACCGAGAATGGAGAAGCAAAAGAAAATGTCATGCTACGCCAACCGTTGAGATTGAAAGTTTGCTGCAAGAGCTTTTTAGGTCTGGTCCTACTAGAATGTACAAGAAACAAGCACGCGATCACTATTTCAAAGTTGTAACATGCTGTGGTGACTATTTAAACCAAAATGCCGTTAGCTCACCCAGGTTACACAAACAGCACTGATCTCCTAAAGGGCTGGCCGCCTATGGCACACGAGCTGCTCCCTGTTCCAGAAGGGTATAGGACAAGCACCCGCAACTCTGAGACGTTAAAGTCACCCCGAGAAAAAAAACTTGCAATCTCTACCAGTAGCCCAGATGAAGACAAAGAAAGCCAGTTGTAGGGCACTTGTCATAGAGAGTGGTTTGACAGCCGCAGCTATTTCAGTGTGCTTGATCACATAGTGTAAAAAAAAAGAACCTCTGAGACTGTGAGTGTTTGCTGTAAGAGTTCACTTTGCTGCAAAGTTCTTATAAAAGCTGTGGACAACCCTCTAAATCTTTAATTCTACGGCTACACTTTAAGCATAATCTCTCGACAAAGTTTGCGAAGCTCCAGATTACTAGTTATGACTAAACCAAATTTCAGACTTTCTGAAAACTGACTCATTTCACACCAATTTTTAACTCGGTCCCAAGGCGACTTGAAAAATTCATGGCTAATGTATGTGATTGTGACTATGATTTTTACAAATACTCAAAAGTATCAATGGTTTACAGACTATAGCCCTTATCCTTTTTGTCAGATAGACCCACTTTTCGTTAGCTGACAACTGAGAAATCTCAATGAATGCATAATCTGGGGATGCCAGTGACAGTATTTAGAAGAATGATTTCATCTCTTTTGAAAGACATTTACAAGCCCAATACCCAGTTTACAACGAACAGCAAAAAAAAAAAAATTAGTTTCTAAACTTTTAGTCTACCTTAAAGGGAAACGTATAATACTTTAAAGAGGTAAATTAATATACCGAAATGAAAACGAGTTTCACAGAATGCCTGACTGCTCAGTTTCTCTTGCGAAACCCTTCTCAGTTAGAAAGAAAGAATTACCTGACCCCAGAGGCAAAATAAGCTATTGACTGGGTGGGATGCTGTAATAAATTACTGTAATCGTGAATGGGTGTTTTTATAATTGTATCTCAATAGATCTTAATTAGCATACAATACAAAATATTTCTTGCAAGTTTTTTAATCAAAGATAAAAACACTGTACGGGTGTTACTCTTACAGTTGAGTCGTAGGTTCCAATCGTTCCATTGCATGCAAGTGTCAGAATTGTGCCTTTTGAGTAGTTTCCTCCTTCAATTTGTGGATCTGCAGTAATGGTTATATTTCCTGAGGGAACTAAAATAGAAGAGAATGCGAGATGGGAAACACGTTTGAAGTTAGTGAATAAGTAATAAAAGTTGTTAATTAAACTGTGATATGTTTGAGAGTTATGTTATTCAAATCTTCCAATATACCAATAATTTATAATCATTAGTAAAAGAAAAGTAAGGCTTGTTTATAATATCATACTGCTGTTTTACAGCAAACATCTAAAAATTGTAATGACATAATGTGCAGCAATAATGGCATACAAGTCAATAGCATATCACCGAGATTCACAGAAACATGTGTAGCTTAATGTACTGAAGAAACAGATCTTGTTCAGATTTGCTCTTGTGTGCTGTTTCTTGTGAAACTAAGCAAAAATGGAACCCAGAGAAAGCTCATCTCTCCTCTTGTCAATCACCAAAAACATTTAAAAAATGACCAAGGGGCAAGAACGGCTGTAATTGCATCAAGTCAATAACATTTCGAAGACATGCTGATGAAGTACTTTTTTAAGTGGACAATATCCGCTCAACAGACAAAACTTTTGGTACTGGGTACCCATCCATTCTCACAATTGGTACAAACCTTCTGTGCTGTGGTTTAATTTCTTTGCAGCTTCCTGCCCGGACTCAAAGCTTCTTTTCCCCTACATCCCAGCTATACTACTCCGCTCTATCTAACTATCCATGTCATCAGAACGCAAATGTGATCAGAGGAATTTCCGGTAATGTGCAGGAATCCATATCTGCCAGCTACCAACCATCAAGTCCTTTAAACATGCTATAAAACATGTGTTTCATGAGCACTGGGTAGAACAATAGTCGACATAATCCTAGTCCATCCCCGTAACCCTTTCTTGCACGTTTGACTATTCCGCCCGCTCATCTTAATCATGACACCCTCGATCCTGAAATTTTCATACCTAATTTCTTTGTGCTTTATCATGTTTTAATTTTATTAATTGTCTGAATTGCTATTTATTCTTCTGTCTTTTGTCTCACGAGCGTATTTAGGTTAGATGTAAAAACAGTTTCATCATCATCATCATCATCATCATCATCATCATCATCATCATCATCATCATCATCATCATCATCATCATCATTCTACTACGTAGTCAGTGATGTCTACATCAGAAGCCAAGCATCAATTGAAGTGACATAAAGTTATAAACAGCAGACTTGCCCCTAGTGAGCAGAAAGACATATTGTGTGCTTGATCTCTGAGATCACAAGTTGCTAACGTATCAGTTCTCATGAGCAGGCGGGTGGTTTACACAGAAAGTTGGACTGTTGGTATCGTTTCATGTTTACCAAAAAAGCAAGAACTGTAAGTGTACTGAGAAACTTACCTCTGACAGTAAAATTGTCCCTGACATCTATGTATTTATATACGTCACTACCATTAGCTACTTTGTAAGACATTCCGCAAACATATGTTCCGGCATCTTCACAATTTGCTTGTGTCAGTGTCAGTGTCATTGACTTCTGACTTGTACTGCCAGACACTGTCGCTGTGTTCTGAGTGAGACTACTGTTAGGAACAAGGTATGCTTGTCCTTGATTTATATCGGACTGTGATACTGCCAGAAAGTGTTGTGTTGTGGGCGCTGATTTCAAGTAGCGTGAGATAGTAATAACATATACTGCTGAAGCATTAACATCGCTGGACATTCCACAGGAAATGTTAACAAAACCAGTGGTAGCTCCATTAGTGAGTCGCAGTTCCCTTGGATTAAGTTCTAACTGCGCAAAGCCACCTGAAAAACAGAAACAAAATGCAATTTATAGCAAAATGCCATACACTACTTGAGTACAGAAGAACAAAACAAATATACAAACATCTAACAATCAACATGCATTGTACACCTCACAATAAAAGATCGTATGTTTTGACAAATCTAAAGCCTAGGAACAGAAATAAGCAATTTTCTGGATGCATGATCATATTCATGGCTGTCATGTCGTCAGTAACAATCGACCAATTAGGGTCTAGGGTGGCTTGTTAACAAGCCTGAAACCCTTATGCAAGAAATGGGAGCATATGCGGGAGCGTAGATTTTTTGTATGGGGTGGAAGCGTAGAGGTGGTGTATGGGGTAGACAGCCCTTAGTGGTTACAGCAGATGACCCGCTTGGTTACTGCAACAGCTATTGATATTCAGAATAAACCAAAGCGGAGAGACTTAGGTTGATGTTAGATGAATTCGGTCCTTTTTAACAAACTTTACTCGACGAAAGAAACCAAGAAAGAAACAAAAAATTAACAAAGAAATTAACAAAGAATTTAAGAAGAAGAAAAACATTCATCACCTTTCTACTTAATGTAATTAGCTATTTTCTATGTCAACAACAACCTCATAAGATCAATGACAATTGGCCGTACACATCATCGTACCGTGATGTCATAATTACCCAGGGAAAGCAAATGTACAAACTCAAGAGACAGAAGTTAAACTAAGTGATTAGAAGGCTGGTTTGCCGTCACGTTCTCATAACGTAGTCCACGTTTAGTTCGATGCGGACTGTCATAGATCAACGTTTGTTCTTATAAAACAACTTAATACGACAACAGTTCAGGTCAGTTTCTACCCTGTGGTTGTGCCCAGTAAAATTTTAGACATCAAGTCTAGGTTGAGTTGTCCTCAAGAGCACCGTCCTTATTCAGATCCTAAGGTGCTTTGCGAGGTGAGCGTCTGTGTGTTCGTGGCTATTCGTTTGCAAGTTGGACGTTATTTTCTGTCTCTGAAAGACAGCAAGTACACCAACAGCAAGGACACTGTTCCCCAAGTTTCTGAGCCACTGACAGACCTGTGGACTTGTGCTGGAATTCCGTCACAACCTTTGAAGAATGTCAAGCTCAGAGTCTCCCGATTAATTGATGAAGCAGCACAGGCATCAAAGCACGGCAAGGAGACTGTAAAGACACTAAACTTCATGGAAACTTTACATCAACTGTTTGACATTGCTGCCTGCCAATGTGAGGACCTTGGTGCATGCAAATGTTACAAAGACATGAACGTACCATAGCGAGAGTGTCAGTTTTTGAACCACACGAAAAATACAACTTGGTACAATTGATAGACAGGTGACAGCAACTATGGAAAGAAAAGAAGGAAAGTAGGATTGGATGAAAGAAAGAGATGACAACGAAAGCAGTAGGTAGAGGGCAAATGAGGACATAGTTTTATCTGCAGAAGTGTTTGCAGTAGTGCAAGCAGAGTCAGAGTCAGCTTTCTGCAGTAGTAGTATAAAAGAATCTGAAACTGCTAATGATGAAGAGGATGATCGTAAAGCCGACAACGACGACGATAATGATTATGACGACGATGTTGATGAGTAGACTGATGTTTTCTAACAACAGGAAAGAAATATGGTACCAATACCAACCATTGCTTTGGAAGCAGACCGATATGGAGTGTCAAATAGGGCAGCTGCGGCCATCAACACAGTAACATTGTTGGACTATGACATTATTAGCTTGGAAGACCGCATTAATATTGTCGATCATCACAGTTGAAAAGGGCTATCAGGGAAACTCTAATAAAGAATAAAGAGGAAATCATGGCAATATTTGTAATGGCCGAAAAGACATGAGACTGATGAGAGAGAAAAGAGAAGACAAGGGGTAAAGAAAATTGAAAAACACTGCGTAATGACTGGTGAACCCGGAACATTCTATCTGTGCCATTTAATACTGCAACGAGGCTCAGGTTCTGCTATTGCTGATAACATTCACAGTGCAATTGAAGAAAGGGAAATTGCAGACAAGATTATGGCACTTGGAGCTGTGAAGACTGGGGCAAGACATCTGTTAAAGCTTCACACCTGTCGTCCTTTGCAGTGGTTCATTTGCTCTTCACACTCGAACGAGCTTCCATTCCGCCATCTCTGCAAAACACTCATTGGTCCAACTGAACGACCAACAATGGAAAGGACCGATTTGAAATGCATTGGCTAATTGTGCATCATTGCCACTTTCTGCAAAAGGATTTCCACTCATTGCCGACGGTGATCCTCTTTCAGGAATATAACATGGCCCGTAGTGCAATGAAACGCATACTGGGCCCATCAGGACAATGTTATTCTATGGATGATTGGAGATGACCGTGAAACCAATAGGAAGGCTGCAGTACCCATTATAAAGACCTTTCACCAAGCAGCTGGTGGGTCTTAAAAGCAAGTCAGAAAATGTCGACCTCCCAAACTAAAGGAGAATGCTCAAACGTTGCAAGACTTATTGCCATCAGTGTAAGAACTAACACTGGAACCACCTTTCACAAAGCACCTCTCAGAAGAAGGTCTCCAGCAGCTTGTCACTCAGTCATCAGTCAGATACTTTGCCACCCTCAGGGAGTCGAACGCAGTCAAGACAGTGAGTGAGGCATCAAAATCAGTCTAAAGGATGCAAAGGCTGGTTACATTCGAGCTTTCGTCAAGTCACGAGACTAAGTATTTCAGACTAAGGAAGACTTTTATTTACCACGTGACTACAAATGAAAACCGGTGCTTGAACTATTTATAATCATTGTCTGACAGTACAAATGTTATCACAAACTGATTTCTTCTTGCAGTTATTAAATATTGAACTTTTGACTTAAAATGAAACACATTAAATTAAAAAAACATGACTTTTTCATTTTGGGGCAGAAAAACTTAGCTGTTCTGCTGATTGCAAAGTTTAATAAAAATTCAAATAGTTCAAAAATTTTAACTAAAATAAATACTTACCGTGAGAAATCAAGAACATGACGGCCACAGTGGTTACCATGGTGAACGCCATATTAAACAATCAACGGGTGAAAAGAGAGCAGGAGGGTTGAACCTGGACGTAGCCGTGAAGTGTGTCACTCAGTAGTTTTGTGTTATCTGCCAAGACGACATAGAAGAACACTTTTTCTTCACTAAAAGTCTTTTCATCGACATTTATATGAGAACTCTCTAAACTCTTAGGATCAGAAAAACAGATTGATGAGGTGAATATCGTGGGCTCAGTTCTCGTCTTGGGCTCAAGTGTAGTTAAACAGAATGAGTAAGTATTTAAAAAGTGCTCAACAAACTGCTTATATTAATATCAACATGATTTCTGTAGCTTAATTACAACCAGACTTACATCATCTATTATTTTCTAGGTAACTCTGCACTTTTATTTCATGTGGATTTACACACAAGTTTACTTTTTCTAGCATTGACGAATCTGTTCAAAAAAGTTCATATAAGGACTTTTACGGTAGTGATAATAGTAACCGAGAAAAAAACGCCGTCTGTGATAAATGTTAGTCTTACCTTCTTGCCAAGACAGTCTATTCACAAAGATGTCACAAGCGGTAAACTTTACAAAGACTGTAGCGAGACTGTGGTGCACCTGCCTCGACTGGCAAGCGTGTAGCAAACCTCACTAACACTAACTACAGTCACCTTCCTCGACTCACTAGCTCAGGCACTGCAGGGATTTCTAGCTAGGGATTTGATATATAAATGGATACCCTGGTCTGTAACTGATCCCTTTTTTGTTGGGTGTGTAAGCAAATGTATTTCCGCCTTTGCATTGCATTCTTTGTTTCTTTACTGTGATATATCATAGGCCATTTGGGATTAAAACAGATACAATTTTAGGAAGCAAAATACCTCTATTGGTCACCATTCCGAATCTGTTGTTAATCTTATCAAACGAACTTAAAAGTAGCTTAGTCATACAAAGCTATTACCCCATTCCCTCATTTAAGGACAGGCTAGTAGGTGAAACATGAAGTGGATTCATTGTTTTCTGGGCGCAGGCCGTTGGTTCCACCTGACCGCTTTCAGGACTCAACGCAGGGCGGCGAGTAACAAACAGCCAGCCTACATCTCGACAGACAGGAGACGTGGCCCCGATGTGTGTTAAACGTGTACACTGTGTGTTAAACGGGTGTGTGCTAAAAGTCTTGAGGAATTACTGAAGAAGTTGGGCCTGATTACAAAAAGGGAACGATGTAACAATGGAAGACTGACTGAGATGGGAGGTCATAACCAGACGATTATCGCCAGAACGAACTTGTCATCTCTTAATTCAGAAAGTCGAACGCAAATTCTTCATAAGCTGTTGTGTTTGAATGAGGTTCTATTTCAAAAGGTCTATGAGATAAATGCAAGCTATTAATATTATTATTATTTGCCATTCTGGAAGGCAATAAAGGGGTGTAAAAGTCTTATGTTCAAAATGCATGATCAGTAACCTTACTGTAATTCAAATTTGTATTTCACATTAAATGAGAAATGTAGATTTTTATATATTACCCCACTAGTAAAGATTGGTTTGTCTTTGTTTTGGGGGATTAATTGAAGAAACTAAAGAAAAGACTGATAATTCAGGTGAACTTATGTGCTAGAAAAAAGGATCGTAGGTTGCCTAAAATGTGAGCAGATGAAGGAAGAAAAGGAAAGTTTAAAAGTCAGTAACCTAGCCAAGCTACTAAAATCTTTAAACTTTTTTTTGTTCAGTCAGACGAGAAACGAGAGGAAACTGCTGATGACATTAACTGTCTAATAATCGATTTGGCGAGTTGAATAAATATTGAGATTTAGCGCCAAACATTATCTGGGAGAATAAAAATAAATATGCAACTTACAGATCGTAAGTGCAGAAAGAACTTTAAATACATCTTAATAGAAATGGACTGAAATTCATTAGTGAGAAATTACAGAATGATCATGAAGAGTGAAGCTGGCTACTTTTTGTTAACCTCCGTAAGGCTGGGAAGAGTTTATTGCTGTTAGCAGATACATTTTATTGTTACGGTTACTTCAAGTCAGCAGAACAGAAAAACGTGCATCTGTTTCTTTTAACTAAAGGTAACAGCTGTTGCAAGATTTATACTTTTTTTATAATCGTACAGGAAAATCTTTGTCCACAACGTCATTAATGCGTTCTAGGATGATATTTCATTTGTAGACCTAAGAGGAAGAGGTTAGAAATCTAACATTTTTAAAACTTATTTTTCAAACCAGAAAAAATTGAAATAAATCGCTTAACCCCCACGATCACACGGCCACTCGCTTGGCCAGAGGCGGGACACGACCTTCTTATCAAACCACTGATGAGCGTAGATCGCAACAAAGACAAAATGAAGGGTGCGAGCAGCAAATTAGAAAAAAAAACGTATAGACAAATAATACACACCGACAAAAGAAAAAAAAGAATGACCCCCCCCCACACACACACACACCGAAGTAAGAGGCAATTAAACAAATAGAGCGGAAAAGTGAGCAGACAGGAGGGATCACAGACACCGCGGTGGCGTAGCTCTAAGGGAGAGACTAGGGTATCAAGTTCTTCACCAAGGCCTGTAGGCCGAGCGGACGTTAGAATGTGAATGTTTGTACTCAGTCCTTTCTGTTTCCTTCGCTTTCTGTGTCTTTCGTCTATGCTCTTGCGATGGTTCTCCCGCACTGATCTCCCTCCGCCGGTCCGCCCAGCACACAAAGAGGACAAGTTGTTAGTCCGAAACCTGAGCAGCCCGTTTGTCACGTGGGCGCCTGTGCACAGGTTTGCACGCTCGCAGCTTGATGGGAAGACTCCCTTACACCTGGAGACACAATTAGGTCACATTAACGCGCTGACGATGCTGAAAGACACGGGGACGAAGGCGAAGAATGGAAGGACTGAAGGAGCAGACAAACAAACAAACAAACAAACAAACAAACAAAAGAGATGACTTAAAAAAAGAAAACCTGTGAAGAGAGTAATAGGGACTTTTTTCACCAGTGTGCAAGGAATGAGATCGAGGCTCTTCCTGCCATGAACCTCAAAAGTCTCCGGAAATCCCAGCAGTGTATAAATAAATAATCTTAGGGGACAGAACCCACTGTACGTCACATTTACTGTTCAAGTCAAGGAACATAAGTCTGGCGGACATTAACCACACTTTATGCAGTATTCTCTCCCCTTCATGTCATGTTAAAAAGCACATTATTAATAATATAACTGAGTAATATAACTCAGTAGGTAACCAGGATTTATGTACGCAACTACGCACCAATATAAACGAGCACGCGCGCATAAAAAACAAATGTGTGTGCATGACTAAGTGTTTTTTCAGAAATAATTTTTTGTTGATGTTAAGCATTTTTTACTTGATTTTTATACTACTTTCCAAGACTAAACTGAACGATAATTACAAATAGGCAAAGGATCTGCTAATTCATTCTGAGAATTTCGACTGCAGGTGCAAAGACGCATAAGGCATTAATTGATGTACAAAAAGAAGGTACAGACCTTTTTTCTGAAATACTGTTACCTGTGGCTCTTTAATGATGTTGCAGTCAGGTAACTTAATCACCAAGTTCTCTTTATCTTTTTCAGCATTAAGCGAAAATTAAATTCACAAGTCGAAGATATCAGACTATTAAAGTAGTACTATAAAGTAATAGGCAGCTTGCTCATTCACAAACAAACACAGACACATCATTTAGAACACGCTTTATGGTGAACTGCATCATCATCATCATCATCATCATCATCATCATCATCATCATCATCATCATCATCATCATCATCATCATCATCATCAGCAGCAGCAGCAGCAGCAGCAGCAGCAACAGCATTTCTTTCCGTTTGCTTTGTGGTCATTATGTTTTGTTTAAAAATCTGCTAGATATGCTAACAGAACGGTAAAAGTAAGGGCGCTTTAAAATTAAGAAATATTTTTAGAAATGCTATCAGGACCCTGACGTCTGTTGTAACACAGAATTGTTACTAACATGCAGTAGATAATCACTGACGTTTGCTACAATGCGGCATGTGTCGAAGTTCTCTAACCATGCGATGTTTTTCAGGCTTTTTTTGCTCCTCTACTTTCCCAGCAGTCAGTGCACACATCACATCTACATCCCCGCAATGGCGTCACACGATTAGCATGAATGGTAGTGAGTGTGACATACTTTGTCTTGATCATTACCTTGGGATTTCAAGATGAGGATTTTTTGGAGACCTAAAGTGCTAGAATCTGAGCAGAAGAAGTTAATTGTTTAGGACGTGTTACTAAAAACAAGCCATTTTAACTTGTTTTCCTGCTTATGAAGTTCTTGTCCGAAGATCACTGCATTAAATACTGATTGCATTACAAATTTCTTCTTTCAACAATACTAATTCATATTTTTACATTTTATTTGTTCTAGGAAGGGGGAAACAATATGACACCTAACACTGAACCGGTGTAGTTTTTCACAAATAGCCTACAGAAGATTACAAACTGAATGTTTAATAATCTTTTGTAAGTTGTGCAGGAGGACTTGCCGCTATATTTGTTATCCAACAGAACATTTACTTGGCTGCCGGACCTCCGTTTCGCGTTCAAGTTTTTGGTCAAATAGCCGACCTTAACATCACAGTTGTAAACACAACGGCACGACCACTGGTAGAACAGCACCTGGAATTTGCATCTTATTCCAACAACAACGTGCCATGGGGTGCGAAACTGGTTTCCCCACATCTCGATGGTCTTGCGGCAAACAGAGCAATCGGTCATGACAGCTTATTGCAGAAGTTAGTGGTATTCGAACTGCTGGGAGCCAACTGTGATGACGCCGGGGAATATCACTGTTTCATTTCCAAAAGTAATGGCACCTCAGAAAACCTTCGAATAATCACAGTCAATGATTATCAAACTTTGGCAGTCAGAGGTGAAATGTCTTTCAATCATTTTTTTTCATTTTTAGGAATAGGAAGCTAAGTAAAGCTACATTTGAGTGCCTTTAGTAGATCCTAAACCCTAATTTAATGTCCATCGTAGACCAAACCTTTCAGTGTCAAGCAAAGGTAAAGAATATCAGCTTTTAACTATTCAATAGTGTTCGAATAAATGTCGGTTGTAATCTATGGTCGGATAAAGAAATTCACGGCTACAAGAATCAGATGTTAAGCTTCTTTCGATGAATCTCTTTATTCAGGCAGACTTCCAGAATTAATACTGGATCCACACAACCTCTGCAGCTACATACAACCAACTGGTCGTCTTGAAATTTCTTGTGGACTTCCTAAGGGCACTGATGTTACAGATGTGTATCTCATTTGCCTTACTCACAACACAACGTTACAACCAGTTCTCATGACAGAGGCGGTCTGGCAGCAGGCACAGCATCAGTCTCTGGCAGCTTAACTGGAAGGTCAATCACACTAACACTGCTACAAGCCGGTTGTCATGATGATGGTGTCTACTGCTGTTTCATTTATTACAGGAAAGGCTCTTCCAATTTCCTAGTGGTAATCAGCAATAATTATCAAACTGTATCCCTCACAGGTAGGTCATTGTCTTTATATTTCTCAGGTGTAATTTTTCTTAACTTCTTGAGGTAAACATTTTCAAAACTGCATATTTTCTATTATTTTTGTAAATGAGCACATTTTAAATACTTCTTTTTTAATGAAATATTATTTCTACAGATCGTAATAAGTGGCAATGGTTTATCGCCATTGTACATTAGTTTCAAGCTAAAAAGCCTCCTAGAATGCTGAGGCACAAATACGCTGTGTTGCCGTAAGTGACAAACGCAATTAAACAAAGAATTCGTTTGAATAATTACGGCAAAATTTAATGTGATCACTAAACTAGTTAGACCTGAATTCGGAGCTATACTAAAGATCTGCCAATGGCTAGTATAAAAAGGCCCTGTAAACAGTAAGTAAAGCCCATATTTTAAAGCGGCAAAAGAGAATATTAATAGTTGTTCGTTTACACGTTTAGACAGCTTTATTTAATCTAGTTTCGAAATTTCCGTAATGGCATGCATAATCATATATAACTGAGTAGTGCTATTTTAATATTTACCTGCATGTTGAAATCAGTTCTAATGTCTAACTTCATAACACGTTAGTAGCAGAACTTTGCTGCGCAACATTCTGCCAGTACCCCGTGATCTCTATACTTTCATTTACCTGTGAATAATAGATTACAAACTACCAAGTGTTTTCATATTCTCAAACAAAGTGCTTTTTTGGATCTTTATGCATTTTTTATGTTTCTGTATCCGATTTCTGAAGACTCATACTTGTTCATCACAACGAGAAAATTCAAGGACAACCTTCTTTAACCTGTCCTAGCTCTTTAATTGGTAATCGTCTCGTTTTTGTGATCAACATCTGTTACAGCATATTCATTCAAAAAGTTGTTACAAACCTATTTTTCCAACCGTTCTGCCAGCCCTGCGAGTTTTATGTCAGTGTTGTGAGTATGAGTGTAGATTGGTCACCGTGTATGGTCACCGTGTATGGTATCTGGCCATTTTAACGTATTTTTTACAGTTGTAATCTACCAAATGTACAAAAATGTATTTTATAGTTGCGCATTACTATCCTCAATTTGTCCCCTTGGTTAAGCTTCTTTTTGTTATTGCTTGCAACTATGTATTAGCAAAAGTTGAGAAGGTTAATAGTGGAATGAAAGTATCTCTTTAATTTTTAGTTTATAATTAGCTAAAATGTGTTTTAATTTAATAAACAACTTGAAATACTAATCCTAGCAGGACTTTCTTAAATTATACTTGCAAATATGGACATTTTTTCTTGATTGTCTTAAGTGATCTGGTAACTGGAATCAAAGATTAAGGATGACGGGGTGCTAACAATAACAACTTTAATAATACTATAAATAATAATATTTGCAAAGTGTAGATCGTCATTTTAATACTTTACCGAGTCGCGTAAAATAGAAACAAAGATATGCGAACAAAGGAATATAAAAACTCTCTTCAAATGAAATCTACTTTAATTTTGTAAAACACATCAAAATTCACATCACAAGAATTATAGTATCACAATACAATTTCAATATCATATCCCGAAAGAGGTGCAATGTCAGATCATGTAACAGGTAAATTCTTCTGGTCAAGCGGGTCAGTTTCCCAAACGACAGTCACTAGAGTCTTCTTGTGAACGGACCCTGATGATTTGTATTATCTCGCCTCTATCTGGAAACAGATGGTGGCTTACCTAGCCCGTCTCTTCAGGCAGATGAGTTGTGAGACAGATCGTTTAGTGGGCAGAAACTAATATAATATGCTGACAAAGTGGCTGACTGTGAAGTCAGTGTCGAATATTTAACAGTTAGCATTATGATGTGAGTGCAGCGGTGAATGTTCAGTAGTATCTACACTAAAGGGAACTGACCAAATGTACACTCAGGAGTGGTTTTTTTTTCGAACTGCTCCTTCTAATTAAGACCTATAAAAATCATGCTGATATAGCGCAGATTTAGATTATGTACGAAACTTTAATCATATTTTACCCTAGGGTATGATGATTCTAGTTACACTGTAAAGTATAGATATGATAACTCTTAGCCTAGTAGCCAAGATGTCAGTGAACTGTCAGTAGACCACCAAGTCTAGGAAGGGACAGAACCTGATTTGAGACACGCACATACTAGATGTTATGTTCTGAGAGTCAAAGAAACCTCTTCAAAATCTTTCACATTTTCCAAACACATATTCTACTGTCCCTGCATCTGTTTGATCGATTCACATTAGTAAACATTTTCCGTTAAGCGTTTTACATACTTTTATAAATATATATGTATTTTTAATGTATTATTTCCATTTTTTCAGGCTACATTAGATAATCACCACTCGTATAAATAAAGATTAAAATGGCCATGGCTATGGTTTAACCTAGTTTTCTTTGATGACCATTTTATTGGAAGGAAAGGTGATCGCAAAAGGGTTGGGGTTTTCGGCTTTATATGTCTGCTTATTACCGATCTAATCTTTTAGGAATAGGAAAAACTTGTCCTAAAAGCTTCTGCAGCTTGTGAGAATCCCGAGGGTTTTCGGTTATGTTTTCCTGCATACAACTGTGTATAGACTTGCAATCCGCTTTTCTGCGTGATATCTGGGATGATTTTGTTAAATCGATGTATTATTTTATATCGCAATAATCATATGGTCAATGAAAAATAAATTCATAAGAGAAAACCTAAAGGTGTTTGAGATAATTTCTACTTAAATTTGTGATGCAGAGCTGAAATGTGGGATATTCTGGAAACTAGAAGGAAGAGTTTATCACAAAATGCAATAAATAAACTATAAAGAAAGTAGATGGTTTGCTGGTCTAGTTTCAAGAAATATAAACAAAACACAAAAAACTACTAAAAGGTGAATATCGTCAACACTTTTCGATTCATTAATATTATTATCAATAACATTTAAAAGATTAGAAACATCCATTGTTTTATATAAGCATGTCGAATTAAAGAACTAATAAACACCAGTGATAACATAAGAATAGAAAAACGAAGTTCTAAGGGATTATGTTTGAAACCAAGCACATCTATTCTTGCAAAATCATTGTACCAAAAAAATACTAAATACTTTTCAAAGATTACGTAGATTACAAAGGATACACATAGAGACGACCTCTTAAAATAAAGTGTACATGTGTATCTATTTATCCAGTCACTGTGTGTGTGTGTGTGTGTGTGTGTGTGTGTGCGTGCGTGCGTAAGAGAGGAAGAGAGAGAGAGAGAAAGCAGCCTGATGCATCCCTATATTTGGAAAGGATTTTGGTCCGGATGTCAATATAGTCGTGTTATGTGTACCTGCGAACTAATATGTAAACTCTATTAATTTGTAGTATTCTTTACAATTATTTCACATCAATGTTTTCACAATGTTAAGATTACTGTTGTAATGAAGTATAAAGCGATCCATCCAGCTGCTGCATGATAGGCTGCATTTCTTTCTGAAAAAATTAAATATATATCAATATTTTCCCATTCTTTCACTAATAATATATCTGAGTTTATTATTACGTCTACAGTTTATGGTTTACACATGCGATGCTCAAAATGTAGAAGGGATGGATTTTAAAGCAGATAACGAAAGAAATCACATATTTACTCACACAAAGTAGCAAATTCGCTTTCCAATTTAATCATAGCTACAGAAAGCATAGTTACAGGTGATACAACATATATATATATATATATAATTTTGATTTCGCGTACCTATAATCAAAACCACCTCACTTAACACGTTCACAATTCCACAAATTTTAATTATAGAAACGTAATCAAACAAGCACAGACAAATATACACTATAAATAGTTGAGTTAAATTATATTAAATGCAGTTACCTGAAGTGGTTTTAGGGCTTGTCGCATTCTCACCTGAAAAAAATTAATAAATTTAAAAAAAAAGTAAAAAGCATACTCATGTATATGGAAATTCTGTTATAATTAAATTAAGTTATGAGATGCAGACTAAGAAAGACAGAGAAAAGTAAATAATTAATAACAGTATTGCTTGTAATATAGTATTAGTAGTGGCGTTCATTCTTTAAGAAGTATTATAATAAAACAATGCTGGTTGCTAGGTTGCTAGGTTGGTTGGTTGGTTGCTTGGTTGCTTGGGTTGGTTGGGTTGGTTGGGTTGGTTGGGTTGGGTTGGGTTGGGTTGGGTTGGGTTGGGTTGGGTTGGTTGGTTGGTTGGTTGGTTGGTTTAGTAGGAAAGTGCTTATTCCTCAAGGTAATTTCACACATCGGAGGGAGAGGGAAGGGGAGGAAACTAGAGTACCTGGTGAAGACCAGCTCTGCGAACAGGTGTCACATACAGAAAGTGTTCCAGCACGAGATCTAAGCCCAGAGCCTTTAGTTGCAGCGATGACAAACGAGTTATTTAACCACTACACTATCGGGTGCACTATAATAGTGATGCATTTAATGCGGTAATTTTTAGTGGGACAGGAAAATTCACTCACAATTAAAGTCTATACTAAAATTGCCCATGCGTCCACTCAAAGAGAAACCTTAAGTAATTAAGAAGGTCTTGTGTACCAGCTCTAACTGGCACATATGTAAGACTGACAGCCTTAGGGCCAAAGAGCAGCCATGGTAAGAACAGATAGTAGCAGCTGCAGTGACTAGAGGTGAGAGCGTTTAGGGGAGATAAGCCTGTCACAACTGTTACCTCTGACGGCTGGACTAAGAGAAAACATCCGAAGTCATGTTACACCTGGTCGGACAGGTGAGAGACAGTCTAGTTACAAGAACGAGAGTACGAACTGCCAGAGATACGTTCCTGTGTGTGAGAGTAGAGGGTACTTATACCGATTGTTAACAGTACTGTTGCATTTTGAAGTACGGACATTACGGATTGTGCACACATACATATACCACTAAAACACTCACAAACACATTTAAAATAAAACATATATTCACACACAAACACAAACAATCACAAGCACGCATGCACATACTTTTATCTCTCTTGTTTTCTTTCTCCACTGCCGTTACACTAGACACATACCTACAGACACACATACAATAGCCTTTAATCACACCCACACACACACACACACACACACACACACACACACACACACACACACACACACACACATCTGTACGTTCATTTAACCAGAATCACAAGAAACTAGCATGCATGCATAACATTGACAGCAAATAGTAATAATTATGAACAGAATCATTAAGATCATTAACTTCTACAGTCCATAAAATGCTATACTAAAAATGTTTGAGAAAAACATCTTTTTTTATAAGAATAACATTGTATGCTTCTGTGAAGCACATTGGGGAAAAAGAAACAATAAACAAACTTACCTAAAGTGGTATTAGAGCGTGTTGCACCATCACCTGAAAAATAAGATAAAACGTTTAAAACTTAATAAATAAATAAACAAACAATTTCAAAGATAGTAAAGACATTTTGTTCTTAAATTACATCATAAAAGTTAAACTTACAGAAAGCTAAGGAGAATGAAAAATATTTTAAAAGACATTAATAAGCTTACCTATATTTGCAACAGTACTGATAGTGGTGTCTATTCTTGGTGATGTTTGATCTGTAACATAGTGATACATGATATCAGCAACATAAAGATATCATCTAAAAGTGCAGCTTTAAACTAAGCCACTGGAAATTCTCGTAGGTAAGTGAGTTATTCCGATTGTAAAAAGCTAGTGAAAGGTCAATAACCACTCAATAATAATAAGT
This sequence comes from Marisa cornuarietis, assembly GCA_004794655.1. Taxonomy (NCBI): domain Eukaryota; kingdom Metazoa; phylum Mollusca; class Gastropoda; order Architaenioglossa; family Ampullariidae; genus Marisa; species Marisa cornuarietis. Next base: position 7,408,388 of record SMMW01000636.1, read on the forward strand.
ATAGCTCTTCAGCAAAAGTCGTTTTGTCCTCTTCCCAGAGCGGGTCCTTACCCCTGACCAAACGTCTTGCAGTATCCGGCTACCACCATTGTTCAATACATATTTACTGCTTTAGTGGGACAGAAAAATCACTCACAATTGAAGTCTACACTAAAATTGCCCATGCGTCCACTCAAAGAGAAACCTTAAGTAATTAAGAAGGCCTTGTGTACCAGCTCTAACAGGCCTATATATAAGACTGACAGCCTTACAGGGCCAAAGAGCAATGTGATTCGAGGCTCTACCAGCGAGGTGTAAACATCGTGCGTGAAGGCAACGTTTGAATTATCGCCACGTGGTATTGTTCCGCCATAGTCGACGGCTTCCAGGCGCAGTCGGGTGGTGGACAAAACCGTAAGTGATTTTACTAGTCATCTCCAAGTATCAAAGTAATAAGTAAACTGTAACTAAATTGTATTAGTTGGACGTTGCCCCCTTCTCTTATTTTATATTCTTCCCTCTTTTCCCCTTAATTTTTTTTCGCACCCATTTCCCTGCTCTGTTCTGTTCTCCTCCATTGTTTCCATCTTCCCCCTTCTTTTTCTCCCATCTTCCTGTCGTGAACCTTTGGGAGAAGGACACGCGAGGATGGTCAGAGGGGTGTAATTTCCGTCGCTCCGACTAATTACACTCTCAACACCTCTACCAACTCACGTCGACATATACGGTGTACGCAACACTTACACTAAATTGCTAATAGGATGAATGATCCAATCTGACTCCGAGCCCCCAGCGTACGTCCCCAACAACAAACTCAAGGCAATTTAGTGTATAAAACAATTATTATTCAACAAGATTTCAACACATTAATCACAATATATGATTGCCACAAATCACAGTTCAAAACTCGTTTCCTACGTATTCCACCACAATCCCCTACGGCTAATCCAGGTATCGTGAGTCACTGACTAATTAGCTTAACCCATTGACCTCGGGGCTGCTAGAAGCCTGTCGTGTCTATCTCTCGCACGATTGTCGCCACTTTTCAAAAAATCATAAAAAATAACTAAATGAGGTAGAATAATAATTTAAATTGATACTGATAGATCAAAATGTGTAAAAAAGGAACATCTTTTCCTTGGGTTTGCATAAAAACACACTTTAATGGTATTCCCAACAGAAAATGCCATGATAATGCACTATCAGAAAAGATTTTAGACATGTTCCAAGAGCAAAAAAAAGTAAAATAAGGGAGGAAACTACTACAACCATTGGGAAATTGTCCACCATGATAACCTCCCTTGAAATAACAGGAAGTCAAGAGATGTCGTAGCGAACAAAGGAGAAAAAGACCTCCATTTCGGACCACGTTGTTGTTACTCACTTTCACATGGATTTTTACTTCAACAACCGCAAAGGAGAAGAAAATAGTGAGTAATCTTAACATTCTAATGTTTATTCTAATAAATAAAATGTTTTTTTGGTACTTTATGTCTGTATATATTGTGTAAACAATTTTTTTGTTAATTTCCGACCGGCGCAATTCAAATGTTCTAAAACGCGTACAGTCGTAATCTTTCATTTGATTTTAATACTCGAAGACAAAACCTATGCATCTTAAAATTTACACCAAGTGAATGTTTTAAAAATGCTTTTTAAAAAGTGTATTAATGATGGTTGTCTTTACTGTACGTTAATAAATATAAATTTTCATAGCTGCCGGTCGAACTTTCTACCCCGGGTATTTGGTAGCCATTTTCTTAGCAGAAAGACAGATACCGTGGGAAAACGTAAAAAATATCTGTCAAACGTGCAAGCTTCGTCATGAAAAGAAGATCAATCGATAGAAAAATGAATGAACTATCGTCTGCATTAAGTTGTTATCCGAAACAACGCACTATATGCGTGCATAAAATTAACAAAAAGTGACTGCAAGTCCTTGCCACCACGGGTCAGAGTGTGGCCGGCTTGACTGCAAGCCCGTGCAGTCGCGGGAACACACAACACACTGCACTCGCCACTTATCTCTCTACACAAGAATGTCTCTCGCGATGTGGAGGGCCCTCCGATGTCTTGACGTCTGATAATCCGTAGATGTCACTCCGCCAGTCGTTGCTGCCTTTCCTACGAACACAGAGACTCTGGCACTGCCGCGTGCCAGCACGTGACTCTTCCTCAAGGCCGGACTGCGATCGGAGCTTAACCGCGCCTAATGAGGACCAACGCTTCTCTACCAGCTTTACCTCTGCTGTCTACGACCGACAGCTACTGGTGATGCAAACGTTGTGCACTCTGTACCAAGAGTGGGTCTTAACGCACCTCTGAAGTCGGTTGTGCTGAAGTAGTCACGGTTCCAGACTAACTCTCAGCGGAGAATCTGAACAGCCTTAAACAGATCTCTGCTACAACCTTCTCCCTCGAGATTCCAGTGCGAAGACGCCGATTCCTGGGCTGACACAAGGTTAAACCCTTGTCTCCGGCGTTCGTCATCTTTGGCGGTTGGCTAATTACAAAATCCGCACACTCTCTGCCATTCCTTTACCTGCTTATGACCAATCACTAACCTAGCAAGTACATGATGGACAGGTGGTCAGTAACTGGAAATGGTAAGGAGTACATGTATGCTGGGCAAGCCTGGTGGACCAAGGAATGTGAACAAGCAATTAAGAACAGGAAACATAAACTAAAGATATGGAAAAGCCACAAGACCATAGAAAACACATTAAAATACAAAAAGGCCAAAGCTGCAGCAAAAAGCACTATCCTCCAAGCCAAAAAAGAGGAATAGCACAGGTTCACAGACTCTCTAGACCTAAATGCTAACCTAAATGATAGCTGGAGAAAGATCGAAAGATTAAATCAAGGGCCAAGATCCACCATGCCCACCCTGATAAAAGAAGGTACCAAATATGAGACAAACATAGAAAAAGCAAACCTACTGGCTAAACAATTTCAAGAAGTCAGCTCAGACTCTAACTTAGACCCAGACTTTAAGTTATTCAAAGAACAGGCAGAAAATAACTTCCTTCCCCCTCTAAACCAAGAAGATTCTTTCAAACTAACAAACAGAGTAACTATAGAAGAACTAGAGCAAGCCCTATCAACCAAAAAGTTAGGGTCTTATCACTTACCAAATGCTAAAAAACTGCAATCAGAAAACCAAACACCTTATCTTAGAGCTCTTCAATGATATTCTTGAGAAAAGTTGTTTCCCTAAAATGTGGAAAAGGGCCAAAGTAGTCCCCATCCCCAAAACAGGCAAAACAAAGTCAGCCCCATCTAGCTACAGACCAAAAGCACTAACCTCGCAACTAGGCAAGACATTTGAGACAATTATTAAGAAGAGATTAAACCACTTTTGCGAGGCCAACAACATCCTGCCCCAAGAGCAAAGTGGTTTTAGGAAGAAACGAAGCACTATGGATCACATAACAGCACTGCAACAGGAAATTATCAATGGCCACACATAAAAAAGAGTGAACCTAAGCGGAGTTTTTCTAGATATAGAAAAAGCCTACGATATGCTGTGGCACGAGGGCCTGCTACAGAAACTCCTCCTCATAGGCACCCCAAATAAATTAGTGCAACTAATCAAATCCTTTTTAACAAACAGAAAAATAGCCGTAAGAATTGAGGATCAAACTTTCAATGAGGTACCACTAGAAAATGGAGTCCCACAGGGAAGCGTCCTCAGTCCCTTACTCTTTAACATAATGATTGCAGACCTCCCCAAAAGTGTAAAACATGTCAAAGTTAAACAATTTGCGGACGACGCGTCCCTCCTAGGAAAAGTAGAAATACGCCCAACAAATGACCCCAACAGACCTAAAATCATAGGAATAGATAAGATACAGGAGGATCTGCATGAAATAGCAAAGTGGCTCAAATATAATGGCTTTAAACTTTCAGCCACCAAAACACAGGCAATAATATTCCAAAAACCAAACCAGAAGACAGAATACCCCAAATTAACACTCAACCAAAACACCCTTGACTACAGTCCACATATACAATTTCTAGGAGTGATCTTCTCGGAAATAACAAGCTGGACCCCGTATGTAGACAAAATAACAAAATCTGCCAAAAAAGGAATAAACCTAATGAGAGTAGTTAGTGGAAATAACTGGGGAACTAATCCTTAATCTCTTCTTAACCTCTATTAGGCCCATGTTATGTCTAGACTATTATACGCAGCTCCACTGCTAGTCCACCGTCGAGTAAACCAACTAGCTAAACTTCAGTCAGTACAGGCCAGGGCACTAAAAGTAGTTCTGGGAGTACCATCGTACACACCAAACCTAGCGGTACTGGCGGAAACAGGTCAGAAACCTATAGAATTAATAATAAAAGAAAGGACAGCTAGCTACTACTACAAAATTCAATGTCTCCCTACTGACCATCCAGTCCGACAGATTCATGTTTAACCCCACAGACACAGAACAGGCCGCCCCACCCCACACTACACCAACACATACAACAGTTAGAAAACACAAAGGGAGCAGAAATTAACATAACAGCTCCTTACCCACAAGACAACATGCAAACACCACCCTGGACACTTCCACACACACAGATAGACATTGACCTCACCAAATACAACAAAGAACAAAACCAAGCCCAAATCACTGCAGAAACAAAGCTCAAGCTAAACACCACATACAAAGAACACGTGCAGATTTATACTGACGGATCTCATGACCCAGGGACAAACACAACCGGATTAGGAGTATACCAACCCGGTAACATCACCTTCTCCAGCAGACTCCCAAAACACACTTCAATTTTTACAGCTGAGCTGACGGCCATACTGACAGCTCTCCATACACTTCATCTCGGAATGAAGGACACAACGCAACAACAATATGTAGTTATTTCAGATTCACTGTCAGCACTTCAGGCTTTAAAAAACAAATCCTCAAACAGAATAGATATAGTATATAAGATACTGTCCATCACAAAGAAAATCAACCAGAAACAGGGAGACATTAAGTTCTTTTGGGTTCATTCCCACATAGGAATAAAAGGAAATGAAGAGGCAGATAAACTAGCTAAACTGGCAGTAAAACAAGAAATTAACCCTAAAGTCACCACCCTAAACATCTCTATTTCACCAGCAGAGAGAAAAATAGCTATAAAACCAGCAATAAAAATAAGGTGGCAAGAAAAATACAAAAATGAAGGTATAGGTACTAGAAGACTGATAGACGACCAGCTTAGTCTCACCTTGATGTACCTAACGTCAATCAGGTCGGACCAAACTAAAATAACCAGAATGAGGCTTAGTGGAGAATATTATAAAATGTATAAAGACCCACCTTCATGTGCCTGTGGGGACAGACTTAGCACCCCGCATGTACTGTTGGAATGCAATGAAAACAAACCAGAGAGAGAAGAACTAAAACATTTCCTAGATAAGTATAGACTGGGACTAAACCTCAGAAACTGCCTCAACCCACCTAAAGAACTATGGAACAGTATACTGTCACTAGTAGTAGTAATAGCAACAAGCCACCCAAACTCTAGTCTAATATAAAATAAGAATAGGGGTAAACAGGATAACATTGCCATCCACACTGGAAAAATAAAATTAAATAAAAAAATTGAGGAAGAGCAATACATGGAACCCAACAAAGAAACACAATACACCACCACGGTACACGTGGCTGGACCCTTAAACACTGGCAACAAACGGCAGCAGCACCACCACCAGCAGCAGCAGGGGGAAAGAGGGCAGCAGAACAGTGACGACCCATGCAAACTTGGCAGATCAACAATGGATAAAGAGGGCACAAATACAGTACACCACCCATGCAGACTTGGAAAACCTAAACACCAACAAAAATAGAGGGCACGTACAAAAGTGAAACCACGCATCAGGCACCACAAAACAGCAACCCTTTCCCCACATCTCCCCATCCCCCCATACCCTCACCCACATCCCCAACACCCACCCTCCTCAAAGACCCCATCCCCCACAGTGCGAAATCACCGAGAGGTGGAATCACTTTCCCTTTCAAAGTCAACAACAACAACAACAACAACAAAAACAGGGCCAAAGAGCAGCCAGATGGTAGCAGCTGCAGTGACTACAGATGAGAGTGTTTAGGGGAGATAAGCCTGTCACAACTGTTACCTCTGACGGCTGGACTAAGAGAAAACATTCGAGGTCATGTTACACCTGGTCGGACAGGTGAGAGACAGTCTGGTTACAAGAACGAGAGTACGAACTGCCAGAGATAAGTTCCTGTGTGTGAGAGTGGACGGTAGTTATACTGAGTGTTAACAGTACTGTTGCATTTGGAAGAACGGACATTACGGATTGTGCTGTTAATCATTTTAGACAAGGAAAATAACGTATGGGGTATTTTGCATCACGTGCATGTTCATTAAATCCTTGTCGTGTTGTACTTTGCTTCACACCTTGGTAATGGTATTGTTTGTGATTCTTCTATTCATAATTCCATTGCCGTTAATTCTGAGGTCGACTCAAGTTGATAATGACGCTTAGAGTGGCTAATGTTGCTAGTGTGACAAGTCGCCTTCTTGCCTCAGCATACATTACGTTTAATAATTTGAGTTTATATCTGTGTTTGTACAGCACACACATACATATACCACTTCACACACTCACAAACACATTTAAAATAAAACATACATTCACACACAAACACACACAATCACAAGCACGCACGCACGCACATACTTTTATCTCTCTTGTTTTCTTTCTCTTCTGCCGTTACACTAGACACATACCTACAGATACACAGACTATAGACCGAATAAATGAAGCAAAGAATGAATGTGTGAATAATAACATACTTGTCACTGTCAAGTTATAAAATGTTTCGATGCCCTCGGTCGAACATCGGTATGTACCAGCATGTGTACAGTCAGCTTGTGGTAGAGTCACAACAACACGACCAGTTACTGTCGCTCCATCGGGGAGGTCGTTAGCCCTCACAATGTGAGCAGATGACAAGTCTCGTCCTTGTGTAGGTGGCGACGATAAGCGAGCGATCGTCACAGATCTTTGTAAGAAGGAGGGCTGACCACAGAAGAACTCACACGAGACTTCAGCAGACACGACTGCAAGACCTTCGGCCCATAGCACATTGTCTGGAACAATCTGTAGCTGAAGACTTGCATCTGTATATAAGTGTCAATTCATGACTTGTTGTAAGGTAATCTGAATAATTTATTTTATGTTAACAAGAGCATATTCTTATGCCTGCCTCTATACCAGGGTCCGGAACATTCGCCAATCCACAATGCAAGGTATACTACTCTGTACACATCACAATATCCACAAGACAATCGCCGTAAAAGTGTCAGCGATACTTATGAATTCTTAATATATAGACAAGAGATAGACATTATTATTATTTTTCATGTAGCCTTAACTTGTACTTAATAATTAACATAATAATAAACAGCTCTTACTTTTGGTGGTCGTAACTGGCTGAGTAAAATCGTACCATGATGAATCAGAATCTAGAAAAAAAAATCAAATAGTGGCATCGCCTCTAATCGACGAGAAAATTTTACATTTAAATTAAAAAGCATTAAGTAACGGAACAAATGATCTCCGCTCTCTCTCTCTCTCTCACACACACACACACACACACACACACACACACACACACACACACATTCACACACACACACACACACACACACACACACACACACACACACCATATCCAATAAGAATGATAATGTTTGATTGATTTATTGACTGACTGGCTTATTAGACAAAAATAAAACTTACTTATAACGAAGTCACAGTTAACCGTGGATCCACCGTCTGGTGATAAATACTCTAGATAACAGTGTAATACAATAGAATCAGCAGACTTTTCATCTTTCTGTTAATTTATGCTTCTGTGGAATAAACATTCGAAGATTTAATTCTCAAGAAATAAAAGCTTACGAAAGTCTTTTTAAGGAGTCTGAAATAGAACATACTTCAAAAAGCATTCTATATTATGGTAATCTTGGAGTTGTGAGCCTTTTAAACCCTCCTGTAGATGGACCGACCGACTCTTTGTAACTTCTGCCAGAGAGAAGTAAACAGAATGGATTGTAATACGATTCGAACGTTTCTTTTCAAGAATTCAAACTGTTATACTTCAGAGAAAATCTTGCAATCTTTAAATACATAAAAAAACAAGAACAAAGCACAAACAAGTTAAAAAAGCTGCAATGAGGGCATATATAGAAAGATAAATCAAGAAGGAGTAGGTACCGGCTTCGACTGTCAAACTCTTGTAAAACTCTGTCGTTACTGGAGATGTCTCGTTGTTGTATGCCTCAATGACACAGTGGTAGAGACCAGCATCTGCACAGGACGCTTGAGGCAGCATCACACGCAACATGCCTGAGATTGCTGCTGTGTTGTGTGTTCCACCATCAGTCAGACTCAAGTTTATAGACGCCAGAAATTTCCCGTCAGTAGGCTGAGAGGACAAGTATCTTGTTATTCGAATATTAACGTTCGTCGCAGAATCATTACCCTTTGTCACGCCACAGGAAATGTGGACAGCTTGAGTAGGTACCGCATCATTTAAGAGCAGGTCACTTGGGACAACTTGCAGATCAGCACGTGCACCTAAATGATGAGTTGGAACATTATTACACCGCGCCCACGTGTTAGAAAATTACTAAAAACAAGTTATGAAAGAATTCAACATTTTGCTTAAAAAGTAGATTAACAATCTGTGCTCCGATTGAAAAAAAAACACTTTCGTTTGTAATCTAAAGACCTCCTGGCACCAAGTGATCAGTTAATTGCAGTCCGTTACATGAAATTAGAAAAATTTACATACTAACCAAGAAGAAGAAGGATTTGACATTAAATATTAACTCCCAGATGACAAAGACTTAGAACAGATTGTGTTTGAACGCCTAAAATGTTTGTTAGCGTAATGAGATTTAATTAACACGCAGCAACGATATCAGTAAGGTCGAGATATAATGCAAGCAAAGAATTACGAAAAAGGCAAACTTTTATTTTGTCAAACTGAACGTCTGATGTAGACAACAAACCACATCGTGAAATTACATTTAAAATGTTACTTACTGTGAGATATGCAGGCCACGATTAGCAATTTACTTACCGTGAAATATGAAGGCTACAGTAAGAATTAAACAAAATCCCATCGTTCTTAGCAAAACGAGAGCCAACACTGAGGGTTTACACAACGTTGTTTAAAGCTGAGAGACTGCTTGACGATATGCTTTTACACCTGCAACAGAACAGACAAGAAGAAAAGAATGTAAAATAATACTCACTTGAAGCGCATGAGTGAAAATTACAGGAAGATCGTGAACGGTTAATAGTGAAGCTGGTTAATTGTTTTTCTCCGTAAGGCTGGGAAGGGTCTAATTACTGTTAGCAGATCATTATCATTTTTGATGTCAATCATTGTCAGCAGAACAGAAAAACGTCATATTGTTTATGTTAACTAAACTTACCAGTCGTTGAAAGATTTAAACCAGCTCTGTTTTTCAATCAGAGAAAACGTACAGGAATATCCATGTCCATAACGTCTTTATTGCATTCTAAGTTAATATTTCATTTGCAGACATAAGAAGAACAGGCTAGAATTTTAACAGTTTCTGAAATTACTTTTCAAGCCAACAAAACTTTATTTCAAAATGGCAGCACCTCAGAGTGAAGCAAATAAATCTCTTCTGTAAAGCGTAAACAAGTCTCTTCACGTTGAAACGGAGGGGAAAACAAAGACAGTGTCGGATACCGGCTCTTGCATTTGGCTATAACCTGTAGTGACTGTGTCTCCTAATGTTTCAACATAAAGCCACTGCCTTGTCGGCTACCTCTGTGAACGCTCTTTTCTTGGCCCAGGCTCTTTCATCGTCCTCGGTATTTACAACCTTTTCGTTCTCATATAAAATCCGAATGGCATTTACCCGTGGATACTAATTTTAGACACGTGCACCATTGTCACGGAAGAGAAGCATTCACGTGCCTATTGAAAAAGTTTCTTTCACCGAGCTTTACCCAGTAACTGGAAAAAAAACTGACGCCACTTGGTCTCTAAAATTTGTAACAACGATTTCCTGAAAGGTGCTTACGAACCCGAAAGTCATAAGACTTCAATAAGGTTTCCATTTTGAAAATCGATGCCTACTTCTGGTTTGTCTGTGAAGCATATTAAAGTAAAAAGCTTACAATGTAAAAATCTTTTTTTTTGCGCGGTAATATTCGCTTTCATGTATCTTAACTTTTTTTGTTTGAAAGGCTACGATTGTGGCTTTGCCGGGTAGCACGGGCAAGGCGATTTTCATTACTTTTTATTGCAAAGTTCAACTTTTCTCTTTTTCAAAAATGTATAGGTTTTTTGGTCTTATGCTTATCTCAGAGGAGTAATAATAATAATAATAAAAAACAATCTTCACCACTGTCGTCTTCGCAGCCTTCAGTTATAATCCAGTCATTGTAATGTTCATTTTTATCTTGAACCAAGAGGGTTAAAGAAAGAGTAAGTGGAAAGAAATGACCCCAAATATACCTTTGAAGCACTTGTATTAGGTGAGGGTAGAAGGTGTCACAAATAAACCACTGGATGGATAACTTTCAAAAGCGCTCATTGATGACAGTGTTTGTGCTTCTAAAGAATCTTATGTACACACAGACGCGTGAGGTAACAGCCCCGGGAATGTATGTAGTAATTATATCTTAAGGTAACACAGCGGCCACAGATATTAAACGGATCACGTCTGACTATTCAAGCTCGGCAATAAATTTTTTGTTATTCTTTTGCCTGTAACACCTGAGGCGGCGGGTGGCTTGTAGGGATTAGGGTGTAGTCTTTTTTATTTAAAAACAAGATTTGAAAAGAGTAATTTATTCGACACGGATGTATGGGTAGTGGCAGCTGCTGGAAAGGTTTATCCCCCCTCTCTCTCTCTCTCTCTCACACACACACACATACACAGACGCGCGCGCGCACACCCGCACACACACACACAGAGACAAACCCACGCACACAGCCAACTTCATAGTATTTGAAATAAGTTCATTTTATGATGTTGATAATACTAACTTCCCAAATCTAAGTTAAAAAATCGTTATAACAAAATGCCAGCCATGTCAGCTCCCTTTGTAACATTAATCAACGCTACCAACTCTCACACTCAGTTGACAACTATACCATAATTTTCCAACAAGACATCAACATTAAACATTTATAAAATTTACTTCGTAAATTTGACAAATGTGTTATTTGTAAAAAGCAATATGTTGTCATTACCTGTAAACTCTATCCTCGTTGTAAAATTAGAGATGGTGGTTCACTTTCTCGGGAAGAGAGAACCTGTGGAACGAGGAATCAATAGATCTGACTGACAATTTCAAGTTCCTAGGAATTACCATGTAGAACTACCTTAACTACGATTTTGTGTATCTCATCAACAGGACCAAACAAAGACTCTACTTGTCTCCTTCAGTTGTAAACGTTTGGTTTCAGGAGGAACAATTTGATCTAGTTTTATCAGGTTGACCAAAAGTATACTGAAGTCTCAATAATCACCGTCTGGTATAGCAGCACCATCCAGAAGCAGAAAGTCCGACTTGACCGGGTACATACGTCCAGCGGAACTACTGGCTGAGACCTGTGCTCCGCACTCACGATCCCTACTCAGTGCAGTCTGTGTAGAACAAGTAAGATCGTCACTACGAACATGTATTTATGAACTGCTTGCAGACATTTTTTTCAGAAAACTTCTAGAACAAGGCTTGTGTGCACAAAGCTTTCGGTTGAACCACTTTCAATCTTCAGCTTGCGGTTCAACCACTTTCAATCTTCAGCTTGCGGAGACTAAGCGTTGGTCTCGGTAACCAGGAATCAGTCCACCTGTACACGTCCGTGTCGTGACCGACAATACACTCAGGCAGTGGTTTAGTTCATTGTATCCCCAATGGATTCACATAAAAACATATCCTGGCCATAAGGATGTGTATTGGAAACAATTGTTATGCCTCTTTGAACTCTTCTGTCGCACGAGTCAGGACTTAATGTTAAATGCGCTTTATTCGGCCTCTGTAAGCCGTGTGTGTACTGAAAGTGTGCGTGTGTGTCTGTATGTGTGTGCCTGTGTGGGTGGGTGGGTGTGCACGCATGTCCACGCATGAACGCTTGCATGTGTGTTTGGGCATCTCTCTTCATGCAAAAGGTGATGATAGTGGAAAATGGTGAGGCAGATATAAGCTGCATGCAAGTGTGTGTGTGTGTGTGTGTGTGTGTGTTTTGGGTTGTGAACAGATGCGTGTGCGTGCGTAGTTGTCATCTGAGTTATATATTTTATTATTTTTGTTATTAAAGGTTACCTTTTTTACTGCCCTAGTCCAACCCTATAAGCAAGCTAATGGAGCTTTAAAAATGATACTAATTATAACAACAATAATGACGATAGAGAGAAACTGAAGAAACCAACCAAGACGACCGGAAAGAAAAAGGGAAAACTCTTGGAAACGGGAATAATAATAAAAAATTGTAGTGCTATCTGCTTAATAACTTCAGGAATACAGTGCTTTAGTATCCAAGAGTCTGTGAAATTAAATAAATGCGTAAATATTAAGAGTTAACATCTGCAATTTGGGAGAATTAAGTAAAGAAAAAAATAATAAAGAATGTTGGGTGGTTAGTCTACAGTCCCGTAACAACACTAAAAGATGAAAAAGGGGGGTTGATATTTTTAAGTGCTCTCTTCTGTTACCAGTGTGTTTACAGTTTTACTTTTTCAAGATGAATCTTACTCATGTTACCATTAATCTCACACCTGATAGACGCATTGAAATATAAGAACATACCATCCGCTAGTTCAGGGATGCCCAACCTACGGCCCGCGGGCCATATCCGGCCCGTGACGCGGTGCATTCCGGCCCGCGAAACTTCTGCCCACGCTGCAGAAAATCGGCATGTTATTAATAATAAAAAAAAGAAAATGAAAAAAAGGGAAGAAAAAGTTCAATAATCAAGGAATCCATTTTAAAAGAAAAGTCAAACTGCATGTAGCACTCTAGTTGTGTACTTGTTAATTTTTATTGTTGTAGAGGTCGAACGGCCACCACACTGTCCTTTTTCTCACGCCGGCTGCGTGTGTAATAGCCAGCCCTGACCTGTCTCTGGCCTGTTATCGCGCGACGCAAGGGTGCCTGACCCACTTAGGAGGGCCCTGACCAGGCAGTGACTGTCATGCATGAACACATACACGCGTACATGCGGTCATCACACGCGTACACACATGCGCACGTACATGCACGCATACCGACATTCACGATCGTCGAACGCGTGCGCACACGCGCACACGCATGCACACACTTACACAGGCTCTCAAACACTATCACACCACGCGTGGACACACCTAGTAAGCTATGGTCAAGTCTGGCCTTGGACCTCAGGAGTGGGTGGGGAGAACAATGCCCCCCCCCCATGGTTCAAGGAGAGGTCGAGGCTGCGGGAGAGAAAGGGATGAGTTCTGGAAGGTTCGACCGGGGAGCGATAAATAGTGTAGTTTTGAAGTTGTCGGGGTTCTTTGTGATTTGGAAGTGAGAGTGGAGAGAAGGCAGGCAGCCGCCGTGTGACATCAAAAAAAATCTACTGTGCGCAGCAAATTTCATTTTGTGTGCTCTTATGCAGCAGCTAGTTCACCGGTGAAATGGGTGAGCCAAAGAAGCGAAAAGTGGACTCTGAGTGCAGAAGCTTCCAAGAAAAGTGGACAGAACTTTACTTTTTTATGCAGTATGAAAACAAGCCAACGTGTTTGATTTGCAAAGAAAGTGTGTCTGTTTTTAAGGAACACAAAATTAAACGGCACTATGAAACAAAACACAAGAACAAGTATGGCAGCATCCTTGGGTCGAGCCGCGAACAAAAGATTGCTCAGTTACGTGAAGAAATTGGAGGCTTGACCAGAATATTTACCAAGAAAAGACAAGACAATGAGGCGGCGGTAAGGGCAAGCTACCGAGTTGCTCACATTTTGAGCAGAGAAGTGAAGCCATTTTCCGACGGTGAGTGCGTAAAAAAAGTGCTTGCTAGCAGTGGTGGAGGAAATGTGTCCTGAAAAAAAGGATGCAGTTGAAACCGTCAGCCTTTCTCGCATGACAATTGCACGGCGAGTGGAAGATATGGGGAAAAATCTCCAGTCAAAAATAAGGGACAAAGCAGCAAGTTTCGAAATGTTTTCCATTGCCGTTGACGAGTCCACCGACGCATCTGACACTGCTCAACTCTTGGTATTTATTCGCGGTACAAACAGCGATTTTGAAATTACAGAAGAGTTAGCGGCCATGAGGAGCATGCATGGTAACACCACTGGCGAAGACCTGTTCAAAGAAGTTTCAGCCGTAATTGAGGGTCTTGCTCTTCCTTGGGAAAAGTTAGTGGGAGTGACTACTGATGGTGCCAGAAGTATGGTTGGATGCCACAGCGGACTGGCAGTAAGGGTTATTAGAAAAGTCGTCGAGTCTAATGGAACCGAGCCTTTGCGGCTTCATTGCATTATTCACCAACAAAACCTCTGTGGTAAGGTGTTGAATCTAGACCATGTGATGAAGATTGTGGTCAGCACTGTAAACTTCATCAGATCACAGGCGTTGAACCACAGAACTTTCAAGGAATTTTTGACAGAAATAGAATCCGAATATGAAGACGTTCTCTTTCACAGTGAAGTCCGCTGGTTAAGTCGAGGAAGGGTACTTAAACGGTTTTTTGATTTGAGACATGAGATTGAAATTTTTATGACTGAGAAATCAAAGCAAGTGCCTCAGCTGAACGACCCCTCGTGGTTGTGGGATTTGGCGATTTTATGCGACATAACGTCACATCTGAATGAACTCAACACCAAACTACAAGGGAAAGACAAGTTGATTTCGCATGTGTATGCGGACATAACAGCATTCCAAGCGAAATTGCAACTCTTCATTCAGCAGGCGGGAAGGGTGCAGCTTGTCCACTTTCCAACGTGTACAGCTCTACATCAGGATCAGCAGCTAAATATGTCTTTCCCCAAAGCAAGAATGATCCAAATTCTGGGGCTCTTGAAGGATAATTTCAAGGACAGATTTGTGGATTTTCATGATTTGAAGAATGAAATACGTCTCTTCGAAAATCCATTTGCGGAAGATGTGTCAAATGCCCCGACAGACCTGCAACTGGAACTGATTGACTTGCAAAGCCAGACATCCCTGCTTGACAAATTTCGAGCGATGCAGACAATTGATTTCTACGCCTTGTTGCCTGCAGAAACTTTTCCAAATCTCCGAAAACAAGCGTTAAGGATGATCACGATGTTTACAAGTACTTATGTGTGTGAACAAACGTTTTCAGTGATGAAACGGGCGAAACCCGTCTTACGTAATCGCCTCTCGGACGAACATTTCGATTCAGTGCTCCGACTCGGTGTCTCTACGATGCAGCCGGACATTCAGAAATTGGTTTCGGGAAAACAACTTCAAACATCCCACTAATTACTACAAAATTAATGGTAAATAAAGCGCGTTTCTAATAAAAATGGTATATGCTCTAATTTTTTTTTCTTTTTTGTATATTTGCGGTGAAGCGGCCAGTGACACGCGTCTCGGAGACTGATATGGCCCCCAGGCCGAAAAAGGTTGGGCATCACTGCGCTAGTTTGTTTTGAACCAGATGGAAGCTTGCAGTTTTACGACCTCATAATTTTCTGTTTTTTACACTTTCCTTGTAATGGCGCGGCTAGATTAACTGTCTTGAAAGTAATAAGTCATGTAATCGACAAAATATGCTAAACAGTAAATGGGTGAAAGCTACATAAATCATAAATGACCAGTGCAATGCAACCCCGCTTACAGAATTTAAAGTCTTTGTGCTTCCTCCCTAACTCTAGTTTGCTCCAAGTATTAAAAGGTGTGAAAGGTGTTAAAGGAAATCCAATATTTTCATTAGAAAAGTGCATAACAGCCACCTGTTAAGAAAACACCGCCACGTGTAGACAGGTTACACCACACCCATAGACTACACGGCGCGCTTCACCTGTTCATTCAATCAACACAAAACAAAGTTCTGCACATGGGTTTCTCGAGCTGGGTAATTCAGGCGGGGCTTCTAACTAACCTATATAGGGATCAAGATACATCAGTAATCAATCTATAAATCAATAAACATAAAACAATATATCAATGAACAAGCATGAATCAAGACACAGTTCCCCATCTATAGATCGTACCATCACAAACAACTCTTACTGCGACCAAACCAACTCTCCTATAAAGTTCCAATTTATCAGTTCTCAAACCAACGCGTCCTGCAACGAAAGTCTTATGTCCAATATGAAAAGACCAAACTTACTGTTCGTGGTCCATTGTGCATTCACTTCATCACTAACACACACATAAAATTATCTCCCTTGCTCCGGTCGACGGGCATAATCCGCACTCAGAGGATAGTACCCCCTGGGGTCAGGCACACAGCTATTTGAAGGCAGTACTTCCTGATCGTAGGGCACACAGCTCACAGACGACACTAAACTCTTGATAGTAGGGCACACAGCTCACAGAGGATATTATATTCCTGATCGTAGCGCACTTAGCTCACTGACGATATTATATTCCTGATCGTAGCGCACTTAGCTCACTGACGATATTATATTCCTGATCGTAGCGCACTTAGCTCACTGACGATATTATATTCCAGATCGTAGGGCACACAGCTCTCTGACGATAATGTACTGCGGGTCGTAGGGGACTCGGCTC
Source organism: Marisa cornuarietis (assembly GCA_004794655.1). Taxonomy (NCBI): domain Eukaryota; kingdom Metazoa; phylum Mollusca; class Gastropoda; order Architaenioglossa; family Ampullariidae; genus Marisa; species Marisa cornuarietis. The sequence continues at coordinate 7,425,120 of SMMW01000636.1, forward strand.
ACTGACGACACTCTTCATCCAGTCTTCTCGACTCCCTAAACTAATTCCTTAAAATACTTATGCTTTCATGAATACTCAGACCACTGCATTGTCACATTATATTCTACTTTCCCAACAATCGTACTTATTTCTTGGAACCATCAAATCGCATAAACGCTCGTCATTCTCTCCAGACCAAGCATTAAAAAAAGTTTATTACAAAGATTAATAAACAAAAAAAAAAATCCCATACCTTGGCAAGGCAAGGAATTAGGTAAAGTCCCCACTCGCTTTCACACCATAAAGTCTCCTACGTCCTTACACTAGGACGCTAGGTAGGGGAATCAATTAGCTCAGCTCAGCTGGCTTGCAGGGCATCAGTGAATACTTTACTCAGTCGTCCCCTGAACCATACTCACATTCATCTACTTTCATTCAAGGGAACTAACTCCTGCTAAAAAAACCATTGTTCTCCAAACGTATACACACAAGGGCGACAAACCCTACTGAGTAAAACCATCAGGGGCGACGACCCCCTTTCCCTAACACGACATATGACTTATTCGATCTCTTATGGCCCTTGTGAGGAAGAAGGTAGAGTATAAATGTTTAGAAGTGTAGTGTCCAGCTTATGTTTTTTTTTCTTTTTCATCTTTTTTGTTACTGTCACAAACACAACAGCGTACACATGAAAACATTGTTTCCACACGTATTCTTTCACTTCACAAATTACGAAGAAGTGTCACTGGGCGTCTCGTTTACACTTGTGTAGTCTTTTGCCAAACTCAGGTGGATAAGTGATTTCTAAATGCGTTTTCTGTGCGCACCCTTAACTAGATGTGTGTATCAGGTCCAGGGATAGATACGCGCGACAATATTTCTAGCGAGAGACAAACCATCTTGCGACGATGGTCCCGAAAGATTTGAATGCAGCCGAACAACTGCTATTGCCTGGTGAAGTCGTCGCAATCGTCACCTACTTCGTTGCCAGTCGTATCAATGTATAATACTCGTATGTAGAATAGATATTTCGTGATAAATAATATAAACAGAATTGTGTTGGTAAATTCAATAAAATTCGTACAACAATGCAATGCACACAACGTTTGTCTTTCATTCATGGTCGAATGATGGTACATGTTCCTTCTCTGTTTCGCTTTTTTGTTTTGTGTCTACTGTCTAATTATAAAGTTTGATTAGAAGAGGAGAAACTGACTGGCGAACGTGAAAAATGGATTAGTCGCTAACTGCAGGGTGTGCTGAACAGTGCTATGGTCAGGACTAACAGGCAAGCATTGCCAACCGCTTTGTAAGTCAGTTATCTCCTCCGATTAAACTGGTCGTCGGGTGGGGTAATTGTGCAAACAAAGGTGATGAGCAAGGCTCGTCACTCACTTTTGTTTCAAGCGATAGTGAGCAGGTCCTGTACAAGACGACCAATCCAATCCTTCACATTCGTCGGAGAGTTCTTCCTCTAGCCGCTGCTGGGTCAACCTCCTTCCAAAGTATATTTAAAAACACTTTTTACAAAGTGTCGTGTAGGGTCACATGGCCAAACCAGATAAATACCAAACCAGACACAAACAATGCTTGACTGTTACAAGGAAGAGTTATTATTGCCTACTTTGTACAAAGACATTGCCTTCATATTTTCTGTACGAGATACGAAGCATCCATCTCAGGGACTTGTTCTTGAATGCTTAGATTCCTTCTTTATGTGTCGGTGAGCAGAGTCCACGTTTCACATTCGTAAAGAAAAATTGTTACTACGAGGGAGTTGTATAGGTATTAGTAGTAAGCCCTGTTATGTCTTGTCAGACCCTTTTAGCCGCTCTCTGTTAGCACCTTCTACCCAATTAATGTCGTCTGCAAATTGCAGATTGCAAAATAACATTTAATATTAGTTACCAATACGCCTACAACTTTGTATTAGACATGAAATTGTCGTATATCGTTGCTTATACAAACGCATTGATTATATGTGTTGACAATGTTTATAGAGTGTCTAGCGAATAAGTCGTGGAAAACGAACTCTTGTTTACCTTATTTACGGCACGGCTTGTGGAAAACGAATCCTATCCTATCAATGCGCTGTAGTTACCTCCCCGAGTAAATCAGGTAGCCACTCCCAGCGTCGTGCAAAAGCTTAATGGGCAGCAGGAGTAATCGAGGCACAAGCACACAAGGAATCGAACCAGTTCTATCATCAAGAGCTCTAACTGCTGGTCTCTCTCTTTCTGCCTCTTCGTCTCTCTCTCTCTCTCTTCACACACACACACACACACACACACACACACACACACACACACACACACACATATATATATATATATATCAACTCACCAAAAATATAGAAAAATGTATCATTAAAATATCATTTTTCTTTAACGTCGATATCTCCCATGGTTTACTCCAATGTCATTCTCAAATCATTCTTAACAATTAATGCTTGATCATCGAGCTTCATCCACATTCCCTAACATCCTCTCCACAACCCCCGACAGCTTCTCACACTCCCTAGAAACATTTCTGACAATATGGTGTTACACTTATTTCGTTACTGTAGATATCACCGTCTATCTTTAGGAGCTACTAATTTAGGAGGGTACCGCTATGAGGTCCGTTTGTTTGTGAAGTAAGATATCTATTCATCAGAATGTGACACAGATGCCTACAATAAATTCGCAGTCTACCTTCGTAGACATCATATACACTACACTGTTCAATGAGAATTCGCACTTCGTCAACATGGGTGCGGTCCAAATAATAATCCAAAGTCATATTACTAACATTTGTTTTATTAGTTGTTAGCAATTCCAGACATTTATCGCAACAGCCTAAGAATAAAATTTATATGACTTACACACTCTGTAATTTTGCTTTAATTTAGTTAGTGAATAGGTGCAAGACTTAATTATCGGAACTTGTCATCCGCAAACGCACTACTATGATAATATTCAGGTATACTCATGTCAGGCTTAACAGAACAAAATACTTCAGTCATCCACTGAAGCGAAACGCAGGCCTCACATCCTAGTCAAGCTCTTCTCAAGATGTATGAATACATTTAATATAATCTCTAGTCAAGGAAGCTTCTTGGATGGTTTCCCCTATTTAAGACGAAGAATCAGAATGCACCCAAAGTCCACATTACTGTCCACAGGGGGTGCGACTGTAAGATAAGCATCACTTTATCCAGCAGCACAGGCAGCTGAAGTCTTATGTTTACAGCAAAGTGTAGTGATATGTATTGGTAAGGTTGGGGGTAGGGGTGGATGTCTGAGTGTGTGGCTTCAAAACTATGTAAATATGCAATGTTTGTCAGGTCCTCACCAAATGGAATAAAGATGTTTCTTTCATTAGCTTCAAGATGGTTTTTTTGAAATACAGAGAATGAGAGAACGAGGTACGCTACGTACACGTCAGAGCTGAAAAAGTTAATGCAAATATTAATGACGGGGCGAAGGAAATTATTTCAGTATTAAGCATACGTGATTGTCAAAACATTAATGTTCATGAAGGATGCTCGTCAGCTATCAGGTTCTGACTTAATATGGAGTTAAAATTCCTAAAACATTTTTATTTTTAACTAAAATAGGTTACAATAATTTGGGAAGAGATGTGCTACATAATCTTCTTCAATGAAGTTCATTCACTCAAAGGAATGTGCAGATTAAGCTAGATATACACTAAGTTGCATTTTGACGTGAAAAATTAGCAGAGTAAAATGGAACATGAGAGGCATTTATAGTACCTTCTATGGTTGAACTTCCATATAAGTGGAAAATGTTGGTGGGTTTCTGTAAAATAGGAAACAATAGGCCATGCCAACTTCTTTCTTTTAGTAACACTGGAATGTTGTTGATGGCAATTTAGCATAGCTATATTTAAATCTCTATTAAATTTATATTGGGAATATTTGTGTTTCAATTATAGATTGAAACAAACCTGATTTTTTAACTGGGAAAGGGATGGTGGAGGGGGGAGTTGCGAAAGACGAGCATTCGGCGTGTGTGTGTGTGTGTGTGTGTTGGCGAGCGAGTCATGAGACGGCTAAGGCTGTTGAAAGGACGAAATAGGGAGGGGAGAGAAGAATGAAAAGAGTGTTTTGTTGTGCTTTTGGTTTTATTTGTGCGCTTGTCTCCTCCTTGACGAGAGCTGTGAAAGTGACAGTCTCCTCATTGTGATTAAAAGTCCTGACCACACTATATTTGTGAAAGTCCTGACCAGACTTTAGAGTAAATTTGTCATATTGAACCTGTTGAGGTGAGTGTGTGTATGCCAACTTTTGTCTTGAAGCGGTGGTTGATATTTTTTTAATTGTAATTTTAAAGGGTGGAGATTGAGAGAGTGATTAGAGTTTTCTGTATGAGATAAATAGCCGAAAGTAAGTTATTGTTTGTGGGGGGGGGGAGAATATATTTAGAAATTGATATACCAATTGTTACAGATTGTTTTCTGTTCAGTTTTTTTCTTTATTCGTTCTTCTGGCTGTCTATTGCATGTTCGTCTTCTCTCGGGGGTTGGAACGTACCTGGCTTGGAAAGCTCATCGCCAGGAGCAGAGACTGTTGTGTGTGCTTTGTGTTTTGTTTTCTTAAGAGACAGCTCCCCGGAGGACTGCGCCTTCAGAAGTGAACAAATATTGGACTCTTGACTGAAGATGGAACTTGGAATGAACATTGGGTTCTTGACTGGAAAGGGAACTGGGTTGGGGTGCTTGCAATTGAATTTATATTCCGGGGTTTTGTTAATTATTATTTCTTCTTTCAAATTATATTTATGTAAAATGTAACTGTTCTTGTATTATTATCTCGCCTGACAGCCACTGAAGAGTGCACGTGACATAGTTGCTTACAATTATATATATATATACTTTGTCACTCTTATTATATTTATTTTCTTGCAGCGAGCTTGCTGTTGTAAGAACACTACATGGACCTTTCCATGCTAATGTAGCACTTAGCATTTTTCTTGTTAAAGCCATCAACAAATACATCGAGTTAACACTTTCTTAGATAAAACGAGATCTAAAACATTATCCTTGTTTGTCTATGAGGTAATTAAATTTGTTACCTTTACTGGTAAAAAGCTTAAACAAAAATCAAGCACTAGATATGCAGCATCAATGGTTTCTACACCGTCTGGTCTACAAGTAACATCGTGACACAAACACAAACACATCATCATTAGTCCTATCTTTATCCAGCACAATGCTAAAAACAACTGACAGTGTGAGGGAACCATTGATTTAAACAGGTATAAAAGAACTGAGGGTGATAAGCATTTTAGAAGCTTAAGCGGCAACACGTAGGAGTAAGTAAATGCAGCTAAACGAGGAAGAAATAAGTTTTTCTATCGATAAATTTGTTTACCATTAATGTCAGAATATTAGTCGCGACTTTTTGTCACCATCTTTAAACCCTGAATCTGAAACAACGGCTTGTTTGCTGATTTTTTCAGGATTTTTCATATTCTCAATAATAATTTTTGATTATCTTCATATTAAAGTGTTAGCTCTTCTCGTTATTACATGTTCACTGATCAAATTGTAAAGGGAAAACCGCATACAATCGAAGCGTTCAGGCGCCAGTTGCACAACACATTTCAAATTTTAAACACTTTTATGTCTTAACTCTAGTTAGATAATTAGTTTAAAATGCACACCACAATTTTAGAATTTTTTAAACTAAAACTGCTATTAAGTAAGATAAAGTTGTTTAAGTCTGACTTTCCGTCCTGTCAGTACAATTTTTTGTAGATTTTCTGCAATGCACCAAAATGGCTAAGAAGAGATTTTGCTTCTTTAAAACAGTTTTGAGGTTTAGAAACATGTCGTGCAACTGGTCCTATCAGTTGCTAAAGGCACACATCCTCACAATGTCGAAAACGAGTCGAAGTGATTACGATGCAGCTTTATTGTGAAAAAGTAAAGATTTTAAAACAATTTAGTGGGTGCGGCTTATATATAGGTGCTTTAAAATATATAGAAATGTAAGTAAATTTTTCATTATGTTATATTTTGAATGATAAAAAGCCATTACCAGAGATAAAAATGCAATGCTGGAAATCAACCCTCTATCAAATAAAAAAAATTACAGTAGCAGATAAATGCACATTGAAAAAGTGTCTTTATTTTATCAACAAAAATATATATATATATATATTATCTCAAATGCGCATATATAGTAATAGACAATCATAACAATAATACGCAAAGCGCAAAGACCAAGGTTACTGCCCATTAAACTTTTGCCTAGAGAAAGTTTATTTACCAGTCTGTTGACAGATTTCAGTTTGGATCTTATAATTGTTTAAACTTCGGTCGAAACTTCTAAATAAAGTTCCAATCTGTAGGGTTGTATTCTCAAATAAGCCGTTTCATTTCCTTGGAAAAAATCGCTTCTTGAACACAACCTTAGCGATATTTCTACATCTATATAAAATGCATAGACTTGCTAAACGGAACCACACTCAGTTACAAATACTACGTAGACGCAACAGGACCCTCCAGTGTATATATATATATATATACTACTAGTGGCAGTGGAGAAAGCCGAGGTTAAAAGGCTTATATCTTGTAAATTAATCGTAATTTCTTTGGAACTATTATTTAAAAATAAATTTAACCCGATCATAAGTAAAAATATTGCACAAGTGTTTTCCTTAAATAATGCTATGTTTTCACTTCCCTAGGGGTTCATACAAAATGGTTAATTTGTGTGTACATCCATACCCTTATTGCAAATGACAGTATTCCCGTACTAGGGCCCCGTTTTTTTCATTATTTAGAAACACATTCAAATTTGCGGAATTTCTGAGTGAAGAGCTGACCATGGGATCTCCGTGAGTTATACAAATAAAGGTGCTCAACCTCAAAATATTTGCTTTCACTTATAATATTATCAGGGCTGGTAGACTTCCAAGAGCACACATCAGTTGTTATAATCACTTTTTTTTGGTGCGTCCTAGTTAAGATTTTATGCGTTTGATAGTGGTGTTTTTTGTTTTTCACTTTTTTGTAGAAAAATCTTCAATGAAGAATACTACATATAAATGTACCTGGGTCAGATAATTTTGTTATTACAGGAACCTTGTTTGAATTATTATTCGAGGCAGTTTGCTCTGATATGGTATACTTAAAATAGCTCACTTTCGCAGCTTTAAGGACACAATACTATTTGTAAATATTACTGTAACCCTTGACCCTAAAACATTCTGTTCCAGCTCAATGATTCTAGCTTAATGACTATAGACTCTCCATCTGAATATCCTACTAGTACTTCATTAAAATGTTCCAGAAATCCATCATAAAGAATCATAAAAGTAATCTGTTTATCTTTAGATTTTAATTTTTTTCTTACGCCAGAACACATGGTGACACTAGCCCATACTGGACGTGCTTAGCCAACAGCAACTTTGCAAATTACAATTAACACAGTAAACGATGACAAATGAAACACAAGACTCAGTCTCGTGGTATTAGGAAAAGGAGACCACTGCAGATCAAACGTAAACATCATTTCTTGAAAGCTTCAGAAACCAATTTGTGTAAGATGATAGATATTGACAAATAACATCTTAGTAAACAGTAAAAGCTGATCTTTTCCAGAGTGAACTAATTGCGGGGAAGAAAACAAACATTGCAGCACAACACAGAACAAGCGGCGTTACTTCAGAAAATGTCTACAATTCTATTAAAGACTACTGAAGGGAAATAAACTTGCTTGGATGTTTGATTTACACCTGCTTGTTCAAAATGTCAATGTAATCCATTGCTTTTCACTATTTGGCAAGGTTGCTTTACTTAGGCTGGTTAATTAAAGATCCTTGTGCATAAAAATCCAAGAAGAAAAGTATACAGTGCTTTGCATGTAAATATTGTTCAAGCTATCATCAGCCACATAAAAAAGACAAAATTTATTTGTATAACCAATATCCGGAGTTGACTTCAGAATGTTTGTAATGACAGCTGTCGCATCCTGACCGCCAGAGACACAGAAGTAATCAAATAAGTGAAGATGTTGTTGGCAGAACAATCAGCCGATGAGACAGGATCTGAAAAATCTGCAAGAGAAAATTACTCGTAAACATCAACTGAACACGAGAAGACATTGCATGCACCCCTATATTTAGGAGCAATAATATAACTATTTTGACAGTCTTTCAGCGTGTGACATTACTTAAAATATCCAGATCAATTGGCAGATTTTTTCCCACTTTTATATTGATATCATCCGTGTTAATGATCGTAACATACTAGATTATATGCACAGAAAAGGAGGGTAGTAGAGTGGTGCAGGAACCAGCGTATATATCAATTTGGATCATACATATTTTTGACAAGACCGAGACGCAAAACTCTTATATCTCACACCAGTTTTGTTAAAAAATCTGCCCCTTTGAGTGATATTACTCTCTCAATTTGCCATCTCACTCTTAATTCGCACACAATGGTTTTATTTCATATGTCTTTACTGTTTAAAACCTTAAGGGAAGGGATGAACATAAATATACATTCAACAGTTAAGCAGTTAATAAACAGTTATTATATATTACAGCAACCGATAAAAACTACATTGGCAATAAAAGATTTCAGCACAATTTAGTGTATAATCAATTGACTTACTCTCTGTTTTCTTAGTGGTAGTCACTGAAGAAGTAACTGCATCTGGAAATAAAAGATTTCAGCACAGTTTAATGTGAAATCAACTGACTTATTCCTTACTTTCGTAGTGGTAGTCACTGACAAAGTATGAGCCACAAACAATACTCAGAAAAGAAGTCTTCATTGACAAAGCCAGAAAATATGCACACTTACACTGAAAACATAATTAATGTGTTAAATAATATCTACATCTCTCGACGTTATCAAATAATTTAGAACGGTTCGAATGACATACCATCCACTTTTTCGAGTTGGCGGGTCTCAGATATAACGCTGTCATTGTTTCTCTCCACTTTACATCTGTAGTACCGCCCCTCGTCGTCACGTGATATGGTTCTGTTTAGATAGGAGGTCTGACGATAGTATGGACAAGAGCCTGCCACCCGAACAGGGGCGTCGTTTACGATGTCCTTTTCTTCAGTGTATTGCTGCCATTTGGTCACTTTTTCATAGTAATACCAGGTCCACTGCCATGTTTCCACATGAAAATAATGTTGTTTACAGGCCACAAGCAAATGCAAAATAGAGCAATAATTTCTGGCCCTCAGCACATAACTATATATATATATTGCTGTGCGTACATTATTTTTCTGTGTTTGTGTGTGTGTGTGTGTGTGTGTGTTTGCGCGCATATTCACCTATTTCAGGTGTAGTACGCACAAGAGGTCGTGGCTGATTAACTGACTGTAAGAGAATTCAATTTCGAATATTTGGTCCTTACGTTCACTATTATATCGTAGACTCCATGGATGTGGAGGTCAATTGCCAGGTTTCTAACCAATATATTGTTTGGTCGTCGATTAGCAAAGAATCCAAGCTGTGATATTACAACAATACTTTCTAGGTGTAATCTTGAACTTGATAATCTAGATTGGAAAACAAGTTTTTCTATCGTTGTATCATTTGTATTCGAAAGAAGTAGAAAACTTTTAAACGATGTATGTTGGCATTACCGAGCTACCCAGTGATTTTGGAAGTCGTTGACCCGTGACACATGTATGCATACACACAAAGACAGTTACATTACAGGTTGGTTTTTGAGGCTTTTGTGGACTAAAATAAAACCCTTAATCAACCTATAAAAGACTAATGACTCGTGTACGTCACGCAAAATATTGTATCTTGAGTATTTTGCATCCACCCAATCTGGTGGATTTTCTTTTAGGACAAGTGTAACTGCGAACCTTATCGTCCTCCATTTGTAATAATCGTAAAACACGCTAACCGCGCTCTGCTGTTAATTTGAAGAAAAGAAACTCACTTACTTGTGGTTGTGAGATTTCGATAATAATTTTGTTCATCTAGTCCAGCGCTAGTACTGTAAGCAATATAACATCGGTAAAGACCAACATCTTGACAGTCGGCCTGTGTCAGAGTCAGATTCACTGACTTCTCAGTTGTGCCCCCAGTGACTGTAGCTGTGTTGGCTGCCAGACCACCATCAGCTGAAGAAACCAAAACTGCCTGTCCTGAATTTGGTTCACTGGCATTTGCTACAACCAGCAGCTGGATTTCAAAGTGTGGTGCATAAAAGACACAGATGTGACAGCAATGTCGGCGGGAAGACTGCACGACATTGTAACAAGACCTGTAGCATTTGCATAAAGACGCAGCTCCTCTGGATTTATTTGTAAATAGGTGAGAACACCTGAAAATAAAAGTTTAGTAGGCATTAAGGGATCATAGGATAAAGAAATATTTTCTATGATTCTTACTGCTTCCGATTATATATATATATATATGTGTGTGTGTGTGTGTGTGTGTGTGTGTGTGTGTGTGTGTGTGTGTGTGTGTGTGAGGTATGGAGATATAAGTAGAAAGAGAAAGAGTGAGCGAGAATTTACATCCACCAAAGTAATAAACTATAAACTTTAAAGCTAAAATATTGAAAGTCATTAGCACCAGCAAACTAATGACAAAATTGTTTTCAGTAAGTTCTTAGTCTGACATACGCTATTGTGTAATGTCGCCATACACACAATAATCAAACCTGTCCAGTAAATCTTTGATAGAAACACTTTATCCCTAGCGTATTTTATTTCAAAGTCTTGAATGTTTATTAAGTGAACTAGGCTCCCCGGTAAAGGAAGTGTTACATCTGTAGAAAATGTGTTGACATAAAGACGAGGTCTGAACCATGTGCGACGTTTGCTTTCTCGCCAACGTTATAGAAGTTCATCTTGTGTCTTGGTACAACACTTTGTACTTGCTTCCAATGTGCGTGTGTTTGTGTTTAGGGGTGGGTCAATGTACGCGCAGTTTTGCAAACGTGCATGCCTGCATCACAGAGAGAATCGTTTAGTGAGTGCATAAAGAATGTAAAGAATACGTATGAACATCCCCTAAACGCTAGTCGTAACCGTCAAAGTTTAGAATTTCGACATTCCTCAGAATACACGGAATTAAAAAAAAAACAAAAAAAAAAATCATAAAACATAAGCAGACTTATTATTTGGTTTGGTTCTCTTAGATGTAAGAGCAGTCGTTGATGGAGAAAGAGCACTAGAAAAACATATTCAATCTAAATAAAATGTAAAGGACCTAAACCTAAAACTGACATTAGCGATATAAAGGGTCGTGTAACCATAATTCACGAAAAGCTCAGTTTACTTAAAGTGAACAAAGAAAAGTCACTTCTTTTACAAAGGACTTGGCAGGCACAGCCTCTGCTTTCCCACGCGTAGTCTGACATGGCTAACAGCGTGCGTCCTCCACTCCAAATCTTTCGGAAACTCCCTGACATGAACCTGCCTTTCGGCGATTGGTGTATACAGGCCTACAGTGTTACCACCAGTAACTCACCCAGCAAGTTGTTTTTGTTGATTGTGTCTCCTTATACTATATGGACAGTGTGTGTGTGTCTTTGCGAGGGGATGTACATCTCGCACGCGTCTTTGTGTATGTCTACACATCCAGTCAGTAATTGAAATTATATATATATATACGAGTTGTGTAGAGTGTATATATTTACATGTGTGCGGTCACAAGTAGAGGAATTTCATTTTTTTTCTAATGTATTTCATTCAGTTCAGGTAAAGTGGTGCGTCAAGTGGCGTCTGCCAGTGCGCGTGTTTGTGTGTGTGTGTGTGTGTGTGTGTGTGTGTGTGTGTGTGTGTGTGTGTGTGTGTGTGTTCATTAAAACATGCTTTCGTGCACTACCACTTGCCAAACAAAACATTTCTTCTTTTTCTAACATTGGTAAATTGAGAACTACTTTTCCGTTGGATTGTAGTCTTAAAGTAACGGTATACAAATCAATTCTTTTCTCCTCCCTACCCCTGCCTCTCCACTTTTCTATCATGCACTGGTCTCTTATATAGAATCAAGAAAGAATTAATGTAAACCGTACTTTCTGAAATAAACAAAACAAAAATAAAATTGTACCATTTTATGTAATATAGCAAAAACCACCCAGCATGCATTGAATGATAGTAATTTGTAATGTAGAAATAATGTAGAGAACGTTTAATCACATCATTAAATCTGGAACATACTATTTCATGTCTGTCGTTAAAGAAACATCCGGAATATTTTTCCTTCATCTGCTGCTTTTCGTCGTCAACATGCTGCCAATAGTGTCAAGAAGCCAAAACAAACATCCTGCCGTGATACGCCTAATTAATTTATAGACTTTGGGAAAGACTATTTAACAGGTAGACCCTCTTCCTGTCTTAGACTTTTTGTTCCTGATATTTCTCTCAACATGAACACAAGGTGATACCAGTGTTCTTATTTTTCAGACAGTCCTAAAATTGTCCTGCTATCACCAGTCACAAACACTACATAGGTACATACATAGCTAAACACCTACGCCTAGCGCGCAATCCTCCTACTATGGGCAAAATTATTACTAAAATGTCATCAGTTTCTCATGAGGTGCATTTGCACACCGATTTTTCTATATTCAATTTTCTTAATAAAAATAGAATTACAATATAGACCATACCGAGTATTGAGTTATTTGTGGATACACTATAACACAATACAATGGCCTGTACTAACTGCCTGAGGCCGATAGTAAAAAAATATAGAAGCAATGCAATGATACAAAAATAAATGCTGTCATACATTATCAAAAACCCACAGCTTAATCTACATAAATCCCAACTAATTTATTTAAGCATCGACACAGCGACATGACTTTTCAAGTCACTATATCTTTAAGCAAACAAAAATAAAAGTGACACATGCAAAAATGTCTACAATAAAATAAATTGTGATAGTATAACATTAATTCAGCCTAATTTCTAGGCAGCATGATTCTACAATAAAACATTAAAAAAACATTGTAGACATATACATTAAAAATGCTATGCATTCTTAACAGTTCCATTGGGGTTAACACAAAGAGATTAATTTGTATACATAAAAAAACTTATTGCAAATGGCAGTATTACCGTTTTAAGTCCCGTTTTGTTAACTATTCATGAACACAGTCGAATTTGCTGGATTTCTGCGAAAACATTTGATCAAATTTTCCCCGTGGATCATTGAAACAAAAGTGTTTCATCTAGACATATTGGCATTCACTCAAAATACTATCAGGGGTGGCAGACTTCCAACGGCACACATTACACACGAGAATCGACTTTTCTTTTTTGATGCGTCCTATTAAACTTAACATGCGTTTGATAGTTGTTTGTTCCTTTTGTTTTTCACTATATTTTGTATTTTGTCTAAATCTTGAGCGTATAGTACTAGATTTAATACATCTACTTGGATTAGATAAGTTTACTTCACAAGAACCTTGTTCGAAGTGCTTTCGATTTAAACTTCTGTGCATTTTGCGGTATTTAGGAGGCATTCTGTTCTGATATCGTGTGCTTAAAATAGTTGAATGAGGCAGTTTTAAGGACACAATGATAGTTTCAACTATCGCTGTAACGCTTGACCACCAAAACATCCTGTTCTAGCTCAATGATGTTAGCTTAATGAATATAGACTCTCCCTCCAAACTTCCAACTAGTACTTTATCAAAATGTTCCACAAATCAATCATAAAGAATCCTAAAAGTACTCTCTTTATCTACTACATTTTGATTCTGTTAGCCAACAGTAAAATGGGTAGATATTGACAGATAATATCTTATGCACATATATCCTTGTAAACTAACAGTCTTAAATAATCCTTAAAAGTGCAAGTACAATCAAAATACAGAAGGCTCGGTACAAAGAAAGTTATTGTTAAGATAATAATAACTGCAGCTTTATATGCTTTTATACATAATATTGAGAACTACGTACAACTATTACTATATAAATGCACAGCAGTAAACCATATAAACAAATGCAACATGTAGAGAACAAAGATAAAAAAGCCAAATTTCTACATCCGGATAGATGTAAGGAAGAAGAATTTACAAGAGTTACTTTGCTAAGAACACTCACTTTCTCGCTGAGTAATGCATTTGCAAATCCCCACTATACCAGTCGGTAAGTTCACTTCATCTACTCAATTGCTGATAAACATTTAGATCAGCTGTCAGGTTAATGGTTTAACTTGATTTCAATGTTTAGAAGTGTGCTTTACCGATGGGCTATTTGACAATGGCCGTAACAACGAATCCAGAAAACAATCTACAGTATGTCGCATGTGACTATTGTTGAAGCTGTCATTACTAACTCTGCTACACAAAAATAGAAAATTCATAGCTTTTTATATTTAGCATTCGGCTTTTTTCATAATGTTTGTTTGTTGTGACAACCTTTCCCTAAAATCCACTGGGCATCATGACCACTACAGAGACAGAAGTAATCAAATAAGTGAGCAAGTTGTTGGCAGGACCACCAGCGGAAGAGATCTGTTCTGAAAAAACATGCAGGAAAAAAATACTCGTAAACATGAGTATAAGACACTACACACACCTCTATGTCTTACAACGATACAATAATGGTTTTGAAAGTCTTTCAGCGTATGACAAAACATTTATTTTCAAAAATATTCATTGGAAGATATAATGTTAATTATATTTGTTGTATTGTGAGAGTTTCAAAAAAATATTTTATATCAGATTCTGTTTACAGATAAGGGAGCTTTACAATTCTGTATTTTTTGTGAACAACGAAGACTGCAGGTGAGTTTGAATCACAATTATCTTAGATCGAACTGAAAAGCAAAACTCTTGTATCTCAAACTCCTGTACTGCAAATCAGTTTTTCTCAAACATCTACCTTCTGCATGACGAGTCTAAGATACTATTTTCTCAATTTGATCTCACACCTTACTCAAAGTTCTCTCCAAATTGTTATATTTTAAACGACTTTACATCTAAAAACACGTATTAAAGTATTAAAGTATGATCTTCTTAAAGCCACATTGAAAAAAGATATAGCAACAGCTAAGCGGGTAAAGTGATTGAACATTGCAGATTTCCTTAATTTGTAATGTAAAATCAACCGACTTACTTCCTGCTTTCATAGTTGTGACAGACGCTGATGTAGTCTGGTCTAGACACAAAATTGAAAATTTATGTACTCACTAACAAAGCTAAAACAAATCCACAGACAATAAGAACAATAAATGTGTTACAAAATATTATTTACATCACTTTGAGGTATCAAATAATTTCGAGTTACCTACCCTCTACTTTTTGTATTCTTATGGTCTCAGACTTCGCACTTTCACTGTCTCTGTTCACTGTACATCTGTAGTATCTCCCATTGTCCTCCATAGAAATTACACGTGTTAGGTAGTAGGTCTGAAGGTAGTACTGACAAGAACCATCTACTAAAATAGGGTCGTCTTTTCTCGTGTTGTTCTCTTCGGTATATCGAGACCATCCGTTCCCATCCTTGTATTCCCAGATCCACTGCATTGAAAGCATTGGAAAAACAGTTATAATTAAAGGAATTTAGCACAAAAATAAATATATAAATATACATCCTATGTGTAAAGGTGTGTACGTAGTGCTTTGAAATGCTTTGCCAATTCTTCTTCATTAACAGTCAACATTGTAAACTGTATATTGTTTCATTCCTTAAAACCATAGGACTATTAAAATCCATTCTTTAGAGATTTTTATAAGTAAGTAAATGCTTTAGCTTCCGGAGCCATTGTATACTACTCATTTTGAAGAATACCATGCTCCTTCCTTCTCTCTCTTCTTTCTTCTCTCCTCTCTCTCTCTTCAGTCCTGCTCGTCGGTTTTGTCTTCATTCAACAGATCTCTTGTAATCGTGTGTGGTGAGTGCACTTAACCCTGAGGCAATTCTATCTGAATCATGGCATTTCTTGTACAAAGCTTACCTCTTGTCCAGTGCCATTTCTTCCGATGGTGGCGTTGCATGATATTGTCACAGTACTGCCAACAGTGTAGGAGACAAAGTCAGGAAAAACATTTATGGAAATAATGCTTAGATTTCCGCAAGAAATTTGATAAGATTCGCTGGCAACTCCACCTAAAAAAGAAACAAAATGTAATATATTTAAACACGCCAAGCATCAACACAGTAAAACAGACAAATAAATTATGAACATATAAAAGTGAATGTGTACTGTAAATATTTCAATAGCTAAGTTTATTGATCCTTACAATACAAATTATAATACTTCTTACAACACAAATTATAATACTTTTCATGTTTTTTTCCAATCCATATCATCTAGAAATACTACCTTGTGCCTTTGGCTGGTAAGTGACAAGAAGCACATGGATCTCATCATTGGTCTAGTTCTTCACCCTATTCCCATAAAATGTGGCATAACCAGAACTCACGACAAAAGCACTTGAAGTAAAAGCATTCAAATACCCAAAGATTTTTGTTTCTATCATTGGAATCGGATGTCTCTGTTGGCTGCAAATGGTTTGTTTTCTACAGAGAAAGCCAAAGGTCACAATGTTTCCTACACAATACTTCTTCAAGAAAATAAGAAAGCGTACTTACAAAGAAACACCACGATGACGATTGATGGAAGAACACTGTAAACACGCCCGATCATCTTGTGTTGATCCCACAGCAACAACTAGTACTTACAGAATATTCACAGATTCGTTGACCTGCGCTGAAACATATTTTTGAGGTTACAAACGTTATGAAACGAATAATATAATAATATTAGTAAAAATATTAATTTATAGAGAATTCTATCACAACATCAAGGTTATTCGCTGACCTATGATCCATTCACATAACATTGTGAACTTCAGAAGTTGACCAACATATGAAAACAGCGTTTGATGTTTGATGGCTTGAAGAATGTGCCTGAGAACTGTGTTTTGCTTTTGTAGCAGAGCTTCCTAAGTTGTTGTGGGTGTAGAAAGGGGGAAATGTATGTAGTCATTTTATGTCATTTGGGAGTACATGACATCTTTTAATACCTTGACCTCGGGGCTGCTAGAAGCCTGTAGTGTCTATCTCTCGCACGATTGTCCCCACTTTTAAAAAAAATCATAAAAAATAACTAAAAGAGGTAGAATAACAATTTAAATTGATAATGATAGATCAAAATGTGTAACAAAGAAACATCTTTTCCTTGGGTTTGCATAAAAACACACTTTAATGTTATTCCCAACAGAAAATGCCATGATAGTGCACTATCAGAAAAGATTTTAGACATGTTCCAAGAGCAAAAAAAAAAAAAGTAAAATAAGGGAGGAAACTACTACAACCATTGGGAAATTGTCCACCATGATAACCTCCCTTGAAATAACAGAAAGTCAAGAGGTTTCGTAGCCGAACAAAGGAGAAAAAGACAGCCATTTCGGAGCACGTTTTTGTTACTCACTTTCACATGGATTTTTACTTCAACAACCGCAAAGGATACGAAAATAGTGAGTAATCTTAACATTCTAATGTTTATTCTAATAAATGATATATTTTTTGGTACTTTATGTCTGTATATATTGTGTAAATAATTTTTTTGTTAATTTCCGACCGGCGCAATTCAAATGGATATTGAAATTGTGAGAAAGACTATGGACAACATCGTTCGTTTAAAACTGTGAAGGAGGACAAGACTCAGCCTAAGTGCCAGTTTTATTTCCACTGAGGACACCTTGTTATGTTTAACCCTTGTCAGGCCTTTCTACTGCTTCGTGTTTTGATGAGTACTACGACTCGAGTAGTGAATGGTGAGTTATTGGGTAGGTTAAGGAAGAGAAACAAGGTTAAGTCAGGCAGTGCACAAGATGTGCATGATCTCGCTGACATATCTGAAGAACGAGTCAGAGAGTTCTGCGGCTCATTGAGATTAAAAATGAGATGAAGAGGACAGCCAGACAAGCGCAGTATAGTAGAGTTTCGATAGAGAAAACAGCACATAAGGTATAAATATTTTGAATATAAAAACACTGACGGTTTATGCTGATATTGTGTAGCTCAGAATACACTGTCTATTATTTCTTTCTGCACATATTTGTTAAGGTATGTAGTTGCAGCAACGTTGGAAAGCCAGTCTTCTACCGTGTGGTGAACTAGCATTCTCATATTTTAAAAGTCAGAATTAAGAATGAAGTAATCATGTTCTTGACAGTGATTTTAAAGGAATCCCAGACACTTAATCCCCTAGACATTTAATCCCCAGACGTTTAATCCTCAAAATGAAATTTCAATTCAAACAATTATGAAGTGAATAAAAAAATTAATTCAAATAATTATTTTCATGTAAACATCAAAATAAGTTTTACAGTTAAAATAATACTTTCTTCAACATCTATAACATTTGTTAAAGTTCATGTGAGCTATTAAAGTCAATGTTCTTCAACAAAGTGTTGTTAATCAATATGACAGGTAAGCTAATTGGGGCGATTGCTACTTGTCATTAGAGTTACCACGCGACACATTTCTCTTACGGTTATAATATTTCAAGTTCACAAAAGAGCAGTTTTGAGTGTTGTGCCGCGATTTGGGGGCATTTTTGAGGATTAAGTGTCTGGGGATTAAGTAGCTAGAGATTCAATGTCTAGGGGATTAAGTGTCACCATTCTAAAGCAGTGATCGAGAATCCAGACATTTCACAACACACAACACCTCGTTCGTGGTAGCACGTACTTGGTGCAAATAGACCAGAGCAAAACAAATCCATAAAGTGCTTGTCTACATTCAGCGGAAATTCGATAATCTATAAAGCAAGGAGTAATCGATGCTTGAAATGTTTTTACTTATACGTCTGAAGAATGTCCTTTTGATGGAATTTAGACATGGACCATTGAGTGCATTAGACTTTTACTTATATCCCATTCTCCTATATACTAGATTTGTTTTTTTGAAATACATATGAGGTCAGATAGGTTTAAGAAATATCCGCTTTGCAACTACACACTTCCTTCATTTCTGCCAAACATTTCTGGTAAGGAAAACAGCTGTCAGATCCCGTTGCTATCTCACACATTTTCTATTTTTGCTAACTTAACGGTGACTTCAGTACTTACCCACGGATACCAAAGAGACGTTTTCGTTGGAAAAGTTGGAGATTAGATGACACCAAGACTCTTAACGCTGGACAATAAGGCTATCAAGATTCCAGATCACTGGATGCTGCAAAGCGTAAAAAAGCGCAAGCAAAATAGAGTGATATGTGAACAACCTGAGAGATCTCCGATGAATCCCACTCGGAAGAAGAGTCCCAGGCGGATTGCAGTGGACAACTGCTGTCGGCAAAGGTAACTCACTGCGTCATAGGCCAGTCTATCCTATTTTGTCAGAGGGGAGAGTGGGTATGCTCCATTTTTGAGAGGGGAACGTGGCTTGGTGTGTGTGATTAATGAACTGTCTTTGATGATAGGGAAATGGTAAATTGTTAGGGGTTCAGTTCACCAGTTCAGTTCAGGCCCCACTGAGGCCAATAACCTCACAATTGAACAGTAAGATTTAAGCTTATTATTTCAGAGATCTAGGAGGACTTAAGTACTATCAAGATTCAAGTGTCTGATAACTCTGATCATATCAAGTGTAGTACTCCTACATGTCTGCTTTAAAAAAAAAAAGAAATTTGTTGGGGAAGGGACCAAGAAAAAGTATGTGTGAGCTGCATCATTTTGCTACTTCATTGTACATGGGAATTGTACACTACAAAACATGACTCTTGTAGTTTATAGCAGCTGTTAATCTATAGTCAGCATGCTTATCTTAGTAAAGTAATTAAAAGTTTGTGAATTTATTGATTCGTTTAGACAGCACATTATTTGACAGCAACGTTTGTTTTTCAGTATCAGCTGACTCAAGAAAATGAGCAAAGTCGCATTCCCGACGAAGTTTATCTGCAGCTTCCCCAGCACCTCTGAGACCTATGGGAATCCTGCAAACGCCATCCCTTGTCAGTTGTGTTTTGTCTGATCCCTTATCAACAGAACCAGGATCATCCGCTGCTATGTAAGATTAAACTTGGACTTCTAGTTGGTAAATATTGAAGGGAAGTAGAATGACCTTGTGGCCTGTTTTACATTAGCTTGAATATATCAACATTAAAAAAAATTCCATCAGACAGACTGTATAGACATCTTTTGCTACACTGAGATTTGTCAGATTTTACATAAACTTCTAGACAGTACAGTCAGAGACTTTATTTTTTATGTATAAGAAAGATTTAGTCCCTTTGTACCTACACTTAAATAGATGAGCATTAAGAGAGGTTTTTTGGTTTGCTTTTCAGGGGCCAACATAAAACCAACATCTTCCTTTACGCCACCAGTACCAGGGGCATCTTCAGGCACTGCTATTGGCTGTAAGATTCCACATAAATGTTTGTATATTCAGAGAATCAGCAGTTTAAATGTACTTAAATTACTTTGCGTGTATTGACTTATTTGTATTCATTTATTTGATTTCAGTGTGCACTGTAGTTCTTTTGGGAGGGATGTTTGTATGTAAAAAAACAAGTTGATACATCGGAGCATGTTGTACGTATGTATTTGACAAGATTGTGTGCTCGACATCTTTTTATGAGGGGTGTTTGCATATAAACATTGTTTTTTTTCAAAATATATTCAAACATCTGAAGAAACAGTCCAATGGATAGCCTAGAAAAAACAAAATATCATTATGCTAATAGTTGGATATGCATGCATTTGTATATCTTTTGGAAGGGTTGGTTGTGTGTTTATATATATAAGTGTATACAGAAAGTAAGTGGAAATAAAATGGCTATTGTTCATATTTACTGTTTTCTGCTGGGTAAATCATGAAAAAGAATTGTGTGTCTGCTGGTTATGACATGGAATGAATAATGTATCCTAATATGGTTTCTGAGCATATAGAGCAACCTGCAAGTAAATAGCTAGTGTCAATTTTGTACTAATGACTTATCAACTGAAGGACGTTTAAAACACCAAAATGAAGGGCAATGTTTTACTGTTAAACCAAACTGTCTTGATCTGCTGCAAAATAAAGCATGGAACAGAGGGTTAATGGAGACCAAAAGCATAATTGGGTCAAGATTGGTTGAAATGCGGGGTTTCCTTGGGATCTTAGATAATGCATGTTTGGCCCTAGATTGGCCTATTGTTACATAGATTTGTCGAATATTGGGATAAAATGGGTAAAACATTGGTGCCACAATTCAGCCAATCTTGGACCAAGTGTGGGCCAAATTTCATTCTCATCTTGCGACCAAGGAAGAGCCTATATTGGTGCCAATGAGGCACCAAGCTTGGGCCGATCTAGGTTTGTTTGCTGGGTCGGTAGTTACACGAGTAACAATATTGAGCCTGTTCCTTGCCGTCTCTGTGTCACTCCAATCTCTCACTTTCACTGACCTCGTGTATGCCTGTCTGGTCTGAAAGATGTCAGTTGAATGCCGGGAGAAACTTTAACTTCATACCTTACCTTGTCCTTACCACAGTTTAGTACAATCAGACGCTAGGCTACTCGGTGACTATGGCGAACACCTAGCGACACTATAGCTATTTGGGATCCACGCAAACCAAATACATTAATTTATCTTATGGTGTAGTTAGCGTGGGTTCTCACCTGAATTAGACCACGTCGGCTGACATTACTCCCCGCCATGTGGAATTCCAGATAAAATCTTGTTTACACAAGGAGTCTGGAGATCTGAACCCACTGCAGTGAGCGGCTCAGGGTTCAGATCTCGTCTCGGGACACTCTCTGTATGTGACACCTGTTCGCAGGGCTGGGCGGCGGGGGTTTTCTCCGGGTACTCCGGTTTCCTCCCCCTCCCTTTCCCCCCATAGTGCGAAATCACCGCAAGGTGGAAGCACGCTCCAACTAAATAAACAAACAAACAACAAACAAACAAACGAGTCTGGAAATCCCCTATCGTGTAATGGCGTGTTGTACTTTTGTGGTTTGCGTCACACGGTCACGTGGTTTCCCGAGAACGTGCCACTGATCTACCTATGCTTAGAGCAATTAACAAAGTAAAAAAGAATTTGGGCCGCGAAGAGTTACACGCTTCCATGTTTATCTGAGTGAACTTCTTAAAATCTCTAACTAAAGTTACAGGAATCACATAATCAAAGTTGCGACTTGCTCGTCGTCCTCCCAAAAGAATCTGTCTTAACTGTTGACGAACGGGGCCATCGATATGGCGAGAACTGCAGCATAGCGTGACGACAGGCGGGAAAGACATACCCCGCTAAGGTTTTCTCCAGAGCCGAGCCGTGGAGCTACACCGATGTGAGGTCAAGACTGGCGTGACCGGGTGACGACTAACCCAGAGGTCTAGCTACCCTTTTTCTTCCCGTTGCAACCTGCAAGTCGTATTCTAGTCTTAAATATATATACTTAGCATCTACCGTTGGACCATATTACTTTATAAACAAAACACCTGCTCACTAATCTAATAAACTAACGTAAATCAGATGCATCAAAACATCGATACAAAGTTATACATTGATGCAAATATATAAGTTTACCTCCACACCTGCAACATTTGATCCTTCTAAAAACATGGCTCAAAAAAAAAACATGATCAACGGGGAGGCGCGACACTACACCACCTTCCTGTGCCACGATTGGAGGCCCACTGCTTTCACACTAATCACTCTGCCCAAGATCCCACTTAACACACTACTCACTCCTGTTAACCTCTTTCAGTCTTTTATTCCAAGCATGCATTGCTTCAGACTAAACAAATAGACATGGAAGGGTTCAATTTCTACGCCGGCACGGACGCCCCCCACCTTTCTTGCATAAGGGGCCTCGGGCTTGTCAACAAGACACCCTAGACCCTAATTGGAGTGACAGGCATAATAAAGACCATTTGCCAAGCAGCTGGTGAGTCTCCAAAGCTTAATGAGAATGCTCAAACATCGCAAGATTTACTGCCATCAATAAAGGAACTCACACTGGAACCACCTCTCACAAAGCACCTCTTAAATGAAAAACTCCAGCAGCTTGTCATTCAGATACCTTGTTACTCTCAGGCAGTCGAGTGCTGTGTCAGGACAGTCACTGAGGCAACATAATCAGTCTATGGAGTGGATGCAAGGTATTGTTACATTCGAGCTGTCATCAGACTAAGCAAGATTTTATTTACCGCTTGACCAGAAATGAAAACCGGTGCTTGTACTGTTTATAATTATTGTATGACAGTGCAAATGTTATCAGAAACTGATCTTTTCTTTCAGTTAATATACATATATATCTATAAATCTTTTGACAACAAGGAAACTTTTAGTTTAATTTACATGATTTTTGCATTTTGGGGCAGAAAAAGGGAGGTGTTCTGCTTACAATAATATTGTCTTCGCTTTACGTTTTTGAACTCAGCATAGCTGGTTGTACAAACCCCCCCCAACTATACCTGTTAATCCGTTACAACTCATTGGCTGACGCTACACTCTATTGTACTTTTCCACTAAGAACACCTGTTTATGTTTAACCCTTGTCAGGCCTCTCTCCTGTTTCTTGCTTTCATGTGAGCTGCTTCGTGGCGTACGACCCGCGCAGTAAATGGTCCGTTTTCGGGTAGGAGTAGAGAGCAAGTAAGAGAAACAAGGCCACGTTAGAGAGTGAACAAGTTGTGCATGATATCGCACAAGACACCTAAATCCACACCCTTACCATCCCTTTCACTCCCTTCCCTCACCAGCACAACCCCTTTATCTACCCTGACCCACCCATTTCTTTATCTTTGCCTTCTATGCACAAGAGAAAGAGAGAGTGTGTATGTGTGAGAGAGAGAGAGAGAACAAAAAGTGAGAATTTTAATTCATGGCAAGCATGCATAATGTTTCATGCTTAAATATTTAAAATCATTAACATCAGCATATTGATGACAAATATGTTTTCAATAACTTCTAAGCCTGACAAACACAGTTGTGCAGTTTAGCCATACACGTGTTCGCTGAATAGAGTAAAAACAGAACAGTCACAGATTTTCAGAAAAAACTACATCGTCAATCTGTTTTCTGGGGAAAAGCTACCTCCACTGTGTCCACATTCCTTAGCAATGACTCATTGTGAAAACGTGTATGTTATATGTTGTACAGTTTCTGGGAAAAACTACTTCCATTGCTCCCTCACCCTAGCAATGATTCATTGTGAAGCCTTGAAAGTTAAGTAAACATTAATATGCGGTGAAACTCACACAAGCTAGACATGTTAGCATCACTTCATCTGGAGAAATGGACCTCAAGACGATGTCTCATTCCACCATCTAACACCCTTTTATTCACATGTTCGCTTGCATTGTGTGTGCGTTTTTCGTATACCGGGTGGACGCGTCTGCATGTACTCGTTCACGGTTGCGTCACAAAGAGAGAGAGAGAGAGAAAAAAAAGAGTAAAAATGGTGACGATACTATGTCACCCAGCCAGACCTGTTATAAACGTTTTGTTCATCCGTCTTTTCTTGTCTGTCCATGTATGTCCTATGCTATGTTTTTTTTTTTAACTTTCCATCTGCGCATTTGCCACCAAATACGTACACATCAGGTTTTGTACCTGAAATGAAGGCTTCTTTGCGGAAAGCCTGTACTAACTGCGGTGCTCCTCATTGAAATGTAAACCTATACCCATATGTAGTGACTCCCGCTTCTTTAAAATTACCTCAACATGAGCACAAACGCTTCAATGAACTGTCAGGGCCTAGATGACATGAAAAAAAGGAGAGATGTTTTTCACTATTTACGTAATAAGGCCTTCTCAGTTTACCTACTACAGGATACACACTTTGAAAATAAACACGAAAAAATGATTTCTGCAGAATGGAGCTACTCTTGCCTTTTTGCTTCATACACGTCTTCCTCACGTGGGGTAGCAATTCATTTAATAACAATTTTGAATTTTCAGTTTAAAATGTTTACAGAGACAATTACATTATAGCAGTGATAAAAACATTAGAAAAAGAGATTTTAATTTGTAATGTCTATGGAACAAATAAGGATAATCCAAAATTCTATTCACAACTAGAAGAATGTGTGAGTTAATCATGTATAGATAATATTGTGATTGGGGGTGACTGGAATGTTGTTTTGAATTTCCAGATAGACTGTTATAATTATAAACATAACAACAATACTAGAGGGCAAAAACAAATTGATAAGATGATGACAAACTTGGACCTGGTTGATATATGGCGGGAACTAAATCCAGAAGCACTAAGATACACTTGGCGTAGGAAGAGGCCCTTACAACAAAGTAGATTAGACTTCTTTATTATGTCATACTCACTCTCAGAACTGGTTGTGGACACAGATATAACCCCAGGATACCGAACTGACCATTCTCTGACAACTCTATCACTAAGCACCAAACAAGAAAGGGGATATATGCAAGTTCAATTCATCTCACTTAAAAGATAAGAACAATCTAACTCAAATAAATAACATTATCAGAGAAGTTATAGAAGAATACTTAGCTCTTCCTTACGAAAGGGATAATTTAGGAAATATTTCACTGATGGAATTACAGTTTGTTGTATCTGATCAGACCTTTCTAGACACTATGTTAATGAAAATCAGAACAAAAACAATGGCTTATGCAAGTGAGAAAAAGAAACAAAATAAGGAAAGTATTAGAAAAAGTAATTGCACAGCTGGACAAAGGAAGGTTGAATAAAGAGGAAATTAATAAACTTGAAAGGAACCAAAATGAACTTTTTAGTATAAGGGAAAAGAAAATGAAAGGTGTACTAATTCGCACCAGCGCAAGGTGGATAGCAGAAGGAGAGAAAGTCAGTCGACATTTCTGTTTATTAGAAAAAAAAATTATGTAAGTAAACAAATTCGAAAATTACAAAAGAAAAATGAAAGAAAAGAAACAAAAGAAACGTGGCTCAGACATTGTGGTGATGAGAGTGTCTGTGTTGATCTGACTCCAGTTAATTACAGTATACGCTCATTTCTCCGTGTCAGTCGAGGAGGAGGGATTGCTGTCATCTTTAAAACATCTCTCCTGAGTCACCTTGCGTTTGTTAATGATCTCCCTTTTATACACTCGTCATTTGAATTTGTTAATGTAAGACTCTCACTATAAGACAGAGAACTTCACCTTATGTGTTTATATAGACCACCACCAAATACAACAAACAACTTGACAGATAATATGTTTCTATCGGAATTTCATGCTCTGCTTGACCACTGCAATACGCTCAGTGGCATACCTGTGGTAGTGGGTGACTTTAATGTTCATTTTGATGAGGAAAACCATCAATATACCAAGAAGATAACAGATCTGCTGGATGTCTTCCAGTTCACCCAGTCAGTCACTGAGCCAACACACGTGAAACAACATATCCTGGATTGGGTAGTGCACAGACCTGTTCATCAAGTGATACGTACAGTTACAGTCTCCAATGTGCTCTCTTCAGACCATTACTGTGTGCGGTTTGATCTGTCAGCCAGCCACCCACCGCTCACACCAGTGTTTCGCACTCTTCGTCTTCGTGACATGGACATGTCTATGTTTCGTGAAGACCTGAGAACCGAACTTGCTCTCTGCCCCTCAACTTCTGCTAAAAGGCTCGTGGCTGTTCTCCGCTCCGTGCTGGAAGTCCATGCTCCTGCTGTGTGTACCCAAGTTCACCCCAGGAAACATGCGCCATGGTACCCCAAAATTCGTGTTGAGCTGCGGAGAGCTAAGGCGGAGCGGCGACGAGCTGAGAGGTTGTGGCGTAGGTCTGGGCTGACCATCCACAAGCAGATGCTAAATGCTGCCAAGTGTTCAGTCATTCACCTTGTTCATTCAGCCAAAACTGCATTAATTCGTGCTCACATCGGCACTTGCTCGTGGAGTCGAAGCCTGTTTAAGACCTGCAACCATCTACTGAGCTGCACTAACAGGCCGCAACTGCCTGCAGTCATTGCACCTGCTTCACTCCCTGAGGCCTTCAGCAAGTTTTTTGTCCGGAAGATTCTTGACATTCGGCTTAAACTTGATCAGCTGCCTGTGCACAATCCCGCTAGCCACATCTGGCAGGGCCACAGTGCTCTTTTTCTTCCTTTCAGCCGATCTCGGAAAGCGAGCTTAAGACCATGATACTCCAGTCAAAACCCACAACCTGTCCACTGGACCCGATTCCCACCCCTCTACTGGTAGACTGTCTTGACGTCCTACTTCCTGCCCTAACAGAAATAGTAAATGACAGCTTCACTTCTGGCATTTTTCCTTCCACCTTTAAAACAGCCTTAGTGAAGCCGCTATTAAAAAAGCCTACCCTGGACATCAATGTATTAGACAATTACCGTCCAGTCTCAAACTTACCATTTCTGTCTAAAATCCTTGAGAAAATAGTTCTCAAGCAACTTCTATCCCATCTGAACTCTAAAAACTTGATTTCTCCATCACAGTCTGCTTATTGCCCTTTTCACAGCACTGAGACTGCTCTGCTAAAAGTGACAAACGACATTTTGTCTGCTCTGGATAGAGGTGACATCTCATTTCTCACCATGTTAGACCTGTCTGCTGCCTTTGATACCATAGATCACACTACTCTCATTCACAGACTCAGTACTCTCTATGGCATCTCAGGCTCCCCACTCAGCTGGTTTCAGTCATATCTCTCAGATAGGACTCAGTCAGTTATAGTGGATGGCTGCGTGTCTGCACCTGTGTCTATTCACTCAGGGGTCCCACAAGGCTCTGTACTTGGTCCCATCCTCTTCATCTTATACTTGAAGCCACTTACCACTCTAATTCAATCTCACTCTATATCCCATCAATCCTATGCTGACGACACCCAGCTATATACCAGTTGTTCTCCTTCTCAGGCTCACACTACTATCCAGAGCATCCAAGATTATATCTCGGATATTAGGCTATGGATGACCCACAACAAGTTAAAGCTGAATGACGGAAAAACAGAAGCTTTACTTTTTTCAAAGAGGAGAGCCAGAGTTCACCCTTCACTGCCTGTTTCTGTTCGGGTAGGCAATGTCGATGTTCCTTTTGTAACTTCGGCACGTAATTTAGGTTACATAATGTCTGCTGACATGTCTCTTGATAAACACGTCCCTCACATTTGTCGATCTGCATGCTATGAGCTCCGGAAGATCAGCTCCATTCGCCATACTCTGTCCGTCTCAATCACCAAAATTCTTATCTGCTCACTTATTCTGTCTAAATTAGACTACTGCAACTCTCTTCTTGCTGGCTGTCCTCAATACCTCCTTGATAAGCTTCAGAAGGTCCAGAACTCAGTTGCTCGTCTCGTTTTCCGGACTCGCAAACATGATCATGTCTCACCACTTCTTCGCTCTCTTCATTGGCTGCCAGTTAAAGCTAGAATAGACTACAAGCTCTCAATTCTCTGCTATGGTTTCTTTGCAGGTCACTCCCCCAGCTACTTTAATGAAATCTTGTCTGTAAAAACTCCTGCCTGAAACCTTCGCTCCTCATCTGACTCCCGCATTTTATCCCTCCCTCTCACAAAGACAGTCACATATGGACAACGGATGTTCTCCCTTTGTGCTGCTCAGCAGTGGAACTCTCTACCACATCACATTCGCCACTCAGCCTCTAAGGCCGCTTTCAAACGCTCTCTTAAAACATATCTTTTTACAAAATACTATTCCTGACTTGTACCCCATCTCTATGTTGTCCAGTGTCCCTATGTGTATCTCACTGTCTACTGGTTGTTATGTTTCGTTCTATCAAATTGTACTGCGACTTCGAAGAGTCGCAGAAGGCTGCTTAGACTTTTGATTCAGGCTTCAAAGAAAACCGTTTGGGAATGTTCCTACCCGAGCTCATCATAGCGCTACGACTGGCTTTACAACTGAGTTATTTGAGGAATATATAACTGAGTTGCCAGCTATTCTTTTTCAAAAGGAGTCTTTTTACAAACAAATAATGCCGTAAAGCAGTTGCCTGGAAAAAGGGCAAACCTGTTGATAAATAAATATTGAATTAATCGAGTTTGATATTGAAGAAACAACTAAGCCTGCGATCTATCTTATTCGTGATTCTGCGCATTATAAGTTCGCATTATTATTATTATTATTATTATTATTATTATTATTATTATTACAAAAAGAAGGTGTTATTACATGTATACCTACAACAGATAAGCCTAGAGATCAGATTAAAAACTGGAGACCAGTCACTCTCTTAAATTTGATTTATAAGATTAGTGCATCATGCATCGCAAATAGAATGAAACATTAGACTGATATATGATCTGATTGAACATCTAAATGTAAATAAGCGATCTGGTTTATTAGTATGCCTTGACTTTGAGGCAGCCTTCGATAGTATTAGTTGGAGTTTTATGATTGATGTTTTAAATTCCTTTGGCTTTAGCCCCATTTTCTGTAAATAGATCACCACCTTTTATACCAATATCAAATCAAGTGTGACAGTGAACGGCACATTATCAGCATTGTTCCAAATTAGAAGAGGCTGCAGGCAGGGGATCCCATCTCGCCTTATTTATTTATTCTGTGTGTAGAAGTTCTAGCTATCATGATCAGGAAAAATAAATATATAAGAGGTATAAAAATAAAAAAAATCTGAAAGTAAAATAGTACAGTATGCAGATGATACAGAACCTTGGAAGATGACAGACTATCTTTTGAAGAATCCATCATTATGTTAGATATACTTGGAAAGATATCCGGATTAGTACTAAACACTGATAAATCAAGTGCAATGTGGCTGGGGAGCAAAACAAATTCACAAGTTAAGTTCTTACCACATTTACAAATGCAGTGGAACCCAGAAAAATTTAAAATTCTGGGCCTTTGGTTTACAAATAACATCAAAGTCTGTATAAAATTAAACTATGATTGCAAGCTTGCTAAAATCAGAATGCTATATAAAATATGGCTAAAGAGACAGTTAACTCCATTAGGGAGAGTAGCAATACTTAAGTCCTTAATCTTGTCAAAGCTGGTACACCTGTGGCTACTACTACCTAACCCTCCACACTATATTATAAATGACTTACAGAAATCCATCTTTAGGTTTATTTGGAATGATAAAAATGATAAAATTAACAGAAAATATTTATGCTGGGGGCATGGGCATACCTGATGTTAGAACTTATATGAATGCATTAAATCTATCAAGGCTGCGAAAAATTTAAAAAACCAACCACAGCTGGAAAAGAAACCATGTCCACACATAATAGAATACTTAGACAAACTTGGCCCTGCAATTTTCCCCTTTATAAATGCAAACAGCTTCTGAACATATGTATTAAAAGCGTATAGGATATTTGGAGAGAGTATAGTGTGAAAAATATGAAGAAATCCTGATAGAACCTTTCTTCTGCAATGACAGAATTAAGATTGAAAATAAACCAATTCTATATAAGAGCTGGATGGAGAAAGATATATACTTGATTAAACACCTAATAGACGACTGAGACAACTTTTTATTATATGAAGCCATTAAAAATAAATATGATGTTAACATTAACTTTGTCTCTTTTAATGGTTGTATAAAGGCCATAAAGACATACATCAATTTAAATAGAATGAATATAACAGAGTTATCTCCCACTACATAAGACACAAACAAAACTCTTAAAATAATTCGATCAGTACAGAAAGGTGCAAGACTATACTATTATAGAATGATATCTAACACATGCATGCCAAGTTGTTATTTAAAATGGGATGAAAAAGTAAATAGAAATATTGACTGGCATGTTATATTAAAAGCAATGGCTAATATAAAAAATATCAAGTTAAAGTGGCTTCAATTTAGAGTGCTTCATAGAATTATGGGGACAAAAGTAAATCTATTCCACATGGGACTAAAAGATGATGATGTCTTTAGCCTTTGCCTATGTGAAAAGGAAAGTATTCAGCTTATATTTTGGAACTGTAAATTTGTTAAGGATTTTTGGAGAAACTTACAAAATTGTATATTAAAAAAATGTAAAATGCTCCAAATTGAATTATCAGTGAACATCTTGTACTTTTTGGAGGCAGTAATGACATAGAGACAGATGCTGTTCTTGACTTAATTATACTACTGGCTAAAGCATACATTCATTCTTGCAGATTTAAAAAAAACATACCGCAGCTAGAACCCTTTATTCGAATATTAAAAACACAGGTATAAAGTTGAAAAATTTAATGATGTTTAGAATTAAACTAAGAAAAATTTGCTAAACTCTGGCAACCATGTAGACAACTTGTCATGTAGATATGATTTATATATATACTTATATATATATATGACTTTATATCTGCAAAATCTGCAAAATCATGATTTATCTGCAAAGACATGATTTATATACTTATAGTTATATATGACTTTATATCTGCAAAATTTGCAAAATGGATGTATGTTTGGATATGATTTATATTATTACTGGAGTGAAGTCAGCCTATAGCATAAGGGAGCCAAGGTGCCTGCTATGATTTCTGTTTGATTTGTGAGAGATGTAAAAAGAACACAAAACTGGTGCATGAATGTTTTTTGTGTGCAAGATTATACATTGTCTGTTGGATGATTTGCTTGATGGATGGATGTAATCTGAATGTTACCTTATGTGCATGTTTGTTTTCATATTGTAAAATACTGTATTAAATGAGTTATGTATCTGTGAATAAATGTTGAAAAAAAATATATATGGCTTTGTGATTCGACCCCTACACCCTAGCGAGCGCACACAGACACACACACACACATCAAAGCGTAAAATAAAACAAATTCCTTGCTAATGATATTACAGATCATACCGTGGAAGTCATTTTTAAGCAGTCGAAGTCATTACATTTTTAATACTTCACATTTTGTTACTTTGGGGGTGTCTTGTGATAGGAATATAATGTTTTTATTTGCTTAAGTATAAAAAATTTATTTTGCTTACTGTTAAGAAATCAGCCGGAGAATTTCAAGCTTTGCTACACAATTCTTTTAAATAAACATAAAACGCTTACTTATTCCTGAAAACCATGAAGATCGTCAAGTGAAAACACTAGCAACACAGCTGGTCATCTTACAGAGGCTGGGCAGGGCCAACCAGTACCAGCAGGAATGCACATTGGTATTTGATCTGGCGGCGTCCTGCTTCCTTTATATCTGACCTTCACCTTGCACTGATGACGTCCTCTCATAACAGCAAAACCAGTTTTGCAACTTTTCTCTGATGCCTACCCCAGCTTGAATTCCTATAAAGAATGAGTGTGTGCGAGAGAAAAAAAATCTAGTTATTGTGACGACTTCTATTTCTTCTGAATGACACATTAATAAGCACGCGCGTACTCACCCACGCATGCACGCACCGTCACGAACACACACACACACACATCTGCACGTCTTACAGACTTCTATTTGTGCTGGGTGGCAGCTGTCGCGCTTTAACACATACACCTGCATCATAGACTTTAGAGAAAGAAGGACAGCCATCTTAGCGCGCGTGTAGTGGGCCAGCACTGGCTCAACTCCCGTCCGCTGTATACTCGCCGATACCATTGACAGCCAGCTTCCGCTCTCTTTGTGGTGTATCCGCGAGTACATCATGGAATGTTTAGATATTGAAGAAATCCTCTTTGTAAGTATGCTTTAATATATATTTTAATACATGAATCATAATGTACAATATCTCCGCTTAAACACAGCGTTGTATCGTAGTATTTGTATTTATATTAAAGTCAAATTAATAGTATTGTCAACAAGCTCTCGCTCTCTGGCTCATTGTCTGAGTAATACAGAGAGAGGTTTGTAGCGAGTTTGTCGTTTCTTAAATATTAATTGAGACTAAGGCCCTGAGGAGCATGCCTTTAACTCTATTTATTTTGTAGCACATTTAAATCCTTATTTATTGATTTTTTAACGATGTTGTTATAAAACACATTCACATTAAGATAATGTTCTAATGTATTTTTAAATGATTTATTGTTAAATAGGGTTTGAATTTAAGTAATCCTATTCATGTTAATCATGTCATTTACTTCTCAATTCTTCTTTTATCTTCTGTTGGCTATATTATGTCATTAAATATTATAATAGGTTATTTATTCTATTTTCTCTCACTCACACACACACAAACACGCGCGCGCGCTCTCTCTCTCTCTCACTCTGTAATACGAACCATATCCAGCACTCAGCTTTTTCAAGGCACCAGTGTGTTAAGGATACACCGCCACGTGCAGACAGGACACTGACCACAAACAATGACTACACGGCGTGCTCCACGTGTTCTTTTTCTCAACACCAAAACAAAGATCTGTGCGTGATTCCAATAAAAACGGTGTTGCAATATTATTCAATAACAACTTTGAATATAAATTATACAATGTTATCAGGGATCCAAAGGGATGTTTCATAATACTGGACATAGAGTTCTTAAAGAAAAGAATATCACTAGTTAATTTATATAGACCAAGTGACAATGACAACCCCAACTTTTTTGATATCATAGAGAATCATCTAGAAAAAATTGGAAATGAGATTATTATACTAGGTGGTGACTGGAATTGTATATTAACTATGAAAATTGATGCCCACAACTATGCTTCTGTTATAAACCGACCAAAAACAAGAGCAAGAATTAAAAATATAATGACTAAATTGGGCCTAACTGATATTTATAGAGAACTGTACCCCAAAAAACATGAATTTACATGGCGAAGATTTAACTCAATTAAACAAGGCCGACTTGACTACTTTCTGCTCTCACATGATATAAGACATGAAGTAAATGGGTGCAAAATTACAGCGGGCTACAGGTCAGACCATTCGATAGTAACCTTGCTACTTAAGCAGGAACAATTTAAACGAGATAGGCCTTTTGGAAATTTAACAATTCTTTGTTAAGAGATATAAAGTATATTGAACAAATAAAAAAGCTGATAAATGATATTAAACAACAATATGCAATCCCAATATACAACTCTGAGAGACTTCACTTAATCCCTTCACATGAACTCCAACTAACTATCTCAGATCAGCTTTTCTTCGAAACACTTCTCCTAGAAATTCCTGGATACACAGTAAGCTACTCTTCTCACAAGAAAAAATTTGAAACAGAAAGAGAAAAATATCTTCTAGATGAACTAAATAAAGCTGAAGAAAATCCTTCTGTAATGACAATCCAGGACATAGATAACATCAGAAATGAGTTACAGGGTTTAAGAGAGAAAAAAATGGAAGGTATTGCAATCAGGGCGAGGATACAGTGGCTGTTAGAGGGAGAAAAACCTACAAAGTACTTCTGTAACTTAGAAAACAGGAATTTTATAAGCAAAACAATGAGTTTCCTAGAAAAAGGGGATGGCACTACTGTATCTAATCAGAAGGAGATTTTAAAGGAAGTATATAAATTTTTTGAAACACTGTATAGCTATAAGGAGGTAGAGGATATAGAATTGGACCAATGGATACTTAATGCACCAAAACTGTCCCCAGATGAAGCTGGCTTACTAGAAGGCAAAATCACAGTCCAAGAAGCTGGATCAGTACTAAAAGACATGAAAAACAATAAAAGCCCTGGCCCAGATGGATTTACTCCAGAATTCTATGTTTTTTTTACTGATCTTGACAGTTTTCTGGTTCGCTCTCTGAATGAAGGTTTATTGAAAGGCCAACTATCAATAACCCAGACTCAGGGAATGATAGTGTGTATCCCAAAAGACAACAAACCTAAACAGCTTATCAAAAATTGGAGACCAATCTCATTACTGAATGTTTCTTATAAGATACTCTCAGCATGCATAGCTAAACGGTTACAAAAAATGCTTCCACAGATAATCCATGAATCACAGAAAGGCTTCATTGAAGGTAGATACATTGGAGAAAATATTAGACTACTATACGATATACTTTTGTATGCTGAAAAAGAACATATCCCAGGATTATTAATTATGGTTGACTTTGAAAAAGCTTTCGACAGTGTGGCTTGGGTGTTCATGGAAAAAGCACTAAATTTCTTCCATTTCCCTGTAACACTAATTAGCTGGGTAAAAACTTTATATAATAATGCATCATCCTGTGTGCTTGTAAATGGCCAATACTCTACTTGGTTTAGGTTAGGAAGAGGCTGCCGACAGGGGGATCCGATCTCACCTTATTTGTACTTAATATGTGCTGAAATAATGTCGTTAATGCTTAGGAATAACAAAAAGATTAACGGGATCAGTATAAAAGGAAAGGAGATCCTCTTATCCCTATTTGCAGATGATACAACTATGTTCCTAGATGGAAAAGAAAAATCTTTTGAGGAGGCCATACGTATTACCGATACTTTCTCTGCAATATCTGGTTTAAAAATCAACAATGACAAAACACAAGTAGTTTGGATAGGCAGTAGAAAAAACTCTCAAATAAGATATATGAGGGATAGAAACTTTCAGTGGGATCCTGGTATTTTTAGAGTCCTTGGAATAAAATTCTCCACTGCAGTAGATAATATATGTGAATTGAATTATGAGGGGGCTCTTGAACAAGTAAACAAAATAACATCATGCTGGGAGAAAAGAAGATTATCACCATATGGAAAGATTACTGTGATTAAAACTCTTATTATATCCAAGTTAACATACTATTTTCTTACTCTTCCAGACCCCCCTCTGGACTTTCTCAGGTCTTTAGAGAAAGAATTGTTTTCCTTTCTTTGGGGAGGAAAACATAACAGAATCAAGAAATCAGTAGTCTGTAAACCCTATGAGGAGGGAGGGCTTAAATGGGAGATATTTTCTCTACTTTGTCTACAATGAAACTTAGCTGGTTAAAAAGAATCGAGCAAGACAATACCACAGCAAAGATTATCCTAACTATTTATCCTGTACTTAAAAATATCAGAAAGTTTGGGGCTGAGTTTGCAAAGAGTTCAAAATCCCTTTTGGAAAGATGTGGCTAAGCACTATATGAAATTATCAAATAAGTGTCTTCCAGAGACCTCTGAAGAATTTATGAGTGAATATATACATTACAATAAGAATATAACAAGAGAGGGGAGAGTTGTTTATATCAAAGAATGGATTAATGAAAGCATTCTCCAAGTAAAGGACCTGGTGAATGAAACAGGAGACCTTATGCCCTTTCAAGAATTTCAAAGAAAGCATCCAACAATGAAGGAAACAAATTTTCTACTATACGAGGGCATAATACGTGCCATTAAGCAATACCAGAATAAACTAGGATGTTTACTGACTAGAAAAGAACAAAATCCTAATGATAGGGTATGGTCACTCATCGGCAAAGGAAATCAAGCCGTGAAATCAATACTCTTAGAAAACTCAGCCCAACCCACAGCAATCTCTAAGTGGAATCTTAAATTTGATTATCTAGACTGGAAAGAAGTTTTTATGTTGCCCTATAAAACTACTCTAGACACCCAGTTAAGATGGTTCCAAATAAGGTTATTGCACAGGATTCTCCCAACACAGAAATATCTTTCAAGTTGCAAAATAGCTGATTCTCCTAGGTGCCGCCTATGTAATGATGAGTCAGAGACCATAGATCATCTTTTTTGGCATTGCCAGATCACCCAGAGTTTCTGGAAAGAACTTATAGACCTTTTACACCATTCGTCCACACACACAAAGACATTTACATTAACTGAAGAACTCATTCTTTTTGGTATGGCTCCAAAAATTCTAACAGATAAAGTACTGGACATTATTATACTTTCAGCCAAGTTCTTTATCTATAAGAGCACTCTCCAGAATCTAATCCCTGTAGCCCAGAACTTTAAATACCACCTAAAGCACAGATTTTTGACAGAAAAAGCTGCTTTTCACAAGCTAAACAGACAAAAGGAATTTAATCAACAGTGGCGTTTGTATCAAAACCTTGTAACATGATCTTAGATACTTTTAAATGAAAGGCAATCTGACAACTGACTGCTTCTTAAACTTATTGTTTTAAAGAACTTTACATGTGATAACTGAATTTGGTTTCAAAGCTCTCAGACTAAAACAGCATGGGGTAATTTTTGGTCCCCTAAATGCTACACATGCCTCTTTTAAAGGCAGTCATTTTTCTGAGCAATCCAAGGGTCAATTGTGCAACAAAGTTGATTTCAGTTGGTGTTAATCTCTACAAGAATGTTGCTGCTCTCGTTGGATTAATAAGTTCTATGTAAATGCCTTTTCCCTTTGAAAAGGATCATGGCAGCTTGTCTGTACTATTATTGATGAAACTGGTAGATTTGTTATGAAGTATTTAGAACAGTAACTTATAAAGTGTATAATGCTAAAGATTAATCCAAAAGATGAAATAGAATGGGGTAGCTTTAAAGATATGGACCTTGCTGCTTTAGATTTAATGTGAATTTGTATAAGAACCTGTCTATAGAAGAGTGATGGTGACAGCTTACTTCATGTAATGTAATTTTATTTGTGCATTGTATGCAAGCAAAGGTAGAAAAAATGAAGAATGAGGGAAGAAAAAAAAATCTGTGCGTGGGTTCCTACTGTCTTCTATTTTGTGGGAGGGGTCTAACTAAGATAACTCACTTCAAAATGCCCAACTACTCTTCCACTCTCACCAAATTCTCAGAAATTTTCCATCATACATATCTCATTAGAGGTCAATAAACATGAAAAAAATCACTGTGTAACAAATCAAATAAGCATCAAAATACGTCACTTGTCAAACATAAATCAATATATCCATCGCCAAGAGTAAATCAAGATCCATTCAAAAGTCAGGCAAAAATCAATACATCAATAATCAAGCGGGAATCAAACATATCAGTCGTCGAGCATAACTCAATACATCAATAATCAAGCGTGAATCAAATATATCAATCGTCGAGCAGAAATCAATCTGACTGTTCTCGAAGGTTCTAATTCCAGTTCTCCAACGGAAAGTCTTATGTAAAGTACAAAAAGGACCAAACTTACTTACTGTTCCTGGTCCACTTTGCGTCCATTCACGCACTCGTAAACACATAGACTTATCTCCCTGAACCGCTTCTCTTGCTGAGTAGTTGGCCTTCTCCTGGATCACTTAAGACCCAACTCTCCTGCTCCAGTTGACAAAGTATAATCCATACGCTGGAGACAGCACTCCCGGGGGGGGGGTCAAATACACCACAATTAGAAGGTAAGATACTCCCGGGTTGTAGGCCACACCGATCGCTGACAACACAATACTTCCGGGTTGTACTTTCCCACTCCTCGTGAATACAATATACTCCAACACTTCAGCTCCACGATATTTCCATTCAATCTTCTCGACTCTCCCAGCGAATTCGGTATAACCTCCACACTCTGAATAGCGGGTGTTGACGACAATATCCTCTGTTACTTCTGAGCGGGGATGACTTGGCAGTTACCACTCGCTGTAGCGATATCTTCACTCATCTTCCTTCCCCCAACTTAATTCCTGTAAACACTTATTCTTCTATGAGTAATCACGTCACCTGCACTAACGCAGTATATAATGCTTTCACCACTATCATACCTCTTTCTAAGAACCATCAAATATCACACGCGCTCATCATTCTCTCCAGGCCTATTACAAAGACCAAGTAGTAAAGAAAATCACTAGTGCCTTGCATGTCAAATTAACTACAACATAAGCTCCGAGACGCACTGTGTAAGCGAAACCGGAAAAAGCGAAGGGATGGAAAAGCCAGCGCATGCGCGTCGCAAGTTATTTGTTCCTGCGCTCGAGTCGCTAGTCCTTCTCTCTCTAAAGTCTATGCCTGCATCTACGAGTAAACAGGCTGTACGCACGAGAAGCTCGTTGTCGTAAATACTTTGGTTCTGTTAGATGGTGGATCTCGCAAAGCGTCACAGACTTTATATCAGTTCCGGTGCTCGTGCTTTAGTTTTATTTTGATCAAGAAGCTAGGCAATTTACACTAGTGCTAAATAAAGTTAGATAAGGTCTCTTATGAAAGTATAGCTTTATGGATTATTTATTTATTATAATTAGATACATTATTACTTTACCACGATCTATCTTCCTGTTGCGTGTTTGTCACGAAATAGTTATTTGCCTGATAGTTTCGTTTAACTAACATGCATCATTCTAGCGCTTTGTGGAGGTGGGGGACTATATGTGGCCTAAGTCTTCAAGTGGGTGACTGCACGTATCATAAATTTAAAGACTAACCTGAATGATTTGCGTTTTGTGTAGATATCGGTAGACATAGGCGATATAAATATAAAGTGTAAAGTGCAGCCTCCAAGTCCCATCCGTTAATTAATTATCCACTAGCAAAGAACGCTATTCGCACCTGCGATCAACGAGCTCCGTTAACAGTGTACTACGTCACACTAGTGCACCATTCACAACATTGACAGCAGTCAACACCAAACAGAGAGAGAATGAGCGACAGTTCGTGTTAATTGGACGCTGAAAGTCTGCTTTTCTACTTTAGCACGAGAAATGCAGACTTTCAACGTCCGAAAAATCCAGACTCTCGCCCATTCTCTCTCTCTCTCTCTCTGTCTGGTGTTGACGGCTGCCAGTGTTGTCAATGGTGCACTAGTGTGACGTAGTACACTGTTAGTGGCGCTTGTTTATCGCAGGTTCGAATCGTAGCGGATAATTAATTAGCAGATGGGTTTTGGAGATTAACATTTATAGGTTAGTTACCGAAAACAACGAAAACCATTCAGGTTGGTCTTTAAGTGTTGCAATCTCTTAGACTATACTCCAGACGTGAGATGCCATTTAAGAATCTTAATATTTTGACGGTTGCAAAGGCTTATCTCTGTCTGTTGTCTGTCTCTCTGACCTACGACGTAGTTAAAGAAATACTCAATGCCAAGAACGTAGAGCAGCTGAAACGTAAGTAAACAAATTTAACAAGTTATTTACCGTTATGATAATGTGATACCCAATGACAGCAGAAAGGGAAAAAAATAAGATAATAACAGGAAATAGTACGAAAAACACATAAAAAGACCTTAGAACAGTAAAAGAAACATAAATCTCGAGCTTTATAGGGTCTGTCTGCACCGATATTTGCTTTAGATATTCTCGTACCTGAAGAAGAGCTTCAGTCCACATAAACTGTGATGTATCCATGCATCAGTTTGAGTCCCCTTCACATGTCAAGTCGTTTACATATCTCCATAAATCGCCTTAATTATGCTTAGTCGTTAACCAGCGTGCACACTGAAAAGTAACTTTGCCGATTAACTGTTATGAAAAGAAAACAAAATGAAAAAAATAAAGTGGTGCGTTTACAAAAAACTGGTACGTTGACATCCCATTCTACTCACCACCAGATAATAAGAATTGAGTAGATGGCGCTGTGAAGAGAAATAGCATAAAAAGAGGAAAACGCTTACCGATCAACAAACTAGGAGATAGATGCAC
Organism: Marisa cornuarietis; assembly: GCA_004794655.1. Taxonomy (NCBI): domain Eukaryota; kingdom Metazoa; phylum Mollusca; class Gastropoda; order Architaenioglossa; family Ampullariidae; genus Marisa; species Marisa cornuarietis. The sequence goes on from SMMW01000636.1 coordinate 7,465,345, forward strand.
TAATAAATCATTCAACAGAAAACAATAGCACGTCAATAAAATATAACGAAATCTGCAATGATAAGACCATAGATAAAAAAAATAAAAAATTTGTCCATAAAGATAAATCCCAGACATCAGTCATACAGAAGGAATGTTGAAACCATTTCATAATGCTTAGCAACATTACGGTCAACGTCATCGTGTCACTTACGGTGCCAAAAACATTTACATATTTCACACAAAACATGTAATACACAAATATATTAACATTTATGAACACACAAACAGTGTATATAAATATTAACGATATAAATATATATTTAACTCTATAATCTAACACATTTATACATATAAGTTACATATATATATATATATATAAACGACATCGTAAAATGTGTTAAACATGTATAACACACATATTAGCAGATCATAAGAACAGCTACCATATAAATGTATCATATTCGTACGATTATATACAACACATGTTTATATATTCATTTTAAATCCAGACGTAACAAGAATATTTGAATCTGTCTCTCATGTGCTGAAGAAAATTAAAACACATTAGGAATAAACACTTTCTCTTTATTTTCTAAAAAATAGTCAGCAATAACACCTGACTGTCTGGGAGCACGTAATATTCTGTGCATATACTTCATATTAACTTATAAACAATTAGAAAACTTACATTTAGAGTAGACACCTATACATGGCAAACATTCTGCAAGTAAAAAACAATATTGAAAAGTGTTAAAAGTAGCTGTAGATAAAACAAATCATGCTATTAAATTAAAGAGTAAAAAGAGTTTTTGGAAGTAAACACACACACACACACACACACATACACACATACACACATACACACAACAGCTTAATACAGAATTAAACAGCTGAGCAAAATCATCATTATAAATCAGACCACAATGCTCACTTAGTAGAATATGCTGCCATTACTTTTGAGACTTTAAGCCAAAATATATTTCTTACCACAATTACTTTCGGACTCGTAATAGAGTTATTTAAGTAGTGATAGACTCACTAGGCAACAAAGAAAGGGGAAAATAGTATTTTCATAAAGCGGCTTAAATCATGTTCTCAGTCTGTTATTGAACGTTGAATATCGGAAACATTCGTGCTTTGGTAGAGTTTGTGTTGAATCTCTCAGCTATTGTACTGCAAATGTTTATGTTCCACGTATACAAAAGACTAAAAAAGAAACACACTTACTGTCTGTACTGGTTTCTCGACCTGGAGCTGAAGTCTCTACCGTTATAGAAAAAGGCAAACAAAAAAGGATTTTAATTTAAAGAAAAAAAGAAAAAAAATATTGACAAAGATGTTCTTTTAAATATTTACTATTAATTGTCAATGGCTTTCTTCTGTCAAACAGCCTTAGACACAATACAAATGCAGGTTTGACATCCTATAGCTTTTGGCTTTGTGTGACTGGTAGGCCGTGTCTGCTACTGCGTCTGTGCTTGTGCCTTCCTCAAAGACCGGGACCCGTCAGCTGACTGACTGACTGACTAACTGACTGACTGACTGACTGACTGACACAAGCTAGTAATGCACGGCTCTTACAAGGGAACATACAGAAAAGGTTTACTTTCTCCTCGACGCTTATAAGGGAGAAAAATCGAGGATTGATTGTAGCGACTTGGGATATCTATAGCCAACTACTTAAATAAACGCATAATCCTTTCCCAGCCACTGTAAGCATTACTGATGCTTAAGGGGAACATGCAGGAGGAGAAACTAAGGCTATATGAGGGCAAGGCAGCAAGCCCTGTAAACAGATGCCACATGCAGAGAAAGAAAAGCGTGCCCGAGACGAGACCTGAACACAGGACAGGCAACCTTCGCTGTATTTGTGACAGGCGCTGACCATTGCACCACCGGGCCGCAAGGGGAATATAACTCTCCCCCCTCCACATCCAGATCGACTTAATTGGAGGGAATGGATACTTTTTACAGGGTTGGGAAGATATCAACCTCACACAAGCTGACTACGAGAAAAGGGAGTTTTCTAAACCCTACCACCCAGCAGTTATGTGGCTACTTTATTAAACTGTATCTTGTCTACTGCTTTGGTTGAAATATTAGCAGGTGCAAGACATTAAAAGGGAAGCGGAGTCAGGTTACCGAGTATAAACATGGTGATGATCTGAAAAAACATGCTACTAGAACATGTTATTACCCAGCCTGGAAAATGTAAAGACCGGCTACTGATAACTTATCAAGCACCGTGGAAACAACAAACATTGTTTGTTTGTTTGTTTGTTTGTGCGTGTGTGTGTGTGTGTGTGTGTGTGTGTGTGTGTGTGTGTGTGTGTGTGTGTGATACTGTAGTAAGATTCTGGATTCTTTGCCAGATGATAATTTTTATATGCAAGCTTTGCAACCGGATATTTTACAGACGATTTACGAAGCAGTCATATTTCGCCAATATCTATACTTAAAACATAAAAGGTAGTAAAAGTTGAAATTAATGTTTAATAAATTACCTGGATGGGCGACACTTCGCAGAGTGTACTGTGCGTCAGAGGAGCCTTGGTTATTGTTTGCTTGTACAATACACTTGTATGTCCGCTGGGAGTCTGCACCAGTCAGGGTTAGTGTCAGGCTGCTGATCAGACGATACCGACATGAGGATGTCTCTCTAACAAGGGGATACTTGCTGATGTCATGTTCATTTGGATAGGGGATCCAGATGTAACTCTTGGCATCCTGGTATTGCCATGACCACTGCCAAGTTTCCTAAAATGATATCCATGGGTTAAAAGTATACGTGCAAATAGTTAACTGGAATGTTGTATTGATGCAGTTACGGAAATACAGTATGAGCTCCTTACTAAGACTTTCCTTTTCATTGCATTCAAACGAGATTAACAACATTGCTGTTTAGATGAATCCTTTAAAGCGCAACTTACCGGTTATACTCTAAAAATAGGTTCGTCAGGAATCATGTTAATTATTATTATAAAACAATTTTTTATGACACTTTTCCGTGTATTTGCTCAAAGCGCTTTACAGAAGTGAGGCAGGCTGATCCACATAAACGAAATCAATAACAATCATCATTCTATATTCGCATGTAACAGATTCGCTCACTTCTACAATAGACACCCTCTCATACACAAGGTAAATACAGACACACGTTCTGCACGCTCATGGTCAGTACAGGTCGCACTGAAGTCTCTGTTTTGAATGAATTGCGTATTTACTTTGGATTTACCTTCCCCCTTCCCTCTTGCTACTTTACCCATCACTATTTTTCTGTTCCTGTTACCTGATGCCTTTGCTATCTGTTTCGTCGTCAGTACTGTCGTTTTCTTTCGTCCCCTGTGTTCTGTATCTACTTAGTCCACGTCTCTTCCCCATTTTAAGCGCTAAGAGCATGCTCTCTATGAGTGTGAATATGTGCTATACAAATCTTCACTATTATTATTATTATTATTATTATTATTATTATTATTATTATTATTATTATTATTTAAAGGGTGTAAGAAAAATCAGAGTGACGAAGGCTGACGGGGAATCTTTCCAAGTTAATGGGGATAGGTAAGTGAAATCTCTGGCCACACGTCTTTTTTCTTTTCATTTTGGACTGTATGGGTTATTCATATCACTAAATTGAACAACCTTAAATAAATTGTGATCAAAAGTCATTCAGACCTGCACTAGTATACTGAACCTGTTTTAACATCAGAATATTTTCTGGAGCGGTGCAGACTGGTTTATCAAGCTTGCCTGACAAACTGCAATGCCAGTCAAGTAGGCTTTTTAATGAACTAAAGCAGCATTCTTTTAAAACACAGCTAATCAACCATATCACAAAAACTACGAGTCAGAATAGGAGCAGGTACTACTTTCGGGGTTTTAAAAGTCATCTAAATTTTCTCTTTGTCATGACCTCTTTAGACACCTAATCAGTTTAACGAAGCAATCCGGAGAAGAAACCTTAGCCATCTCTACCAAAAGACCGGTTGAGAACAAAGAAAGCTAAAGAAAGGACACTTGTCATCTAAAGTTTTGTGTCAGTGTTCTGGGCCGCAAGGTGTAAGAGCTAGGATCCATGTCCAATGTTAGCCTCTGAGATTGTCAAAGTTTCTTGTGAGTTGACTGGTCACGCTATAAGCTGCGGACAAGCAAGCAGTCTCTAAAGGAAAACTTTAAGTCTGTAACACATTTAAGCTTTAATTCATCGCACAGTTGCCATTGATTTCTAACTACGGCCCCGTCGGTAAATTACCACCTGTGGAGTCTGGAAGTCACTCTATAACCACGGAGACAAGACCGTGTCTATCCATTAACCAAGGTTTGCATTTCTTTCCTATCCTAAATACAGTACATTTAGTGAAAAAAAGGGTTTAGAAGTGTAGTCCATGATTTTTTTCTGTTAGTCAAATAAACCTACTCTCGGTTAGCAGACATCGCAAACAAGTATATATAGCTATGAAAATCTCAGTGACATCATGGGGATTTCAACAGGCGTTTCCGATACGAATCGACGGTTTGCAGCCAACACCAAGACGATAACGTTTCTAAAATTACAATTTAGATTAAAGTGAGACGATGGTTTTGATGAGAAGAAAATATTTTAAGTAAAAAAAAAAAAACCATGGTATAGTTAAATATGTTGTAGCTTTAAATCATGAGACATAAACTCAGACTAGACAGTTTCACTGCTAAGATCTTTCTAAATTACAAAATGTTTTGGCAGATCTTAGCAAGCTACAATTGTGAGGTTGTACTGTTGCGTTTGGTATTTGTATGTCAACAAACACTTAATAAAAAGTATTTCCAACTGAACAAATCAAAAGCTAACGAATAAGAAATGCATTACCCCTACGGTTGAGTCGTATGTTCCAATCATACCATTGCACGTAAGTGACAGAACTTCACCCACTAAGTAGTTTCCATCCTTATTTTGTGGGTCTGCAGTAATGGTTATGTTTCCTGGAGGAACTGAAGTTTAAAGCCAGATGGTAAAAAAATCCACGAGAAGCAAGTAACAAGTTAATAAAATCGATATTCTATGCAATGTATTACAAATAATAATAATAATAATAATAATAATAATAATAATAATAGTAATAATATTAATATACCATTACTAATAAAATGACAATATTTGCATCTTAAATCATACTGCTTCAAACACTTAGACAATTCTATTCCAAAAATTACCTAAGAAAGGTAACAGTAGCAAGTTGAAGAACAATTAGATGAATCAGGCAAAAGAACTGGCCATGAAAAAAAATCAGCTAATCTGGATGAAACATAAGATTGAAGACTTATCGTGGCATTATCAAACTAACACCAAAGCATCTTCTTCGTTATCAGAGATCATCGGAAGAAAAGAGGTGTAAATTGTGAGCCACGAATATTGCAGTCAGCACCAGAAGCCAAGCTTCACAATAAGTCATTAAAAAGTGGCTCTAAAGCGGTGTACAGTAGACTCCTGGTGGATACAAACAGATGCTAGGTACTTGAGATCTAAAATCACAAACTACCAAACTTAACAGATGGACACAGTTGGTGATGGGTGTAGCAAATTGCACTTCTGAAATTCCATTACCCTTTCTTTTATACTAATGAGCCTTTAACTTGAGAAGCTCACCTATGACAGTAAAATTTTCATGCTTATCTATATTTTGTATTTGTGTGTCATCACCAGTGGCTGAATTGTAAGGTATTCTGCAGACGTATGTACCAGCATCTTCACACTTTGCTTGTGACAGTGTCAGTGTCATTGACTTCTGAGTTGTACTGCCGGACACTGTCGCTGTGTTCTGAGTGAGACCACTGTTAGCAACAAGGGCTGCTTGTCCTTGATTTACATTGGTATCTGCTCTTGCCAGTCTTTGTTCTGTTGTGGGCGCTGATTTCAAGTAGCGTGAGATACTAATAGCATAGATTGTTGAGGGAGTAACACCACTGGGTATTCCACAGGAAATTTGAAGAGCACCACTAGTAGCTCCATTAGTGAGTCGTCGCTCTGTTGGAGTAAGTTGTAACTGCCCAAAGCCACCTAAAAAATAACAAATTCAATTTATTTAAACACACCCCACTTCACTTAAGTACAACAGTCAAAAATAAATGAAAATCATACAGCTAGTAATCAAACTGTACTGTACATGTCCCAGTAAATCAGTTTCCTTAATACCCAATCCTTGCAACATAAACCAGAATGTTTTTAGATGTTCTTTTTAAATCCGTATCTTTCTAATTCAAACTTTTAGCTTAAAGAAGGGTTCGACTCAAGGTACTGCAAATCTCCAGATTGTTTTCTTGTGTTTCACATTGATAACACATGTGATGTTGCCTTTACCCAGTCGTGAGAAATTTTCCGCATTGAAGTTAATTTTTTTTCGGAAGATACTTGTTGATGTAAGTAGAAGTTTTTTCGTCCGGACGTTTCATTAATTTTATGTAGCTCACAGTGTATTCGCTATAGTGTAATAACAACAACCAAGACTTCGCTGGCCATCCGATGGGCACCATTAAAGTACACGAGTACCAAGCCGGGTCTTTTATTGGTTTTTGCCATTCACTCTGAGTCTTGAGATAAGCAAACCACTTAACTATTTTTTTCTCCGACTTGATTTCATCTACCACTAAAAGCAAATTTTTTTGGTCACATTTTTGTTTGGATATGATATTTATGGTTATTCTAGTGACACACCGTCAACGTTCTCGCTGTCGCGGTTTTTAATGCAACCAAAGCATGTTATAAAGTCATGAGTTATGCACCTGCAACAGCACACGGACAGCAGAGTTGTGAAAGCGTTGGATGCGTGTGTTTGTATATAAGAAAAGAACGAGTAATGAAGGAAGAGAGGGCTTCACAGAGTTCATGTTTGTCTTATGTTAACATTTGTGTCTGCGTGCGTGAGAGCTTGTCTCTCAGTTTTATGACACATGTTCCACTTGTACGTAAGTCAGTTTGTTGGGAACGACAGCAGAAAACTAAGATTCGTCGTTGTAAATTTGGACAATCAGCTAAAGATTAGCGTTGGGATTAGTATTGGAACACTATTATATAAATATGTATCGTTATAAAACCAACATAGCAAAACTGTCCTCCGAATTCTACTCAACAAAATTGAAAAGAAGGGATGTACTTCAAACTTTGGAGTAACTTAGACAGAAGGTTGATCAACTGAAAGAGGCACACTGATTAATTTATACATGGACATTGATAGTAATAGATCAAAATGACGGGATTAAATGATTTTTTTGTAGTAAACCACAATAAGCAATTCCGCTTTTTTCTTGAAAAAGGGGATGTTTCTAGCAGTTGTCAGTCACTAGGAACAGGAAAGAGGTAATCTCGTTGTGGCTGTTTCACTGTATGATCTCTTATTTAGCGAGTGCTGCCACCTTGGCTCGCTGGTTTATTATGAAACTTCTTAGACCTTGAGGTGATTTCGAGCGGTGGGAAAGAAGGGTGATAGAGAAGGAGGACGAAACCAGAGTACCCGGAGAAAATTCCCGACAGCCGGTCCTGCGAACAGGTATTACATACAGAGACTGTCCCGAGACGAGACCTGAACCTAAGACCTCTCACTGCAGTGGTGATAAGCGGGATTTTTAATCCCTACACCACCGAGCAGCCCTGCTTTCATGCCGTCCTCGGACTTTATCTCCACTAATAATCACACTCCACACAGAATATATAGCTTCCACACTTAAACCCCATGCAAAAGTAGTAGTAACTTGTACTCACTGTGGTAAGCCATTATAATAATAACAAGTATATCTCTCAAAATGGGGAAAATCATGGTGTTGAAGCCCTCCGACGAATTCCAGTACTGACGAGTGTCTATTCGTTGCGTGTCTGTAATGACTTCTCACCTCTTACCTCGCTACTGTTGTGACCTATTGCGATAATAACTTCACACCGCGAAACCTCTTCAGCGAAACACGAATGTGCGTTGATGCAAAGATTTTTAAAAAATCTTTACCTGAGAGGTGTAGCAAGAACAAATTAAAAAATATTTGCTTATGCTTTGTAACTATCCACGGATTATTTTCTTTCTTTATAAAAGTGTAATACGACAATTCCTAACACCACTGGTGGGCTGCACAGTTGTGAGAAACTGTAAAAAAGGAGACATGATAACGTGCTGTGCTACTAAGGAAAAGGATGTAAGGAAAGTCTAAAGATAGCATCGGCCGCTAAGACCTTTCCGGGTACTCGCGGCTACGTGAAACCCAAATAAAAAAGTATTCCTTAAGATCCCAAATGGTAATTTAATATGTTTTCTTGTCAAGTTTGTTTGTGACAATTGCTGGTTCTGTTATGTTAAAAGTGTTGGTGATTGAAACTGTCGATTATTATATAAAAAAACTCATTAGACTTTAAACATTTGACATACAATAAGCATTCAAATTCATTCCCTACTATAACAAGTCAGGTTCGAAGTAAGTGAAGTAAAAATACAAAATATTGTGAACAGTTTCTATACAATAAACCAACTAATTATTTCAGTTAAGGTGCTGGGGATTGAAATTTATCTGAAAGAGGTGAGTAACCGCTCAAATAGCCTACCTGGCTCAGCGACAGGAAGATAATGTTTCAAGAAGAGAAATCAAAGTAGGGAAAGTGTTGATGGTCAGCAGAGTATAGACTAGGGACTGTGGAGTCAAAGTATATCAGAGTATATGAACGAAGTAGGCATGGTGGAGTCTAAAGGATGAGGAAGGATGAACGTAATTGAGACATTTAGAACAAGAACAGTTTGCTTTTTAGGTGATACGTTTGGTTACGGGTAGCCAGTACAGTAAGTGTAGCAAGTGGGGTGTGATCAGTCTTTTGCGCCTAAATATAGACGGGCAACAGCGTTCTGAACACGCTCAATGCGTGCGTCAGTGTAGAAATAAGGGGAGAGAGAGGTCGAGAAAAGAGTGAGAGGCACTAAGCGAGTGGGTCTTATGTTAGCATGTATACCTGCGTGTGTGCGTGTGGCTCTGTTGTCTGTTTTGAGACAAGATATGCATTTGTACGGAAATCAGAAATCTTTCATGGAATGACAGCAAAAAAGTAAGAACGATCTCAAACCCAACTGACAGTTTACATTAGCTTTGCGATCCCAGTCTGAAAAAAGATATATCGATAGATACTACGGTCGTGAGATAAATTTAATTTCGATGTTGTTGTGTCCCTATTATTCGATCTCTTATGGAGTGCTGCCGGTTTATAAAATAGTTGTGATTGTTGCCGCCATGTCGCACTATTTGCCTTCTCACTAATCAAGTTTGACAGGGACACACACACACACATAATCACACACACACATACACACTTTACTTAACCGTCTTGCAAAAGCATAATAAACTGTACTCACTGTAGCAAAACATAGCAATAATCACAAACAGAACACTGAAAATAAGGCGCTGCATGTTGTTGAAACACTTCGACGAACTACAGCACTGACAGTGTCACTGATGCATGGCTACAACGACGTCGTTGTCACCTTAGGAACTGCTGTCACCTACTGTGACTACAGTTTCACACTGAGAAACCACTTCAGATGTGTATTAACTTAGGACTTAAGAACAAAAAAGAGATGGCACATTCCATTTGAGATCAACTAATTAGAGCGTCTGAGCTTTATAATAGTCTAAGAAGACTCTCGACCTTGTTGTGGATAAATTGCGGTGTCGTGCGGGAGTCACAACAGTGTGTTGTGTTATTATTGCGATGAGCAAATAAGGAACAAGCTAAATATAGCGTCGTCCTCAAGCTTTCTACGGGCCCAAGCGGCTACAAGCAACACGAAATTAAGAATAAAACTCTTCGCTCGGTCTCCAGCTGCTCGCTTAATGCTCAAAAATCGGACAGTTGTAACTTGTTTGTCATGATTGGCAGACTTACAAACATCTGTAATATGTTTAAATAATAGTCAGTCTGACAGACAGCTGTAAGATGTTTATCATAATAGGCAGCTTGACAGACAGCTGTAATTTGTTTATCAAGGGTCATGTCAGCAGTGACAATGAATCTGATATTTGTGACGGACGACCTGAAGGTGATGTTGGTGTTGCTACGTGGAAGGAATTATCGGAGATCAACGATTTCTTCTTATCGAGCACAACAGGGCATCCGTTTTTTCGTTGTTTGTTAAGTTTGAGTTTGTTTTGTGGTATCCAAAGAATTCAGAACACAGCCGCCAGGATTGTCACCCGTGAAAAGTCGTCCACTGAGCACATCACTCCTATACTAGGGGATATTGGTCTAAATTTTGAAAAATGGCATCGTGCAGTGAGCTACTCCCAGTCATTTAGAAAAAAAATATCCTTTATTTAACCTTCCATGCTTCCTTTAACTGACATGTTTATAAATAAATTGACAGTATCCGAACAAACTACCGCGATTGAAGTTAGTTTTTTTTTCAATGAATACTCTACAATAAAGGTAGGAAACAAGTTGACACAATAGATGTATTTGACGGCTTCTTTCCTAAAAACGATAGAAACTAAAGAAGAGCTGCTAGAGCTAGAAGTATATCTGATATAAACTGTATAACCTCAGCCTTGTGGTTGAAAGTCAACTGTCTGCTGAAACAGGACATCACCACGTTTGCTCTCCGATAGCTGTGTCCGTCCCAGGTCAGTCACTGTAGTATGAGTTTAATAATTTTATCAGCCTTTGGCCATCTTTTATTGTCAAAGTGAATTTTTATGGAATACTGTAGTCTGCTTTTTATAGGTAACTAGAAGTTTTCAGCGAAATATTATGTTTTCTTCGTAATTTATAAAGGGTAAGGAAAATGTTTATATCAATCTTAAGCCCAGAAATTAGACTTTATTTGCTTTTAATTTTATTTAACTCGGAATTCTATTTACCGGGTTGTCTTTTGGCCAATACGAGCAAATGCTTTGCCCAATAACCTCTAAATACTACAAATAAGAAATATCCAAATATTATAGTCCCACACAAAAGTAAATATTAACTGCTTTTGTAACAGCCTAAAAACTTCACGATAACAAAACATTACAATATAAAAATTTAGCCTTTCCAGGTGCACAGTCTAACAGAGTAAGCAAATGTTCAAAGGTACACAGGAAACTCAAGTTACAGTTTTGTTTCTGATAGTCATAGTTTTTTCTCGACATTAACCAAAGGGTCAGGACCAGACGTAGACGTTACAAGTCTTACGGTACACATCAAAGGTCAAAGGATTCAGGCTACATCTTTGAAACAAAGAAAATAGTTCACATTTTTTTTAAATGAAGGGTACAGGCCGGGGGCTCAAGCTTTTTTCAATATTTGTAGATAAATATATAATATATCAAAGAAAGAAAAAGAATAGTTTTTATCCCTCGCTTATAAAAACGCTAACCATTTTTGCGTTCACATCAAGGCTTACACTCTAGACACTCCAGCTTGTCTAACATTAGATGTGTGCTTGTATTTTGCAAATATAATCTTTCAAAACTTTGACTTTCTGTTACCTTTTTTTCAAGTAAATTTGCTGCAAGAACAGAATGTAGAAGAGGACTTTTGTGCGTGAATTTTGATATTTTGAATTTTCGCATACTTGGATTTAATAATTTTATTTCAAACATTTTCAGAAGAATTTACTTATATTTTATATCATTCAAGGCGATTTTCTCTCGTGTGACTCTTTTTAAACACACGGCGAATACAATAAAAGCGAGCTTGAAGGAAAGAAGATCCCCGAAAAGGCGAGTGAGAAGACAAAATGGAGATAAGTGACAAGAGGAGTAGGTTTCATCTATGATGATGTCAGCAGTTTGTATAGCAGTACTTTAAATGTAGAGCGATGAAGACTGCTAATACAATGTTTAAAGGTTACTTTGAATGTAACTTTACATCATTAGTATAAGGAAAGAATGAAAAATACTAGAATTTTCAATAGTGAATTGGCCAACTGTCTTTGAAGCAGAAGTTTAAAGTACAGTTTCCATACTATATCTCATCAGTCTATTTCATGTATTGTGGAATCTGTCATGATATATTAAGGCATAGTTATCAATGACTCATTTTATTGTTTTAAAAGTTTTTCATATTTTAGTTTTAAATCATTACAGTCTTTATCGTAGGAACGTGTGCTTTAATGCAATTAACTGTTGAGGAACTGTTGATTGAACAGCTGGTATAACTAGCTAAAAACATGCTTAACAAGACTGCTTCAGTTTTATTTAAGATCTATCTACTGTAGTATTCCTTAGCAAAAAGCATCATTTCGTTCCGACATAAAGAAAGAAGTGCGAAAGGTGAGGCAGGGGTCCGCTCTCGCCTCCCAACCTTTTGTCCCTAAAGTCCTAGTCTCTACTCCCCTTTCCTCACTGTTCATTTGAGATGTGGCCCCTGAAAATAACACCCCGCCCCCGACGATTGTAGATGCCAGAGCGTTTCTGTCATAATGAGAAACTCGTGTAGCCTAATACCGTGAGAACGATGTTTTTACGATTTATTCATCCCTTAAAAATAACGCAGACCCACTCAGGACTGACTACCTGGTTCACCTGCTGGAAAAACCACACCTGTTTGTATTATGGCTCGCTTTCAACTATGAGAGGTATCAACCTACAGAATTGAATCTATTCATTCCATTAAACACAAAAACTGATGTTTCTTTTAAAAGTTGGTGACGTATTCGAATCGTTTGGCAAAGTGCAGACTGGCTTTTGAGAAACACATTGACGGCTGACAATTCTAGGTATCAGATTTCCTCTACTTCTTCTGTAACATGTTGGTGCAATTCTCTGGGAAACTATAGGGAGGCTTCCGACGGCTTTAGATCGCTTTGTGCCTTTCACTGGGTTATAGTTTCGCAGGCTTTGTTCACATTAAGTGTACGTGAGGGCAAGAAGCTGCGCCTCGCATATTAATTTTTTCTCTTTCGCACTTGTTTGCTCGGACACTTTGTCCTTTTGCCTATTGATCCTATCACTAAACGAACCAAAAACACCCATTGTCACGGCGACTACATGAAGGTTACTGTCTTCTGCAAACATGATGTCGGTTAACTTTCTTTTAAAGGATGTTACATGTTTGGTAGCAGCGACTGCGGCGATGACCAGACTCAGCAAGATTTAAGACAGCAGAAATCTCGTCTTCTGCTCTAAAGTCAGGTTCTATAACTCTCTCGTAGTGTCAGTCATGCTGTATGGCATCAAGAGAGATGAAATACTTCAGGTGACTCCCCCAGGTCTCCTACAGTCTCCTTCAACGCAGTTAACTCACTGTACACGCTGTCTACAATTCAGCTTGCACCATTAACGCATGGCAAGTGTCCAGCCAAAAACAATTATATATTTTTGATATATGTTTTCATTTTTGCTCAGATTCGCTGTTGTCTCAATCACTCTATAGGCTCAAACGCATACTTCGACTCTACGGTACAATCCCGTAATACGTAAACACTACATTAAACATATAACTAAAAGAAGACTCAAAAATTAGAAAATGTATAAATGTTTATTCAACACTGCAGATAAAAAAATACACAAAGAAGGGGGGTGGGTAGCTTAGTCATTAGGGCATTAGCCTCGCAAAGATGTGCACATTAGTCGGTTGGATTCCCGGGTCACGCAGTGTATGTCTGTAAGGTGATCCAACAGTGGGCTGAATACTTGGCTCTACAAATTTGGAAAGGAAAGAAGCGAGGGAAAGATGATTAGCATCGCCTTCAAAACACTTGCTCCGAGATAAGTAATAGCTCTAGCATCTTACTCTACTACGATCATAAGTCCGTGGGACTGACTATCTTTACCTTCATCATTAACAGGTAGCTACTGATGACCAAATTGCTTCACCATAGGTCTCACGATTGTACTTTTTAAAGCTCCGGATCTGAACCCAAATATTTATATTACATGTGCAACACATCAACCCCAGTGAAACAACGAAGTGCTATATAGGAATGACATCACAAGTGTTACAGCCTGAGATGGCATACACCTTGTGCTTTATTTAGTTCTATTACATCCACAGCTTTCAGTTTAATATCATGACTTGTTTGCAAGCCGAGTGGACAATCAAGCTTGTCACGTGTGTTTGGTGTTGTCAAGACAACGAGAAAACAGACTGTTATAGAATCTTTAAAATGGACTGCGTACAGCAGTGCCATCATAACAGGCTTTGCAACTTCTAGAATGTACTGTTGATTAATATCAGCCAAATGCAGTACGGACTGTCGTCCGTTACACCAGTAGAGCAAACCAATGAAATAACAGAGGCACAGATTTGATAAAAGCTTTACGAGATTTCTCAAAAGAAGAGCTTTGCACCTCGAGGCTTTAGCCGGCAAGTAAAACTGCAAAGCCATCGACGGGAGGACTGGACACATAGTTGAGACCTACAGTTTGTTTCCTCTCTGTTGATTGAAGACGATGGCGTTTACCGTACTTGCTCTTGTGGCCTCCATAATCATGTCTTCTCAAAGTAAGTAACACCCTTTTTGTTACTTATTTGTCTCTTTGCCCACCAAAGCTACATCAGACTTATTATATCGATCTAGTAATGTTAGGATTTCTAATTGAAAACTTAGCTAAAAAGAAACAGTTTCAAGGTTTATTTAAAACTCTAAAAAAATCTAAAAATATGTTTACATCAGTAATAAGCATATCAATAAGTTTCTGTGTCAGATACTTTGCAAGCCTGACATGTTTTTCTCTTTTTTTGTTCTAGAAAATATTGATAAAGGGTAAGATATGTGAAACTTGCCTCTGAGAACTGACTAATGAAATAAACATGATACGAGAATTTATTTAAAGGAAATCTATTAATGTACAAAAAATACAAAATGAATACGGAACATGAGTTTCTTATACAACTTAACCGTTGCTCATTGAAACCATGAACGTTTTGCTCAAATGATAAAAAGCTTTTGTGGTGTTTCATGGTATGCTTAGTGATAACTTTGGTCAGTGTATCTACGGGAAGGTTTCTGTGTGTTTCAAAAGTGTATTTTAACGCGTGTTAACGTCTTTCCTATTTTTTCTCCAGTTTTACAGATCAGCTCTGTAGGTGATAGCACATCAGGTAAGTTGTGTGGTATATACAAGCTTAATAAACAAGCTATAATATACCAGGACAGGCGAGGCCCTAAAGTGCATATTAAAAAAGCAGAAACATGAGCGCAAATGAACAGAATGCACGCAATATTTAACAAACACGCACATACGCACTCATCACTATGCTTATCTTTTTCCTTCGATCTCTCTCTCTCTCTCTCACACACACACACACACACACACAATCTGCACCATATTGCCAGGATTTTTGTCCTTGTCAACGCGTCAGAGGCGAGGATAGAGGTAAAGACTAAGATGTTAATGATTACTGTAGCTCTGAGATCAAAGTACCGGCATTAAAGTATAGACTGGGATTACTGTAACTCAGAAGTCAATGAAAAGGAATGACCAGATGTAGCAGCAGACTGCGAAAGATTCACCTCGTAGGTCAGACTGAAAGCCTCAGTTACCACCAGCGTAGTTAGTGAAAAACTGATTGAGCACGAACTGTCCAGAGCTGTCGTAGGTGACTGGCGCTTCCACGGTGTCACTAATGCACGGAAACACGCATGCACATAAGCACACACACACACACACACACACACACACACACATACACACACACACACACGCAAGCGTGTTGTCTCTTTGTTTTTGTCCCATGAAAACATTCTATTAATTCTTCCTAACACCTAAGGTCTAGTAAAGTGCCTTTTCGAATACCTGGCTTAATTCATTGTGCTTCATAATCTTTTATAATACCTTGTGAGACAAATACCGTGAGGATAAAGAGGTCCAATCCATTACGTTACGTTTGTACAGATATTATTATATGATATCAGCTCTCTGCTGTTGGAGGCATGGACAACGTACATATAGCCATTTTAGAACAGTGACATGAATAGTTCATGGCTACCTTCAACTCCCTGAAGGAGCAGCTAAGTTCTGTTCAAGATACTCTAAATGCACTTGTGACTTACGATTTGTGCATCTAGAAGAGGTCTTCGGTTAGGAGCACAAAACGTTTCAAGAAACAACTTCTGTCCTCAAATAAATGTAAGGAAGGCTAAAAAATTATGAAAATAATGAACAAGAAAAAATAAACAAGTTATACACAATCTTATATTTTATAGAATTGAAACATCGTATAAAACATTTTTTTAGTTTGCATCGCCCAGACTAGATTTACGCTATTCGTCTCAACCATAAAATCGCATGCCCTCAGACACGTAATTAACCTCTTTGCTTTGGATTGTAACTACCCCTCCTGTCCTGATAGCTGTCACGCACCACTCGCGGACATGCGCATTTAAGAATATGGGAATAACAACAAATGATCACTTTGGTGCAGAGCGTTTCTTCCAGAGACACGAGTAATTATTATCAATCTCAATATCATATGTGAACAATCAAGTCAATGACCGGCACCACTACAAGCAATTAATACACAAGAATTAACCAAAACAAAGCAATAGACCAGTCTTCTGAGAACATAACAGAGTTAAGCTAAAAAGTGCATGTCCGTAATAATAATAACATTAATAATAATAATAATAATAATAGTGAAGATTTTTATAGCGCATATTCACACTCATAGAGAGCATGCTCTTAGCGCTTAAAACGAGGAAGAGACGTGGACTAAGTAGACACAGAACACAGAGGACGAAAGAAAACGACAGTACTGACGAAACAGAAAACAAAAGGCATCAAGTAACAGGAACAGAACAATATAGTGATTCTGCGAGAAAGATGGGTAAAGTAGCAAGAGGGAAGGGGGCGGGGTTAAGAAGGACGAGCATTGTGTGGACTGTGTTAGGAGAAATGCTCAAGGAAGAGGTGCGTTTTCAGTGCAGATTTGAAAGATTCAGTTGTAGGAAGGTGGCGGATATGGAAAGGAATAGAGTTCCATTGTTTTGCAGCACAGTAGCCAAACGTCCTGTGACCATATGTTGTTGTTCTGGTGACAGGAACATTTAGGATACGGTCGTCAGACGAAGAGCGTAGTTGTCTGGACGGAGAGTAAGGGATGAGAAGTTCAGAGAAATAGTCAGGACAGGAGCCAGCAAAGAAATTAAAACACAGCACAGACAGTTTGTACTGAATGCGAGAACGGATGGGTAGCCAGTGTAGAAAACGAAGGAGAGGAGTGACATGGTCCCTTTTCGTGGCTCTAAGCACCAGACGCGCAGCGGAGTTCTGTACTCTCTGGAGTCTCTGAATGAGGTAGTCAGGGCAGCCTGCCAGCAAGGAGTTGCAGTCAATTACTATCAATTACTATCAGTTACTATCAATTCAACACACTGCTTGACTGTCATGAAATAACACCAATGCTAAAATGCATCCACAAAGTTAATACAAACGACGTAAAAGAAATAAAAGCACACCTGGCTTAATTCGATAAACGATAAATTCAGAAAGGGTCGCACCCAGCTATACCATACCACTACTCGTTGAAGGGGCCTTTCTCCACACTCCTTCCAACGGGTACTTAATTTTAACAACTCTGAAAGAAACCGCATCTGGCCCCCTACCCCCGCTTATCCTGATCTCTAACGCGAAAGTCTTACTTTGCCTCGGTGTTTGCCTCGGTGTTTTAATCCTTGAGCTCGGCGTATTCCTCTCCTCACACCTGCTCCAGAGTCCCAACAATAGCCACTTACAGTTTTATCGGTAGCAGTTACAAACGCCTGATAAAGTGTTAACAATGCATTTACTAGTGTTTCTATCCAATTCATGACTTAATTAAAGCTTACATATTTATCTACATATAAAACCACTTATCCCTTGAAATGATCCCATGTCCTAATCAAGAAGGTTCGTTTGTTCGTATCACTTTATGCCATTGTGTTTTATATCACACTTTTACGAGTTCAATTTTTTAAGATAGCTATTTTTTCAAGGGACCCTAAATGTTGAGTCCATTTGTCTTATCTTCCAGCTAATTGCCCAACGCTTCTAAGATTTAAAGTAGCTTGTTGTTTCATGATTTTTCGTACTTTTTTTTACTTTTGATATTTTAATGTTCGTTGATTCTAATTAACGATTTCAGTGAGAGTCATGTTTTAATGATTATTGCATAATGTTTTGACTTTTCTACGCAGTGTGTGATGATGCCTACTCATTTGCTCTCTATGCCGGGGAAGTCTACCACCTGACGTCTCCAAACTTCCCATCTACTTATTCCAAGTGAGTTTATGTTTTAAAGAGACCATGAGCATATTAACTTGTATTAAAACATGCACCCACCTCCCTAAAAGTAGCGCCTTTACGGCACAAGAAAAAGATTAATGTTGGAAAACTTAACTTATTAATAAGAATATTTTATTGGAAAACTACCATTGTACTCGGAATATGTCTCGATGATGGAAGAGAAAAAATAGAAAAAATAACCAAGTTTATCCTATACATATGGTCATACATACTGTCACGGATAGGTGACATGAATGAAGAAAGCACGAGAGAATGCGAGCAAGTGTAGTGAGCGGGATGCCCGGGTTGATCGTTGTGAGCTGTAGTTGAATGGAAGGTTCGAGAAGGATGAATGAGTAGTATATATAGAAGGCGGCCGTCAAGATAAGGGGCTTGCTGTTTCGAACCGAGGCGGAAACGAGGGGTGCCCAGACACCTTGCGAGTGAGAAAACATCCCGTCGAGAAAACACCCGTCGACCCCAGTGCCGACGTGAAGAGAGAAAACACCCGTCGACCCCAGTGCCAACGCGGGGACTCTACAAGAGAGGAGGGGAGTGGAGGCTAGACCTCCTGATGCCGAGAAACACTTGCCTCTTCGACTCATCACCGAATTGTGAAGGACAGTGAGTAGTGACAGTGGTAGTGGCTGGCCGCCTCGGTTTGACATTATAGTGGGTGGATGTATTTACTATTTGTTTAATTGTCTAGACTCTAGAGCAAGGGTATGAGAGTGTGTTAGTGAATGTATGAGGGGGTTGTAATTTTTTTAAGAAAGCGAGAGTGTGTGCAGGAAATAAGGGGATGGGCTTATTAAATGTGGCAGGGTTGGCGTAAGGACAAATCGAGTTTTGTTTATGTTTAAAGGAAAGAATGCGCAAATGTCCGACTGACAGGGTGAGTGCGTGCGTTTGATCCTGTCAGTGTGTGTGTGACATATTTGGTGACCCCAACGTGATTTGTCACGCGGGGCCTGTCTGTGTGAGCGAAAGTGTGTATTGTGCCTTTCACGTGCTAGGGTAGCATAGGCTGGATACAGATAAGAAAAAGAAAACAGGCCTTAGTCTTTTGTGTTTGGAAAAAGCATTTCATCTTTTATAACATTTTATTCAAGTGTAGTAGAGTTAATTTTTTTTAACGCAAGTGTTTTACAGGATAGTGTCGTCCCTGGTAAATTTGAGTTTGCTAATTTGTTCTGGCTCGTGACAGGGTATAAGGTAAAGGTAAAGGTCATCCCATAACCTTTTCAGGTCGTAGGGGAGTGAGGTGTTAGAGACCCCACTTTTCTCGGGGCCAGCTTTTACATGAGGGTGGTGCCAATCTCCTCTCCCTCGCTGCCTTACCTTCCCCAACCCTCTATGGAGTCAGGTACCCATTCCCGTCAGCTGGGTCGACTGGGGGAAGTTTGCTGCGCTTATTGGGAATTGATCCAGCGCGCTCTCGGTTCGGAAGCCAGCGCTCTAACCACTCGGCCATCCGCTTCCCCGTATAGCTGTAGTGGCAATTTTGTTTTCTTTTGAAGACATTTGATTCCTTTTTTTTTTTTTGAAGTAATCATGGATATTGAGGCATTTAAAGCGCAAGGAGAGAGTATAGGTTTAACGGGAGAGGCGCTCACTGAGTTTATAATACAGTGCATAGATAAATATGAGAAGACAGAAAGAGAAGAGAGGCTTGAGAGGGAGAAAAATAAAAGAGAAGAGAGGCTTGAGAGGGAGAGAAATGAAAGGGAAAAAAGGAGAGAGAAAGAACTGGCAGAAAGGGAGGAGAGATTGAAAAAGGAAAAAAATTCAGCGAGAAAGAGAGAGATAACAGGTAGAAAGGGAGGAACGTGAACGAGAAAGAGAGGAAATTTGAACTAGCCAGACTTAGGTTAGGAAATGGTCGACCTAATGGCGAGGCACAAGTAAGAGAAGTAACCCCTAGAGGACATATCCCGAAACTACCTCTCTTTAAGGAAGAACTAGATGATATAGATTCTTTCCTTTTCCGTTTCGAGGCCCATGCAGAAGCCCTCCGATGGCCTAGAAATGTGTGGCCATTACATTTATCAGCGACTTTCCAGGGTGAAGGTTTAAAGCTATATCACGCCCTCTGTGCGCAGGGGCAAGTGGAGTATGATGAGTTAAAAAAGCAATTGTTGCTAAAATTCCAGTGTACTGAAGATGGATTCAGAGTCAAACTGAGGACTGTGAGACCAGCCGTAGGAGAGTCTATGCCAGTTTTTCTGACTAGAGTGACTAGTTTATTAGATAAATGGATAATATTGGCAGGGATAGACAAGTCATTTGAAGGCCTGCAAGACCTCTTAGTAAGAGAACAGGTAATGCAGAGTGTTTCTAAAGACGTGGCAGTATTTGTGAAGGAAAGGGATCCAAAATCGGCACAAGAAATGATAAAATGGGCTGAGAAATATCGACTGGCCCATCCTAATAAGAATGTTGCGCGCCGACAGGAAACAACGATGTTTGCGAATGCAAGCTACAGCACCCCAAATACTTCCCGGCCTTATGCGGCTACTAATAGGCCAACCCCTCCTGGAACCCACACTCGCAAGACTCCACCTCTCGACAAAAGTAACAGACCATCGCCTACCTCACCACCAGCACACCGGCGGCCGTGGAGAGGACAAGAACGAACAGTATCGCCAAACTTGTCCAAGCCTGATTCTGTCACACCAAGTACAAGATTTCAATGTTTCACATGTCAGGGTTATGGACACAAAGCACGCTTCTGCGCCAATAATAGACAACGGGTTCACCCCGCTTCAGTAAGCGAAGAAAACAAAGAAGTAGCAAACGTCGCAGTCTTGTGTTCTACGACCACGCAGGAGGCAGGGTCATTGCCCCTCTATCCCGGCCTGGTAAAAGGAAAAACTGTGCAGATACTAAGGGACACTGGAGCGACTACTGCCGGAATCCGAGCGAGCCTAGTGGCGCCCTCAGAATATCTGGGGAAAAGCCAAACATGCCTGACCTTCGGAGGACGCAAGGAAGTGTTTCCTCTAGCACGAGTACAGGTGGACACTCCTTTTTTCACTGGCCCTCTTACCTGCTGCGTAATCAAGAATCCTGTAACTGATGTCGTAATAGGCAAAGTCCACGGCGTGCAAGAAGTAACTTTCACAGCCGACTACCAACCAGTATCAACAAGCACTGCAGTAGTGACAAAAGCACGAGCCAGGGAAGCGAACCAAGCACCCACACTCTTGAGTCCAGTCTTACCAGCCGTAGGTATTTCTAAACCGGAGTTAATCCAGAAGCAGAGGGAAGATAGTACCCTAAAGCCTTTTTTTTCGAAAACTGACTGGTTAAACAGCTCCTTTAAAGTAGAGAAGGGTATCCTTTACTGGCATTTCCAACGGCCTCAACAACCAGATATCACTCAAATAGTTGTGCCACAGGCTCTAAGACCTACTGTCTTGGTATATGCCCATGATAGCCCATTCGCCGGTCACCAAGGCGTGAGAAATAGTCTCCAAAGTCTTCAGCCATTTTTGGTGGCCTGGCATACGGAGAGACGTACGCCAGTATTGTCAAACTTGTGACATATGTCAAAAAAACGTCAGCCAAGGGACGCAATCATCCAGTTCCCCTCGTCAAAGTGCCTCTAATAGAAGAGCCATTCCAGAGAATTGCCATTGATTTAGCAGGCCCCATACCCCCACCTTCCGCAGAAGGACATGCGCATATTGCAAACAGATGCTAGTGGGGTTGGGATGTAGGCAGTTCTTCTTCAGACGCACGAAGAGAAGTTACATCCAGTTATTTACGTGAGCCGTAAATTATTAGATAGGGAGACCAGATACAGTACCATAGAGAAAGAGTGTCTCGCTATTGTGTGGGCTTTTGTAAAGTTAGCTCGGTATCTCCAAGGGACTGAATTTATACTGCAGACTGATCACAAACCCCTCCTATTTCACCGATCAACTCCCTACAAAAACACCCGCATTATGCGCTGGGCTCTTGCACTTCAAGAGTTTAGATTCAGTATAGAAGCAGTCAAAGGAACAGAGAATATGATAGCAGATGTGCTGTCACGAGTGGAAATTGACCAACAAGTCCTGTGAGAACAGTTTTCTTTTGGAATTTTTTTTTTTGTAAGAGGGGAAGATATGTCACGGATAGGTGACATGAATGAAGAAAGCACGAGAGAATGCGAGCAAGTGTAGTGAGCGGGATGCCCGGGTTGATCGTTGTGAGCTGTAGTTGAATGGAAGGTTCGAGAAGGATGAATGAGTAGTATATATAGAAGGCGGCCGCCAAGATAAGGGGCTTGCTTTTTGGAACCGAGGCGGAAACGAGGGGTGCCCAGACACCTTGCGAGTGAGAAAACATCCCGTCCAGAAAACACCCGTCGACCCCAGTGCCGACGTGAAGTGAGAAAACACCCGTCGACCCCAGTGCCGACGCGGGGACTCTACAAGAGATGAGTGGAGTGGGGGCTAGACCTTCTGATGCCGAGAAACACTTGCCTCTCCGAATCCGAATTGTGAAGGACAGTGAGTAGTGACAGTGGTAGTGGCTGGCCGCCTCGGTTTGACATTATAGTGGGTGGATGTATTTACTATTTGTTTAATTGTCTAGACTCTAGAGCAAGGGTATGAGAGCGTGTTAGTGAATGTATGAGGGGGTTGTAATTTTTTTAAGAAAGCGAGAGTGTGTGCAGGAAATAAGGGAATGGGCTTATTAAAGAATATACCATGAAGTAAAGGAGCTGACAGCTTTCGGCAACTTGATTGTCTGTATTACACTGCACAATATAATAATCGGCTTTCATGTATATTGTAACAGTGTAAATAAAACGAGATCAAGCAGCATCTCTAAATGATAGAGGGTATTGTTCACTTGTACTTTTTCTGTCCCACTAATAAACCAAACTGGAAGGAAATCGAATGAGTATTGTGAAAGTTATTGTAAAGATTAGGTTCTTAGACTGTCGGCTATATATTATCATGTGTATTGTAAGAGTGCAAATAAAACAAGATCAAGCAGCATCATTGATCTATATTGGCTACTGTTGACTTGGATATGTCCCAATAGTAAACCAAATTGAAAGCAAATCCAATCGTCATTTTTAAAGTTTGTGTAAAGATAAGATTGCAAACTTGACACGGGGACGGCATAGCACGGAAAGCACGTGGAGCTTGAAAAACCGGTGCTACCATGTAATGAACGAGAGAGTCGGATGAAGTGGTCTGATCCAGCATCCTAACCGCCTCCTGGAAGCTTAACACGAGTCTGCTTTACACGAACCTCACATGAGGTTTAAGCATTCAGTTGTGTCTGTTCACATATGTAGTTGGTTGACTCTCTAATGTATGGGTCATGTCTAAACTGTTGGCAATGGTTGTTTATGATAGAAAGAGAGTGTGGAAGAGAGGGCAAGCTGAAAAGGGGTAGTGTGTATGTGTCACACACACACTGACAGGATCAAACGCACGCACTCACCCTGTCAGTCGGACATTTGCGCATTCTTTCCTTTCAACATAAACAAAACTCCTTACGCCAACCCTGTCACTTGTTGATCTAGGTGCTGGAAAAGTTGTTCCTGCTATATTTTGATGAAACATCAAACATGAACTTCGTAGAAAAATGAAGATCAAGTAGTTTCTATGTATGATACAGTCTATTATGCATGTTCACACTTCCTTCTACTGTTTTAACCAAACTGCTATAAAGTCTTTTTGGAATTGTCAAAATGTTGTCAATATTCCTTTATTTTGAATGTAGTTAAGTAAAACGGTTTATCAAACAAGTTTGTGAAGAGATCTAGCAAAAACGTCAGGCAGATTACACGACTGTATAGTGTAACATAGACTAAGATGCTGCCCACCGCTGATTTTAAACATATTTTGTCAAATTTTATTGGGAAGTGTAAATTGATGGGTCAATTCTTAGTTTTACGCATTGCTTTACGAATATTTCACACGAAGGAGAGAGATGGGTGTAGCGGCGGCACAGTGTTCATAGTGTACAGACCTCTCTGTCACTTGCAATACATGGGAACACGGGTTTTTCAATCTCCACGTGCTGCCCCTGCTAAGCAGGCCCCATGTCAAGCTTGGCGGCCGTGGTTAGGATGTGGTAGCAGCGATCTTACGAAAGAATTGCATGTCACTTATTTTGGTCTACAGCATCTTAGTAGCGTGAAACAATAGTCGCATGAATGGTATAGAGCTGAACCACGAGAGGATTTTCAAAACAATAGGAAAGAAAAAAAGTCTGATAAAAACAAAATCTGTTCTTAAGAATGGTGAACGGCTGCAAGGCTAGCATAATGGAAATAAAAATTTTTAGAGAAGGTGTAGAAACTAGCCGAAGAACTGGATGAAGATGCATGTTTTAGTTGCACAGACGAAACTGCTCCTGCGCCTATAAGTCCACCATGTGGTACGTATAAGCATAAACCAGCTGTTAAAAGGAATTAATCCATAGAGGAACAATTTCTAAAGGTTACAGTACTTTTCTTCCTTCTGTATTTATTTATTTATTTACGACTTCTGCAATGCGTTGTATGATAGTACCGTTATTGCAAGCAGGTCAGCCACCGGTCGCCGTCCCGGTGAGGTTTGCAATAACGGTACTAACATACAACGCATGATACTAGGTGAGTTCCTGAAAAGGCACCTTTCTCGATTCAACTGGGATGTAAAAACAGCAATAAAGTAATGGATTATTTATACTGTTCTAACGACTTTATTGAAATCTTCAACAGTAACCTCAACTGCCAGCGGCTGATCATCGCTCCTAACGGTGCTCTTGTCAAAGTGACTGTTTGGTATGCCGCTCTCGTGAATGACGGTGACGTCCTCAATATACATGACGGTAGACATTTTATATTCAGATTATCACATTATCAAAGAATTTGCTTTCTATGTTTCATTGTACTATAATCATTGTTATGTCTCCAGCATTGACAGAGATGATATCGACCTTAAATCATTATATATAATATACATCATTGTTACTGTTTGTTGGATCAATTGATCCTCTCTATTCGTTAATGTAGATTAATGCCTTGATTTACGGTGTTCGGCTGAAAGTAAATTAGATACTTGTCTCTTTAAGCTTGTGAAAGTATACAGATAATACAACACAATCTTTTCAAAAAGCTATGTTTCATAGTTTCTTTAAAACATATGTCCGCCACAGGTATCTTGTTGAAAACTCACGTAGTGGCCATCATTAACGACACCGTAGAAGCGCCAGTCACCTACGACAGCTTTGGACAGCTCTTGCACATCCAGTTTCAAACCAACGAAGCTGGTGGTAACTCAGGCTTCAATCTGACCTACGAGGTCAATCTTCCGCAGTCTGCTACATCTGGTCAGTACTTTTCATTGACTTCTGAATTACAGTAATACTAATCTATACTCTAATGCATTTACTTTTGATTTTAAAGTTACAGTAATCATTAACATCTTTCACCTCTATACACGCGTCTAATGTGTTGACAAAACTATAATTCCTGGCAGTGTGGTGCACATTGTGTGTGTGGGTGGGTGCATGGGTGTGCATGCGCGCGAACGCGTGTATATATATCAGGTGCATTTTTTAGAATGGGAGTAGATGATGGACATGTGTTTGTGCCCGTGTGTATGTGCATGTGAGTGTGTATTTGCGTGATGATTGCTTGCTGTGTATGAATGTATGTAGAGGATAAGCTCTTTACCGCAGGCTTATCTCTGTGTCTGCTATCTTAAATCAGATATATACTGGATGTCAAGATGACTGTTACACATATCTCAAAAAATAACAAATGTTATTAGAGGTTTTAGGTCTCAAACACTTATTTTTAAAGACTGTCTCATCTATTGTAATGTAGATACGTTTAAACTATAAGCATACAAGCACTCCAGATGACTTTTTATGCGAAATGTTCATTTTATATATTTGCAATATCTAAAGTTAGAGCAACATTTTTTCTCTAATTAGTCCTTTGTTGTTAATTAAGTAATTGGGAAGCCCTAGAAGCGTGACAATTTAATACGTGGTAAAAAGCACTAAAAATGATGATGTTATATATTGGTGTACTCCTAAACTATGTAACTAATAGTATACCTGTATGCACAAATGACTCCTTCGAGCTTTAGGTCCCAGAATTCAACGTAAACATTTGGGCCCATATAGCTGTGTGTGTGTGTGTTTTCATTGGTTAATGTCAGTGTTTAATTTACACAGACAATGGTATCTATTGTTCACATTCTCTTTTATTTTTTGCTGTTTTTAATTCTAGCTCCGACACCTACATCCACAACTGCAACAACATCAGGTAAGTTACATGATATTGCTTGAAGCTTACTGTTTTCTGACTCTACTGAAGGTAAAAGTAGTTTTTACTCTGTGGTGACCTTATTGTACCTGAGGCACTAAAATCGTCCTGAGGATGACGTCACTAGAAGTAGTTCCGGTCAAGAGGTCGCGCACTCTCTCGTTTTTGCATGACACGCATAGAAAAATACCGATTCAACTTTGTTTTAGCGCATTAAACACACATGTAGCGACAATCATGTACTAATTCGTCTTTGTAAGGTAAGTGAACAGGTCAAAGTTTATCACGAGATTGACTATTATGTGTAGTTTGCTGTTAATACCGAGGACAAGACGGTTTTAATTTGAAGCGAGCTTTCACTCTACCTTTAAGTAAATGAATGATCGGGGTACACTCTAAGCATTATCTAGAGTTACATCTTGAGGAATCATTCTCTAAATTGTACTTAATTTTTACTATTTGAAGATTTGTTGTAGCTAACATAGACTGTAGCGATAAGCAATGTCGCCAAATGTCTGGCGCGAAGGTCTCGCTGCAATATGTGATATATTGCATTGCGTATAACTGTATTCATTTGTATCAAGTTCACTAAAATTCATAACCTAACAGCTGGATTGCAAGTATGATCAAACTCTCGGTTGTCAAAGACGCTCATGTTTTCACTTACTCATTCCCTTAGATGTGTCTCTTTTAATTTTCTTCCATCGCTTTTCTAATAACTCGACAATTGAAAGAATTAGTCCTACCTTGTAGTGTGCGCACCTGTCTCGTAGTCACCAGCCTACACACCTTGTCAGCGCCGCTTTATGTTTTCGTCATTTGCGTCAAGATCCCACCCAGTCGAGCTGCTTTATTCTCTAGTGTGTCACCTGTTCCGCTTGAAGTATACACAATCCCTCCACCTTCCTCTGCACTACTTGCGCTGGGTACCTGGGTCAGCGACACAGTACTTGACACCAGTCGTTGGTCTCTCGTGTCAAATGCTCCCTCGATATGAAAGGAAAAGTAGGTAAATCTAAGAACGGAAAAATAGGGATTGCGCTGAGGTTTCTACATCCACATTTAGGTACGTAAATGCTGACGTCTTGCCTACAGGACAGGTCGTCAAATAAGTTTTTTGAGGTAAAGGTCATCCCATAACCTTTTCATGGTCGTTGGGGAGTGAGGTGTTAGAGACCCCACTTTTCTCGGGGCCAGCTTTTACATGGGGGTTGTGCCAATCTCGTCTCCCTCACTACCTTACCTTCGCCAACCATCTAAGGAGTCAGGTACCCATTCCCGTCAGCTGGGTCGATTGGGGGAAGTATGCTGCGCTTATCGGGAGTTGCTCCAGCGCGCTCTCGGTTCGGACGCCAGCGCTGTAACCACTCGGCCATCCGTTTCCCTTCTAGTTACCTCGGTACCCAGCAAATCGTAGAAAGGAGTTTTCTAATGTAGTGTTAAGATAGCAACACGTCCGAGATAACACCAACATTGCTTTTCTCTGGCTCTTGAGCCTTTGTGGCTACAAAGATACTTTCATGCCGACGATGATTTCTACCCGGTCATGTTTACGGTTTGCAACCGGGCTGTAAGCGAAGTGCTGTGTGTGAACGTGAACAAATACGTAGGAGCCAATCACAAGGCTTAAAATTTCCGGAACAATCGCAAAGGTGCGCATCTTCGCATTTTCTGTAGGTTTGACAAACGTTAAGTGATGTGCTGTCAGCTAACCAACCATACAAAGAAGGACAAAGAAGAAGAAAACAGACAAACTTTTTTGACGGACGATCTGGTTAGCATCCACTATCTCTCACTGTACGTCATTCTAAAATAATCTGGGGATATAGAGGCCAGCGCAGATGCTGATCAGGGCCCAGAGAATTCCACAACTTTTGGCGGCCTTGGTTCTAACATTGACATGAAGCTGCAATATTTGAACAGCAACAAAAACAGTTAATGAATGGCTTTAACTTCCTTAAAGAGCAGCTAAGTTCTGTTGAAGATACCCTGTGTGCACGTGTGCCAGGTGTCAATGAATTACGAGTTGTGTATCTAGAAAAGGATTTCATTAAAGTGCATGGAATGTTTCAAGAAACCGCTTGTATATGTGAGGAAATGTAAGATAGGCTAAGTGAATTCCTAAAAGTAATAAATAAAAGCTATTAACTTCTATGGATGTCCAGAATCGCATAAAGAAACATTTGAAGTTTGATAAATGGCGATGTTTGCAGCGCCCTGCCTAGATTTACACCATTCATTTCACCCATAAAATGACATGCCCTGAAACATGTAGTTAATCTTTTTTTTTATTGATCATAAGTATCCATTCTGCAATCATAGCAAAGAGTCAAACCTGCTTTTTATTTTTGTTTACAAGCATACGCTAGCAAATCATACTCATTTAAGTCTCACACTCCTCTAGTTTTAAGTTAGTTTTGTTATTTAGCTCTACAAATGATAAACCTCTGTTGAAACATTCGCTTTTTATTTGTCATTTTAAATTCGAGTGAACGGTTCTTGACCGAATGTATTATTTCCTGAATTTTAAGATAGAATGTAAGAAATGCATTTACAAGTGTTTAAACTCTATTCATGAATTTAGAGCTTATCTATTTATCTGTCTGGTAAACCACTTGCCTCTTGAAATATTCCAATGACCTAATTGATAAAGCTAGTTTGTTCGTTCGTTTATGCTTCTTTGTTTGATATGACACTTTAAGACCTTGCCTTTTTAGGTAGCATTTTTTAAACAGACCCTAAGCATTGAGTCCCTGTATCCTATCTTCCACCTTATTACCTAAGGGGTCGTGAGACTTAAAGTTGCTTGTCATTTCATGATATTTTTTTTACTTTTTTACTTTTACTTTTTAAATGTTCGTTGATTCTAATTAATGCTTTCAGTAAGACTTCTATTTTAACTATTACTGCATAATGTCTTGACTTTTCTACGTAGTGTGTGATGATGACTACCATATTGTTCTCTCTGCCGGGGAAGTCTACTTTCTGATTTCTCCAAACTTTCCGTCTAATTATCCCAAGTAAGTTTATAGAATAATAATAATAATAATAATAATAATAATAATAATAATACTGCGAACTTATAATGCGCAGAATCACGAATAAGATAGATCGCACTCTCTGCGCAGTACAATTTGATAGGACGAAACATAAAAACCAATAGACAGTGAGGTACACATAGTGACACTGAACAACATAAAGATGAGGTACAAGTCAGGAATAGTACTTTGTAAAAAGATATGTTTTAAGAGAGCGTTTGAATGCGGCTTTAGAGGCTGAGTGGCGAATATGATGTGGTAGAGAGTTCCACTGCTGAGCAGCACAAAGGGAGAACATCCGTTGTCCATATGTGACTGTCTTTGTGAGAGGGAGGGATAAAATGCGGGAGTCTGATGAGGAGCGAAGGTTTCAGGCAGGAGTTTTTACAGACAAGATTTCATTAAAGTAGCTGGGGGAGTGACCTGCGAAGAAACCATAGCAGAGAGTTGAGAGCTTGTAGTCTATTCTAGCTTTAACTGGTAGCCAATGAAGAGAGCGAAGGAATGGTGAGACATGATCATGTTTGCGAGTCCGAAAAACGAAACGAGCAGCTGAGTTCTGGACCTTCTGAAGCTTATCAAGGAGGTATTGAAGACAGCCAGCAAGAAGAGAGTTGCAGTAGTCTAATTTAGACAGAATGAACGAGCAAATAAGAATTTTGGTGATTGAGACGGACAGAGTATGGCGAATAGAGCTGATCTTCCGGAGCTCATAGTATGCAGATCGACAAATGTGAGAGACATGTTTATCAAGAGACATGTCAGCAGACATTATGTAACCTAAGTTACGTGCCGAAGTTACAAAAGGAACATCGGCATTGCCTACCCGAACAGAAACAGGCATTGAAGGGTAAATTCTGGCTCTCCTCTTTGAAAAAAGTAAAGCTTCTGTTTTTCCGTCATTTAGCTTTAACTTGTTGCGGGTCATCCATAGCCTAATATCCGAAATACAATTTTGGATGCTCTGGATAGTAGTGTGAGCTTGAGAAGGAGAACAACTGGTATATAGTTGGGTGTCGTCAGCAAAGGATTGATGGGATATAGAGTGAGATTGAATTAGAGTGGTAAGTGGCTTCAAGTACAAGATGAAGAGGATGGGGCCAAGTACAGAGCCTTGTGGGACTCCTAAGTGAATAGACACAGGGGCAGACACGCAGCCATCCACTATAACTGACTGAGTCCTATCTGAGAGATATGACTGAAACCAGCTGAGTGGGGAGCCTGAGATGCCATAGAGGGTACTGAGTCTGTGAATGAGAGTAGTGTGATCTATGGTATCAAAGGCAGCAGACAGGTCTAACATGGTGAGAAATGAGATGTCACCTCTATCCAGAGCAGACAAAATGTCATTTGTCACTTTCAGCAGAGCAGTCTCAGTGCTGTGCAAAGGGCGATAAGCAGACTGTGATGGAGAAATCAAGTTTTCAGAGTTCAGATGGGATAGAAGTTGCTTGAGAACTATTTTCTCAAGGATTTTAGACAGGGATGGTAAGTTTGATACTGAACGGTAATTGTCTAGTACATTGATGTCGAGGGTAGGCTTTTTTAACAGCGGCTCCACTAAGGCTGTTTTAAAGGTGGAAGGGAAAATGCCAGAAGTCAAGCTGTCGTTTACAATTTCTGTTAGGGCAGGAAGTAGGACGTCAAGACAGTCTACCAGTAGAGGGGTGGGAACTGGGTCCATTGGACAGGTTGTGGGTTTTGACTGGAGTATCATGGTCTTAAGCTCGCTTTCCGAGATCGGCTGAAAGGAAGAAAAAGAGCACTGTGGCCTTGCCCGATGGTCGATGTGGCTAGCGGGATTGTGCACAGACAGCTGATTAATTTTAAGCCAAATGTCAAGAATCTTCCGGACAAAAAACTTGCTGATGGCCTCAGGGAGTAAAGCAGGTGCAATGACTGCAGGCAGTTGCGGCCTGTTAGTGCAGCTCAGCAGATGGTTGCAGGTTTTAAACAGGCTTCGACTCGACGAGCAAGTGCCTATGTGAGCACGAATGAATGCAGTTTTGGCTGAATGAACAAGGTGGATGACTGAACACTTGGCAGCATTTAGCATCTGCTTGTGGACGGTCAGCCCAGACCTACGCCCCTCCTCTCAGCTCGTCGACGCTCCGCCTTAGCTCTCCGCAGCTCAACACGAATGTTAGGGTACCATGGCGCATGTTTCCTGGGGTGAACTTGGGTACACACAGCAGGAGCATGGACTTCAAGCACGGAGCGGAGAACAGCCACGAGCCTTTCAGCAGAAGTTGAGGGGCACAGAGCAAGTTCGGTTCTCAGGTCTTCACGAGACATAGACATGTCCATGTCACGAATACGACGAAGAGTGCGAAACACTGGTGTTAGCGGTGGGTGGGGTGCTGACAGATCAAACCGCACACAGTAATGGTCTGAAGAGAGCACATTGGAGACTGTAACTGTACGTATCACTTGATCAACAGGTCTGTGCACCACCCAATCCAGGATATGTTGTTTCACGTGTGTTGGCTCAGTGACTGACTGGGTGAACTGGAAGACATCAAGCAGATCTGTTATCTTCTTGGTATATTGATGGTTTTCCTCATCAAAATGAACATTAAAGTCACCCACTACCACAGGTATGCCACTGAGCGTATTGCAGTGGTCAAGCAGAGCATGCAATTCCGATAGAAACATATTATCTGTCAATTTGTTTGTTATATTTGGTGGTGGTCTATATAAATACATAAGGTGAACTTCTCTGTCTGATAGTGAGAGTCTTACATTAAAAAATTCAAATGACGAGTGTATAAAAGGGAGATCATTTACAAACGCAAGGTGACTCAGGAGAGATGTTTTAAAGATGACAGCAATCCCTCCTCCTCGACTGACACGGGGAAATGAGCGTATACTGTAATTAACTTGAGTCAGATCAACACAGACACTCTCATCACCACAATCTCTGAGCCACGTTTCAGTCAGTAACATGATGTCCAGATCATTGTCATTGATGAACTCCACGATCGCTGTTCTCTTCTGTGCCTGCTGGTTGGATGACACAGACGGGCATTAAACAGCGCAATGCGGAGGTGTAGCGGAGAGGAGCGCTTCCTATCATTGAACGAACGCAGACTGTTGACATGACTAATCGGCACTGAAATTAGATTGCCAAAATTCACAGTTTTCTTCACCTCTTTCTCAAAAGGATTCTGGCTACTCACTCTGGCACTAATGACACAAATCTGTCTCTGTTTGCGACGACCCGCAGAGTAATTAATATGGCGTGAGATAGCCAGTTGAAGTAAGCGAAGCAGAAAAAGCGAGACATAAAAGTCTCGTGCATCAGTAAAAACAGACCTGACGCCAACTTGAAAGAGACATTGTGAAAGATTTCAATGAAAAACAAATACTACCCCAGACTTAAAGGCATAATATCCTTCTAGCAGGTAGTGTTGTACGAGTTTTAGCAGCGTTCTGAACGCGTTGATAGATGTAAGAGTGACAGCAGAGTCTGCTAGCACAAACGCGTTTGTTTGTTTGTTTGTTTGTTTGTTTGTTTTTGACTCTGTGCCAGCATTGAGGTTATATGACGGCCAGAGAAAAAAACAATATGAAAGGGTAAATAATGTGTTAAATATGTTCTGTGGCCTCCAAAATGGCCAATATGAAAACAAAGTTTGTGAATTAAATTAAAAGCTATAATGTAACGTTAGACATCTACCTTTCATCCAAAACCGAATGGAAATACCTGCCGTTAAAATGTATGGCTCATACGGGTGGGAAGCGTGTCATCGGTGTGACATCCTTTGTCTACTAAGAACTACCCCATGCCACACCACAGAACGATGTGAGGCTGTGCAGTCAAAAAGACAGGAAATATTGGCATGTAACTTATTTTGGCCTACAGCGTCTTAGTGGCATGAAACAAAAGTCGCGTGAATGGTATAGAGCTGAACCACCAGAGGGTGGTCAAACACCCAGAAGCGCAGAAAAAACATTGTCTGAAATAACGAGTTTTGTTCATAAGAATAGTAAACTGCTTCAAGGCTACCACCATTGTAGAAAATTATTCAGAGAAGATGGAGAAACTAGACGAAAAACTGGCTGAAGATGCCTGTTTTGGCTGGTAGGACGAAAATGGCGCAGCAGCTATAGGTTTCGGTGACCGGACACTTAATCCCCGGACACTTAATCCCCGACACTTCATCCCCTAGACACTTAATCCCCAGACACTTAATCCCCAAATCGGTTCCACCACTTAGAACGTTAAAGCAATTCTCAGAGAGAAAACATGAAAGAGAATAAAGCTAATTTTTTAAAACTTTGAAGAAATACAAGAACACTAGTGTCGCCTTTATAAATGGTGTCATCTCAAGACAAATTTCAGGATCAGAAAGACTTTAAAAAGTAGCTGACATGATAAGAAGTGGCTGTAACTGTTAGATATTCACTCCTGCAGCCTGTAAATTAGGCGTAACATGGAGGGATACTGGTTTTGGCTTCTTGATACTAATGACTTATAGAATAGTACTTTGGGGATGAAAAACGGCAGATAAAAGCAGTTTCAGGATGAATTCTTAAATACAAGACATAGGATAGCATAAGCTTTAGATGGCAAAGGGTAAGTGGGAAGACTAGAATGCAAAGCCGTTACAGTCCAATAATAGCGAGTAATCTAGAGAGAGCATACTAACGCCTACGAAGGAGCATGCTCTCAGCGCTTTTTATAAGGAGAGCACATGGACAGCATACGATAAATGGAAGAATTAAGAACAGGACTGACAAGTAATAAAAAATCTACATTGAAGACGCAAGACCTGATAAGGAAAACGAAAGGAAACCCACCCAACAAACCGCTATAAACATCATACTTTTTAAAGCCATTCCAAAGTAATTGTTGATTCCAAAGATTTTACAAGAATGTCAAGGTCAAGTGTATCAAACTCGACAAGGCAAGAGAACAAAAGCACCAAAACAAGACTGTTGCTAGGGGCGCAAAGAGGGTCAAATGTCCAATGGAGGAGAACAGGCTCTAAACTTCAATGAAGACGATATGCAGATTGATGTACAGATAGAAGAAAAAGTAGTCGTTCACTAAGCTGGTCATACGCCCTAACAGGTTTTACAAAAAGGTCATATTATAAAAGGGCGGTAGTTCTTAACCTTATTACTTTAAGGTGCAACTTCTTTTAGCTGTGAATATGTTGAGAAGATCTTCAGTAAAAGTGTCAATTCGTTCCTAAAAGTAATATAAAAAAGTCAGTAGTTTTATTTCGACAGAATAAAGGCACCTGTGCACTTGCCAAACATCTTGTTTGACACTCTAAAGCAAATCTTTGCTTAACAAGCATTATTTTGTTTGAAAGAATTTAAAGGGGTCTACGCTTACATCTTTTCCTTATCTCTTGCAGATATTAGCCAGGTGTTGAAAGACTAGTTTTGTGAATTACACGAACACTAGAAACTGGCTGATAAAAAACGGAAGTTTGGTACCTATGTAACAACGTGCCAAATCGTCAACCGGAAGAAAAAACTAGGAATACGTTATTTATTATGTAAAATTAGAAATCTGATTTGTCTGATATAGGGTTGGCTTTATATTTTTCAAACTTTGGGCAGTTTGACAACAGCGCTTTTTTCCTTTGTTGTGAAAATTCATTATTAATTGATGATTAACTTGTGTGCTTCAACTTTTGTGTAAGAAATTTGTTTATTTCTGATATTTTCTATATTTTAAAATAGTTGCTTTGCTAGATGCATAAAATTTATTCTGCTCAGTTCTGATTTAGCTTAAGAATCACCGCGGTGATTTTAATAACACAGGTGAGTTCCTAAAGTGGCACTTTCTAGATTCAACTACATTTTAATAACATCAATAAAGCAATGGATTACTTTTAATGTACCTTGGCTTTCCGAGCTGTAGATGTGAACTCAGGGCCGTTAAGAGCCAGCATGGACCCAGGGGCAGACGACTTGCTAAAGCAAGTACCTGATCAAGTTCATAGATTCAAGAGTGACAAGAGGCTAAAGACAGACAAAAGCTATACAGATCAGTAACAAAGCACCGTGCTTATTTCGAATATCAGTTGTCTGATTCTCCACCAGCAAGTCAACTTGACATCACCTCCCCACCACTGTCAAAAATCAAGGTGAACAGGACTGCAGGTGGCTGATAAATGGATTGATCTAGAAAACTTACATCAGGAGTTCTCTTATGTACGGAAAGAAGTTGTAATAACCAAGCAGTTACAACATGAGACTATTCTCCCACATTACTGTTGCTTCGTCCATCGTCATAAACTGTGGACAGTCCTGCCTGCTATGGGCTCTGGTTCTTGCCCTCACCTGCTGCTTCCTGTTTCACACCCATCTGCCAGAGCTCATGGTCACATATATCTTGTGTACAGAACTATTGGTCACATACATTTTGTGTATAAAGCTATTGGTCACATATATTTTGTGTATAGAGCTAGCGGTCACATGTACCTTGTTATAGAGCTACTGGTCACATATATCTTGTGTATAGAGCTACTGGTGAATTATAACGGGTACAGAGCTAGCGGTCACATGTATCTTGCTATAGAGCTAGCGGTCACATATCTTTAGGCATGTACTGCATGCTCTGAAACAGTTTAATAACAGAGATGTCATACACAGAGGCGTGAAGTCTAGCCATGCTTTAATATCAACTAGCGGACAGGTGTGTCACTGAGTTCCACAACTCTCTTTCTCTCCACAGTCGAAGGGGGGCAGCCACTGAGAACAGTCTATGACTATCCCCAACATGAAGTTGATTGCCTCCAGTAGTTCAGTCCGGAAATGTTTGAAGAGAATCTGACTATTTCTCAGTGATTGTAAAACTAACCTAATGATCTTACTACAAGAAATAGGCTATTTTTAAGTGATTCTAAAACTGTTCCCATAGAACTGTAAACATATCCATTTCATTGGTAAGTGGCCTCATATGAAGTGGCCTCATATCGATGTTTAAGTGATCATGGTCAGACTAACAAGAAGAAAAACACTTGTCCTTAAACTTCTCGATTCTACTATATGCTGCCGTACTTATCATGTATATGGTGGATAAAGAACTTTGAGTTCACTTTATTGGAGAAAGGTGCTCTAGAAATAATCGTTATTATTATCATTATTCTAACTACATTATTGGTAATTTTCTACAGTAACCTCCACTGTTTCCGGCTAATCCTCGCACCTAACGGTGCTGGTATCAAAGTGACTGTTTGGTATGCTGATATCGAGGAATTGGGAGACTACCTCTTGATATATGACGGTAGACATTTTATATTCAGATTATGACATTATTGAAGGATTTCTTTTCCTTTATTTTATCGTACTACAATCAATGTTATGTGTCCAGTATAGATAAAGATGATACCAACCTCAAATCATATAATTTACATAACTGTTCCAGAAAGTTGAAAAAATTCATCCTCTGCTGTTCGTTTATGTAGATTAATGTTTGGGATGTACAGTGTTCTTTGGGTGAAACTAGCTTAAATACTTGTCTCATTAGCCTTGTGAAGAGTTTCCCGATAATTGTACTTAATCTTTACAAAAGGCTGTGTTTAATATTTGCTATAAAACATGTCCGCCGTAGGTTTCCCGAGTAAAATCAGCGTATTGGCCGACATTATCAACACCACAGAAGCGCCAGACACCTACTTCAGCTCTGGGCAGTTCCTGGTCTTCGAGTTTTCCACTAATTACGCTGGTGGTAATTCAGGCTTCAGTCTGACCTACGAGGTCAATCTTCCGCAGTCTGCTGCTACATCTGGTCAGTACTTTTCATTGACCTATCAATTACAGTAATTCCTGTCTATACTTTAATGCCGGCACTTTGATATCAAAATTACAGTATAGTCATTAATATCTTAGTCTTTACCTCTATCCTCGCCTCTGACGTGTTGACAAAAGTATAATTCCTGGCAGTATAGTGCATAGTGTGTGTGTGTGTGTGTGTGTGTGTGTGTGTGTGTGTGTGTGAGAGAGAGAGAGAGAGAGAGAGCATGTGTATCAGGTGCATTTCTATATTGCGAGTAGATGATTTTTGCTGTGCCTCAGTACGTGTGAGTGTGTGCTTGCGTGAAAAATGCATGTGATGCACGAAAACATGTAGAGGACAGGCTTGTAAAGTAATGGCGATGCTGTACAAGTGGACCTTATAATAAAAAAGCTAAAACAGAATGGGTGTGTGGGTTTTTTTCACTATACGTTATAAAGAAAGTATGACAGGAATACAATAAGCTGTAACTCAATGAGAATACTTTGTTGCTTTTATTGGGATCACCTATAAACCCTTTGATAACTGTTTTATCTCTTAGGTCGGCCATTCTCATCTGCAACGACAATGACAACGTCTTCAGTAAAAAAGATGACATCAATTTAAATATCATAATACTTCTTATATAACTATCAAAAATATATCTTAGAAATATATATTAGACTTATGATTGTGCTTGGTGTTTGCCTGTTCTGACGGTGACAGACACTACGAGCATGAAGCTATAATCATGTTATCTTTTGTGTTTTGTTTTAAAGCCACGACTACTGAGGCAGCTACAACCCATACAACCAAATACAGTAAGTTTTTCAAAGTCCTCTCTCTTTATTGTACTGGTATTGTCAATGTTTTTCCCTTTGAATGTACGTCCTCAAGTTCTTTTTAAATTTGCTGATGTAATATAGTTAAACAAACACCTGTTTCTCGTGCTTTATTTATTGAAAAAATTGTAAGTGTTTTATTCTTCGACAATCACGCTAATGACTTCAAGTAAGCGCATTTAGGATTTTTTAGTAAATGTGCAATTTGACTAAGTGGTTATCTATTTTCATTAGTATTCTTTAAGAAATATGGCATAAATATTTCTTCTTTCTTTAGGATCATCCCTAAACCTGTTGATAACTGTTTTATTTTTAGATCAGATACTCGCATCAGCAGCGACAACGACAAAGTCATCAGGTAAACAAGGAGACATCACTGTAATGTAATTCTACTTCTATAGTCAACAAGATATTTTTCTCTAAAATATTTAATGTTTAACATTTATTTGTAGTCTACTGACAGCGATAGTCGTTACGAACATGAATCTATAAGAATGTTATTTTTGTGTTTTGTTTTCCAGTCACGACCACTGAGGCAACTACAGCCTTTACATTCAAGTACAGTAAGTACTCTACTTTTATTATACCGGTATTGTCAATTACATTACTCCCTTTGAGTATACGTTTTCAAATTCTTTTTAATTTCGCTGATATAAAATTGTTAAGCAAACATATGTTTCTCGTGCTTTGTTTATTTTCAATTTAAACTGTTTTCATTCTTCTACATCCACACTACTTCAATCAAGGGCAAAACCACTGTAAATTTCATTATTTTTATGCAGACAATACTACTTTGTTCTGTAAAATATGTCATGTTAAACATTTATTTTTAGTCTACGAATTCTTTTGATAGTAACTCTTCGAGCAGACTTTTTCTTTGAGTAATACGAGGTCAGTACATAGATCAATTGATAAATCCATGTCTGAATACTTATTTTCTCTACTTATGTGTTTTCGAAGCGCTTGTTCTCAAGAAATCTGATTAGACTTAGTATATATATATATATATAGACATCTGTTTCCTCAGCATCCTCGTTTTATATATGTATAAATCTTATTATATATTCTCATCAGTAATTTAGATATCGATGCCAAAAATATAGTTCATTATGTCTATTAGTAATCTTTAATGTAAAGGTATATCTTAAGTAGTGTTCTTTATTTATAGCTATATGTATTTAGATAGTTTTTCTGAAGGTTTTATATTTTACCAAGTTTTATTGTGCGACGTGTTGTTTTCTTTTTAAAAAGTGATTGAATTTTGTATTGACTTTAACATTCAAAATTATTTTAATTTCCAGGATATAATTCAGCCACTTGTACCGTCACTGACAACACGATTCTCTGTTTCATTGCTTCTGTATGTGTGGCCATGATGATACAGACTGGACCCATAGGACCTGTACTCTAGTAGAAGAAGGTCAGACGTCAATTCAGGATGTCGAAAGTTGGATATAAAATTGAAAAATATTATTGACACACGCGTGATAAGAAACGTATACATATATATAATACATGACAACAAACATACTCAGAAGATAAGCCGATTTTTCAAGACCTTTGGCTCTTTTACTGAGGTTAGCCAGACCCCTTTTAAAGCCTGAGTCCTGAAAGGGTGAGATAACCTTTAATGTCGCTATGTGTTGCACAAAATGTCTTCAACTAAATACAGTGTACAATTCTGTTTTGCTTGCTCTTAGTTCGTGTTCGCTTTCTTGTTCGTTATAACACCCGCATAGCTCTTTCTGTAAATGGCTGTAATGTTTCTGAAGAAAGCCTGCAAATGCTAGATAAAATTATAAACGCACACACGCACACGCACGCGCATACACACACCATACACACCACATACACATACATATATATATACACACTCAGATAAAATCTTTCTTTTCCTATATTTTTATTTTTCTCATTTTGGCCTTTTATGTCAGTCTTTCTTTGTGTTGTACGACTGTGATATTTTATTCTGGTTTTTATTTTCTTCACATGGTTATATCTTCCTTATATTAAGAATGCTTGTTTTTCAATAGCTTTTGGATTCTATATTTTAGTTAGTAATAATGATTCTATTAATAAGTTTATTTCAAATGTATGTTTAAAATAAGATTTAATAGCTTACTGGGTTTTCATTATTATGCCTTTTAGACGATTGATCGACTATCTTTTTTATCTATAGTAAATAAACGAGTTCAAAGCGACGGAACCATTTCTTTATCTTTGCCTTCTGTGCACAAGAGAAATAGTCAAGGCAGGAGCCTGAAAAGAAATTAAAACACAGCACAGACAGTTTGTACTGGATGCGAAAACGGTCGGGTAGCCAGTGTAGAGCACAAAGGAGAGGAGTGACATGGTCCCTTTTCGTGGCTCTAAGCACCACGCACGCACGCACGCACGCACGCACGCACGCACGCACGCACTCACTCACTCACTCACTCACTCACTCACTCACTACTGACCATTATTATATAAAACAATTTCACGCGACTTACTCGATGCTGCAGGTGCAGGGGATCCCTCAATTTACCTGTTCATATTCTACATTTCACACACTACATGTGTTATATACTACAATCCTTTCCTGTTTTTTACACAGCTTTTAAATTTTCTAAAAAAGTGCTTGACTGATAAAGCTTGAGTGAACATAAATAAAAAGTGATCTTTATCTGTACTTCGTCTTTCTTAAAGCTTCTAATTGCAA
Organism: Marisa cornuarietis; assembly: GCA_004794655.1. NCBI lineage: Eukaryota > Metazoa > Mollusca > Gastropoda > Architaenioglossa > Ampullariidae > Marisa > Marisa cornuarietis. Next base: position 7,506,101 of record SMMW01000636.1, read on the forward strand.
AAGTGTACAAGAAATACATTTGCAGTGAATAGACCACTGTGAAATATTCGATTGTTTCCAGACTTTTTTTTCCTCTGGAAAATCCAAGGGAGAGAAGGCTGTGGAATTAGTGCAGCACAATCGCTTGCTTATGATCTACCTTTTCCTTAGCCCACGGTTCTGTGAGAACAAGTAGAGCTGTGTTGCTATAGTTAAAGTCTTTTCATGAACAAAGAAAAATTGTGACAGTATATCAAGGTTAAATGGCATAGTATCTATCTCTATCTCTATGTGTGTGTGTGTGTGTGTGTGTGTGTGTGTGTGTGTGTGTGTGTGTGTGTGTGTGAGTGTTACAGGAGCAGTCACTGGTGCTCCAGCCCTCCTCCAGACAAAACTTGACATGTGAGGAAGAGTCTCCTCATATTCAAGTTTTTGAATATCGTCACTGTAATAAGAAAATGTAATAATTAACACGATGTCATCGAAAACATCTAACAGTCACTGCACCTGGTCCCCTCTCAAACGCCACTTTTATCTACATATTTTAAACGAAATATTGGACTATGTCCATTCTAGATTTGATTACATATAACTAATACAAAATCTGATATCGAAAACAAATATCGAAAGCAAAATTCAAATAAAATACCCACGTACTTCTGTCTGCTACAGACAAGTTCTGTTTTGTATCTTTGTACTTGCAAGACACACACACACAAGGTGGAACTATGTGCGAATGATCTCGTGCGGAGTTGGATTTCATGCTGAGGCTGATTTTTCTTCTGTTCTACGTGTCCCCCTGGAGCTCATTTGATCAGTTTTATAAGCGATAACTTTCATAGCTAATGTCGAAATGCAAATAAATTTTGTTAGTGACTTAAAAGTAATTATATATTTACGGAAAACATAGTAAAAAGGACAGAGGGGTAAGCCAACAAAAATAATGAGAGACTACAAAAATTGACAGGAAAGATTCTAAAAGTACTAATGATAAGTATGATTGTGTACTAAGGAAAAAATTCATAGTTTCCTTTATAGACCCTTTACTTTACATACTTTTAGTTCTTATTCGTGCTCTATCACGTCACTTAGCTATAATTTAGATTTTAGATCATCTGAGAGTGTTATTATACTATCGACATGCTCAACAGCAAGGAACTCTATAAGTGTTTCTGGCACTAGTCCTCTGTATCTCTCTGAACTCACTTCCATCTACACATCTACACGACTTCTTTGCTCATATTCTGACACCAAGCTTCTGCGAGACCCACTAACTAAGACAAAGACGGATGGACAGAAGTCTTTCTCATACCAACCCCCATCAACTTGGAACGGGCGGTACCCACTGCATATAAACAGCACAGTAAGAAATATTAATACTTTCCAATCAGTTAGATAATTCGTACTACTAATAATAAAATTAAATTTTGCAAATGTGTTGCCTTTTCTCAAAAAAAGTTGCTATATTAACGGTCCCAAATTGAATAAGTTAGCACTAACCAGGTAATAATACGTAATAAGTACTAATCATATTTGTACTAATACCTTTATGTTTCTCGAGGATAATTGTTGTGGTAGTTTTGTTTCCTTTCTTACATTAAACTCAAGACAAAAAACCCAAACACGAAGCTATGAAAATTTTAAAGAGCGAATAAGATTTAGAATACGATTTAGAAAGAGTATCAGCCCATAAATTATGGTACATGATATAAATTTATATTTTATGTTCGGTATATACTATAATAAATGCAATCTTTAAGCCAAATACATCAAAAATGGCAATGTCTTATCAACTCTAATCGCGAAGCACTGAAAAATATCACTAATGAAACTAAGTAAAATAGGGTTAGATAAATGATTTTAGGTGGGGGTTGCTTTTTGCTTTGAACTGCTTCAATTTTTAGCAAACAAACATGACTATTTACACCCTGAAAAGTTCTTTTATAATCATCATAGGCTGAAAGAGAGATAAAATCATTTTTTTCATGTGCAAGAAGATGATAACCCTGTCACACAAACCACGACCTCATGCCTCCATCTGTTGCTTCTTTAGCTGGTGACATATCTGGTCGACTGCCTGACGCAAAGAAAAAGCCAACATTCTCCTCTTTGTCTGGACAGGGCATAACAGAGTAGAGCACCACCTTTACCGTATGCTAAACCAAGTGTCATTTCCAGTGTGATCCTTTTGACACGTAGAACAAACCACGTGGCACATCCTACAATAGACACCTCTAGGAACTGAAGGAAGAGGTCTGGCTGTCACAGATGCCCCTCGAAACCAAGCTGTACATGTGGATGCTTTACAGATGACTGCCAATTGTATCTTTAAAGCTGCATGCCTACAGTTTGGGACAAAAAAAGCGAACGAAAACAACAACATATATTATTAACTCTAGAATCGCCATCCATCTCATCCAAGTAGAGGTGAATTAATTATCTACGGAACCTTGACTGATTTAGTGATCCATAATATTTTAATGTAAGAAGGTGAGACCTTAGGAATGCAGGGTTTAATCGTTGAGAACACGATTATGTACGACTGCTACATGGTAGGATCGCAACCAGCAGCAGCAGCAGCTCACGGCATGGGGCTCTCTGACCCACCACATTCTTGTACAGCACGCGGGGGCACAAAGCCAGTGAATGGTGCGAGTCTCGTGCCAACCCGTACCATTCCTTCTGGACCGCATTACGCCGTCTCACTGCGCACGCAGTCTCGCCGAGAGAGTTCGCGCTTTCTATAATGTTCTTCCTGGTCCCTGTGACCAGATACGTGTTTCGCACACTGAGTGACGGCGGTTGCTGGCAATTTTTTTAACCAACGTTCCGGAACGAGATGGTGGCACATCATTTTTTTTAATCGCGTAACGGGTGACGACCATAACAAAAGGGGCGTACATGTAGGTGGAAATGACGTCATTGACCTCAGTCGTCTGCTCCACACCCAACCCTAATATAAGCTAGTGCATAAAAGCTAGATTAGCACTATCACGCGGTTTATTAAAGGCTGTTCATGAACGGTACACAATCAGTGAGCATCGACATATCTATATACTCTAACACCGTGCTCAACATCACGCCCCACCGCGCTCCTTTTAAAAACCCGATGGAACCCGATCTCCCCTCTGGGAAAATAACATCAACCGGCATGTGGTGCAGCGGGTTACCTGAAAGTTGTACCACGAAGCTCAACATCAACAAAAATTTCGACCTTGGTGGCTTGGCTTGGACTGTGGCCTCGACCCCAGGGGCAGGTTGCATCCTATTTTAAACTTTGCCAGGCTGGCATCTTCCGCAGCTACTTCGCTGACACACACAACAAGTGAAGGGATTGCTGTACCATCTGAAGATAGCTAAACATTTGCGCTCGACCGACTGTTTGGAAAGGTAAGGCTGTTGCAAAGCACACTCATGACTCGCGTTCAAACAGAAAAAGTGCAATACCCAGGCATGGACGTGCAAAGTTCACAAAAATGCAATACATCACTTATCACAGGAACAGCCAGAAAAAAAATCAACCGATGTTTTTTTCAGTCGGGAAGATCACACATGCCTTAACAATTTAAAAGTGTGTTGCACACCTAATAACGGCCTTAGCAGTAGGTGGGGTCCCGCGGGACCCAGGGCGAGTGTCGTAGGCGGGGTCCCCGGGGGGGGACAATGAACAATGACAAAGAACAATGAATATAACTTTGGGGGACAGGAACTTTTACACCCCTGTTGCTGGAAAAAACATTTGACCCTAGCTGCTATCTCACCCAGACATACACTCGTGACGTATGGTGGGTGGGAGGATTTGAAAATATAGTAGTAATTGTGAGAATGGTGGTGGTGTGGTTTCTTCCTTAATGTCCACCTTTGTCAACACCTCAGATATCCGTTATCTCCATCTGTGTCTATGTTTATCTTAGAATCTCCCAATAACAGTTTTTGCATGATAATGACCAGCTAGAGAGTGAGGTGCAGGGTGTGTATATTAAATAACCTTATCCCACATGTTTAGGTATGGAATCTGCTGCCACATACAAAGCTTATGCCCTTGCCATCTCCATCCTCTGCTACATCTTCTGCATTTTCGTTGCTTTTGTCAGCTCTGTTTCTTCCACTGCTGCTGGAGTACTAAAGTATTTATTTCTTCTGATATTTGGAGAAAGAGAGAATGAAAGGACAACAGGTAAGTGGTGGCTTTCCTATGCAGAACATTCAAAGCTGTTAATTTTGTCTTTCGAAAAAGCTGGATGGAATGTCTGTTTTGTTGACATAAAAGTCTACATAGATAATTCCTCACCTACAACTTGTCGAAGATTTCAGTCGTGGTTTAATGTCAGAGACATGTCTTAAACAGACAAGGTAACAAAATGAAAAAGTTTTATTTTTAAAAAAGTCAAAATCAAGGCATACCATTGATTTTCCATAACTTGTAAAATATTTTAATTCAGAGGCTATTTATATTGTGAAACATTATATGTTGATGTATATTCTTGTGAATAAGGTCATTCTGCACAAGTCAACCTTCAATGTCTCTATGGAGAGAGTAGCAGGATGACTGATTGAGAGTATGAGAGAGAAGTAGTATGATGTTTACATCTCTGAAATTATAAAAAGGTGTATGAATGATGATCTTAAGGCAATCAAAATCAGACAGAAAATATTAAACATGTTTAGACTTTCCATTACTTGTGAATTATGATCTTATTTAAAAAAAAATCTTTCATGTTTAGGACATGTTTTCTTTCCTTACTCTCGAGTACACAATACCTAACTACACATTCAAAAGAGTATGCACCCAAGGAGCAGGGATGCTTGTGTCACACTCACAATGACTGTTACGTTTTTCTTTTGCTCTCTTCATATCACGGGCACAATTTGCAACATGAATGCCAGGACAACTTTATATAAAAGACTAAAATGAAATAGGAATATACTTCAAACATTGTGTACGCTGCTAATGCTACTTTCATCATCACTGCTAACTTTTAACTCAATGACAATATTAACACAAATGATTATAAAATTATGATTGTGACAATGATTCTGAGGTCACATTAATGCTTTTTTGTTGATGGCTGCTTTACTCTTGTGTTTGAATAACGTTTTAGGAGTCTCCATTACCGAATGGAATATATGAATTGATTGGTATTTGCCTTTATATGGGATATATCTAAAATATGAGTATGTGGTAGAATGTGGAATATAGGCTAGCTGTAGTCAGCGTTGGTCACATTGGCGCACACTTTTTGTTGTCCAGATGGGATGGAGGAGGCTGAGGGGGAAAGCCGGTTGGGCCTCATCCAAGTTGTACATTCGTCGCTGTACTTCAATACAGCCAGACGCCGCCATCACATTAGGCCTCCCGGTGAGTATAAAAGGGAAGGGAGACGTGCGGTAAAATAGAAGCCGTAGAAGGAAGCTTTTGGAGGACACGCTTCAGCACCGCAAGCAGATCTGCTGAAGATTAGTCAACAGGGTCCACGTTTCGCAGCGGTAAAGCATGATGGGAACAATCAGGGTGTCTCACATCTTGTTCAAGCTCGCCTTTGCTGCTGTGATTCTTTCACCAATGTCCGTCACGCACACGTCATCCTTTGAGAAGGACACTCACAAGTGCATGAAGTAGGCCATTTCAAAAACTGGTGTCGGAGAAGGAGAAAAAGCGACGACCAAACGTATATAGTCTGATATGTGGAACAGAGAAATCCAGCACGGGCCGAACGAACAAAAGTTCAGACAGAAAGATTGATGCAAGGCCATGAACAACACAACAGGAAAGCATTGCGATCTTGAATTCGATGCGAGCCCAAAATGTCAGCCAGTTGAAGTCGTGCATAAGCGATGTAGTATGGTTGGCCTTCCGCTTAAAGATTACAATGCTGGCAGCACTGTTCTGAGCTCTCTGGAGCTTGTCAAGCAGGTGGCCAGGAAGGCCTATGAACAGAGAGTTACAGTAGTTGAGCCTGGACAACACAAATGCTGACATAAGCTGCTTGGTGGAGTCAACAGAGAGATGTCTGATGCGGCTGATCCTGCGCAGTTCTAGAAACATGGATTTGTAAACTGAGTTGACATGATTCTCAAAGGGCAATGTTGTGTCGAAAAGAACTCCAAGATTTTTGACAGACTGGGAGAATATAATGGCGGATAGAGAGAACGTTAGTGATGGGATGGAGTCAGATATTTCAGTATATGTACAGAGGCTATCTTGATGACTCCATTTTTCTCCCCATTGAGCTTTAATATGCTCGCGAAGATCCAATGTTTGACAGAGGCGAGGGCTTGATGAGTACTTGTAAACAAACTGTGAAGTTGGCAAGCTGAGTATCGTTGGCGTAATGTAATAGCTTAAAGGACAAACCGAGTGCAACATTTTTTCTTTCTGATCGGGGTCAGTTCGTTTTGAAAATAGTAATTCCCAAAATATGAGTTCATAATTATGCTTAATTTTAAAGAGATAAGCCTTCAAACATCTGCATTCTCACCTGCAACTAGGAAAGCGGGAAAAATTACTCTCCTGTTCCGAAGAGTTCTCTTACGCGCCCTGAGTATTTGTAACAGTGAGTGTGCATGTCTTCAAGTCAAATTAAGAATCATGCTCAGGCTGTCATGTTCAAGAAGCGATTTTTTTTGCCCTGAAAATAAACGTCTAATTTTTTAATACAGCCTACAGATTGGCACTTAACTTAAAATCTTTGAATGAAGTTAAAAAAAAATAAATGGTCGATTCATTCAACAGACTGGTAAGTCAATCAGATCAAAATTTAATGGGCATCAATCACAGTTATTTCAGTCTACGTTGCATTTTTACTGTTATTAGTTACTAAGTTGGCGCGTTTGAGTTAATCTTGTAGACAGATGGACGCGTGTTGAGTCAACGCTGGCCCACTACGCGCGCACTGACGGCTGTCATTCAGTGTCTCAGGTGGGTTCGATCAGATAGGTAGGAGAGGAACGAACACAGTCCTTCGTAGAATCTCTGAATAGAACAGCAGTACCCCCAGCTCGTGATAGGCTAGGGTTGGAGTGCAGGATAAAAATCGGCGAGGTTAATTCAGACACGTTAGCCTCATAACTGGTATGTTTCAGGCAGGTTTCAGTCATGAACACGCGAGCGGCGTTGGATTTGTGTATAAACTCCGACGGGACAGTTGTCTTTTTTCGACAAGATTGAGCATCAGAGTAGAATATCGTAAACTTCTCAGGAGTGTCCTGCAATATTGAATTGAAGTCTTTTTTAGACCACGCCGGTGAGATGAGTGCGGTATGCACGTCAACAGTCCACGGGTCAACAGTCCATTCTCAGAGATAAAATTGCTTTAACAACTGTGGAAGGTAAAAGAAAGAGTAACTGGTATCTTTGTTGGTGCTTGTAAAAACAGAAGCTGATTTAGTGTCTAAGAGAGGCGTGGCACAAAGGCAGTAGAAATTTTAAGCCAATGAGGTCTATGGCAGGGAAGGTCATCACGATACAGCACGATCATAGGGTCAAGCAAAGGGGACATAAGCCAGTGTCCTGTTGAGATGTGGCTAATATAAACACGACTACTACAAGAATGAAAATGAGCAGCAATGTAAAAACGAAAACAAATATTAGAATAGATGAGGATAATTAGGGTTAGACAAGAGAAAACAGAAATAACGACAAGAAATAAGTCTACGTTATGGCGGATAATTGAAAAATCGTTAAATTAAAGCGGCAACAAATAGATAATAGGGAAATTACAAGCTCATTAGTTCGTGCGAGCGTGTGCGGGGTTGTAGTATACACGGTTCAAAGTAATATATTTATAACTGGATACTGTTCTTGATATTAAACAGTACCAGCAGATTGTTTTTTTTAAATACTATAGCTGTCTTTTTATCTTTTGAAATTACACACGACATTTACTAAATTGTATCCAATATCTATCCAACTTTCGATTTCTTGAAATAATAATTATAATAATGCATATGAACAATTGTGTTAAGGCAACCTGTGCTGTCTGTTTGTAAATCCACAGAAAAAATTTAGAAATCCTTATTTTTGACAGAGGCTGTCGGCGCCCGTTACTCTGACGTTCACGCTTGTGGAGGTAAAATACTAAATAACCTCTTTTTCACAAAGTCCTTGCATAGTTATTCATGAATGCATATTTAGCACACATTAGCCGTGAGTTGATTTTCAGTTTATTTGCGTTATGATGATGAATTTTAACTGTTTACTTCTTTGAATACATTTTACAGGACACAAACACCTTTACCCTAGCTGTCTGGTTTTAATGCCATTCTGTATTATTCGCTAATGCTAGCCAGCTAACTACAGTGGTAAAGGTTTTTAGTTATGTCAAAGAGAGGCAGAAAAAATAAATGTCTTTAAGATAACATTTATAATGTTTGTAATATGTTCGCTTATTACTTCTAAGCTCAAAGTCAAAACATATTGAAGACCCCGACTGACAACGACGGTCGTCAAGTCAGAGGACAGCAGCGTGAGTAGCCACTGAAACTGAGCACGACTAAACATAACAGCATTTGCTCAGTTTGTATTACGCTTATATAATCAATAACTGTTTCTAGCATTTATTTTTAAATGTAAGTTAAAATACAAAAATTCGAAATTAATATGAAATATTTTTTCTCCAATATAACTGTAATTGCTATTATTATTAGTATAAAGAAACATTTAAAATGTTGCAGTTTTAATTTAAAACAAAGATATTGTAAGCTGTTTATCAGTTGGCCCTACATCGTACATTTCGTATTTTTCATATTTTCATTGGGGTCTTTCATTGGCTTCTTTATTGAATACACTACATTTCACATAATCTGTCTTATCTTCGTGCTAGTATTTCTATTTACCGACCATCGATTGATCTGTCTACCGACCTCTATTGTGTATTTGACATTTAAATATTTCAGTTTTTGTGTCAGTATTATCTGCATGTGTACTTTAAATAAGTATGCTTTCATTCACACTTTATGTGTGTGTTTGCGCGCTTGCACATGGGTACCTGTGTGTGTGTGTGTGTGTTACAGAACCAGTTGTCTACGCACCGTTGCCTTCGCCTCCTAGACCACCCGTGGCTTGAAAGGGGAGCATTAAGAGCAAGATGCCATCAATATTCATTCTTTCGTTGTTTGCGCAGTCTTCGTGAAAAACACTTTTCGTTAGCTACCACAATGCTTTCTAAGAGTTGTTGCTATATGGTATAAGAAGGATTTCTTTTTACTGTCATTAACCTGTTTGCATTTTAACTCATGTGACAATCTTCAGAAAAATCTAGTATGCCTTTATTCAACTCTTTAGATTTTTGTTCTCGTTTGTTTCGAATTTGGATAAAGATTTCCTGCAATATCATTGCATTATATGCTTTAGAAGGACTTCAAAACAAGAAAAAAACTTAAATACAGTAGAGGGCAAAGATGTGAAAGACAGAATACATAAGAAATAAATGGCGGGAAAGAAAGACCAACTGACAGATGAACACTAAGAAAGTAAAGACATATATACCTTCTTTCATTAGTTTTCAGTTCAGATGTAACTCCTGCAGAAAACCAGCCTGTTGTCAGAAAGTAGAACGCTTATCGTTATTCTTTTCGGGGCGTAGTTAATACTTACTTGAGACAAAAGTATCTGATAAAAACTAAGTTCCGTAAATTTGTGTCATTAGTAAGTAAATTACTGACAAAGTAATGGTTGTTATGTGTTTATGTCTTTGTGCTGTCAGTGAAACATGAACATATCAAACTAACATTCATAGTTCAGCTTTTACTTCAATTAATTAAAATTAAAATTCTGTATGGACCATCTTGCACAACATTGCAGACTTCACGGTGTACAGGGTATTGCATATTTAGGATATTTCTGCTAAATTACCTTCTACTCTAGTTTGTTATCTTTTGGAATAAGAGGTTATCTCCCTCCCATGGAACACATCCTGACTAACGTTTAAGAGTTTTGTATTTTCTGCTTTGAGACTTGCAATGAAAAATTGTAAACTATTTAAAAGTTGTACTACAGGATCTTTCAATATTCAACGCAATGTGACCACCTGTCTCTCTCTCTCTCTCTCTCACACACACAACACACACACACACACACACACACACACACACACACTACACACATATTTCTCCGTTCGCTACAAATTGTGAGGAGCACTACCGCATTTCCTATTCCTGTAAAGACTGCACGCCTCATTTGACATTTACGTTTAGTATATGCTGCTGTGTACTAAAGACCTAGTGAACCTTAATAATAATAGCATACGATGATTCCTCAAACATATTTGAAGTAGAAGCACTGAACTGTAAATAGTTCACCGTGTCAAGTCAAGGCATATAGAGGACGGAGGCCTATTTCCTCTCCTTTTCGTGCCCACGTTTCCGTATGAATCAGCTACCTGTAGCTGTTGGGTGGGACATCCGAGGTTTAAGTAAAAGAGCCGACAATGGCTCAAACTACAGATCGAAGATCAGCATGCTAACCACCGGTGTAGGAAGACTCAACCTTCTAACATGCAGCCCTCCGCTATCACGAGGCGCAAAAAGTCTACAGACTTCACCCAGTCCAAAACTGTCTTACACACAGTCAGCAACACACCCAACTCCTCTCCTTCCACCATCTCCCCCAACACACACACAGCGATGAGGACTCAAATTTCTGAAGATGTAAATCTCTCGTTTCCTGTTCTCTTACCTCGCCTTTTCCTTCTCCGCACATGTCTGGGATGTCTCAGAGCTGTTCAGATGTCTGCCGTGTCCAATAAACGTGTTCTGTTGTTCATATAAATTATCTGAATGTTGCGCTGCTCACTGAGCCGCTGCTGACAACTGTTGGAACGACTGATTTGCAGCCTCGTTTGGCAGCAATCACTAAAAAGGACTTCATTTCGCCGGCTGTCATTATGAATAATGGATACTCCTGTGGCAACTCCAGGCGCAGTAATCATCTTTCCCTCCCACAACCAGCCCCCTGCGTCTTGATCTCGCCCCGACCTTTGGTCGGACACCCAGTCCTCACCAGCATCTCCCGCCCTGTATAGCGAAGGGTGTGAAGACTTAATCGACAGTTGCCACCACTGAAACACGGAGCGAGAATCCCATATCTGTCGTGCGCCTCCTCTCCAGGATTGCTAGCAGTCGACGGCCATGAATAGCCAAACTTCTTCACTCAGAGAAAGTTGCGTTGCTGCATAACTTTTAATTCGGCATCAAGAATTCCGGGAGGCTACCTTCTCGCGGAAAAATTGTGACCATACCGCGAGTATATAAATACTGACCAATACCAAAGATCGTACGTACAACATTATATATATATATATATATAAAATCACTGCCAATAGTGCAAGTTAAATACTGACCAGTACTGCCAGTACAAATACATACCAATACCACCAAGAATAACTGACCAGTACTGCCAGAATACCAATATCGTGAATACAGACCAATATCATAAGAAAAAATACTGACCAGTATTAATAACAATCATCATAGACGTGTAAATTATATAGCGGACAATCACGCTCACGAAGGAGCAAGCTCGCAGCAATTAAGACAAGTAGGAGACATAGAAGACGAAAGGAGAATAAACAATGCAGACAACTAATAAAAGACAAACACAGAAGACACAAAGAGGGATGATGATGATGATGATTGATGATTGATGATGATGATTGATGATGATGATGATGATGATGATGATGATTGATGATGATGATTGATGATGATGATGACGATGACGATGACGATGATGATGATGTCCATTTGTAATGCGCAGGTATCCATTCGGAAGAATGCTCATTGCATTGAGGAATCAGGGAAACGAACAGTACGGCTGGAGTGTCATAAATCTGCAGAAAAATACGAGAAGGAGAAATAGTCAATTGACTACAATCACAACTACTGCCAGTACTAATGCTGACCAATATCACCAGAGCAAATACCAACATCGCGAATAGAAATACTGATTAATACGTTCCTTTCATTTTTAAAGCAATCGGCCAATCAACAGTCAAAACAGTTTACAATCGAGACATAAAAAGCACCGGAATAAATTCGTTTGTCTTGAACACTCAGTTCATTTACTGTGATCGTTCAAGACTAAAACCTCTGAAGTAATGTCAGCTTGGGACACAAGTCTGCATTTAGGAAATAAAAATCAAGTTTCTTGCCGCCCGCTCTAAAAAAAAACCCAATATTAAAAATGAAAACAAACAAACTCCACATATTGCGGACTGTAGTAAAGCACCAGCCTTTAAACCTCTTTTGACAGTGAAAACCTAAGACAAGACTGTGCAACATGGTGAAGTGAAGGAAATGGATAGTCTGTGTGGAAGTGTGAACAAACAGCAAAGGGATTTCTGCAAAACACTAAATACGAACAAACCCGTTAACTGCGAGAAACCGGACTTCTCTCGAAAGAAAGAGACTGTTTGCAAACTTCATCGTTGTAATTTTGCATAGTTATCTTTTTTTCTTTTTTTTTTTTTGTATGTTGTGTAATAATGTTTTTTTTTTTTTACACATTTTATTATGCCTTTCTATAAAAACAAAGAAATCAACATAATATAAGAGAAGGTGAAAAAAAATTACTTTTTAACTAACCAATGGATAAAATAAAAGTTTGGGTTATTCAGGAATATTTCCAGCCCTTTTTTTTTTTTTTTTTTTTTTAACGAAGGCAAACTTTGTATATCTGCTTATTCAACTTTACAATCATTCTAAAAATATGACAACGAATAAATTTGCAAGTTTTGTGCCATAGACATGAACTCCATTAGCATCTAACAATATGCTCATGTAAGAGAAAAAAAAACTGTAAGTGCAGCTATAAAGATTCTCGTTACAAACAAAATGTAAAGTCTCAGGCCACATATAGTAGCAGGCAAAAAAATGGCATAACAAGCATGTTGAACCTTATTTCACTGTACTAGGTATTAGCGACACTAGAAATATGGGCTCAGTTTCACAACACATTTCTAATTTTAAACACTTTTTGGTCTCCAAACAATTTTTTTTTTTTTTTAATTATTAAGAATCTTTATAAAAGGGCTGGGACAAACGCAATTTACCCATTTCATGCAATGTCAATATGAGTTCTTTCAAATAGCCTAATCATAAAAAAGACAACATTACATAACACAAATAATAATACACAAATAATGTAACTCCATTTTCTTAACTTAAAATTTAAACAATACACCTAGGCTTACATATTACCATTTTTTTTTTCACAGATACATATAAGATATAATATTTTACAATATGAGACAAACATATAAACATAAGGTAAAAGTCATCCATCTGCCAAGCAGGTCATCCAACATGCTCATACATAGTTTTAACTAATCATACAGTCATGTGTATGTATATATAAATCAATATGTTTACATGACAAGTTGTTTATAGGGTAGCCAGAGTTGATCCAACCTTTCTTCATTTATTTCTAAACATGCATTAAATTTTTCAATTTTGTATCTTTGTTTCAATATTCGGATAAAGGGTTCTAGTTGGGGGGTGGCTTTTTTGAACCTGCAGGAATATATGTATGTTTTTGCGAGTAGCAATATTAAGTCAAGTACAGCATCTGTCTCGGAGTCATTGCTTCGTCCAAACAGAACAAGATGTTCACTGACAGTTATTCTTGGAGCACTTTTACATTTGTCTGATATACACTTTTGTAAGTTTCTCCAAAAATCCTTAACATTTTCACAATTCCAAAATATATGCTGAATGTTTTCTTTTTCATCTCTGCATAGGCTACAGACATCATCATCTTCTAGTCCCATGTGGAATAAAATTACTTTTGTCCCTAGAATTCTATGTAACACTCTGATTTGCAGCCATTTTAATTTAATGTCTTTTATATTAGCCATTGTTTTAAATATAACATTCCAGTCAACATTTATGTTTACCCTCTCATCCCATTTCAAACAACAACTTGGCCTACATGTGTTAGATATCATCTTATCATAATATAGTCTTGCGCCTTTCTGTACTGATTGAATTATACTAAGAGTTTTATTTGTATCATATGTAAAAGAAGATAAATCTGTTTTATTTATTCTATTTAAATTTATATATGTCTTTATGGCCTTTATGCAACCAGTAAATGAGATGAAGTTAATGTTAACATCATATTTATTCTTGACAGCTTGGTATGATAGAAAGTTTCCTCTTTCATCCATTAAGTGTTTTACTAAGTATATATCTTTCTCCACCCATCTCTTATATAGAATTGGCTTATTCTCAATCTTAATTCTGTCATTACAAAAGATAGGTTCTTTCAAAATTTCTTCATGTTTTTCGCACACTATATTCTCTCCAAAAATCCTGTACGCTTTTAATACATCTGTCCAGAAGCTGTTTGCATTTATAAAGGGGCATACTGCAGGGCCTAGTTTGTCTAAATAATTTATTATTTTATGTGTTGACATGAGATTTCTTTTCCAGCTGTGGTTGGTTTTTTAATTTTCCGCAGCCATGATAGTTTTAATGCATTCATATAAATTCTAACATCAGGTATGCCCATGCCCCCAGCATGAATATTTCTAGTGGATATTTTTCTGTTAATTTTATCATTTTTACTATTCCAAACAAACTTAAAGGTGGATTTCTGTAAGTCATTTATAATATAGTCTGGAGGGTTGGGTAGCAGTAGCCACAGGTGTACCAGTTTTGACAAGATTAATGACTTAAGTATTGCTACTCTCCCTAATGGAGTTAACTGTCTCTTTAACCATATTTTATACAGCATTCTAATTTCAGCAAGCTTGCTATCGTAGTTTAATTTTATACAATCTTTTAAATTATTTGTAAACCAAAGGCCCAGAATTTTAACTTTTTCTGGATTCCACTGCATCTGTAAGTGTGGTAAGAATTTAACTGGTGAATTTCTTTTGCTCCCTAGCCATATTGCACTTGATTTTTCCGTGTTTAATACTAATCCAGATATCTTCCAAACATGTCTAATGTGCGCATAGATTCTTCAAAGGACAGTCTGTCATCTTCCAAGGTTAGTTCTGTATCATCTGCATACTGTACAATTTTACTTTCAGAGTTGTGGGTTTTTATACCTTTTATATATTTGTTTTTCCTTATCATAATAGCTAGAATTTCTACGCATAGGATGAATAAATAAGGTGAGATGGGGTCCCCCTGCCTGCAGCCTCTTCTTATTTGGAACCATGCTGATAATGTGCCATTCACTGACACACTTGATTTGATAAAAAAAACCTTGAAAAACTCTACAGTAAATCCATCGCTTCCTGGGCTTTTACCATTAGACATATTTTTTACAGCCTGACCTGCTTCTTCTAGAGTGATAATTCCTTCTAGTAGATTTAGCTCAGGTTCAGTAAGTTTTGGTATGTCCACTCTGATGTCATCGAAGTTGCAGTTGTGTACTGATTGTTCCGAGTACAGATTAGAGAAGAAGGCTTGCACCTCAGCTCTTATTTCATCAGGTCTTGTGGTGCTTTCCCCATTTTGCTTTCGTAATTTTCGAATTTGTTTACTTACATAGTTACGTTTTTCTAATGAGCAGAAATATTTACTAACTTTCTCTCCTTCTGCTATCCACCTTGCCCTGGAGCGAATCAGTACACCTTCCATTCTCTTTTCCCTTATATTAATAAGTTCATTTTTATTCTTTTCAAGTTTGTTAATTTCCTCTTCGTTTAACCTTCCCTTGTCTTCCAGCTGTGTAATTATTTTTCTAATATTTTTTCCTTTTCCTTATTTTTCTTCTTTTTCTCACTTGCAAAGGCAATTGTTTTTGTTCTGATTTTCATTAACATAGTGTCTAGAAGGGTCTGATCAGATACAACAAACTGTACCTCCATCAGTGGAATCATTTCTAAATTATTTCTTTCATATGGGAGAGCTGAGTATTCTTCTATAACTACTCTGATAACGTTACTTATTTGCGTTAGATAATTTTTATCTTTTAAGTGAGATGAATTTAACTTCCATAGATTAAATCTCCTTTCTTCTTGTTTATTGCTTAATGATAGAGTTATCAAAGAATGGTCAGTTCGATATCCTGGGAAAATATCTGCATCCACAACAAGTTCTGAGAGTGTATCTGACATTAGAAAGAAGTCTAATCTGCTTTGTTGTAAGGGTCTTTTCCTACGCCAAGTATATCTTAGTGCTTCTGGATTTAATTCACGCCATATATCAACCAGGTCCAGGCTTGTCATCATCTTATCAATTTGTTTTTGCCCTCTAGTATTATTATTATGTTTATAATTGTGGCAATCTAGCTGAAAGTTCAAAACAGTATTCCAATCACCCCCAATCACAATGTTATCTATACCTGATTGCCTCACACTCTTCTAGCTGAGAGTAGAAATTTGGATTATCCTTGTTTGGTCCATAGACATTACAAATTAGAATCTCCTTTTCTAATGTTTTTATCACTGCTATAATATAATTTCCTCCATTATCTCTATAAACATTTTTAACTGAAAATTCAAAATTGTTATTAAATAGAATTGCCACTCCACGTGAGGAGGAAGTGTATGAAGCAAAAAGGCAAGAGTAGCCCCATTCTGCAGAAATCATTTTTTCCTGTTTATTTTCAAAGTGTGTATCCTGTAGTAGGTAAACTGAGAAGGCTTTGTTACGTAAGTAGTGAAAAACATCTCTCCTTTTTTTATGTCACCTAGGCCCTGACAGTTCATTGAGGCTAAAATGATTGGTGAGTTTGTGCTCATGTTGAGATAATTTCTAAAGAGACATGAAAAAAGGTACATAACACTAATAGGTATAGCTTTAAATTACAATGAGGAGCATGGCAGTCAATACAAACTTTCCACAAAGGACCCTTCATTTGATTAACAGAGCTTGATGTGTAAATATCTAGTAACAAATGAGCAGATGGGAAGTTAGAAAGGCATAGCAACGGACATACATGGACAAACAAAAACGGACGGATGAACATAAAATTTATGATAAGTCTGACAGGGTGACATAATATCGTCACCATTTTTGCCATGAGCGGTGGTCTAGTGTTTTAGCCTTGGCGGTGAAAGTGTCTAGGGAGCTACTGTAACTTATGTAGGCCAATAGGTTTCTACAAATATCTAGGTTTCTACAAAAGGCTGAGTAGATACATGCGTGTTTGTGTGTGCGTTTTGAATGTTGTGTTTTTTTTTAAAAAAAGGTTGATTTGCATTATGAAAGAGCTTTTCAACGTGTTCCATTCACGTCCTTACCGGACATCAAAACTTTCTCGTGCTCCATTTGCTATCCTATTGTTACTAATGAAAAAAAAAAAAAAGCTTGGGTTATGTAGTAAGACACACACACAAAAACATTATACTAGATACACATTAAAAAATATCCACTTTTCACATCCAGAATCCATGAACCTCCATTCTCACCCTCGTACTTATCAACTACAGCTTCTGTCTTGTCTCGGAGTGCGCGCGACGTCATAAAATCTGTGCAACAGTGGGCGTATCCTGACCTACCCATTTCAAAAACACTACTTGACCGTATTCACACTAGAAAGTCTCCTCCCCCTTCCCCCAACACACACAGCACACTTACCGGCTAGCAGTAGTAGTGATATGAGGGCAGATTGCTATAAATAATCGGCGGATTTGTCCACAGGAAAGAAGGGGGCTGTCCTTGGTTACACGGAGCACTGAGACACAGTGAAGTCACACCATTGAATTATCCACTGGGTGATGTTCGTCAACTGTCATCTTTTGCCAACTGCTGAGTGTCTTGATTCAGTACTTGTTGTGGCAAGTCCTTTGATGCCTTTAGCTGTGGAGTGTCCTGCACTTGTGTTGGGCGGAACGTGCGAGCCGCAGGGTCCAGTCGTGGTGCTGTTGTTGCCGTTGTTGCTGAAGGTGTAGAGTGGGTGGTCGGGTCGAAGATGGAGATAGAAGTCGTACAGTGAGCTTCTCTTGCATAGTTATCTTACTAATGATAATAACTTCATATCAAATTTTACACGTTCACAGCGGTTACACTTTTCATCTGTGACTTCGATAAAAGCTTTTAGCCCCGGCATCAAAACTGACCTACTTGAGAAATCCTCCGAGTAACTAGCAAAGTCTTATGCTCGCTTAACTCCTTCGTCCGTGCTCTACTCCAGTTGCTCTTGCATAACTCGTTTAATTGTGTGCTTCGCTGAATGTATACCTCATCTAAACTGTGACAAAGTTCATAATAAACACCACCGACTGGGCAGACATTTCACCAGATGACCCCAACTTCCTGCGTCATACGCAGCACGATGTCAGTGTCGTGAACTCTGGGGAAAGCGCACTCGAAGATGGTCAGAGGCTGCGATTGCCGTCGCCTCGGGCTAATCACACTCTCGACACCTCGACCAACTCACGCCGACATGTACGTGTTCGCACACACTTATACTAAATTGCAAATAAAGATTCACTGACTCGAGCCCCCAGCGTACGTCCCAAAGAACAACACAAGGCAATTAAGTATATTAACACAATTATTAACTATCGATAGTTTGATCAATGAACATAAAAGATACAATGCTTCAAAATTTAACGTTAGCTCGCTCTCTAGGCTTCCCGGTATATCTACTCCTAATCCAGATAACGTGAGTCACTATTAGCTTAACTACCACACAACACACTACACTCGTCACTTATCTCTCTACACAAGAATGCCTCTCGCGATGTGGAGGGCCCTCTGATGTCTTGACGTCTGATAATCCGTAGATTTCACTCCGCCAGTCGTTGCTGCCTTTTCCACGAACACAGAGACTCTGGTACTGCCACGTGCCACCACATCCCATACCTCCCAATGTAACCGTTTTAATATATTCTCTTTTATGTCTTTCACGTCCCCAGTCATCTATTTAAATTCACATTATCTCCGCCTTATATTAAATTTCCCTCTCCGTACAACTAGAAGGCATCACCACAATTTTCTCTCTGGCACATAACCTAAACGCACACAAAAATAAGCACAGTATAAGCGAGTATAGACACCGGTAGTAGACAGGGTTGGAGCTATGGAACTTTGGTGATTTAAAAAAGGTATAGGATATTATCTCACTGCCCAGAACGGAGTGGAGCCAAGCAGACAGAAGAAAGTGAGGCTGAGGCGTGGAGTTATAAGCTGTTCATGAATTGCCTTTCATGAACCGGGTAATGCGGATTTTTTGTATACATCTGTTAAAATTAGGATCATGCAGTTTAATTGGTTAACCTTTATCCCTTGGAACTTGAATATCCCACTTACTGGGGTTTGTCTTAAGCTTATTTAATTTATACTTCAATGTGCTTTCAATCATGTAAAGTTATTGACGACTGCAGTGTTCAGAATGGTTACAATCACATGCTCCTGGATACTGCCAGACAATGTCTCCATGCATCTACAGTATGCAGACAAAAATTCACATCCAGTAAATTAGTGCAGATATTTCAGCATGAACGCTGCAAAAGATCAGAGAGAAAAAGCTGCAGAGCTAGTGTTCCAGCCAGTTATCTGCAAGACAAATGAACTGCAGGCTCGACTACTCTGGAAATAAAATGTCGCAGGCAAACAGGCAAGACGACCAAGTCTACTACGTATTAAGAAGCATCAACAACGGCAGCCAGCAAACAGTTTCATTAAGGGCGGCAATCAAAAGCTGTGACCTACTAAGGAATGGTTTGCGAATGAAGAGTTGTCTCCTGGTGGATTCGTCATCAAAGGGGCGACTAAGGTCTGCAGAGAAAACCACGTGGTCAGTGGGAGGAAGTCAGCGAGCCTTGAGGTGAGGTCATTAAACATGTTTTACACAACAAGAAACACAGGCTCACAGACAGGCGTACACGGCGAAAACAGCAACATTGTGGCGTAAGCAAGGGACTGCTCTAAGACTGAAGAAAGAACATTTTACAGTGTGTAATATGCATTTGCAGAAACACCTTGACACGCACACAGACATAAAATAATAAAATGCAGACAGGTCAGCCAACACTTATAATCTGCTTACCCCGAGCTTAGCAAATTTCCTCACTGGCCTCTGGATTCATGGGATCACTTCCTACTTCTCTTGGCCGCCTCGCAAGAAAATGAAATTTATTTTTCAAGGGGAACGGTCGAGCAGACTTTTATTTTCACCCAATGAGTTCTTCCAACAAGCACAATGACATTTCCATAACGAAGATTAGGCACTCCGTGATCATGTCCACATCACTACATGGTCCTTAGCCACATGAAGATTGAGGACAGGACAGCCGCTACATCAGCAATGCGTTGCAGCATCAACGGATGCCGAGATAACAGTGAATCGTCTGCTGCAACTACGAGGAACACCGATAACAAACACGTCAGGAACGTCACATGGTCTACTGAGTTCTTCGGACTGAGAAGAAGGAAAAAAAAGTAATACGTACCCGGTAAGCTCTCATTGCGAACCTGCAAGGACCTTGTCTTGAAGAAGCTTTCCGCTTACGCTGCAACATATATAAGAACATATTAAAACTCTAGTGAAATTTCTAAAATACACAAGAACGCGAAATGTCTCAAAAAAGCAAGTCTGATTAAGCTTCAAACAAATTTCTTTAGGTACGGAAGTCACCATCGTTTGGCGAGGTGTCTAATTACCTAGGCATGACTGGACAACTACCTGTTCTGGGATTTACCATTAGCACAACTGGTATTTAATGACCTGCAATGTTTCCTTGACTTTCTTTTGACCCTCTGTGTCCAGAAATGTTTACATTCTGCTTACACTACGTGACGTGAAGTGTCTCGATTGCGGCCTATCGTTATTTCCCGGGACCTATTCGCACAAGACCCTCGGATTTATTCTCTCGGGATTCTCTAAAATATCCTCTAGAGCAGAAGTAGCCAACACGGTGCTCGCTGGCACCTGGTCACCCCCATGGACCTTGTGTGTCGTCGGCGGGGCATGTTGTTACCTGGCCTGTCTTTTTCTATCGTGTATGTTACTCGTAAATTTGCATCAAACAAATCATATTACTTAGTACCTTTGAAGTAGCTCTCAGTGTCAAAAGGACTGGTGACCCCTGCTCTAGAAATTTTGTAAAATATCCTCTTGCGTCACACCTATTTGTTGGAGTCCCTGAGGTATATTCTTATTGCAGAAGACTTAATCATCTTAACCCTGATCGGATCGGAGACTGAACGCGTTTAAACTACAGGGGAAGTGCACGAAATGTGAGTGTTCGCAATGTTGGCCAATGACTAGAGTAAGGAGGGGAGAGCAGGTCCTGCTACAAAGATTCACGTGAAAAGGTAAAGGGAGTTTGAGCAGTAAATGATTCAGGGCGCAACACGAGATTTTTACAAACACATCATCATACAAAAGGATAAGCTATGTCAATAAGTAACATTCTGAAAACGTTTTGTTTCAAACTTAAAAGCGGGGGGGGAGGGCTAGAAAGGAGACAATGTTGATTGTTTCAACACGCAACACCAAGTATATTTATAAAGCCTTCTTTGCAAACACTTCTTGCTTCGCGTGCTGCTGATCCCCTAACTTTAACAAAGAGACACATGGTGTACTGACACAATATACACGGAAATATCATTGTCTAAATTTCTTCTTGGGTGCTGAAACTGGTTTTTACCGTTTACATGAGATGAAAAGACAAACATTTCACTTCCATACACATGTTACTCAAAGGAGCCCAATGCTACCTGAGACACACAGCTCATGGAATAGTTACAGTTGTCTACAGAAATTTCTTCCCGGATAGACGAACACTAAGGTACACTTTACTTTTTCTAAAGTAATTATACTAATTAAGTGGAACACAGGGGTGGGGTGGTGAGGTTATGGCTAATCAAGACAGACAAAGCACGCAGCTAGAAGTGATATTCCATCCGTTATGCTGTAACCTTGCCAGTTCCGTTAAATTTCGTAAGAGCTGATAGTTCTAAACAAAAGCAGCTATTTCCTACTAAACAGGCAGCTGTGAAAGATACATATTTCAAGTCGTCGTCTTCGGCCAAAATTGAGGCTTTGTGTGGGTCTTAAGCTTAATAAATTAAGCAAATCCTGAGTCACTGTAACGCTAGGATGGATGAGATTTCATCAGCTTGCACACGGCTGGTGTCAGAATTACAGTGCTAAGTACACGGCAAGTTAAGAAAAGACTCGATACAAGGGAAGCAACTAAAGCATTTACACGACGGATTTCTGGTGGTGTTACTTCCCCCTATTCACAAGCCGCCGCTTCTCTCCCCCGCCCCCAACAGGTCATCATGAAATAATCCCACTTGTGTGTCACGTGTTCCGTAAGGGCTGACTACTCGATACACCCCTTCCCTTGCACTATTATCACTGGGGAACTGTGTCAGCGAAACGGTCCTTGATACCGACGTAGGTCTCGCGTGCCAAATGTTCCCTGACATTAAAGTAAACTGTACAAATAAGAAGGGAACAAATTTAGGGATTGGTCTAGGATTTCTATATCCGCATTTAGCGCCGTGCGTGAATGCTGACGTCTTTCGTAAATACAGGTAGTCAAATATGTTTATTTTTTCCCGCGTACCCATCAAATGATAGAAAGGATTTTGCTTATGTAGAAGTCAGACAGCAACACACCAGAATGCACGCTGTCCGTGATAACATTAACATCGCTTTTGACTGACTGTTAAGCCTTTGCGACTACAAAGAGGCTTTCATGACGAGGATGATTTCTACCCGGTCCATGTTTACGTGGTGCGACCGGCCTGAATGTGAAGTTCTGTGTGTAAACGTGAACAAAACGTAGGGACCACTCAAAATGCTTAAAGTTTACAGAAGAAAGGAGAAGGTGCGGGTCCTCGCTTTTCTGTAGGTTTGACAAAACTTGAGACCCTGGCACAGTGAAGTAAATTAAGTTGTAAACAGCGACACTTATGAAGTGCAGTTAATTTATGTTTAAGATACTCTGAGTGCAGATATCAATGAATTTCGAGTTGTTCATCTCGATGAGAATTTCGGTAAAATGCACGGAAAATTTCAAGAAAGAAATTCTATATTATTTGGCTAGTGTAAAACATGCTACATTAAAGATCTGAAGATTTGAATACATGAACACTTGGTCACATTGTTTACACTACACCACATTTAGGGTTTTGACAACTGTACAGATTAAAAACGACATTGTAATAAGAGTAGACAGGCAATGAATTATTTATAATAGTTTAAATACATTATTGATAATCTTCTACAGTAACCTCGACTGTCAGCGGCTGATCATCGCCCCTAACGGTTATGTTATCAAAGTGATTGTTAGGAACTACACATCCGAGATAAATTACGACGACCTAAAGCTATATGACGGTAGGCATTTTCTATTCAGATTATGAAATTATTAAATGATCTCTTTTGTTCTATGTTTCTTTGTCATTAAATCAGGGTCATGTCTCCAGTATAGAGAAAGATGGTATTGACTTTTAAGTCATCATTTATTTATTTTAGTCCTTGCAGTGGTTAGGATTGCGCTTCAACAACTTGAATCTTGTCGTGTTGCGGTGAAGGGCTGGATGACTAGGAATCGTCTTAAACTCAACGACGACAAGACAGAAGCGTTACTGTGCGGCCCCAGGGCCAGACGGGAGCAGATCGGCATTAGTGCCGTGCAGGTCGGTGACGCCTCCATAGCCTTTGCTGACTGTGTGCGGGACCTTGGGCTCTTTATTGATGAAGAACTCTCCATGTGTAACCACGTTAGTTCTGTTGTCTCAAAATTCTACTACTTTTTGAAGACTTTAGGTAGATTACGGCCCATGCTGACTGAAGCTGCTGCCAACTCACTTGCTGTGGCTACCATCTTATAAGGATTAGACTACTGTAATAGTGCATTATGGTTTATACCACCTACGCAGTTGGATCGACTCCAAAGAGTTCAAAACACAGCCGCCAGGATTGTCACCCGTGCAAAGTGGTCCACTGTGCACATCACCCCTATCCTACAGAGTCTTCACTGGCTCCCAGTGAAAAAGCGCATTGACCACAAAGTGATTTCGATTGCTCAGTCCTGCATGTTTAAAACTGCTCCTGACTATTTGCAAGAGGTAGTTCCTCCTTACCAGCCGTCACGTGGTCTGCGCTCTGGCTCTCAGTCACGCTTCTGTCTCCCTGCAGTGAAAGACACAAACAAGAAGCGTACTGGAGCCAGGGCCTTCACAACGCGGCACCTAAACTGTGGAATGCTCTGCCATCGTCACTGTCCACCATCACCTCCCCAACCACGTTTCGAAAAAGACTGAAGGCTCATTTGTTCTCATAAGACGACCTTCAACAACCAAGCACCACTTCTGTCTTTATTATTCTTTTACTTTCCTGCTGTTTTATTTTTTTCTTCTCTTCTGTTTTTTTTCTGCGATCGTCATCATCATCATCATCATCATCATCATCATCATCATCATCATCATCATCATCATCATCATCATCATCCTTGAGGAGCATATTGTCGTAACAATTCTCGTAACAATTCCTCTCCAGTGGACCCGGTTTTGGGCAGGTTCCCTCTGTTGGGCCCATGTGGTTCCAGAAGGGGTGCAGGCTGTTGAAACCATGCCTGGCCTTGTTGATGCGGCTTTTATCTCATCGTCCGCTCCAAAGTCCTTGTTGAAGATATGTGAAGCGGTTTGTTTCCAGAATGTTTTCTCCTTAAATTTGAACTGGGAGTTCTTGATTGTTGTTGGTTTTCATGACTTCTGTCTTTCTTTCTGTTGACTTTTAACCCAGCCTTCTCTGCTTCCTCTGATAGCCGACTCAGTTTGGTTTGTGCATGCTGTTGCCGATGAGATAGGAGACTAATGCCATCTGTAAATTCCAGGTCCTCTAGCTGTTTGGTGAATGTCCGCTGAAACCGGTGTTGTTGTTTCGGGTTGTCTTACGCATAATCCAGTCTATGACCATCAGGAAGATTGTTGACGACCTTATGTATCCCTGTCTTAAGCCAGTCTTCATTACGAAGATGTATACAGATGGCAATAAAGAATGAACATTACTTAAGACACTGTCGTTAAAATCTTGTTTAATAAATGTAAATATCTTTTCATATATTCTCATTTGCATTTGTTAATATTTATGCCATAAGTAGAGTTAATTTTTTCATTTAGTGTTAGGTAATGTAACGGTATTTTTAACGGTGTCTTAAGTAATGTTCATTCTTTATTGCCATCTGTATACATCTTTATTTAAACTAGAATTGGTCAACAGGTGGTATACTTTAGTATTAGCGTGCGACGTACTGTTATATTTTTAAAAATATGATTGAATTTTGTACTGATTTTAATATTCGAAATCATTTTAATTTCCAGGCTATAATTCAGCCACTGGTATCATCGCTGACTACATGATTTTCTGTTTCTTTGCTTCTCTATTTGTGGCCATAATGATACAGACTGGACCCATTGGACCTATTTTTTAGTCTAAAAAGGCCAGACGACAGCTCAGGCTGTCTAAAGTGGGATATCGCATTGATGAATTATTATTGATACACACTAATAAATATATATATATATATATATGCAAAATATATGACAACATAGCGATGCTATGTGGTTCCAAGTTTAGCCTTAGCAAAGTCTCTCTACACTCCATCCAAATGGGTCAAGCTAGAAGACTCTATGTCGACAATCTTCTTACTATGTCTGATCATGTCAGTTCTGTGGTCAAGGCATGTTAGTTTCACATCCGCACACTTGGACGACTCCGAGCCATTCTCAATAAGAAGACTGCAAATGCAGTTGCTGTGTCCCTCATTTCAAAGTGTGAGTTGTCGAGGCTTCAGTGAGTGCAAAATACGGCTGCTAGAATAGTTGCATCTGCATTTTGGTTGTTTGAACTTGATCATTTGACCTTCAGTCTGGTGGCTGTTGAGATCACTGCGCATTGAGCGTATCTCTGAAACTAGTCGTCGTCCTCGTCAATCAGTGTTTCAGGTGTATATTTTTAATTTCATTGTCGTAGAATTGATGTGTCATTGATTAGCATTTGGTGCTGTTTGCGTCTCGTTCATGTGCCATCAGTGTTTTTCATGCGTTAATCTTAGCAGCAAACTTAAAATAAAGTTTATCCTTTTTTCTATTAAAGTATTAAAAATTTTAATCTGTAACGTACGTAGTACCAAACTGGCAAAAAATATTTATTTTTTCTAGAAAGGTCTGGCCCAACCCATTGGCCACCCAATGGGCTTAAACGTACACAATCTACTAAACGCTCACATCTAAACGGACAAATGCTTCTTTGGTAGTTCTAGAAATTTGTTTTAAATTGGTTTGATGATCTGTCAAATCGTCGTTCAATGCTGCTCACTATAGTGATCACTATATGGTTGTATAGTTCAATCCGATAGTTATCAAATGGAGTAGAGGCTGATGTAGCCTCATCAACAGATAGTTCTGCAGCCATGCATTTGCGCCGTCTTTGTCGTCTTATGAGAAGGGTCTCTTCCATGATGAGATCTGTGTCAGTTTCATTGCATGTTCTGCATATTACCAAGCAAGTGATCCACCATGTTCTGCACAGTCAGTAAATCCAGTTTACAGTTTGCAGATACTTTGAAAGTGGTGTGGTGTAAGAAAATATCCGCAGATATACTTCAGCAGTGAGAACTTCAGGAGACTCTCAATGTATCCATGTGCCATGGCTTTAACGTTTGTACGCATCTAATCTTTGTTTTTAATGGCATTTAAGAGTTACAATGATTTTTTTTTTGAAACGTGCTCCATTTGGATTATTGAACAAAAAAAAACACTTTTTTTTTTTAAACGGCATCCTTTGACCACCATCTGGTATCTCCAATCCCGATTCGTTTTACAGTAGAAGAGTGCTGAATCCACAAGTTCATTCTCTGATGCGATTCTCGAAAAAATACTCCTATATCATTAATTAGTGAGAACAATGATGAAGTAGTCACCACAACACTCGTAGCTTCAGTCACAACCAAATTTAACACATGTGCGTGGCACCAAACATGTAAGTGATTTGAAGTCTCCTTTGATAGTCGAGTACTGAAGCCTTTGTAACGACCTTGCATGTTTGCTGCACCCTCACCCCAATTTCCGATGCAGTTAAGTAGGTCAAGTTTGAGTGTTGACATAACTTCAGAAACAAATTGCACGAAAGCTTCACCAGAAGATTCATCACATTTCACTACGCTTACCAATCTTTCTTGGATATCACCAGAGCTATCAACATAACGTACAATAACAGAGCACTGGTCTTGAGTTGAAATGTCTTGAGTGGTATCAATTTCAACAGAAAACTTAATGTAATTTCTGCAGAAATCCACTGACGTATCTTATCCCGGATAAGTGTGATTACAGAGTTTACCGTAGATTTCGAAAGTAAACTTATCAAAGCGCCTCGACCTCGTAAACCTTTTGCTTTTTCATCGTGTGACTTTTTGCTTTTTTTAACAACTTGGGAGAGATGATCGGCTGTACAAGAATCGTACTTCCCAAGTAGTTTTATAACTTTATGCTGCCTCCTCTTTGCTTCCTTTGTTACTGAGTCCTCTCTTGCCAATGAGTTTAACAACATCCACAACTCTTCCCATCACTTGTCTTTTTTCCAATTTCATCATGATGGCTACGTCCAAACAAATGAGAAATGCTGGACTTCTTTTGTTCTACTAAATAAGCCGTAGAACATTTCAAATGACAGGAAGAGCGTTTGTGTTCTTCAACCCGAGTATACACATGGCGCCAGTCAGTTAATCCTTTGATAAATGTAGAATTTTCTGATATGCTTACAAACGCTATGCATACCGAACAATGAAGCGAATTATTTTCCTTGTTGTAAGACATCCACCATCTGTTTGTGCCATCTTTTCAAAAAAAGACCTTTTGACAACTTTTCACTTTTCTGATTTGGAATGTAATTTCAAAACAATAAACTTTCTTTGATTGTAAAAGAACAGGGAAATCTGCCTCTGTGCAGGCCATGTGTGCATTTAATTATGTTAAAAACTTAAGGTACAGTACTGAATGAAAAAAATATTTGTTGAAAAAAAACTAATTTTTAATGAACTTCCAGAAAGGTTTTAATTATTCAACAACTGTAATTATCTGTCACAGACGCTCACCCTCACACAGTCGCATGTTCTTTCTTTAGTCACAAACAGAAAAACTCAAAGTGCCTCTTTGTAGGTCCTGTATATTTTTAAATTTCATTAAATATATTGTAAAGTACTCATTAAAATTATACCACAATGTTAAACAAAATTATTCTTAGTACACACTACGAAAGTTACATATCAATTCAACATCTGAAATTAGCATCTATTTTAATAGAAAGTTTATTTTTCTCAGTTTGATTGTTAACAAAATAATACTAGACTTTAAAGTTGGGCACAAGGTCACATTTTTACAGTTCACACTTGATAATGTTCTTTTACAACAATTATAGTCACTAGAGTCCGATGTTGACTGATCCAAGAATATATATTTATATATATCTAAATTCCACAAGTTATCTAAACACTCACTGACATCTCCACTAGGAGACAGACGTTATACAAACTGCTACCTCTTGGGGATGAGCGACCACATTTTCCCGAGCAAAATGCTACAGGATACAAATAACAAATAACATGGCATTTGCCAGGCCCATCACCACGTGGCATCAGGCAGGCCCAAACACTGCAGCCCACACTTGGCCCATCTCTCGGCCCTAAACTGTGCGTATTGACAGTTGCAAAATAAAACAAAATACTAACAAAGCTATATAAAAATACATGAACAACTTCAACTTGAACGAAAAAATCCCACGAAAGAAATATGAATGAGGGACAATTGTAGGAAGACGCAGTCTCCACTTCCCCACAGGCCGGGTATCCTTTTCTTTTTCAGCTATTTATATCAAACAAACAATTACTCATACAACAGGTGCGGCTCGGCCACCCAAACTGTGCCCACTCGCTCAATAATAGACGCAATATACTAGCGGGGTGTATGCACTTTCTGATGGTACAACTGAACTAATAAAAGTAAACAAGTATTCGTGACGACAGGATTTCGCTTTTACTGGTCTTTCGACAACCGTGTCAGTCTGTTTCAGGTCAGTGTTTCTTATTTGGGTCACCTTAATATTATAATGGCATGAAGAAAAATAGTCATTTTCATTTGTATACGGACCAGAAGTTTATGGTATAAAGTAAAATATTAATCGGTTGTTAAGAGGGAAGATTTACGTAAGAAACATATGGATCCGGAGAGCTTTCTCGTGTTTACTGTCACTTAGCGTGGCAGTGCTGCAGTGGCACAAGTTGTTCTATATCCTTGTCAAAGTTATACTGTACATGAGTCTGCCATTGTCTGCTTTGAACAACGGAGATACGATAATGGACTGGAACTCAGTTAAACAACAAATTATAACCACTTGAGTAGTTAACTCACCCTATACAGCGGCTACGGGCGAAATCACGCGTATGAACTTTTCAAATGGTAGTGTTTCAATAGCTACACCTGTTACCCTATAGTAAAAACAACTATAAGTGACACACCTTTTTAAAGAACTTATTTTAAACATTTTTGTAGGCTTAATTTTTAAGAAATATAAATTATGTTTTCTTGTGCTAAATTCAAACGCATAGTGGTAACTATATTGAACAGATAGCTCATATTAGGGAAGTAGGTCACGAAGAACTTTACAACAAAATTATTTACACAATAAATAAAAATAAAGAGCCAAACATACAACTATTTGATTGCAATGCTCTTTAGACTTTGAATGTTACTTATTATTTTCTTGTAATTTTCGGTTGTTGCAGTACAAATCCATGTCGAATTGAGAAACCGCAACCGACTCAAACAACTGATCAACTCAATCTTTGCCTAGACTCAGACATCATAAAACACAAGTACCTTACATTTTATTAGCTTTTAAAGGGAAGTACAGTAGTTCAAAGTAGAACAACTCTGAAAGGTACCAGGTGTTACTTCCCTTTATTTATTCACAGCACGATGTTTTGTATGAAGCTTCCCTTAGTTGAGAAAAGTTTGCACGGCGTCCTGCGAAGATGGACACATGCAGAAAGGTTGCAGAAAAATGGAACAAAAAAACAGTTGACTAACAGGCCTTTTTTTAAATATGTTGCTTGTATTTCAAACAATAATAGAGAGAGAGAGAGAAAAAAAAACCAACAAAAAACAAATAAAGGAAAGCGGAGCGGCTATCAATACCTCAGCAGGTATCACGGCTGTTATGCCGCTAAGCAGGAGGCCCCGTAAACAGGTGCCATATGCAGAGAAAATTCAGCAATGCCTTATACAGCAAAGACAACAAACTGCATCAATAAGCACAGACCTAAGCACTTCACTACAAACAAACAGATTAAAGCTATTGTTTGTTGCGGGAAAAGGGTGTAGGTCAGGTATCTGCCCACCAAGGCATCCGAAGGCGCTACCAAACAATGAATTAAAAAGAGGAAAACGGGGCGATTATCCTAATACCACGAGAAATCAAAAGTTTGGAAAAGAGATTGTCGGAGTATTTGCGTGTAGCTGTGTGTGTGTGTGTGTGTGTGTGCGTGTGTGTGTGTGTGTGTGTGTGTGTGTGTGTGAGAGTGTGTGTGTTTTAATAATTTTATCTGGCGTTTGCAGGCCATCTTGCTTCATATCATAAGCATTACAGACATTTACAGGGAGACCAACAAGAAAGAATAGTAAGTTAAACAGAATTGTACGTTGGGTATCAAAAAAAAGAACATTCACATTTTCTTATTTTAAGGCATTTAGTTAACTTCAGAAGTTAGCTCGCCCTTTCGGAACTTAACACTCTAAGGGGTAATGATAACCTACTAATTAAGTTCATAATATCGGTATTTTGATCTTCCATTCGCCTAAATTTATCTTGATATGTTTATGGCGGAAGTATATCGCTGATGAATAGTCATTATTTATTTGACAGCGCGCTACAAATTGCCTGTAAAGATGGAGAAAAGTAGGTTGATATGTCTCTAAGTACTCTTTATCTGTTATAGTCTAACCCTTGAAGTAGGACCTAACTCATGTTACCATGAAAATCCAGCTAATTGACGGAAGGAAAAAGAATGTTCCGAATATTGAATTTGCTTTACTCAAAATCAAGACCATTTAAGTACTTTATATTTTGAAAGCTCTCTTGCTCGATTATATTTTTAGTACACTGTGTTTATAGTATTAGTGTTGAGGAACACACACACGGTCTCGGACACACACACAGAGCACGCCTGCAAACACAGTGTTCCACACATATTCTTTCAGACAACAAATCACTAACATCTGTGCATGGGCTCGAACGTTTCTATTAATCGGGTGAACGTAAATATATAATTTACTAAATAACAAAAGAAAAGTTCAGCACAAATATTCTACACTGAGTTTACACAAAAACAAATGTATCCAAACAGTTTATATTAAAGTCCTTCAAGTTCTCTCTTCTTCTGTTGTTGGGGGAGGGGGGTGAGCGGCAAACAGTTACACTCTATTAGTCTTGCTCTCTGGCGTTGATCATACGGACAGCATACATCCACCAAATAACTCCGACAGTCTTAACGGCACACAAATGAACATGTCAATAAAAATTCCACAGTAGGTAAATCCACACAGTTCTACGATCTTCTCAGGAGATCACACAGCAGCTGAGAAAATTAGTAAATCGAGGAACCACACAGTCGCTTATCAATGACAACCCACACAGTTAATATTTCTCCACACAGTTACTCTTTCTCCATACAGTTAATATTTCTTCACAATTTCTAAACAACGCCCCATATCAACATTCAATCCAAAAGTGATAATCTCTACTCATACAAGGGCGACAACCTCGTTACTTCGACGTTCAGGGGTGGTAACACGTGTTCATAACAATTAGTAAGAAATTGAAACCATGCTTTCTTACAGAATGGTGTAAAGATTAATAAAATTTACTATTTACCAATACTAATTACAATTTTGCATCACACATAAAACTAAATTCGTCTTTAATCGTGGTTTATACAAATATATTGATTATATGTGTCGAAAACGTATATAAAGTCTAACGAGGGAGAAAAAAAATTGTTAAAAAAATAAACTATTTTTCATTATATTTAAAGAAAAAGAGTTTTGGAAGACAAATCCCACCCTTATTATTCATGTTTTTTTACCTCCCGTGAACAAATTAAATACCCACACTTTAAGTCGCAGTAGCTGTGTAGGCAGGTGGGTGGGTGGGGAATTAGGATTTAAACCGTTGACATTCTGCCCCATAGTCAAGGGCTCTAGCTACTGGTCTTTCTCTCTCTATCTCCATCCTCCTCTTGTTATCCTCTCTCTCTCTCTTTATATATATATATATATATATCCACTCACCAGAGCTAGAGCAAAATTATCAATATTTCATTAAATCTGATTTCCTTTTAACGTTGATGATCTTACATGGTTTACTCTAATGTCGTTCTCTAATAATTCAAAATATTTAATGTTTAATTTCATCACCTCACTTCACACACTCTTCTATCCTCTTCACTTTCCCTGACAACCTTTCCGTACTTTCTAGAAACTTTTCCTCACAACATACGTGTTGAACTTGTTTCTTTACTGTTGATTTAAAAATGGAACAATCTAACTTCTAAGCCATAATATTAATTTTAAACCTACATGTGAAAGAGACTTATTAATAGAATCATTATTATTAACAAAATAAAAATTTAAAAACCACTGAAAACAAACATTCTGAATATAAGGAAGATATAACAATAACAGAATAGAAATATCAATTTCACAACACAAATGAAAGAACGACATAAAAAGGGACAAAAAGGAACAATTAATATCTACAAGAAATGAGATGAGTGAAATGTCTTGATAAATCTGTGTATGTTTGTTTTCATGTGTATGTGTCAATATGCGTGCGTGCGTGCGTGCGTGCGTGCGTGCGTGTGTGTGTGTGTGTGTGTGTGTGTGTGTGTGTGTGTGTGTTTCAATTATACTTTATCAATGTTATATCCAACATTGGACAGCCTGAACTGACGTTTGGCATTTTTCGACTAAAGTACAGGTCCTAGGGACTCAGTCTGTATCATCATGGTCACAGATACTGAAGCGATGAAACAGAGAATCGTGTGGTCTGTGACGGTACTAGTAGTTGACATATTCTGGAATATAAAATAATTTCAAATGTTAAAATCAATACAAATCCAATCATATTTTTAAAAATAAAACAGTACATCGCACAATAAAACTTGGTAAGATATACCGCCTGCAGACGAACTATAGTTTATAGTTTATATAAAGATTATACACAGTGCAATAAATAACGACCGCTGCTTAAGATATACCTTTACATTAAAGAACACTCATGGATATATTAAACTATGTATTTTGGCATAAATACTAAACATACGAATGAGAATATATAATAAGATAATTATAGTGAAACTCGATATTACGTTTCTCATGTACCACCAAAAATTAACGTTTAATCGATTAAAACAAAACCAAAACAACTTTTTTTTTTGCTTCATATTACATTGAAGCGTGGAGAAAGGATGATAGACACCGCATATCACAATCTTGTCTCAATAATGTTGTAAAAAGTTGAACAGTTGAGCAGCAACGTTCTTATCGTTTGTATAGAGTACTTTAACAAGGATGCATGACACAAACAAGAAGACGCGTGCGACAACACGGGGGTAGGGAGGAAGTTGTCACCAGCGTGATGACAAGACTTTCACTGTATGTAACTGGAGTGGAGGTACATGTTCCAAACATTGTAATAAAACAGCCGTGAGCGATGCTGGGAAAATCGGTGTTAAATCTGAGTCAGATTACATGTGATATATATTGGAAGGACCAGGAAAAGCGAAGGTTAAGTTGAGGAAACCGTTATTAAATCAAGGACTCCAGTGAGTGAAGCTAAACACCAACAACAACGCAAAAGATAAAGAAAAATAAACAAGAATACGCTAAGGCAATTAAATTACACTGGCTTAGCCAGCTAACGATCGCACCACACCCACCCAATCAACCACCTCCCCCCAGACACACACGCACACACACAATCCCACACTGAGAAGTGAAAGAAAAGGAAAGTAAAATAATGTGTTTTGTCTATCAGGCGTATTGCATGGAGAAACATTAATAAAAATTGATCGCGGACCTAGGTCGCAGCATCAGGTCATTACGCTCTACTTCTCCTGCTACATTCGTGTTTCGCCGAGACGTGAAGCCCGCCGCTGTTGATCCTTGACGTGGGGGCCCTACCTCCCGCCAACCGTCTGTCGACCACCCGGGGTGTGAGAAGCAAAGCTGAACTGCCGCTGACCCAGCGTGTAATTTCCTCTCAAGAATCATCCCTCATTGAAAACTCTCACATTTTCACTCAATGTGTGCGCACCTTGTGCACTGGCGACACCAAGCAGGAGAAAGAACAACAAAAGCTGTGCTCGCCACATGCTCAGCGACAAAAACTCAAAAAAAAGCAAATCAAATACTGTTAGATTTTCAATGCCGAGTGCTCCCATGAAACATAGAAGGCCCATAAGCAAGAGTATTGTGTGTGAAATGCCGAGCTGGAGTGTAGCGGATAGGGTGTAGAGTGGGGGTTGAACAGTAATATAGACAAGTCGTCGTTCAACACACAGGGTTGTCACTGACACGCAGGAATTTGGAGAAATTCAAGTCTTCGTATTTTTCTTTTTTTCCCGTGCGGAGCACACCCTTTGTCCAGGTAAACAGGGTGTTTTTCTAGTCGCTGCCGCATAGAGATCCGGGGAAGTTGTAAGTTTTCATAAAACTTGAATTTTACGTGCGGTCTGGGGTGAGCTCACCTGTTGTCCAGGTGGACAGAGGTAGGTATTTAATCCCTACCGCAAGCGGCCAGTGGGTCGCTGTCGCTGGTTCTTCAGTGTCGCACCTTTGCTGCTAAAGAGATCAGGTTATTGTTGCTGTCGCCGGACGGGTTGTTAAGAAGAGAGCTGAAGACTCTACGCCGTTCTGTTGCTGTGAGCAAACAACAAGCGCCAAGCGGAAGGAAGGTTGCCAGAACCACTCCGGACAACCGTAGCTGGCGAGAGAGGCGGTACGAGCCACATCAGCGTTCCAAAGTGTCGCGCTACTGTGCTCCACCAACACCTGTGTCAACGATGTTAACCCACCGACTGAGGGGAGGGCCGTCGCGGTATTCGAGACGAATCTAACTGGGCAGGCCAGTCGGCTCTAGAGTTTTACGAGTCTGCCGA
Organism: Marisa cornuarietis; assembly: GCA_004794655.1. Lineage (NCBI taxonomy): Eukaryota > Metazoa > Mollusca > Gastropoda > Architaenioglossa > Ampullariidae > Marisa > Marisa cornuarietis. The sequence continues at coordinate 7,541,215 of SMMW01000636.1, forward strand.
CAACGGCAGACCAACTTTTGTACTTTTTACACGCATAAAATGCGTTGTTTTGGATAAAAAAAAAATAATGAATTCAATAGTTGATTCATTTTTCTATCAAGTGATCTTTTTATGAAGTAGTTTTTACGTTTGACAGTAATTTTTTGCGTTTTCCCACGGTACCTGTCTTTGTTTGGAAAATGGCTACCCGGGGTAGAAAGTTCGACCGGCAGCTTTGAAAATTTATATTTATTAACCTACAGTAAAGACAACCATCGGTAATACGCCGTTTTAAAGAGCATTTTTAAAACATTTACTTGGTGTAAATTTTACGATACATAAGTTTAGTCTTCGAGTACTAAAATGAAATGAAAGATTACGACTGTACGCATTTTAGAAATCTTGTTGGAAATTAGTAAAAAAAAGTATTTACACAATATATATACAGACATAAAGTACCAAACAAATATAAGTCTTATTAGAATATACATTATAATTTTAAAATTACTTACTATTTTCTTCTCCTTTGCGGTTGTTGAAGTACAAATCCATGTCAAAGTGAGACACAACAACGTGTGATTCAACATGGCGGTAAGCCATTTTTTCCATCAGATATACACGTGATCACGCGTGATTCACTGCCAGTTGAAGGGAGAGAATCATGGTGGACGATTTCCTAACTGTTTCAGTTGTTACTTCCCTTACGTTATTTTCAATTATGCTTTTAGAAACGTGTACTGTCACCACGAAAATGTTTTGGAATGCACTCATTACCATGGCATTTTCTGTTGGGAATACTATAAAAGTGTGTTTTTAAGCAAACACAAGGTAAAGTTGTTTCTTTTCTACACATTTTTGATCTATCTTTGACATATATTTTTCCAGTTAGAGGGAGATTCCGTCACCTCGTTGACATTTTTCCACCTTCTACCGGGGGTAGAGATATAACTGTGATTGAGAGGCTTCAGTAATTACAGTAGACGTGAACTGTACTTAATGTGGACTTATATGTAGGCAGTTATAGAAACTGCCGACGACTAGCCTGTGTGCGGTCGAGAGTGATTTTTTTTTTTTTTTTGCAATTGGAGAGTCTTTAGTATTTTGTTAGCTTAGTGTTTTGCCAGTTTTTTTGCTAACAATGGTGAATTGTTTATTTGGAATTAATTTGGAGATTGCCTAGTGGCAAAGAGATTTGTAATTTTGGAATTTGCTTGTCCTTTATGTGTAAAAAAAAGTATGTGTCCGGCAGTGGCGTGCTGTTCGTGGACACTGAGTACTAGGCTAGTCCCCTAAGAGTCACAGGTAATCATTTTTTTAATTTGACGATATTTTAACATAAAGCGTTTTAGAATTATTGAAAAGCGCAGTTAAAAATGCGTCTTGCCCCTCTTCAAACCGTAGCGCCACCAAGCGCCTGCTGCACTCAGGGAACTAACCTTCGCAGTCGCTACCGCGTTTCGTCTGCTGTTGAATAGAGTAGATCACGTGGTCTGAGGACAAACCGGCTTACTACTGGTCCTCCCTTTCCTTCAGCGCCTGTGTTTAGCGCCAGCTTGTCCCGTGTGTCAAGTTACGTGCGAAGTTTCTACTAAAGATCGACAGGAATCCGTGGTTGCACAGTCACAATCTCCAACCTAAGTTTGTTAGTGCATTTTGGTGTCCAGTGAGCTTACTTAACTCAAGACTGACTGAAAATACAAATCTTTTTGTAAATGGAAAGGGAAGCGGTTGACAAAACCTGTTCCCTTAATGTTATTTTGCCTGTCACCATCAACTGTATGCAGCCCTTCATAATGTACGTCGTTGAGCTTAGCGCCATTGCAAGTTTCATAGCTGGCAAAGACTGATTGAAAGCAAGGTTTCGCTGAGCCATCGCGGGCTCCTGATGACGTATTGAAAACAACCGAGACGATGTAGCCTGTTAAATATGTTAGTTAACTTACAATGAAAGCAATGTCTCTGTGGTGTTGTTGATACGCACGGCGTCTTTCCTCAGAAAGCTATTGCGTTCGAATCCTGAATGTTTTTTGTTTTGTGATTGTTTTTTTTGGTTCTCAAATATGATGAATTCTCTGTCAAGCCTTTCACAAAGATCCACTAAGCGAAACCGTATAATCTATGTGTAAAGACACCTAATTTCTACTATCATACATTCATATCTAAATATAGATATTTTAGACTCACAGGTGAAATTGCTTTAGCTTACTAATAATTGCGTTTGAGAGAAGATATTTTTATTTTTTACATAGCGTGTAATCTAAAATACTTAACAGGTTAGATCGTCTCGCTTATTTTCGACTATTTCCCCTTTCTAACGTCATTTAACGCTTATATATGGTATCTACAAAATTATCTGGTATTTTCACATAAATAATTATCTTATAATCAACATTATTATAAAACCTGATTTGTTCGTCGATTACTTGTATTACTATTTACGTAGTACGAGATACATGTTGAGGCGGCAAGAGAAATGCAGGAAAACGCGTAGCTTACCGCCCCCCCCAGCTCCCACCCACCCCCAGTCCCCTTTAAGTGAGGTATTTTCCTGCTAAACCTAGCATTGAGAGTATGTTGTAATGATAATTATCATATTTCTCTAACTGCTTGTTGTCAAAGTACTGATGTTTTTCATTGTTTAGAGCATTACTTTGAATATTCTTTGTGTAATTAATTTGACTTTGTGGTTAATAAGTATTTGTCTCACTGAGGGATGCTCTACACCAGAGTGGTCATTTGTTGATTGTGTTGAGTTAACGAATGCGCGTGTCAGCGAGTGACTCGTAGTGTGTATGTGGGTGATCCGTGACACCATCTATAAAGATATCCTCTAATTCTCTCCATAAACTGCTCGGGGCTTTCACCTTTTTTTGGCTTGCTGGCGCGGAAACGGTGTCTGAATCCGTTTTCCGTAAAGCGCACTCAGTTCGCGGCCAACTGGACAACTCAGCATGGCGCTCAAAGCGTTGCAGGTAGCTGTCCATATTGTCTTTTCCTTCAATAAGCTTTGGCAACTTTGGTCTCTCGTATTTCACACGAGTCTCTGAATCACTGATTGTCAGCCGCAGTTGCGCTATTTGCAGTTCTTTCTCCAGTTGTAACTTCTTTAATTCTCGTTCTTCAGCTCTCTCTCCGCTCTTCCGCTCGTTCTGCAGCTCTTTCTTCTCTCTGCTCTTTCTCTTTCTGCTCTACGAACTTTCTTAGTTCCTCTCCTTCAAAACCCAACTCTTTACCTACCTTCACCAGCTCCCTCATGAATTCCATGGTTTACACCTTGTTTAAACTACCGCAGCTTCTCTGTAGCAGAAGTTGACGATGCAGATCTTGGACGAAACCCCCAGATGTTAACTAACGGGTCTTAAATGACTGTTAGTAGCTGGTTGAGCTCAGAGATCTGACAGTGTCAACTTCCAAAGGGAACACAGAAGGTTTCGTTATCCAAAACAATAAATAATTCTTCGATTTCAAACTGAGTAATTCTAAACAATATACGCCTACCCTAAAACCTAAACAACTACAGTGGCGACACACGCCCGTCCAAAACCGAGAAACTCAACGGCGACACACGCCTACAATACTCGAACCTACTCCTTCACCTCTCTATTTCAACTATCACACTAAACGTTACACTTGTGGTACTGACATGTACTTCGAATAAAAGTTTGCCATGTGTGCCATATGTGTAACACGCATTCATTTTATCTATCGCCGATCTTAGTTGACAGACGACTATGATATTCTGCCGTTGGGGGTAATCAGATGAATGGATGTAAAAAGCTCGCCATGTAGGCTTGTGTTCAAGCTATGCATGGAACCATCAGTTCAAGAAGTACATCTCGCCCTTAAAATTATTTTATACCCGGTTTAGTAAGATTTAAACAGTTTTCGGAACTGTAGCTGGATGCATTTATGAGCGTTGATAGAACTAGTTGAAAGCTCATTCACCTGCATGTCTATTCATGTCTTAAAAAGAAAATATGTATTCCGTAAATCCTCACTCCAACCCTATCTGAATAAAAAAAAAGACCAAAGGCCCGAATCAAGAAGGAATATTTAATTCTCTCTTTTTTTCATACAACGGTACACTTTCTATGATTTTATATTTGCTCCATGCTCGGCCAGGCGACCTCCGTTTAAACCTGCAGGGATGTTTGTTCGTCTGTGGAATGTAATATCAGAGCTTTGATAGTTCTGGTTCTTTGTCCCAAAGAGAAGAAAGCAACAAAGGATCTTCACTCGCTGAAATAAATCCGCTTTATTTACACATCATTTAAATAGCCCAACAGCCGTTATGAGACTCGTGAATGACCGAGGAAAGCCTGATCTTAGCGAATCTTAAACTTGTCAAAGCAGCGAGTTTGAACTTTCCATTAGGGGCATGATGGAGCAGTAAGTGTATTCCTGTCGCCCATTGGATGGAAAGTCATCTGTATACTCACGATAGCTTGATTTTGGTAATTTCGGTACATGCCTGGACTTGCTAACAAATATTAAAATTAATACAATTGAGATAAATGACTTTTGATTATTGATTCGACCGTACTCCAGGTAAACAAGCTCCAAATGCTATTTGAATAGTGTATTTATGCAAAAGAAAGGGTTACCACGGCACCTGTTTGAACGATTTATTGAAAAGGTTCTTAAAAGTCATTTACACTTGAACAAGACACGAACCTCGGTACAGATCAGCAAAGATGGACAGTGAAGGAGAGTAGTCACCCTGTAACCAGTTAAGCCAAAGGACATTAGTCTATGACCTCTCTGAAACAAATTATAAAGACTTTTTACATAAAGTTTGTATTTGCAGATGTCAATTCATGTTATCTAACTCTTTTCCTTTAATGGTATGTAAGAGAGAAGAGTAGTAAAGAATGGAGAACAACTGGCATTCCCTTCAAGCGTACAGATACCCAGACACCAAAATACCATTTCTATTGTACAGTTTTAAGAAAATCATTTGGAAGCGAGGTGCGCATATGGCGTATTTCCTACCCGCAGTAAAAGTGTCTGAACACATTTAAAACGCGTGGAATACAAATCCATTAAACCATAGCATGCTAGTGGTTACACAGAGTGCTCATTGTTCTAATATTAACACTTACTAACATAAAGACATCCATCATTGACATTCCATTTTTAGGGACATTTCTTATACATTCAAATTATATTACTTGTAGGTAGCTGAGTACGAGTTGTCTTGAAAGCGAACACTGAGGCAGACATTTTACAATATTATTGTATAGGAGGCAAAACACTAGCAGCACCGACATTTTAGTTAGTTGGGTTAATTGATCCACTTATGTTCTTTTAAGTAGTTTAATGATTGGATTTACGTCGTTGTTTGGGGGAAAGTAAATTAGATAGTTTTCTCTTTAAAATTGTTAAAAGTATACCTATTATACCACACAATATTTTCAAAACACTGTGTTTCATGTTTGCTTTAAAACATATGTCCGCCGCAGGTATATTTGGTAAATTCAGCGTCTTGGACGACTTTAGCAACACCGTAGAAGCGCCAGTTACCTACGACAGCCCTGGACAGTTCTTGCTCATCGAGTTTCACACCAACAAAGTACTTTTCATTGACTTCTGAATTGCAGTAATTCCAATGTATATTTCAATTCCGGTACTTTTGATCTTAAAATCACAGTAATCGTTAATATCTTAGTTTTCACCTCTAACATGTTGACGAAAGTATAATTTCTGGCAGTGTTGTGCATAGTTTTCGTGTGTGTGTGTGTGTATGTGTGTGTGTGTGTGTGTGTGTGTGTGTGTGTGTGTGTGTGTGTGTCAGGTGCATTTGTAGAATGCGAGCAAATGAATTTTGTTATGTCTGTACCCGTGAGTATGTGCTTGTGAATGTGTGTTTGCTTGAAGAGTGCATGCTGTGCATGAATGTATGTAGAGGATAGGCTACTGTTAAAGGCATGGAAAACGTACACGCAGGCATATGTAATTGTTAATGTTCTTTTAGCTCTTAATATATATATATATATCTCAGCGTGATAGCAGTTTGGATCCTATAGCAGTGGAGGAGCCACAAATTAAGCTTTTCTTTAGTCGACGAGTTGCGGCAGAAGGCAGGAGGCAGGAGGCAGGAGGCTCACAGCTTCTGGTCGGTATTTCACTTACACAATACTTTGTTTAACGGACCTTCTATGTTTCATGGAAAAAGTCCTCAGTGCAAGTCTTATTAATTTAAGAGTATTTTATTTCTATTTTTGGAGAGTAAGTGTCGCTGAGCATATGGCGCGCACATGTTTTATTGGTCTCTCTCCTGCTTGGTGTCACCAGTGCACCAGGTGCACCGACATTGATTTCAAATGTGGGAGGTCTAATGAGGGATGATTCTTGAGAATAGATTTTACGCACAAATTTTAAAATAATATCCTGCTCCTCCCACGGGCTTTTTTGGGTTTTGTTTTCTTCGTCTGGTCGTATTCATGTATTGTGCCGATTACTTCGCACTTGATTCACTGGGTCAGCGGCAGTACAGCTTTGCTTCGTACAACTTGGGTGGTTGACAGACGATTGGCGGGAGGTAGGGCCCTGACGTCAACAATAGACAGCGCGGGCTTTACGTCTCGGCGAGAAAGGGAATGTTGCAGGAGAAGTAGAGCGGAATGACCTGCTGCTGGGTGACCTCGCCCCTAACTTACTTTGTATTATTGTTTCTCCCTGCAATAAGCTTCTTAGACTTTTAAAACACATTTTTTATTTTCCTTTTCTTCCACGTGTGGGATTGTTTGTTTGTGTGTGTGTGTGTGTGTGTGTGTGTGTGTGTGTGTGTGTGTGTGTGTGTGTGTGTGTGTGTGTGTGTGTGTGTACGATCGTCAGCTGGCTAGGCTTGGCAAGACTATCACTATTTGCTGTATCTATCTTCCTCCATCCGCTCGGATCTCCCGACAAGACCTTGAGGATCTTCTGACCCAACTTCCTTCTCCCGTCCTTCTTTTGCGGGGACTTTAACGGGCACCACCCTCTATGGGGCAGGGATTCGATTGACCCTAGGGGAGAGTTGTTGGGATCATTTTTTATGGAAAGTGATCTCTGCCTCTTAAACGATGGCTCGACCACTTTTTGTCGGCCATCCAGCAGCACCTTTTCAGCAATCGATCTGTCAGTAGTCAGTTCAACAGTATTATTAGATTTTACCTGGACTTTACACGACGACCTATGCGCCAGGGATCACTTTCCAATAATTTTACGTTTTATGAATACTCTGGAGCAGGACGAAAATTTTTAAAGTGG